>OV277858.1:72915118-77715118 GCA_922989275.2 Gari tellinella
TCTTGTTTCTGGGGGATTATACTTGTGGTTAGGACACTAATTGGGATTAAAAACATCAAATAGGATCAGGGATCCAGATAAGAGGAGTATTTCAAAAATTAAAATCGTTATTTCTGCATTAAAATTTAAACCCTATGGTGTCACTACTCATTAGAATCGTCTCAAAGAAAATGAGTAGTAGCACCATAGGATTTGGTGCTGAAATGAGCGAGAAAATGTTGGTTTTGTTCAGTTTACTCCCTCTTATTTGGAGCCCTGCTTGGGATTATTATTCAAAACACAAAATAGGATATTAAATGTTCACAATTGTTAATGTGTGATTGAAATGATGAATGGATTGTATACACACAGACATTAATTTTTTTGTTTATCCGTATAGTTTTGGAACTGGATATATCCGTCATTTGCAAACAGTGTAAACCCATATAAGAGGGCTCCTGCAAGAGCCCTATGATATTAGGGTCTGCATTGTTGGTCACACTTTATAATATTCTAGGGGCACAGACTTGGATTTCAAATTAAGATGCATGTACAGTGTTTCACTTTCTTTCATAACCCACTACCCCATAAATACACCTTTTTACACCTTTAATTTATTCCTCTACTGAATTTAAGAAAATAGTTTCTACTTAAAGAGATTCGCAACCAGATTGAGCATTATATGCAAAAATAGCTAGTATTTGTAAATATATGTCAAATGCTTATATAAAATTTCTACATTCAAAGTCCTCTGCTCTAAGAGAAACACTGGTATGGCCGTAATTTTTAAAAATTAAAAATTTATTAAAATTCTCATAGAAGTTAGAAGTAAAGTTTGTAGTAGTCTGTAAAAGTTTTTGAATGGTTTATTGGTACTAAAATGAACAGTAAAAGTAACGTGTTAGGTTTAACCTTTTATAAGTTGAAGGACAATGGTGTTCTTTAACTCATTCCCCCATAAATACGCCTTTTTACGCCTTTAAATTAATCATTCACTGAAGAAAATAAATCCAATTTATACAGTCATGAATATGTATCATGAGAAATGTTTTCTGTATTCTAGCAGATGATAGCTTAAAGCAGTCATCTCTCTTCAAGACTAGACTAAGGCTATGGGATAATGGGTGAAAGACATTTGACTGCATAATACAGGACAAAAGTAATACAGAAAGTTTCTATATGAGTTTCATACTTTACTTTTGTTCTACAATACGGAACCACCTCTACTACAGGTTATTGATCTTCGTTGAATGATTCATTAATACAAGAATTACTGCACACATGTGTTGAAGGTAGCTTTGACATCATTTTACTAAGGTCATCAAGAGTAATAAAGTCAATCTTGTATTAAATGACAACTCCAAAAAAACAACACTAAAGGAATCTTAAATACATGTGGTTGCTTAATGCAGGATAGAAATAATGCAGAAAGCTCCTACAGGAGCTTTCTGCTTTATTTCTATCCAGCATTAAGCAGACATTGTTTTCATAGATATCAGTGCTACCTCAATTAAGGGTAGCAAAATTCAAGAGTGACTGTATTAATGGGAAATGAAATGGTTCATTAATGGCATGTAAATGAACAGGAAATAGGGGACATAAAGGTTTTATGTTTTTCAGGCCTTTGCCAAATACAGTACTTAACCTTACCTTCGGTGTGCAATCATTTCAGTGGAAACAGTTGCTTAACCCTTAGCCCGCCCAATAAATTGTCGTCTGCTATATTTCTTGTCTGCTTCAAGTTTCAAAGTGCTTCAAAGTTGCTCAAAATTGCTGAAAATGTTGTCCGAGTGTCAAACAGCTTGGATCCGGATGAGACGCCGAGTTACTCGGCGTCTCATCCGGATCCAAGCTGTTTGCATATGGAGCTATAGTCGTGAGTGGCAGGCTAAGGGTTAACCCTTTACTACATAGCATATTTCTTGGTTGTGAAGACAAGTGACCACTGAAAGCAGGTTGAAAGTTACAAGTAAAATGTGCATTAAGGCACATTCTGCTTTTCTTTCCGCATGTTCTATTATATATTTAAGCTACCGTCTGTTAGAATGTAGAAAATATTTCTTATGATGCATATCCATGACTGTATAAGTTGAACCGTTTTCTTCAGTGGAGGAAAAAATCAAATGCGCTAAAGGGCGCTTTTATAGGAAAAGGGCTAACCCTTTACTGTATATAGCCTATTTCTAGTTTCGAAGAGTTTTCTGCTTTACATTAATTCAATCTGCTTTAAGCTACCATCTTCTTGGATATAGAAAATATTTCCTATGGTATTATGACTGTATCAATCGGAAAATAAATCTTCAGTGGAGGAATAAATTGAATGCGCTAAAAATGCTTCTGTTGCAGAAAGGGTTAGTAATTAAGAAATCTGGCTTTGAAGATTCTGCATTACTTTATTTCTGCATTTTTCTGTTATCTGGAGAATCCTTTATAGTAATAATAGTATAAGTGTCAAATTATTAGAATGTGGATGAGACACAGTGCTTTATATACTGTTTGCAGTTAAACCATTACCCCATAGCCTGTTTCTAGTTTTGAAGATGCATGACCGCTTAAAGCAGGTGGAAAGTAAAGCAGAATGCACCTTAAGACGCATTCTGCTTTACTTTCAGCCAGCTTTATGCTACAATGTACATCGGAATGCAGAAAATATTTCTTGTGGTGCATATTTGTGATGGTATAAAGTGGAACTATTTTCTGTAGTGGAGGAATAAATTAAGTCATAAAAATGGGTATTTATGGGGTAAAAGGGTTAAAATTTGTCATACAGTGGAGAATCTGTTATTCTTTCCCATTTAAACGCAAACGTACGCAAACGCAAAGCACTAAAAAGTAAAAAAGTACAACTTTTGGACAATTCTGATAATTCATGTTTATCTTGGTGGCAAACAGTTTGGAGCCTGATCAGACGCCGGGTTACCCGGCGTCTGATCTGGCTCCAAACTGTTTACACTGTAAATAATAGTTTTAGTGTAAACGCGTTTATTGGGAAAGAATAACACATTCTCCACTGTAGCAGGATAAAGGTTTAATACAAGTTACCAAACTATAATAACTATGACATTTTCAACCACTCAATATAAGGCTTGTTTTCAGTATCTGCTGCACAAGTGATTGCTATAAAGCAGGCTGAAGATCAAACAGAAACCATGATGGGCAATTTTTTGTGTTTTGCTTTTAACCTGCTTTTAGCTAGCGTCTGCTAGGATATAGAAAATATTTCTTATGATACACATTCCTGACTATTATTGGAACTATTTTCTTCAGGGTAGCAATGCATTAAATGTGTAGATATGCATAATCTTATAATGGAGTAAAGGGTTAAGATAACAATACCTATAGTGATGGGTTAGAAGACTTTGTCTCGGGAATTATGGAAATTTTCCGAAGAATTTATAGCTGGTGATTGAGGCTTGATTACATTACCTGTGTTATAACGGCAGCCTCTGTCTGATCGGAGATCTAACAGCTAGCACCACTGAATGCCGAAAAAAGTTCTCTGCTTCACAATTGATGTCTGCTGTAAATCTCAATGCATCCCTTTCCACTGTGTATGTCCAAAATATGGCCGAATATGACAAACAGTTTGGATCCAGATCAGATGCCAAATTATTTGGCATCTGATCTGGATCCAAACTGTTTGCCGATGAAAGTTTATCTCGACACCAGTGGTAAGTTATCAATCATTGCTGCATGGAAGCTTTCAGCAGCTTAGCACATTTTGGTATTGGGTAATAGATATATTTCTATCAAACATTCTAGAAATATTGCTTTCTTTTCTTGTACATGTATTATTAAACCCAGGCCTGCACAGAAACACCACAGGAAACCTATATAAATTATACCCCTACATTTACTTTATATGCCCCCACTAAGACTTAAACACACACCCTTAAAAAAGCCCCCTCCAAATATATCGGCAAACAAAATTTCCAAAAAATGCTGAATTTAACAGAAACTTTGAATTTTAATTCTTTTACAGCTAAATAATTGTGCATGGCCCCATGGGGTGTTTAAACGGAGTTATATGGTAAGCTTCTTAGGACATAGATTTCAAGCCTGGTTACGTAGAAGCACTATATAAATTGAAAACTGGTGGTATTAAAATTATGTTGTAGCTTAAACCTTACAGGGTTGAAGCTAAATATATACATCTTTTCACAAACAGCAAACAGTGTAGACCCATTTCAGAGGGCTCCTGAAGGAGCCCTCTGAAATGGGTCTGCACTGTTTTGTCAAACTTTTAAATATTTTGACAACTCTCTCCTGGAGAGTCAATGTAAACTAGTCACTATGAGTCCATTTGAAAATTGAGCATTGTAAGGGTTAAACCGGGATAGTGGTTTGCACTCAAGGCAATAGAGGAAAGGATTAACCCTTTGAACCCTAGTCCCGCTTATAGGCGTCCTTTTCAAACAGTGTACATGTGAATAGTACACTTGTCCTATGCAAACAGTGAAGACCCAGATCAGAGGGCTCCGAAAGGAGCCCTCTGATCAGGGTCTTCACTGTTTGTCATAATGCCAAACATTGACAAAAACAAGCCTTAAAAGTCAGAAATGGACTAGACTTAAATGGAAACTGGAATTTTCCATTTAAAGTTTCAGGGAGGAAAGAGTTAACTGAGTTCTCCAGATCAGAGGGAGTAAACTCGAGTTTTCCAGCATTGACCACTTAACACAATTTTGACAGTATTATATGTGTGAAAGTTCCTTCTATGTGTCCTAGCTTATACGTTTGATCATTATAGCTATGACCTTACAAACTCATTGTCTGGGTCTATTATTCAGAATATTTGCACTGTTGCTAGCTATTGGAAACTGAGTCTGACATTCTCTACATGAGTCTCTCATCAATAGGAAACATTCATAACATAAAAACCTATTTAATGGCTTGTTGTTGCTGCTGATAGCTTAGTCCTGTATCATAACAAGATCTCTTTATTCAAGCAGTACAGAGCTGGAAATCACTAACATAGTAGCTGGCTCCCTGTAAACGCTTGCCTGTATCATCTTGCTTTAACCCTTTCCCTCATAGAAGCGCCTTTTAGCACATTTGATTTATTCCTCCACTGAAGAATAAAGTTCCAATTTATACAGTCTTGAAAATGAACCATAAGAAAAAAATTCAAAATTCTAGCAGATTATAGCTTAAAGCAGGCTGAAAGTAAAGCAGAATGTGCCTTAGGCACATTCTGCTTAACTTTCAACCTTCTTTAAGTGGTCACATGACTTAAAACTAGAAACAGGCTATGGGGTAAAGGGTTAACTCGTTACCCCATAGCCTGCTTCAAGCATTAATATAGGTGACTACTTAAATCAGGTTGAAAGTAAAGCAGAATGTGCCTTAAAGCACATTTTGCTTTACTTTCAGCCTACTTTAAATATGGGTTAAAGTATCATCTGCTGGATATACTAACCAAACATCATGTACCATAGAATTAATAAGGCATCTGATCTGAAACTGATCATGTTGTTTGCAAAGACTTTGACAACCAGGCCCCAGATAAAGGGAGTGTTCCAAAACTAAAATCTGCATCAAACCCTATGGTGTGGCTACTCATTAGAATGTCCTCAAAGACAAGACGAGACGAGACACCGTCTCGAATATGAGACGACTCTAACGAGTAGTCACACTACTCATAGGAAAAAGAGTATTAGTATTTTATAGAAGTAACAGGGCTCCAGATAAGGGAAGTATTGCAAAAATTAAAATCTTTATTCTTCATTAAACCCTATTGTGTCACTATTCATTAGAATTGTCTCTTCGAGACAATTCTGATGAGTAGTTACACCATAGGATTTGGTGCTAACATGAGTGAGTAAATGTTGAATTTGTTCAGTTTACTTCCTAAGTTGTCTGGAGCCCTGTAGCCAATGCTTTATGAAAGTAAAAAGTAAAGAAAAAAACTCCAATTGGAGATTAATAATAATGTTATAACATCTCATCAAGATCGACCTGCATTGCTTGCTATTTCATATGAAATGATCTGTTATCTCGACAAGCATTTCAATGTCTTTAGTCTCATCATGCACCCTTCTGATCTATAATGAAACCTTCCAGAAACCGCATGGGGAGAGTTCCTTGCAGTATATGGCCATAAATGAGTTATTGAATACTATGCTATCAAACTAATAACTATACTAAATATCTTTCTGTCATAGAAAAAGCCTTGTCACCATTTGACCTATTCCTCTTAACCCATTACCCCATAGCCTGCACATGTTTCTAAGTTTGGAAGACAGATGAACACTATAGTAAAGCAGGTTGAAAGTAAAGCAGAATGCGCCTTAAGGCTTTACTTTCAGCCTGCTTTAAGCTTCCATCTAGTAGGATAAAGAAACTATTTCTTACGATACATATTCGTAACTGTATAATATGGAACTATTTTCTTCATTGGAGGAATACATTAAAGGCATAAAAGGCGTTTTTATTGGGTAATGGGTTAAGAATGCAGTTGTAGGGCCCCACACCTTTGCATGGGTTAACATATAGCTAGTAATCATCCTGTCTGTCGGTCAGTCACACTTTTCTGTCCAACAGTTTTATCCAACCTTGACCAAATTTGCTTTAAATATTTATTGGTGTAAATTTGGCTATAAGTTTGACCCAAATCGCGTAAGGCATATCAGGATTATCGTTCTTTAATTACTCAAAATTGGTTTTAGCCTTTTCCTCTCTCTAACTCAAAAAGTTTTTTTTATCTAATCTTGTACAAACTAGCTGAAAATGTTTATAGGTATAAAGTCTTTGCCAAGGTGGATAACTAGCTTAATTGCATATGGCATGTTAGAATTGTGCCCCTTGAATTACTGAAAACTGTAGACTGTATACATGTATACAGCTGAATGCAGGGCATTAACTCGCATCAATTTGTCTTACCAAAGTTTCTGTACAGAGCCCGAGTATTTCAAAAACTAAAATCTTTATTTCTGCATTAAACCCTATGGTGTTACTACTCATTAGAATCGTCTCTTCGAGACGATTCTAATGAGTAGTAACACCATTCGAGAGGATTCTAATGAGTAGTAACACACTAGGATTTTGGCTACAATAAGTGAAAAAATGTTGGATTGGTTCTGTGTACTCCCTCTTATCTGGAGCCCTGCTGTAGTTGAAATTCCATAGCTTGAGCTTGCTTAATTTGAATGTACAGATATTTCAAAGCCACATTTTGACTGAAATATGGACATGTTTGATTTATGTGTGTTTGAGTTATTGCAGTTCAACTGTCACTGTACAAGCTTTAAAACACTTAGCTGGTGTACAGTGGAGAAGATGTTATTCTTTCCTGTTTAAGCGAAGCTAATCGCAAAATCAATGCAATATAGTGGAGAAATTTATGGCAAATTTTTATATAGATCTGACAATTTATTTTTATTTCAGTGGGAAACAGTTTGAAGCCTGATCAGACGCCGGGTTACCCGGCGTCTGATCTGGCTCCAAACTGTTTGCAATGGGAAAATTTTTTAAAATTGTTTATCGGGAGAAGAATTACGTCTTCTCCACTGTACCAGCTGATAGACAAGGCATGAAGTTGGCATTCACAGACTACGATATGATAACTTTTTAACCTTTCGATACTGACATGATAAAACAAACAAAAACGGACACAGTAAAACCAAACTATTTTTACCACTCTAAAAGAAATATGCTTCAATGTTGTTAACCCTTTCCCACATAGCATATCTCTAGTATTGAATATAGGTGTCCACTTAAAGCAGGTTGAAAGTAAAGCAGAATGCGCTTTAAGCGCATTCTGCTTTACTTTCAGCCTGCTTTAAGCTATCATCTGCTAGAATATAGAAAATATTTTGTATTATACATATTTATGAATGTATAAATTGGAACTATTTTCTTCAAGGCAAGAATAAACTGAATGCGCTAAAAGGGGCTTCTATGGGGGAAAGGGTTAAAGTACTAGTGAGTAGTAGCAGCTTAGAGCAGGATGAAAGGATTTTTCTGCTTTTACTTTATACTGCTTTAAAGTAGCCACATGCAGTGAATTAAGAAAAACATTGTTGCTTGTATTTCAATGATAGTAGGGTTTTTCTGTACATGAAGAAAACATGGGATAAATAAGAGACAAAGTCCAGTTAGGAAACAATGCCACAAGTTTCTATGGACGAACTGGATGTGATTGAAGGTTTCCTCAAGGTTAGTGAAAAAACTAGCATGGTAAATTCTTAACCCTTTACTCCATGGCTGATTCTTAGTTTTGAAGACATGTTATATCTTCAAGCAGGTTGAAAGTAAAACAGAATGCTTCTTAAGGAGCATTCTGCTTTACTTTCATCTTGATTAAAAATAAGCTTCCATCTGTAAAACCACTTGAAATGCAGACCATGATTCATTACAAGAACTTACCAGCTAAGGACTACTTTTCTTATTATAGAAATAATAAGAAGTGTTACGAGGCATTTTTATGGAGTAAGTGATCAAGCAAGCATTCATGACAAAAAAATGACTGAATTGTATATGTGTGAGTGTGATATTATTGTTTTTCTTCCCCCAATTAGATTTTTGGCATTTTGATTCTGATGAGATGCAGCCATTACGTGGTTTGGAAATGGGACTGAGACCGTTTTGACATAAATTATGTCCCTTTGGATATTTTTCATCTATAGTATTATAATTGCAAAACAGTAAGAGCAGTAGCTGTTGTTAAAGTTATTGAGACTTAACTATTTAAGGGCCTTATCTCTCGTTAATTTTGTCACACAAAAATACTGATCATATTGTAATTTCTACTTTCAGTTCTACCTTCAAGACACAAAAAGCAGTAATGGCACCTTCGTTAATGACCAACGCCTGTGTAAGGGCGGAGAGGAGAGTGCACCACGGGACATCTTCTCAGGGGACCTTATACAGTTTGGAGTTAATGTCATGGAAAACAACAGACGTGGAGAAAAAAGTGAGCATACATTGTACAGGCTAGGGTCCATGCTTATAAAGCGTTTGAGTTGAGTCTGTAATCGTTCTCAAGCATTTGCTTGGTCAGATTTGAGCCTATAGGCTCAAATCTGACCAATCAAATGCTTGAGAATGAACTCTGCCGGGCTGAGACTCAACTAAAATGCTTTATAAGCGCTTGGCCAGGGCTCCAGAAAAGAGAGAGTAAACTGAACAAATCCAACATTTTCTCCAAATCCTATGGTATAACTACTCATTAGAAACGTCTCAAAGAGATTAATGAGTAGTCATTTAATAGGGTTTAATTCGAACAGAAAGATTTTAGATTTTGAAAAACTCTCCATATCTGGAGCCCTAACCAGGGACGCATTTCATACACATATCTTATAGAGCTACAATAATATAATAAAACCCAATCATTACAACCACAAAATCAAAATCTTATATTCAGTGTTTATGTCATGTGATTGGCACAGATCGCTATGAGCAGGATTGAAGTAATGCTTAACCCATTACCCCATTAATACATATTTTACGCCTCTAATTATTTCCTGAATGTTAAATACAAAAAAGTATTTCTAGCATCTTTACAGCTGGTAACTTTCAACTTGTTAAAACTTTAACCAATTACCTCATAGCCTATTTCTAGTTTTGTAGATACTAGCTGAATACTTAAAGCAGGTTGAAAGTAAAGCAGAGACTGTTTACCTTGATACACTTTCTGCTTTAAATTCAGCCTGCCTTAAGCTACAATCTGCTAAGATTTAGAAAAAAATTCTTATGGTTCTTTAATATACATGACAACTAAATGAAATTATTTTCATCTGTGGAGGAATAAATTTAAGGCTTAAAAAGGTGTATTTATGGGGTATTGGTTTAGTTGTCAACCTTGTTCATAACTAGAAACAGGCTATGAGGTAATGGGTTAAAGTATGTACAGTAAATATTTTTTATGGTTCATATTCATAAGGTAGAACTATTTTCTTGAGAAGAGGAATACATTTTAGGGGTAAACAGGCATACATTTGGAGTAATGGCTTTAGTGTTCTTAGAATATATCAGAACTCAACTGGTAAAAGGGAGTGAACCAGACATTTTAAGCATTTTCTCAAAGAAACCATTCTAACGGGTAGTCACAATATAGGGTTTGATTTTATGAAAAGAATTAGTATTTCAAATATTCCCCTGGCAAAGAGGTCAAATTGATATATCACATTCAAAACATAGGTACAGATAGTTACATAAATAAATATTACTTGACTTGACAGTTGTTCTTGTATTAAGCAACCACCCAAAGGAACCCTTGGGCAGTCTTAAAAACTTAATGGTGGCGGAATTCAGGATTAAATAATGCTGTAATCTGCTGCATTATATAAGCCGTCATTTGTCATAAGAGATCTCCGTGTTACTTCATTCAGTAGTCACTTAATACAAGATTGACTATGCAATCACTGGTCTGTCTGAAGCTATGCTCAGTTGAGATGTAAACAGCAACATAAAAACTCGTATTACAAATTACAGCTGGTCAGAGGTGAGTGTAATAAAACATCATATATCCATTAATATTACATATGTTCCAAGACTTTTTGCCATTTTATCGTTACATGCGCTCAATTTAGTGAGACTTTAGATTTTTAAAATATAATTTCATCTTAGTTTTGTTTTCAGCCTTTAAGACAGTTTGTTGAAGAAATACTTAAACACAAGCAGCTGCTGAATGCAGAGCAAAAATGAAATATAAAGAAGAAAACTTCTACAGGAGTTTCATAATTGCTGTCATGCTGAATATTCATGTAACTCCGCCTACTTTGAAAGTCTATCATCTGAACTATTAACCCTTTACTCCATAGCCTGTTTTAAGTTTTGAAGACAAGGGACCACTTAAAACTTTACTTTCTGTTTGCTTTAAAATTCCCATCTGCTAGAATATAGAAAATATTTCTTATGATACATGTATATAACTGCATTAAGGAACTAAAAATCCTCAATGGAGGAATAAAGTAAAGGTATTAAAATGTATATCTATATAGTAAAGGGTTGACTTGGCTACTAAATTACAGAAAGATCCCCCCTCCCCTGATGATGCTGCAACTTTGCATAATGACTGTTTTTTGTAACCCCGCAAGGCATAGTCGGGGCATATTGTTTTTGGCCTCTCTGTCTGTCTGTCTGTCTGTCCACAACTTAAGCAGTGGCTGGAACTTTGAAAAACATGACGTGAACAGTGTTTCACAAAGCATCTTGTTCAAAAATGGAATGGCCCTTTTAAAGATAGGTGACCACTTAAAGCAGGTTGAAAGTAAAGGTGCATTCTGCTTTACTTTCAACCTGCTATAAGGTACCATCTGCTAGGATATAGGAAAATATTTCTTGTGGTGTAATATATTCATGATTGTAGAAAGTGGAACTACTTTCTATGGTAAAGGGAAAAGGAAATGCATAAAAAGGCATATTTATAGGGCAATGGGTTAAGAAGTTTAGGATAGAAAAGTTAATGCATGCTTTCCTTGATAGAAGTGCCTCTGAGCACTTTTAATTTATTCCTCCGCTGAAGAATATAGTTCTAATTTATACAGTCAATAACAGTCATGAATAATTATGTACCATAAGAAATTGTTTCTATATTCTAACAGATGGTAGCTAAGTTTAAAGCAGGCTGAAAGTAAAGCAGAATGCGCCTTAAGGCGCATTCTGCTTTACTTTCAACCTGCTTTAAGTGGTCACCTGTCTTCAAAACTAGAATCAGGCTATGGGGTAAAGAGTTAACAGGTAATAAATGCAGCATGGTTGTTTTGCTAACAAGTGCACATCATGTGTAAGCAATTATTGTAGACAATCAACCGGGTAATAGGCCTACACTAACTTGAAAGTGGTGGTAACCCATGCAATACTGATAATTATAAATAGACTGTTCCTAATTGTGAAAAGACGAGTTTATGCTGAGTCCTGAGGGGTGCATCCAATTTAAATGTAAAAGTAGGACAAGTAGTGCACACCCTGATTAGAGGGCTCTCGCATGAGCTCTTTGATAAAGGTCTACACTGTTTACAAAGGATGTGCATACTCTATGGCCACACTGTAAGTGGTAGTAAAAAGTAGAACAAGATTTGATTTAGATAAAGCATGCATGCTAACTTCCTATTTGTATAGTAGGGGTTTGAATAGGAGGTTTGAACATGCATTCATTAATTCACTAGGCATTTTGTAGTTGGCTCAGGTTTCATGCTAATTTCAGCATGTAACAAGGCACAGTGGCTTAATAAGCTTGTTCATGTGGGAGAATGATTTCATAGGATTTCATTCAGAAATCTTGTTCTGAAGGTGTTTTTTTTAACCCATACGTCATAGCCTATTACTAGTTTTGAAGACAGGTAATCACTTAACTCTTTCCTCCCTGAAACCTCAAATGGACAATTCTAGTTTTCAATTTAGTCCAGTCCATCTTTGACTTTTTAGGATTGATTTTTACAATATATGTCAAATGACAAACAGTGTAGACCCTGATCAGAGGGCTCCTTAAGGAGCCCTCTGATCAGGGTCTACACTGTTTGCATAGGACAAGTGTACTCCACAGGTACACTGTTTGCAAAGGATGTTTATATGCGTGACTCTAAGGGTTCAAAGAGTTAAAGAACGTTGAAAGTAAAGCAGAATGTGCCTTTAGGCATATTATGCTTTACTTTCAACCTGCTTCAAGTAGGCATGTGGAAATACACTGGAAATGCTTTCTGTGTTTTGTGTTCAGAACTTCCAAGGTGTGGACTTCTTTCCTAAGTGTCTGTGGGGTAGTCGGTTAGTACAAGTTTGACTGTCCCCGCCTGACCAAGTCCTTCGGATGAGACCTTATAAACCGAGGTCCGATGTATGAGTGCTTTACACTTGGCATCTAAAAGAACCAGAGAACTCTTTTGATAATAAGAGTAGGGCATCGTGCCCAGGTTCTCTGTATCCGCTCCCCTCTCTCTGGGGCGTCCAATTAGCCCATACATGGCAGAAACGGACATTAACAAACAAAACAAAACAAACAAACAAAACAAAACAAACAAACAAACAAACAAGTTTGACTGTACAAGCACTCATATCCAGACTTTTGATGACATGTATCACATATTTACTTGTACCCATACCATTTTAAATGTTGACTCCTTTATTCTATATTTCAGTAACCCATGGCTGTATCATTGCTACTATCACTTTATACCATCCAGATGGAAGGGAGGCCAAACCTGTGTAAGTATTCATGGCCCCTTGAAGTAGGACACCAGAAAACAGGGCTCCAGATAAGAGGGAGTTGACTTAAGTTTTCCAACATTTTCTTCTCCATGTCTATACTTAACTTATGGTGTGACTACTCATGTCATTAGAATTGTCTCTTCGAGACGATTCAGGGGCCTGTTTCATAAAACTTCGTACGACAAATGTTGTTGTAAGTCAGATTATAAAAGTCTCAATTATTATTTATTTCTCCATCTAATCCTGTCTTGTGACATCATTTTGGAATCGTCTTGAAAAGACGATTCCAAAGAGATGTCACAAGACAGGATTATATAGAGAAATCAGAAATTAAATGTATTTTAAAGTTTTGACTTACGACAACATTTGTCGTAAGAAGTTTTATGAAACAGGCCCCAGATGAGTAATCACACCATAGGATTTTGTTGTTAGACATAAAAATTAAGTTTTTGAAAAACAGTAAAAGCCCTATAACCACCATTGGCTATTTGATTGTATGGAAGTCAGGTGACAGCTTAAAGCAGTCACCTGCCTTAAATACCTGCTAATCAACATGATTGATTGATTGAGTTGGGGTTTACGGCACCCCTACACATATTTGGTCAAATGATGCCAAGCGAATTAACCCATTACCCTATAGTCTGTTTCTCAGTTTTGAAGACCTGACCTCTTAAAGCAGGTTGAAAGTGAAGCAGAATGCGCCTTAAGGCGCATTCTGCTTTACTCTCAGCCTGCTTTAAGCTACCATATGCTAAGATAAAAGAAAATATTTCCTGTGTTGTATATCCATGACTGTATAAATTGGAACTATTTTCTTCTGTGGAGTATTAAAACAAAGGTGTAAAAAGGCGTAGTTAAAATGGGGTAATGGGTTAACCTAATTTAGTGGTCCTAAAAGAGAGGTTTTTCTGTACATACTCTTCTTTTCTAGAGCCCCAATAGAAAAGGTAGGTAACTTCAAACGTATAGCAGTTACTTTTTTATGTCTCATCCAAAGCATATGATTCTTGTTAGAATTTGGTCACACAACTATTGAAAAATAAGACAAACAGTGCAGACCTGTCCTTCTAGACTAAGAGCAACCCTATCTTGAGTCTTCACTACTTACAAAGGATGTGTATACTTGCTCAGAGTGTCAAACTGTTTGGATCCTGATAAGACCACCTTGTTCAGCATTTCATCTGGGTCCAAGCTATTTGCAAAGGTTACTGTTTTTGCTGAAACAGTGATTGAATTTTGGGAGTTAGCATCGCTCCCCCTGTGGCGTTTAACCCATTACCCCATAGCCTGTTTCTAGTTTTGAGGATAGGTGACCACTTAAAGCAGGTTGAAAGTAATGCAGAATGCGCCTTAAGGCGCATTCTGCTTTACTTTCAGCCTGCTTTAAGCTATAATCTGCTAGGATATAGGAAATGTTTTTGATGTTACATATCTATGACTGTTTAAAGTGGACCTATTTTCTTCAGTGGAGGAATAAATTATAGGCGTAAAAATGTGTATTTATGGGGCAATGGATAAACTCATTGCAATATTCAGTGTTTCCATGCTCTGTAACACATATCTTGCATGAAGTGCCTTTATTAGTGTGACATTTTAGGCTGGTTTGAATGCTGTAATTAGCCTTATCCTAATAAGCCATAGCTACGATAACGCCTCATTATTTAGTCCACTCTGAAGAAGATTAAAATTTCCAGTTATAAAAAGCTTTGACTGATTAAAGCAGGATGAATTGATAAGATTAAGAGCGTTCAGATTTACTTTCACTCTGCTTTAAGCTACCTCCTGACTTAAAAACCCAATAAAGCAAGCCCAATTTTCAGTGGTTGATATAGAAGGACTTTATTGTACAACGTGTAAACCTCATTCTGAGAAATGTTTGTCACCAGGCGGTGCTGGTGGTGTCAGGAGTTGGTCGGAGGGCTGATGAGATTGTCATCATTTGTTTCGAATGTTTGGAATATTTATAGTTTAGAGCTAATGGGGTGTATACTGTCAGTATGCTGGAAGAAAGGGTATGTTTCAGTCAGGATCCATGCTTATAAAGTGTTTGATTTGAGTCTGAAATCGTTGTCAAACATTTGATTGGTCAGATAAGAGCCTAGTCTTAAATCTGACCAATCCCATGTTTGAGAAGGAAATCAGGCTCAACTCCCAATGCTTTAAAAGCGCTGGGCCAGGGTTCGAAATGAGTGTGAGTAAACTCAAGATTTCCAGCATTTTCTCTTTCCTGTTTGCACTAAACCCTAAGGTGTGACTACTCTAGAATACTCTCTTCGAGACTATTCTAATGAGTAGTTACACCGTAGGGTTTAATGTCGACATGCAAGATTATAGTTTTTGAAATACTTCCCTTATCTTTGGACCTGTGATTCTACCAGATTTCGCTGTAATTGTTTTTTTAGCTTGCCTAAGTGGAAAAAATTGTATAACGTAACCCTTTCCTCCATAGAAGCGCCTTTTAGCGCATTGACTTTATTCCTGTGCTGAAGAAAATATAGTTCCAATTTATACAGTTATGAATATGTGTCATAAGGAATATTTCTTTATTTTAGCAGGTGGTATTAAAGCTGGCTGAAAGTAAAGCAGAATGTGCCTTAAGGCACATTCTGCTTTACTTTCAACCTGCTTTAAGTAGTCAGCTATTTTCAAAACTGGAAACAGGCTATGGGGTAATGGGTTAAGCAATGAAAACATTTTGAATGCACTGCAGCAGAGAAGACATTATTCTTTCCCATTTAAAAGAAAAATATGCTGAAATTAAAGTAGAGCTTTTCCTTTATGAAGATTTCAGCTTTGAATACAGCCTGCTTCAAGCATCTACCTGTCTCAAGCACTAAAAAACAATCTACGAGGTGAAAGGTTTGTTGAAGGTTTTTACTCTGATTTTTTGTTTCAGTTTATTCAACACACCGACCCCGGGCATTACAATACAGTCCCAGGAACTGTATAAACTAGCCCAGTATCTCCAAGAGGCCCTCCATAGGGAGAAAATGCTCGAACAGAAGCTGTCCACACTTCAAGAACTTGTACAAAATACTCAGGAATCCTCAGAAGGTGGATGGCAGGTAAGAAAAACAATACCTAGAACTATCAATTGTCTATCCTTTCAAGTTATCCCATTACCCTTAAATAGCCTCTTTCTAGTTTTGAAAATAGGTGACCACTTTAAGCATTCTGCTTTACTTTCAGCTTGCTTTAAGCTACCATCTGCTAAAATATAGAAAATATTGCTTATGATACATATTCATGACTGCATTAAGTGGAACTATTTTCTTCCAAGGTGGAACGAATTAAAAGCATAAAAAGGTGTATTTATGGGGAATTGGTTATTCTTTTGAGGTATTTGAAGTTTTCTCAGGGTTCCCACAGTCAAGGAATTTTAAAATTTAATGTGTCAGCAACAGTCGGGGAAAATTCAGGGAATTTAACTCTTTGAACCCTAGTCACGTATATATGCGTCATTTGCAAACAGCGTACCTGTTAGAAGTACACTTGTCCTATGCTAACAGTGTAGACCCTGATCAGAGGGCTCCTTAAAGAGCCCTCTGATCAGAGTCTACACTGTTTGTCATTTTGATATATATCATGAAAATCAACCCTAAATTGTCAGAAATGGACTAGACTTAATTGAAAACTAGAATTGTCCATTTGAGCTTTCAGGGAGGAAAGGGTTATTAATGCACTTTCTGGTCTCTGTATACAAGTTTGATTCTACTTGCTTTTGTTTTGCAGGCTTTGATTGATGAAGACAGGTTGTTGTCTCGGCTAGAAGTGCTAGAAAACCAACTCCATGCATATTCAAAGGTAAGAGATACCACAAGATCAAAAGAGAGAACTGGGTTCAAGGTTATAAAGAGTTTGAATTGAGTATCAGGACTCAAAGATAAGGGGAGTATTTTAAAAATTAAAAATCTTTATTTCTGCTTTAAACCCTATGGTGTCACTACTCATTAGAATTGTCTCGAAGAGACGATTCTAATAAGTAGTAACACCATAGGATTTGGTGCTGAAATTTGTGAGAAAATGTTGGTTTTGTTCAGTTTACCGTACTCCCCCTTATCTGGAGCCCTGAGTATGTGATCATTCTCAAGCATTTGAATGGTCAGATTTGAGCAAAAGCTCAAATCTGACCAATAAAATGCTTGAGAACTGTCTTAGACTCAACTCAAACTCTTTTTAACCTTGGGGCCTTGTACCCTGGTTGGATCTTTTGGTTTTGATTTTCAGATCACCTGATTTTGTGGTTTTTGAGTGAGTGAGTTGGGTTTTATCATCCTACCAACATTATTTCTGTAAATATCAAGTTATACAGTAACACCTCTCTATTACGACCGCTGAAAAGAAAGAGACATGTAATTGATGGTGACAGCTTAAAGCAAGGTGACAGTAAAACAGAAAGCTCCTAAAGGAGCTTTCTTTTTAACTGTCACCTTGCTTTAATCAGTTGCCTGTCTTAAACACTAAATTATTCACAAAATTCAGTGATCGTATAAGGGAGGTTTTACTGTATTATGTTGTCTACTTGAGACAGATATTAGTACTGCTACACTGTGATAGGAGACCATAGACACATGTCTGTTATGATAGCACACCTAATCACATTACAAAATGATCCTATCAAAGAAATGTAGGACATCGCATAGGTTCCTCTGTAACCGCTTCACTCTCTCTGGGATGTCGAATTAGCCCAAAGTTTGCAGAAATGGATGTACCTTTAACCCTTTACACCATGGCCTGTTTCTCTAGTTTTGAAGATAGATGAACACTTAAAGCAGGTTGAAGGTAAAGCAAAATGCGCCATAGTCCATTCATTGATTCAAACCACCCCCCCCCCCCCCCCCCCCCATTGTATTCACTAGGTGTCAAACTACAGGTAGATCATGACAAAATTGTGGAGGTAACGGTTCAGCTATCTGAAGCTTTGAATAGAGGCCCTTACATAATAGATCTCAATAGGTTAACTAACCAAGCTATGAAATATTAGGTGCGGGCCTCACATGAGACGCCTGAATGAATGCTAGCCGAGTAAGTGCATTGGCTCCATGCTTTGACTCAAACTTTCTACGATACTAGGTGTTACCACCCAAGCTTGGTCATGTAATGTTTTTAAGGCGCATTCTGCTTTACTTTTAGCCTACTTTAAGCTAACGTCTGCAAGGATATTGAAAACATTTCTTTTGGTACATGTTTAAGACTGTATGAATTGGAACTATTTTCTTCAGTGAAGGAACAATTAAAGGAAATATAAGGCGCTTCTATCGGGGATGGGTTAAACAAACAAACTGACGGTGGGTCTTATTTCATAATTCTCACCTTTAAATGCTTCATGTTAGCAAGGGAGTTACTACTTTCAAATTTTATGTAGAGGACAGGGTCTGAGGTTATGAAACGTTTTGAGTTGAGTCTGAGATTGTTCTCAAGCATTTGATTGGTCTGTTTTGAGCAAAAGCTCAAATCTGACCAAACAACTGCTTGAGAACAATCTCAGACTCCACTCAAATGCTTTATAAACTTGGACTCAGGGCTGAACACAGGCATTATCTTAAATTTGAAACACAAAATGTATAATTTGTTTTTCAGAATCACACAGAAGACACTCTCAGGCAGGAGCTGGTCACCTTACAAGAAGAAAAACTTAACTATGAAACTACGGCAAAAGTAAGTCTGTTGTACAGAGTATCCTCCACCTCAAAACCTGTGGTCTCTGAAAAATGTTTACCTTATAACCCTATTTCAACACAGCCTTTTCATTCCTCTGATTATTTCCACAGTAAGGAAAATAGTCCCCATCTAGAAACTCCTGATCATTAAACTCTGAAGGCATTTCTAGTACATTTCTATATGGTAGTCTAAAGCAGACTAAAAATAAACCAGAATGCACCATAAGATGCATTCTGCTTTACTTTTAACCTGCTTTAAGTGATCTTCAAAGCTAGAAACAGGCTACGAGGTTATGAGTGAAGCATTTTGAAGAAATTGTTTAGACAAGATATACAGTTTTCTAAGACATAAATGTATGCCATTGCTGTTACAGGAGTCCCTAATGAAAGTGCTACAGGAGAAAATTGAGGCAGTCACAAAGCTGGCGGACTTGGAGCGATCCTTGACCAAATCCGAAGATGAGTGCGGCCACCTAAAGGAGATGTGTGAGAACTCTCAGGATGAGTTACAGGCCTTGGCAGAGAAGTACCAGGACCAGCTTAAAGCTGTACAGGATATACAGATACAACTACAGGTAAAAACTTAAAGCTGTACAGGATATACAGATACAACTACAGGTAAAAACCTAAAGCTGTACAGGATATACAGATACAACTACAGGTAAAAAATTATACTTAAAGCTGTACAGGATATACAGATACAACTACAGGTAACCCCCTAAAGCTGTACAGGATATACAGATACAACTACAGGTAAAAACTTAAAGCTGTACAGGATATACAGATACAACTACAGGTAAAAACCTAAAGCTGTACAGGATATACAGATACAACTACAGGTAAAAAATTATACTTAAAGCTGTACAGGATATACAGATACAACTACAGGTAACCCCCTAAAGCTGTACAGGATATACAGATACAACTACAGGTAAAAACCTAAAGCTGTACAGGATATACAGATACAACTACAGGTAAAAACCTAAAGCTGTACAGGATATACAGATACAACTACAGGTAAAAACCTAAAGCTGTACAGGATATACAGATACAACTACAGGTAAAAACTTATACTTAAAGCTGTACAGGATATACAGATACAACTACAGGTAAAAACTTATACTTAAAGCTGTACAGGATATACAGATACAACTACAGGTAAGTCTGGAGTTCCCTCAAGACAAACCAGAGGCTCGTATGTTGAATCATTGTATGACAAATATTGCCGTAAGTCAAATTCTTAATTCTCAAGTATTATTTTGTATCTTGGAATTGTATTGAAAAGAAGATTTCAAAGAGATATCACATGGCGGGACAAGGTTGAAAAAATCAGAAATTAGATGTATTAATTTTAACCCTTTCAACCCTACAGCCCTCTGTAGAGATAACTGTTTACATAATTATGCAAACAGTATAGACCCTGATCTGGGTCTGCACTATTTGATAGTTTCATTGTTTTTTCTTGTCATACCAAAACTGTAACAATAGACTGGTTCAAAATACTTGTACTAGAAGTGTCCAAAAGGATTATAAATACCCACAAGAGAAATTTAGGGTTGAAAGGGTTAAAGTTTTGACTTTTTGTAAGACAGGCTCCAGGAGCCCACTTCAAAGACATACATTGAATACGTTATCCTTTCTTGTTTAAGAAAAACAAAACTCAAATACATTGCAGTTTGGAACCTGATCAGACGCCAAATTACATTTCAACTATCTGTGGATTTATAGAGGAAAGGGTAAACTACCATGTTACAGTGCTCCCTCCCTACAATGGCCCTCCGAACAACGACTCCCTTCTCTCAATAACATTTTCCACTGTTCCCAAGACAATTAGGTCTAACGTTTTCACTGCTTCAATATGGTCTGCTTAAAATTGTTGTCTGCTGTTTTTCTTACATAATGGATATTTTGACAGAAAAAAACATAATGGCTAGTGACAAACAGCTTGAATCCAGATCAGACGCCGCATTACGCGGCGTCTGATCTGGATTCAAACTGTTTGCAAATGTAAGCCAATTTCCCTCCCTATCACGACTCCCTCTGAACAACACACACAATCTGTGTCTCCCATTGAGTGTCGATGAAGAGAGGGACCACTGTATATGTTTAATTATTTATTTTCAGGATGCTGAAACAAAACACATGGAAGATATAGAAAATATTGAAAAAGAAAAGCTGGACTTGAATCAGAAGATTGAAGACATGATTAAGGAGGAAGAGATTCTCACAGCAAAGGTATTCAATTACTCTGATTTTGTTTAGGAAAGTTCAAATCCGAATAAGTATTAAAGACATGATTGCTTAAACCAGGTTGAAAGTACATTCTGCTTTACTTTCAGCCTGCTTTAATCTATCTGCTAGGATGATAGAAACTATTTTTTATGATGCATATTTATGACTGTATAAAGTAGAACTTTTCTCTTCAGTGGAGGAATAAATTAAAGGCATAAAAAGGTATATTTATTGAGTAATAGAATGTTCTCAATTTCTTTTAAATACAAAACCAGAGTGTCAAACAGTTTGATACTTGATGAGATGCAGTATTATGTGTCTTCTCATAAGGATCCAAACTGTTTACAAAAGTAATCACTATGGGACATATCCGCCACTAGCATGCAAACAGTTAAAACTTGAAAGTATAGCATCTTCTCCACTGTTTCATGACTAGTTTTGTGTATATACAGGTTGAGTCGCTACAGGCTGATAATGACATCTCTAGCGAACAGCTGAGCACAATGAAGGTTCGTCTCGAAAAGTTCAAGGAGAGCAATGAGGATGATCAGGACAATAACATGAAAACTGTCGACTCGGACCAGGAAAAATCCGTAGACTCGGATAATGAAGGTAAGATAGCTGAAGCTCATTCTACCCCTAAAACTTTTAATAGATAATTCTAATTTTGAATTAAATCTATTCCATTTTAGACTCTTTAGGGCTGCTTTTATTAAATAAGATATATTGTTAAATGACAAACAGTGTAGACCCTGATCAGAGGGCTCCTGCAGGAGCCCTCTGATCAGGGTCTACACTGTTTGCATTAGATAAGTGTACTCTTACAGGTACACTGTTTATTAATCTCCAGGCCTTTGTCAGAAAGGACGAGGATGAGTATACTCATCACTAATGTTGAATATGTTAATTCTTTACTATTATTTTTAGTCTGCCTAACACTGTTGTTCTTATTTCAGTGATATCTTCTGTGATTATTCAAACAACAGTCGACGAAGATTCCAAGGACCAATTACCTGAGGATGTGGAAGGTTTGTTCTTAACACTAGTATACTCTAGGGCTCAAGATAAGAGAAATATTTGCAAAAGCTAAAATCTTTAAACAGGGCCCCAGATAAGGGGAGTATTTCAAAAACTAAAGATCTATGGTATAATAACTGATTAGAAAGAGACCATTCTAATGGGCAGTCATACCAAAGGGATTGGTTTAGACCTGCAGGAAAACATGTTTAAAACTTAAGTTTACTCCCTCTTATCTGGAACCCTGCTTATATCTGCCCCAGACCCTATGGTGTGATCACTTTTCAGAATCGTCTAGAATTTGGTGCAGACAGTTCAATCAATTTTTTATTGCATTAAACAGGGCTCCAGACAAAAACTAAAATCTGTATGTGTGTACTAAGCCCTATGGTGTCACTGGTAATTAGAATCCCCTCTTTGAGACGATTCTATGAAGTAGTACCACCATAGGATTTGGTGCTGACATGAGTGAGAAAATGATGGATTTGTTCAGTTTACAGCATACAAGAGAAAATGATGAAAACATTTAGGTTACTGTTTCTTATCTGGAGTCCTAAAAAGTTCTTGGGTCACTTTCTTTATACAGTGTAGCTCCATTACTTCGCGGTCCGCTATTTCGCGAAAGCCAATATATCGCGGTCGCGGCTTGGACCCCATTTATTCCTATATATATACTAAAAGTCAATAAAAGCCGAGTAGCGATCATTTCTGTTTCTTTCATAATTATATCTTCCTTTAACAAGTTTCTATAATTGCGTATCACCATCTGTGGACTGCGCGTGTGTCATCCCGCTGCGTTGATTGACAGGTGCACTAACAAACAAACAATAGGCCTTGAGTGAACTCGCGCATGCGAAGTTTCCCTCATTATTTAGCAATAATTAGCAAACTAACCTGATTGAGTTATAGCTATCAAAGTCGACTAATCCGCATTAAGAACAGAACAGAACAGAGAGATAACCACAGACATTAAAATCACAGTCATTCACATTTTGATACATCAATCAGACGCTTACAATTATAACTGCGATTCGTACCTGATAACAACGTACTCGAACAATGTCGGCCAAGAAATGAATTAAATTTAACCTGTGAACTGTAAATTGGTTTCATTGTTCTTTCAATTTCATATACTGCGGTACGTTGTTTTTTGACAATTCAACCGAGAAAATCTCATTTTATCCGCTTTCTAATCACGATATAGGCACTGAGTGTGATTTCCACGAGTAACTGAATCTAACTGATACACACGCACATTTAAATCAAAATGGCGGCCGTTGTCAAAAACGAAAGTACACATTTGGTATAATACACATGAAAACGCTGATGCTAGATATGACAGTGCATACAAAGACTTGTTTTGACAAGAAATAACAAGGTAATCAACCAAGAAACCGTGTTTATTGCATGACATTGATATAATAGAGTATGGCAATGGAATATACAACAGAATTTAGTTCAGCTCAGAATTGGGCTATATCGCGATCCGACCACATCGCGGATTTCATTTCGTGGACCCCAACTTCCGCGATATAATGGAGCTACACTGTACTGACCAATGATAGAAAAAAGAAAATTAACCCTTAGCCCGCCAAATAAATTGTCGTCTGCTATATTTCTCATCTGCTTCAAGTTTCAAAGTGCTTCAAAGTTGCTCAAAATTGCTAAAAATGTTGTCCGAGTGTCAAACAGCTTGGATCCGGATGAGACGCCGAGTTACTCGGCGTCTCATCCGGATCCAAGCTGTTTGCATATGAAGCAAGTCGTGAGTGGCAGGCTAAGGGTTAAGCATAAACTGATTGTATTGTAGGCAACTAGATGTTCTTATATATTGTTCTACTTACAATAAAATTGTATTAAGCAAAAAAATAAATATATATAGATATATTAATGATCTCGTTTGGGATGTCCATCATTTAGGTTTCTTTTGTATTATTATAGATATGATTGAACCCTTTTGCATTTTAGGAAAATTGAAAGAAACTCAGCAGCAGATTGAAACTTATAAGAGTAAGTACTACACACCATCTTTTGAAAATCTTTCTACTACTTGTCCTACCCTTTCAAAGGTTGTTTTTGATTTATTGGAGAGCAGTCTCTTGTTCTATGTTTACTGCATTGCGCTTGCATGTATTTGTGTCTAAATGGGGAAAAAAATGTCTTCTCCAGTAGTAAAAAGTTTTTAGTTAAAATCAGAACAAATGTAATGTAGATTGCTCCCTTTGAGAACATGTAAAATATAAAAGCTAATGTGTATTAGTGTGAGTTTCTCTATTTTATATTAGATTTGCAACTGATTCCTTACAAAGCGCTCATATGCTGTTAGGCATCTTACACATCTTATGGACTTTTATTTTGACCCTGGACTTTTTGTAGGTTTTGTTGACAAACTTATATACGTTGCTAGTAATTATTGCTTTGGACTTTTTATCAACTGTTCCGTTACCTTGGACTCTTGTTTGTGTTTACAGCAAAGCTAGAGGAGTGTGAGAAGCAGCTACAGGAAAGTGCCGCACAAGTGGAGCAGCTGCAAAGTAAGTCCACGACTCCAGATCAGAGAGTGCAGTAATGACCCTTAGTATTTGGACAGACAGTGTAGACCCTGATCAGACTGCTCCTGAGGGAGCAGTCTGATCATGGTCTACACTGTTTGTTATTTAAGATTGCACCTTTTGGACAAATTATTGTGTGATAAAAGCAATTAGCAACCTTATGGTGTGACCACTCAATGGAATCTTCTCTTTGAGACGATTCTAATGAGTGATCATACCATAAGGTTTAATGCAGACATAAAGGTCTTTAACTTTTGAAATACTTCCCTTATTTGGAACCTTGAATCCCTCCTACATGACTGTCTGTGTCTATCACAGTAACATGACGGAACTCTGCAACAGTGTATTGTGAAGCATACACTTATTCTGTGCAAACAGTGAACTTGTCATTACTCTTTGTCTGCAAAAAAGGTGGCTTCAAAATCATTGCATTTTTCCAATTCAACTTAAGTATATATGGTTTAAGCCTTTCCATCATGACTTAACTCTATGCCCTGTGTACTTCAGCTCCCAGAAAGAATATTAACTTGCATGCTCTGTATATATAATTTAATTTATATGTGCGTTAATTTTTAGCTCATCTGATATTGGACAAAAAAATAAGCTATGGTCACTTTGCGTCTGCGATGTCTTTGTTGTTGTCATCATATTTGAACTTCTTCAAATATTCGTCTACAGCCCTCATGTTTGATATGCATGCCCATCTTGATAAGCCCTATCCAGACATTTCAAAATATTTTACCAATTGACCTTGACCTTACCCTTTTATCTAATTTTAATGTATTTTTCACTGATCTTCAAAACAGACAAGGGTTAGCACCTGCATGCTGTGCTCTTGTTAAGATGGAAGTTTAAGCACTAATCTGTCTTTAGAGATTGTTATGTTGATTTCTTTTATTGCAGAGGAACTTGAGAAATCTCGGCTAGATTCTCTTCAGTATGTTGCCAAAATAACAGCTCTGGAAGGTAAGAAGATAACTAGTATTGGACCAGGGTTCTGCTACTATTGAATACACGTAGTCTCTCTTGAGTGAACCATTATACCAGTATTCCATAGATATGCCTTTTTATGCCTTTTCTTTATTCCTCCACTGAAGAAAATAGTTCTGATCTATTCAGTCATAAATATGCAGCTTAATCTTGAGATATTTTCTATATGCTAGCAGATGGTAGCTTAAAACATGCTGAAAGTAAAGCAGAATGTGCTATAAGGCACATTTATTCTGCTTTACTTTCAACCTGATTTAACCCTTTCCCCAATAGAAGCGACTTTTAGCGGATATGATTTATTCATCCGCTGAAGAAAATAGTTCCAATTTAATCCGTAATGAATATGTATTCTAGGGAATATTTCCTATATTATAGCACATGATAGCTTAAAGCAGGCTGAAAGTAAAGCAGAATGCGCCCTAAGGCGCATTCTGCTTTACTTTCAATCTGCTTTAAAGGCCCAACAGGACTATAAATACCACAAGATGGCGCTTTTGCCAATTTCTCAATGATTTCAAGCATGTTTCAAGTCAGGGACCATCTTTTTAAAAATACATAATCAATACATAACATATGGACATAAATTTTAGCATGCATGCTGAAAAAATATTTTTGAACCTGTACATACCAATAAATAGACTCCCCAAACAGTAAAAATGTGATTTTCAGAACAAAATCCCAACTGACATGTCAGAATTTGAATTTGCCGGGGGAGTGGCTTATTGGTGTGTATGGGGTCATAACCTCTCCAGTGTAAACATAGCCACGTGCTGGGTGTTGATATCTGCCTTAGCAGCGTACATGCATAGCTTATACTCTTGTTAGGAAGCCTTTAACCCTTTACCCAAATCATTTTCTTGCTTTGAAGACAGATGACCAGTTAAAGCAGGTTGAAAGTAAAGCAGAATGTCCCTTAACCTTTATATCATGCTAAATTGTTGTCTGCTTCAAATATACTGTCAGCTAAAAAACTAGAAAATACTTTTCATGCTTTTGAAACGGAAGAAAATTTGAATATGAATGACAAACAGTTTGGATCCAGATCAGATGATGCAATGCGTGGCATCTGAACTGGATCAAAACTGTTTGCAAATGTTAGCCAAGTCCTGTTTGGCATGATATAGGTAAAGGCACATTTTGCTGAACTTTCAGCCTGCTTTAATCTTTCTTCTGCTAGGATATAGAACATAATTCTGATGAAACATAGTCATGATTGTATAAAGTGGGGCCTATTTTCTTCACTGGAGGAATAAATTATAGGCGTAAAAGGCTTATTTATGGAGAAAGGGTTAAACTGTTAGAAAAGGTGATATAAAACCTCACTGACCTTGATCAAGATAATCCATTGAGTAATAAAAGCACTTTTAATCCAGAATATGTATCCAAAATTACTGCCTAAGATTATGTAAAATTAAATAGTTTGTGTTTTTGGTGTTTTTATCATAGACAACAATATTAACGCAAAAGTCAGGCTGGTCAGTAAACTATAATAGATGAGGTCATCCGAGGATATTATCAGACATTTTCACCAAAAGTGTCCCATATATGGAGTGTCTTTAGGGTTTGGATATAATCCTCTCACTTGACCAAGGACACACTCAGGCATTATCTCCCGAACAGTTAGCTCAACATGGGATTCTTGCATAAATTCTTGTTTTCTTTGTAAATAGAGAGGATTATTCCAGAGTCCTCTTCTGTCAAGCATGGTCCAGTATTTCCTGTAGAGCTTTTTCCTTATAAGATTGTTACCAGGCTGTGGCAGCCGTCCATGTCCAAGCCAAGATTGCACATTAGAAGTTACACACGGTGAGCTGAAGCAATGTGGACACTTATCTGCATCTACAGCAACTGTGTCACTCTGACTGCTGTCAGCAGAACAAACGGATTCAACAGCAGGTTTTGATGAAATATCTCCCTCACAAGGGGTTTGCTCATTTGTCATGTTATAACAACATACCTGCCTTGAATCACTTTCCTTATACTCAATAAACTCAATATTCCAGCCATGAAAAGTGCAAATCCCAATAATTATCTCCTTTTGATCCTGAGTAAGGTCAACTACATATCTTTGTTTGCACAGATTACTTTCAGCCATTTTTGTTTGTCTGAAAACATGCAGTTTCCCTCTCTTTTTAGCTTGAAACAATACACACTTATACAGTGAAATCTCTATAAAATTAGCATCAGTGAATGGACACGGCATGATACCTCTCATCTTGACTGCAGTGCAATGGCTATTCAGGCCCCTCTCCTTGTAAAACAACAACAAAAAACGTGTCTGCATTACTTTATATATGCTTTAAAAGACAACTACATAAGAGATGCTTCTTTGCTATGCCTATGTTGGCATTTGCTTTATACAGGTGCCACTGCACATGTGTAGTACACTAACCAGGCCTGACAATGTGGTTTATCATATTGATATCGCCACAAAGTATCCAGTTCCATATTTATCAACACCTTTATACATGTATAGAACCAGGCTCTGTCTTCACATCAAACCTTACTAAAGTTCATAGGTGACAGGCGTGTTTGCAGATTTGTTTGGTTTTAATTATTAATATAAGCACCATTCAGTGGATTATACATTTTTCAGTGTGCTAGAAATTGCAATTGCTTATATTTACAAAATGGATTCTAACGACGAAGGCCCCAAAAGAATTAGATTAGAATTAAGAAAAGAGAGAAAGGCATGTCAATCGAATGTTGGGGAGAAACGCAGAGAGCGAAATCTGAAGTATAAGGAAACAACACATAAAATTCGAGGCAGGCTAGATTTTTACTGCAATAATGAAACCGAAAAAATTGAAATGTTCAACAAACTGGACAAGATAAAGTTATTTCTTGGTGAAGGAAAATTTAATACTGTTTCTACTTACGCTGTACTTCACCGACTATGTGATTTCTTTATAAATGTTAATCTACCAGGAGAAGATAAAGTGCCTGAAGATGTTGAAAATGTTGACTTTGAGCCAATGTATCAATACTGTGATGAAGAGGCTGCTCGTTCAGATGAGATATTTGTTGGCTGCTTGTCCTCGGTACAGAAGCTGGTGGCACAAGTTCAATGCCATGATAAAAAATGCCAGGAAAAGCTTTTGCTATCCAACAATACAAATATCCATGGGACAATGTCAGTAGATCTTAAATGTAAAGAATCTCATGGGATCTGTTGGACGTCATCTCCTCACATGAAAAATGGAAAGTTTCTGGCTGGAGCTAAATTAAGCCATGGCTACTTTTCAAGTGGTATCCTACCAAACCAGTTCCAGAAGTTTTGTGAGGCATCAGGCCTAGGAGAGTTAGGTGAAACCTACGTGAATGAGTACATGGTCTCATATCAGGGAGTTGTAGAAACCCTTTCACACCAATCCATGGAAAGGGCTCTGGAAAGTGAAATTGCAATGTCTGCAGCACTTCTCCCTGATGATGAGCCCATGACGGGGATCAATGTTTTAACCGATGCCAGACACTGTTGGCGTAAAAATGCCAAATTTACAGATGTTGTTTGCCTCGGAGGAGCTACAAATAAATGCCTGCACGTTTCAACTGTGACAAAAGACGACGACACAAGCTCTCAACGACATGAGTTGATTGGGGTGAAACGCATTTACGAATATTTAGATAGTAAAGACTGTCCTGTCAACATCCATGCACATGACAACAACAGTCAGATAAATAAGTATGTGCGGGAAGAACAAAGTCCCACAGAAAATGCTCTGGACACTTGGCATGTGGTGAAAGGAATTGCTAAAAAAGCAAGAAAAATTACATCTGGATCAAAGTCTACCAGAGGGTTAGTTTGGCATGAGGAACTTTCAGACAAGGCAGCTGCTATAAAAACTCACATATTTCACTCTATGAAAAACTGCCAAAACGATGAAAACAAATTGAGAGCAAATATACTGTGTTTCATTGATCATTACCAAGGCTATCATGACAACTGCATGCAAACCTCACGATGCAAAACAGACCAAAACTATGAATCCTCAAAATATATCATTAAGGATGAAAAAGCTATTTCAGTTTTAACCTCTTTTCTGAAGTCTCTGCCAGTGTTCAAACAAGCTGACAAATTTAAGTATTGCATGGATACACATTACGTCGAATCTTTCAACAACTTTGTTCTGCAGTTTGTGGATAAACGAATTTGTTTTGGTTTTGACAGTTACAAACTGAGGATTAATTTCGCAATTTTGGACTGGAATGAGAATGTAAATAGGGAAAAAACATCTGAAAGAGAAATGCCTTACAAGAGAGACGCTTCTAAAACATACAAAGTTCCTGTATTGAAACGAAAAAGCACAGGGTTTAAAGAAGAAATATGGAATAAATGGCTTACTCTGCTTTGCAACTAATTAGTGAGTAAAGTGCATGGCTTATTATCCTAGAAATGTTTTGCAAACTATTTTAGCCCTTACTATTACCACACAAGGCAAACAGAATTACCCCAGCTATTATTTTGTACCTTTGTCATCAGGGTCTATTCTGTTCTCCTCTATAAGTCAAATGCTTTGGAACTTCCCATACTTTTCAACAGATTCTTATTTAATTCTTGATTTTCTGTATTTATATCAGGTAAATGAGTTAAATGCAACATTTCTCCATCTTAGATTATTTTAACCCATTAACTCATATAGTAGCACATTTTTGCACAATGCAAACAGAGTAGACCCTGATAAGAAAGCTCCTAGCTGTCTCATTAGGGTCTACTCAGTTTACACAGAAAATGTTCTAGGTATAAGTTGCAACTACAAGTTTGGCAAAAGTTTTAACTTTTATATGCTACAATTCTCTGCTTATTTATTAATATTCATGTAGTTATAAATTACATATGAATAATTTTGAGGCTATGGGTTAAAAACTAGTTAAGATTTGGAAGTAAAAACTGCTAGATCTAATATAACTGCATGAAGCAGCTCTCCATATGTGATCGGCTGCTAATTGTTTACAAATTGCCAATGTAGCTATAATTAGATACACTCAGCGTTACTGACAGGTAGAGCCCTTGGGAGAATAAACACCAAGCTCCTCCCTACAAAATGACGCTACCACCGTAGCGTGTGTTGGGGGTTTAAGTAGTCACCTATCTTAAGTACTATAAATAGGCTATCAGGTAAAGGGTTAAGAGGACACATGTCTCGAAAGCTAGAATCAGGTACATTTATGACTTTATAGATTGGATTTATTTTCTTCAGTGGAGGAATTAATTGAATGCATAAAAAGGTGTATCTGTGAAGTAAAAGGTTAAGACTGATAATTTGCCTGTCTTAACCCTTTATCCCATAGCTTATTTCTAGTTCTGAAGACAGATGATCACTGAAAGCAGGTTGAAAGTAAAGCAGAATTTGCCTTAAGGCGCATTCTGCTTTATTTTCAGCCTGCTTTAAGCTACCATATGCCAGAATATATGAAATATTTCTTATGCTGAATATTCATGGCTGTATAAATTGAAATTATTTTCTTCAGTTGAGGAATGAATTAAAAGGCGTAAAAAAAGGTATTTATGGGGAAAAGGGTAAAGTGACAGGTTGACAAAAGTTTGACTGTCCAGAGATGTAAACATTGCATATTCCTTTGGACTTGTGATGTTTCAGCACAATAGATTTGAGGAGAGTTTGGTTTCCATGGCAACTCAAATACAATTTCCAGGTTTTATATACATGTACATGTATTTAATCTTTACTTTGTCAGCGTAATTTTACAATCAATAATTGCTTGTAACGCCCACCATATAATTTACACATTTTAAATTTAAATTAAAAAGAGAATTTTTCATTTTACTATGTATGGTGATCATTTCCGTACTTTATATCATTCTTCATGATTTTATCAACTATATTATTCTACTTTGTATGATGTAGAATATTCACTTTCTGCTACATTTTAACATACGCCTGTTTTTTCCATACTGAATTTCATTCTTAATTTGGTTGTAATATTTTTAAAAACATTGTAAAAATAAACCTATGTTTAAATTTTATTTTGAGTTATTTCTCATATTTAAAAAAATAAGAAAGTAGATGCTACACTATTGAAACATAAAATCATGATTTTGTACAGAATGTGCATGAGTATGGCATGAAAAGTAGAATACATATATATATTGTAGAACCGGTTTTATTCGCGAGAATATAATTTACGCGTTAATTCGCGTCTCTAGTTTCGAAAATAGGTGACTTCTTAAAGCAGGTTGAAAGTAAAGCAGAATGTGCCTTAAGGCACATTCTGCTTTACTTTCAGCCTGCTTTAAGCTACCACCTGCTAGAAATATTACATGAATTCGCGAATTAATACAAAATCGCATTACGCGAAATATTCATGACGCGAAAAATACCTGTTTTACAGTTGTGACAATAGTATCAAGTATATTTTTGTTAAGACAGGTGACATCTTAATAAGGATAAAAGTACATTTTTGTTAAGACAGGTGACATCTTTATAAGGATAAAAGTACATTTTTGTTAAGACAGGTGACATCTTAATAAGGATAAATAAAAGTACATTTTTGTTAAGACAGGTGAAATCTTAATAAGGATAAAAGTACATTTTTGTTAAGACAGGTGACATCTTAATAAGGATAAAAGTAAGGCAAAAAGAAATCCTTGAGGGGATTTTTGTTTTACATTTGTACTGCATTAAGTTGCCATCTGTATTAAAGATTATGAATTTATCTTTATAGAGCGGTTGTTACTCCATAACACCTGTTACTCCATAATATGTTTCTAGTTTAGAAAACAGTTGACGGCTTATAGCAAGTTGAAAATAAAGCAGAATGTGCCTTAAGGAGCATTCTACTTTACTTTCAGAGTGCTTTAACTACCATCTGCAAGAATTTGGAAAAAAAAAATTTAGTTTGTATATTCATGACTGTATGAAGTGGAACTACTTTCTTTAGTCGAGGAATAAATTAAAGGTGTAAAAATGCATATTTATGGAGTAATGGATTGACTGGATTTTGACAGTAGAATAGTTTCACTTCCTCTGCTGATGACGCCCAAATACATACCCCTCTTAGTTTAGCCCACAGAAAGCATATTTTCATTATCCTATGCACTGGTACATGAAACCCTTTTCCCACACAGTATTGGTAAAAAAAGTAATTGAAATACGGTAAATAAATAAAAGCATGTGTTGCAGCTTTAACGAGGATTGCAAAACAGAATGTGACATTGCCCAGTAACTGTCATATAAACAAGCTAGCTGCTCCTCACTAACCCAGACTTATCTATACAAAAGCAGGGTTCCAGATAAGGGGAGTGTTTCAAAAACTAAAATCTTTATTTCTGCATTAAACCCTATGGTGTTACTACTCATTAGAACCGTCTCTTCGAGACAAATCTTATGAGTAGTAACACCATAGGATTTGGTGCTAAAATGAATTAGAAAATGTTGAATTTGTTCAGTTTACTCCCTCTTATCTAGAATTTTGTAAAAGAATATGTCCTGTTATAGCTTGACATGAAGAATGTTTGCATTTTTTATGCCCATTACAAAGTGGTGTGGGTATATAGTGTTACCCTTGTCAGTACGAATGTCAGTGTGAACGTTCCATTGATCAAGTTTCTTTAGTTCAGTTATGGACTATGTACTGCAATTCAGTCATGTAACTCAACATGCTCATGTGCCTTGATGAGTATAGCAGCTTGGTGATATGGGTTTAAAGCTTTTGCTCTTAGGTTAGCTATTTTCATTTATGGACGGGCATCAGTGATTAATTTACACTTTTCTAAAAAAAAAAAAAAAAAAAAAAAACTAGTTGTATTCGGTACTAACATTAACAAACACTACTGTACACCCAGTTCTGCACTTTTGATTAGCCATTATCCAGTCATTCTGCAATAACCAAATCATGCCGATAGTTCCAAACAAGAAACAAAGTTGCTCAAAAAGTTTACTTGATTCATGAGTATTTGGCCTTTATGCTGGAGCTGTAATGAAAACATAGATAAACATAAAGCTTTTATAAAATCGAGTATGTCCCTAAATATTGTTTCAATCTCAATTTTTGATAATCTCATCAGATAAAAACATGCTTTAACCCATTACCCCATAGCCTATTTCTAGTTTTGAAGATATGAGACCACTTAAAGCAGGTCGAAAGAAAAGTAGAATGCACCTTAAGGTGCATTCTGCTTTACTTTCAGCCTGCTTTAAGCTACCATCTGCCAGAATAAAGAAAAAAATTCTTATGATACATGTTTATGACTGTACAAATTGGAACTCTTTTCTTCAGTGGCGGAATAAATTAAAGGCGTAAATAGGCACATTTATGGAGTAATGGGTTAAACATGTATCACAAAAAAAAATAAAAAATAGGGGGTGGGTACCCTATTTCAATGCCATAGGCATTTTGTACCAGGGTTAACCTGCCCACTAGATTAGATACATGGTACAGTGGAGAAGAAATTATTCTTTGCCAGTAAACATGTTTATGCAAAAGTTATTAAGTCAATTGCAAATAGTTTGGTGTAAATTAGCATCTGATCAGGCTCCAAACTGTTTATCACCAATGTTGGAATAATTAAATTCTGATTTTCTACATGTACATGTATTGCATAGCATTTGCATTTCGTAATTGCATATAATTCTTTGAACCCTACTCACTTTTCAAACAGAGAATCTGTGAAGAGTACACTTGTCCTGTTCAAACATTAAATACTCCGATCAGAGGACTTATTAAGGAGCCATATGATCAGGGTCTGCACTGTTTGTCATTTTGGAATACATTGACAAAAACAAAAATGGACTTAATTGGAAACTGGAATTGTTCATTTGAAGTTTCAGGGAGTAAAGGGTTAAACAGGAAAGAATTATGTCTTCTCCACTGTAGATGGATGAATGGCTATGCAGGGCTCCAGATAAGAGGGAGTAAACTGAACAAATCCAGCATGTTCTCATTCATTTTAGCACCAAAACCTATGATGTTACTACTCATTAGAATCGTCTCTAAGAGACGATTCTAATGAGTAGTGACACCATAGGGTTTAAAGAAGAAATAAAGATTTTAGATTTTGAAATACTCTCCTTATCTGGAGCCCTGGCTATGGCTACTACAGTTTGGCATGGTGTTTGAGCTGTTTGCATGCTGCATCACTGGTTATTGTGGAGTTTTCTGTTTGAACTGATTTGCTTTTTCATGCTTTACGTTTCGTTTACACAGACAAGTTAAAGCTCTCCGATTTACATATGAACCAAATGGTGGAGAACACAATGGCTGACTTGACATGTAAGTTTAAACATCCCACAGCAGCGTGGAAAATTGGAGATTAAATATGAAAAACTAAAACTGTAAAAAAAATATTGAAAGCGACCAAAGAATGGGTATAAATCTGACACAGTATAAGACCTTGATCATACTTTTCTAGCATAGCAGCTAATCTGGGTCTTCACTGATTACAAATATCAAGGTAGTTTTCTTGTGACACAGGTTGTGGTATTTCTGAGATTTCCAATTCAAAATAGGAAACAGAATTCACAGAATTAAGGAAAAAAACCAAAAAGAACATGAGGCAGAGTCAAACTCTGTTAAGTTTTTGTATCAAGACTATTCCTCTTCAACTGCTCCTTGTAAATTTACAAAATTTGCTAAGATCTATCTCTACCAAGTGAAGATGTGCACGTTGCATTTTGGTTCCAGTTAGGTAATCATTACCTTTGCTGAACTCAGATCTTCATTAGGGCAGGACATCTTATTTCTTGTTATGTAAGTTATGTACTTTCAAGCCCATCCATCCTTAACCTGTTTCAAGAATGGTTTTGCTTTAGGAATGTACTTATTAAGCTTGACTTTCTCAAGTGACCGCAATAAATGCAGTGATTTTGGCATATGAGATTTGGCTTTATTGACAAGTTTCAGCAGGCATATATTTGTTTGTTAACACATAATCCCATAAATACACCTTTTTACACCTTTAATGTATAACTCCACTGAAGAAAATAGTTCTAATTTATATAGGTGCAAGTATGCACCATAAAAATATACAGCATTCATGCTTCCCAGTAGTTTACTTGGTTATCTAATTGTTTCAATCTGTGAAATTAACATTTTGATAACCAGGCTGTTGCTTGTGATATGAGTTTTCCTGTAGGGCTCTCAAAGAATCGTAGTTTAGCTCTTTTCTAGAAGAGTGAAGATTAAAGCAGGATGAAAGTAAAGCAGAATGCCTTACCCTATAGCCTGATTCTAGTTTGGAAAACAGATGACCACTTAAAACATGCTGAAAATAAGGCCATACTTCCAGTTTGCTTTAAGCTACCATCTGCTAGGTTATTGAAAATATATTCTTTCTTATATTCATGACTGTATAAATTGGAACTATTTTCTTCAGTGGAGGAATAAATTAAAAGCATATTTATGGAGTAATGGGTTAAAGAATGTCTCTCAGTCATCATTTTGCTTGCTACAAAATAATCATTAACTCTTTGAACACTAAGTAATACTGTTGTCTGCAATTGCTCTTGTCATCTACTATTCTCAAATCAGAACTTTCTAAAAAATTCTTTTCAGTGTCAAACAGTTTTGATCTTGGTGAGACGATGAGTTACTCAGCATTTAAAATGATTAATATGGATCTAAATGTTTGCAAGGGTAAATCATGGTTTTGCTGTTATAAAGAGTTTGATTTGAGTCTGAATTCGTTCCCAAGCATTTGATTGGTCATATTTAAGTTTTTGCTCAAATCTGTCCAATAAAATGCCTGGGAACGATCTCAGACTCAACTCAAACCTCGGACTCCACTCTAGCGGCGAAATCGTTATTTCACTTCTATATAGTTTTGATCCAGATGATATGCCACATTACCTGGCATCTTATCAGGATCCAAACTGTTTGACTATATTATGAAAATAACTTTTTGAAGATTTTATTTTTAGAACAGTAGCAGACAACAATAGTTGCAAACGACAATATAACAAAGTGGCAAAGAGTTAATTGTATTTAATTTTGAATTTTCCTCTTCGTCATCAAAAGGCTTATTTATTTCTGGCCAGTCATGCTAGTTCTGATGGCATCATTGTTTTGACATTTACATTAATTTGTGAATTTTAGGGTTCATTCTTTGGTCAAATCAGTACATCATCATTCTCAGTCCATCTCTCACTGATTTATTTTACATAAAAAAATATAGAAATTACCCAAATAATCCCTAATATTGGGACACCCTGGGTAACTGCTGTAATTATCCTATATATATTAACCCATTACCCCATAAATATGCTTTTTTACGCCTTTGTTATCAATATGTATCAGAAGAAATATTTTCTTTATACTAGTAGATATTTATTTAGCTTAAAGCAGGCTGAAAGTAAAGCAGAATGTGCCTTAAGGCACATTCTGCTTTACTTTCAACCTGCTTTAAGTGGTCAACTGTCTTCAAAACTGCAAATAACCTATGGGATAATGGGTTAATAACAAATTGCTTTCATAACAGTAATTTGTGCAAAAGGTGCAAACTGAATGGCAAACAGTGTAGACCTGGATCAGACTGCTTTCATAGGAGTAGTATGATTAGGGTCTACCACTTTGCTCAGTCTCAATACTTAGGGTCATAATGGTAATGCTAATCAATTTTTATTTGATTATAATTACATTAACATCGTTACATGTCATATATTATTGGTCATTTTACTATGTAAATATTTATATATCATCGTGTTGTGTTGCCAAGTATTGTCTAGTGTTGTTAGATTTGATTGTTTTGTGTTGTGTTGCTTTTGTTCTCACATTGTCCATTTCACGTTTAGCACAACCGTAAAAATCCTAAAAATTGGGCCACCATGTATATCTGCTTAACTATACATAATAATACTAAAAAATAAACTAATTGCTTTTATAGCTCAGTAATTTTTAGTAATTTGTCCAAAAGGTTAAAACTGAATAGCAAACAGTGTAGACCCTGATCAGACTAGCTACACTGTTTGCTCAGGCCTGTCTGGCCCTATTCTTAGGGTTATTACGGTATCTCACATAGTTTCCATGTTAACACTTGCAATATAACACAAAAGCTTGTAAGACCCTGATCATGGTCTACACTGTTTGTTCAAGCCTGTCTGGCCCTATTCTTAGGATCATTACGGTATCTCACATAGTTTCCATGTTAATACTTGCTATATAACACAAAAGCTTGCAAGACCCATGTCAATTTCACCCTAGTACATTATGCATGTAGAAGATTCATCATCCTGGTAATTCAAATACAAAAAATAATCTTATTTCTCAATCAAACACAATCAGAAATATTGACTTGAAAAAAGTGTGACCAATGCTAGAATCAAACAAGCAACCTCTGACATGCAAGGTCATTGCTCTACCGATTGAGCTTAGCTGGGGAATTATAACCAAATTTTGAAGTAAAGTATGTACCATTTTGAATTTTGATTTAGTCTCTACTCTCTAGTACATTATGACGGGTCAAATAGTGATTTAGAAAGGCAATTGGCAACGTTGGGAATATATATTATAATATTAAACTTAAACTTAAACTGATTAATTTGATTAAACGCCTATTTTTACACATAGTATATTCAATGGCGTTGTACAATGAATGATAAAATAAAAATGAACAATCAATACAACCAAAGTACACATAGCAGTACTATCTATATATAAAAAGAATACTGACAAATATTCTTGTTCACACATTTACTTAAACCACGAGTCAGACTTTCTGAAAAATAGTGTTTTAAGATTTCTCTTGAAAACACTCACTGATTCAGAATTTCTTACATGTGATGGTAGATTGTCCCATAATTTTGGTCCGACAGTTTTAAAAGCTCTGTCGGCGAAGGTTTTACATCTATTAAATGGAACATTGTAGCAACCTGTTACAGAATCTGAGGATCTTAAACTACGCCTTGTTACCTGCTCTGTCAACTGTTCAGTTAAATAAGCTGGAGCTTGACCAACTGAACAGTTGAACATCACGGTTAACAGATTAAATTCAATTCTGGCCTTAATGGGAAGCCAATGCAGTTGGTACAAAGCTTGCCTTGAACTATCATACTTGCTTAGTTTCAAAACAAGCTTGGCGCACATGTTTTGTATTCTTTGCATTTTTTGCAGATCACACTGAGAGATTCCATACAAGGTTGCATTACAATAATCCAAATGTGAAATGACTAGGGATATAATGAGAATCTCAGTAGCATCCTTGGAAAGATATTTTCTAATACTTTTTATCCTTAGGTAGTTAAACATAGCTATTTGACACTTCCGTTTAATGTTGTCTTTGAAGTTTAGGTTTTCATCTCAGAATGCACCTAAGTACGATATACAGTTGACAGATTTGATTTTATCACCAGAAATATTAAACCCCCCCCCCACACACACACACAAAATTGAAATGTATTTACACTTCAAAAATACACAGGCTCTGACCAGGATACAGGTAACTTGGAACGTTATCAGCAATCACTGTACAACACTATTGTGGTTTTACTGTTTTATTTGTCTGTAGTAAAACTATTTAAGTGTTGGCCGTTCTGTTTCCCTCCACAGCTCATCCTTCATTGTTTACCCATGTGTTCATTGTTTAGTGTTTTGACACAGGTTGTAGATTTACATTGTAACTCAGTTGGCTGTTCTGTTTCCCATCACAGCTCATCGTTCGTTCATTGTTTACCCATGTGTTCATTGTTTAGTGTTTTGACACAGGTTGTAGATTTACATTGTAACTCAGTTGGCTGTTCTGTTTCCCATCACAGCTCATCGTTCGTTCATTGTTTACTCATGTGTTAATTGTTTAGTGTTTTGACACAGGTTGTAGATTTAAATTGTAACTCAGTTGGCTGTTCTGTTTCCCTCCACAGTACAAATGTCAGAGTCTACTAAACAGTCTGGTACCAGTAATGACCTCATCAATAGCTTGCACAGTAAGTTCATCACCTTATCATAATTCAGTATTAAAACCCTTCGAATTAATATGATTGTTTTCTAATTGAAATATGAAAGACCCTTCCTGTTCCTTTCCAGGTGAGAGCTTAAGGAGCATTCTGCTTTACCTCCAACCTGCTTAAAGTTGTGACCTGTTTTCAAAACGAGAAAAGAGCTATAGCGTAACATGTTAATGAAGGATAGAAGTAATACAGGAAACTCCTTTCTGGATTAAATAGATTATTCTATTCAAAACCATGGCCCTAAGGGCTGTAAAACTATCTCTGCAAGGCCAGTAACTCATATTTGACAGAAATTCATTAAATCTGTTATTACCTCCCTTTACAGCTCAGATTGTGGAACTGGAAACTGAGTTATCTCTGTACAGAATAGGTCAGCCTGAGAAAATGGACACAACCATTGTGGCTAAGTCACTAGATGACGTTGATTGTGCCACACTGAGACCGAAACACAGACGGGTAGAGGACGATGATGAACTGGATAGTGAGTTTGCCTACAATGGATTTTCCCTTTCACCCATAGCTTGTTTTCAATATTGGAGACAGATGGTTGCTTAAAGCAGACTGAAAGTAAAGCATGATGCTCCTGAATTTGGCTTTACTTTCAGCCTGCTTTAAGTTACTATCTGCTAGGATATATAGAAAATATTTCTTATGGTACATATTCATGACTGTATGAAGTGGAACTATTTTCTTCAATTGAGAAATAAATTAAAGAGTATGTATAGAATATTAGTTAAACCCTTTACCCCATAATACGCCTTTTGATTCATAAAGCATGTTGAAAATAAAGCATTCTGTTTAACATTCAACCTTATTTAAGAGGTCACCTGACTTCAAAACTAGAAACAGGCTATGGGATACTAATGGATGAACCCTTTCCTGTATTAAGTTTTTGGTTGAGTGTTTAGGCACCAAGTTCTTAAAAAACTACAGAGGTGACTGAATCTGAAAGGCGTATAGGATGCCGTCAAGCTGTATGAACCATATACGCAGAAAAAATAATTCTTAAGTAAGAAAGTAATTCTTCAAAAAATTGAAACATACATGTATAAACATCCTGACCACATGGGCATCTGTGTATATGTGGAGACATCCTTTGAAATTATAAGGTTGTAACTTGAAAACTGTAGGAGGAGTATGTATTGTATATTTGGTCAGATGAATAAATGGACAAACGAAATGGCATAAAAAGTATGCCCCCGGCTAATCGTTGTGGGGGCATATAAACAAACTTGTAGTTTAGTATTGAGTACCTGTTTATGGAAAACATTATGAAAGTAATAAACAAACATGTGCTGGAAGGTCTGAACAATTTCCCCACACTGTTAAATGTGTCTGCTTTCATTTATTTTCAGAGCTGCTAGCTGAAGCGAGAGCAACTCTCAAGAATGTGGAGGATGAACTCACGAAACAAAAAGGTAAGAAAACCCAAATAATCCCATAGTCTTGTTTTAGCTTTCTAGACGAATGTCCAGGAAAAAACATTTTTTCACCTAGTTTTTCGCATCGGCATTTCCATTGCTATTCATGTTAACAGTTTCAAGAAAGTGCTCACAACTTCTATGTATTCCTATCAAATTTGAATGAAGCAATTAAACCTACCGGTATGCTGAAAACAAGTACAGTAATACCTATCTATTATGACCACTATAAATGACAGCTTAAAGCAAGATAAAAGGAGCTCTCTACTTTACTTTCATTTTGCTGTTAAAAAGCAGCCACTGGCCTTAATACCGAAATATTCACTTGAAACAGTGGTCCTAATAAAGAGGTTTTACTGTATGTAATATATTTTGCAAACAGTTTACTCGGATCAGAGGGGTCCTAAAGGAGACCTGATCACTTTTCTGGGCTGTTTGTTTTACTTTTATTTCTTAAGGGTGTATCAATGTCATGAATTTGGGAACTTTACAAAGTACATGAAAACACTCTATGATGGTTTTGTATTGAAGAGCTATTTAAGATGAATGACAAAATAGAAAAAGTGTACATTTTGAAGAACAACAGTTGGCTCTACGGCCATGTAAAATTTACCCCACCCACTTCCTCTTATTTTGTCCTTTTCAAACAGCCCGCTTCAATAAAACCAATTTTAAATGAAAACAAATATGATAATTTGGTTATGTGTTATTTATTTCCTATCTATGGTAGTATTTCTTCATACAAAAACTAATTTAAGAAAAAAAAGGCACCAAATGTGAAATTTATAAAGCTCTAAATATCATCGGTATGGTCCTTTTTTGTAAATTTTGTAAGGGGCGATAACTCTTTTACTTTAATAACTCAAAATTTTCAACACTGACCTTTCAATTTCTTTTCATATTTTGAACTGCCTTAGTATGGGCTTTCATCTGGTAGAATATAAGAAAAAGTTAAATACTAGAACTATTTCATTTTCAAACTTTTTTACTTTTTTTCATAAAATAAAAAATCTAATAAAATCATGCCCTATATAAAGCATATTTTTGATATTCAAGGATCCATATTGTTCAAACCTGGTGCCTGCTTTGTCTAAATTTGGTTTATATATGTGAACATACCACCATAGACATGAAATAAATAAAGAAAACCCAAATTAACATTTTTGTTTTGTTTTGAAATAGATTTTACTGAAGTTTGTACTCTGAATGGGTAAAATTTGAAAAAAAAATCCAAATTTGACATACCTTTTTCAAATCGCTGTAGCTCAAAAAAAAGGACACCACCATATATATTTTTTTTCATTTTTTCATTCATCATAAATAGCTCTTCCAAAAAAACAATGATAGAAAAAAAGTTTAATACTTTGAAAAAAATGGCTCATGACATTGATACACCCTTAAACAGCCTTAAATATCAACATAAATTTGTCATAATTCATAAGTTAAATAAAGTAAAACCTTGCTATTACGTCCACTAAGTTGTGTTATTAATCAGGTGTTTAAGTGACTGCTTAAAGCAAAGTGAACATGAAACAGATAGCTCCTTTTGAAGCTTTCTGTTTTACTGTTGATCTTGCTTTAAGCTGTCACCAGTTAGCCTTTTTAGTGGTTGAAATAGAGAGGTTTTACTGTAGTCCATATGAAAAATTCAACATAAAAAGGGTTAATGTTGACAAAATCATTTGTAACCAGTTCAATATTATGAATTATTTAACTCACTTAAGCAATAAGTAGATTAAAGGCACCTTTACAAAGAAATAACAGGCAGGTCAAGTTGTGGATTATCTCAGCTGATTGAGTGGATTAACTGCTTAAAGGTCGTGTTTTGGATCTGGGATGTACATATGTCTTGGTGTTTCAGTTTGGAATTCTCTGTTTGTGACTGTTTAAAGTAGGACAACAGTAACGAAGAAAGGTTGTATAGGAAACTTTCTGCTGTCTTAACCCATTATCCCATAAATATGCCTTTTTACGCTTTTTTCTTACTTATTCCTCCACTGAAGAAGATTTATTGATCCAATATATAGAACCATGAATATGTAATCTAAGAAATAATTTCTATATTCTAGCAGATGGAAGCTTGAAGCAGGCAGAAAATAAAGCAGAATGCACCTTGAGGTGCATTCTGCTTCACTTTTAGCCTGCTTTAAGTTTTCACTATGTACTTCAAAATAAGAAACAAGCTACGGGGGTAATGGGTTAAGTGTTCATCTGTCTTCAGAAATAATAACAGGCTATGGGCTAAAGGGTTTAACTATCACTTGTTATAAAATTACATAAGTTGCTTTTGAATTTCTAGAGGGATGTGTGTCACTTTGAGTTTTTAATGAGGTGTTTGTCACCTTTGGGATTAGCAAGTCATTGGCAGTGTTTTAACTCTTTGCATGCTGGGTAATATTTGCTGCAACAAGTTGTCATCTGTTACGGTTCTAAAATATTTTTTTCAAAACAGGGTCAGATTGTTTAACAGGTTGGATCCTGATGAGACACTGTGTCAAACCGCGTTTCATCAGGATCCAAACTATTTTCAAAGGTTATCAATGTTTCAGTGATAGCATGCAGAAAGTTAATAGAACAAATTTACCTATATCCTTCCGTAATTTTCTGTTTTTAAATTGTCATATGCAATAATTGTCAAATAAAGATTTATTGATATTGGAATTGAAGAAACCTAAAGACGACATTTAATGTCAAATACTTTGAACCCATTTTAAGCGTTGTGTTACATAACATCTGGATTTAGATCCACACTTTTTCCACTCAAGTCAGTACCGGCAGGGATAAGGGTACATAGCCCTCAGTAACTTCAATTTAATGAAAATTGGCTTTATAAATTGTAGGTAGTCATTTCAAATGACCCTTACCTTCATAATGGCTAGAGCAAATCACCTAACTCAGAGTGATACCTCATAAAATGGTACAATAACCCTTAGTATGCAGAAAGTTTAAAAAGGGACTACAGTGCTCCCTCTCTACAACAACACCCAATGAGAGACACAGATTGTGCACGTTGTTCGGAGGGAGTCGTTATAGGGAGGGAAAATTAAGGCTTGGCTAACATTTGCAAACAGCTTGAATCCAGATCAGACGCCGCGTAACACGCCGTCTGATCTGGATTCAAGCTATTTGTCACTCGTTATTATATTTATTTTATCAAAATGTCCACTTATATTTAACTTTGAGATAATTCAGCAGAAGACAATTTTAAGCAGACGATATTGCAGCAGTAAAAGCATTAGACAGAAGTGTCCTGTTTAGGGAACTGCGGCAAGGGTCGTTGTAAAGAGGGAGCCATTGTTGGGAGGGCCGTTGTAGGGAGGGAACACTGTATTCCACTAATGAAAAATGACCAATGTATGTTGATTTTTTAGCTGTTGTTACAAAAGTATTAACAGAAAAATTAAAGTAAAACAAAGTAGACCTTGATCAAAGGGCTCCTTAACCCATTACCCCATAGCCTATTTCTAATGTTGAAGATAGGTGACCACTTAAAGCAGGTTGAAAGTAAAGCAGAATGTGCCTTAAGGCACATTCTGCTTTAATTTCAGCCTGCTTTAAGCTAGCATTTGCTAGGATATAGGAAATATTTCTTATGGTATATATTTATGAAGGTATAATTTGGAACTATTTTCTTCAGTGCAGGAATAAATTTAAAGCGTAAAAAGGAGTATTTATGGGGTAATGTGTTAAGGAGCCCTCTGATCAAGGTCTACACTGTTTGCGAAATACACATATACTGGTTTCCAGCATAGAAAGGGTTGATTCAGGGCTCCAGATAAGGGGAGTCTTTCCAAAACTTAAATCTTTACTTCTGCATTTAACCCTATGGTGTTACCACTCATTAGAATCGTCTCTTCGAGATGATTCTAATGAGTAGTAACGCCATATGATTTGGTGATGAAATAAGTGTGAAAATGTTGGATTTGTTCAGTTTACTCCCTCTTATCTGGAGCTCTGTTGATTAGCTATAGTTATTACCACATGGTAGAAAGTTGGATATTGATGTTTGGGAAGCCTCTATAGGAAAATATAATAACATGGTGTATGTTTTTGAATAAAAAAAAGTTTGAATAAATACGTATGGCATTGGATATATAGTTATTATTTACAATGTGATTTAAGATATCAGTAAAGCATCCTTAGGTGAAATTATCAGGACAGTTTTAATTCATTAAATGGTGTTTATTTCAAGGAAATGATATTTAAAGTGTTTGTTAATATATTTCCCCCTCCCTCTCCCTGGCTTGTTTTCAGAGCATTCTACTTGACTTTCAGCTTACTTTAAGCTACCATCTGCTAGTATATTGGAAATGTTTATTATCTTGTGTATTCATGAATGCATAAAGTTTTCCTATTTTCTTCAGTTGAGGAATGAATTACAGATGTAAGAATGTGTATACATTGTACATCTATGGAGTAATTGGGTAACACATTCAACCCTAGCGACGAGTATACTCGTCATTTACAAACAGTCTACCTGTGAAGATTACACTTGTCCTATGCAAACAGTGTAGATCCTGATCAGAGGGCTCCTTAAGGAACCCTCTGATCAGGATCTACACTGTTTGTCAATTTGAAAAATCTTGTTAAAATCAACCCTAGATAGTCAAAAATGGACTAGACTTGAAATTTGAATTGTCCATTAAAAGTTCAGGTGTGAATGAGTTAAGATTGAATAAATAAATAAATAAACAATAAATATAAATAATAATCCAGGTCAATGGGAAAGAAATTATTAAAGCTGGCAAGTGGTATGGATTTAGATCAAGGGTTTATCATTGGGTATTGTTTTCTCTTCTACTGCAAAGAGTGAAGGCCCTGATCAGAGGTGACTTTTCTAAACGTGACAGTAAATTAGCACATTCAACGAGTATACTCCTCATTTACAAACAATGTACCATGGCTAGTACACTTGTCCTATGCAAACAGTTGAAACCATAATCAAAAGGTTACTTTAGGAGTTCTCTGATCAGGGTCTGCACTGTTTGTCAATTTACAACATTGTTCAAATCAACCCTATTTATGGAAATATGGATTAGACTTTATTGGAAACTGGAATTGCCCATTTGGAGTATAGGGGTGCATAAGTTGTGTAATGTCCAACAGCCATTTTCTTTTGACATGGTTCAAATGAAAGGCATTGGCCTTACTTATAGGGTCACTCTCTCTAAGTCTCTTGGGTCAGAGCTCCAGATAATGGGAGCATTTCAAAAACTAAAATCTTTGTTTCTGCATTAAACCCTATGGTGTCACTACTCATTAGAATCGTCTCGAAGAGACGATTCTAATGAGTAGTGACACCATGGAATTTGGTGCTAAAATAAGAGAGAAAATGTTGGATTTGTTCAGTTAACTCCTTCTTATCTGGAGCCCTGCTTGGGTTAAAATATCTTGGCTTACTCTCAGGTGTTTATAACAGTAATACTTACTAGCTGTTATGTCCAATCAAAAGAAAGCTTGTTTGTTCTGTGTTTCAGGCAGGATTCTGCTTTAAGCAGAATGAAAGTAAAGCAGAAAGCTACAAGGGAGCTTTCTGTTTTACCTTCATTCTACTTTAAGCTGTCACCTGTCTTCAACACTAAAATCATCACGGAGTCTTCATTTAGGCTGAGGTATTGGATGGATGTTACTGTTCTTTGCAAGTTAAGAAGTTTGGCAAACACCTTAGTGTTTACATTTAAATTGGAAAATCTTAAGTAATTTTTGACCACGTTTAATTGAAGGTTTGTAACAGGCTCTTTTAAATTTTAAGTGGTTGATTTTATTCGTTGTAAAATCTTCAATGAATTTTAACTCTTAGCATGCTAGCGATGAAACCATGATGATTTTTGTTGACAGTTTGGATCCTGATGAGACTCCCCTTAACAAAGCTTCTCTTCAGGATCCAAGCTGTTTATTACTCTGACCCTGTTATGAAAAGAAATTTCAAAAATTGTTATTTTAGAAGAATAGCAGACGACATTGTTGCAGTCAAGAAAATTATCCAGCATGCATACAGTAGGCAATTTTTAGCCCTTTGAATTTGAGAAAACTAAAAAGAAATAATTTGAATTCAGATTTCATCTTAACCCATACCCCATAACCAGTTTCTAGTTTTGAAGACAGATGACCACTTAAAGCAGGTTGAAAGGAAAGCAGAATGTGCCTGAATGCACATTCTGCTTTACTTTCAGCCTGCTTTAAATTACAGTTTGCTAAGATATAGAAATTATTTCATATGGTATATATTCATGACTGTATAAATTGGAACTATATTCTTCTGTGAAGGAATAAACTAAAGGTGTTAAAAGTCTTATTTATGGGGTAGTGGGTTAAGTATCTTGATGTTTAATCAGGATCCACACTGTCAACTAGACAAGATATATCTGCTAAAAATGGAAGGGGAAAAAAGAGTCTAATTTCAGAATTGAAGCAGAGGACATGTTTTAGCAGATAATAAATCAGTGTTCAAAAGGTTACAATTGAATTACAACAAGGGAGAAATCTAGTACTTGAGACATGAGCAAATGTAAATATTTTTTTTAAGTGATTGTTCAGTAGGTTGGTTGGATGTTAGAATCAGTTCACATAGGAAAAACTACAAAATAGCTGCTAATTATATTCTGGCGATGGATTTTACCTCTTGAATCAACATTAGCCCGTTGGATGTTAAATTTTCTAGTGAATTAACCCTTTACTCTATAGCCTGTTTCTGGTATTGAATATTGGTGACCACTTGAAGCAGATCGAAAGTAAAGCAGAATGTGCCTGAGGTGCATTCTGCTTTACTTTCAGTCTGCTTTAAGCTGTCATATGCTGGACTTTAAAAATATTTGTTATGAACTTATGATACATATGACTGTATAAGTTGAAACTATTTTCTTCAGTAGAGAAATAAATTAAATGCGCTAAAAGGTGCTTCTATAGGGGGAAAAGGTTAAATCTTCAAAAAATCAATTAATAGTCCATTTAAAAAAAAAAAAAGCAAAAGTAAAAAGAACAAGTTCATGTTGATGTTTCAACATTCTTTCCAGACCATTTTTGCAAATTGTTCAAAGTAATCAAAATAGCTCGGATCCTGATCATAGATCTACACTGTTTGCCAAGGATTCTGGTTTCCCACACAGTAAGGGTTAAATCTGTGTGAACATTTTGTTAAGTTCAGCTTTGCTATAAATAGTTAATGGTATTGAAAGGTGATTCAATACAGTCATGTACTTTTCCATTTTGTTCAAATTGTCATCTGCTTGATATTGTTGCTGCCAGGTTTCTAATATTAAGTTAACCCTTTACCTCATAGCCTGTTGCTAGTATTGAAGATAGGTGGCCATTTAAAGCAGGTTGAAAGTAAAGGTATCTTCTGCTTATCTTTCTTCCTTTTTAGCTCGCCTGTACGTAGTACATGACGAGCTATTGCAATACCCCCGGTGTAGTCGTCGTCGTCGTTGTCGTCGGCGTCGTCGTGAACGGCGTAAACAATTTTAAGAAAATGTCTATAACTTCTATGTCCCTTGAGGTATTGCTTTCATAGTTGGTATGTGTGTGTATATGGACAAGACCTTTCCATGCACAGAAAAATTTTGACCCCTGTGACCTTGACCTTGAACTTAGGGCCTGCGTTTAGGTTTCGAAATCTGCGTTTAGGTTTCGAGAAATGCTTTTAAACTTCTATGTCCCTTAAGGTATTGCTTCCAAAGTTGGTATGTGTGTGTATATGGACAAGACCTTTCCATGCACAGAAAATTTTTGACCCCTGTGACCTTGACCTTGAACTTAGGGCCTGTGTTTAGGTTTCGAAATCTGCATTTAGGTTTCGAAAAATGCCTTTGACTTCTATGTCCCTTGAGGTATTGCTTCAATAGTTGGTATGTGTGTGTATATGGACAAGACCTTCACATGCACAGAAAAATTTAGACCCCTGTGACCTTGACCTTGAACTTAGGGCCTGCGTTTAGGTTTCGAAATCTGCGTTTAGGTTTTGAAAAATGCCTTAAACTTCTATATCCATTAAGGTATTGCTTCCGTAGTCGGTATGTGTGTGTATATAGACAAGACCTTTCCATGCTCAGAAAAATTTAGACTCCTGTGACCTTGACCTTGAACGTAGGGCCTGCGTTTAGGTTTCCAAATCTGCGTTTAGGTTTCGAAAAATGCCTTTAACTTCTATGTCCCTTGAGGTATTGCTTTCATAGTTGGTATGTATGTGTATATGGGCAAGACTTTTACATGCAAAGAAAAATTTAGACCCGTGTGACCTTGAACTTAGGGCCTGTGTTTAGGTTTCGAAATGTGTGTTTAGGTGTAGAAAAATGCCTTTAACTTCTCTGTCCTTTGAGTTATTGCTTCCATAGTTGGTATGTATGTGTATATGGACATGACCTTTCGATGCACAGAAACATTTAGACCTGTGTGACCTTGACCTTGAACTAAGAGCCTGTGTTTAGGTTTCGAAAAATGCCTATAACTTCTATATCCTTTGAGGTATTGATTTCATAGTTGGTATGTGTGTGTATATGGACAAGACCTTTACATGCACAGATAAATTTGGACCCTTGTGACCTTGACCTTGAACTTAGGGTCTGTGTTTAGGTTTTGAAAAATGCCTTTTACTTCTATGTCCTTTGAGGTATTGCTTTCATAGTTGGTTTATGTGTGTATATGGACAAGACCTTTCCAGGCACAGCAAAATTTAGACCTCTGTGACCTTGACTTTGAACTTAGGGTCCATGTTTAGTTTCGAAATCTGTGTTTTGGTTTCTCAAAATTTTTATTACTCCTATGTCCATTGAAATATTCCTTTCATATTCAGTTTGCATGTGTATATGGACAAGATCTTTCCTTGCATGCAAAATGTTTGAGCCCTCTGACCTTGACCTTGAACTTAGGACCCGCGTTTAGGTTTCAAAGTCTGCGTTTAGGTTTCTCAAAATTTCTTTAACTCATATATCCACTGAGATATTTCTTTGATATTTGGCATGCATGTGTATATGGACACGACCTTTCCATGCATGCAAAAAAATTAGCCCAGTGTCCTTGACCTTGAACTAAGATCGCGAAAGGTTTTAGGTTTCGAAATCTGTGTTTAGGTTTCAAAAATGCATAAATAATTCCCTTGAGGTGTTATTTTCATATTTGATTTGCCAGTGTATATGGACAAGACCTTTCCATGCAGGCAAAAAGGTTGACCTCTGTGACCTTGAGTGTGCTTTTAAGTTTCTAAAGGTGCCGGTGGCGAGCTTTATTGTCTCTCTGACAACTCTTGTTTAAGTGACCCTCTGTTTGGATATAGAAAATATTGCTCATGACTGTATAAATTGGAACTACTCTCTTTAGTGGAGGAATGGCTTAAAGGCATAAAAAGGTGTTTGTATGCTGCAATCGGTTAAGTTAATGTGATGTCTTGTGATTGAAAAAACAGATGTGTATAAGGAGCTTTCTCTCAGACGTCAGTGAATCTAGACTAATCTGGATCCAAACTGTTGTCAATTTTTAGCCTCATCTGAAGATGTAAATGTTGTTACTGGCGTGGAGGATTAATTACTCCATTGAAGTATTGTGATACTTATTCTACAAAATAACTGGTATTTGCAAATGCCAAGAAACTTAGCATCTGATCAGGAACCAAATTATTTGACACTTATGTAAGGGTTACTTAAGTTAAAATAATTATCCATTACCCTATAAATACCCCTTTTTTAACTTTAATTTATTTCTCTACTGAAGAAAAAAGTTCTACTTTATAGTCTTTGTGTGCACGTACCATAAAAAATATTCTCTATTTCATAGCAGGTGCGTGGTAGATTAAAGCAGGATGTAAGTAAAGCAGAATGTGCAACACCTTAAGGTGTACTTTGCTTTACTTTCAACCTGCTTTAAGTGGTAACCTATCTTCAAAACTAGAAACTGGCTGTCGGATAAAGGGTTAGATAACAATGCATATTTGATAACAATGTTTGAACAAATGTTAGAGGGGACCCAGTGGATATAGTTTAATTAACGCTTTCAACCATGTATAAATATCGTCTCAAAATGTCATTTGAATTCAATTCAGAAATATATTCTTTCATCTCAACATTTTCAAATAAACAATTGGGACTTAGTGAAAACAGTTTGGATCCTGGTAAGAAATTAAATTACTCTGCATCAGACCTGGGTGTAAATTGTTTATATATGTCTAAAAACCAGTGTTCCCAACATTTATAAGGTAAAGCAATAATACAGTTAAACTTCGATATCTCAAACTCGGTTAGGTCGAACATACCCGTATTACAAAGTTAAAACGTGGCTAAGCCACGTTTTAACTTTGAAATTCGGGTATGTTCGACTTAACCGAGCAAGAAATGATGTAATTCATGTGTCGCAAATCAGATAGTTCGAATTAAGCGAGTTCGAGATATCGAAGTTCGACTGTACTATGATACAATGTCTAGGAATGTATATTTTTAATCTATGTATGGTTACATACAAACACTGGTAACATTTTATAAACAGTTTTGATCAGCTTTGGTCATCAGGATAGAAAGTTCAAATTGTTTGATGTTCTGACTCTGTTTTGGAAAGAAATGAAAAGAAAGTCTCATTTGACCCTTTACCCAATAACCCGTTTATAACATAAAATATAGGTAAACACTTAAAGCAGGTTGAAAGTAAAGCAGAATCTGCCTTAACCCTTTCCCCCATAGAAGCGCCTTTTAGCGCATTCAGTTTATTCTTGCCCTGAAGAAAATAGTTCCAATTTACACATTCATAAATATGTATAATACAAAATATTTTCTATATTCTAGCAGATGATAGCTTAAAGCAGGTTGAAGTAAAGCAGAATGCGCTTAAAGCGCATTCTGCTTTACTTTCAACCTGCTTTAAGTGGACACCTATATTCAATACTAAAGATAATGCTATATGGGAAAGGGTTAAGGCACATTCTGCTTTACTTTCAGCCTGCTTTAAACTACCATCTGCCAGGCTATATTAAAATATTTGTCATGGAAATTGTTCATGAGGGTATAAACGGGAACTATTTTCTTCAGCGGAGGAATAAATTAGATGCGCTAAAAGTCGCTTCTATGCGGGAAAGGGTTAACCTGGTCTTTTTCAAATTTGAAACTCTTGAATCCCTAAATACTCCATAGATATGCGTATTTTTCGCATTTTAATATATTCATACTCTGAAGAAAATAGTTCCAATTTAAACAGTTATGAAAGTGTATCATAAGAAATATTTTCTATATTCTAGCTGATTGTAGCTTAAAGCAGGCTGAAAGTAAAGCAGAATGTTTTAAGTGATGCACCTATTACTTAAAATAGATGATGGAGTGAAGAGTTATGAACAACTGTTGCAGACGGAAAAAATTAGCTGAGTGTTCAAAGAGTTTACTATAGAGCATTTGTTTGCCCTATCTTTATGAATTGGCTGGTCGATTTTCTAGGAAAAGGAAGTGTTTAGGATGATGTAGTACACGTTTTGACGATTATTATCCCATAGCCTGTTTCTAGTTTTGAAGATTGGTTATCACTTAAAGCAGGTTGAAAGTAAAGCAGAATGTGCCTTACTTACTTTCAATCTGCTTTAACCCTTTCCTCCCTGAAACCTCAAATGGACAATTCTAGTTTTCAATTTAGTCTTGTCCATTTATGACTTTTTAGGGTTGAATTTTAAAATATATGTCAAAATGACAAACAGTGTGATCCTGATCAGAGGGCTCCTTAAGGAGCCCTCTGATCAGGATCTACACTGTTTGCATAGGACAAGTCTACTTTGCAGGTTCCAAGTTTGCAAATGACGCATATATGCGTGACTAGGGTTCAAAGAGTTAAGCTACCATTTGCTAGGATAGAGAAATACTTGTTATGGTGGTTATAATTATATTCGTAACTGTATAAAGTGGAACTATTTTCTTTAGCGAAGGAGTAAATAAAGGGGGTAAAATGGTGTATTAGGTATTGGGTAATGGGCTAAGAAAAGGGGATGTAGATACAATACAATGTACAATGTATTGATGATTTACATGGCAAACAGTGGTGAGTGTCCTAGTCAAAGGCTAGACTGGAAACTCAGCTTAAACTTCAGCTTAAGTGTGTGTTTGAGATAAAGGTGGAGTTACCTAATCAAGCCTACTTATGCAGATAACAACTGAAATGGAGAAGTTTTTACACATAGTGCATGTTGGAATTATGGAATAGCTTAAACATATGCAGGAATTATGAAATAGCTGAAGGATTTACCTGTCCTATGCAAACAGTGTAGCTAGACAGCAATTAGAGGACTCATTTGGGTTCCTAAAGGAGTCGTCTGATAAGGGTCTTTTGGGTTTGTAAAAAAGATGACTTGAGTTTACTGGAAACTAGAATTGTCTGTTTGAACTTATGGGGAGCATAGGTATTCTTAATGAAAGGTTGTCAGTTTTCTTACTGCCGAACTAAAGCAACCCGGGAAGCTCCTATAGGAGCTTTTTGCCTTACTTTGGATCTGTATTAACTGATTGACCCCTTGTAATATAGAAAGGCATTCTTTGCAAACAGTGTACCTGTGAATGATACACTTGTCCTATGAAAACAGGGTAGACCCAGATTGCAGGGATCCTAAAGTGAAAGTTAAAATGAGGCTTAGCCTGGTTTTAACTTTAAAATATGGATAAGTTTGACTTAAGCAAGGCTGAGGTATCGAGAATGTGACTATTTTAGTTTCCTTCTTCTAACCTAGAGCCTTGATTTAGAAAGTTAAAATCGAACAACGTCATTGAAAACAATAAGTGACACAGTGGCTTTTGTTAGTCAGTGATGGATTAAGGGATTTAAAATAGGCTTTATGTATAAAGTCATTGTTAAAATTAAAAGGATTATGACAACATGATGGAAAAGTGACTTGAAGCAAAATATGTTTATGGATTTTAATGGAGACAAACACTAGTGAATGGTGTAATGGGGTAGCTGAATGCCACGAAACTGAGGGTGTGTGTTAGTCTTCTTTTATTCTTTGTTTTTGTCTTCATTGCTTTAACCCATTACTCCATATATACACCTTTTTACACATCTAATTATTCTACAACAAGGCAAATAACCCCTACTAAGGAAGTCCTGAAAATGAAACACAAGTTATTTCCAATTGCTTTTAAAGACAATGGCTTAAAGCAGGTTGAAAAAAAAGCAGCTGCTTTACTTTCAACCTGCTTTAAGTGGTAGCCTGTGTTCAAAACATTAAACAGGCTATGAGGTAATGTGTTAACCGTTAACTCTTTGCATGCTATTGACTAATTTGCAAACAGTTTGGATCCAGACGAGTTTAGGAAACTCATATGGATCAAAACTAGTTGACACTTTATGTGGGACCTGATCTGGATCCAAATTATGTTCCTCACTCAGATTCCTGTCCATATAAAGAAGACTCTTTTAACAGACGACAGTTATAGCTGAACAGCAGTATCTCGAACTGGATGGAACTAACCTTTATTATATGCCTTTGTATGATATCGAGCGTTTCCGCGTGTATTTGCACAGTAAAATACAAGAGTCTGTATCAGCAACCTTGTATCAGCCACTTTGTATTTTACTCTGACCTCGCTTTCGATTTGACGTGACGTCATTTACGTACATGTACGAGTGCCGCGTTATTCTTTGTGGCATGCAAAAACTCATTTTCTGCTTCAAATAACTAAAACATTTTGGATATAAAATGATTTAAACAACTATTTAGTTGTTTCTGGAGTGTATTCAAGGCATATAATAAACACATCACCAGTTGACAGTGCGCTACAGAGTGTTGCATTTAGCTCTTGACGTTTTTGGCGGAAACAACCGATCAGACTCGCGCCAAGGTGCTCGTCAGATCGGCTATTTCCGCCAAAAACGTCTCGAGCTAAATGCATCACTCTGTATCGCACTGTCGACTGGTAATGTGTATGTATTGCTTCTGTTGAATATCATTATTTCAATATCACTGAAGTCAAACAAATCCGTATTTCAATTATTAAACATTGCTATTCCACATGTTAACTTTGGATTACTGTTATGTTAGACTTATTTAGGGTATTGGAGATGATATAGAGGTTTGACTGTACTTATTGTTTAACCCTTTACCTGATAGCCTATTTCTAATATTAAAGATAGGTGACCAATTAAAGCAGGTTGAAAGTAAAGTAGAATGCGCCTAAGGGCGCATTCTGCTTTACTTTCAGCCTGCTTTAAGCTATTACCTGCTAGAATAAGGAAAGTATCAAATATGACACATATTCATTACGGTATAATTTGGAACTATTTTCTTCAGCGGATGAATAAAATGCATGTGCTAAAAGTCGCTTCTATAAGGGAAAGGGTTAAGGGATACACTGTTAACAGGTATACAGTAAACATCTCTATTACAACCACTAAATTGTGTTAATTATTATGTGTTTACGACAGGTGACTGTTAGGTAAGGTCACCTTGCTTTAAGCAGTCACATGTCTTTTATACAATCAATTAGGCTTCATTTTAGTGGTCGTAATAGCGAGGTTTTACTGTAAAACCCTTTCATGATCAAATTATTCAGGAGATTTTACCCCTTCACTGTTTCATTGCCGTCTGCTTCAATTTTGCTGTCTGCAATGTCTTTTTAAAGCTAAAGAATAATGCAGTATGAATAAATTTCAAAACCAGTGTCAAACAGTTTGGATCCTGATTAGACGCCGCGTTACGCGGCGTCTAATCAGGATCCAAACTGTTTGCAAACGCGCTTTTAAGTGTCATTGAGAGCGAAAGGGATAAAAGAATTTCAACATGAGTATGACTACTGCTGCATTCTCTACTCACCTGTTGCCAGCAAGATTGAAAGCCATGAACATTATTTACATTCCTCTAGTCCAATAATAAAGTTAGCACCTAGCTCATCTGTATCATGACATAAGCTTCGTGACATAGAGCTTAATATCAGATAGCTTCTCTCATACAGTAAAACCTCTCAATAACCGCCACTAAATTGTGTTAATTATTTGGTGTGTATGACAGGTGACTGCTTAAAGCAAGGTGGTAGTAAAACAGAAAGCTCCTTTAAGAGCTTTGTGTTTTACTTTCAATTTGCTTTAAGCTGTCACCTGTCTTTCATACAATCAATAATTATTATTAGTCTTTGTTTTAGTGGTCGTAATAGAGAGGTTTTACTGTACTCTTTAACTTGTACAATCTTTCTTGTAACTCTTTTCCCCATAGCCAGTTTCTAGTTGTGAAGACAGGTGACCACAGAGAATGCTTTACTTTCAGCCTGCTTTAAGCTTCTATCTGAAAAGATCCTGGAAATGCCTTTTTGTGTCTTAAATATGTTCAGGACTTCTTGGATGGGAATTACTTCACTTTGTGTTGAAATACTTAAATGTGAAAAATGTGTATTTATGATATTATTTAACACTTTACCCCACTGCCTGTTTATAGTTCTGAAAACAGGTGCCCACTGAAAGCAGGTTAAAAGTAAAGCAGAATGTGCCTTAAGGCACATTCTTCTTTACTTTCAGCCTGCTTTAATTAAGCGACAATCTACAAGAATATAGAAAACATTTTCTTATGGTATACATGTATGTTCATGACTGTATAAAATGGAACTATTTTCTTCAGCGTGTGAATGAATTAGATTAAAGGCGTATTTAATCGGTGAATGTAACAAGCCTCATTTTGAATTAACACCTAATGTAAATTTGTCATTGTAGGTGAGCTTGATGATGCCAAATCTCTGGCCACCCAAGTCCAGGAAGAAAACAGTGCCTTGAAAACAGAAGCCTCTAAAGCTCAAAGTGAGATCCAGGAGAAGTCCGACATGGTCATTGATCTTCAAGGTAGGAACCAATCAGTCATTTCAGTACTCTGAGCTCCAGATACCGAAGGGAGTATTTCAAAAACTAAAATCTTTATTTCTGCTTTAAACCCTATGGTGTCACTACTCATTAGAATTGTCTCTTCGAGGCGATTCTAATGAGTAGTAACACCATAGGATTTGATGCTGAAATGAGTGAGAAAATGTTTGAGTTGTTCAGTTAACTTGGGTTCCCTATTTCCTGGAGCCCTGCAGGTAGCACGAGTACAGTCAATCTTGTAGTAAGCCATCAGCAAATGAAGACTTATAAATATAAAATTATGTAGTAGTGCTGCAACAGTTTATCGTGGTACACAGAAAATCAAGTTTCACTGCAACAATTTGTTTTATTGATCCGCAGCAAATTGTTTCAGTGTTTTAGTCACATTGTAGAGTTTGGCTGAAAAAGGAGGAATTTAGTACAATGTATTTGAAATACCATTTATGGAGCTAGCTAATTCCATGATCATTTGCCTTTAGATGACACTGTTACACGGGCCTCTATCAGTAAATGGCTTATCTGTTGAACTCATATCCCAAGGGTCACCACTTGGATCTCAAGCCCCTCAAGTCTGATAAGTCTATAGTCATGTCTTCATACAGAAGTGCAAGCCTACAGATAAGAGGAAGTCAACAAAACAAGTGGAAGCTAAACCCTATCCCTCCTAGCTTTACTTGCTTAACCCTTTCCCCCATAGTTTATTCCTCCACTGAAGAAAATAGTAGCACAGTCATGAATATGTACCATAGAAATAGTTTCTATATCCTAGAAGATGGTTGCTTAAAGTAGACTGGAAATAAAGCTGAATGCACCTTTAAGCATGTTCTGCTTTACTTTCAGCCTGCTAAAATGGGTCACCTGTTTTCAACCTAAACACAGGATATGGGGCTGTGGGTTAAGAAAGGTTGCTGTTTTAAGTACAGTCAAACCTGTCATAGCGACCGTCCCTATTTAACGACTATTTGTCTTATGCGACCCTTATAATTCCTCCCAACACATTTCCCTCTATGTTCAGACTGTGTATACCGACAAACCTGTGTTACGTGACTAACGACCGTAATATGCCGCTCCCAAAGTCTCAAGTCGCTATTAAACGCACCTGTTTGCAGCGACTTGATAATTGACGGTCATTATCGATTTTTCAGTTTTCATTTCCGGGAGGCGAATATTCCTTTGTTTGTATGTTAGATCAACATTTCTACTTTTAAGTGTTTATTTAGTTATATAAAAAGTGATATACAACATCTTTGTTTAATATTCATTTAAATTATACTTAATAATACTCCATTCTGAAAAAAGATTTCCGAAATTTTTCTTTATAAACATGTCATTCACGTTTCAAAACTGCATGTTATAATTTGTGAGTAGACAATTGTGGTAAATGGTTCAACGGCGATCGGGATTCGGGAATGAATTTGGAGAATTGAGCTACCAAAAAAGCAATTAAATATAAAAAGAATTATTAGAACTCGACTGATAATGTTTTTCTTACCCTGAAAATAACTATGCCGGTGATGATTTACGGTTAAAAGGGTTAAAAAGTCATTCCCAATCCAACACTCAATAACGAAAGAACGGGTGGGGGAAATTATGCCGTATAAACGCCGGCGTATTATAATCGTACATTTCTGCGAAAATACCCGTGTAATGAACATTTTATATGAATGTAAACGGCAGTTAACTTCTTGAATTGATTTTTCAACGATACATTATGAAAAATCCCATTAGAAAACAAAGCGATATGCCGAAATTGCGCAGCAGAATTTCTATGCACATTTCTATAAGCCGTTGCGAACACTCGCTATTGGGATGGCCCTGTGTCCGTCGTGCGTCGTCGTTAACAATTGCTTCAAATGACATCTCCTCCTATACCACTGAACAGAATTCAACCAAACTTTACAGAAATGTTCCTTGGGTCAAGCTCTTCCAAATTTGTTCAAAGAATTAAAAACAATGCAGAACTCTGGTTGCCATGGCAACCAAAGTGAAAAAATAATGAAATCTTAAAAAATCTTCTTGTCAAAAACTGCAAGGGCCAGAGCTTAGATATTTGGCACATAGCATCACCTACAGGTCCTTTATCCCTTATCCAACCCAAAACCGCATTCAGATCATCAAAAACCGGACATACCCATAAGATAAGGGGACATCTAAACTGCAAAACCGTGAGTGTAATTTATCTAATTACGTGCAAAAAATGCAACGTACAATATGTAGGACAAACCGGTAACACTTTCGTGGAGAGACTCTATGGACATCTTGCCGATATTCGCGCCGAAAATGACGTCAAACCAGTATCCAAGCATTTCACCGGGAATCGCCATAACAACGATGACGTCGACGTTACCTTAGTGCAGACAACACCAAAGAACCTCAACATTAGACTACGCACAGAAGAAACCTGGATAAATATTTTAAAAACTAGATCGCCAGCCGGCCTTAATCTCATCCAATAATGAACGATTTATATACATGCGAGGACTGCGGGATACGCATCAAAACAAAGATCAACCTACGCAGACACATCGCCAACATCCATTCTACCGAGATCACGAAGTATACATGCAGCCTATGCTTTTCAAAATTCACAAGAAAATCAGACCTAAAAAGACACACCAAAATCAAACATGGAGAAGAGGAAACATTATTTAGAACCACCACAGAAAAGAAGACTATTTATAAACCAGTAATCAACAAAATTAAGCCATGGATACCACCTTTTGAAGCACGACCCCGAACAGTAGGCCTACCAAAAATCAGAATCGTACCAACTACATGTGCAGATACCAGAAGCAACCTGAGAGAGAACCATCATCAACAACTGACCAGACCCTCCGGCACAGACGTGGACCTAACACTGAGCCCCACCATATCCAGATCGTCTCCAAATTCGACAATATGCCTAGACGAACTAGAGAACCTTTTAATAGACAATACTCTCGGCGTAGTTTATGGCGCCTTTAACAGGACTGATTAAGGAAAAACAAAAGACGATAACAAACAATTTGTATCATTTATAATTCATCTTTCATTTCATCTTTGTTGCCATGCATCCATTCTTCATGTTGTTAGGGAACTCTAGAAAAAGAACAATCAAGTCACGTGACATTTTAAACCGAGATTTTGTACTTCATGTCTATGTTTTGTATATTTTTGTGTATCCTGATGAAGGTCTAGAAGGACCGAAACCGGTAGATAAAGTTTCGTAAAAACCGATCGGACTTGTTATTATTCACACTGCCGACTTAGTCTTGAACTTTATCAAGTTTGTTCGAATTATGCCCCTGGGGTCAAAATTGGCCCCGCCCCGGGGGTCACAATTTTACATAGAGTTATATAGTGAAAATTTCAAACGTCTTCTCCACTGAAACTAATATGGCCAGAGCTTTGATATTTGGCATGGTGACACTTCTAAATGTCCTTTACCTAGTTTGTTCAAATGGTTCTGGTCGGTTAAATATCTAGGTCATAATTCACATTCAAAATATGTATAGCAGACAGCAATTCAGCATTATAAGAGTTAGACCCTAGCCACATTTCCTACTGCCAGAGTTACATAACTGAATTCAGGTCAGCTGGTCAGCTGAGGTTCACTGAGTCTGTTTACAACAGCATATTGTGTTGTCTGCTACATTTTTATGCCCTGCAGTTGGGGGCATATTGTTTTTGTCTGTCTGCTTTTTTTTGTCTGTTTGTCCATTTGTTTGTCTGTCAGTCCACAACTTTAATCTTAACCATAACTTTGTTAAAGTTAGAAACTTTATAACTTGGGTCATGTCCTACAAAGGTCAATGTCATTTATTAGATATTTCCCAGTGTCATATTTTCTTGTCTTTGAGATAACTCCAGTTCTACTGATGTTAACCCATTACCCCATACATATGCCTTTTTACGCCTTTAATTTATTCCTCCTCTAAAGAAAATAATTCCACTTTATACAGTCATAAAGATATAAGAAATAGTATCTATATCTTAGTAGATGATAACTTAAAGCAGGCTGAAAGTAAAGCAGAATGTGCAATAAATAATCATATGGAAATACATGTAGCTTGATTAGAAGATGTGTCATGGATAAGGGCCATAACTCTGCCAACAATATTTTTTTAAGTTATTCCAATTTGTCATGCTTTTTTTTGTCTGGAAGATAATTCCATTTACAGCTATATTAAAATGTTGTCTTGCCTATTAAGCTAAGGCACAATGACCTCAGGTGAGCGAATTAAGGGCCATGGCCCTCTTGTTGTCATATGTGTTTTATGTGTGTTACAAGTAAAAAATATTGTTCTTAATCGACAAATAAAACAACGTTAAAAATAGCGCTGTCATATTTGAAATTGACTTGAACAAAATGGCGGCGCGATAACATTATAGACGCGACATTAGTGTCGCGTCTATAATGTTATCGCGCCGCGTGGACATTTTGGGAAAGATTTACGTGTGAGAGAGACAACAAAGACAAAAAACAACTAACAGACGCCAGGATCAAATTCTTACTCCATAAGACGCGATTCTGAATATGAATTATACAGTTAATAGACAGAAAGCGATCCTAAATTGGACACATGTTTATCAGATACAACGGAATTTGAACTTTTTCGTCGAACCTGTTACGGAATAAAATCTCTAAAAACACCAGACAGACGAACATTTCAGGTGATTGATTGGATCTTTTATAGTATTTGATCATTTGGGGATGAATAGTCAACAAGTTATTTAAGAATTTGTCATAATAGCAATGCAATTTTGTCTGAAAATATTGAAAATGATCTTAATTATTGCTATTGGAATAAAGGTTTAATATATAACTTTATTCAGAGAAACATCCATATGGTGTACACTTTTATACTAATTTACCCCTGAAAACTGATAACCTGACTTATGTGACTACCTGTCTTATGTGACCTTATTGTGTCTCTCCCCTTGAAGGTCACATAAGACAGGTTCGACTGTATGCTGACAGTCGTAGAATCTCCTTTAGGGAGATATCATTAACTCTTTATGTTATCTCCTGTCTGAATGTTCAAGTGGGAACATTTCCAGTGACCTTTTTTAAGGAAGAGTAAACAATATGAAAATATATGTCTTTGAGATAAATAAAGCATAATAAATAATTTCTATGGGGAATAGTTAATGAACAAATAGTTCAATGAAAAGTAGATAAATATTGATGTAATATCATATGGGTATGTTCAACTAGCGTGCCTTAGAGTCATTTCTACCCATGTATGTAAACACAGATACAAGTTCCCATTGAAATGAAACTAATGCATTACCCATTGCAATGAAATGTAGAAATTGACATATTTTATTTAAAGTTGCAAACAGTTTAGAGCCTGACCAGATGCCTGTTTACCAAACTGTTTGCAATGGAAATAATTGTGATAGCATAAACATGGTAATTGGGAAAAAATGACACATTCTCCACTGTATGGAGACTTAATTGACTCTATTTTGCTATTAACCCATTACCCCATAGATACGTCTATAATTTATTCCTCCACTGAAGAAAACAGTTCTAATTTATACAGTCATGAAAATGTATTGTAAGAAATATTTTCTGTAATCTAGCAGATGAAAGCTTAAAGCAGGCTGAAAGTAAAGCAGAATGTGCCTTAAGGCACATTCTGCTTTACTTTCAACCTGCTTTAAGTGATCACTTGTCTATTGGGTAATGGGTTAAAGTTGCTTTATACTTGTTCTTGTTTTATCAGACCAGTTACAAAAGGCTGAGAATACAACAAAAGAGGTCAAGAAACAGATCCTGGAGCTCAGAGGTAAATATACACCGTGTTTTCTACAGTTACATGTATCAACTTTTAGGATGCCAGGTACAGTGACAAATGCACCAATCTTTCCCTGTTTAATCATAACCCCATAGCTTGTTTACAGTTTTGAAGACAGGTGACCACTTTAAGCATGTTGAAAGTAAAGCAGAATGCCCCTAAAGGCACAGTCTTCTTTACTTTCAGCCTGCTTTTAACTACCATCTGTTGGGATATAAAAAAATATTATTTATGGTACATGTTCATGACTATATAAAGCAGAACTGATTTCTTTAGTGTAAGAATAATTTTAATGCAAAAAATGTGTATAAAAGTAGTAATGAGTTAAACAAAGTTTAATGCAAGTACATGGTCATAGAATGTGAAAATTGCAGTTTCTAACATGTAGACAGAAAAACAGACCTGTATTTGAAAAACAAGTGTTTTGTAAGTGAATGTCAGGCACCTATAGTGAAACAGGTAATTTTGGTTAAGGAAATGAATTTATTTTAAAAATACATTTTTTAACCCTTTGATCCCTATTCATGCATATAGGGGTCCTTTGTAAACAGTGTACCTGTGAAAATTATACTTGAATATGCAAACAGTGAAGACCCTGATCAGACAAATATCAACCCTAAATTAAAAAAAATGACTATTGTAAATTTGATACTGGAATTGTCCATTTGCAGAGTCAGGGAGGAAAGGGTCAAAGCAAAGATCAAGGTTGGCAAGAATATTGAAAAATCTGATAATGAAAAACTTGCCTGAATGAATGTTATGAATGGAAAACTTTGTAAATCATTTTGATGTGATGATAATTTTGTTAAGGTGTCAGAAGGGTAACCTGGTCAGATGTAACTGTTTTCAAATTTGTTGGATTAAACTAATTATTTCAACAATATAGCTGGTTAAGATAGGATCAACTTGAGAATTGTAGGGGTTTTTCTTTTTATTTAACAATACAAGTAGATGTAATTTAGAAAGATTTATGATAAAGATATAAGTTAATTAGCTATTTAACCTGAGCCCTTAACCCCATATTGGACCATAGCCTATTTCTACTATTGAAGGTAGGTGACCGCTTAAAACAGGTTGAAAGTAAAGGAAAATGAGCATTATGGCACATTCTGCTTTACTTTCAGCCTGCTTTAAGCTATCATCTACTAAGATAAGGAAATATTTCTTATGGTGCATATTCATGTATTCACTGTATCAAGTATCTCTTTTCTTCTGTGGGGGAATAAAGCTGTAAAAGGGTATATTTATGGGTAATGAGTTAATACATGATTGACAGAATATTATTGACCAATGCTGTTCTAATTTGTGTATATTTTACTACAGACCAACTGTTAGAAGAGCAAGAAATATCCAAGAAAAGTCAGGATGAAATCAGCTCCCTGAAAAGTAAGCATTTACAGCCAGTCCTCAAGGACTTAAACCCTTTCCTTTATAGGCAACAGTGCCTATGACCTATATTAACCCACTACTCCATAGCCTGCTTATAATTTTAAAGACAGTTGGCCACTTAAAGCAGGTTGAAAGTAAAGCAGAATGCACCTTAAGGTGCATTCTGCTTTACTTTCAGCCTGCTTTTAGCTACCATCGGCTTGGATATAGAAAATATTTCTTATGGTACATATTCATGACTGTATAAATTGAAACTATTGGAATAAATTAAAGGCTTAAAAAAGGCGTATTTTAGGAGTTTTACATGTATGTGATATGAGTTGATATATAGTTGTATAGGTGATTAGTACTAGTGGTTATGGAGGAATGGGTGATATATACCGTACTGCACTCATTTATGTTTGGTTATCTTAAATGCATGCTGCTACTTTACTTATAGTGGTGAAATACATTGTCAGATTTTCAGTGTATCATACTTACCTAAAATTTTGGACACTGCTTTAATTATCCTAAATTTGAACGAATTTCTTTTAACAAAAAGCCATTTTTCCAAAAGGTGCAAACTGAATGGCAAACATTGTATACCCTGATCTGATTGCTCCAAAGTCTGATCAGTGTCTACACTGTTTGCTCAGGCCTGTCTGTCCCAATTAGAGTCATTATGGTATATACGTTCACATCACTAAAAGAACGGTTTATTTGTTTGTCTTTATTTGATTCCTAGCCTCCTCACTTTAGGCACTTTAACCCATTACACCATAAATACGCTTTTTCACGCCTTTAATTGAAGAAAATAGTTCCAATTCATACAGTCATTAATATGAATCATAAGAAATATTTTCTATATTCTAGCAGATAGCTTAAAGCAGGCTGAAAATAAAGTATAATGGGCCTTTGGGCGCATTCTACTCTACTTTCAACCTGCTTTAAGGGGTCACCCATCTTCAGTACTAGAAACAGGCTATGAGGTAAAGGGTTAAGAGTTAAAGCCTTTCTTTAACCCATTACCCCATAGCCTGTTTCTAGTTTTGAAGACAGATTACCACTTAGACGGATGACCACTTAGAGTAAGTTGAAAGTAAAGCATAATGCACCATAAGGCACATTCTGCTTTACTTTCCGCCAGCTTTAAGCTACCATCTGCTACTGCTAGAACATAGAAAATATTTCTTGACACATATTCATGACAGTATAAAAGTGCATATCTATAGAGTAGTTGGTTACGTTTCTTTTGTTCTGCACTAAGTTGTTTTGGCACATCTTATGAATGATTGCTCAACACAGGTTTCACTTTAGTTATTTTGGTTTAGGTTTTTTAGCTCACCTGAGCCAAAGGCTCAAGGTGAGCTATTGGGATGGCCCTGTGTCCGGTGTCCGTCGTCGTCCGTCGTGTGTCGTGCGTCGTTGTTAACAATTGCTTCAAATGACATCTCCTCCTATACCGCTTGACAGAATTCAACCAAACTTTACAGAAATGTTCCTTGGGTCAAGCTCTTTCAAATTTGTTCAAAGAATTAAAAACAATGAAAAAATAAGGAAATCTTAAAAAATCTTCTTGTCAAAAACTGCAAGGGTCAGAGCTTAGATATTTGGCACACAGCATCATCAACAGGTCCTCTATCAAGCTTGTTCAAATTATGCCCCTGGGGTCAAAATTGGCACCGCCCCGGGGGTCACAGTTTTACATAGAGTTATATAGTGAAATTTTCAAACGTCTTCTTCTCTGAAACCAGTATGGCCAGAGCCTTGATATTTGGCATGGTGACACTTCTAGATGTCCTATACCAAAATAGTTCAAATGGTTCTGGTCCATTACATAACTAGGTCACAGGAGCTAAAAATAGATTTTTTTTCTATGAAACCTTAAAAAATCTTCTTTTCTGAAACTACAAGGGCCAGAGCTTTGATATTTGGCACATAGCATCGCCTACAGGTCCTCTATCAAGTTTGTTCAAATAATGCCCCTGGGGTCAAAATTGGCCCCGCCCCGGGGTCACAGTTTTACATAGAGTTATATAGTGAAATTTTCAAAACGGCTTCTTCTCTGAAACTAATATGGCCAGAGCTTTGGCTTAGATATTTGGCACACAGCATCATCTACAGTTCTCTATCAAGTTTGTTCAAATTATGCCCCTGGGGTCAAAATTGGCCCCGCCCCGGGGTTCACAGTTTTACATAGAGTTATATAGTGAAATTTTCAAACGTCTTCTTCTCTGAAACCAGTATGGCCAGAGCCGTGATATTTGGCATGGTGACACTTCTAGATGTCCTATACCAAAATAGTTCAAATGGTTCTGGTCCATTACATAACTAGGTCACAGGAGCTAAAAATAGATTTTTTTTCTATGAAACCTTAAAAATCTTCTTTTCTGAAACTACAAGGGCCAGAGCTTTGATATGTGGCACATAGCATCGCCTACAGGTCCTCTATCAAGTTTGTTCAAATAATGCCCCTGGGGTCAAAATTGGCCCCGCCCCGGGGGTCACAGTTTTACATAGAGTAATATAGTGAAATTTTCAAACGTCTTCTTCTCTGAAACTAATATGGCCAGAGCCTTGATATTTGGCATGGTGACACTTCTAGATGTCCTATACCAAAATTGTTCAAATGGTTCTGGTCGGTTGCATAACTAGGTCACAGGAGCTAAAAATAGATTTTTTTTCTATGAAACCTTAAAAAATCTTCTTTTCTGAAACTACAAGGGCCAGAGCTTAGATATTTGGCACATAGCATCGCCTACAGGTCCTCTATCAAGTTTGTTCAAATTATGCCCCATGGGGTCAAAATTGGCCCCGCCCCGGGGGGTCACAGTTTTACATAGAGTTATACAGTGAAATTTTCAAAACGTCTTCTTCTCTGAAACTAATATGGCCAGAGCTTTGATATTCAGCATGGTCACACTTCTAGATATCCTTTACCTATTTTGTTCAACTGGTTTCAGTCTGTTGCATATGTAGGTCACAGGAGCTAAAAATAGATTTTTTTTCTATGGAAACTTACAAAAATCTTCTTGTCTAAAACCCTACTACCCTGATCTTAGATATTTGGCACATAGCATCATCTACAGGTCCTCTTACAATATTGTTCAAATTATGCCCCTCGGGTAAAAAATGACCCCTTCCTGGACATAAATAATTATCTCCATTTTGTCAGTTATTCTCAGGTGAGCGAAAATGCCCCATGGGGCTCTTGTTTTTTTACCTTTCACTATAGTTCTTTTACACTGTGGTGGTTATCACTAGTCTATGCTGTTGCCCATTCCCTCATAGAAAAGCCTTTCCACGCATTTACCTTTAGCTTACCATAAATTCCTTTTCATGCTTTTTTCTCTTGCCTGATAAGGAAGCCATGGGAACAGTTTTCTACTGACATGTGTTGCTTAAAGCAAACTGAAAGTAAAGCAGAAATCTCATTAACCGTTTACTCCATAGCATGTTTCCAGTTTTGAAGACAAGTGTAAAACAGGTTGAATGTAAAGCAGAATGTGGCTTAAGACACATCCAGCTATATTAGCTGGTTTAAGCTACCATCTGTTAGAATACAGAAAATATTTCTTACGGTACATATCAATGACTGAATGAATTGGAACTATTTATCTTTGTTGGAGGAATATTAAAGGTATTCAAATGCATATCTCTTGAGTAAACGGTTTAGGGAGATTTCTTGATTACTCTCAGTCTGTTTCAAACTTTCCTCCACATAAGCACCTTTTGATACTTTATCACTTCTCCCGCATAAGGTCCATAGGATGCGATTACCTTTTCTGATAATGCCCTTACAGTAGACAAGGATTCACTGGTGTTTAGTACAGGGGTAACAAGGTTGTTTTGTTGTTACAGCTGCACTTGATGAGGAGAGGACAAATCACAAGGACACAAAACAGACTCTTGACGAGACTAAGAGTAAGAAATTCAATGAGTAAAACCCTTACAAAATAATTACAGTAAAGCCTCTATATTAAGACCACTAAATAGTGTAAAGTATTAAAATTTATTGTTGATGTTGAAACAGGTGACTGTGTATAGCAATATGAAAGTAAAACAGAAAGCACCTTTAAGCTTTCTATTTTACTTTTACCTTGCTTTTAGCTGTCATTTGTCTTTCATACAATCAATTAGCCTTCCATCTAGTGGTTATAATAGAGAAGTTTTACTGTACAGGATTTTTATTTGCTTCAAATTTTCAAAGAATTACGGACTGATGAACTTGATAACTTTTCACATATTCTGTTGATGCAGTTAGGAGACAGTCACAGCTGTAATTTCTTTTAAATACAAACCCCCTCTAGAATTAATGTACAGTAAAACCTCTCTGTTATGACCACTTAGTTTCATTATTTCATGTTTAACCCTTTCCTTCATAGAAGTGCCTTTTAGCGCATTTAATTTATTCATCCACTGAAGAAAATAGTTCCAATTTATACAGTTAAGAATATCTTTCATAAGAAATATTTCCTTTATTGTAGCAGAATGTAGCTTAAAGCAGGCTGAAAGTAAAGCAGAATGGGCCTCAGGGCGCATTCTGCTTTACTTTCAACCTGCTTTAAGTGGTCATATAACTTCAATACTAGAAACAAGCCATGGAGTAAAGGGTTACGGCAGGTGGCTAGGAGCTTTCTGTTTTACTTTCACCTTCCTTTAGGAGCTTTCTGTCTTACTTTCACCTTTCTTTAAGCTACCACCTCTCTTTTATATAATCAATTTGCATTCTTTTTAGGGGTCGTAATATGGAGGTTTTTACTGTACTTGTACTGTACTATAGTTATAACTTATCTTTATAAGAATATGTCTTTAAAATATTCAGCTAAGGATCTAGCAATACCGGTATTCATTCACTCCTGCAAATGAAATTTGGTATTTATCTGACATCTGTAATGATATGCATTCTTCTCCGTTTTCAGAAACATTATCAGAATCTCAACATTCATCCAAGCAGAGCCAGAATGAGGTGACGCAGCTTCGCAGTAAGTATTAACCTCACAGGGATACGTGGCACATGGTGGTTGAGGGATATATAGACCATTATCTTGTCGGAGGCTTTATCATTGAAGGGTTAACCCTATTTTCCTCCATAGCTATTAATGCAAATCAACTGATACAGAATATTATAATTCTGTATTTATCCCATTACCCCATAAATACACCTTTTTATGCCTATAATTTATTCCTCCACTGAAGAAAATGGTTTCAATTTATTGAATCAGGAATATGCAGCGTAAGAAATATTGTCTCTATTCAAACAGATGATAGCTTAAAGCAGGCTGAAAGTAAAGCAAAATGCGCCTTAAGGCACATTCTGCTTTACTTTCAACCTGCTTTAAGAAGTCTCTTAATTTCAAAATTAGAAACATGCTATGGGGTAATGGGTTAAGAGTGCTGAAAGCAAGATGCAAGCAATGCAGAAAGCTTATATAGGAGCTTTCTGATTTACTTCCATCTTGCCTTAAGCTACCAGTTGGAGTTAGAATAATGAATCCTCTAGCTTTTCATCCGGTCAAGGGACATTTTGTAAAACCAGTGTGGGGGTATAAAGTAGATGATTTGCAATGAATGCTATGAAGGAATGGGTTAATACATTATTTCATCTTGAATTTGAAGTGTGGTGGTTAAACAGTGTTATTTTGATATATCATTATCCTGTTAACCAAATACCCCATAGATGCACATTTTTTAAGCCTTTAATTTATTGCTCCACTGAAGAGTATAGTTTCAATTTATACAGCCATGAAAGAACAACATAAGAAATATGTTTTTATACTAGCAGATGGTAACTTAAAGCAGGCTGAAAGTAAAGCAGAATGTGCTGTAAGGCGCATTCTGTGTAACTTTCAACCTACTTTAAGTGGTCATCTCTCTTCAATACTAGAAACAGGCTATGGGGTAAAGGGTTGAAAGTATGTGGTGTGTGTGTGTGTGTTTAACCCATTACCCCATAAATACCCCTTTTTAATACTTTAATTTATTCCTCCACTGAAGAAAATAGTTTCAATTTATGCAGTCAGGAATATGCAGCATAAGAAATATTTTCTATATTCAAACAGATGATAGCTTAAAGTAGGCTGAAAATAAGCAGAATGCGCCCAAAGGCGCATTCTGCTTTACTTTCAACCTGCTTTAAATAATCACTTTATTTCAAAATTAGAAACATGCTACGGGGTAATGGGTTAAAAGCTTATTTATTGTTCCTCAGCATAATCTTTGCACTCTTACGGCAAGACTATGATAATCTTTGCAAACAGTTTGGACCCAGACAAGACACGGAGTAGCTCAGCATCTCATCTGGATATAAACTGTTTGAACTGTTGGCCTTGTTTTGAAAAGAAATCTTCATAAAGGTTTTATTTTCAAACAGTAGCAGATAACAATTGTATAAGGAAAATGGTTAAACAAAAATATTTTCTGCTGTTTAGGAAGTCATAATTTTTAAGCACTATTGAATGATCAATCTTTTAGCTGTCTTGTTCTTGATTATTGAAATAACTGTTCTTGTTAATGTATATGGTTTTCAGTATTTATATAAAAAAAAACGAACAACCTAGCATAGATCGAAACTTGCATTTCTTATTCAATTATTGTGTCTTCCCCTATATAATATATATATTTAAGTTGTGCAGCTAATTTCTCCTACACTAAATACTTCTACAAGATAGATTTTCTTCAAACTTTGGCAGATTTACAAGATAGATTTACTTCAAACTTTGGCAGATTTACCACATATGATATATCATTATGGGAAGTTGTTCATCTGGTTTTGAATTTAGGCTTCAACCTTTTGACTAATAGGGAAATAATCTTGTGCAGCTAAGTTCTTCTACATGTTTGGAGGGATTTGCTCCAAACTTCCACAGATTAAATACTTACATATCAAGGTTTTCATATGGTTTTGAATTCAGGCTGCAACCATTTTGACAGACATTATTGCCGTTTGAAATTATTTCCTTTATAGAATATAATTAAAGGGAAAAAATCTTGTGCCATCTACAGTAACTTTTTCTACACTTTTTTTTAAGGCTTTGCTCCAAACATTCACAAATCATAATAATTATCATATATATATGAATGTGTTCATATGGTTTTGAATTTGGGATGCAGCCATTTTGACAGAAGTTATGGTCCATCGAATATATTTCCTACATAGAACATTACAAAAAATATTGTGCAGCCAGCTCTTTCTACCCCTTTGAAATGATTTGGTCCAAATTTTTACATAGTAATACTTATATGATCACATGGTCGGAAATTGGACTGCAACCATTTTGACAGAAGTTGTGTCCCTTTGAATTTTTTCCAACATAGAATATATAGGGGAAACTGGTGCATAGCTTACTACTACACTATTTGAGGAAATTGCTCCAAACTTTCACAGAATATTTACCTGTATGTGAACTTGTTCATTTAGTTTTACATTTTGGCAGTAGCTATTTTGGGGGATAGGGGTATACAGGGGGAGACATACGTTTTTCTCAAAAACAGATTTTACTTATTCTTGATTACGGCTTTCTTTTGAAATGACTACACTGCAAATTAACCCATTACCCCATAAATACGGTTTTTACTATTCTAATTTATTCCTTCACTGAAGAAAACAGTTCCAAATTATTCAGTCATGAATATTTATCATAAGAAATATTTTCTATTTTCTAGCAGATAATGGCTTGAAGTAGGTTGAAAGTACTTTCAACCTGCTTTAAGTGGTCACCTATCTTTAAAACTAGAAACAGGCTATGGGGTAATGAGTTAACCCTTATGTCCCTCCTTTGCAAACAGTGTAGTCCCAGATCAGAGGGCTCCTCAAGGATTCCCCTGATCAGAGTCTGCATTGTTGTAATACTTTATACTACATTTTGAAAAAAATAATTCTATGTGAGCTAATCCTTTACCAAAGAATGGATGAGTCACATAGAATACACTGATTTTGACAGGCACACCAAAACAAGGGTGTTTTATAATTGCAAATAAAATGGTAGTAGAGAAATTGTTGAAAAATCAGCAGTACTGTAATGGTTGAAGATTGCTAGTCATTTGTAACATAATTATTAACCAGTTTTTAACTTCAGTTCAAATGTCTTTTGTTAATAATAAAAATAGTAGTATTGTGTATACTGATTTAATATAGCTGCATGCTGCATAATGCTAGCACTAGCCTAGTCTCCTGATATCATATTTGACTTGCTTCTGTCAGCAAAAAGATCTTTTGGTCAAAACTGAAGCTAAAGTCTCTTTTTCTCCTTTGCCCCGTAGCATATTTCTAGTTTTGAATACTGTGAACACTTAAATCAGGTTGATAGTAAAGCAGAATGTGTCTTAAGGCGCATTCTGCTTTAAGCTACCATCTGCTAAGATATAGAAAATATTTCTTACGGAAGCAGGTTTTTATACGCCCGTCTTCAGATGGGACATATTCTGTAGTAACAACGTGAATGTTAGCATGTTTTGACACATAAATTGGGAGGTATTATTATACCAACATGTAATTATATCATTTTTACAGAAGAAAAATTAAGTTTTCTAAGACAATATTTTCAGAGTTGCAGATTCTAGGAGTATTTAAAGACTAAAGTCTTTATTTCGGCATTAAACCCTATAGTGTTACTACTCATTAGAATCATCTCTTCTAGACAATTCTAATGAGTAGTTACAACATTGGATTTAGTTCTAAAATAAGTGAGAAAATGTTGGATTTGTTCAGTTTACTCCCTCTTATCTGGAGCCCTGATTTTAGTATTTATTACATTTTCAGATTAAGGAAGTGATTTACAGTATTTGTTATTATAAATGAAGATTCATTGTCATAAGTGGATTAATGTTATTAGACTGATCTACTCATAAGCTAAAGCTGCCTTCATCTTTCTCTCATTATAAAATGTGTTTGCATATCTACCCGTAATGTGTATCAGCATTTTCAATTTGTATTTTCATTGGTGCATTAGACAAGTTTTTCAAGACAATTCTAATGAGTAGTCATTCAGTAGATTTTGATGCAGGCATGAAGGAAAACTTTTAGGAAAACTTCACTCTTATAATGGAGCCCTGCGTGTGCAGTGGAGAAAACGTTATTCTTTCCCAATAAACGCGTTTACACTAAAAACTATTATTTCCAGTGCAGACAGTTTGGAGCCAGATCAGACGCCGGGTTACCTGACGTCTGATCAGGCTCCAAACTGTTTGCCACTCAGATTAAAATGAATAGTTAGAATGATCAAAAATTTGTCATTTTCTCCATTTTAGTGTGTTGTGTTTCGTTTGCTCTTAAACGTGAAAGAATAATGTTTTCTCCACTGTATATTCTGATCAGATAGCACATATGAAACATGACCTCAGATCAGGGTCTTTACTGTTTGCAATATCTGAAAGTTAAGGGATTTTGTTTCAACTCCATTTGTCTCCTACAGCTTCTAGATAAATAGTGTGACAGTAGATATACTTTGTAGTTTCATGCTCTATTACATCTACATTTGCAATTGTTCATTGCATGAATTTTTCTTCATGTGTGATAATCTCAGTCTCCTTCCTATGAATATTAACATCATCGAATAGCAATATGTGTTTGTCCTTTCGATGTAGATTCTGTTCTGTCTTGTGATGCTGTTTCTGATATTTTGCTAAAGTCTCGTCAATGCATTGCTCCAATATTGAACTGTTTGACTTGTTTCTCATGAATGTTGAACTGTGTGTCTTGAGACGTATATGTGCTTCATGTTGAACTGTTTGAGTTGAGTTACTGGTATATACAGAGTACTGAGAGTAGTGTTAAGAAATTGTTTGTTAGAAGATGCATGGACAGTAGTTTAACCCATTACTCCATAGATACACCATTTCACGCCTTTTACTTATTCCTCCACTGAAGAAAATAGTTCCAACTTATACAGTCATGAATATGAATTGTATCATACATTTCTTTATTCTAGCAGATTGTATCTTAAAACAGGCTGAAAGTAAAGCAGAATGTGCATTCAGGCACATTCTGCTTTACTTGCAACCTGCTTTAAGTGGTCATCTGTCTTCAAAACTAGGCACATGCTATGGAGTAATGGGTTAAAGACAGGTGGCAGTTTATTGTGCAACACAGGTGATGCTCCCTCATGAATTCCCAGGAAGAACAAAAAATAAATGCAAAGAGCTCCTCTAGGAGCTAAATGCAGAACAAAAAGTAATGCAGAAAGTTATGGTAAAAACAGCTCCAGATAAGGGGAGTATTTCAAAAATGAAAACCTTTATTTCTGCTTTAAACCCTATGTTGTCACTACTCATTAGAATCGTCTCGAAGAGACGATTCTAATGAGTAGTAACACCATAGGATTTGGTGCTGAAATGAGTGATATAATGTTAAATTTGTTCAGTGTACTCCCTCTTATCTGGAGCTCTGTAAAAAGCTCCTTGATTGGCACAATGCAAGATCAAAAGTACCGGTAATTCATGAATATCCTCTTCTACTTTGTTAATGTTCTGCATTAAGCTGTCACCTTTAATCAGAGATCTCCATGCCCCTCCTTTTATGGTCATTTAACACAGGTACTAGTATGGTTTGTTGATTTCAAGTCTTGCATGGCATGGTTCCGTTCTCATCTCATTGTACCTGTATCTCACACACATGATTTAAGGTCAGTGTCATTTTTATCTTCCTCGCTCCATGTTTGGTTGTTTTCACGTAGCCAAGCTAAGACACCAGGCCGATTCGGAAGGAGAGTCCCGTCCTAAAGACAAACGTGATACGCCTGAAAAGCGTGCAATTCCGCATCTCAAACATCCATATCATGCATCGGAGTCACCCTCACGCCTTCCAGTCAGTAAGCGCCAAGGTAAACTAACTCTCCTCTATGTGTAAGCTCCACTGTGGCTTTGGATGGTTCAGTTTACAAAACCTGCACCACTTTTATGTTGGGCTTGATCAAACCATGCTCTGCATTTCCAAGATGGGTTTTTCTCTGGATGAGGGTTATCTAGGGTTATAAATAATGATACATTATGAGTGCAAATACAGTGAAATCTATCTATTACGACCAATGGATTGTGTTAACTAATATGGCGATAAACAATTACCAATGCTTATCAAAATTATAAGCTAGTGGATAAAAGTGTGTCAAAATGAGTCAGTATGAGAATATTGTGCAATGCGTCAATATGAGTCAGTATGGCTTAATGGGTTTAATTATAATGTGTTTTATGACAGGTGACTGCTTAAAGCAAGATGACAGTAAAACAGAAAGCTCCTGTAGGAGCTTTCTGTTTTACTGTCACCTTGTTTTAAGCTGTATCCAGTCTTTTATATAATTGATTAGCATTGGTTTAGTGGTCTTAATAGAGGTTTTATTGTAATAAATTCAGTAAATAAGGATAACATTGAAATGCAGTAAATTTAAAATAAATTTTACTCAAAGAAAAATTCCACAATAATAACTCTTCATTCTTAACCCATCACTCTACAGATACATGTACACATTTTTACACCTTTAATTTATACCTCTACTAAAGAAAATAGTTCCATTTTATACATTAATGAATAGGGAAGTTGTATGAAATATTTCTATATTATAGCAGATAGTAGCTTAAAGTAGGCTGAACGTAAACTTAAAGTAGGCTGAATGTAAAGCAGAGGTACATTCTGTTTTCTCTCAGCCTGCTTTAACTCATTTAATCCTAGCGATGAGTATACTTGTCATTTACAAAATTACAAATAGTTTTCATATGCAGAGTTAAGCTTATAAAAGGTTATGGGGTAAAGGGTGCAATTTGGCCTCTTGTATCTTGTACTATTTTAGAGGTATAGCCCGCAATCCCCGCTTTACTATAACCAGCCTCCCAGAAGAGTTTGTTTATTATGCTTTTATTATACTTCAAGTTTACCCTCTCTTCTTCTGGAGCCCTGCTGCATACCCACAGCTCCAGGTAATGAGTGTAGTCTCAACCCTTTGATGTGTGACTACTCAATATAAGTGTCACAACAGTCCAAACATGAACAATTATAGTCAATAGTTCAAGCAATGACTCTTTCTCCCATAGCCAATAACCAGTACTTTAACCCTTTTAGCGCATTCAGTTTATTCTTGCCCTGAAGAAAATAGTTCCAATTTATACATTCATAAATATGTATAATACAAAATATTTTCTATATTCTAGCAGATGATAGCTTAAAGCAGGCTGAAAGTAAAGCTGAATGCGCTTAAAGCGCATTCTGCTTTACTTTCAACCTGCTTTAAGAGGACACCTATATTCAGTACTAGAGATATGCTATGTGGGAAAGGGTTAAACATGAACTATTTCTGCCATAGCCAATAGTTATGCAATTTCCTCTATATCCAACAGATAAAAAATGAACCCTTTCCTCCATAACCTATAGTATAACCCTTTCCTTCATAGACAATAGTACAGACGTGAATCCTTTCCTCAATAGCCAGTAGTGAAAACATGGGTGAAGGTGGGAAATAAATCATTTTCACACAATTACCATAGGTGAAAGCTAGAAATAAATCATTTCCACACATGTAACATACTTTCTTTAATTGGTTATAGGGAAAACATGGATGAAAGCTAGAAATAAATAATTTTCACACAATCATGTATTGACAGTAACATAGGTGAAAGCTAGTATTAAATCATTTTCACACATGTAACATACCTTCTTCAGTAGCCAATAGTTAAAACATGGATGAAAGTCAGAAATAAATCATTTTCACACATATAACATGAATGAAAGCTAGAAATAAATCATTTTCACACATGTAGCATACATTCCTCTGTAGCCAAAAGTTTAAACATGGATGCAAGCTAGAAATAAATCATTTTCACACATGTAACATACTTTCCTCAATAGCCAATTGTTTAAACATTATCCCAAATAAATCATTTTCACACATGTAACATATTTTCCTCCATAACCAATAGTTAAAACCTGGGTGAAAGCTAGTAATAAATCATTTTCACAAATGTAACAAATTGTTTTTGCCTCAAAACCATGAAGATTCTTCAGTTTACATTTCTGATTATTACACTCTTGCTTTCACATGGATCTAATGAAATTTGTCGTAAACATAAATAAAACTTGATGATCTGAGTTCAAATTAACCCTTTACTCTATTAGAGCCTGTTTCTACTTTTGAAGACAGATGACCACTTAAAGTAGATTGTAAGTAAAGCTGAATGTGCCTTAATGCTTTTAACCCTTAACTCCATAGCCTGTTTCTACTTTTGAGGATAAGTGACCACTTAAAGCAGGTGGAAAATTAAGCAGAATGTGCCTCAATGCACATGCTGCTTTACTTTTAAGCCTGCTTTAAGCTACCATCTGCTAGTATATAGAAAATATTTTTAATGGTACATATCTTTGACTATCAATCGGAACTATTTTCTTCAGTGAAGGAATAAATAGAATGCACTTAAAGGTGATTCTATGGGGTAAAGGGTTAATGCACATTGAGCTTTACTTTCAACCTGATTTAACCCATTACCCCATAAATTACATCCACTGAAGAAAATAGTTCCAATTTATAAAGTCATGAGTATGTATCATAAGAAATAATTTCTATACTCTATCTGATAATTGCTTAAAACAGGCTGCATGCAAGTAAAGCATTTCAACCTGCTTTAAGTAGTCACCTACCTTCAATACTTGAAAGAGGCAATGGGGAAATGGGTTAAGTGAACACCAGCCATCAAAACTTGAAACAGACTATGGAGTAAAGGGTTAACACTTCAGTTTGAAGGTACTTCATATTGGCTGTGAACTCATAATAGAAGATCAAGATGAATGTCAGGGTTGATATCTTGGAAAATGGAGCATTATAGTTGTGGTCGGATGCCTTGTGATAATTTATGCTTCTGTCACTGATCTCCTATGTTATAACATCGCTTCAGTGTTGTGGCAAACTGATCATATCATTGCTAATGTATGAAGGTGAGTCTCAGTCATCGCAAACAGTGTAGGCCAGCATTAGGACTTCTTAATCTTAACCCAATAACCCATAAAATAAGCCTTTTCCATAGATCCAGATAAGGGGGTATGTCAAAAACTAACATCCATTAGGATATAGGCATTATGCTGACCAGTGTCACAAGTTCACAACTCTAATGACATTGGAAGGACGCTTCTGAAAATGCTTACATTGGACGCTTAACCTTATTAGAAACAACAACTGAAATCTTGATTTCTAGATTAAACCCTATGGCGTCACAACTCACTAGAATTGTCTCGTCAAGAGGGGGTATTTAAAAAAACTAATGTTCATTAGGATATAGGCATGATGCTGACACATGGAACTTTTCGCCGTAAAAATCCCCCACTTTTCCTTACAATTACATGTATATCAAAATGAAACAGTTTATATTCCATGAATACTGGAAAAAAAATCAAAATATCTCCTATAAGTACACGAGTTGATAGCTGGTAAAAACTAATGGCTACCTGTATTATACTCTGCTGTTTAATTTCAAAATGCCTGTGTCAGTGTTTGCTTTTGTGAAGCTTTTGCAGTTTATGTGAACATTATGTTGGCTTTAGTTAATGTGACCATTACCGTATATCTGTTTCAGTTATATAATCATGATGTTGACTTTAGTTTATGTGAACAATAGGGTGGCTGTAGTTAATGTGAACATTACCATATATCTGTTTTAGTTAAATAATCATTATGTTGACTAGTTTATGTGAACATTATGTTGGCTGTAGTTAATGTGACCATTATTGTACATCTGTTTTAGTTATATAATCATTCTGTTGACTATAGTTAATGTTATCATTATGTATGCTGGCTGTAACTAAGGTTACCATTATATACATGTTTGTTGTAGATAAATGACCATTATGTTGACTGTAGTTGATATGAACATCATGTTGACTAGTTTATGTGATCATTATGTTGACTGTAGCTGATTTTACCATTATATATGTTGTAGTTAAATGACCATTATATTGACTGTAGTTTATGTGATCATTATGTTTACTGTAGCTAAGGTTACCATTATATATGTTGTAGTTAAATTACCATTATGTTGACAGTAGGCGATATGAATATCATTTTAAGCTAAGGTTACCATTATTGTTGACTGTAGTTTATGTGATCATTATGTTGACTGTAGCTAAGGTTACCATTGTATATGTTGTAGTCAAATGACCATTATGTTGACTGTAGGTGATGTGAATATCATGTTGACTGTAGTTTATGTGATCATTATGTTGACTGTAGCTAAGGTTACCATTATATATGTTGTAGTTAAATGACCATTATGTTGACTGTAGGTGATGTGAATATCATGTTGACTGTAGTTTATGTGATCATTATGTTGACTGTAGCTAAGGTGACCATTATATATGTTGTAGTTAAATGAACATTATGTTGACTGTAGGTGATGTGAATATCATGTTGACTGTAGTTTATGTGGTCATTATGTTGACTGTAGCTAAGATTACTATTATATATGTTGTAGTTAAATGACCATTATGTTGACAGTAGGCGATATGAATATCATTTTGACTGACTAGCTAAGGTTACCATTATATAATTATGTTGTAGTTAAATGACTATGTTTTATGTTGATAGTAGTTTTTGTGAACACCATGTTGACTGTAGTTTATATGATCATTATGTTGACTGTAGCTAATGTTTCCATTATATATGTTGTAGTTAAATGACCATTATGTTGGCTGTAGAGTGTAGTTAATGTGAATATCATGTTGACTGTAGTTTAAGTGATCATTATGTTGACTGTAGCTAATGTTACCATTATATATGTTGTAGTTAAATGGCCATTATGTTGACTGTAGTTGATGTGAATATCATGTTGACTGTAGTTTATATGATCATTATGTTGACTGTAGCTAATGTTTCCATTATATATGTTGTAGTTAAATGACCATTATGTTGACTGTAGCTAATGTTTCCATTATATATGTTGTAGTTAAATGACCATTATTTTGACTGTAGTTGATGTGAATATCATGTTGACTGTAGTTTATATGATCATTATGTTGACTGTAGCTAATGTTTCCATTATATATGTTGTTGTTAAATGACCATCATGTTGACTGTAGTTTATGTGATCATTATATTGACTGTTGCTAAGGTTAACATCATATATGTTGTAGTTAAATGATCATTATGTTGATCATGTTGACAGTAGTTGATATAAACATAATATTTGTTGTAGTAAACATGAACATATATATTGGCTGTTGTTGATGTAAACATATTTGTTGTAATAAATATAAACATGTTGACATTGTGCTGGCTGTAGTTAATGTATACATCATTATTGTCTTAACAACATGATGTTGACTGCTGTTAACTCATTGAGCCCTAGTGACGAATATATGCATCCTTTACCAAATGTGTACCTGTGAAGAGTACACTTGTTCTATGCAAACAGTGAAGTTCCTGATCAGAGGGCTCTTGCAGGAGCCCTCTGATCAGGGGCTTCACTGTTTGTCATTTTGCAATTGATTACAAAAAACAACCCTAAATAGTCTAAAATGGACCGGCCTTTATTGCAAACTAGAATTGTCCATTGGAGGTTTCAGGGGATAATGGGTTAATATTGTCATCATGTTTGTTGTAGCATACTTGTATACAAATATTATGTTGGTTTTAGGTTAGGAGAACAGTCTGTTCGCTATAGTTAATGTGATCAGTATGTTGAAGTTAGTTAATATAAACATGGTGTTTACTGTAGTTAATGATATACATGTATGTAGACTTAATAAGGAACTGGAATTCTTTATATGAAGTTGGCAGTTGCAGGGGTAGCTGAGTTAATCTTGGTGAACACTTTTTGGAGTATCATTTTAGTTAAGAATAGCAGGTTTTCATGACTATGAAAATGGTGGTTTTTGAAGTATCAGTTTAGCTTAGAATAGCAAGTTTTCATGACTATGAAAATGGTGGGTTTATTTTCTGGAATTGAGTAAGGAGTCCCATTGTTTCACCTTAGTTTGATGTTTGTAAATATATATTGTCATAACAAGAATTGAACATTTTCATTTTTTTTCATCATCAGCTAATAAAAAATAATTGTAAATCCCCATCGTCCATCATCTCATCATTCCATTATGCATGTATTGGGTTGTGTTTTGTTGATTTGGCTATCTTGGAAAAGAAGTTTTAACCCTTTACCCCGCCCCTACCTTATTTTCAATATTGAAGACATTTGGTTGCTTAAAGCAGACTGAAAGTAAAGCAACTATCTGTCTTCAATACTGAACAGCAATCTAATGGGGGAGTGAGAGAGTTGGAGTGCAATAGGTTTTTAGCTAATTTCAATGGGTTAAAAAAAATGTTATTTTTTTACAGATGTCCAAAAGTGGGTGGGGGAGGATAAAACATACACTATTTTCCTTTACCTTGCTTTTCCAAGATAGAGGCATTTGGTTTTATACATATTATTTTTGGAAATATTGTTTATGTGTTTTTTTGAATTTTCAGTATTGCAATGTTTTGTTTGGAAATTGTTGGAATAATTGTTGCTCCCCTGATACATTGATACTCTGTATAATCATGTGCAAATATCTTTATTGGTTCATTGCCTATGATTTAATGGGTAAACATTATGACTGTTACCCACCAGGTCAACGGATGAGAGACCTGGGACTCCCATATATACATATGAGCCGTGCGAGGACAAAACCTGCCTTATAATTGCATTGCAACATTGCACAGATCAAACATCGTTGTCATCCAAGGCTCTGCATCTGAGTTTGGTCTTCACTACCAAATACCATATATAATCAGGGACATTCAATGTTATAGAATGTCCCTGATATAATATAGCTACATGAAGTGCTTCAGATGCTTGCAGGTGTCAAACTGTAGATAAAGACCAGCTGCCGCGTCATTTATTCATATGATTCATATATGTTTGCTTCATCACAATCTGCATTTGCATATACTGCACAATCTAACCCCACAATTATTGCAGCAAGAAAAACTACTTAACCCATTACTCCATAAATATATATTATTTTAATTGACTCCTCCACTGAAGAAAATAGTTACACTCTATAATACAGTCATGAATATGTACCACAAGAAATATTTTCTTTATCTTAGCAGATTGTAGCTTAAAGCAGGCTGAAAGTTAAGAAGCATTCAACATAATGTGCATTCTGCTTAACTTTTAACCCGCTATAATATAAGAGCAGAACTCCAAGATAAGAGGAGTATTTAAAAAATTAAAATCTTTATTTCTTTTTTAAACCCTATGGTGTCACTACTCGTTCGAGACGATTCTAATGAGTAGTAACACCATAGGATTTAGTTCTGAAATGAGTGAGATAATGTTGAATTTTTTCAGTTTACTCCCTCTTATCTGGAGCTCTGTATAAGAGGTCACCTGTCTTCAAAAATAGAAACTGTGCAGGCTATGGGGTAAGGGGTTAACTATTCCTCTGTATAATCTCCTAAGAACACATGTATCTACTTCTTCCACTAAAGTATCGTAACCCTTTCCCCTCATAGCTTGTTTCCGGACAGGTGACCTCTTAAAGCAGATTGAAAGTAAAGTAGAATGTGCCTTAAGGCGCATTCTGCTTTACTTTCAAGCTGTTTTAAGTGATCATTTTTCTTCATAGCTCGTTTCCCGACAGATGACCTTAAAGCAGGTTGAAAGTAAAGCAGAATGTGCCTTAAGGCACATTCTGCTTTACTTTCAGCCTGCTTTAAAATACCATCTGCTAAGATGAAATAATACTTCAGATGATATGTATTCTTAAATGTATAAAGTGGAATTATTTTCTTCAGTGGATTATTACATTAAAGGCAGTAGTTATTTACAATATTATGATAAGACATAATAAACTGACTGTTAAATATATTTTTTTCTACCTGCAGCTAATGAGTTTACAGCACTCAAAGAAGAATGTGCCGGCTTGCGGAAGAGAATACAGGCTATAGAAGCAGAAATGAAGATGTAAGTAAAGCTTAGATTCGTAACTCATTTATCCTTGATTCTTGTCAATTCGCACCTTTGTCAATTCGCACCTTTCTTGTCAATTCGACCCCTATTGCAAACTGTTTCTGCTCACGATCTGGTAGATGTTTAGTTCATAAATTTGCTGGATTTATGTCCCTTAGTCATGTTTACAGGTAGGTTCATCAAATTATTTCTACGAATAAAAAAATTGGACCTCCAAATTTTGATGAGTTTGATCCCTGGCCGGACCAAGTCTTTCGGATGAGACTTTATAAACCGAGGTCCGATGTATGAGTGCTTTACACTTGGCATCTAAAAGAACCATAGAACTCTTTCGATAATAAGAGTAGGGCATCGCGCCCGGGTTCTCTGTATCTGCTCCCCTATCTCTGGGGCGTCCAATTAGCCCATAGATGGCAGAAACGGACGCAAACAAACCAAAACCAATCAAATCCAAATTTTGAAATTTACAATAATTTTTTTCCGAATCGAAGATGTCACTTCTACCTATTCAATGTAACTTTTTACTTATAAATTGCAAAAAAGTTATTTTAAAATGAAACAATTACAATTATCACCAAACTGTTTCAATTGCATGTAATGGACTACAGCATTAGAACTGCACTGTTTTTTGAAAATAACAATTCCACTTTGACCTAATTATCAATTGACCAATCGAAGGGGTCGAATTGACAAGAAAGCCTCCGGATGATCGAGAGTAGCGACCTTGTTATTGTTAAAACAAGTACATTTCTTTTCACTTTGAATGTATTTTACCAATTTTGTTCATGGATATTTTTGTTAATGACTACTCAGTTAAGAATTAGATCCACGAACAACTAATAAATGTTACAATAGGTGTGCGCATGCGCAAAAATATAGCTAAAGGGATCGAAAACACGTGTAACAAGGCTACTCCTGGAATTTTTACTTGACCATTCCAGTTTCCAATTAAGTCTAGTCTATTTATGACTATTTAGGGTTGATTTCTGCAATATATTGCAAAATGACAAACAGTGCAGACCCTGATCAGAGGTACTTTGTTTCTAAAGGAGGAGTATACTCATTGCTAGGGTTCTGTGTGTTAATCTCAAGAACAAATATTCCAAAATTTGAGCCATCAAAAAAGGAAATATGTTTCTCTTTTAAACCTAAATTTATAGAAGCAGATAAAGACAAAATTTGTATAATTAACCCTTTACCTTATAGAAGCGCCTTTTAGTGCATCCTGTTTAATCCTCCGCGGAAGAAAATAATTCCAATCTATACAGTCATGAATATGTATCAGAAGGAACATTTTCTTAATTCTAGCAGGAGGTAACTTAAAGCAGGCTGAAAGTAAAACAGGATGCGCCTTAGGGCTCATTCTGCTTTACTTTCAACCTGCTTTAAGTAGTCACCTATTTTCTAAACTTGAAAAAGGCTATGGGGTAAAGGGTTAAACTGTATTTTTCCCATGAAAATATTCTGTAGTACTGTCCCCTATTGCCTCAGTTGAAATGCTTGCTTGCTTACCTCGAACTTTCCCTTATTTGAAGTTAAAACAGAGCTCCAGATTAGAGTAGTATTTCAAAAAGTAAAATCTTTATTTCTGCATTAAACCTTATAGTGTCACTACTCATTGGAATCGTATTTTCAAGACGATTCTAATGAATAGTAACAACATAGGATTTAGAGCTGAAAGTAGTGAGCAAATGTTTGATTTGTTCAGTTTACTCCCTCTTATTTAATTATTATCTCTTATCTCATGGCTAAACCATGTTTTAACTTAACCCATTACCCCATAAATATGCCTTTTTATGCCTATAATTTATTCCTCCACTCAAGAAAATAGTTAATTTTTATACAGTCATGAATATGTAGCATCAGAAACATTTTCTTTATCCTAGCAGGTAATAGCTTAAAGCAGGCTGAAAGGCGCATTCTGCTTCACTTTCAACCGGCTGTAAGTGAACATCTTTCTTTAAAACTAGAAACAGGCTATGGGGTAATGGGTTATAAAAGAAGGTAAGTTCGACTGAAACACTTCTGAGTTATTGAGAGGTTGGACTTATTTTACATAACTTCTCATGTCAGGTCTCGGCGAGAGAATCTTCAGCTTTCGGCAGAATATAACAAGCTGCAGGAGTCGTACCGACAACTAGAAGCCGTAAAGGACCAGCTCCAAGACAAGGAGTCCACATGGATGTCCAACCTGACGGACTCCCAGAAGGAGACCGAGAGCACCAAGCAGGAGGTGAGACTCGGGGACTCATATTCTTATAATCAGGTACAGCCTACATGTTGTCTTACCCCACCCACGCATGGTTCAGTTCAAGGACAGGCTTGTGTATTTTGTAGACTTCGTTCACCCCGTGGTTAGAAGCTGGGCCCCAACTTCTTGTAAAGACTGTTGCCTGGTTACTGGTTTTGGTGAAATTATTTTTTTATTTTGTTTGGTTATGTGTGTAATTGCTGACATACCTGATTAACTTACTGAAATTTGAAATGGACAATTCAGGTTTCCAAAAATATATAGTTCATATTTGAATATTAAGGGTGAGAGTTTGATCCCCCACTCGACCATGTCCTTCGGGTGAGACTTTAAACCTATATTCCATTTATCAATGCTAAACACTGCCTGGTTATTCAAAAGAACCAGAGGGCTCTACAGGGCTGCCATTGCTCCCGATTTTTCCTGAATCTTCTAAAAAAAAATCCAGTACATGGTAGCTTAAAGCAGGCTGAAAGTAAAGCAGAATGCGCCTTAAGGCGCATTCTGCTTTACTTTCTACCTGCTTTAAGCATCATGTGTCTTAAAAACTAAAAACAGACTATGGGTAAAGGTATGATACGGAAGATCGCGCTTGAAAAATTGAAAATTTTGAAATCTTAGGATTTTTTTTTTTTATCAATTTATGGCAGCCCTGGCTCTATCAAAAAAGAGTAGGGCATCACCCTGGTTCCTCTGCATCCACTTCCCTATCTCTGAGACCTTCCAATAAGCCCTGTGATCAGGGTCTGCACTGTTTGTCATTTTGCACTAAATTTTTGAAAAACAACCCTGAATAGTCAAAAATGAACTAGGCTTTATTGGAAACTGGAATTGTCCATTTGAAGTTTCGGGAGTCAGTAAGTTAATATTGTTCTGCATTGTTTACTTGCTACATATTAGCAGCTCCCAGTTATTTCCTGCTTTCTGTCGCTTTCTTTACATTCCAGACAAGTCCCAGTAGGTCAGGCTCCAAAATTATAAAGCTTTCAAGTTGAGTCTGAGATTGTTTTAAAGCATTTGATTGGTCAGATTTGAACTTTTGCTAGCTTTTGAACGATCTCAGACTCAACTAAAATTCTGCTTGGTAGCCCATTAAATTTCTGGTCAGTGCATGTATAAAGTTGCCATATTTTATCCCAGAAAGGGCCCCTTGCATATTGTATAATTGAATTGGTCATTGGCAATAAACATTCAGGTAACCGTTTACCCCATAGCCTGTTTCTAACTTTGAAGACAGGTGACAATTTAAAGCAGATTAAATGTAAAACAGAATGCACCTTATGGTTCATTCTACTTAACTTTGAGCCTGCTTTAACCCGTTACCTCATAGCCTGTCTCTAGTGTTTAAGACATGTGACCTCTTAAAGCAGGTTGAAAGTAAAGCAGAATGTGCCTTAAGGCACATTCTGCTTTACTTTCAACCTCTTTAAAGCTAAAATCTTCTAGGTTATATAAAATATTTGTAATGGTAATTGTTCATGAGGGTATAAACTGGAAATGTTTTCTTCAGCGGAGGAATAAATTAAATACGCTAAAAGTCGCTTCTATGGGGGAAAGGGTTAAACTACAATCTGCTAGAGTATAAAAACTATTCTTATGTTGCATATTCATGACTGTATTGGACTGTAAGTGGATCTATTTTCTTTAGTGGAGGAATAAATTAAAGGCATAAAAAGCATATCTATGGAGTAATGGGCTACAGGACATGGCACTCCAAATAGGCTGTCCGGTATACTTCATAATAATTGTGTCATCTTAAATGTAAATTTCAAGATAGAAAAAATGCCCTATTGAAGCTTCTTTAGATGCTTTTTCCTATTCCTCAAAGAAATACTTTCATGGTTTGACCTATAAACAGAAATGGCAATGTTTGAAGATACTTTTGCAATCTGCTTTCAGTATTACTTACAATGTAGCCTTGAGTTTTGTTGTTGTTTCTGTGATATTGTTTGATTGTTATTCTTGTAGTGAAACTTGTGTCTCAATTGTAAATGTTTGATTGGAAAGATGAGATATAGATGTGATGCAAGACTTAGCATACTCAGCAGAACAGTATACTCCTATTCTATAATTTTTTAGTAAAAGTCGGTTCTTTTCTATTATTTTTTGATAGAATTGATTACCATACATTATATATTTGTATCTAGCGCATAGCATATTTTGTATACCAACGTAGGCATTGGAACTCTATAAAAAGATGATGTAGGGTTTTAAGGTAGGTGTCTCCATAAAGCAGGATGAAAGTAAAGCAGAAAGCCCTTTCAGGATAATAGTTTAGAAACGAAGAATTCTCAGTCTTATTATCAAATTTCAAAACTGTTTCAAAATGAAAAGCATGCTTAATAGTTTTGCTATAATAGTTTTCCTACAACCTGACTACCCAATAGTCTGTTTATAGTTTGGGAAACAGGTGACCACTTACAGCAAGTTGAAAGTAAAGCAGAATGTGTTTATAGGCACATTCTGCTTTAAGTTCAACCTGCTTTAAGCTACCATCTGCTAGGATATAGGAAATATTTCGCATAATAAAAATACATGACTGTATAAAGTGGAACTGTTTTCTTCAGAAAATGACGAAATTAAATAGATGGGTAAAAATTTAAAGGTTAATTTCTGACAAATGAAATGAACCCTTCCACTTTCTGATAAATGACTAGTTTATGTTGACTCTCAAGGTGAATTGCCCAAAGATATACTAATTTGACAGTGCAGGCCCCAGATCAGAGGGCACAATTGAATTTGCAGTTAGTGTACATGTATACTCATTGCCCACAGCACTGTAAAGGTTAAGCAGGGTGAACGCAGAGTTCCAGATAAGAGGGAGTAAACTGGACAAATCCCATGTTTTCTCTCTCATTTCACCACCTTATCCTATGGTGTTACTACTTATTAGAATCTTCTCAAAGAGATAATTCTAATGAGTAGTGACACCATTGGGATAAATCCAGAAATAAAGTTTTTTTTTAAAAATATCCAGCCCCCCCTCATCTGGAGCCTTGTAAAAGTAAAGCAACTTTAAAATATGTACTTGATGGAAATATTTGAAATCAGATAATCTTTGTGTAAACTTATATATCTGTTGGGAAAGGTTTGTTCCCCATGTCTTTAAACCCCCTTTCTTGTATGGCTGAACTGGTGAACCACATTGTTTGACTGAACTGGTAAACTTGTCATTATATGACTAAGATATTATACATGACATCATATGTGAACTGGTAAATGTCATTGTATGACTGAACTGGTAAACATGTCAGTGTATGACTGAACTAGTAAACACAACCGTGTATGGCTGAACTTGTAAATATTTCATTGTATGGATGAACTATTTACTATATATGACATTGTTTGCTGAATGGCTAAACATGACACTATATGGCTGGACTGCTAAAAACTACATTGTTTGACTGAACTGATAAATATATGTTTGGCTGAACTGTTTTACATGACATTGATTTGCTGAACTGCTAAACATGACATAATATGGCTGAATTGCTAACCACTACATTGTTTGACTGAACTAGTCAACATGTCATTGTATGGCTGAACTATTATAGTATTACATAACATAGTTTTGCTGAACTGCTAAACATGACATAACATGGCTAAACTTGTAAAAATAACAGTGTATGTCTGAACTTTTAAAACCTTTGTCGGAATTGAAGTGTTATTATATGCATACAGTTAAACTTTGATATCTCAAACTGGCTTAATTGGAACATATCCGTATTTCAAATTAAAAAGTGGCTAAGCCACATTTTAACTTTTAAATACGGATATCATAATTATGTGACATATAATGTTTGACTTAAGCCAGTTTAAAACATTGAAAATAAACCCATTTCAAAACATTTAATTTATACCTCTGCTGAAGAAAACAGTTCTTTATTCTAGCAGTTGATAGCTTAAAGCAGGCTGAAAGTAAAGCAGAATGTGCCTGTGCCTTAAGGCACATTCTACTTTACTTTCAGCCTGCTTTAAGTAGTCACATGTCTTCAGTACTAAATACAAGCTATGGAGTTAAAGGTTAAGCTAGTTTGAAACACTGTAAATAAACTGAGAGTATAAGAGAGTTGGAGATATGGAAGTTTGGACTGTGTTCTGACATCATAGTAATGGCTATTCGGTATTTTGTTTGCAGCTTCAGAAGGCGCGTGAGGAATTAGTGGTCCTCAAGAAGAAATGTGATGACTGTGATAAGGAGATTACCAGACTGAAGGGCGAGCTGAAGAAACTGTCTGGCGACTACGGCCGTATAGCTAACCGTAGCAAAGTGGTGAGTCTACGCTTTATACTATAGTGGAGAAAACGTTATTCTATAAAAGGTAGAAAAAAGACAACATTTTGTCAATTCAAACTTCATATTAATCTGAGTGGCAAAGAGTTTAGAGCCTAGTAACCCGGCGTCTGATCTGGCTCCAAACTCTTTGTAATGGAAATAAAAGTTTTAGCATAAACACATTTATTGGGAAAGAATAATGTTTTCTCCACTGTAACTCATGCTGCATGTGTCAGGGTTCCAGATAAGAGGGAGAATAAAATATGTAAAAACAGTGATAAACTCCATTGATTGAACAGATTGAACACTGTAGTTTATTATGTTTCTGACATGTTTCGGCATGCGGCTTTCTTCAGAGAAAGAAAATAAACCAAATACAGTTTGCTGGATTATACTTTACAAGACACTTAGAACTGTCCCATTTGCTTATTTTAAATTATTTTGACACTCTCATCCAAGTTAAGTTTGATGAAAATATTAAAATACAGTAAAATCTCTCTATTACGACCAGGGAAACGAAGGCTCATTGATTGTATAAAAGGCAGGTGAATGCTTAAAGCAATTTGACAGTAAAACAGAAAGCTCCTACAGGATCTTTCTGTTTAACTGTCACCTTGCTTTAAGCAGTCATCTGTCATAAAACACCTAATAATTAATACAATTTAGTGGTCGTAATAGAGAGGTTTTACTGTATGTAAAACAGAGAAAAACTCCAAAGATTGAACACTGTAGTTTATTGTGTTTCTGACATGTTTCGGCCTGTGGCTTTCTTCAGAGAACGAAAATAAACTTCAACTTTACTTGTAATTAGATAAGAGGGAGCAAACTTAACCCTTAGCCTGCCACTCACGACTATAGCTCCATATGCAAACAGCTTGGATCCGGATGAGACGCCGAGTAACTCGGCGTCTCATCCGGATCCAAGCTGTTTGACACTCGGACAACATTTTCAGCAATTTTGAGCAACTTTGAAGCACTTTGAAACTTGAAGCAGACGAGAAATATAGCAGACGACAATTTAGTTGGCGGGCTAAGGGTTAATAGTTTCAACATTTTATGTTTTATGTGTAAAGTAAACCCTATGATGTTACTACTCATTAGAATCGTCTCTGATCGAGACGATTCTAATGAGTAGTGACACCATAGGATTTTAAGCAGGTATAAAGATTTTCAAAATGCTCCCCTTATCTGGAGCCCTGAATTGTGTGCTATGCAGTCAAACCTGTGTTTACTTATTAAACCCATTGAACCCTAATCTCGCATATAGGCGTCATTTCAAACAGTGTACATGTAAATAATACACTTGTCCTGTGCAAAAAGTGAAGGCCCAGATCAGAGGGCTCCGAAAGGAGCCCTCTGATCAGGGTCTTCACTGTTTGTCAGTAATGCCAAAATTGACAAAAACAACTCTTAAAAGTCAGAAATGGACTAGACAAAAATCGAAACTGGAATTGTCCATTTAAAGTTTCAGGGAGGAAAGAGTTAAACCCATTGAACCCTTATGATGTCTATACATGCCCTTTATAAATGGTGTACTGGTACAGAGTACTTTGTCCTATGCAAACAGTGTACCGGTATATTCAAATCAAAAGGATCATTCAGGAGGTCTTTAAATGGCCACCCTACTACAGGTGGCCTAGGCAGCCCTCTTGACCCCCGGTCTTATGGGTTGGTTTTCCAAAAATATCCCTTGTTTCAACTCATAATGACAACCCTGTTACGGGTACATATCTACATTTATAAAATACTAAAACATGTATTACATTGATGTTCATGCATGAAGTTTTTTGAAAGCATATTCTTTTAGAGATAATTGTATTAGTTTTGTTGGATGTGATACATGTCTAATGGTAGCAGGTCTCCAGTAGAATTTACTGTTTTCTGTATCAGCCAAGAAGAAAATAAGGTACATGTATACTGAATGCCTATAAAATACAGATGATACACTCAAACTTGTATTCACCACGGCTAAACCTCTGAAAAGATACATTGCTTATCTTAGCTCATTACCCTATAGTTTTTAATTTAAATGACCACATAAAGCAGGTTGAAAGTCAGGCGCATTCTGCTTTACTTTCAGCCTGCTTTAAGCTAGTGTCTACTAGGATATAGAAACTTTTCCTTATGGTATATTTTCATAACTATATAAATTGGAAATATTTTCTTCAGTGAAGGAATAAATAAGGGGCGTAAAAATGGCATTTACATGGTGTAATGGGTTAAGGACAGGACTGGTGGAAGCTTGATTCAGGACATAGTAATGCAGGAGCTTTCTGCACTTACATGTTTTCCCTTCATTTAGCAGTAGCCAGACTTTAACCCATTACCCCATAGGCCTGTTTCTATTATTGAAGGCAGGTGACCACTTAAAGCAGGTTGAAAGTAAAGCAGAATGTGCCTTAAGGCACATTCTGCTTTACTTTCAGCCTGCTTTAAACTACAATCTGCTAGGATATAGAAATTATTTCTTATGGTGCATATTCATGACATTGTAAAAGAGAACTGTTATCTCTAGTGGAGGAATACATTAGAGGTGTAAAAAGGTGTATTTATGGGGTAATAGGTTAAAGGTGCAACATGCATCTTCAGTCAGTGATGGCTGAACACAAGTTGATTGTTATTATCTTAAATCTCTGCGGGATGTCCAAGTTAGACTTCAAACTCTTCAATACCTTCAATTGCTAATGTCAGACGCCAAGACCTTTAATTGCTAATGTCAAGACTTCAATACCTTTAATTGCTATTGTCATTTCTGTGCAATGTTTCAATATCTAAAAGATTACCAACATCAATTCTCTGCATATTCAGTCTTATTTAATTGCAAATGTGAATACATGTACTCCTACTAGTAATATGCTATTTCGGTCCTTTATAATGGGTTCTCTCCTTTTGTGATGACATCATGGTATCTTTGAAACATGTACAGTAATACCCATGTACAGTGACCACTCAACAAAGATTTGCTGATCTATAAATAATATGTATTAGAACAGCATTTCATATTGGTGTGCTATCGAAGCGTTGTGTTTGAAATAAAGAAAATCTTTTCGACTCACTTGATGCTTTTGTTTATCTTTAATCCTTATCCTGCAAATAATTGTCTTCATTTGAGGAAACATTGGTTACACTCTTTCATAGCAATAATATCATCTGCGGCTGCCTTGATATTGTTGTCTGTTGTCTGCATTATTTTTCGAAACTTTGACTTGAGAAATATTTATACAAGTGGCAAACAGTTTGAATCCTGATAATATGTCGCATTATGCGACCAATTGCTCCACACTTTTTGCTACTCAGATAAAAATAAATTGTCAGGATTGTTAATAAGCTTTTCCTATGTTTTATTGTATTTGGTTTCTTTTAAATGGGAAAGAATAATGTCTTTTCCACTGTAACAGGATAAGGATTAAACTAGAATGGTTGACTAGAATGGTTTGCTTCTTACTGCCTCTTTAACTATGTGCAAGCCGTATTCTCTATCAAACTATAGCATGTTATCTTAGTTCATGTGAACATTTGATATTTTTAAAGATAGAAATTGACTAGATTTGATTCTAGCATGTTCTAATATCATAAAAAGGAAGAGAAAAAAGCAATTATTGCTATTGCTTTTTAAGCTAGTTTGGATTTGTGTAAGTTACAATTATTGATTGTTGAAATAATTTTTATTAAAAAATCCTGTTGCGTATACATGTTATTTTCATGACAAAAGATTTTGTTACCAATAACATCACTTATATTATAAATCATGAGTCTATAATACCATATACCCCACTGTCAAGAAAGCAGGCTTGAAGTAAAGCAGAATGAGCATTCTGCATTACTTTCAGCCTGCTTTAAGATTTGGGGATTTTGCATCACACCCAGAGGCATTTAAATGGGGGTTTATGGTATACATTAACCCTTAGCCCGCCAAATAAATTGTCGTCTGCTATATTTCTCGTCTGCTTCAAGTTTCAAAGTTGTTCAAAATTGCTGAAAATGTTGTCCGAGTGTCAAACAGCTTTGATCCGGATGAGACGCCGAGTTACTCGGCGTCTCATCCGGATCCAAGCTGTTTGCATATGGGGCTATAGTCGTAAGTGGCAGGCTAAGGGTTAAGAGGCTTACATATTGTGATATACTGCAGAAATTTACTGTATTTTTTTTCTTTCGTTTCAGATCTCCTTTTGTTCCAGTATACCTCTGCTGATGTTGCTGTTTGCAATTTTGCTAGCATTATACCCCACCCTAGCAACAATTGCTGGCACCTTATAATATATGTACATAGTTGTTGAACATTAAATACCCATATATATTCATGTACAAAATTCACCAGTCAGCTAGGACTGTCCCATCCTGTCACCAGAAGGCACATGTTTTTGACCTGTCCCACAGACTGTGTACTATGTGTCTGTACCAGAGTTTGCCAACCATGAAGGCAAAGAATGGGCACCAGTCTGTAGAGTGAATCTGAGTGATGTATGTGTAATATGAAAGTCATATTACAGAACTGCAAGAAAAATTGCAAACAGACTAACTGTTGCAGGGCTGCCATGTCTCTGGATTTTTCCGAAATCTTCAGATTTTTATCTAAGAAGATGGTTGCTTAAAGCAGGCTGAAAGTAAAGCAGAATGCGCCCTAAGGTGCATTCTGCTTTACTTTCAACCTGCTTTAAGTTATCACGCTTGAACAATAGAAAATTTGGAAATCTTAGGATTTTTCAAGATCAAATTATGGCAGCCCTGATGTTACATCACCTGGTATTTTCAAGAGAGCCAAGCATTGCTCTTGTCATTTTAACTCGTTCACTGCCATTCTATTATCCACTTGTCATCTACTCATCAGAAATTGTTCTCAAATTGATAAATTTAGGCATTTTACTGAACAAAGATGCATACAAGTGTCGTAACAGTTTGGATCTTGATAGGAGGCAGAGGAACTAGGCATCTGATCTGGATCAATAGTGTTTGCAATGGCAGTGCAGAGATGCTTGGCAGTGATAGAGTTAGAGGTCAACTATTGTACTAAAACAACATGGATGACACAAATGTGCAACAAGGGTTTTTTTTTTTCGAAAGGCAGCCGTGGTAACGCAGAAGAAGATATTCATATAGAGATAAAGATTTGTCTTCTTACTGCCTGTTTACAGCTATACACTCATCCATGAAGAAATACAGCAACATGAACAGTGCTCCAGGTAAAGGGAGTATTTCAAAAAATAAAATCTTTATGTCTGCACCAAACCCTATGGTGTGACTACTCATTAGAATCGTCTCAAAGAGACGATTCTAATGAGTAGTCACGCCATAGGGTTTAGTGCAGACATAAAGGAGATGATGTTGGGAGTTTACTCCCTCTTATCTAGAACCCTGCTGAAAATGAGGGAACAATCTTCTATGTCAGAAAAGGGAACCAAGGGGACATAAACGAGTCCCCTAATTGAATTGTGTAATTGCTAAGAGATGTACAATTAATTGCATTTAATTGGAAATCGTGTCTTCGGATGTTGTAGTGTTTAGATGATTTGTCTAGTGTTACTTGAATGGTATTAATGGCTGATGTTGTAAGACGGGTCCCGTTTTGTAACTTGTGAATGAAATTTGATTGATGTGCTATGAATGTTATATTTAAATGTAAAATGTAGAATTTACGAGTCTGCAGAAGATGACATTTTTATATATTTTGGGAATTAACCCTTTGAATGCAAGTAGGGAAGAGAGTTGCAAACAGTTAGGGTCCCGATCAGACCCCACATAACCTGGGATCTGATCTTAAGTCAAAACTGTTAGTTATTTTGAAATTATTTTCTTTCCCCCTATCAAGATATGCATTGCAGGACTTAAACCATGTAAAAAAAGTCTGTAGCAATGTCCATGATTTGTCACTGAATATGGCTGTTAACCACAGGTTTTAACTGTAGTTTCCTCAGGATACAGGACTAGCTGATAGAGAGGGGTCATGTGCTATAAGTGGTGTGTCTAGACCAAGTTTGATTGCAATGTTCACCAGATAAGGGTAGTTTTTCAAAAACTAAAATCTTTATTTCTGAATTAAACCCTATGGTGTCACTACTCATCAGAATCGTCTCTTCGAGACGATTCTAATGAGTAGTAACACCATAGGATTTGGTGCTAAAAATAGTGAGAAAATGTGGGATTTGTTGAAAAAACTACCTCTTATCTGGAGCCCTGCATCATGTTATACAGAATCATTGGTAAATATAATAAATTAGTTGTCGTATAGGTAATTGCCTATTACAGACCTTGATCAGTCAACTCTCACAGAATACATCTGATGTTGGGCATCATTTTGGGCACATTTTGTTCAGTATATACACATGTGTATTAGTTTTATCACTGATATTTTTAAATCAAATATAGAAAACTTTCATTTTTGGGGAATAAAACATACATAAAAAAGAATGTACAACATGTAATTTTGAAAAAAATATAAGTATAATTTTCAGACGATTTTGTTGCATTTATAAACAAATGAAATACATGTATTTGCATACCTGTATTTAATATTTTGCAAATAAGAAACGGCATCATTTGGCTGTTCTGTTTTTGCCGATTGGCAGTTTAATCATCACTGGAGTCTTCCATCATGTAGAAGCACAACCTCTTAACCCATTGTATGCTGGGTAATATTTGGCAGCCATTTTGAAATGTCGTCTGCAGCGGATATAACTCAAATATTTGCAAAAGATTTTAGCAGTTTCTAATAGAATATTGACTTAGCTGCAAACAGTTTTGATCTAAGATCAGGCCCCACAATGTGGGGCCTGATCTGATATCAAAACTGTTTGCCTAGAGGTACACCTAAAAGTGTATCGCGCATATAATGGGTTAATGTCCTTATCTTTTCGAAGCCCAATTCATTTTGTAAATGTCCTTTCGACTCATGTTTAACCCTTAGTGAGTGAGAAGTGAGTATTATATTTCATTTGCAAACAGTATTGACCAAGATCAGAGGGCTCCTGACGGAGCAATCTGATCAGGGTCTACACTGTTTGCCATAAATTTAGATAACCCACATTTGTCAATTTACACTAGTCAATATTTTCTAAATGGAAGTGTCCATTTAGAAAATCAACAGTGTATGGTTTAACAGTACTTTAAAAGAGTTTCAGTTTTTGACCAATATAAATTCATTATAGATTTTTAATCATACATTATTTTGTACAATACCAGTTTCAGTAGAAGTTGACTGTTTAACCCTTAGCCCGCCAAATAAATTGTCGTCTGCTATATTTCTCGTCTGCTTCAAGTTTCAAAGTGCTTCAAAGTTGCTCAAAATTGCTGAAAATGTTGTCCGAGTGTCAAACAGCTTGGATCCGGATGAGACGCCGAGTTACTCGGCGTCTCATCCGGATCCAAGCTGTTTGCATATGGAGCTATAGTCGTGAGTGAGTGGCAGGCTAAGGGTTAACCCATTACCCCATAGGCTGTTTCTAGTTTTTGAAGACAGGTGACCTCTAAAAACAGGTTGAAGTAGAGCAGAAGGTGCATTAAAGCACATTCTGCTTTACTTTCCATCTGCCTTAAGCTATCATCTGCTAGGATATAGAATATTTCCTATGATATATATTCATGACTGTATAAAGAGGAACTATTTTTTTCAGTGGAGGAATAAATCAAAGGCATGTTGATGGAGTAATGAGTGGTCAAGGCGTGAAAAGGCAGTACTATAAAGGAAAGGGTCAACCCTTTCCTCCACTTTAGTGCCACAATTAAATATTCGAGTTTGTGTTGAATACAAGGTCAAAGGTTATAAAGAGTTCGAGTTGAGTCTGAAAGCGTTCTCAAGCATTTGTTTGGACAGATTTTAGCAAAAGCTCAAATCTGACCAATCAAATGCTTGAGAACAGTCTTGGACTCAACTTGAACTCTTGATAACCTTGGGGCCTGGTTGCAGCTTAAAGCAAGATACATGTAATAGTAAAGCAGAAATCTTCTACTTTAAATACATTGGAATATAGATGATTTGCAGTAATGACTTTGGAGGAAAGAGTAAAGATTTATTTTTTGGTTTTCATGAAGTGTTTTGAAGTTTGTTGGTGAAGGACGCTTATGAGAAATAATTCATGCTAAATATGACTGGTACCTAGTCTTGCTTAACCCATTACCCCATACATATGCCTTTTACGCCTTTGATTTATTCCTCCACTGAAGAAAATAATTCCAATTTATAGTCATGGATATTCATCATAAAGAAATACTAGTATTTCTGTATTCTAGCAGATTGTAGCTTAAAGTAGGCTGAAAGTAAAGCAGAATGCACCTTAAGGTGCATTCTGCTTTACTTTCAACCTGCTTAAGCCGTCCCTTATCTTAAATACTAGAAACAGGCTATGGGGAAATGGGTTTCACTTATTTCTCATTCATTTAAAACGGTTGCTGATCTTCATTCAATTTTATTTTAGACTGGTACTATTCATTTTATTTGAAGGTATAGTCTATCATTGATTGTATTTCCTTTTCACACGCCCTACATGTAAATGTTATGGTTTATATCATTACAAGTTATGAATTTCGATTACAGTAAAACTTGTATCTAACATCATTGCTTCTGTTTTGGACAGGCGACAGCTTAATGCAGTTTGAAAGTAATAAATGCACCTTTATGGACTTTCTGCATTACTTTTGTCCTGTATTAAGTGGTCACCAGTGTCTATACAGATCATCATGTATCTTGATTCTGTAGTGGTTGCTTTGCATAAAATTGAACACTGGAACATACATCAATAAGTGAGACTGGTTTCATGAATATTCACTACCATCATTGTTTCATGAATACATGTATTCATTTACCCATTCCCCCATAAATACGCCTTTTTACACCTATAATTTATTCCTACACTGTAGAAAATAGTTCCGTTTTATACAGTCTTGAATATGTATCATAAGAAATATTTTCTATATCCTAGCAGATATTAGCTTAAAGCAGGCTGAAAGTAAAGCAGAATGTGCCTTAAGGCGCATTCTGCTTTACTTTCAACCTGCTTTAAGTAGTCACCTATTTTCAAAACTAGAACAGACTATGGGGTAAAGGGTTAACACATTACCCCATAGCCTGTTTCTAGTTTTGAAGACAGATGCCCACTTAAAGCAGTTTGAAAGTAAATCAGAATGTGCCTTAAGGCTACTGCTTTAAGCTACCATCTGCAATGATGTAGAAAATATTTCATATGATACATACTCATGACTATAATATGAAATGGAACTATTCTTCAGAGGAAGAATGAACTAAATGTGCATCTATGGAGTAATGGGTTAACATCTTTTGTCCCCCTATTCATCATGATTCTATTGTTATTTATTCTCATTGTGTACCTAGACAGTTCTTTTGTTTAATCCAAATATTTTTCTACATGAGTTTTTGTAAGCGCTGGTAGTGGTATCCGACCTTTCATTATGTGTCCTTGACCTTTGGCACGCTTGGCAGTTTGTCTCGAATTAGTGGTCTACTCACATAGCCTGCTTCTAGTTATGAAGACAGTTGACATCTTAAAGCAGGTTGAAAGTAAAGCAGAATGTGCCTTAAGGCACATTCTGCTTTACTTTCAGCCTGCTTTAAACTACCATATGCTGGAATAAAGAAAATATTTCTTATGATACATGTTCATGGCTGTACAAACTGGAACTATTTTCTTCTGTGGAAGAATGAATTAAATGCATTAAAATGTGCATCTATGGGGGTAGTTGGTTAATCTGCCATTTCTTTAAACTCTTTCCTCAACAAAGGTTTAACTCTCTCCTCCCTGAAATTTAAAATGAACAATTCCAGTTTCCAATTTAGTCTAGTCCATTTTTGACTATTTTAGGGTGGTATTTTATTTTAACGATTTTAACGATTTTAACCTGATCTGGGTCTACACTTTTTGTATAGGACATGTGTACTCTTGATAGGTACATTGTTGCAAAGAATGCATAAATGTTTCACTAGGGTTTAAAAGGAGATGTCTCTACCTTTAAGCATCACAAATGAATATTCATTAATGGTGTTGACTACTGTTGGCAGCGTAGAGCAAAATGAAAGTATAGCAGAAAGCTCCTGCAGGAGCTTTCTGCTTGACTTTCAAATTGCTTTTAGCAGTTACCTACCTTTAGCCCAGTTAGATACAGGCAATTTGCATGTTTTGCTGTTGAGGAAAGGGTTTGGAGTTATTAACAAAGTGTTACATAGTATGGATCCAGACAAGACAGAGTAAATTATTGCATCATCTGGGTCCAAACTGTTTGCAGACATTGTAGACCGGGACTTGAACCCAAGACCCCTCCCTTACAGGGCAAGTGCTTTCCATAGAGTGCTAAGGTTGAATTTTACAATTGCAGTAAATCCTCTCTATTACGACTGCTGAATTGTGTTGATTATCAGGTATTTAAGGCAGGTGACTGCTTAAAGCAAGGTGAACATAAAACAGAAAGCTCCTGAAGGAGCTTTCTGTTTTATGTTCACCTTGCTTTATACTGTCACCTGTCATTTATGCAATCAATAAGCCTTCATTTTAATGGTCGTAATATAGAGGTTTTAATGTATATGTGTGATTGCTTGTGCCAATTCATTATCTCTAAGCCATTAGCCAGTATCAAATGCAACCCAGGGTTCATAACACTTCGTACGACAAATGTTGTTGTAAGACAGGATATAAAAGTCTTAATTATTATTTATTTCTCCATCTAATTCTGTCTTGTGACATCGCTTTGGAATCATCTTAAAAAGACAATTCCAAAGAGATGTCACAAGACAGGATTAGATGGAGAAGTTAGAAATTAAATGTATTTTAACGTTTTGAATTACGACCGTTTTTGTCGTACAAAGTTTTTATGAAACGGGCCCCAGATCTGTTTGTAAGGCAAATTTTGTAAAGTTTAAGTGTGAATCTTTAGAAATTTTTAGCTTCAGTTATAGAGTTGAAACATCTGTATACCACTGAGCTGGAGAGATTAGTGAAATTGAGCCTTCATCTGTACTGTCGAACTTCGATATCTCGAACTCGCTTAACTCGAACTAACCGATATTTCGACACATGAAGTACATTATTTCATGTTCGGTTCAGTCGAAAATACCCGTAGTTCAAAGTTAAAGCATGGCTAAGCCACGTTTTAACTTTGAACTACAGGTATGTTCGACATAACCGTGTTTGAGATATTGAAATTCGACTGTACTCTCAAAAGTAGCTCTTTACCCTTCACTCCATAGCATGTTTCTAGTATTGAAGCCCGTAACCACTTAAAGCAGGTTGAAAGTAAAATAGTTAAGGCACATTCTGCTTTACCAACTGCCTGCTTTAAGGTACCATCTGCTAGAATATAGAAAATATTTCTCCTGATACATATTCATGACCATCAATTGGAACTATTTTCTTCAGTGGAGGAATGAATGAAATGCGTTAAAATGTGTATCTATGGAGTAAAGGGTTAACTCATTGACCCCTAGTGTAAGGTCAGTTGTTTTAGGGTTATCTTTGTTTAGATTACTATCAGACAAATTAGTGTATATATCCTTCCATATTATGTTCAGTTAGATGTACATGTAGACACATTTTGTACATTCAATTAGTTGTAATTTCCATATATTTAACTTATTGTTTCATGGACATCTTTTTTCCTTTTTTTTGTTAATTTTGTAAGAAAACATATTTACACCGTTAATTGTTTACTAGCCCGGGTTTGTTAGTATGTATAAACTCTGATCCGTAGTGTAAATATGTAAAAAACATGTCCTACCACAATTCTGTTTATCATATATATATATTTAGTAAGGGGAGAGTACTCTGACCTGTTGGGCTGTATAATTGCTTGTAGAGCTAGATTAGTGCCCTTTGGAAGTAAGTTTTTTAACCCTTTCCCCAAAAAGAAGCACCCCTTGATGCCTTCACTTATTACTCATAGAATTGACTTCCACCATGTCCTTTTGAAGGACCATTGGATACGTTTCCTGTATTCATACATTGGATGCTTAACCGATTACCCTTTAGATACGCCTTTTAACGCCCTTTAATTTATTCCTGCTCTGAAGAAAATATGTCCACAGTCATGAATATACATCTTAAGAAATATTTTCTATATTCTAGCAGATGGTAGCTTAAAGCAGGCTGAAAGTAAAGCAGAATGTGCCTTAAGGCATATTCTGCTTTACTTTCAGCCTGCTTTAAGTGGTCTCATATCTTCAATACTAGGAATAGGCTATGGGGTAATTGGTTAAAGTAGGCTGAAAGTAAAACAGAAAGCACCTGCAGGTGTTTTCTGCTCTACTTTCAGCCTACTGAAAGTAACCAACTGCTTAAAAAACTGAAAACAGGCTACAAGGGGAAAGGGTTTATGACAAATCATCTGATTTTAAGAATTTAGTAGATCCTCTATCCATGCAATTGAAAGTTAAAAGTGCTTAATATTTTGATGTGAAATTGTTTTGTAGATGAACAAGGGTCTTGTCTTTTGTATTGCCAAAGTTTGAAAAAATATGTATTGAGCTGAAAAATACTAATGAATAAAATTACAAAAGTATTAATTAAAGTGTGATTGTTTAGTTATTTTCTCTGAACCTAATTATCGTGTAACCCCTTTTTAAATGCCCCTTAGTTGTTGGGATAAGGGTTGCAAAGTCCACAAAATTTAATCTCTAGCAACAAAATAGTACCACATTTTGCAAATACAACTGTACATGTAGTTTGAATCCAGTTGAGACACCATGTAACAGGGTATCTCATCAGGATCCCAAACTGTTTGACACTCTGACCCTATTTTAAAAGAATTGTTTGAAAATTCTTTAATTCTTAATTTAGAAGAAAACCACAAATGTAGCAAATGTAAAGTTTCTTTGCGTTAAAACAGTTAAAATTCAACAGTTATAGTTAATTTCAGTGTTTTGAGATTATTTTTGGGTAGATATTTTAAGATGCGTTTATTAGAGGGGTGCATTTAAATGGGGGTATACAATTTATACTCGCTACATTAGTTTTTACCTAAATGGCTTAGAGTATAATAGATGCCAATTCCATAGATATTCAGGATACAGAGAAAAAATTGTGTTTATTGCAGGGCTGCCATTTCTCCGGATTTTTCCTAAATCTCCGGATTTTTCCCCAGTTCATGGTAGCTTAAAGCAGGCTGTAAGTAAAGCAGAATGCGCCCTAAGGCGCATTCTACTTTACTTACAGTCTGCTTTAAGTGGTCGCATGTCAACAAAACAAGAAAAAGGCTATGGGGTAAAGGTACGATTCGTAAAATCGCAATTGAAAAATGCAAATTTGGAAATCTTAGGATTTTTCATTTCAATTTATGGCAGCCCTGTTATTGAATGATTACTGAACTGTACAGTGCTCCCTCCCTACAATGGCCCTCTGAACAATGATTCCCTCCTTACAACAATGCTTGCCGCTGTTCCCCAAACAAGATGATTCTGTCCAATTTTTTAATGGTCCCAATGTCATCTGCTGAAAATTGTCGTCTGCTGTTTTTCTCAAGTCACATATTGGACATTTTGACATAAAAAACATAATCACAAGTGAAAAACAGCTTGAATCCAGATCAGACGCCGCATAATGCGGTGTCTGATCTGGATTCAAGCTGTTTTCAAATGAAAGCAAATTTTCCTCCCTATAGCAACTCCCTCCAAACAATACACACTGTCTCCTGTTGAGTGTTGTTGCAGAAAGGGAGCACTGTATGCCCCAGCCCCTAAATGGCAATTATGGCAGACTAACCTACAGGGCTCTAGATAAAAGGGAGTAAACTGAACAAATCCTTTGGTGTTACTACTCATTAGAATCGTCTCTATAGGGTTTAAACTGTTTAATGCAGAAATAAAGATTTTATATTTTGAAGTACTCCCCTTATCTAGAGCCCTGCTAACTCAGGGCTCCAGATAAGGGGGGTATTTCAAAAACTAAAATCTTTATTTCTGCTTTAAACCCTGCGAGACCATTCAAATGAGTAGTAACACCATAGGATTTGGTGCTAAAACGAGTGAGAAAATGTAAGATTTGTGCAGTTTACTCCCCCTTATCTGGAGCCCTGTAACCTATATTCTAGTGATGTCTCATTCCCATTTATTCATTGTATTATATTCATGTACCTTTCCCAAGGAGCATATTATAAAACACACAACATACCCCCTTCAAAAGAAAAAAAATATTGATGATGTTTAAGACAGTTGACAGCTTAAAAGCAGGATAACACTATTTACACAAAAGTTCCCAAATGTAGCTGTTTAACTCGTTCAACCCTATCGAGGAGTATACTCATCATTTGAAAACAGTGAAGCTGTGAAGAGTACACTTATCCTTTGCATTTAAACTGGTGTTAATTAGCAGCCATTCAAAATCAACTTGAAGACAGATTGCAGCTGAATGTAGGACACAATTAAAGCAGAAAGCTCCTTATTTTTGTCCTGCATTAAGCTGTCGCCTGTCTTAATCCATTACCCCCATGGACTATCTCTAGTTTTGAAGATATCTGACCACTTAAAGCAGGTTGAAAGTAAAGCAGAATGCACCTTAAGGCACATTCTGCTTTACTTTTAACCTGCTTTAAGCTACAATCTTCTTGGATACAGAAAATATTTATAATTCTGCATATTTGTGACTATACATGTATAAAATGGAACTATTTTCTTCCATGGAGGAATAAATTAAAGGCATAAAAAGGCGATGTTATGGGGTAATGGGTTAAGAGAGCCCTATACTGGTTTAAAGAGTGGCTACTTAACCCTTTCCTCTATGAAAGCTCAAATAGACAATTCTAGTTGCCAATTTAGTCTAGTCTATTCATGACTTTTTAGGGTTGATTTTTACAACATATGTCAAAATGACAAACAGAGCAGACCCTGATCAAAGGGCTCCTTAAGGAGCCTTCTGATCAGGGTATACACTGTTTGCATAGGTCAAGTGTACTCCTCACAGGTACACTGTTTGCAAATGATGCATATATGCGTCACTAGGGTTCAAATAGTATCACAAGTTTGACTGATACATGACCTGATTCATTTACCTGTATCTCTTTGTTTTGTATTTCTTCCCACCTTTCAAAACTGTAGAACTAGACAAAAATGAATTTTGTCATGTTTAGTTCTTTAGTCTTCTTCATTTTAAAGATCATTCATATAGAATCTACAGTAAAACCTCTCTGTTTGGACCGCTGAATTGTGTTAATGAATATATGTTTAAGACAGGTGACTGCTTTAAGCAAAGTGACAGTAAAAGAGAAAGCTCCAGTAGGAGCTTTTCTGTTTTACTATCACCTTGCTTTAAGCTGTCACCTGTCTTTGATACAATCAATTAGCCTTCTTTTTAGTGGTTGTAATTAAGAGGTTTTACTATACATGTACATGTATATTAAGACAAAAATACTAACTAAACTAAATCCTGAGTTTATTTTTCAACTGCTGCGGGTGTCCCTACAGGGGTAGGCAGCAGGCGGCTAGAGATTCCCACACCTAGCCTCCAGGCTTCTCTATTTTGCGGATCAATGCCGTCGAGGCTGCATGTCCTAATGTCAGCCTCGACAAATTCCAACCAAGTCTTCTTTGGCCTCCCACGCCCTCTTGGATATTTGGCTATTATTGTAGCAATGAAGTTATGCTTTCTAGTTACAGTCAAGCCTGTTTTAAGTAACCAATCAAATTGTGTATATGAACTCTTTGAATGCTGGGTAATTATTCCGTCTGCAACAATTGTCAGCTGCTACTTTTCTAAAAATAGATTTTTTTTTCAACATTTCTTATCACAACAGGGTTTAGAGTGTCAAACAGGGCTGATCCTGATGAGACGCTGTGCTGGGCGACGTCTCATTTGAATCCAAATTGTTTGCAAAGGTAATAATTTATGATAATCACAGGGTTTTTTCACTAGCATGCAAAGAGTTGGACAGGCAGCTGATCAAAACAGAACAGTAGGGTTAAGCATAAAGCAGAAAAAAGTAATGCAGAACGCACTTTTAAGAGCTTTCTGCATTACTGCTGCTCTGTATTAAGCTATCACTATTTGTCAATACATGTATCTTCATAATTACTTGGTTTACTCAGCATATGTTTTGTTTCATATCCATAACATATATATACATGCAGGCTTTTCCTAAATTTTACAATACATGTATAAATAACTGAACCAATTGTAATCAGGGCTTGAGTTTTGAAGCTTTTACTTTAGTATTGTTTACAGGTATATATTGACCCAGCCTCTATAGTCTACCAACATTGCTGGATGGTATGCAATGTTGGTGGTTTTCTTGTTCAGATCACATGAATGTTCTGTATGAAGTACACATTAAAATGCCTATGCAAAAAGACTGAACTGTCTGTTTTCTCTCGATCACCACCAGGCCCATGACATATGACATACTCAGCATATCACGAGTATACTCTATGCAGAGTGATTGGATGAACCCTTTACCCCATAACCTGTTTCCAGTTTTGAAAATATATGACCACTTAAAGCAGGTTGAAAGTAAAGCAGAATGCGCCTTAAGGCGCATTCTGCTTTACTTTCAGCCCGCTTAAAGCTACCATCTGATAGAATAAAGAAAATATTTATTATGATAGATATGCATGCCTGTATAAATTGGACTTTATCGATTACGATAGTCGACCATATATATATATATATATATGATTTTAAAAAAATAGATGCTGTATTATAGGCTTTAAAAACACAATTTTATTAAAAATTAAAAATTGTGTTTTTAAAGCCTATAATACATCATCTATTTTTTTAAAATCATATATACAGCTTTTCCCGGTAGTTTCCGGCATCACACCGACATTATTTATTATATATATTATATATATATATAAATTGGAACTATTTTTTTCAGTGGAAGAATAAAATGAATGCGCTAAAAGTCACTTCTATTGGGGAAGGGTTAATGAAGATGATGATGATGATTTGCTAGTATCAAAACACATGATGCACTAGATCTACATCACTTGGTTGTGGTGCAGTTTAACAAGGTTTATACAAATACTCACTAGTGTTTGCAGTGATGAAAGCATACATATATAGTATTTGAATACAGTGTAGACCCAGATTAGAGGGTCTCTAAAGGAGGAGCCCTCTTATGCCACACTTGATTGTGATGCGTCTGAGTGAGATTTATGAAATTTTAACTCATTCACCCCTGAAACTTTAAACTGACAACTCCAGTTTCATATCAAGTCTTATCGATTTTTGGCTACTTAGCCTATATAATAGGGTAGTTTATTAAGATGTCTTAAACTCTTAATGACATCTTAATTCCAACAGGAACGTATATATTCCTGATTCCAAGTTAACTGTTTTAAGCAGGGAGATGATATTGAATAGTTCTTAGTTTTAAGGCATGCAAGATACTTAACAAACCATCTTGCATTAACACATTGAACCCTAGCGAAGAGTATACTCGTCATGAACAAATCATATACCTGTCCAGAGTACACTTGTCCTATGCAAACAATATGGAGACCTCTGACCAGGGTCTACACTGTTTGTCATTTTGTAAACACCCTTATTATTCAAAAATGGACTTAATTTAATTGTAAACTGGAATTGCCAATTTAAAGTTTCAGGGTTGAATGAGTTAATTTGTCACAGACTTCTTTTCCGTTTATTTCAATAGATGAGTTTCCATCTCGTCTTTTCCTCCCACTACCACTCAATCTGGATCCGCACATGCTTAACCCATTAGACCGCATAATGTCCCACAGTTTGTTGAATGTAAGTTATCAGTGTTTTAACTATGCCACAACCGGTGCGAATGTAAATATTACACGTAGTCATGAAGTTGTTTTTGCCGGTTTTCTTTTTGACGTTTACACTGTTTACTGTTTACATATTTCTGAAGGTCTCAAGTGTCCAAAATGAGCCATATATGGACGAGGTGTTTCATATACCCCAGGCTAGACAATATTGCAGTGGAAATTTCAGTCATGTAAGTAGCTCATACGGTAGGAAGTCATTTCGTCCCATGGTATTTTCGTACCAATTATATCTAATACCATTCCTAATCGTTATTTTAAAATTTTGTATATATATATAAAAGCTCCAGATAAAAAGAAAGTGTTTCAAATATTGAAAAATTATTTCATTCTCACCGAAACCCGATGTCTATCTATCTATCTCTGGATACTGCCATGGAGAAAGGACAAATGGAGAAGTATCCGGCCTGCTCGCGATTTATCGTGTCGTTCAATCAGCGGCGCTCGCTGGCGGCTAGAAAACAACGTTTTTCCGAAAGTTTGGTGTTAATAGAAATGCTTTTAATGTTATCTTTTCGTTATAAATTTTAATACAGATGTTTTATTAGACCATGATCTCACGACTAGTACAGAATTTGAGGCGATAGCTTATAATTTGTTTGTTTAGTGAGTTTGTGAAAATGAGAGAGAAAACGTACAGTACTGTATTTTCCGTTTTTCCTACGAAAGTTTGGTGTTAATAGAAATGCTTTTAATGCTATCTTTTCGTTATAAATTTTAATACAGATGTTTTATTAAACCATGATCTCACGACTAGTACAAAATTTGAGGCGATAGCTTATAAATTGTTAGTTAAGTGAGGTTTTGAAAATGAGAGAAAAACGTATTTTTTCGTTTACCTACGAAGTTTGGTGTTAATATAAATGCTTTTAATGTCATCTTATCGTTATAAATTTTAATACAGATGTTTTATTAGACCATTATCTTACGCGTAGTACAAAATTTGAGGCTATAGCTTATAAATTGATAGTTTCGTGAGGTTTTGAAAACGAGAGAAAAACGTATTTTTTCGTTTACCTACGAAGTTTGTGTGTGTCTATATTTCTCTGCCACTGTCTGTATTTATGTCTCTGTTTCTCTTTGTGACTGTCTCTCTGTCTGTCTGTTTTTCTCTTATCTCTGTCTGTCAGTCTCTCGCTTCTTCTTTTCTGTCTCCATCTTTCTGTATGAATGTCTGTCTGTCTCTCTGATGATCCTCATGCGGAGAAAAGGTAAAGTGTGTCATAAAGAGCTTAATTTGAAAAAGGGGTAAACTATATTTCAAGAGACATACTCTATGAATCCGACATTTTTGCAGCCTGGTCTAGATTACAACTGTTTGCAATTGCAATAGTCATCATGTTACTGGTATTCAGTAATGAGAGGGTTAATCCAGTCATCAACCAAACCAGGTGCATTGATGTTGGTTTTTTTTTGTTTTTTTTTGTTTTTTTTTAATTCAATTCTATTATCTTTATTTTTTGTGATTTGTATAATATATAAACATCATGCGGTTACAGAAGTCAAGAACACATGTTCAAGTTACACGCACGGGTAGCATTGATCTTTTTCATTAAAGTAGCAACCCGCTGGTGTGACTGTCCATCTTCATAGATAATCGACATGTTCAAGAAGCATGGACTTCATGCTGGGACAGTTTTATGACGCTGATAATTGTCCTGCTAATTTGGTGCGGGTTCTGTATACGGTTACGTAATGTGTCACATTCCTTTGTGATGTGTAATATGGTAGACATTTTGTAAGTAAATAAAGCTAAGGACGAGTGTCAAACATTCTGGATCCAGATCAGACGCCGTGTTACGCGGCATCTGATCTTGATCCAAGTTGTTTGCAAAAAAAAAAGTAAAGTTGCGATCAGCAGGCAAATAGTTAAGCAGTCAGTAAAATAGATTGCTTAAGGCATTGGCTGCTTTATAATTTACTCCGTTATATAAGACATAAGTAAAGCAGAAAGAAACGGAGATCTCATGTTATCATGTTTGCAATTAATTTCTGAAGATAATGCAAACTGTTACCTCTTTCATAGAAATGGGACGGATAATATGTATATTTTAGTCTGGCTGTAAAACTAACCCTAAATTCATTTTTTTGAAGTAATATGTTAATAATTCTAATTTTCCTTTCAATAATAATAATGATCACATACGACATAATAATACAGTTACAACTTTGGCCGTTTTGGATTTTGGTCGTTTGACGCGCACTCCTTTCAAAAGTCTCATTACATACAAAATGGATTTTTATTTTTGCTTCCAAGGAAATATTTCCTCCATGTAGAACATTGTAACAATGCATGAACACATTTTTAGAAGTTTAGAAGTTTGCTTAAGTTTTTATACGGAAGGAATTCTTTTCTTACGCGAGTTGGTCTAGTCATATCATTAGCCAGCAACCTTTGTAGGTCATCATTACTTTTTTCGCTTCAAGAAAAACCCTGGTATTTTAACAACCGAAAGATAAGTGTCACGGCTTTATATCAAGACCTTTTTTTTTAAAATATATAATATATATCGGACGAAAATTATGGATTAAATTCAAGTTTTTGAAACGGGACGTAGTATATATTTCGCGATCGCCTGCTCTCGTTTATCGACTATTTCATTTGGCCATCGCTCTTTAACTCGCCATAAAATTTGTCGATTTCGAAAATAAACACTTGCATTTTTACAACTGAAAGAAAAATATCTAAGCTTTCCTTTAAGACCATTTCTTTGAAAATCGGTGGAAAATTGAGGGTTTTATGAAAGGTTTTGTAACGGGGCGTGATATATTTATGCCCGAGTGCTTGCTCCCTTTTATCGGCAAATTCATTTGGAAACCACTTTTTAACTCGCCATAAAACGGATCAATTTTAAAAAATAAAATCTGTTATTTTTACAAGTGAAAGATAAATATCTTAGCCTTCTTTTAAGACCATTATAATGAAAATCGGGTGAAAATTAAGGATTTTATGTAACTTAAACTAACAGTAGGTAACCATTTAACACGATAAAAAACGCGATAGCCCGCTATCGGCGTACCGGTGCAGTTGAATTATCGATCGATTAAGCGTTATCGCACATACAGGTAACGGACGACACCATTTTCGGGAAAATGCAGATTTGAGTATACGTTACTTCTCCATTTGTCCTTTCTCCATGATACTGCCAACCCCTCTTGCGAGTATTATAGGCAGGAAAAAGTGCACGTCGGAGTGTTAGTAAAGTGAAAGAGTAAAAGGACCTGGCAATAATTGTTGTCAGGAAAGAGTGAATCTGAAGGATCAACTATTCAACAAGATCAGTTCATTAAAATAGTTAAGTGAAGGTTCTTAAAAATGTGAGGTTAAAAACACTGCATACGAGGCTAATACTGCACTCCTACCACTGCCCTTTTAAACTGATCAAAATCAGTAAGGGTAGCAATATCAGTAGGGAGTTGATTCCAGAGAGTGATGCTGTGGGGGAAAAACGAGTATTTCTGATAGTCTGAATTTACTTGAACTTGTCTTAATGTTAGAGGGTGCATGTGCCTTGTAAATCTGGTAGGTGTTTGTATGTATTGTGGTAGAGGCACAGCAACTAGGTTGTAATAAATCTTGAAGAACATTATCAGTCTACAATCATATCTACGATGTTCTAGGGACCTCCATCCCAAACCCTCCTGCATAGCGGAGACACTAGAGAGAGGGGAGTAGTTGTGTAGCACCCATCTGGCTGCGCGGCGCTGGACCTTTTCTACCCTTTGTATGGCAGTTTTTGTGTAGGGGCACCAAACTGAAGAAGCATACTCCAACTGTGGCCGGACCAGGGACTTGTATGCCAGTTCTCTTACCTTTTCATTACGTGTTGTGATGTTTCTTTTGATGTAACCGAGGGATCTGTTTGCATTATTGGTGATTCTGGTGATGTGATTATTGAAGTTGAGGTCTGAAGAGATATTTAATCCTAGGTATTTGGCTTCAGCCACAGGTTCAAGAGGTTGGCCATGGAGAAAGTATTTATGTTTAATGATGTTTTTATTTCTACTGATGTGAAGGACCTGACACTTTAACGGGTTAAATTCCATATCCCACTGCTTTTCCCATACCTGCAACTTGTCAAGATCCTGCTGTAGGGATAAGCAGTCTGATAGAGAGTTAACAGTGAGATAGATGGCCGTGTCATCCGCAAAAAGACGGACTTGGGACCTAGAAACAGTAGAGGGTAGTTGGTTAATATAGAGTAAGAAGAAGAGAGGCCCAAGGACAGAACCTTGCGGTACCCCAGAGGTGACAGGGACTTCAGTGGAGGAATCACCATCCAATACAACTGTTTGGCTCCTGCCAAGAAGAAAGGAGCGAGACCAGTTCAACACTTGAGAGGAGACGCCGCATTCTTGAAGACTATAAAGAAGTTTAAGATGATTTACCTTGTCGAACGCCTTGCTGAAATCAAGGAGTATGAGATCAGTTTGGCGTCCAGATGAGATATTGTTAATTAGGTGGTCAGTAAGTTCAATAAGCTGGGTTTCGCATGAGCGCTTCTGCCTGAATCCATGCTGGAGATCGTAGAGGATATTATGATTAGTGAGATGATGAGATAGATGAGAGGCAACTATATGTTCAAGAGTCTTACAAAGAATGCACGTCAAGGAGATAGGACGGTAATTTGCTGGGTCACTGGAGTCACCTTTTTTATAGATTGGACATACGTTAGCCCTGGTCCAGTCACATGGAATCTCTCCGGTTGACAGGGATTTCTGAAACAGGATCGTGACAATACCAGTAATCTCATGCCTAAGCTCTTTCAATACCACTGGTCTGATTTGGTCTGGGCCTGCTGCTTTATCAGCCTTAAGATTGGATAGGAGTGTGAAGACACCAGATTCATTGACCGAGATGTCACTCATTGGTGGGTATCTGCTGAACTGCTGTGGGTACAAGAACTGCAACTTCTGCATGCATGTCTGCTTCAGGGATAGAGGAGTAGTGTATTCACAATCACATTGTCATTTACTCAGATTTAGTCCAAATTCTGTAAACATTAATTTAACGCCATCAATTCTGATGTATCAGATGATTATGAGAAGGGGCACTTTTTAGGTGCACCATTGAGACTGTACCTGGGCGGTCACTTTATTCTGACACTGACGAACGATTCGTAATGCCAGAGACTGTATAAAGCCAGAGATACACGACTCCCTTATTTTCCTTCTTTCCCCATATAACAGGTGTCCGTTGAGAGGCAGTGACGTATGTCGATGCGGTCACGTGACCAGCACAGGTAATGACAGCGTCGCGATAATGGGAAAAAATACACATATCGACCAGTTGACTTATAAATATTGACTTTGTTTCTTTTTTATACAATATTTTGTGATACTAATCGAGTGAAACCAAAATATGAGTTGTGGATTAAACCGAGAAAGTGTATTCCTGGCTCAAAGGAAGATACGTTGCTGCGTGGTTGCTGGTAAGTTCCAAAAAAATGAAGATCGATTCAATATCGTATTGCGGTAAACGCTTAAAACTTCAGTATGAACATTCAAACATGGATAAGAATGGATTATACATGTAGTTCAAACTAAGATAAGTTTTGGCAAAATTTTCATGTCAATCTGTCCACGCATTTTGCTATCAATTAAATTTTATTGAGGCCACCAACTGGTGCTTCGATTGAAGATCGATGCAATATCGTCTTGCCGTAAACGCTTAAACTTCAGTTTGAACATTCAAACATGAATAAGAATGGGTTGTCCATGTAGCTCATATTAAAATACAGTTATGGCGAACTTTTCATGTCAATTTGTCCACGTATTTTGCTATAAATTAAATTTTAATGAGGCCACCCACTGGTACTTCGTTTGAAGATCGATGCAATACCGCCTTGCCGTAAACGCTTAAACAGCAGTTTGAACATTCAAACATGAATAAGAATGGGTTGTCCATGTAGCTCATATTAAGATACAGTTATGGCGAAATTTTCATGTCAATCTGTCCACGCATTTTGCTATAACTTAAATTTTAATGAGGCCACCCATGGGTCCATTCACACCTTCGTGCAAACTGCCGTCACTTTTCATTGAATCGGCATTTTCCAAACACTAATTAACGTGTGTGCGATGCGCGGAGGGGTTAATTTATGCTCGGACTTTATTCTTATTATTCTTTTGTGTTAAACCTCGAAAAAGAGAATGTTTGTATTGTAAAATAACTGTAGACCGTATTAACGCAGCAACTGATAAGTAATTCCAAATATCGACTTTTTTCCCGATCGTCGCTAAAGCTTATATAACTCGCGAGGACCTGTTCTCGCGAAATCTCGCTCAACGGTCTCGTATGTATAAATCAGTCGAGTCGTGTATCTCTGGCTTTATACAGTCTCTGGTAATGCTTACCCGAAATACTGAGCGCCAAGGAGGAAAGCCATTACTACCAATTTTCAAGTCTTTGGTTTGACCCGGCCGGGGATTGAACCCAAAAGCGGACGCTCTACCACTGAGCTATACAGGCGGTATTAAATAATGAGGACGCCTGATGAATCTAGCTCTGAAACTGAAAATTGTAAAAAAATCAACATGATAAACGTGAAATGATAAACAAGAAATATCTTTAAAAAAGATATTCGGCGGAATGAGTGGTTGAACTAAGTCTATATAGATGGGTGTGCAAAATTGAATGAAATTGAGGTTTTCAAAGAATTGTAATATCTTGGATTGAAAAGCAAAAAATAAAAGTATACAATTGAAACAGTAACTTTTATCTAAAATGCAAAACTATCATGTACAGAAATGCAAAACAAAACAATAATTTAACTCATATCCTAGCTACTGGTAGGAGATCCTCACATTAATCTATTGTTCTATATATCAAACTTCATTCATTGAGTTTCTTGAAACAAACTATATAGCATACACAAATGTACAGATTCAACAGTCTGCTCTACTTCACTCTTGTAAATAATGATGAAACCACACAATTGTGTTTAACTCACTTGAGGCCATTTATATTTAATATTGCTTTTAATGTATGGTAAATGTGTACAAATAGTTAACAATTAAAACAAATTGGTAGTAAACAATTACAAAACACCTATCAGATGTCATCTTAAATTGCATCAGCCCCCAGTGTAGTAAACAGTCTGGTCTGTGTCTCTAAATTTTACACTCACAGCCATATCTGGGAAAACTGTAATTGGACATAGACCAGCCTACAGGGCTCCAGATAAGAGGGAGTAAACTAAACAAATCACATTTATTCACTCATTTCAGCACCAAACCCTATGGTGTTACCACTCATTTTGATTGTCTCGAAGAGACAATTCAAATGTTTAGTGACACCACAGGGTTTAATGCACAAATAAAGATTTTAAGTTTTGAAATAATTCCCTTATCTGGAGCCCTGGCTACTATCCAATCAGACTATTCAGTTTCAACAGGTGCTCTCAAGTCTAAATTTCTGATCAAATATAATTGGTTGAAATGTGTGGCCAAACAGAAAGTGTGGCTAAATAGAAACCAGACAGCTCCGCCGAAAAATTGAAACATAGGGTCTTTCTAGAAGGACTACATGTAATTGTCGTTTTGTTAATTGACATTGAATTGAACTTGGGCAAACTTTTTGTGGATTAAGTAGGGGTATTCAATCTTTAAATCATTACTTTATAAATGCACATTTTTACTATGACTGTGCACCATAACTTGGGCATAATAATTTAATTTAAATATTTTCTATTTCCTAGTAGATTGTAGCTTTAGTAGAGCTGTCATTGATAGTCCCGAACGATATCGATGTATTTCAGATATTTGTTTGATGTATCGCGGATATATTTGTTCATTGATCGATTATGGATACACATTTTCCGAGTATCTATACAATGGAAAATAAAACTGACCAGAAATACACTGATGAAAAAGTCCCTTTGCTGATTCTACAGTAACACTGGTAGCTCTTGCAAATTACGCTCATTGTTTATGTTGTATTCATTATAAAAAAAGTCAATGAGTTAATGGGTTGAGTAAAGAGTCTTAATCTTTAAACAAGACATAATAACACACTCCAGTTCTAGTTTAACTGTTGTGTATACAGTAAACCTCGCTTATAACGAACACCTCGGGACCTCAAAAAAGTGTTCGCTATAGCCGAAGTTTGTTATAACCTTATAGCAAACTAGTATGCTATAGGCGAAGTTAGTATAACGAACTGATCAGCCTTATAACGAACACCAGACATGTACAATGTACTTGTATACATGTGTAAACCTATGTGTTTAAATGAAACATTATAACTTTGGCAAACAAGAATATTTATGTTTTAACGAAATAGTATTTTAGTAATTTGCAAGTTCGTTTACCTTCCACATGACAGCTTGTGCGAAGGTAGTCTTATTTTCATTGTTTATCGGACAAAACTTTGATAACTGGTCGCCATTTGCATTCATGCCTCAGTTTCGTGTCAGGCTAAAAGTACAGTCACTTTCGATAAAACCCTAACTTGCAGGTGACTGAAATACCGAAAACGAGGCTCTAATATTTCCGCATTACGGGGCAACAAATAACTTATACATGTATTACACTTGACAAAACAATATTTTTAATCAATCAATCAATCAACCACTTTACTTGGAGGAACAAACACAGAGATCATTTGTAGACTTATTCAACCCGTTCATCGCTTAATGTTAACCTTGTAAACAGTTTGGATCCAGATCAGACGTTGCGCAATGCAGTGTGTGGTCAGGATTCAAACTGTTTGACACTCATATCTTAAGTCATTCAAACATAATAATTGTCTGTTAATATTGCTCACACCTACACACAAAGCATGAAGACGATCGCTGACAAACATTTAAACTGTAAGGTAATTATCGATCGATAATTACTCGGCGCCATACCGTTGAAACACTCGAAAATTGACGATACGCTACAACCGATGATATTTTAATGAAATTTGATGAATCGGGACTGAAAAATGGTGTACGCTATATCCGAGATTTCGTTATAACCGAGTACGCTATAACCGTATTATTTTATATAGAACAAAGAAGGGTAAGATTCGGGGATTTTAAAACTGTTCCTTATAACCGAGAGTTCGTTTTAAGTGAGGTTTACTGTATATGATTTCAGTGGGATCCAATGATTACTACACCGCCTGGGCTATACCTAGTGTCAGTGGGCCTGTACCGACCTCTAGCAGCAATCCTACAGGTGCAGATGGCAGACTTGTGTACTAGTGCTTGGCTGAGAGCGACAAACATCTTATTTACCATTGGCAACTTTTACCTGGTGTATACTCTACTGCAGAAACTCCACAACCCATTGACGGTAAGCTCCTTTACAGTGCGGATATACAATGTTGGACCAAATTCTTAATTGGTGTTTTAAATCCATTACCCCATAAATACGCATTTTTGCGCATTTAATTAATTCCTCACCTGAAGAAATAAGCTGCAATTTATACGGTAATGAATTATGTATGACAAAATATATTTTACATATTTTAGCAGAAGTTGGCTTAAAGCAAGCTGACAGTAAAGCAGAATGCGCCAAAAGGCGCATTGCCGCATTCTGCTGTATTTCCCACCTGCTTTAAGCAGCCATATATTTTCAGAACTATATACAGGCTATGGGGTAACGGGTTAAAGAAACACTTTAAATTAAATGGTTATTTTAACAATAATCAAATGTCTTCACAAACTCATCTTGTTTTTTAAGCAGTTTGCTTATTTAATCCAGAAATAGACATTTTTCAATTGACGAAAAATGAGTTAACAGTAAATTACCTTGGACAGTTGAAGCACTCAAAATTTAGCAATGTGTTTAATTTTGAATTTTTTGTTAAAATTTGAAGTAGCTGATAATCTGTTCTGAATCCATACAGTTAACCCATTACTCCATAGCCTGTTTCTATTTTTTTAAGTTAGGTGACACCATAAAGCAGGTTGAAACTAAAGCAGAATGTGCCTTAAGGCACATTCTGCTTTACTTTCAGCCTGCGTTAAGCTATTATCTGCTAGAATAAAGAAAATAATTCTTATGATTTTTATTTGTGACAGTATAAATTGGACCTATTTTCTTCAGTAGTGGAATTAATCAAAGGCGTAAAAAGTCGTATTTATGGGGTAATGGGTTAATAGCTATATTTTCTTCATTTCAGGACCCCGATGGCATAAAAATCTCGATGACAACATTAGCACTTGGCACTTTTCCCATCCTTCACTTCTTCACCCACCTGTATTACACAGACACTGGCGCCACCTTCTTTGTCCTCCTCATGTACCTCTTCAGTCTTCATGACAACCAGCTGATGTCATCAGTGATGGGCGTGGTCGCTATAGTGTTCAGACAAACCAATGTAGTGTGGGTGATATTTGTTGCAGGTTTGGCAGTCAGAAAAGAGCTTGGTAAATGGCTGAAAGAGGAGCTTAGCAAGAAAGACAAGAAAGTCAATGAAATGTCGGACAGAGAAGTTCTGGCGTTTACCATCTCCAGTGCATGGCAAGGCGTTGTACAGAGAAGAGCATCATTCAAGAAATTTGTATTGTCAGTTTTAAAGGCAGTGTGGATATACACGTTGGTAGGGGTGGGTTTCGCTATTTTTATAATATTGAATAACGGTATAGTTTTAGGAGATAGAACACAGCATACAGCGAGTTTAAACATTCCTCAGATTTTTTATTTTCTATCTGTGGCAAACTTCTTTGCTCTATTTCACTTTTTGTCACCTAAGCAGGTGTTAGAATTTATAAAGTTTTGCTTTAGAAGATGGCTATTTGTGATAATATTTGTAGCTCTTTCAGCAGTCATAGTGCATTTCTGTACATATGAACACAAGTATCTGCTAGCAGACAACAGACATTACACTTTTTATGTATGGTCTAAAATTTATCGCAAACATGAGTATGTCAAATTTGCATTAATTCCAGCATACTTTTACTTCGCTTATAACTTTTTCATGGAGTTAAAAGACAGGGACATTTTCTGGAAAATTGTTTACTGTCTTGCAGTTGTAATGACAACAGTACCACAGAAATTACTAGAGTTTCGTTACTTCATTCTTCCTTATTTAATATTCAGAATTAATATGCGCTACGGCACTGCCTTCGGTCTGTTGCACGAGATTCTTCTATATGCAGCAGTCAATGTGATCACTGTGTATTTGTTCATTGAGAAACCATTTAAATGGAACAATGAGGATGGTTTACAAAGATTTATGTGGTAAGGTACTGGTAAGGAGAGACATGCCATCACAGTCTTATTCATAGTAGAATCATTTTGGGGCGACAATGCACAAGATGTACTTCTTTCTACGGGTGGCAGAATTCCGGCGTTGCAATTTATTCAATGAAAAACCATTTAACCCATTACCCCAGACACACATTTGTATGCCTTTAATGTATTCCTCCACTGAAGAAAATAGTTCCATGTTTTTACAGCCATGAATATGTTCTATAAGAAATATTTTCTGTATTCTAGCAAATGGTAGCTTAAAGCATGCTGAAAGTAAAGGCGCATTCTGCTTTACTTTCAACCTGCTTTAAGTGGACACCTATTTTCAGAACAAAAAACAGACTCTGACTATGGGATAATCATTAATGAGTTAAATGAAACCGCATTAGGATGGTGTTTAAAGGTTTACAATTTTGTATGTGGTAATGTAAAGGGGAGACAGGTTAATATGGGAAACCTTTTTTGGCAAAATTTAAAAAAGACCAAATTCATGGACATTGTAAGTCACCCCTGAATCTTTAATGGCCAATTCCAATTTCCAATTAAGTCTAGTCCATTTTAGAATGTTTAGGGTTGATTTTAACAATATGTTGCAATCTGAAAACTGTGCAGACCCTGATCGGGCTCTACACTGTTTGCATAGGACAAGTGTACTCTTCACAGGTACACAATTTGTTAATGACAAGTATAGTCCTTGCTAGGGTTGTTGAATGAGTTAATGTGTGATAAACCAGTATTCGTAATTTTATAAACACCTCCCCACCCACCCTGTGGGAAGTGTTGGGGTGAAGATTATACTCGGGGCTCCAAGTAAAAGTGTGTAAACCACTTAAATTCAGTGTTTTTAACCTTTATTCTTCCACTTAACCCAATTATGCGACCACTCTATCGCATTAGAATCGTCACTTTCTGACGATTCTAAGGAGTGGTTACAACATAAGGTTTTGTGGAGGCATAATGATTTTAGTTTTTGAAATGGACACCTTTTCAGGAGCTCTGTACACTGCAATCAGATGTAGCAGGTGAGATATATGTACAGTAGAACCTCTATTTTATGACCGCTAAAACGAAGGCTAATTGATTGAATAAAGGCAGGCGACAGCTTAAGCAATGTGACAGTGAAACAGAAAGCTCCCTAAGGAGCTTTCTGTTTCACTGTTTCCTTGTTTTTAAGCAGTCACCTGCCTTAAATACATGATATTTAGCACAATTAAGTGGTCGTAATTGAGAGGTTCTACTGTATGTTGTTCTCAAACAGCCTTTGGTTACTTTCTAGTCTAGTGAAATGGGAGTCAAAGGTGTTGGTGCTTTTGCTGTCATAGAACCTGAAAATTGTGATACCATGTCAGTGTGTAACTGCTGTAATTATTACAAATTGCTTTTACAGTCATTTGTCCAAAGGGGCAAACTGAATGGTAAATAGTGTAGACCCAGATCAGACTGCTCCAGTCCTGAGGGAGCAGTCTGATCAGGGTCTACACTGTTTGCTCAAGCCTGTCTGTCCAAAAATTTAGAGTATTATGATCCTCTTGCTAAGTTGATGCAGGCAAGCTTCGATAATCTGAGCTCACTTAAATCCATTTGTGCACAGTATGTTATTCCATGCTTATATATTTGATTTTCCATTTTAGATCTAAGGGGTGCCTGGTCTGAATTTTTATTTGCGTTTTGTTTTATAATGAAATTCCTATCAGCAAACAGTGTAGACTCCAATCAGAGGCCGCATTATGTGGCGTCTGACCAGAGTCTACACTGCTTGTCTATTTCCCATTTATGGGATCGTAGGCACAAATGGGTTAAGATGAACATACTTTGAGATACATGTATGTTCAACTTGTAGGGAATTCATGTTATTTATATAGAATTTTTTAGAAAGATTTAAAGCAAGCTCGAAATATATATGTTCAACTGTATTTCATCATTAAAATAATTTTAACTTGGAAAGAATTATCCAGATATCCTTCAAATAACTATTTGGAAATGTATTAGCAATACAAATGTAGATAAAGGAACATGCATATGATTTTCATGATTAGGCTATGTAAAAAGGAGAGGACGTTATTCTGTCTCAATGTGTTAATGCTAAAGCAATTATTTCCATTGCAAACAGTTTGGAGCCAGATCATAGCTGGGTAACCCACCATCTGATCAGGCAGCATTCAAGCTGACAAGCTACAAACTGTTTGTAACTCAGAGTAAAATAAGTTGCCAATATTTGCAAGAAGTTGTCATTTTCTACATCTATTTGTAATGCATTTCATTTTATTTAAGCTTGAAAGAATAACGTTAAGATAGTGTCATCCATGAAACCAAATGTACTTTATGCAACGGTTTGGAATAAAATTGAATGTAAATGTATTGAATGTGTCCTTTTTATATACAGTGTACCCCAAGGTACGAGTACCAGCAGTAAATTTTGCAAGGGCAGTAAAAATGGACATTCATCGTTTTAATAATAATTTGTTTTCAGTGTCCGAGACAGATGGATGCTTATAGCAGACTGAAAGTAAAATAGAAATCAATCTGAAGGCATCCTATTGTCAGATTGTAGAAAAAGTTTACAATTGTTCTGTATCAGATGCACCATTAAGAACTGTATACTCGTCCCTTACAAACAGGGTACCTGTGAAGAGTACATGTGTCCTATACAAACAGTGTAGACACAGATCAAAGGGCTCTGATAGTGTGTGCGCTGCTTGTTATTTTGCAATAAATTGTAAAAAAAAAAAAAACACACAAAAAACTCCTAAATTGCCAACTTATGGACTTATCCTTCCTTTAAACTGAAATTCTGCGATGAATGAGTTAAGATACAAAAATATCCATATACCAGTAACTTTATTGTATTCTAGGTAACTCTTAAATTCTTGCAATCAATGTTTTTATGGATAAAACTCTAGAAAAAACAATTTCAACCATAATATTTTGAATTTGAGCTATGCAAAACTTGATGTAATAGCCCTATCATGCTCAATTGTCTGCTTCAAACGTGTCGCCTGCGGAAAAAAACATTTTTAAGTCATTTAAACCGAAGAAAAGTTCAATATGAGTGCCAAACAGTTTTGATTCAGAATTGCCGCTGCATTAATCACTTATATGGCTTCAAACTGTTTTAAAAAGCTTGTCAGGTTGCACTTAGCACGATAAGAATTAACTGAGTTAACTCAAATAAGCCCTATCATGCTTAATGATAATTTTATGGTCGCATATATATTTTTTTTCATGGAAAAAAGCACCAGTATACCTCATACTGATGTTGATGGGTATGTCCCACAATGTTTCTAAGTATTACAAATAGTGCAGACTGATCAGGCTCCGAGGTTATAAAGCGTTTTAGTTCAGTCTGAGTGTGTTCCCAAGCATTTGATTGGTCAGATTTGAGTCTAGGCTCAAATCTGACCAATCAAATGCTTGGGAACGAGTTTAGACTCACGTCAAAAGCTTTATAACCTCGGGGCCTGATGTAACCTGGTGGGGTGCTCTTATCTGGTTCAACATTGTTTGCATGTTATAAAATTGTTATTTATTATATACTCAGACTGGGACATTAAGGGTTAATAGGGCTGCCATAACTTGATCATGAAAAATCCTATGATTTCCAATTTTGAGCTCACCTGGCACGAAGTGCCAAGGTGAGCTTTTAGGATCGCTGAATGTCTGTCGTCCGTCCGTCCGTTCACAATTGTTCGTTAACACTCTAGCGCCTACAAATTTCATCCGATCTTCATGAAACTTCATGACAATGTTTGTCTTGATAAAATCTAGGTCAAGTTCGAATGTGGGTCATGTCCGGTCAAAAACTAGGTCACTAGGTCAAATCATAGAAAAACCTTGTTAACACTCTAGAAGCTACAAATCTCAATGGATCTTAATGAAACATGGTCAGAATGTTTGCCTCATTGATATCTAGGTCAAGTTCGAATGTGGGTCATGTCCGGTCAAAAACTAGGTCACTAGGTCAAATCATAGAAAAACCTTGTTAACACTCTAGAGGCTACAAATCTGATTGGATCTTAATGATACTTGTTCAGAATGTTTGCCTCATTGATATCTAGGTCAAGTTTGAATGTGGGTCATGTCCGGTCAAAAACTAGGTCACTAGGTCAAATCATAGAAAAACCTTGTTAACACACTAGAAGCTACAAATCTCTATGGATCTTAATGAAACTTGGTCAGAATGGTTGCCTCATTGATATATAGGTCAAGAACGAATGTGGGTCATGTCCGGTCAAAAACTAGGTCACTAGGTCAAATCATAGAAAAACCTCTTAAACACTCTAGAGGCTACAAATCTCAATGGATCTTATTGGAACTTGGTCAGAATGTTTGCCTCATTAATATCTAGGACAAGTTCGAATGTGGGTCATGTCCGGTCAAAAACTAGGTCACTAGGTCAAATGATAGGAAAATCTTGTTTACACTCTAAAGGTTGATTGTGGGTCATGTCCAGTCATAATCTAGGTCACTATAGGTCAAGTTTGCCATGGTGTACCAGGTGAGCGATTTAGGGCCATAGTGGCCCTTGTTTCTATTTTTCAAGCGTGATAACTTAACTCTTTCCTCCCTGAAACTTTAAATGAATAATTCCATTTTCCATTTTAGTCTAGTCCATTTCTGACTTTTAAGGGTTGTTTTTGTCACTGTTTGGCATTATGACAAACGGTGAAGACCCTGATCAGAGGGCTCCTTTCGGAGCCCTCTGATCTGGGTCTTCACTGTTTGCACAGGGCAAGTGTACTATTTACATGTACACTGTTTGAAAAGGACGCTTACAGGCGGGATCAGGGTTCAAAGGGTTAAAGCAGGTGGAAAGTAAAGCAGAATGCCCCTTAATGCCCATTCTGCTTTACTTTCAACCTGCTTTAAGCTTGCATCTGCTAGGATAAAAATCAGAGTATTTCGGAAAAATCAGGAGAAATGGCAGCCCTGGGTTAAATGGACACTTGACCAAATCAATAGTAAATCACCTCTTTAAAATCTGAATACATGTAACATTATAGAACCAAGTTTGTGCGTTTACGAAACTAACAGAGCAAATCTCAAGGATTTATTCTCTGATAAATAGCAGAAAGACGTCATTCGTTTGTTAAATATATTGCAAAATTTAAAAAACAACAAGAGGGCTTTGAAGGCGCTGATATCGCCCACCTGTTGTAATGGAATCTGATAGCTTTACCTTTGAGTTTCACCCATATTAATCTCATTCAATTCAAATTTGTAGACTATAGAGTGTAAACAGTATTTAAATACAAGATATTCTAGTATAGTCGAATATATCAAGGGCAGATAACTCTTGACACAATGACCTGATTTCAACAATAATTGCACTTTTCAAGAACTTATATACATTGTGTGCAAGTATAATCAAAATGCATTCAAAACTGTAATTGCTTCAATATAAACACTATCAAATACATTTTTCAAATCATCAAGGGCAGGTAACTTCAATTCAACAGATTTTAACAATAATTGAGTTAATTGGGAAACTTACAGCAATATATATTTTTACAAAGTGTTGTCCAAATCCTTTCAAATTTGTAGATACTAGACCATAAACAATATTGAAACAAAGCCTTTTGTAGTATTTCAAAAATATCAAGGGCAGATAACTCTTGCCACAATGATCAGATATCAACAATAATTGCACTCCCTCAAGAACTTATAGCTTATTTACATTATGTGCAAGTATAATCTAAATCCATTGAAAACTAGTTGCTAGAGTGTAAACACTATTAGATATGGCACTTTCAACACAAGGGCAGATAACTCTTGAACTACTGGTCCGATTTCAGCCATTTTCGAACTTATCCGAGACCTTATAGTCATATACAAATCAATCTGAGCAAGTTTGAGAAATATTGAATAAAAAGTGTGACCTCTAGAGTGTAAACACAAGGAAAGATAACCCATGATATAATAGTCCGGTTTAAAGCAAAATCGAACTCATCCGAGAACTTATGGTTATATACAATCTGAGCAAGTTTGAGAAAGATTGGATAAACATTGTGGCCTCCACTGTTAGAAAATGGATTCTCAACATTTCAAGGGCAGATAACTCGTGACCTATTAGTCCGTAAGCAACCATAATCAAACTCATCCGAAATCTTTGGTCATACACAATCTGAAGAAGATTGGATAAAAATTGTGGTCTCTAGAGTGTAAACACTAAAATTGTTGTTGGCAGGCGACGGACATTCAAGGATTGCAAACGCTCACTCTGAGCAAGCTCTGGCGAGCTAAAAACCAAAAAAACAACAGACCTAATAGCCAAATATGGCTTGATTTAAAACGAAACTTGATATGTCAATTTAAATTTTTTACAATTACTGAAATAAAACTAATTTCAATGACATCATCTCCTTTTCTTATAACTTGATTTGTTTGATTTTGTTGGCCTATAATCCAGCGCATCCACTCGGCTCTGAATTTTACTTAAGTTCCATCCAGCATCAAATATGCATATAATTGGAATGATAATCCATAACGAGTTCAAGAAAAGGAAGTAAAACCAGAAATGCAATGGATGCCACATCTCGCTGTGTTTGAAGTCCTCGAGAATCTCCGTGAAGAAGTACAAACTGTCTCCGTAAAGTTGAAATGCGGATGCTAGAAGTTGGAACACGTGACGGTAGGGCGCCATCTGACGGCTCATAAATGCAGCAGCTGTGAGAAAGCAGAGTGGCCCATCCACAAACGCTGTTATCGACTCCATGGCAACCATAAATGTATCCGATCTGGAAATTGACAAAAATAAATATCAAACTGTACATATAGAGGCGAAAATATCACTATTTGATTTTCCTGTTTAACCATTCACCACACAGAAATGCCCTTTGAAGTTTTGAAGCATTAACATACCTATCATAGACATGCTTCTACCAAGTTCTGTTAAAGGGACATTAGAAATTCAAAATGTTCGTACATTCCGACAAGTGGATGCTAAAACGCAGAAAGCCATGGAAGCTATAGAACTATTTAAAGCATTAACTCCTTTAGAAGCCCTATGATCAGGGTATACATAATCATTATTTGAAAATTGCTTAGGACAAGCGTACTATTCACAGGTATTTTTGGGTTCAATGTGCTAAAGCTGAATCCACGTGTGACATGATGTTTAAACACATGTTCTAAGCCCATGGGCTTTAAAGCTAAATGGAATTACATGTATTTGAATAAAACTTCAATTAGAAGTAGACAGTACGAGAGACCTATAATTTAGATATAAACACGTATGTAGATTTAACAATATCCTTATTGTCCTTTCAAACAAAGCAACATTTCAACATTTTTTTATTCCAACTATTTGAGTTACAACCTTGAAACAAATATTTCGTGTTAGTGGCAAACCTACAGTCGAACTTCGATATCTCGAACTCGGTTATGTCGAACATACCACGGTAGTTCAAAGATAAAACGTGTATTAGCCACGTTTTAACTTTGAACTACGGGTATGTTCGACTTAACCGAACATGAAATAATGTAATTCATGTGTCGAAATATCGGTTAGGTCGAGTTAAGCGATTTCGAGATATCGAAGTATTATATCTCTCATGTCATAGAACTTACATAAGGTAGCGACTGTCTCCTTTTCCATACTCCTTCCCTGAAACAAATGAAAACAAACATTTAAATAATATTACATGTACTATGAATATGGTAATATTTCAACTAGTAAAGTGTTTGTTAAATACGGATGCCCCGCGGTATACATCACAATACGTACAAATACTAAAGCATAAATAAATATGTGTCCATAACTGACCTTATTGTTAAAACATAACACGGGCAAATGACCAATTATTGATGTCAATAAAAATGTGATACAATATGCTGTATGTACTAGTCAGTCGTGACCCTAGCTACAGTACATAGTCTTTAATTGACCTAAACACATAAACGTGAACTAGGTCACACTGGAGGTCATAGGTCAATGTCATCAAACTGGTATACAACATACCCAATTAAGGTACATTTATAAGCATATGGGGTTGCGTCGAACAGACTGAAGTTTCCCTACATATGTACGCACTCCGCCCTGACTCTAAGTACTGTCAAGATCGACTGTCTGTATTTTCTGTTGCTATCTGCCGCTCTCTCTTTCTCTCTCTGTCTGTTACTTAACATGTCTGCATCTCTGAGTCTCTCTCTCTCTCTCTTTCGGTCTCTCTCTCCTTCACTCACTCCTCGTCTGTCTGTCTCTCTCATCATCTCTGTCTTTCTACTTTCAAAATTACGTAACCTAACGCGTGATTCGGGACCAAGAACCCAAGAACGAATTTAATGTGGCCTAATACATGTATGAGGTATATACATGTACCTATATAGAAAAAAGAAAAGTACGCAAATACTTACACATTTGAGCCAGATATGTGCTTTCTCCGATTAAGGTTTTGTTAAACACGCTGAAATATCCTTCCAAAACGCTGTGAATAAACCCACAAACGAGAAACCAGCATATTTTCACTCTAACACCGGTTGGTTTCTGTTTGTTATAGATCCAGGTCAAAACTACAGCCACCGCCACCAAACTGAAGAAAATCCCGAGAAGTTCAGCAATGCTGTTGACATTAGGGACATAATTCGGTAGCTTCATGTCCGTCGGGTGGTAGGGATGGAGGGGCTCCATTTTCTAACGATCTTGCAATTAATCAATACACACCCGTGACACCCGACAGTGACTTGTGTATACATGTGTGTCACGCGATTTAGTCGTATCCTATAGGCCTATACATGTACCGGTAAGTACGGGGCGCTTGTTAGGCCAAGCAAACTATTGTTAGTTGCATTGCCTACTACTTGTTGGCGGATTAATATATGTTTTCAAATAGTTTGGACCCAGACGTTGAGTTGGCCTATATCGGCATATATCTAAAAGTTAAACTCTTTTGCAATTTAGTACCTGCCGTTACAGTGAAGAAAACGTTATTCTTTCCCAATAAACGCGTTTACGCTAAAACTATTATTTTCACTGCAAACAGTTTGGAGCCAGATCAGACGCCGGGTAACCCGGCGTCTGATCAGGCTCCAAACTGTTTGCCACCAAGATAAACAAGAATTATCAGAATTGTCAAAAAGTTGTACTTTTCTACGTTTTAGTGTTTTGCGTTTGCGTACGTTTGCGTTTAAACGGGAAAGAATAACAGATTCTCCACTGTAAACAGTGCAGACAGTCATTAAAGCAGACGATATGGTAGGATTGGGTAAGGCATTTTCCTTGTATGCAAATCAAATTAATTAATAGTAGGCTAATAAAAACCATTGTTTTATTTCAACAAAATTATAGAGGAGTGACGCGGCGAGGCTGACCTGGATCGAAACTGTTTGCAAATACCTGTCAAATCGGGATCGGCAGGATAAAGATTAACATAGACAGCTAAATAAAACGGAAAACATATAAGTAAAGACATGAGGGTCACAAGGGTGATTAGTTGCTTGTGTGTTCTCAACTTCTACTTGTGTTACCTTCTTGAAATAAAGTGCTACTACTAAAACAGAAACATCGGTTATTCAAGCAGATATGCGGCATATGACCAATTATGTATCGCGGTGCCGTAAAACCAAACTCAGTCAATCAAGCAGATATACATTTTTGAAAATGTCTTGATTACTTGCGATTGGTTTTTAAGAGAAATCAATACTGGTTTAGTTTATACAGTCAGTTGAATACCAATATTTAAACAGTAAAGACACGCTTATGCAATCACTCAAAAGAGGGGTTGACGTTCATTTTGTGGGGTCATAAAACGGGACTGCATGTCGGGGTATAAATTATAATAAAAAGAGTACATGTTATAAGTAAAATAGTCGAAGTTGTATCAATGGCTTGGGTTGTACAGTGGAGAATCTGTTATTCTTTCCCGTTTAAACGCAAACGTACGCAAACGCAAAGCACTAAAACGTAGAAAAGAACAACTTTTGGACAATTCTGATAATTCTTGTTTATCTTGGTGGCAAACAGTTTGGAGCCTGATCAGACGCCGGGTTACCCGGCGTCTGATCTGGCTCCAAACTGTTTGCACTGCAAATAATAGTTTTAGCGTAAACGCGTTTATTGGGAAAGAATAACAGATTCTCCACTGTAGCAGTAGTATCAGTAGTCTTAGAAGTTGTAATATAAGTAGCTGATGATGCTGCTGTAGCCGTAAAAAGTAGTATTTGTAGAACTACATGTAGTATAAGTACAGTGGAGAAAACTATATTCTTTCCAATTTAAACACAAACGAAACGCAAACGCATCGCAATAAAACGTAGAAAAAGACAACTTTTCGACAATTCTGACTAGTCATGTTAATCTGAGTGGCAAACAGTTTGGAGCCTGATCAGACGCCGGGTTACCCGGCGTCTGATCATGCTCCAAATGGTTTGCAATGGAAATAATAGTTTAAGCGTAAACGCGTATATTGGGAAAGAATAACGTTTTCTCCGCTGTAGTAGGAGTATAAGGGGTACTGTCGAGAAAACGTTATTATTTTCTAACAGACACGCTTACGCTAAATCTTTTATCATAAAGGGCTTATGGGGTCTTCCTCTACCTGTAATTAGCTAGACGTCGCGATATGACTGAAATACTATTAAAAGCTATACGTTAAATTGATGACAAAACTAACTCAATATTCCTTAGTTATGTTAGCGGTACAGCTCTGTAAATAAAGTATTTATTGTATAGTCTGTCTTGAAGCCAGAAAGTTTGTTTATGTTTACATTGCAAACAGTTTGGAGCCAGATCAGACGCCGGGTAACCCGGCGTCTGATCAGGCTCCAAACTGTTTGCCACTCAGATTTAAATAAATACCGGTATAGTCAGAATTGTCAACACTTTGTAATTTTCTACATGTTATTGTTTTACGTTTGCGTTTCGTATGCGTTTAACCCTTTACCTGATAGCATTGTTTCTAGTATTGAAGATATGTGACTACTTAAAGCAGGTTGAAAGTAAAGCAGAATGCGCCCTAAGGCGCATTCTGCTTTACTTTCAGCCTGCTTTAAGCTATTAACTGCTAGAATAAGGAAAGTATTAAATATGACACATATTCATTACGGTATAATTTGGAACTATTTTCTTCAGCGGATGAATAAAATGAATGTGCTAAAAGTCGCTTCTATAAGGGAAAGGGTTAAAAACGGGAAAGAACAACGTCTTCTCCACTGTATTAGTAAAATGCAGGCGAAATGTCAGGTGAAAATTTTCAAGCAAACACATAATGAATGTAGGTTTTTATTGAAATAAACTGATGCAGTGCTGTAACCGACATACAATTGGAATGAAGTAATCCATGTACTTATTTCCAATTTAATTAAATGAACACAAATACACTGCAATTAACCTAGAGCAATCTTAAATTAACATTTAGACCTAGATCTAACTACATGTACATTCATGATTTCAGTCGGTTTTGGGGGAAATGTACTAAATCGCAGACTTTCGATAAAATGTGATCAAACAGTTATTACCTACGACCTCGGTTGATTCTGTTTTTCTTTACTCCATAAAATCTTATATCGACTCAAAGAAAAATGCCATATACATGTAGTAAAAAATCTCTCGTACCATTTAAATAGACTTAATGATTATATTTAAGACAGATGACAGCTTAAAGCAAGATGGCAGCAAAAAGGAGCTTTATGCTTTACACCCATCTTACTTTAAGCAACCTCATGTATTTAAAAAGTTAACTTCAAACAGTGTTCGCAAGACAGGGGTTTTAATACATTTTATATTATATATCTGACTTAACTACATTTAGTCATATAGACCATAACAAGAATAGATACGTATTCCTTTTTTATGATTTCAAGATATTTCTTCAATACATGTATTGCAGTCTTACAAGATTTTTTATGCCCCCGGCATCGAAAGATGCGGAGGCATATAGTAATCGTCCTGTCCGTCAGTCAGTCCGTCCGTCCGTCAGTCCGTCCGTAACAAGGTTTTAGTAGAATTTACCGTTTCGTCTAGCATCAACACCGCTTACCCAAATGCTTGAATACCTATACAGTTGTTGCCTTGGACCATTCCCTATCCACCAATATCACCATACTTTGATTTTGACCTTGACCTTGACCTAATTTGGACTTAGAATATTTTAAATAGGCTATTTCTTGGTTAACTAGATTTTACCGTTTCGTCTAGCATCAACACATCTGACTACAATGCTTTGATACTTATACAGTTGTTGCCTTTGACCATTCCCTATCCACCAATATCATCAAACTTTTATTTTGACCTTGACCTTGACCTAATTTTAACTTATATTGTAAATGGGCTCTTTCTTGGTTAACTAGATTTTACCGTTTCGTCTAGCATCAACACTGTTTACTACAATGCTTCAATACTTATACACTTATTGTCTTGGACCATTACCAACTCACCAATAATACCCAAGCTCAATTTGACCTTGACCTTGACCTAATTTGGACTTAGAAAAAAATCAGAATATATTGTCAAGGATGCCACCGGGGGCATAAGCGTTTATTGAACGCGCAGTTTTGTTTGTATATGTTACCAGTTATATTATTTGCAAAATTGTGGTAGTCTCTTATAGTTCAAACTATGAACAGCATGGTATACTTTGAAAACGGTTAAATCTGTAATACATTGTACGACGTATGGATATGTTGTAAATCGTGAAGAGACTTAACCCTTTACCCCATAGCCTGTTTATAGTTTTGAAGACAGGTGACCACTTAAAGCAGGTTGAAAGTAAAGCAGAATGTGCCTTAAGTTACATTCTGCTCTACTTTCAGCCTGCTTTAAGCTTAAATCTGCTAGGCTATGTAAACATTTTGTAATGGTAATTGTTCATGAGGGTATAAACTGGAACTATTTTCTTCAGCGGAGGAATAAATTAAACACGCTAAAAGTCGCTTCTATAGGGGAAAGGGTTAAATAAAGAGTAAATCTACTACAATGCTCCCTACCAACGGCCCTCACAACAACGATTCCCCCCTTACAACAATGATTAATTCACTTCACTACAATAAGGGATACAGTTGTATTGTCCACACACACTCAAGAAACTTTATTTAAAGTCGAGTACAAGAAACTTTATTTAAAGTCGGGTGTTTACAAAAAAAATAATATAGGTTTAACCTTAGCTAGAAGTTATTTACTCGTCGCCAGATGACAATTTTATGTCTCGGTGCCGTCAAACCCAATTAAATCAATCAATCAATCAATCCGCACACACAAAATATGTGTGTCTAAAGCACGACTTTGCATTGCACATTGGAACCAAGCTCATGCACCAAATAACTCGATGTAACAACTAACAAGATATCCTCTACCGTATCACCGATTAACCCATTTGCGCTCATGCAGTGGATTCTTCCATGCTTGTATATTGGATTAGTCCATTTTTATTTAAGGGTTGCCTGGTCTGAATTTTCATTTTGTTTTATATTCAGGAAATTGATATCAGCAAACAGTGTAAACTCTGATCAGACGCCGCATTATGCGGCGTCTGATCTGAGTCTACATTGTTTGCATATGTCCCATATATGAGACCGTAGGCACAGATGGGTTAATTTAGAAATTTCATTAAGTAACCACCTATTAAACCATTTACAGCCTGTTTCTAGTTTTGAAGGAAGGTAGCCACTGAAAACACATCGAGGATAAAGCAGTGAGCGCCTTACAGCGCATTTTGCTTTAATTTCTGGCAGCTTTAAGCTATTATCTTCTATGATATAGAAATTATTTCTTATGGTACATATCCATGGCTGTAAAAATATAGTTAGTGGAACTACTGTCTTGAACAGTGGAGGAATAAATAACATGCGTAAAAAGGCGTGTATATGGGGCAATGGGTCAAACAAATATTGATTTATGTTGTGATGAAAAGTCGCTCCATACGCCCTGTATTTACACTGATCGCGTGTTTATATTGAGCCCCCTCCTTAAAATAACACCCATTTGGTGTCAAATATTGGAGAGAGTTATTATATAGTGAGGGAAATAATACCCTTAGAGTGCTTACATTTGCAAACCATTTGAACCCAGATCAGCGCCGCGAAACGCGGCGTCTGATCTGGGTTCAAATTGTTTGTCACTCATCTTTATGTGTCTTCTGTCAAATACAAAAATGTACGTAGTTTTGAGAAAAAAGCAGCAAATGACAATTTTGAGCAGACGATTTTGCAGCAGTGGCCCTCGAATGATATAAATATCTTGTTTGGTGAACAGCGACAAGCATTGTTGTAAGGAGGAAATCGTGGTTCAGGGGTCGTTGTAGGGAGGGAGCACTGTACATTCTAACAGTCACCAATATGTGTTATATCTAATTGCTACAAGTACACCTGCATACAGTTTAAATACTAATTTTATTGCGTTATAAATATGTTGTCTGGCCTTAGTCTGTAATAATCTGCAATGTTTAAAGGGATGCTTTCTCACGATCCGTCTTATTGAGAATAATATTGTTTATTAGATGAGATAGGAGTGATTAAAATTACAGTAAAACTTATCTATTATGACCACTAAAATGAGGCTAATTGACTGCATGAGAATCAGGTGACAGCCTAAAGCAATGTGAACTAAAACAGACAACCACTAAAGGGGCTGTTTATTTTACGTGCACCTTGCTTTAAGCAGTCATCTGCCTTAACCCTTTGAACCCTAGTCCCGCAAATAGGCGTTCTTTTCAAACAATGTACATGTGAAAAGTACACTTGTCTTGTGCAAACAGTGAAGATCCAGATCAGAGGGCTCCGAAAGGAGCCCTCTGATCTGGGTCTTCACTGTTTGTCATAATGCCAAATATTGACAAAAACAACCCTTAAAAGTCAGAAATGGACTTGAATTAAATGGAAAGTGGAATTGTCCATTTAAAGTTTCAGGGAGGAAAGAGTTAAACATCTGATAGTTAATAATATAGAGAGATCGTAATAGAGAGAGTTTACTGCAGTTGTACAGTGGAGAAAACGTTATTCTTTCCCAATAAACGCGTTTACGCTTAAACTATTATTTCCAATGCAAACAGTTTGGAGCCTGATCAGACGCCGGGTAACCCGGCGTCTGAACAGGCTCCAAATTGTTTGCCACTCAGATAAACATGACTAGTCAGTGTTGTCGGAAAGTTGTATTTTTTTACGTTTTATTGTGATGCGTTTGCTTTTCGTTTGCGTTTAAACGGGTAAGAATAACGTATTCTCCACTGTACTACTAGGATCATTTGATTTCTTAGTGATTTAGTTCGTGTAATGAATGCATTACCCACGGGTTTTCTGCTGTTGTTTAAGTTTGTAAAATGAATTACGATCTAATAACAAAGAATAATCTACAACACATTAGCCATGGGCAGTATTTGCATTATCGTTATTGAGTTTGGAGAAGTAAAATGTCTTTAATAGTACTTACTTTTGTAATATTGGCAGTTTTAACATTGCAGTGTGCGTTTTGTTAATTAATATATGTTGTCTCTTTTATTTCTTGGTGAAAGAACATCACTCAGTGTTTCAAGCAATAGGGATTCTATTTTGTGCCTGCTAATCGCAACCGTTTGCTGATGTCAGTTAATCTAGCATTTTCCACCCTAGCGACGAGTATACTCGTCTTTGGAAAACAGAGTCCCTTTATACAGTGGAACCCCTCCAAACCGGAACCTCTAAATACCGGAATCTTCTCTAAACCGGACAAAGGCTTTTGTCCCGTTTCCATCACTTCTTTATTTTAGCCCATTACACCATGAATACGCCTTTTTTACGTCTTTGGTTTATTCCTTCACTGAAGAATATAGTTCCACTTTATACATTCTAGCAGATGATAGCTTAAAGCAGGTTTAACCCTTTCCCACATAGCATATCTCTAGTATTGAATATAGGTGTCCACTTAAAGCAGGTTGAAAGTAAAGCAGAATGCGCTTTAAGCGCATTCTGCTTTACTTTCAGCCTGCTTTAAGCTATCATCTGCTAGAATATAGAAAATGTTTTGTATTATACATATTTATGAATGTATAAATTGGAACTATTTTCTTCAGGGCAAGAATAAACTGAATGCGCTAAAAGGCGCTTCTATGGGGGAAAGGGTTAAAGTAACCTGCTTTAAGTGGTCGGCTATATTCCTCACTAGAAACATACTATTGGCTAATGGGTTCAAAACCTCTCTGAACCGGAAACCCCTCAAAACCGGAAATTTATGCTGTTCCCACACATGTCCGCTTTAGAGGGGTTTCACTGTATACAGTACATATTTCCTATACAACTTGTATAGATCCAGATTAGAGGGTTCAAAAACGACCCCTGTGATCATTGTTTGCAATGTTTGTCATTTTTGAAATAAACTATAAAAACACCCCTAAATACAGTGGAGAATCTGTTATTCTTTCCCAATAAACGCGTTTACGCTAAAACTATTATTTGCAGTGCAAACAGTTTGGAGCCAGATCAGACGCCGGGTAACCCGGCGTCTGATCAGGCTCCAGACTGTTTGCCACCAAGATAAACATGAATTATCAGAATTGTCAAAAAGTTGTCATTTTCTACGTTTTAGTGTTTTGCGTTCGCGTACGTTTGCGTTTAAACGGGAAAGAATAACAGATTCTCCACTGTAGTACAAAAATGGGCTAGACTTCACCAGAAATTGCAATTTTTAATTAAAAGCTTCAGTGGTGAATGAGTTCAATCTAAAAATAGCAATCTAAATATTAAATGTTATATAAACATTATATTTTTTTAAAAATATTTCCACTTAAAATTTCAACATTACTTTATTGCCTTTCTCTTTTATATTCAATTATTTGATATAGTTATTAACTTTATTCCATTATTCTTTTGCCACGGGATGCTTCGTTATTCTATGTATAATTGTGTCAGAATGTTTGTGTCTTGGTAAAAATGCCAGTTGTAAAGAAATTCAATTTGTATTCCATACTGTTTTGATCCAGGTACGGCCTGATATGTATCCGAAACGATAGCAAAAGTAATCTAAACTTTTAAACAAATCATTCTGAGAGTGCAACGAATTAGTGACAATAGAGTTCTTGTAATTTGACATAGGTTTAATCCATTCACTGCCATTATAACCCGTCTAAAACAACTGGGCTGTCATTTCTCCTGATTTCCCCCGAAATACCGTATTCGGATATTTCTTAATTTCTGCGGACCTACGGAATTTCCTCGAAATCTTCGGATTTTTGCTCGTACTTTTAAAAATTGTAATTTTATACCTTTTTTAATTAAGGAAACATGAGTGTCAAACAGTTTAGATCCAGACAGACGCCGCGTTACTTGGCGTCAAATCTGGATCCAAACTGTTTGCATAACTATGTTCAATCGCGCTTGAACATTTTGAAATCTTAGGATTTTTATGAGCCGTGAAATAATCGCTTCCATATTATCATCTGCATATAGTTTTTCGTCACGTGTGTATAATGCCGTGTATTTTTCACTTATAACCTTTATAATCTGGATCCATATTGATTGTAAATCAGTATCAGTGTTATCGACCCTTATTGGCAGCTAAATGGTTTTATAGTGCCCCCTCTCTACAGCAACACAGAACAGGAGACACAAATTATGTGCGTTGTTCGGAGGGAGTCGTTATTGGGAGGGAAATTGGCTTACATTCGCAAACAGCTTGAATCCAGATCAGACGCCGCGCAACGCGGCGTCTGGTCTGGATTCAAGCAGTTTGCCACTCTAATCGACCTTAATGCATGGGCCTCCGTACATATATGTACACGAATATATTTTGAATGGAAATAATATCGTTTCTTTTCTGTAGTAAAAACCATGTGTGTGGATGAGAAGCCTATTCAAACAAAAAGAAGACATATACACTCAAACTCTATAACGACCACTTAATTCAGATATTTATTTTGTGTTTAAGACACGTGAATACTTAAAGCAAGGTGAAAGTGAAACAGAACGCCCATTTAGGAGCTTCCTGATCCACTGTCACCTTGCTTTAAATCATTTAGCCTTATTGTTAGAAGTCGTAATAGAGAGGTTTTATTGTATAGTATTTGATATTACCAGCCGTCATCAAACAGCAAAGATTTATTCCAATGCATTGACAGGTTAAGTACTTATTGTCTAATAGAGACATGTTTGATTCTTTTAGCCATTAATGTTGAAATGTGAAACATTTTTAAACAAATTACGATACGTACAGAAGCTATATACATGTACAGTGAAACCCCTCTAAACCGGACATGTGAGGGGACATCATAAATTTCCGGTTTAGAGGGGTTTGCGGTTTAAAGGGGTTTTAACCAATATCTTGTTTCTAATATGGAAGATAGTTGATCACTCAAAGCAGGTTGAAATTCAACCTGCTTTAAGCTATCATCTGCTAGAATATATAAAAAATATTTCTAATGATAGATCTACATAATTATGAATGTATTTTCGTCAGTGGAGGAATAAATCAAACTCGTAAAAGGCATATTTATGATGTCATGGGTTAAAATAAAGAAGGGTTGGAAACGGGACCAAAGGTTTTGTCCGGTTTAGAGAGAATTCCGGTATTTAGAGGTGCCGGTTTAGAGGGGTTTCACATGTTACTTTGTATTAAATTTCAGATACAGTAAAACTCTATATTATGACCTCAAAACCACTATATTTGGTTAATTATTAGGTGTTTAACCCTTTCGCTTTTAATGGCTCTTAAAAGCGCGTTTGCAAACAGTTCGGATCCTGATCAGACGCCGCGTAACGCGGCGTCTGATCAGGATCCAAACTGTTTGACACTCGTTTCGAAATTTCTTTAGTCAAACTGCCTTATTTTTTAACTTTGAAACGACATTGCAGACAACACTTTTGAATCAGACCACAATGAAACGGGGTAAAAATCTCCCGGATTTTTTTTATGTCACCTGTCTTTTATACAATCAATTAGCCTTTTATTGAGTGGTCGTGTTAGAGAGGTTTAACTGTATATATGAATAACCAAAACATCCTTCGTATGAATGAACTATATACTGATAATGCAAATTTAAAAAAAGTACTGGTTATCCCTTTACTCCATAGATAAGCATTTTAACGCCTTTAATTTAAAACTCCATTGAATAAAATAGTTCCATTGTATACTATTGTTGATATATACTGTAATAAATAGTTTCTATATCGCAGCTGATGATGGCTTTATGTGGTAACTTGTCTTCAAAACTAGAAATAGATTGTGATGGTAATAGAAACTTTCAGCAAGGTTCAAGGAAAGAAATCATTCTATACTGTAAATGTATATCAGCATGAATGGATAATACATAAATAAGGGCAAAATGACAAACAGTGCAGTACTGATCAGATTGCTCCTGTAGGAGCCGTCTGCTCTGTGTCTTCATTGTTTGCAAAGGAAAAGTGTACTCTTCACAGGTGTACTGTTTGTAAATGACGAGAATACTCGTCGCTACTTAAGAGTTTATTGGTAAACAACCCATATTCATGACGACCTCATCTTATTTTAATTCCCGACAAAGCTTCACTTATATAGCAAATTTCACACTCATTTCTTCTGTTGTTTTAAATTGGAAAAGAAATATAGAGGCAATTACTGCAGATAATCTTCTTTGTACCCTCGTACACATATCTTCACATAAAGACATACAGTGTTCCCTCTCTACAACGGCCCTCCCAACAACGATTCTCTCCTTACAACGACGTTGTCTCCCATTTGGGTGCTGTTGTAGAGAGGAAGCACTGTACTAGTACTCACCGTTCCACTTTACCTTTTGGATTTGGTAAAACGGAATATTACTGAAAAATGAGTTTTACCTCTCAGTTGCCAAGGTATCGACCGCCGCAAAGTTATTGCCTTCATTAACTTTCAAAATTAGGTTTTTATCTTTATGGCTTCACACTATTGAAAATGAATATCGAACTGTTTAGGTCCTTATTAGAGGCCGAGTCAATAATGTGTTTGATCAGAATAATTATAAATGAGCCGTGCGATGAGAAAACCTGCCTCATTGCATTGCGAACAACTTGTAGATCAACACCAGCCACCGCGTCAAAGACGCGGCGGCTGGTCTTGATGTACAATGTCTGACACACACATGCATCTATATCTTTTTATGTAGCTATATATATTACATGTATATACAGACACAGAGCAAGGGATGACAACAGTGCTTGGTCTGTACAATATGTCAATGCAACGCTGGTTTTGTCACGACACGGCTCAAATATCATTGCACTATATATGATGGCGATTTCGTACAACCAAGGCCATACTTACGTAAACAATTATAAATCTCAGTCAGGAGCATGGTATTCCATCATACAAATAGTGTTTGATGTTTAACACCATATAGGTTTGCAATATGACATATCTACCCTACGTATAATTTGACCCCCTCTCTACAACAACATCCAACGGGATACAAATAGTGTGTGTGTTGTTCGGGAGGGGGGGGGGGGGTGTTGTTACAGGGAGTGAAATTGGCTTACATTTGCAAATATCTTAAATCCAGATCATACGTCGCTTGATTCAAGCGGTTTGTCATTCGTCATTATGTTTTTATGTAAAAATATCCAATATTTAACTTAAATAACTTAATAAAATCAGCAGACGACAATTTTAAGCGGACGATATTGCAGCCATAAACAGGTTGGACAAACAGTCCTTGTTTTAATTCGGGTACAGCGGAAAGCGTTGTTGTAAGGAGGGAATCGTTGTTCAGAATACCGTTGATGGGAGGGAGCACTGAATGCTGATCAAGTGAACTTTTAACAAATTCGACCCTAGCGAAGAGTTTATTCGTCATTGGCAATGTACCTAAGAAGAGTACATTTGCTTAAATGCCAAAAGTGAAAACGCAGATCAGAGGGTACCTAAAATTGATATCAAGATCCACACTGTTTGTCATTTTATAATATATCTACTATAGTATATTGTAAACATTAACCATAAATGGTCAGTAGATCTAGTTGACAACATTTAATTTGAAACTGGGATGAGTGAAACTAGTGTTTGATATTTAAAACTACAGTGAAACCCCTCTAAACCGGAACCTCTAAATACCGGAATTCTCTCTAAACCGGACAAAAGCTTTGGTACCGTGTCCAACCCTTCTTTATTTTAACCCATTACACAATAAATATGCATTTTTACGTCTTTGATTTATCCCTCCACTGAAGAAAATACATTCATGAATATGTATCATCAGAAATATTTTTATATATTCTAGCAGATGGTAGCTTAAAGCAGGTTAAAAGTAAAGCAGAATGCGCATTCAGGCGCATTCTGCTTTACTTTCAACCTGCTTTAAGTGATCAACTATCTTCCATACTAGAAACAAGATTTGATTTAAAACCCCTTTAAACCGGAAACCCCTCTAAACCGGACATTTATGTTGTCCCCCAAACGTGTCCGGTTTAGAGAGATTTTTGTTTTCTGCCTTCTATAGCGGTGAAAACGTTATTCTTTCCCGTTTAAACGGAAGCAAAATGCACTCAAATGTAGAAATTACGTTTTGAATTTTTTAACTATATTTTAATCTGAGATGCAAACAGTTTGGAGCCTGATCAGACACCGGGTAACACGGCGTCTGTTCTGGTTCCAAACTGTTTGAATGAAAATAAAAGTTTAAACGCCAATGCTTTATTGGGAAAGAACAATGTCTTCTCTATTGTATCAGTTATCGGTGGGTGTGCATATTAATGACTATGGGAAAGGGATGATTATTAAAAAATGATTTATATTATTGGAAACATAACGTCAGAATCTATCAGTGATAAGCACTGGTTTTGTCGCTTCAAAATAAGTCCGAGTTACTCGACGCATGGTCAGGTTCAAATCTGTTGACACTTGGTATAAACTAAAGTTGGTATTATACTTGTTTTGTTTTTTTAAAAGAAAAATTACTTTTACTTAATATTATGAAAAAGTTTCTCCATATATCAATATAAACTAGTCGTCATCTAATATTCCGTCCGTTGTAGCGGCTTTGTGTCAACCCCTTCACTACCTTACCCCGACTACACGTGTTATTTGCAAACAATGTGGATACCGATCAGACGCCGCGTAACGCGGCGTCTGATCAGCATCCAAACTGTTTTGCACTCGTATCGATCACGGTTCATGTATCAAATATTCCTAAATTCAAATTTGATTCAATCCGATGACGTCATGGTAGTGAAGGGATCACGAAAATCAGCCATTTTCTTCATTCTTTTGCACCACTTCACGGCGTCTGATCAGGATCCAAACTTTCTGGCATTCGTATCGATATTCCTGTAGTCAAAATTCCAGAATTTCAAATTTAAGAAATAAAAGCAGACGACAGTTAGTTCAAACCGATGACGTCATGGCAGTGAAGGGGTTATACGAAATTCTGCTATTTTCCTCATTCTATTGCATCGTTTCGCCACTATGTAGAAGTTTCGTATTAATTCGGCCTGAAAGTGTTTTATTTATTGTTTTCCTATGGAAGGCCGGTGCGCCATGCTAAATGCTAAATGCGAATTGCTATATGCGAAATGCTAAATGCGAATTGCGAAATGCTAGTTTAATACAAAACTCTTAAAATGCTAAATGCTGATTGCGAAATGCTTTTGCGAAATGCCATTTGCTAATTGCAAAAATGCTAAATGCGAATCGCAAAAAATGCTATTCGCAAATTCCTAAATGCCAAATGCGAAGTGCTGTACTAAGGCCAAACAAACAAAAAAAACATATGTTTTCGGTAACCCGACCGACCCTAGTTTTTCCCTCCGATCCTTAACTTTTTTTTTTCATTTTTCGAAATTAACCATTGACATATTCAACAGGCAGACAACACATTTTATTGACATATTTGACAAACATACAACACATTACAAAATATTATTAATTCCACCTATCATATATAAACCACTACTTTGCCGGTTTGGTATCCCAATATTGGTTAACAATCATACCAGATTTCAATGTTTAAGGTAAATTTGGTTTTGGGGTCTATCAATTAAATTAATAACAATTTGAATATAATTATATAAAATACTCCATCAAAAAAGTTAAATATATCATCATTATATGATTGTGTTAAAAAAAACTAGAGTCGGTTTGGGTACCGGAAACCGAGGTACAGTCCAAACTCGTTAATCCAAACTCGCTTAAACCGAAATTCTCGTTAAACCAAATTTTTCTCCCGGTCCCGATTTTTCCCCTTCTTATTCTATATAAATCAACTCCGCTTTATCCAAATTTCGTTTATCCGAATTTTCCGTTAATCCGAAGTATTTATCTGGTCCCTTTGAAAAGACTTACCCTCAAATTGACACGCTTAATCCGAAGTGCAATTTTCACACCTCGATCGGGTGTCAGACTGGTCATAATTATGGTCGCCAAACACTCGCGAAAACTAATTACACCACCTAAAGACTGTACACAATGTTTGCAGTATTGGCCAATTAAACACATTTGTATCCAATAGAAACCGTATAGATCTTTATAAACACAAGCGGAAGGTGTTGACATACGTTGCTCAAATGTTTGTAACAATTATCTTCTTTGCGATATTGAGATCGCTACTTCACTTTGAACGTTGTGTGTACATGTACGTACGTAAATCGTTTACAAATGCGAAAAAAGTATTATCGCTGTTTTTCGAAGTTCCAAGCTATTGTTACGATTTAATATTTATGACATAAATGTATTAGAAAATTTTAATGTATTTCATGATTTGTGTTATCAAAACCATTGTCGTAAAACGTGCCGGTTTGTATGCATGTGTGTAATGTCTTTATGAATACACACATGGGTACGGATGCGGCGTATGTCCGTAAGTAGCAGAGAGTAAACAAAGGTTTGTGTTTAGTTGGTTTCATTAACTAGATTATGGGATTAAACAAAGTTATCAAATTTAAAGCACATCATTATTATTGCATAAGTATTAAACCAAAACAAACAAAAATACTTTTTTACGTATATGCATTAACTGAAAAGAAATATTACGGGAAGGACATCCTATCAAAAAACGATGACCGGAGATGACAAAGTTGATACAAGATGACTGTTATCGATCCAATCGCTTAATTCGTACTCCCGTTAATCCGAATTATTTTTCTTGGTCCTAGTACAGCAATTCGCAATTGGCATTAAGGAATTTGCAATTCGCATTTAGCATTTTTGCAATCCGCAAATGACATTTCGCAAAACGCATTTGCAATCAGCATTTAACATTTGGCATTTTACAAATAGCATTTAGCATTAAACACCCCTAATAGAGTTTTGTACTTAAATAGCATTTCGCAATTCGCATTTAGCATTTCGCATTAAGCAATTCGCATTTAGCATTTAGCATGGCGCACCGGCCTTCCATATTTTCCCATTGAACCCACAGGTGGTTCTCTCGAGTTGGTAATATACATACTAGAGTCTATCTATTTATAGAACAAGGTATATAAAAAGAGTAAGGGTACAATTTTTTTTTTCGAGAGAGAACCACCTATGATTGAACCCGTCCTCTCATGAAATAACAGTGAAATCTCTCTATTAAAATCACTAAATATTTAATACTGTTAGCTTTCAAGTGTTTGAGATAGGCGATTGCTTAAAGCAAGGTGGAAGTTATACATTCACATTGCTTTAACCCTTTCGAGGCCAAATTATTCATGAGGTTTTTACCCCTTCACCGCCATAATGTCGTCTACTTCAATGCTATTGTCTGCAATATTGTTTCAAAGTAAGATTTAAAGAAGTGTTATTTAAGAAATACGATACGAGTGTCAGACAGTTTGGGTCCTGATCAGACGGCGCGTAACGCGGCGTCTGATCAGGACCCAAACTGTTTGCAAGCCGCATTTATGCGACTTCGACGATGAAAGAGTTAAGCTATCGCTTGCATTTCATACAAATAATCAACCTCCGTATTAGTGGTCGTAATGGAAAGGTTTACTGTATAACTGGTACAGTGGAGAATCTGTTATTCTTTCCCGTTTAAACGCAAACGCAAACGCAAAGCACTAAAACGTAGAAAAGAACAACTTTTGGACAATTCTGACAATTCTTGTTTATCTTGGTGGCAAACAGTTTGGAGCCTGATCAGACGCCGGGTTACCCGGCGTCTGATCTGGCTCCAAACTGTTTGCATTGCAAATAATAGTTTTAGCGTAAACGCGTTTATTGGGAAAGAATAACAGATTCTCCACTGTATTGTCTGCAAGTGTTATCTTGCTGCAACAGAAATCAAAGACAATAGAATAGAGACCACGCTTCTCTATAAATAACAACGCACCCTGTAATGGATAGCAATTCACCATTTTCCATTCACAATTTCTCAACAGAATCGTTAATCACTTTGACAATATCTTGCTTGCCACGCACAAATAAAAGGCGTCACTCTAAAAGCTAATGGGCCACAATCGGATTAACATATATTGAAATGCATGTAAACAGTCGTCTTAAGAAAACCCAAGTTATTTTCATGAGTATTTAGTATGAAAGGCATTTTGTTCTTATAAATAGACGACCGTTAAAAAGAATCAGGATAGTGATGCAAATATTAGAATGTTGATATAAAAACGTCAATTTACAGTCAAACTTTGCAAAGCGACCTCCCCTTGAAAACACTTTTATTTCCCTATAAAGGCAACTAACAGCTTAGTTCATAATCAAATGAATGCTAAAAGCTCCTACAATGTGAGCCTGAGTTCTTCATTATTTTGATTCTACCTTTAGCAGCTATCTCAATCAAGGTTGTATATTGATATTCGACTGAATAATAGCTTGATACTAGTTTAACTGTCAATAAAAGTATTATGTTCTAAATAAGTAAACTCCTTTTTTGCGACAACTAAATCGTCTTAGTTATTGCGCGTTTAAGTCAGGTAACTGCTGAAGCAAGATGAAAGTAAATAGAAATCTCTTTTAGTTCGTTTAACTTGCATCTTGCTTTATTCTGTCTTTTATACAGTTATTTAGCCTTCTTTTTAGTGGTCGCAATGAAGAGGAATTTACTGTATTTTGTATTCCTTATTTCAAATACGGTTTTGCAACGAATTTGCTATAAATAACCAAATGGTATCATTGTGACACAAAATCACGACATTGAGTTCAGTAGTCTAACACTCTATTATGGCATCGAACAACAACCTGACAAAGCAAAGCAGTACCATAGGTTTCTTGAGATTCGATCAAACCATCATCTAGATTGATTGTGCAGTACATGCGAAGTTTACCGCGGTCACCATACTGTCTTCAAATTTGTATTTCTTGTCAGATATTGCGAGCGAAATGTTATGGAGTCACCAAAAAGAATATTAAAATTTGGAACACCATGTGTTACTGCTGTAAATACCATACAATTTGAACAAGTTGCTATTATGGTTTTATCACACAGTAATTTGTCCAATAGATGCTAGTTTAATGGCTATCGATGTAGACCCTAGACTGCTGCTTCATGAGCAGTCTGATCAGGGTCTACACTTATTGCTACCTGTCTCCAAATTTATAAAGCTTTTGAGTTTAGTTTAAAGTCGTTCTCAAGCATTTGATTGGTCAGATTTGAGCCTAGGCTCAAATCTGACCAATCAAATGCTTGAAAACAAACGCAAGGTCATTGCCTTATGCTTATTGTAACAATTAGCCTTCCGATCGCAACTTTACTAGTATTTGAAAACAGTTTTGATCCTCATCAGAATTCGCGTTATGTAAGGTCTGATCTGTATCCATAATGATTGTCACTCGTCTTTGGATTTCTGCAAAAGTAAATAAATAAACTAAAGTCAATAATTCGTCGCTACAAAGTTCACGAATGAATAAAAAAGCATTGTAAGTGATTTTTACAGCTGCAACTACATTGTCTTCAAAGTTGTGTTCCTCGTTTCGCGGTTTCATACAAACGTGTGACCAGGTTTTTCTTTTCATACCTCCATGAATACAATAAATGTTCCGAATTATGCCTTAATTTAACACATTTATTGACAGTCAAACTTGAATCAAGTGATCATCTAATGGAAAACAAATGAACAGCATCGCTTTGCCTGAGATTGAGGAATAATACAGAGTCAAAATAATGCAGAAATCCTTAGTATGGGCCTTTCGCACTATTTTGACTGCATTAAGTATTTAAAATGATAAAAGGGGTATACAAGTAGAATAATCGCTTTATACAATATAGTTTGACTGTAAAGTGAAACTTTGATATTACCACTCCGATATTTACATAGTAATCCTAAGTCTTTTCTTGAGACGTCTATTTAGGAGAACAAAATGCCATTAATATTAAAGATTCATGAAAATCACAGGTTTCTTTAGATTACTGTTTGCATGTGTATATGCATTTCAACATAATTATGATGATATAACTGTGACACATTAGCTGTTCGTGTTTCACTATGTATTTGTGCGTGGCAAGCACGTTTAAGGATTCAGTAGAGAAATGGTGCATGGAATATGTGCATTGCTTACAATCACAAGGCGCGCTGTTTTTGATAGAGAAGAATGGTCTCTGATCTGTTATCCTTGATTACAGCGAATGTTGCAGCAAGATCTTCCTGCGAGAATTATATGGGCTTAGGCAAGATAACTTTATCATCTCTGTTGTAAAAACGAACTAAATGCAGACCGGCCCCCGATGCAATACCATGTAGAACACTGATTTTCTTTTGGAAATAGCATATGAAGAAGTGAAAAAATAAGAAGAATATGTATATTGTCTTTTCGTTTAAAAAAATAAGCATTCACAATGTAGTTAAGTCAAAGTGTCAATACCGTTGGGGCCTGATCAGAAGCTGATGAACTCGACACGAATGGTTAAAGACATATTCTAACATGACACGCGTTTTGGTCACTATAAAAATAGAACAAGCTCATCGTGGTATACCTGAGACGTTTTACAACGCTCTTACCTACCCCGCTCCTCCCGCGGTTATATGACATGGCGTGACCTCGTGCATTCATACGTTATGCTTTTCAAATTTTTACGTTATTCATATAGCCCGTAAAGACCATATACTTTTAACCAGTTATGTTACTGTAATTTTCCCATTCTTCTGTCTTGTTTCATGTAATGTTTGTTCTATGCCAGATTGTGGATCGTTTGCTGTTGGGTGTTAGATTCTTGTAATGCCGCGGAAAAAGTTATTCGCTCGAAAAACTGCATCCGCTGAGGAAATAAGTATGGAACATTTGGTTTCCTTTCTAATGAATTCCTTTAAAGCTGGTCATGTTAGAATCGAAATAATCTATGTTTTACCGTTGTGAAACGGTATTTTACAACGGTCGGTCGTTGTGGTGCACAGGAATTGACCACTCAGGCATTCGGCCTTCGTGGTCAATTCATGCGCACCACAACTCCCAACCGTTGTAAAATACCGTTTCACAACGGTAGAACATAGATTATTTCTTAAATATTAATGGCTAAATCTATTACTTTTAAATTTTCAGTACCATCTAAGTTTATAAGGCATGCTTTTATTCTAGAGGGAGACATATATCTATTGTGTCTTTAAAGTAGTGTTAAGAATTGTAAGTCGAAATAATTAAGAATCTGTTATCTTCTTTCTACCAGGAATTATCAACACTCCATGCGCTTTTGGATTATTATAAACCTACTTTTCTTACAGGCAGCGAATAGTAATATAATACAACTAATAGGTTAATAGTAATATATTGGTTTAATCAGCGATAGAGTTCCATAAGCTGGATGGTGCGCAAGTATTTAGACTCTCTTGGGAGACTTAATGTACATGATACGAGAAAATACAAGCTAAAATATTGTTCATGTATGCTACAACACTCATGTATGTTTTAACCAACCACCACCCCGTATATAAAGATTCCCTTTTTCGCATTTAATCTATTCCTCCACTGAAACAAATAGCTTCAATTTATAAAGTCATGAATATGCACACTAAGAAATATTGTCTACATCCTAGCAAATAGTAACTGAAAGCAGGCTGAAAGTAAAGTAGAATGCGCCTACAGGCGCATTCTGCTTTGCTCTCAGTCTGCTTTAAGGACTCGCCTATCTCAAAATCTAGAAATAGTCTTTGGGTTATTTGGTCAAAACCGTATGTAATAGAAATCAATCATCTCTATATAAAAACGCCAATAATGTCAAGGAATAGCATTAAATCATTGACATACTTGGCGTTTAACCCACTGAGCCCTCGTGGTGAGTATACATCTTTTGGACAAACATTTTACCTGCAAATCCCATGCAAACAGTGTATACCTACCTAGATCAGAGGACTGCTGCTATTGGATAAGGGTTTGCACTATTTTGCAATACATTGAAAAAACAAGCGTGAATAGTCGAACCACGAATGAATAACAACGTTTATTCATTCGTGGTCGAACGGATGAATAAGGCTTAACCCCATTTATTGTCTTTTCCCGAGTAGATCTACAACCGTTATGGGCAAAGAGTGCGTATCCTGACCAGACGCCGTGTAACGCGTATCTGATCAGGATCAAATGTTTGAAACTTATTTCAGTAGTTCACAAGTTAAAAGTCAAACGACAAGTGTTTATCATTGATGACCTCATAGAACTGAATGGTTTAAATGGAAATTAGACTACTCCATTTGAAGTTTCAGCGGTCAATGACCATATTCGGTTGCGCACTGTTTGCAACGGATATTACATGTATATACAGTGGAGAATCTGTTATTCTTTCCCGTATAAACGCAAACGTACGCAAACGCAAATCACTAAAACGTAGAAAAGTACAACTTTTGGACAATTCTGATAATTCATGTTTATCTTGGTGGCAAACAGTTTGGATCCTGATCAGACGCCGGGTTACCCGGCGTCTGATCTGGCTCCAAACTGTTTGTAATATAAAACATAGTTTTAGCGTAAACGCGTTTATTGGGAAAGAATAACGTTTTCTCCACTGTACGTATATGATTTCGACGAGACACAACAATACTTAACTCCAAACAATATTATGATGGACACCTTCTAAGTAGTAAGTATAGTGCTGTCACAACATACATCGATTCTGGCTTGGATGTAGAGTTTGTAAACTGTTTAAGGTTGTATGTTTTCATTTGGTATTAAAGGGAGTCCTATTAATGGATGTCAAATCGGACCGCAAAACTTTAAATCGGTATCGAAATCTCTAACTGTGGAGACACTGAAATAGAGGTCATATACGTGCTCTCTCATCTAGTCTCCACTGTTTTTCAATTAATATGTAATAAAATGTATATCTATAATAGATTAAATTAAGTACTTTTCCTGGCCTTGAAACTTCAACTTGACAAATCCAGTTTTCAATTGAGTCTAGTCCATCTTATTGCTAGATCTATTTAGGGGTTATATTTTATCTTTTCTTCATACATTGTAAAATGGCAAACGGTACAGACCCTGATCAGAGGACTCCGTTAGAAGTCCTGTGATCTTGGCCTTCACTGTTTCCGTAGGGCAAGTGTTCACTTAACATGTACACTTTTCAAATGCTAAGCTTTTCTTCCCTTACAAATTGCTACATCCAGTTAGTATTGTTATTTATTTGTTTTGTATGAAATGCCTTTTGTTGTATTTACTTGTATATATGTTGAGGGCCTCATGGAAGATTGATCTTTACAAAATGAGTTCTTTCGTTAAATAAAGTCTTTATTATTATCATTATTATTACATGTTTCATTGTCCTTGACCTTCAAGGAATATTTTGCACAGAAAACCATCATCAGCCAAATAAACAAAATCTTATATAGATATACAGTAAAGTTTCACCGTTACGAACATTTCTGAAATCGTTTTTTTTCAACGAAGATACACTTACAGTTTACGAAACAGGTTTTATTTAACTATGAGATTTCGTCTACCTTCAATACCGAAAAGAAGGTATTTAAAACGGGGAGAATATCAGAACTTTACTGTAATGAAATATGTACTGCGTTCCCTCTCTACAACGACACCCAACGGGAGACAAAAAATACGTGCGTTGTTCGGAGGGAGTCGTTATATGGAAGGAAATTGGCTTACATTTGCAAACAGCTTGAATCCAGATCAGACTCCGCGTCTGATCTGGATTCAAGCTGTTTGTCACTCGTCATTATATTTATTCTATCAAAATGTGCACTTACATGTAACTTTGAGAAAAACAGCGGACGACACATCTAGACAGACCGTACGAATTGCAGCAATGAAAAGGTTGGTCATTAATGTCTTGTTTTGGTTACAGCGACAAGTGCCGTTGTAAGGAGGGGGTCGTTGTTGGGAGGGCCGTTGTAGGGAGGGAGTACTGTAATACATTTCGTGAGAATGAGAAGCATGTTCAAGGGAAAAGAAGACATATTGGATACTCCAGCGTCCATCAAATATCTAAGAGTTATTTAAATGAAGTGACATCTTTATGAATTGTTGTCTAATGTAAATATGTTCGCGTGTTCCAACCATTTAGTTTGAAATGTAAAACTTTTAAAACAAATCACGCTATGTATAAAAACTTATTCACCCCTGAAACTTCCAATGGATAATTCCAGTTACCAATAAAGTGTAGTCCATTTTGACTTTTTAGGTTTGAAATTATTAATACATTACAAAATAACAAACAGTGCATCACTATTTGCATATGGTAAATGTACTCTTCCCAAGTACTCTGTTTAAAATTGACGAGTATACTCGTTGCTAAGGTTGAGTGTGTTAAAACAGAATCCATCATTGTCGTCTATTTTAAAGTGGATGAAGGATATTTTTAGAAACTGGCATATACATTCAGAATAATTCGAATGCAGCCCCATAAAGAGATTCAGCCAAAACTTGACATGCATTAACTCATTAACTAGCGACAAGTATAACCGTTCTTCGCAAACACTAAAGATGTTAAGAGTACACTTGTCCAATGCAAACAGTAAATACCGTAACAGAGGGCTCATAAAGAAGCCCTCTTGTCAGGGACACTGTTTGTAATTTTTGCAATGAATACGTGTTTTCGAAGACGATATATTTTAAGCAGACGATATTTCAACAAGATAAAGGTTAAAAACAGGCTCCGAGGTTATAAAGCGTTTGAGCTGAGTCTGAGTGTGTTCCCAAGCATTTGACTGGTCAGATTTGAGTCTAGGCTCAAATCTGACCAATCAAATGATTGGGAACGAGTTTAGACTCAAGTCAAAAGCTTTATAACCTCGGAGCCAGTATAGAATCTGATTTTGAGTTTTATGCAGACGATATATTCGAAGCACAGTGTATAGTCTAATGTCTGAACTACTGTTTCAAAGTTAGATTTAAGACAGTATGATTGAACAAATATTGATACGAGTGTGAAACAGTTTGGATTCTGATCAGACGCCGCTTGACGCGGCGTTTGATTTGGATTCAGACTGTTTGCAAAATCGACTGTAGTCGTTTAGGGCGGTAAAATGGCTAGACAGCGACACCGTTCAGGGGCCCGTTTCATAAAACTTCGTACGAAAAAATCGATCGTAAGTCAAAACTTTAAAATGCATTTAAATTCTTATTTCTCTATTTAATCCGGTCTTGTGACATATTTTTGGAATCGTCTTTTCAAGACGATTCCAAAAAGATGTCACAAGACAGGATTAGATGGAGAAATAAAAACATATTGAGACTTTTATAATCTGACTTACGACAACATTTGTCGTACGAAGTTTTATGAAACGGGCCCCTGTTCATGAATGGCTGGTGAGAAAAACGGGCAAATGTTATGGGATTGAGAAATTTGTTTGTTTGTCAGAGAAATCCATCGTTTAGAAATGAGCTGTTCTTTGTATTTTGAGAACCCAATTAGTTCTTGGTGTGTGATGACAGAAAACAAAAACAACAACAAAAATCACAGAATTGATATTCCCTGCCGCAGCGATTGTAGAGAAGGAAGTGGACAACTTTATTGTGAGAGGGGCAAATGGTGGTCACCTGTCTTCAAAGATCAACATTCCAGAATTTTCACTAAGTTTGCCCAAAACCGTTGAAATTTGTACTCACTAAAGCATAACCAATATTAAAATAAAACCTTTTCTAGCATATGTGAGTGTACCAGAGGCGATAACGCTTGACATAATTATCCATTTTCTACAGTAATAATACACCTTCGAGAAACTTATATTTATGTACATTGACCAAGCACCCCTTTGATAAAAAATGAACTTAACCAATATATAAGCATGGAAGAATCCACGCAAATGGGTTAACTCCTTCACGGCGCTATATGACCTGTTTTATGTCGCAGTGCCGTAAACCTAACTCATCAAACCACCCATCAAGACAAGCGTCTACTTTAAAACTATCGGTTGCAGTATAGTTTCAATATCACATTATAGGCAGTTTTAGTTTAAAACCATTCGATATGGGTATTAAACAGTTTAGATCCTGATTAGAAGACGGGTAACATGGCGTCTGATTAGCAAATGAACTGTTTTAAAAATTAATGTCAGTTCACTAACGGTAAGGCTGTGAGGGAGGTGGTATCATACATTAAAAGAATGTCCTCGTAAACAATTATTATTATTTATTTTTCAATTAGCTACAAATTCTTATTCTAATTCTAACCCATTACCCCAAAATATGCCATTTTACACCTTTAATTGATTCCTACACTGAAGGAGATTTATATATTTTATACAGCCTTAAACGCGTTTAAGAAGAAAAAACTTCTACATCATAGCAGATGACTGCTTAAATCAAGTTGAAAGTAAAGCAGAATGCACCTTAAGGCACATTCTGCTTTACTCTCAACCTGCTTAAAGTGGTCACACGTTTAAAAACGGGGGTAATGTTGTCTGTTTTCCGGAAGACATTTTGCGAGTTTTATATACGTGTAATTTGACCATCAGTTCATTTAATTAATGATACTGATCGGCTATTGGTTTTTTTTTCTGGTAAATGCAGTAAATTTTTATTAACCCATTTGTGCCCACGATCCCATACATGGGACATAGGCAAACAGTGTAGACTCTGATCAGACGCCGCATAACGCCGCATAATAACCCAAGGAAGGGGTTAAAATCTCACGATAATTTTGACATGAAAGGGTTGTTTTAATTTTACTTTGAATTTTACTTTCTACGATTAGGCATTTCCCTTTAATACAGTTTTCTGCTTAACCATATCTGCACGCTAGTGACACAATTGCGATTACCTATGGCTTTGTAAGTGAAACAGTGTAGGGATAAATAGCAGTTTGTCGAATAAAGCATAAGGAAGGAGCTTATATGGAAAACGGTGTTCGCTGGGTTAATGTGCTTTTGTATTGGGGAAAGTTTTATATAACATACGAATATGATTGAGTTTTAACTTTTCTTTTTTTAACTTTTCATCAAAGTTCACGAGGAAATACTTTCACCTCTGTTTAATTTCATACTGAAATATATTGAGACTGTAAAGTACTGTTAAAGACGTGTAAGTCGATGTAATTACAACAAGGAGTCATTTTTCGTTCTTTCGGGAATTAACGCGGCGTCTGATCTGGATTCAAGCTGTTTGTCACTCTTCATAAAGTTATTTTACTGTCAAAATGTCCATTATGTAACTTTGAGAAAAACAGCAGACGATAATTGAAGCAGACGATATTGCAGCAGTACAAGCATAGGACATAAATGTTCTGTTTGGGGAACTCCTGCTAGGGTCGTTGTAAGGAGGGAGTCGTTGTTTGGAGGGCCGTTGTAGGGAGGGAACGCTGTACATAGCAAATTAATTAATATGTACTATGCTGAAGTATTTTCTGCTTCAAACTGCACTCCTTACAGTGGAAAATATGTCATTCTTTCCCAATAAACGGGTTTATGCTGACACCACCAGGTTCAAAATTGTTTGCCAATCATATGAAAATAAATTGTCGATATTCAAACATTTGTTGTTTGCTACATTTGAACTCATTGCAGTTGCGTTTCTCTTGCGTTTAAAGGGGAAAGAATAACATAACATTTGTGTCGAGGCAATCAAACGGAGACTCGCGGAATATGTTTAATACAGGTTCAGCTTCACTTTTAAATTGCTTTGATATCTGTTTCAACAATTATTGTTGTCTGCGTATATTTCTTGAATGCAATTTTTAGGGATTTCGACTCTAATACTGAAACGAGAGTCACACAGTTTTGATCTTGATTAGACGTCACGATTAACCCTTTACTCCATAAATACGCATTTGAACACCGTTAATCTATCCCCCACTGGTTAAAATACTTCCTATTTATACAGTCATGGGCATGCACCATAGTAAATGTTTTCTATATCCTAGCCGAGTAGCTTAACCCATTACCTGATAGCCTATTTCTCGTATTGAAAATAGATGACAACTTAAAGCAGGTTTAAAGTAAAGTAGAATGCGCCCTAGGGCGCATTCTGCTTTACTTTCAGCCTGCTTTAAGCTATCATGTGCTAGAATATCGAAAAGATTCTCCATAATATATGTTCATGACAGATTAAATTGGAACTATTTTCTTCAGATGAGTAATAAATCATATTCGCGAAAAGGCGCTTCTATGGGGGAATGGGTTAAACCAGAGTGAAAGGAAAGCAGACTGCCTTCAGGCGCATTGTACTTTATTTTTAACTTGCTTTAATTGGTCTCATGCCTTTAAAACTAGAAACAGACTATGGAATAATGGGTTAAGTTGGAAAAATAGAGTACCTTGCTCGATAATACTAGGCCTATTCAACGAGAAGAGTACGTCTTACTCGATACTCAATCCCCTATCAAACTACTAGAATTTATTCAAATGAAGTGACATCTTAATGGCTTGTTGTCTTATACAAATATGTTTGCGTGTTTAAACCATTACTTGTGAAATGTTAAATGTTTAAAACAAAATCACGTTACAGACAAAAAATGATATAAAATCAAACCAGTGTTTTACGGCTCTTCCGAAAGAAGAAATAGGGGCAGCTGTTTCTAGCATTAGAATATATATCGTACATGCAGAATAAAAAAGGACACATAAAACTTTTTATTGAAGCTTATGTTATAAGCTTGGCTAGCATCAATCAATAACCTTCTTTAGAAATCTCAGTATTTCTCTACTGTAATATGTGTTGAATTAAGCTGTACCATTTTTATGTACATGTACAGTGGAGAATCTGTTATTCTTTTCCAATAAACGCGTTTACGCTAAAACTATTATTTCAATTACAAACAGTTTGTAACCCGGCGTCTGATCAGGCTCCAAACTGTTTGCCACCAAGATAAAAATGAATTATCAGAATTGTCCAAAAGTTGTTCTTTTCTACGTTTTAGCGCTTTGCGTTTGCGTACGTTTGCGTTTAAACGGGAAAGAATAACAGATTCTCCACTGTACGCATATGGATGATCAAGACTAATGGGGTACAAACAATTTCAAGCAATATTGATGGATAAAGAAAGCCGTCTAATACAAAATCTACAAAAAATTAAAAAGAACTGCGAATAGTTCAGGAAAAGCCCTTTAGGAGACATACCTTTTGACTAAATTCGAACACGTGATATAGTTTATCGTAACAATATCAAATACAAAATGACAGCTTAATCTGTGAAAACATGTGGGGGGAAAAGGGGTGGAAAACGATGTTTTTCTAATATTTTAAGTTATAAGGCGACATAACTCATGGAAAAATTAATTATTGTTGATGAAACGCAAACTTGATATTCAGATAATTCATACAACATCATTAACATAATTTCAGGTCAATATGTCGAAGTATATGCAAAAAATGCGAAAAACAACAAATTTCTAATATTTTAACATAGAAAGGGACAGAAATTATGGAAAACTTTTTGAATTTGACAAAACATGAAATTAAAATGAAGTTCATGAAAATGAAAATTTTAGCTCAATATGTGGAAGAATGTAGGAACAAAATGAAGAAAATGACGCATTTCTAATTATTTAAGTTCACTCCAAAGTGTTTGTGCAATTTGGCTTGATATATCAAACAAACTTAGCCTCAAATTATTGCAATTAACGTTGTCAGAAAGTTTGGTAAAGATAAAAAATGAAAACCTTTTAAATAGAGAGTGGAAACCATTTGGAACCCGCAAGTTGAAAAATACAAGGGCCATAACTTCAAAGTGCCTTGAGCGGATTAGCTGGTTCTCGAACGTGGCCTTTATTTTATGGCAACAAAGATTTTTAGAAAAATTGGTGAATATTACATAATAAACTGTTTGCGTTAGAGAGAGGAAACCATTGTGGATGCTATTTCAAAGGCAATTACCCCTAAGTGTCTAGTGTTATTTGGCTGGTTATCAAACTTAGCCTGCGTATTGTGACAAGACACATTGTCAGTATGTTTGGTGAATATCAGTTGAAAACTCTTTGATATAGAGAGCAGAAACTGGTACCGTCCGTTCGCCCGGCCGAACAGTTTGGACGCGGCACTTGCTCTGGATCCAAACTGTTTGCAAATACTAGTGTAACCAGACTTGACAATTTTTGTTCGGAGGGAGTCGTAATAGGGAGGGACAATTAAGAATTTGCTTACATTTGAAATCAGCTTGAATCCAGATCAGACGCCGCTAAACGCGACGTCTGAGCTGGATTCAAGCTGTTTGTCACTAGTCATTTTATTTATTCTATCGACATGTCCAGTTATATGTACCAATGAGAAAAACAGCAGACGAAAATTTGATGCAGACGATATTGCATCAGTAAAAGCGTCAGCCATAATTGTTCTGTTTGGGGAACTGCGGCAATGGTCGTTGTAACGAGGGGGTTGTTATTCGGAGGGCCGTTGCAGGGAGGGAACAATGTAAGTCACAAACCTCGAGTAGTAGACAGTTATTCTGAGCATGCGTTAGTAATAGTTAGACATAGTCACTCGCCTCTAGCGATCGCACCAATTCATTAAAATAGTTGCTTTTCACAAATTGGACTGTAATTGAAAATCTTAAACAACCATTCGAATAATTTCATATAAAACACGCGTTCTTTTAAACGATAGTCTATATTTATAAGAACAAATGCCTTCAATACTAAAACTCCATGAAAAATATTTGAGGTTTCCTAAGACAACTGTTGGTATTCATTTCAATATATGTTAATCTGACTGTGGCCCATTAGCTTTTAGAGTGACGCCTTTTATTTGTGCGTGGCAAGCAAGATATTGTCAAAGTGATTAATTGTTTTGTAGAGGAGCTGTGCAAGGAAAATGGTAATTGCTTTCCATTACAAAACGCGTTGTTATTGATAAAGAAGCATGATCTCTATTCTATTGTCGTTGAAACCTTTAAATTTGCAGCAAGATAACGCTTGAACAATACAGTAATACTCTTCTATTATGTCGCCTAAAGAAGTCTAATTAACACTCAATATGAAAGACAAGACAGGTGACAGCTTTATGCAAGTGGAAAGAAAAGCACAAAGCAGCTAAAGGTTATACAATGAAACTCGCTTATAACGAAATTGGATATAATGAAGAACTGGATATAAAAACAACACTCATTCACATTTCTAATTCATGTAGAGTAAAGTAAATCCTGATATCAAGAAATATGTTTGCTAGAATAATTATAAGGTAATTTCACAGTTTTCGACCAAAAAATAATATCGGTCAAAACCTATACATTATGATATTATGTTTTATAATGACATACCGACATTAAATAAAAGTTGTATCTCTATGTGTACATCCATCTGAGAACGTATTCATAAGGAACATACTATAGGTGCTAAGGTAAAAACAACGAAACGTGTACAGTATGAGCAATTCTGTTTATTCCTTTTCAAACGAAGCTGAATGCAAACCCGATGAAGTAGAATGTTATTAATTACTTTTATTTGACATATATGAATTAACACATGATATGAAGAGAGTAGAAGATTTTTGATTCATTTGTCAACAACTTGGAATCTATTAACCCTTTACCCAATAATCTGTTTATAACATTAAAGACAGGTGATCACTTAAAGCAGGTTGAAAGTAAAGCAGAATGTGCCTTAGGGCACATTCTGCTTTTCTTTCAGCCTGCATTAAACTACATGTACCATATGCTGGGCTATATAAAATATTTGTTATGGTACTTATTCATTAGGGTATAAACTGGAACTATTTTCTTCAGCGGAGTAATAAATAAAACACGTTAAAAGTCGCTTCTATGGGGAAAAGGGTTAAGAGATGCCTATTAATTCGAACTTAATTTTAAGCAGTACAAAACGTGGTTGTTGGGGGAAAAATAGCCTTTTATCACTGATTCTATACGGATGCCTTATTTTGAATGTTTTAGATCCCTGGGGCCCGTTTTATAAAACTTCGTACGACAAATGATGTCGTAAGTCAGATTATAAAAGTCTGAATTATTATTTATTTCTCCATCTAATCCTGTCTTGTGACATCTCTTTGGAATCGTCTTGAAAAGACGATTCCAAAGAGATGCCCAAAGACAGGATTAGATAGAGAAATCAGAAATTAAATGTATTTTAAAGTTTTGACTTACGACCGTTTTTGTCGTACGAAGTTTTATGAAACGGGCCCCTGTTCTCATGCACACTGCCCCATTGTCACTGGCTAGTACACCTATATCCAAACGGGCATAGGAAATCATAGGTTAAATTCCACCTGAACGTTCGCTAAAAGAGTGGCATGTTTACAATTTAAAGGAAAGAGGTTGTATTATTTACAAGTTGCATCTGATTGAAAGCGTTCAACCGGTTGTTTGTCCTTGTCCATGACCTGGATGACATATTCTGTGAAGCATCATATTTGTCAAGTGAACAAACAAAAACTGATATAAAATAGAGCTTCGATGTTACAACCATTCGAGTGTAGGCATGTCTATGTTTGATATCACAGGTTGAAGTTCCAAATCAAGTTTAGCGCGTTGTTCATCCTTCATCGCCATTTTATCGTCAATGCATTGCCCGCACCGTTTCAAAGTCAGATTTAAGGCAACATCACTGAAAAGATATTGGTACGAGTCCCAAACAGGTTAGTTCTTGACCAGACGCCGTGAGTTGGAACCAAACTGTTTGCAAATTTGGTTTTAGTCGCCCATGGCAGTGCATAGGTTAACCCTTTCTTTATCAAAATTGTCGTGAGGTTTGTTATCCCTACACCGCCATATTGTCGTGTGCTTCAATATTATTGTCTGCAACAACGTTTCAAAGTTAGGCAGTATAACTGATGTAATTTCAAAACAAGTGGCAAACAGTTTTGATTCTGATCAGACGCCGCGTTACGCGGCGTCTGATCAGTATCAAAACTGTATGCAAATGCGCTTTATGACGTAATTGAGAGTGAACTAGTTAAGTAATATAAAATCAAGTAACATTTTTCTACAGTAGCTTCTTGGTATTACGATTTTCTTTTATTTCACTTTGAGACAGCGTCTGTCTTCAATACTGGAAAAAAAACTTACTTTGAGTGGGCATGCTAACTGTATTTTAACTGTAGTGAATATATGATACCTTGCGTGGTGCGGGAAGCCTATTCAGAGGAGAAGAAGGCATATTCATTGGATATTCAATCCGCCATTTAATATCCAAGGTTTATTCAAATACAGAGACATCTTAATGAATTGATATCTAATATGTTTGCTTGTTCAAACTATTAACTATGAATGTAACACATTTCAAACAAATAAACAGAGAATCTATACAATCTAACGAAAGATAAGTGACTATTTCAAGACTATGTCAGTCCTTTAGACAATGGTATCGTTATGCAAATGAATTAAATACACAGAATGTTCTACAGTGGAGAATGTGTTATTCTTTCCCAATAAACGCGTTTACGCTAAAACTATTATTTGCAGTGCAAACAATTTGGAGCCAGATCAGACGCCGGGTAACCCGGTGTCTGATCAGGCTCCAAACTGTTTGCCACTAAGATAAACATGAATTATCAGAATTGTCCAAAAGTTGTACTGTTCTACGTTTTAGTGCTTTGCGTTTGCGTACGTTTGCGTTTAAACGGGAAAGAATAACAGATTATCCACTGTATCAGGAGATTTTTGTTTGATCTTTAGCAGTTACCGTCTGTATCATTATACAACCAAGCTCAACCTTAAGGTGCAATCTGCTTTACTTTCAACATGTTTCAAGTGGTCACCTGTCTTCAAAACTAGAAACATGCAATGGGTTAAAGGGTTAAAAAAGGGATACAGTAAAACCTCACTATTTCGATCACTAATATGAAGGCTAATTTATTGCATAAAAGCCAGGTAACAGCTAAAAGCAAGGTGACAGTAAAACAGAAAGCCCCTTAAGGAGCTTTCTGTTTTACTGTCACCTTGTTTTAAGCTGTCACCTACCGTAAACACCTATTAATTGATACAATTTAGTGGTCATAATGGAGAGGCTTAATTGTACCGGTATTGTTGTAAAACAGTTAAAACGATTGGTTAGATCTGCCAATGAATAATATTGATGATTATTACACATCGCTTTCAGTTACTGTGTTAATTTCCCATAGACCAAAATGAAACAATGTGACGTCGTAGACGTCGGAGTCGTTTCCTGCGTTACGTGCACGGCTGCTCTAAATTTGTATTCACAATAAAATACAAACGGGACGATTCCACAGCCAGATTTAAGTTCGGTGTAATAAAAAAAATACTAGATGGCAGTTTGCGTGACATTCAAATTGTCAACCATCGAAAACAAGAATGCCACCCTCTGCTTCGCCTCGGGGTGACATTCTGTTTCTCTGGTTGACAATTTCAATGTCACGCAAACTGCCATCTAACATTTTCATAATGTCAAACTTATATTGAACTTCATAGCAATGTTATAAAGCAAAATGTGTGTTAGGTACCCTTTCTTGGAATTTGCATTGCTATGCTTTTTAAGATAGTTTTCTGCATAATCTTTTGCATGCTAGAGGCAAAATTGCTGTTACTTTTGCAAACAGTTTGGGTTTAGATGAAACGCCCGTTATGCGGCGTCTAATCAGAATCTAAAGTATTTGACATTCTGACATTCTGACTCTATTTGGATGTTTTTTAAAGAAAAGTTTATTTTGAGTACAGACCATAATCGTTGCGGAACATCATTATGTAGCGCTGAAATAGTTCTTCTCCTAGTGCTACGTGTTTACATCGTTTACGGCTCCAGATAAGAAGAGGGAGTTAAATGAACAAAATTAACAGGTTCTCATTCATGTCGCTTAATACTAATACGGACATGTAATGCCCCTGTAAAGTATCGTAAAGACATGTAAGTCAATATAATTGCGATAAGGAGTCATTTATCTTCCTTTTAGGAATTACCAACGCCGCATGTGCTCTCAAATAATTATAAATATTTCTTACATGCGACACATTTTGATATACATGCTTAATCAGTGGTAGTTTTTCTATAAACTGAATGTTGTTTAATAACAAATTCACTGCCTTAACCCGAGCCCAACAGGTTTTTGCAAACAGTTTGGATCCTGATCAGACGCCGCGTTACGCGGCGTCTGATCAGGAGCCAAACTGTTTTACACTCATTTCAATATTTCATCAGTCAAAATAACTAAATATTTAATTTAAGAAATAAAAGCAGACGACAATTGTTTAACATTGATGACGTCATGGCAGTGAAGGTGTTAAAGTATTTAGGCTCGCTAGGGAGACTCAATACATAGCAAGAATATTAATTTGTATAATTTTGAAGTATTGTCTGCTTCATACTGCACTGCTAACAGTAGAGAATATTTTATTATTACCATATGAACGCATTTATGCTAAAACCACCAGGCTCCAAAGTGATTGTCATTCAGATCAATCTAAACCCTTCGATATTAGATTTCCCAAAATGTACTAAGCTCTTAGCCCGCCAAATACATTGTCGTCTGCTATATTCATCGTCTGCTTCAAGTTTCAAAGTGCTTCAAAGTTGCTCAAAATTGCTGAAAAGGTTGTCCGGGTGTCAAACAGCTTGGATCCGGATGAGACGCCGAGTTACTCGGTGTCTCATCCGGATCCAAGCTGTTTGCATATGGAGCTATAGTCGTGAGTGGCAGGCTAAGGGTTAATCATCGACTTTGGTATCCCCAACTAATAAGGTGTAGTGAATATGGTCGGTCAAGCTTTATCCTTTCATTGCACACTTGCACGTTTACTGTCATACTATATGTTTGAAAAAATTCTTCTGCAGTTTTGTCTTAATCTCTCTTTTACGACCACTAAATTTATTTAGTAGATATTTACGGCAGGTGGCTGCTTAAAAGAAGGTAAAAGTAAAACAGGAATCTCCTTTAGGAGATATCTGTTTTACTTTAACCTTGCTTTAAGCTAACGCTTGTATTATATACCATCAATTAGCTTCGTTTTCGTGGTCTTGATAGAGAGGTGTTTTTGTTATTTAAACTTTTAAATAACCATACTAAATATTTGCATAATACCCCTCATTCTTTTCAACGGTCGTCTATCTATGAGAACAAAATGCCTTTAATACTAAATACTCATGAAAACCACTTGGGTTTTCTTAAGACAACTGTTTACATGCATTTCAATATATGTTAATCTGACTGTGGCCCATTAGCTTTTAGAGTGACGCCTTTTATTTGTGCGTGGCAAGCAAGATATTGTCAAAGTGATTAACGATTCTGTAGAGAAATTGTGAATGGAAAATGGTGAATTGCTATCCATTACAGCGTGCGTTGTTATTGATAGAGAAGCAGGGTCTCTATTCTATTGTCTTTGATTTCTGTTGCAGCAAGATAACGCTTGCATAATATCTGCACCAGAAATATTCTTTAGGGCAGCAAAAATACAGTAGAACGCATATTTTACTCCCACAACATTAGATAAATTGTTCTGTGTTAAAGGAAGTAGTCTGCTTTGAGCAATGTAACAGTAAAGCAGACACCCCATTTAGGAGCTTTCTGTTATACTTTCATTTTACTTTAAGCTCTCATCTTTCTTTAAAGCCACCATAAATACTTCTTTTAAGAGTCTGTAATAGAGAGGCTCTACTGAACGCTATATAAGGGCGGATAATGATGATCCTTATATCTAGGAGACACTCTTTATTATTTCCCTTTTGAACTCAAAGCTACTTGCGATACAATAGAGGAACTGACCGTGTTTTAAATATTGAGGATTACCAGGCTGATGAACCGTCTATATGAATCTTGAGCTCAATTGGACATCGAGTTACCTCACATTTTGCAATGAATAGGAACCGCACAAAGAGAAAACAAGATTTATTGCATGGTATAAAATGAAGACTGAGCACATACACTCAGTACAAAAAGAAACGCACATTGTGCCAAGGCGCAGATTAAGAGACTTTTTTAAGATACTAAGACAATATCTCAAGATCAATTTAATTCTGCCACAAGTTTAGAAAAACATATACTTAAAATTACTGTGCTGTATTTTAACCCTTTCACTCTTAATGACGTCAAATGGCGCGTTTAAAAACAGTTTGGATCCTGATCAGACGCCGGGTAACGCGGCGTCTGATCAGGATCCAAACTGTTTGACACTCGTATAGATATACTTTAAGTCATACTACTTTGAATCTTACTTTGAAACGATCTTGCAAACAACAAAATTGAAGCAGACGACAATAAGACGGTGAAGGGGTAAAAACCTAACGATTAATTTGGCAGCGAAAGAATTAACTACAGCTTGTTTAAAATACCGCACCGATTAGTGCAGGTTGTGATTCTACCAATTCAATAATGATTTAATAATAATTCACAAATACGTTCCTTCTACTTAAGAATAAGATTGGGATACAAAATGTGCGTTTCTTTTTGTACTGAGTGTATGTCATTAGAGAATAGCCATCTGACCATGTTATACACTATACCCGATTTATATAGCGCTCTTTTCACACAAGAGTTCAGTGCGTTCAAAAGCGCTTCACATGAAATCATATACAGTGAAACCCCTCCAAACCGGAACCTCTAAATACCGGAATTCTCTCTAAACCGGACAAAAGCTTTAGTCCAGTTTCCAAACCTTCTTTATTTTTACCCATTACACCATAAACACGCCTTTTTACGTCTTTGGTTTATTCCTACACTGAAGAAAATAGTTTATACATTCTAGCATAAGCTCAAATCTGACCAATTAAATGCTTGAGAATGATCTCAGACTCACCTCATTCGCTTTATAACCTTGGACCCAGGTCTCATATTTCTTGAACTCTTTCAAGTATATTCAAAGCCTGTTACCATTTGGTAATTTCCGATCCCGAATCAAGCCATTTACAGTCGAAACTCAATACTTCGACCTCGCTTTAATCGACCTTACCTGTATTTCGTAAGTTTAATTTCGATAACTGTATTTCCAAACTCATGTTTCTATAACAGACTTGTGTCTCATAAAGGTCATTGCCGTCTTCCAGTGGTTCTCATTATTTGTAAATCATTAGTCTTTTTCCATTCTAAACGCTCAGTTAGGAAAAGAAAAGATGTGACTTTAATGTCACCGTTAGAGGTACATTTTTGTAAGGGTTTTCAATAGGTTTTGTCAAGCCGCCTATCACAAAATCGTTAAAGATGTAACATAAGAACATCTATCCGTTTTAAATATTTAGGCCTAGCTAAATTCCTATGGAAACCCTTCTTACACTCTATACGGAAACATACTGTGACTATAAAGTGCTGTTAAGACATGTATGTCGAAATAATTAGGAGTCATTTTATATTTCTCCTAGGAATTACCAACGCCCCATGTGCTCTTGAACAATTATAGACTTTTCTTATAGGCAACACATATTAATATATTGGCTTAATCAACTGCAGTTGTATATGAACCGAATGGTGTGCAAGTATTTAGGCTCTCTGGGGAGACTCAATATATGGTTAAATAATAACATGTGTTATGCTTAAGTCTTTTCTGCTTTGAAATAGTCGGCTGAAACAGTTTACTAATAAAGCTGTATGTACTTATAAATTGAAAAGAACCCCCCTGAAGTTGTATGTAAAACAGTTTGGGTTCTGGTTAGATGCCGTGTATCTCAGCGTACAAATACAGTGGAGAACACGTTTCAACTTACAGTGGAGAATCTGTTATTCTTTCCCAATAAACGCGTTTACGCTAAAACTATTATTTGCAGTGTAAACAGTTTGGAGCCTGACCAGACGCCGGGTAACCCGGCGTCTGATCAGGCTCCAAACTGTTTGCCACCAAGATAAACAAGAATTATCAGAATTGTCCAAAATTTGTTATATTCTACGTTTTAGTGCTTTGCGTTTGCGTACGTTTGCGTACGTTTGCGTTTAAACGGGAAAGAATAACAGATTCTCCACTGTATTACTGCTTATTGTACCTTCAAAAACGTCACATGAAACGTCTCTTCAGGTATTTTACAAATGCTCCGATATACATAATTTTCAGTTATATTGACAAATTATGCTGTACTGTCTATGATTCTTTGAACCAGTACAACGGAAGATAATGTATTTCGGTAAACCACTTGAGCAGTCATCATTATTTTCTGTTTAACTTTAACACATCCAAATACTAAAAATTGTTGTATGCAACTTTAAGCTCAATTCAAATTTTGAGAAAATATTAATACCAGTGCCAAACAGTTTGGATTATCGGATCGGTGTCTTATCTGGATTCAAACTGTTTGCCGAGTCGCTTATGCGAGGGTTGGACAAAACTTAACGCATTGTTACAAATGGAGGAAAAGACATAATAATTAATAAAAGGGTTTCCTATTGATACAATTCTAAGTGGCAAACAGTTTGATGCATTCAGCCATTAAATTCTCTTCAATTTTATAGTTGAATGCATGAAAAAACATATCATGTGTATCTTTGATAAAGGCCCGTAGAGGACGAAGTATTTAACTCATTCACCCCTGAAACTTTTTATAGACAATTCCAATTTTCAAAATATGTCTAGTCCATTTTTTACTATTTGGGGAGGATTTTAACAATATATTTTAAAACGACAAACAGTGTAAACCCGGATCAGAGGGGCTCCTTTAGGAGGATCCCTCTGATCAGGTTCTACACTGTCTGCATAGGACAAGTATAATCCTCACAGGTACAGTTTGTAAATGACGATTATACTCGTCGCTAGGGTTCAATGTGTTAAGGGCATTTTAAAATTGCCACACTATCTTAATTTCCTTTTTGCAATATTTTGATCTTCATATAAATATTGCCTATACATATAGGAATGCAACATGTCGCCAGGACCAGCATTATTTTCAGCGATGGTGAACATAAACGCTGTAAATCGCGACAAAAGATGTACCATTTCTGATCAGACTTTTGATTTCAAAGAGTTGTGTTCAAAGATTTAATATTCCTTTGAAGACCGAACATGGCTGCCTATGTGGCGAGGTAATTGAAAATAGCTATTCACGTTAACCTCCAGCTTGACAGGCCAGTCTATATGTATCAAGTTGTTCTGTGAATGTTAAACACAGGTACGGCAACAACAACAACAACAACAACAATGGTTTAATAGATAGTATTATTTCCAACTATATGTGTAACACTGTACTTTGAGCTTTGTAAAGACTGGGTACCAACAACAACAACAATGGTTTAATAGATAGTATTATTTCCAACTATATGTGTAGCACTGTACTTTGAGCTTTGTAAAGACTGGGTACCAAGATGTATTAGGGTTTTCTTAAACGGCAAAACATAACCTTCATTCGGTATAACGTTGCTCAAGGCACATAATATGATATAGCCGTATATAGTAAAAGTAGTACTGTAAACAAACAGGTGTATATGAAAAGTTCAAAGTGTGAAACAACCATAAATTATTATTTCATTTATGTATATATATTAAGTTATTTAGACAGAAAGACGCCACGACCAAAAGTGCAGACACTAACATCAATTTTACAATAATATAGAACACTATTGACAAAAGGAAGAATAGGAATTCGTACGCTATGTATTGATGATACACATATAATATATTCTGAATATATATGGATTGAAAGAGATAAAATCCATTGAAAAAGTCCAAGCACCAGACACCGAGCTTATCAAGCGTTTTAGTTGAGTCTGAGTGAGTCCCCAAGCATTTGATTGGTCAGATTTGAGCCTAGGCTCAAATCTGACCAACAAAATGCGTGGGAACGAGTTTAGACTCAAGTTAAAAGCTTTATAACCTCGGAGCCTGGACAATACCCATATAAACCATCTGTTCAATAACCGTTACAAATTTGTTCATCCCTTCACTGCCTTTCTCTAAGTACAACAGTTTTTTGAAAACAGCTTGAACCCTGATCAGGATCTAAACTGTTTGATTCTCATTTCAATATTCCTGTAACCAAATAACTTATTTTTAAATTTGAGAAATAAACGCAGACGACAATTTTGCCCAAACTTGTTGACGTCATGGCAGTGAAAGGGTTAAGAATGAAAGATTCGTTGGAATCTGTATAATATGGTGTTAACATTCACCATCGATACACCCCAGTGGCGAAATCCGATAAACTAAACTAAATACTTCTAAATGAAGAATAATATGATTTTTATTAACGTAATTTGTTTTATCTCCTTTATTGTGAAGTTCAAAACATTAACATTTGAAATTAATTAAGGCCCAGATCAAACGCCGAGTTACTCGAAAGCTGTTCATGACTCAAACTGTTTGACAATCATAACATTGCTCTATCATCAGAATACCAATTTTTAACTGAGAAATAAAAGCAAACGATATTTTAAGCGTTATGCTATTATTTAATTTGTTAAAGCGCAAGATAAACAAATGGTAAGAATTAATATACAACCCGAGGCGCTATTGTACGCCCATTTATTTGTCTCTTAGACATATTTGATACAATTACAGTTAGTTCTTACATCCGAAGAAACATATTTTGATAGCCCCTTAAGCTGTATTTTTGTGATAAAGGTTTTAACCTCGACTTGGCTAAACTTTGCAAAGTGTTTGGATCCAGATCAGACGCCGCATAACGTCTGATCTTCATCAAATGTTTGGTCCTAATAATAACATGTTCTTTTCTTTAAAATATATAAACGAAGTTCGATTATTTTTCGCAGACAATTTACGTTGTAGCAAAGAATGAAGGGTTTGAAAAAGGATTTATATACCCGGGGCCTGTTTTACTAAACTACTTACGCAAAATTTTTGCGTAAGTCAAAATTTTAAATTTTAATTTATATTTTTATTATCACTTGCTACAAACAGCAAATAGCCAGCGCGTCCTCTGATCTGGCTATTTGCTGTTTGCAAACGTTTATGATCGAAAAATAAGAGTGAAACGATTTTGACTTACGCAAAAATTTTGCGTAAGTTGTTTAGTAAAACGGGCCCAAGGTTCCAGCACTAAATACGATAACCCTTTCATTATCAAAATGTTAACGAAGTGTTAACCCATTGGCCATCGTATTGTCGTCTGCTTCAATAATATTTCTGTAATGTCGTTTCAAATGTATATCTAAGGCAGTTTGAAATACGAAATTAAGAAGCGAGTGTCAAACAGTTTACCCATTATCTGATAGAAGCGTCTTTTAGCAGATATGATTTATTCATCCGCTGAAGAAAATAGTTCAAATTTAATCAGTGATGCAAATGTATTATGGGGAATATTGTCTATAGTATATTAAGCACATGATAGCTTAAAGCAGGCTGAAAGTAAAGCAGAATGCGCCCTAAGGCGCATTCTGCTTTACTTTCAACCTGCTTTAAGTAGTCACCTATCTTAAGTACTAAATAGGCTATCAGGTAAAGGGCCTGCTCAGAGTCGCTTAAAGCGGCTTCTGGTCAACAGACATACTGTTTATAATGGCCTTTAGGCGCCATTGAAAGTGAAAGAGTTAACTTATAACTTTTTACCCAAAAAGCGCGTGCTAGAACAACTATGAGTATTCCAAACAGTTCGAAGCCAGACAGGGCACCGAGTTACTCGGCGTCTGTCCAGGCTCCAAACTGTATGTCATTCAGATTTTAATAAATAATCAAATTTTCAAAACTATGTCTCTTTCAACTTTTTATTACATTGCGTTTTCGTAAAGTTTCATGTAAAACAGTCAAGAATAACGTCAACTCAATTCTTCCATTATTAAGGTTACTTGCACTGAGGCTATAATCCAGTTCATAATTTGAATCTCTGAAAAGAGTTAATAAATAACGATTTAAATATTTAATTCTAGCAATGTAACTATAAATATCAGCATTCTCTTAATACTAAAAGGTTACTGTGCAAAGCACTGGGTGAATTTCAATATTTAGAAAAGCTGACACATATTAATTCTTACATTGTTTTTTAAATTTCAGTTACAATATCTAATTAATTCAATTTTCTAAAATTACGCCTAGCGAATTCTTCCTGTCTTATGTACACGCTAAGTATTTCAGTTTAATAGGTATTTGGAAGAAATTCCTTTTAGCAAATAATGAAATGTGATCAGACACAGCGTCTGAGCAGTGTTTCATTGGATCTGAATCTGAGCAGACTCTTTTATCTGATTACAATGTATACAGAGGAGAAAACGCTATTTGTTGCTATTTAACAAATTCAACACTAGCGACGAGTAAACTCACCAATAAGACATTAACAAATAGCGTTAACTCCCAAGAGTAAACTTGTCATATGCAAACAGTGTAGACCCTGATCAGAGAGATCCTATAGGAGCCTTCTGATCAGGGTATACACTGTTTGTCATTTTGCAATATATTGCAATAACACCCCTTAGTAGTCAAAAATAGACTCGACTTAATAGGAGATTGGAACTTTCCATTCCAAGTATCAGGGGTGAAGGGGTTAAACGAAACTAAACGAAAACGCAAAGTGAAGATCATTACAACTTTTTGAAATTGTTACCGATCAGTTTTGATTAATCTGAATAACAAACAGTTTGGAGTCTGGTCCGACGCTTGGTTTCCCGTCGTATTATCTGGTTCCAAATTGTTTGCAAGGGCCATACTTGCTCTAGTGAACACGCTTTTATTGGGAAAGAATAACGTCCTCTCCACTGTATCAAAGCTTGCAATGCAAAGCGTTCCTTTGGAGGAATAACTTACACTGAAGGACTGAAATACATTTATATATACAGTGAAACCCCTCTAAACCGGACATGAGTGGGGACAAACTAAATTTCCGGTTTAGAGGGGTTTCCGGTTTAGAGGGGTTGTAACTAGTTCCAAGTATAGAAGATAGCTGATCACTTAAAGCGGGTTGAAAGTAAAGCAGAATGCGCCTTAAGGCGCATTCTGCTTTACTTTCAACCCGCTTTAAGCTATCACCTGCTAGAATATAGAAATAATTTCTTATGATACATATTCAGTGTACGAATAAATCAAGGTCGCAAAATGCGTATTTATGGTGTAATGGGTTAAAATAAAAAAAGGGTTTGGAACGGGACCAACGTTTTCGTCCGGTTTAGAGAGAATTCCGGTATTTAGAGGTTCCGGTTTAGAGGGGTTTCACTGTAAACAATTGACACAACGTATTTATCGGTCTGTGTAAAGACCCAAACTTCCCCAAGCCTCCCAAAATCACCTTTAAAAACAAGTTTTCCATGTTCTAGCATATGGTACATGTAGCTGTACAGAAAGTTGAAACTAAAGCAGAATACGCTTTAAGTAGTTTGTGTAGTTCTTTAAGTCGCTTGGGCAGGTTTGGAGTAGTTGTGGGAGGTTGGGGTCATTTGACGGACCCCGCATTTATTTATAGAATATAATGAATCTGCAGAGTTGTCATATTTTAAAGTTTTAATACGATACTAAGCAAAATTGGTAATACTTATTTAAACCCACTATCTTATAGCCTGTTTCTAGTTTTGAAGACTATTAAACATTTAAAAATGCTCAAAGTAAAGCAGCTGTACTACTTTCAGTCTGCTTTAAGCTGCCATCTGCTAGAATTTAACATGTTTCTTATACATGTATATTTATGACTGTATACATTACAACCATTTTCTTCAATCGAGGAGTAAATTAAAGGCTTTGAAATGCGTATCTATGAAAAAGGCACGTTGATCGATTTTAATGTATGGCAATTACATGTATTATAACATTTTTTATTATATACCTAGTAACCTATTCTAAAAACAAGCGAATACAGACCAAACAATCTTTTTCCGTATCCGATGGCATATAATCTACACAATGTTAACGTCACTGCTTTTAGGCAACACAAGTTGCACATGTACACGATCTATTTCTATAAAGAAGCGTTGCGCGTGACGTTTCGGAATTCAAGGTTCCGATGCTACTTTTAAAAAAGTTGAAACTAAGCGTTGATCAACTTTAAACAGTTCATTTCCATTTTAAGCGTGAATACCCATCAACACCCACTTTTACTAATGTTTTCCTCTGAAAAATAAAGCTTAAAACAGTTCAACGCATACTCTAAAACGCTTAAATGACCGTTATTTGCAAAACGCCACTTCTTAAATAACGGATTTAATCGAGAACAAAGTAATGCGTCATCAAACAAAATAATGACGTAATTTATTGGTGGTCACATGACTTCCATAAACAGTTAAAGATTGCATATGAACACAGAATTTTTAACCTATAGGGGCCTACATGTATGCGTATATTTGATTATTCGATTAAACAACATGCATGTCTAGATTGGGTGTCAAACAGTTTAGGTATATAATAAAAGGAATATCACCACAGTGTGTGATCCGGGGTCTTGTATCAGTTCTCGTTCGTTGTGTAATGCAAATCACACTCGAGGCTACGTCTCTCGTGTGATCTGCATTACACAACCAACTCGAACTGATACAAGACCCCGGATCAGACACTGTGGTGGTATTCCGTTTTTACCACGTACAGTGGAGAATCTGTTATTCTTTCCCGTTTAAACGCAAACGTACGCAAACGCAAAGCACTAAAACGTAGAAAAGAACAACTTTTGGACAATTCTGATAATTCTTGTTTATCTTGGTGGTAAACAGTTTGGAGCCTGATCAGACGCCGGGTTACCCGGCGTCTGATCTGGCTCCAAACTGTTTGCACTGCAAATAATAGTTTTAGCGTAAACGCGTTTATTGGGAAAGAATAACACATTCGCCACTGTATATGCTAAACGTGCTTGATGACCAACATAATGCAAATATATATCGGCAGCAGCCTATAAGCAGGTGGAACTTAAAATCAGGCAACGAAACCCAAAAACTCTTATAGGCATTTTCAGCATGATTTTGTCCTGCATTAAGTGTTCTTACGTTCTATGACGTAGTATTATATTTCGTCGAATTACCAAATTTTCTAAAGTATGAGCAGGGCTTGAAATTACACATTGCTTTTAATATTAATGCATTGCTTCAAACCCATAACAAACAGTTTTTCTTAAACCTTCTGAACGCTACGGGTGAAAATATGATAACTGTTACAAACATTGTGGATCAAGATGCCGATGAACTCAATATTTTATAAGGATACAAATAGGGTAAATACGAAAGACTCAACCAGGAAACGCAACACAAACAAAACACCCACCTCTCAAGCAGAACACACACACAGTCATACCATAACACTCTGGTCTTAGTATCAGACAAAAATGCACTTCCAGACGAAGATATTAACAAGTAGCGTGCTAAAACTCATACTTCCATGAGACCCAGACATTTTTAGGTCTGTATCAAATTTGATACAAATAAATACGAGTTAGTTATTATATGATAGTATTTTTGTAGTAATACTGGTAATGTATAAGACCTTTCACCATTTCCCTGCAAATACGTCATTTGCTTTAAGCAATAGTCCTCAACTTTTATGCTTCATTAAAGTTTAGGGGTTTTTGTTACCTAAGAAGTATTGAAATGATTGTCAAACAATTTGGATCCTGGTCAGACGCTACATAACGCGGCGTCTAATCAGGATCCAAACTGTTTGCAAATATCAATTGAACCTGGGGTAAGGTAGGGAATGAGTGAATTTGCGTTTGCGAGTAATGGCTAAAAGCCTTACAGTTCTCAGCTGGATAGCTTTGAGGTTTCTTGAAATCGTATACATATTGCAAACATTATGTGATGTACAAATATCAGTAAACACAGAATATATTGTCGGTGTGTCATCAATACATAGAATACACATTCCTATTCTTTCTCTTATCATTAGTGTTCTATATTACATAGCTATAAGCATTGTATGGAATGTTTTAAGCAATAAAACTATCATATCGTATCATATCGTATCATATCGTATATTATCATAAAACGGATGGCTGTGTCTGAACTTTTGGTCGTTTCTTTCTCTGTAAACATATACACACACATAAATGTAAGAATGATTTATGGTTATTTCACACATTTAAACTTATCATATACACCTGTTTTTTTACTATACTACATTGTGCAACGTTATACCGAATAAAGGTCATGTTTTGCCCTTGAAAAATCCCTAATACATCTTGGTCCCCAGTCTTTAAAAAGCGTCTGATTGATCTAGATCCAAACTGTTTGCAAATGTTACGTGTAACGACAAAGACATGTGAGAGTAAAAATAATGCAAGCTCACGCGAGGAGCGGATGTGCCATCTTCTTGTGAACGTACACACACCCACTTAAATAACAGCAGTTTTACTTGAAATAGCTGTATATCAAAAGAGCCGTATAAACTACTAAATTATTTCCGTTTTCGAACAATCTGGCAAGAGCAATTTTCTCTATATTAGTGGACTTTGTGACCTGAATTTTATCTCTCAGAGTTCTGTAGAGTTAAGTAAGTTATTTGAACCCTAGCGACGACAGTATATTTGCGTGGGCCTTTACTTATGATGTTAGAACGTGTGACCCAACCCATTTACTTATATTTATACTTTGTGGTGTAATACGTTTTGTAAATACGACAACTGTGTTACATGTATATGAGTAATGAAATATATTTAAACTAACTAGATTATTTGCGCTTTACAAACAGTATACAGTGGAGAAAACGTTATTATTTCCAGTTTTAACTCAATGAGCACAAGTGACGCATATATGCGTCCTTTACAAAATATGCGCCTGTGAAAGGTACATTTGTCCTATGCAAACATTGAATTTCCTGATCAGAGGCCTCCTGCAGGAGCCCTCTGATCAGGTACTTCACTGTTTGTCATTTTGCAATTTATTACAAAAAACAACACTAAAGAGTCTAAAATAGATCAGCCTTTATTGAAAACTGGAATTGTCAATTGGAAGTTTCAGGGGATAATGGGTTAACGCATACGAAGATTTTATCAGAAGCTGGAATAGCTAATTTGTTAGTTTCAGGGATGAGTGAGTTTATTTATAGTTACTTTTGCAGAGCAATATTATGTTATTCCAAATGACAACCAGTCCTTTATTTATGCATAGCGTTTCCAGATTTTACTTTGACAAGCTGAGTACGTTATTTTTTACCGATTAAACGGAACTTAACTGAAATGCAAATTGCAATAAAATGGAGAAAATAAAAACTGTTGACTTTTAATTTTTATACGAATGGCGTACAGGTTGTAGCCTAGCCAGACTACAAAGGAAATTATGGAATTAGCAGAAAAGCATTTATGGGAAAGAATAACGTCCTCTGCCCTTTAAGACTCTGCAGCTTCTGGTATCTGAGCATTGTCTTTACGTATACTATTTCATTTGTTAGTGTATGCTGTATGTACAAGAACATAAATACAGTAAAACCTCTCCATTGCGATCACCAAATTGTGTCAATAATTAGGTGTTTACAACAGGTGACTGCATAACACAAGGTGGCAGTAAAACACAAAGCTCCTTAAGGAGCTTTCTGTTTTACTGTCACCTTGTTTTAAGCTGACATGTGTCTTATAATACAGTCAAATATCATTCGTTTTAGTGGTCGTAATAGAGAAACTTTGTTGTACTTTTAGTTAACCTAGTGTACTGAAGAGGAATATTTCGAACAAGCTCAATAGTATTTTTCCTCAAAATATACAGGCTTAAGAAGGTCAATTAACTTTAAATGTGTAAATTGTCTAAACGTTTTATTTACTAATTGTTTTCTTTCGGAAGCTAGCATGTGGTTATTAGTGTAAATTAGCATGTAGGAATAATTGTTTTAATCTACTATTCATGCAGTATGTAAATTTAAGCTTTTACAAATAGCAACTATTTTTTTATCGATGTCAAAGTTACCTTCTAACTTTTTACAGCCGAGTCGACAGCTCGAACTCACTTAACCCAATTTTTACTCCATGGATATGCGTTTTCACGCCTCTAATTTATTTCTCCACTGAATAAAATAGTTCCTCTTTATAAGTTTTGAATATGCCGAAGCACAATAAGAAGTAGTTCCTATCTCCTAACAGATGATAGCTTACAGCAAACTGACAGCGAAGTAGAAGGGACCTTAAGGCGTAAAATGCGTATTTATGGAGTAAAGCGTGAACTATGGACTGCGTGTCTAAATATCATTGATCCATGATCTATGGACGCGTCGTCACGTATGTCACAAATGTATGTTGGCACACCGGTGGTTTATGAATGTAAGACGTCGAGTTAGTGGGTGCTTGCTCTGTATTTGATCTGCTTGAAGGAAGTATTAAAGTTTGCTCTTTTAAATATGCTACGTTTATTGACCGTTATACTGTAGGAGAGCAAACACAAGTTTGATGTCAATATCATCTGATTCGGAAATCACTGACATTACGTTATCAGATTAAAAAAAAGTCTGCCTTTTTCTCAAATTTAATTTGAGATTTTTTAAAATAAGAATTATAAAATTGAACGTCAAACAGTTTGGACCCAGTTCAAAAGCATCATTACGTGGCGTTTAATCAGTATCGAAACTGTTTGCAAATAACTATTGTCTCCTAGTAAGGATCCCTGTTTAGTCTTTTAATGATTAAACCAATACCGCTGAGACAAAGGGATGGATGTTTGAGTCAATCATGACAAAAACGAAGCTGGCATGTTCCACGCTGCTTTCAACTTTTTCACTGCCAACGACATCAAAAGGCGACTTTGCAAACAGTTTGGCGTCTGATCAGAATCCAAACTGTTTGACACTCTTATCGACATTTCTACAGCCAATTCAGCCCTAATGCTGACTTTAAATATATTGCAGTCGACACTACCAGTGTAGACGATATTTTGGTGGTTAGAGGGTTAAAGCAGAAGACAAAATTTGGCAATGAAAGAGTTAACCCTTAGCCCGCCAAATAAATTGTTGTCTGCTATATTTCTCGTCTGCTTCAAGTTTCAAAGTGCTTCAAAGATACTCAAAATTGCTGAAAATGTTGTCCGAGTGTCAAACAGCTTGGATCCGGATGAGACGCCGAGTTACTCGGCGTCTCATCCGGATCCAAGCTGTTTGCATATGGAGCTATAGTCGTGTGTGGCAGGCTAAGGGTTAATGTTAAAGTATGAGAAAAAAAGTGATCGTAGTAGCATTGAGGAATGTTCACCCTCTACTTGAGTTCAAGAGATTTATCTTGATATCAAGTCGTGGATTTTAGGTCATAAATCAATGATCTGATAAGGTATGCATGCATGCCATAACCCTTTGACTGATATTATGACGTCATAACAATTTCAGGTCACCGTGACAAATTGACCTTGACCTCAATTATGGAAAATAGATACCATGTACCTTCGACCTTGACCATTATCTTCAATTATAAAAAACAGCTTATACTGAGCATACTCCCTATCATTTGTCGGCACACATGTTAAATACGGCGAAAGTAATAGTCCTAAGAACTGACTTTAAACAACACAATAATAATAAAATATTCCCCATTAGTCGACAATCAATATATGCGTGTGATTACATCTCGTGATGGCCAGGAGTTTCGTACCATTTTAAGGTCGCTGTAGCTTTGACATTGACCTTAATATTTAATATAGCAGAAGCGTTTCCGGACCATATCCTACGCCTCAACAACTAGGGATTTAACATTTAGTATGCTAGTGCATCACGAATCGCTTACAATATATAGGTCATTGTAATATTGTCCATGATCGTTGAACTTTATTCAAAGAAAACATCTTGTCCAGGTCATATTTTCTGTACTAAATCTGCTAGGAATACCACATATGGTGAGTGATTACATCTTTTATGGTGGAATATATAGTACCATAGGTCACTGTGATCTTGACCTCGACCTTTGACATTAATAGCATAAAAAGCTTGGCCGGTGCATACTACATAAGTCACATCTGATAGGGAAACCAAATTGTGAGTGTGAGTACATCTTGGGATGATGGACTGTCGCATATCATTTTCAGGTTACCATGGCACTGACCTTTGTCTAAATATAGAAAAACTTGTATGAAGCCTATTTACTGCACCATGTAAGTAAAAGGTACAGAAATGAAAGTGCGAGTACATCCTGGAATACAGAGGAGTGGCGCAAACCATTTTAAAATGTTGTGTTTGAGTATTTTAGAGGTCTTCATATAGCAAATAAAATGTAGTTCAGTGTCAGTAAATGCTTTAGAGATATATGTCACTTATTGTGACAAAGTTCTTGTTATTGATAAAAACAGACAAAGTATGGCTAGTACTCATGTCCTTGCTCATTAGTGCAAAACTGAAGAAATGCCAATTAAGTGTCTCATTAACAGGATAAGGCATTTTCATGTAACAACAATCTGTAGTAAATAGCTGTCACCGCCGAAAACAAGTCTGCTTCATAATGCTATTTGCTAATACATCTAAATTTTGACATGCATAAATAACTAAAGTCAGAGTCAAATAAGTGTCAAACAATTTGAACCACCAGCAGACGCCGCGTTATTCTGCATCTGATTTGGTACAAAACAGTGCGGTACATGTGTACTAGGACTAAGGCATAAAACTTGTTATTTATCAAATTACTTCATAAATACACATTTTTATGCCTTTAACTTATCCGCCCAATAAAGAAAACAGTTCCTCTTCATACTGTCATGAATATGTACCATAAGAAATATGTCGAATATCTTAGAATTAGGCAGCTTAAAACAAGCGGAAGGCGCATTTTATTTTACTTTTAACCTGCTGTAAGTAGTCACATAATTATCTTCAAAACTAGAAACAGGCTATGGAGTAAAGGTTTAAACGTTTGTACCGTCTGCAATTATGATGCAGCACTTTATCAAAAGGAGAAACAATCTGTATGTTCCTTTGAAGTGTTCTATTTTGCGGACTGGACATTATTTTACTTCAGTAAAGTTAATGGTGCATTATTTTATCAAAGATTATGAATGCGTCAAAGGGTTCAAAACAATATGTCCTACGTGACAGCTTAGTGAGAACATTGTAATTGAGATTCTGATCTGCATCTAATAGCCTTAACACATTGAGCCCTAGTGACGCATATATGCGTCATTTACCAAACGTGTACCTGTGAAGAGTACTCTTGCCCTATGCAAACAGTGAAGTCCCTGATCAGAGGGCTCCTGCAGGAGCCCTCTGATCAGGGACTTCACTGTTTGTCATTTTGCAATTTATTACAAAAAAATCCCCCTAAATAGTCTAAAATGGACCAGCCTTTATTACAAACTGGAATTGTCCATTGGAAGTCTCAGGGGAAAATGAGTTAATAAACCCTTTTGATCGCCAAGTTATATTGTCTGCTTTAGTCCTTTCACTCTAAGGTCTATAACACTTATGCAAACAGTTTGAATGAAAATTAGACACCGCGTCACGCGGCGTCTGATCAAGATCCATACTGTTTGACACTCATATACTTTTGTCCTAAAAGTCCCCTGTTCATTTATTTAATGATAGTTATACATGTATTTAGACATTATCGACTGACATTAGTGTTATATTAGTTATGAAACCTCTTGTAAATTATTCAGTAATAGTTATATATAGACATAATCGACTGACTTTAATGTTATATTAGTTATGAACACCCCGTTTCATCTATTTAATGATAGTTATATATAGACGACTGACATTAGTGTTATATTAGTTATAAACGACCCTTTTCATTTATTTAATGATAGTTATATGAAGACATTATCGACTGACATTAGTGTTATATTGGTAATGAACACCCCTGTTCATTTACTTAATTATATTTATATATAGACATTATCGACTGACATTAGTGTTATATTAGTCATGAAAACCCAATTTTCATTTATTTAATGATAGTTATATATAGACACTATCGACTGACGTTAGTGTTATTTTAGTTATGAAAACCCCTTTTCATTTATTTAATGATAGTTATATATAAACATTATCGACTGACGTTAGTGTTATATTAGTCATGAAATCCCCTTGTCATTTATTTAATGATAGTTATATATAGACATTATCGACTGACATTAATGTTATATTAGTCATGAAATCCCCTGGTAATTTATTGAATGATAGTTATATATAGACATTATCGACTGACATTAGTGTTATATTAGTCATGAAAACCCCTTTTAATTTATTCAATGATAGTTCTATATAGACATTATCGACTGACATTAGTGTTATATTAGTTATGAAAACCCCTTTTAATTTATTCAATTATACATGTAGTTCTATATAGACATTATCGACTGACATTAGTGTTTTATTAGTCATGAAAACCCATTTTCATTTAGTTAGTGATAGTTACAAGTAGATATTAATCATTGTGAATAATGTGACTTCTCACATGACCATGAAGGCATTTCGTCTCCGTCGAAACATACTCAATTATTAAAGCAGTTCTGTTTAGTGAAACAGTGGTAGCCACGTTATTATTTCCCAATAAACGCGTATATGCTACAAACCTTATGTTCGTGTTCATATCAAACAGTTTGGAGCCAGATCAGAGAGGTAACTCGGAGTATGATCAGACTCCAGTCTGTTTGCCATCCGGTATCGTCAACATTTTCAAGAAGATGCCATTTTTCTGCAATTTATTGTATTGGATTTGTGTTTCGTTTGCGTCTAAGCGGAAAATAATAATGTCATCCCCGCTGCAGAAAAGCTTTGTCTGTTGAGGTATTGTTTCCCTGTGTCGAAAACAGTTTCTTATTAATTATATAAACAATACAGTAAACCCTCTCTCATACGACCACTAAAACGAAGGCTTATTGACTGTGTGAAAAATAGATGACAGCTGAAAGCAAGATGACAGTTAAACAGAAAGTTCCTAAAGGAACTTTCTGTTTTACTGTCACATTACTTTAAGCATTCACCTATCGTAAACACATAATATAAGCACAATTTAGTGATTATAATATAATTGATTTACTGCACTTTTACAGCAGACGCTTCCCATGGAAGAATGAGGGCTTTGACACACTAAGAATTTGTAACTTTAGGCATAATATGGATTATTTTCTGATCCCTATTTCAAAGAGTTTGGATCCAGATGAGATTCGAGTAAACGGCTTTCATTGAAACTATTCGACACCCATCAAAGATTTAATTAAAAGATGTTTTTCTTCTGGTAATTGCTGTACATGACAAGATTTGCAAGAAAAAATGCTTGGTTAAGATGACATGAAAAGGCAAAGTATTTTAGAGACGTTTTATTCCGAGTCATCCATATACGAGTAGCAAGGCAGTGATGTATGGTATCAAGATGTAAACAATGTATTTGTATACTTCCCTATTGTCAAAAAAAACAAGTAAACTACGAGAATCCACTAAAATCGATACTTCCTAACTGCAATGCATAAAACTTGAAATTGTGAAATAAATGCAGACGAGATTGCTAACCCCTTCATTGCCATGGCGTCATCTATTTTAAACAATTGTCGTCTGCTTTTATTTCTCAAATTAAATTTTTAGATATTTTAGTTACGAAATATTGAAATGAGACAGTGTCAAACATTTGCAAATAACCATTGTACTCGTCGTAAGGCGACGAAAGGGCTAAGCAGACAATACCGTATTAACCCTTTCCCCTATAGAAGCGCCTTTTAGCGAATATGATTTATTCATCCGCTGAAGAAAATAGTTCCAATTTTATCAGTCATGAATATATATTACAGGGAATATTTTCTATATTCTAGAACATGATAGCTTAAAGCCTTAGGGCGCATTCTGCTTTACTTTCAACCTGCTTTAAGTAGTCACCTATCTTCAGTATTATAACTAGGCTATCAGGTAAAGGGTTATTGTAGTTCAGAGGTCAACATTGATTTTATCAACTAATTGTCCTTACTCATTTATACTATCACATTATGCTGTTTCTTTAGCCAACATGATTAAAACATGAGAAATGAAAGAGACAACTTTTACAACAGACTAATAAGGGGTAAAATCGACACATAACGGAGAAAGTTTGCAATCAAATGAACAGGCAACCTACTGAATCTACGGATTGAAGTAACTTACCTGAGACAATAGGGAAATCGCGGACGTTTACTTTCAAGATTGAAACCATCTGTGTTTCATGAAATAATCTCAACCAACCAGACACTTTACCCCATACACTACTCGTATTTCTTTTTTCGAAGACAGGGTACCCGTTAAAGCAGGCTGACAGTAAAGTAGAATGCGCCTAAATGTCCATTTTGATCTACTTTCATCCTGATTTAAGCCCCCGCCTGCTAGGGTATAATAAATATTTCTTACGGTGTATATTAACTGTATAACTATTTTCGGAAGAATAAACTAATTACATTAAATTTCGTATCTATGGAGTTAACATATCTGGCAACTGCATTTTCGTTGTTGACGCACCTACGCGTTCCATCCTTTCCGCTAATATTGTTGAAAATATACGAGACTATTGCGTGTAGGACATTCTCTTAAGAGAAGACCCAAAATGCAGGAACCTTAAAATAGCGCTAACTGGCTACACAATCAATTTAAGAAATATGTTGATTAGATTTATGAGTTTTCGACCTTTTGCATGTGTATATTTTACAGTCAATCTGTGTAATCAGTCATTACGCGTAATGACTAGTCAATCTGTGAAATGACGTTTTCACATAGTTCTTAAATGATACTATTTATGATGATAGACAATGATATTTTTTAAAAGTTTCCAAAGATTTCCTGCACAAAACACCACATTTATTTCACACCTTATTTCAGTCAATTTGTGAAATGGTGTTTAAGACCTTGAACGCTGTAAAAAAGGTTTTGAAAATAATTTTGACAAATTGAGTGGTTTGTAGTGAGATTGTGGTGTTTTGTGCATGAACCTTTTGACCTTTTAGAAATATCATTGTATAATTATCATCAATTGTAACATTAAAGGACTATGTGAAAAAGTCATTTCACAGATTGACTAGTCATTACGCGTAATGACTGATTACACAGATTGACTGTAACATATACACGTACATGTATTACATTTACCACATGATCTGCGATCAGGGAGTGGCATAAAGCCATTCTGTAAATAACGCATTCCACTAATGGAATTTCGATTTTGGGGTTCCGATTCGTCCGCAAGTGCTGCATGAAGCCGGGCACCAAACTGACGTCATTTGCGATTGACGTTACCATAAAACAACCTCACTTTTTGGGCGGAAAATATATATTGCGGAGAAACTACAACATACGGCTTCAATTTAATTAGATTGGTTTTTAAATGGTTATGTGATAAATGGAATCTCCTATTCGTGCTCATTATAGGAATAAACAACATATTTTTGACGTTCATGACGTTATGAGTACATTAGCTTCGCAGGGGGTAAATTGCGTAAACGCCCGAAGGGCGTTTTCGTTAAATTTACCCCCCGAAGCTAATGTAGTTATACCGTCATGAGCGGCAAAGAGATGTTGTTTATTCCTTATATTTATATTTTCTGTCTTATCAATTTAATTTGTTTATTGGTCAGAATTGTTTTTCTGTATAAGAATGTATCATATACCGTTCAAAGAGGTTTGATAGATGTCATGTCGATGTAATAGCCATTCCAGTTTCTAAATATGGTGAGAAAGTAGTCCCAACTACATGTACTCTAACTGTATTAAAATTCAGGATTTGTTCCAGTAATCTTTCTCTCTGTGAATGGAAAAGACTTACAAGGCAAACAAATAACAGTGCAACTTGAATATCTATTGCCAAAGCACATTCTAAAAATACAGGTCGCGGTTGTTTTCTTAACCCATTTACACACATAGCAACGCGATGGCAACGACCTATGGGTCTGTATCACTCCGCTAGTGTCATATGACCGTCGACCAATGGGAGCTTAGTGTTAAGTGCCCGATGTAGTCTATTTGAAGAAGTCCACGAATAGCACGGGCGAAATCCGAACTGGATAAAACCAGTTCCGAAGTGTAGGTTCATCGGCAGATGCACCGCAAATTTTTAATAGGATTACATAAAGACTTTACATGGTGAATGTAAATATTACTTATCATTACCCTTAAAACGAATATAACCCCTTTCCTAACACTTGAACTTCTAACATTTTATCCCATGGCCTGTTAATAATTTTGATGAAAGGACCTGGCGACCACTTAATCTTTTCATGATAAAATGTATCGTACCATTTTAACCCCTTCACCGACATAGTGTCGTCTGCTTCAATATTCTTGTCTGCAATATCGTTTCAAAGCTAGATTTAAGGCAGTATCGCTGAAGTAATTTCAAAACAAATGACAAACAGTTTGATCCTGATCAGACGCCATGTTACGCGGCGTCTGATCATGATCAAAATGGTTTGAAAGTGCGTTCTATGACGACATTGAGAGTGAAAGGGTAAAAGCGTGTCGAAAGTTTTAAGGCGCATTCTACTTTATTTTTAACTTGCTTTAAGCATCCATCTTGAAAGATACTGGAAATGCCTTCTGCGTACATTGTTCAGGAATTCATAGGGGGAACTACTTTTCTAAGAGTAGGGATAATAAGAAGCGGCCAAAGGTTTATGATGGATTAATGGGTTAAATTTGCATTTATATAATTGGCTGTAGCTGGAAAGTTGGATTATGTAATTTGCGAGGAAAGCAATCTACGGGGACTAGCGGCATTGTAACCGTCTTACCATCTGCCTTAACCCTTTCCCTTATTAAAGCGACTTTTAGCACATGTATTCTATTCATGAGGAAAAAAGTTCCAATAGATACCGTAATGAATATGTGTCATATTTAATACTTTCCTTATTCTAGCAGGTAATAGCTTAAATCAGGCTGAAAGTAAAGCAGAATGCGCCATATGGCGCATTCTGTTTTACTTTCAACCTGCTTTAAGTAGTCACCTATTTTCAAACCTAGAAACAGTCTATGGGGTAAAGGGTTAAATGTGAATTAAATAAGTATCGTGCCTGTACAGTAAAGAAGACGTTATTCCTTCTCAATAAACGCGTTTATGCTTAAACCGATAGGTCCAATGTAAACAGTTTGCAGCTAGATCAGACGCAGGATATCCCGGCGTCTGATTAGGCTTAAAACTGTTTGCAAGTCAGATTAAAAAGAATTGTCAATATTTTCAAAATACATGTATAGTCACTTTCTACATTCCATCACATGGCCTTTGCGTTTAATTTCCTTTAAACGAGAAAGAAAAGCGTTCCTCCTCCTCCTCCGGCGGACGTAGTCCAGTCTTAACGCGCTCGAATGCGATACAGGGGCCATGAGTTCTATCCGTGAGTTCTATCGGCCTCTCTCTCTTTGGCGTCCAATTAGCTCATAGATGACAGAAACGGACTTTAACAAACAAACCAAACACACAAAACATCTCCTTGTCCAGACTGACTACAGAGAATGTTTGTCCTTGACGGTATTGGTGTATGCAAAAACTGTTTGTCCTTGACGGTATTGGTGTATGCAAAAACTGTCACCGTAATTATAAACTGTGTTAAGTATATTAAATATGCATTGACTTTAAGAAAAAATACCCAGGAAACAATTATATAATTTGTATCGCTGATTTTTGTATTATTTCTGAGTATGTGTAATTTGACAATGTATTTAACATATTGTGGATGAAGTATGCGTGGTCTTCTATTACACTGAATTGTAATTTGATTTGTTGTCTTGGCTATACTTTACTTTACATTTTAGTAAATGGCCAAAGGCATTTGAAATGCCTTTTTTGACAATAAAATACTCAAATAGTGATAATTTTGCATTTAACCATCATAATCACATAGAGATGAAGAAGTATGCGGCAAGTTTCTTTGTTTATAAATATGCCCCAGGACAAGACGAAACTCTATAGGCGTAGGTCTGATTTAAATGTATTTGTAACAAATAATAGATGCCTCAAATAGAATATTTAAGAAATCTTTTGCATGTCAATCGCCTCTTGGTTAAACTTAGCGAACACAAAAGCCCCAGACCAGACGCGGAGTTAATCTGTAAATTGTTTGAGAATCATCTAGGTTTTTCATTTCAACATAACCCTTTACTGCATAGATTGTTTTCAATATTGAAGACAGATGGTAGCTTAAAGCAGGATTAAAGTAAAGCAGAATGCTCCTAAGGAGCATTCTGCTTTACTTCCAGCATGCTTTAAGCTATCATCTGCTAGAGTATAGGAACTATTTCTTATAGGGTATATCATTACTTTGTAAAATGGAATTAATTGTTTTGAGTGGAGGAACAAAAGCGTTATACATGTAATGAGTATCTATGGAGTTAAAGGTTATCAAGTGCATACAGTAAAACCTGTGTTTAGCGGTCAAATAAAACATGATGAATTTACAGGCTTACCTAAACACAGTAGCTTAGTGCAAGACAAAAGTAATTCAGAAAAGTGCTACAGGAGCATTAAGCAATATCGTATCTTCGGACATCCTAATGCCTTTTGAACATTGAGTGGCTGATTTTACACAGGTTGTACAATGTACTGTATTGCAGACGACATAGTAACCCTTTCCCCCATAGAAGCGACTTTTAGCGTATTTAATTTATTCCTCCGCTGAAGAAAATAGTTCCAATTGACTGAATATATATTATAAGGAATATTTTCTATATTCTATCACTTGATAGCTTAAAGCAGGCTGAAAGTAAAGCAGAATGCGCCTTAAGGCGCATTCTGCTTTACTTTCAACCTGCTTTAAGTAGTCAACTGTATTCAATATTAGATAAAGGCTATTAGGTAAAGGGTTAAAACAGGGTAAGGCTTTACCGTTGTTGTTGCTAAGGATTTACGTCCACTCCATGCATCATCCCATGCATTGCAGCTCTGGATCCCGTTTCATGAAACTTCGTACGCCAAAAACGATCGTAGGTTAAAACTTTAAAAATACATTTAATTTATGATTTATCCATCTAATCATGTCTTGTGACGATTCCAAAAAGATGTCACAAGACAGGATTAGAGAAATAAATAATAATTGAATTTTATAATCTGACTTTCGACAACATTAGTCGTACAGTGGAGAATGTGTTATTCTTTCCCAATAAACGCGTTTACGCTAAAACTATTATTTGCAGTGCAAACAGTTTGGAGTCAGATCAGACGCCGGGTAACCCGGCGTCTGATCACGCTCCAAACTGTTTGCCACCAAGATAAACATGAAATATCAGAATTGTCCAAAAGTTGTTCTTTTCTACGTTTTAGTGTTTTGCGTTTGCGTACGTTTGCGTTTAAACGGGAAAGAATAACAGATTCTCCACTGTACAAAGTTTTGTGAAACGGGGTCCCTGGTCAACATCTGCCTTCTGTATTGGGACGTAGAAGGCTTGATCCTTTGAACGTTTAAACTAATATTGTCATCTGCAACAACGATTATATGCTACTGTTCTAGAAATAAAATCTTTCGAAAATTTCATTCCAAAATATGGCCAGAGTGTCGAACTAGTTGGATGCTGATGAGACGCCGCGTCACGCAGCCTCTCATTTTGACCGCTATTGTTTTGTCAGATGGCTGTGAGCAATTGAATTGCTCTTTTTCAAATTGAAACCTTAGCAGCTGTCTTTAAGACAGGGAATATGTTAATAGAGGATAAAGTACTACAGAAAGTTTTTTTTCTTTTTTTTCTTTTTTAAATCTTTACCTAGGAAAGGGGATGAGAAGTTATTCTTTCTTGTTCAGCCCTTTCATGATCAACATTATCGTGAGTGTTTAACCCTTTCTCACCATATTGTCATCTGTTTCAATATTGTTGTCTGAAATATCGTTTCAAAGTTGGATTTAAGGCAATATAACTTATGTTATTTTAAACAAGTGGCAAACAATTTTGATCCTGATCAGACGCCGCGTTACGCGACGTCTGATCAGGATCAAAACTGTTTGCAAATGCGGTTTAATTCGTCATTGAGAGTGAAAGGGTTAAATGATACAAAACGCAAATGCATAACAATAAAATGTAGAAAATGCCAGCTTTTTTTAAAAAACATATGTTGACGATTATTTTACTCCGAAAGGCAAACAGTAACCGGCACATGGTCTGGTTCCAAACAGTTTTAAATGGAAATAATTGTTTTAGCATTAAATAAACACGTTTATCGTGAAAGAACCCCTGTACTAGAAAGGCACCTGTATAAATCTCAAAATTTCTCTTTCAAATAGGCGACTTGGACCAATGCGACTGTTCATTCTGTTGAAAGCCGCTGGCACTTGTAATAAGTTTTAAGTGATGATAATATACGCGCAGGCTCTAAAGAAACGAATTAAATGTTTACCATTTGTACATTAAATTTAATCATGGAGTATTACTTACCTATAACTGAGTTTGTAAAACCGAAAATGAGCGATATACACGAAAAAGCGCCGATTGTTTATTTGAACAAATGAGCGGGGTATAGTGAAGAAGACGTTATTCTGTCCAATAAACGCGTTTACGCCAAAACTATTATTTCCATTGCAAACAGTTTGGAGTCTGATCAGACGCCGGGTAACCCGGCGTCTGATCAGGCTCCAAACCGTTTGCCCCTCAGATTAACATGAATAGTCAGAATTGTCGAAAAGTTGTATTTGTCTACGTTTTTTGCGATGCGTTTCGTTTGCGTTTAAACAGGAAAGAATAACGACTTCTCCACTGTATACAAAACTTAATTGAAACGCAACGCAATAAAATTGTGAAAATGACATTTTTTACAATAAATGTTTACTGTTCATATTTATCCGAATTGCAAACAGTTTGAAGCCTGATCAGACGTCGGGTTACCCGGCGTCTGGTCTGGGTCAAAATAGAAATCATTATGTGAAGCGCAAACGCGTTTGTATGGAAATATTGTTTCTCCCCTGTATTGACGGTGATTTACTTTTGCACATCAGTACTGGATTAGTTTGGCCGATGGGAGGTGATTGTTGACCTTAGAGAGAAGTTGGTATCCCCAGACATCGTCCAGACAACACTAACTGGTTAAATGGACAAATGTATGCCGTTGATTAATTTGGGATTTTCAGGCAGATCAGGATTATGATATCTAAAATGAGAGTGAAGTATTTAGACTTCCACCAACAGTGGAAAAAGAGAGAAAGAGGAAGAGAGAGAGAGATTTAGAATAAGAAAGAGAGAGAGAGAGAGAGAGAGAGAAAGAGAGAGAGAGAAGAACAGAGATAGAGAGAGATAGAGAGATAGAAGGATAAGAGAGGGAGATAATTGCCAATTTAGTAAAGCCCATTATTGACTATCTATGTGCTTATGTTTTTTAAACAATTTTTTGAAAAAAGCAAAACAAAGTGCAGACGCTGACCAGAGGGCTCCTATAGGAACCTTGTGATCTAGGTTTCCACTGTTAGATTAGGAATAGTACACCCTTTTTGGAAATACGCTTTGTAAATGACGAGTATGCCCAGCATTAGGATTCAATGCGTTAACCCAATCACGAGTTTAGTTAACAATATATTATATATCATAAAGAGAGCAAGACACCTCTTTATACAGTGGAGAAAACGTTATTCTTTCCCAATAAACGCGTTTACGCTAAAACTATTATTTGCTGTGCAAACAGTTTGGAGCCAGATCAGACGCCGGGTAACCCGGCGTCTGATCAGGCTCCAAACTGTTTGCCACCAAAATAAACATGAATTATCAGAATTGTCCAAAAGTTGTACTTTTCTACGTTTTAGTGTTTTGCGTTTGCGTACGTTTGCGTTTAAACGGGAAAGAATAACAGATTCTCCGCTGTAACGATCACAAAAGTGTGGTAATTATTAGGTGTTTATGACAGGTGACTGCTTAAAGCATGGTAATAGTAAAACAGAAGCTTTCCTGCCTTTAATACATCCCTAAGCCTTCGTTTTAGTTGTTGTAGAAGAGAGATTTAACCCATTTCCACATAGTTTTTTTTTTTTTTTTATAGTTTTGAAGATAGGTGACCTCTTAAAGCAGGTTGAAAGTAAAGCAGAATGCGCCTTAAGCTAAAATCTGCAAAAATGTAGAAAATATTTCTGATGATACATATTCGTGAATGTATTAATTAAAACTATTGTCATCAGAGGAGTAAAAAATCAAAGGCGTAAAAGGTGTATTAATTGGGTAAAGGGTTAAACTTATGTGAATCTTATGGCCAGTATTTTATGTCATTGGACGGAAAGATACTGCCAACTCTCGACATAAACTGTCCATTCACATGCTTATTAGATAGCTTCGTCCTTGAATGGCAGCTACTGTAGTCTACAGAGTCAACATTGTGTCACACTTTTCCTGAATGTAAATGATACAAACAGAATATAACATGCATACGCGGAACTGGGGCTGAAAGTGGTGGTGGAAGGGGGGGGGGGGATCACAGACTTTGTGTTGCATAGTGCTGAGGATGTTATTCTGTCCCGTTGCAATGTATTTAGAAATTGTCAAATAAGCATGCAAAGCTCATTTAATGTTCGAGAAAAGAATCAATGAAGCCTCTCATGTGAAGACCATCTCTTTTTTGTGCTGGTTTGGTTTTATAAACCCCTTGAGTTTGAGTATGTCAGGGAGTATGTCTCTAGACAATGTGAGTTGACTTTGGCACAATCTGCAAGATTTTACAGTTATTTTCGCATAAAGGAACCGAGAGTTATGTTTGATAGCAATTTATAGAAATTTTTATCGATTATTTTCAATCTGAGAGGCAAATAATTTGGAACCTATTCAGACAGTCGTATAGGTCAAAGAGATTTGCAGTTGAAATAATGAATTAAGCATGAATTGTGTTTTTTGGGAAAAAAAGAGTTTTATGTTAACTTAATATTACATATTCTCTGTTGGACACCCCAGCTCCACTCTGAGTAAAAATAGTAATATTGATCCGCGCATGACAAGGTCAGACATGGCAGCAAAAATCATTATCTACATTTTGCCCCGTCCGAACAATACTAACTCTCTTAAACGAGCGAGTAGTAAAGTGGAATAAAGATCTTTAAAGCAGCGAGCAGCTTAATGCAGGACAATAGAAATAATGAAAAAACATTTACATTAGCATAAAACCTTATTGTGCTAGTTAGGGCAAACAGTTTTGATCCATATAAGCCGCCGCGTCACGCGGTGTCTAATTTGGATTCAAACTGTTTGGCATTCATATTAAATTTTGCTTTAAGATAATATAGGTTAAACTAATTTTTTTTTTTTTCGAAGATGATACCGTTTCAGCAGACGGTTGTTTAGCTTGATAAGAGTTAGACAGTTACCAGATTAAAACTTCGACACTAAGATTTAGATAGAATTTGGCGTATACAGCGCTCCCACTCCCCAACGACACCCCATGGGAGACAGGAATTACGTGCGTTCTTCGGAGGGAGTCGTTATAGGGAGGGAAATTGGCTTACATTTGCAAACAGCTTGAATCCAGATCAAACAGTTGAAACAGTCACGCGGCGTCTTATTTGGGTTCAAACTGTTTCTCAATCGTCTTTATGGTTCTTCTGTCAAAATGTCCAATCCATAATTTTGAGAAAAAGGCAGCAAAATGCAATTTTAAGCGTTCAATTTGGCAGCTGTGAAAGCGTTAGACATACATGTACATGTCTTGTTTGGGGAACAGCGGCAAGCATTGTTGTAAGGAGGGAATTGTTGTTTGGAGGACCGTTGTGGGGAGGGAGCACTGTATTGTGTTTGTTTAACTGAATAATTCAAACCGACGTACTGGAGACGTACAGTTTAAAAACTAATAAACAAAGCACTAAAGAAATACATTTCGACATCGAGCTAAACCCTCTGAACTCAAATACCATCGATAACGCGAAACCCCTTGAAAGCGAACTTACCCGTATTTCTAGTTAAAACGGGGCTTTGTCCCGTTTTAACTTTGAATTACGGGTAAGCCTTACTTAACTCTTCTATTCCTCCCTAAAACTTTAAATGGACAATTCCAGTTTCCATTTTAGTCTAGACCATTTCTGACTTTTAAGGGTTGTTTTTGTCAATGTTTGGCATTATGACAAATAGTGAAGACCCTGATCAGAGGGCTCCTTTCGGAGCCCTCTGATATGGGTCTTCACTGTTTGCATAGGACAAGTGTACTATTCACATGTACACTGTTTGAAAAGGACGCCTATATGCGGGACTAGGGTTCAAAGGGTTAAACGAGATCTAGTTATCACTATTCAGGTGCAGAAATTCTGGATAGTTCGACTTAAACTAGTTCGAGTTTTCGAGGTTTTCTGTATGTTATGAAAGGTCCTCATCACTCCGATTACCCATTAGCTTTTAGGCAATATCAGTTTGAAGCATGACAGACATGCTTTATGCCATGATTAACCCCTTCACTGTGATGGTTATCGTCTGTTTCAAATATATCTTCTGCTTTTATTTATACAAATATTTGTATGCGTTTTTTTGATAAAGAAACGTTACCTTTCACTTTCAAACAGTTTGGGTCCTGATCAGACGCCGAGACTCTCGGCGTCTGATCAGGATCCAATCCGTTTGGATACGTCGGTGCACTCTTGGTTAGACGGTGGAGGTGTTGACTCATAAGAGACGTTTAGTTGTCTCAATAGTAATGGTTATATAATTGAACTAAAACCCTGGAGAAGGAATCAACATGTTTGCTCAAGACAACCTACAGTGGAGAATCTGTGATTCTTTCCCAATAAACGCGTTTACGCTAAAACTATAATTTGCAGTGCAAACAGTTTGGAGCCAGATCAGACGCCGGGTAACCCGGCGTCTGATCAGGCTTCAAACTGTTTGCCACCAAGATAAACAAGAATTATCAGAATTGTCCAAAGGTTGTTCTTTTCTACGTTTTAGTGCTTTGCGTTTGCGTACGTTTGCGTTTAAACGGGAAAGAATAACAGATTCTCCACTGTATCATGTAACATGTAAAAACTAATACAATGATAACGTTGTGTAGCCCTTTCACTGTCATAATGAATCTCAAGTCTGACCAGTCAAATGCCTTAGAACGATTTCTGACTCCATGGTTGTAAAGCGTTTGAGACCACTCTGAGATAATAAGCAAGCATTTGATTGGTCAGAATTGAGCATTCTTCTATCGTATAACGCACACATTTTAGTAATAAAAAACTCAAGTTAAACGTTTCCTTAAGGTAGTGACTCGAAAGCTTATGATATGAATTTTGAAGTACATGTGTAGATGGTATTATGACAGTTAAAATGTTAAGGTGTGGCAAAGATAAATTAATTTGCATTTGATTTTAGGGGGAATACAGTGGAGAATCTGTTATTCTTTCCCAATAAACGCGTTTACGCTAAAACTATTATTTCAATTACAAACAGTTTGGAGCCAGATCAGACGCCGGGTAACCCGGCGTCTGATCAGGCTCCAAACTGTTTGCCACCAAGATAAAAATGAATTATTAGAATTGTCCAAAAGTTGTTCTTTTCTACGTTTTAGCGCTTTGCGTTTGCGTACGTTTGCGTTTAAACGGGAAAGAATAACAAATTCTCCACTGTAGGTATAAAGTTCCGTATTAGATAGTTATTTTCCGATACTTTCATCATGAAGAAGCACATATACGTGCACAACCATATCCTCGTTAAAAGGCTGTGCCCCTCTCTACAAAAACAATCAACAGAAGACGAAGATTGTGTGTGTTGTTCGGAGAGAGTTGTTATAGGGAGAAAAAATTAAGACTAGGTTTACATATGCAAACAGTTTGAATCTAGATCAGACGCCGCGTGACTGTTTAAACTGTTTGCAAAGGTACTCTGTCATTCTTCATTATATTCCTTCTGTCAAAATGTCCACTACTATGTAATGCTGAGAAAAAACCGGCAGACGACAACGGTAGATTCCGATAATAAAAGAGCGTGCTGTGACCCATAAAGTTGAAATGCAAAGGTCCGCATCGAAACTCCGCCCTGCCAGGTCAATAAAATCGGCCTATACTTCATAGATACGCTTTTTACGCTGTTTGTATTCAACCACTGAAGAAGAGTTTTACTCTATAAATCTACTTTAATGGTTATGCACCATTAGAAATAGTTTCTTTATCGTAGCAGATGGTAGTTTAAGCCTGCTGAAAGTAAATCAGAATGCTCTTTCAACATGCTTTAAGTGGTCACCTATTCTTAATTCGTACTATGGAATGTTTTGTATATTCATTATAGACTTAACTTTTATTATATCGTTGAAAACATATTTTGAAGCACATTTGATATTTCAATTTATTATATACTTATTTATAAATGCAAGCAAATACAGGCCCAACATTTTTTTCCTTATGAGATGGTTTGTAACAGATGGTTTATATGCTACACGATGTTGACGTCACTGCTTTTATGCAACACACGTTATACACTATCTATTTATATAAAGAAGCATTGCGCGTGGAAATTTGGAGTTCCAGGTATCTGTGCTGTTTTTAAAAAAGCTGAAACCAAGCATGAGTGAACTTTGAACATTTCATAAAGCGTGAATAACCCACAACGCTCACTTTTACTAATATTTTCCTCCAAATGATAACGCTAAAAAAAAGTTCAGTTCATAATCTAAAACGCCCTTGTATGCATATATTTGATTATTCGGTTGCACAAGATATAGATCTAGTCCCAAACAGTTTAGGTATATAATAAAAGGAGTATCACCACAGTGTGTGATCCGGGGTCTTGTATCAGTTCGACTTCGTTGTGTAATCCAGCAAATACAGGCCCAACAACCTATGGTGTTATCTTGATTACACATTCACCTCGAACTGATACAAGACCCCGGATCACACACTGTGGTGATATTCCGTTTATTTTGAAATATCACTCGGTTTTTATCATGCAACGGGCTTTTGTAGATGCGGGAGACATGTAATGAATGTTCTGCCATGCATTCGTACATATGAAGTTACCAGATTTTACCGTTTCTTTTAGCATCACTAATGCTTACAGTAGAGAAAACGTTATTATTTCCCAATAAACGCGTTAACGCTATATTTATTATTTCCAAAGCAAACAGTTTGGAGCCAAATCAGACGCCGGGAGGCGTCTGATTAGGCTCTAAACTGTTTGTCGTCCAGGTTAAAATCAACATTCAGAATGGTCAAGAAGTTGTAATTTTCTTAATTTTACTGCAATGCGTTTGCGTTTCGTTTGCGTTTAAACGGGAACGAATAACGTTTTCTCTTCTGTATTAGAAAATCTGGATACTTGAACAGTTGACCAGTGCCTTGGACCACCTATATAGTATATAAACCAACATAGATTTGACATTAAAGTTTGCCTAATGTGGACTAAGAAAAGATTCAGAATATATTGGCAAGGATGCCACCGAGGAACAAAAACGTTTTTTGAACGCGGTCTTGTTAACTCGTGTTTTAGGTTAACCCCTTCATTCTGGTAACCCATGGACAATGCTTTTTTGCAATCCCTTTGGGTCCTGTTCAGATGACGCGTAACGCACCGTCTGATCAGGATCCAAAATATTTAACACTAATTTCAACATTCCCGAACTCAAAATGCCTAAACGTTGAATTTTAGAAATAAAAGCAGACGACAAATGTTTTAAATTGATGACGTCATTGCAGTGAACGGGTTAACAACGAACGATTTATGGAGAGATGTTTGGTACAAAAGGCAATTAAATGTGTTCATTTGAGTTGAAGCAGTTCTTTGACTAATAACTTGGATGATAAAAATGTGTTTTTTTGTTCTTCGGTATCGAATTCATCTGAAACACATCGGGGGTTATCACGTTCGTGGTTCTTCTGTACAATATTGGCAAAAACGCATGTGTTGACCCTTTAACCTTCGACACACTATCACAAACTTGTTAACTCTTTACCCTATAGTCTGTTGCTAACTTTTGAAGACAAGTGTTTAATTAAAGCAGGTTGAAAGTAAAGCAGAATGCGCCTTAGGGCGCATTCTGCCATATTTTAACCTGATGTACAGTGGAGAATCTGTTATTCTTTCCCAATAAACGCGTTTACGCTAAAACTATTATTTGCAGTGCAAACAGTTTGGAGCCAGATCAGACGCCGGGTAAACCCGGCGTCTGATCAGGCTCTAAACTGTTTGCCACCATGATAAACATGAAATATCAGAATTGTCCAAAAGTTGTTCTTTTTTACGTGTTAGCGCTATGCGTTTGCGTACGTTTGCGTTTAAACGGGAAATAATAACAGATTCTCCACTGTATGTTTTCATCTGCTAGGATATAGAAAATATTTTTAATGACTGAATAAATTTGAACTTTAAATGCGCTTACGGGCTAATCTATGGTGGGGGCGACGTTACTCTTTATTAAACAAAACTGAACGGGAATAATTTGTAATAAAATATTCAAAATTACAGCTTCGTGTAAGCATTGACGATTTATTTTTAATGCGTGGTAAACAGTTTGAAGCTTAAATTATATCCGGGTTGATCTGGCTCCAAACTATTTGCAATAAAAGTAATTGTTATAGCATTTCAATATCTTTATTGAGAAAGATTCACTTCTCCACTGGAAATGTTTGACACACTCCATTTCCGTCCACCATAAAGTGATAAATAAATTTACTCTGAGAAATGCTACACAAAATACGTTGTTCATGAAACGTGCTTAACCTTTTCCTAATAATAGCTTCTTTCAGCGCATTTTATTTATTCCTCAACTGAAGAAACTAATTCCATTTTATACAGTCTATGATATGTCCCGCAATAAATATTCTTCATATCCTAGCAGATGGTAATTTAAAGCAGGCTGAAGGTAAAACAGAATGTGCCTAAATGCGTATTCTGTTTTAGGTTCGACCTACTTTAAGTTGTGACCAGTTTTCAAAAACCAAGGCTATATGGACAATGAGTTGATATGCTGAAGTTTACATGATGCTAATATGCAGTCTGTTGCAAATGTGCAGTCCCTTATCATGATAGACGCATTAGCGGGCATCTCTAGCAGAAAAAATGGCGTATTGTCTGGCTTTACTATATTAACCCTTTACCCAATAACCCATTTATAACATTAAATACAGGTGATCACTTAAAGCAAGTTGAAAGTAAAGCAGAATGTGCCTACATTTGTATCATATGCTAGGCTATATAAAAAATATTTGTTATGGTAATTGTTCATGAAGTTATAAACTGGAACTATTTTCTTCAGCGGAGGAATGAATTAAATACGCTAAATGTCGCTTCTATGGGGGTAAAGGGTTAATGTCACAAATGGAAATCAAAAGCGGTAGAGATTACCGTTTCGTCTAGCATTAACACAGCTTACTCAAATAATTAGATACGAATTCAGTGGTTGCTTTAGACTATTCTCAATCCACCAATATTCCCAAACTTTGATTTTGACCTTGACATTGACCTTATTTGGACTTAAATTATCGTAAAGTTGTTTTTCTTGGGTAACGGGCAGCTGCCTGAAACGCTTTGATACTTATAGAGTTAGTGTACTAGTATTAGACTACTAACAATTTACTAATGTTGCCTAACCTTGATATTGACATTGACTTAGAATGTTTAAAACCGGCCATTTATTGGTTAACTAGATTTTACCGTTTCGCCTTCCATTAACACTGCTTACTCTGATACTTATACAGTTTTTTTCTTAGACCAATACTAATTCACTTCACCCATATTACCCAACCTCAATTAGACCTTGAAATTGACCGAATTTGGACTTCGAAAAAACCCGGAATATATTGTCAAGGATTCCATCTTGGGCATAAACGTTTATTAAACTCAGCCGTGTTCTATTTTAATCGTAGACAGATAATGACAGATAATGACATTTTAAACAGAATTATGCCATAACCTTTTACAGTTAACCCTTAGTGTGCTAAGCACGACTTGGCTTATATTTGCAAACAGTTTGGATCCAGATCAGACGCCGCGTAACGCGGCGTCTGATCTGGATCCAAACTGTTTGCAATTTACATTCAAAATTTTTGTTTTTAAAAGGAATTAAGTAAACCTAATTTGGAGATTTTAGAAGACGATAATTTCGAAGTAGACGACAATTTAGCTTGATAAAATTTAAAAAGACGTTGACGTTAGCAAATATCAAACTATGTCTGCGAAATGTTCTCTGAAATCTTAAGTTTTTTAGCTGAAACATAAGTTTATCACAGAAAAGGTTATTGTAAAGAGAACCAATAAAATGCAATTATAACATGTATTCCACGAAGTCTGTGTATAGAGGCAAAGACGTTACTCGTTGGCGTTTAAAAGCAAATGAGAGGCAAATGTATTAAATAAAATGTTTTGTTTTGTTTGCTAACGTCCGTTTATAAAGTCTTATCCGAAGGAAATTGGTCCGGCGGGGGATCAAACTCACAAACCCTGACGTCGTAAGCGGGTGATTTACCCCTTGACTACGCCCACCGGTCAATAAAATGTAGAACATTAGGTGTATTTTCATGTACCAGACTGTTTGCAACTCTGATTAAAAATAAAGTAAGAAATTTCCAAACAAAATTATAACTTTCTACACTCCTCATTAAAATGTAGAAATTTTTTAAATTTTGTTTGGAAATTTCTAACTTTGATTTTGAATCAGAGTAGCAAACAGTCTGGAACCTGACCAGACACCTGGTTACCGGGATCTTATCAGGCTCCAAACTACTTGCAATAGACAAAATAGTAAACCATTTCACCGCCGGGGTCGCATACAGTCGACTTTGCAAACAGTTTGGATCCAGTTCAGACGCACGCTTTCTGTGTCACTTGTTTGAATTAATAACCACTCACTTTTAGTTTATTTCGTTTCGAGACTTGTTAAATGCCGGAGTGTCATAATGCAGAAAATTCATTTTTAAACTTGCTGAATAACTGTTTTTCTGCATTAACCATTTGAACCCTAATTCCAGCATATAGGCGTCCTTTTCAAACAGTGTACATGTGAATAGTTCACTTGTCCTATGTAAACAGTAAATACCCAGATCAGAGGGTTCCAAAAGGAACCCTCTGATTAGGGTCTTCACTGTTTTTTCAATATGTCAAATTATGACAAAACAACCTTTAAAAGTCAGAAATGGACTAGGCTAAAATGGAAAATGGAATTGTCCATTTAAAGTTTCAGGGAGGAAAGAGTTAAACAGCCATCTTTAGTTTACTTCATTTGGCATACGCATTCTTTGGGAACTACATGGTCTTGGTCTGCACTGTTTGCTAAAAGCGCCAATATATTATGCTTATAACAGGAGAAGGGTTAGTCAAGTATTAAATGTCGATTTTATTGACCTGGCAGGGCGGAGTTTCGATGAGGGCCATTGCATTTCAACTGAAGGGGCGACAGCACGTTCGTTTTATTATCGGAATTTACCGTTGTCGTCTGCCGTTTTTTTCTGAACGTTACATGTTAGTGGACATTTTGACAGACGGCGTCTGATCTGGATTCAAGCTGTTTGAAAATTTAATCCAAGTCTTAATTTTCTCTCCCTATAACAACTCCCTCCGAACATCACACGCACTCTTTGTCTTTTATCCAATGTTATTGTAGAGATGTAACAATATACGATATACAGTGTTCCCTCCCTACAACGGCCCTCCCAACAACGACTCCCTCCTTACAACGACCCTTACGGCTGTTCCCCAAACAAGACAAAATGTTTAACGCCTTTACAGCTGCAATACCGTCAGCTTAAAATTGTCGTCTGCTAATTTTCTCAAAGTTACGTAATGGATATTATGACAGTAAAAAACTTAATGACGAGTGACAAACAGCTTGAATCCAGATCAGACGCCGCGTAACGCGGCGTCTGATCTGGATTCAAGCTGTTTGCAAATGCGACCCAATTTCCCTCCCTATAACGACTCCCTCTGAACAACGCACACTTTTTTGTCTCCCATTGGGTGTCGTTGTAGAGAGGGAACACTGTAATACGGAACTGTACCTTTCACCTCTAAAATCAAGTTTAAAATTGTTTATCATTGCAAAAGGTTAGCTCCGCCCTGCCAGATGAAAAAAATCGATCTATTACTGTTAAGAGTGACCGTATAATTTACAAACTTCGATTTGCCGTGTCCTGTTTAGTATTTTTTAAGACAAATGGTTGTTTAAAACAGCCTAAAAATAAAGAAGAACGCTCCTACTTCATGTGCTTCCTGCTTTATATGCAACTTAGTATTGCACTGTATTTAATAAATGTTATGAGGAGCTTTCTGCTATATATTTTGCCTAATTAAACCCTTTTCTCCATAGCCTGTTTATAGTATTGAATATAGGTGACCACTTAAAGCAGGTAAAAAGTAAAGCAGAATGCGCATTAAGACGCATTCTGCTTTACTTTAAGCTTGCTTTCGGCTATCATCTGCAAGAATATAGAATCTATTTCTTATGATCCATATTCATGGCTGTGTGAATTGGAACGACTTTATTCAATGGAGGAATGAATTAACCCTTATCCTGCGGTGATATCGTCTGCTTCGAAATTGTCGTCTGCAAAATTTGTTAAATTTAGATTTTTACATATTTTGAGTAAAGAAACCTTAAGACTAGTGTTATACAGTTTGGATCCAGATCAGACGCCGCGTGACGCGGCGTCTGATCTGGATCCAAACTGTATGCAAAAATCAGTAAAGTCGCGATCAGCAGGCAAAGGGTTAAATGCATACAAATTAGTATATATGCAATAAAGGGTTAAGTACTTACCTCTCAGGGGGTCCGATGGGTTTTCTATATTTCTTGGAAAAGAGAAATGATAAATACATCTTCATATTGTATCAGTAGAGGTGTAAAAATGCGAAATATTAAGATTGTTAATAAAAATGTGTAATATTGATTGGTAGTGAATTGGTTAAAGATACAGTGTTCCCTCCCTACAAACGGCCCTCCCAACAACGACTCCCTCCTTACAACGACAATTGTAGCTGTTCCCTAAAACACGACAATTATGTCCAGCATATTTACGGTTGCAATGGCGTCTGCTTAGAATTGCCGTCTGCTGTTTTTCTCAAAGTTACATAATGGACATTTTGACACACAAAAAATTAACGACGAGCGACAAAAAGCTTGAATCCAGATCAGACGCCGCGTCACGCGGCATCAGATCTGGATTCAAGCTGTTTGCAAATGTAAGCCAATTTCCCTACCCATCAAAAATCCTTCCGACGACGCATACAATTTAAGTCTCCAATTGGATGTCGTTGTAGAGAGGGAGCGCTGTATATGCGTTTATGTATGGTAGGTATTCCTTTAAAATATTTTATGTCGGTTAATTATAACCAAAACCAGACAAGCAATACATTTATAAAAATAAAACATCTTCGTGTTAGGTTTCTTTACTTAAACCTTTGAAAAACGTGTTAGATCTCTTTCAGAAATTTAATATTTGAATTCAAAGATTTTGTATCGAGTTTTGCCTGTACCAATTTGGAAAACGTATTTTTGTCTTAAATGAAATTAACATTGTAACGTATGCATTCATATCTTTTTTATTACACTTGAGGGTATTACTGCGAAATCTTATTTAAATTAATCTATGGTAGCTAAAGTCAGAATATGTGTTTAGTTAAAACTCAAGTCGGCTAACAACCATTAAAAGACAAAGAATGCTACATCCGCTCAATGTCTTACCACGAGTACAATGGTTTTTACAAAACTGTTTTGATCCTAATCAGACGCCACGCGATGCGGCGTCTGATCAGAATTCAAACGGTTTGACATTTATTTAAATATTTAATTGAAAATACTTGACTTAGAATTTGAGAAATAAAAAACATGCGACAATCGTTTTAAGCATATGACGTCATAGAAGGAAATGCGGGTAAGCAAATTCGATGATAAGAAAGATTTTAATAAAAAAGAAATGAACCGATTTTTTTCGGCGTTTAAGCGAAGTAAACAGAAAATAATCGGCAAATTCCATGAAAAGCGCCGATCATTTTCTGATCTGGATCTACACTATTTGTAACTACAGCGCTCCCTCTCTACAACGACACCCAATGGGAGACAAAATATGTGCGTTGTTCGGGGGAAGTCGTTATAGGGAGAAAAGTTGGCTTACATTTGCAAACAGCTTGAATCCAGATCAGACGCCGCATTACGCGGCGTCTGAACTGGATTCAAGCTGTTTGCCACTCGTCATTGTATTTTTTTTCTGTCAAAATGGCTCTTATGTAAATTTGAGAAAAACAACAGACGACAATTTGAAGTGGACTATATTGCAGCCGTGAAAAGGTTGGACATAATTAAATTGCTTTGGGAACAGTGGCAATCGTCGTTATAAGGAGGGAACCGTTGTTGGGAGGGCCGTTGAAGAGAGGGAACACTATATATATATTGAGTTAAACCCATTTATGCCAGTATTGCAATGAACTGTCTCTGTATAATAGCTGGTCAGATTTCATTGTTGATATACAAGGGGGGTCTAAAGACACGGCAATGTTGCACATACAGTAAGATATTTCATATGATATAGCAAACAGAGCAGACTCTGATAATACCCAAATATTTCGTTATACAGTGAAACCCCTCTAAACCGGACATGTGTGGGGACATCATCAATTTCCGGTTAAGAGGGGTTTCTGGTTTAGAGGGGTTTTAACTCATAGCTTGTTTCTAGTATGGCTGATCACTTAAAGCAGATTGAAAGTAAGGCAGAATGCTTATTTTCAACCTGCTTTAAGCTATCATCTGCTAGAATATAGAACATGATGATACATATTCATGAATGGTTTTTATTCAGTGAAAGGATAAATCAAAGGCGTAAAAATGCATATTTATGATATATGGATTCAAATAAAAAAGGGTTGGACACGGGACCAACCTTTTGTCCGGTTTAGATAGAATTCCGGTATCTAGAGGTTAAGAGGGTTTTTACTATATACAGTTTCTTTATAAGTGAGATTTCCTGTACAGTTATGTAAGAGCATGAGATTCATGCTCCGCTGTCAAGGCCTAACACTAGGGAAACCTTGGCAAACTTACAGTATATAAAAGCCTTTGTTGTCAATACTCATAAGAATAGTCTTTTCGAGACGATCTCTTTGAAACGATTCTAGTGAGTAGTTACACTATAGGATTTGGTGCTTAAATGAGTGAGACAGTAATTGAATTTTTTCAGTTTACTCCCTCTGATCTGGATCCCTGTTTAGTCAATATTTGTTACATGCTATGATGTTTTTAATTTGTTATACAGAGCTCCCTCTCTACAACGACACCCAGTGTTGTTCGGAGGGAGTCGTCATAGGGAGGGGAATTAAGACATGGCTTACATTTGCAAATATCTTGAATCAAGATCAGACGCCGCGTAAACGCGGCGTCTAATCTGGATTCAAGCTGTTTGTCATTGGTCATTATATCTATTCTATTAAAATGTACATTGTATATGAAATTTTGAGGAAAACAGCACACGACAAATTTAAGCAGACGATATTGCAGCAGTAACAGCGTTGGACATAATTGTCCTGTTTATGGAACAGCGGCAATGGTCGTTGTAAGGAGGGAGTCGTTTTTCGGAGGGCCGTTAAAGGGAGGGAACACTGTATTCAATGGAAACTTCATATAAAACAAAGACGGGTTCAAACACAACCGCGTTAACTTTATTGCTTATTTTGGAGAAAAGAACAGTTATGGAAACATAATATTAATTGTTCACCCTTTTTCTACTAATTGCGACTATTCGCAAACAGTTTGGACCTAGACCAGACGCCGCGTTACGCGGCGTCTGATCTAGAACCAAACTGTTTTGCATTCGTTTTAAGGTATTTTCTTTTTACAACAGATACAAATATTTTTCGACAAAGTTTGCAGATGACTTTTTCAAAGCAGTCGTTATAACAGTAGCAAAAGGGTGAAGTATAGATAATTTTAATTCTATGAAAAAAAATGAATCTACTTTGGTAAATTTAGATTTTATTACAATTAAGTATTGCAGTCTGACATCATGTTGAATGGTGTTGTCTCAACCGATGTATTCCGAGAAACGCTTGTGGTTTTGTAAATCAGAAGAATCGGATAATTCCTCGTCATCCACTTCAGGCTGGCCGCGCTTTCCAAGAAACTCCGCCCATCTTTTGAAGACTTTCATATCATTTTCTACAGATTGCGAAGAGTCTCTTTTCCCTAGGAACTCATTATATCGTTTTGATGGCGACTTCATACTTAATTCACTTTCAGTACTTGAGAATCCTGGAATAAACTTCAAGTCCCGCTTTCCAGGGAACTCAAAATATCTCTTAGCAGGGGTTTCTGAATATCGTTTTCCCGGAAATTCTGCATATCGCTTTCCGGGGAATTCTGAATATCGCTTTCCGGGGAACTCTGAATATCTTTTACCTGGAAATTCCATGTAGCGTTTACCTACAAATTCCATGTAGCGCTTCCCAGGAAATTCCATGTATCGTTTCTCAGGTATTTCCATGTCACGTTTTCCCGGAAATTCCATATAACGTTTTCCCGGAAATTCCATATAACGTTTTCCCGGAAATTCCATGTAACGTTTACCCGGAAACTCCATATAACGTTTTCCGGGAAATTCCATGTACCGTTTTTCTGTAGGAATTTCTAAGGTTTGGTCGACATTTGTTTCAGCAGATGGATCGAGCTTTTGAATGTCATTCATTATTTCTTCTTCTGTTGCATCATGAGCTAGTCCTGGAATAGAGAGCCTCATCGCTGTTGCCAGATATGAGTTTCGTCCGTAGTCTTTACCTGTATCTGCAAACATAGGAAAACGATCATTTCTTAGAAAAACATAGCCTCTTCACTGTCATGACGTCATCAATTTTAAACAATTATCGTCTGCTGTTTTTTCGCAAATCTAAATTTTAGGTATTTTGACTTAAATTATATTGAAATGAGTGTCAAACAATTTGGATTCTGATCTGGGGCCCGTTTCATAAAACATCTTACGACAAATGTTGTCGTAAGTCAAATCTTTAAAATACATTGAGTTTCTGATTTCTCTATCTAATTATGTCTTGTGACATCCCTTTGGAATCGTCTTTTCAAAACGATTACAAAGAGATGTCACAAGACATGATTAGATGTAGAAACAAATAATAATTGAGACTTTTATTATCTGACTTACGACAACATTTGTCGTATGAAGTTTTATGAAACGGGCCCCAGATGCCGCGTTACTAAGAAACCTCTCTAAGCCGGCGACTTTGAAAACGACATTTTCGGTTTCTAACTAGTTGGTTACAGGTGGCAGCTTAATGCAGGATAAAATAAGGCAGAATGCTCCCTTTGGGAACTTTCAGTCTTACTTTTATCCTGCAGTAAGTAGTTACCTGTTCTTTGTGGTTAACCTTTATTTCCAAAGGGTGTCCGGTTTAGAAAGGTTTTACTGCATTTACAAGCAGTCTGAGCCAGATAAGACGCTAAGAAATCCTGCGTCTTATCTAAATTTAAACTTTCTCATCTGATTCCAAACTGTTTGACATTTTGACGATATTGTTTTCTCTGTGTTATGACAGTGTGCTTCCTCTCTACAACAGCACCCATATGGACACAAAGACTGTCCGTGTACAATGGTTATTTACAAACACTTTGAATCCTGATCAGACGCTACTGATTATGATATTACTTTAGTCATTTTACCTAAATTTAATATTTAACACATTACCCAATAGCCTGCTTCTAGTTTTGAAGATATGTGACCACTTAAAGCAGGTTGAAAGTAAAGCAGAATGCGCCTTAAGGCGCATTCTGTTTTTCTTTCAGCCAGCTTTCAGCTGTTATCTGCTAGAATACATGTGTACAAAATATTTCTTATGATTTTTATTTGTGACAGTATACAATGTTACTATTATGTTCAATATAGGAATTAATAAAAGGCGTACAAAGGGGTATTTATGGGGGTAATGGGTTAAAGAAAGAAAAGAAGACGATAACTTTTTGAAGCAGATGACGTCATAGCAGTTTAGCAGTTAAACATTCAGTAATTGTCTTGTTTGGACAAAAGTGGCTAGCATTGTTGTAAGGAGGGAATCGTTGTTCGGGTGTCGTTTTAGAGAGCGAGAGTTGACTGACCGCTGCGACTTCAAACAGACATCTGCGCTATATGATCTTTTCAGTGTCGCTGTGTAGTAAATCCAAAATCAAGCACTAACTCACTCACTCACTCAAATAGATAATTTCAATTTCCAATGACATCGTCTATTGTGACTAGTTATGTTAATTTGACAATACAGTAGAATCCCTCTTTAACGACCAATAAATCAAATTAATCATTTAGTGTCTAAGGCATGTGACTGCTTAAAGCAAAGTGAAAGTTTAACAGAAAGCTCCCTTAGGAGCTTTTTGTTTAACGTTCACTTTGATTTAAGCTGTCATCTGTTTTTCATACAATCATTTATCCTGGGTTTTGTGGACATAATAAATACACATTACCAGTTGACAGTGCGATACAGAGTGATGTATTTAACTCGAGACGTTTTTGGCGGAAATAGCCGATCTTACGAGCGCCTTGGCGCGAGTCTGATCGGTTGTTTCCGCCAAAAACGTCGAGAGCTAAATGCAACACTCTGTTGCGCACTGCCAACTGGTAATGTGTTTATTAATTGCCTTGAATACAAACCAGAAACAACTAAATAGTTGTTGAAATCATTTTACATCCAAAATGTATTAGTTATTTGAAGCAGAACGAGAAGTTTTGTATGCCACAAAGAATAACGCGGCACTCGTACATGAACGTAAATGACGTCACGTTAAATCGAAAGCGACATCAGAGTAAAATACAAAGTGGCTGATACAAGGTGGCTGATACAGACTCTTGTATTTTACTCTGCAGATACACGCGGAAACGCTCGATATCATTCGAAGGCATATAATAAAGAGGTTTTATTAAGCGCATTTACAGTTGAAGGTTGAATTCCGCTTAAGCCGGTGCTAGGGGGCGTGAGCACTGTTGCACATTTCAGTATTGCTCATGAACAGACTCAATTAAACCAAGTCTGCAATTTTCAGTATTTGCTTTGTTTTCTGTGCTTTCAAAGGATCTCCTCTTATTCAGATTTATTGTATATTGCGGGCCCTGTGTAGATTTGACAGGTGTACTTTTCACTAACTTATAACGAAGTCCTCGGGACCGTCTGATTTCATTCGTTATATCCATATTTCGTTATACAGTGGATAAACTGTTATTCTTTCCCACTTATCGCGTTTTAAACGCGTTTTAAACGCGTTTAGCGTTATGCGTTTACATGCGCATATAAACGCTAAACGCGTTTATAAACGCAAGGGAGATAATCCATGTCGGCCAGTTTTTCCCATTCAGAACTTATTTCTTATTTCAGCAAAAACATAGCTTTAATCCATCTTTTAGATATATCTGAGCTAATATGATCAATCTACAGTACTTACTTGTCGTTATACATTGTTAAGGAACAATATCTGCCAGTTGTTTTGAAAACTTATTTAGCTTTATTTCTTTATCTTAAACGTGTTATACAATTTGTTTCAACCTAAAATCCCGCAGATGTTTAGCTACTGAATATGTGTCATCTGCTTAACTTTTCGTCATTAAAAATCCTTTTGTGATTTATAAATCATAATTTCTGCGCTGTAAGATCCAGATCATATACCGGAAGAATGATATTACTTGAGATATTGAATTCTACACGTACCTTCTGCAAAATAAATCCATATAGCCTTTTAAATCACACACTGTATTCTAACACTCTAAAAGTACCCACTTTATCCCGAAGCCCCGATGCACTGTCATGAGCAACTTCCTGTCATAAAATCCCTACTAAGGCTAGATCAAAACGGTAGGTTGCTCAACTCAGACTCCCCGCTGGGATTTCTCTCTCTATTTCCCCGACTTAACTTATCTAAGCACAGTTGTTGTTGAGAGATTCAAACAAAAGTATAGTTTCTCACTAGTAATGGCATGACTCCAATATCAAGTCATGTAGATGTTGAATATGTATAGGACTTGGAGAAATATGTGGTGAAAACTTACGTCACATTATTATATTCATATAATATGAAAAGAGCTTGGTGCAAACCTCGATAGAAATATGATTTTGGTTACTTTATGTCTATCACTACGCATGACAATTTGTACCATTATGTATGTATATGTATATACGTGTATGGGCCGGAGGCCTACAATGTTGAATAAATTATTGATGGTAATATTGATGGCATACATGAGGCCATAAATAGGGTATTAGAAACCCAGTATACTTTTAATACCTTTCGGGTTTTTTTCATTCGTATAATTGATCGGTCTCGATAATAACAAAGGTATGCCGATTGAAACGCATTTATAAACGGAAAATCCGCTTATAAACGCAAACTCCCCTTATAAACGCTCAAACGCGTTTATCGTTTATCGTGTAGTTTGCGTGCCGTTTGCGTATGCGTGAGCATAAACGGGAAAGAACAGTTTCTCTACTGTATCAGGATAAATAGAGATGGGGCAAACATTTATCCAGTATTTCGTTATATCCGATTTCGTTATAAGCGAGTTTCACTATACCTTGTAGAGACGCTGCGAATACGTTGTCTAATCTGGTTGGAACTTGATAACTATGATACAGTCAAACATGTATTAGCAAATTACACAATAGACACGCCGTTTAACACCTTTTATTTTATTCTCTATGGAGTGATAAATTAAAGGCGTTTTATGAAGTAATAGGTTAAATACGTAATTCTCTATAAATAAAACAACTTAAAAAAGCTCTCTGAAGCAGAAAAGCATTAAATATCTAAGGAATTTTAAAATGAGATGAAGTCGAAAAACAATCAAGAAATGTAATCACTGCAACAAAACCATTATGGAAATCGTGCGGAGTTTAAAAGTAAGATATAATAAAACACCATTTAAAGAAAGAAGATACCTGATACTATGAAAAGAAAGTTATGAAACGAAAGCTGATCAAGGTAGTTGGAAAGTACTCTTTTTTAATCCGAACCCACTCCTCTAAAAACGTAAAGCCTTTTTGTTTCACAATTTTGTTTTGTCCCTAAAGCTTTTTTGTGAGTAAAGTTGTGATTGTGTGCATCTAGAGTGTGCATGTGTGCAAAATTCGACTTATATTTTATTTAATAACACAAATAGCAATCATTACAGTAACTACGGAAGCTTATACGGACCGCCTTATATATACAGTGGAGAATCTGTTATTCTTTCCCGTTTAAACGCAAACGTACGCAAACGCAAAGCACTAAAACGTAGAAAAGAACAACTTTTGGACAATTCTGATAATTCTTGTTTATCTTGGTGGCAAACAGTTTGGAGCCTGATCAGACGCCGGGTTACCCGGCGTCTGATCTGGCTCCAAACTGTTTGCACTGCAAATAATAGTTTTAGCGTAAACGCGTTTATTGGGAAAGAATAACAGATTCTCCACTGTACAATAAATGTGTAAAAACTCCACACAGTTTGATGATATAAAATGCTTTGAACCAATAATGATATACGTTGGGTACAACATAGCGCGTCAGTTTTAAGTCTCTTATATTTAGCCTTGAAATATAAATACATTAAAATTAGCTCGAATTTGCTCATAAAAAGGACACTATTTAATTAATATGATTCGTTACTTTCAATCTATTATATGTTGTGAAGATATATCCAGCAATATAGTCATTAAGTATATGAAATAATTACGTAAGTAGTATAGAAAATATACTTATTTTGGTTAATATACAATGTGTTCTTTTTTAGCCTTATACATTTATTATAACTTAGAAATATACAAAATTTGACGTTTAGTAAAATATAAATTCTCTGCTTTTTACCAATTTATATCTTAATTTCATTTATAATTGACAAAAAGTTATTGACATACATATCATTATCATATAGCTGCTCAGAAAACATTAGCTTTTATATATTGCAGATATATACAAAATTGTTAATTTCGATAAGATAAATATTAATATTGATATGATTACACATAAAATATCACTTTATATATGTCAAAGATATGTCACTCCTTAGTTGTTCAAAGATATTATTACATTTAAGGGGGGTCCGTATAAGCTTCCGTACATTATATTTCAGTTTATTTTATAAACTAAACAAAAATTGTCAATGAAAGAAACGTTTCACAGCAGTATGTTTGCTTTCTAACTTAAGACGTTTACCAAGGGGAGAGGTGTAACAAATGACAAGACTTGTAGCTCGACACTTTTTTTGTCTAATATTTGTATTTTGCTAAACCTGTTTATGTACTTGTGCAATATGGTTGTACAAATATATGGCAATAAAATACTCTTGAATTACACTTTCCTCCCAAAGTTGTGTCGTATACTTTAACACTATCATCGGCACAATATCGTCTGCTTTAACCGATTGAGCCCTAGCGACGCATATATGCGTCATCTACCAAAAGTGTACCTTTGAATAGTACACTTGTCTCATGCAAACAGTGAAGTCCCTGATAAGAGGGCTCCTGCAGGAGCCCTCTTATCAGGGACTTCACTGTTTGTCATTTTGTTATATATTATAAAAATCAACCCAAAATATTCTAAAATGTACCAGTCTTTATTGTAAACTGGAGTTTTCAATTGGAAGTTTCAAGGGATAATGAGTAAATAATGTGGTCTGAACTTTTTTTTCTCAAATCTAAATGAATAAAAAATGTTCCTCAGTACATATCGAAATAATTGTCAAAGAGTTCGGATCCTGACAAAACGACGCGTTCTGTGGCTTCTGTTCAGGATCCGAATAGCAGCTTATGGTGTGTTAATTTAAGTATTGCACAGCTAATGGTGCCAAAACGTGACTTTTGAAACATTTGGGATACTGATCAGATGCCACGTAGCGTGGCGTCTGATCATGGTCCTAACTGTTTGTTAGTCGTATCGATATTTCTTCAGTCAAAAACAAAACAAGACAGAAATAGGACTTGAAAAACATTGTAGACGACACAATCGTTTCAGACGTTATTTTGCCGTTGAAAGGGTTAAAGTCTTAAAGCAGAACATTATAATAAAAAAAACACTTTATATAAAATCTCTGCAGTCTGTTGCCGCTGTGTAATTCTTTTCCGGTTAAACAACAAGAAGAGAAAACGCAATAAAATATACAAAATGACAGTGTTCTGAAATTGTTCCACTATTATTTTACAACATAACGAACTGTGCTAGCGTTAAATAGCTCTTATATATGTAGTTGTATAACTATACAAATGAGGTATGCAACGACGTCGTATACTAATGACGTCATTACATGTACAATGAGTTCAATATCCTACGTCAGAGGAAAATTAAAGGCACAAAATGCGTTTTTATTTAGTAATGGGTTAACCCTTTCAACCATGAATATCTCTTGTGGATATTTATTGTCCTTTTGGACTCTTCTAGTACAGTCTACTGTTGCATTTTTTATATGACAACAAAAACGAAGGGGAGCCCTCTGATCAGGGTCTACACTGTTTGTATATGTAATCAGTAATCACTACAGAGGGTTGTAGGGTTCAAAGGTTAATATAGATTGGCTGAAAATTAGAAAAAATCTGTCGTTCTCATTAACATATTTGGCAATTTTGCCAGCATAAAAAAGGCGTAAATGGCAATGGTCACAAAATATAATTTAAGTGTCATGTTAAGACTCAGGAGCTACACCGATTAGCCCAGATCTTCATTTGAACTACAGCGCCTCTCTCTACAACGACACCCTATGGGAGACTAAAATTACGTGCGTTGTTCGGAGGGAGTCGTTATCAGTGGGAAATTTGCTTACATTTGCAAACAGCTTGAATCCAGATCAGACGCCGCGTAACGCGGCATCTGAACTGTATTCAAGCTGTTTGTCACTCGTCATTAAGGTTTTTTACTGTCAAAATGTCCATTATGTAACTTTGAGAAAAATAGCAGACGACAATTTAAGCAGACGATATTGCAGCAGTACAAGCATAAGACATAAATGTCCTGTTTAGGGACTGCGGCAAGGGTCGTTGCAAGGAGGCAGTCGTTGTTTGGAGGGCCGTTGTAGGGAGGGAACGCTGTACAATTGTTTGCAACATTTACAGAGAAGCTGACTAATACCTAAATTGGATATATCGAACTATTGGATATAACGAACTATTGGATATAACGAAACAAAACTGATTCCCCCATCTCTATTTAACGTATTATAAAATGGACCAGATAGAACAAAATTTGATAAAAACGAAAGGAATTAAATAGTTCTGGGGACTTCTTTATAGGTGAGATTCACTGAAATGCTTTTATGCTAAACCCGTATGTCCATTGTAACTAGTTTTGAGCCAGATCAGAATCAAGATTATCCGACCACTAATCAGGCTCCCAGTTTTATGTACTTCATATTCAAACTAATGGTTAACATTTTTTCGGCGGAGCTGTCTGATTTCTCCTTGAGCCTCAAACCTTATATGGCCCAACCAATCGTGAATGACCAGAAATGAAAGCTTAAGGACACGTGCTTAAAATCGAATAGTCTGATTGGGTAGCGGTTAGACTTGACTACTGACTTTTACAAATTTGTAAAATAAGAGACACATACTGTTATAGGCTGATTTGCTATGTAGCGGTACCAGTAGTAAACACGATTTTTCCGCTACTGCTAGTGAGTTATAACCGAGAAATTTTACGTGTCCCGACCGTTAGGTAGTGATTTGAATGACATAGTGTTTCTATTTTAAGATATGACATATTGTCTCAAGTTCGGCAATGATTTGATGCGTTCTGCAAATCAGAACGAAATTGTTCATAATAGAATTGATCATAATTTTAATCTAATACCAAGTATATGAAAAAGAAAGAATAACAGTAACAATTCAGTGAGATTACGAGAAAACTGGCGTTTGAATTTAACCTAGATATCGAAAAGATTTCGAGCATGATGGGTATTTTTGTATTAACACCGTTTTCCTCCAGCGCATGCGCATCTCTGTGACCTCAAATGTAAACAAACCGTGATTTTTTAACGCGATCGCAATCTCTGGGTTAAATGCGAACACCCAATAACACGTAGATACCTAAAACGTACATCTTTCACTTTGTAGATATTTTTATAATAAATCAGAACATAGAACTAACTCTACAAGACAAATTGCATACACGAATTCTTTAAGCGGACACTTGCTACCGGTGGCAACATGAATTTCTCATTTGAGGGGTCGTTTCAAACAATTCATATTCGGCATATTTCGGGGGTGCTTTCCAAAAATCTCAAATCAAAGGTGATTGAGGATATTTAAACAATCAAACCATGTTTAAAGTATAAACAACTAACAAAAGAGCACACACATACGAATTTTAGTAATTTATGGTATCTACAAATTACAAAATAAAAATGATACACGTAGATCTAGACATGAAAGTATAATTCCGTGATCTAGATAGAAATTCTCATCACTTTCAGTCACATCCTAGGAAGAAGTAAGTGCAATTCAATTGGCTTATAAAGATGGAAGTGGAAATTTTACCCCCCCCCCTTTGTGAACCAAGTAGTAGATCCATGTGCAAACTGTACCTTCTGTCAAGATTTTTCAAGTAAATCTCTCTACAACCACCTCTGAAAAAGAACTTATTGATGGAGTAAAAACAGCTGACAAACAGCTGACAACTTGCAGCAAAATGTAGCCCGATCAAAAGCATAAACATGTGTAAATGCTCTCTGCTGTACTTTCACATTCAGTCTTTGAGAGACCAACTGCCTTAACAAACTAATGATTAACCTCAGATCCAGTAGTTTAATGATTGCAAACACTCATTTTTGGCGACTCTCAAGACCTTCAGTCTTTGATTATATGTATGTGGTCGTAGATTACTGCGCGTATCTTATTAGATAAATATTAAGCTTAATATCCTGATTTACCATCCAATTTATTGCAACTTGGATAAAATCAATTCCATATACATCATTACCTTGAATACCTTCACCACCCATTCCGCCGAATATCTTTTTTAAAGATATTTCTTGTTAAAGGGTTTCCTTTTTTACAATTACTGTATTGCGTTTACATTAATGTTATTCAACCCAGTATCCCATAGCCTGTTTCTAGTTTCGAAGACAGTTGACCACTTAAAGCAGGTTGAAAGTAAAGCAGAATGTGCATTAAGGCACATTCTGCTTTACTTTCAGCCTGCTTTAAGCTACCATTTGCTAGAACAAAGAAAATATATCTTATGATGCATATTCATGTCTCTATTAATTGGAACTGTTTTCTTCAGTGGATGAAAAAGTTTAAAGGCGTAAAAAGGCGTATGTATGGGGTAATGGGTTAAACGGAAAAAAATGACATATTTTCAACTGTATCACACGTTTGCCCAAATTATGCCAAAGGCTAATTGAGAACATCGGGAAAAACACAAGTGTAGTCGTTTAATGATTGCAAAAATATCTAAATGTGTTACTCGATTAAAACAAATTCAATGTATAATTGTGAATAGTTACATGACCCAAAGGGATCCTTGAGATAATTCTCTAAAAACCTTCAACCATGAATCGTGTCAAGAGATTTCCAGAATTGTTGTAATGTTAATATGGCAAACCGAGGCATACTGATGCGGATCCGCACTAACAGCATTTATGTTTCAAAACGTGCAAGATAGTGTACCGGTAGACGTCTATTAGATGCATATGCTTGGATGAAGGCTGATCTACGTGCACACTGTTTAGCAATAAAATAAATCTGTTTTTCTAATGACACGGTTGATATTTTAATTTCATTTTATTTTATATTAGTAGTAATTACAAATTACAGGAGGATTAAATTCTTTACAAGCAAACACGATTTAGTTTTCTAATCCCAGTTTCCGCTTTTGTTTCTCAAACTTAAATTTAGGTTAATTGATTAACTCTTTGAACCCTAGTCACGCTTATATGCGTCATTTGCAAACAGCATAAATGTGAGGAGTACACTTGTCCTATGCAAACAGTGAAGACCCTGATCAGAGGGCTCCTTAAGGAGCTCTCTGATCAGGGTCTACGCTGTTTGTCATTTTGATATAGATTGTAAAGATCTACCCTAAAAAATTAAACATGGACTAGACTAAATTGAAATCTAGAAATGTCCATTTGAGGTTTCAGGGAGGAAAGGGTTAAAGTAATATCGCAATGATTGTCAATGCGCCGTCGGGCTTGGATAAGATTTTGCGTTATCTGGCATCTGATCATGATCAAAACTAATTGCAAAATTTCTAATGTATTCGGGGTAGGACAGCAAGGGAGTCAAAATATATCCAAGGCAAACATTTGGGCGCAATATCAGATACCTAATAACTAAAAAATGTTTCATTCCGCAGATCATCTGGATCCAAATTGTTTGCCATAGTTATCTTAAACTCGCTCATAACGTTCAGAATATTAAATAACAGGTTACACATTTATCAAGCATTCGAGTTAAGTCTTACGTAGTTTGCAAGAATTTGACTGGTCAGATTTGAGACCAGGCTCACGATCTCTCACTAAACTCAACTTCTTTATAACCTTGGACCTGTCATATTTGGCTTTTTATTACATTGTTATAAAGCGTCTGAGTTGAGTCTGACGTCGTTCTCAAGTGTCTGACTAATCAAATACTTGAGAACGATCTCACACTCAACTCATATTCTTTATCACCTTGGACCTGTCATGTTTTGCATTCATTGTAAACTGTTATAAACCGTTTGAGTTAATTCTGGCGTCGTTCTCAAACATTTGATTGGTCAGATTTGAGCTTAGGCTCAAATCTGACCAATCAAATGCTTGAGAACGATCTCAATTTCAACTCAAATTCTTTATAATCTTAGACCTGTCATGTTTTGCCTTTTATTGCATTTTTTGTGTTTGAGTTCGTATAAACGAGAAAGAGAACAATTTCTTCCTTTGCACAGCCTATTTTGAAAAAGGTAAGTGTCATTTGTACTGAAGCATTGTATTTTAGCATAATTCTCTGATACTAAAATAAACATCGACTGAACGGCCAAACAACAAATTAGAAAGTCAGTAGAATTTGTAAATAATTATTTTCCAAATTATATTATACCGATTAACTGTCGACTAAATGGTTAAATGAAAATTAAGAGAGCCGGTGTTACATGAAAAAATATGAAAGCCGGTGTTACATGGAAAATAAGAAAGCCGATGTTACACAACAAAATAAGAAAGCTGGTGTTACATGAAACATAAGAAAACCGGTGTTACATGAAGTTTTGACCTATCGTCAAAAATTGACAACGTGTCTGTTTTTACATAAAGAATCGACCCAGTGTCTTTTGTAAGTCTTAAGAATCATTTAGAATTTAGCCAATGGTCTTTTTTAATCTTGATTCAGACTTTTGAGTCTTTTTCAACGCTATAACACTTACGATTAGTTTGCTTTTAACGTTGAAAATCGACACATAGCCATTTTCTAACGCCGAGAATTGACCTAAGGTCTTTTTTAACGTTACGTTTTCACACGTGAAATGTTCACGTTAAGAATCTACTCAGATATTTTGCAATATTAAGAATCGTTCAGAGACAGTCCATGGTCTTTTTTACGATGAATTTCGACATCAGGGTCTGTTTTTAACGTTAAAAATCGACGCAGTGCAATATTTAAAGACATATACATTTGTAGTGTACGTCTTTTAGCAGTCACGGTTGATGTTTAATGACATTCAAGGCTTTATGTACCGATACTATCCAACTATGTTTGAAATTATATTTACTGTTTTATACAGTCATTTACAAAATCGAATTAACCCTTAGCCTGCCACTCACGACTATAGCTCCATATGCAAACAACTTGGATCCGGATGAGACGCCGAGTAACTCGGCGTCTCATCCGGATCCAAGCTGTTTGACACTCAGACAACATTTTCAACTATTTTGAGCAACTTTGAAGCACTTTGAAACTTGAAGCAGACGAGGAATATAGCAGACGACAATTTATTTGGCGGGCTTAGGGTTAAGGCCAAATCAGGGTTTCAAACTATTGCCAGTATTATTCAATTTTACATACAGTATACAGAAAACTTATTTTAAACAGTTTAAATCCTACTAGATCTATCAAAATCTTTAAAAGAATGTTCATCAACTTTTTATCATAAGTTAACTTTTAGTGATCTTTCACTCCGCACCTCTGTATTTCGGTTAACTCATTGAGCCCTAGTGACGCATATATGCGTCTTCTACAAAAAGTATACCTATGAAGAGTACACTTGTCTAATGCAAACAGTGAAGTGTCTGATTAGAGGGCTCCTGCAGGAGCCCTCTAATCAGGCACTTCACTGTTTGTCAGTTTGTAATATATTATATAAAACAACCCTAAATAGTCTAAAATGGACCAGCTTTAATTGTAAACTGGAATTGTCCATTGGAAGTTTTAGGGGACAATGAGTTAAAACCATCATCATACTGCCTTAGTCTTTTTTAACTTTGAAATGACATGGAAGACAACAAATTTGAAGCAGACGACAATGAAATGATGAAGGGTTAAAAAACTCCTATATCCTTTAAAGTATTGCTTACATCTTTGTATGTATGTGTAAATGTATAAGACTTTTCCATGCACATAAAGGTGTGACCCAGATGACCGTAACCGTGAGTTTAGGGCCCGCGCTTAATTTTCGAAATCTGTGTTTAGGTTGTGAAAAATAACCTTATAACTCCTATGTCGTTTTAGTTATTGCTTTCATATTTGGTATGCATGCGTGTATAGGCAAGTCCTTTCTAAGCTCGCAAAAAGTTTGTCCCAAGTGACATTGACCTTGCATATAATAGGTGTCCATGTGTAAATTGACAAGACTTTGTCATGCATGTATAAAGGTTGACCTTTGTGACATTGACCTCAGACTCTGCTTTTAAATTTCTAAATGTGCCGCCCGAGAGCTTTGTTATCTCTCTGAAAACTCTTGTTTTATATTAGGACCAAATTTAATGTCGACCAAATAGTCCAATGAAAATAAATTATGAGAATCGCTAGACAATGTAATAAGAGCCCCTGATAAGGGGAATATTTAATAAACAAATCTGCATCCCTGCATTATATCCTATGGTGCTACTAATCATCAAAATCGTCACTTTTCAAGAGATGATTGTTTTGAGTAGTAACGCTATAGGATTTTGTGCTGATATGAGTGCGAACATTTTGGATTTGTTCAGGTTACTCACTCTTATCGGGGGTCCAGGGGCCCGTTTTACTAAACTACTTACGCAAAATTTTTGAGTAAGTCAAAATCGTTTAACTCTTATTTTTCGATCATAAACAGCCAGATCAGAGGACGCGCTAGAAGCGCGTCCTCTGATCTGGCTATTTGCTGTTTGTAGCAAGTGATAATAAAAAATATAAATTAAAAATTAATATTTTGACTTACGCAAAAATTTTGCGTAAGTAGTTTAGTAAAACGGGCCCCTGAACAATACTAAAATACTAAATAGTCCAATTATAAAATAAATTATGAGAATCGCTAGACAATATAATCAGAGTTTGCTCTTTCTGTTTTCTTGTATACATGTATATGTGTTAGTGGCCAAGGCAAGCGATTTATGTTGATTTTGCATAGCCCTTTGACGCACGTTAAAAAGATGTCACAAGACAGGACTAGATAGAGAAATCAGAAATTAAGTGTATTTTAAAGTTTTGGTTTACGACCGTTTTTGTCGTGTGAAGTTTTATGAAACCGGCCGTGTCATGACAAATCGTTCCTTATTGCATTGCAAACAGAGTAGATAAAGGCAAACCGCCGCGGCTGGTCTTGATCTGCTCTGTTGGACACCCACACTCATCTAGAGCATTGTATTTAGCATTATTATATACGGTATTTGGCAGTGTTGACCAACTCAGATGCAAAGAATATTATGATAACGGTGCTTGGTGTGAACAATGTTGCAATGCAATAAGGCAGGTTTTGCCATGGTTCGGCTCATTTGTTTTGTGTGCAAACAGTTTGGATTCTCATCCAAAAGTTTGAAACTCATACAGTGGAGAATCTGTTATTCTTTCCCGTTTAAACGCAAACGTACGCAAATGCAAAGCACTAAAACGTAGAAAATAACAACTTTTGGACAATTTTGATATTTCATGTTTATCTTGGTAGCAAACAGTTTGGAGCCTGATCAGACGCCGGGTTACCCGGCGTCTGATCTGGCTCCAAACTGTTTGCACTGCAAATAATAGTATTAGCGTAAACGCGTTTATTTGGAAAGAATAACACATTCTCCACTGTACCTTAACACATTTACCCCTAGCGACTCTTCATTAACAAACATATACCCGTGAGGATTACACTTGTCCTATATGCATACAGTGTAAACCCTGATCAGAGGGCTCCAGTCCTATGACCAGGATCTTCACTGTTTGTTATTTTAAAATAATTATATTGTTAAAATCATCCCTAAATAGTCAAAATTGGACTAGACGTATTTTGAAATCGGAATTGTCCATTAAATGTTTCAGGGGTAAATGAGTTAATTATATCAATAACTTATCAAAAAGGGCTAATTTAGTCCGATGAACTTGTGCAGACTCATGTCATAGAAGTAAGAAGACGGTGTAGACATTGATCAGACAGCTTCACTAGAAAGTGTCTGATCTCGATCTAAACTGTTTCCAAAAAGCCACAATATAGGCATGTAATAGAAGAATGATTCAATCCCATAACATATCGAAGGCATTTGGATTTCTCGTACGTACATGTAAGTATAATGCCTAAACGATTTGTCGTTCTTTATAAATAAGTGTGGCCATACCGAGACTTTATAGAACTGATTGAGTCAACTAGGTTTTACGGCTCTGTAGAACTGAGGTCCGTTTCATAAACCTTCGTACGACAAATGTTGTCGTAAGTCAGTTTATAGAAGTCTCAATTATTATTCATTTCTCCTTCCAATCCTGTCTTGTGTCTTGGACAATTTTGATATTTCATGTTTATCTTGGTGGCAAACAGTTTGGAGCCTGATCAGACGCCGGGTTACCAAACTGGATCCAAACTGTTTGCACTGCAAATAATAATTTTAGCGTAAACGCGTTTATTGGGAAAGAATAACACATTCTCCACTGTAACAATATTGCTTTCTTATTTCATATTTAATTAAAATCTGAGAAATTAATACAGACGACAATTGTTTAACGCAGACTACGCTTTGGCAGAGCATGCTGGTAACCCTTTCCCCCATAGAAGCGCCTTTTAGCACAGTAAGTTTATTCCCTCACTGAAGAAAATAGTTCCAATTTAAACAGTCATACATATGTATCATACGAAATATTTTCTATATTCTTGCAGATGATAGCTTAAAAGCAAGTTGAAAGTAAAGCAGACTGCGCTTAATGCGCATTCTGCTTTACGTTCAACCTGCTTTAAGTGAACACCTATATTCAATACTATAGAGACATGCTACATGTATGTGGGAAAGGGTTAAAGCCCAATTTTGTAATCAGACTGAAATAGCAACCGATGAAAGTAATAATGTCTGAACACTCTTATAGGCCATGCCGATGTTTGAAATGGTTAAAAATCAGACATAAACGACTTAAACGGGTGATTTAAAACCGTATCAAATCGAAAATTAAAATACTGCTATAAATAGTATACCGCTGCAGTTGCCACGTGATAAGACCGAACGCATTGAATTTTGTTGACGTATTCCTCATTAAACCATAACGTAATACAGTGGAGAATCTGTTATTCTTTCCCGTTTAAACGCAAACGTACGCAAACGCAAAGCACTAAAACGTAGAAAAGAACAACTTTTGGACAATTCTGATAACATGTTTATCTTGGTGGCAAACAGTTTGGAGCCTGATCAGACGCCGGGTTACCCGGCGTCTGATCTGGCTCCAAACTGTTTGCAGTGAAAATAATAGTTTTAGCGTAAACGCGTTTATTGGGAAAGAATAACGTTTTCTCCACTGTAAAGAATAGGTTGATAACCCTAACTGGGTGTCCTTTTAGTTCGGTAAATGTAATCTTCCGATTTTGTTGACGTATTCCTCATTAAACCATAACGTAATAGGACGAGATACAATGTATATAGCGGACACTAATTTTGACCAACAAAGTAACTTATCTCTTAACCTCTGCTTGATCCATAACTAACAGGTCAATAAAATCTGACAATACATTGTAATAAAACGTTAAAAAGGTTTGAATCGATTGGGACTCGAACTCGGAGCCATCGGAATGGTAGTCACTCCACCTTCTTAGCTACGAAGATGGACTGTGGAGCATAACAACAATTTCACTGTGTAGAGTACAAACTATATTGTACGTGTAAATAGTTGGATGAAGCGCAAAAAAAATATCAAACAGAGATTATATGTGATAGAATAACGACCTGTGTAGTTCAAATAAGATCCGAATCAGCCGTTTGATGCAGGTTTCCAAATTACATTTCGCGGCTTTAAATCGACCATTGTTAGATGGATACACATGTATAAGGTTTAAATTTGATACTTTATATAAGCTCATATATATCACCTTAAAGAATAATGTGATACTTTTGGAAAGTGATAAATGAATTCTTATTTGTCTTTTACCTTTAGGCCCGTTTTATAAAACGTCGTACGACACACTCTTTTGTAAGTCAAACTTTTAAAATACATATTATTTTTCATCTAATCCTGTCTTGTGACATCTCTTTGGAATGTATTTTAAAGACGATCCAAAGAGATGTCACAAGACCATGATTAGATGGAGAAATAAATAAAATTTGAGACTTTTATAAACTGACGTACAACAACATTTGTCGTACGAAGTTTTATGAATCGGCCCCCAGTTCTACAGGGACCCGTTTCATAAAACTTCGTACGACTAAAACGGTCGTAAGTCGAAACTAAAAAATACATTTAATTTCTGATTTGCCTATATAATCATGTCGTGTGACATCGCTTTGGAATCGTCTTTTCAAGACGATTCCAAAGGAATACCACAAGACAGGATTGGAAGGAGAAATGAATAATAATTGAGACTTCTATAAACTGACTTACGACAACATTTGTCGTACGAAATGTTTATGAAACGGACCTCAGTAAACCTAGTTGACTCAATCAGTTCTATAAAGCCTCGGTATGGCCACACTTATTTATAAAGAACGACAAATAGTTTAGGCATTATACTTACATGTACGTACGAGAAATCCAAATGCATTCGATATGTTATGGGATTGAATCATTCTTTTATTTCATGCCTATATTGTGGCTTATTGGAAACAGTTTAGATCGAGATCAGACACTTTCTAGTGAAGCTGTCTGATCAATGTCTACACCGTCTTCTTACTTCTATGACATGAGTCTGCACAAGTTCATCGGACTAAATTAGCCCTTTTTGATAAGTTATTGATATAATTAACTCATTTACCCCTGAAACATTTAATGGACAATTCCGATTTCAAAATACGTCTAGTCCAATTTTGACTATTTAGGGATGATTTTAACAATATAATTATTTTAAAATGACAAACAGTGAATATCCTGGTCATAGGGCTGGAGCCCTCTGATCAGGGTTTACACTGTATGCATAGGACACGTGTAACCCTCACGGGTATATGTTTATTAATGACGAGTCGCTAGAGGTAAATGTGTTAAGTCGCTAGAGGTAAATGTGTTAAGGTACAGTGGAGAATGTGTTATTCTTTCCCAATAAACGCGTTTACGCTAAAACTATTATTTGCAGTGCAAACAGTTTGGAGCCAGATCAGACGCCGGGTAACCCGGCGTCTGATCAGGCTCCAAACTGTTTGCCACCAAGATAAACATGAAATATCAGAATTGTCCAAAAGTTGTTCTTTTCTACGTTTTAGTGCTTTGCGTTTGCGTACGTTTGCGTTTAAACGGGAAAGAATAACAGATTCTCCACTGTAATATATGGGAAAAGAGAACTATGATATTATATATGAGCAGTGACATCATGACAAAATCTGCCCTATAGCATTGCAACATTGTACAGACTAGCATCGTTGTCATCACAGGCTCTGTATCTGATTTGGTTTATACTGCCAACTATCGTATATAATTCAGCTACATAAAGTGCTTTAGATGCTTGCGGGTGTCAATCAGTGTAGATCAAGACCAGCAGCTGCGCCTTTGTCGTGGCTGCTGGCCTTGATCTACACTGTTTGCAATGCAATAAGTCAGGCTTTCTCATTGCACGGCTCAATAATAAAGATTCATCGACAGAAGGGTTCATACAAACGTATCTACAACACCTATTTAATACTTTCCATGTGTACATATTGATGTGAGATAGAAAGATAGAGAGAGAGATAGAAAGAGAGAGAGAGAAAAAGAGAAAGAGAGATACAGAGAGAGACATAAGAGAAAAAGAGAGAAGGGAGAGAGAGAGACAGACACAGACAGAGAGAAGGAGACAGAGACAGAGAGAGAGAGAGAGAGAGAGAGAGAGAAAGAGACACGAATAGAGAGACACGGTGAGAGATACTCAGAGAGAGAGAGAGAGAGGGAGAGAAAGGCTACAAAGAAAAATCAGAGAGAGAGAAAGGGAGAGAACATGATAAATAAATAAAGAGACAGACAGAGAGAGAGAGAGAGAGAGAGAGAGAAAAACAGAGACAGACCAATAGAGCGACAGAGATACAGAGAGAGATAGAGGGAAGAGAGACACATAGACATAGAGACAGAGAGATATATAGATAGATAGAGAGTGGGTGGAATCGGGAGAGAGCCATAGACAGAGAGGATGTATATGTTATTCACAGTGAGAGATATAGAGAAAGAGAGAGAGATATATCGATATAGAAAGAGAGATAGAGAGAAGAGAAGAGAGAGAGAGGGGAGAGAGCGAGCGAGAAAAACGCAGTGCAGTAGGCTGTGTATCGATAATGAAACTACGGATTATTGAAATCTGCACAGCCGTATAGTAAAATCCTGGACAGACACCAAAGTATCTAATGGATTATACTTAATAGCGTTTCTTGAGAAAAAAGTTTCCACAATCGATATTATTAAGTTTTTCGATATTAAAATGTTTAAGGTAAAACCACGACTTCTGATCAATCTTCTAATTGCTCCAAACTAATACCAAACCTGATAATCTCTACATATATAATATTAAAACCGTAATTTTTGTTTTTCTCATTTTATTACATTTGTGTTTAGTTTCGTTTAAACGGTGTCCTTCACGTATTTCGACAGCTTAAGTATCGCAATAAGTAATCCGAGAGATGATGAAGCGTTTAACAGTTCAACAAATATTAAATATATAAAAACAGATACACTTTTTTATGATAAAAAGTCACATACATATATGTAATAAAGAATAATGTATTAAAATGAAAACAAAAAGCTTACATGATGATGCTTGGCAGCCAGTTACAGCAATCAAGATATATACAATCTGAAAATCCGTCCATGCACCCATCGTTGTTTTGAGTATATCCGCTCCGAGTGACTGACGTTTACCAGTGGATGTTTGAAATTGCAACTAAAATTATTAGCAATTTTTCGAATAAATGATTGTCGTATCCTTTGCACGACAATCCCGCCCTTTCCTACGTAATGTTAAACGATCGTGCCAATAGCATCAAAGGCTAAAAAAATGAGAGTGTTTCCTTGATACTTATAAAACACGCTCATGCCTATTGGGAGATTTGAAATTTATATGATATTCTATACCCGTACCGTTGTATCGTGTTTACCCGCTAAATTTTCAGATTTCGTGCGACAATTTCGACAACTGAATCATATTACCTTAATCTCTTTTGTTCTTCGTCTAGTTATTGTTTTTTCAAAGTTAACTCTTTCACTGCCTTATCCCGAAAATATCAAACAGTTTGGATCATGATCAGACGCCGCATAAAGCGGCGTCTGATTATGATCTACACTGTTTGTCACTTGTTTCAATATTTATTTAGTAATAAAACATTTAATTCAATTTTGGGAAAAACAAGCAGACGACATTTGTTTAAAACAGATGACGTCATGTCATTTAAGGGATTAACACGTATTGTAGCTCATCCTGTTAAATCTGAGCAAAACCAATGCCAAAAATTGCCACTTTCTAACTAACACTATTATCTGAATTCGTAGAATAATTTTTCCTATGGGATTTGTTACTACAAAATACCTAAATTGATCGTTTTTCTGAAACCCTTATTATCATCATCTTTATATATAATTTGAGTGTACTATTTTGTTGGAGACGTTATTGTGCATTATTAAATTACAGAAGACTGGATGACTGGACACCCCAAACCCATGGGTGTAAAGCAAACAAGTGGTCATCAGATTTACTTTAAACGCAAACGCATCGAAGTAAAATGTAGAAAATAACAGGAAATTGAAAAGTCTACTGAATTATTTCATATGAGTGGCAAACAACTTTGAACCTGGTAACCCGGCGTCTGATATGGCTCCAAACTGTTTGCAATCGGCGTAGTTTGTTAAGCTTAAACGCTATTGTTTAAAAAGAATAATGTCTTCTACACTATACAGTGGAGAAAACGTTATTCTTTCCCAATAAACGCGTTTACGCTAAAACTATTATTTCAATTGCAAACAGTTTGGAGCCTGATCAGACACCGGGTAACCCGGCGTCTGATCAGGCTCCAAACTGCTTGCCACTCAGATTAACACGACTAGTCAGAATTGTCGAAAAGTTGTCTTTTTCTACGTTTTATTGCGATGCGTTTGCGTTTCGTTTGCGTTTAAACGGGAAATAATAACGTTTTCTCCACTGTAAGTATGCAGGGGAGATAGGGGCGTCCAAAGGTGCATTTTTGGAGGAAAAGGTTATGGTTTGGGTTGGACATTCCGAGTAAACTAATTCGATCGGCCAATTGTTGAGAAGATGTTACTCTGTCCCGATTAAACGAAACGCGGCGTCTGATCATGATCCAAACTTTTTGGAATAGCGCCTTAAGGCGTCATTGAAAGTGAAAGGGTTAATAGAGAGACGTGTTTTAGAAAAGGATAACGTCTAATCTAATGTTCGCCTATATTACTTACATGTATTAACCCCGTCACTGCCTTGCCCTGAGTACAATGGTTCTTTCAACTTCTTTGCAATCAGTTCGGATCATGATCAGACGCAAAGTAACGCCGCGTCTGGTCATGACCCAGATATTTTACACTCATTTCAATGTTACTTAACTCAAAACACCGCAATTTTAAATTTGAGAACAAAAAGGAGACGGCAATTGTTGAAATTGATGACGCCAGGACAGTGATATTATTAAGTGTACCTAAAAGTAAGGGTTGAAATTGGCATTTCATAAAAAAACTGGCACCATGTGAAAATAGAAATTAATATCGTACTAATGCTAAAACAAATTCTAGAATTTTAATGCAAAAATTGTCAGAAATCTCTCAGCATAAATAAAACATAAGGGACTCTAGAACCACTTGTGACGTAGGCTGTTATTTGGTTCAAAGGCTAAATAGTAACATTTGCAATGGTTTTTTATGTTAAAAGAAAAACACTGTTGAGAGAAAAATACAACAGGTTTTGGTAGGACGAAGTATGCATATCTCTGAATATGTTAAGAGTTTAAATGATTTTTTAATAACCCTATATATTATACAGTGGATACTCTGTTATTCTTTCCCGTTTAAACGCAAACGTACGCAAACGCAAAGCGCTAAAACGTAGAAAAGAACAACTTTTTGACAATTCTGATATTTCATGTTTATCTTGGTGGCAAACAGTTTGGAGCCTGATCAGACGCCGGGTTACCCGGCGTCTGATCTGGCTGCAAACTGTTTGCACTGCAAATAATAGTTTTAGCGTAAACGCGTTTATTGGGAAAGAATAACACATTATCCACTGTACGTGTAATTTTACGACATTTTATTAATTGGCGTCTTTCAATGCTTATACATTCATCAGTAATGCCTGCCGAGGGCAGAGGAATACTGCTTTAAGTTTGTCCGTCCGTTCGTTCAAAAATCATAGTGGCCATTTTAATACTGTAATAAAGAACTACATTTTGTTTTATATCAATTCTCTAGTTTCCATCTATACAACTATAAGCTAGTTATGATAAAAACACCAATCTGAAAGTATAAATATAAACAAATGAAAATCTACCTTCAGACCAATATTTAAATTTTTAAATAATTCTTTGTGTCATTAATTCCTATTATACAGAATTCCGTTGGTACCACATTAATTGTCATATGTGTACTTTGAGGTCGACGCACGACACACGTAGCAACAAATGATACGACACATACAATTGGGTGCGATACTTAATACGACGCGCGATAACGACGCATGAAAATTGGTCGTACCGTGTGTTGTGCGTCGTATCGTGTCGCGTTGCCAATCGTAATTGTCGAGTGTCGCGTCGTGTTGTTGCGGTTTGTTTCGTATGTCATGGGTAAACTTCAAATTACGACTTGCGACAAACGATACGACGCACGACACACGTAGCGACATGCGACATTTTGTCGTGAAAATGTCGTGACACGAAGGACGACAATGGGATGTGATGTAATTTCTTATTTTCAATATTTGATCACTCAACTCATAGTTCGGTTCAATTATTGTTTCATGATACATTTGACAGGAAATAAACTGATATACAGTCCTACCCTTTACTGTATGTAAGAGCATTAGATTCATGTTCCGCTGTCAAATAAATACGAAAGACTCAAGCAGGAAACGTAACACAAACAATACACCCACCTCTCAAGCAGAACACACACACACACACACAGTCATACCTAAACAAACACACACACACACGCAATACCATTCCTTCATCTACACACTAAATAGAAAACAACACGCAAGACAAACATAAAGCAAAGTGAATATAGGAGCCCGCCTTGGTACGGTCAGTAGCAATCAATAATTAATTATAAATTAATTTATTATTAACAACCACTGGGGGGTTAAACCTGGGTTTAGGGGCGCCCAACCTCACTCTTATCTCCTATATTCACCTATAAAGACAAAGAGTGTACATAAAATATAAACCCTGTACCAAAACCTTACAATCAAAATGACCGCCAACACAGTAAGTAAATACATGTAAAACATCTAACAAAAAATCTATGACAAGATTATTAGTAACACGGGAAAGAATTTAACATTCAAGCCCGTGCTAAAAATAACCCACTGTGGCAACGGTCAAATTGTACTCAAGCGACTAGTCTGTAGTCACGAGTAACTGTAAGACATGGATGGGTTTAGGGTACGACAGAGAGGGGGGGAAAAAACAAACAAAGCCCGAAAATCCGACATAACTCTCCCGGTTAAGGACGGCTTTAGAGATACATCATCATGTAGTGCTAAGCCCTAACACTAGTGAACATTTGGCAAACTTACAGTAAAGTGTAGGACTGTATAGCATTTGATACATTTCTTAGTTTTTTTAATTTCAAATAATTTTTATTACAACATTGTTTTGACAAATGTCATTCTTTAGAGAGAAATTATTATAAATGATCTACATTATCAGTTTTTTAAATAAATTCAAAATAATTTGATAACAACATTGTTGTACCAAATTATATTCGCTGGAGAGAAATTATTGTAAATGACCTACAAAATGTCAAGGCTCCAAACTGTTTGCACTCAGAATAAAACTGGTAGTCAGAATCGTCCAAAACAATTTCATTATCTATATTTCATTGAATGCATTGTGGAAGAATAACGTTTTTTTTTCCATTGTATTTCAGACCGGTAGCCAACTTGCAATCGATGGCCAACGACGACCATCGCTTCCTTTACTGAACTCATGACAGGGTGCGTACCACAATAACGGTCGTAAGCCAAACCTTTAAATAACACTTACTTTATCCACCATTTGATGACTTGTAATATATATTTGGAATCGGCTTTTCAAGATGAAGAAAGAACTAATAGTTGAGAATTTTAGAATCTGACTAACGAAAATTTTAGTCACACGAGGTTTCGTAAGAAGGGCCTCAGGAGCAATGACTTTGAACTGCCGGTATATGTTAACTATTCTAATTCGACCGATATATTCTTTTCAACGAATATAGCATACATAAATTGGTTAATATAATTGTTGGCGTTGTTTTCAAAGATGCCCGCATTGTAACATGCCGCTAAACCCGTGTAATTATACTTTATCGTAAAAGAAACGTTGAAACGATAACACGAATTGTATAATTATCCTTGGGTTTTTCATTTATCAGTGTTAAGTTGAATATATTTAAAGACTTGTTTTTAAGAGTGGTTTCAATCAAATGAAATCCACACCTTAACAAAAAAGCAAGGTGATTCATTACTTAAATAAAGAATAAGAATTCTTTTTATCCTTTTCCTAAGGATGTATTAATCTCAGTACATTGTTTTGCCCGGTGACCTTTTGTAAAAGTTGTGTTAACCCATTTGCGCCCAGTGGATTCTTCCATGTTTTATATTGGATTAGTCCATTTTTTATCAAAGGGATGCCTGGTCAATATTTTCATTTTGTTTTATATTGAAATTCCTTTCAGCAAACAGTGTAGACTCTGATAAGACGCCGCATAATGCGGCGTCTGATCAGAGTCTACACTGTTTGCCTATGTCCCATATATGGGATCGTGGGCACAAATGGGTTAAATAGTATCGATATTAGCTCGCCTGTAGATAGTACATGAAGAGCGTATGCTAAAACTGCGGCGTAGTCGTCGATGATGTCATCGGCTTCGTGGTGAGTGGAGTAAATAGTTCAAGAAAAAGCTCATAGCTTCTACTTCTCTTGAGATATTGCTTTTATATTTAGTATATATGTGTAAATGGACAAGACCTTTCTACATACGCAACAGGTTTGCCAATAGTGTACTTGACCTTGAACTAAGGACCCGCGTTTAGGTTTCGGAATCTGCGATAATGCTTCGTAAAAAGCTCATAACTACTATGTCTTTTGAGATATTGTTTTTATATTTTGAACGTGTGTGTATATATACAGGTTCTTTCTATCCCTACAAAGTTTGACCCCAGTGACATTGAACGTAGGGCTCGCGTTAAGGTTTGTTTCGAAATCTGTGTTGAAGTTTTCGAATAATGCCCGTTTCTCCCGTGTCTCGTGATGTAATGCTTTCATATTTAGTGTAAATGTGTATATGGACAAGACGTTTTCATGCACGTAAACGTTTGACCCATGTTACCTTGATTTCAAACTTTTCGTTTAAATTTTGAAATGTGCCGCCTGCGAGCTTTTTTGTCCTTCTGACAACTCTAATGCATAATGTGTCCCATTTGAATACACGCATAAGTAAATCTATTTAAAAACAAGCACGGTTTGCATTATTTATTTCCCGTCTATTGTAATATTTTCACTCTAAGAAACTAAATTAAGGCAAAAAAGCCCGGTTTGAAGCTCTGAATAGCAACACTATTGTTTTATAGGTAATAAATGTATATTTTGTAAAGAGATATTCCTCCTTTTTAAAGTATCTCTTTCTCAACAGTGACCGATTAATTTCTTGTCATAGTCGAAATTGTCTTAGTTTTGTGATTTCGTCTGATAAAATATGAGAAAAAGAATATTTACTTTTTCTGGATGTTGCAAGTGGAAACAGTTTTAACAAATAAATGGCATATTTCTGATATTCATAGCTTTATATTTTTCAAATTCAAAGCCTGTTTTTGGCCGTAGTGCAGACACATATGCATGTTCAGCAATAAATTTTGTTGTTACTTTTTCAACTGTTCTTACAAAAACTGACAGAAAAAAGAAAATACTTAAAAACTGTAATAAATCACCATGGTCTTTAAAATAATAGGACCTTTTCAAAATGAAAAATCCGCTTTCGGCGTACAATGCAATTTAACGCTAACACTGCGGGAAATTGAGTAAAGCCGAACTCTGTATTTCAAATCCTTTTATTTACATTCGCCCCGTTCAAATCTATTGAAACAAATTACGTTCAATTCGTGCAAACGTTTTTTCTCGAGAGAGAGCGGGACTTGTTGATAAGTTCCCCCTAAACCCAGGTTTAACCCCCAGTGGTAGTTAATGATTAATTTATAATTAATTATTGATTGCTGCTGACCGTAACAAGGCGGGCTCCTATGTTCACTTTGCTTTATGTTTGTCTTGCGTGTTGTTTTCTATTTAGTGTGTAGATGAAGGAATGGGATTGTGTGTGTGTGTGTTTGTTTAGGTATGACTGTGTGTGTGTGTGTGTTCTGCTTGAGAGGTGGGTGTATTGTTTGTGTTGCGTTTCCTGCTTGAGTCTTTCGTATTTATTCGCAGAGGAGGCGGGGAATAAGCATTTTTCTTTAACGAATTAATCTTTGGAACTCGGACAGCAAACATTTAGCGGATTTTTTAAAAAATGGTTCTGAACCGATGTATGCCATCCTATTAGCGGAACCATGGTTATCGACTAAAACTCTTCGATTAATTGTGACAAAAATGATATAACTTACAAACAGCAGCTGTCTGCATTTCTTTATGACAAAAACTTCTACATATTTATTCTACTTAAACATGATGTAATTTGCAAATGACGTCAAATCGGCATATTCGCGCAAAACTGTCAAGTTGTTGACGTTAGAATGTAAACAATATTACTTAATGTTTTGCTTTGGAATGTACACAGCATCAGTAATGCGGCCAGGGCTGTCCCTTATAGGGTACACATTATTCGTGATAGCAACCTCTAATATTGATTAAACAGACATGCGTACTAACAAAAGGTTTATGTTATTTGTCGATAATTCTCTGTCGTTTGTTTCGCTTGAACGCCAAAAAATTAAATGCATTTCATAACTAAAGTGTTTTTATAGGCAAGCTCGAATTATCTAGGCTATTCTACATATTGTATCTCTCATTCTGTCCGACGGGTACTTGATTACATTACTCCCTCTCTAAAACAACATTCAATTAGAGTCGTTATAGGGAGGGACAATTAAGACTTGACTTACATTTGCAAACACATTGAATCCAGATCAGACGTCGCGGACAACGCGACGTCTGATTAGGATTAAAGATGTTAGTCACTCGTCATTTACCTTTTACGAAGAAGACGTTCCAAACAAATCAATATTATTTGTTTTCAAGAATAAGGAAGTTATTGGTGTGCTCATAAAATCTAATGTGTTAAATATTCAATCTTCGCAGTAAATAATTCGTAGCGCTATTAAAGTTTTTCAACGCGGCAATTTCCCCGCCATGGTTTGGGACACACTTTTAACCCCCGGCTTAAGATCATAGACGTTAAACTATCCCAATAAACACGTTTGTTTTTAACAATTATTACAGTTCTCCCTTCTTATCAGAATCCAAAATGTTTGCAAAGTCGCTTTTGGTACCGTTGGCAGTTGAAGAGTTCAGTTAAAGGTAATATTGTTATAGTTAACCCTTTCCCCAATAGAAGCGCCTTTTAGCGGATTTGATTTATTCATTCGCTGAAGAAAATAGTTCCAATTTAATCAGTAATGAATATGTATTATAGGGAATATTTTCTATATTATAGCACATGATAGCTTAAAGCAGGCTGAAAGTAAAGCCGAATGCGCCCTAAGGCGCATTCTGCTTTACTTTCAACCTGCTTTAAGTAGTCACCTATCTTCAGTATTATAACTAGGCTATCAGGTAAAGGGTTAAGTGCCACTATTAAGCCATTCGCTGTAATGGCGTAATCAAATTTAAACAATTATCGTTTGCTTTTATTTTTCAAATTTAAATGTTAGGTGTTGTGACTTAAGAAATATTTTAATATATGTCAAAGAGTATGGATCCTGATCAGGCACGTGACGCGGCGTCTGACAGCATCTAAACTGTTGCAAATAACCGTCGGGGTAAGACAGTGAATAGGGTTTAAACCAACTCAAAAATACTACTTGATAAGGCAAAAGAAAAACTCTTAAAGGAAGTAAGCCAAGAATAACGTATTCTCTACTGTAGATACACTAGGTTTACATATGGTATATTTTAACAAGCCGACATGGTAGTAATAGAAGGGTTGATATTTTATGGCAAGAGAATTATTGTAAAGCTGTTTTTGCTTATTTCGACATAATTATATAAATACGACTGGCTACATTGTGCTATGCAAAATCGGCAAAGCTGGTATGTTCTGTGACTTGCATCGGAACATACAGGAATAAATTCAATTCCAGAATCCCTGATATTGGATAACCGTTCGCACAAAATATAAACTTATTAAATTAATATTCTCAGATGATCACAGCGGACATGGTTTGCTTGTAAATGGCTTATATCTATTACTTCTTGTTATGAACTTATATAATATATATATACCATCGCTTTTAAATTATATTTAAATGTAGTGTTAAGTTTTGTATGCAACATACTTCATGTTAATTTAATATATTTAACGGTCAATTCCACCATAAACATTAGACTAGTTCATACACATATGTTGGTTATTCTATCAACAATGTCTTTATTCCTTCTATATAGTATAAATAAATGTGGATCACCCGAGGAGACACTGCCGTATGTATGAAATGTCATATGAAGTAGACAGTAAAAAGGAATAGGTGAAATAATAAACAGAAAAGCTGATCTTTCGGTAGGGCTTTAATTGAATGTTTTTTCTTTCTAAAAAACTGTCTTGTAATAATTATCATATTTAATCAATTAACTTTGTGAATTTTACAATATAAAACTTATCAGACCACGCACGTATAGTGAAGACAATGTTATTCTTTGCAAATAAAGGCGTTTTTGGTTAAATCCTTATGCCGTTTTTAAACTGTTTGAAGCCTTGTTAGACGCCGATCAGCCCGACCTTTGACTCAACCCAAAACTGTTGCCACTCCCTTTAATATATATTTAATATTAGTTTTAGAGCAAGAAACGAGTTCTTTAACTTGCGTTTCGTTAAGTTTAAGTTAGAAAGAATACCGCATTCTCCACCGTATATGCGCGTCGTGCTACTTTTTTCGTATTGTGTCATGAACAAGCTGAACTTGATAAGAGTTCTGCCAACTCTGAATTCAGCGACCTTTCTTTAAGAACGGGTGTATGATCTAAGAGTATTGTCCATAAGGTTTGGTTAGGCAGTTTCTGAATAGTCCGCCTTTTTCCGTCAGTTTTTTTATCTTTCGGAAACAACTTCAGTATATAGTAAATAAGCAATTTAGCGGTGACTCGAATTGGATGATATTACATGTATCTGTTTACGGTAATTTCAATCGGCAATGGCACAGTGGCTATGTATCTGCGCTACCAACGTAAGGGTAGTGAGTTCGGTCCCCGATAGAGTTCGTATTACATTGTTTCATTATTTGTATTTTTGTTTCAAATCTATTTTGGCGGGTAGATGCAAACAAACCTTGACATTCATACAGTTATATCAAATCAAAGTAAAATGATACGTGCTTAAGGAAACTTGGAAAGAAAAGTTGTCCAAAAGAATTGCTTTTAGCCACAACACATTATGAAAAACATTCACGGAAAGCACTATGTTTTAATTTTTTAATTCGTTAGGCAGCAACTAGCAGAAAGTCGTTCTTTATACAAACGTTAAATGCTTTTTAGTATCGCCGCGGATACATACCGACCTAGCGACCAGCTAATGGTTGCTATGGAGTGTAATTAGGCTGAAATAAACATGCGCGACCAATTTTTTAAAATATGCTTTAATGATAGATATTTAAGTTGCATTGTTTATTTTTAATGTCTTATACGTGTTCGTTAAGCACACTGCGACAGTTTACTGGGTAGAATCTTGACTTTGTAATCAACTCCGAAACATATATTTTGGACTACTTTTCATACCGCATATTATAGAGATCGAATGGCTGTTCTATCCAGGATTACATCTGTCAAACCTATTTGGCCGGTATATGATATATTTATATACATGAAAACAAATCTGGTCAAATTACACATGAAATGGACAAGACAGAAAATAAAAATATAAATATAAGGAATAAACAACAAATTTTTGCCGTTCACGCGGTATGAATACATCAGCTTCGCAGGGTAAGTTTATCGTAAACGCCCGAAGGGCGTTTACGAAACTTACCCCCTGAGAAGCCAATATATTCATACCGTCGTGAACCGCAAAAAGATGTTGTTTATTCCTATATTATTGGCTGAAGTATATTTCGTGAAGATTTAATTGATCTATAAATAAAGTATACGGAAACCTCCGATAGTACCAACGAAAGTTGACGGAAAATAATGACTGCCAGGTCAAACCTTATAGATAATAAGTATAGGAATGAGATGTCATACAATAATACAAACAATTGAACTTAAGCCGTAGGCACTTATTTGTACCATAATAAGGACAAAACATGCTGCACGCGCTATACCTTACCCTAGCAAGAACAAAGCCTTCACGCGAATTGTGCACGCCGAAAAGAATCAGAACACAGTCAAATATATCATGACAAGTTCACCAATAAGAACCAGTCAATTGTCTTACAGTGGAGAAAACGTTAATCTTTCCCAATTAACGCGTTTACGCTAAAACTATTATTTCTATTACAAACAGTTTGGAGCCAGATCAGACACCGGGACGCCTGGCTCCCAACTGTTTGCCTCCAAGAAAAACATGAATGACAAGAATTGTCCAAAAGTTGCACTTTTCTACGTTTTAGTGCTTTGCGATTGTGTTTCGTTTGCGTTTAAACGTGAAAGAATAACAGATTCTCCACTGTACGCGTGCTAATATGAGATATCCTTTACAGCGTGAAAAAAAGGCTGCACATGTTAGCTAAACCCTCTCATTGCGCTATACAATGCTCCCTTCCTACAACGGCCCTTCGGACAACGATTCGCCCTAACAACAACGCTTGCAGATGTTTCCCAAACAAGAGTTTGATTTCTATCGCTATCACGGCTGCAAACTGTCTGCTTAAAACGGTCGTTTGTTCTTTTTCTCAAAGTATAATATTGGACATTTTGGCAGAATAAACATAAAGACGAGTGACAAACAATTTGACCCACACGGCGTCTTATCTGGGTCTTAACTGTTTGCAAATGTAAATATTCTAAAGGTATTAATTTCTCCTTACTCTAAAAATTCCCTCCGAAAAACAAACAGTATTTTACTCCCATTCGTTGTTTTAGACAGGGAGCTTTATATAGCCTTCTTTGAAATTGTCATCTGGCTGTTAACTTTTTGCAAATATAGTAGAACCTCTCTATTACGACTGCAAAAACGACGACTAATTGATTGTATAAAGACAGATGACAACTTAAAGCAAGGTAGCAGTGAAACAGAAAGCTTAACGAGCTTTCTGTTTTACTGCCACCTTGCTTTAAACAGTCACCTGCCTTAAAAAAATGATATTTAGTACAATTTAGTAGTCGTAAAAGAGAGGTTCTACTGTATCTGTAACGTCACGATTGACAGGCAAGAGGAATAATTATAGTTCAAAGAATACTTGGAATAAGTCTGGTTTCTTTACAACAAAGCATTCTCCCTAGCATCGTATTTAGTTTTACAATGGAAACTAATTAAAGGAAGGGGTGCCAAATACTATTCAATGCAGATATCAAAAGGAAGTTGGAGGAAAACACTCCTTTGGTGGAATGAAAATATACATTTATACATGAAAAAAACCAAACATTTGACTTATAGAAATGCTATATAGTTGTCGTCCGAAAAGCCATTTTTGAATCAGTTTTCTGCAATTCCTCTAAAAGATATCACTCATTCAAAACCGTTTGGCCCAGGTGAGACGCCAAGTTTCTCTGCGTCTCGTTTTTATTCAAATTGTTGGCAACAATATTTACAAATATTTCAGAAACTTATACATGTACAAGGTTGAATACACTAATAACAATCTATATATAGCCCCCTTTTGATAGACACCACCAGTAGAGTTAGTTTTGGATGTAAAACTATGGTGGTTTATTATCTTCAAAAGTGAACTCATTTAACAACATTTTAAATGACATAAAATACCTACTATTTACAGACCTATGGCTTTCTTTTATCTGTTTTACGTAAAGCGTTGGTCTGTTATTTCAAGTAACATCAGTCTGGCGTGAATCAAGCCACGCCGGGAAAGATATAAGTTTATTCTTCTAAACTATTATACAGTTTGGGACCCAAAATGAACATTGTAAATAGATTGGAAGCAGGTCAGACACCAATAGTCTGACCAAGCTCCAACTTGTTTGTCGCTTATGGGGCTTTCACATACACGGAATTTCTACGATTTTCTTACGGATGGCACACATTGGCACACATCCGTAAAAGTTTACGGTTTCTTACGATATATGCCACTTTTAAGAGTGAATTAAGATGTGTTACGAGTTGTTACGAGTTGTTACGGGCTATTTACGGTATCTTACGAGTTATTACGATATGTTTACGACAAAACTCCGCGTTCTATAGCAGTCGCACCTGGTTTTCTCTACTTGCACGCTCTTTCATTTAAAGGGTCACTCAATATAATTTTGACTGTACTTGACCCTTCACCGCCATAGCCCGAATACAATGCTACTTGCAAAAGGTTTGGATCCAGATCTGGCATCGCGTGACGCGGCACCTGGTCAAGTTCCAAACTGCTTGACACTCAATTTTGTACTCCTTAAATCAAAAAACCTAAAATTAAAATTTGAGAAATAAACGTAGACGAATTGTTCAAAGCTCGTTTCGTGATGACAGTGAAGGGGCTTTATCATAAACAATACATAATATTACCGCCTGCAACAATTATGTATTAGTTATAGTTCATTTTTTGAAAATTATGCAATATAACCTGGAGCGACCGTAGAGAGCGAACAGGTTATGTTGTATAATTTTCAAACAAATGAACTATAACTGATTTACCGTTTGCCTCAAATATGGCACGTAGGCTACTGTATGGTAGTTACCGTTCAACCTACTTTACCTACACTAAGTTATCGCTCAACCCAAATTACCGCTCGACCTAGTTTGTCAGCCAATGAAAGGGCGGTGGGCGGTTCTTTGTATTTTCGGAAGCCGGCGAGTTCACTTTTACATATGACGTCACACGAAAAACTAGAAAGTCGACCGGGAACCCTGTACGCGTGTAGAGCTCGCTGTAGGCATTTCCATTTAGAAACAAAACCGAGCATGAGCTAGCGTGTCACCCAAATGGAATTTAAAAATAGATTCAATTGAGGACGATTTTTATTTGTGTTCCGACAGTAAAGTTTTGAAAACTGGCGTGAACGAGCTGCTGTGGACTGGCGTGACATGAAAATGCTTAATCAATTGATTTGTTAAAAATTACCAAGCATTGAGCAGCACCTGATCAACCAAGATTCGATCCTTTCTATTCATGCATTAATGGAGCCAAGCAATAATTGTTTTAAATTCAGTTTAGAAAAAACCCCACAAATTATAGGGTTAAAACATCCTAAGTCAAGAGCATTCTTGGTTTTTAAATGACATTCATCTGGACTGTGTTGTTTAGTGCATTATACTATTAATGACAAAAATGCATATTTCACCGAAGGGTTTGAAGACGGTGGCTGTTTAACGCAAGAATTAAACGCTTATAGGAGCCTCTGTATTGCTTGCCTTATGCATTGATAAAATGCAACCGTATTTTATTACAATATTAAAAATAAACACATTTACAGTCAAATATTTGTAAAACGATTACACAAAAGAAGACAATACCCACATGTCGGCTGCTTAAACCTTTCAACCCAATACTTATACAATGAACAATTCGAGTCTATGCCATTTTGTAATAGGAGATCTACGATGTGGTTCTACAATGTTTGCTGTGGACAAGTGTAACGGGTACATTTAAATGACGAGTGTACTAGTCACCTAGGGTTCAATGAGTTAATGCAGGACATGATTAATGCGTTTCATATTAATTTCATTATGCACTAACTATAGTCTCCTGTCTACAGAAATATTTGATTTATTCGGGCCAAATCATTGAAAGGCCGCAGTACATAGGTTATACTGTAATTCGCAACTGAGCGGTTGCTGTATGACGTAATGATGCGTTACGCTCCTCCTTAGCACGCGCTGTCCTTGACCGGTTCATGACTTGTTTATTTCTCTGCCATACCCAAGTACAAAATTGAACGAATATGCGATATATTTTTTCATTTTTCGCTGAAATGGAGCCCTTTCATTGGCTGGCAATCTAGGGCAAACGGTAATTCAAAATACTGCTATAATATTATTTTTTTCTTCAAAAATTTCTCAAAATATAAGATTAGAGTCTCAATTTGAGTAGGTCCTGATGTGAGTTGTCGCCACGTGCGGTTTAATCTGGATATAAACTGTTTGCAAATGTTAGGGTTACGTGTTGTTACGTTCGATTTGCGATTAAGTTGCGGATTGTAACGGATTATTTACGTGTTGTTTACGGAGAAGTCCATCCGTGGTCTATCGTAGTCTATCGTAAAAAAGTTTTTGACATGTCAAAAAAAAAGATTTTCGTCTTACGGAGGCTTACGGATGTCGTCGAGTTTTGCGGATGGTAACGGATTGTTTACGGACGTCTGCGATGTGTTTGCGGATGTTAACGAGTTATTTCCGGACTATTTGCGATTGACTACGGTTTGGAGATCCGTTAGAACTCGTAAGAAACATCCGTGTATGTGAACGCACCTTTATGAGTTGTTACGATTTACCTAAGAGCACTGACGTGTTTGACCTTTTCAGTACCAAAAAGTATTCAATTTCAAATGTGTCATCATTCGACAACTGGCATGAAGTGATAGAACATCGATATGACTGAAATAATAGTTCACTTAGATTTTTGTGGTCTTTTTTGGCAAGATTATGCCTGTTTGGACGGAAAACCTCCACGATAATACCACGGATGACTACGAATACGTTACGGTCAGTTTACGGATCCTTGCGGACTGTTTACGGATCCTTGTGGGCTGTTTACGGAGGATTACGTGTTGTTACAACCGGTTTACGATACTTAACGGATCGTTACGATTGATTTACGGAAGAATATCTCCGCGGACAATCGTAAGAAAATTTTTGACACAAAAATATGGGCATCTTCTTCCACGAATCCTTACGTATCCTTGCGAGTTATTTACGGACACTAACGGATCATTTGCGGATGCTTACGATTGACTACGAGTTGGCGATCCGTAAGGAATCGTAAGAAAATATCGTGTATGTGAAGGCCCCATTAGATTAAAATAAATCGTCAACATATTTAAAATAACAGTACACACTTTGTTTGTTACATATAGGATCTGTCATGAGTCGAGAGTTGAGACAAGCTGATCTCAAACGAGTCTAGAACTGAAATATATTCTTTTTCTCAAATAACCACTTTTAACCTCTTCACTAAATCACCCCTTTGTAAAGAGTGACGTTATATAGTGACGTCATCAAATTGATCTCACACATGTTATAGACAAGGATATCCGCGATCGTTGTTCGCTATTGAAAAAAGGGGTCTAGTAATGTGAGAAAATACGTATTATTTCGTTCAAACGAGAATAGAAAATAGAGCTCAGGCTATAACTTTAGATGAAAAATACCACCAAATCTCAGACAACGTATTACATTTACTACCTGAAAGTTTTTACGTGTTTGAGCTTTTCATTGGTTCAGATTTCTTCTGTTAAACGTTTGCTCGCCTCAATCGCGACTTGACGCGTTTTTGAAAACAGTTTTGTTCCAGATCAGACATCGCGATAAGCTGGATCCAAACTGTTTGAATTCTTGTTTAGGTTACTGCTTTTAAACATGCATAAATCTGAAGTTTACCAATTTTGCAGATGACAAAGTCAAAGCAGATGATATCGCGACAGGATAAGGATTAACATTTTCACCGCCATAAAATTTAATACAAACGTCTTCACGATGTTTTGTGAAATTAGTTTTGAAGCAGTTCGATATAAAACGTCTCAGAATGTTAGCATTTCTGATCTTGATCCAAACACTTTTCAGGGTACAAGTGGACTTTGGTCTCATGGTAACGCGTTAGACTGCCACTCCATTGGTCGTGAGTTCGATCCCACGCAGGGCCATGTCCTTCGGATGAAACTTTAAAGGTCCCATTTGTTAGTGCGATATACAGGGCATTCTAAAGAACAGAGGAATCTATAAAAAGGAATAGGACATCGTCCGGGTCTTTGAATCCGCACCCCTCTCTCTGGGACGTCAAATGTGCCAAGAAGATGCCACAAACGGACATTGATCAAAACAAACCCATTGTTGAGGTTAGCTTTGGTCTCATGTGGTGACAATAGGCTTAATTTCATGCGAAATACTACATAATGAAGAGGCTTGTTAGTCATCGCGTCTAAGTAATTCTTGAAAGAAATATCTCTTTGAAGACATAGGGATGTAACCCTAACATCAATCCGTATACTGCTGAATTGTCGTCTGCTTCAAATATATTGTCAGCGAAACAAATCAAAGTCAATTTGTCAGCTATTTAAACTAGAGGATATTGAATATACCTGCCAAACCGTATGTATCCAGATTAGACACCGCGTAACGCGGCGTCTAATCTGGACCAAAACTGTTTGCTAAAACTTACCAATTCACGCCTAGAAAGATAAGGGTTGACAAATCAGACTATAGACGGTCTACATCCATTTGAAAACATTTGGGACCCCAATCTAACAACGTGTTCTTGATGTCTAATCACGGTCTTTGACTCTAGTCGATTTCCTTCAGTCAAAATGCCGTAATATAAATCAGAAAAATCAGCAGACTATTGTAGTAACTGGATAAAGATAAATAAAGATAAAAGCAGTAAATTAGTATATATACACTCAGTACAAAAAGAAACGCACATCGTGCTCATGCGCAGATTAAGAATCTGTTCTTGAAGAAAATTAAAATACTAATACCATATTTCAATATTGATTTAATTCTGTAACAAGCTCAGAAACAAAGAACTCAAAACCAGTGTGCTGCTTTTTAACCCTTTCACTCTTAATGACGCCAAAAAGCGCAATTGCAAACAGTTTGAATCCTGATCAGACGCCGCGTAACGCGGCGTCTGATCAGGATCCAAACTGTTTGACACTCGTATCGATATGTTTTATTTCATACTACATTGGATCTTACTTTGAAACGATCTTACAAACAACAAATTTGAAGCAGACGACAATGAAAAGGTGAAGGGGTAAAACTCTCACGATTAATTTGGCAGCGAAAGAGAACTACAGCTTATTTAAAACATCGCACCGATTAGTACAGGTTGTGATGCTACTAATACAATAATGATTTATCAACAATTCACAAATACGTTTCTTCTACATAAAAATAAATTTTGATAAAAAATGTGCGTTTCCTTTTGTGCTGAGTGTATATTACCACCCACTATACACATGTTTAACCCTTTGTCTGCTGGTCACGACTTTAGTGATTTTTGCAAACAGTTTAGATCCAGGTCAGACGCCGCGTAACGCGGCGTCTGATCTGGATCCAAACTGTTTGACACTCGTCTTTAGATTTCTTTACTTAAAAAGGGTATTTATCTACATTTCACAACCTTTGCAGACGACAATTTCGAAGCAGACGACATCACCACAGGGTGTAAGCCAATGTACTGGTGTGGGTGTAAAATGGTACGTCCAGGATTGGTTCTACAGCGCTACCTTTATACAATGACACCCAGCGGGAGACAACGGACCCGTTCGATTCACTGTTCCGATTGTTCCGACAGACGGAACATCAATCGAATGCAGTGGAACAGTGTTCCGGACATGTTCCAACTGTTCTGTTTCTGGAGATGGTGCAGTCGGAACAGTGACGTCATCAACATGGTGGCAATCGGGGCAATCGGCGACGCCAGATTTTATAAATGGTGCTTTGGAGTGTTTTTCACAACTCCTGAAGCAACATTCAAGCACAAATGTGCACAGTCAGTTAAATGTATCAGCCCTGTCCTGCATAGTAATATTTTGGGTAAAATTGGCCACCGGAATTTCAACAATTGTATCAAAACATTATCCGACACCAACCCCGATGCACAAGTACATGAACTATTTTTATCAAATTTTTATACTGGGTTTCTTGTTGATTATACCAATTTTTTTTATATGATATAGTAAAAACAAACATTATTTTACGAAAATAAATGTGTCAAGTTCCGACACAGACGTGGCTACTTAAGCGCTACAATTTGACTGGTGCACAAATGTTCTTCAGTATAATGAGGATGAAAATGGTGATTATTTTAATAAATTTAGCCAGTGGTACTAATCTAGTGCTGCTCTTTGATTCAAAACTATTCTCTGGACGGGATAGCAAGAAAAACACTAACGACTTTGGGTTAACTGCAATCATTATTTTATTTTGACGCCATTTTGAATTTTCAACTTCCTGTTCTAAATAGAAAAATTGCGTTCGATTGAGAGCTGTTCTGGAACAGGTTTGGAACGTGTTCCGAACGGTGAATCGAACGGGCCCATATTGTGTGTGTTGTCAGGCTAATAAAAATAGAAGTAGTTAACCCTTTTGGCGCCGAAGTCGCACAAAGTCGAAAAAAGTTTACATTCTGCTAAAACGCCGCGTGACGCAGCGTCTAATAAGCACACAAACTGTTTGTCATTCGTATTGGTATATGTATTAAGTCATACTACATTGAATCTTACTTTGAAACAATCTTGTAAACACCACTAATGAGGCAGACGAGGGGAGGGGGGGTAAACCTCACGATTAATTTGGCTCCGAAAGGTTTAATTATTATTAGTTGATCCACACCAGTTACCTAATCGACTATTTATTGTTCTGAACCCCTACTGCAAGTATTGAAGACCTAAATAGGTGGGATCCATCATGGTCCCACTGATCTGGGTCTATACTATGTGAGCAGGTAGAATATAATTGCTTCACGCATAGTAAGGGTTAAATCGTGCTTGCATTTGTAAATATTCGTTAATAACTTATGCAGATCTAGGCCTGGATCAAATATCCTGCACGCGGTGAAAAATTGTTATGACTGATTCCATTTCAAGCGGTTCGGGTTCATTAATGACGCCAAGTAACTCGGCGTTTCATTGGACCTAAATTGTGTGAAAGGCTGCCTCCCTCTCTTTCTCTATACGTTAGTATTCTGAAGGAAATGAATCAATGCTTTTGATGCCATCCTCGTGATATTTTCAAAATTACTTCATGTAAAATAATTTTGGTTGAAAGTTAGTAGATCTACATATCAAATTTGACCTTGTATTATATGTTATATTGTAAATATTTATGTATTATGACGAGAAACTGTATAGTTTAAGTCAAATAAACATTCTTCTAAAGACTTCAGTGATAGTTTAAGTCAAATTACTGGTGTTGGTGTTAATCCCATGACCGCTGATAGAATTATACGAATCGATATCTTTCTCACTGCTAAATTGTCGTCAGCAATTTTTAAGCCAAATTAACTCATTATCCCCTGGAACTTCTAATGGAAAATTCCAGTTTGCAATAAAGGCTGGTCCATTTTAGACTATTTAGGGTTGTTTTTTTGTAATCAATTGCAAAATACCAAACAGTGAAGTCCCTGATCAGAGGGCTCCGGCTCATGATCAGGGACTTCACTGTTTGCATAGGACAAAAGTACTCTTCATAGGTACACATTTGGTAAAAGACGCATATATGCGTCACTAGGGCTCAATGAGTTAAAGCACTGCTACGAGTGTCAACTGCGTCATTTGGATCATAATCAGACACCACGTTACGCGGCGTCTAAACTTAAACCAAACTGTTTCCAATTAGGCATCTGATCAGGATACAAATTAGTTAATCCTATTATAGAGAATCTTCAGTAAAGGTGTTTCAATCTAATTCGGAGAAATGAAAGAGGATTATATTTTTTTAAAGAGTGAAAACACGGTAATTAAGAGGAAAATACTAAAAATAGAAGCAATTAATTATTATTCCACCCACTCAAAATATACGGGAGGTATTCAATACCGTATTGTAAATCAAGCTGCTTGTGTGTACATGTAAGTGAACCTTCTGCACTTATGTACAGGGCCTCGATCTCTACAACATTACTAAATAGGAGGCAAAAAATGAGTGTGTTGTTCGGAGCGAGATTTTATAGGAAAGAAAAGGAAGAATAGGCTTACATTTGCAAACAGTTTAAATCCATATCAGCCGCCGCGTAACTCGGATTCTGATCAGGATTCAAGCTGTTTGTAACACGTCATTATATTTCTTCTGTGAAAAGGTCCACTCATATGTAACTTTGAGAAACAACAGACAGACGTTAATTTTAAGCAGACGATATTGTAGAAGTGAAAATGTTAGAATAGTTATCTTTTTGTGCAACAGCAGGAACCGTTGCTGTAAGGAGAGAATCGGTTTTGGGAGAACCGTTGTAGTGAGGGAATGATATAATTGTCGTCTGCCATCTTTGTCGTCTGCATCAATTCTCAATGTTGATTTAAAGGCACTTCTTTCTCAGAAAATATCAACATGTCAAATACTTTTGTTTCAGATCAGACGCCGAGTTACTCGGCATCTCATCTAAATCAAAAAGTTATCAACAGTTGTCACAAATTCTCCCGCAGCATTCGGATTAGTCGGTACACCAAGAAACGCTTACAGTACAGTGTTCCTTCTCTACAACGAAACCCAATGTTCGGAGGGAGTCGTTTTAGGGAGGGACATTGGTTTACATTTTAAAACAGCTTGAGTTCATATCAGACGCCGCGAAACGACAATCCGATGTGGACGATATTGAACCAGTAAAATGGTTAGAAATAATTGTCTTGTTTGGGAAACAGCGGCAAGTATCGTTGTAAGGAGGGAGTCGTTGTTAAGAGGGCTGTTGTAGGGAGGGAGCACTGTATAATGTAACTCTTTCAATGCCAAATTATCGTCTGCTGATACATTATTGTCTGCCATATAATGTCAAATTAAAAGGTTTGTAATGTTGGCTAAACGTGTAACCCGGCGTCTAGTCTGGATTCAAACTGTTTGTAAATAAAAACGATTATGTCGCCTAACTTGATGAGTTCAGACGACATGTTTGAATTAAAACGTATCAGTACCAAGAAATTATTAATTTGTGAAAAATGCATTACATTAGGCAGCCAACGAGAATGTCAAAGCTTTTCTTCAGCCAAAATATTTTTAGGAAATGAATACAAAACTTATGCATAGTTTTGACGTGTCTGTTCTGAAACTCCGTTTTTAAATCTCTACCAGAGATTCAGATATCGATATTATCCTGCATGTAGCAGTCGTCTTTCTTTGACTACCTGTAATCATTTTCATTGTTGTTGTTGTTTCTGCTGAGGTTTATAGTCCCGCATAAGCTTTATCAGATGTGTCATCCCATTGTCTCAGGATTGGGACAATGGTCAGCATCATGCCTATTGTTGAATGGACATTTTCAAAACCAGGCCCAGCGCTTATAAAACGTTTGATTGAAGTCCGAGTGCGTTTTCAAGCATTTGATTGGTCAGATTTGACCCGAGGCTCAAATCTGATCAATCAAATCCTTGAGAACGAATTAAGACGTAACACAAACGCTTTATAAGCATTGATCCAGGTTTGACATTATTGGTATGAGAGTGACTTGTGTGGGTGTAATCGAGAATATAAAAGTGTTACAACAAATAACTATTTATACTTCCTTAACCCATTTGTGCCTAGCGACCCATATTTAAGGGACATAGGCAAACACTGAATGTATATTCTGAACAGACGCCGCATCATGCGTTTATATAAAGTAATTCCACTTTGAATATTGAAAACAGTCAGGACTGAGAAAAATGCAGCCAGTCCCACCTGGCGCATATACGTAATAGTATAGTTCAAGGAAAACAATGAAACTACATATACTTTGTTAATATAGTTTTTATAATTTATGTTTTAATAAATAGTGAACTGGATGTAAACAAATTCATATGTCTCTTAATATTGCTAATTCAAATGCTGTTATTCTACAATTTAAGTGGTAATGCAGAGATATTAATGTAGACGATATGACGGTTTAACAATATTCAGTATGAATTATCCAAAACCTAGTTAACCCAGAAACCTTGGGCCCGTTTCATAAAACTTCGAACGGCAAATGTTATCGTAAGTCAGATTATCAAAGTCTTAATTATTATGTATGTCTCCTTCTAATCCTGTCCTGTGACATCTCTTTGGAATTGTCTTGCAAAGACGATTCCAAAGAGATGACACAAGTCAGGCCTAGATGGAGAAATCAGAAATTAAAGGTGTTTTAAAGTTTAGACTTACGATCGTTTTTGTCGTACGAAGTTTTATGAAACGGGTCCCAGATTTAAATGACAATGATTTTCGGACTCAAATGACGAATGGCAAACGTCGCTATATCTCGAACACGTTGGAGTCGAGCTAACCCGTATTTCTTATATCTTAAGTGGAACAAGCTCGTATTTAAAGTTAAGATAAAACGTTATTCTTTTCCAATAAACGCGTTTATGCTTAAAACTACTATTTCCATTACAAACATGTTGGATCCAGATCAGACGCCGGGTAACCAGGCTCCAAACTGTTTGCTGCGCAGATTAAAACAAATCGCCAGAAGTCTTAATAGTTTGTCATTTTCTACGTTTTTTGCAATGCGTTTGCGTTTCGTACATCTTTAAACGGGAAAAAATAATATATTCTCCTCTGTATGTGTCCCGCATGAAAACAATGTACAGTCAGATCAGATGACTTCTGAAAGAGATCTCTGACCAGGATTTGTACTGTTTGTCATTTTGTAATTAGTTGTTGAAATATTGACTATATTAATTGGATACGGGAATGGTCCATTTGATGTTTTCTGGTGTCAATGAGTTATTTATGGCATTGAAAAGGTCCCTTGGCGTATGTGTCTGTTCTCCGCGAATCATTTGTTGCGTTTGAATGTCGATGCGTCAGTAATGCGGTGATTGCTGTTCCTTTCAGAGTACACATTATGCGTGCTAAAAATATCTAATATAGATTAAAAATGCATGCATACTAATCAAATGTTCATTTGATATTATAAATTACAGCAAATATAATGCAAATGTAAGAAATGAAGTGATTTTTAGGCGTTTAAGCGAACAAAATAACAGAAAATGATCGGCAAATTCCATGAATCGCGGTTAATTTGCCGATCATTTTTCTTGGTTTATTTCGCTTAAACGCCGAAAAAATCAGTTCTTTTCTTAAATGTACAGTGATAACGCCTGTCATCAAAATATATACCCTAACTCTTCCAATGGCGTATACGTGTTACCTTAAACATGACATTTTGCACTGGTTAGAATTGTGTATCTTAACATTTGGACTTATAGGCCTATTATAAAAGTTATGAGTGGAAACCATATTGAATTCTAAGCAGACGTTACTCAGCATCTAATGTAGTTTTACTGGACGACGAAAAGGTGGTCGCATTATTTATTTTTTCACATTTCTTCAAGACCTGATAAAAGACCACTAGATGGAATCTAATTCACTATTTCCAGCTGCTTCATCACATCATGCCCTCCTTAATCTGTAACCAATTACATTTAAACGAAGTTTTCCCCCGCAACATCTTTAATACGTAACATTATTTAGTTAGAGGATGCAACATTTGCAAAAACGCAGTGAAATAATATTAAAACGCATTGAACGTGCGAATTTCTGCTCAATCCATGATAGAACTTAAATATGGATTGTAGCCGTGTCTTTAATAAATACAACTTTGCATGGCCGTTTTATTTTAACAGCCCAGAACGTGAAGTGTTTAACCCTTTACCTGATAGCCTATTTCTAGTATTGAAGATAGGTGACCACTTAAAGCAGGCTGAAAGTAAAGCAGAATGCGCCATATGGCGCATTCTGCTTTACTTTCAGCCTGCTTTAAGCTATTACCTGCTAGAATAAGGAAAATATTAAGTATGACACATATTCATGATGGTATAATTTGGAACTATTTTCTTCAGCGGATGAATAAAATGCATGTGCTCAAAGTCGCTTTTATAAGGGAAAGGGTTAAGTAAAATAATAGTAATGCAGTGTCATATGAAATATTGAGATACCTGAATACTAAGAAGTTATACCGTTCATTCTACAAACACATTGACACCAGCCAAGTACAGCCTTTCTATTGATCCCAGAGGGGTGGGATTGGGTGGTGTATGTATAGGTAGAATATATCCACTGGCCAAACTAACAGAGCGGTAAGATTCCACTAAAAAGTGACACCAATACATTCACGCACATGCATGCACCACATTGGCACGTTTATGTGTCGCAGTGCCGTAAAATCCAACCCAATAAATATATTTAGGTAATGCTGTACTATCTATAATATAGGTATAGTATAAGTATTGTGTGAATTTCGAAAAACAGACATTTAACCCATTTACTGTATTACCCCGAATACAATAGTTATTTCAAAATATAAGTTTTAATAATTCTTGTAATATTATTAATTATACCGAAAGAATGTCTCTCATTCAGGATAAAATTTCCATGTAAATCCGTAAGGTAGGATTTTTTTTTACTTTATTGTAAATGTAGTTATTGGTATTTTATCACTCTGTAAGTACAATACTGTATTTAACCCTTTCATTACCAACATTTTCGTGAGATTTTTACCCCTTCACCGTTTCATTGTCGTCTGCTTCAATTTTGATGTTTGCACGATCGTTTCAAAGTAAGATTCAATGTAGAATGACTTAAAACATATCGATACGAGTGACAAACACTTTGGATCCTGATTAGACGCCACGTGACGCGGCGTCTTATTAGGACCCACCCAAACTTTTTGCAAGCGCGCATTTTGGTGTTATTGAGAGTGAAAAGGTTATTCCATGTGAATCGCATTTGAACGAACAAACGTCTATGTGGTTTAATAATAATAAATAGTTAACGCGGCGACATATCAGTATTAAAACTGTTTGACTCTAATTTCAATATTTGTTAATGCTGGGTTCACACCAACGGCGCTTTGATGGCGCTTTAAAGCGGCGTGCAAAGCGGCACAAAAGCGTAACAAAGCTTGATTAAAGCGTCAGGGTCGTAATAGATCGTGGGAAAGCTTGGAGTAAAGCGGGACATTCGGCAAGAGCGCCAAATATTTTTAAACGGTTTAAAAATTTTGGGCGCTCTGTTACGAATTGATTAAAGCGCCTATAGCGTATCAAAGCTCAACAAAGCTTAACAAAGCGTAACAAAGCTCAGCAAAGCTTGACTCAAAGCGTAGGAAAGCTTAACAGAGCTTGATTAAAAGCGGGGACCCCAGGCGTCACGGTCTGTCACCACTTGACACGCTTCGTTAAGATGTCTCAAGATGTGTTACGATTTGGCATGAAGATCTGATACGAGGTCAGACGCTTTCATCAAGATCTGATACGCTTTGTTACGTTTTCATGAAGGACTCTCACGCTTTCTCAAGAATTGAGACGCTTTGATCAAGGATTGACACGGCTTTGTTACGCTTGGCAAGCTTCCTCACGCTCTCTCACGCTCTTTCATGCTCTCCTACGATACTCACGCTCTATCTCCATCCCTATAAATGGCGCTGCGACTTGAATACCACTCATTACATTGTTTCAGAAAGATCAGGTTCTGGTACATCTGGAACTTCTGGATCTTGTTGTCTTGACTCAAAAAGCAATGATTTTGTGGATCTGCTGCATCTTTTTTAGGCTCTGTGTCAAAAGCGGCATGAAATCGGCGATCTTGACATTTTCCAATGCGTACTAGAACTGAACAGAGCGTAACAATGCACAACAAAGCTTGATAATCGTATCAGAGCCTGATTTAAAGCGTCACAACCGCATCAAAGCGTAATAAAGCTTATAAAAGCGTGATTTCAAGCGTATCAAAGCCTGATCAAAGCGGGATCAAAGCGTGAGGAACCGTAACAAGTCGGGAAATAACTCGTCCCAAAACGGCAACCAATTCGTATCAGAGCGTATCAGAGCTTATTAGAGCGTAAGAGATCGTGATATTTTTGGAAAAGTAAACAAAAATGACGACGCTTTGCTCGCCGATTTAAAGCGCGGCATTCGCCGTTGGTGTGAACCTAGCATAAGTCAAATTACCTAAACTTTATTTATAAGAAATTAAAGGAGATGACAAATGTTTATAATTGATGATATCATGGCATTGAACAGGTCAAGGCCTTAAGCTTATGTAGACCGAACACATTTCTCAGCGCTAAACATGGCATTGTGCTTGCTAACAAATCATTTAACAAAGAGGCATACATACGTGGCTGCTAAATACATGTATACAATAATTGTGACATAGAAAGTTCTTACAGGAGATTTCTGTCACAGTATTAAATGTACAACTTCCAAGTGTTGAACTACTATCTATTTAAAATTGATTGCAATTTAATATATTTTGATTTCCTGCTAAAACTATTTAATCTGAAAATTTATTTCAAATGAAAACAAACATGAGTGTTTCCCCTTTATTTATTTCAGGTCGATGGTACAGTGGAGAAAACGTTATTCTTTCCCAATAAACGCGTTTACGCTAAAACTATTATTTCTATTGCAAACAGTTTGGAGCCAGATCAGACGCCGGATAATCCGGCGTCTGATCAGGCTCCATACTGTTTGCCACCAAGATAAACATGAATTATCAGAATTGTCGAAAATTTGCACTTTTCTACGTTTTAGTGTTTTGCGTTTGTGTTTCGGTTCGTTTGAACGGGAAAGAATAACAGATTCTCCACTGTAAGTGTGAGAGTGTACAGTGAAACCCCTTCCATCCGTAACCTCTAAATACCGGAATTCTCTCTAAACCGGACAAAACCTTTGGTCCGGTTTCAAACCCTTCTTTATTTTAACCCATGACACCATAAATATGCCTTTTTACGTTTTTGCTTCATTTCTACACTGAAGAAAATACAATCATGAATCATGAATATGTATCATCAGAAATATTTTCTATATTCTAGCAGATGGTATCTTAAAGCAGGTTGAAAGAAAAGAAAAGCTTTACTTTCAACCTGCTTTAAGTGATCAGCTATATTCCATACTAGAAACAAGATATCGGTTAAAGCCCCTTTAGACCGAAAACCCCTCTAAACCAGACATTTATGTTGTCCCCACACATGTCCGATTTAAAAATGTTCTAGGACAAACAAACATAAACATTGAAAGTAGGAAACCCTGAATATCAGTATATTACTACAATATTTTGTAATTTTTTTAAAATGGAGATAACTTTTTGTCTTTAGTTCTTATTATTATTAACAGCAATGTATATTTTTTCATAATTTGAATCGCCTAAAAATGGTCTTTCATTTGGTTTAATATATAAAAAAGTGAAATGCAAGACATATATGTTTTTGTCTTCGCTTATCGATGTTGAACCCCCCCCCCCCCAAAAAAAAATAAATTAGAGTATCTACACTTATAATCATTCTTTTTATGTTTCAATTCATCGTAAGCAGCTCTTCAAACAAGCACTAATAAAAGGAAGCAGTTTAACTCTTTGAAAAATCAATTATTCACTGTCATGACGTCATCAATTTTAATCAATTGTCGTCTGCTTTTATTTCTTAAAATTTAATTTTTGCTATTTTGAATAAATAATTATTGAAACGAGTGTCAAACAGTTTAGATGCTGATCAGGATCCACACTGTTTGCAAATAACTACTGTACTCGGGGTAAGGCAGTGAAGGGGACAAGGAAAGTTGATGTGTAAAATGTATGACCCATTCCGTTGGTAAGAGTGTGTGCTTGATACTCGAGTTTTTACTATATGTTTACTGATTTTTCAAAACTACGTCCTTTATTCATTAAAACGTTACGAGACTTTTAAACTATTGAACACGTTCATATTTTGTACTCCGGTTGACTGCTTTTAAGCAAGATATAAGCAATCAAGAAAGTTTCTACCCGAGTTGTTTTGATTTTTTTGTGTAACCTGCTTTCATAACTTGCCTATTTAGCACGATATGATAATCCTCGAATACATTTAAATTATTTAAATCCATTAAAGAAACCCGTTTAAGAAAGCAAACGATCTGTGTACTTCCAAATTCAGCACTACAAATCTGGTTATGAAGCGAGACTGATTAAGTGGGGAGATATGAAATGAAGTGGTTCTAATTTCAAAAATATATGTTCTGCACAATGCAATTTGCATATCGATCGCCGCTTGAATGATATTTGCAAACAGTCTGGATTTTCATCAGCCGTGATGTAACGCATTGTCCGATCTCGATCTCGTCAAACAGTTACAGTGGAGAATCTGTTATTCTTTCCCGTTTAAACGCAAACGTACGCAAACGCAAAGCACTAAAACGTAGAAAAGAACAATTTTTGGACAATTCTGATATTTCATGTTTATCATGGTGGCAAACAGTTTGGAGCCTGATCAGACGCCGGGTTACCCGGCGTCTGATCTGGCTCCAAACTGTTTGCACTGCAAATAATAGTTTTAGCGTAAACGTGTTTATTGGGAAAGAATAACAGATTCTCCACTGTACCTCAATGAAAATGCTTAAAACTTTTTGGCAAATAGTGCAGATGACAATTTATGGCAGTTCAAAAGGTTAATTTACAATATATATGCACAGTTAACCTTTTCTTTTTGTCACATCATGACCAAGTTCGGTGATTTTTGTCTTGTATCAAGCGACAAGTCTCTGAATATGTATCGAAACTGCCATAAGACGTTTGCTTAAAGCAAGACAAAAGTAAAGCAGAACAAACCACAGAGCAAATAAATACGAAAGAAGACTCAAGCAGGAAACGCAACACAAACAATACAACCCTTATTAACCATTTCATTGCCATTATGTCGTACTAACCCGTATACATGTAACACTGCCATTGCCATGATATTGTCGGTTTAACTAATTTACCCCTGACACTTATAATGAACAATTCCAATTTCAAAATAAATCTAGTCCATTTTTGATGTTTTAGGGTTGATTTTAACAATACATTTCAAAATGACAAACATTGTAGACTCTGATCAGGGTATACACATTTTGCATAGGACAGGTGTACATGTAATCCTCACAGGTACACTGTTTGTAAATGACGAGTATACTCGTCGCTTGGGTTGAATGTGTTAAATCAAATTGGAACTGTTTGCGTTCTTGTACTTAAGGAGCATTGAATAGGGTGTCAAACAGCTCGGATCCTAATGAGACGATGCTGTATGGGGCGTCTCATCAGAACAAAACTGTTAGCAAATGTCAGTATTGTCGGCCTCGGCATTGAAAGGATCATTCATTTTTTTCCACTACGAGTCGGATTGTTTTCTTTTGAGCCGCCGTTTTTGAGTTGATTGACCTAAATAATTCGATTAAATTTTAATAATGCAAGTCAATTAAACAAACCAATTGAGACAGTAAACGATATACCGATTTCTACTTTCAACATTTCTAAATCTGTTAATGAAGCGAAACTAATTAAGTCGGAAATACATGTAATATAATCTGTGATAATAGGTAAGTTGTAATCTGTTCTTCTCAATTGGAGAAATCAGGTTAAGAATTTTTATTATTTCACAGTTGTCATTTCCAATTTATCATGTCATGTCTCAGATACGTAAGCCCTGTTCGAGGGTACATGTACTTAAAAAGTTCTGTTACTTTGGCATTTTCTTGGAATTTACATTTGAAATCAAACAGTAGCACGCGCTTATTTGTATACGCACAATGACTAAAATAAATCGTACTTATGTTTTATGATAGATATAAAGATATTGTATTGATTTAACTATACACAGTTTCTCATCAATAGAAATTTGAATTTACAATACATAATAATCGGTACATAAAATAGGTCGTAGATAATTACAAATAGTTGATACATTGTAATTCTAAGTTCCTATCAATCAAATATAATTATATCATATATACTGCTTAGACCACAGTCTCGCGCGTTGTTGTGTACCCCAGCACAACAACAATATACAGTGGAGAATCTGTTATTCTTTCCCAATAAACGCGTTTACGCTAAAACTATTATTTGCAGTGCAAACAGTTTGGAGCCAGATGAGACGCCGGGTAACCCGGCGTCTGATCAGGCTCCAAACTGTTTGCCACCAAGATAAACAAGAATTATCAGAATTGTTTAAAAGCTGTTCTTTTCTACGTTTTAGTGCTTTGCGTTTGCGTACGTTTGCGTTTAAACGGGAAAGAATAACAGATTCTCCACTGTAGTTCAATTTATCATGAATGTCAATGATACAGCGGCGAAGACGTTATTCTTTTCCAATAAGCGCGTTTGCGCTAAAACTATTAGTTACGTTGCAATTAGTTAAGAGCCCAATCAGATGTCGGGTGACCCCGCAAAATAAATCGATTCGATTAAAGTTATAAATTTCTACATTTTAGTTTAATGCATTACCGTTTGAACGGGAAATTATAACATCTTCTCCAGGATACAAACGTTTGCGCCGCTTATACGGTTTAGTATTTTAGAATAGCAAAAGCGGCGTCATGCAACCGTGTGAATGTTTGTTAGCGTTCGATTGATTGCTTGAATTGAGTTTTACGGCACCGCGACACATAAAATTGTGATATAGTACCGAAACTCGTTCGAAATAAGAAACGTGTTATATAGGCACACATGAATTTCAAGGCAAAAAAATGGAACAACGGCAAGCCTACTGACTGGAAAGCATGCTTAGATAATAACTTGAAAACACCAAATAACGTGCTTCGCATCAGCAGAGGTGCTTGGCTATGTGATTGTCCTGGTGTCTGATCAGGCTCCAAACTACTTGCCACCAAGATAAACATGGTTTATTAAAATTGTCCAAATGTTTTACTTTTCTAAGTTTTAGTGCTTTGCTTTTGCGTTTCGTTTGCATTTTAACGGGAAAGGATAACGTAATCTCCACTGTAATAGAGTCTGACATCCTTTTAGATTTGACAGCTCTTTGGCCAGATATGGTTGAAAGAGCCTTTAAATTTAAGAGTTTTTTTTCAAGAGGAATTATTCAATCAATTTGGCACGACAATTCAATGGAATACAGAAGAAATAGTTATTAACTATTAACCCTTGTACCGCCACCTGATTTGAACAAATTACAGTCGAACTTCGATATCTCGAACTCCGTTAAGTCGAACAAACCCATATTTCAAAGTTAAAACGCGGCTGAGCCGCGTTTTAACTTTGAAACACGGATATGTTCACCTGAACCAAGCTTGAAATAAGGCAAAGTCATGTTTCGAAATATCGGATAATTCAAGTTATGCGAGTCGATATATCGAAGTTCGACGGCATTGGTCTTTTTATTTCTTAAATCTAAATTTGAGTCGTCTTGGCTGAAGACATGTACAAATGTGTTTAAGACAGGTCGGAACATCTGATCATATTAAAAACTGTTTCGAAATTAATATTGTTCTTGAGGTAAGACGTTGAAAGGGTTAATATCTAAAAAAATTGTGTTTGCGTTTCGTTTGCGTTTAAACGGGAAAGAATAACGTAATCTCCCCTGTAATAGAGTCTGACGTCCTTTTAGATTTGACAGCTCTTTGGCCAGATATGGTTGAAAGAGCCTTTAAATTTAACCCTTAGCCCGCCCAATAAATTGTTGTCTGCTATATTTCTCGTCTGCTTCAAGTTTCAAAGTGCTTCAAAGTTGCTCAAAATTGCTGAAAATGTTGTCCGAGTGTCAAACAGCTTGGATCCGGATGAGACGCCGAGTTACTCGGCGTCTCATCCGGATCCAAGCTGTTTGCATATGGAGCTAGAGTTGTGAGTGGCAGGCTAAGGGTTAAGAGTGTTTTTCAAGAGGAATTATTCAATCAATTTGGCACGACACTTCACTTGCATACAGAAGAAATAGTCATTAACCCTTGCACTACCATACCGTCACCTGATTTGAACAAATTACAGTCGAACTTCGATATCTCGAACTCCGTTAAGTCGAACAAACCCATATTTCAAAGTTAAAACGCGGCTGAGCCGCGTTTTAACTTTGAAACACGGATATGTTCACCTGAACCAAGCTTGAAATAAGGCAAAGTCATGTTTCGAAATATCGGATAATTCGAGTTATGCGAGTCGATATATCGAAGTTACACGGCATTGGTCTTTTTATTTCTTAAATCTAAATTTGAGTCGTCTTGGCTGAAGACATATACAAATGTGTTTAAGACAGGTCGGAACATCTGATCATATTAAAAACTGTTTCGAAATTAATATTGTTCTTGAGGTAAGACGTTGAAAGGGTTAATATCTAAACAATTTGTGTTTGCGTTTCGTTTGCGTTTAAACGGGAAAGAATAACGTAATCTCCCCTGTAATAGAGTCTGACGTCCTTTCAGATTTGACAGCTCTTTGGCCAGATATGGTTGAAAGAGCCTTTAAATTTAACCCTTAGCCCGCCAAATAAATTGTTGTCTGCTATATTTCTCGTCTGCTTCAAGTTTCAAAGTGCTTCAAAGTTGCTCAAAATTGCTGAAAATGTTGTCCGAGTGTCAAACAGCTTGGATCCGGATGAGACGCCGAGTTACTCGGCGTCTCATCCGGATCCAAGCTGTTTGCATATGGAGCTATAGTTGTGAGTGGCAGGCTAAGGGTTAAGAGTTTTTTTCAAGAGGAATTATTCAATCAATTTGTAACGACGATTCACTGGAATACAGAAGAAATAGTCATTAACCCTTGCACTACCATACCGTCACCTGATTTGAACAAATTACAATCGAACTTCGATATCTCGAACTCCGTTAAGTCGAACATACCCATATTTCAAAGTTAAAACGCGGCTAAGCCGCGTTTTAACTTTGATACACGGGTATGTTCACCTAAACCAAGCTTGAAATAAGGCAAATCCATGTTTCGAAATATCGGATAATTCCAGTTATGCGAGTTCCAGATTTATGAAGTTCGAATATATTGGTATTTTTATTTCTTTAATTTAAATTTGAGTCGTCTTGGCTGAAGACATATACAAATGTGTGTAATAAAGGTCGGAACCTAATCACGCGGCGTCTGATCAGATTAAAAACTGTTTGGAAATAAATATTGTTCTTGAGATAAGGCATTAAAAGGGTTACTATCATTTAACCCTTTACTCCATAGCCTGTACTAGTAGTGCATATATGTGACCACTTAAAGCACGCGTAAAACAAAGCAAGGTGTACCTTAAGGTGCTTTCTGCTTTACTATCAACCTGCTAAAGCTACTATATGCTTGGATACAGGAAACATTTCCTATATTGTACATTCAATACTGTATAAATTGGAACAATTGTCTTCAGTGGAGGAATTAATAAAAGACGTTAAACTTTAGATACGTATCTATGAAGTTAACCCTTTCACTCTCAATGACGCTTAAAAGAGCGTTTGCAAACAGTTTGGATCCTGATCAGACGCCGCGTAACGCGGCGTCTGATCAGGATCCAAACTGTTTGACACTCGTTTTTAAATTTCTTTAGTTACACTGTCATATTTTTTAATTTTGAAACGACATTGCAGACAAAGCAATTGAAGCAGACGACAACGAAACGGTGAAGGGGTAAAATTCGCACGAAACTTTTGGCAGTAAAAGGGTTAACCCTTTACCCAATAAAAGCGCCTTTTAGCGAATATGATTTATTCTTCCGCTGAAGAAAATAGTTCCAATTTAATCTGTCATGAATATCTATTATAGGTAATATTTTTTATATTCTAGCACATGATAGCTTAAAGCAGGCTGAAAGTAAAGCAGAATGCGCCTTAGTGCGCATTCTGCTTTACTTTCAACCTGCTTTAAGAAGTCACCTATATTCAATAATAGAAATAGACTATCAGGTAAAGGGTTAAGGGTTAAACGTGCTTGTTCTTATCGAACTTATACATGTATTCATAGGATACTAGTTAGTATCAGCTCAGGTTCAAAACTGTTTAACCTATTGTTCCATATATACGCCTTTCTACGCATGTAATTCACTCCTTTCCACTGGAGAAAACGGTGACAGTTTAAAGTTATGAATATGCATATTAAAGTATTTACTACATCCTAGCAGAATATAACTTAAAGCGGACTAAAAGTAAAGCAGAATACGTCTATATCTTACATTCTGCTTGATTTTCAACCTGTTTCAAGTGATCACTTTTCTTCAAAACTAGAAACAGACTAAAATATTAGTATTTAGATTCAATAAATATATCAACATTTAAAAACAGAATATTTTATACATTTTATTGCCTCGCGTTTGCGTTATTGTCCTTTTGTCATTAAGCCAGAATGTACTAACATGATTGCAAGTGTACATGTAGCATTGTGTGATCCATTAATGTGGTGCTAAGGTATATGTTCTGTATATATTCCCCAGGGAGTATGAGTAATATTTAATCAACCTTTGACGACAATCCGATGCATGCTTTCATAGGTCGCGTATACAGTGGAGAAGACGTTTTTTTTCCCCGTTTAAATCCAAACGTAACACAAACGCAATCCACTCAAATGTAGGACACTACACGTTCTTACTTTTTATTTTAATCTTGGTGGCAAACACTTCCGCAGTGAACATGTTATAAACGAAACCAAAATGCAATACAACTAAATATAGAAGTTTACAGATGTTTGAATATGTTTTTGATTTATTTTAATCTGAGTGGCAAACTGTTTGGAGTCTGGTCAGACGCCGGGTTACCCGGCGTCTGATCAGGATCCAAACTGTTTGCAATGGAAGTAATAGTTTTAGCGTAAACGTTACCCGGCGTCTGATCAGGATCCAAACTGTTTGCAATATGAATAGAAGTAATAGTTTTAGCGTAAACGCATTTATTGGGACAGAACTATATCTCCTCCACTGTAGATACGAAGGTTTTCTGTTCCATCAAAAAACGAGACAATCAGATCTAGGTCAAATAGAAACAACGTTGCACAACGATAAACAGTTTTCTTGTTATAATATCGTATGCCCCGACACTGTTGTACGTCATATTCTAGTTTCGTATATAATTGCCATGGCTTTAGTACATCACTCTTTCACATGTTTGAACATAACCGAACGTCAATAACCCCTGCGTTCGACCTGAATCTAAACTCTGCCAGTATAATACCGATTTAGCTGTACAGTGGAGAATATGTTATTCTTTCCCGTTTAAACGCAAACGAAACGCAAACTAAACGTAAAACGTAGAAAGGTACCACTTTTGGACGATTCTGATAATTCATGTTTATCTTGGTGGCAAACAGTTTAGATCCTGATCAGACGTCGGGTTACCCGGCTTCTGATCTGGCTCAAAACTGTTTTCAATAGAAACAAAAGTTTGAAAGTAAACGCGTTTATTTGGAAAGAATAACGTTTTCTCCACTGTATGTTGCATGTACAAGTGTTAAGTGTGAAGCTATTTATCTTAAATCCCTTCAGCATGTTAAGCAATCAAACATTAGCTTACGGATATTCTAGAGAAACGGTTTGGATAGGAAAAAAATAATTGTAAATTTCGTTTTTCAACATGTTAGAAGCTTTGTCATTCGCGAACGAGTCGTCGTGTTTAACAAACAACGCAGGTTTTGGCCTTTCATATATTTACCGAGAAGACGTAAATAAACACCCGTCCAACAGGAGAGAATTATTTGGCATTTTGTCTAGACCCAACCTGCTTGCAATGATTCAAAATTCGCTAAGCAGCACAAGGATAAACGGTGGGTCGCGTAAAACAATCTAGATTAGTTCATCTGTTAGACAAACGGCTCTCTTAAAATGTAGCTTTTATCATGCTTAACGCAATACAATGGAGAGGTGTTATTCTTCCCCGTTTTGAAGAAAAGCAAAGCTAAAAGCGGTCCAAAAATGATTTGTTTAGTGTGGGGGCCAAATAGCTTGGAGTACATTCAAGTTATCCGGTGTTTGATCTGGCTCCAACCTATTCGCAATGAAAATAGTTGATTTAGCGTAAATGAGTTTATTGGGAAAGCTGAACTTGTTAACCCATTTGTGCCCACGGTCCCATATATAGGACATATGCAAACAGTGTAGACTCTGATCAGACGCCGCATTATGTCTTTATGTATGTTTTGAACGTCCAAACATCAAAACAAGTTGCCAAATATTTTGCTCGAGATTATGCGGCGTCTGATCAGAGTCTACACTATTTGCTGATAGAAATTTCAATATAAAACAAAATGAAAATTATAATTTTGACCAGGCATACCTTTGATAAAAAATGGACTAATCCAATATATAAAACATTGAAGAATCCACTGGGCGTAAATGGGTTAATCTAAATCAGAAACTGAGTATTTGAGCGTCTAATCTCGAGCAAATATATTTGGCAACTTGTTTTGATGTTTGGACGTTCAAAACATACATAAAGACTAAAATTGGATGTGCAAACGACATGTTCTACAATACTATAACGGATAGAACGTTATTCTAATTTAATAAACATGTTTATGCTAAAACCGTTGTTTTTATTGCAAGCAGTTTGGAGCCAGATTGGACGCCGTAAAACCCAATTTCTACATTTTACTGCATTGCGGTTACATTTCACTTAAACAAGAAAAATGTCTTATCGGCTGTATGATAATTCATGTTAAAGGTTAAACATATTCCCTGTCAAATAGCACGTAAGGGCATCATAATAAAACCTATCTTGAACTAAAACTCTGATTAAAAACAATTGCTACTATTTGCTAACTTTATCGTAGGTATTATTCCGTTACCAAGCAACATACTTTAATTACAAACAGAAAAGGCATACATGAGAATAGATCACATAAATGCGTTTCTCTTAATCATTTGATCCCTTTGTACTCATATACGCACGTCCTTTGCAATCAGTGTACCTGTGAAGGAGTCCTCTTCTCAGGGTCTGAACTGTTTGTTATTGCTAAACGTTGGCGATAAACAACCATAAATAGTACAGTGGAAAATGTGTTATTCTTTCCCAATAAACGCGTTTACAGTAAAACGTTTATTTCCATTGCAAACAGTTTGGAGCCAGGTCAGATGCCGAGTAACCCGGTGTCTGATTAGGCTCCAAACTGTTTGCCACTCAGATCAAAATGAATTTCAAGAAATGTCTAAAACATGACTTTTCTACTTTTCAGTGTTATGCGTTTGCGTTTCGTTTGCGTTTAAACGGAAAAGAATAACGTATTCTCCACTGTAAAACATTGACTAGATTACATTAATAACTGGAATTGTCCTTTCGAAGTTTCAGAGAAGAAAGGGAAATGCCATAGGCGACATTACAGATGGGATCCGCATAATTCGACGTCTGATCAGGGTTTGAACTATTCGACACAAAGGTATCAATATTTGTTTAACTATACATTTGTAAACACTTAATCCAACAGGCCGTGTCTTCGATTTAAAGTCAGTTGAGTACTTAAAGCATATTCAAAGAAAAGCAGAATGCGGCTGAAGGCGCATTATGCTTTACTTTCAATCTGCTTTAAGCTGCCGATTTCTAGGATATATGAACTATTTATCATGTTGCACATTCAATACAATATAAAAGGTAAATATTTTCTCCAGTAGACTCTAGAGGAATGAAATGAATGCACAAAAAGGCGTATCCAGGTGTTCAAACTCTTTGAAGACAATTTCAAAAGCAGACGATAAAATTCCAAATTTGAAAGTTTAAACCAGTTTGACTGAATAAGTATCTAAACAAATATCACGCGTCGCCCGATCTGACTCCAAACTGATAGAAAATCGACTTGAATTGCCTGTGGCGGGAAAAGACTAAACTTATCGTCTGAATAAAGCTGTCAAATGAAATGCGTGCCCAAGAACTAGGATGTTCTTAGCGCATACCCACCGAGCTGCAAAACGATAATACCCTCAGCAAACAGTTTGGATCCTCACGAGGCGCCACGTAAAACAGCGTCTAATCAGAAGTAATATTGTTTGACACTTTGATAATGTTTTGTGAAAAAATTAGAAACATTAAAAAATTACAGACGACAATTGTCACAGACGATGTTTGTTTTCTTTGTTAACGTCCATTCCTGCCATCTATGGGCACATTGGACGCCCCAGAGAGAGGGGAGCAGATACAGAGACCCTGGCGCGATGCCCTACTCTTATTAGCGACAGAGTTGTCTGGTTCTTTTAGATGCCCAGTGTAAAGCACTGATACATCGGACCTCGGTGTATTAAGTCTCCATCAAATGACTTGGTCCGGCGGGGAATCAAACTCACGACCCCTGGCGTCGTAATCGAGCACTTTACCCCTCGGCTACGTCCGCCAATTTGTCACAGACGAAGAAAGAACGCTGTGTTCAAAGAGTTATATTGAAACCTTTACCAAACACAATGCATTTAAGTATAAACAATGAAAGTTAATCTGAGAGTCGAACAATCTCGGGCCTAAGGCAATAGTTCATAGAGTGTAAATGCGTTAAATCCTTACAATACCTACTCCGTCTACACTGTCCTTAACAAATTGTTTGGATCTTGATCAGACGCCGCGTGACGCGGCGTCTGATCAGGATCCAAACTATTTGAACCTAAACAGCAATATTACATTATCGTTTTCCCCGCTCGTATTTGAGGATGGACTAAGGTTTTTTTCAGTTCATTTTGGACAAATAAAGCTGGTCAAAGCTTTAAATGAACTCTTTGACTCTGCAACTTAAAATGAACACTTCCAGTTTCCAATTAAATATGGCTCCTTCAGCCCCTGATCAGATCAGAGTTTACATTGTTTGTATTGGACAAATGTGCTCTTCTCTAGTACACTGTTTGTTCGGATGAGATTCCGCGTCAATCGGCATCTCGCAGGGGTCTCAATCTCTTTGACACTATGTCATTTCTCCGAACCAATACGTAATAGGAAAGGTTACTGAAAGCAGCAATCTTTCAAGATGACAGTTTCTCCAATGTGGCCTATATTTTTTTTTTTACAAATCTGTACATTGTTCACATCATAAAAAAGTTAAACATGTGTCAAATAAGAAAAGCTAAAATGATTACGGGACAGTCAAACTTGTTCATGTATCATGCGGCTGATCTATTTAGAAACGTTGGGCTACCATAAGATAGGAGACTGTCAAATGCAGGGCAAAAGCGAAGCAGATACATGTAGTTGCAATAGAAGCTACCTGCTTTACGATTTAGCTGACTTAAGCTGCTACTAATACTAAAGAATGATCGATCAATTATTTTGGAGGGTCGCTAACCGAACATTCCAGAGATACGCCTTAAATGTACCCTTCACTAAAGAAAATAGTTTTCACAGTAATGAATTTGTACTGTAAAAAATCATATATGTATCCTAGCAGGTGGTAACTTAAAGCAGGTTGAAAGTAAAGCAGAATGCGGATTTATGGTTAACCTGTTTTAAGGGTGTATCAATGTCATGACTTTGGGAACTTTTCAAAGTATATGAAAACACTCTATGATGGTTTTGTATTGAAGAGCTATTTAAGATGAATGAAAGAATAGAAAAAGTGTACATTTTGGTGAACAACAGTTGGCTCTACGGCCATGTAAAATTTACCCCACCCACTTCCTCTTATTTTGTCCTTTTCAAACAGCCCGCTTCAATAAAACCCATTTTAAATGAAAACAAATATGATAATTTGGTTTTGTGTTATTTATTTCCTATCTATGGTAGTATTTCTTCATACAAAAACTAATTTAAGAAAAAAAAGGCACCAAATGTAGAATTTATAAAGCTCTAAATATCATCGGTATGGTACTTTTTTGTAAATTTTGTAAGGGGCGATAACTCTTTTTACTTTAATAACTCAACATTTTCAACACTGACCTTTCAATTTCTTTTCATATTTTGAACTGCCTTAGCATGGGCTTTCATCTGGTAGAATATAAGAAAAAGTTAAATACTAGAACTATTTCATTTTCAAACTTTTTTACTTTTTTTCATAAAATAAAAAATCTAATAAAATCATACCCTATATAAAGCATATTTTTGATATTCAAGGATCCATATTGTTCAAACCTGGTGCCTGCTTTGTCTAAATTTGGTTTATATATGTGAACATACCACCATAGACATGAAATAAATAAAGAAAACCCAAATTACCATGTTTGTTTTGTTTTGAAATAGATTTTACTGAAGCTTGTACTCTGAATGGGTAAAATTTGAAGAAAAAAATCCAAATTTGACATACCTTTTTCAAATCGCTGTAGCTCAAAAAAAGGACACCACCATATATATTTTTTTTCATTTTTTCATTCATCATAAATAGCTCTTCCAAAAAAACAATGATAGAAAAAAAGTTTAATACTTTGAAAAAATGGCTCATGACATTGATACACCCTTAAGTCATTTGAGGAACCGGCTCATAAAAGTTTTACTGTACTAAACTGAAACGACGAGATCTCTGGGACAAATCTGATTTCCTATTTCTCAGACTCTTGCGTATCTGGTTCCTACATGTTTGAAATGTAAAATATAACAGAAACAAACAATTGAAAGGTTTGATTAATCTGTCTACGGTTGTTTGTTTTTAAAAACAACAGGGACATTTTACTACCCATCCTCTCGTCTTGTCTGAAAGGTTATTTCTGGTATATTTAACACCTTCACTGCCGTGACGTCATCAATATTAAACAATTGTCGTCTGCTTTTATTTCTTAAATTTCAATTTATGCTATTTTGATTTAGTAATAATTGAGATGAGTGTCAAACAGTTTGGGTCCTGATCAGACGCCGCGTTACGCGGCGTCTGATCAGGATCCAAACTGTTTGCAAATAACTATTGTACTCGGGGTAAGGCAGTGAAGGGGTTAAGAAACTAGACCACTTGAATTAAATTGAACTATTTTTTTCGATAAAAATGAAAAAAAAAAGAAAGATGAAATGTTTCCAATTAAAGAACGCCAAAATCGAAGTACTAAACACATTGACGCCATAAAAAATTACGACTTCTTATAAAAATGAAAAACCTTTTATCAATATATTCGTTTTTTGCGTTGTAGCTCTATTACTTAACTTTAGATAAACTGTAATGTTAAAGTTTCTATAAATGTGTGGTTTTAATATTGGTTCAAGTTGGTTTTGTTGAGACTAATAACCGCGCCATATTAACTATTTACTTATGGTATAGTTTTACCGTCCGCAAATAAGAAATGCCAGTCGTGTATCTCCAAAGCTATATTTGTTTCATTTAAGGAAAAGTATTCCTTTTTGGGAAGAATTGCTTACATAACTGCTCGAATAACGTTTGGTATAGTAATAACCTTTTTTGTTCAAAAGGGCATGTTACCCGCTTATTACCAAAGAAAAAATTGTTTCAATTAATGACAGGTAGATCTACTCCTTTTTGAAAAAAATGTTTTACTTCACTACTCGAATAAGTTTTGGTATAGTACCGATAGACGAGTGACTTTTATTTACATTAATGTTTTAAGATCCATTCTTCCGTTGGTGTATTGTATAATGAAGCATATATAGTTTGGCATTAAACTTTGCCAGTAATGAGAATAAGAATAGTACAGTAGTGCATGGTACACACAGACATTAAATCAGCCCGTTAACCCATTTTCGCCGAGTCGATTCGTCCAAGGTTATATCATGGATTAGTCCATTTTTTAACTTAGGGATGCCTGGACTAAATTTACATTTTCGTTTTGTTTTATATTGACATTCGTAACAACAAACAGTGTATGCTCTGACCAGACGCAACATCATGCAGCGTTTGACCATATTCTACCCTGTTTGGGTATGTCCCTTTTATTGGACACTAGGCACAAATTGGTTTTAAACAATGTTTACACTAAACACGAAACAACCTATGGGAAGTAGAGAGGTTGAGTATGCGACTGAGCCATTGATCGGAATGCTTATATGGATAATAGGGGCAAAGCATGTTACAATCATGTTTCACAGTTTATTACGTCATATGGCCACCGGTCCATACACAAATACGTTCACATATAAAATTCTAACAATACACAGTGATCAAGGTAATAAATTCTCGAAAATACACATATAATTTCAATAAAAGATTTGTCATATATAAGACCTCCTTCATGGCTTTATCATGGCTTGTAGTTTCTACAATGGTGTTGATGTGTTATTTTAGCAAACCAATATGTACCTTAATGAAATACTGATGTGAACAATTTTCTAATTTCAAATGCCTTAAAACCATATAATGCAAGATTTCGTATTACTTGTTGGTCATGTACGCAGGCATATTGAAATTGGTGAAACATAAGAATGTAGTAGACTAGGCTAATGTACCAGCTTATGCTTAAAGTGTTGTTGCATGTATTTTTAAGACCCATAAGAGTGATGTTGATTTTTACCTTTATCAACAATAACCGTTATGCCAATAAGCACGTCCAATGTTCTTTCTTGCATTTGATCCATCTTCTATTCTTAGTAGTATTTGATAGCTAAGTACTGCTTTGCCAATTCAATTGAAGATATATTTCACAACAAACAACATAAAACCTATTGCAAGGCCGCCATTTTGTTTTATCTAGGTGATCACTGTTTTTATATGGTTTGTTGTACGTAACTGCTAGAAAAGACAGGTAAAAAAGCTTTCAATTAGCAATAAGGTAATGGAAACGATATATAATGTATAAAAGTCGCTGAACTGATAAATAACATTTAAGCGTAACTGATTAACATCTGCCATGCGTTCATTACGGCGAACTCAACAGAACCTCTCGTCACGGCCCGCTCGCTTAAATGCGCACAAAGGAAGAGTGACCATGGAGAACGGCAAAAGCATGCAATGTTGAAGGCACGTGAACCTGTGGGCGCCCTGAGGCGAGCGGACCGTGGCGAGAGGTTCTGTTGAGTTCGCGGTAATGAACGCAGAGCTGAATTTAGGTTATCTGATAAAAGAGAAGGATGGATGAGTTGAGTTTAACGGCACTGCGACACAAAATACACTCAGTGCAAAAAGAAACGCACACTTTTATTACAATAGTATCTGTATGTAGAAGGAACGTATTTGTGAAATAATCTTTTTATTACAGTCAGTAGTTCCGTCTTGGGCTATCAATGTTGAAAATGGGAGGTTTATCATTGAATTGGTATCATCACAACCTGTACAAATCGGTGCGGTGTTTTCAACAGGCACTAGTTAACTCTTTCGCTGCCAAATTAATCGTGAGATTTTTATCCCACCACCGTTTCATTGTCGTCTGCTTCAATTTTGTTGTTTGCAAGATCGTTTCAAAGTAAGAATCAAAGAAGTATGACTTAAAGTATATCTATACGAGTGTCAAACAGTTTGGATCCTGATCAGACGCCGCGTGACGCGGCGTCTGATCAGGATCCAAACTGTTTGAAAACGCGCCTTTTGACGTCATTAAGAGTGAAAGGGTTAAAATACAGCACAGTAATTTTAAGTATATGTTTTTCTAAACTTGTGGCAGAATTAAATTGATCTTGAGGTATGGTTTTAGTATCTTAAAAAAGTCTCTTAATCTGCGCCTGAGCACAATGTGCGTTTCTTTTTGTACTGAGTGTAGGTCATATAGCGCCGAGAGATAAAGGAGAAAGAGTGAAATATTCAGTTTTCCATAGGCATACTTTGAAAACCATTTGTATATAAGCCTCAGTTTTTGTTGATTGAAATTTAAAAATACAAATTTAAAATCTGAAAGTTCACAGATCGTTTACTATCTGAAACGATGCGTTTTATTGTAAAGTAAATAATGCATCATTCTTACCCGTACAAACGATATTTACCCTTTTATACCCAGTGGTTTCTTCAATGCTTATATACGATTAGTCCATTTTTTATCAAAGGGATGCCTGGTCAAAATTTTCATTTTGTTTTATATTGAAATTCCTACAGTGGAGAATCTGTTATTCTTTCCCGTTTAAACGCAAACGTACGCAAACGAAAAGCGCTAAAACGTAGAAAAGAACAACTTTTGGACAATTCTGATAATTCTTGTTTATCTTGGCACTGCAAATAATAGTTTTAGCGTAAACGCGTTTATTGGGAGAGAATAACAGATTCTCCACTGTATCAGCAAACAGTGTAGACTCTGATCAAACGACGCATAATGCGGCGTCTGATCAGGGTCTACACTGTTTGCCTATGTCCAATATATGGGATCGTGGGCACAAATGGGTTAAATGCATACACACTGCAATAAACTAGAGAAAATGGTACAATGTAGTTGTTTTAAAAAGATAACGATTTCATTTAGTGTGAGTAGCAAACCGTTTGGAGTCTGATCAGACGCCGGGTAACCCGCCATCTGATCGGGCTCTACAGTTTGCAAGGGTTATAAAGATTTAGGTTAAACGCGTAACGCGAAGTTTGATCTGGGTTCAAACTGTTTTTCACTCGTGTTTATGTTTCTTCTGTCAAAATGTCAGATGAAAGACACAATATGTGTGTGCTGTTCGGAGGAAGTCGTTATAGGGAGGAAAATTCAAGTTTAACTTTCATTTGCAAATAGCTTGACTCGCGGCGTCTGATCTAGATTCAAGCTGTTTGTCACTCATCATTATATTTATTCTATCGAAATGTCCACTTTGAAAAAACAGCAGTCGGCCATTTACGCAGACTATATTTCGGCAGTAAAAGCGTCAGACATTATTGTCCTGTTAACGGAACTGCGACAAGGGTCGTTGAAAGGAGAAAGTCGTTGTTGGGAGGGCCGTTGTAGGGCGGGGGCACTGTACGTGAGATAAATCCAAAACTCAAATGGCAGTACACCAGGTTTGGCAAAACTGATTCTTTATAAAAGGATATTAAGCGCTTATACATTAAACATTACAAGTAAGCTTTGCGTTGTATAGATATTCTTTTTTAAACTTTTTACCGCAAAATACCCCTTTCACTCTCAATGACGTCTGATCAAGATTTAAAATGTTTGCCATTTGTTTTGAAATAACGTCAGTTATACTGCCTTAAGGCCTTTCGAATACGGAAGTCGGTCTTGCAGGCGAGCGGATATGCGTCTTGACGACATAGACTTGTTTCGTACGTGCTTATACAAGAAAATTTATATAAAGGAAATGTTGATACGATTTAGTATAATCCTTCATAGCGCAGCCAGTAGAGTGATTGACTAGCATTTCAAAGGTCATAGGTTCGAGCCCCATCCGATCCAAATATTTTTTTAAGTGTCCGATTTATTGACTTGTCAATCTATAACGCAGGGATATGTTTAGTCTTCGTTGATTAGAATTAGTGATGTTATATACGGTTCAATTATATGTCCACTTATATGTACGTTTTAGTTTAATGACTTAAAGTATATGTACACGATTTGATCGAACTATAAAGCCACACACTGAAGCTTATCAATACGCCAACCTTTTCAAGATCGTTAGTGCCCTTTTATTATTATGTTTAAACAATATAATAAACCTTATATGCAAGTCCATGAATAAATAATAATGCATTTTAATGACAGAGTTTTATTTTTAAGGTAGGTAACTGTATCTCAACATCAAATATCCCTAATTTGTATAAGAAAATCTGTTATTACAACAAATACTGACTGTAATTTTTTCTAATTATTTCAGACTAACTATTTGATGAACCCTATATTTGAATAAAATGAAAACAAATATACATTGAATGAGTCAGTTTTTTGTAATTCAATCTTTTAGCATTTTGCAAAATTTAAATAGCTAATAACATCTTTCGGAACACCTTAATTCAAAATGTTTGTAGCTTTTCTTGTAATGAATGTTGTGGACTACGTATTGGGCGAGATTTATAGTCATTAGCTTTATTAATTTTTGAGAAAAATAAAATCATCAAAAAACCACACGAGAAATTTTGCCTATATTTTCACACATTGTTTCTTAGGCTATTATCATTCTTCATGGATAGTTTCATAACACCTTGTATGGAAACTAAGCGCACCTGCGAAGTCCCTTAAATCTAACTTTAAAACGATATTTCAGACAACAATATGGCGGTCAGGGGTAAAAAGCTCACGATAAATTTGATCATGAAGGGATATAATATGTTTATTTAACCTGTTCGGAATCAAACTATCGTCTGTAAAAATATATCGCCTGCAATTTCAAGCCATTATTTAAATCGTTGAAAGTTGAACAGAATAATTATTAATAAGAGTGCCGAACAATTCTAAGCCTGATCAGATGCCACGTTACGCGACGTATGATCTATATCCAAACTGTTTGCAAAATATGTAGTAATCGTCTATGACGATGAAAGGGTTAACCCTTTTAACGCTTTTTAATGCATGTAATCCATTACAACATAATACGCATTTTTTACGCCTTTAATTTATTTGTCCACTGAAGAATATAGTTCAACTTTATACAGTCATGATTGTGTTCTATCAGAAATATTTTCTAAATCCTAGAAGGTGATAACTAAAAGCAGGCTGAAAGTTAAGCAGAATGTGCCTTAAGGCACATTCTGCTTCACTTTCAACCTTCTTTTAGTGGTCACCTATCTTCAATACTAGAAACGGGCTATGGGGCAATGAGGTTAATGTTCTACCACTGAATAAAATAGTTCCAATTTATACAGTCATAAACATTTACCAAAGAAATATGTTCTATATTTTAGCGGATGGTAGCTTAAAGCAATCTTAAAGTTAAGCAGAATGCGCCTTTAAGGCGAATTCTGCTTTGCTTTTAGCCTGCTTTAAGTACTCACAAGTCTTCAAAAGAGTTAAAATAAACAAAATTCTATTTTAGGGATTCAAACCGGTAAAACTGTGGCAATAAGTATATACTTTTACAAACACGCCACTAAGACATCACTATCTTCTTGTCGCTAATGTAAAACTATACAAATGTAGGTCATAGCACTTGTCTGGAAAAAGGAAAACATGTACATGTTTCGTAAGTCAATGACTTGTAGGTCAATCACTTGCCATACTGTTTTAAGTTTTGCGATTAAATATTTATAATAAGTTAAACTTAAAATACACTTCGATTACTTATTTTAAAAACACCTACTATGTTTTTTGTTTAACATCTAGTTGACTGATTCATTAAAATTTAATTTTTATATCAAAATATTCATTTGGTCGTTATTATCAATTCTTATTACCTTACATAGTTTGATATAACATTGAATGGAATATTATTAGCAAAAATGTTATTCTTATACAAATTAGCAGTTAAATACTCCACTGACAAAACAATTAAACACGTTTTCTCTAATTTGCTCACGTAGCCAGATGACGACTTTCGTGGACTAGATCTACCGGGATGTTTAAAATTGTGACATTTTGATCTTCGTCGTTATGGAAGGTCACGCGATTCCCTCCTTTTGTGTAAATAAATGTAAAAATAGCGTACAATACTATAAAGATTGAAACATTAACGCGCGATGTCGGTTTATTCCTCTTTGTCTTTACGTTATTCTTTCCCGCTTAAACATTAACGATCTGTCTACTCTGAGTGGCAAAACGACCTGTTTTCAAATTGTTATCAAAGGAAATAATTGTTTAACATAAACGTATTTATTGGGAGAGAACAGCGTCTTCTCTACTGCTAGTCCCGTACAAACGTTGACCACGTCTGTGTTTAGTTTTATAATTTGTAAATTACACTTTGAAATGACAGGAGTTTGATCAGTGATACAGTGGAGACTCTGTTATTCTTTCCCGTTTAAACGCAAATGTACGCAAACGCACGCAAACGCAAAACACTAAAACGTAGAAAAGAACAACCTTTGGACAATTCTGATAATTCTTCTTTATCTTGGTGGCAAACAGTTTGGAGCCTGATCAGACGCCGGGTTACCCGGCGTCTGATCTGGCTCCAAACTGTTTACACTGCAAATAATAGTTTTAGCGTAAACGCGTTTATTGGGTAAGAATAAAAGATTCTCCACTGTATATACTCGGTCGAAAACAATCTTGTTACTTTATTATGATTTCTCAATGACCATTGAAACAATTTGTTTAACATGTACCAACAAAATGTGTTCAGCTTCTTATACAGATATCAGAAAGCAATTTTTAATCATGTTAACACCCTTTTAAAACGTTCGAATGGCATAAGGGGGCCACTGTAAAGTTGCATGGACGATTTTTACTGCATAAAAGTTGGCAATGATTAGATAAATTTAAAAGAAGTTCAGCTCCCCTCTCTTCAACGACCCTCCCAACAACAACAACGCTAGTCAATGTTTCCCAAACAACACACTGTTGTCATATCGTCTGCTCAAATGTGTCATTTGCTGTTTTTCTCAAAGTCAAATATTAGACATTTTGACAGCAAAAAACCTAATAGACAAGTTACAAACAGCTTGAATCCAGATCATACACCATGTTACGCGGATTCTGATCTGCTTTCAAGCTGTTTGCAAATGTAAACCAATCCCTCCTTTTAACAACTCACTCCAAACAACACGCACAACCATTGTCTCTCATTGGGTGGCCTTGCAGAAAGGGAGTACTTGAATTGTTTAAAAAAGTTTATCAAATCAAGAAAATGAAAACTAAAATGTGTTATATTAATCCATTTCGATATATTTTAAACGACATTAAGAGGGACACAGTCTGCTTGCTAATGTTCGACAGTACGGGTTCCAATGCACGGACGTTTAGATAAGTGATTTTGTCGACGAGTGCGATTCCTTAATGCTTTATGTGCTAATGATAAATAGACAAAAAAGCCTTACTTGAAAATGAAAAACTACAGCTTAATGATGTTATTTGTACATGGAGAAATGGTCAATAGCCAACTACAGTTCATTGTGCCACATGAGCAAAATGGTGATATTTTGCAACAGTCGACGCGTTCATTGCATATATTGTTGGGCCATGTTCTAAATAATATTCTAACACACCTCGCCCAAACCCCTATATAAGCGAAGAAGGACCGTCTCAGTGTACGAATTTTCAGTAGAACACTCACGCGATAAACGTTCTAACGCGACGTCATTTGGCTTCAAAAATGCGTACGCCAAGAAATGTAGCGCCGTTGCTTCGGTGCAAGGTTAAATTATATGTTAGAATCGAAATAATAAATTAATACCAGTGTTTTATCTAACAATCGAACACGGGTAGTCGTTGAGATGCTTGTAATTAAACCACTCGGCCCAAAGGCCTCGTGATTAAATTACTACGCATCTCAACTCCTACCAGTGTTCGATTGCACGATAAAACACTGGTATGAATTAAATTCTTAAATTATAATAATATATCAAATTAAAGTCTACGTTCAGTCCGAATGACTGCTCAGCCGACTATACCTTTACCATCTGATCATTGAGCCATCTTGCCTACAATATTGAGCACTGCGAACATAATAATTATATGGCGCAATCAAATGCAGCCGCAGTACCGGCTCAGACCCTTCACAGGTACCCATTTTAACCCCTATAGGTGGAGAGGAGCAATTCGCAGTATATATCTTGCTCAAGAACATTCCTGTACATCATCGGGGATTCAGAAAAAAATCCTCTACTCAGACCGCTGGTCCGGCGGGGATCGAACTCACGACTCCAGGTACCGTAGTCCAATGTGTTACCACTTGACAACTGCCACCGGTTCTGTGCAACAAGTGTAGACCCAGATTAGAGTGCTCCTTAAAGAGACCTCTGATCTGCGTTTGTACTGTTGGTATTTTAAATATATGGTAAAACCAACCCTAAATAGTTCAGAATGGACTAGATAGAAATATAAGGGAGATACAGGGAGAAATGAGTGAATAATGTTATTCAATAATCTTTATGCAAATTAAGTCTTATCATGAAAAGCCTTACTTTTGTCTGAAACATTGTACCATCAACATACATTTAACCACTTTTCAAAGACAGTGGTTATGATATATATTGAGCCTTACGCAACTGACCCAACTGGCTGTTGAAGAGTTGGTTAGAAATTGTCTAAGTACATATCAAACAGTACATATACTGATCAGATTACTTATTCAAGAGCTATTTTTTTCCAGGTCTATACTGTTTGAAAATGAAGTATATTCTGTTTCCCGTACAATGAAGTAAAATACGGCGTTCCCTCCTTACAATGGCCCTCCGTAAATCGACTCCCTCCCTACAACAACGCTTGCCACATGACAATAATGTCTAACACTTTTATTGCTACAATATCACCAGTTTAAAATTGTCGTCTGCTGTTTTTCTCAAAGTGACATAATGGACATTTTGACAGAAACTAAATTAATGTCGAGTGACAAACAGCTTGAACCCAGATTAGACGCCGCGTTACGCGGCGTCTAATCTGGATGCAAGCTTTTTTGCAAATGTAAGCCAATTTCCCTCCTTATAACGACTCCTTTCCAACAACGCACACAATATGTGTCTCCTATTGGGTGCTGTTGTAGACAGGGAGCACTGTAAATCCATTTCTGGATTAATTTACTCCTACATCATCAGTGTCAGTTCTCTTTGAAGTTAAAGACAATTTACGTCGTAAGATTAAAAATACAGTACAACCTCTCTATTACGACCACTAAATGTTGTTAAGTAGTAGGTGTTTCTGACAGGTGACTGTTTAAAGCAAGGTGTCGGTAAAACAGAAAGCTCCTGTAGAAGCTTTCTGTTCTACTGTCACCTTGCTTTAAGCTGTCACATGTTTTTTATACACTAAATTAGCCTTCTTTTTTAGTGTACGTAATTGAGAGGTTTTACCGTAATTGAAAATAGGTCTCTTATGTTTCTGTTAACGCACTCTACCCTTAGAAACGAGTATACTCGTACTTAACAAACCGTACATATGTGAGGAATAAATTTGTATTATCAGAGGGTTTCCTAAGGTTGTCTCTATTCAAGGTCTGAACTGTATGTAAAATATTGAAATACAGTGAAAACATCAACACTAAGTAATCAAAAATGGACCAGACTTTATTGGAAACTGGAATTGTTTATTCAACGTTTCAGGGGCCAATGGATTAATATAAAGAAGAATTGAAAAGTTAAGGCATTCGACTAATTACAGCGAAACTAGGTCATGTTATACAGTGGAGAATGTGTTTTTCTTTCCCAATAAACGCGTTTACGCTAAAACTATTATTTACAGTGCAAACAGTTTGGAGCCAGATCAGACGCCGGGTAACCCGACGTCTGATCAGGCTCCAAACGGTTTGCCACCAAGATAAACATGAATTATCAGAATTGTCCAAAAGTTGTACTTTTTTACGTTTTAGTGCTTTGCGTTTGCGTACGTTTGCGTTTAAACGGGAAAGAATAACAGATTCTCCACTGTAGTACGCTCGTACAGTGGATAAGACGTTCTTCTTTCGCAATTAACGCGTTTACACTGAAACTACTAATTAAGTTTGATTTGTTTTGATTTTACGTCGCTTTCAACAGTATTTCAGTCATATCGCGACGTCTAGCTAATTACAGGTGGAGGAAGAACCCAGAAATCCTTGATGTACTGTTTCAGGCACTAATCGGCAACTAGGGAGAACCACCGACCTTCCGCAAGCCAGTTGGAAGGCTTCCCCACATGAACAATCCGAACGACTCTACTGGGAATCGGGCTCACAGCGATGAGGAGCTAAAAGATGTAAGTCACAGTGACTATACCACTAGGCCACGGAGGCCCCTTACTATTTAAGTGGAGAAACGTTATTCTTTCCCGTTTAAACGCAAACGAAACGCAAACGTATTGCATTGAAATGGGTAAAATAATTTTTTTTGACAATTTGACTAAGTGGTAAACAGTTTGGAGTCTTATCTGGCTCAAAACTGTTTGCAATGGAAATAATTGATTTAGCGTAAACGCGTTTATTTGGAAATAATAACGTTTTCTCCACTGTACTTTTACGAATAATTTGTATCAAAACAGGACCAAAACAGTTTGCCACTCAGATTCAAAAGAATAGACTGACTTGTCAACATTTGTAATTATCTACATTATCACAATTTGCAAAGTAAGGTTTTTTGTTCAAAGGTCATGTTACGAGATGTCGGCTCATTAATAAATGAAAGACATAGGTCATTAAATAACAAATGTGTTCTTGGCTAGTGATTTCATAGCCTGCTGACTTACTTAATTAAACATTGATATACATGTTCTCTTAGAATAAACTACGCCATGACAATTAACCCATTTCTTAGCTATGATGCTATGTTTTACAGCTGTGATCATGATAAGCAAATTAGTAATTAAGAGTAAATTCTAGAACCAAGTATTACAACGATGTTCAACGTTTCTCATAGTAGAAATATCAACAGGTTTGATAATGAATACAAGTAACTTAAAGGAACTGTTATTGGGTATCTTATAAGGGTTACTCTATTTACTGAAATTCATCCATATATGTCAGTCAAAATGCATGTCGTATCATATAAATGTTGCATTATAACACATTAGTTCACATTACGCTGAATACTGTCAATCGCAACTTCTCTGGTATTTGCAAACAGTAAAGGTCCTGATTAGACGCCGAGTAACTCCTCGTCTGACCAGACTAAAACTGTTTGACATTCGTCTTAGGGTTTTTTACAACATTACAAATATAAAAAACCTTTTTGTTATTGATTTCAGATGATTTTAGTCTATTAAAACAATCGGTTTCAGGGTGAATTTATGGTAAATACTTTCTAAGCTATTTGTCAATGCATGGGTGGCTGGATAAAACGGGTTTTGAACCTGGCTTTATGAATTATTTCATGAAATAAGTAGGTTTCAGGGCAATTTTAGAGATAAAAAGCGTTAAGTGTTCAATGCCATATCTTTCACGGAAGGATAAATATCTTCATGATAAATTTCCAACGCAATACCGACCTGTTTTTATCCATTTTCGACGATACGGCTGTAAGCATAACGTTAGTCATATTAAAGCAGATTGATATTAGTTACTGACGATAGTGTCGACGATATACCCCTAGCCGCGTTGTCATGACCCAATAGTGACTTAGATGAGAATATCCCATTTTTATTTTATAACCATTAACTTTGTTAATAGATATCAATGTCAATGATTGGTGTACGTTTGTGTTAGTTCAGAAGAAAAATAACTGTTGTTGTTTACCGAGTCTACTTGCACTTTCGACTCACTTCCGGTTAAAAACACGATCAAATCAACAACACTGTAAGTTTATTTTGAACTCTAAAATAAGCGCCGTCTGTCCTTGTTTACAAGCGCATACGCTCAAATAAGCGCATAGTGACTAATTTACAAAATAAGCGTATACGCCTATATTCCGGATTTTACAGTATGTAGTGTTTCCAAAAGTTCAATACAACCTCATTAAATGACATTCAAAAGACATCGGCTTTGCAAACTGTTTGTCTCCTGTTAAGACTCCTTGATGTAATTACAGATTTCTTCTTTCAGACTGCTTAAATTCTTAGTTTGAAATAACAGTTGAGGCAATTTTTTTTAAACCAGACGATAACACGAATGTGACGACAGTAAAGGGCTTTAAGCAGACAAAGCATTTATCGATGAAGGGTTACACAGATCAGAACATAAAAAACAGACGGTGGCCTAGAAAAACAAGTTCTATATTTGACACATGAATGACGGACTTCCGGTGTTCATGAGGTAATGCAAAGCAGAGCTTTTACTAGCAAAGTTCGTGAATCCCTTTGAGATTCACGTTAATCTTTGCTAGTAAAAGCTAGATGCTTTACATAACCTCATGAACACTGGAAGAACATTATTTATTTCTATCATTATATTTCATTGTCATCTGATCTGGGCGGAGTCAATCTATATTTAGCGTGCTGTATGAAATTAAACGGCATGATAAGTTTGCTCAATGTTTAACCCATTCAATGCTGGTGGCTGATTAAGGTCTTGTAATTCATTTTACATTTTCAACTTAGTCTGTTTTGACAAACAGACCATATCAACTGCTTCGAAATCAATTGCCGCTAGGAAATCGTCGTTGACCTCAGCCATTGTTTATTGGAAACGGACAATATACAAGTACATGTATATTTAACCCGGAGGTAAGCATAAACTATAAAAAATAATGTGTTTGGTATTTATTTAGAGCAATGTACTAAGATTTATTTTATTTGTACATTTCAAAATAAACTTTCTACATGTATAATGAAATAAGGCGTCATTTTATCGCTGACGTTTCAGTAGGTGGGGTGTTTATGATTACCCTGCCATGTGTCGATTTCAAAGTGATCAGTATAGCTCTGCCTCTAAACTAACCGGCTATAACTGGATTTAAAATGAACATCCATCGATAAATGCAATCTTAGTTTAGAATAGTGATATATAAGGACTGTGCGGGGCGAATGTAAATATTTAAAAATATAGTCAGCTGAGTGCGTGGTGGTAAAAGCGTTAATCAACAAAAATGCTAAACAACGAACAAAATCTCACACAGTCAGAGAGAGGGACCTGCAGGTGAACGGTTGTTGGAGATAATAGTTCTTCATTCATTCACTAATGTAGAAAAAAATGAAAAGAGTTAATATGCTTTACTGATATAAAGCTTCATAGAAGGTATACTTTAAATCAATCAAGCATTAAAGTTCTTAATTTATCATCCAATCAGAGTCCATATCACCTCATTGGTGTGCATGGATTTCCTCCATATTTAAACTTGATCTGCTTATCATTAAAATAAAGCTACATACCAAGTACCATCAACACTGGACATCAAATACAGTCTCTACAGTGGATCGACTATCAGCCAATCAGAGGCAAGATCACCTAACTTATATACGCAAAACATTTTCTATATTCGAACTTGACCGGTTTCTAGTTGACATTATAGCCACATAGCAAGTGTCATCAAAAGCTGTCCAAAAAGCAATCTAGAGTACAAAAAGGATTGCTTAAATCACTGTAACAAGGCCAAATATAGTAATATCTTTTATAAAGCAATGACAATTACTCTTTACAGTCTAATTCGATTTTAGCTCACCTGCGCCAAAGGCTCAAGGTGAGCAATCGGGATGGACCAGTGTCCGTTTTCCGTCGTTGTGCGGTGTGCGTCGTGCGACATCGTTAACAATTACTTTAAATGACATCTTCTCAAATACTGCGGGACAGATTTCAACCAAACTTTACAGGAATGTTCCTTGGGTCAAGCTCTATAAAATTTGTTCAAGAATTAAAAACAGAGCAGAACTATGGTTGCCATAGCAACAAAATTGAATAATAAGGAAATCTTAAAACATCTTCTTGTCAAAAACTACAATGGCCAGAGCAAAGATATTTTGCGCATAGCATCACCTACATGTCTTCTATTAAGTTTGTTCAAATTATGCCCTAGGGGACAAAATTTGCCCCGCCCCGGGGATCATAGAGTTATATAGTAAATTGTCAAACATCTTCATCTCTGAAACTTATATTGCCAATGCTTTGATATTTAGCTTGGTGATATTTCTAGATGCTTCTTACCAATAGTGAGTGATTAAATGGTTCCGGTCCGTTGTTTATCTAGGTCACAAGAGCTAAACATAGATTAGATATTTTGCACATAACATCATTTGTAGGTCCTTTATTAAGTTTATTAAATTATGCCCATTGGGACAAAAATTGCCTAGCCCAAGGGGTCACAGTTTTACATAGAGTTATATAATGAAATTTTCAAACATCTTCTCGGAAACTAATATGACCAGAGCTTTGGGTGTTTGGCATTGTGACATTTCTTGATGTCCTTTATCAATATTGTTGAAATAAGTATGTTGCATATTTAGGTCATGGGAGCTAAAAGTAGATTTTTCAATGAAAACTTTAAAAATATTCGCGTCAAATACCCTTGTATCCAGAGCTTAGATATTTGGCAAATAGCATCATCTATAGGTCCTTTATAAGTTTGTTCAAATTGTGCCCCCGGGGTCAACAATGGCCCAGCTCCGGGGGTCACCGTTTTACATAGAGTTATATAGGTAAAATTTTAAAACATCTGTTCCACTGAAACTTATTTGGCCAGAGCTGTGGTATTTTTTAAGGTGATGATTCTGGATATCGTTTACACCAGTATTTATAAATGGTTCATCAGTTGCATATCTAAGTCACAGGAGCTAAAGGTAGATTTGTTCAGTGTAAACTTAAAAAAAATATTGTCTGGAACCCTAGTGCACAGAGCTTAGATATTTGGCACATAGAATAAATGCTAGAGTATAATCATGGTTTAATACGGGAAATTGGATAATTTAAGGGCAGATAACTCTATACGTATTATTGGACTGAGCCCGAAAACCATAGGTGTCTTTCTCTTATAATATTTAGCATATGCCGTTAATATGAACCCGATACATGAAGAACGTTTTGAGTTATCGCGTCAAAAGTGTAAACATGGTTAGATATGACATTGTAACTATAGACGTAACCATTCGATTGAACCCAAACACTAGTGGTGCCTTTTTCTCATGGTACTAAACACCTGATACAGTAGAACTTCGATATCTCGAACTCGTTTAACTCGAACTGTCCGACATATGAACTGCATTATTTCATGCTCGGTTAAGTAAAAAATACCCATATTTCAAAGTTAAAACGTGGCTCAGCCACGTTTTAACTTTGAAATACGGGTATGTTCGACAAAACCGACTTCGAGATATCGAAGTTCGACTGTACGTGGAGAAATGTTTGAGTTATCGCGGAACATAAAAGTGTTGACGGACGGACAGACAAACGGACAGAAAATGTAATTCCTATAGGGCTTCTGCATTTGCAATGCATGGCCCTAATAATTTCAACCTTATCCCGCTGATCGGAGATTCTCGCATTAATATACAGTCAAACTTCGATATCTCGAACTTGTTTAACTCGGCTATCCGATAGCTCGACATGTGAACTGATTTATTTCATGCTCGGTTAAGTAGAACATACCCATATTTCAAAGTTAAAACGTGGCTTAGCCACGTTTTAACTTTGAAATACGGGTATGTTCGACAAAACCGACTTTGAGATATCGAAGTTCGACTGTATTATTTTATATGTTAAAGGTCATTCGGGAAATTCTTGAAAAACAATACGAGTACTTTAACAGATGTCATATCTAAAAATAGCAACATGGCGTCAAAGCAACGCAGTCTTTTAATTGCCGGTATATGTCTTTTAATTTTGCAGTCACAATTCATATCCAGTAAAATCTGAGTTTTGATCATTTATCATTGGGCTAAAATGCAAAGTTGGTCAAAATTTATATTATTAAGTTCTGCTGAAATACAGTCCATTCAGTTTTGCGAGCGGTTGTGTATGAGAGGTTGTATAACCTCCAAGTCGCAGAAACATGTTATTTAACAGGAAAAAGCGATAACTTAGTCGATTAGGTAAAGATAATATATCTTCTGAGCAAAACAATGTGTTGCCATACATTAAGGATGCAATCCACGTCTACGTGGTACATTTTATCAATCATTACACATACTTACATGTACAACAAAACTTCACTAGACAGAAATATATGTGGACTGTGTTTTCACCATTTGCATAAAGGATGGTAAATCTTCTTTTATTGTGACTGCTTTTCAAATCATAATCGAAACGTCAGTTCTTTTCTTCATGAAAGCTGACAATGATGTTGAAAAGGTAACCAGCAACAAAAAAGCTCCAGTTTTGGGGAATTTTAGCGTATCTCCCTTTGCATTGAAAAATGAGAATAATTTTGAACAAATAATATTGGAATACCGGTACCAATTATTGCAATCGATGTTTATTCAATGCGGTCTTACATGTATCAACTGTGTGATTTTTTCTGCTGTTCCTTAGGTCTTATATATTGCTTTCCAGACAAGAAATGGGGATTGTTGTATACGGGAAATCCCATGTTGAACAACTGACTAAACTGTTTTCTTTCAGTATATTTCTACAGTTGTATGACGAAAACCAGAAATCGCTTGATTTCAAATTTAAACGTGGCTTAAGAGTAAATTCGACTTAAGTGACTTCGAGTTTGAATGATTCGAATGGCAAATGCCTTTCTCATGTATTGTACACCATAACAAAATTACCAACTTTGACACTTAATCATCAAATTTTGCAGACAATTTAAGTCAGGTTTATACTTTATCCTGCGGTTCGCTACTTAACTGGTACTTGCAAAAAGTTTAGGTCACGATCAGGCGCTGCGTACAGTGGAGAATCTGTTATTCTTTCCCGTTTAAACGCAAACGTACGCAAACGCAAAGCACTAAAACGTAGAAAAGAACAACTTTTGGACAATTCTGATATGTCATGTTTATCTTGGTGGCAAACAGTTTGGAGCCTGATCAGACGCCGGGTTACCCGGCGTCTGTTCTGGCTCCAAACTGTTTGCAATGCAAATAATAGTTTTAGCGTAAACGCGTTAAATGGGAAAGAATAACACATTCTCCACTGTAACACGGCGTCTGATCTAGACTCATACTGTTTTATACTCGTCTTTAATTTTCTTTAATCAATAATGCAAAAAAAATGTAATTGAGTAATATTTGCGGTTCGAAGCAGACGATGTTTCGGCAGTTTACCGGGAGAGGTTGAGTGACACAGCTGTGCTTTTGGATTGAATGTATTTCAATTGGTCTTAACCCTTTACCTGATAGCCTATTTCTAGAATTGAAAATAGGTTACTACTTAAAGCAGGTTGAAAGTAAAGCAGAATGCGCTTAAGGCGCATTCTGCTTTACTTTCAGCCTGCTTTAAGCTATACTGTGCTAGAATATATTGAAAAAATTCCCTATAATATATATTCATGACTGATTAAATTGGAACTATTTTCTTCAGCGGAGGAATAAATCAGATTCGCTAAAAGTCGCTTCTATGGGGTAAAGGGTTAACCCAGTCACTGCTATGAAGTCGTCTGTATTAAACAAGTGTCTTCTGTTTTTACATCTCAAATTAAAACTGTAGGTAAATTGACTTAAGTGATATCGTAATGAGTATCAAACAGTTTGGTTCCTGATCAGCCTCCGCGTTACGCGGCGTCTGATCAGGATCCAAACTGTTCGCAATTATCTTTTGTTCTCATAGTAAAGTCGTGAAGCGGTAAAAGATGTCCATGATAAAATGCCAATAAACATTTAAGGATCGGGTTTTGGAATATTATTATTGGGCCAAGTCGTTTCAGATTTTGAATTTGATTTGATTTTTCTTTCACAGTTTAAATAAATTGAAACCTGAAGTACTTGGCTTTTTTTGGATTCTGAGATTTTATGACATAAATATGAATCTGTTACAAAATCTGTTACTGTCATATCATTTCATTCATATCTTTAATTTGTTAAATACTGTCATGGCTTAGAATTTTCCTTACATTGTGGATAAACTGTTAGAAGAGTGTTATGAACTTCACGCACTGTTCGTTTTACTTTTTCTTAAATATTTCATCTTAACAGTCCCCCTCCAAGACCTTCCTACCTTGTCGTGGTTCTGGTGCCTAACTGCCACTGCGAGCGTTTCCCCTTTCTCAATAGCTAAAAGGAAGGCAGGTCGGTAGTTTTTATTCAATTCGCTATTTCGCATTAAATGAGTTGAGCCGAAATCACCATCATCTCATCTCATCATCCCTTATATGTCTGTGTCACAGTGCCGTAAAATCCAACTCATTCATTCTAACCAGCCCTAGACTCATCATTTATTCGCCATTTCACAAAAGGGGTATAGTCTATTCGAAACCACAGAACAAAAACGGTTAAGGTGGTCACTATTTTTCCAACCGTAATGTAAGTAATAAAATATTGTTTTTTCTCGATCAATAGTTTAATTCAATCAGTGTCCGAGGTTTTGACCCTCTCTTAGTGTGATTATGCAACTTACATAAACCCTTTCATGATCAAATTATTCGAGAGATGTTTACGCCTTTACCGCTTTATTGCCGTCTGTTTCAGTATTGTTGTCTGCAAGACGTGTATCAAAGTTAAGTTTAAGGTTGTTTGACTTAATTAATATCGATAATAGTGTCAAACTGTTTGGGTCCTGATCAACCAATCAGATATGGTCAGACATTTAGGTTTACACGCACTTGCTTAAAACGACACTGTGTTCTCATTGGAGAATGAGACAGACTGGTGTATTGACTTTTCACAAATGTTACTAGGAATTAAGACCATGCAAAGTAAAGAGATACAGTCTGGATCAAGGCATTGAAATGTAACGGCACCGGAATTAAATACGATCATACAGTACACCGTTGTAACTCTCATTTCGGAAATGTTTACTTCTCCAAAATAATTACGTCATAAAACAATATTTTTGTCACAATAAAACGTTTACAACATAACAGTCAATGCTCATTTACAGCATTTGCTTACATAATTGTTTGGGCCCCAAGAACAATTTTTGACCTTCATTTATAATGTCCTTCAAATGGCATTCTGTTTATTTATAAAGTTTCGCAATCGGCAATTAGTCCTGGGTTAATGTTTATAATGCGTTTGAATTGAGTATTAAATCATTCTCAAACATTTGATTGGTTAGATTTGCGCATAGGCTCAAATCTGACCAATCAAAGGCTCGAGAATGCACTCAGACTCAACTTAACGCTTTATAAGAGCTTGGCCAGGTCTCGAAATAAATCAATGCAATCTTTCTGAAGAGAAACTGTATTTCACGTTTCATCCGTCAAGAAGTGATGTTTTGCAATTACAATTTTGAACCATTAAATAAGAAGCAGACATGTGATTATTTTTCATGTGGTATCGTCGTTTCTAAACTTAGCGTAGATCATCTCAAAATTTGGCACGGAGATACCCGTTTGCGAACGTCTAAGGCGAACGTAGGGTTTATAAACGACTTAAACTGTCAGTTGTATTTCTACTTCACATGAGCGGAAACATTTCGATAAAAAGATATATGTTACCATACCTAGCTATATACGAGTTTTATATACTTCATGTATTAATTTAAAATGTATTAATACCCAATACAGCTTAAACCAGGACAATATTGTTTCTTTTCATTTAATCCGGGCCCATCAAAATGTTAAAAGAGCAAACACAAAAATACAAAATATCACGCACTAAAAACGCACAAAGGGTAAACATTTATATAGATATATTTGCACAATAAGCCTACGACAAACATCTTTTTAAGAGGTATTCTTGTTTCAATTTGTAATTCTGCATATTTTGAGCAATAATATAAGTTTCTTTAGAGTTTCATATTCTTGGACCCAGATAATGTGTTACCTTATAATACTCACGCGTGTTGTAAATAATAATATTTCAGACGTATATGCTTCGACCTTCGAGGAAAGTTAAACTCGTATAATTTCAAAGTGCTTTTTACATCATTCAATTAACCCTTAGCCTGCCACTCACGACTATAGCTCCATATGCAAACAGCTTGGATCCGGATGAGACGCCGAGTAACTCGGCGTCTCATCCGGATCCAAGCTGTTTGACACTCGGACAACATTTTCAGCAATTTTTAGCAACTTTGAAGCACTTTGAAACTTGAAGCAGACGAGAAATATAGCAGACGACAATTTATTTGGCGGGCTACGGGTTAATACAAAGAGTAAAAATGAGTACCACGAGTATAATGGTTATTTGCAAATGATTTATATCTTGATTAGACACCGCGTAACGCGGTATCAACTGTTACAGTGGAGAATGTGTTATTCTTTCCCAATAAACGCGTTTACGCTAAAACTATTATTTACAGTGCAAACAGTTTGGAGCCAGATCAGACGCCGGGTAACCCGGCGTCTGATCAGGCTCAAAACTGTTTGCCACCAAGATAAACATGAATTATCAGAATTGTCAAAAAGTTGTACTTTTCTACGTTTTAGTGCTTTGCGTTTGCGTACGTTTGCGTTTAAACGGGAAAGAATAACAGATTCTCCACTGTAGACACTCATAACGATATTAATTTAGTCAATTTACTTAAATATTGCATTGGATAAATAAAAACGACGACAATTATTTCAATCAGATAATGGCGTGGCGATGAAGGGATTCAGTTTTGAACAACTATTCCTTATTGTTTTAACTGACCGCTGACATATTAAAAACTGTTTTATGGGTTTTCTTTACAATATATTATAAACAACTGAAATATTGAAATATTTCAATAGAAATTTGTCAAGAAATGTATCTTTTTAGCGTTTTCATTTATTTCGATCTGATATGTGTAATTACTTTTGTTGTAATTTAAAACAGAAAAGAATATTACTTTCAGTTTTTGTCTTCTGAACCTGCTTATTGTCTCGACTTTTTTCTGTAACGCGAAACTCGATTTACGTCATTGAAAAAAATGTCTGGATTATTAAACACTGGACGGTATGTCTGTACATGTACTTACTTCTTTATTTAAAGACAAGTAGTTACAGTGGAGAATCTGTTATTCTTTCCCGTTTAAACGCAAACGTACGCAAACGCAAAGCACTAAAACGTAGAAAATAACAACTTTGGGACAATTCTGATAATTCTTGTTTATCTTGGTGGCAAACAGTTTGGAGCCTGATCAGACGCCGGGTTAACCGGCGTCTGATCTGGCTCCAAACTGTTTGCACTGCAAATAATAGTTTTAGCGTAAACGCGTTTATTGGGAAAGAATAACAGATTCTCCACTGTAGTTATCGTGACAAGATACAGATACATTATACCGAACCAACAAAGACACTTTCGCTGAGACTGAATGTAGATAAATTTAAATAGATTTTTCTAAAATATTATGCTTTTTGTAAAAAAAAAATATCTTGTGAACATCTTGAAATCGGGATATTGGAAAAAACATATCAATTTGATTGTTAGATTAGAATTTGAAAACTCACTGATACCCATTCCTAATATACTCACGGAATTTAAAAACTGTGCATGGGTAAAATTTATTTCAAATGTACACGTTTTCAATAAGCTCACGTAAAAACGGCTCATACAGCTGCTTAAAGTGTGTAGAAGGTATTGTTTACCCTTTTCGTGAAATTTACGCTAATTTTGCGTGTCAAACAACGTTTGTCTATTTTTGCATGAATTGGTCAGAATACTCATGTGTACAGTAGATGCAACACGTTTTCAATGTAAACTGGTTGTTTTGGTAGTAAATCATCCAAAAAACAAGTAAGATTTGTTTTATCAACCACGACGGCTATGCCACGGCTGTCTAAAAATGCGCGTTTACGTTCAGTCAGCATATAAGAGGTTGGAATGAAGTAAAAATGATGTCACAGGCCGATTTGGTCTTTATCGTAACATTATATTGTCATTATGGAGACGTATCGACAAATTGGCGATGCTCGCCAGAACCTGCGACCAAGTACATCGCTATTAACGTAACGTCCACAAGAAACGTATTTTCCCGTTACACATGTGCGTGATCGTTGACAGGCTTCAAACTTTACGGCTAGAAACATTTGAGGAGTTCGTCTAATCAGCCGGAGGACAGTGCTGAAAAGATTACGCTTATTTTGAATCCATCCTTGACGTCCTACTGTACGTCCCGTTCTGGTGTCAAACCCGCCATATTGTCTTAAAGCATGGCAGCGCTCACCCACACGTTGCTCGCGTGCGTTGCCACGGCCTTCATACATAACAAAAACATCGAGGTCATTGACTGGCCCGCAGTCTCATCCAAGTTCACGCTAACAGAGCACGTTTAGGATGAAATTGGGCGTCGTTTGCGACGTCTACCGAACCAGCCTTGGCGTTGGAACAGCTGGCTGATTGTTAAGTCATGGTAAGAAATGACATTCCTTAGCGTTGGCGAGGTCCATTTGACAATGATGACATGCTTGTTTGATGCAAACGGAGGACACTTGCGTTATTAATTTTGTGACATAGGTTTTGACCCTTAATGACAAAAACGCATGGCAGTACAATCATGATTGACATCTCACAATAATGACTCTTATGAAACGTAAAATCGATGTTTAAAATAACACTATAACACAGTCAGTATATATCTTGTTTGTTATTCCTATTATTTATAATGCTATTCCCAATGCACAGTTTTTAAATTCCGTGAGTATATAATGGTTATAATAATATGATTTTATTTTTTGATGACAAAAATATAAACAAATCTAGAAGTGTTTATTGATTATATCAATTTGTTACGAATAAGTGAATTTTCAATTTCAAATAAAATAGGATATAGTTTTGCAACAAACATACATATTTTACAGTTTGAAATAACTGAGTTGTTTTTCATAAATGGTCGAATCGCCGTGAAAACGCGTTGATCGTCGTTAGAGCGTACAGAGCGTAGTGTGAGCGCCAAGAGCGTACGAGAAACGTAGCGGAATCGCGGCCAAATATCTGGACGCTACCCTCGTATACACTTTTTTACCGAAATGAATCTATCTATTTGACAATGTGTAGGGTTTACCGTCACTTGTACGACTTTGCTGTACAAGAGCGCTTGAGTACCCGGTAAAATTTGGCGCCTTATGTGACTGCATGTGCTTTGAGTTCGACTCCTAGTCGTTCTCTTATCCATTTGCTATAGAAATTCGGTAAACTTTTACTTGTTGGGGAAGTATATTACATACTGCAGGTTTTTCGTAAATTGTACGACATTGCTGTACTAGAGCGCTTTTATGGTGACGAGGTAACGTGCATGTCTGCGAACCTGGCAACTCGGGTCGATCCCGAATCTTAGCGGGTATGTTTATTTATAAGAACACCCGGTAACACTTATTTGAAAGAGGTGATCGATATCTGTCGATAGGAAACTCTTATCTTTTATTGTTTGATGAAATTAAGTTAATAAGTTATCTATTTCTACAGGGCTGCCATTTCTCCGGATTTTTCCTAAATCTTCGGATTTTTTTTCTAGAACATGGTAGCTTAAAGCAGGCTGAAAGTAAAGCAGAATGCGCCATAAGGCGCATTCTTCTTTACTTCCAGTCTGCTTTAAGTAGTCACGTGTCAACAAACTAGAAACAGGCTATGGGATGAAGGTACGATTCGTAAATTCGCAATGGAAAAAAATGCAAATTTAGAAATCTTAGGATTTTTCATGTCAACTTATGGCAGCCCTGTTTCTATTGTTTTAGCCATGCATACTTTGCAAGATCGTAGTTTGCCAAAAGAGATTAGAAAGAAAGGAAGCTATGAAAAATTTGATATACATGTACAGTAAAACCTCGCTATTACGACCACTACATTATGTTAATTATTAGGGTGTTTACGATAGGTGACCGCTTAAAGCAAGGTGACAGTGAAACAGAAAGCTCCTATAGGAGCTTTCTGTTTCACTGTAACCTTGCTTTAAGCTGTCACCTGTCTAATATACACTCAATTAGCTTCGTTTTAGTGGTCGTAATAGCGAGGTTTTACTGTATATGCTTTTTATAAACGCATATTTAGTGGCGTATGTATACTATGCCAAACTGCCAACGCAACACCTCCGAGTTCCCTTCTATTTTCATATCAGAGCGGGTGTTTTAAATCGATGGAAAAGTTGACACACAATTATTAAATGTTTTATTTGTGTTTTTAAATTGATGTACTGTCCTCAAAGTTATTAATATTGGCAATGAATTTTCATTGACACTTCTGACGAATAATAACCATCTATCCAAACGTATCGCTAATTTCTGGTTAACATTCCCGATTGAAAATGCATTTGATTGAGATTTCTGAAAACTTTTTATCACAAAATTTCATATTTTGGGACCAAATGCCAATTCATTTTGTTTTTGTTTACCAAGAGTAGTGTCCATTGATCACTCTATGAATTGCAGAAGAAATATATTCAGGATATGCACACATTACAGATTTAACCAGACTAACTTAAGACATGTTTAACATTGGAAGCAATGGTAATAGCCGGGGTGTTGCGTTGAAAGTTTGGCATAGTATATTTCTTTTCCCCATTAACGGATATATACTTGAACTAGTATGTCAAATGAAACCCGAGGTCTGATAAGGTTCCAATTCTTTGTTGCTGAGCTTAAAACAACCCGTGAAGATTTCCAAGACAATTGATATTTTTGTCATTTTAATGTATTTTATTTGCGTTTCTTTTGTTTTTAAACAGTAAATGATAATGTCCTCTTCTTTATATATCAATAATCATTATTTAAGTGTAATACCGTTTTCTTAAATATTGTCATCTCATATATTACATTCGAATCATTTTTAACGAGTGTACTCGTACATGCGCGTGTTAATCATTAAAGCCCCCGAGCAGATGCCTGATAATCCACTGTTATATCGGGATCATCACTGTTTGCAAAATGGTAAAGTTGGGAAGCCGTTTCTTTTTCCAAAATAACGGGTTCATGCTAAATCAAGTTAATTGATTGCAAGAAGTTTTGGGCAAATTCATACCCTTGATGACCCAACGTCTGACTATGTTCCATATTGTTTACTGTTTGACACTCGTTTTGAAATGTCTTCAGTTATACTGCCTGAAATTTAACTTTGAAACGATATTGCAGACAACACTATTAAAGGAGACGACAATTTGGTGGTGAAGGGGTAAAACTCTCCCGATGAATTTGATCATGAAAGGATTAAACGCGAAAGAAAACGCCTACTCCACTGTATCATATGTTTTATACATGTAGGAGAAGGACACGTTTAAAGTTCCATTGTTGTCATAAACATTTCTTATGCTTTCAAAGACAGTAAAACCTCTCTATTACGACCACTAAAGTGTGTTAACTTTTAGGTGTTTCTGACAGGTGACTGCTTAAAGCAATGTGACTGTAAAACAGAAAGCTCCTGTAGGAGCTTTCTGTTTTACTGCCACCTTGCTTTAAGCTGTCACCTCTCTTTTATACACTCAATAAGCCTTCTTTTTAGTCGTAATAGAGGGGTTTTACTGTACCTTGCTAAAAACAATTAAAATTTACTGAGTATCAAATTTATTGTTCTTAAGCTAAATACATTGTATTTCTAAAGTTTACTGGATACCAAATTTAATGTTCTTAACCCTTATCCTGCGGAGATGTCTTCTGCTTTGAAATTATCGTCTGCAAAGTTTGTTAAATTTAGATTTATACATTTTTTCAGTAAATAAACCATAAGAAGAGTGTCAAACAGTTTGGATCCAGATCAGACGCCGCGTTACGCGGCGTCTGATCTGGATCTAAACTGTTTGCAAAAATCAATAAAGTCGCGACCAGCAGGCAAAGGGTTAACTCTTTCGCTACAAATGGCAATAATAGGCGAGTTTGCCAATCGTATCAATCCTGATCAGACATCGCGTAACGCGACGTCTGATCAAGATCCAAACTTCTTGACACTCGTAATTACATTTCATCAGTCAAAAGAACCCCTAAATCTGACTTTACAGTTTTTGCAGACGACACTGCCGATGCAGACCTTAATTTGGCGGTTCGAGTGTTAAAGCAGACGATAACGTTGCGGGGAAATCAGCATAATTACAGTGGAGAATCTGTTATTCTTTCCCGATAAACGCGTTTACGCTAAAACTATTATTTGCAGTGCAAACAGTTTGGAGTCAGATCAGATGCCGGGTAACCCGGCGTCTGATCAGGCTCCAAACTGTTTGCCACCAAGATAAACAAGAATTATCAGAATTGTCCAAAAGTTGTTCTTTTCTACGTTTTAATGATTTGCGTTTGCGTACGTTTGCGTTTAAACGGGAAAGAATAACAGATTCTCCACTGTACTTACAGTACTGAGGCCCGTTTCATAAAACTTCGTATGATCAAAACGGTCGTAAGTCAAAACATTAAAATACGTATAATTTCTTTTTACTCTGTCTAATTCTGTTTTTTGACATCTTTTTGTAATCGTCTTTTCAAGACGATTCCATAGAGATATCACAAGACAGGATTAGATAGGGAAATAAATAATAATTGAGACTTTTATAATCTGACTTACGACAACATTTGTCGTACGAAGGTTTATGAAACGGACCCCTGAACCTTATTAAATTAAATTGATAATCGCAAGCGAATTGCCATCGAATTGCCATAGAATTGCCATCGAATCGGGCGCTTCAAAAAACAAATCCTACGTTTGAATATGTTAACACGAATTTTCCGAAGCGGTTGTGACACAAATGTAATCGAAAAAATTAACAAAGGCATATTTGCGAACAATTGTGAGATACACCATTCAAGAAAACTTACCCGAGGGTAAAGTAAGTGTTTTGAATCGCAAGCAAATTGCCATCGAATTGCAAGCGAATTGCCATCGAAATGCAAGCGAATCGCAAATTTAATAAGGCTCAGTACTGTGTTTATTTTAAAACTCGAATTATTATACTTCGTTGGTTAATTGTGCAATATAGATAATACTTTGGATTTGAATAAATTTAACGACTATGTTAATGTTCTGTATATAAGAGTTTTGCTTTGTACCACATCTACTTGATTTTTAAGCATATTATAGCAGAAGATAACTACATGTATATATATGTATGTGTAACTGGAATGATATTGTAATCCGTAAGCGAAAAGATATAACAACAAACAAACTAAACACGAAATTTAAACAACATCTTAAAAAAAAAAAAAAAAAAATCAAACTCCAATAGAAGACGGCACTTCAGCATGATATGGTTTGAACTCATCGCTGCAAAATTTTTGAGCCTAAACAGATGTAACGTGACTTGGCTTCTGGTCAGGCTCCAAAAGGTTTACAGGTTTGTTTGATTTGGACTGTACGGCACTGCGAAACAATATCGGTCATATAGCGCCGATGTGTATACGGTGAAGAAAACGTTATTCTTTCCCAATGTACGCGTTTTCGCTAAATCGATTGTTTCAATTGCAAACAGTCGGAGACAAATTAGACGTCGGTAACCCGGCGTCTGATCAGGCTCCAAACTGTTTGCCATTTACATGTAAAGGAACATTCAAAATTTAAAAAAAAGTTGTCATTATCTACATTTAAGTGCAATGCGTTTGCGTTACGTTTGCGTTAAAACGGGAAAGCATAACATTTTCTCCCCTGTATGTGTGATGTGAATAGTATTTTCTCGCGATTCGCAGTATAGCGTGAAAATGTTGTCTTGACGATTTCAATATTCTACGTCATTATTTGACAAAGCGCACGAGATCCTCGTGCGCTTGTTAAATTAGTCTTTTCATTCTACCGGACACTCTTGTATCGAACGGACAACAATTTTAAGCTGAACTTCATAAAATTGATTATACAAGTAGTCATAGTTTCTAATTATGATATTGATATATTCACATTATTGATTTTGTTAGCGATAGACAAAGGCGCATTTTATTTTCGTGAGGCCCAACACTTGGTGAAAGGACAACAGACAATTTTTTGCTATAGCATGTATAGTTTTTACCTCTGGTTGTTCCTGTGCGAGTCCAATCGCATTTTAAGCGTTAATTTGTCTGAAATTCTAGTAATATATAATTATCCCTGGAGTACCCGTTCTATATTTTTCATACGTGCTTTACATGTATATGTATGCTAGATTACAAGCAGTAAATCAGTCCATACTGCACTGATATGTACGTGGTCAGAGTGTAATATACACCGTCCTCGTTCTATACGCTGTGCTCGGAAACATGCATATGTTGTTTCTTGTTGTTTATCCCTTAAAGAGGCTCGCAACCGGATTTAGCATTAAAAATGGTAATTTGTAAATATATGTCAAATGATTATATAAATGGGTAAGATTTAGTTTAGGATAATAAATTCTGTTAAAAAATGCATTTCCAAAAAAATAAAAAAGAAGAAGCTCTGGTGGGATTCGAACCCGTGACCCTCCATTGCGGAGACAAACAAGAAAAATGAGGACACGCCTTTACCGCCTCGACCACGGACGCTCTCTATATATATGGTAGCGAATTAACGTACTTCACTGGTAGCGATTAATACTACATTATTCGGCTCCGGTTTATGTCAGAGCCCGTGTAAAGAAGCAACAACAACAACTAAACCGTCAGCTGACGCTATTGAAAAACGATGGAATATATCTAAAAAAAACTAAGATTTGGTGACGATTCTTGAGACTATTTTTGGACTGATCATATTTTGTTAATGTCAGAAGCCCAATAATGCCACAAATTTGCTTTTATTTGAGTATTTTATTTTGACAAGTACACCATCCGGTTTCGAGTCCCTTTAAGGGGTAAAGGGAGAAACGTTAAGACTGCATGAGTATGTACGTGGCACAGTTTGGTGGAATCTTAACACTCTGCACTGGTGGCAGCGGAGGAGTTCTATCCTCGATCACACTTGTCGTGGACTAACCCTTTAACTCACAAAAAGTTCGTGAGATTACAACCCCTTCACCGTTTCTTTGTCGTCTGCTTCAATTTTGTTACCTGAAATGTCGTTTAAAAGCAGTATGACAAAAGAAATTTCAAATCGAGTGTCAAACATTATGGATCCTCATCAGACGTCGCGTTATGCGGAGTCTGGTCAGGATCCAAACTGTTTGCAAACGCGTTTTAAGCGTCATTGAGAGCGAACTGGTTAACATGTTTTACAATTAATACTTTATAGGGTATGACTAACGTTTTATAAATTGTATAAACACAACCTAAACGATTCGCCGACTTTTGTTCATAACAATACTCAACATCTAAAATTGAAGGAGTTAACAGATGTTTGTATACTAGTGAAGACGTTATTTTTTCCGAATAAACACGTTCAGTTACTTAATTTGCATAAACAATGGTGCCAGATAAAACACCGAGTAACCCGACATCTTATCAGGCTCTAAACTATTTGTCATTCAGAGTTAAAGAGGACGTCAATAATTGCAAGAAGCTGTCAATGTCTACATTTTTAGCTTGCCGCAGAATGTCCAAGAGTATGGAATGCCGGTCACGACATGCCAATTGCTAAATGCTAAATGCTTGTTTGCCAATTGCTTATTTACAATTTGCTAAATGCTTGCCAAAATGCCATTTGCCAGTTGCTTAATGCTAATTGCCATTTGTCATTAATTTAATATTTTTTGAACTGAAGAGTGTTGTCTATGTGTCAAATGTGTACTGTAACACCGTCTAATCGACTAGAGGGAGGTCATGAGTGTAAACAATAACCCCACAATACTTTGTTTGCTGTTTTGACCAACTAAGTCGATTTCTAAATGATAAATGCTTGTTTGCCAGTTGCTAATTTGCCATTTGCTAAATGCTAATATGTTCTATAATGCTAATTTGCCATTTGCTAAATGCTAATATGTTCTATAATGCTAATTTGCCAATTGCCAATATGCCACTTGCCAGTTGCTTAATGATTTTATACATGTCTGCATCTATTGTAAGGGGACACATGCTACAATATTTCACTTTACCTCCAAGGCAATGTCTAAGGACATCATCTGGTGAAGCCTGATGCTGTAGTTTGATCTGACAATTTCATCAAAGTAAGCTATTTTGGATGTATTGGCATTTAGCAACTGGCAAAGCAGCATTTAGCATTTAGCAATTGGCATGTCGTGACCGGCATTCCATACAAAGAGAGAGCTAAATATGTTGTAACCCAGTCGTTGGTGTCGGCGTTTCCGTTGCCGCTTCCGTTTGCGTTAATAGTTCGAAGAATAAAGTATTTAAACGTCTATGTCGTTCGACCTACAGCTTTCATACTTGACGCAAACATGCCGTTTGAGTTATGACAAGAGTCAAAAGACCCTTTCCTCCATATTATAATATATAAATATCACATCTGACAGAGGGTGAGAGAACGGATTGGTCACCCGAGGCCTCATTTGCATATACCAACGACGGCGTACGTTACTTAACTCTACCTTCCGAGAAGTCTCGTCCCAAGATTTGGACCTTGGGAGAACCGTGGGTAAGGCAACTCCGGTCTAGCAGTTGTCATTATCCCATCGTTGCCACCATTTGTAACGTGCAAACCGAGAGACCCAGCAACAGCAAACCCTGTCGTTGGAAAGCTAAAGCGCACATCAAGAGATATTTGTTGCGCTATATAATTGACTCACTTCCCAACATACATCGGTTTGGGAGGCCACATTTGCATATACTACCGCGTACGTTACACTGTATTTCTGTATTTCGCGTGGAATTTTGCATGTTTTTTTTTTCGTTAGTTATATATGGTAGTTAGTTGCCTATTTTATGTGTATGTTGTAGAGGCAATTCCCTGACTGATTTTAGGTTGAGACAAATTGCCATTTCCCGTTCTGCATGAGCTATAGCCTATCATCATTACCAATTGAAGTCCTTTTTAAGCCCGATTGAGGGACAGCGACATACACTTAAGGCGTACTTACTTTGCAGTATTTTGGCGTGACATCCCATATGAATTTTATATAGTGACATACCTTATCAGGGTGACATATTTATTTTTATTAATTCCAAGCAATAATTCCGGAGCATTGAGCGTGATTAGTCCAGGAGCCAGAGTATTGACATTAGTACTTAAGACTTAGTCCAGGAGTCAGGGACGAACTTCAGTATACGATGAATAGTGCAGTAACTGGTACTATAGAGCTTATATCATACATGATATTAAGTGGCATGTAGACATTATGTGTGACTGAATTTATTTCTCTGTCTGGTATAAGTCTACGCACATGTAACTTTTGTGATGACTTATACTTTAGTCTTATCTAGATTTACCTTTTGTTTTAAAACAACCAGGTTGAAATGGTCAACCTTCGCTTCGTCTTACATAATGTGGTGTGTGAGAGAGTTTAGAAGTAATATAGATTGTTGGTATATGTTTACAGAAACCAATTTTGTAAAGTCAGTGTGGACAGTTATGTGACAAAGCCTGTGTGGCCTATAATACATATATAGACACTTATACGCCTTAGTGGAATTATTAGTACTCAGCCTGTGTGGCATAGACATTAATACGCCTTAGTGGCATTTGTAACGGACTATCTATGTGGTGTTTTTCCTGTGTGGAGACTTTAGCCCATGTGGCATTATCCTGAGTAGATTACAGACTATTAGTGACAGTGTCTAACCGACGTAATAGGGTTAAGATTGAGTGTTGTGTGGTGTTTATCTTTAACATGTAATAATATATATTTTTTCATGTGCAGAGGTATACCATTATTACTAAATATTGAAATAGCAAAGAGTCTCCATTGCAGCCATAAACAACAAACGAATACTGGGCGCACACTTTGAAACACTAGAGACAACTGTGACACATTATAACTGCTTATGATAATCATCTGATTAACCTAGTCGGCTAAGGAAGTCTACACCAACGTTTTCAGACCCCCCTTTATGGCGACTACTCGGAATCTGAATGGTTACAACGACAACGCCCACCTCATAATCCGATTATATTTTGACCCATGTGATTTTGACCTTGACCATTGCGGTTTATGTGCAAACTGTGTGTTTAAGTTTTGAAAAGTGATCACCACTACAATACTCTTTGACCATCAAGATTGATACTTGCAGCACACATAAATCGGTGCATAAACCTTTCCTTCCATGTGCAAATATTGACCCCTGTGACATTGACATTGACTTTGACCACAGCCTTTGTGTATAAGTTTCGAAATGTACGTTTGATATTCGAAAAGCGCTTGCAACTTCTTTACCTTTTAACCTACAGCTTTCATACTTGTAGTACGCATACCCTGGGACAAAACCTGTCTATCCATAAACAATTGTGATATATGTGACCTTGAACTTCACGTTAGCCTCTGCGATAAAGATTGAAATGTGCGTTTAAGCTTTTAAAAGTACTCAGAACTACTATACCCATTGTCCTACAATTTGTTACTTGCAGCACTTCCATACCTTCTGACAAAACATCTCTACCAATGTGAACATTTTAACAATTGTGACCTTGACCAAAGGCTTTGTGATTGAATTTCTAAATGTGCGTTTAAGTTTTGAAAAGTGCTTGAAGGAAGTATATCCTTTGATCTATTACTTTCATACTTGCATCACATATGATGGTCATCCATTTGAAAATGTGGACCTCTATGACCCTGACCATGACTTCAACCTCTGCGTATAAGTTTCAAAATGTGCATTTAAGTTTTAACTATTCCATTTATCATAATGCTTTCTTACTTGCAGCTTAGGTACATTTTAATTAAAACTTTTCCGTCCATGTAATACATTTTAAGTATCAAAATGAAAATTGGTTATAACTACAATAAATTTGACCAACAGATTCCATACTTGTAGCATATATGCCTATAGACAAGACCTTTCTATCCAACTGAAAATTTTGACCTCAGTTACATTGACCTTCGCCTCGGCGATCAAGTTTCGAAGTGAGCAACCGGCAAGTTTTGTTGGCTTCTGACACCATTTATATTGCAATGCGTTTGCGTTTTGTTGTTGTTTAAGCGTGAAAGAATTGTATGGGACAAGTAGTTTAATATTTATCCCGTTAAAGTGTTGTGTGCTTTGCAATTGTCGTCTCATAAAAATATGACGATAATGTATAGAGGAGACGTTACTGAAAAACAGGTATTTTTCGCGTCATGAATATTTCGCGGGATGCGATTTTGTATGAATTCGCGACATCATGCAATATTTCTAGCAATAGGTAGCTTAAAGCAGGCTGAAAGTAAAGCAGAATGTGCCTTAAGGCACAATATGCTTTACTTTTAACCTGCTTTAAGACGTCACCTATTTTCAAAACTAGAGACGCGAGACAACACTTTCGCGAATTAACGCGTAAATTATATTCTCGCAAATAAACCGGTTTTATCACATAAAATCGACTCTGGCAGTGTTATAAAGCCATTCAATAAACTATAGTGAAATATCAATATTTGTGCTCCGGCCCTACATGTTCGTCCACAAGCGCTGCATGACGCGGGGCGCCAAGAGACGTCATTTGCCATGGCGTTACTATAAACAACGTCAATATTTGGCGGAAAATACATATGGCGGAGAGACTAAAATCTACGGATTCAGTTGACTTAATAGGGCTATAAAATGTTTATGTGATAAATAGAATCTAACATTCTATTCGTGCTCATTATTTATCAACTCGTTTATTAAAAATGATAATTAATGACCACTCATGTAAGATCCTCTATTTACAGTACTATTATCGTTCAGCCATATCGTTCCGTTGCAAGCAGTACTATGGAGAAGGCGCGTTTACGCTTAAACTATAGTTTCCATTGCAAAAAGTTTGAGCCAGATCAGACTTCGTATTAGCTCTAATCAGGCTCCAAGCTGTTTATCACTCAGATTAAAGTAAATCGTAAGAAATGTAAAAAGGTTGTATTTTTCTCAATTTTAGTGCATTGCGTAAGCGTTTCATTTTCGTTTTAACGGAAAATAATATCGGCCTTCTCCACTGTTATTGATTTCCACTAACATTTTGACAAATCTTTTTAAGACATAAATTCATATTTGGTAAAAAGGGTATCTGGTCCAAATTTGTATTTTCGTTTAGTTTTATTTTGAAATTCCTATCAACAAACAGTGTAGACTCTGATCAGACGCCGCATAATGCAACGTCTGTTCAGAGTGTACAATGTTTGTCTATGTCCCTTATATGAGAAGCTAGGCCGAAATGGTTGACCAACACAAAAGTCATACTTGACACATGTTTAATAAACAATAGGTGCTGTTCGTTTTACTATTCCATATTAAAAATAAGGTAAACAACTGGAATCAAACAGGTAGTCTAAGCTGTCAACTTGAAATGCCGCTAAAATCGACTGTATTACTAGAATACGCTTGTGGTGCCTTTGTGAAATTATTAATTTTTTATTTGATGAAATTCCGTTAAATAATGCTACAATACGTAAATTTATAAAAAGGAAATGTACAAAAATGTCGCCCATGTCATCCATACAAAAGTACATACATATAGAAGAGAGATCTAGTCAGTTTCATCAAACGGTTGGACTTCCCAAATCATGACGTTGTTCGCACTCAGATATCTGAAATACGCAAGGATTTCACCGCATTAAATACAATCAGTAATCTGATTGGCTGGTTTAAATTGAGTTGGCGAGTTTCAAAATTGCCTTCATCTATCGTAAACGTTTCATTGAGTGGAGAATTCCATGCGTATTTCAGATATTTGAGTGCGAAAAAGTTCATGCTTTGGTGGAAAAGTGTTGCAAGTAATGAAAATAGGTGAAAGTTCTAGAAGTAAAAGCCGTTTACGGTGAAAACCGCCTTGATCCCCCCATGATTACACTCTTTTGTATGAACGTGAGAAACGACATGGGCGATTTTTATGTAAATTTTCTTTAATAATCACGTATTGTGGCGTTATTTTGGGACGGAATTTCATCTAATAAAAAGTAAATCTTGAAGAATGTATCATTTAACGGGTGCACCACAAGCGAATTTAAGTGATAAAGTCGATTTAACAGCTAACAGTTTAGACGACCTGTTCAATTCCTGGGCCCGTTTTATAAAACTTCGTACGACAAAAACGGTCGTAAGTAAAAACTTTCAAATGCATTTAATTTCTGATTCTCTATCTAATATTGTCTTGTTATCTCTCTTTGTAATTGTCTTTTCAACACAAATCCAAAGAGACGTCACAAGACAGGATTAGATGGAGAAATGAATAATCATTGGGACTTTTATAATCTGACTTACGACCGTTTGTGTCGTACGAAGTTGTATGAAACAGGCGTCTAGTGTATACCACTTCTCTTTTATATGGTATAGCCCAATATATATTTTTCTTAAAATATGTCAAGTACCTGTTGGTTTACCCCTTCACTGCCTTTATCAGAATATAATAACTATTTGCAAAAAGTTTGGAAATTGTGTAAAGCAGTGAAGAAGTTGACGGAAAATAATAAAGTCTAGCTGTTTCTTTTATGTTTAATGTAGGCCAATACGAATTCCAAACTGGTTTGAATCTTATAAGGAAATGTTGACGATTTATATTTGAGCATTGCCATGACAAAACCTGTCTGATTGCATTGCAAACAGTGTAGATCAAGACAAGCTGCCGCGTCAAAGATGCGGCAACTGGCCTTGATCTACACTGTTTGATACCCACATGGATTTAAAACATTTTATGTAGCTGTTTTATAATAGGGTATTTGGCAGTGCAGACCAAACTCAGATACAGAGCCTGTGGTGACAACGTGCTCGGTCTGTACAATGTTACAATGCAATAAGGCAGGTTTTGTCATAGCATGGCTCATTTTTATGCGTATAAAATGTAATATGGTGCGAAAAATATTCAGGCAGACCGGGAATGGAACCAATGACCCCTTGCTTACTAGGCACGTGTTCTCCCATCTGAGCTATCAGGGCCGCTTAAACACCATTATCAATTATTAACAATAAACTTAACCTGGCTACACACACCCGCTCTACGAGTAACTTGTGAAATGAACTGATTTTTAGGCGTTCATGCAAAATAAACGCCAAAAATTATCGGCAAATATTCGTGGCGTCTGATCAGGCACCAAACTGTTTGCCGCTCAGACTACCATGAATTGTCAGAATTGTCTAAAGGTTGTCCATTTATGTGTTTTATTGCGATGCGTTTGCGTTACGTTTGCGTTTAAACGGGAAAGAATAACGTTTTCTCCACTGTTACCTTAATGGTTATGAACTATTCTGTTCTAAAAATAACCCAGACAAGTCAGGAAAATCAGATCGATCTCGTGACTCTTATTCGACCTTGCGGAAATTCTCGGAAGCCGACACGAATAATTGTTATGTAAACAAAAGGCTTATTTTTCCAACCATCTCGATAAGAAATCGGCATATTTATGTATGGTTCTTAAAGAAAGGGGGGGGGGCATGTTTCAGGCACCTGACAACGGGTTTCGCTTAGTTTTAAAACATAGAAAATGTTCTTATATAAGAAATTGCGCGATTTAAACATACATTTGGGCGGTATTCTGGCTTTAAAATCAGTTCATGTCTTATATTTGAAATACAGTAAAACCTCGCTATTACGACCACTAAAACGAAGGCTAATTGAGTGTATAATAGACATGTGACAGCTTAAAGCAAGGTGACAGTGGAACAGAAAGCTCCTATAGGAGCTTTCTGTTTCACTGTCACCTTGCTTTAAGAGGTCACCTATCGTAAACACCCTAATAAGTAACATAATTTAGTGGTCGTAATAGAGAGGTTTCACTGTATGTTTGCTGTTTTTTCTTACATTTAATAAACGCTTTGTTAGTACATGTACGCATGTATGTTTAATCCATATAAGAGGTTCATTACACGAATAATGTGTACCCTATAAAGAACCGCCATGGCCGAATTACTGAAACTGTGTACATTCCAAGCAAAGAAATAAGTTCCATTGTTTACATTCTAAGATCAACAACTTGACAGTTTGGCGCGAAAATGCCGGTTTGACGTCATTTGGAAGTGACGTCATTTTAAGTAGGATAAATATATCGATTTGTTTGTCATAAAAATTGCAGACAGCTGTTGTTTATAAGGTATATCAATTTTCTTGCAATTTATCGCATTAGTAAATAAGATTTTTAGTCGGGAATCTTGGTTTCCGCGAATAGGAAGGCATAGATCGGTTAAGAACAAATTTTTGAAAAATCCGCCAAATATTTGCCTTCAAAGTTCCAAAGATTCATTCGCGAATGAAAAATGCATAGGCCCCGCCTCCTCTCAGTAACTTATCCACAAGTCCCGCCCTCTCGATAAATATCGTTTACACGAGTTGAACGACATTTTCATTAATATATTTGGGGCGAATGTAAATATAAAATAGTATTATACTATTATTATACTATCCTACGGGTTATTTACGTTTGGCGGCAAATATAACATGGTGAGAAATTATGCAACCCCAAGTTGGGCGCCATTTAACTATAAACTCTGCTACAAATTAAAAACATTTTTGAACCTGATCAGACGTAAAGTAATAGCTAACTCCAAACGAGTTTCAAAGGACATTTTGTCTTGCAAGTATGTTTGTTAGGAGAGAAAAAGGTATTATAGTGGAGAATAAATACATAGTTATTTCAAGATTAAATGAAACGAAAGGCAAACGTTATTTAAATTAAATGGAGAAAATGATAGATTCTTTAAAATTCAAACAATATATTGTTATATGAATGGCATACAGTCTGGCATATAGATTCCGGGTTACATTGCATCCGGCGTCTGATCGAACTTAAAACTATTTGCATGGGTCATACCTGCTTTAGCATAAACGCGTTAATCTGGAAAAAGGCTATTCGAATGTACAGTAAAGCTCACTTGTAACGAAGTCCACGGAACTATCTGGTTGCTTTCATTATATAAACTTTTCTTTTCATCAACTTCATTTTACCACGGGTTGATTATATAATAGGGAATACATTGTGAGTTCGTTGTATCCAATATTTCGTTATACCCCATTCGTTATAAGCGAGCTTCACTGGATATTCTTTTGTCACTTTGTCCGATTTATGGACACGCTGTAGGCTTATGCAAGAACGCCAGGAAGAATAGAGCTGTTATAAATTTTAAAATTTATTTTCGAACATGACATATGAATAATCTCGATGACAAATCTTCTTTTGCAAACAAACAAATAAACGTTAACCATCTTCCTGAAAATTGCGCCTTGACTGAAATTGCAAAGTGTTTGAATCCAGATTAGACGCCGCGTAACGCGGCGTCTGATCTGAATCCAAACTTTGTGGAACTCATATTTACGTTTAGGATATTTATATTTTAAATACATAAATAATTATTTTACAAATGTTGTAGTCGACAATTTTAAAACAGACGCTATTTCAGCAGGAGAAGGGTTAAACAATCAATTGTTGTTGCTCAATTGTGTCCCCTATCTGCTAAAACAATTGATAAACTTTCAGAGCAAATATGTATCACTATTTCTTCCATATATTTTCTAAAGAATTGACGCTTGGTCGTTTTATCTGTAGCTCTAGGCATCGAAAACTACTTCAATCGTTCGCATTTAAAATGTTGTTAAATGAAACCAATAATGAAATATTGCACATACCGTACTGTCAGACTTGGCGATAACGTTTGTTAGTATAAATAGCACATGAGTTTGCAACAATAAACACAGTCATTCTGAATTACTTTGTCCAAATTAGTCCAATATCAAAGACAATATCTAACCAAGTGATGCTCAAAAGAACATCTAAGCAGTACTAATTCCTTTAACTCTAAGTTGTGTGTATTTTATACCATTTTCGTCTAAAATATCCTAAACGTTAAAGGCATGCAATATTAGTATTTATTTTAAGAGTTTTGCTAGATATTGTTTAATCTATGCTTCAGTGAAGGTCACGATAGAGTGGCAGTTCTCCCAAGAGCTCATCATTTAGCGAACCAAGGTCATATCTGTTCCAGTAAAGGTCATCAGATGAGTCCATGTCCTGATCTCTCTTGCCTACAAACAGCGGGGCCTGAAATCTTTTCGTTTCTAATCGTGGCGCGGATCGGGTGAGTTTTAATGCTTTTAGAGCAGATAATATAGATGAAATTGAGTCTCTTCGTCCGATAAATTCAGGAGCGACAAACCGTTTGTGCTCAGAGCGTAGAACTTTGAATGTTGGAATTTCTTTCCAAGGTACGTATCGGCCCCATGACCTTTTGTATTCATCTGCGAATCCTAATGATCTCTTATGCCTCTCTTTAAGATCGCCTGTTGGTTTGTTCAAGTCTGATTCAGTCGATCGCTTTTCAAGTGATAAACGTTCCCCTGACAGGTCTAACATGTTTGGTTGGTCGTCTTCTTGTTCTCCACTTTCACCATCGAACCTTTTACCGACGAACCTAGGTAGATATCTTTTCCCGATAAACCTAGGCGTATATCGTTTGCCGATGAACATTGGTTGGTATGGTCGTTTTCCAATGAACCTGGGTGTGTATCGTTTGCCTATGAACCTTGGCGTGTATCGTTTCCCAACAAACCTGGGCATGTATCGTTTGCCTATGAAGTTTGGTTGGTATCGTTTCCCAACGAACCTGGGGAGATAGCGTTTGCCTATGAAAGTTGGTTGGTATCGTTTCCCAACGAACCTTGGCATGTATCGTTTGCCTATGAAATTTGGTTGATATCGTTTTCCGACGAACCATGGCCGATATCGTTTGCCTATGAACCTTGGTTGGTATCGCTTGTCCTCATCGATAGAATCACGCTTGCCAATAAATTGAGGAACGTATCGTTTATCATCAGTCATACCTGAGGCGTCAGATTCATCCGATTCAGAATCGGTATATTGTTCTATATCACCAATCTCGTCTAAACTAGGAAAGTCTGATTCGTCCTGATTGTTTGGATCATATTCGTAATCATAGTTATCATACTGTTTCAGAAAGTCAAGGTAATCAGCGTCATTGTCTATTGCATCAATATCGCTGTCCATAGGTTGTTCAGACGAGCTTGCAACTTCCGAATCAGTAAGTTCATTTTCACGCTTGCCAATAAATTGAGGAACGTAACGCCGCATTACATGTTGTTGATCACTAACGCCGCTGCTGCTGCCGCCATTAGTATGCGCCTGAGCACCATTCTCGTCTGTAGCGCCTGTTTGCAAAAGAAAACAAAAAATTCTTAAACCGTTCTTTTCACATATTGCAAAAGAAAACAAAAAATCTTAAACCGTTCTTTTCTTCTATTACAATGGAGAAAACGTTATTCTTTCTCAATATACGCGTTTACGCTAAAATTATTACTTCCATTGCAAAGAGTTTGGTGCCTGATCAGACGCCGGGTAAACCGGCGTCTGATCAGGCTCCAAACTGTTTGCCACTCAGATAAACATGACAAGTCAGAAATGCCAAAAGATAGTCTTTTTCTACGTTTTATTGCGATGCGTTTGCGTGTAAACGAGAAAGAATATCGTTTTCTCCCCTGTAGCTATAGGAACTAACTCATTGACCGCTTATGCCTCGTGTGTGTGCCTTCTACTAAAAGTGTACGTTTAAAAAGTACACATGTCTTTTAAGTTAGCGAACAGTATAGACCCAGATAAAAGGACTCTGCTAGGAACCTTCAGACCAGGATCTGTACGGTTTGTTATATTGCAGTTTGTTAAGGAAAACACCCCTAAATAGTCATAAATTGACCAGACTTAATTAGAAACAGGAATTGTCTATTGAAAAAACATACATTGAGTTAAAGACTGAACAGTGGAGAAGGCGTTAATTTTTCCTTTTGAAACGTTACCGAAACGCAAACGCATTGCAATAAAAAAGTGACAATGGCATTTTGTTCTTAACTCTGACAATTGATTTTAATCTGAGTGGCAAACAGTTTAGAGCTTGTCCAAACGGCGGTTTATCCGGCGTCAGATCTGGCTTCAAACTGTTTGCCATGGGGAAAATAGAATTCGCGTTCACGCGTTTCTTGGGAAAAATTAACGTCTTCTCCACTGTACCAACAAAATGGATAAAACATTTTTACGAAAGTAGTCTTTTAAGTGGTTACAGTGGAGAAAACGTTATTCTTTCCCAATAAACGCGTTTACGCTAAATCTATTATTTCCATTGCAAACAGTTTGGAGCCAGATCAGACGCCGGGTAACCCGGCGTCTGATCAGGCTCCAAACTGTTTGCCATCAAGATAAACATGAAATATCAGAATTGTCCCAAAGTTGTTCTTTTCTACGTTTTAGTGCTTTGCGTTTGCGTACGTTTGCGTTTAAACGGGAAAGAATAACAGATTCTCCACTGTATGCCAATGTTTAGGTTTTCATTAAAACTATTTTTGCTGACAATAGAAACTGTTGACGCTGCTGCATTAATTAAACTCTCTCCCCCCCCCCCCCCCATAGAAGCATATTTAAGCCAATTTAATGTATTCCTCCACTGAATAAAAAAATAGTTCCAGTTTACACAGTCATTAACATGGACAATTATAAATGTATTCTATGTCCTAGTAAATTGTAACGTAAAGCAAGCTAAAATAATGCGCCTTAAGGTACACTCCGGCTTTCTTCCAAACTGATTAAAGTGGTCACATGTCTTTAAAACCAGAAATATGTTATGGGGGAAATGGTTAAAGGAAAGGACATATTCCGTGTTACTTCAATACACATGTAATACAAAAAGTTAAAAAAAAACAAACTTATGTAAGATGCACATATATGCCGATTTTTTTCACCTGGCAGGGCGGAGCTAACCTTTGACAAAGATAAACTAATTTACTTCTGATTTTAGGGTTGATAGATCTATATTTGGCATAACATATACATGTCTGTTGCCATAACATTGGCGATATATACATAGGATAACGAGAAGAGTATAAACAAACAATACCACATATGCATATTTTAAAGTTATCATTATTAATAAGCTCTTATCTATATTATTGAATATCTACGGTATGACATAGTATTATAAATAAATAAACAGCCGTATCTATTTTTTTTATAGAAAGGCACACAATTCAACACTAACGTGACGGGCTAATCCTGTGTCCCTCTCTTCAACAACGCGTCTGATCTGAATTCAATCTGTTTATCCCTTGTCAATATTTTGTTTTCTGTCGAAATTTCTAATATGTAACTTCGAGAAAAAAGCAGACGATACTTTAAAGCAGACGATATTACGGTTAGACATAATTGACTTGTTTGTGGAACAGTGATTAAAGTTGTTGTACGGAGGGAATCGTTGTTGAGGTCGTCGTTGTAGGTAGGGAGTTCTATATTCAGGAATATCTTGTTCTGGAAACACCACTGGCACTTTTCCTGGTTCATTATAAAATTAAACCTACAGTGGAGAATCTGTTATTCTTTCCCAATAAACGCGTTTACGCTAAAACTATTATTTCCAGTGCAAACAGTTTGGAGCCAGATCAGACGCCGGGTAACCCGGCGTCTGATCAGGCTCCAAACTGTTGCCACCAAGATAAACAAGAATTATCAGAATTGTCCAAAAGTTGTTCTTTTCTACGTTTTAGTGTTTTGCGTTTGCGTACGTTTGCGTTTAAACGGGAAAGAATAACAGATTATCCACTGTATCTAGACCCTTCGTATATGACGGGTTTGAGGTGAGTGATGAAATATGACCCAACACAAGTTAGGGAGATTTCTCTGATCTGGGCCTTTACTGTTTGCACAGGACAAGAGTACTATTCACATGTACACTGTTTTAAAAGACGCCTATATGCGGGATTAGGGTTCAAAGAGTTAAGCTGCATATTAAATTTAACATTGAAAAATGAAAGCAGACATCAGTTGTTTAAAGCTGATGACGACAAGCCAGTTAAGGCGTTAAAGGGATAAGTATAACATATACACGTATTGCCATTTTATATCAGAATAACAACTTTATTTTATTAGTGTGCTCTGAATACAACTACAGTAAAACCTCTCTATTACGACCACTAAAACGAAGGCTAATTGATTGTTTAATAGACAGGTGACAGCTTAAAGCAAGGTGGCAGTGAAACAGAAAGCTCCTTTCGGAGCTTTCTGTTTCACTGTCACCTTGCTTTAAGCTTTCACCTATCGTAAACACCCTAATAATTAAGATAATTTAGTGGTCGTAATAGAGAGGTTTTACTGTTTTCTATTTGCTGATGCTGATAATATCATCATCTAATAATATTTTTTACAAGTCAATAGATTTACATCCACTTTTCAAACATTGAAATATATGCTTAACTCTTCCATTGCCAATGGTGCCAAAAGGTGACTTTGCAAATAGTTTAGATCCTGTTCAGACGCCACGTTACGCTGCGTCTGATCAGGATCCAAACTGATTGACACTCGTTTCCACATTTCTTCAGTCAAACAGCCCCAAAGCTGACTTTAAACATATTTCAGACGACCCTTCCAATGCAGACGATATTTTGGGGGCAATAGGATTAAAGCAGACGATAAAACTTGGCTACGAAAGAGTAAATCCGATGGCCCATCCTGTCGTATGAATTATTAGCATATTGAACTCTGAAACTCCCAGTTTGCACTTGAGTCCCAGTAAGGGTTGTTTAAAACGATACATTGCAAAATGCCAAACTGTGCAGACCCTAATCAGAGGATTTCTGTTTGATGTGCACTGTTAAACAGGCGGTGTAAAGTCGTCGTTAACAACAAGCTTGCCAAAATGTATCATCGGCAAACAGGGCATTCAAATAAAAAGAAACACAACGTGGCATTTGATCTGGATCCGCGCTCAAAAATAGTTTGAGTTGAGGCCGAATCGATCTCAAGCATTTGATTGCACAGATTCGAACAACAGCTCAAATCTGACCTATCAAATGCTTGAGAATTATCTCAGACTCAAGTTAAATGCTTTATGACATTGAGGCCTTAGTCAGAAGTTTTCCAACAGGAATTTCTATCAAAAGTTGCATGAAAATAAAGTTTTTGATCAGGCATCCCTTATATTTAAAATAGACTTATCCAAAATATAAGCATTGAATTATCAATTTGACATCAATGAGTTACAAATGATACTGAATCAGAAAACTTTCAAACACGGTTTGAATTTACAGCGCTCCATCTCTACATGTACAACGACATCCAATGGGACACAAAATATGTGCGCTGTTCGGAGGCAGTCGTTATAGGAGGAAATTTGCAAACAGCTTGAATCCAGATCAGACGCCGCGTTACGCGGCGTCTGATATGCATTCAAGCTGTTTGTCACTCGTCATTATTTTTTTCTGTCAATGTTCATTACGTACTTTTGAAAACAACATCAACGACATGCAGCTGTAAATAGGTTGGACATATTTGTCATGTTTAAGGAACTGTGGCAAGGGTTGTTGTAAGGAGGGGGTCGTTGTTGGGATGGCCGTTGTACGTAGGGAACACTGTACCTTTTTCCTGATTTACGATGTCATCTGTATTTGCATCAGTTAAAATTATTTTGATGAGTAGTACAACGGAAAAAACGTTATACTTTCTGAATAAAATGCGCTTATACTAGAAACTTTATGTCCATTGCAAATAGTTTGGAGACTGATCACACACCAGGTAACCCGGCGTGTGATCAAGCTTCAAACTGTTTGCAACTCAGATCTAATAGAAGTTGTCAATATCTGCATAAAGTTATCGTTTTCTTTATTTTAGTTCAAAGCGTTTTCATTTCGTGTTGTTTAAACCCATTCACTGCCATAACACGAGTACAATAATTATTTGCAAACAGTTTAGATCCTGATCAGACGCCGCGTCACGCGGCGTCTGATCAGTACCCTAATTGCCTGACACTCATTTTAACATTTTTTCATTAGTTATACCTAAAATTTAAGAGGAATAGAAACAAAAAAAATAAAGAAAGACAATTGTATAAAATTGATGACGTCATGCCAGCAAAGGGGTTAAATTTTCCCTGCCAAGTTTTGTCGTCTGCTTTAACCCTCTTACCGCCAAACTATCATCTGCATTGTAAGTGTCGTCTGTAACTGTTTTTAAAGTCATATAAGAATCTCTGTAACCCAAATACTAAATTTTAATTTGCTAATGTTTATACTTGATACGTTTTCCATTTAAACTTTCTAAATGCTATGTCGTTCAATATGTATTTCATTATCGTATAAACCGCATTACCAAGGGAACCTGGAGAATTAATTCTAAATGAGTAGGTTTTGTAAACAACCTTTCCATTACATTTCCAGTGTTGTTATTTTGTTTAATAATGCTTTCACTGTTTCGCAGAAATAACACTTTTTTATTCCCCCTTAACGCATTTACTGACAACAGTTGGATTTGCCAACAGGTTGGATCCTTCTGACCAGACCCCGAGTCCCCCGGCGTCTAATCAGAATCCAAACTTTTGATTATCGTTATTCTTTGAGCTCTTTATATCTGAATTTTCAAAAGGAGTGCATATTGTAGTGTTCATGCAAATGATATGGAGGTAGAGAGGTGAAGTAAAGAGGTTACATGTAAAAGACCCTTTCATAAATAATGTACAATCTGGCTCTGCTGTCACTCTTCATGCGATAAATATAAAAGTCACTAAAAACCAGCAGTCAATATATATGAGCCATGTCGTGACAAAACCTACCTTATTGCATTGCAAACAGTGTAGATCAATGCCAGCCGCCGCGTCATAGACGCGGCGGCTTGTTTTGATCTACACTGTTTGACACCCACATGCAAAGAAATAATTGTATTCAGTGTTTGGCAGTGTAGACCAAACTCATACGTAGAGCCGGTGATGACAATGGTGCTTGGTCTGTACAATGTTGCAATGTAATCAGGCAGGTTTTGCCATGGCACGGCTCATATGTTATCTTGCATAATCTTTTCACTCACAGGAATTGTTTTAATTGGCCACTCTGTCAGTTTGTCTGATGATCTATGTCTCAATATGGATGCTGTCAATCTTGTATATGCATTTTTGTGTTTGTCGTCTATCTCTCTGACAGGGTCTAAGATTATAAAGCTTTTCAGTTGAGTCTAAAGTCGTTCTCTAGCATTTGATTGGTCAGATTTGAGCCTAGGCTCAAATCTGATCAATAAAATACTTGAGAACTTAGACTCAGCTTAAACACTTTATAACCTTAGACCCCTTATGTCAATATTACACGAAATTTTAACTTTTGACATGTTTGATCTTTGTAAATATAACTATTAACCCTTGTGTTAAAAATAAAGTAACTCATTACATGTAACTAATCAGTATTCAACAAAAACTCTTTATTACATTCTATTGACTTGATAATTATGACTGAGACAAATTATAATTTGATAATTAAAACTGTGTAAGAAACATAAAATGAATAAAAGTATATTATCTATATTTGTACAACTTGACTGGAACTCATACCCAATTTATGCCAATCAGTTTTAAGAATAATATAAACTTACATGCAAACATAAACAAAGGTTTGACTCTGTCTGTTTTTGATTGTCTACATACGTGGGTCCTTCAAAAAACGTCTGTTACTTGGCTATTGTCTTGAAATCTACATGTGTAATGTATATGTGTGATTGAATAGAGTTATTTTCTACGGGATACAGTGATGTATGATATTCTGACAATAGAATTTCTATTCGTTGTGAAAAATAATCATCAATGTGGGTCAGCTTTGGGCACTGGCCATTTTTGCTACTACACTTAATCGTATTTTCATATCATATTGCATAAAACTGTTTTAATTCTCGTCTTAGTTAATTGGAATTTTACTGAAATTTTGAGCCAACAACAGCTGCTATTGAATAGTCTTAATTATAAAATAGAAAAGTATTTGACCTAATATTTGTAAGATTAAAGCATACATTAAAATGTGTAATAGTTATACAGTAAAACCTCGCTATTACGACCACTTGAACGAAGGCTAATTGATTGTTTAAAGCGACTCGCAACCAGATGGTGCATTAAAAATAGTAATTTGTAAATATGTGTCAAACGCTTATATAAATGGTAAAGAATTAGTTTAGGATAAGAAATTCTGTTTAAAAAAATGTATTTCAATAAAAAAAAAATATTGGTCTCTGGTGGGATTCGAACCCGGGGCCCGGCATTGGCGGACAGAAGGCAAAATAGGGGAAACCGCTTAGACCAATGGACCACAGAACTATCCGTTTATCTCGGATCGATTTAACGTATTTCAATGTGGAGCTATCGAAAGTGCATACAACTTCGTAATTCGGCTCGTGTTTATGTCTGAGCCCGTGTAGAGAAGCAACAACAACAACTATACCGTCTACTAGTCGGTATAGAAAAACGATGGAAAATATCTAAAAATCTAAGATTCGGTGACGATTCTTGAGACTTTTTTTGGACTGATCATATTTTTTTAATGTCAGAAGCCAAATAATGCCACAAATTTGCTTTTATTTGAGTATTTTATTTCATTTTGACAAGTACACCATCCGGTTGCGAGTCCCTTTAATAGGCAGGTGACAGCTTAAAGCAAGGTGGCAGTGAAACAGAAAGCTCCTTTAGGAGCTTTCTGTTTCACTGTCACCTTGCTTTAAGCGGTCACCTATCGTAAACACCCTAATAATTAACGTAATTTAGAGGTCGTAATAGAGAGGTTTTACTGTAATAGTATAATTTGATTTGTAAAATCACTTATCCGTAACAAGTTGATACAATCAATAAACAATCCTATTTTTTTTCATTTTTGTCATTAATAAATCAAAATATGTAAAAATGCCACATTTTTTTAATAAACATATTTTATTACATTTCGCAATAATTAAGTAGTGAATTTAACAACTGTAAACTGTATAAATAAATACTTTTGTTATCGACAAACAACACTAAACTTAATTACTTTGTTTTGAAACATTCACATACAAGTAGCATCAGACATGTATTACTGTTCACGCTTTAAAGCATAAAATCATATTTGTCCATTCAGTTGCATTACAGCAGTAAGTTCAAACACTATAAATATGCATGTTTTCAATGTCATTTATGTGTGTTATTACACCTAAATTTTAAACCATTTTAGATAAGAATATTTACTTGCGTGATAAATCTTCAAATCCATAAAAAATATAACTTTTTATATATTGTATCATACATGAAAAAATCGTCATGTTGATGCCAAGATCATGCACAAGTAAAAGAAACGTTTGAAGGATAACATTATGAAAGTTGCTACTGTGAAATCTTAGGTTAACTCCTAAACGAATGGGACCGCATTTTAACACTTTAAACCTAGGACAGTTTACTTGTTATTATCAAATAATTTACCTGTAAGTTGTACACTTGTCCTATGCAAACCATACCCAGATCAGATTGCTCTTAAACGAGTCATCTGATTGTATGTTAAAATCAACCTTAAGTAGTAAAAGCTGGACACAAGTTAGTTGGGAACTGGAATTAACAATCCGAATTTCCCATTCAAACTTTCAGGGGTGAATAACTTTAACCCATTCACTGCCTCAACCCAGTAAACTGGTTATTTGCGACCGTACAATTTGAATGCGGCGTATGATCAGGATCCAAACTGTTTGTCACTCAATTTTACATTTATTAAATCAAAACACCAAATATTTAAATGTGAGTCATACAGTGGAGAAAACGTTATTCTTTCCCAATAAACGCGTTTACGCTAAAACTATTATTTTCACTGCAAACAGTTTGGAGCCAGATCAGACGCCGGGTAACCCGGCGTCTGATCAGGCTCCAAACTGTTTGCCACCAAGATAAAGATGAATTATCAGAATTGTCAAAAAGTTGTACTTTTCTACGTTTTAGTGTTTTGCGTTTGCGTACGTTTGCGTTTAAACGAGAAAGAATAACAGATTTTATTTATGCTTTTCGGTGGATTACCACGATATAGCAGTGGATGATCACTTGGTAATCCACTGCAGTGGATTATCACCAATCGCTTTTATTATGAATTTTCCCCGTAGGGCTCCCCAAGAATCGTAGTCAATCGTGTCTTATCAATAAATTCCGGCAGTCCGATTTGTCGCGAACTACTCACCGGAAGAGCACGAATCCAAACTCGGGAGCAACGAAGTCATTCGGATGACGTCATTATACCGCCAACTGTCACGCACATGTGTTCGACATAAAACGTGGGGCTCAACACGGGATAAATAATGTACGTTCGCTTTCAATTTTTAAACAATTTCGTTTAAAAAGTGGCTTAAAAGCATAAATAAATAGAATAACTGTGTTTTTTCAGTGTAAGATCGAATTTAATCCATTTCGTGAACATCAGACTGTTATATTTTCACTCGTGGCTTCGCCACTCGTGAAAATATAACGTCTGATGTTCACTCAATGGATTAAATTTCGATCTTACACTGAAAAAAACAGTTATCCTCTATATCCACTGTAAAAGGAGACGATAATTGTTTAAAGCCGTTTAAAGGGAAATAATATCGTCTTCTCTTCTGTAATCATCAACGGTAGCAGATTAATCTAGCCCACGAGTTTTAACGGTCAAGATAATAAGAACCACAAACTGCCAAGTAAAGTAAGATCAAATCTATGCAGGGAAAATGCAGTTAAAACACATTAAAATCTAACGATAATCAAGCTGTTTAGCCCTCTGCCTTCTATATTACCGGTATAGTTTCGTCTATAACAATAACCGCGTGTTATTTTTTTAAAAATAGATTTTTTAATTTTCTTTACAAAAAATGTATACAGTACGGACGCCGTCATCTTGATCCAAACTGTTTGCAATTGTATCTTCTTTAAAATATCCCCAAAAAACATTGCTTAGCGTTACAAGACTCAAGAAATCAAAACTCTGGTTGTTTTGTAGCATACAAAATGTGTTAGCCAATGACAAATTATCTTACATTAAAAGGAAGAACCAATAGCAAATGGTTTTACATACGAATCCTGACAATTGAACTTGTCAAGACGTTGTTAACCTTTCATAAACTATGGGCGTACTTGTAATAACTGCTGAAAACAGTTTAGATTCAGATGAGACGCTGAAGATTCGGCGTCTGATCTGGATCCAAACTGTTTGACAATTTAATGATTGTTTGGGAAAGCAACTTGTGTTGAATCAATCCTTAAATTTATTACCGATGACACATACACACTGCAGGTGATAATTACGTAGCATTCTTAAGGTTAACGTTTCTTTTTGGTGCAAAAAATAAGTTTAGAAAATTCTATGATTTCCCTAGAAATTACCCGTTCTTATTTTTAGAAGATTGGTTAGTGTTCTTACATTTCTCGTTGGATTTCTCCCTACAAATACCCTGCATAAATCAAAATGACTCGGCACGCACAGAAAGAATGAATTTTGTTTGAACAGCCAATAAAACGCCATTAGCCTGTTCTCAAATATCGCAGAAAAAATTGTCGCACAATATCAAAATTCAACTCGTAGTTTGTTTTGTTATTCTAATTAAAAATGTTTTGTAAACATTAACTTTGTAATTCTAAGAAAAAACCCTAACCACGCAAAATTAAGTGGTGTTGGTGCAGTGCCAATGCAAATATGTTATTAACTAAATACTGCGTATGCTATACTTTCAGTTGTTACGAGTTTATTTAATTAACACTTCATGTGCAAGTGTTTTCAAATTGTTGGGAACCTGACCAGACACCGAAATAGTACGGCGTAAGATCAGTTTCGAACAGAACGGTTTGAACCCGCTTATAGTGGAGAATCTGTTATTCTTTCCCGTTTAAACGCAAACGTACGCAAACGCAAAACACTAAAATGTAGAAAATAACAACTTCTTGACAATTCTGACTATTAATATTTAGCTGAATGGCAAACAGTTTGAAGCCTGATCAGACGCCGGGTTAACCGGCGTCTGATCTGGCTCCAAACTGTTTGTATTGGAAATAATAGTTTGAGCGTAAACGCGTTTATTGGGAAAGAATAACGTTTTCTCCACTGTATCTATTTTAGTTTATGTTCATTCAATTACTTTAACTCATACACTCCTTTTATTAAATCTTGTTTAATTTTATTATTTTAGGGTTGTTTTGACAATAAATTGTAAACACTTTAAACAGTATAGGTAAACAACGAGCACTGAACCGTGATTGTACTTTACAACTTGGCACTTTCCACGATTTAGGGGTGCTTGTATTGCTGTAGTCCATCTAACTAAGCTGTCGATATGCTGACAGCATGCTGAATCCCCCATAAAGTGGACTACGCTAAATATTATGGTTCACTGCTCGTTGTTTACTTACACATACTCTAATCAAAAGGCTCCTTCAGAGTCCATTTGAGCTGTGTGTATACTGCCTACATACGGCAAGTGTACATTGTACTGGTTCACCGTTAGTTAATGCCGAGCATACCTGTCGCTAGGTTCAAGGAATTATCTCTGCTGATGATGATTTAAAAACGAGTTTAGATATATTATTGCTTAATCACGACAGCTTAATATCTACAGTGGATAATCTGTTATTCTTTCCCGTTTAAACGCAAACGTACGCAAACGCAAAGCACTAAAACGTAGAAAAGAACAATTTTTGGACAATTCTGATAATTCTTGTTTATCTTGGTGGCAAACAGTTTGGAGACTGATCAGACGCCGGGTTACCCGGCGTCTGATCTGGCTCCAAACTGTTTGCACTGCAAATAATAGTTTTAGCGTAAACGCGTTTATTGGGAAAGAATAACAGATTCTCCACTGTAGGTTTAATTTTATAATGAACCAGGAAAAGTGCCAGTGGTGTTTCCAGAACAAGATATTCCTGAATATAGAACTCCCTACCTACAACGACGACCTCAACAACGATTCCCTCCGTACAACAACTTTAATCACTGTTCCACAAACAAGTCAATTATGTCTAACCGTAATATCGTCTGCTTTAAAGTATCGTCTGCTTTTTTCTCGAAGTTACATATTAGAAATTTCGACAGAAAACAAAATATTGACAAGGGATAAACAGATTGAATTCAGATCAGACGCGTTGTTGAAGAGAGGGACACAGGATTAGCCCGTCACGTTAGTGTTGAATTGTGTGCCTTTCTATAAAAAAAATAGATACGGCTGTTTATTTATTTATAATACTATGTCATACCGTAGATATTCAATAATATAGATAAGAGCTTATTAATAATGATAACTTTAAAATATGCATATGTGGTATTGTTTGTTTATACTCTTCTCGTTATCCTATGTATATATCGCCAATGTTATGGCAACAGACATGTATATGTTATGCCAAATAAATATATTGAATTGAATTGAATATAATTGTATTACGTCTGAAAATAATCAACCTTAGCAACGATTTTATTCGTCATTTACAAACAGTGTTGTCGTGAAAAGTACACTTGTCCTATTTCAAACAGCAACAACCTGATCTGAGGGTTCCTAAATGAGTCCTCTGATCAGGGTATGCACTGTTTTATCATTGTGCAATACAAGTCTATAGTTAAAATCAATCCTAAAATCATTTGAAGTCTCAGGGAGCGTCAGTCGCATTGATACATGTAATATTTTACATTGAAGCTTTCTTATAACGAAATTGGATATAATGAAATATTGGATATCACAGAACAAAATTTATTAACCATCTCTAATTATTGTGCAGTAAAACTGACTTGATATAAAGAAATTTGGAAATAACGAAGGAGATCAGACGAATCTGGGGACGTCTTTATAATTGAACTACACTGTATAATATACATTTATTATGTGTAAGGTCAAATCGGAGCAAATAATATCCTTCTCTAGATTTCCCATTAGTAATTATTTCTTTTATAATTTTGCAATAGTGATTCTAAACTTCGAAATGTGACATACGTTGTCATGCTGTAGAACTTATGTTAATTGGAAAATTTTGGTCTACGACATCTCTCTTAAGATTGTTGAATATTTTATGAAATATAAAAACAAAGCAGAAATCTTCTTTACTGTTTGACCTGCATTAACACCTTTCCTTCCCAAAACTTCACCAATACAGTTTAAGTTTTCAATGTTATGTGGTCCATTTTTGAAGTTTTTATTCTGGTAATTTTACCATTTAAATGACAAACTGATTCCCGGATAGAGGGCTCCAAAAGGACCCCTCTGATATTGATATCCTTTTTGTATAGTATTGCATAGTATAAATGTACTCTTGACTAATACATTGTTTGCAAAAACGCAAAGTTTAAGCTACTATCTGTATTTAGACAGATTAATGATCAACAATACAGTGGCCTGTTCACACAAAAGTATTCCTGCTGTTTAATATTCGTGAGTTACTTTAATGTACCGACATAAATAGCTATTACAGTATGAGAATAATTAAACATTTTACGTACATGTATTATATAAACGTAATGTAGTTTCGACTTTTAAGATAACATTAAATTTGAATATTTTCACAAAATCTCTGAAGTATTCTATATTTGGTTAATGAATCGCTTCCAATACATATTGAACTAAGATGTTCTGAACGAAAAATGTCAAATAAAATAAAATAATATAATATAATATAATATAATATAATATAATATAATATAATATAATATAATATAATATAATATAATATAATATAATATAATATATATTCCCTTGTTGTTTATTGATATAATATAATATGATAGTAGACTAACTCGTATGTTATATTTATAAGAATATTCTCTCCTACTTCAGCATCTTTATTTCATTAAAGTCAGATAATAAATTTGTCTATAATTAGGCGACTGATAACAGGGTGTCTGCACTATTTGCCAATGTCCGTTTTAATGGACACTAGGCGTAAATTGTTTAACACATTCAATCCTAGCGACGAGTATGCATGTCATAAACTAACAGTGTAGCTGTGAAGGCTAAATGTGTCTTCTGCAAATAGTGTAGATCCAGATCAGAAGGTTCTTGCATGAGACTTTTAAGCAGAGACTTCACTGTTTGTTAGTTTACAATACAGATCTTAAGCGTAAAAATGGACTATACTTTACTGGAAATTTGGGGTGCCTATTTGGAGTTTATGGAGTAAACGGGAAATAATAACGTAAATCATTCTGTCTATAGTTTTACCTGCTAGAAAACCAGTATATGTATACATGTATTTGCAAACAAGTGTATATTCTTATAGAAGTGCTCCTTAAGGAGCATTCAGACAAGAGTCTGCACTGTTTGCTTTATTTTTATTGAACTGAAATAGTTCTAAACATATTTCTGATAACCACCATAATTCATCAGTTTATAAAAGTGGAATAATCCTTATGAACAGAGTAACTAAGTAATGGTTATAACCCGGTTCGTCTAAAGATCCCAAATCTCCCCTAACCTCCCCGCACCACTTTTAAAAACAAGTGTTCCATATTCTAGCAGATGGTAGCTTAAAGAAGACTTAAGGTAGCGTTTTACGAAATGACTGGTAAAATAGTCGTTTTATACTTTTTTTAACAAATCCCGATAGATAAAGGTATTTTCTACAAGTTACCAAATTCTCTCTTGCTTAAACAAACGCTTTCTCGGTCATTTTACCGGTAAATCACGCGTCAGAATCCCCGTTGGGTACCTCAATTGCGTAGATTACGTGACTAGATAGGTGATTTATTCCGAAGCTGTCAGAGGTGATTAACGACTTTTACCGTTATTTTTTTTTATAAGATTGGCTTTGTTAATTTGGGGCGGAGTTTAACCAAATGGTTGTTGATAAGCTGTGTCATGTTATTTGTTGAAAAAGAAGGTCTTAGTTGAATACCGGGCGGTCACGAGAGCCTAATTGACACATCAGTCAGTTAATTGGAGTTTCCGGCATTATATAATTTGGAGCAAGCGGTATTTTTGAACACCCCTACATGTAATTTTCGCAATTGGGGTTCGATTTTCGTGCGGTTTGAAGCAGATGAAAGGGTATTTTCTCCTTGAGCGAACCGTGTCTCAGAAATTGTATAAGTAGCTACAGTGTTCCATTATAAAGCGTTACGTAATAGTGGTCGACTTTAAACCGTAAAAAAACTTTGATGTTACATAACAAAGGTTTGAAGCGGTATTTTAAAAATCTGAGACACGGATCCCTAGATAGTAGTAGTAGTCATCTTTATTTACATCTCATCATTATACAAACATGTTTGTAAATATAATCACAAATACAGTAAACTATAGACATGTATAATGCCACCCCTAGTTGGAGTTATATGTTTATCAAGAGTATTTTGGGCAATTTTAATCATGTTATAAATAAAGATGGCTTTGATATCGTCGTTTGAATTTTTTTTAAATGTTCTTATAAAATCTTAAAAAATTAAGATATTTTTTGTAAATTGGCATATTCTGATGGGATGTGTACCATTTTCACACGTCAGCTATAAAATTGGGGGAAAAATCATCAATCACGACAATAAGTTAGAAAAATCCGCTTGCAGTATCGATCGTAAGCCGCTACCTTAAAGTAAAGTAGAATGTATTCTGTTTTACTTTAATTTCAACCTGCCTTTAGTGAGTATCTGTCTTCAAAACCAGAAACAGGCTATTGTCTTTAGCCGGATCCGTTATAACCTGACAAAGACAGTAAATACCGTCATTCTTCGAAACAAAAAAATCTGTAAAGACCCTTAATTGGTAAATGCATCGAAAACGTGTCTCAGAAAGCTTCTATACAAGCATGTGCGTTCTGCTTTCTTGTTTACCCGGTATTGAGCTGTCACCTGTCTAACGCCTGCTACTTACTTTTTTCTTTAAATGTTTGTGATAGTATATCCACCATATTGCAACGTAAATCAAATGAACACCATTAAACACATTCTATAGTGAGTATGGACGCCATGACAACGAAACCGAACAGGTCGTAATCTCTCTCAAACATGCTTTTAAGGACAATGCAAACATTTTAGGCCAGTGCCATTTTAGTCTGTTTGTAGCTGTAAGTGCAAGCACTGCAGACCTGTGTCAGTCAACGTGTGTAATATGTTCCTACACTCTTTGCAACGTTCGAAGGTCTTATTGCAAGCTTCGCGGTTCATGTGGAGCGTGTCCATATTTCAATACCCCATATGTATCTCTGTGTCCAAGGTTATTAAACGTTTGAATTGAGTCTGAAATTGTTTTGAAACATTTGATTAGTCAGAGTTGAGCTTTTGCTCAAATCTTACAAATCTAATGTTTGAAAACGATCTAAGACTTAGCTCAAACACTTTATAATATTGGGGCCTGTTTCAGTTTATGTTTGTAAGAATGGTATGAGTACTTTTTTTTTAGGTTGTGTACAATAATTTTTATGATATTATATACAGTTACAGCGGAAATAGCGTAATTAGAAAATCATTTATCCCGAAACCTTTTATTGGACAAGTCAAGTGTCATATAAAATCTAGCCCATTTATAACTATTTATGCATGTAACTGTTTTTCTGCAATATATATTACAAAATGACAAACAATATAGACCCTTTTGAGATGGATCTTTTAGGAACCATCCGTTCTGAGCCTACATTGTTTACATAAGACACGTGAACCATTACATTGTATAGTACTTATGTCAATTGACCAAACATTTTCGTTTGAACAAAACAGCAGACGACAACTGTTTAACCCTTTCACTGCCTTACCCCGAGTACACTCTTTATTTACAAACAGTTTGGATACTGATCGTACACCGAGTAAACTGTTTGACACTCATTTCAGTAGTTCTTAGTTCAATATACCTAAAGTTAAAATTGGAGAAATAAAAGCAGACGACAATTGTTTAAAATTGATGATGTCATGGCTGTGAAAGGGTTAAAGCAGATGACGTCATGGCCTTGAATGGGTTGACGGTTGGTCGATTCTCTTGTACAGTGGAGAATATGTTATTCTTTCCCGTTTAAACGACAACGTACGCAAACGCAAAGCGCTAAAACGTAGAAAAGAATAACTTTTGGACAATTCTGATATTTCATGTTTATCTTGGTGGCAAACAGTTTGGAGCCTGATCAGACGCCGGGTTACCCGGCGTCTGATCTGGCTCCAAACTGTTTGCACTGCAAATAATAGTTTTAGCGTTAACGCGTTTATTGGGAAAGAATAACAGATTCTTCACTGTATATGTTATGTTTGAGTTAGATATAGAAACGCAATAAATTCGAAACTATGTATACATTCTTCATGTTGTTGTTAACTTCTGAAACAGACTGAGAATGAGAACTAATAAAAACAGTTTAGATCTTCCAGAGACGAGACGACCGGTAACTCGGTGTCTCGTCTGTATCCAAACTGTTTGACAGTCGGGATAATATGTTGAATACGAACATTAGAGAAGACAAATTGACTTGGAATTATTACAGACGATATTGGCGTAGCACACTGAAATTGTAAAACCCATTACCCAATGAATACGTCTTTTTACGCTGTTGACTTATTAATCAACTGAAGAAAATAGTTATACTTTAAACAGTCATGAATATGCACAAATGTGAACCGAATGCGCTTTAAGACGCATTCTGCTATACTTTCACCCTGCTTAAAGTGGTCACCTGTCTTCAAAACTAGAAGCAGGTCATAGGGGTAGCGGGTTAAACGTCAGTTTTGAAAGTTCTTTACCTACAACTGATATAACTATTTTGCAACAAGTTATACAAATGTACATGTATATTTATTACACATTTACGATTGATGCCGTCATACCTGAAGTTGTTGTAACCATGGAAATTGTGAGTCCAAGAATAACAGTTGCTAAAGATGTTTTCCAGTGGTCCATTTCTACCCGATGTCGATTCTGTAAAAGAAAAATAAATAACCACTTTTTATAATGGAGTCAATCTCTTAGACACAATTATATCTATAGTGACCACAAGCTATAAAAGTACCGAACATGTTATTATGGAAACAAAATAAAATACAAAGGCAATACAAAATGTAATTACAACTGTTTAATGGTACAGTGGAGAATCTGTTATTCTTTTCCCAAAAAACGAGTTTACGCTAAAACTATTATTTGCAGTGCAAACAGTTTGGAGCCAGATCAGACGCCGGGTTACCCGGCGTCTGATCAGGCTCCAAACTGTTTGCCACCAAGATAAACAAGAATTATCAGAATTGTCCAAGAGTTGTTCTTTTCTACGTTTTAGTGCTTTGCGTTTGCGTACGTTTGCGTTTAAACGGGAAAAAATAACAGATTCTCCACTGTAGTCCGATATTAAGACATACTTGAAACTATGTTTCAAAATGTTAGAAGTCTTAAGCAGCGTCAAAATGCGTGCAATTCCTATGTTCGAACTCCTGAACTTGGCTGTAAGGTCTTGGGAACGGCGTAGGAGCCGCATACATATTACGATTCTCCCAAACAAAATAGTGTGGTAATAAGAAAGACAATTCCGCCATTTTACGTGTAAGTCTTTACAACAAAGTTCATCCAGTGTTAAAGTAAAAAAGCTTCAATAGCAGAAAGTAACATACCAAAATATAACGTATTCATGCTTCCTTCTCGAATTACAGAGGAGAAGAAAGTTTTTCTTTCCAGTTTAAACGAAACGAAATGCTCAGCGAAATACTTTAGAATGTAGAAAATGACATTGTTTTGTAAATTTTGATGAATCGTTGTAATCTGAGCGTCAAACAGTTTGGATCAGTCTCCTTACTGTTCACACTCACAGTCAAATAAATCGTCGTTTTCTACAATTTATTGTGATGCGCTTGCATTTCGTTTGACAGACAAAAATAACATATTCTCCGATATACATGTAAGCAGTCATCTATATTGGAGAAAAGGTTATTTTTCCCGTTTAAACGCAAACGAAACGTAAACGCATCGCAATAAAACGTAGAAAAAGACAACGTTTCGACAATTCTGACTAGTCGTGTTAATCTGAGTGGCAAACAGTTTGGGGCCTGCTCAGACGCCGGGTGACCCGGCGTCTGATCAGGCTCCAAACTGTTTTCAATGGAAATAATAGTTTTAGCTTAAACGCGTTTATTGGGAAAGAATAACGTTTTCTCCGCTGTATCTTTTAGGATTTCCATGCTAGTTCAATTCACGGTCGCTTAATACAAGACAGGCTGTCGTATACAGTGGAGAAAACGTTATTCTTTCCCAATAAACGCGTTTACGTTAAAAGTATTATTTCCATTGCAAGCAGTTTGGAGCCAGATCAGACGCCGGGTAACCCGGCGTCTGATCAGGCTCCAAACCTTTTGCCACACAAATTAAAATTAATAATCAGGAGTGTCAATAAGTTGTCATTTTCTCCATTTAAACGCAATGCGTTTGCGTTTCGTTTGCGTTTAAACGGGAAAGAATAACGTTTTCTCTACTGGTGCCCCATGGGCCTATAGAACTAATTGTCTTGAAACACGGGGCCAAAAAATTGGAACTGTCACAATAAAAACATTATCAATAAATCCAAAGCATCGCTTTTTTACATCCAAAGGGAGATGGAATAGCTAGCACAATGAAACCGTAAAGAGTTAAATGTTAATGTAAAAAGAAAGCGCGAAGTAAGCTAGAGGTTTTATTTGTAATCACTTAATGAGGTGGAATGAAAAGCATGTTTTTATCGTTATTTCCAATTACCCCGACTTCTCACTTTTCGTAGATCTAATTCTTGGAATTGGTATACGTAACAAGAGTTCTTTATTGGCGTACAGTGGACAAAACATCATTCTTTCTACATTAAATTGCAAACAAAACGCATAGATATTAAACGGAGAAAATGATAATTTATTGAATATGTTTAGGATTCATTTTTATTTCAGTGACAAACAGTTTTCGAGCCTGATAGGACACCGAGTGACCCGGTGTCTTATCAGGCTCCAAAATATTCAAATTGTTTAAAACTTGGATGCAAAAAACACTCAATCTTGAAATCTCTCCAAACCAAACATTCTAGACTGCTTCGATTTTCTGAGATTTTACATGTACTGTATTTTGTTTTGTTGTTTTCAGAAGTAGAGTGTATACGCGCGTTTATGCTAAAATATTTATTTCCATAGCAACAGTTTTGAGACAGATCAGGGTTCGTTTCATAAAACTTCGTACGACAAATATTGTCGTTAGTCAGATTATAAAAGTCTAAATTATTAAAGAATTTTACATCTAATCCTGTCTTATGACATCTCTTTGGAATTGTCTTGAAAAGACAATTCCAAAAAGAAACCACAAGACAGGATTAGGTGAAATAAGAAATTAAATGTATCTTAAAGTTTTGACTTACGATCGTTTTTGTCGTACGAAGTTTTATGAAACGGACCCCAGACTCCAGAATGTTTGCTATGAAGATAGAAATCTATTGTCTGAATTTATAAAAAGTTGAAATTTTCTACATTTTATTTTATTTCGTTTGCGTTTAATTTCGTTTAAAAAGGGTAAGCATAACGTCTTTTCCATTGTTTCACTGCTGCTTCTGCTGATACAGTGGAGAATCTGTTATTCTTTCCCGTTTAAACGCAAACGTACGCAAACGCAAAGCGCTAAAACGTAGAAAAGAACAACCTTTGGACAATTCTGATAATTCTTGTTTATCTTGGTGGCAAACAGTTTGGAACCTGATCAGACGCCGGGTTACCCGGTGTCTGATCTGGCTCAAAACTGTTTGCACTGCAAATAATAGTTTTAGCGTAAACGCGTTTATTGGGAAAGAATAACAGATTCTCCACTGTACATACAGTAGTGAAATCGTTATTGTTTCCTATTTAAAGTTTTAAACGAAACTGCATACACTCGTAAATTAGTACAGTGAATGAGATGTTATTTTTTACCGTTTAAACGAAACGAAAACGCAAAAATATTACTAAAATATAGAAAATGACACCTTTTTTTAATAAAAACAAACAAACCAAACACGTTGACGTATTATTTGTATTCTAGGGACAAATGGTTAAGAGCCTTATCAGATGCCAGGTTACCCGGCGTCTGATCTGGCTCCAAACTGTTTGCAAAGGGCAAACATGTAACTCTTGTGACATAAATGCGTTTATTGGGAAAGCGTTACGTCTTCCCCATTGCACAGTGGAGAAAACGTTATTCTTTCCCAATAAACGCGTTTACGCCAAAAATATTATTTCCATTGCAAACAGTTTGGAGCCTGATCAAACGCCGGATAACCCGGCGTCTGATCAGGCTCCAAACTGTTTGCCACTCAGATAAACGTGACTAGTCAGAATCGCCGAAAAGTTGTCTTTTTCTACGTTTTATTGCGATGCGTTTGCGTTTGGTTTGCGTTTGGTTTGCGTTTAAACGGGAAAGAATAACGTCTTCTTCACTGTTCAGTATGCTGTCAAGAAAAGTGCACTGGGATGAATAACTATCCCACATACACGTTCTAGACGCATTAACAACACGTGTCGTTGGTGAAGACTTTTTCCATTAGACATACTCATTTGCATGGGAAAAAGGGTTGAAATATATACAATATGAGTATTTAGGTTACATTTATCAATCTTTCACATCACTATTCATTGGCTAACTAAGACGTGTGTTGATGTTTAAACATGCAAGGAGCAATTTTGTTGTCTGCGATCGATTTTACAAACTAGATACATTGTAAAACTTTGAAAAGAGACCTTCTAAAAACCGGAAGTTTTCTGAATACTGAACAAATTTCTCTGTCCCAAATCAATGTTCAATTTTCTTGAACTCTTTAACCCTCCCAACGCTACAAGCAAAGTTGCGATACCGTATAGCTGTTATTTTTTGCGGAGTTTAAATTTCGCGTGTCGTAACTTTTGCAAACAGTTTGGATCCAGATGAGACGCCGAGTAACTCTGCGTCTCATCTGGATCCAAACCTTTTGACACTATGATGCTTTTATCTATAAGAAAATCTAAATTTGGCACATTTTAGTACTATTTCAGACGACACATTTTTCAGACGACTTTAGATCTACATAGAATGCATAATGTTAATACATGTACATGTACTTTACGTAAGCTTCAATATCCCAGTACAGTGCTCCGTCCCTACAACACAGGGCTCCTGGTAAGAAGGAGTTTTCCGAATAAATCCAACATTTTCTTTCATTTCAGCACCAAATTATATGGTGTTACTACTCATTTGAATCGTCTCGAAGAGACACCATAGGGTTTAATACAAAAATAAAGATTTTAGTTTTTGAAAAACTATACTTATCTGGAGCCCTACAACCAATTCCCCCCTTACAACAATACTTGCCACTGTTTCCACAAACAAGAAATTTATAAATAACTAACGCTGAAATAGTGTCTGCTACATGTATAACTTGTCGTCTGCTGTTTTTTTTCCTCAAATTTCCGTATTGGACATTTTGACAGACGAAACATAAATACGAGTGACAAACAGTTTGAACCCCAATCAGACGCCGCCTTTCGCGGCGGCTGATCTGGGTTCAAACCGTTTGCAAATGTAGGTTTTATTCTCCCCCCCCCCTTACACCTATAACAACTCCCTTCGAACAACACACTCACTCTTTGTCTCCCATTGGGTGTTGTTGTAGGGAGGGAGCACTGTGCATCAATATATTATACAGTGGAGAATCTGTTATTCTTTCCCGTTTAAACGCAAACGTACGCAAACGCAAACCGCTAAAACGTAGAAAAGAACAACTTTTAGACAATTCCGATAATTCTTGTTTGTCTTGGTGGCAAACAATTTGGAGCCTGATCAGACGCCGGGTTACCCGGCGTCTGATCTGGCTCCAAACTGTTTGCACTGCAAATAATAGTTTTAGCGTAAACGCGTTTATTGGGAAAGAATAACAGATTCTCCACTGTATAAGGTGGTGTAACTGTTAACATTCGTTAATCAGATTGTATCCTGATCAGACGTTTTTATGCCCTCAAATGTGAAACGAGACTATAATGAAAATGGCAATTAAGATAAAATGTTGACAGTTCATTTTAGTCTTATTGGCAAACATTCTAGAACCTGTTCAGACGCCGGATTACCTGACCAGGCTCTAACATTTTCGAAATTAAGATTAAAACGTATTACCAACGTTAGAAAATGTTGATATTTTCTCCTCAATTTGGTTTTGCTAGTGTGTTTCTTTTCCTTAAACTTGATTGAAAAAATAGCAGTAATTCGCGGTATGTCTGCCAATGAAAAAAGCTTGAAAAAAATGTTGTGCTATTTTTGGGTGGGCTCAGTTTTCAGAAGCTTCTCTTACAGGAAGTTATAATCTTTTATTTGTTTTAAATATTGATACTTTGTTTATTTGGAAGTGTTACAGAACAGAACCTTACAGAATGATGAGCCTGTTTTGGATGAAATTGACATCAGTAATTTGAATTCACGCGTTGTTTTTCATTTTTAAAGAAAAAATAGTGTTTCTCCGGTTACAATCAATTTTAAAATAAGCAAGGTAGTTATGTTGTTTAGAATGATTCAAATAAAATTTGCAATGTTTTTTATAATTTCAAAATTAGCCCTTTGCATTGTTTTATTGTCTAATTGTAATAAAACTGCAATAACATTTTTTATTGGTACTTAGAACCCATGAACAATTTAATCATGTTTAGTGTCATTTTATAATAACTTAAGCATTGCGTGTGAGGTTGAAATCATTCGCGTGGGCTGATGTAAATTGATCAGACTCCCTCAATCAATTAAATCCTACATTTAATGTAGCCGAACTTCGATAAGTCCATTTCCTTTAAGTCGAACATACCCGTATTTTAAAGTTGAAACGTTGCTAAGCAACGTTTCAACTTTAAGATACGGGTAAATATTCGACTGAAACAAGCTGCTATTATGTGATGTGGTTCCAAATCGTTTGCAAAGATGTTCAAATAAAGAAATAAAGGGAATTTCGACTAAAGTCAATTCAATTTGCCGACTGTGTTTTAACCTTTATTATGCTGAAGTATCGTCTGCTTAGAATTCATCGTCTTCAAAAAAAAATCAAAACTTATTTGAATAGTTTTTGATCTGAAGAAATGTTGAAAATGAGTGTCAAAAAGTTTGGATGCAGATCAGACGCCGCGTCACGCGGCGTCTGATCTGCATCCAAACTGTTTGCAAATATTAGCCAAGTCGCGCTTAGCATGATAAGGGTTAAGTTTTGCATTTTCATCTTGACAACAGAACTGAACTAAATCACCGTGTAATTTAAATAGGCAAACTCGATACTTTAATTGAAATATAGTGTTTCAAGCTTTCCATGTTAACCCGTTCAGCGACAAATTAATCGTGAGATGTTTACCCCTTCACCACCTTACTGTCGTCTGCTTCAATATTTAAGTCTGCAAGATTGTTTCAAAGCTAGATTTAAGGAAGTATGACTTAAGAAAGATAGATACGGTGTTGTCAAACAGTTTGGATCCTGATCAGACACCGCTATACGCGGCGTCTGATCAGGATTCAAACTGTTTGCAAAGTCGACTTTTTGCGACTTGGTAGATGCAAGGGTTATCATTTATTGGGTGTACAAGTAATTCAGATACAATGAAACCTTTTTTTAATAATAATAACAATTGTCATAAACGACATACAGTAAATCCTCTCTATTACGACCACACAACTCTGTTAATTGTTAGGACCTTACCACAAGCGACTACTTAAAGTACGGTGACAGTACAACAGAAAGCATCTATTAATCACCTTGCTTGAAGCAGTCACCTGTCTTCTATACGATCAAATTGCCTTCGTTTTAGTGGTCGTTATAGACAGGTTTTACAGTGCATGCACTATCAATCCCAATCATTTCCTTACCCTGGGTACCTTGAAATTTGCAAACAGTGTCGATCCTGATCAGAAGCCAGGTAATTCAAAATCAAGATCAGAACTGTTTGCCACTAATATTGGATTTTTTAAAATTAATTTCAAAAATATGAACTTGAGCGATAAAAGCAGATACAGAGGTAAACATTTCATGTATAGCCCTCTGCATGATATTTATGCAGCTTTATGCTGTCGCCTGTTTTAAACACATGAGTGGGCGCAGCTTCTTTTATATCAATTATACTCTCACTGTCTGTCTGTCCGAATATTTACAATTGCCCCATTCAATTCCATTGACAAAAAGTGTGTTCATTTCATATAAACACCAATTTTAGAGAGGGCGGGACTTGTGGAAAAGTTTCGAATGGGAGGCGGGGCATATGCAGTTTTCATTCACGAATTAATATTTGGAACTTGGGGCAGCAACAATTTGGCGGATTTTTTCAAAATTTGTTCTCAACCGATCTATGCCTTCCTACTACAGGAAACCATGATTCCCGACTAATATTCTTCTTTATAAATGAGATAAATTGCAAGAAAATTGACATAAGAATCTACCTTATATCTGCGTTTCTTTATGACAATAAAACCCCGATATATTAATCCTACTTTAAAATTACGTCACTTCTAATGACGTCATAAATCGGCATTTTTCGCGCAAAACTGTCAAGTTGTTGACAATGGAACTTATTTTTTCTGCTTTCGAATGTACACAGATTCAGTAAATCGGTCATGGCTGTTCCTTATAGGGTACACATTATTCGTGTTATCGACCTCTAATATGAATTAAACATACATGCGTACTGACAAAATGTTTATTTAATGTTAGAAATTACAGCAAATATATTGTAAATATAAGAAATGAACTGAATTTTTTCGGCGTTGAAGCGAAATGAACGACAGAAAATTATCGGCAAATTTACAATGAATCGCGCTAGCGCGATTCATGGTATTTGCCGCATTTTCTGTCGTTCATTTCGCTTGAACGCCGAAAAAAATCAGTTCATTTCTTAATTGTCTGTCTCTGTTTGTTTGTTTGTGTGCCTGTTCCCCTACTTCTCTCTCTCTCTCTCTCTCTCTCGCTGCTATCTATCTCTATCTCTCTCTCTACTGAGGCTTCTGATCAGGATCGAAACTGTTCACAATCGCAAGGTACTCATGTTAATGAAATAAGTGTTGTTACTAGGTTGTCATGCAAGACAGGTGCTATTATTTTTATTAATAATGTAATATACATTATATCTGAACTACTCAGACACTTAATAAATGTTAACATGAAAAGCTTGCAACACTTTATTTCAATTAAGCGGTCTCTCAATATACAGATGCACCATCAGTCTTTATATAATCCCTCCACTGCCTTACCCAAAGTACAATATATTATTTGTAAACAGTTTGGATCCTGATTAGACACCGCGTAACGCGGCGTCCGATCAGGATCCAAACTATTTGGCACTCGTTTCAATATTTCTTAAGTCAAAATACCTGAAATTCAATTTGAGAAATAAAAGCAGACGACAATTGTTTAACATTTATGACGTCATGGCAGTGAATGGGTTAATAAATGCGTACATGTATGTAACAACAACATGTACAGTGGAGAATCTGTTATTCTTTCCCGTTTAAACGCAAACGAAACGCAAACGCAAAGCACTAAAACGTAGAAAAGAACAACTTTTGGACAATTCTGATAATTCTTGTTTATCTTGGTGGCAAACAGTTTGGAGCCTGATCAGACGCCGGGTTACCCGGCGTCTGATATGGCTCCAAACTGTTTGCACTGCAAATAATAGTTTTAGCGTAAACGCGTTTATTGGGAAAGAATAACAGATTCACCACTGTAAAGGCGGGAAAAATTTAAAACCTAAAGCTTCTGATTCACGTTTTTCCGTGCGTTAAGCACATGTCTGTTTTTAACCCCTTTCCTCGCCTTTTTTAACCAGTTTAATAAACCCTTTCGTAGACAAACTACGGTCTGCTTTAATTTGTCATTTGCAATGTTATGCCATATTCAATTTTCGAATTTTTGACTGAAGAAAATATTCATAAACATTTGGACCCTGATCAGACGCTGCATGGCGCGTCGCCTGATCGGGTTCCAAATCGGCTGCAAATTGACTTAATCCGTTTATGACAGAGAAATGGTTTAATGCAGCTACAGTGGAGAATGTGTTATTCTTTCCCAATAAACGCGTTTACGCTAAAACTATTATTTGCAGTGCAAACAGTTTGGAGCAAGATCAGACGCCGGGTAACCCGGCGTCTGATCAGGCTCCAAACTGTTTGCCACCAAGATAAACATGAAATATCAAAATTGTCCAAAAGTTGTTCTTTTCTACGTTTTAGTGCTTTGCGTTTGCGTACGTTTGCGTTTAAACGGGAAAGAATAACAGATTCTCCACTGTACATGTAAAATTCACCAAAATACGATCGATTTAAACAAGTGTAACTGTGTATCGTAACGTTATACTAAAGCAAGGCTTTCACGTAGCCGCATAGTAGCCTTCGAGTAATTATCCTTAATTGTAATAAATTGTTTAAGTGGTGGGAAAATAAGACGGTATGCTATTAATAATATCGCTTGTTAAATTATGAATTTCCCGTCAATTTAAAACTGGAAAGCGCTAAGTCGATAATATTGGAGGAGAAAACGTTATTCATTCCCAATAAACGCGTTTACTATAAAACTATTATTTCTATTGCAAACAGTTTGGAGCCAGATCAGACGCCGGGTAACACGGCGTCTGGTCAGGCTTCAAAATGTTTGCCACTCAGATTAACATGAATAGTCAGAATTGTCGAAAGGCTGTCTTTTTCTACGTTTTATTGCGATACGTTTGCGTTTCGTTTGCGTTTAAACGGGAAAGATTAACGTTGTCTCAACTGTATAGGGCCAGCAGTAAATCAAGGAGCTGCACTGTAATACGAGAAATGGCGTAATATGATATTATAGGAAGAATATGTTATTATTTTCTAGAAAACACATTGGTTTAAAACAATTGTAAAGTGGAGAAACGCTGTTTTCTCAATACACATGTTGAAGAAAAAATGTAATGCATACACAATGTAATGAAATGTAGAAAATGACAGCTTTTTGAAAATTCTTACAAGTTATTTTTATCTAAATGGCAAACAGTTTAGAGCTTGATCAGATGCCGGGCACATGTAATCGGCGTCTTATCTGGCTCCAAACTGTTCTGAATGGGCACCAGGTGTTTAGCATAACCGCGTTCATTGGGAAATGATGACTTCGTCTCAAATGTAACGTTTTCGTGTTACGATGATATAATGTGTAACGGTGTTACAATGTACCGTTAATGGCCAGAACGGACGGCGACTGATCTGGCTCCAAATTGTTTGAAAGTTAGATTATAACATCGTCAACATTTATTGTATTTTGTTGTATTGCATTACGCTAAATTTCATTTAACCCATTCAGCCCTTGTGACGGGTATACTCGTCATTTCAAAAAGTGTACATGTGTCGAATACACGTGTACTATGCAAGTAATGCATACCATGATCAGAGGGCTCCTATAGAAGCGCTCTGACCGGGGTCTGCACTGTTTGTAATTTTGAATTGTATTGTCAAAATCAGTTCTATATACGTAAAAATGGATTAGATTTGAATTTGAAAGTGGAATTGTCAATTTGAATACTCATGGGTGAATTAACTAAAACAAGTATAATTAACGTCTTTACCCCTTTATCTAGGGGAAAGAAATGTTTGAAAGAAACCAAACTAGCTAGTATCGTTCTTGATCGGTAAAACAAAAGAAACGTCTTCTGCATAAAACTGCCCCTTTCAGAGTCACCAGAACTATTTGAGTCAATATTTCAGCAAAAACCTTTACTGAGAAAATTGAAAATATGAGTTTGTTTACGAGAAGCGACTTCTTTACAGATTCACTGCTACAGCGCTCCCTCTCTATAACGACCCTCCCGGCAACGACTCCCTCCTTACAACGACCCTTGTCACAGTTCCCTCAACCTGACAATTATGTTTAACACTTTTACTGCTGCAATGTCGTCTGCTTTGAATTGTCGTCTGCTGTTGTTCTTAAAATTACATAAAACTGGACATTTTGAAAGAATAATTATAATTATGAGTGACAAACAGCTTGAATCCAGATCAGACGCCGCGTTTAGCGGCGTCTGCTCTGAATTCTAGCTGTTTGCAAATGTAAGTCAAGTCTTATTTTTCCTCTCTACAACGACTCCCCCCGAACAACACACACAATAGGTGTCTCCCACTGGATGTCGTTGTAGAGAAGGAGCACTGTATATCTATTTGCGACTCCTTTTGTGCTTACAATCATATCATTTTTCATCCAGATTAGACGGTTATTCATTATCATTATTATCACTTATATTATCATCATCATCGTTATTGTTATCCATTCATTTATTGGTATTTTCATGACTGAAAGAAGTATGCATGTTTCCTTCAAATGTTTGTAAGTTTGTGAAGGACTGACCGTTTGGTAACCATTTATTCCATAAGTACGCCATTTATACCTTTAACTATTCCTCCATGACAAAAACTAGTTTAATTTTATACAGTGAACCATAAGAATGTTTTTCTATTAGATTGAAGCTTAAAGCAGACTGAAAGTAATTCAGAATTATGCTTTACTTGAAATTGCCTCAAGTTGTCACCTGTGTTAAAATCTAGAAACAAGTTATTACATGTAGGGGAATAAGTTAACCCGTTGAACCCTAGTCACGCATATAGGCGTGCTTTTCAAACAGTATATAAGTGAAAAGAGCACTTGTCCTATACAAACAGTGAATACCCAGATCAGAGGGCTCCTTATGGAGCCCTCTGATCTGGGTCTTCACTGTTTGTCATGATGCAAAACAGTGACAAAAACAACCCTAAAAAGTCAGATTTGGACTAGACTCAAATGGAAACTGGAATTGTCCATTTTAAGATTCAGGGAGGAAAGAGTTAAAGCTATTTTTAAAATGCCAGTGCAGTTTCGATCAGCCAAAAACAAGCAATTGAAATACATTGCTTCAATAGACAACAGTTAATTGACATTTGAAACCCAGCGTAGACTTAGAACACATGCCGTGTAACAACTGACTGTCGAGGTTGAGAAAATTAGAAAACTGTTACCATGCCATTTAAAATTCCAGCATGTGGCATTTTCAAGTAGATGACATTGAACCGTTTACTAACTCTTAATATGTTAGCGGAGGATATATGTTCCACAGCAATTACCTTTGCAAATAGTTTGGATCCAGATGAGACCCCGCGAAACTGTTTGACACATTGACGCTGTTTTGAAGAAAAAAATGTTGAAAAATCTATTTTTTAAAACAGTACTGTAGCAGACTACAATTTTTGCAGACGAAAGCATTACCCAGCATGCAAAGATTTTAGTTCTGCACGTCACAATAAGTGGCTGTCATTTGATACAAGATTGAATAGACATTCGAACCTTGCTCTAGAAACATGAGAGGGAAAGTATAATATATAACACAGAACGATGTTAAATTGTTTTTCTTCTATTTTTTCAAACTGTATTGGCTTTATGAAATTATTAGCAGACAGTTTGGATCCAGATGGGACGCCCCGAAACGCGATGTCTTATCATGACTCAAAATGATTGTCATTCTAATTTCGGTATTGCAGAAGAAAGTGTTTAAAATATCTATTTTGAGAATTGCTTTGGTCGGAATTGTTTACAGAAGAAAATTTCAAAGTGTGTGAAACTTAAAACATATGATATATCTATATATTTACTTCTATAATAGGCTAAAATTGTGATATTTTACTTGAATACATATACGATGTAATGAATATTTAATATTGCAAAATGTGTTAAAGTATGCTAAATGCCGCCATAACATTAGGAGACAAATTTGCAGACAAAAACTGCATACCTTCCTTTTTTCTTTTAAACTCAACTCCCCTTGAATCGCTGTCTGATCTGGCCCTGACCTGTTTGTCACAGGCATTCGTTATTTAACAACTTACTATGTGAGAATAATGGAGATTTACTGTGTTCAAGAAACCCCTGAGGTGACACAGCGCTCCCTCTCTACAACAACTACCAAATGGGAGAAGAAAAATGTGTGCGTTTTGAAGGAAGTCGTTATAGGGAGGAGGACAATAGGCTAACATTTGCAAACAGCTTGAATCCAGATCAGACGCCGCGAACGCGGCATCTAATCTGGATTCAAACTGTTTGTCGCTTGTCATTAAAAAAATTCTGTTAAAATGTCCATTATGTAAGTTTGAGAAAAACAGCAGAGGACAAATTTTAAGCAGACGACATTGCAGCCGTGAAATGTTTGATATAGATGTTCTGTTAGGGGAACTGCGACAAGGGTAGTTGTAAGGAGAGATTCGTGGTAGGGAGGGCCGTTGTAGGGAGGAAGCACGACATAATCCCCAAATAATTTTGCAGTGGATAACACATTATTCTTATCAAATAAACCAGTAAATGCTACATGTACTGTAGAGAAAATGTTATTCTTTCCCAAGAAACGCGTTTACGCTAAAACTATACTTCCAATTGCAAACAGTTTGTGTGATAGATCAGGCTCCAAACCGTTTGCCGTCAAGGTTAAAAACAACATTCAGAAGTGTCGGAAAATTGTCATTTTCTTCATTTTAACGCAGTGCGTTTGCGTTTCGTTTGCATTTAAACGGGAAAGAATAACGTTTTCTCCACTGTAAAACCCTTATGTCATTTACAAACAGATCGAACTGGGCATCTGCTATGGATCCTGACTATTCTAGTACTTTAAAAGTTCTAAGGGAGAATGTCAATTACTAAGTGTAACACATAGGCAAGAGAATACGTTTATATTTCCAAATAAATGTGTTTATGTTCAAACAGTCATCTCCATTGCAAACAGTTCGGAGCAAGACTAGACGCCAGGTTAACCTGGCTTCTACAAAGGCTCCAAACTGTTTGATTCTCAGATAAAAATATGTCAGACTCTTCAAAACGTTGTCATTTTCTTCTTTTTTTTAAAATTACGTTTCCGTGTCGTTTTAGTAAAATGGGAAAAACTAACGTAGTCTCCATTGTACAAAACAAATGACATAAACAATAAAAATTCGATATCTCAATCTCGCTCAAGTCGAACATATCTGTATTCCAAAGTTTAAAATTACGTATTAACCCTGAAATAAATGTATTAAGCGAGGTCGAATTAATGAAGTTCAACTGCAGAAATACAGTACTGAACCTTATTAAATTAACAATTTTCGCGATTCGCTTGCAATTCGATGGCAATTCTCTTGCGATTCAAAAAAGTAACTTTACCCTCGGGTAAGTTTTCTTGAATGGTGTATCTCACAAATGTTCGCAAATATGCCTTCGTTAATTTTTTCGATTCCATTTTTGTCCCAACCGCTTCGGAAAATTCGCGTAAAGATATTCAAGCTAGGATTTGCTTTTTGAAGCGCACGATTCGATGGCAATTCGATGGCTATTCGATGGCAATTCGCTTGCGATTATCAATTTAATTTAATAAGGTTCAGTACTGTACTACATGTAAACCATTCGATTTAATCATTGCACTCTCAATGACGCCATAAAACGTATTTGCAAACAATGTTGATCCTGATCAGACGCCGCGTAACGCTGCGTCTGATCAGAATCAAAACAGTTTATCACTTGTTTTGAAATGACGTCAGTAAAATTGCCTTAAATCTAACTTTGAAACGATATTGCAGACAACAATATTGAAGCAGACGACAATAAGGTGGTGAAGGGGTAAAAACCTAACAATAAATTTTATCATGAAAGGGTTAAGCGAGTAAGCGAGTTCGAGATACAGTGCTCCCTCTCTACAACGGCCCTCCGAACAACGACTCCCTCCTTACAACGACCCCTGCCGCTGTTCCCCAAACAAGACAGTTATATGCCTAAAACTTTCACTTCTGCAACATAGTCTACTTAAAACTGTCGTCTGCTGTTTTCCCAAAGTCACACATTGGACATTTTGACAGAAAGAAACACAATGACGAGTGACAAACAACTTGAATCCAGATCAGACGCCGCGTTACGCGGCGACTGATCTGGATTCAAGCTGTTTGCAAATGTAAGCCACGTTTTCTCCCTATAACGACCCCCCTCTACAACGCACACACTTTTTGTCTCCCATTGGGTGTCGTTGTAGAGAGGGAGCACTGTAGATATCGAGTTTCAACTGTACTGCCTACATATATATATATTAATTGGTTGCTTTATAAGTCTCGGGGTAAAGTTTTCCGTTTCTATGGAATTAATTGTTTAAATGGTATCGTTAAGAATGTTACAGTGGAGAATCTGTTATTCTTTCCCGTTTAAACGCAAACGTACGCAAACGCAAAGCGCTAAAACGTAGAAAAGAACAACTTTTGGACAATTCTAATAATTCATTTTTATCTTGGTGGCAAACAGTTTGGAGCCTGATCAGACGCCGGGTTACCCGGCGTCTGATCTGGCTCCAAACTGTTTGTAATTGAAATAATAGTTTTAGCGTAAACGCGTTTATTGGGAAAGAATAACAGATTCTCCACTGTATTATCAACTTGCTTGATTTGACGTATTGAATTTTAGTACAACCGAGTTCAACCATCGCTCGCCATAACGCCCTCTGCTTAACATTTTACCCCATAGCCTTTTTCTTCGTTTTGATGACAGGTGACCGCTTAAAGCAGGTTTAAAGTAAAGCAAAATACGCATTTAGACGCATTTTGCTTTACTTTTACTTTCAGCATGCTTTATGCCACCATCTGCTTGGTTACAGAAAACATTTCTTCTAATAAATATTTGTAACTCTATACATTGGAACTATTTTCATCAGTGGAGTAATAGATTAAAGGCGATATAATGTGAATCTTTGGGGTAAAGGTTTAAAAAGCGTTTATCTACAAATATTTCCAAACAAGATTTCTTAAAATAATTTATTCTGTTGACAAAATATTAATGACGAGTAATTATCATAAGACGCCAATTTACTCAACACTTGATCTGTATCCACTTTTTTTGTTGTCGAAAATACTAAGCAGTGTATTACAATGGAGAAAACGTTATTATTTCTCATTTAAACACAAACGAAACGCAAGCCCACTGCAATAAATTGAAGAGAATAATAACTTCTTGACAATTCTGATTGCTGATTTTAACCTGGACAGCAAACAATTTGGAGCGTGATCAGACGCCGGGTTAACCGGCGTCTGATCTGGCTCCAAACTTTTTGCATGGGAAATAATATATTTAGCGTAAACGCTTTTATTGGGAAAGAATAACGTTTTCTCCACTGTAACTACTTGGTCTAAACTGTATTATGTTACAATTCAATAACGATAAAATATCAATAAACGTGATACAGTGGAAAATGTGTTATTCTTTCCCAATAAACGCGTTTACGCTAAAACTATTATTTGCAGTCCAAACTGTTTGCCACCAAGATAAACAAGAATGATCAGAATTGTCCAAAAATTGTTCTTTTCTACGTTTTGCGTTTGCGTACGTTTGCGTTTAAACGGGAAAGAATAACAGATTCTCCACTGTAAATACACCAATAGTTCCTATTGAGCCTACGACGGTATATTTACAATGTACAGCATTGCTGCAGTGGAGAAGACGTTATTTCCTTTTTGGCTCGGAGAGCCTATATCGAATCCTTCAGAAAAATATTGGTGCGAGTCTAGCTCCCCCTACAAACAAATCCTGTCATACGGGGTTTACATATGCTATCTAACAGAGCTTCAGTTGCTGGATACGTCACTATCAGATAAAACGTGTAGTAGCAGCACTGAGTTAAACTCAGGATCCTGAGTCTGTACATGTGGTGATTTAAACACCGTATTTACTCCCTAGTAGTCATAGCAGACGATGCATTATAAGACATGCACATTACAAAATTCTTTAGGGTCTTTAAGCGCTGCAGGTTTCTGCTTAATGCATGGAAATGGTAATGCAGAAACTCCATAATTAGCTTTCTGCATTACTTTATTCTACATTAAACTGAAAGTCCGAGCCTGCAGTACTACAGTACTTTGATTAACTATTTCACTACCAATGGCGACAAAAGGCGACTTTGCAAATAGTTTCTATCCTGATTAGACGCCGCGTCACGCGGCGTCTGACCAGGTTCAACACGGTTTGACACTCGTATCGACATTTCTTCAGTCAAAACAAATTATGTCTATTGTAAATAGTGTAGAGCCTGGTCTAGATCTAAGATCTTATATGACAAAGTTTTGGTATGGTATTTCGTAAGCAGATGACATAGCGACAAGGAGATGTTTTAAAGGCACAATCCCGCTCAAATTGGTGTTTAAAACGCGCAATTTCTTATATGTGTGCATTTTCTATGTATTAAAAATAAGTGAAATCGAGTGTAAGAAGCCTGACATATGCACCCACTTCGTAAAGAATCCTACCTAAATGTGTCGAATTCTTATCGTGGTGGTTTACATTATAAGCGGGTTTGTTTACATATAAGATTACGGGCTGGTTCCGATAACTTTCGATCGATCGCATAAAGGTCACGTGATTGATTCGGCCGCGACGATGTGTATACATTACATCAGTTTAACGGCCAAACTTAAAGGAGTTGTCCCTCTTTGGTTGTAAAGCACTCGACTTGTTGTATAGAACAAATGAGCTTTACCGAGTATGTCCGTAAATTTTCGTCGCTATTCAAAAATAAACAAACTTGATTACTTGTTTCCACAAATTTCACTGTTCGTTAGCAATATTGCTTCAAATATCACCACGTATTACTTCTTTTTATATGGAACGCTTACGATAGTGACATAAATTTCATGTAAGAAAAATGTTTGATTCTGATTATGTGGGAGTAATATAGTGGCTTTAAGTTTTTAAAATTGCTTTTTTCTAATAGTTCAACCCCTTTTGGCCTTTATCAATGAAAACATGTCCAAGTTCACAGATTAGGTGATATTCTTTCATATACTGTAGGCCCAAACAGGTCAAATTATTAGAAAAGAGCAAACTATTTTGATTTCCTATTTGGAATATTTTTATCTTTATTGAGAACAGGGAAATGGTTAAAACACTTTTCCTGGTCTGGAAATATCACTAACAGTTGTTTTGTTAAAGCAAGAGTTGAAACTAATTCGATTACAAACCAATGAGAAACAGATTGTAAACAGAGCTTTCTGATCAACAGGCAGGGGGAAGATAACGTAATTTTCCTAATAAACGAGTTTATTCCCTTACATTTATGACAATAAACGCATTTATGCTATGCAATCAAATAGAAATAAGTTTGGAGCCAGATCAGAATCCGGGTTATTCGCTGTCGGCGTCGGAAAAACAGCAGACGGCAAGATATTGCAGTCAGGAAAAGGTTGGACATACAAATGTACTTGTCTTGTTTGGGGAACAGCGGCAAGGGTCGTTGTTAGGAGGGAGTCGTTGTTGGGATGGCCGTTGTAGAGAGGAAGTCGTTGTTGGAATGGCCGTTGTAAGGAGGGAGTGGTTTGTGGGATAGCTGTTCTAGAGAGGGAGTCGTTGTCGGGATGGTCGTTGTAGGGAGGGAGTCATTGTTGTGATGGCCGTTGTAAGGAGGGAGTCGCTGTTTGGATGGCCGTTGTAGGGAGGGAGTTGTTTTTTATGGACGTTGTAAGGAGGGAGTGGTTGTTGGGATGGTCATTGTAAAGGAGGGAGTCGTTGTTGAGATGGCCGTTGCAGGAAGGGAGTCGTTGTTGGGAGGAACGTTGTAGGAAGGGAGTCGTTGTTGGGAGGGTCGTTGTAGGGAGGGTCGTTGTTGGGAGGGTCGTTGTAGGGAGGGAGTACTGTACCAGTCAAGTCGCGTGAGTATTTTCTATGAAAACCACAGACCGAATTGTCAATTACGTATTATCTCGAGGGGTTCAATGACTGATCATCTCTACTTTTCGATAAGCCACCCTTCTTTGCTAATGGTTCAAGTCCCAATGGTATCTCGGCTTTATGATTTGAGAAGTTTTTCTGCTTTGAATCCGCAGTAGGTCGATGGTTCGACTCCCTCAGGGAGATGGCGTAATCTGGATAGGTTATGTTGGTATTGACAGTTCTAACATTGTCTTTAAAGACAGTCTAACTATGATGTATTTGAAGAAAACGTAATTTGTCCCGGTTACAGTGGAGAAAACGTTATTCTTTCCGAATAAACGCGTTTACGCTCAAACTATTATTTCCAATACAAACAGTTTAGAGCCAGATCAGACGCCGGGTAACCCGGCGTCTGATCAGGCTTCAAACTGTTTGCCATTCAGCTAAATATCAATAGTCAGAATTATCAAGAAGTTGTTATTTTCTACATTTTAGTGTTTTGCGTTTGCGTACGTTTGCGTTTAAACGGGAAAGAATAACAGATTCTCCACTGTAACACTTTCACTGCCAAGTTTTATCGCCGTCTTTAACCCTCTTACTGCCACACTATCGTTTGCATTGGTACAGTGGAGAATCTGTTATTCTTTCCCGTTTAAACGCAAACGTACGCAAACGCAAAGCACTAAAACGTAGAAAAGAACAACTTTTGGACAATTCTGATAATTCTTGTTTATCTTGGTGGAAAACAGTTTGGAGCCTGATCAGACGCCGGGTTACCCGGCGTCTGATCTGGTTCCAAACTGTTTGCAATGGAAAAATAGTTTTAGCGTAAACGCGTTTATTGGGAAAGAATAACGTTTTCTCCACTGAAGTATCGGCTACAATCTTTTTAAAGTCAGCTTTATAGCTGTTTGACTGAAGAAATGTCGATATCGGTTTGGATCTTGATAGTACACGGAATAAGAATAATACGGTACACTTTGCTGTAGCAAATATTCCAAAGGAATGCCTGATCATGTACAGTGGCGATGACATACTTATTTCCGAATAAACTTGTTTGTGCTCAAAACAATTATAAAAATTTCAAACAGTTTGAAGCCAGATCAGACTCAAAACTGTTTGCCACTCAGGGTAAATGCCTCGTCAATATTTGCAAGAAGCTGAGGCCCGTTCATAAAACTTCGTACGACAAATGTTGTCGTAAGTCAGATTATAAAAATCTCAATTATTAATCATTTCTCTATCTCATCCTATCTTGTGACATCTTTTTGGAATCGTCTTGAAAAAACGATTCCAAAAAGATGTCACAATGCAGGTTTAGATACAGAAATCAGAAATAAAGTTTTGACTCACGACAACATTTGGCGTAACTACGAAGTTTTATCAAACGGGCCCCTGGTCATTTTCTTTATATTTTTATTGTAATGCGTTTGCGTTTAGTTTAAACGAGAAATAATAACGTTTCCTCCATTGTAGGAGATGTTTGAAAGTGTTAAGCAAATGGGGCAGATTAACCATTTCATGATCAAATTATTCGGGAGATTTTTACCCCTTCACCGCTTTTTGGGCGTCTGCTCCATATGGTCGTCTGTAAGAACGTTTCAAAGAAAGATTTAAGGTAGAATGACTTTAGAAATATCGATTACTGTGTCAAACAGTTTGGATCCTGATCAGACGCCGCGTTACGCGGCGTCTGATCAGGATTCAAACTGTTTGCAAAGTAGCATTTATGCGACTTCGGCCAGCTTAATGTTGGATCAACAAGTTAATTCTTTCACTAAATTACCGTCTGTTTCGATAGTTGTGTCGCTTTTATCGCGTAAGCTTAACTCTTTGTAACTTTGCGGCGTGACCGTGATTACTTCTGCAAACAGTTTGCATACAGATGAGATACCGCGTTACGCAGCTTCTAAGTTGAAACCTTACTGCTTTACACACTGACGCTTTTTAAATTTGCTCCCAAAACCATAGTTCTGGAACAGTCGCAAGCGACACTATTGCTTAGCATGGAAAGAGTTAAAATAGTTGTCTACAATATATTTTTCATGTCTGGACCCGTCTGATCTAACCCATTGAATCCTAGTGTCTACTACATGTAAAGTGGACGATGGCAATCAGTGTAGACCCTGATGAAACACAGCGTTACGCGACGTCTCATCAGTGTCTGCACCTTTTGCTATTGAATATGAAATACTAGTATTTTTCTGTATGGACAAACGCTACAGTGTTTTATGGCCGACCTTGTATATTTACAATGAAATCTTCTAGTAAATATACAAGAAGAGTTTATTACAATGTCAAGGCATAAAAGGGTTAACGGAGCTTTACTGGAGAAATTGTTTTTAATATAGAAACGAGTATAGAGCGGTTTGTATTCTGATCGGAAACCGTGTATCTTGATGTGTGTCTTAGATGTAACCCTTTACTTCATATATACTTATTTTAACGCATCTATTTCATTCCTCACTTGACGAAAATATTTCCACTTTACAGTCATGAATATGTACTGTATCATAAGACACATTTTCCATAATCTAGCAGACGATAGCTTAGAGCAGGTTAAAAGTAAAGCAGAATGCGCCTGAAGGCGCATTCTGCTGTACTTTCAATCTGATTTATGCAGTCTCCTGTTTTCAAAATAGAAACAGTCTGTGAAGTTAAGGGTTAAACTGTTAGCAATACAATTGTATTCATCTATGGCGATGGAAAAATTAATACAGTGTTCCCTCTCTACAACGACACTCATTGGGAGACACATATTGTGTGTGTTGTTCGGAGGGAGTCGTAATATGGAGGGAACAATAAGACTTTGCAAACAGCTTGAATCCAGATCAGACGCCGCGAAACGCGGCGTCTGATCTGGATGCAAGCTGTTTGTCACTCGTCATTATATTTCTCCTGTAAAAATGTCCACTTATATGTAACCTTTGAGAAAAAAGCAGACGACAATTTTAAAGGGACTCGCAACCGGATGGTGTACTTGTCAAAATAAAATAAAATACTCAAATAAAAGCAAATTTGTGGCATTATTTGGCTTCTGACATTAAAAAAATATGATCAGTCCAAAAAAAGTCTCAAGAATCGTCACCGAATCTTAGATTTTTAGATATTTTCCATCGTTTTTCTATACCGACTAGTAGACGGTATAGTTGTTGTTGTTGCTTCTCTACACGGGCTCAGACACGAGCCGAATTACGAAGTTGTATGCACTTTCGATCGCTACACATTGAAATACGTTGAATCGATCCGAGATAAACGGATAGTTCCGTGGTCCATTGGTCTAAGTGGTTTCCCCTATTTTGCCTTCTGTCCGCCAATGCCGGGCCCCGGGTTCGAATCCCACCAGAGACCAATATTTTTTTTTATTGAAATACATTTTTTTAAACAGAATTTCTTATCCTAAACTAATTCTTTACCATTTATATAACCGTTTGACACATAGTTACAAATTACCATTTTTACTGCACCATCTGGTTGCGAGTCGCTTTAAGCATAAGATATTGCAGACGTGAAAAGGTTGGGCATACTTTCCTTTTTTAGGGAACAGCGGCAAGCGTCGTTGTGAGGAGGGAATCGTTGTTGGGAGGGCCGTCGTAGGGATGGAGCACTGTACTGTGACCAAGAATCAAGTGTGCTTCCAAGGTGTCACGTGACATTTATTATCATCCGGTTTACATTATCCCTTATCATATAAGCGTGCCTACACTATAATTTCGAAATTGTTTTGTACCCAGACCAGACCAGTAACTCGGCATCTGATCAGGGTCCAAATAGCACAACACTCGTAAAGACTTTTCTTTGGATTGTGACAAATAAGCATTTTAACCCATAACCCCATAAATACGTTTTTACGCCTTTAATTTATTCCATTCAATGAAGAAAATAGTTCAATATTATAAGGTTGTGAATATGTATTGTAAGAAATATTTTATTGATCCTAGTAGATGGAAGCTTAAAGCAGGCTGAACAAAAGCAGAATGCGCCTTAAGGCGCATTCTGCTTTATTTTCAACCTGCTTTAAGTATTTATCTGTCTTCAAAGCTGGACACAGGCTATTGGGTAATGGGTTAATTTGATCTAATTCCAGACCTTGTGTTTTACGCACACGGTATTATTGGCCGGATTACGTATCACGTGACCTCAATAATCAGGCGATGTGCATTGATAAGTGTGTTTAGCCTGGCAATGATTCTTTCTCAAGCGTGTCCTTGGAGACAAATAAAGAATAAATAATAGATAGTAGATCGTATAAGATGACCAGAAGCGATGCTTACACTTTTATATCAGTACAATAGAGAAGACATTATTCTTTCCCGTTACAGTTTCCCTCCCTCTAACGATCCTCCCAACAACGACTCCCTCCTTACAACAACCCTTATTTATGTTCCTTAAACAAGATATTTATGTTCGGCGTCTGATCAGGATCCAAACTGTTTGCAAACGCGCTTTTAAGCGTCATTGAAAGTGAAAGGTTTACTCTGAGTGGTTAACTGTTTTGTGTATAGTCCGGCGTCCGATATAGCTTCAAATTAACCCTTTGAGCCCTAGTCCCGCATATAGGCGTCCTCTTCAAAAAGTGAACATATGAATAGTACACTTGTCCTGTGCAAACAGTGAAGACCCAGATCAGAGGGCTCCTGATCAGGGTCTTAACTGTTTGTCATAATGCCAAACATTGACAAAAACAACCCTTAAAAGTCAGAAATGGACTAGACTAAAATGGACACTGGAATTTTCCATTTAAAGTTTCAGGGAGGAAAGAGTTAAAACCACTGTATTCATAGTTTGAAGCGGACAGTTTGTTGTCTTCATCGATAAAAGGGTAATCTGTTTTTGTTTCGCTCTCTTATTTTCTCATTCTTGAGCAATTGTCGAAATTTTCACATCGTCACATAAAAGTATTGGCCAATTGAATTGTTGCTTCGAAAACAGTTTGCGTAACTTAGTTAGTTAAGTCAGGCTGTTTAGGAATCTTGTTCTTGCTCAATGACACTTGTTACGTCCAATTGAAGCATCGTATTATATTCTCTGTTCGCCCGTGTCTCAATTGGCACCAACATTCTATAGCAAAACTTTATTGCATTATGCAGGCGACTGAATAATTTTACAGCAAGAGTGGCTTCGTTTGGCGCTAAGGAAATTTGATCTAGTAAAATTATTTCTTCACAATTAAGCGCCAGAAAGGTACAATTTACATATATTGAACTTAATTTGGTGTGTTGAGCCCCGCTTTTCTATTTCTTATAGACCTATCAATGCTAAATAATGTCGCTGTTCAAATTTGTAAAGTTACCGGATGAACATTTAATAGAGTTAGCTGATGATATATTTAGTAAATCATAGAGCTTTTCCTGGAGCGCTAACAATGCCATAGATTGGCGCACCAGATTATTTATTCATTTTATTCCCTGGCAGGACAATTTTGCAATACAATTTGCTTTATTTAATTACAAGCATTGCTCGTGCGGGCTACTTTCGTGTAAGTACAGCGGGAGAAAGCATGTTTTCTTCTTTCCCGTTCCAACGGCATACAACACAAACACAATGCAATGAAATGTTAAAAACTGTCAGTTTGGAAATGTGGATGAACGATGAATTCTATTCTGCGAGGTGAGAATGTCAGACAACGAGTGCCTGTCATCTGATTTAACCCCTTACAGTGGAGAATCTGTTATTCTTTCCCGTTTAAACGCAAACGTACGCAAACACAAAGCACTAAAACGTAGAAAAGAACAACTTTTGGACAATTCTGATAATTCTTGTTTATCTTGGTGGCAAACAGTTTGGAGCCTGATCAGACGCCGGGTTACCCGGCGTCTGATCTGGCTCCAAACTGTTTGTACTGCAAATAATAGTTTTAGCGTAAACGCGTTTATTGGGAAAGAATAACAGATTCTCCACTGTAACTGCAAAGCCGTCATAAAAGTTAAACAATTGTCATCTGCTTCTGTTCCTCAAATCTAAATGTTTAGGTACTGTAAACTGAGACAGTTACTTATCAGGCTTTTGTTTTAAGAAGCAGCGTTTCTCTTTCAAGCTGAGAATATATATAGCATCTTATTATATAATTAAGACATGCAATGAGAAAACCATTTCTTTCATTGCAAACAATGTCCATCTAGACAAACCGCCGCGGCACATACAACATGTTTAGTCTGGCTTTTGACCCCCTAAAAACATTTGTTATATAGATCCGAGGTTATGAAACTTTCTTAACCCTTTGAACCCTAGTCCCGCATATAGGCGTCCTTTTCAAACAGTGTACGTGTGAATAGTACACTTACACTTGTCCTATGCAAACAGTGAATACCCAGATCAGAGGGCTCCGAAAGGAGCCCTCTGATCAGGGTATTTACTGTTTGTCATAATGCCAAACATTGACAAAAACAACCCTTAAAAGTCAGAAATGGACTAGACTAAAATGGAAACTGGAATTGTCCATTTAAAGTTTCAGGGAGGAAAGAGTTAATCCAATCAAATATGTCGAGAGTTGTTTACCCCTTCATCGCCATAATTTTGTGTTTCAATATTGATGTCTGTAAAATCGTTTCAAAGTTAGATTTAAGGCAATATGACTGACGAAAATTTCGAAACGAGTGTCAAACAGTTCGGGTCCTGATCAGACGCCGCGTTACGCGGCGTCTGATCAGGGCTTAAACTGTTTGCAAACGCGGTGTATGACGTCATTGATGGTGACAGGGTTAGTGTGAACATACAACCAATAAAATCATTTAAACTACTACATGATTGAGCGTATACCACTGGCTCTAGTAAAGAAATATTCAGATACGTGTACACATTCATAAAGATACAAATATTAAAGTTTCAAGTCTTGTTCCCAAGGTTACAAAGCCTTATTAGCCTTTGCAGCGTGCTCACTCTGAGCACACTACATAATCTAGGACTGTCTTATAACTTTGGTAACAGACCTATAGACTACGATGTTTTCTAATTCTGTTTCACATTTGTATTATTCTGCATATTCTTTAGCAAATAATATAAGCTCCATATTTCAGTTAGATTTGCGTGAAAAGAAATCTAGTTTTTGCTAACTGAAAAACAAGTTTCATATCTTAAACAGCGTAATCAAACATTCTATTTTGTGCAGCAATATGTTTGGATTTCGCATAAAATACTCACTTCCATTTCAAACGATGATGAAGACAATATAATTTCCCGTTTCAACGCAAATGAAACGCAAATGCAATTCAGAAGGATGTATAGTAAAAGTAAAGTACCAGTTAAAGTCTACTTTCAGTCCGAATGACCGCTCAGCCGACTGTACATTTACCCCCTGATCATTGAGCCATCTTGCCTACAATATTGAGCACTGCTAACATATGGCGCTAAAGCAGCCGCAGTACCGGCTCAGACCCTCACAGGTACCCATTTTAACCCCTGGGTGGAGAGGAGCAATTCGCGGTACATGTCTTGCTCAAGGACATTCCTGTACATCATCAGGGATTCGGAAAAACATCCCCTAGTCAGACCGCTAGTCCGGCGGGTGATCGAACTCACGACTCCTGGTACCGTAGTCCAACAGTGTTACCACTGGACTACTACCGCCGATGTAGTAAACTATTTGTTTTATTTCTAACAATTTATTCTAATTTGAGTGGCAACAGTTTGGAGCATGATCAGGCGCCGATTACCCGGCATCTGATCCGTTTACAAACTGTTTACAATGGACTTACATGTATAGGATTTGTCATGAGTCGATGTTTAAGACAAGCTGATCTCAAACGAGTATAGAATTGAAATGTTATTACGCGAGCCTTGGCGAGCTTAACCCATTACCCCATAAAGACGCCTTTTAACACCTCTAATTTATTCTTCCACTGAAGCAAATAGTTCCAATTTATGCATACATGAATATGTTTCCTAAGAAATATTATCTATTTTCTAGCAGGTTTCAGCTTAAAGCAGGTTGAAAGTTAAGCAGAATGTGCCTTATTTTCAAATCTAGAAACAGGCTATGGGGTAATGGGTTAATAACTTTTCTAACCGTGTTTTGAACAAATACATAGAAATAAACAACAAACCACATTGAATAATGCCTCTATTAGCCATGGAATTCTTACAGTGGAGAATCTGTTATTCTTTCCCAATAAACGCGTTTACGCTAAAACTATTTTTGCAGTGCAAACAGTTTGGAGCCAGATCAGACGCCGGGTAACCCGGCGTCTGATCAGGCTCCATACTGTTTGCCACCAAGATAAACAAGAATTATCAGAATTGTTTAAAAGTTGTTCTTTTCTACGTTTTAGTGCTTTGCGTTTGCGTACGTTTGCGTTTAAACGGGAAAGAATAACAGATTCTCCACTGTAGCCATGGACTTCTTACTTGTGTATTCAAAGTGATCGATACATATTTTCATGAATGGGGAAACTTAGAGGCAATCTGCTTAATTATACTGGGAGTTCCGTCTTAATTATACGATAATCCTTTGTCTGCTGAACGCGATTTGACTAGAATTTGCAAACAGGATGGATTCAGATCGGACGCCGAGTAACTCGGCGTCTGATCAGGATCTAAACTGTTTGCTGCTCGTTAATAGGTTTCTTTTCTATGGCTATAAAATGAAATATAATGGCAGACGACACATTTGAAGCCGACGACGTTTGTAGCAGATGAAGGGTTAATTTTACGTTAATATAATCAATAGCCTTTAGGAGTAGGTAGCGAACTTATTGACAGTTTAATTAGCTGAGGGCCGATTTAAAATTTACAAAACCACTCTCAGAGAAAACGTTAAACCATACCGTGTATTGTTCAATTACTCATAAAAGATGCATGCGAATATTCAAATATTATTGGCAGCGAGATACGGCTTTATGCATTTATGTACATGTAACCATAGTCTCTAATAATAGAAATGTAATCAACATAAGAAAATTCTACCAAATACTCGTATATGTTCACCTAGGAAAAGTCTTTAATTTCCGTTTAAACAAAATTAAATAAAAAGGCAAAGCAAGAAATATAAACAATGACACAGTCTTGAATCTTGGTCCTTTGACTGTCATTATTACGCCATCATCCGTCATAACATACATGTATGAAATAGATATTTTGTTTTCTTAACAGTGGAGCAGAATTTTATTATTTACCATTTAAACGCGTGCGAAACGCAATACACTAACATGTAGAACATTACAACTTTTTGACATTTCTCACGAATTGTTTTAATTTGAGTGGTAAACATTTTGAAGCCTGATCAGACGCCGGGTTACCCGGCGTCTGATCTGGCTTCAAACTGTATGCTATGGAAATAATAGTTTTAGCGAAAACACTTGTGCCGGGAAGGAAGAACGTATTCACTACTGTTAACAGCGACATTTTTTTTATCAGATTGTTGCTTAATACAATACTGACTACATGTATTAAGCTTGTATTGAATGAATACTTGTAGTAGTATAATTATGCTTTCGTTATTAATGCACTTATCGAAGAAGATACCAGAACACTGCACAATATGGGATGACGCAGTGCAGTAAGCTCATATAGGAGCTTTATGCGATATTTCATACTGCATTTTGGAGCTACATACACGCACATAAAGCTGTGTATGGTCCTACCATGTACATGTACATGTATGATCAAATTGATACAAGATTGACTGTGCATTGTTATTGGCTCAAAATAACTAATCAATTGGAACATTGAGTGGAATAAATGATGTTATTTTTCACATATTTACACTGAAACCGACGACTTTATATTGATTCAAAAAGTAATCGAGAAAGGGTATCTTCGATTAATGTACGTATATCGATGCGAGGACACAATGTGTCTTCCTATCTATTTGATACCAGTTATGAAGACCAATTGATTCAGACATAGTTTATATTACATTTATATGTATTATGTTGTTTGTGAGCAATGGCGAAATACTGTAAACGGAAGAAACAAAGTTCTGACTATTTCTGATGTTTTGGCAATGCATTGCTATATGACAGACAGGTCATACCCTGATCTAAGGTTATTTTATGGGACCCTCTGATCTGGGTCCTTACTGTTTGCAAATGACAGGTATACTCTTCACATATACACTGTTTGCAAATTGTGTATATGCTTGACTAGGGTTAAAAGAGTTACATCATATAGATCTACTACATATTTATTTCTAATTACAGTGTCGATCCGGACCGTATAACGATATATCATTTTTTTTATTTTCCAACAAAACAATATACAGATACCTATTACATTGTCAGAAAATACTACTCTAAATCAACTCTTATGGAAGCCATTCAATTTATTTCCCACAAATAGAACTATCGGAGGTAAGTTCTCTAATGTTCACATAAATTCCACAAGTTCATTATGTTCAACAATCCTTGCGAACCCTCATGGTAATACCCGTGCCGTGTCTAATGAGACTATCTTCATTTTATTACAATGAGTGATCGTACGCAGTTATTCTTTTCGCGCGCTACGGACGAAATTGCGATTACTATCGCAAACAGTTTGGATTCAGATGAGACGCCGAGGAACTCGGCGTCTCATCTGAGTCCAAACTGTTTGACAATCTGACAATATTTGCTAAATGAAAACGAGATTAACAAACCTTGTGAATTGTTGCAGATATCAAGGTTTTAGACGACATTAACACAGCGTGATAAAGGTTTAAGAAATTCCTAATGACGGACTGTTTCCTGTACATTGCGGGGCGATATACAAACCCCATACAGTTTCTAGACGCGCAAACGACGCTAATAATTCTGTAAATCCGTGCTTTAACAGTAGAGTCAATTAAATGAGGAAAGACAGTTGATATTTCCATGTGGAACCTTGGTTGTCATAACACATCATTCAAGTGGGATAATTTGTGGGTAATGCAGTCGGTCCATGCACTATAATCGCCATTTCTGTTGCTTTATTACTCTACTTTTGGGGGACTTTGGTTAGATTGTCGTGCCATACAAAGGAATAAAGACAATCATTTTATTTTCATGAAACGAGATGGTTCTTCAGTTGCAGCGGAGAAGACTTTGTTCTTTTCCGTTTAGATGAAACGCAAACGCATTGCCATCAAACACAAAGTTCCTCCTACGACGACCCACCCAACAACGACTCCATCCTTACAACGACACTTGCCATAGTTCCCTTAACAGGAAAATTATGTCTAACGCTTTTACTACTGAAATATCGTCTGCTTAAAGTTGTTTTTTCTTAAAGTTACATGTACATGTAAGTAGATATTTTGATAGAATAAGTATAATGGCGAGTGACAAACAGCTTGAATTCTACAAGCTGTTTGCAAATGTAAGCCAAGTTTTAGTTGTCCCTCCCTATAACGACTCCCTCTGAACAAAACACACAATATGTGTCTCCCTTTAAATATCGTTGTAGAGCGGGATCACTGCATAGAAACTTTCAGCTTCTTGCAAATATTGACGATACGTATTTCTACTGTACCGATGTCCCATGCAAAACAGTTTGGCATCAGATCAAATGCCGAATAAGTTGTTTTTGCTAACAAAATCAGTTACTTTTCACTCTCAATGACGTCGTAAAACGCATTTGCAAACAGTTTTGATCCTGATAAGACGCCGCGTCACGCGACGTCTGATCAGGATCAAAACTGTTTGCCACTTGTTTTGAAATTACGTCAGTCATACCGCCTTAACTCTAACTTTGCAACGATATCGCAGACAACAAAATTGAAGCAGACGACAATGAAACGGTTCATGGGTAAATATATCACGATTAATTTGATCGTGAAAGGGTTAAAAATTATTTGATGACAGGCTTTTGTTTTTACAATCTTATCTTATTTTATAGGTAATTATTTCACTATTATGCATTTCCATATGCCAGAGCAGTGCATAAACCTAGTTAGCACATGGCTTGGAGCTCTCGGCCAATCAGATGTCTCAAAAACCTGTGAATATATCGTTTATTTCAACAAACCATGGAATAACTAACAAACTGTTCACTTATTCCTCGCTTCCGTCATCTCAAGGCAATTTGACGTCACATTCTAAAAACAGCTGAGGTCAGAGGTGAACTGCACACGCTTCATGACGTTAAATTACAAATTATGTACAGTGAGACCTAGACTTTAAAGACAAAAACTAATGAATTGTGCTTACATATAGAGCTTCAATAAGCGTTATTTATATTGGTGTTAAAGCATGCTTAATGTCTCAAACTTATCATTTGAAATAACCTTTCAATTTTAGTAAAATATTACAAACAAAATGACTTTTTCGTCTAAAACAGAAATCAGAAACGAATGGTTTTCTTGTTTTCCTCAAGCCCAAGCCAGTGCTAAATAGGTTAGACCATGGTTGCGCGCGAATAAACGACATAGTTCTCGGGGGCTACGCCCCCTCGAACCATATCGTTTATTCGCTTGCAACCATGGTCTAACCTATACTTTTCCTCGTTTAATCGGAACGAAATGCGAACATAGAGATAGTGACAATAATCTTCAACCTTTTCAATTTTATTTCATAGTCTAACTCTGACCGCAGTATGTTTGCAATTGGTTGAATTTAAACGGGATTATATTTGTTCCCATCTCTAACAATATTGCAAAGTGTTTTAACCTATTTATGAAAACATGATGACGTGTCTACAAGAAGTAGAGCATTTTGTATAGTTGATATTTGTCTGAACTCGGTAACTAAAACTCGTTAAAATCGAAAATACATGATTTTTACCTTGATTGTATGACAAGGAATGGAGCTTGCGGAAGTAAAATCTATTTTTATGTTAAAGTTAAAACGAGACAACGCTTCATTTTGACTTACTGATTTCAACGAGCTACAATTATCGGTGTTTTGCTGACGTTTATTTAACCCTTTGCCTGCTGGTCGCGACTTTATTGATTTTTGCAAACAGTTTAGATCCAGATCAGACACCGCGTAACGCGGTGTCTGATCTGGATCCAAACTGTTTGACACTCTTCTTTAGGTTTCTTTACTTAAAAAAATGTATAAATCTAAATTTAACAAACTTTGCAGACGACAATTTCGAAGCAGACGACACCACCGCAGGATAAGGATTAAGACAAAGGCGTTCTTCAACCCTTTCATGATCAAATTTCTCGAGAGATTTTTACCCCTTCACCGCCATAGTGTCATCTGCTTCAATATTGCTATCTGCAATATCGTTTCAAAGTTAGATTTACGGCAATATGACTGACTATATTTCGAAACAAGTGTCAAACAGTTTGGGTCCTGATCAGACGCCGCGTTACGCGGCGTCTGATCAGTATCCTAACTGTTTGCAAACGCGCTTTTAAGCGTCATTGAGAGTGAAAGGGTTAACATTGCAAAACAAATATTTGCAGCACTAGTTATGTTTAAATAATGTTTCTGATTGAAACGAAAACAAAGGAGGGCTCGAAAAAACACAAGCGTCATGATATAAGGTCAGTTAATGCAAATAAAGCTGTTTAAAGAAAACTTTTATTGTTTTCACAAGTATAAACAGAAATGTAGTTAAATGGCATATTGGCAGCTCGAGATTTAAGAACACTTAAAAAGCACTGAAGATGACATAGTGTACTTAGAAAAGTACAGATACGAATCGAAAACTTGAACTTGTCCAAGACGAATTGACCAACATTTCTACAAAGTTCGTATGCCTCAAACATACGTTAGTCGAAATAATTTATTGTTTTAATCATTTTCCCATTTATCGCATTTAATTTATTCCTGCACTGAAGAAATTAATCCAATATATGTAGTCTCAGACATGTACCATAAATAATATTTTCTATTTTCTAGCAGATGGTAGCTTAAAGCAGGCTAAAATTAAAGAAAAACGCACCTTAAGGCGCATTCCGCTTTACTTTAAACCTTCTTTAAGTGGTCACCTACATGTACCTTTAGTACTAAATCAGGCTATGGGGTAAACGTAGTTTAGATATGTTTAACATGTAGGATACAGCGCCTTCTCATAATTATCATTCTTGGTGGAGAGAAGTATCAAGTAGAAGAAGAAGAAGAAGAAGAAGAAGAAGAAGAAGAAGAAATAAGAATTGCTTCGACTTCAACAGAATCGAACTATATAGCCTGGGGCCCGTTTCATTAAACTTCGTACGACAAAGCGGTCGTAAGTCAAAACTTTGAAATACATTTAATTTCTGATTTCTCTATCCCGCTCAGTGACATCTCTTTGGAATCGTCTTTTCAAGACGATTCCAAAGAGATATCACAAGACAGGAATAGATGGAGAATTAAATATATAATCTGACTTACCCAAACATTTGTCGTGCGAAGTGCTATGAAACGGGCCCCTGAACTGTTTTAATGGAGGCTTAAGTCGTTCGCTTTAATGAATGCTAGCATTTCTTTGCTCTTTTCAAATCCAGTCCTGATATTCTTACAAAACAATTTTGTTTTGATAGTAAAATATAAGGTATCTAAAAGTTCAGCTTAAGCACATACACATGTATCTATTGTTGCCAAGTCGCAAACAATTTGGATCCATATTAAACGCTGATTAACCCTTTACCCAATAGCCTGCTTCTAGTTTCGAAAAAAAGGTGACTACATAAAGCAGGTTGAAAGTAAAGCAGAATGCGCCTGAAGGCGCATTCTGCTTTACTTTCAGCTTGCTTTAAGCTACCACTTGCTAGAATAAAACAAATATTCCTTATGTTACATTATTCATAACTGTATAAATTGGAGCTATATTCTTCAGCGGAGGAATAAACTGAATGCGCTAAAAGGCGCTTCTATTGGGGGAAAGGGTTTTAACTAGGCGTATGATCAGTATGCAATCTGTTTGACCCTCATATCAATGTTTTTATACAGTCCAAATTCCTGAAACACACTTGAAAGAAAATTGCAAGCGCATTTTCCAAGCAAACAATATTATTTCTGTGAAGGGTTGGAACTACTTATGTCTGGATTTAAAGGCATTTTATATTCAAAAATGTAAATACAGTAACACTTAAAACTTGATTCGAAATTGAAACAGTGGCTTCTTTTGAATAATGATACAGCTATTTTACAGAAGCATGTATTCAAACATTTTGACGAGTAAACAAATATAAGACTCTTCAAACAAAAATGTGGGTGTTACATTTGTCGCTTCACGAGATACAGTGGAGAAAATATTATTCTTTCTCATTTAGAGAATATATGCTAAAACAAGTATTTCCATTGCAAACAGTTTTGAGCGATATACAGGCTTCAAATTGCTTGCCTCTCATTTTCTGAATGTTTTTAACGGAAAAGAAAAACGTACTCTCCACTGTAAATTGACTACTGGTATACAGTGGAGAATCTGTTATTCTTTCCCAATAAACGCGTTTACGCTAAAACTATTATTTGCAGTGCAAACAGTTTGGAGCCAGATCAGACGCCGGGTAACCCGGCGTCTGATCAGGCTCCAAACTGTTTGCCATCAAGATAAACAAGATTTATCAGAATTGTCCAAAAGTTGTTCTTTTCTACGCTTTAGTGTTTTGCGTTTGCGTACGTTTGCGTTTAAACGGGAAAGAATAACAGATTCTCCACTGTATAACAGTTGCTGTATACTTACATTTTTCGCTGCAATCGATACTTAGAATATCGTCAGGTTCCATTTGTCGTTTGCAAATGTTTAGTTTCGTTTTTATTCAACTGTTAAGTCATTAAAAATAAGGAAACTTCTACACAAGAGTCAAAACAGTTTCGACCGAGATCAGACGCCGCATTCTGCGGCGTCTGATCTTGGTCCAAACTGTTTTCAAATTCTAGTGATATCCCGACTTTCAGGCGAATGGTAAATTTATAGTGCAAGACTTTAATGTATGTTCTATTTTGAAATGACATTTGTAAGTAAAAGTCAGTTCTAATTGACAAGTAAATATGTATTGAGAAATATGAAAGTATGCTATCCATTATAGCATATTCCATTATCGCAAATATGTTTTGATCGCCCCTGAATACGCACGTGTCACTTTGGAAACCTTTTCGTGCTATTTGTCGTAAACTATCAAGCTCACCGAGGATGAAAGGAACACATAAAAGTGATGGGAATTTTAAAACCATCGGGTGGTATGTCAAAATGAAGTGTGCTGTCTATTTAAATCTTCAGTGAGGGCGAAACATAACAAGCATATTGACATGCGTCTAAAATTACAACAAAGAGGACAGTGTGGAGACGTGCTGTCTAGCTATTCCATTTTGTCAGTCTGCGAGTCTTGAAGGTTTAAGTAACACCAGAATAGGCAGATAGACATGCTGTCTCGCTTAAAATCTTTTTGAGTCCGTCGGATAATGCTGTGCACCGTTGTCGCTATGTATTTTGTATGCATTGCATTAAGTATTCGGTGACAAAGTTTCCATTGCGAAAATATAAAGGCATTTTATAAGCACGAATCTATATGTATACACTAGTTTTAAAAATCAATATTAGAGAAAGATTACGAAGCAAAATGTTTCTGAACATTGCAAGCAGTATCTTAATACATGTATATCTTTACAAGAGACTACAATGGAAACATTGCGTTTGACCAGGGGTTTAGCCTTTTGAAAAACGTTTAATGGACACTTTCAATTCCCAATTAAGTGTAATCCACTTTTACTACATGTATTTAAGGTTGAATGTAAAATGACATACCCTGTTCGGATGGCTCATTTGGGTGGCTCTATGACCAGAGTCTACACTATATGCATAGGACAAGTGTATTATTCGCAGGTACAGTGTTTATTAATGACGAATATACTCGTCGCTGGGGATGAAGATGTTAACATGTCATCTGTCTAAAGGAAAACGAATGAATATAATTATTTTATGAATTATGTTTGGCGCATGTTGTTGTTTAATCTGTGTCTTTCAGGAAAAGTTTTCCATTTTATTTATTTCATTGAGCTTCGAACATCGAAAAGCAATGATTTATTAAACCATTGTATATTTGAAGACCAAATAATCATATATTAGAAGAAAAAACAAATTGTGTTAACGTATCTCTCTCGCGGGACACTATATCGATGTGATATTATCCTTTGCACCTTAGTGACGTATGTTCGTTCTTAGCTAAAAGAGTACCTGTCAAATGTACATTTATTCTATACAAATAGTAAAGACCCATATAAGAGGGCTCCTAAAAGAGCCCTCTGCTCAGAGGCTGCCCTGTTTGCCAATTTGCAAAACGTAGTACATGTAACCCTAAATATTAAAATGGATAAGACTAAATTGGAAACTGGAATTGTCCATCTAAAGTTTCTGGAAGGAAGGGGTTAGAGAATAGGAGATAATTAAAATTCCTTTTAACGTACCAAAAAAAGGTTCAAGCGAGTGTAAGCCAAAAATAATCTAGATAATCAAAACAATTAGATAATCTTTTACTGTATTGTATAGTTTGAAATTAAATTCACAGTTTTCTAGTACTCCTTACAATTACTTAAAATACTACTCTGACCTTTACAACTGCCAATGGCGACACCTTTTTGATACATGAGGGCTTTTATAATTGCATGATTTCAATAATACAATAACGTAAAAATTCGATTAAACTCACGTTACATGGCTAAATACCTCTTAAAGCCAGATTTACTAATAGTTTAATATTTCGGAAGTGTTATCCCGTATAATCTACGCCCATTTTGAATGTGAACTTAATTACAGCAATATATGGCCTCTGGTACTTACAGAGCAGTAAGTCCCGTAATATAATCGGCCATTCAAAAGAAAGCTTCGTTGATTATCTTATTATGTGCCTTATACATGTATACTATTTCTTGTGTAAGAGACAAATGGTTACTTGAAGCAGGCTGAAAGCTAAACAGAATGCGCATAAAGGCGCATTGTACTTTACATTCAGCTTGCTTTAAGCTACCAGCTGCTAGGATATAGAAACTATTTCTTGTTGTGCATATTCATACATGTATAAATAAGAGCTATTTTTATCAGTGAATGGAAAATATTAAATGAATAAAAATGATGGAACAATTGGTTAAGCAAGCTGAAAGCTTAAAACAATTTGAAAAAAACAGCAGAAAGTGCCTAAAGAAGTTTTACTTTCATCCGACTTTGACATGTCCCCTATCTCTAGCATGCTAAAGGGAGACACATTTTAGCGGTTGCAAAATCGTTCTATCAATATCATAAAATCAGTCATCACAACATTGCCAGATTGTTAGTACTACATTTGTTTTTTACCTTTTATTGTATAAATATCATTTTACAATTCTCTGTCTGAGAGAAAAAGAAAGGGGTTATCTTGTTGCACTCAAAACACTGTTAAAGGTAAAAGCCCTACATTATTTTCTAAAAATCGCAAACGCTTGCGATATAAAATAACATAGTGTTCATAATGATTACAAGTTATATTTGAAGATCTGCGTGTCAAGGAATTGGGGCTTAACCAGACGACAAGTTACATGTACATGTACTATATCTGAAACATTGTTACGGATACTTTTTAAGATGTTTAACCCTTTCATTCTCAATGACGTTTAAAAGCGCGTTTGAAAACAGTTCGGATCCTGATCAGACGCCGCGTAACGCGGCGTCTGATCAGGATCCAAACTGTTTGGCATTCGTTTTGAATTTTCTTCAGTCATACTGCCATATCTTTTTAATTTTAAACGCCATTGCAGGCAGCAAAATTGAAGCAGATGACAATGAAACGGCAAGGGGGTAAACATCTCACGTAAATGTTGATAGTGAAAGGGTTAAAGGCTCTGGAATATATACAGTTTTTACTCATATAAAGATGATGTATTGGTTATCATATACAGTGGAGAGGACGTTATATTTTACCATTTAAACGCAAACGCATTGCAAAACATTAAGGAAATAGCAAAATTTTGACGATTCTGAAAATTCATTCAAATCTGAGTTTTTAATAGTTTGGAGCCTGATTAGACACCGGTTTATATATAGATAATAGTTTTAGGGCAAATGTGATTTTATTTTGGGAAATACTAGTTTAAGTTTAAACATATTTTATTGCCCAATATTTGAACAAAAGTTGATATAACAATTCAAATGAACAAATCGTTGTATCTTCCATATAAATTCATGTGCAAAAGGGTCGGGCTACAAGTTCGTCCGATGTTAGTAACAGCCCTCCCCTGGGAAACACTGACGGTTTCTCTACTGTAATAAAAACATATGAACACGCGTACACTAGGGGAATACAACAGCCTTGGAGAGGACTCACATAGGCTTTTCCTGTTGTCCAATCCTTTTCTTCGGAATAAAATATTGTTTAAAATAATACAACAGCTTTGGTCTTGGGCAGACTCATTTTACGTCAACACATTTGTAGTTAAATATAGCTTACTATTATTAATGCGCAACTCATGCTTGTTTAAAGCCGCATTGTGTTTTTGGGAAACCTGCATAAAACGGTTGTTTGGGATCCCATTAGAACTACATGGGACGTGATTCTTTCATAAAAAGCGGCTTTATCTAAGAAATTCGCTTTTAAATTTTTATTTATAATTGTTTTGTGCTAGCACAATTTAAAGAGCCTCCTTGTGAATGGAAAGAAGGACAACTCTGTAAATACAGGGCTCCAGATAACGGAAGTATTTCGATTACTAAACTCTTTATTTCTACTTTTAAACCCAATGGTGTCATACTCATTCGAATCGTCTCGAAGAGACGGTTTAATCAGTAGTAACACCGTAGCATTCGGTGCTGAAATGAGTGAGAACATGTTGGATTTGTTCAGTTTATTCCTCTTATCTGGAGCCGGATGAAATGAAGAATTTAACCCTTATTCTGCTGCTAAGACGTCTGTTTTGACATTGTCGTGTGCAATATTTGTTCAGTTTAGATTTATGCATATTTTTGATTAAACAAACCTTAAGACGAGTGTCAAACAGTTTGGATCCAGATGAGACGCCGCGTTACGCGGTGTCCGTTTTAGAGTCAAACAGTTGCGACCAGTAGGCACAGGATTAAACTATGAGATAAGGTCCCAACGTGTAAATAATTAATCACGGTGGTAAGCGTGTACAATCCAATACGGGGGATCTTGCTGAAAATGACTGTTTCAGCCTTGTCTTCTCTCTAACTCAACCACCTATTTTTGGATCTTCACCAAACTTGCTATAAATGTTTATTAGTATAGAATCTAGCTCAACTATTAAAGTCGCATGAGGCATGTCTGAGTTATTGCCCGTGAATAATTAAAAAAATGACTGTTTCAGCCTTTTCTACTCTCTAACACAAACACTTTTTATTGGATCTTCACCAAACTTGCTGGCATTGTGTATTTGTTTTAAATATAGATCAAGACAAAAATCGAATCCAGCTGACTGAAAATCCTTCAAGAGGTAAAGGAGGTATGGAGTAGTCATTTATTACTTTACTTATTACCAACACGGCCAAGATGAAGCACATGCAACTATTGACCAAATAGTTGGTTTAAATAGAATAAAAACAGTTCCTGTTACAGAGTTGACAGGGCTAAAATAAGGATGAAATAGCAAATTTTTAATAATTGAAGAACCGTAACTCCAACATGCCTTCGGCGATTTGGGTATTCATAGAACTGGACTAGTTTTTATCCAATATTATTTTCAGCAAATTTGGTGAAGATCCAATTAAAACCGTTTGAGTCAGAAAGCTGACAAGCCTGAAGTATGCAATCTATAATCATTCAAGGGCAATAACTTCAACATGCCTTGTGCGATTTTGGTAGTTAAGATTATGAACTTGATTTTATATTAATAAACATTTTCAACAAGTTTGGTGAAAATCACAAAAAGTTATTTGTGTTAGAGAGCAAAAAATGGTGAAACAGGTATTTCTAAATACATAAAGGACAATAACTCAGACATGCCTTATGCGATTTAAGTAATAATCAAACTGAACCTAGATTTTGTATAAATAAAGAATTTCAGCAAGGTGTTGTTAAGATCCGAAAAGAAATGTTTGTGATAGACAGCAAAAAATGCTGAAACATTAATTTTTAATAACTAAAGGGCAAAAAACTCAGACATGCCTTATGCGATATAAGTACTATTCGAACTGGAGATATATTTTATATTTATAAACATGTTCAGCAAGTTTGGTGAATATCCGATAAAAACTGTATGTGTTAGAGTGCAAAAAACCCTGAAACAGTCATATTTTAATAATTAAAGGACAATAACTCAGATATACATTATGCGATTTTAGTAATATTCAAACTTAACCTTGATTTTATATTAATAAACATTTTCAGCAAATTGGGTGAAAATCAATAAAAAGCATTTATGTTAGAGAGCAAAAAATGGTGAAACAGTCCTTTTTAATACATTAAGGGCAATAACTCAGACAATCATTATGGGATTTTAGTAATAATCAAACTGGACCTAGATTTTATATAAATAAAGAATTTCAGCAAGTTTGTAGAAGATCCGATGAAAACTCTTTGTGTTAGAGAGCAAAAAAGGCTGAAACAGTCATTTCTAATAATTCAAGAGCAATTACTCCGACATTCCTTATGCGATTTTACAAGTATTCAAATTTAACCATGATTTAATATCAATGAAAATTTTCAGCAAGTTTGGTGAAAACTCAATTACAAGAATTTGTGTTAGAGATAAAAACTGGCTGAAAACAGTCATTTTAATACATAAAGGGCAAAAAAACTTAGATATGCCTCATACGATTTTAGTAGTTATCAAACTAAACCTAGATTTTATACTAATGAACATTTTCAGCAAGTTTTGTGAAGATCCAATAAATGTATTTGTGAAAGAGAGCAATAATCGCTGAATCACTCATTTTTTATACAAAAATGGCAAAAACGCAAACATGCCACATGCGATTTTAGTAGTAATCAAACTGGACCAAGATTTTATAATAATAAACAATTTCAGTAAGTTTGGTGAAAATCAACTAAAAAATGCTTGTTTTAGAGAGCAAAAAATGCTGAAACAGTCAACTTTTAATACATAAAGGGCAAAACGTCTTACATGCCTTATTCGATTTAAGTAGAAATTTAACTGTACCTAGATTTTATATAAAAGAACATTTAATGCAAGTTTGGTGAAGATCCGATAAAAACTCTTTGTGTTAGAGAGCAAAAAGGGCTGAAACACCGTTGTGACGAAATGTGACTCATTTTATAGCAATCGTTCGCACCCGGTGATATTGAACCCAGCTGTTCCACGTGCCACTAATCCGTGTGGTAATATTTATGTCAGACGATCTACTTTCGGTTTGTTATGGTTTTAAATCGCTTTTTTGGTGATTTAGGTCTGTCTTCAACATTTCATAGATCAGTTTGGCCCATTAGAATGTTCAAGCATTATTATTAACCGTTATTGTATTTCGCACATTAAAATAAGGTCTGAAAACACAATGGGACTTTAATTCCTTATGTATAATATCGCAACATCAATTAAACATTTGAATGGAAAAGTCAAATTTTAAGAGCTTTTAACCCTTTCATGATCAAATTTATCGTGAGGTTCTTGCCCCTTCACCGCCATACTGTCGTCTGCTACAATACTGTTGTCTGCAATATAATTTCTAAATTAGATTTAAGGCAGTATACCCGACGTAATTTCAGAACAAGTGGCAAATAGTTTTGATCCTAATCAGACGCTGCGTTACGCGGCGTCTGATCAGGATCAAATTGCTTGCAAATGCGCTTCATGATGTCATTGAGAGTGAAAGGGTTAAGACCTAATTTAAAAGCTACTCTTATACATACAGTGGAGAATCTGTTATTCTTTCCCGTTTAACCCTTTCCCTGATAGAAGCGACTTTTAGCACATGCCTTTTATTCATCCGCTGAATAAAATAGTTCCAATATAAACCGTACTGAATATGTGTCATATTTAATACTTTCCTTATTCTAGCTGGTAATAGCTTAAAGCAGGCTGAAAGTAAAGCAGAATGCGCTTTAGGGCGCATTCTGCTTTACTTTCAACCTGCTTTAAGTAGTCACCTATCTTCGGTATTATAACTAGGCTATCAGGTAAAGGGTTAAACGCAAACGTACGCAAACCCAAAGCACTAAAACGTAGAAAAGAACAACTTTTGGACAATTCTGATATTTCATGTTTATCTTGGCGGCAAACAGTTTGGAGCCTGATCAGACGCCGGGTAACCCGGCGTCTGATCTGGCTCCAAACTGTTTGCACTGCAAATAATAGTTTTAGCGTAAACGCGTTTATTGGGAAAGAATAACACATTCTCCATTGTACATGTACACAGGTTGTCATCGCCTAATTATGTCTTTAAACGAAAAAATGCCTTCCTTCGAATGTATAGATTTGTGTCACCCAGGAACTTGTGTTAAGGTTGTTGACATCTAACGAGATCGGTCTAATATCGGTACTCTTCGGTGAGCGATTTGTCATTCTTGTCAACCGTTGGACCTATCATTGTTCGGAACGGACCGTCAGTTGACGAGCATGGCCGATTGCTGTACATGTACGTAGACTATCGATACAGTGGAGAAAACGAAACGCAAACGCATTGCGTTTAAACGGAGAAAATGACATATTGACAATATTGATTATTAATTTTATTTTGAGTGGCAAACAGTTTGGAGCCTGATCAGACGCCGGGTTACCCGGCGTCTGATCTGGCTCCAAACTGCTTGGAATGGAAATAATAGTTTTAACGTAAACGCGTTTATTGGGAAAGAATAACGTTTTCTCCACTGTATTGGTCCGATCTCATTATGGGTCCACAACCTTAAATGAAGATAGTTCTAAGCCCTATCATACTTCCAGTTACTTTGTCCCGAATCAAAATACAAGGCTGCCATTTCTCCGGATTTTTCCGAAATCTGCCGATTTTTCCTCATTTCTCCGGACCTACGGATTTTTTCCGAAAGCTTCGTATTTCTGCTCTTAGTTTATAAAAGGAAACTTGTTCTTTTTTACTTAGGAAACAATGAGATGGGTGTCAAACAGATTGAATCCAGATCAGACGCCGAGTCCAAACTGTTTGCATAATCATGTTAGTGTTATAGAGACTGGCAGCGAAATGGTTAAAGACAAGATTCCTAATATCGTCTTTGAAAATTGGGAAATCTTCGGATTTTTATAAGCAACTTATGGTAGCCCTGAAAATAATCAAAAACAGTTGACACCATGAATAAAATATATCATCAAAATAAATGTTGTATTTCTACATATTATCGCAGTATGCCACTTTTCTCTGAAACGGGAAATACAGTGGAGAAAACGTTATTCTTTCGTACGCAAACGCAAAACACTAAAACGTAGAAAAGTATAACTTTTGGTCAATTCTGATAAATCATGTTTATCTTGGTGGCAAACAGTTTGGAGCCTGATCAGACTCCGGGTTACCCGGCGTCTGATCTGGCTCCAAACTGTTCGCACTGCAAATAATAGTTTTAGCGTAAACGCGTTTATTGGGAAAGAATAACGTTGTCTCCACTGTAATAACAGTTCCTTCATTGGTTAAGAACTCTACACACTTGGTAATTGAATATACAGTTTATCATATTCCTGCCGATCGCAACTTGACTTGTATTTGCAAAAGTGTTGATTCTGATTAGCTGTTTGATGTTGTCAGTAAAAGTTTTCAAGTGAAAAAAAAACCCCTCTAAAACTCAATTTTGACAAAAAAGGCCGAGACGTCGATTTTATACGGTCCATCGCCTTACCATGTTTACAGTAGTTATGTGCAGACGGTTTGCATCTTTATCAAACGCCGAGTTATCCAAATTATTTGACACGCATTTCAATAGTTCTCAAGTCATAATACATAAAATTGAAAATTGAAAAAAAAAGCAGACCACAATTATTTAAAATTGATGACGGCATGACCGCGAAGAGGTTAAAAGCAAACAATATATAAATAGGAGAAATGTTTAACAAATATATGATTTGATATCATACACCAAAGCCGGAAGACAATATATCTACATTATATATTGTAGCGTAATTCATGCCTTGTATTCTTATCTGGGGGACATTAAAACTATCCCTAAAGATGAAGCCTCGATGCTGTTACTGTCAGCTGTTGTGCAGATTCTCAGGAGTGCTTTTTGAATTACGTGTAAAATTGATATGGGCAGGATATTAGAGCCGACAACGACGGAACAAGAATTAGTACGAAGCCGTAGAAAAATCAGTTTTCCATTATACAGACCCAGCGGTGACTCTTCTCACTACGAGTATACATATTCATACGCCATATGAGATATAGAAACCCTTTCGCTCTCATTGACGCTTAAAAGCGCGTTTTCAAACAGTTCGGATCCTGATCAGACGCCGCGTAACGCGGCGTCTGATCAGGATCCAAACTGTTTGACGCTCGTTTTGAAATTTCTTCAGTCATACTGCCTTATTTTTTAACTTTGAAACGACATTGCAGACGACAAAATTGATACAGACGACAATGAGACGGTGAAGGGGCAAACATCTCACGAAAGATTTGGCAGCGAAAGGGTTAACCATCTCGCTGCCGGGATAGACTATAGTGTCATTGTCTGTGGATTTGATAGAGATCAGACACATGAAAAAAATGTGACTGACTTTGATCAAAACCATTTTGTGTCCATTTTGATGTATTCTTCATTCATAATGATTGAAATGGAATAATTTAGAAATAACTGCAGTCGACCATTTATATGAAGATGATATTGCGGCAGTGAAGAGGTTATAGACGGGAAAATAGTTGTTTGTTTCCTCTAACCTTACTGACCCGATGTAGACCTTCCTGTTCCGCAATTTGTTTTTTGTATTGTTAACCCATTAATCCATAAGTATACTCCTTTTTACTTTAGTAAATTCCTCAAATCACGTAGTTCCAATTTACACAGCCATGAATATGTATCAACACAAATGTGTTCTGTATTCTAGCAGATTCTAGCTTAATGCAGGCTGAAAGTAAAACAGAATATGCCTTAAGGCTTTAAGTGGAGTAAATGGTTAAACAGGATAAGTGTATTCACCGGTACCCTGTTTAGTTGCTGTCTGGTTCATATTGGCATCTTTAAATTTCCATAACCATTTCACTCTAAATGTCCTTTAAAGCGCATTTGCAAACAATTTGGATCCTACTCAGACGCCGCGTAATGCGGGGTCTGATCAGGATCTAAACTGTTTGACACTCAATTTTTTATTTCTTAAACTTAAGTTTGAGAAATAAAAGCAGACGACAATTATTTTAATCTGATGACGTCATTGCAGTGAAGCGGTTCATGAGGATAAAAATGTCTGTCACATATGTTTGTTTTCTCAAGTTAAAATACTTAAAATCTAATTTCAAGAAGTCAAAACAGACTGCAATGCTTAAGCAGACATTCCGGCATTAAAGAGGTTAATAAACCACAGCAGAAACAGCTCAGCTCGACAACAGCACGTTAGAACGAAAGGAATGTTGTTTTGTAGATTCCCATATTTGTTTGAAAAGCACGACCATCTACCGCACCTAGATTTAATTGAAAACGGTCTATTAACAACTCTTTGCCTGCCGATTGCAACTAGGCGCGTGGTTGCAAATATAGTACCATGCAGTGGAGAAGACGGTTTTCTTTTCCGTTTAAACAAAAACGAAATGCAAAATGCATAGCAGTAAAATGTTGAAAATGACACCTTTTTTAACAGTTTTGACTATTTATCTAATCTAAGTTATACACAGTCTGGAATATTATTCTATTCCAAATTGTTTGCAAATAAATAATTTGTTTTACAGCGGTGGAGAAGACGTGAATCTTTCCAAATAAACGCATTCAAGCTAAAACTAATGTTTCCACTGCAGTTTGGAGCCAGAACAGACGCCGGGTAAGCATATAAATAGTAAAACGTTTTCTACATTTTCTTCTACATTAGGACATGCATTGAAACGAGATTAATGTTATTTTGTAAAATGTTATATTGTAGATAACTAATTCCAGTTTTAATATCGTGAATTCTAATTGATCTAAACCGTACGTCATAATTATGATATCTGTATTCTGAATTCAATAAATCATTCAATAAAATATTTGTTTTTCGTTAATTTTGGAAACAAAGGATGATAAAATAATTTTATATAACTGTGGCACTTAGTTTAAAACACATAATCGAACACTTATTAGCGTTGTAAAAGACTGATGAAAACAAAACAGGATAACAACATGCAGCAGAAAGGTCTTACAGGAGCTTTAGTTTTGATTTTCATACTGCTTAAAAAAGCGAACGACACCTAAAGACTGAACACACAAACATTCTTTTAACTGGTCGTTATACCAGGATTTTACTGTAAAGTTGATGCCATTTTTAGTGGCATTTATTTTGTCGCAGTGGCTTCTAACTCCAATTAATGTCAGCTAATAACTAACACAAAAAGCCAATTAATGCAATATAAATTGGCTGTAATCCTAACAACATCATGTATAATAGATAGCGCTGAAATTGCATTCTCTTACCGTTAGTTCACTTGAAATATGCTATGCTCGGTCATAAATTTATCATTCGCTTTAATGAGTTTTGTAAAAGGATTCACTGAAAACGTAAAACATATTAGGACGATTATAGATATACTGTATTGAATTTGGGCCACTCAAATTTATCACCTACACGAAACGATCAACGCCTTTATTTAAAATGCTTAAAACTATTGTAGACATACATATTTTGCCGTTCTGGTAGATACAGTGGAGAAAACGTTATTCTTTCCCGTTTAAACGCAAACGAAACGCAAACACATTGCAATAAAATGAAGAAAATGGCAACTTTTGGACAATTCTGAATGTTGATTTTTAACCTGGACAGCAAACCGTTTGGAGCAAGATCAGACGCCGGGTTACCCGGCGTCTGATTTTGCTCCAAACGGTTTGATTGGGAAATTATATATTTAGCCTAAACGCGTTTATTGGGAAAGCATAAGGTTTTCTCGACTGTATATAAACGAAACTTGGAAAAGTGTTTCACAGTTTTGAATAGCTTACACTTAAAGATTTGAATAAATTATGAGCTATCTTTTTTAACCTAAAACGTGTCATCTGTTTATATAAGCGGCCTTTCTTTCTTTAGACTAGGTGTCATTAGTAGGGAGCTTTTGTTTCAAAAAGACAATACGAACGAAAGTCAGCTAGTACAGTGGATAAGATGTTAGTCTTTGTTTACGCAAAAACTACTACAGTGCCCCCTCCCTACAACGGCCCTCACAACACCAGCTCCCTCCTTGCAACGACCCTTGCCGCTGTTCCCAAAACAAGACATTCATGTCCAACCATGGCTGCAAAACCTTCTTTAAATTTGTCGTCTGCTGTTTTCTCAAAGTTACATAATGGACAGTTTGCCAGAAAAAACTCAAAACAGTTTGAATCTAGATCAGACGCCGCGTTATGCGTGGTCTGATCTGGATTTAAGCTGTTTGCAAATGTATGCAAACTCTCAATGTTCCCTCCTTATAACGACTCTCCGAACAACGCACACATCGTTTGTCTCCCATGTGTGTCGTTGTAGAGAGGGAGCACTGTATTTCCATTGCAAAGCAGCTTGGAGCCAGATCAGACGCCGGAGTCTGGTTTGGTTTCAAGCTGTGTGTCACTGGTCATTATATATTTTCTGTCGAAATGTCCACTTATATTTAACTTTGAGAAACATAGCAGACGACAATTTCAGGCAGAAGATATATCAGCAGTAAAAGCGTTAGACATAATTGTCCTGTTTCGGGAATTGCGGCAAGGGTCATTGTAAGGTGGGGGGGGGGGGGGGTGTACATGTAGGAGGGGCCGTTGTATGGAGAGCTCACTGTATGATCTATTTCTTTACGCCCACTACAAAGCCATCTTGTTTACTGTTTAAGGAAGTCGCACGCGATTTTGGCGAACTTCTTATTGTGCTTCATTTAATTTTTTTCGGTTGTACGATAATACAGTGGCACATCATTTAATTGAAATACAGTGGAGAATCTGTTATTCTTTCCCAATAAACGCGTTTACGCTAAAACTATTATTTCAATTACAAACAGTTTGGAGCCAGATCAGACGCCGGGTAACCCGGCGTCTGATCAGGCTCCAAACTGTTTGCCACCAAGATAAAAATGAATTATTAGAATTGTCCAAAAGTTGTTCTTTTCTACGTTTTAGCGCTTTGCGTTTGCGTACGTTTGCGTTTAAACGGGAAAGAATAACAGATTCTCCACTGTACAGTTCACTTTCAATAAATTGTAATTATGTACATGTATGTAAAAGTTTTGAAAGTTAGAATGTGTACCTAGTTACGTTTTAATCATGAAAATGGATATAGAAGATTTCAGGGAGTTCGGTAATTAAGATAGGACAGTCGAGATAATTAAACAGTGCCAACAATTACTGCGCATGTATAGCATGAACAAACTATTTATAGACAAATTGTTAAACTACAAGTAACTGATTTATAGCGTTAAATAGCCATACAGCTAGTTATGGTATAATGTATGCAGTTAACCTTTTGATCCATTGACAGGCATATATATAATCCTTTGCGAACAGTGCATATGTGAAGAGTGCACTCGTCCTTTGCGAATAGTGGATGACAAGATCAGAGGGCTCCTTAAGTATTCATCTGATCAGGGTCTGCACTGGTTCACGTATTGAAAAACATTAACAAAGACAATCCTAAATATTAAGAAATGGAAAAGACTAAATTAGAAACTAGAATTTGCAGGACGGATTTAGCGAATTTAATGTTATGCAGCTACTTTTTAAGAAATCGAATCTAATGCCGTTAATACATACGGTAGCTTAACAGAAGAAAAAGTAAAGCAGATAGGTTCTGCTCTTTTGTTTTGCAATAAACTGTCAACTACGTATGTTAAGAGAGATTCAAATAATACACGCCTAAAAAAGGTATACTAGAAACTGATGGTTCAATTTTTTATAAAGATTTAGAGTTGAGTTTGAAATCGTTCTCAAGAATTTGATTGGTCAGATTTTACCTTTTGCCCAAGCTGCACTCTGACTAATCAAATGATTGAAAACAATCTCAGACTCAACGTTTAAGCTTTATAATCTTACAGCTTTGTCGCTGTGCTTATCTGGCTGACCTTTTCTCAGTAAATTGTTTTGTTATGTTGGTGTATAAAACATTTTCACTATCTACATGTATTTGAATAATAAATTTTGTTTAGTTTAGAAGAATTTAGAATATGATTTTATACATTTTAAACCAGAGATTTAACACAAAATAGTATAGTATAACCCCCTGGAGCGACAAATGTGTTTTTCATTTTGCTTTGACCCTTTCATGATTATATTAATTGTAAGGGTTTTACCCCTTCACCGCCATATTGTCGTCTGCTTCACTATTGTTGTCTGCAATATCGTTTCAAAGTAAGATTTAAGGCAGTATGACTGACGTTATTTCAAAACAGGTAGCAAAAAGTTTTGACCCTGATCAGACGCCGCGGCGTCAGGATCAAAACAGTTCGCAAATACGCATGATGACGTCTTTGAGAGCGAAAGGGTTAAGAAGCAACATGTATTTTAACATCAAAATCTTTTTTTGCAGTCGCACTTTATTTAAGACATATTTAACAAACATATCGACTCTAGCAAAAAAGGTTTTAATGGAAAAATGGTTACAAAAGATACTTAGTGTTTTTGGAATTGAAAGGCTTGTTTTAAGTTCAAATCCCTCTTGAAGCGAAATAAGCAGTTCAAACCGAATGACACCGGATGAAAAAGAGAAAAGCTGTCACAGTGACACGAAAATCTGCAAATATTTGTTCGATGAAACCTTTTTGTCCTTTAGCCTATTGACTCCAAATGACGTGAGTACGCATCATGTATCAGCAATGTACCCTTAAATGGTACAATTGTCATATGAAAACAGTGTAGGCACATATTAGAGAGGTTCAGGTGCATAGAATTTAGAAAACGACCCTAAATATTCAAAAATGGATCGGACAGAATTAGAAACTGGAATTGGCCATTTAAAATTTCAGGAGTTACAGTGGAGAATCTGTTATTCTTTCCCGTTTAAACGCAAACGTACGCAAACGCAAAGCACTAAAACGTAGAAAAGTACAACTTTTTGACAATTCTGATAATTCATGTTTATCTTGGTGGCAAACAGTTTGGAGCCTGATCAGACGCCGGGTTACCCGGCGTCTGATCTGGCTCCAAACTGTTTGCACTGTAAATAATAGTTTTAGCGTAAACGCGTTTATTGGGAAAGAATAACACATTCTCCACTGTATTGAGTAAAGAGCTGCCACACCCCTTCATTGCAATGATGTCATCAATTTTTAATGCCTGTCGTCTGTTTTCTTTTCAAACTAAGATTAGGTATTTTGACTTAAGAAATGTTGTGAGTGTCGAACAGTTTGGATCCTGATCATACATCGCGGTACGTGTAACGCAGCGTCTGTTCTAGATACAAAATGTTTTGCAAATTTATAGCTAATTCGAGGATAGGCAATGAAGCGGTTAAATACAGTGGAGAAAACGTTATTCTTTCCCAATAAACGCCTTTACGCTAAAACAGTATTTGCAGTGCAAACAGTTTGGAGCCAGATCAGACGCCGGGTTACCCGGCGTCTGATCAGGCTCCAAACTGTTTGCCACCAAGATAAACATGAATTATCAGAATTATCCAAAAGTTGTACTTTTCTACGTTAGTGCTTTGCGTTTGCGTACGTTTGCGTTTAAACGGGAAAGAATAACAGATTATCCACTGTAGATATCAAATAAAATCGTTAACCCTACTTATAAGATAATATAGTGTCAAAATATAAAGGGTACTTAAAGATGTATGAATACAGTAATCAATACATACATGAATTAAACCGTAACCTACTGTAACTTCTAATAAACAATCGATATTACTGCTCAACCCCTGCACTGCCTTAACCCAGTACAATAGTTATTTGCAAATTGTTTGGATCCTGATCAGACGACACAGGATCAAAACTATTTGACACTCATTTCAGCATTTATTAAATAAAAAACGTTTACTTTAAAATTTGAGAAATTAACCCATGACCTCATAGCCTATTTCTAGCTTTGAAAACAGGTGACCACTTAAAGCAGGTTGAAAGTAAAGCAGAATGTGCCTTAAGGCACATTCTGCTTTACTTTCAGCCTGTTTAAAGCTACAATCTGCTAGGATATAGATAAAATTTCATCTGGTACATATTCTTGGCTGTATAAATTGGAACTATTTTCTTCAGTGGAGGAATAAATAGATGCGTAAAAAGGCGTTTTTAAGGGGTAATGGGTTAAAGCAGACTACAACTGTTTCAGATTGATGACGTCGTGGCAGAGAAGGGTTTATGACAAAGAATATGATTGGTTTATTCTTCTTCAATGACATTTGTTTGAAAAGAAGACATCTGTTTGAAAAGAAGATAACGTGTTGGCACATTTATTCTATTACAGCGCTCCCTCTCTACAACGACACACATGGGCTACAAAATATGTATGCGTTGTTCGTAGGAAGTCGTTAAAGGGAGGAAAATTGGCTGACGATTGCAAATAGCTTGATTCTAGATCTGCGTAACGCGGTGTTCGGTCTGGATTCAAGCTGTTTTTACTCGTCATTGAGTTTTTGTCGGGCAAAATGTCCATTGTGTAACTTTTAGAAAAACAGCAGACGACAAATTGAAGCAGACGTTATTGCAGCTACAAAAAGGTTGGACATAAATGTCTTGTTTGGGGAACAGTTGTATGATGGAAGCAAAATTGCAAAATGTTTGAAACTCATTGCGATATTTCTTTAGTGAGAAATAAAAGCAGACGACTGTTTTTAAAAATAGATTATGTCATGTCAGAGAATAGGTTTGAATGGTTCCTTTCCTCTATATAACAAACTTAATGTTCTTGACTCATTCAATTAAGTTTGTTGGAAACGGTTATATATTGTGACTTTCGTAAAGCGATGCAAACCGCATTGTTTCTTAATTTATTGACTCTTAGTGGCACGTACATTTGTATATAAAGTACTTACAAAACATTTACTAGTGAGGTCAAATTTAGCCTATTTGCCCAGTAAGTAGCCTTGAACTTTGTCAGAGATGCCCTAAGTTGTACTGAGTCCCAGGGCTTCTTTCCCTGAGTACACATGCCAAATATGAAGTCTGTATTACATATAAACTTCCTTCAAAAGTAATGAAAAAAGTGAACGTTTTGCATGCTAGCGGCGGATACATGTTCCACAGTGGTTACCTTTGCAAACAGCTTGGATCCTGATGAGACGATCCATACTGTTTGACACTCTGAACATGTTTTAGTACATTTGTTCTTTGAAAACAGGTATTAATTGTAATGAATGTTATCTATAGGTATCCTCTGATCAGGGTCTGTGCTATTTGTCATTATGTAATATAGAGTTAAAATCAAAACTAAATGTTTGATAATGGATTAAACATATTTAGACAAGGTTAATTGCCATTTGAAATTTCAAGGCGTTGTGATTTATCTAAACAGCATATACTTGGGTTGTTTTATATAATTATATTGCTTCTTTAACTCCTTCACAGCCAAATTAATCGTGAGATTGTTACCCCTTCACCGTTTCATTGTCATCTGCTTCAATTTTGTTGTTTGCAAGATCGTTTCAAAGTAAGGTTCAATGTAGTATGACTAAAGAAATATCGATACGAGTGTCAACCAGTTTTTATCCTGATCAGACACCGCGTTACACGGCGTCTGATCAGGATCCAAACTGTTTGCAAAGTCGCCTTTTGGCGTCGTGGGCAGTGAAAGAGTTCACACTGATTAAATCAGACGGAAGTTTGGAATTTTTATGCAAACCAAACCCACCATGTAATTCTAAACTACTTTGTTAATAACCGATGTTTCAGTTGCAACACGCTTTCTAATGCACAACTATGGCTTTGTGTGTGCATTGTCTTAACATTGGTCAACAAAACATTGGTTTTCTATTTGCCAAAGTATGATTTACAGATATAGTTTCATACATTCAAACCATCGGAACATTTGCAAATCTGAGTATGTCGCCAATGACGTAACAAACGATGCCAATTTGTATCTAGAACTTTGTGCACAAAGATTAAGTGAAATGTAGTTACGAAATCGGAATAGTTTTAGGATACTTATATTAGACTGTAACGGACAACCGTAAAACAGTGGCGGTGCCTTGGGCAGACAGCTGCTTATAGCAAGATGACGGCGAATAATAAAGTTTTAACTCGTTCAAACGTGAAAATTAAAATGGGGAATTCCAGTTTCCAATAAAGCTAATTAAACTTTTGACTGCTAGGATTTGTGATTTTTACAATGACGGGAAAACTGACAACAGTGTAGTCTGCACTCTTTGCTGATAGGCATTCCAATTATATAAAACAAAATGAAAATATAGACCAAGCTTCGCTTAGATGAAACGATGGACTAATCCAATATATAAGCATGGAAGAATCCACTGGTTGCAAATATGTTAAATGGTTGTCATAACGTCTTTTGACTTAATCACATGTTTTTAAAGTGCAAACATGGTGTACATGTAGTACGTCATTCTTATACATGTATCTAAATTATTACAATGATTTATGATGTTATTCAACGTTAACGAACACGTAACTAATAGTGTTGTTAGGTAATTGACATTGAACTGATAGAGGTTGTAGACTGTTTTAATTATTCTTTCAGCGTTCCCTTCCTACAACGGCCCTCCAAACAACGACTCCCTCCCTACAATAACACAGTTTCCTAAACAGGAAAAGTATGTCTAACGCTTTAATTGCTGCAATATCGTCTGCTTAAAATTGCCGTCTACTACTTTTCTCAAAGTAACCCAATGGACATTTTGACAGAAAATAAATACATGACTATTGACAAACAGCTTGAATCCAGATCAGACGCCGCGTTACACGACGTCTGATCTGGATTCAAGCTGTTTGCAAATGCAAGTCAAGTCTTAATTGCCCCTCTCTATAATGACGAATAACACACACAATCTGTGTCTCCTATTGGGTGTAGTTGTAGAGAGGACATGCTGTATTTTAATTATGCATATACACAAACTGTTGTTAACAGTTACACTGTACATGCATCAGCGTAGAAAACAAATGTACAGTGTTTTTTGAATGGCTAACAGTTTGGGGCCGTCGGGTTATCCGGCTTCTGGTCTGGCTCAAAACTATTTGCGTTTATGGGTTAGAATAGCGTCTTCACTCCTTTAGTCTCGATCAATAAAGAAGTGTTTGCTTAGATCATGCGCAGTCAATGTTGTTTTTTCAAGTGACGTGTCCCATCTTTCAGTATGTCAATCTTTTTGTTTTGTTAATTGGTCAATCCTAAAACCTGAACATCTGTTTGCTTTGTTTTGGTTTGTCTTCATGCATGAATTTTCATTATTTGCCTTGGCTATCCAAAAAACAATCCATCTACTTATTCGATTATCAAACGGAAATTCACTTATCAGTTTAAACTCTTTCACTGCCGATCGGAATATGAGCTGCATTCGCTGCATTCGCAAATAGCTTTATTGCATGATATATTCTGAAAACTTCACATAGATTGATCAGGATCTTAACTGATTAACGTTCTTCAATCAAACATCTTTAGTAAAAATGCTACACACTCAAACGTTTAAAAAGCATACGAGAGAGTTATTTCTACAGTAGTTTAAAATGGAAAAGTTGGACACAAGTTAATCATAGTGTTTCATGAGATGAGAACGAGATAATCAAGCAAACCAGAGAATCTGTAACTGAAACAGCAGATAATTAAAACTCCAGTAATTCTACTAGCACAGACTAGTCAATTACAGCAAGATCAATGGCTTTTCAGTACTTAAGTGCTTAAAAGCATGTATCTCTACTGTATTCGAATGTTACCTTAGTACCAACACCAAAGCTTTAACCATTATGTGTAACCGAATTATCTCTGGATATTCTTATATATACTTTGTACTTCCATGGTGTCGTTCGGAGAATTATTATGAAATGACCAGCGAGTATCATAGAAAAACATAATAGTGATTAAAACAGATACACTTGACTTTGATAATTGGCAAAATCTTATAGACCATGATAAGACGCCGCATACGGCGGCGTCGCATCTGTGTCTTTACTTTTTGCCAATGTCCCTACCTTTTGATACTTGGCATCATTTGGTAATACCAAGCAGCTAACTTCCGTTACAATAACCATGAGGTTGTACACCGCCATAAGATCCGATTTACAAGTAATTGACAAGAGTCGAACGGTTAGATGTAGGAGTATGTTCTAAAGAGTGGTTAGTAGATTAGCAAATGGTTTGATGGAGGCATAGTGATTCTGGGGTGGTGAACACTCCTTATATCTAGTGCAATCTTTGTAAAACTCTTTTAAATACTTCCTGATTGTCCGGATAATGCTTTTTAAGTGTCCAAATGTAGGCTACACCTACCGTCGCAAATTATTTTACTAAAATTCACGTTCACTGCCAATTTTGAAGTGAGCTGACTCCTTCACCGTTTCATTATCGTCTGCTTCAGTTTTGATGTTTCAAAGTAAGATTCAATGAAGTTAGACTAATGAAGTATCGATGCGCGGCGTCTGATCAGCATAAAAAATGTTTGCAAACGCACTTTTAGGCGTCATTGAGAGCGAAGGGGTTAAATATAGACTGCTTTATAATGGTAGTCTGTCATATTATAATAACCAAAATATCAAAAACCGTGGAATAAGTTTTGAACCTAAGCTACGAAAAAGGACTCGGTACTTGACATGGATACAAACTATTTGAGAATGCCTGTTCACCCATCGTGAGCAAGAAAATGATTAACAATGATGTCCTACCCTTGAAAAGTATTTTAGACAACACTTACTGCACATTATCCATAATAGACGCTGAAAATAAGCTATAACTTTGTCTATACAATACCCTAATAGTAGTAATACCGTCTCTTAAGAAAGAATTGTTAAGTCTTTAAGTATTTTATCTTTATCACTCACAACGCTGGTTTATTAACATTTGCAAACCCATAAATTTGTTTAAGACCATTGCGTTAATTAATTTGGAGTCTGGACCCAAATATTTTGCGACTATTCTGAGGTCTCTACAATGGTAATATACAAAATTCAAATATGTATCGTTTTGCAGACAACATTTTATAGGAAGACAATATCAGTGCATGATAAAGTTAAAATTAAGCCTTTGAGCGCAAAGTAAGTAGGTTTTTATTAGAGTTTTGTCTCCAAGTTATGTTTTGTTACCAGGCGGGAAATAAAACGCACTAATTCAACGCATTTTCCTCTCCTCCTAGCGGAGAAAATGGCGTGCTGAAGATGTGTGTAAATTAACCTTTAAGTCATAGTATCGAAGTGGTAATAGTGATTTATTTTATTGGATAAAAGGTTTTTAATAGTAATGATGGATGGTAGACTTTCACGGCTCACGATACAATGAATATCTGCATAGGATTACTTTTCTCTGTTAAAATACGAGCCGATTACTTTCCGCATGGAACAAAACGATAAATTACATAGATGTTTTATGGACACAGACAAACATTTAAGAGTCATGTGTTAGGCGAATTATCTCCTTAACGGCCTTGGCACGAATGGCTTTGAATTTGCATACAGTTTGATCATGATCAGACGCCGCGTCACGCCGCGTCTGATCATGATTCAAACTGTTTGACACTAATATCTATGTTTTGGTAGAAATGAATAAAATCTTGGTTTGAAAGAAAAATCGCAGACGATCGTGTTTAAGCAGACGGTATCATTGTTTTAAAAGGTTTAAGCACGCAAGCCTCTATCTTTTTTATTTATTGGTAAAAGCAAAGGCATGGCAATAATGTAGGGGAATGTTAACACGAGAGAAAACAATTTTCTGTTAATCTTTTAATGCTTCCAGATTGCTTTTATTGCCCTCTATTGAACCTTCTGCTACTGGTGTGCAACTATTCGGTTGCTTATTTTGCTCGATCTTGTCTTAACCATTGCTAAATGTCCAGTGTCCACGAAAGAGAGCTTTGGCAAAATACTGCAGACTGCACTGTTAGCTTTTTCATATGAAATAATCGGTTGCATTGGCAAGCATAACATTGTAACATTGTGTTAAGATTATTAATTTATATCCATAATCGAAATTTTAGCCAGCACATAACAGGAATTCCTGGCAATATTTTCAGGCCTAAATGTTTTAGCAGTATGGTAAAATGGGTAGACTTAAAATGAATTTTTAAACCCCTGTCATGTCAATTACACTCTTATACAGACAAGGACAAACTATTCTAATTCAGACTAAGCGCAGTGTATCTCTTTGACATTCCCCTTCTTGTTTCTTGAAATTGGGTTTTAAAAAGTTCAGTAGCCTGATTACTGGAAGAACATATCACGAAAAGGAAATGTTTAAAAATATTCATTACTAATTTCAATATATTCAATTACACACCTTTTCAATTCCCAACTGAAACATTTTTTTAACTCAACCCTTTTCTCGCTGCATATTCACACAACTCCGCCAAACTACTATATTGGCTGATGAAATAAAATAATCAAACACCCAAACTCCAGGAAGGGGCGAAAACTCATTCTAGACAGATGGTATACGAAAGCAGTGCAGAGAAGCTGTCTTATCTGGATCTACACTGTTTTCAAAAAGCATCAATATACGTCTAAAACAGGAGAAGGATTAACACTCATTTTCACTTTATAATCAAAATTGTGTTGACAGTAGGTCGTTCAGCTATTTTAGATGTGTAAATTGCGGTTTACTTATTTGCACATAGATATCCTACTCTAAATACCAGTATTGTTTAGCTGAGTAAGACAAGAGCATACCCTGAAAATGGTTTTCTTCCACGGCGTCCGATTATACAATTACTCACTTACTACATGTGTATGACCATAAAGATAATGGATGTAACTTCTAATCGCGTGTTCGTTGACCCAGATAGAAAACTATTAATATGGTTCGGAAATAAAAATTAATTAATAATCAAATGCTAGTGAGGCATAAAAGTTTATATACACTCAGATACTAGTTACAGTCAATGAAACACATGTAGATATACATATCAAATGCTAGTTAGAGTCAAAGGAATAAACGTAGTTATATAATCAGATACTAGTTACAGTCAAAGGATTGCATGAAGATATATAATCAAATGTTAGTAAGAGTCAACGGAATAAATGTAGATCTATAATCAGATACTAGTTACAGTCAAAGAGCTAGGAAACGAAAGCAGTTATTCCTACGTGTTGACAGAAAAGCAGGATTTACTGCATAACGTAGTTTTTATTCTTATCCAGGACAATGTGGAAATTAATTGTCATTCCACACACTAAAATGTCTGAAGATGTCAATTTTATGTTTAAGATGCATTGTTACTTCAAGTTCTCCACAGGAATAATTAATATTGCAATATTTCAGGTGGCCCACTTGAGTTATTTATGAGTTCTATTTCAGCTTTTAAAATTAAAGCCTCTGTTTCAAAATTTAACCCTTCACCGCAATGACGTAATCTGCTTTAAACAAATGTCGACTGCTTTCATTGATAAAATTGAATTATAGGTAAATTGTAAGTGCTATAATAATTAGAATAAAACATTTTAATTCCTGATCAGACACGGCGTATAGCGGCGTCTGATCATGATCAAACTGTTTGCAAAACAACAAAGTACGGAGTAAAGCATTTTAGGGTTTATTTTTGTAACAATGATGAAATCAATGGGAGACAAGCATGCACAAGGTCGCTTTACAAAGAATTGATGAAGGTTCTCCTTTGGTGTGAAGTTTTTAAGGTTCATAGACAAATGTTATCGGTATAGTTATAAACAAAGACCAACAAATCATTATGGACAAATGACAGCAAATAGTTATTGCCATGTACCAGATGACAGTTATTAACATTCCAGACTACTTTCATAAAATGCCATTTAACTTAAAGGTTTAGACACTGATAGAGCTCATCCATCTTTATAAGCAAAGATTTAAAGTTTCCGATATCAGTGCAACATGTTTTAGCAAGAAATTAACACAAATGCAGGCACCCAGTCTCTCCTAATGTATCCTCTAGGAATGTGCAATTGATTACTAGCGAGAAACTAAGCAAAAATAATTGCAATTCGCTCTTGATTGTTTTTCAAACAGTCATATACAATAGAACAAGATAGACATAATAGCCAAGTTTATGTAGTAAGAAATGTATGAATATGCGAACAACGTTTAGTACAGTTAGAACATAATACAGTAAAACCTGTGTAAAGCGGCTATTAAATTAAAACGAAATATGAGTAAAGTGAAATCCCTCCAAACCGGAACCTCTAAATACCGGAATTCTCTCCTAATCGGACAAAAGCTTTGGCCCCGTTTCCAACCCTTCTTTATGTTTACCCATTACACCATGACCACACCTTTTTACGTCTTTGGTTTATTCCTGCACTTAAGAAAATAGTTTATACTTTGCTAGAAGATGATAGCTTAAAGCAGGTTGGAAGTAAAGCAGAATGCGCCTTAGAATCTGACGTACGACAATATTTGTCGAACGAAGTTTCGAAAGATGGGTTCCAGCTATATGTATCTTCCATTTTATTCATTGTTGCTTTTGCTTTCTTCTTATTTCTTCGGGATTAATATATACTTTAGATTTATATTCAACATAACAGTGCTATAGTTGTATAAAACTGTTAGTAATTACATTCGTCGCGTTTTGTTCCATTGCAAAACAAACCATTTATTTCGTATAAGTGTAAACTTTCGTTCTAAGAGAATACTGGGCTTACGGGTCATTTCCCCACGAATGAATGTTTAACTTGGAGAGTGGCCATTGTTTTGCAAACTTTTCAAATGCGCTTCGTATCAGCGGACATTTTGGTTATCTTTTAAAACTTCTTTTTATAAATAAAGAGTATTGTTGTTTGTTTTCACATTCTTATGTAAGTAACTTGATAAAGGTGAAACGGATTGTTGGAAAATATGCAATAGTTTAATTCGTCGTCTGGGCATATTTTATTTCGAATTATATACAGAAAAAGGGTTGGGCCACACGTTCTGCCAAATTGTATACATGTGCATCGCATACATTTAACAGTGTCGAACTTATAAAACCACAAAACAAATACGGAAATCGGGTAACGATTTCAACAATTGAATGCACCGATTAAGATGATCGCTCTAATGGGAAATGTGAATAACTTTGATCGTAAAAGCTGCTTCCTTTTTGCGTTTCAACCACAACATATATACATTTATGCCAGCAATTAATGCTAAACAAATCTTTGCTTCTGTACTTTGTCGCTTTAACTGCTTCCCTTTCCAAATCGTAATCGGCCTTTTTTTGTACAACGTATGTAGTAGTTGCAATGTGTATTGTAAATGACTAAATATATACATATATGAGTTTTAACCATTCAAACCAAAATTTCAAAGTCCAATATATTCCTTTAACCATACAAGTATTTTCTGTTTAATTACAATTGTTTGCACATTTGCTTCTAGATTTAATATGTGGCAGTATGACTAAATATATCAATTAGAGTGCTAAACATATTTGACCCAGATCAGACGCCGCGTGTAGCAGCGTCTGATCAGGATCCAAATAGTTCAACACTCATTTCAAAATTTCTTAAGTCAATATACTTAAACTTTAAATTGTTTAGTGTAGATGACGTCGTTGTGGTAAAAAGGGTTACAGCAAAATCCACTCTCACTCGTCTCTATAACAGTGCAGAAAACGTTATTCTTTCCCAATAAACGCGTTTACGCTAACACTATTATTTCCATTGCAAACAGTTTTGAGCCTGATCATACGCCGGGTAACCCGGCGTCTGATCAGGCTCCAAACTGTTTGCCACTCAATTTTAAATGAATCGTCGAAATTGTCAAAAAATTGTCATTTTACCCATTTTAATGCACTGCGTTTGCGTTTCGTTCGCGTTTAACGGGAACGAATAACGTTTTCTTCACAGTACATAAAAACAATATCAAAAACCAATAAAACCATCACACCCAGACTACAACAAGCAGCCAAAAACATATCACAGACTTTGCAACAACTAAAGCAACAGCCACATTAATCATTATATCCGCTGAAGAAATAGCAGTTCCTGGTTTCACGCTTTACAACCTCTCAACGTGTATTCTGTCAAATGTCGTCTGCTTGAAAAGCCTCGTCTGCTTTTGTTTGATTGTAGGGCATTCATTTTATGGTTGAAAAAATCCGTATCTTTGGAGTAAATAATTATCCGTTTAGTTCACAAAGTTACTTAATGTAAGTGAGTTGACTACGTGTACAGTAATATCGTTATGTGTATCAACCAATTTTGATCCTGATCAGATATATTTTATGCGGTGTCTGACCAAGATCGAAAGTGTGTGCAAACAAAACCCAGTGTACTCATTGTAAAAACCAGGCACAAATGGGTTAATTGCCAACATGTATCTATTCCAGGACCAATTTACAGTCAAGTACATACATTGAAGACATGGTACCGTCATGTACACGTATAAACATATTACAGTGGAGAATCTGTTATTCTTTCCCGTTTAAACGCAAACGTACGCAAACGCAAAGCACTAAAACGTAGAAAAGAACAACTTTGGGACAATTCTGATAATTCTTGTTTATCTTGGTGGCAAACAGTTTGGAGCCTGATCATACGCCGGGTTACCCGGCGTCTGATCTGGCTCCAAACTGTTTGCACTGCAAATAATAGTTTTAGCGTAAACGCGTTTATTGATTCTCCACTGTAGCTGTTTTCTTCGTAACACACATTATGCCTTAACTTGCACCGTTGTACTTTTATGAAATTCGAATTGACAAACATTTTAAAACAACTTTAATCAAGATCAAACACCTTGTAATTCGGTACCTAATCAAGTTCTAATCTGCCTGGACCGTTTATATTTGTAAAGTAAACAAACACAATTAAACAACCTACAAACAATTTGGAAGCAGACACATTAATAGTTAGATAAAGATAAACACATGTATAGTGATTATTTCGTCGGTCATTTAGATGTGGGAGGTGACAAGGTTGAATGAATTTCGCTGATAACAATGGCGTTCTTCTATGCAATAGGGGAAGCCGATATTCCGTTTGAACGCAACAAAACGCAAGCATATTTGAATAAAGTAAACAAATTTACAATTTCTTGAAAATGTTGATGTTTCTTTTTAATCTTAGTGGCAAATTGTTTGGAGCCAGATCAGACGCCGGTTGCACCGGCGCCTGATCTGGCTCCAAACTGTTTGCAATAGACAAAACCGTTTTAGCATAAACGTTTTTATTAGGAAATAATGTTGTATACAGTGGAGAATCTGTTATTCTTTCCCAATAAACGCGTTTACGCTAAACCTATTATTTGCAGTGCAAACAGTTTGGAGCCAGATCAGACGCCGGGTACCCGGCGTCTGATCAGCCTCCAAACTGTTTGCCACCAAGATAAACAAGAATTATCAGAATTGTCCAAAAGTTGTTCTTTTCTACGTTTTAGTGCTTTGCGATTGCGTACGTTTGCGTTTAAACGGGAAAGAATAACAGATTCTCCACTGTACCTCCAATGTACTACAAGACATAATGTAAATCCTAAGTTGTTCCTGTCTGGCGTCTCTCAGATATGTTGTAGGAAATACATTTGTCAAGGAACATTACACAGATATGCTCATATAAGTGACCAATGGAAGACATGAAGTTGTGAACCCTTTGCAACAGTTTGAATTCAGATGAGACGCAGACTGACTCGGTATCTCTTCTTTGTTAAAATTGTAAGAAACTCTAATGATACAGTGGAGAATCTGTTATTCTTTCCCGTTTAAACGCAAACGTACGCAAACGCAAAACACTAAAACGTAGAAAAGAACAACTTTTGGACAATTCTGATAATTCATGTTTATCTTAGTGGCAAACAGTTTGGAGCCTAATCAGACGCCGGGTTACCCGGCGTCTGATCTGGCTCCAAACTGTTTGCACTGCAAATAATAGTTTTAGCGTAAACGCATTTATTGGGAAAGAATAACAGATTCTCCACTGTATGTTCTGAAAGAAAATTTAGTTAACTCTTTCTCTGCCAACGGCACCAAAGGGCGAATTTGCAAACAGTTTGACACTCGTATTGACATTTCTTCTGTTAAAATAACACTAAAGCATGCTTTTAAAATATTGCAGACGACACTACCAATGCAGACGATATGATATTTTGGCTGTAAGAGAGTTAAGAGAGATGATAAAACTTTACGGTGAAAAAATTAAATCAACTTAGAGAATTGTTGCAGACGACAAAATATGCAGAAGACAATTACATAGCGTGCAGAAGAAGGTCTTTTAGGTAGAATTAGAATACCCGTATATAATTCTACATTTAAAATCGCATGTACAAACTACAAGACGAGATTATGCTATATCTCCAGCGTAATCGTTGTTGTTATTCTCGGTGTTGTCGTAAATGGCGTATTTCTTCAAGACAATGCTCTAAACGTCTATGTTTATTGAGATATTACTTCCATCTCTGGCTTGTATGTGTATATGATGAAAACCTTTCTATTTAAGCAATCAGTTGACCTAAGTGACCTTGATCTTGAACTAAGGACCAACGTTTTGGTTTCGAAATTTGCAATTAGGTTTAGAAAATGCTTACAACTCATAAGTATGTCCTTTGAAATATTGCTTTCATATTTGGTATGCATGTGTATATGGACAAGACCGTGGGACATTAACCTCAAGCTGTGCTTTTTGAAACTCCGAAATGCATTATTGAACTCTTGTCTGAACTCTTCTTTGAGAACGTGTTTATACAGTGGAGACGATGTTATTCTTTTCCAATAAACCCGTTCATGTTAAAACATGACTTTATCGCCGCATACAGTTTGGCTTCAAACTGTTTGCCACTCAGAGCTAAACAAATCGCTAACATTTGTTTAAGGCTGTCATTTTTTCAATTAATTGTGATGCGTTTTGTTTCGTTTAAACGAGAAAGAATAACGTTATCTCCACTGTAATGCACACATTTGTTCCTGAAGGCTATTACAGTGCTCCCTCTCTACAATGACCCTCTCAAAAACGACTCACTCACTACATCGACCATTGTCGCTGTTCCCTAAAAGGACAATTATGTCCAACCTATTCACTTGCCATGTCGTCTGCTTAAAAACATTTTTTCTCAAACTTAAATAATGGACATTTTGACGGAAGAAAATCCTAATGACGAATGACAAACAGTTTGAATCCAGATCAGACGCCGCGTAACGCGGCGTCTGATCTTGATTCAAGCTGTTTCCAAATGTTAGCCATTTTCCCTCCCTACAACGGCTCCCTCCGAACAACGCACATATTTTTTGTCTCCCATTGGGTGTCGTTGTAGAAAGGGAGCGCTGTACTTCCATCCTTGACTCTCATAGTTGTTTCCCTCAATTATTTAAATACGTCGATTATCATTCTTAGGGCGGCTATACTGCCTATCAGAGAAACACAATTACAGTATTGTTGCTAGCGTAGCTTGAAAATTAGACATTCTTACAAATAATGCAAGATTGCTTCTATCTATAATAATCTCGGAATTATGACTGACACTCGGAACGACGTTCCGCCAAAATAAATTGTCCATTGCAAATCTGACTGAGCATGCTACGCCCGACACTTCTCAGAGATAACAACGTCGTCGGACTTTTTCTGTCAACAATAAAGAATACATCTTCTATGTCACGTTTCAATGTATATCCTTTACCATGTTCCACGGGAACACGTAAGTTGATATCAAAGTTATAATTCAATCTTTCTTACTTCAAGATGCTGTTAAATTAAATTTGATTTTTTAAAGTTGATTAAAAGTTTGTTAGTGTCAAACATGTGTGTGGCAGGTATATATAGTTTGCAGACATCGGCTTAAGCACAGTCTGTGTGTAGATCCTTTCTTACCAATTAGCATTCTTTGTAGTTAGCGTCTGCAGAGTGTATGTAGTCTGCTACAGTTCTAAGCATTCATTTTTCTGTATTTTTTCTGTGTAGATCGTCACATTAACCAGTTTGGACCCAGATAATAATCTGAACATCTCACTTGAATCCAAAATATTTACATATATATCACATATTCGCTTATACCCTGAAAATGGTTATAGAGCAGACCATAAAATAGTGGACAAGAGTAATATTTATTTCCCTGTAAACGAAACCAAACGCCAACCAAACAGAATGTGTTGTAGAATGAAAGGTTCTTCATCATTCATTTAACTATCAGACGTCGGGTTACATGTACCCGGTATATTATCTTGCTCTAGACCGTTTTCAATAGTATAACTGTTTGAGCGAAAATGTGTTTATTGGGAAAGTATAAAGTTTTTTCCACTGACTACTAAGATAAGTGTCTCATGCAAGCGGAGTAGAAATGTTCTCTTCCAAGAGGTAATAACAAATACTATAATAATTAAACATCGCTACTAAGACACGCAAAGATACATATTGATAGTGCTAACAACAAGTAGTTGAAAAGGAAGTAACCAAACGTTATGCATTTACCAACTCATTCACCCCTGAAATTTTTAACGAACAATTCCGATATATAATTAGGTTTAGTTCGTTTTTTGACTATCTAGGGTTGGATTAACATTAGATTGCAAAATTACAAACAGCGCAGACCCTGATCAGAGGAACCCGTGGGTACATGTACCAACTGATCAGAAACTACACTGTTTGCATATTATAACATGTGCACACTTCAAGCGTACACTAATTTTGACGAATGCACTGGTCGCTAAGATTAAATGTGTTTATTCATTTGATGCTAGAAAACAGAATACGTATATTTTGCGAACTGAGTTTCTCAAAACAAGTCCTTTTCTATAATATTTTCGAAAAGCAGTTCCTTAAATGGGTATGAACTACTCTGTTTACAAAAAAGAATAGTCAAAATGATAACTCCAGCATGAAAAGGGCTAACATGATAGATGAACTGATAAATTATATCAATTACTTGATAAGACAACACAGATTGCAATAATTGATATAAAACTGGTTACTGGTAATATTATTTTAACACACCAAAAGGATTTAAGCACGCTATCCTATTAGCTGTGACTGCTTTATATTAATTTGTTTTAGTAAAAACATACATGTGGAAACAATTTGTAAACATCTCCAACTCAGAAATGAGACGGTATAGTACAACGTTGCTTCTTGAACTGCATTGATTGCGTGCGGACGAAAAAGTCCTACGATACTAACACTAGTACTTGAGCTAGAATGTTCTGCCTTTGTATTTCAACAATAATAAACATCCCTTTTAAAACTGAAACTTAAAGTTTAAATATATTGATATAAACATTGCACCGATATTAACTGGCTTACATATACACTTTACAGGGTATGTTACAATATAACAATTGTTATATGCATGAAGAAAGAACAAGCAGAAACTAAAACAATTGTAGCAATGTTACGTTTTCTTACATAAAGTACGACAAATGTATCCATTGTGATTTTTTGTCAGATGTTGTATTTAGTCTCTACGAAACTAGGTTAGCATTAAGTGCAAAGGTACTAATTACTGCGTTAAGATAAAGTAGTGTTCTGTGCAAAACACCTTCCGAGCAAATTGTATTAATGAAAATGTCAACATCTAAATTACATACATGTATATTTCAAGGCTGTGTGAATAGTAAATTAGTTTCCATTACCAATTAACCTTCTGTGTATCAATTGGCGAAACTGTTGCAAACAGTTTAGATCTAGATAACTCGGCGTCTCATCTGAATCCAAACATTTTGCTATCCTGAATATATTTTCTGCAAAGAAAGTGTATAAAAATCTACTCCCGGAATTGTTACAGAGGACAAATATTTCAGACAACATTTACATAGCGTTCTTAAGGTTAAACAAGCGACATAATTCCGCACCATTAGCCCTGTCTAACGTTTCAGTCTGTAAGCAATTTACAAGAAACTGCCCTCGTTTAGAAAGCTTAATTGGCAATCTCCATTTAACGTTTTAAATGCAACTTCATTTGTGGTATTAAAAACACAGTATAGTATTACACATTTGTTACGTCATAATTGTGCAACATGTAAAGTAGGGTGAATTTTCTCATTTTCTGTGTTTCCCCTTTTTCATTCAATTGTTCGTCTGCTTTGACACTTACACGCCATTTTGTAGCCTGCTTTAAATATTCTACCTACACTATGACTTCAAAGTAAGATTTAAAGTAATTTGACTGAAGAGATATCAATTACGAATGTCAACCAATTTGGGTTACGGATCAAGAATCTTTGGTTTGGTTCCTGATCCATTAGCTTATGGCGGTGAAAGCGTTACTCAGAACTTTACACCAACCTAAGATTATAGTTGTAGCTAAAGACTTGATTGGTTGACGATTTACCTGTAACCCGGTGTCTGATCAGGCTCGAAACTGTTTGCCTCTCAGATGTAAAAACTAGTCAGAATTATCAAAAAGTTATTATATTCTACAGTTTATTGAATTGCGTTTCGTTTCGTTCTCTTTTAAACGGGAAATACAGTGGAGAATGTGTTATTCTTTCCCAATAAACGCGTTTACGCTAAAACTATTATTTGCAGTGCAAACAGTTTGGAGCCAGATTAGACGCCGGGTAACCCGGCGTCTGATCAGGCTCCAAACTGTTTGCCACCAAGATAAACAAGAAATATCAGAATTGTCCAAAAGTTGTTCTTTTCTACCTTTTTATCGTTTTGCGTTTGCGTACGTTTGCGTTTAAACGGGAAAGAATAACAGATTCTCCACTGTAATATCGCCTTCTCCGCTATAGTAGGAGTATTAAACGAGTATGCTCATCATGGAAGAAACTGTTTTGATACTGATAAACAGCATTGTGGAAAACAGCGCTTCATAAACTATGTCTAATCTCGCTATCACTGTTTTCAATTTTTTAAATCTAGTATTTTATTATGTGTTTGCTACTGGAATGAAAAAAGGACAAACAAACCAAAATGGTCCAAACGAAACAAAAAGTTTTGATGACATAGTAGTTGTTTATTTATATTTGAGTGTAAACCAGTTTGAGGCCTAGTCGGCGTTTTAACTGATTCCAAACTGTTTGTTAGATAATTCCTATTTGGTGCACAACTGCGTGGGTGGGGAAAATAACATTCTACATTCTGTAGTTTTAGACACATGGTTTCATACACAGTGGCGAACACGTTATTCTTTCCCAATAAAAACGTTTATGCCAAGACATTTATTTCCACTACAAACAGTTTTGAGCCACGTCAGGCGCCGGATTACCCGACGTTTGACCTGGCTCAAAACTGTTTGCCGCTCAGAATGAAATAAGTCGTAAATATTTGCAAGAAGTTGTAAGTTTCATTTTCTTGCTACGCGTTTCCGACTAGTTTGTGTTTAACCCATTTGTGCCCACAATCCAATACTTGGGACATAGGCAAACAGTCTAGACTCCGATCAGACGCCGCATCTTGCGGCATCTGATCGGAGTCTAGACTGTTTGCTCATAAGAATTGCAATATAAAACAAAACGAAAATGAAAATTTAGACTAGGCACCCCTTAGACAAGAAATAAACTAATCCATATATTCGAAGCATGAAGAATCAACTGGGTATAAATGGGATAAAAGGGAAGGACTAACATTTTCTCCGCTGTACTATTGAAACGTGATGAATGTTTAGTTTGCAATATTAGAGAAAAGCTTCGCATTAGTCAATTTGCCCATTTCATCTGTTTCATTTGTAGTGTTCATAGTTTCATTATAAGACAAACAGTGACAAAACTGTAAGTCGACGTTGAGATAATGAATATATTTGCTCGGAGATGGGTTAATGACTTAATTATTGACATAGTTCCCTGGTGGGCGTCCAGATGTAGGATACTTAGGCACAGGCTAGTCATCAAACATACACGTACGGTCCCCTAAGCATCCGCACGATGCAGGTGAATTATTGAAATGTGAGATTAACAGTTTGGATTCAGATGAGACGCCGAGCAACTCGGCGTCTCATCTGAATCTAAACAGTTTGACACACTGATAACATTTTCTGAAATAAAAAATGCCTTGAATCAATTTTGAGAATTGTTGCAGACGACAATTTTAGAAGACGACAACTTTATAGAATGTAAAAGGTTAATTCTGTCAAGAGATTTGCAATACATTAGATACTCTTGATCAAACTCCGAGTGTGCGGCGTCTGACCAGGATCCAAACTAGTTGACAATAATAGCAATGCTATTCAAATAAAAACTCAAAATATCTACCTTTGATTACAAAAATAAAACAACTATAGTTTTGAGTTTTCGTCTGCTACAATATCGTCTGCTTTACAATTGTCGTCTGCATTCTTTTTTTTTCTTTTTTTAAAAAAAAATCATTTTAAAGATACTGTAGATTAAAGAACCTTATAACGGGAATCAAACAACTTTGATTCTTATTAGATGCAGCGTTGCTCTATATGGTGAGCCAACCTTTTGCAAATTATCTTAGAGCCGCGACAAGCAGCCAAAAGGTTAAGCAAACACTATTATGACAAAGTGGTCATTAATATAGACAGGGCACAACAACCTGACACAAGAGAAAGTAGTTCAATTGCAATCCATCATTCGGTCGAGCCTTTTATAATGCAGATTTAGTTTCAATATCAAAGTATCTTTGGTTTAGATTACAGTGCTGCAACGCCTATGTTAATGCCTATGTGTGACGTCGCCAGTATTTACCAATGATTTTACATATATGCTTAAATGATTATGTTAACGTGCCCAATATATCAAATAAAACGTATTGAAATACAGATGATAAAGTTTAAGCACGCGACGATATGTTCGTTCGACATTTCATTGTTCTCATACTGAATCGTCTTTAAATATGTTACATGTAGATCTAAGGTATGTCTTACGAAACGTCGTACGCCAAAAACGGTCGTAAGTCAAACCTTTTAAATATATCTCATTTCTGATTTCTCAATCTAACTCTGTCTTGTCACATCTCTTTGAAAACGTCTTTTTCAGGACGATTATAAAAAGTTGTCACAAGACAGGATTAGATGGAAAAATAAATAATGAGAACTTTAGAAACAGACTTACATCAAGTTTTGTCGTCCGACGTTTCATAAGACGGGCCCCTGGTTCTTTTTCTCATATAATCGCATGCTTAATACAAGGTTGATAACCTTTGGTGATAACGGACATTTGCCGAAGTGCATTGGGACTTTGTTGTGAGAAGCTGATCCTTTTACACCTTATTTTTTTTATCTTTTGTTTAACCCTTAAGTTGTCCTTATATCGTCAGATTAAAAACTTATGCATACACTAGGCAAGTATATAGTAGTTTGGTCGTAGAAATGTCGTTTTGGGTGTCAAACAGTTTGGTCCGTGATCAGATGCCGCTTATCGTGGCGTTTGATCACATTCCAAACTATTTGAAAAATATTTAGTGTTCTTTTGCGATGAAAGACTTAGGAATACAAGCAGTGTTTTTCTTAAAAATAAAGAAGATAAAGAATTAGAGGTGTAAAAGAGGTCTTTTGCGCCCGAATTCCCATCTGAGAGGTCTTAATCTGACCTTGGTGTCAAAAAAACATTAAACTACAACAAAACAACCTATTGTATAACATTTATGATGAATGTTTTACAGGAAATTTTATTGAAATACAATTGCTTTTTTCTCCAGATAATACCCATTTCCAGATTAGCTATTCTTATACCCTAAGCATTCTAAAAGACCAGAAGCTTTAGACTTAAACCGATGTCTTTTTTATCGTTGATATTATCCATTTCCATGCTTTACACATTTTGTCTGGGCTTTTTTGTAACACTTTAGATCTGATAATTCGCTATCTGATAAGATTTCAAATTTTTGGGCGCTCATCTATAGATATTTCAAATAAACCCCCATAAACTAAAGATTGAGACCTTCGCAGACAACATTTTTTTTAAAACAGACGAAATTATGACAGAACAAGGGTTCCGTTAGAATACAGCTACTTTAACGCTTACAATTCCGAAGAGAATATTATTGTTTTTATATGTAAACAGTTTGGAAACAGATCAGACGCCGCGTAAAGCGGCGTCTGATCTGTATCCGAACTGTTTGACACACTTATTAATATTTTTGTCAGTCAAAATTTCAAAACATTGAATTTGGCAAAAAATGCAGATGACAATATTTTAGCAGACGACAATGCGACAGATACAGAGTTAAAGGGTAACTGGGAATAAACAGTTTGGCTTGGCGTTAAGTGATCAATATATTTTAAAAGCGAAAAACCTGTGAAATTGTACTCAGAGGTGTAGTTTATTCTGATTAAGTAACACTTTGAAATTTTGTATATCTTTAGAAGCTTAAATGATTTATTGTCCCACAAGTCCGAGAAGAGGCGATATACAGTAAAACCGGCTACAGCGAAGCTCGCTTATAACGAAGTCATTGGGACTGTATGATTCATTTCGTTATATCCAAATTTCGTTATATCAGGTATTTTTAACTACACGTTTATTAGAGATGGGGACTAAATTTGTTTTTGTTATCTCCAATATTTCGTTAGGTACAAAATCGTTTTTAGTGTGCTTAATTGCGTGACGGCTAAATGTATACATGTAACTATATTTTGGATTTCACTAATAGCGACAAAGATTGGTTTTGGGCATAAAACAGGATGGAAGTAAAACAGAAAGCTCCTACATATTCTTTCTTTTTACACCAAACTCTTTTAAATCAGTCAGCTGCCTTGAAAGACTCATGACCCAGAGTTTGTTTTCCGTAATCCATTATTATCGTACAGGCCAACTTATGGTTGATGTTCAGTCAATAAACAGGCCCTTTTGTCTCTAAAATCAGTTGGGTCGATTTATGAAGTTGGAGCCTAGTCAAACGCCGGGTTACCAGCGTCTGATTTGACTCCGAGCTGTTTGCAATTGAAATAATGGTTTTACCATAAATGCCTTCGTTGGGAAAGAAAACACGGCGTCTGAGCTGGCTCCAAACTGTTGCAACTGAAATAACGGTTTATTTAAGCATTAACGCGTTTATTTGGCCTGAAAAAGTCTTCTCAATACAACACGGAATATTGCAGAAAACAAGTTCGATTGTATCGGACGTGTTAGTTGAATAATTCAAATGACGTATGTAAATTGAAACGACATAATTTTAAACACCCTAAGACATTGGTTGTTTTTTCCCTCGGGATCCTTGAACAAATATATTTCATAGAGCATCTTGACTGAAACTATCAAATTAACATTAGTCAATAACCTTATACGAGTGTAAAACATTATTCTTTCCCAAGAAACGCATTGATGTTAAAAACAAACACCACGTCTAATGCAAACAGTTTAGAGCTGGGTCAGACGCCAGGCAACCAGGTGTTTGATCAGATTTCAAAACTTTGTTTTTCGTGATTATATGATTCAAATCAATCGTTACATTTAACATGTTCTATTTCTAATTTGTTATGTTTACACTTTATTTCATAACGATTGCTTTGCGTTGGCAATGTTCGACTTCTATAATATATAATAGAAATGAAAGAAGCGTGTCGTTAAGATTTGACTTCAAACAACAGTTTCTTCCAGAAGAATGTGTTAATTTCTCTTACGGACGGTGCCAGTTAGTTCTCTATAATTGCATTAACACGAAATTCCCAATATCAAAGGAAGCATTAGTTATACAGTGGATAATATGCTATTCCTTCCCATTTAGACCCCAATGAAACGCAAACGCAATGCAAATAAATGTAGAAAATTATAACTTGTTGACAAGTATTACTATCTATTATAAAATAATTGGCAAACAGTTTGGAGCCTGGTCAGACGCCGGGTTATCCGGCGTCTGATCTGGCTCCAAACTGTTTGCAAAGGAAATAATAGTTTTGGCTTGAATACGTTTATTGGAAAAGAATAACGTCTTCTCCACTGTATTTGTATAGAGGTTGTATCGTGATTTTGCTTTAGTAGCTATATTGATTCTAGTAAACGCTATTTGATGCAGCTCTTGGGACCAAAGTAATGACGGTAATGTGTGTTTGTACTGTGCTTTACTCCTTCGTTATTTCAATATGATCATAGGCGTTGACGGGTCATAAAACATCTTACAACCAATTGCTTCCGCTTATTACAATTGGGTTATTCTTGTAGTACATTGTATGTAACAGAGCTCTAGATAAAACATTTAGCGGGTACTACAAAAACTAAAATCTTCATTTCTGAATTAAACCCTATGGTGTCACTACTCATATGAGTAGTAACACCATATAAGTTGGTATTGAAATGAGAGAACATGTTAGATTGTCCAGTATACTCAGTTTGATCTGTAGTCCAAGGTTATAAAGCGTCTGAGTTAAGTCTGTTATCGTTCTCAAGCATCAGAACAATCAAATGCTTGAGATCTAAATGTATTTCAGACTCAAATCAAACGTTTTATAAATATATGAGTGTCAAATAGTTTTGATCCTGATCAGACGCCGCTTTACGTGTCGTCCGGTCATGATCCAATCGGTTTACATACATGTACGGTCGTGTTATGGAACTTGGCAGCACAGGGATTATTACAATATGGACTATAGAACACTTCTACTTATCAAAGGAAGTACAGTGCTCCCTCCCTACAAAGGTCATCCGAACAGCGACTCTCTCCTTACAACAATGCTTGCTGCTGTTCCCAAATCAAGAGCATTATGTCAAACGCTTTCACTGCTGCAATATTGTCTGCTTTAAATCGTCGTCTGCTATTATTTTTCTCTTAAAGTTGCTTATTGGAAGAAACATAAAGACGAGTGTTAAACAGTTTGAACCCAGATAAGACGACGCGTTACTGCGCGGCGTCTGATCTGGGTCCAAACAGTTTGCAAATATATTCCAAGGTAATTAATATAACAACTCCCTCCGAACAACACACAATATCAATGTTGTCTCCGGTCGGTTGTTGTTGTAGAGAAGGAGCACTGTATAGACTAATTAATGAAGTTAACGTATGAGCAATGTATCATTGGCCTACTCTTAACGTTAGGCAAATAATTCACCATTCACTGGTTGTACTGGGTGAACTGGTATTTGCAAACAGTATTGATCCAAACCAGATGCCGACTACATGTAACATGCCATGCTGTCAGGGTCACAACTGTTTGATCTTTGTACATGTATCGACATTTGATCCAATGAAATACACGTATACAACTGTTCTTTGAAGCGACCTTGCGTTCAGAACTAATTTACGGTAAACATTTTTTAAGATACTTGCATGCAAATTCTTAGTCTAGAGAAGGAAACTATGCTTTTATAAATTTATATATTAAAAGTTATATATTGAATAATATATTATGTTGGAACACGGGATATGTTTAGGCTAATCATAGATATGGACGTCTAGCGGAAGCTTTATTCTGCAAAATCATTCCAAAGAAAACATTTGAATGGTCAATTTTGTCAGCAACAATACTTGTTTTCATCGTGTATAAGTACATGTACATAAAACCCTAAAATTTATAAAATATGACCACTTAGAATATAGCATAAACAAACTATATGACCTTCTTTAGACCAAGAAACACATGTATCACCATTGTTTTCATGAAATATTTCATTTCACCAGCCTGTGGGAGTCAATCTGTATCACACAAAATACACTTGTGGCCATAACTAATGTGTTTGCCCGTAAAACAGGGAAACAAAGAGACTGTCCATTAACGAAGTCTTGTGAAATTGTTCTTTTGGGTATAACAATACCATTCTTAACCAAAGATCATATTGCAATGATATTTGCAAACAGTTTGGATCGAGATCAGACGCCGAGAAACTCGGCGTCTGATCACGGTCCAAACTGTTTGACATCTGCATTGTGGATTTGTCAATATATCAATGTATACTTTTTGTATTAAGTGTTTTGTTCATGATAACGATCTGGAAGCTTTTGAACCACAGCACTTTAAAGCTTTGCACGCATTATGCCGATCCCCAAATAATGTGATTTGCAATATTTTTAAGTCCGGATCGAATGTCCAGCATATGTCCTGACAATGACCAGTCCGTTAACACTTAAAAAAATATGCGCTTTACTATTTCTTGAGTATATCTATTCAAATACGGTGTGTAAAAAGATAGTTAAGCATTTGTTAAGCGACCTAGTGAAATACGACTAATACATGTTTCAGCTTAATGGTGGACAAAAAGTGAGACAGAAAGCGCCTTAGTATTCTGTTTCACTTTTGTTCTGCATTAAGGAATCACCAGTCTGTAGAAATCTTAATGCATCTTCAAAGAATTGATCGCCAATCTTCACATGTTTGGTTTTAAGATATAAAATGGACAAGATCTACACGGAAGAACAAGACATATTTAGCATGCTCTATTGCATCTTCATTCACGATTTTCTGAACTACATATCTATCGACATACATCTTTCTATTCTTGTTTAAACATTTATGGAGCTATTCAGAAATATCATCTAGATTTATTACAACCATGTTTTCTATATACAGAAAATCTTTTCTTTTACGACCTCTTAAAATAATGCTTATTGATTGTTTAGAAAGCTAGATTACAGCTTAAAGCAATGTGTAAGTAAAACAGAAAGCTCCTAAATGTTTTACTTTCGCATTGCATTAAGCAGATAAATGCCTTAAACAAATAATAATTAGCATATTTCTATGATTGTGATAGAGGGGGTTTACTATTGGCGACGGTGTCCAAATGCCAAACTAAGCCTTTCAAACCGCATAATGCATAACAGCATGCATATCATGACACTGTTTATGAGGCAAAATTAGCAATCACACCATGTGAGATACCGTAAAAGTGCAATACAAATGGCATTGCAAATGGAATGAAGACTTAAGCTCAAGACGTATATATACAGTGAAAACCTTATTCTTTCCCGTTTCAACGCATATGATACGCAAACGCATTGCAAAAAAATGAAGAAAAAGCACCATGTTGATAATTCTGAATGCTCAGTTTAATCTGAATGGCAAACAGTTTTGAGCCTGATCAGACGCCGGTTGACTTACTTTTAAGAAAGTACCTACTTTTATATTCTAAATTATCAGCGTCTCGAACATAATCTGTATTAAAGTTTTTGTTTTATAGAAAGTGGTAGACGACATAAAATCAGTGTGGCTCAGTAACTGGCACATTGTATTGAAAATAAAAGTTCTATAACTGTTTTTCTTAGAAATATTTTCCATAGAAAAGAAACAATGGTGCTTATATTCAGCAGCTAATACATTTTCTAAAATAAAATAAAATCACATTATACTTTCATTAATCACTATATTCACGGCGTTATCAAGACTAGAGAGTGTTGTAATATCAAATCAACTTCCTTTGATTTGAAGTAAGAATGAACTTAAGTGTTTCATTTACGTTACAAGTGTCGTTAAATCTGAATGTTTTACTGGAATACATTGCTTAACGTATGAGTCTTTAAAATCTCAAACAAAACTGAAGCTGATAAGGTACTTAAAAAGATACGGAGCTTTAAGTTCTATAAAGCCAATGTAAAAAGTGGGTACTTTCATTTTGGGCTAATTAGTTTGTCTTTTTAGAGGCCGTTCATTATTTTGCCCCAGTTATAAATTCATGCCCATGACCTGTTAGACTTCTGTCCGTCCGCCCAGAACAACTACAGCTGCATGTACATGCATGTACATGCACATGTACAGTGGAGAATACCTTAATCTTTCCCGTTTAAACGCAAACGAAACGCAAATAAAATGAAAAACAAACTTCTTGACAATTCTGAATGTTTATTTTAACCTGGACAGCAAACAATTTGGAGCCTGATCAGACGCCGGATTTACCGGCGTCTGATCTGGCTCCAATAATTTTTTTGCACGGGAAATAATTTATTTAGCGTGAACGCGTTTATTGGGAAAGTATAACGTTTTCTCCACTGTACATGTACAGACATCAATCAAAATGTTGTAACGTTGCGTTAAATATAATTTTACAAGAAGTAAATACCCAAGATGAGAAACTGATAGTACGTAAGCATTCTATCTTTAATACATATACATTGTAAGCATTTGTAGCAATAAAGAATTCACACTTTGAGACAAACGAACAGAGGTATTCTCCCTGGTCTCATACAGTCGTCTGCTCATATAAAACAGAAGATTTTTACAAAAGTTATATACTTTAATCATGAGCTTAAATGGTTTAAAATTTATCATATATTTTTCAGTTCTTTAGTATTTGACCATATTTGCAGAATGGTTTTATGTTAAAAGAGACTGGGTCATACGTTCGAGCATTTAAAACATACTGGTGCAATTCTAAATGATACAATAATAAGCTCAAAGAGCCAAAAATTCTACTTTCTAATGCAGTCTAGTTCATTATTAGTAAACCCTATTTAAACATAGGACATGCACACTATATACAGTGGAGAATCTGTTATTCTTTCCCAATAAACGCGTTTACGCTTAAACTATTATTTGCAGTGTAAACAGTTTGGAGCCAGATCAGACGCCGGGTAAACCCGGCGTCTGATCAGGATCCAAACTGTTTGCCACCAAAATAAACATGAACTATCAGAATTGTCCAAAAGTTGTTCTTTTGTACGTTTTAGTGCTTTGCGTTTGCGTACGTTTGCGTTTAAACGGGAAAGAATAACAGAGTATCCACTGTAGGATCTAAAACGCAAAACGTTTGGAGCCTGAGCAGACACCAGGTTACCCTGAGGACACATAGGCTCTATACTTTTTGCACTGGACATAAATGATTTACAGTGCTCCCTCTCTACAACGACACCCTATGGAAGACAATAAGTATTAGTGTTGTTATAGGGAGGGGGACTTGCTCCTCTATGGAAACAGCTTGAATCAAATCAAGATCAGACGTCGCGGAACGCGGCGCCTGATCTGGATTCAAGTTGTTTGTTACTCGTCAATATGTTTCTTCTATCAAAATGTCAAATATGTAACTTTGAGAAAAACAGCAGACTACAGTTTAAAAGCAGACGACATTGCAGCAGTGAAAGCGTCAGACATAATTGTCTCGTTTTTGGGAACAGCAGAAAGCGTCGTTGTAAGGAGGGAATCGTTGTTGGGATGACCGTTGTAGGGAGGGAGCACTGTACATGTAGCATCAACTCAAGAATGAAGTATTTTCCTCTACGCTTTCGGTAGGAACAAATATTTTTCTACCCGCTGCACAACCGACTTACTAGCACATCAAAAAGGTTTATACATTTCACGGTTTAAGATAATCTTACAGCGTTCCCTCTCTTCAACGACATTCAAAGGGAGACACAAACTTGGTGCGTTGTTCGGAGGGAGTCGTTATAGGGTGGTAAATTGGCTTACATTTGCAAACAGCTTGAATCCAGATCAGACGCCGCATAACGCGGCGTCTGATCTGGATTCAAGCTGTTTGTCAGTGGTTATTAAGTTTTTTTCCTGTCAAAATTGTCTATGAAGTATATTTGAGAAAAACAGCAAACGGTAATTTTAAGCAGACGACATTGCAGCCGTGAATCGGTTGGAGATAATACTCCTGTTTAGGGAACAGCGGCAAGTTTCGTTGTAAGGAGGGGCTCGTTGTTGGGGAGGGAACACTGTACAAGTCACGGTTTAGGATAATTGTACAACGTATTTCTCTCCAGTGTCATAAACAGCAGATCTTACTACAATGTCAGGTTTTATTATATGCCTTCGAATGATATCGAGCGTTTCCGCGTGTATCTGCTCAGTAAAATACAAGAGTCTGTATCAGCCACCTTGTATCAGCCACTTTGTATTTTACTCTGACGTCGCTTTCGATTTAACGTGACGTCATTTACGTACATGTACGAGTGCCGCGTTATTCTTTGTGGCATACAAAATTCTTGTTCTGCTTCAAATAAATTTATGGATATGAAATTATTTAAACAACTATTTAGTTGTTTCTGGTTTGTATTCAAGGCATATTATAAACATATTACCAGTTGGCAGTGCGCAACAGAGTGTTGCATTTAGCTCTCGACGTTTTTTGGCGGAAACAACCGATCAGACTCGCGCCAAGGCGCTCGTCAGATCGGCTATTTCCGCCAAAGACGTCTCGAGCTAAATACATCACTCTGTATCGCTCTATCAACTGGTAATGTGTATTTATTTAACATAAGTTCGTATCAGTTTTGTCCTGATTACTTTTTGTCAGAAAATATGCAGTTTAGCCCAAAAAGCCTTAATAGCAGTCTAGATTTATTTTTGCATTCTTTATTTAGTGCTAACATTTCCTGTTTGAGCACAGTTCAAAGTCGGCCAAGCTTAAACGCCTTTCATGATCAAACTTATCGTTAGACGTTAACACCTTCACCGTTCCATTATCGTCTGCTTCAATATAATTGTCTGCAATATCGTTTCAAAGTTAGATTAAGGGCATTATAAATGACCTAATTTCAAAACAAGTGGCAAACAGCTCTGATCCTGATCAGGATCACAACTATTTGAAAATGCGCTTGATGACGTCATTGAGAGTGAAATGGTTAAAGCGAAACGAAACGTAGTGCAATGAATAGTAGTAAATTGCAATATCTTAAAGATTGAAGGGAGTTTAAAATTCTGCATTGCAAATACAGTGTTCCCTCTCTACAACGGCCCTCCCAACAACGACTCCCTCCTTACAACGACCCTTGTCGCGGTTCCCTAAACAGGACACTTATGTCTAACGCCTTTTCTGCTGCAATATCGTCTGCTTAAAATTGTCGTCTGCTTATTTCTCATAAGTTACATTATGCACATTTTGACAGGAAAAATACTTATTGACGCGTGACAAACAGCTTGAATCCAGATCAGACGCCGCGTTACGCGGCGTCTGATCTGGATTCAAGCTGTTTGCAAATGTAACCAGTTTCCCTCTCTATAACGACTCCTTCCGAACAACGCACATATTTTTTATCTCCCATTGGGTGTCGTTGTAGAGAGGGAGCGCTGTAGCTTGACACTCAGAATAGATGAAATCGTCAATATTTGCGAAAGCTAGTTTTGAAGCTTGCTGTCTAAAATGCATTATACATTTTAGCTTCCACCTATCTTCAATTACAGTGTTTAAATTAACCCTTTAATGGGCAAATGTTTCGTGAGATGTTCACCCCATTCACCGCCATAGTCTCGTCTGCTTCAATATTGCTGTCTGCAATATTGTTTCAAAGTTAAATTTAAGGCAGTATAACTGAAGAAAATCCAAAATGACTGTCAAACGGTTTCGATCCTGATCAGACGCCGCGTTACGCGGCGTCTGATTAGGATCCAAACTGTTTGCAAACACACCTTTTGGCGTCATTGATAGTGAAAGGGTTGACCCCCTCATTGCCTATCCCGACAACAGTCACCTTTGCAAACTGTTTAGGTCCTGACCAGATAATGCGTCGTTTTTTTTTCAGAATCCAAACTGACTGACACTCATGGCAGGGGTTCTTACGTTATCAAATCCTAAAGTTCCGAGTTTTATAAATAAAATTAGATGAAAATAATCTAAACAGACGATTGTTTTTCAGTGACTGTTAATTATGTAATAACGGCAGTGAAGGTGTTACATGTAATACTTAGAATTAATCTTTATTTCCTTGTGACTAAACCTTTGCCTGCAAACGAAAGAAATAAAACCGGTTTGGATCGGGATCTAAATTTGCTGACATCCATATTGATACTCCATTATTCGTATAGCATACAATGTAAATACGGTAAGTATTAGCAGATGACAAATTGAAAGGATAAGATAAATTGACATTAAAAAAATCCAGTAATTGCCGCCCACTAGGAAACATAATTGTTCTTTCATGTGATAACTTTATTTGTGCAACTAATGGTTGTCTCTTGTAAAACAAAATACGTGTACATAATAAAGACATTGAATTTTAATAAAACAGTAGTGTTGGTATTTTTTTTATAAACCCCTTTACTGACTTACTCCGAAAACAGTGATTATTTGCAAACAGTTTGCATCCTGATCAGACGCCGCGTAACGCGGCCCCTGATCAAGATCCTAACTGTTTGACACTCATTTCAATAGTTTGACACTCATTTCAATAGTTTGACACTCATTTCAATAGTTTGACACTCATTTCAATATTTCTGAAGTCAAAATACCTAAATTTATTTAAGCTTGAGAAAAGCAGACGAGAATTGTTTTAATTTCATGACGTCATGGCAGTAAAGGGGGTTAACTTTAACATGCTGCTTTGGTTTTGTGATGACTGTTACAAACAGTTTGGATCAAAATGAGACGCCGAGTGACTGGGCGTCTCATCTGAATCTAAACTGTTTGGCACTCTAGTCATTAGCTAAAAACCAACAACAAAACAACAAATAAAACAACCACAAAACCCCCACAATATTGATTAATTCTGATAATGGTTACAAACGACGGATTTTTGCAGACGACACATAGGTAGCGCAATAAATGGCGATGACGTCGAATATGCATATTCTTTAATATGATATTAATTGCAATAGCATTTTCCATAACAAAGCATGGTTTTATGTAACATTTGATGCAGCTATCACGCACTTATCCATATGCAAATCACCCACTTTGTATGTCTGTTATATTCATATAGTGAAGACGATGTTATTCTTTTCCAATAAACGCGTTTATGCTAAAATAGTAATTTCCATTGCAAACAGTATGAAACCTGACCAGACACCGGGTAACAAGAATTATCAGAATTGTTTAAAAGTTGTTCTTTTCTACGTTTTAGTGCTTTGCGTTTGCGTACGTTTGCGTTTAAACGGGAAAGAATAACAGATTCTCCACTGTACTCCACTGTATTACAAAGCTATGGCGAAGACAATTTCCAGTGGGGAAGATGTTGTTCGCTCCAAATAAACACGTACACAATGTATGTGTTACAGTAAATATTTCTAATCAGTCATTTCAACGAATGATTAGTCAGTCTATGAAATGACTTGTAGCATAGTTTGGAGCCAGATCAGACGCCGGGTAACCCGGCGTCTGATCAGGCTCCTAACTGTTTGCCACCAAGATAAACATGAAATATCAGAATTGTCCAAAAGTTGTACTTTTCTACGTTTTAGTGATTTGCGTTTGCGTACGTTTGCGTTTAAACGGGAAAGAATAACAGATTCTCCACTGTATTGAGTAGTCTGTCTAAGCTCCGATTTTCGAAAACGCCTTATGGAGTCGTTTGTTTTTAAACAGCTATTTCCAAGGACAAGGCAGGACAAACGCTATTCTTAGTCGACAAGACAGTGAACATAAATAACATAAGCTACAATGTGCATGAGCTTTTGAACCGATAATCTCTTACATTATCAAATTTGTCGTGATATTTGACTCCTTCACCTCCATTTTGTTGTCCGGTTCAATTTCGTTGTCTGCAGTAGCATTCAAAGTTATATTTAAGGCAGTATAACTTACGTAATTTCAAAGCAATACTAATTCTGCATTTCTTTCAACCTGCTTTAAGTAGTCATCTCTCTTCAAAACTAGAAACATACTATGGAGTAAAGAGAATAATGATGCAGACGATTGTTTTTATAGCAGACGGCATAATGGCGGGAAAAGAGATAATAGGTTTTGATAAAGATGAAACTACTAACTGCAATACGTCGTAATTCGAGAAAGCAATATTCCCCGTCAATAATGTATATTTTGAAATATATAACTTGAGATTCCAATAATGCATACTCTAAATAATAACCTACGATAATGCCTAAATCTATAACGACATCTATATAACGTCGTTAAAGATTTATGCTCAACTTAAAACATATGAATTACTAAAACCTATAACCCCTTATCATATTAAGCACGATAAAGCATAAATCAAATAGTTTGGATCCTGATCAGACACCGAGTAACACGGCATCTAACCAGGATCCAAACTATTTCAGAACTTGAGACTATAATTTAGGTTTGCTTAAGTCAAAAGTATATAAATGTACAAATTCAAATTTATAGATTTTACGAATGGTAAGTTCATAGCAGACTATGTTGCTGAATGATTAATGTTTACGCAGTTCGTTTAAATTGTAAGTTGCATTTTTGTTATTAATGACTTGCGCTGGATGTCTTACCCCGAATACATTGTTTATTTGCAAACAGTTTTGATCCTGATTAGACGCCGCTTTAAGCGGCGTCTGATCAGGATCAAAACTGTTGACTCTGATTGCAATATTTCTAAAGTCACTATCTACAATTTGAAGATATAAAAGCAGACGGCATTGTTTAAAACTGATGACGTCATGGCTAAGTACAAGTTTCTTGTCAACAGATCAGTTTACAGACCAATGATTTAAAATTCTGGGTCTCAGTACTTACGCGGGCGATAAAAGCAATGTCTACCGGCGGGTAATTTTACATATTAACTGTATGCAGGGTAATATTCACTTCGGGACAAGAATATCGTCTGCGTCATTTACGTCTGCTGTTATTTGTCAAAATTGCAATTTATGATTTTTTCTTACTTAAGAAATTTCGAAATGAGTTTTAAATTTATTTGTATCCTAATCTGACGCCAAATTACTTTTATATATATAAATATACACGTACCAGGGCAACTGTGCTTGGCAGAAACTGGGCTTTACCCATTGATGCATTTATATTACAATGGAGTCTCTCTATGTTCTTGTTGGGAGATTTCGATATAGATATACCAAGAGTGATCGAAAGATACGGTAGTGTTTGACCATGCAGCAGCTCATTTCATTTGAAATATAAAAAAAGAGTGCATAGTCTGTTGAAACACTGCATAATGCGGCGTTTCATCAAGGTCTACACTGTTTGACCATTTTCTCCTTTTATTGCAAACAAACATTAAACCATTCATTGCCATGACGTCATCAGCTTTAAGCCTTTAAACAAGTGCCGTCTGCTTATAATGTTTCAGATTTAAAGTTTAGATATTATGACTTAAGAAATATATAACTGAGTGTCAAACATTTTGGATCCTGATCAGACGCCGCGTAAAGCGGCGTCTGATCAGGATCCAACCTGTTTGCATATAACCATTGTACTCGGCGTAAGGCAGTGATAGTGTTAATGTGCTACGGAAATATTTATACCAAAGCGATTTAGCGATGCTTTCAAAGCGACGCGACTTCATAAGTCATTAAGATTTTTTTCTCTGAGATCACTAGACTAATGCATTGGTGAGACTATAAAGATAAACCTACTTCAAATATGAATGTTTAAATAATGAATTTACCGCAGGCGATTGATATTTTTCAAATGCGGATCTAGTGTTTGCTCTTTTGCCATCACACGTAATGTTTGCTTTAACTTTAAAACCCATGAAACTTGTAATGGATAACTTCAGTTTTCGAATAAGTCTAGTGAATTTCTGACTATTTAGGGTAGATTTTAACAATATATTTCAAGTTACTACCATGAATATAGTCTCTTTCTAACCTTAAATTACCAAAAGCCCTTCTGCCAAATGTAATGTATGTACTTCATTTTCTAATCAGAATATGTCGCTGCTTTTAAATGTGTAGGTGCTTACTTGTTTTAATTGATAATCCGTCTCTAAAACTAGAAAACAGGCTATGGGATAATGGATTCAGAAGACGTAATCTGTTATAAACACTATTTCCGTTAAGGTTGCTCAAATTTCTATATTATGTAAACTTTTTCTTGCCTACCAGTTTTACCCCTAGTAGGAACTACAGTGCTCCCTCCCTACAACGGCCCTCCAAAAACGACTCCCTCCTTACAACGACCCTTGTCGCAGTTCCCGAAACAGGACAATTATGTCTAACGCTTTTACTGCTGTAATATCGTCTCCTTAGCGTTGTCGTCTGCTGTTTTGCTCAAAGTTACATATTGGACATTTTGACAGAACAAAACTTAATGACGCATGACAAACAGCTAGAATCCAGATCAGACGCCGCGTTACGCGGCGTCTGATCTGGATTCAAGCTGTTTGCAAATGTCAAACCAATGTCCCTCTATAACGACTCCCTACGAACAACGTACACAATTTTTGTCTCCAACCGGGTGTCGTTGTAGAGAGAGAATGATGTAGTACATTTTGTAACTCCTAGATCCGTACCTTGGGTCTCACATCAATGACTATACGGCGAGAAATAACGATATCCTTTTCTAAATAAAGCATTGGTGGTATTATCCTTTCATCACCAATATTGCGTATGTTATTTAAAACATATTGTCGTCTGGATTTATTTACAATAATGTTTGGTATTTTGTCTAAAGCAACATGTTTAATGTCAAGTCTTTTGAATCTTGATCTGATGCCGAGGATGTCTACCTCGGTATCTGATCAGGAGCTAAGCTGTTTGCAAATACAAATGCAGGAAAATTTGTTAGTAATGGAGTTAAAGTCGTTATTACAATGCTTTACTCCGAGTACAGTAGTTATTTGCAAACAGTTTGGATCCTGATCAGACGCCGCGTTACGCGGCGTCTAATCATGGTCCAACTTGTTTGACACTCGTTTCAATATTTCTTAAGTCAAAATGCCAAAATATTGTTTTTTAGAAATAGAAGCAGACGACAATTGTTTAAATTTGATGACGTCATGGCAGTGAAGGGGTTAATGACGTCTATTCTCATTGTGTACAGTGGAGAATCTGTTATTCTTTCCCGTTTAAACGCAAACGTACGCAAACGCAAAGCACTAAAACGTAGAAAAGTACAAATTTTGGACAATATTGATAATTCATGTTCATCTTGGTGGCAAACAGTTTGCTCACATTTCTTTATTATGAAAACCTTTTCTTACCCGGCGTCTGATCTGGTTCCAAACTGTTTGCACTGCAAATAATAGTTTTAGCGTAAACGCGTTTATTGGGAAAGAATAACACATTCTCCACTGTAGTCTGCAAGTCTTTTCAAATCAAGCTTTTAATTAAAAGTCGAAACTCGATAATTCGAAATCGAGTTAGTTCAAACATACCCATAATTAGCCACGTTTTAACCTCGAAATACGGGTATGTTCGACTTAATAGAGATCGGTTTATCAAAATTCAAATTATGGAATATTGGTACGATCGATTTAAGCGAGTTTGAAGCACTTTTAACTTTTATTTCTGTTTCAATAATGGGGTGATATGGAAAAAAGCTCTTTGAATCTTTGACAGATCCAACATCATGATGCAATCTCTGTCAAAACGCTAGTTTCATGCCAGTGGAAATGGAATACAATGAAAAAGATGTTATCCTTTGCGTTCGTACTAAAACTATTACTTTCAATACAAAATGTTTTGAACAAGACCCGACGCCGGCTAATCCGGTTTCTGTATAGGTTCAAAACTGTTTCTAAACTGTTTGCAACTAAAATTAAAACAAATCGTCCGGAATTGAAAAAAAGTAATTTTAACAATTCTATCGCATTCCATTTTCGCTTTGTTTGCCTTCAAAGAGAAAAGAATAACGTTCTCTCCACTGTATGCGATTATCGCTTACAACATTTGTCTTGGCAAAGAGGATTTATCAAGTTGAATTAGGTGTTTAAGACATGTGATTACTTAAAGCAAGGTGACAGTAAAACAGAAAGCTCCTTGTGAAGCTTTCTGTTTTACTATCACCTTGCTTTAACCATTTCGCTCTCAATGACGCTTAAAAGCATGTTTGCAAAACAGTTTGGATCCTGACCAGACGCCGCGTAACGCGGCATCTGATCAGGACCAAAACTGTTTGATACTTGTTTTGAAAGTTCTTCAGTCATACTGCCTTATCTTTTAACTTTGAAACGACATTACAGACAACAGAATTGACGACAATGAAATGGTGAAGGGGTAAAAATCTCAAGAAAAGTTGGTAGTGAAAGGGTTACATGTAAGCTATCGCCTGTATTTTATAAAACCCATTAGCATTCTTTTTTGTGGTCGTAATAGAGAGGTTTTACTGTAACTGTTTTAGCACGGCGCGTTTATTTGGAATGAATAATGTTTTCCTCTCTGTGCTCAACGACTCTTTGGAGTCAAGCAAGTATTATATATTTCTCTTCTGCAAATCTTGGTACGTGTACTACATCATCCATCGGGGTTTTACCCTTCAAATTCGGACACGGGAATTTTAACTTCAAGACATTTGCAAACAGTTTGGATCCTCATCAAACACCGACAAACTCACTTAATAATATCTTCTCCACTGTATCATCACTTAAAAGAAGGTTAACATCAGATGTTTAACATATTCAACCCTATCGACGAGTAAACTCGTCATTTACAAACAGGGTACCTGTGAGGATTACAGCTCTCTGATCAGGGTCTACAGTGCACTGTTTTTCATTTTGAAATATATTGTTAAAATCAACCCTACATAGTCAGAAATTGACTAGACTCATTTTGAAATTGGAATTGTACATTATAATTTTCAGGGGTGAATGAGTTAAGAAAGGCGCTGTTCTTGTGTGAACATACTCCTACAGTGGAGAAGGTGTCATTCCTTCCAAATACGCGTGCATCTGCTAAAACACGTACAACTACAGTGGAGAATCTGTTATTCTTTCCCGTTTAAACGCAAACGTACGCAAACGCAAAACACTAAAACGTAGAAAAGTACAACTTTTGGACAGTTCTGATAATTCATGTTTATCTTGGTGGCAAAAAGTTTGAAGCCTGATCAGACGCCGGGTTACCCGGCGTCTGATCTGGCTCCAAAATGTTTGCACTGCAAAAAGTAGTTTTAGCGTAAACGCGTTTATTGGGAAAGAATAACAGATTCTCCACTGTATATACAGCATTCCCTCCCTACAACGGCCCTCTCAACAACGACTCCCTCCTTACAGCGACCCTTGCTGTAGTTTCCTAAAAGGGACAATTTTTGTCAAACGCTTTTACTGCTGCAATAGCGTCTGCTTAAAGTTGTCGTCTGTTGTTTTTCTCAAAGTTTTATATTGGACATTTTGACAGTAAAATGGACGATTGACAAACAGTTTGGAGCCAGATCACGTCTGATCTGGATTCAAGCTGTTTGCAAATGTAAACCAATTTCCCTGTCTATAACGACTCCTATCGAACAACGAAAACATTTTTGTTTCCCATTGGGTATCGTTGAAAGGAGGAAGCGTTGTATACTAGTATGTCTATTGCAAACAGTTTTGAGCCTGGTCAAACACTGGGTAACCCTGTGTCTGACCAAGCCCCAAACTGTTTGCCGCTCAGAGCAAACAGTACCATTGGCAATGTCAAGAATCTGTTAATTTCTACACTTTATTCACTGTATTTCGTTTCGCTTAAACGGGAGAGTATAATGTATTTTCCACTGTACGAACCAAAGTTAACATATGTCAACAGTTGATGCCTTGAAATCCAGCGAGAAAAAACCGAAAAGGTATTTACATTTAGCGCAGAGTGTACGTGTTATCTGCAAACTGTTTAGTCTGCAATAAAACTAAGATTTGATTTATTTGCATTTTCTTTCCGAATCCATTCTTATTAATCTCAAACAATTTTGGTCCAGATGAGACCCATCATGAGTGTTCGCATCACCTATGCCTTAACTGTTTGTAACAAGAACAGCAAACTTGCTCCTAGCCTGCAAAAGGCTAAAAACCCAAGGATAAACAACGAAGAGGTATTAAAGATTGATTTAACTGTCAGTTTGCTTGTTAAAACACCACGAAGGAAAACACCCCTGATAAACAAAATACCCAAGAGGGCTTAACTATTAAGAGATTTCGTTTTCTTTCCCGTCTTTAAAATGTTACTGTTTCGGAGATCTTTTAGGGATTGTATAAAATCTCACTTCTGTAAAGTGGCAATCCTTTGAGAAAGTATGAAGGTGTCTAAGAACGGATAACCGAATAATCAGGGCTCCAAATAAGAGAAGTATTTCAAAAACTAAAAATCTTTATTTTTGCATTAAACTCTATGGTGTCACTACTCATTTAAGACGATTCTAATGAGTATTAACACCAACGGAGTTTGTCTTAAATGAGTTAGAAGCTGTTGATCTGGCTTTAATTGCAAATTACGATGCATCCTGTCCGCCAGGATGTCGGTTCATACTGAAATTAAGTGGCAGCTTACATGTAACACAAATTAAATCGTACAAATAACCTCATCCGAAAAAAAATGAATACATTGTATATAATATTTTCTTCATAAAGTCTGAAAGATTAGAGAAAACTTTATTCTCCCAATAAATGCGTTTAAGCTTAGACTCATGTGCTTTACAAACAGTTTGAAGCCTGATCAGATGCCGGGTAACCCGGCGTCTGATCAGGCTTCAGACGGTTTGACACTCGGAGTAAAAGAAATTGTCAATATTTACAAAACGCTTTCATGCTGTACACTTTTTATGCATTGTTTTTGTTTCGTTTAAACAGGAAAGAATAACGCCTTCTCCACTGTTCCATATGGAATTATTCTATGCGACAGATACAGTGGAGAATCTGTTATTCTTTCCGTTTTAACGCAAACGTACGCAAACGCAAAGTGCTAAAACGTAGAAAAGAACAACTTTTGGACAATTCTAATAATTCATTTTTATCTTGGTGGCAAACAGTTTGGAGCCTGGTCAGACGCCGGGTTACCCGGCGTCTGATCTGGCTCCAAACTGTTTGTAATTGAAATAATAGTTTTAGCGTAAACGCGTTTATTTGGAAAGAATAACAGATTCTCCACTGTATTAGATATTATGTCGTATATAAGTTAAGCGTCTGAGAGTTATACGTCAACACTTTTCTTCTAGTTTTTCCCCTATTTTTTGAAAATATTAAAGCAATGCTATTTTCAATATAGACCCTGGGGAGCATGACCTGGGTCCTATACCGTCGGCAACTTTTAATACTGTATTAAATCTGACACTTGAACCTACGTGATCAGAAACTCAAGAGTTAAAGAGACTGAAAATAAATTGACCTAAAAACCTTTTTTCTTGTAGATGTATGCTAGGCGCCTATAAAACATTAGCCGCATTTCTTTCATTTCAGATCAAATTCTATGGTGTAACTACTCATTGGAATCGCCTCAATGAGTAGTAACACCACATGGTTTAATGCAGAAATAAAGATTTTATTTTTTAAATACCCCCCTACTTTAACTCACTTGGCAACAGGAACATTTTTATCTGACGGTCCATTTTATCCTACCTGAAAATGTATGTTGCGACGCTTAAAACAAAGATTGACTCCGTCTAGGGTCGGACTAGAAAAAGCTAAGAGAAAAATCTAGGATATTTTACATCGATCATATTCGTTTAATGTCAAATGCATGGTAATGCCACAAGTTCGCTTTCATGTAGATATTTATTTTCTAAAAACACCATCTGGTTCCAAGTCTCTTTAAAACTATAAGGTTCAAAACAATCTTTCAAAGCATAAAAGACAAATAATAAAATATGTGTCCAGAGGGCACTCAAAGAACCTTCTGCATTACGATTGTGTTGCATTAAGAAGAAGCATGTCTTTATAGATAATGTCCTTTATTAACTTTTTCATTTTCACACTCAATGACGTCATAAAGCGCATTCGCAACCAGTTTTGATCCTGAGCTGGTTTTGAAATTGCGTCAGTTATTCTGCCCTAAATCTAACTTTGAAACGATATATTGAATATGGCGGTGAAGGGGTAAAAACCTCACGATAAAGTTGATCATGAAAGGGTTAAACATCCGCTGTACACAGTTTTGCTGTGTTGTAGTCACACTTTAACCCTTTCCCTTATACAGTGGAGAATCTGTTATTCTTTCCCGTTTAAACGCAAACGTACGCAAACGTACGCAAACGCAAAGCACTAAAACGTAGAAAAGAACAACTTTTGGACATTTCTGATATTTCATGTTTATCTTGGTGGCAAACAGTTTGGAGCCTGATCAGACGCCGGGTAACCCGGCGTCTGATCTGGCTCCAAACTGTTTGTAAAAGAAAAAATAGTTTTAGCGTAAACGCGTTTATCGGGAAAGAATAACAGATTCTCCACTGTAGAAGCGACTTTTAGCACATGCATTTTATTCATCCGCTGAAGAAAATAGTTCCAATATAAACCGTAATGAATATGTGTCATATTTAATACATTGTACTTTCCATATTCTAGCTAGTAAAAGCTTAAAGCAGGCTGAAAGTAAAGCAGAATGCGCCATATGGCGCATTCTGCTTTACTTTCAACCTGCTTTAAGTAGTCACCTATTTTCAAAACTATAAACAGGCTATTGGGTATTGGGTTAACACATCGAGCTGGCTACAGTGAAACATATCCGTGTTTTTCTTTTTCACTTGAATTTCAATGTTCATTAAACGTAAAAAATCTTTTCCATACAATCTCTTCGTATATTGGTAAAAATATTCATACAATGCATTATTCTATTCCATTAAATTTGCATATTTTGTAAAATTCTGCAACAAAAACTTGGTTCCTGATAAGATTCATGGTAACTTGGCGTCACAAAGGAAATCATTTTTTTCCCATTGTCCTTTAACCCTTTATCCCATAGAAGCGACTTTTAGCGCATTCATTTTATTCATCCGCCAAAGAAATAGTCCCATTTTTATACTGTCATGAATAAGTACTATAAGTAATATTTTCTATACACTAGCAGATAGTAACTTAAAGTAGGCTGAAAGTAAAGCAGAATGTGCCCTAGGGCACATTCTGCTTTACTTTCAACCTGCTTTAATATGTCTCATATCTTAACTACTAGAAACAGGCTATTGGTTAAAGGGTTAAGTACGCCTGTTTAAAACAAAAATTACGAACAGTGAATAATGCATATGTAACCAGTGTATACCAAGATCAGAGGGCTTCACCTTTTTTGCATCATATTGTAATACAGTGTTCCCTCCATACACATGCCCTCCCATTACAACGACCCTTGCCACAGTCTCCTAAACAGGACAAGTATGTCTAACGCTTATACTGTTGCAATATCGTCTGCTTAAAATTGAGGTCTGCTGTTTTTCTCAAAGTTTCATATAAGTGGACATTTTGATAGAATAAATATAATTATGAGTGAAAAACAGCTTGAATTCAGATCAGACGTGGCGTCTGATCTGTATTCAAGCTGTTTGCAAATGTAAGCCAAGTTTTTATTTTCCTTCCCTATAACGACTCCCTCTGAACAACACACACAATCTGTGTCTCCCTATAAGTGTCGTTGTAGAGAGGGAGCATTGCACACACTATAAAACTGACCTAACTTAATCGGAAATTGGCATTGCCTTTTTGAAGTTTCAGGGGCTAATGCTGTAACCATAAGGACGAATGTCCGTATTGCATTGGTTTTTGATGGCGCTTTTCATATGTCGATACTTCAAATACAATGTGACAAGGTTTTATAATTTACTATAATCTGTCGAACCTCGATACTTTGAACTCGCTTAAATCGATCGTAACAGCATTTCATAAGTTGAATTTCGATAAGTCGATCTCGTTTTAGTCGACATACCCGTATTTCAAAGTTAAAACGTGGCTAAGCCACGTTTTAACTTTGAAATAAGGGTATGTTCGAACTAACGCAAGTTCGAATTATCGAGTTCGACTGTAATTATTTTCTCTGAGTCTATTTATCATCTGTTTGAAAAGCAGCTATTCTAGAACATTGTTTTGTGTCTGATATTAGATGCTGATTCAAATGATTTTGCAAACGCATGCAAATATGCGATTACCTTTGTAAAATCCCTATTAACCCTTATCATGCTGACTTGTCCTGTGCGAAAAAATATAAAAAAATAAAAACTTCAACTATTTAAACTAAAAATTTACATATGAGTGTCAAACAGGTTGAATCCAGATTAGACGCCGCGTAACGCCAAGCTAGATAAGGGTTACATGTAAGGATGCGAAAGGAAACCAATGACGTTTTAGCTTGCTGGTTGTGTAGTTGTACTCTGTTGTACTCTCTTTCGACGTCAAAAAACTTCAATTTTAACCCTTAGCCTCAGAGCCTGTTTCTACTTTTGAAGACAGGTGTAATGTGAGCACTTAAAGCAGGTTGAAAATAAAGCAGAATGCACTTTAATGCGTATTCTGCTGAACTTCAGCCTGCTTTTACCTATCATCTTGTAGTATATGGAAATACTTCTTTTGGTACATGTTTATGACTGTATAAGTTGGGAGTATTTTATTTAGAGGGGGGATTAATTCAATGTGCTAAAACGCGCTTCTATGGGGAAAGGGTTAATTAAATAATTAAATACATGTACTATTAAAAGTGAACAGCTGAATATGTTCCTTTTGGCAAGTTTCATGCACTAGCAAAACACCGTGCACAAATATGGCTACAATCTGTTTGCGATCAACATAATTGTTTTAGCAGAAACGAGTTTATTTGTAAAATTAAGGTCTTTTCTACAGTATCGGTTATTAGAGAGACAATGAAACGTGAAGAGTTCCACTGGTATGAACATTCTATAGATTTATAGAGTTTAGCCCTTTCCCCCAACTTTGTTAATCCCGTAGCATGTTTCTAATTTCTAGACCACTTAAAATAGGTTGAAAGTAAAGCAGAATACGCCTTAAGGTGCATTCTGCTTTACTTTCAATCTGTTTTAATTGGTCACATGTCTTCAAAACTAGACACAGGCAGTGGGGTAAATGTTTGATTCATAAATCCCTAAAACTTCAAGGACAAATCAAGTTTCGAATTAAGTCTAGTCCATTCTTGACTGTTTAGCGTTGTGTTAAATACAATATATTTAAAAATGACATGTAGTGCAGACCCTGAAAAGATAGTTCCATTAGAGTCCACACTATTTGCCTAGGACAAGTGTACTTTTCAAATAGCTACTGTTTTAAAGGACGGGTACATGTATACTTTTTTTTTATCCCAAACGTGTTTACGCGTGCACTACAAACAGTGTATCTGTTGATTTAACACTGGTCTAATGCAAACAACGTAGATCCGGATCAGAGACCTTCTACAAGAACCCTCTGACCCGTGTCTGCCATATTTGGTTTTTGGGCAATGTGTCGTAAAAACATCCTTAACCCTTTCCCCCATAGAAGCGACTTTTAGCGTATTTAATTTATTCCTCCGCTGAAGAAAATAGTTCCAGTTTATACCCTCATGAACAATTACCATTACAAATATATTATATAGCCTAGCATATTTTAGCTTAAAGCAGGCTGAAAGTAAAGCAGAATGTGCCTTAAGGCACATTCTGCTTTACTTTCAATCTGCTTTAAGAAGTCAACTATTTTCAAAATTAGAAACAGGCTATTGGGTAAAGGGTTAATATCTTCATTACCATGATGTCCTCAATTTTAAACAAGTGTCGTCTGCTTTTATTTCTCAATTTCAAAGTTTAATTATTTCCTATTTTAGAAATTTTATGTTAGAATAAATGTCAAACCGTTTGGATCCTGATCAGACGCCGCATAAAGCATAAAGCGAAAAAACAACGTTGTACTCGGTAAGGCAGTGAGGGCTGGGGTTAAATAGTAAAAAAAAGTGACAATGGAAAATTTTCATTTTATGCTTCACGGGGCAATGGGGAGACGATTGAACTTTATAGGGGGTACTCATTTAATATTAAAATCGGAGATATTCTGTTCGGGGAAAACAGTTTGACCCACTTCTCCATACATATGTACTCATTTTAACGCATTTGATGTATTCCTTCACTGACGAATATAGTTCCGATTTATACATATATGTAAATGTATAAATATACATGTATCATAATAAATATGTTCAATATAAGCCTACAGCAGGTTGAAAGCCTGAAGGGGAACTCTGTTTTACTTCAAACCTGCTTTAAGTGGTCATACATTTTCAATATCAAAAACATACCATAGAGTAAATAGTTAAATCCAAATACGACTACATGTAACCCGGCGTCTGACTAGGAAGGCTTGGAAGTTATAAATGTATTGATATTCGCACCCAAGTATTTCGAGTATATTCGGCGTAAACAATCAATATACCTGTGAAGAATACACGAATCATTTTGAGATTGAAAATTGAAAATGGCAATTAAAAAATTAAAGGATGAATGGGATTATCAAATTTCACAAATATCTCAATTTTGAGAAATGATAATAAACGAGTTGTTAGGAGAAAGCATGGCAGTCTATAGATTAGACTGTGAAGTCATCCTTGTGTTTACCCATTATCTCATACAAGTAGCTACGCAATTAACGCCTTTGATTTATTCATACACTAAAGAAATAGTTCCTTTACAATGTACATACGTTTTTCTTCCACCTGTAATTAGTTGGGCGTCGCAATATGACTGAAATAATGTTAAAGCGACATACTATCATTACAAATCCAAATCCATTATATACAGTTATGAATATGTACCGTAAGAAATATTTCATTTATCCTAGCAGATGGATACTTAAACTAGGCTGAGAGTAAAGTAAAATGCGCCTTTAGGCGCATTCTACTTTACTTTCAACCTATCTTAAGTGGTTGCTGTCTTAAAACTAGAAACAGGCTACGGGATTACGAAAGACACGAGGAGACAAACAATACTATACATGTAATGCATGAATATATCATTAACTTATTCGTTAACCCTAGCGACGTGTTTACTCATCGAATCATTTAAAAATAGTGTGCCTGTTAAGAGTACACATGTCCTATCAAAATGACTATCAAGGGGTTCAAATCCTGAGCATACAAGTACCCCACTTTATACGGTGTCTGATCAGGATCCAACCTGTATGCCAAATTGATTGTAGCCGCGTACTGCCGAGAAAGGGAAAGAAAAACTATATAAGTATATCAGTTTACCCCCTGTATTGTTAAACTATCAGTTACTGCAAAATCCAAACATTTATCCTAATCTAATTAGTATCCCAACCTTCAAACTTCATTAGTCTCTGCACAAAGAGACATTGAAAACATTTATTTTATTCTTGCATACCAATATCGTACAGTGGAGAAGACGTAATTATTTCCAAATAAACGCAATTATGCTCAAAACGTTATGTCCATTTTAAACTGTGTGGAGTCAGATCAGACGCCGGGTAACCCGGCGTCTGATCTGGCACCTAACTGTTTACAACTCAGTTCAATAATGTATTTCCAGAATTGTAATTTTCTGCATTTTATTGCATTACTTGTGCGTTTCGTTTGTGTTTAAAAAGAAAACAATAACTTCTTCTCCACTGTACAAGACAAGCGTACAGTAGAGAAAACGTTATTCTTTCCCGTTTAAACGCAAACAAAACGCAAACGCATTGCGTTTAAATGGAGAAAATGACAACTTATTGACAATCCTGATTATTAATTTTAATTTGAGTGGCAAACAGTTTGGAGCCTGATCAGACGCCGGGTTACCCGGCGTCTGATCTGGCTCCAAACTGTTTGCAGTGGAAATAATAGTTTTAACGTAAGAATAACGTTTTCTCCACTTTATAATCTTTGCACAGCTTCTCCCTAGACTATTCGCGTTTCTAATATACTGCTCATTAAGGCTTTAAACGTAATTCATGTCTCACCGAGCCGCTAATGTAAATTCATATATATTTGTTAATTTTTTAACTGTTCACGTAACAGTGGAGAATCCGTTTTTCGATTCCCTTTTAAATAAAACTAAACTCAAATGCAATTCAATAAAATTTAGAAAATGATGGAATTTTAATATGTTGATGATTAAACTATTTTATCTTAGTACCAGATACGTTAAAGCCTGGTCAGACTCCGTGTTACCTGGCGTTGGATCTGGTTCCAAATTATTTGCTGTGGAGAAGGCGGGGTTTCCCCGTTTAACCCAAAATAAATACAAAAGCGGGGCAATAATTATAGAAAAATTAGTTATGTTTTAAATTCTGGATGTTCATTTAATATGAATGACAAACACTTTGGAAGAAAAATTATTTTTCTATCTCAAACACGTTTATCTTAAAAGAAAAACGTCTTCTCCACTGTCTTATATACAGTGGAGACAATGTTATGATTTCCCCATAAACGCGTATACGCTAAAACTATTATTTGCAAAAACAAACAGTTTAGAGCCTGATCAAACGCCGGGTAACCCGGCGTCTGACCAGGCTCCAAACTGTTTGCCACTCAGATTAAAATGAATACTCAGAATAATTAAATAGTTGTCATTTTATACGTTTTAGTGATTTGCGTTTGCGTTTCGTTTGCGTTTAAACGGAAAAGAATAGCGTTTTCTCCACTGTACGAGTTTATTGGGAAAGACTAACGTCCTCTCCGCTGCTACATGTAATAGCGATATAACTAACAGTTGCATATAATTACATACATATTTGTTATATTTGAGCGAAACTGAAATCTTTCTCGTTAAACCTATTACCTAATAGATACGCGCTTTTACATCTTTAATCTATTCATCCACTAAATGAAATAGTACCACTTTATACAGTCATAAGTATGCAATCTAAGAAAGATTATCTTTATCCTTACATACGGTTGCTTAAAGCAGGTTAAACGTCTTTAGGCGCATTCTGCTTTAATTTCAACCTGCTTCAAATGGATATCTCTCTTCAAAACTTGAAACAGACTGTTGGGTGATGGGTTAAAAACGAGACGCAAATTCAATGTAAAATAATGTAGAATATAACACAATGTTGAAGAAAATGTTGGCAGCTTTTATCAAAGTATAGAACAGTGAAGCCATTCAGACTGCTAAAAGTTGCGTTAACCATTTCACTGTACTACAGCATTCCCTCCCTACAACGGCCATTTCAACAACGACACCCTCCTTACAACGACCTTTGCCGCATTTCCCCCAAAAAGGACAACTATTTCTTACGCTTTTACTGTTGCAATATCGTCTGTGAAAATTTGTCGTCTGCTGTTTTTCTCAAGTGACATAATGGACATTTTGACAGGAAAAAACACTAAATGACGAGTGACAAACTGCTTGAATCCAGATCAGATGCGTTACGCGGCATCTGATCTGGATTCAAGCTGTTTGCAAATGAAGCAAATTTCCTTTCCTATATCGACTCCCCCGAATAACGCACACAATTATTGTCTCCCATTAGGTGTCGTTGTAGAGAGGGAGCACTGTATTAACCGTCTATGTTTTACCCATCTTTTTAAATTATGGTATCTTTTTATTGTTGTTTGCAATATTATTTAAAGGCATATTTATAGAAGTTTTATTAGAAAAATATTTGATTCGAAGGTTAAACAATTCAGATCCTGGTCAGACCAAGCGTAATGCGGCGTCTTATCTGGACCAAAATGTTTTTAAAATTCGACTTAAATTCGTCGATGGCGTTGCTAGGAAGAACCATTAAACATATATTTGATCGTAATTCATATTGACTGCAACAACTTTTAAAGCTAAAAGCTTTTCACAATCAATCCTTCCGATTTTATCGTGTATATCTAATTTAAGAAACATTGTGGTGCAAATATAATTATTTTAACACGTAATCATTGACTAATAACCTACACTCTCGTGCAGGAATAAGCTGTTCCCATCGGATACCATGTAGATGACAGTCTTGAAAGCGGTAAAGAGCGTCTAATGAATATTTCAGGTCCTATAAAATGTTAATACATCACAGAAGCTTTGAAATTTAATTTAAATTGGCTTGAAATACTTCTGCTTGTGTTTGATAGTATAATCCCAAATACAGAAACCAAATGTGCAGTTTTGTTTGCAAAATTGATACGTTTCATTTTGAAAGGGCGATTGATCGGCCATTTTATATTCTTTATCCTTTCTATTTTAGGATTAATTATGACACATCTTGCAATTTTGCCACTTTCAGATAAAACCAATGGAGAAGACGCCATTATTCTTTCCATATAAACTAGTTTGTGGTGTAACAATTACAGTCGACACTCGATAATCCAAACTCGCTTTAGTTCGAACATACAGTGGAGAATCTGTTATTCTTTCCCAATAAACGCGTTTACGCTAAAACTATTATTTGATGTGCAAACAGTTTGGAGCCAGATCAGACGCCGGGTAACCCGGCGTCTGATCAGGCTCCAAACTGTTTGCCACCAAGATAAACAAGAATGATCAGAAATGTCCAAAAGTTGTTCTTTTCTACGTTTTAGTGTTTTACGTTTGCGTACGTTTGCGTTTAAACGGGAAAGAATAACAGATTCTCCACTGTACTCATATTTTAAAGTTACAATGTGGCTTAGTCTCGTTTTAACTTTGAAATAAGGGTATGTTCGACTTCTGTGAGATCGCTTTATAGGAATTAAACTTGTGAAATACTGGTAATGCCAATTTAAGCCAGTTACTGCAGAGTTTCGACTGTATGTTCATTTAAAAAATGTTTGAGTCAGAGCAAACGCTAATTGCTCGGCGTCTAATCAGGAACAACATTAGTTGCTGTTTAGATTTAAATGAATCGCTAACTTTTCCAATAAGCTGTCATTTCTTTATGTTATTGCATTTGTGTTTGTATTTGTGTTTGTGATTTATGTCATATAAATCGTAAATAAACTTTTTAACCCCCTTATTATTGCTACACTAAAATTAGAAGTCGTTACAGTGGAGAAAACGTTATTCATTCCTAAATAAACGCGTTTGCGTTTAAACGTTTATTTCCAGTGCAAACAGTTTGGTGCCAGATCAGAACCGGGTAACCCAGCGTCTGGTCAGGCTCCAAACTGTTTGCCACTCAGATAAAATTAAATTGTAAGAAGTATCTAAAGATTGACATTTTCTACGTTTTAGAGTTTTGCGTTTGCGTTTCGTTTGTGTTTAAACGGGAAAGAATTACGTTTTCTCCACTGTCTTATTCCTACACTAAAAATAGAAGTCGTTAGTTAGAAAATTTTAAAAAATGAATCAGGGATGGTATTTTAACTACATGTATTTTTTTCAAATAAAAGTTTAAAGCAGTCTGAGAAGTAAAGCTAAACAAATACGCATTAACGCATATGGTGCTTTACTTTCAACATGCTTTTACATTGTGTGACTATCTTTCCTCAAAATAAGAAACATACTAAGGAGTACTCGGTTGAACAAAATAAAGGACATTCCAGCTTCTTGCAAATATAAACGATTATTTTACCTCTGAGTGGCAAAACACTCAGAGCAAGACTAGACGCTGGGTTACTCGGCGTCTGAACTTTTAGCAATTAACATACTGGTTTTAAAAAACGCATACGACGTAAAAGCGTTTATTGGGAAAGAAAATCGTCTTCTCCATCGTAAAATGTTCTTTTATTAATCCAATAATCCCGTTCTGTTCCGATTTCTTAAAAAATACCGAGAGCCTCTTACATGTAATGAAGAATGAAAGTAAACCAGAAAGCTCCTACATGCGCTGTAAATTTCACTGACATTCTTCTTTAACCTTCTTAGCGTTATGTGAATGTCGCCTGAAAGATTTATCGTCTGCAAAAACATTCAGAGTTAATTTAATCGCATTATATGTCAGAAAATAGCATCAAAATGCCGCATGGTTTGGATCCAGATGAGACGACAAGTTTCTTGACGTCTCATCTGGATCCAAATTGTTTGCAACAGGTATTCAAAATTCGCATGAAACGGTTAACCCTTCCACTCTCAATGACGTCAGCTTTATGACGTCATTAAGAGTGGAAGGGTTAACCCTTTTTGCAAAAACCCTTTATGCAAAAAGTTTTGATCCTGATCAGTCGCCGCGTCACGCGGCGTCTGATCAGGATCAAAACTGTTTGCCACCTGTTTTGAAATTACGTCAGTTATACTGCCTTAGATCTAACTTTGAAACGATATTGCAGACAACAAAATTGAAGCAGACGACAATATGGAGATGAAGAGGTAACAATCTCACGACGAATTTGATCATGAAAGGGTTAAGAAAGTACAGGCATAAATACTGATTACAATTATTCCTTTCAGCTGCCACAAAAGCTAATGTTAATGTAATGAATCAGTTCTAATGATACAGAGGAGAAAACGCTATTCATTTACAATAAACGCGTTTGTGCTCAAAACGTTATGTTCATTGCAAATAGTTTGGAGCCAGATCAGACGCCGGGTAACCCGGCGTCTGATCAGGCTTCAAAATGTTTGCCACTCAAATTAAAACCTATGTTCAACAGTTTTCGTACTATTCATTTTCTACAGTTTATTCAGTTGCGTTTGCGTTTAGTTTTGTTTACCAGGAAAATACTTTCTCCTCTATTGTTATACCAAAGAGAGTTATAAGAGATGGAATGCCTATATAACAATTCAGTTTGTTTTTTGTTTTAATATAATAATGAGCGTAAAATCAATATTAACGCAAGCACGTTTATACGCTACGAAGTGCTGCAATCATCGTTAACATGCTAAGTGATAATCTGTTAAATACACTTGATATATTATATTTCAGGGAAAAGAGTTTTTATTCAGAATTACAATGAGCAAGAAATAGCATAATCATAAAACAATTCAACACGTTATATATTTGTGAGAACTTGATTTATATCGTGTTCCATTATAGCATGAGACTTGAAGTATTGATTGAAGAAAATAAAATGCGTCCATATTTCAAATATGACCAAGAAAAAAATGGTAATTTGAAAATACTGTATCAAACGTTCGACTGCATGTGGTGCAATAAATAAAACAGAAGCTTTCCGAATGAAAACGAGTAAGTATGAAAATGAATGTAAAAATCAAAAAGAAAATAATAATGTTTTACCTTGTTGTTGTAAAGGTCTGAAAAATGTCCAGAATAAGCTGTAATATATCAACGCTGTCAGCTTGTCATCTGGGTGAATTTGTGTGAATCTTCTATGGACGTGTTGCTATGTTGTAGTCTTTCCCAACGATCCCCGCGCTGTCGTACTTTATAGTCCGTACACACTACGTCACAGAGTGGGCGGGGCTTAGATGTCCAATTCTAACAAGCCATGCCGTTGTTATTTGAAATGTTTTATACAGCGAAATTAGTGAATACGTCTTTATTTGTAGTAACACTGAAGCGTGATTACCCGATTTCACGGAGTGGCTTCGAGCTGTAAAATCGACAGTTGATTATAAGCTGAAGTATATAAATCTCGGCTGCTTTAAGCCGTTCAACACTGAACGTTTAAATGGACAGTTCCATTTCCAATAACGTTTAGTCCATTTTAGAATATTTAGGGTTATTTTCTAAAATATACAGTGCTCCCTCTATACAACGACACCCAATGGGAGACACATATAGTGTGCGTTGTTCGGAGGGAGTCGTTATAGAGAGAGAAAATTAAGACTTGGATTACATTTGCAAACTGCTTGAATCCAGATCAGACGCCGCGTAACGCGGCGTCTGATCTGGATTCAAGCTGTTTGTCACTTGTCATTAAGCTTTCTTTTGTCAAAATGATGATTATGTAACTTTTAGAAAAACAGCAGACGACAATTTTAAGCAGACGTTACTGCAGCAGTGAAACGGTTAGAAATAATTTGTCTTGTTTGGGAACCAGCGACAGTGTTCGTTGTAAGGAGGGAATCGTTGTTGGGAGGGCCGCTGTAGAGAGGGAGCGCTGTATTGCACAATAGCAAACAATACAAAACTCCTTTAACCCCCTTTCTTTCAATGACGCTTAGAAGCGCGTTTGCAAACAGTTTGGATTCTGATCGGACGCCGCGTGACGCGGCGTCTGATCAGGATCAAAACTGTTTACACTCGTTTTAAATTTATTTAGTAGATCTAATACTGCCTTGCTTTATTTTTAATTTGAAACTTTGAAACGACATTGCAGTCAACAAAATTGAAGCAGACGACAATGAAACGGTGAAGGGATAAAAATATCACGAAACATTTGGCAGTTAAAGGGTTAAGCGCCCTCTGATCTAGATCTACACACGTTGCATGGGACAAGTGTACTCGTCACAGGTAGACAGTTTGTAAAGGACCAATAAACAGTGTTTCCTCTCTACAACGACACCCAATGAGAGACAAAGATTGTGTTTGTTGTTCGGAGGGAGTCGTTATAGAGTGGGAAAATTAAGACTTTGCTTACATTTGCAAACAGCTTGGATCCAGATCAGACGCCGCGTAACGCGGCGTTTAATCGGGATTCAAGCTGTTTGTCATTCGTCATTATATTTATTATATTTAAAACCATCAATGTTTCTACATTCAAAATTTTCACACAAAAACCATTACATTAAAAATAACAGGTAATACATGTACAGTGGAGAAACCGCTATTCTTTCCCAATAAACGCGTTTACACTCAAACTTTTATTTCCAATACAAACAGTTTGGAGCCAGATCAGACGCCGGGTCACCCGGCGTCTGATCAGGCTTCAAACTGTTTGCCATTCAGCTAAATATCAATAGTCAGAATTGTCAAAAATTGTTATTTTCTACATTTTAGTGTTTTGCGTTTGCGTACGTTTGCGTTTAACCCTTTGAGCCCTAGTCCCGCATATAGGCGTCCTTTTCAAACAGTGTACATGTGAATAGTACACTTGTCCTGTGCAAACAGTGAAGGCCCAGATCAGAGGGCTCCGAAAGGAGCCCTCTGATCAGGGTCTTCACTGTTTGTCAGTAATGCCAAAATTGACAAAAACAACTCTTAAAAGTCAGAAATGGACTAGACAAAAATCAAAACTGGAATTGTCCATTTAAAGTTTTAGGGAGGAAAGAGTTAAACGGGAAGGAATAACAGATTCTCCACTGTAGCAGTCAACAATTTGTAAACAAGCGATTATCAGGGCAGTGAATTGCGTAGACAAATTAACGATTATAAAATTAGCATGCAATGGGGGGCTACTATAGCTTGTAACGGCCATGAAAAATGCACAGTAAAACCCGTCTTTAACGACAACTATAGAGAATGTTAATTGATTTTCTAAAGAGAGGCGACAGCTTAAAGCAATGTAACAGTAATACAGATACAGTACTGAATCTAATTAAATTAACCATTTTTGCGATTCGCTTGCAATTCGATGGAAATTCACTTGCAATTCGGTGGCGATTCGCTTGCGATTTCAAAATACTAATTTTCCCTGAAATAAGTTTTTTTGTGTGGTGTATTTCACAAATGTTCGCAAATATGCCTTCGTTAATTTTTTCGATTCCATTTTTGTCACAACCGCTTTTGAAAATTCGCGTTAAAGTATTCAAACGTAGGATTTGTTTTTTGAAGCGCCCGATTCGATGGCAATTCAATGGCAATTCGCTGGCAATTCGCTTGCGATTATCAATTTAATTTAATAAGGTTCAGTACTGTAGCTGCTAAAGGAGCTTTCTGTTTAATTGTCACATTGCTTTAAGTACCCACCTGCCTTAACCCTTTGAACCCTAGTCCCGCATAAAGGCGTCCTTTCCCAACAGTGTACATGTGAAAAGTCCACTTGTCCTGTGCAAACAGTGAAGACCCAGATCAGAGGGCTCCAAATGGAGTCCTCTGATCAGGGTCTTCACTGTTTGTCTTAATGTCAAACATTGACAAAAATAACCCTTAAAAGTCTGAAATGGACTAGACTAAAATTGAAACTTGAATTGTCCATTTAAAGTTTCAGGGAGCAAAGAGTTAAACGCACAATATCTAAAATAATTTAGTATTTGTAATAGGGACATATACTGTACAGTTGACTGCTTACAGCAATGTGATAGTAAAACAGAAAGCTTTATGCAATCAATTATACATTTGATTTAGTGATAGTAAAGACTCATAATAGGGAGGTATTACTGTGTAACCATTATCCGGGTGAAAACTATATCGATTCTGAATTGTCGTCTGCATTGTTTCGAGCCGCTTTAACCCTTTCACTCTCAATGACGTCATAAGCACATTTGCAAGCAGTTTTGATCCTGATCAGAATCAAACTGATTGACACTTGTTTTGAAAATACGATAGTTATTCACCCTCACGATAAATCTGATCATGAAAAGGTTAACCCATTAATTCAGCTTATTGTACAATAGCTAATGCATTTATTTTACAAGCAGTGGTTAGTAAATATCTTAACAGGAAGGCGAGACCTGTATATGTGGCATTCATAGACTTTAAAAAAGGCTTTTAATTCTGTATATAGAAATATTTTGCATGAAATTCTACGAAAACATGGCATAAAGGGTTACTTGTATAAAGCTATACAGTCTATTTATGTGTCTGTTAAAGCATGTGTCCGAACCAGAAAAGGGTGCTTAAATGTATTTTCCTGTCCGATTGGTTTAAGGCAAGGGTGTAATTCAAGCCAAATTTTGTTTTCTCTTTTTATCAATTAGTTCTATACATTTCTCTGCAATGAAAACGTACGAGGTATACAGCTATTTCCTGATGTTGTTAAAATTTTCTTATTAATGTTTGCTGATGACATAGCTCAGTTGTCAGATACCGTGGTTGGCCTACAAAAACAACTTAATTTGTTACATAGTTTTAGTGAAGACAGCAGACTTGAGGTAAATATTGATAAATCTTAGGTAATGGTATTTAAAAAGGGTGGGGGATTATCCAGAAGGGAAAGGTGGCATTATGCAGGAACGCATCTAGAAGTTGTTAAAGGATTTTCATATGTTGGTGTGTTCTTTTCACATAAGCTTTCAATATATAAAATGACAGAGGCTGTTGCAGTTAAAGCAAAGAAAGTACTAAATTATGTCTGTGCATCATTGTTTCACCTACCATCTTTGCCATATAAGACATATTTTATAATATTTGACCACAAAGTAGCTCCAGTTATGTTATATGGTTCAGAGCTATGGGGTTTGAATTGTATCAAATGTATTGAAAATGTTCATGTTAATGCATGCAAACGTTTAATGAATGTAAACAGTCAAGCATGTAACGATGCTATACTTGGTGACCTTGGAAGGTTTCCCCTTCATATTTTTGCTTCTAAGAGATGTATCAAATATTGGTTACGTTTGTTGAATATGCCAAATACTAGATACGCCAAATTGTGTTATAATGGGTTGAAATGTTATAATAAAATTGGACATAAGAACTGGATAACAGATTTAAGAATACACCTTTGTTCAAACGGTTACGGATATATATGGGAGGCACATGAGGTTTCAAATCCAGTACTATTTTTAGCTGAGTATACCCAGAATTTGAAATACCAATATGTTCAAAATTGGTCTTCTAGATGCCTGGAAAATACTAAACTAAACCATTATCACCATTTTCAATTAGATTATGATAAAGAGACGTACATTACGGTTCTAGATATACATAAATACAGAAGATGTTTAGCTAGTTTCAGAAGTTCAGCACACTGCCTTGAGATTGAAACAGGTCGATATTATAATATAGAAAGGGAATTTAGATATTGTCCATACTGTTATGGTAGTATAGAAGACGAATACCATTTTTTGTTTATATGTTCACAGTTAAATGAGTTGCGTTGCGTTCGTTGTACATACCAAACTATTATCATGAATATCCAAGTATTAATAAGTTTTATTGTCTCATGGCTTGCAAAAACCAACAAGTAATAAGAAATCTTGCAGTATATGTTTATAAGGCATTTTAAATTAGAAAGTTGTTCACATCAGTATTTCATTAAGGTACATATTGATTTGCTAAAATAACACATTAACACCGTTGTAGAAACTACAAGCCATGATTAAGACATGAATGAGGCCTTATATATGACAAATCTTTGATTGAAATTATATGTGTATTTTCGAGAATTTATGACCTTGATCACTGTGTATTGTTAGAATTTTATATGTGAACGTATTTGTGTATCGGCCAGCGGACATATGACGCAATAAACTGTGAAACTGTGAAACTCGATATCGATGTTGACGATGTTGACGATATCGATACAGTGGAGAATACGTTATTCTTTCCCGTTTAAACGCAAACGTACGCAAACGCAAAAAACTAAAACGTAGAAAAGTACAATTTTTGGCCAATCCTGATAATTCATGTTTATCTTGGTGGCAAACAGTTTGGAGCCTGACCAGACGCCGGGTTACCCGGCGTCTGATGTGGCTCCAAACTGTTTGCACTGCAAATAATAGTTTTAGCGTAAACGCGTTTATTGGGAAAGAATAACAGATTCTCCACTGTACCGATGTTCGACTGTATTCAGACAATTCAATCACCCTTGAAACTTTTGATGGACATGTTCAGGTTTCAATAAGTCCAATTTGTGACAATTTAGGGTTTTATTTGGCAACATGTTTTAAAATGACAAACAGTGCACGCCCTGGTCAGAGGAGAGCTCCTAAAGGAGCTTGTCGATTGGAGTTTGCATAGGATATGTATACTATTCATAGGTACACTGTTTTTAAAGGATGAGGACACTCGTCGCTAGGGTGCAATGAATTAATGTCTGATCGTCTACAAAAATTGACATAAGCAATGTAAACCTTGATAAGGCGTTGCGTAACGCGACGTGTCATCAGGGTCTACATCGTTTTGGGGGAAAACTAAAGACGAGTGTCAAACAGTTGTTACGCTGCGTCTGATCTGGGTCCAAATTCTTTGCGAATACAAAGTCGTGATTAAGTCGCAGTCGGCAGGGAAAACAGTAGCGTAAACATGATTTACTCGCATGGGCAAAACCTCGTAGAATGCAGGCAATGTTCTTGATAAAGTTCATCTTAAAATAAGATGATTCGTGAAATGTATCAACGCCTGACTCTTATCATGTTTAATTGTCGTCTGCTTCAAATAAATTGTTGGTGAAAAATATGAAACTCAGTTTTCCTGCTTTTTAATTTGAAAAAATATTGAATATGAGTGGCAAAAATTTTAATTTAGATCAGACTCCGTAAAACGCGGCGTCTGATCTGGACCCAAGCTGTTTGCTAATCTTGGTCAAGTCGCGCGTACAGTGGAGAATCTGTTATTCTTTCCCGTTTAAACGCAAACGTACGCAAACGCAAAGCACTAAAACGTAGAAAAGTACAATTTTTGAACAATTCTGATAATTCTTGTTTATCTTGGTGGCAAACAGTTCGGAGCCTGATCAGACGCCGGGTTACCCGGCGTCTGATCTGGCTCCAAACTGTTTGCACTGCAAATAATAGTTTTAGCGTAAACGCGTTTATTGGGAAAGAATAACAGATTCTCCACTGTAGCATGATGAGGATTTATTCGGATTTTGATGGTACCTTTCTTTGCCTTCATTTCATCAGGTTAAATTTGCTGTCCTTATTTTTTAAATAAAGAAATATGCATTTTGATTTGAATATTCATTCTACAGGTCACAAACAGTATTTTACACATATCGGGTTTTGATTTATCCGGGGAAATAACTATCTGGATCCGAACTGATTTTGAAATGTAATGGTACTTGATAGCGGATAGTGAATGAAAAAACGATAGAGAGATATTTCTTCTATCAGTACGGCTCGGGGATTTCCCCCGCTTTCTAATTGGTTTTAGTAATTAAAATAAAAACTAATAAATCTAGTTTAACGCTGAAAAATGTTATTTTAAAAACAACAGTAGTTTGTTTGCTTTAACCCATTATCCCCTGGAACTTCTAATGGAAAATTCCAGTTTGCCATAAAGGCTGGTCCATTTTAGACTATAAAGGGTTGTTTTATTGTAATAATTTGCAAAATGCCAAACAGTGAAGTCTCTGATCAGAGGGCTCCTGCAGGAGCCCTCTGATCAGATACCTCACCGTTTGTATAGGACAAGCATACTCTTTACAGGTACGTATTTGGTAAAAGACGCATATATGCGTCACTAGGGCTCAATGAGTTAACCCATTTCCCATCAATGCGCCTTTTAACGCCTCTTATTTCTACCTCCACTGACGAAAAACGTTCCAATTTATACTGCCATAAATTATGAACCATAGCTAAGAATTTCTATATCATATGCAGCTGGTAGCTTAAAACAGGTTGAAAGTAAAGCAAAATAGACTTTAAGGTGCATTTTTATTAACTTTCAACTTTCTATTAGTGGTAATCTATCTTCAAAAACCGAATCAAGTTACATTTATGTGATAACTCCTTCAGTGTCATAATGTCATCTATTTTAAACAAATATCGTCTGTTATTATTTATCAAATCTTAATTTAAACAAATCTGGAGCCAAACTGTATTCAATCAAAATAATTGCTTTTGCATAAACACGCTTTTCGGTAAAGAATAACATCTTATCCACTTTATCTTATTAAATATAAACTAAAACAGTAGCAGAATGTCTTTACAATTCTTCAATATTTTTTCCAAGCTCATTTGACCCTTAAATGTCCATCGGTGACACCAGTATCATTGCAAACAGGTTGAAGCCAGTTTAGACTTTTTCAATGTCAGAGGGGTGTCTGACCATTTCCACAGAGTCTTATGGAGACTAGATATTAAGTTTAATCTCTGTAACCATAGCAACCATTTCATATCGTTAGAACAGGTATTTAAGTCATATGTTGAAATATTATCCATTTGATTATAATACTGGTTGTAAACGAAAACCTTCATTCATAGTTTGGTACGGAGGACAGTTGATGAGAATGGCTAATTTCTCTGCGTAGAGTACAAACATGTATATTGATCAACTTCTGACCAATCAAATGCTTCAGAGCGGCCTCAGACTCAACTCTTTATAAACTTAGAAAGAAGATACTGGCCGACATTGACCAGGGTCAATGCTTACAAAGCGTTTGAGCTGAGTCTGAGCGCGTTCTCAAGCATTTGATTGGTCAGATTTGAGCCTAGGCTCAAATCTGACCAATCAAATGCTTTAGAACGATTTCAGACTCAGCTCAAACACTTTATAAGCATGGACCCTGCTCTCAAACTTGTGTAAATCGGTCATTCAAAAAACATAAATGGGCAGTTTTCAATGCAAGTTCTAAATTAATGCTAATACAGCGCTCCCTTTCTACAACGGGAGACAAAAATATGTGCGTTGTTCGGAGGGAGTCGTTATAGGGAAGAACATTTTCAAACAGCTTGAACCCAGATCAGACGCCGCGTCACTCATCATTAATATTTTTGTGTCAAAATGTCTCTTACGTGACTTTGAGAAAAAAAGCATACGGCAGCATTAAGCAGACGACATTGCAATCGTAAAAAGGTTAGACATACTGTCCTGTTTAGGGAGCTGCGACATGGGTCGTTGTAAGGAGGGAGTCGTTGTCGGGAGGGCCGTTGTAGAGAGGAAAAACTGAAATGGTAATACCTTTAAAGGTGTTCCGGTGCGCTGTACATATATCCCGCATAACTTTTAACCCATTTATGCATGGCTATTGAAATAATCGTGTCCTATTTGCATGCTGGGATATTTCACTATCTTGATTTACAAGGAACATCTAAAGACACTGCAGCATCTGACCATACATATATCATTTAATGTGAATAATAGGGCACACCCTGTTGAGACATCCAAAAGTGTAGCTTCTCATCTTGGTATTGGTTTAAACAGTTTACCAGTGACAACTTTTGCATACGATAGATATAAATGTGTTAAAGCAAGGACATGTACAGAGGAGAATATATTATAGTTTCCTAAATTAACACATTGATGCTAAAACAATAATTTCCAATTGCTAACAGTTTGGAGTCTGATCAGGCTCGAAACATTTTGCCACTCTGAGTAAAATCAATCTTCAATATTTACAATATGCTGTCCTTTCTTCATTTTGGTGCAATGTGTTTGGTTATTGTTGTTGTCTAAAAAGACTTTACGTCCACTCAGAGTCATGTAATACTGTTATGTAATAATGCATCACCCAATTTCTTGCAGCTCCGGTTGATGCGGGGACTTGAAAATGTGCTTGCGTTTCAATGCGTGATTTCGTTTTACTTATGTTGAAGCATTATTACAGTGAAGAAGACGTTATTCTTACTCGTCTAAACTCAAAACGAAACGCAATGCACTAACATGTTGAAATTGCAACTTTTAAACATTTCTCACAAATAATTCAAATTTGAGTAGCAAAATGTTTTCGAGCCTAATATCCAGCGTCTGATCTGGCTCCAAACTGATTGCAAATGAAATAATAGTTTTAGCGTAAACGCGATAAGTTACATGTATATGTAATCGGGAAATAATAACATATTCTGCTAAGTATGTCCTTGAAATGACAACAGCTCCATATAGAATATAATTGATTCTGATAAACTATTTTACAGATGTCTGTATTTTGACACCATTAAGTCAACATTTGTATTACCGTGTTATGCCTGAATATTGCAATAAACTCTCCCAATTTTGCAGTGTCTTTAGATAAAATGACAACTTGTTGACAATTCTAACCATTTATTTCAATCTGAGTGGCTACATGTAACGGTGTGGAGCCTGATCAGACGCTGTGTTACCCGAATTCTGATCTGCCTCTAAACTATTTGCCATGCAAATAATAGTTTTAGCGTAAACGCGTTTACAGTGGAGAATCTGTTATTCTTTCCCGTTTAAACGCAAACGTACGCAAACGCAAAGCACTAAAACGTACAAAAGAACAACTTTTGGACAATTCTGATAATTCTTGTTTATCTTGGTGGCAAACAGTTTGGAGCCTGATCAGACGCCGGGTTACCCGGCGTCTGATCTGGCTCCAAACTGTTTGCACTGCAAATAATAGTTTTAGCGTAAACGCGTTTATTGGGAAAGAATAACAGATTCTCCACTGTACTGGGAAAAATAACGTTTTCTCCACAGTACCCTAGTGATAGCGCCAAACTGTTTGTCACTGAAATAACTGTTTTAAGCATGAACACATTTAATAGGACAGAATAATGTCTTCTCAACTGTATCAGAAAAAGAGTTCTTGTATATGTTGACGTCTAATTTTATTCTGAGTAGAAAACAGTGTTGAGCGTGATTAGACGCTGGGTTATCCGGCGTCTGATCACGCTCAAAACTGTTTTCAATTGAAATAAGTTGTTTTAGCATTGACGCGTTTATTTGGAAGGAATAACATTTTGTCATCTGTAACAGAGAAAGAGTTAGTAAATATTCCGATTGATTAATATTGTAAAGGTACATTGAACCTTCAAAGCTCTGGTTAATTTTATAACTCAAGGGCTGTAAGAAGGTGACGTTTTAAGAGAATTTAACTTTCTTACACGATCGTAACTTTACGTCAATGTCGTTGGTCGAGAAGTACTTTCCTTGTATTCTCTTTAAGTAATGTCCGTCCATGTAGGTCAAATGGTAGGATGTCCGAAACAAAAATATCCAGTCATATACTGTGATCCATACCTACAACGGCCCTCCCAACAACGACTCTATCCTTACAACGATTCCTTCCGAAGTTTAATAAACAGGACAATTATGCTTTTCGTTTTTCCTGCTGTAATATCGTCTGCTTAAAGTTGTCGTCTGCTGGTTTTCTCAAAGTTACATATTGGGCATTTTGACAGAACAAAACTTAATGACGAGTGGCAAACACCTTGAATCCAGACCAGACACCGCGTTACGCGGCGTCTGATCTGGATTTAAGCTGTTTGCAAAACTAATTTCCCTCCCTATAATGACTCCCTCCGAACAACACACACACTTTTTGTCTCTTATTAGGTGTCGTTGTAAAGAGGGAGCGCTGTACATCGTTTATGTTAAAGAGACTGGCATCCAAATACAGTGGAGAATCTGTTATTCTTTCCCGTTTAAACGCAAACGTACGCAAACGCAAAGCACTAAAACGTAGAAAAGAACAACTTTTTGATAATTCTGATAGTTCATGTTTATCATGGTGGCAAACAGTTTGGAGACTGATCAGACGCCGGGTTACCCGGCGTCTGATCTGGCTCCAAACTGTTTGCACTAGAAATAATAGTTTTAGCGTAAACGCGTTTATTGGGAAAGAATAACACATTCTCCACTGTATAGCCTACATATTTGATTTTATTGTAGACGGAGGATAGTCGCCTATATAAACACGTAAACATTAGTTTAGGGAAATAATTTATGTCCAAATGCCTTTCAAAGAAAACATAGGAGAAAACAGCTGGCTTGCGGAAGGTCGGTGGTTCTACTCAGCTGCAGAGTTTTGCCTGAAACAGTGCATAAAGGGTTTCTGGGTCCCGTTTCATAAAACTTCGTACGACAAATGTTGTCGTAAGTCAAAACTTTAAAATACATTTAATTTCGTATTTCTCTATCTAATCCTGTCTTGTGACATCTCTTTGGGAAGCGTCTTGAAAAGACGATTCCAAAGAGATGTCACAAGACATGATTTGATGGAGACAGAAATAATAATTGAGACTTTTATAATCTGACTTACGACAACATTTGTCACGGGCCCCTGGGGTCTTCTTCCACTTGTAATTAGCTGGACGTCGCGATATGACTGTATGACTAAATACTGTTAAAAGCGACGAAAAATCATAAAAAACTAACACAACTAGTCATCTAACATAGGATCTCGGTCGGGATTCGACTACGTGCGGAGAAGGCAAAACAATTTCTGCCCTAAAATATGAGACTTCTTCCTAACCCATAGGACCACAGTGTCATTCTTATCCGACGGTCTGTTTCATCCTATCTGAATTGTATGTCGCGAAATTTAAAACAAAGATATACTCCGTCAAGAGTGGCAGCAAAAAAAGGAGGTGGGAAAAAAATCTAACATGAACAACCTAAGATTCAGGGATATTTCTTGACGGTGGATTTTATACCGATCAAATATTTGAATGCTGTGTTCATGATGTTGCCACATATTTGTTTTAATTGAGTGTTTTTATTTTTTTGCAAAAACACCATATGTATTTCAGTCTCTTTAATACAAATCTAATTCGCAGAGCGACCTTTACTTGCATTAACAAAATCATATATGCAACGGTCTGAATGTTAATGTTATTTATATACGTTAAACACCATGTTCGTAAAGAAGCAAACTAATTAATGTAAAACTGTATGTAACATATCATAACTAAAACAAAACTATATTAACATGAAAATCTGCAAACGGGTTAACCCTTTACCCCATAGCTTGTGTCTAGTTTTAAAGACAAGTGGTCACTTAATGCCGAAAGTAAAGCAGAATGCTTTAAGCCACAATCGTCTAGGATATAGAAAATATTTCTTGTGGTCCATGTTCATGATTGTATCAATTATAACTACTTTTTTAGCGGAGAAATAATTTTAAAAGCGCTAAAAGCCGTTTCAATTGGGGGAGGGTTAAATTAGATGGTTAAATGAGGAGGCGGTGATGGGGTTAAAATTCACGAAGGTTCAATTCTTTCAACCTGCATAAAAGGTTCATTAGAAAAAGGTTTCTGGTGTCCGTTTCATAAAACTTCGTACGACAAATGTTGTCGTAAGTCATATTATAAAAGTCTCAATTATTATTTATTTCTCCATATAATCCTGTCTTGTGACATCTCTTTTGGGATCTTCTTGAAAAGACGATTCCAAAGAAATGTCACAAGACAGGATTAGATAGAGAAATAAGAAATTAAATTTATTTTAAAGTTTTGACTTCCGACCGTTTTTGTCGTAAGAAGTTTTATGAAACGGGCCCCTGGTCCTGGAAGGTAAAGCATCCCTTTTGTCCCTTTCATCGCCAAATAGGATATACAGTGTTCCCTCCGTACAACGGCCCTCCCAACAACGACTCCCTCCTTAGAACGACACTTTTCGCAATTCCCTACACAGGATGATTATTTCTAACGAATTTACTGCTGCAATGTCGTCTGCTTAAAATTGTCGTCTGCTTTTTTTCTCAAAGTTACATATTGGACATTTTGACAAAAAACACTTAATGACGAGTGACAAACTGCTTGAATCCAGATCAGACGCCGCGTTACGCGGCGTCTGATCTGGGTTCAAGCTGTTTGCAAATGAAAGCCAATTTCCCTCTCTTTAACGACTCCCTCCGAACAACGCACACAATCTCTGTCTCCCATTGGGTGTCGTTGTAGAGAGGGAGCGCTGTACCTCAATCTGAAGGTTGAAATATCTTATGTACATCCAATAAAATGCAATATCAGACCAGATAAAACGCAAAGTTAATGTACAAAAACGTCTGTAAAATACACCTCGTTGTTTCGAATAGGTTTTTTTTGTGAACGGATATTCTTTTAAAATCTAGTCTGGCTTTGTTTTGTAAGGTAGTCGGATCATTGTACGCAATACTTCGTATTATAATACTCAAAGCTCGAATCTAAGGGAATACGTTAAACACTTTTAGGTTATAAAATGAACGAACTTAAAGAGACTGAACAGCAAATGGGTTTTTTGCAAAAAAGAGAAAAATCCAAAATAAAAGCAAATTTGTTGCGTTGTCGTGCATATGGCATTTCAATATAAAACACCCTCAAGAAAAATAACGAATCTTAGCCTCTCAATTTTTTTTAATCAATTTTTTCTGCTCTGTCTAATACACGAAATAGACCTGTTTTTATACTTCGCTCCAAACATTTTGCATACTATTCAAACAGTAATAAAATATACCGTTATAAAAAGCATCCAGTAGTCACAAGGCTTAGATAGTAGGGCTATATGTTAACCCATTACCCCATAGCCTGTTTCTAGTTATAAATAAAGATGATCACTTAAAGCAGGTTGGAAGTAAAGCAGAATGTGCCTTAAGGCTCATTCTGCTTTACTTCCAGCCTGCTTTAAGCTATTATCTGCTAGGATATAGAACATATTTCTTATGATACATATTCATCACTGTATAAAAGGGAACTGTTTTCTTCAGTGGAAGAATAAATTATAGGTGTAAAAACGCGTATCTATGGTGGAATGGGTTAAGACATGTCTTGTTTTACCTTCTCCGCGCGGGAATGAATTCCAACTGAGATCATTATTTGATTTTTCTTTGAAAAGATTTTTTCAAATCATAAGCCCTTGCCCTCAACTAGTATTTACGAATTATTACAAGCGCCTGGCATATACCATTTACAAAGTTTTGTTTTAAGGCGAAATTTAGTTTGAAGTCTCTCTACATCTAGGCTTGAAGTTTTTCAAATCATAAGCCCTTGCCCTCAACTAGTATTTACGAGTTATTACAAGCGCCTGGCATATATCATTTACAAAGTTTTATTTTAAGGCGAAATTTAGTTTGAAGTCTCTCTACATCTAGGCTTGAAGTTTTTCCAATCATAAGCACTTGCCCTCAACTAGTATTTACGAGTTATTACAAGCGCCTGGCATATACCATTTACAAAATTTTGTTTTAAGGCGAAATTTAGTTTTAAGTCTCTCTACATCTAGGCTTGAAGTTTTTAGCCATGAACCCACTGGCACCAGAGTCATGGACTTATAATATGTGTGTATTTACATTTAGATGCATTTTTATTTCTTATACATACAGAGAAGAATATATATACACACAGAGACATAAAACGTCTATGAATGTGGTGTCAGTGGTTAGAACTGTATCTACCGGTAAGTAATGTAAACTATATATGAAGGCGGAAATCTTGATGTGTACGCTCTATAGTCTCTATCTACTAGATTCTGGATGTAGAACCTTTTTTCCGTTCTGTTAGCAACGTCTTTTGTATGGGAATGGAAATAAAAATAAAAATAAAAATGTGAGTTGACTCTAGATATGCCTCTACCTAACGGTCTGCTATTTTTACTATAAGATCTATTAGATATAGATTCTTGATCTATAAGATGTTCCCCCAAACGTTAGCAATGTCTATCGTATGGGATTGAAATAATAATAATAAAAAAAAAATATAGATCTATCACGATGAGCTTCTTTCGGTCTGTTTATCTACTATTATAAGACCATGGTATGTAACCAATACTACACCGTGTCACTTCAACCACAAGGATAACTATCTAAAACGCATTCAATCCAAACCAAATCTTTTGCAATCCATAGATAAGATATTTTTCTATGCAAAATACACTTCTTCGACGGTTGATTTGAATACGTAATTACAAGAATCAAGATTGAAGCCGGTATTTTACCAAACAGGGATTTCCTCCACCCCCTAGCTTCCGGTTTAGACGAAATGAAAGTAAAGTTTGCGACGAGCGATTTGATTGGCTGATTGAAAAAAGAATGTATATACCGGAAAGATGTGTAAATATATATCGTTCTCATGATTTTTGGTTGAAATTGTTAATCATGCAGTTATTAAAGTCTTGCATTAATATAAGTTCAGCACAATTGTGCACAATGTGACGCTGTAATCAGTAGTTTATTCAGTTTGACAGAAGCGCGGGAAGACGCTCGCGCGAATGACGTCAAGTACAGAAAACGTTATTCTTTCCAAATAAACGCGTTTATACTAATACTATTATTTCATTTGCAAACCATTTGGAGGCTGATCAGACACCAGGTAACCAGGCGTCTGACTAGGCTCCAAATTGTTTGCCATTGAGATTAAAATTAATACTAAAAAATAGTAAAAAGCTGTCATTCAATACATTTTAGTGACATGCGTTTGCGTTTTGTTTGCGTTTAAGCGGGAAAGAATAACGTATTGTCTACTGTACGGGAATACTCTCGCGTGAATTATTCAGCCAATGAAATTTGCGCTTACAAACGCTTTAACTTGACCCGAGGTCAACCGGAAGCTAGGGGTGGAGGAAATCCCTGTTTGGTAAAATACCGGCTTCAATCTTGATTCTTGTAGTTACGTATTCAAATCAACAGTCGAAGAAGTGTATTTTGGATAGAAAAATATCTTATCTATGGATTGCAAAAGATTTGGTTTCAATTGAATTCAGGTTAGTAGGTAATTCGTGTGGTTGAAGTGACACGGTGTAGAATTGGTTACACACCATGGTCTTATAATAATAGATAGCAGACAGGTAGATGCCAATAGTCAACCTATATATATAGATTGTTGTTTTTTTTTTATTATTTTTTTTTTTAAATTTCAATGCAATAACATAGACATTGCTAATCGGTGGGGAAAAATCTTTTAGATATAGATCACTGGCACCAGAGTCATGGACTTTTTATGTGTGTGTGTATGTGTTTACTTTATCTATATTAAAATTACCTCTACCGATATATATTATAAGTCCACGACTCTGGTGCCAGTGCATGAACCCAGTGGACTGAAATAGTTCTCATACATATCCAACTACATGTACATGTAATAAATAAATACGAAAGAAGACTCAAGCAGGAAACGCAACACAAACAATACACTCATCTCTAAAGCAGAACACACACACAGCCATACCATAACAAACACACACACACAACCACACACACACACACACACACGCAATACCATTCCCTCATCTACACACCAAATAGAAAACAACACGCAAGACAAACATAAAGCTAAGTGAACATAGGAGCCCGCCTTGGTACGGTCAGTAGCAATCAATAATCAATTATAAATTAATTAATTATTAACAACCACTGGGGGGTTAAACCTGGGTTTAGGGGCGCCCAACCTCACACTTATCTCCTATATTCACCTATAAAGACGAACAGTGTACATAAAATATAAACCCTGTTCCACAACCTTACAATCAAACAGACCGCCAGCACAGTAAGTAAATACATGTAAAACATCTAACAAAATTCTCTGACAGGATTATTAGTAACATGGGAAAGAGCCCGTGTTAAAAATAACCTAAATATCAACCCATTTATATCTTAGAATACAGTGGGGCAAAACTTTTGCTAAAACTTTTATTTCCGGTGTGTGATCAGGCTCCAAACTGTTTGCCACTCAGATAAGCCTGTTCCTAGTTTTGGAAACAGGTGACCACTTAAAACAGGTCCACAGTGAAGCAGAATGCGCCTTAAGGCCTGCTATACACTACTACCCTCTAGGATATAGAATACATTTCTTATTGTGCACATTCATGACTGTATAAACTGGAATATTAGCTCTAGTGGAGGAATGAATTAAATGCTTAAAACGCATATCTGTAGAGTGATGAGTTAGGAAGCGGAGGTCTTTTGTAAATAATTTCGAATAAGTCTTACACAACATTCTGACTTTGCCTTGAGAATCGACCTGAGATCTATTTTCAACGCTGAGAATAGAACCGGTCGCAACTTTCAACGTTGAATGTCTTTCCAGATGTTTATTTTGAGTAAGAAAGAATACTGATTTAATTCTTTGTATAATTCAATTAATACATATGTTTGTCCTTTCCTTGACCTTTTTGTTCATTTGTAAGATCATGTCTAATTCATTAAGACATCATTAGTTCATGACAATCTTTCTTCAAAGTAAGAAGATGATACCTCAAATAATGAAACATTATGCTTCATTTAGAAAACCATTCAGAAACAGACAAGACAAAGACTCAAAAACCATTAGACTGACATACATGTATCTAAATATAAACGCGTGGGCTGATTGAAAGACAACCACATAGGTAGATAAGACATATCACAGGAAACCATTATATCGACTTAGAGTAGACTCAACAGTTCAGAAGACGTTAAAACGACACAAAACGCAAACACATTGCAATAAAATGTAGAAAAATACAGTTTCTTAGAAATATTTCATTATTAAGTATATGTTCGCAATGCAAAAAGTGGTTTTAACACTTTCGCTCTCAATGACGCTTAAAATGCGTTTGCAAACAGTTTGGATCCTCATCAGACGCATTGTCAAGATCCAAACCGTTTGACACTCATTTTGAAATTTCTTCAGTCATACTGCCTTATAATTTAACTTTGAAACGACATTGCAGACAAAACACTTGAAGCAGATGACAATGAAACGGTGATGGGGTAAAACTCTCACGAGAAATTTGGCAGTTAAAGGGTCAACTTAAACTCGTTTATTGGGAGAGATAAGAGTCTTCGCCATTTTCAGTATAGCGGAGAATGTGTTATTCTCTTCCCAATAAACGCGTTTGCGTTTAAACGTTTATTTCCACTGCAAACAGTTTGGAGCCAGATCAGACGCCGGGCCACCCGGCGTCTGATCAGGATCAAAACTGTTTGCCATTCAGATAAATTAACTGTAAGAATTTATATCAAGATTTACATTTTCTACGTTTTAGTGTTTTGCGTTTGCGTTTCGTTTGCGTTTAAACGGGAAAGACTAACGTTATCTCCCCTGTAAATGAAACCCACCTCAGGACAATTAAAACAATAGAACTTTTTTAATAACAGTGCCGGGTCTACGGTAAATACAGTAGGGGAAGCGTTATTATTTTCAACGAAATGAAACTAATAAAAAAATTATGTACAAAATAACATCTTAAAATTTTGACGATTTATATTTTATTTACTCTGAATATAACGAATACACAACTCAAAGAATCATATCATATTTGCAAGTATTTACTAGTTTCGATAGAACGTGCATTTAATGGGAAGAACATTGTTCTGATCAATTACATCAGCCGAAACAGAACATGAACAATATCCAATACAATTTAACAAAAACAACTGACATTTACTTTAAAATTGCTGACAACTTGTTTTAATCTGGCTGTAAATCAGTTTGGAACCTGACCCGATTCCGAGTTACTCGGCGACTAATTTTGGTCCAAATGGTATGCAATGAGTGTACCTGAATGTACGTGGTGGATGCGAAATAATATTTGTTTTATAACATATATAAGCCGATCTTAAATAATCCTGTCCTTTTCTTACCCTTTTCATTATTATTTGTACAGTGGAGAAAACGTTATTCTTTCCCAATAAACGCGTTTACGTTCAAACTTTTATTTCCATCGCAAGCAGCTTGGAGCCAGATCAGACGACGGGTAACCCGGCGTCTGACCAGGCTCCAAACTGGTTGCCACTCAAATTAAAATTAATAATCAGGACTGTCAATAAGTTGTCATTTTCCCCATTTAAACGCAATGCGTTTGCGTTTCATTTGCGTTTAAGCGGGAAAGAATAACGTTTTCTCTACTGTAAGAACATGCCAAAGTAAATTAAGACGTCATAAATGCTTGACATCCTTTATTTGATAATGAAAAAGCCAAGCTCGGAAACTAACAAACAAAAAGAGTTCATTTTCTTCCAAGCACACTTGACAGCAATTTGCAAACAAACTGAACCCATATGAGAAGTAGAAAAACTCCACATATGATCAGGTTCCAAACCCATTAATACTCTTGTTTACGTTACATAAGTCAAATTGACGTTTAAACTAAACTTGAAAGATATTGAGATGACACATTTGAACTGACGGTAGATCTTTTCGCTGGCTAAAAGTTTAAAAGGTAACAGTGACGTAGACCTTATTTTCCCCCGTTAAATCGCAAACTAATCGCAAATGCAATGCCAGAAAGCGGAGAAAAATACAATTTATTCATTTTAATTCGAGTGGCAAACATTTTAAGGCCTTTTCAGGCACATGGTTACCCGGCGTCTGATTTGGCTCCAAATTGTTTGCAATGGAAATAATTGCTTTAGCATAAACGCGTTTATTTGAAAAGATTATTATTATACTACAGTGTTCCCTCTCTACAACGACATCCAATGGGAGACACAGATTGTGTGTGTTGTTCGGAGGGAGTCGTTATAGAGAGGGACAATTAAGAATTGGCTTACATTTGCAAACAACTTGAATCCAGATCAGACGCCGCGTAACGCGGCGTCTGATCTGGATTCAAGCTGATTGTCACTTGTCATTAAGCTTTCTTTTGTCAAAATGATGATTATGTAACTTTTAGAAAAACAGCAGACGACAATTTAAGCAGACGTTGCTGCAGCAGTGCAACGGTTAGAAATAATTTGTCTTGTTTGGGAACCAGCGACAGTGTTCGTTGTAAGGAGGGAATCGTTGTTGGGAGGGCCGCTGTAGAGAGGGAGCGCTGTACAAAGTAAGTTCCTTACTTCTGATTGGGTACCGAGCCGTAGACGTGATCCCAAATACCCTGTAGTTAAGCTGGCCAAGTGTCAGAAGGTTACAATCTTTGATATTAAATATCTGATTAAGTCTGGATTAGAGAGTTCAAAGGTAAATCTATACGAATGCAGTTTGTTCTGCTGGAAAAGGAAATGATTGTCTTTCTATTTCTGAACAACTAATGATCTGAAAAATCTGAACAGGTATAGGTCAAACGTCGTGATTGTTTCCTGGATAGATACGCATGTATTTCATTGATAGTAGACAGGTTTGTCTCAAAATATGCGTTTGATGATGAACATCAATAAAGCCGTACACTATATACAGTGGGGACGACGTTATAATCTGTCAAACTAATACTAATGAAACTGAAGACTTTAATTAACGGGAGACTTCGTCTGACAATGTCAATCTTCCATGAGGCCCTCACGCGTTTATTCCATATGTCCATTGCAAACAGTTTGGAGTCAAATCAATATGAAAAGCCAGAATTTTCAAAATTAATTGCATTCGTTTGCGTTAACTTTGGAAATATTAATTGGAAATTTGTAACTGTTACCCTTTGCTCTTATTAATTCTGCATTAAAAATATACATTATGTTATATCGCACTCTATTGATAAAATGCATTGTACTGTGCAACTCTTTCGTCGCAAATGGCACCAAAATGGTGACTTTACAAACAATTTAGATTCTGATTGTATCTAAGGAGTCAGGGGCCGGTTTCATAAAACTTTGTACGACAAAAAAGGTCGTAAGTCAAAACTTTAAAATACATTTCATTTCTGATTACCCAACCTAATCCTGTCTTGTGACATCTCTTTGGAATCGTTTTTTCAAGACAATTCCAAAGAGATGTCACAAGACAGGATTAGGCGGATAAATGAATAAAAATTGAGACTTTTATGATCTGACTTACATGTACGACGATATCTATTGACGAGTCCCTGGTAAGGATCAAAACTGTTTTACATCTAATCGACATGTCTCCAGTCAAAAGATTCTAATCTTAACTTGAAATAATATTGCAGAAAACGGTATCCTTTGGAAGTGATAAGGTTTAAGAACTGAAATACTAATGTACAAAGTGATATATCGAATCCGTTTTGAGTTCAGTAGAAAATGTGTTAGAAATAATTTTATTTTCTTGAGATGTTTTTATGCCAGTCTTATTTCTTTAGTTTTTAGTTTAAACATATTTTATTGCCCAATATTTGTACAACAGTTCATATAACAATACAATTCAAACGATGAAAAATTATTTATTTCTTTAACTCCATATATGCGACAATGTCACAAAGGTGCTTTTGTTGGATTGCAAATACACCACCTGGTTTGCTGTCTCTTTCAAGCAGAATCACACGAAAATAAATTGACGATGAAAGCAGTAATCTTTCCAGTATGGTACAGTAGAGAAAACGTTATTCTTTCCCAATAGACGCGTTCACGCTAAAACTGTTATTTCTAATGCAAACAGTTTGGAGCCAGATCAGACGCCGGGTAACCCGGCGTCTGATCCGGCTCCAAACTCTTTGTAACTCAGATTAAAACGAGTACATAGAATAATTAAAAACTTGTCATTTTATACGTTTTAGTACTTTGCGTTTGCGTTTCGTTTTCGTTTAAGCGGGAAAGAATAACGTTTTCTCCATTGTAGTACTTGAAATGTGTTTGCTCTTTTTTTTATTCAATATAATCCGCTTTTATCTGTTTCAGCACATTCAACTTAGAAACATCGCGTGAGAGTAAACTGTCTGTACTATTTTTCAAATTGTATTTTTGGTGTTTGGCAATATAAAACAGCGATTCTAAAGACACATAATTTAGATCGTGGCCAAACTACATGTAATTCAGCATCTTATACAGATCCAAAGGACTGGCAATGTGATTGTACGTATACAGTGTCTTCTCAATAAAACCGTTTATGCTAATAAAAGTATTTCCATTGCAAACAGTTTGGGCCAGGCCAAACGCCAGATAGCCCCGAGTCTTACAGTGGAGAATCTGTTATTCTTTCCCGTTTAAACGCAAACGTACGCAAACGCAAAGCACTAAAACGTAGAAAAGAACAACTTTTGGACAATTCTGACAATGTTTGTTTATCTAGGTGGCAAACAGTTTGGAGCCTGATCAGACGCCGGGTTACCCGGCGTCTGATCTGGCTCCAAACTTTTTGCACTGCAAATAATAGTTTTAGCGTAAACGCGTTTATTGGGAAAGAATAACAGATTCTCCACTGTATCAGGCTCAAAACAGTTTGCCAATCAGAGTAACAAAAATCGTCAATATTTCAAAAGAAGCTGCCAATTGCCACATTTAACTGCAATGCATTTTAGTATCATTTCGTTTAACCCATTACCCCATACCCTTTTTCTAATATTGAAGATAAGTGACCACTTAAAACAGGTTGAAAATATTTTAAAGCATAACGCGCATAAAGGCATATTCTGCTTTACTTTCAGCCTGCCTTAAGCAATTATCTTCTAGAATATAGAAAATAGTTCTTACGATACATATTCATGATAGTATAGATTGGGACTAATTACTTCAGTGGATGAATAATTTAAGGCGTAAAAAGGTGTATTTATAGGGTATTGGGTTAAACGGGAAAGCAAAGCGTTTTCTCAACAGGCACTGTAGTAGTTTATGACAACGGAAAAGGTAATACTTTAGATATTTGTTCATCAACAGCATATCAAAATGGGGTAGATGTTATTCTTTTTTCAACAAAAACGCTAATGCTGAAACAAGGATGTACCTTACAACATTTTAATTCTTTGCATGCTAGCGGCGGAAATATCTGCCACAGTGATTGCCCTTTGCAAACAGTTTGAATCCAGATGAGATTCCGTGTAAAACGGCGTCTCATCAGGATCCAAACTGTTTGACACTCTGACCCTGTTTTGGAAACAAAATTAGAAAATTCTATTTTTAGAACATCAGCAGACGACAATTGTTGCAGACGAAAAAATTACCCAGCATACTAAGAGTTAAGCAATGTCAGACACGTCAACCCTTTCAATTACCTGCATGTTGTCCATTATCTTGCATTGTGTTGCATTTACAGTGGTAAATACGTTATTCCTACCCATTTACGCGTTAATATATGCGTAAGAAACGCATAGTGAACGGTTAACGCCTAATGATTTTAACGCGTTTAAACGCGTTAATAAACGATTATACCAATGCAGTCTCGGCTAAGGGGTCCGTCGGCTAAGAGATGACCCTTTCATCCGGGCTCTTTTAAACGCGTAAAGAAACGCGTAAAGAAACGGCTAGGAAACGCGTTTAACGAAACGGATAATAAACGCGTAAGAAACGCTTAAGAAACGCGTAAGAAATGCGTAAAGTGGGTAGGAATAGCGTATTTACAACTGTAGCTTCATTAAAAAAATAAAAAATAAACGTCCTTGTTGAATAAGAAAGGTTTAAATTTTACAAGTTTTACACACCATGCTTAAGCGAGGAAGATACTAGTTTCCGTGTAATCCCTTCACTGCCAAAACGCGTCTATTACATGTACAGTGGAGAATCTGTTATTCTTTCCCGTTTAAACGCAAACGTACGCAAACGCAAAGCACTAAAAGGTAGAAAAGAACAACTTTTGGACAATTCTGATATTTCATGTTTATCTTGGTGGCAAACAGTTTGGAGCGTGATCAGACACCGGGTTACCCGGCGTCTGATCTGGCTCCAAACTGTTTGCACTGCAAATAATAGTTTTAGCGTAAACGCGTTTACTGGGAAAGAATAACAGATTCTCCACTGTACCCCTTCGCCGCAACATTATCGTTTGGTTTAATATGTTTATTTGCAGTATGTTTCAAAATAAAACTTTAGCCAGTACGATAGGAGAAATGTCGATGTATTAGTATTGCCCATATATGAACTAACTACACGAGTGACGTATTTGTAGTGTCCATTTATGAACTAACTAAACGAATGGCGTTTTAGAGTTGTCCATATACAGTGGAGAATCTGCTATTCTTTCCCAATAAACGCGTTTACGCTAAAACTATTATTTGCAGTGCAAATAGTTTGGAGCCAGATCAGACGCCGGGTAACCCGGCGTCTGATCAGGCTCCAAACTTTTTGCCACCAAGATAAACAAGAATTATCAGAATTGTCCAAAAGTTGTTCTTTTCTACGTTTTAGTGCTTTGCGTTTGCGTACGTTTGCGTTTAAACGGGAAAGAATAACAGATTCTCCACTGTAAGAACTAATTTCACATATGGCGTATTAACATTGTCTATAATTGAACTAACTACACGAGTGACGTATTCATATAGTCCATACAGTAAATAAACTAATAACACTAATAAATGGCGTATTAGTATTGTCCGTATGAACCAGCTGCACGAGGGTAGTAATAGTAGTGTTCATAATTATATGAACTAACTGTACGAATGGCGTATTAGTATTGACCATATATAGACTACCTTCGGGAATGACGTATTAGTGTTGTCCATATATGAACTAACTAGATGAATGGCGGAATAGTATTGTTCATATATGAACTAACTATATGAATGTCGTAATACGAGCGTTGTATTGTCCATGTATGAACTAACTATACTAATGACGTATATTAGTATTGTCCATATATGAGCTAAGTACACGATAGCGTATTAGAATTGTTCATACATGTATATCAACTAGCTACACGAGTGATGTATTTGTATTGTCCATTTACGATTGACGTTTAACTATTGTATTATTTTACTACATCAACGGCAACACTGTATTGTGACATCTCTTTGGAATTGTCATTTCAAGACGATTCCAAAGAGATGTCACACGACAGGATTAGATGGAGAAATCAGAAATAAGATGTATTTTAAAATTTTGACTTACGACCGTTTTTATCGTATGACGTTTCATAAAACGGACCACTGCAGGCCCTCGATGAACTTGAATGGAGTATATAGATCTATACAGTTATTTTGTGGAGTAAGTTTAAAAATTACACATAAATACTGTCCATGAATAAAACAATTACACCGATAATTTGTGGTACAGTAACTGCATGTATTTCCCATGTGTAAACCCTTATTGGCATTGTAAACAGTTTTGAGATTGAAGAACTATGGAATGCCAGTCACGACATGCCAATTGCTAAATGCTAAATGCTGCTTTGCCAGTTGCTAAATGCCAATACATCCAAAATAGCTTACTTTGATGAAATTGTCAGATCAAACTACAGCACCAGGCTTAAGGAGGTAAAGTGAAATATTGTAGCATGTTGTCCCTTACAATAGATGCAGACATGTATAAAACTATTAAGCAACTGGCAAGTGGCATATTGGCAATTGGCAAATTAGAATTATAGAACATATTAGCATTTAGCAAATGGCAAATTAGCAACTGGCAAACAAGCATTTAGCATATATAAACTGACTTAATTGGTCAAAACAGCAAACAAAGTATTGTGGGTTTATTGTTTACACTCATGACCACCATCTAGTCGATTAGACGGTGTTACAGTACACAATTGATCCCGAAAAAACACTCTTCAGTTAAAAGATATTAAATTTATGACATATGGCAATTAGCATTAAGCAACTGGCAAATGGCATATTGGCAAGCATTTGGCAAATTGTAAATTAGCAATTGGCAAACAAGCATTTAGCATTTAGCAATTGGCATGTCGCGACCGGCATTCCATAGAAGAACAACGTCTTCTCCGCTGTATCAGAACAATCAGTAGCGTAAAGTAACCGCAAAAATGGAGTATTACATGTATGTAGTCTGGGAATTATATAATTACAGTTTTATCTAATTATTTGTCCAAATGCCAAAACTCATCATTTGAAAATAAACACCAACAACAGACGACAATTTTCAAACAGACGACAAAAATAACTTATATGGAAACCCCAATAGTGTAAACACCTTATCATGCGGAACTGCCGTCTGCTTCAAATATATCGTCTGCGAAAAAGATCAAAATTAGTTTTAACAGATTTTGGATCTGAAGAAAATGTTGAATATGAGTTATAAACAATGGATCCAGATCAGACCCCGCGTTACGCGGCATCTGATTTGGATCCAAACTGTTTGGCAATGTTAGTCAAATCGCGCTTAGCATGATAAGGGTAAAATATTGCCGTTTCTCATGCTATTATTATAGTAATATAACATTTGGTAGAAAAAATAGTCTTTTGAAAATATTATTTTTAATTTTTGCATTAACGTTTAAAGTAGACTTTTGGGGTTTTGTCTACTGTATATCCAAAGCCATACATTGATGTAATTTTGATTGAAAAACAGCTTAAGTCTTACCGGCAAAGCTATTTTTTCCAGTATTGAAGGCAGGTGGTTGCTTAAAGCAAACTGAAATTCAAGAAGAATGCTCCTTTACAGACGCATTTTACGCCATTAATTTATTCCTTCAGTGAATAAAATAGTTCATGTGTATGTAAGGAAGATATAGAGTTGGTTTTTTTCATGGAGGTATGGAAATGAAAACTTGGTCAACCTGTAAGAAACCGTGAAGTGGTTACATGTACATACTAAATTGTGACCTGATAGTTTGACACCTCCATGAAAACAAAAATATACTCTATAAATTACTTATAATTTAGTACTACTGAACGTATTAAAGAAATTAAATAGAGTATCTGACATGAGCGCATACTATTACTTTCAATCCGTAAATTGTAGTCGCTCCGCCATATATATTCACCGCCAAAACGTGACGTTGTTTTGTAGTAACGTCATTTGGCGTCCTGCGTCCTGCAACGATTGTGAAGTACAGTTGGACTAAATGAAAGTAGTTCCGACCCTAGGTGGTTCTCCCGTGTAGACTTTTTTGTACCCTTATTCTATTGACATACAAGGTATACAACTCTAAAAATAGCATTGCCAAATAATTAAAAAAAACATATTTAAACCTATATTAAACCGGTTAATTGTTTGTATAATACACCATATTTATATAAAAAGAGAAAAGTATTAAGGTGTAAGATCGTTCAACTTAGAAATACGACATTTCAAAAATATTTGTCACGAAGCTCACTGACATTAGCTCGTCCCGTTTCTTAACTCGTTTATGCCGAGTTGACTCTTTCATGTTAGTACATATAGGATTTAGTGGTTACTTGATTCAGTGATTACTGTATAGCATGTATAAGATTTAGTGGTCACTGTATAGCATGTATAAGATTTAGTGGTTACTGTATAGCATATACAGGTTTTAGTTGTTACTGTTTAGCATATATTGGATTTAGTTGTTACTGTATACATGTAGCATATAAAGGATTGAGTGGTTAGTGTATAGCATATATATTTTAGTGGTTTCTGTGTAGCATATATAGGATTTAGTTGTTACTGTATAGCATATATAGGATTTAGTGGTTACTGTATAGCATATATAGGATTCAGTTGTTGCTGTATAGCATATAAAGGATTCAGTGGTTACTGTATAGCATATATATTTTAGTGGTTTCTGTATAGTATATATAGGATTTAGTGGTTTCTGTATAGCATATATAGGATTTAGTGGTTACTGTATAGCATATATAGGATTCAGTGGTTACTGTATAGCATGTATAAGATTTAGTGGTCACTGTATAGCATGTATAAGATTTAGTGGTTACTGTATAGCATATACAGGTTTTAGTTGTTACTGTTTAGCATATATTGGATTTAGTTGTTACTGTATAGCATATAAAGGATTGAGTGGTTAGTGTATAGCATATATATTTTAGTGGTTTCTGTATAGCATATATAGGATTTAGTTGTTACTGTATAGCATATATAGGATTTAGTGGTTACTGTATAGCATATATAGGATTTAGTGGTTTCTGTATAGCATATATAGGATTTAGTGGTTACTGTATAGCATATATAGGATTCAGTGGTTACTGTATAGCATATATATTTTAGTGGTTACTGTATAGCATACATGTATATAGGATTTAGTGGTTACCCTATAGCATACATATATAAGTTTGAGTGGTTACTCTATAGCATATATAGTATTTTGAGGTTACTGTATAGCATTTATAGGATTTAATGGTTACTGTATAGCATATATAGGATATAGTAGTTACTGTATAGCATATATAGAATTAAGTGGTTACTGTTTAGCATATATTTGATTTAGTGGTTACTGTATAGCATACATAGGATTTAGTGGTTACTGTATAGTATATATGGGTTTTAGTGGTTACTGTACAGCATATATATTCTGCACGTTCATAGTTATCTTACAATCGTCATTTAGTACAGTAAAACCTCACTATAATGACAACTAAAACAAAGGGTGTTTTATTGATTAAAGACAGGTGACAGCCTAAAGCAAGGTGGCAGTCAAACAGAAAGCTCCTAAAGGAGTTTTCTGTTTCACTGTCATCTTGTTTTAAGCAGTCACCTGTTGTAAACACCTAATATTCAACACAGTTGAAGGGTCGTTATAGAGAGGTTTTACTGTATGAATGAGCTTCAATAAAAACGTTGATTGAACTGTTTGAATTTGTCGTATGATTTCCCATTCTTCATGTCATTGCCAGTTTGTGTCGGGATTTTTCTAGCCCTAAAGGTATTAAAAGGTATTAGTATCGTATATTCCACGTATGTTATCATTTTATCAAAATGAAATTATTCAAGCTATTATTGATTAATTTCAACCTCCCGAGATATACAAAACATATTGTATTAAGCGATGAGTCAATTAATATCTAAAAATAACATTTAAATTTAATATAGGTGGTTTCTCAATGAACGATAAATTAATGCAGAAAGCTTCTACCCAAGTCAGATGCCAGATTATCCGGCGTGTGATCTGGCGCCATACTATTTATTATGAATACAATGGTTTAGCGTCAAAGCCCTTATTTGATGAAAATAACGTATTCTCCATGGCTCTTTCCATAGATTAACTTTCATTTCACTGGCATCATCAGAACTGATGTTATTATGCGGATAAGAAACTACCACGGTATAGCAAAGGGGAATACCTCAAAAGTTGTTGATGCCAAAATTATTACCCTTGAGCAGACACTTTATCGAACCAATACCATCTCATACAGTGGATACTCTGTTATTCTTTCCCGTTTAAACGCAAACGTACGCAAACGAAAAACACTAAAACGTAGAAAGGAACAACTTTTGGACAATTCTGATACTTCTTGTTTATCTTGGTGGCAAACAGTTTGGAGCCTGATCAGACGTCGGGTTACCCGGCGTTTGATCTGGCTCAAAACTGTTTGCACTGCAAATAATAGTTTTAGCGTAAATGCGTTTATTGGGAAAGAATAACAGATTATCCACTGTATATGAAAGTTCGTTTCATTAGCATTAGAAGAACTGGAGTTATTGTCCGAACAAGAAAATATGACAAAAGAGTAAATCTCCAAACATATTGATGCCAGATATATGACCTTTGTGAGTGACACTTTTTCTCACCAAGCTCATTCCATATAAGAAATTTCATATTTTTAGCACCAGTAGAACCGGAGTTTCCCCCCAAAAAGTGTATGACAAACAGACAGGCGGGCGGACATACAGACAACTCTAACAAAAACAATATGTATCCATCATATAAATATGGGCCATACATGTACATGTAATAGTAACTTTCTGATTAACTTTTTTCTTTTATTAAACTAATCTCTGTATCAAAAAAAAGAATATTTGTCTTATTTTGAGATGCTACTAAACACATTTAACCCTAGCAACGAGCATTCTAGTAATTAACAAACAGTGTAGCTATAGAGGGTACACATTTTCTATGCAAACAGGATATAACAAGATCAGAGGACCACGACAAAACCCTCTAATAAGAATCTGCACTGTTTGTCATTTAGTAATATGTTACAAAACAAACCTAAAAAGTAAACAATGGACAAGGTTAAATTAGAACGGGAATCGTCTGTTAAAGTTTCAGGGCAGAAATCATTAACAGGCGATTCTGCGTTCTGTTTAGCACAACGAAGGATAGAGACCTATACACCTTCACAGCGGAGAAAACGTTTTTCTTTCCCAATAAACGCGCTTAAGTTAAAACTATTATTTCAATTGCTAACAGTTTGGAGCCAGACCAGACGCCGGATAACCCGGCGTCTGATAAGGCTCCAAACTGTTTGCCACTCAAATTAAAATTAATAATCAGGATTGATAATAAGTTTTCATTTTCTCCATTTAAACGCAATGCGTTTGCGTTTCGTTTGCGTTTAAACGGGAAAGAATAATTTCTCTACTGTACCATAAGACGTAGACTGGCGCCAGTCCATATGATATTATAATTCATCCTTATTTCCCTTTTATTCATACTGGATTGTCTGTTCCTAGCCAGAATCATATGATAAATCTGTGCCAGGCCCTGTGGCAGGAATAAGGCACAATGACAAACCATTGAAAAACAGATTACATTATCAAAAATATTACATTTATCAGACTAGTAGCTAGTCTACATAAGACGCGAAGTCTCAGTGATCAAACATATAACGGAGAACTGTTTCTTTTCAGTATGAGATCGAAATTTAATTAATTGAGTGAACGTCAGACGTTATTTTTTCACGAGTGGTGAAGCCACGAGTGAAAATATGTATAAATAACAGTCTGATGTTCACGAAAAGAATTAAATTCGATCTTACATTTAAAAAGTACTGTTATTCTATTTATTTATGCTTTTTAAAACGACTTTTGGACCTAAATTGTTTGTTGATTGAAAACAAACGTTCATTTATACGCCATGTGGAGCCCAAGTTTATTTATATGTAATAGTTACAAAACTGTTTGCAATGGAAATAAGGTTTATTTCTAAAAACGCATACAATTCCAAAGTTTAAAAGGAAAAGCAGATAATCAAAGATTTCGGAAAAATCCATAGGTCTGGAGAAATTAAGAAATATCCGAAGATTTCGGAAAAACCCGGAGAAATGGCAGCCTTGCTGTTTCCATAACGCAAGTACTTTTCACTAGTAAATTGTTTATAAATGGCACAACTACGCGTCACTAGGGACCAATGGGTTAAAATAAGTTCAAAGAAGAAAAGGTTCCACGAGGCTGCCATTTCTCCGGTTTTTCCGAAATCTTCGGATATTTATCCTGGCAGATAGTACTGAAAGCATGCTGAAAGTAAAGCAGAATGCGCCTTAAGGCGCATTCTGCTTTACTTTCAACTTGCTTTAAGTTATTTCACTTGAACAATTGAAAATATGGAAATTTTAACATTTTTCAAGGTCATCTTATAGCAGCCCTGGTTCCATGACAAGATAATTAAATCACAATAAAACAGATCGAGAGTACATAAACACTCCTAAGTCTATCAAACGAATACTTGATTAACTGTTCCCTGAATAGATTTTTGTGTTGTTTCAAAAAGGGCATTTTGCAGAAAGCAGACCGAACATAGAACAGAAAGGAACTTTTCTTGATTGCTTCCAGATTAAATCTACATAAAGTTGACCCCTGTCAGAATAAAATCCTTCTACTCTTTTGAACTCATTAATGCTAGAATCGTCCGAAAATACATTAGCAATTAATTTAATTTGATTTGTCGCTTTCAACAGTATTTCAGTCATATCGCGACGTCCAGCTAATTACAGGTGGGGGAAGACCAGAAAACCCTTTGTGCACTGTTTCAGGCACAAATCGGTAACTGGGTAGAACCACCGACCTTCCACAAGCCAGCTGGAAGGCTTCCCCACATGACAAATCCAAATGACCAGATTTGGATTCGAACTAACAGCGATGAGGAGCTTAGTAACGTAAGTCACAGTGACTATACCACTAGGCCACGGAGCCCCCCTCCCCCCTTATTAACAATTAATGTAGCAAAACGCAATTTGCAGCGTCTCATAAGGACAAGCTCTGTATGCTTATCCTTTTGAAATTCGCTGCTGTATGTACAATCACTACAGAATCTTTAGATCATGCTTGTATACATATATCTATAATGAAATAATCCAGCAATCATGCATGCAGCCTTTATTGCAAATACCTTTAATAATCAAAATTTATCGTGAGGGTTTTACCCCTTCACTGCCATATTGTCGTCTGCTTCAATTTTGTTGTCTGCAATATTGTTTCAAAGTTAGATTTAAGGCAGAATAACTGACGTGATTTCCAAACAAGTTGTAAACAGTTTTGATCCTGATCAGACGCCGCGTCACGCGGCGTCTGATCAGGATCAAAACTGTTTGTAAATTGTATGCGCTTTATGACGTCATTAAGAGTGAAATGGTGTTAATGGGTTTAGGCTATGGTTGAATCATGAAAAACAATTCCTATGATGAGTGGATACATGCGTAGAAGGGCGAATCTAAAGAGATATGAAAACTTTTGAAGATTCATGAATAGTTTATTGATAGGATTGCTGATTTACATTACTATGTTCCTTACAGTGGAGAAAACATTATCCCGCCCATCTTTAGCGAATCGAAACGCACATGCGTGGCAATAAAATGTAGAAAATGACATTGTTTTAAAAAATATTGACGATTATCTTACTTTCAGTGACAAAAAGTTTGGAGCCTGATCAGACTCCGGATTACCAGTCGTTTGATCCGATTCCAATTATTTTACATTGGAAATATTCGTTAACGTTTCTCTACTGTAAATGATACATGTTTAATAAACAAAGCATTCATTTTGACTTACTACGTAATTCTGTAAATAAACTATTTCTGGATCTTCAGAAGACCTGAGATAGGTTATCCAATCAAGTGCGTCCAAATATATACTTTGATAATACAAGATCAAAAACGCCTTTGTCGAAATGAAAAAGGTATTACATTCAGAAACAGTTGAGAATATTTTATTCTTTCCCAATAAACGCGTTTATGAAACGCAACTGTGTTCACTGCAAACAGACTCGAGCTTAAACACATTTCTCATTCAGTTAAAAAGAAATCACCATTTTCTACATTTTAGTGCACTTACTTGTGCATTTGGTTTCGTTTGTACGGGGTAGAATAAATGGAAGCAGTCTATTGACCAAAATATGGAGTTTATCGAAAAACAATTGTGTCCACTGTAAACAGTCTCTTTCCCATTCAGACAAAATAAATCACCATTTTCTACATTTTAGTACAATTACGTTTGTGTTTTCCCAACTAATGACCTCCCTATTTATATGTATATTTACTATTTGTATAAATGTTAATGCTGTCCACGGTAGTGGACCTTATACAGATTTATTTCAATAAAGTTTCAAATTTTCAACGTTTGTTTTCGTTTTCACGGGAAAGAATAAAGTATTGGCTACGGTACATGTACATGTAGCAGCCCATTAACCAACGAATAGCGATATCTGAAAAATGTATAGTTGGTTGGATTATATTAAAGAAGCAGCCTATTTCAAGACAAAAGTAATATAGTAAGCTAAATATATAAGCGTTCTACAGTGCTCCCTGTCTACAACGACATCCAATGGGTGACCAAAATTGTGTGCGTTGTTCAGAGGAAGTCGCTAAAGGGAGGGAAATTGGCTAACATTTGCAAACAGCCTGAATCAAGATCAGACGCCGCGTAACGCGAAGTCTTACCCGGATTCAAGCTGTTTGTCACTCGTAAATATAAGGCTTTTTCTGTCAAAATGTCCAATATGTAACTTTGAGGAAAACAGAATACGACAATTTTAAGCAGACGATATTGTAGCAGTAAAGGGAACTGCGGCAATGGTCGTTGTAAGGTGGGAGTCGTTGTAGAGAGGACCGTTGCAGGGAGGGACCACTGTATATAAGTGTTCTACATTACATTTGTTATTTACCCTTTCACTCTCAGTGACACTTAAAACGCGTTTGCAAACAGTTTGGATCCTCACCAGACGCCGCGTAACGCGGCGTCTGATCAAGATCCAAACTGTTTGACACTCGTATCGATATGTTTTAAGTCATACAACATTGAATCTTACTTTGCAACGATCTTGCAAACTACAAAATTGAAGCAGACGACACTGAAACAGTAAAGGGGTAAAACCTCACGAAAAGTTTGGTAGTGAAAAAGTTAAACAATATCCTGTATTTGAAACATTCCAACAATTTGGTGACTGCTTACCGTGTAGAACACGTTATTCTTTCACGTTGAAACGAATCGAACGCAAACGCGTTGCAAAAATTGAAACTTCTCAGCATCTTTTTAATATTAATGACTCGTTTCAGCTTGAGTGACAAACAGTTTGGAGTCAGATCAGACACCGGGTTACCCGGCGTCTGATCTGGCTCCAAATTGTTTGCAATTGATTTTTGTTTTATCATAAACGCGTGTAGTGGGAAAAATAATGTCTTCTTAACTGTAGTAAAGGTTTTACTGTATTACTGAACACGGACCTAGACGTCATTCGCAAGGTATTATTTCCAGTTGAGAGCATACATGGTTTTCACATTACCATAAACTCATAGAGTTTGATTGTTAAGACTGTCTCGGTGGTCTGGTGTGGTCAAGTCAAACATTTATTCCCGTTTATTTCCGTTAAGCTTAGATCTAATGTGTTTAAACGTTGTGACCCTCAATACTACCCTTTCACTGCCATAATGTCATCAGTTTTTAATCCTTTCAACCCTAGATATCTCTTGATGGTATTTATTATCATTTTGGACTCTTCTTGTACACGCATTTTGAACCAGTCTACTGTTGCATTCTTTATATGACAACAATAACAATAAAAATATCAAACAGTGCAGACTCTGATCAGAGGGCTCCTACAGGAGCCCTCTGATCAGGGTCTACACTGTTTGGTTATGTGCATCCAATTCTTATAAGTAACCACAGAGGAAAACTTCAGCGCTCGATACTATAGTAGCGACTGTGTTAGACGGGTACTTACGTTAAAATGGCAGTGAAAGGTTAAATGTTATAAAATTATTCATAAAGTTATTTTCATAACAGAACTACCTTCACGAAGATGAGTAATATGTTTAGAGAATTGTTTATCCAATGAAGATTCCACGTATTGACTAACTAAAAGTATTTAAAGGTATTTTTTATGGATATTAAAGTTAAATATTGAAAGGTATACACTCAGTACAAAAAGAAACGCACATTGTGCTCAGGCGCAGATTAAGATACTTTTTTTTAAAATACTAAGACCATATTTCAAGATCAATTTAATTCTGCCACAAGTTTAGAAAAACATATACTTAAAATTACTGTGCTGTATTTTAACCCTTTATTCTTAATGACGTCAAAAGGCGCGTTTTCAAACAGTTTGGATCATGATCAGACGCCGCGTAACGCGACGTCTGATCAGGATCCAAACTGTTTGACACTCGTATAGATATACTTTAAGTCATACTACTTTGAATCTTACTTTGAAACGATCTTGCACACAACAAAATTGAAGCAAACGACAATGAAACGGTGGTGGGATAAAACTCTCACGATTAATTTGGCAGCGAAAGAGTTAACTAGTGCCTGTTGAAAACACCGCACCGATTTGTACAGGTTGTGATGATACCAATTCAATAATAAACCTCCCATTTTCAACATTGATAGCCCAAGACGGAACTATTGGCTGTAATGAAAAGATTATTTCACAAATACGTTCCTTCTACATACAGATCATATTGTATAAAAGTGTGCGTTTCTTTTTGCACTGAGTGCACTGATAACTCTCTACAATGACACCAAATGAGACACCAAATATTGTGTGCGTTGTTCGGAGGGATTCGTTATAGGGAGAGAAATTGACTACATTTGCAAACAGCTTGAATCCAGATCAGACGCCGCGTTACGCGGCGTCTGATCTGGATTCAAGCTGTTTGTCACTCGTCATTAAGTTTTTTCTATCAAAATGTCCATTATGTAACTTTAGAAAAAACAAAAAACGACACTTTTCAGCAGACGATATTGCAGCAGTAAAAGCGTTAGACAAAATTGTCTAGTTTAGGGAGCTACGGCAACGTCGTTGTGAGGAAGGAATCGTTGTTGGGAGGATCGTTGTAGGGAGAGGACATTGTAATTAAAGGTGTTGTCTTTGGACAATGATAATGCACGGATCCAGAGGATGAGAGGATCCGGATCTCCCTGGATAAATATGAATTGGGAAAGAATAGAAGAAGGAGACACTTGATTTATATTGTACAGTGGAGAAGACGTTATTATTACCCGTTTAACCGAAATGCAAAATTAATGTACTAAATTGTAGAAAATGACAGTTTCTGGAAAATATTGATGTATATTTTTATTCTGAGTTGCAAACAGATTGGAGCTTGATCAGCTTCCGGGTTAAATAATTGTTCAATGAAATAATGTATTTGCACAAACGCGTTATTTTGAAAAGAATAACATCTACTCCATTGTATGGCCCTGTATGGTCTTCATCTGAGAAATATAATGCTGGTAGAGACCAAAGAGTCCTTGTCTTATCTAGAGCATCTTATTTAATATACCTCAAAATCATAGCTGGGGGCATTATAGTAATAAATATTTCACTGGACATTGACGTTTGACTTAAATAAAAATGTTTTAACCCATTACACCATAGCCTGTTTCTAATATCAAAAATAGGTGACCATTTAAAGCAGGTTGAAAGTAAAGCAGAATGCGTATTAAGGCGCATTCTGCTTTATTTTCAGCCTGCTTTAAGCTACCATCTGCTAAAATAAACAAAATAGTTCTTATGATATATATTTATTTCTGTATGAATTGGAAATATTTTCTTCTGTGGAGGAATGAATCTAAGGCGTAAAAATGCGTATTTATGGGATAATGAGTTAAATCACATTAGCTAGGGAAACCAAAAGGTGTGTGGCTTTAACACATACTGCCTGATATTTCATTTATGTTTATACATACTAGGATTATAAGTATATAACGCAATTGAATACTGTATTTATACTCTTTGCGCTATATAAATATTTCTGTATTTGTATTTGTGAATATATATTTGGATGGCGAGGTGTCGCGTACCGTTTTAAGGCCTCTATGGCCTTGATCTTTGTCTAAATATATATACTACACCACATCAGTTCGTGATACCAAATTAGTATATAAAATATATTTTACGATGGTGAAGTGTCGATAACTAAGTTCAGGTTCATGACCTTTGTCTTCAGTTACAGAACACATTTACCAGAGCATATTTCTATACTATATCACCTAGGAGTGCAAAATGTGGTGTGCGAATACATCTTGGAACAGTAGAGTATAGAGTATTATTTTCAGGTCACTGTGACCTTGATCTCGATTTTTGATCTCATTTATATAAATAGCTTGTCCGGTCATATTTTCTAAACCACATCAGCTAGGGATAGTAAATGGTATGTGAACATCTTGGGGTGGCGGAGTGTCACCTATATCATAAGGTCACTGTGGCGTTAACTTTGATCTGTATTATAGAAAAAACTTGACTAAAGTTTATTTATCATACCATGGTGCACTTCAGCTACATTTGTTGTGCGAGTAAATCTTGGAATGGCCTGGGAGTGGCGCGTACCCTTTTCAAATGTTGTACCGTTATATAGAGGATAGTAAATGAGTGTGTTTTCAGTGTTAAATCTATTGAACGAGTTAATAAAATAATATGTTGCTAGCCATGGCGAGCAACATATCATTTTATCCAACTCGTTCAATAGATTCAATGCTGCAAACACACGAATTTAATTTCTATATTATTTATCACATACACACCAATTGACAAAACAAATCCTAACGTTCCTACTTTCATTTGTTCCTCAGTTGTTAGGAAAATCTTCATCATAAGTGTTCTTAGGGTATATTTCATTCATGGATAAAACACTCATCAAAATTAAGATAAAGAAAAACAACTTCAATATGCTGTGATGACTTCTCTGATAGCACATTCAAATCTTAAATTAATATTTATTAGCTCTTGTCTAAAATTGGTCTTATTGACTGAAATGATCATTTTATATTTGATATTTAGTTTTGCGTCAATGTTGTATTATTACGTCAGTATGATGTTACAGTGGAGAATCTGTTATTCTTTCCCGTTTAAACGCAAACGTACGCAAACGCAAAGCACTAAAACGTAGAAAAGAACAACTTTTGGACAATTCTGATAATTTTTGTTTATCATGGTGGCAAACAGTTTGGAGCCTGATCAGACGCCGGGTTACCCGGCGTCTGATCTGGCTCCAAACTTTTTGCACTGCAAATAATAGTTTTAGCGTAAACGCGTTTATTGGGAAAGAATAACAGATTCTCCACTGTATGTTAGAAATTTGAAGAAAAAAAGCAGATTAGTTCTGAGTGATCTCTACGTAGCCTGATTTGCCGCTTGATTTGCGGAACTGCTCGGGAGAAGAAAAAAGGACACTTTAAAATGTTTCAATCACTTGTAGTGATCAAAGTTAGTGAAACTAGTTTCTCTAAATTGGTTTTACAGTCTGCGAAGAAATACTGTATTTCAGTGATTTGTAAATAAATATATCTGTAATATATGCCGTACGGTTTTTATTTCACTGTATATTTTTCACGTTTATGTGATAAATGAGTATATTTACAGATCTGCATGCAACAACAGAATGTATTTCTGTGTCAAACAACGCTTTGGGACATCTGTTATTGTGACATACAGTCCACACTCGTTAATCCGAATTTCATGGGACCAAGAAAAATAATTCGGATTAACGGGAGTACGAATTAAGCGATTGGATCGATTACAGTCATCTTGTATCAACTTTGTCATCTCCGGTCATCGTTTTTTGATAGGGTGTCCTTCCCGTAATATTTCTTTTCAGTTAATGCATATACGTAAAAAGGGTATTTTTTTTGTTTTTGTTTAATACTTATGCAATAATAATGATGTGCTTTAAATTTGATAAGTTTGTTTAATCCCATAATCCAGTTAATGAAACCAACTAAACACAAGCCTCTGTTTACTCTGCTACTTACGGTCATATGCGTCGGTACCCATATGTGTATTCATAAAGACATTACACACATGCATACACAAACAAAGCGGCACGTTTTTACGACAATGATAATGATAATACAAATCATGAAATACATTATAATTTATCTAATACATTTAGTTCTGTTTCTATCAAAATAGTATGATTCAATGCAGTTCAGCATCTGTTATTACAAACGTATGGTTGATTAAATAAGAATATAAAGATACATATGCAGACAATGCTCTTAGGCTAAGCATTAATATTTTTACCTCCTTCATGTCAATAACGTCATCAACTTTAAACAAATGTCGTCTGCTTTTATTTTTTAAGTTTAAATTTTAGGTAGTCTGACTTTAGAAGTATATAATTCATTTTCAAATAGGTTGGATCCTGATCAGACGCTGCGTTGCGCTACGTCTAATCAGGATTTTAACTGTTTGCAAACAACCGATGTACCCGGGGTAAGACAGTGAAGGTGGTTAATGTGGTGGCCAAACTGTGTCATTATGAAATACATTACTAATTATCCTACCTCCTACAAGTTTCTAGCTATCCGATTGGTGAATTGGCGTCACGTGAAAGCCGTGTATTTTCCATCCACTGCTTTCAGCAACCTAATATTGACCCCAGGGGCAACAGATCTTATGCACGTGAAAACGTTAGCAACGTAACGTTCAAAATGGCCAACGTTCGATGAAGATGACGCCATTTTGTTTCTATAACGGCCGCGCTTATGTAAACATTCAAACAATTTACATATTTGTTGATTTTGAACCAGATACAGTGGAGAAAACGTTATTCTTTCCCAATAAACCCGTTTACGATAAAACTAATATTTCCATTGCAAACAGTTTGTAGCCAGATCAGACGCCGGTTGACCCGGCGTCTGATCAGGCTCCAAACTGTTTGCCTCTTGTATAAAAATGAATAGTCAGAGTTGTCAAAAAGTTCTTTTGTACATTATATTTCGATGCGGTTGCGTTTCGTTTGCGTTTAAACGGGAAAGAATAACATTTTCTCCACTGTATACAATAAAGAATTCATTAAAAGATTGCTGATTAAGATGTATGTAAACAGTATTTGGGTGGTAAACATGACGTCACGCACTAATGTTTAGATAATGATTGATGACGTCATGTTTTCATATTATATGACAGTGACCGCCTTTAATCTATTTCGTCAAAAATAAAGGGTAGTCGGTAGGATAAAAACGTTACACAGTGTTCAGGTGACCTAATATGGAATATACACTGCCAGTAAATTCCATATGGGACTCGAGCTCCGCTCTCGTCCCATATGGAATTTACTGGCAGTGTATATTCCATATTAGGTCACCTGAAAACTGTGTATTACTAACTTATAATATTATTTAACAAAGTATGTTTTATGGAAATGAAAGTAAGTTTTATTTAAACATGACACACCAACAATTCTGATGATGTAATTGCAAAGGAGTAGTGGGCTTAGAAAACGTTACTGTACATGCTAACCCAAAATTTGCCGATCGTTACTTCACTGCGTTTTGCAAACTGGTTATATCCAAACTCAAAATTGTTTATTCATATTTAGGCCACGAATTTTGCAGACGATTTCAAAGCAGACGATATTACGGCAGGATCAAGGGCTAATACAGTGTTCCCTCTATACAACGGCCCTCCGAACAACGATTCCCTCCTTACAACGACCCTTGCCGCTCGTCCCCAAACAAGACAATCATGTCCAACCTATTCACGTCTGCATTGCCGTCTGCTTAAAACTGTCGTCTGCTGTTTTTCTCAAAGTTACATAATAGACATTTTGACAGAAAAAAAACTTAATGACGAGTGACAATCAACTTGAATCCAGATCCGTAACGCCGCGTCTGATCTGGAGTCAAGCTGTTTGCAAATTTAAGCCGAATTCCCTCCCTATAATGACTCCCTCCGAACATCGCACACAGTTTGAGTCTCCCATTGGGTGTCGTAGAGAGGGAGCGATGTATGATGAAAATACTAGCTGGGTCGCAGTTGCAAACTTACGTACATGTAATATAAAATTGCCTTCAACCAAGTATCATGTAGAACATAATTAATAAATCATTCATTACATAGAGAATATTACATGAGATCTCATTAATTATATTAGTAGGTGGTATAATTATAAATCAAGGAAGAACAGTGTCAGATGAGTGAGTTGATATAACCCGGCTACAAGTTAAAAATAAGTACAGTAAAGACGTTATTCTTTCCCGTTAGAAACGCAAACGTAACGCAAACGCAGTGCACTATAATGTAGTAAAAAGACAACCTTTTGAAATTTCTAACTATCTTTTTATGCTGCGTGGAAAAACAGTTACCCGGTGTCTGATATGGATCCAGACTGTTAACACTTGAAAGAAGAGTTATAGGGTAAACGCATTTATTGGGAAATAATTACATATTCTCCATTGTATCTGTTCTATATTTTATTTTGCAAGTTTATGGCCATTATGGCGCCAACGCCCGTTTACAACGCTTAATTCCGCCTTAACCCTTTCAGCACTAAATATATCTTGTGGGTATTTAGTATCCATTTGGACTCTTCTAGTACAGGCATCTTGAACCAACCTACTGTTGCATTTTTGATATGACAACAAAATCAATGAAAACATCAAACAGTGTAGACGGGCTCCTATAGGAGCCCTCTGATCAGGGTCTACACTGTTTGCATAGTATGTAATCAGTAATCTTTACAGAGGGATGTAGGGTGGAAAGGATTAACCCTTTCATGATCAAATTATTCGGGAGATGTTTACCCCTTCACCGCTTTATTGTCGTCTGCAACAATATTGTTGTCTGCAAGACAATTTGAAAGTTAGATTTAAGGTTGCAGGACTTAATAAATATCGATAAGAGTGTCAAACAGTATGGGTGCTGATCAGAACATAAACTGTTTGCATACGCGTTTAAAAGCGTCATTGAGAGTGAAAGGGTTAGTGCTGTCTGCTAGTAACAATGTCGTCTGCTTTTATCAATAAAAATAGAATTTTAGGCAACTAAATTTTCAAACACAAGACAGCGGAGAAGACACCATTATTGTTCTACTAAATGCGTTTATTCTACAATATTTACATTCGCCCCGCATTGTCCTTATATAACACTATTCTAAAAAGAGACTTGCATATTTCAATGAATGCTCACTTAAAATCCAGTTCTAGCCGTCTGGTTTAGGGGCGGATGGTAGGCGCGGTTAACGCGGAGTAATCAAGTATGGCGTGTGAGTAAAAAACGCGACCGAAATTTAAGATGCTTATCATACAAGTATTTCGTAAATTCGTGTGCTTTTAGATATCTCAAAAGGGATTTTAAACATAACGCGAAAGTTTACCGGTTAAAAGTCTAAATTTATCCAGTAAATATAATATGTGATTGGGACTAGTTTCAGTCCATATATAGAGATCGTTACTACGATAGCAACGCATAGCAACGGGCAAAGTGTCTATTAGAACGGTTATGTACATTTCTGGTTCATTTCTCAGCTCACGATGGAATATAAATATAAGAAATAAATTGCGTACTTCCGTTATTCATGAGCTGATGGCACTTCCATGCTTTTACTAGCAAAGTTAAAGCTCATGAATGCCGGAAGTACGCAATTCATTTCTTAAATAATTGTTCACATAGCAAATAGTTACACGACACAGAGTTACATGTACAGTCTGAAATGTTTGTCAACCTGGAAAAAAAACTTCAATATTTGCAAGAAGCTGTTGGTTTTTACTTTTCTGATCTTTGAAATGCGTTTGCATTTCGTTTCGTTTAAACGCGAAAGAATAACGGCTTTACTGCTGTAATATACCTGGATAGGATGAGAAATGTTGTGGCGTTGTAAAAGCGCAATATCACTTAACAGTACAATTGGCCAAGTTGAATAAAAATATAAAGGTTTCAAGACTTTTGAAAGATTTTTTAAAGGTTAAAATATTAAGAGAGTAACAAACTTTTTTTCTCTCCAAAACCTGATCAAAACGTGATAATTTGGTTAATTGAACATAAAATAGAGCTCTTGATGTCAAATATTTCGGTTTATATTAACCTATTTAAATACACCATTGTATATCTAAAGAGTTGAACGCTTCCTTACGATCAGAACTTACCACAGATTTCTATAATTATGAATGATGTCCAAAAGGCAATCTGTACATCATTTAAAATCAAGTATACGAAAATTTCGAATTTGACTCTCTAGAAATGGAAACAAACAAAAAAAACGATGCAGGCGACAGGGTGACGACAATAGCTCGACTTTTCGAAAAATTAAACTAAACATGACAATAGAACAACCAAGTAAACATGATGAAGAGAACACAACAAGTTTGTGAATCGGCTGGATTCAAACCTCTGACATCCTGTTCACAGCCGTACACTCTAACAACTAGACAATCTCGACACAAGTCTTGCCTTTTGAATATGTATGACTTCTAATAATAATCACGTGATATTCTGTCGCAGAATGTAGGCGTCCGCGCGTAGACAACTTAACAAAATGTGATTAAGTACCCTTATTTGTGTAAATAGAGAAGAAATAACGTTAAAAAAGGTTTGGTTTAAAATATATTTAGTAGGCTCTGGCTGAAAGTAATGTATGCCTCGTTATTTCTTTCTTTTCCAAGGGCACACTTATCGTAGTTGGCAGGCTTGTTAATTTTTATTATTGAATCCTTGTCTATATGTGTTTCTTGCTAAACACCGCCAAAACAAAAAGGAAATGCAGGCGACCCATGATACAATCAGAAAACTCTGAGATGAAAGAATTCAAAGGCTGCAGCATTATATATTTGAGCCGTATCATGAAAAACCCTACCTTATTGCATTGCAAACAGTGTAGATCAAGGCCAGCCGCCGCGTCTTTGACGCGGCGACTGGCCTTGATCTACACTGTTTGACACCAACAATCATCGTATTTAGCAGTATTATCTACGGTATTTGACAATGTAGACCAAACTCAGATATAGAGCCTTGGGTGACAACGGTGTTTGGTCTGTACAATGATACATGCAATAAGGCAGATTTTGTCATGACACGGCTCATTTACAGTTACATCCGGGTAAACTTTTAAACAAAATAAAGAAAAAAACAAATTTGTGTAAATATTGACGATTTTTTAAAATCTGGTTTGCGCAAAGTTTGGAGTCTGATCAGACCCAGGGTTAGCGGCATTTAATCTGGCTCCAAAATTTTTGAAATGGACATTAGGGGCCCGTTACGACAAAAGTTGTCGTAAGTCAGATTTTAAAAGTTTCAATTATGAATTTATTACTCCATCTAGAATATCCTGTCTTGTGACATCTCATTTGAATTGTCTTGAAAAGAAGATTTCAAAGAGATGTCAAAAGACAGGATTAGATAGAGTAATAAGGAATTAATTGTATTTTAAAGTTTTGACTTACGACCGTTTATGTCGTATGAAGTTTTATGAAACGGGCCCCAGGTTTTGAGTATAATTTCGTTGATTGGAAAATACTCCCGTTTTCTCTACCGTGCTTATAGAAATAATGCACGTATTGTGTAACGCTTATCCTGTCCGACGCGGCCTGGTTACCAATTGCATTCAGTAAGTTTAGAACCAGATAGAATGGCAAGGAATTGGCACATGTGCAGTAATCAACTATTAGACAGTTTTATTTGAATTAAACAAAAAAGCTTATTATATAAATCTGAAGACAAAGACTGATCAATGTCGTTAGGAGCTTAAACACCAAACCAAGTATTGTTGGATGCCTTAAAAGAGGCATTCACTGGGCGCTCTTATATATACAAAGGAGAAGTCATTATTATCCCCCTCCAAAAAAAAACCCAAAACAAACAACAACACCAACAACCCCTTTGATTGTGCTTAACAACAATTATTTCGATTTCCTATAGTTTTGAGCCAATTCAGACGCCAGGAAACTCGTGGCCTGACCAGACCCAAAGTGTTTGCTACTTTAGTTAAAATAAGCTTTTACATTTTCAATATTTTACAAATTGTTCTAATGCGTTTGCGTATCGTTTCGTTTAACCGGCAAAAATAATGTCTTCTCCTGAGAAGCTGCGTATTGAAGAAGACACTATTATTGTCGTGAAACCCAAACACATTGCAATAAAATGTTAAAAATGACAGCTTCTTGCAAATATTGACAACTTATTTCACTCTGAGTAAAGTTTGGATCCTGATCAGACACCGGGTAGCCCAGCGTCTGAACTGACTCCAAATTGTTTGCACTGGAAATATTTCTATAACGCGTTAATTGGGAAAGAATAATATTTTCTCCACTGTATAAATCTATACCAATCATCAACAGTTTGGAGCCTGATCGGACGCCGGGTCACCGGGATATTATCTTGCTTCAAACTTTTTGCAATGAAAATAATGATTGAAGCATAAATGCGTTTATTGTGAAATAACAACGTCTACTCTACCGTACTTAAACAAGTCCCGTGGTTCACATTCCCTCTGAAACACTTTCTTACATGTATAATTAGATGCCTTATACATGTACACTTAGAAGACGTTATTCTTTCCCAATTACCGCGTTCATGCTAAAACAAGTATGTCCATTACAAAAAGTGTGAAGCCAGATCAGACGCCGGGTGACCCGGCGTCTGATCAGGCTCCAAACTGTTTGCCACACAGAGTAAAATAACTCCTCAATATTCACAAGAAGCTTTCATTTTCTGAATTTTATTACAATGTGTTTGCGATTTGACTTCGTATAACGGAAAAGACGGACGTCTTCTCAACTCTACGATAAAAGACATGACAATGAAACTATCCCCATGGTCTACGTTGCCTCTGGAAAGACCCTCTAATGCCTTATAACTTCAACGTTATATTAGAAGCCCCATTATGTCCTCGAAAGTGCTCCTTGGTAGACGACAATAAGATTGGAAAATCACGAATTTACCGGAACAATTATTCTTGAATCAATTTGCACTAAATGAATCCCATTTAGTTTCGATTGATTGCAGAGTGCTTTAAAGACAGCCTCAGACGGGGCTTGGCAAAATTCTACACAACGATATACAACATTTAGATAAGATATGCATGATCTGTCGAAATGCTTTGCCTTTCTTTATTGAGATGAACAGTAGAGAGGACGTTATTTTTTCCCAAAAAACGCGTTTACTCCAAAACTATTATTTCAAGTGCAAATCGTTTGGAACCAGATCAGACGCCGGGTAACCCGGCGTCTGATCAGGTTCCAAACTGTTTGCCACTGAGATAAGAACAAATTCTCAGATTGTTCGAAATGTTGCAATTATCTCCATTTTATTGCGATGCGTTTGCGTTTCGTTTGCGTTTAAACGGGAAATAAAATTATCTTATCCACTGTATTAAATGTACAACACAGGCTGCGTCACTGCCATGACGTCATCAAAAACCAATTGTCGTCTGCTTTTATTTCTTAAATTATTTATTAGACATTTTGACTTACGAAATATTGAAATGAGTGTCAAACAGTTTGGATCCTGATCAGACGCCGCGTTACGCGGCGTCTGATCAGGATCCAAACTGTTTGCAAATAACTCATGCACTCAGGGAAATGCAAATGAAGAGGTTAAACGAAATTTAATGTAAAGGCAATACAATGCAATAAAACGGAGAAAATGACATATTTTCAAACTTCTATCTATCTTTTAATCTGAGTCGTAAAATGTTTGGAGTATGATCAGACGCCGGGTTGCCCGACATCTGATCTGGCTCCAAATTGATTACAATGGAATGTATTGTTCTACAGTGGAGAATCTGTTATTCTTTCCCAATAAACGCGTTTACGCTAAAACTATTATTTGCAGTGCAAACAGTTTGGAGCCAGATCAGACGCCGGGTAACCCGGCGTCTGATCAGGCTCCAAACTGTTTGCCACCAAGATAAACAAGAATTATCAGAATTGTCCAAAAGTTGTTCTTTTGTACGTTTTAGTGCTTTGCGTTTGCGTACGTTTGCGTTTAAACGGGAAAGAATAACAGATTCTCCACTGTAGCATAGATGCATGTACACTATATACGTTATCTTTATAATTTGGATTTGGATTTCAATAGTTAGTACTACATGTACATTAAAATATCGAAGCATTTGGACTTTAAACGGAATCTACATCTTGTTGCAATGTGTTTGCGTTTCCATTAAACGGAACAAATCATTTCAAAATGAAGGCTTGTGTATAGTTAACAGTATTGACTACATCTGTTGCGTTACCACAAGCTCATTTTGTTCACATTTTGACCTCAATTTCTGCCTTTACGCGACAGAAATCTTTCTCTCCATAGCTTGCTTTCAGTGTTGAAGACAGATGTCTGCTTAAAGCAGGTTGGATGGAAATCAGCATGTTTTATGAGTATTTGCTTTACTTTCAGTTTGCTTTAAGCTACCGTCTGCGAGGATATAGGAAATATTTCTAATGGAGCATATTTATGACTGTATAAAGTGGCATTAATTTGTGGATAAATTAATTGAAGGCGTCAAAAGGCGTATTTATGGAGTGATTGATTAACGCAAATACACTGATATATGAGTGTCAAAATGTTGGGACCGTAAATTAACTTTTTATCTTTGTCTAAACAGTTTGCAATTTCACTGTAGTCGCGTTGGTGATATGAACTGGCTACACCGTTGGAACCGACCTTAATGTTTCTCAACGCGTTTGTACTAACACAGAAATGTTCATTGATATATGAATGGATTCAGATCAGACACAGAGTAACTCAGACGACCAGTGGCCAATGTTATAAAGCGTTTGAATTGAGCCTGAGTTAGTTCTCAGCATTTGATTGGTCAGATTTGAGCCTAGGCTCAAATCTGACCAATCAAATGCTTGAGAACGACTTCAGACTCAACTCAAAAGTTTTATAACTTTGGAGCCATGTTTCAATGTGATATGCATTCAGATTTTCAATAAATCGTAAATATTTCCATAACCTATCAGACTGTCCCGACAAGGCAAAGAAATAGAAATCTGGTTCGCCATTTTAAATCTACGTTCCTTACATGTAGTTCTTACACATAGTCATGTTTACTCACCTCTTGTGTACATGTACGTATACATGTAGTACGCAGTCACTTTATACGAAGCAGAGTTTACATGTATTTATGGAAGTTTAAGACGAGTGGCTGCTCGACGCAAGAAGAACATTCCAAGGGAACCCTCTCTGCATCACCTGTTTCCTTCATTAAACATGTTTAATAAGTTGTATGTTTTTTGTGTGACCGCTTTACACAATTTTAACTATACATTGCATGCAAATATTTAAACTTTTGATCTCAACTGGGTGGCTGCTGTAGGACATAATACGTTCATGTGAACTTTGGGGAAGCCAAGAAATGACTCGTATACAAACGGATAATCTCGGCATTCTGTCAAATGAATAATGTCCGAAACGTTGCAAAAACTATAACTGTACCAATAAATGAAATTAATTAATATAATGGCTTGCGCCGGTGGGCGTATCTCGAATGAAAACGTCTTCTCCACTGGTACAATAAGAAACAGACAATGGCATTCGCCGAGACGATGATGTTGCAATAAAACTATTAAACAAACAATTATTTACTCGATTAAGTGTTTAAAGGAGCCCTAAAACCAGTTTGATTATTGAATTTGAATTCTTACCATTTAACCCTATCATCGGCGAATGAAATCATTTTTACGCTTTCGTAATATCGTCTGCTACAATTTGTCGTCTATAATTTCGACGTTTTTACTTGAATAAAGGTGATACTAGTTGTATACAATGTGCATCCATTCAGACGCCGCGTTATGTGCCGTCTGGTCTTGATCATACATGTTGCAAAGTCTACTTTATTCGCCTATAATAGTTAAATTGTTAAACGTCTCTTACAGTACTGAACCTTATAAAATTAAATTGATAATCGCAAGCGAATTGCCATCGAATTGCCATCGAATTGCCATCGAATCGCGCGCTTCTAAAAACAAAACATACGTTTGAATATTTTTACGCGAATTTTCCGAAGCAGTTGTGACAAAAATGGAATCGAAAACAATAACGAGGGCAAATTTGCGAACATTTGTGAGACACACCATTCAAGAAAACTTACCCGAGGGTAAAGTTAGTACTTTGAATCGCAAGCCATCGAATTACAAGCGAATTGCCATCGAATTGCAAGCGAATTGCCATCGAATTGCAAGCGAATCGCAAAAATTGTTAATTTAATAAATTTTAAGTACTGTACATAATTGATTGGATTTACAGTATAACACCTTCACTGCCTTACCCCGAGCACAATGGTTATTTGCAAACAGTTTGGATTCTGATCAGACGCCGCGTAACGCGGCATCTGATCAGAATCAAAACTGTTTGACACTCATTTCAATAGTTCCTAAGTCAAAATACCTACACATTAATTTTGAAAAATAAAAGCAGACGACAAGTGTTTAGAATTGATGACGTCACGGCAACCAATAATCCTACAGGGCAATAAATAAAAGGATTGGTGCAAACATTGCTGCCTGCGAACGTTTTAAAGTTTTATATTAAGACATTTTATCTAGAGATGTGATACAAATGTCGTTCTAGCTCCAAGGTTATAAAGCGTTTAAGTTGAGTCTGAGTTCGTTTTCAAACATTTGATTGGTCAGATTTGAGCCTAGGCTCAACTCAAAAGCTTTATAACCTTGAAACCAGGTGTATTTTTATCAGACGTAGGGATATTTAGTGTCTGACTTGGATCAAACTGGTTTGGACATGCGCATTAAACCTAGTTTTAAGACAGGTTTCCATTCACGAGCGTACTTTTGTAAACGTTTTTAGAAGTTGCTTTACTATATTTAACTATTTAATTCATTTATGCAGCGGGTTTAAAATCATCGTCTTCCTGTGCTTATGAAAGTATTTCCTTACAGTGGAGAATCTGTTATTCTCTCCCAATAAACGCGTTTACGCTAAAACTATTATTTGCAGTGCAAACAGTTTGGAGCCAGATCAGACGCCGGGTAACCCGGCGTCTGATCAGGTTCCAAACTGTTTGCCACTGAGATAAGAATAAATTCTCAGATTGTTCGAAATGTTGCAATTATCTCCATTTTTATTGCGATGCGTTTGCGTTTCGTTTGCGTTTAAACGGAAAATAAAATTGTCTTATCCACTGTATTACATGTACAACACAGGCTGCTTCACTGCCATGACGTCATCAAATTTAAACAATTGTCGTCTGCTTTTATTTCTTAAATTAATTATTAGGCATTTTGACTTACGAAATATTGAAATGAGTGTCAAACAGTTTGGATCCTGATCAGACGCCGCGTTACGTGGCGTCATAGATAGATAGATTTATTTCGGTAAAAAGTGTACATAACATGGCAAAGCATAATTAAAGCAAAACATATTAGAGCCATGTAATGCGCACTAGAAACCAAGGATAACATAAAAAAAGGAAAAATATTTTCCTTATTTCCATTGTGGTCCTTGATTCTAGTGGCAAGACACAGAGAGTCACGGTAAATTATTATAAATAAATATCACAGATAGTATCTTTAATTAAAAGTATCACAGAAGCTGAAAGATAGTCAAATTCGGAATGACTAGACCAATGTTCACAAATTAACACAGCAGAGTATCAGAACAAATCATAAGATCAGGATCCAAACTGTTGCAAATAACTCATGTACTCAGGGAAATGCAAATGAAGAGGTTAAACGAAACTTAATGTAAAGGCAATTCAATAAAACGGAGAAAATGACATATTTTCAAACTTCTATCTATCTTCTAATCTGAGTCGTAAAATGTTTGGAGTATGATCAGACGCCGGGTTGCCCGACATCTGATCTGGCTCCAAATTGATTACAATGGAATGTATTGTTCTAGCATAAATGCATGTACACTACAGTGGAGAATCTGTTATTCTTTCCCAATAAACGCGTTTACGCTAAAAACTATTATATGCAGTGCAAACAGTTTGGAGCCAGATCAGACGCCGGGTAACCCGGCGTCTGATCAGGCTCCAAACTGTTTGCCACCAAGATAAACAAGAATTATCAGAATTGAACAAAAGTTGTTCTTTTGTACGTTTTAGTGCTTTGCGTTTGCGTACGTTTGCGTTTAAACGGGAAAGAATAACAGATTCTCCACTGTAGCATAGATGCATGTACACTTATACGTTATCTTTATAATTTGGATTTGGATTTCAATAGTTAGTACTACATGTACATTAAAATATCGAAGCATTTGGACTTTAAACGGAATCTACATCTTGTTGCAATGTGTTTGCGTTTCCATTAAACGGAACAAATCATTTCAAAATGAAGGCTTGTGTATAGTTAACAGTATTGACTACATCTGTTGCGTTACCACAAGCTCCTTTTGTTCACATTTTGACCTCAATTTCTGCCTTTACGCGACAGAAACCTTTCTCTCCGTAGCTTGCTTTCAGTGTTGAAGACAGATTTCTGTTTAAAGCAGGTTGGATGGAAATCAGCATGTTTGATGAGTATTTGCTTTACTTTCAGTTTGCTTTAAGCTACCGTCTGCGAGTATATAGGAAATATTTCTAATGGAGCATATTTATGACTGTATAAAGTGGCATTAATTTGTGGATTAATTAATTGAAGGCGTCAAAAGGCGTATTTATGGAGTGATTGATTAACGCAAATACACTGATATATGAGTGTCAAAATGTTGGGACCGTAAATAAACATTTTATCTTTGACTAAACAGTTTGCAATTTCACTGTAGTCGTGTTGGTGATATGAAATGGCTACACCGTTGGAACCGACCTTAATGTTTCTCAATGCGTTTGAACTAACACAGAAATGTCCATTGATATATGAATGGATTCAGATCAGACACAGAGTAACTCAGACGACCAGTGGCCAATGTTATAAAGCGTTTTAATTGAGACTGAGTTAGTTCTCAGCATTTGATTGGTCAGATTTGAGCATAGGCTCAAATCTGACCAATCAAATGCTTGAGAACGATTTCAGACTCAACTCAAAAGTTTTATAACTTTGGAGCCATGTTTCAATGTGATATGCATTCAGATTTCAATAAATCGTAAATATTTCCATAACCTATCAGAATGTCCCGACAAGGCATAGAAATAGAAATCTGGTTCGCCATTTTAAATCTACGTTCCTTACATGTAGTTCTTACACATAGTCATGTTTACGCACCCCTTGTGTACATGTACTTATATTATACATGTAGTACGCAGTCAATTTATACGAATACAAAGCAGAGTTTACATGTATTTATGGAAGTTTAAGACGAGTGGCTGCTCGACGCAAGAAGAACATTCCAAGGGAACCCTCTCTGCATCACCTGTTTCCTTCATTAAACATGTTTAATAAGTTGTATGTTTTTTGTGTGACCGCTTTACACAATTTTAACTATACATTGCATGCAAATATTTAAACTTTTGATCTCAACTGGGTGGCTGCTGAAGGACATAATACGTGCATGTGAACTTTGGGGAAGCCAAGAAATGACGCGTACACAAACGGATAATCTCGGCATTCTGTCAAATGAATAATGTCCGAAACGTTGCAAAAACTATAACTGTACCAATAAATGAAATTAATATAATGGCTTGCGCCGGTGGGCGTATCTCGAATGAAAACGTCTTCTCCACTGGTACAATAAAAAACAGACAATGGCATTCGCCGAGACGATGATGTTGCAATGAAACTATTAAAACAAACACTTATTTACTCGAATAAGTGTTTAAAGGAGTTCTAAAACCAGTTTGATTATTGAATTTGAATTCTTACCACTTAACCCTATCATCGGCGAATGTAATCATTTTTACGTTTTCGTAATATCGTCTGCTACAATTTGCCGTCTATAATTTCGACATTTTTACTTGAAAAAAGGTGATACTAGTTGTATACAATGTGCATCCATTCAGACGCCGCATTACAGTGGAGAAAACGTTATTCTTTCCCAATAAACGCGTTTACGCTTAAACTATTATTTTCACTGCAAACAGTTTGGAGCCAGATCAGACGCCGGGTAACCCGGCGTCTGATCAGGCTCCAAACTGTTTGCCACCAAGATAAAGATGAATTATCAGAATTGTCCAAAAGTTGCACTTTTCTACGTTTTAGTGTTTTGCGTTTGCATACGTTTGCGTTTAAACGGGAAAGAATAACAGATTCTCCACTGTATGTGCCGTCTGGTCGTGATCATACTTGTTGCAAAGTCTACTTTATTCGCCTATAATAGTTAAAGTGTTAAACGTCTCTTACATAGTTGATAGGATTTAACACCTACACTGCCTTACCCCGAGCACAATGGTTATTTGCAAACAGTTTGGATTCTGATCAGACGCCGCGTAACGCGGCATCTGATCAGAATCAAACCCGTTTGACACTCATTTCAATATTTCTTAAGTCACAAAATACCTAAAAAATAATTTTGAAAAATAAAAGCAGACGACAATTGTTTAGAATTGATGACGTCACGGCCACCAATAATCCTACAGGGCAATAAATAAAATGATTGGTGCAAACATCGTTTTAAAGTTTTATATTAAGACATTTTATCTAGAGATGTGATACAAATGTCGTTCTAGCTCCACGGTTATAAAGCGTTTAAGTTGTGTTTAAGTTCATTCTCAAACTTTGATTGGTCAGGTTTGAGCCTAGGCTCAAATATGACCAATCAAATGCTTGAGAACGACTTCAGACTTAACTCAAAAGCTTTATAACCTTGGAGTCAGGTGTATTGTGATCGGACATAGGGATATTTAATGTCTGCTCTGGATCAAACGGGTGTGGAGATGCGCATTAAGCCTCGTTGGAAGACAGGTTACCATTCACGAGCGTACTTTTGAAAACGTTTTTAGAAGTTGCTTTACTATATTTAACTATTTAATTCATTTATGCAGCGGGTTTAAAAACAGCGTCTTCCTGTGCTTATGAAAGTATTTCCTTACAGTGGAGAATCTGTTATTCTTTCCCAATAAACGCGTTTACGCTAAACTAAAACTATTATTTGCAGTGCAAACAGTTTGGAGCCAGATCAGACGCCGGGTAACCCGGCGTCTGATCAGGCTCCAAACTGTTTGCCACCAAGATAAAGATGAATTATCAGAATTGTCCAAAAGTTGTTCTTTTCTACGTTTTAGCGCTTTGCATTTGCGTACGTTTGCGTTTAAACGGGAAAGAATAACAGATTCTCCACTGTACAATACATGTGTACCGTCCTATACAAACGTTGACGAGACGCCATGTTTGGTCAAAAGTGGGTTCGTTTTAATAGGTTAAAAGAATGTTCCAACAACTTAATTGAAATACCAGACTGTGTAATACGTACGACAGTTACGATCTTTTACTTCTAAATTAGCTATAGTGTAAAACCATTATTTGTAATCAAGCCCTTTAACTGCTAAGCCCGACGACACTTACATTTGCAATCAGCTTGGATCCTGATTAGACGCCGCGTCATGTGGCGTCTAATAATGCTCCAAACTGTAAGGTATTCATACTAATGGCTCTTAAGTAAATAAACACGCATGAAACTACAAACTTGATGAATAAAAGTAAACGATGGTATGACAATGACTATGCTAAAAGAGTAATGGCGTCATACTGGCAATTAACTTGTTAATCTCAATTATATCTATAAAGGAAATTTTATGTTGTCATATACAGCTTAAGGTGTGTCAAGAACGACGTATCTATAAACACATCTCCTAATTATTTCCCAGAACCAGAGACACCGCATTGCCTGGTCCTGTCCGTGCACTGTGTACAACTTGTCACAATAGCTCTACAGTCAGAACTAAAAAAAACATAAACTTACAGACGAAAATTTTAGCAGATGAAAGTTTGTCCTTGAAAAGGTTAAAACAGTCGGTAAGATTTGAAGATGAAAGGGTAAAGAACAGTTGTATCACACACAGTAGAAAATATGTTATTCCTTCTCGTTTAAACGAACAATTAGTGCAGTAACATTTTGAAAATGATAGCTTGTTGTCAGTTTTGATAATTTATTTTACTCTGAGTGGTAAACGGTTTTGAGCCTGATTACTAAGTGATACTTAACTGACTCCAAACCGTTTGCACTGGAAATATTTCTTTCAGTATAAACGCGTGAATTGGGAAAAATTTATATATTTTCAACTGTGTAAATCTCTATCAATCATCTAATTTTACTCCATAGAGATATCACCTACGGTAACCTCGAGTCTTTATCAGTCAGGAAACTAATATTTCTGCAATATGAACAGTTTTCCAGACTAATGATGCAAGCAATTAAGAGTTAAGCCGTCGGTTAACTGAATATAACTTTGTATTGAACAAATGAAACCTCAGTGCAGAATAAACTGACACAAAAAGCTCCTAAAGGGGCTTTCTGCAATGTATATTTTCTCCATTAGGTTAACATATGTATCAAGAGATATCGACATAAAGCACACATACAAATCAAGGAAGAGAGTTACGTAGCACAAGTTAGAGAGAACGAATAGTAGAGAAAATGTTATTTTTTTATGTATATTAACAAACGTATTTGTGCTAAAACATTTATTTCTGTTGCAAAGGTTTGGAGCCAGATCAGACACTGCCAACTTTTTGCCACTCAGATAGAAATAAACGAGTTTGTGAGTTTTTTCTTCAAATAATGTATCGTTTTCAACATTTTTGTAAATTTCGTTTGTGTTTAACTTCGTTTAACTCTTTGAACCCTATTCAAGCATATATGCGTCATTTGAAAACAGGGTACCTTTGAGGAGTACACTTGTCCTATGCAAACAGTGAAGACCCTGATCAGAGGGCTCCTTAAGGAGCCCTCTGATAAGGGCCTTCACTGTTTGTTTTTTGACATTTATTGTAAAAATCAACTCTAAAAATAATGGACTAGACTAAATTGAAAACTAGAATCGTCCATTTGAGGTTTCAGGGAGGAAAGGGTTAAACGGGAAAGAATAGCATATTGTCCATTGTAATACGTGTTGCAATTATTGGTTTCCCAGAAACTGAAATATTTGTATTTTCCCATAAAGACGTATTTATGATATAAATACGTAAGCAATATCGTTATATGCCCATAATGATGTAATTTTGTCTTAGACATAGGTGAATAGCTTGTTGTTCCATACATACGTGACATAGTAATAAAGATCCCCGTCATTAGCCAAGGCTAAATAAGTAATTTTCAGTTTTTGCAAAGTTCAAGGCGTATCCAAATGTCAAACTCAGTAGTTAACAAAAGCAATGGAACATATTACAAATATCAATCAGATCATGCTATCGGAGTAGATAATCATATTATATTGCCCACAATTCTAATATGCTATTTGGAAAATACTACAATGTAGTTTATCTAATGATTGTTTCCAAAAGTGAAACAAAATATAAAAGTTGCCTTACCCCGACTATAATTAATATTTGCAAACAGGTTGGATCCTGATCAGACGCCGCGTAACGCGGCGTCTGATCAGGATTCAAACTGTTCACCACTCAGGTAGACATAAACGTCAACTTTTTTCAGATAGTTTATCAATATCTACATACTGTTACATCGCGCTTGCATTTAACATCATCTAAACGAAATACAGTGTTCCCTCTCTACAACTGCCCTCCCAATAACGATTCCCTCTTAACAACGACCCTTGTCTCAGTTCCCAAAACCGGACAATTATGACTAACGCTTTTACTGCTGCAATGTCGCCTGCTTAAAATTGTCGTCTGCTGTTTTTCTTAAAATTACATATAAGTGGACATTTTGATAGAATAAATATAATTATGAGTGACAAACAGCTTGAATCTAGATCAGACGCCGCGTTACGCGGCGTCTGATCTGGATACAAGCTGTTTGCAATATCAGCCAAGTCTTTATTTTCCCTCTCTATAACGACTCCCTCCGAACAACACACACAATCTGTGTCTCCCACTGGATGTCGTTGTAGAGAGGGAACACTGTACAGTAATAGTAGATATTGGTTTCCAAGGGACTGCAACATTTGTAGTTTTTCACAAAGACATGTTTATGATGTAACTAGGATGACAATATTGTGATATGCCTATAACGTTGCAATTATGTCTAAGCCATAGGTGAGTAGCTTGTCGTTTCATACATAAGTGACATCGCAATTAAATGCCCTTCGTAATCATAGGCTAAATAAGTATGTTTTAGGTGTCGCAAAGTTTAAGACGTATCCAAATTGAGAAAAAAATCAGAGTGTACATGTATCTAAAAATTATATCGCCCATAGCTCCAATATGCTATTCGGGGAAAAACGAGTTTATTTAATGAGTGTTTCATTTGTTTAAAACAATGTGATCTGTTATATTAAAAACAGTTTGAAAGTTTGGATGCCGACAAAATATATTTGCAAACATTATGAATCCTGAACAGATGCCGCGAAACATGGCAAATTATCAGATTTCAAACTGTTTGATATGTCAATGTACCTAATAGTGCACTATAAACTATAAATTTGAGGAATAAAAGCAGGCATAAATTTCATGAAAGTGAATATGTTAATTATGTTATCACATAAGCTGCGGTCTAGGAGTGATATAAGGCCATTCTGTAAATAACATTATCCACTAGTGGTATAAATATCCAAACTGATTTTGTCAATAATTGGCTCTGGTCCAACCTGTTATTCCACAAGATCTGCATGACGCGGGACATCAAATGACGTCATTTGCGATGACGTTACCATAAACAACGACACGTTTTGGCAGAAGATATATACAGCGGATGGACTTCAACCTACGGCTTTAATCAACTAAGTAGGGTTTTAAACCGTTTATGTGATAAATAGAAGTTTACATTCGTACTCATTAATTATCGTTTAAACCCTTTCCTTATGGAAGCGACTTTTAGCACATTCATTTTATTCATCCGCTGAAGAAATTAGTTCGAATATATACAGTAATGAATATGTGTCATATTTAATATTTTCCTTATTCTAGCAGGTAATAGCTTAAAGCAGGCTGAAAGTATTATATAGGCGGCATATTACTAACATCTTGTTTTAAACATTAGTATGTTAAACATGTAAAACCATTCTTTATAGATACTGTAACAGCGGTTTTAGAAGTGTGGAATACAAATAAAAAGTATAAAAATATATCTCTAGCCCTTTCGGCGCCAAAGTAACCATGAGGTATTGACCCCTTCACCGCTTTATTGTCTTCTGCTTTAACCCTTTCCCCCATAGAAGCGACTTTTAGCGTATATGATTTATTCCTCCGCTGAAGAAAATAGTTCCAGTTTATACCCTCATGAACAATTACCATTACAAATATTTTATATAGCCTAGCAGATTTTAGCTTAAAGCAGGCTGAAAATAAAGCAGAATGTGCCTTAAGGCACATTCTGCTTTACTTTCAACCTGCTTTAAGTGGTCACCTGTCTTCAAAACTAGAAACAGGCTATGAGGTAAAGGGTTAACAGTGTAGTTTGCAAGATTTTTTCAAAGTAAGATTCAATGTAGTGTTAGTAAAGAAATATCGATACTAGTGTCAAGCAGTTTGGATCATTATAAGACGCCGCGTTACGCGGCGTCTGATCGGGACCCAAACTGTTTGCAAAGTCGACTTTATGCGACCTCGGCGCCGAAAGGGTTAAAACATATTTCTGTAAGCAACCACCCACCAGTTACTAAATCTTAATATCCCTTTGTAAATGAGAGTCCACACTGCTTGCAACATAATTATACCTGATTTCATCATAGAAAGGCCGTGAAATCATTATTTATAAGACACACTACTTTTTATGAACTCCTTTTATATGACTGACCTAGAAGCAGATATGATAGCATAATAGATATTAAATGTAATAAATTTATAATATTGAGATTGATTTGAGCCGTAGTTTCACTGGTAAAACGATTTCATTGTTCTATAAACTGAGTCCAAGGTTATAAAGCGTTTGAGCTGAGACTGGCACCGAACCCTTTGCAAAGTAGACTTTAATCGGCTATGACGGTTACAGAAATGAGAACAAAGACCTCAATATCTTATATCATTTTAACTCATTATCCCCTGAAACTTCCAATGGACAAATCCATTTTACAAAGAATGTTGGCCCATTTTAGACTATCTAGGTGTTTTTTTTATATAATATATTGCAAAATGACAAACAGTGCAGTCCCTGAGGGCTCTAATCAGAGACTTCATTGTTTGCACTAACCAAATGTACCCTTCGCAGGTACACTTTTAGTAAAGGACGCATATATGCGTCACTAGGGCTCACTGAGTTAACAGGACTTTAATAAATATCACACTGTGCAATTGTCTTCCAGAAAATTGGTGTCGATAGCTATCCTCAGAGTTAATTCATCTGACATTTAGAAGTTCAAATGGTGTGGAACACAATGAGACATTAAATTACTCGATGCCTCATCTGGGTCCCGTTTCATAAAACTTCGTACGTCAAAAACGGTCGTAAGTCAAAACTTTAAAATACATTTAATGTCTGATTTCTCTATCTAATCCTGTCTTGTGACATCTTTTTGGAATCGTCTTTTCAAGACGATTCCAAAGAGATGCCACAAGACAGGATTAGATGGAGAAATGAATAATAAATGCGACTTTTATAATCTGACTTACGACAACATTTGTCTTACGAAGTTTTATGAAACGGACGCCTGGACCAAAACTATTTGCAACATTTACCACATGTTTCACATGCAACGTAAGTAAGGTTATTTTGAAACAGACGTTGATAGATATATACGTTTCCAACACTCCACGTGGTCTAGTTTTCAAACACAATTTAAAGAAAGTAAGTTAATCATCATTATTCAAAGTGTTTATAGAGTGCTATCTACATTAGCTATTATCTAGATGCATGAATTCTCCGTTAAGATTAATTAACCTAGAGCAGTTCTCTCTTATGTATCTTCTCTGAAAGGTTAATTAGAAAATATTGGCAACATTTTGGTATACTTGACAAAGTTTGCAACATAATATTGAAGATGGTTACCTCTAGGTTATAGCTATTACAGCGAAGATATTGCGGATTGCTAAAAAGCGGAGAAGTAATTCTTTCCCGTTGAAACGAAACGAAACATAAACGCATTCGAAGAAAATGTAGAAATTAACAGCTTCTTGCAAATATTGACGCTTTTTACTCTGAGTGGCAAAAAGTGTTACCTGGTCAGACACAGTTTTAAACAGCATCTGATCTGACTCGAACTGTTTTTAATGATAATAATTGATTAAGCATAAACGCGTTTATAGGAAAATGATATGTTTCTTAATTATAGTATCAAACACTCTGATAAGGGCAGTAAGGTGTACTAAGAGTTATTTCTAGGTACAGTACTCCCTCCCGACAACGACTCCCTCCTTTTAACGACCCTTGTCGCAGTTCCCTAAATAGGAAAAGTATGTCCATCCTATTCACGACTGCAATGCCGTCTGCTTAAAATTGTCGTTTTCTTTTTTTCCTAAAAATTACATAATGGACATTTTGACAAAAAACGTAATGACGTGTGACAAACAGCTTGAATCCAGATCAGACGCCGCGTAACGGCGCGTTTGATCTTCATTCAAGCTGTTTGCAAATGTAAGCCAATTTTTCTCCCAGTAACGACTCCCTTCAAGCAACGCACACACTTGTTCTCTCCCATTGGGTCTCTGTGTAGAGTTGAAGCGCTGTTTATTAAGAGAAAGTCTCCTTCTCGAAATCTCATATCAAAACGGTTGTACTTGCAGTATAAAAGACCAGTGATGTCTTGGGACTAAACAAGCCATAAACAATAAGTGCTTTTAAAGTTATAAGGTTGATTCGTTTTTGTTTTGATTTCTAATCCGACTTTTTATAGGACGCCCACTGACACGCATACTGTACTCTCAATGAATAAGACTGCTAGAAGTTTTAAGATAGGTAAAATGGAAATACAGTCGAAACTCGATACTTCGAACTCTCTTAACCCTTTACCTCATAGCCTGTTTCTAGTTTTGAAGACAGGTGACCACTTAAAGCTGGTTGAAAGTAAAGCAGAATGTGCCTTAAGGCACATTCTGCTTTACTTTCAGCCTGCTTTAAGCTGAAATCTGCTAGGTTATAAGAAATATTTGTAATAGTAATTGTTCATGAGGGTATAAACTGGAACTATTTTCTTCAGCGGAGGAATAAATTAAATACGCTAAAAGTCGCTTCTATGGGGGAAAGGGTTTATTTAACATCAGTTCTTTATTGATAAACAATTTAATGACATTCAGCGCAACCATGGAGTTTGTCCGGATCTAAACCGTCATATAAGACACTTTTCACTGTAGCTGACCGCGATTCTCGGACAACATGTGGTGAACTAAATATGGGGGTCCTCTCAAACCGTATAATGAGGTATTAAATTTAAACCTTTATAACATGAGCAGATCATGCGCCAATAAAACATGGATACATTTGATGTTTTCCCTTGAAACTACTGTTAGTATGCTAGGGGAAAACTATGCTAACATTGAAAAACAGTTTGGATCTTAAACAGACACCGCAGGGTGTTCGGATAGCGCAGTAATAGCGCACCCGCTTCTCAACAATGCAGTCTCGAGTTCGATCCCGCATCGGGGCTGTATCTGAGAGGGTACATTGGTCGCCGGTCAAAACACGTGGGTTTTATAAGGGCACTTCGGTTTCCTCCCACAGAAATGAGCGAATAAGCCACCATTTGATCCATTGAGAGTAATTTGAAACTTTAAACACTGTTTGACACTTGGTTTGAAAAGAATGATTGATACCGGCATTTCATATAAATGGATCTAGCTTAAGTCGGAAATACCCGAATTTCATTGTTTAAACGTGGCTTAGCAACGTTTTAACTTTAAAATATGGGTATGTTCGAACTAAAGCGAGTTCGAAGCATCGATTAAATGTTTATTCTCATTTCAACATGCGATTATATATAATATTTCTTGAACATTACAACTTAATTTAGTTGTTTACAAATCCCCATTACCGTTGCCATAAATCAGTGGAAATGAGTGGATTGGGCGCATTCTGAGAAGAAACTAGCCCAATATAGCTCGTTATGCCCTGGATTGGAACCCCCGGGAACAAGGAGAATAGGTTGCCCGGCTCTCACGTAGAGACGAACCTTTCACACTAAGCTCCAGGGGGACCGCGATAAAACTAAAAAAATAACACGGTGCATACAACAATATTAGAATTTATCACATAAACGTGCAAAATATAGAGGTCCGTAAAAATCGTACGGCCCACTGGGCATATATTTTTACTAATTTTCGAATCACCAAAATACTGTACTACTACGCCGAATTTAAATCAGTTAAGAGAATATAGACAAAACAAGATCACCACTAGGGATTTAAAACATTTCCAAGTGTCCTAAAAACATTATCCAAAAAAGTCCCGCAAATTTAGGCTGCAAATAAGGGCTACTTAGAGCTCTAGTATTAACAGTGATTCAGACTATTTTTCAAATGTCGACGTTACAATTATAGTGACGTCAAGTTCCAATAACGACGTAATTTTGAAAACAAAGCTAGATTCTAAATGTCAAATTATCATTTTAGTCAATTAGTACAAATTTAGATAGGATATGAATTCAAATTTTGAATATGGCACCAGAGAAGTCTTTTCACAACACATTGATGTTGTTTTTCTTTATATTTGTTTGATAGGTGTTTTTATCTACGGATGAATAAAACCGAATAACACCGAATCGTTTACCTAAGAGCCGAGTGCAAAAACGAAAGTAAGACCGTTCGGATTTTCGTGTAATTTGGTGTTTCTGTGATAAATAGGATATTAAATTCGTATGTTTTCAGTAGTGAATTTATTGAACTCGTTGGATAAAATGATATGTTGCTCGCAACGGCTCGCAACATATTATTTTATCCAACTCGTTCAATAAATTCACTACTGAAAACACACTCTTTCAATAACCTCCATGTCTATGTCTATTAGACAATGGCATTAAAGTCTATACTGTTCGTCTGTTTTCATAGTACATGTAGTTCCTATTAATCATCTACCCCTTAGACACGCCTTTTAGAGCATTTATGTATACTTATAGATACATTTTCATGATTCTACCATTGCTACCTAGTATGTCATAGGAAACATGTCCTTTGTCCTGAGTTTAAAGAAGTCTAAACTCTTTCCTCCCTGAAACTTTAAATGGACAATTCCAGTTTCCATTTAAGTCCAGTCCATTTCTGAATTTAAGGGTAGTTTTTGTCAATGTTTGGCATTATGGCAAACAGTGAAGACCCTGATCAGAGGGCTGCTTTCTGACAAGTGTACAATTCACATGTACACTGTTTGAAAAGGACGCCTTTATGCGGGACTAAGGTTCAAAGGGTTAAAGTTAAACGGAAATCTCTTTAAAACAATTCCGTCTTCTCCCATAAATGATTCCAAACTGTTGGCTGATGATACCAGAGCTTTGAACACAAACTCGTGTTTAAAAAGGCATGCTTCACCAACCAGAACATCTTCATAATTATAACCTTGTGTATACGCATTTTAAACTCTTTTGAGCTTTTTCGTGAATTCCATTTACTCTGTGAGACAGTTTGACTGCTTATGTCTCCTCGGATAACGATGGGGTTGTTTATCACTGTGCCACTTATGTATGACAAACAAGACACTCACCTATGTCTGAGACATAATTGCATCGTTCATGGCACATAACAATATTGTTTTTCAGTAATATCATAAACTAGTCTTTATGAGAAACTACAAATATTTCCTTGGAAACAATAACTACTATTAGCACTGCTGACATTGTGTTACGCAGTAATTCCTTTTACACTTTCACTCCCAATGACGTCAAAAATCACGCATTTGCAAACGGATTTGATCCTGATCAGTAGCCGCGTCACGCGGCGTCTGATCAGGATCAAAACTGCTTGGCATCTTACTTTGAAACGATATTGCAGACGACAATATGACGGCGAAGGGGTAATAATTTTTACCATAAAAGGGTTAAAGCACATTTGGACCCCTTAATATATGTTACCGTTTCATTCAGAAATTCAGAATAGCAGTGCGCTCCTAGTGCAGTTTTCGGCTTTACGTTGTCCTGCAATAAATAATCGTTCTCTTCAGCATTGATCTAGTTTATGTGACAGCTTAACATAACGTTTATAGTATAGTTTAAACTGGCAAATGTCCAGATTGCAAAATTATTAGTTTTGTGAATGATGACGAGGATCCTGATTGTGGCATCTGAATGGAATAAAATAAGATAAAAACAAGGTATACAATACTCCCTCCCTACAACGATCCTCCCGACAACGACTCTCTCCTTACAACAACCCTTGCCACTGTTCCCTAAACAGGCCCATTATGTCTAATGCTGTAATGTCGTCTGCTTAAAGTTGTCGTATGCTGTTTTTCTCAAAGTAAATCATCGGACATTTTCACGGAAAAAAAAACTTAATGAGGTGTGAAAAACGGCTTGAATCCTGACCAGACGCCGCGTTACGCGGCTCCTGATCTTGATTCAAGCTGTTGCAAATGCTATCCAATTTCCCTCCCGTTAATCACTCCATCCGAACAACGCACACAAATTTGATCGTTTGGTGTAGTTGTAGAGAGCTATATATCTACACTGCAATACCCTGCTACCGCGAGTGATTTAACCCACTCCAATAGCTTATTTTAAGAATTGAAATACAGATGGTTGCTGATAACAGGTTGAATGCAAAGCAGAATGCTGTTTTAGTAACATTCTAATTTACTTTAAGTCTGGCTTAAGCCTGTATCTGGAAAATACGTGCAATGTCATCCATGATGCTTAACTCTTACACTGTCGTAATATCGTCTGCTTTAAAAGTGGTGTCTGCAAATTAGACGTATTTATAATTTTTGGGGAACATCGGCAAGCAAGGGAATCGTTGTTCGGAGGGCCGTCGTAGTGAAGATTTTTACTTTACGTCTGCTCCAAACAATGTAGTATGTTACCGTTACGATCCAAAAAGTATGGAATAACCAATAGATTAAAATGATATGGTTATTATGTTAGCCATGACTGTAAGAGCTAAGTGAGTATTCACTTTAGATGAAGACAGAGGTTAAGCAGGTATGGTATGTCAGTAGTATTTATGTACTTCTGCTTATATGACAAACTGCATGACAACCAAAAAGGGAATATGAACATTGTCTAATCAATTGAAAACAATAAACATGTTTTTGATTGATATATGACATTTTATTCAAAATTCCATTCAAAATTCCATGAAATAAACAGAAACAAAATTAATAATAAAAATAACATGTAATTCAGCACAGAAGAGCAAAGATATGTTGGATACCAGCTGCCACAAGTGTAACAACCACCACGACCAGATTTTGATTCGATGGTCTAGCCGTAATGCAGATACACAGGCTTCCAAATTGTTGAGAACCGCCTAACAACACAAAGAAGTGCGCTCTTTGGAGGAAAAGAAATAACGAGGCATGCATGACTTGCAGACAGAGCCTACTAGATATGTATTTTAACCTAATCCAGTTTAGCTAAGTTTTTCTTAAATTCAAAACAGTGTACTAAATCCAATTTTGATCAGCTATCTTCGCGTTAACGTTCACTTGCTGCGTAAGAATATCTCTTGATTAATAATAAAAATCACATGATGCAAAATCTATTATGTGACAAAAGCTACAATGCTATAAAATTGGTAGGAACTCCTGCCAGATAGCAGCTGGATAAATATAGGTCAAACTAGAAATTGATAAATGTTTTATGCCGTATGCTTGACATAAAAGAATAATATAATGCAATGTGTTTTAATGTTTTTGCGGCTTTAGCCGGGAAATCATATAAACCAGATTTCAAATGAAATGCAAGACCTAACAATCCAATGTAATGCACATTTTGAATGAAAAGAAATAACGTACTTTTTTAAAATAGTGAATAACCTGGTGTAAATGCTCTTTTGGAGCATTTCAACCAATGTTGCGCACTGTGTTGCTGTTGTAAAGCTAGTGATTTATCAAAATTAACAAAGATATTTCCAATACAACTTTTGTTAGCACATTTTAGGAAGAATGCTGAAAAAGGGTTCCAAGTTTCAAACGGTTGCCTTAGGTAGATACTAGTATTGAGAAATGTTGTCTTTCAACAAATTAAACTAAAAAACCAACACAAACAACACAGTGGGCGTCAACATCGGGACTTTTTAGAAAGTAAGTAAAACATGACAATAAATCAAAAAATACATTTGATTAAAAGGTAAAAAAATATATTTTGCATTCGACGGGATTATTTATAATAATGTGATCAGCTTATACCGCTGTACACTACATTCATTTCATAGCATGCCTAATGGAATTTTAAATGACACCTGGTTCCAGCTATATATCGAGGAGGAAAAACAAAACAAAACAATAATAACTTTACACACAGTTATACTTTGAAAAACTGTTTTCGCAACAAAACATTTAAAGGCGTCAAAACCGCAGCGTCAGCAGATCTTTGATTATAAATAGTAAAACCTCATTTGTAAGACTTAATACGGTGGTACAGTGGAGAATCTGTTATTCTTTCCCAATAAACGCGTTTACGCTAAAACTATTATTTGCAGTGCAAACAGTTTGGAGCCAGATCAGACGCCGGGTAACCCGGCGTCTGATCAGGCTCCAAACTGTTTGCAACCAAGATAAACATGAAATATCAGAATTGTCCAAAAGTTGTTCTTTTCTACGTTTTAGTGCTTTGCGTTTGCGCAAGTTTGCGTTTAAACTGGAAAGAATAACAGATTATCCACTGTATAGATGCTTTTTTGCAGCTTAATACATTATGAAAACTAAACCAACAATAACTTAAGCCTAAGTTTCGCTTAAATTGCATATGTTTCTTGTTCTGTCAGTGGGTCGTCTTCTAAGTACAGTCGAAACTCAAAATTTCAAACTCGTTTAAATCGATCGTATCAGTATTTCATAAGTTGAATTTCATAAGTCGAACTCGCTTAAGTCCTGAAGGAACATTCTGCTTTATTCCTCGCTTAAGTCGAACATATCTGTATTTCAAAGTTAAAACGTGGCTAAGCCACGTTTTAACTTTGAAATATGAGTATGTTCAAACTACTGCTAGTTCGGCTCGGCGCCATATGATCATTTCATGTGTCACGGTGCCGTAAAACCCAACTCAATTTATCAATCAATCGAACTATTGAGTTTCGACTGTAGTTGCAACAGGTCTAACAATCTAAACCGACAAAGCACAACACATGCGATCATGGTTGATCTACATGTAATAGAATTAACCTTTACTTCAACACGTACAGTGGAGAGGTCGTTCCTTCAAAATAAAAGCGTTTATACTTAAAACACAATGACCATTGCGAAAAGCGTAGAACCAAATCAGACGCGAGGGTTGTCAAAACTGTTTGCTACTCAGACTAAAACAAATCGTCCATATCTACCAGAAGTGGTATTTCCGACATTTCATTGCATTGCATTTCGATTCGTTTCATTTAAACGGGAGATAGTAACGTCTTCTTCAAAGTAATACATTTAATCTTTGCTTCAACATATATACTATTTGTTTTGCAGAAGGTAAATGAAAGAGACATACCAATATTTACAATATCCATACTTCGAGCTAAAAGATACATTAATATAAGTGAAATACTAAACAAACCAAAAACCACCCTCTTTAAAGTTACTTCACACAGCCAGGAAAAGTTGGTACATGTAAGCCATTGAAGTTGGTTTCCTGTAATAAACGACATGTAGAAACTGGATATAGTCAATTTTCAATATCTCGAACTCACTAATCTCGACCATTCTGATATTTCGACACAAGAATTACATAATTCATGATCCGTTTACTCGAACATACCCGTTTTTCAAAGTTAAAACGTGGCTAAGCCACGTTTTAACTTAGAAATACGGGTATGTTCAATTTAACCGAGTTCGATATATCGAAGTTCGACTGTATTTTATTACACGTTTAAATAACAAATGAAATATAATTCAATGAGTTATGCCACATCTGAAATATGATAAACCGTGGTTTATTTCGATGATTGATTTTGTTGGTCGTTTAAGTATTTTTCATATCCACTACATGATAGACTGCTATGGAACTAAAGTTCTAAATAAGTCGCTAACCGAAATTGCTCTAGTCATACTTACAAATATTTCTGTGTTTTACTGTCGATAACTCTATCTCGCTTCAGTCGAACATGCCCTTATTTCGAGGTTAAAACATTTAACCCTTTCCCCCATAGAAGCGCCTTTTAGAGGATATGATTTATTCATCCGCTGAAGAAACAAGTTCCAATTTAATCAGCCATGACTATATAGTATAGGGAATATTTTCTATATTTTAGCACATGGAATATTAAAGCTGGCTGAAAGTAAAGCAGAAAGCGCCTTTAGACGCATTCTGCTTTACTTTCAACCTGCTTTAATTGGTCAACTATCTTCAATACTTGAAATAGGCTATCAGGTAAAGGGTTAAGCGAGTTCAGACTAGCTAGGTTAGACTGTAAACAATAAATCTACTATATTACAGGAATAGGGTTGTTAAAGTCGCTTACATCACGAAATGATACGTTATTACATTATAAGTACTATTCTATTTCTTATCTAGAACTATTTCTTACTCATTCCTTTTACTGCCAAATTGTGTCGTTTTCATTAACCCATTTAAACATAGTGTATGTATACTTAAGTGGACATTGGCAAACAGTGTAGACCCTGATGAGCCTGTCTCTTCGTTTTAAAGGCATTATACCCACTAAAAGCACAGGGCCGCGACACGATTGCTTTTTGAGAGAAAAAAATCGTCAGAAAGTATATATAGAGACAAGGGATACAACTGATTGTCAGTATATTCTCACCCCACCTCGACAAAACCGGGCATATCATGAATAAATATTGATGAAACGACACCCTTTTTGCATTTCTGTATAGCTAATATGATACCCTTCCATAAAAACATAACATAAAAACAACTGTAAGCATGCAATTTTAACAGTAACTGCGTCCACTCACTGAAATCATCGATTTTCGGAAAACGGGACAGGTGTTCGTTCATAGCTAACACAGCATTGGCCACTACTGTACGCTTGTATAGGCGGTATTTTCGAGCATTACAGTCATTGGCCACTACTGCACGCTTGTTTAGGCGGTAATATCGAACATGACAGTCATGCAGTTGCATAGATATACATTTTTGACACCGATCAAAGCTGATTTCTTCTTAAATCATTGCCGTACCAAAAAAGCTTACATGTACAAGAATAACTTTACTGCCGATGAAAACATGCTTATTTGTTGATGGTATGGCAATGATTTGAGTACAAATCAGCTTTTATATGTGTCAAAATTGATATATATGGAACTGTATTACTGTAATGCTCGAAAATACCGCCTAAACAAGCGTACAGATGTGTCTAATGCTGTGTTGGCTATGAACGAACACCTGTCCCGTTTTCCGAAAATCGGTGATTTCAATGAGTGGACGCAGTTACTGTTAAAATTGTATGCTTACAGTTGGTTTTATGTTATGTTTTTATGGAAGGGTATCATATTAGCTAGACAGAAATGCAAAAAGGGTGTCGTTTCATCAATATTTATTCATGATATGTCCGATTTTGTCGATATGGGATGAGAATATACTGAAAATCAGTTGTATCCCTTGTCTCTATATATACTTTCTGACAATTTTTTCCCCTAAAAATTAATCGTGTCGGGGCCCTGTGACTAAAAGCAGGTTGAAATTAAAGCAGAATGCGCTGTTAAGTTACCATCTGCTAGGATATAAGAAATATTTCGTATGTTGCATATTTATAACTGTATGAAATGGAACTATTTTATTAAGTGGAGGAATTACTTAAATGCGTAGATGGCTTATTTATGGAGTAAAGGGTTTATAACTACAATTAATACTGCATAGGTCAAACTACTGACAAATATTGAGACACCGAAGACCTGTTCACGCTCAGCAAATACTAGACCAATCAACAAGACACTTTACTTCAATAGTACAAATAGTTATAGCTGCAAGGTCGATCGAAAGTTGTATTAATATCATTTAAACCCCTTTCATTGCAAGAATATCGCCTGCCTTTAAAGTCCCGCCTGCTTTTGATTTTCTTAAATTTAGGTTTGATACATTTGTACTGAAAAATATCGAAATGAGTGTCAAACAGTGTGGATTCTCATCAGGCACAGTTACTTCGTGTCTGAACTGGAAACATATTGATTTCAAATGAAAATGCACTATGGGTAAGAAAAATGATAGGGTCCGTAATAAGAAAACAGACAGACTGTCAGTGACGTTAACACTGGAAGATGACTTAATCAGACATTCGTGATAGAAGGAGAAAGGTCTCAATTTATGAATTGTCTATTATCAACATCGTAATTCTCTCACTCGTAAAAATGACGTCACAGTATACCATAGAAATGCGACCGAATTCCAGATGACTACAAGAGAAAGAATGTTTTGCATACTTATTTTAAGTGTTTTCGTTTGTTTCTTTTTGTTGCGTGTTGTTTGTTTGTGCACAATATTCTAAATAACCCCATCCCTCTTAAAACATCGGTTCTCCGAAAACTCCATTTCAAACAGTTATAAGCTAGATAACGTACTGATTTCCTCGGCTTGAAAGATTTTGACATTAAAATTCAAACAAACTATTGATTCATTCACATATTAAAATGTTCTTCATTATATAACATCATGTCTGTATTCAATTTAATTCAACCCATTCTTCCATAAATAAGCCTTTTTTCGCCTCTAGTTATTCCTAAACTAAGGAAAGTAGTCCCCACCGAGGAAGTCCAGGGGCCCGTTTTACTAAACTACTTACGCAAAATTTTTGCGTAAGTCAAAATTTTAAATTTATATTTATATTTTTTATTATCACTTGCTACCAACAGCAAATAGCCAGATCAGAGGACGCGCTAAAAGCGCGTCCTCTGATCTGGCTATTTGCTGTTTGCAAACGTTTTTTATCGAAAAATAAGAGTAGAACGAGTTTGACTTACGCAAAAATTTTGCGTAAGTAGTTTAGTAAAACGGGCCCCTGAACACTATAACACAATAATACTTTAAATTGTACTTTCGAGTAGAAAAATTTAACTTTGATATACGGGTATGTTCTACTAAAGCAAGATCAATTTATCGAAATTAGACATATGAAATACTGATGAGGTCGATCTTAGCGAGTTCGAAGTATCGAGTTTCGACTGTATAAAGTTAACTCACACACTCTGTATCCATTAAGCGGAAAAACGAATTACATGTAAGTAGAATACATCTGTAGTGGTCGTGTTATGCTTAGCATTTTACGCCTTTGATGTATTCCTACAGTGAAGAAAAAGAGTTCAACAATATACATTCATGTATATGCAACATAAGAAATATGACCAATATCATAGCAGAAAATAGTTTAAAGCAGACTAAAAGAAAAACAGGGTGCTAATTAAAGACATTCTGCTTTACTTCCAGCCTGCTTGAATCGACCATGTCTTCACTACTAAAACCCAAGTTATGGCAAAAAGGTTAAGCCTATACACTGTAACCAGTGTGTATTATTACATGTAACCCATTACCCATAGGTTGTTTTCCATTTTGAAGACAGTTGACCTCCTACAGCATGTTGAAAGTAAAACAGAATGCGCCTTAAGGCGCATTATGCTTTACTTTCAGCCTGCTTTTAGCTTTTATCTTCTAGGGTATCAAAATATTTCTTAGGATACATATTAATGACTGTATAAAAGGGAACTATTTTATTCAGAGGAGGAAAAAATTAAAGACGTCAAAAGGTGTATTTAGAGGGAAATGGTTAAGAGAGTTTGTAATAAATTCTATTACGACCTATAAATAAAGTGTCAACGTTCTACAAATATGGCTATACCTAAGGTGGTACATGACATAATTACTTTGGTCTAACTCCATGAATTAATAAACGTATGAAACAGTTTCTCTACGATACCTTCCCTGCAGTGTTTATCGGAAATCTTGACAACTGCTTGTTACACCTGACAAAGTTTGCAGCAAATAATTAAGTTTCCTGGCTTGAAGTCTAATACGTTTTCGGAGCATACTTTCAATATAAAGAGCAGAGTTTATTTATGCTTTTCGGTGGTTTACCACGAAATAGCAGTGGATTATCACTTGGTAATCCACTGCAGTGGATTATCACCAATCGCTTTTATTATGAATTTCCCCGTAGGGCTCCCCAAGAATCGTAGTCAATCGTGTCTTATCGTTAAATTCCGGCAGTCCGATTGGCCGCGAACTACTCACCGGAAGAACACGTATCCAAACTCGGGAGCAACGAAGTAATTCGGATGACGTTAAATTAATAAATAAGTGACGTCATCGTATGGGAAACTTTTTCGAAAATGTGTTCGATATAAAGTTGGGGCTCAACACGGGGTAAATCATTTACTTTCGCTTTCTCAATTGTCGAACAATTTCGTTAAAAAAGTGGCTTAAAAGCATAAATAAATAGAATAATTGTATGTTTTCAGTATAAGATCGAATTTAATCCATTTCGTGAACATCAGACTGTTATATTTTCACTCGTGGCTTCGCCACTCGTGAAAATATAACGTCTGATGTTCACTCAATGGATTAAAATTTCTATCTTATACTGAAAAAAACAATTATCCTCTATATAAAGATGTCTTTATACATGTACAAAGTCATATTCAATGCTATAAAGAGCCATACACATGCCAATGTTCACGTATATGACTCTGAGCACACATGCTTCCTTTGCAAGTATCTACGTTTTATCCACATGCACATCCTGCTCATTAGATCGCGAACCTGAAAGTCATCGTGTTTGCAATGGATATCAGTTGGTTGACAATAAAAGTTGGTCAGACTTTCGTTTTATCCTTTTATATATATATTGGAGACTTTTCCCCCCAAAAAACGTGTTTATGCTTAAACAATAATTTCAATTGCAAACAGTTAGGAGCCAGATCTGAGGCCAGGTTATCCGTAAATGGTAAAATGGGCAATGATACATTTTCTGCTACCTTAACACAACGTTGTTTTCGTACCTTTTTTATTTTACACTGTCAATTAGTTTTAATTTTTGGAAATTAACCACTGTAAAGTTTTAAAGGTAAACTCATTTGTCCTAAGTGAAGTTTGTCTCTTGTTCAATCAAATCTGAGGACTTTGTACATAAAACCACGATTTCCACTAGGTGGACCTAAAACATATTTACAAAACAATAATTATTGCCTATGTTATGCTTCGTTATCAACAGATGCCGCACCATTTTGTATAGTATGTGTTGGACTCAACTACGACAGTAACTGAAATACATAAGCAATGGCAACAACTATGTTTGAACTCCTATTACTTTAACCAATTCATCCCTCGAACATAAATATAGCCAATACCAATTTCAAATTAAGTTATGTTCGTTTTGGCCTATTTATGAGTGTTGTCTCCGGGAAATGACAAACAGTGCCAACCCTAATCAGAGGGCTCCAGGGGCCCGTTTTACTAAACTACTTGCGCAAAATTTTGCGTAAGTCAAAATCGTTCTACTCTTATTTTTCGATCAAAAACGTTTGCAAACAGCAAATAGCCAGATCAGAGGACGCGCTAAAAGCACGTCCTCTGATCTGGCTATTTGCTGTTTGTAGCAATGGATAACAAAAAATATAAATTAAAATTTAAAATATTGACTTACGCAAAATTTTTGCGTAAGTAGTTTAGTAAAACGGGCCCCTTGCCCATGAATGGCTATCGTCATAAAGGCATAATATATACGCGGCTTTTGATCTGAATCCGAACTGTTTGCAACAAACCGTGAAGTTGCAAACAACAGGCAAAGGGTTTTTATTCATATTGAAAAGGTATCCAATTTCAACAAAATTATACATGCAAATAATCATCCTATATGTATATAGACTAGTAATTGTATACATGTGAAACATGGATTATACCGAGTGAAATGTTCAACTGTATTGGCCATGTACTTTTAATTTGTTCGTGGTGTTTCAGTGTATATTTATATGTAGTAAGAAGAATCTTTTGATGATAACATATATAGAAATACAGTGGAACTTCGTTATCTCGAATTAGCTTAACTCGAACTATCCGATATTTTGAAATATAAATTTGCCTTATTTCAAGCTCAGTTTAGGTGAACATACCCGTATATCAAAGTTAAAAACACGGCTGAGCCGCGTTTTAACTTTGAAATACGTGTACGTTCGATTTAACCGATTTCGTATTGCCAATCCTTTGTTTGACGTTTAATACTTTATAGAACTACACAATTCGTATACTCCCTCTTTGATACATTTATATTGCTTCTCTGGTATATTAAACGATGTGAATCAAATGTGGTGGTTGTAATCTTCTTTAAACGGAAAAAACTATATTCTAGTAAAAAAGAATAATAAAATGGACATTCTCTTGTTAGGAAAACGTAAGTGTCGTATTGTTGACAATAAAAGCTTGCCTTCTTAAAGAAAACTATCGTTTTTAAGACACAATACGGTCATTATACAAAGCCGATCACGTGTCATAATGTTTTATATATTAATCAGTTTTGTCACTGATGCTGCCTGTGCATAACAGGACTTATGTACATTATTTGAATAAAATTAAAACATCAACAGTAGACATTAGCAAACAGTGCAGACCCTGATGAGACACCGCCTCATCAGAGACTGCTCTGTTTGTCATTTGATATATGTTATGCTGAATGGACAACTCCTGCTATGTGGTTAGATCACCGTTGTATATCGTCAATGAAAACTTCCAGGAAAAACACGTGGTGCATTGCAATATCCAGTCATAAATGGGTCAACAGATAAAACAATCTAGCATCGTTGGCAGGCAGGTGTTATAGCCATGAAGTCATTTCTTCCCAAACTCATAAATCACGCCCTTATTGTATGAATTTTGCGGTTTCATAAGTATGGCAAGATTAAATAAACATGTGCAGTAGAACACATTACAAAGAAAAAACATTAGTTGCCGTCATTTTATTGTATTGCGTTTTATTGTTTAATTCCTTCGCCACAGATGACGTATGTTTGAAATGTCACCTGCTTGTTTCTATTTGACAGATATATCAATTAATTTGACTGAAACAAATCGACAATTTTGTCAAATAGGCTAAATCCTGATCAGACGCAAAGTAAATCGGCGTCTGATCATGATCAAACTGTTTTTAGTACCGATGTACTGGAGGTTAGCCCGTGAGTGGAATGAAACATGCTAAATTATTGGCATGCTAGCGGAGAAACAAGGATAATATTTGCAAACCGTATGGATCATGAAGAGACGCCGCGTTTCAGGATCAAAACTGCTTGAACTTTTTGCCATGTTGAAGAGAAAGAGTTGAAAATGAAAAGTCTTATATTTAGAATAGTAGTAGACGACGATTATTGCATTCAAAAACCTAGCATGCAAGGAGTTAAGACACGTTTAAAACCCGTTGCTAGCATTTCATTTGTTTCCGTATCAAATACGGGTTGCGGTCATGAGATATATTTTCAATTGTTTAATGTTAATCCTGTTTAGCACAACTTTACTGGTATTTAACCCTTTGAACCCTAGTCCCGCATATAGGCGTCCTTTTCAAACAGTGAACATGTGAATAGTACACTTGTCCTATGCAAACAGTGAAGACCCAGACCAGAGGGCTCCGAAAGTCATAATGCCAAACATTGACAAAAACAATCCTTAAAAGTCAGAAATGGACTAGACTAAAATGGAAACTGGAATTGTCCTTTTATAGTTTCAGGGAGGAAAGAGTTAAGAACGGGTTGGTGTAAATCAAAGTAATTCAGCGTCTGATCAGCGTCTAAATATAAATATTCCTTAGTGAATTTCTTGATTCAAAGAGAGAGCTTAAATCTAAATATTAAAACTGCATGTTTTACTGTCGACAATTTTGAAGGAAAACAGATCTTACAGGATAAGAGCTGCAAGAATACATCATGTTTTGTAAACTGTTATGCTTAAAATTTTATTACGTTAGAATTTGTTAGATTTATGGTTAAAAACATTGAGGTGTGATCGCAATTACTAAACTAAAACAAACATTAAGTGTCTTCAGTGGAGAAGGCGTTATTCGTTCCCAAAACAATTTGTTCTGTTAAATCAATTAAGTCTACTGCAAACGATTTGGAGCCATATCAGACGCCGCCTGTCCCGATACTTGATCTCGCATCATACTGTTCGTAGCACTATTAACATCGAATTTGGTTATCAGTTTAAAGCTAAATTGGCTCTGACCGGAATAACTAAAAGGTTCAACAATCTAACTCTACACACAAGTAGAAGTTACGATCAAAGCACAAAATTAATTGTCTTTAAAGATATAAACTCAAAATATATTCAGACCTGTATTGAGCAATAACATGGTTTAGTGTCTAACCAAGGTCAAGGTTATTGTCATTATTTAGCTGTTCCTGTAATAAAAAAATTATCGCCTGCTTTTATTATTCTAAAATTTAAATTTGAGATATTTTGACTTAAGAAGTAATGAAATGAGTGTCAAACGGTTTAGATCCAAATTGCTTACAATTAACAAGTGTACTCGGAGTAAGGCAGTGACCGGATTAATGTACATGTATATCAATTGACGAGTACCCAGAATTGGCAATTCCTGAAGAGGCTGTCTAAAGGGTATATTCCTTATTCTTGTAGCAAATGTCTGTTAAGAGTCTGCACTTTTTGCTTGTAAACATTCTAACAGGAAACAAATGAGCCGTGCCATGAGAAAACAAGTCGTATTGCATTGCAAACTGTGAAAATCAAGACCAGCAACGGCCTTGATCATCACTGTTTGACACTCACATGGGTCGAAAGCATTGTACAGTGGAGAATCTGTTATTCTTTCCCGTTTAAACGCAAACGTACGCAAACGCAAAGCACTAAAACGTAGAAAAGAACAACTTTTGGACAATTCTGATATTTCATGTTTATCATGGTGGCAAACAGTTGGGAGCCTGATCAGACGCCGGGTTACCCGGCGTCGGATCTGGCTCCAAACTGTTTGCACTGGAAATAATAGTTTTAGCGTAAACGCGTTTATTGGGAAAGAATAACAGATTCTCCACTGTAGCAGTATTATTCACGGTATTTGGTAGTCTAGACCAAACTCAGATACAGAGCCTGGTGTGACAGCGGGGGTCTGTACAGTGTTGCAATGTAATAACGCAGGTTTTTGTCATGGCATGGCTCAAGTGTTACATGTACCTAATGTAATTGCATATGATAGATATCTACAGTGGGTGGAATTTATATATAAATGTACATCGGAAGAATGGTCCTCATCGACATATCTGTACTTGACTAGACAGTTATCTGCATAAACTAATTAGACATCAAATATAAGTGATAGCACATCCAAATGCAATTAAGTTGCTTGCTAAAATCTGTTTTAAATACGTCGACAAGACAAGTTGACATGGAATCCTACGCTTTGCCCTTTAAAAGGATATATTCTGAAATAAGGTATATTTCAACATAAATGATAAAGAGTATATACAGTGAATCCCCTCTAAACCGGAACCTCTAAATACCTGAATTCTCTCTAAACCGGAAAAAAAGTTGTTTCCGTTTCCAACCCTTCTTTATTTTAACCTATTACACCATAAATATGCCTTTTTGCGCCGTTGATTTATTCCTTCACTGAAGAAAAAACATTCATGAATATGTTTCATCAAAAATATTTTCTATATTCTAGCAAATAATAGCTTAAAGCAGGTTGGAAGTAAAGCAGAATGCGCCTTAAGGCGCATTCTGCTTTACTTTCAATCAGTTTTAAGTGACCAGCTATCTTCCATACTAGAAACAAGTTATGTGTTAAAACCCCTCTTAACCGGATACCCCTCTATACTGGAAAATTTATGTTTCCCCCACACATGTCCGGTTTAGAGGGGATTGACTGTACTCATAAACCAATACGACATCCGCGATGACATTGAGTATTACACCAGAGACATGCACAGAAGAAGACGTCATTCTTGTCGTATATACGATAATACAGTGGAACTCACTTATACAATTGATAAGACTTTATTCTTTGCCGTTTGCCGTATTTCAATAAAATGTTTAAAATGACAATTTTTAAAAACAATTCAGAACGTTCATTATAATCTGAATGGCCTGATCAGACGTTGTGTTTGAATATTTAACATTATTGGGAAATAATAACGTCTCTGATCCGGGTATGCACTATTTCCCATGCTGCTATGAATGGTAAATAACAACGCTTAACACCTTTCCTTATATGAAAGCCTTTTAGGCACATTTAATTCATTCCTCCACTGAAGAAAATAGTTCCATTTTATACAGGGATGAATATGTATCATAAGAAATATTTTCTATCATTCTAGCAGATAGTAGCTAAAAGCAAGCTGAATGTAAGGCAGAATGCGCCTTAATGCGCATTCTGCTTTACGTTCAGCCTGCTTTAAGGTCATATATATTCGGTTCTAGAAACATCTCATGAGGGTAAAGGGTTAATTGTCAAAATGGACTTACACTCAGTGCAAAAAGAAACGCACATCGTGCTCAGGCGCAGATTAAGATACCTTTTTTTGAAGAAAATTAGATTAGAAAGACCATATCTCAAGATTTATTCAATTCTGCAACAAGTTCAGAAAAAAATACTCAAAAAACATTGTGCTGCCTTTTAACCATTTCCCTCTTAAGGACGCCAAAAAGCGTTTGCGAACAGTTTGGATCCTCGTCTGATCAGGATCCAAACTGTTTGACACTCGTATCGATTTGCTTTAAGTCATTCTACAATGAATTTTACTTTGAAACGATCTTGCAAACAACAAAATTGAAGCAGACGACAATGAAACGGTGAAGGGGTAAAAATCTCACGATTAATTTGGCAGCAAAATTAACTACAGCTTGTTTAAAACGCCGCACCGATTAGTACAGGTTGTGATGCTAATAATTCAATAATGATTTAATAATAATTCACAAATACGTTCCTTCTACATACAAACATATTTTGATAGAAAATGTGCGTTTCTTTTTGTGCTGAGTGTATTGTAGTTGACTATTTGAGGTTTCAGGGGTCAATGCGCTAAAAAGTAGACAGTAAAAGGTTTCAGAAAATGATGAGAAATTATTCGAATCTGAGTGACAAACCGTTTGGAGCCTGTTCAAACGCAGTTCCTACAATGTAATACCATCTAATGTGTCTTCAAACTGTTTACAAATGACATTATTGTTTAAACACAAAACGTTTATTTCGAAAGAGTGATATTTTTCTTCTTTTAATTCCTTACATATCGTTTCCCTAGAGTTTTGTAAAGCAAGAAATACGTAGTTACAAAATACATAAAAGCTAAATTAGACACAATTTAACCAAATGCATGTTAAAAGCTTGCCAGCTACAAAATTGCCGTCCGCATCATTTCTCCAATTTAATTCATATGGGTTGCCTTTGAGAAAATATAATCAGAGTGTCAAACAGTTTAGATCCAGATGAAATCCAGATTCTCATCTGTATCCAAATTGTTTGCATTAGTTTTCACAAATCCACTCGTACATGTAGCATGCAGAGGGTTAAGGACTCATTCGGTTACTTGAATTGAAATCGTAGATAAAGTCTTGGAAATGCCTAGTTAGAATACACACAGTTAATAATTACCTACTTGTATTAAATAACTCTCAGGAAACGCTTGCAGTTAAAATAAAGAAGACACATTATTTTCTTTTGCTTTGATATAAACATCGGCATTTATCTGTTATTCTATGCGTATATAGGGCACAGCATATATTTATGTCAAAAGGCATAGCCTTGGGTGTATTTAGTGAATGAACTGTTAGCGCGTCCGCTGTCCGTTCGTCATTCCGGACAAAATCCGTTTGTTTACTTTTTGTCCATAGTATATTTCCTTTACCACACTATCTAGGAATACCAACTTTTTTATGTGAGTACATCAGGGGACACCGGACTGTCGTATTTAATTATTAGGTCACTGTAACCTTGGCCTAAAAGGCAGAATACTGTCAAAATTTATGTTTAAAGCAAACAATTTCTTATACGTGTTCATTATCTACAGGCTGTCCCAAAATAACGGAACCCTAGTCCAAAGGTAGACATATATTTTAAAAGATAAATATGCAGTTTTGTATATACATCACTTGTGCATATTTCTGCCAAATTGCATTTATAAATATACATTGATTTTAAAGTTAAAAAAGCTAAAATCCTTTTGACCATGATATATTGGTTTTTGTGATTACACACGACAGCTTTTTGCACTGTTAAAGCAAAGTCTAAACACTCATGTAACTGTTTTATTCTTTACCTGTATACTTATCAATTGTCCAAGAACCAACACATATACATGCTGCGCATGCTAATTGAGTCTACTAAGTCGTCTTATTTTTTTAAAGAATTAATTACAAATTGCCTGTCATTTGAGCGTATTTCAACATTCTGGTCAGTGCATGTGGCACCAATGGCGGTTATGCAACGCTACACATGTTTAATTGATATCAAACATGGTCAGATTATTCTTGTCAATCAATTTTGTCATTCTTGTCATTTTGCGCTGTTTATTTCAATTAATCTGTTCAGTTTAGTATCCATGTTGGAAACATATTTCTTTTTTTTTTAAAGCAGAACATTTATCCCGACATTGCCAAGTTAAATTCAAATACTCGTGTCATGCAATGCCGCTGTGATAGAAATGACAGTTATATATTACGTGTTTTTTTATTTAATAAAGTACAAACTGTTTAATTACCGGTATAACAAATTACATTATAGACAATAAAATAAATCAAAATAAAATTGTGTGATGTTTCACTCAGTATCAAAGGCGAAACATGTGGATAGACGTCAAATCCCTGTACAGTGACAACGGCTAATTTTGCGCGCCACGTGTAAAGAAAAATCGATATCATGGGCAAACGGGTTTTTGATTGCTTTCATTAAAATGCTCATATCTTTAAAACTGCTTAATATTTTTAGATCAAATTTGGACGACATATGGCAAAATGTCGTCTCAAATTATCTATATATACTTTTTGATCCAGTTTTTTGGGACACCTTGTATGTAGTGAATCTTTTTTACAAGTGAAATCGGTTGTAGCATGCCTGACATATGCCTCCATTTCATTGAGAATAAAACATAGATATACAGTAGAACCTCTCTATAACAGCCACTAAGTTTTGTTGCTTATTGGGTGTTTAAGACAGGTGACTGCTTAAAGCAAGGTGACAGTGAAACAGAAAGCTCCTTTAGGAGCTTTCTGTTTTACTGTCACCTTGCTTTAAGATGTCACCCATCATTTATACAATCAAATAGCCCTTGTTTTAGTGGCTGTTATAGAGAGGTTTTACTGTATTGACTTCTTATCGAAATGGATAGCAGAATAACAGATTGTTTTTACTTAACAAATATCCGGACTGGATTCTGAGAATTTTCGGAAGGTCAATAATCGATACGGGTGGACAAAAAGTGTAGGGGTTGTCTCTCTTTGAGTGCACACGTATTAATACACACCGAAAATAGCCGACATGTGTTTATACGATATGCTAATGAGTTTTTACCGACTATTTCCGTAACATTTCGTCGTTATTCGGATATAAACAAACTGGATTTTTATATGTAACGATTACGACAGTGCCATACATTTCATGTTAGAAAAATGCTCGATTTTGGTAATTTAAGAGCAACATCATGGCTTTAACATTTTGACCTTTATCTTAATCCCTTCACTGCCTTACTACGAGTACAACGGTTAATAGCAAACAGTTTAAATCCTGATTAGACGCCGCGTAACGCGGCGTCTAACCAGGATTCACACTGTTTGACACTCATTTCAATATTTCTGAACTCAAAAAAATCAAAGCAGACGACATTTGTTTAAAATTGATGACGTCATGGCAGTGAAGGGGTTAAAACTAAACTTAAAGTATCCGTGCACATTTCTTATGTAACATCAGCTGGGGAGACAGAATTTAGCGTGTGAAACATAATGGGATGACAGAGTGTTTCCCGAAATATTTTTAGGTCGCTTTGAATATGACATTCGAACTCAATTATAGCAAAACGTCTGTCCGGGGATATTTACTACACCCCATCAACAAGGTTTATCAATTTAGTGTGTGTGTGTATCTTTGGAAACCAAGGGCTGCGAAAGGGTTGAATGACTTTTCTATTAGAAATGTGTTTTTTTCTGAGACAAGGAATGTATATGAATAATACAGTTTCATTTACTTTATTTAAATGAACAAACACATAGATAAATGAACGATAGCAGACATATATACAGTACAATTCGTATCAAATAATGTACAACTGTAATGAATACAGTAAACGTCTTTTATACTGTATACAGTTACATGTAATAAGCCTTGTTTTTAGTAGTTGTACTAAAGAGGTTTTATTGTAAATTTTCTTTTGCATCACATGTTGGGACAACGATCTGAATATTTGACAGCGTTAATCTGCAATTACATATTCAAAGACTTTCCCAGTTGCCCCAAGTCAACCATTGTAAACGCCCTACTACAGTGGAGAATCTGTTATTCTTTCTCATTTAAACGCAAACGTACGCAAACGCAAAACACTAAAATGTAGAGAACAACAACTTCTTGACAATTCTGAATTGATATTTAGCTGAATGGCAAACAGTTTGAAGCCTGATCAGACGCCGGGTTACCCGGCGTCTGATCTGGCTCCAAACTGTTTGTATTGGAAATAATAGTTTGAGCGTAAACGCGTTTATTGGGAAAGAATAACGTTTTCTCCACTGTACATATCACAATATCGTTGTTTAACCATATGACGCCTAGTGTCTTTTTAAGAGGACATTGGCGTTTCGCGGCGTCTCGCCAGGACCTATATTGTTTGATATTCAGTATGAAATGTTTAGCTGTATGTGAAAACACTGTAGTAACTTTAGATCACCATTATATTATTTATCTATAAACTTTCTAGTAAGCACGCAAGAGTTTATTATGAGTTCCAAGCATAAATGGGTTCAAACTACAGTGCTCCCTCTCTACAACGACACCAAATGGGAGACACAGATTGTGCGTGTTGTTCGGAGGGAGTCGTTATAGAGAGGGAACCTTAAGTGCAAACAGCTTGAATCCAGATTAGACGTCTTCATTATATTTATTCTTTCAAAATATCCACTTATATGTAACTTTGAGAAAAAAAAACCCCAGCAGACGACAATTTTAAGCAGACGATATTGTAGCAGTGAAAGCGTTAGACATAATTGTCCCGTTTAGAGAACAACGGCAAGGGTCGTTATAAGGAGGGAGTCGTTTTTGGGAGGGTCATTGTAGAAAGGGAACACTGTAGTCGTCTATATTTATCTTAAAGATGAAGAGAATGCAATAGCAGCTTCAACCAGTTTTTTGACCCCGATCAGACGCCGTGTTTCGTGGCTACTGGTTTGGATTCAAACTGTCTTTTCCGTACTGTAATTTCGCGATATGCCAGTAAACCACAGTGTTCCCTCTCTACAACGGCCCTCCAAACAACGACTCCCTCTCTACAACGGCCCTCCAAACAACGACTCCCTCTCTACAACGGCCCTCCAAACAACGACTCCCTCTCTACAACGGCCCTCCAAACAACGACTCCCTCTCTACAACGGCCCTCCAAACAACGACTCCCTCTCTACAACGGCCCTCCAAACAACGACTCCCTCTCTACAACGGCCCTCCAAACAACGACTCCCTCTCTACAACGGCCCTCCAAACAACGACTCCCTCTCTACAACGGCCCTCCAAACAACGACTCCCTCTCTACAACGGCCCTCCAAACAACGACTCCCTCTCTACAACGGCCCTCCAAACAACGACTCCCTCTCTACAACGGCCCTCCAAACAACGACTCCCTCTCTACAACGGCCCTCCAAACAACGACTCCCTCTCTACAACGGCCCTCCAAACAACGACTCCCTCTCTACAACGGCCCTCCAAACAACGACTCCCTCTCTACAACGGCCCTCCAAACAACGACTCCCTCTCTACAACGGCCCTCCAAACAACGACTCCCTCTCTACAACGGCCCTCCAAACAACGACTCCCTCTCTCCAACGACCCTTGCCGCAGTTCCCTAAACAAGACAATTATGTCCAACCTTCTAACGACTGAAATGTCGTCTGCTTAAAACTGTCGTCTGCTGTTTTTCTCAAAGTGACATAATAGCCATTTTGACTGACAAAAATTCAATGACGAGTGACAAACAGCTTGAATCCAGATCAGACGCCGCGTTACGCGGCGTCTGATCTGGATTTAAGCTGTTTGCAAATGTAAGCCAATTTCCCTCCATACAACGACTCCGACTGGACAACGCACACTATTTTTGGTCTCCCATAGAATGTCGTTGTAGAGAGGGAGCTCTGTATAACATCTCTTATGCTCGAGACTTTCAGGTTAATCGACCTCTTCTGCCTGCTAAAAATATTCTTATTTTCAGATCAATTACATGTAGCTTGGTATTTATTACTTTTTTATGAAATACCAATGTCGTGATTCTTTAATAAGTAAAAACAGCCAGTTAGATAATTCGATACCCCAGAAAAAGTATATATTGATTCAGACCTTCTGTAAAATCTTTGAGAATACGGGAAAAGTTTAATGGCATGCATGTGTATTTGTAAGTAAGATATTGATAAGTGACTCTTAACACTTCTCTGAAAACGTACCTCACTATGTTTAACTGCGTTGGCTTTAGACATGTGTATGTTTAAGCTGAATAAAAAGTTTATATGTAAATTACTAATCAAAGAAAAATGGATATTTTACAAGTCAATCCTCTAGTGTTTGTAAAAATGTATTCCCCGAAGCTCTTCATAATGTATCCGCACCTTCAACAAAACAAAGTATGGGGGTACAGTGAAACTCACTGGAAACGAAATTGGAAAAATACTATTCACCATATTTAACTAATGTAGCGGAAAATGGACATGATATCACGAAACCTGGATACAACTTTATGCAATCAGATGGACCCAATAACGTGTTTGTATATTGGAGAAGATGCTATTCCCTCCCGTTTAAACGCAGGCGAAATACAAACGAAATGCTATAAGATTAGGAAAATGACATTTTCTTATAATTTCTAACGATTTATTTTATCCTGAGTGGCAAACAGTTTAAAGCCTGATCAGACGCCTGGTTACCCGATATCTGATCTGACTCCAGCTGTTTAAAATGGGAATAATAGTTTTAACACGTTTATTTGGAAAGAATAACGTCTTCTCCACTGTAAGTGAGTGTCGCTGTATGGTGAGCTATCGTGATATACGTGGTTGGGTTTCTTCATTTATGCAGTGGATAATCTGTTATTCTTTCCCGTTTAAACACAAACGTACGCAAACGCAAAACACTAAAATGTAGAAAATAACAACTTCTTGACAATTCTGACTATTGATATTTAGCTGAATGGCAAACAGTTTGAAGCCTGATCAGACGCCGGGTTACCCGGTGTCTGGTCTGGCTCCAAACTGTTTGTATTCGAAATAATAGTTTGAGCGTAAACGCGTTTATTGGGAAAGAATAACGTTTTCTCCACTGTACGCAACAAGCCTGTTTAAAAAAATATGATAAGTGTTCGATTTTATTCTCGGCGAAACTAAAGCCAAGAACTCGCGTTCGTTTACGGAAAAAATGTTTGAAGAGGAGTATCTATTTTGCCTTGAAATTAAAATTCCCCCGATATTGTAACACTAACCTTTTCATTTTAGATATATGTTTGCCGAATTCAAATAACTATTTCCGTAATGAATATATATTGATATAAACAGTAGAGACTCTTTTATGCTTTCCCGTTTAAACGCAAACGTACGCAAACGCAAAGCACTAAAACGTAGAAAAGAACAACTTTTGGACAATTCTGATACTTCTTGTTTATCTTGGTGGCAAACAGTTTGGAGCCTGATCAGACGCCGGGTTACCCGGCGTCTGATCTGGCTCCAAACTGTTTGCACTGCAAATAATAGTTTTAGCGTAAACGCGTTTATTAGGAAAGAATAACAGATTCTCCACTGTATGTATTATGTAATACAACCGCCAAAACATTGTTTTGGTATCCCCTTTACTGTCTTTCTCCGAGTACACTTGTTGTTTGCGAACAGTGTGGGTCGTTATCAGATGCTGCGTCACGTGATGTCTGATCAGGATTCAAACTGATTGGCATTCATATCAATGTTTCTGCGGTCAAAATGCCTATAATCTAAATTTAAAGAAATACAAATAGATAATAATTATTTAATGCAAGTGATGTAATGTCAGTGAATGGGTGAAACTAATGTGTGGGCTTATAGTCTCGATAGCGGAGAAAACGTTATTCTTTCCCGTTTAAACGCCTACTAAACGCAATGTAATACAGTGGAGAATCTGTTATTCTTTCCCGTTTAAACGCAAACGTACGCAAACGCAAAACACTAAAACGTACAAAAGTACAACTTTTTGACAATTCTGATAATTCATCTTTATCTTGGTGGCAAACAGTTTGGAGCCTGATCAGACGCCGGGTTACCCGGCGTCTGATCTGGCTCCAAACTGTTTGCACTGCAAATAATAGTTTTAGCGTAAACGCGTTTATTGGGAAAGAATAACAGATTCTCCACTGTAAACCGTAGAAAATGTTGAAAATTGTTACAATTTATTTCAATCTAAGTGGCAATCAGTTTGGAGCCTGATCAGACGACGGGTTACCTGGTGTGTCAGGGATCTGGCTCCAAACTGTTTGCAGTAGATATAATTTAATCGTAAGTCTAATTCTAATATCAGCATCAAAATACCTTTGACAACAAATACTGCAGTGTCACGTCCGATCATAATTGTGTCTACGTCCTTCGCTGCTAAGACATATTTTGCTTAAAAATTCCAAATTAGTTGTGTTTTTAATTCAAATATAAAGCATTGGCCTGACAAACTAAACATCGAGTTTGAAAACAATTGTATAATAATTTGACGCCAAGTTTATTGGCGTCTCATCAGGAGCCAAACTGTTTTACACTCTCAAAACAAAGAAATACGATTGTCATGCAGTTCAGATTCACAACAGATTTACTAGATCTAGTTACAAGGTGTCTGAACTGGATTCAAACAGTTTGTAAATGGTAACTGAATTGGGAGAAGAACCTAATAAGCAAACATTGCTTTCGTTTTAATCCTAAAGTATATTTATGCATTTATTTGTATGATAAAAAATATGAACCATTCGAAATGAAATATGTTTAAACTAACTGAATTGACATGGTTAAAGTGTGGCCTTCTATGAGAATTACTAGACGTAATATAATATAACATATATACCGAAGATTTATAGAAAATTTACAAAACGAGAAAAATATTATTTCAAACTGTGAAATTCCCCGTGAGTTGTTGAAGGTATTCCAACACTGCAAATAGGGTAATTGTAATGTGAAAATGATATTATGAATGGATACTACATGTAATTCCCGTGTCTTGTGTGAAATATGGAGACTTTTCGCCATCACTTCTCGAACATATATGAAATATTGTATATAGCCTTACAGGTAGGAAAATATGCGAGAAAATTAAAAGACAAATATTCCTGAAAGGTGATTTTTACCTATTCTTACCTAAAATACTGATATTTTTATGTCATGCCTATGCCAGAAGACGTGAACATCACAAAATTAAAGTTATTGTCCCAATATTTGCATCATATGCTATGGAAAATTAAAAAATCTGAACCGTCCTCCTAAAAATATTCAATATTTTCCATACGATTTTACACTATATGACAGATTGTATGTTTGTACAATAATGAAAACTTGGGCAAAGCAAACCCCTTGCTTATTTTTTCATACAATACTTACGCAATCTAAATCCAAAATATGAACACATTTGGCCGCATCTGACTAGATTTTTTAATTTTTTCTTCGAAAAAGTGTTGGAGACCTTGAATACTTTATAAAGACTGAACAATAAATTTGGTTTATAATTAAATATATTTGCAAGTTAATGTCAGGCGCATTTATAAACATATAATCATTGATTTAGGAAAAGGTTTTGTTTAAAAAAAGATATAAATTTCAAAGAAAAATATATTGAGCTCTGTCGGGATTCGAACCCGTGCGGGGAAGGCCATGCAAATTTACAAGACGAGATTTGCAACATTTCGGACTACGTTCGGATACTTTTTAACATTATCGTCCAGGTTTTATATGGGAGTGTTCGATATATTCCGTGAGATAACACGGAAAAAGGGCGATCTTCAGTCTATGTATACCTTAACTTTTTGACATCATGAAGGTATTTATTCATCCGCGGTGTTCGGCCTACATAAGCCGTAATCTATGAACAACTTTCCGCCTTAACCCTTTTACTGTCATGACGTCATCAAATTAAAACAATTGTCGTCTGCTTGTATTTAGATTTGAGTATTTTGAATGAAATAAATATTGAAATAGGTGTCAAATAGTTTTGATCCTGACGTTACACGGTCTGGATCCATGCTGTTTGCAAATACATGTACACTGGAGAAAACGTTATTCTTTCCTAATAAATGCGTTTACGCTAAAACTATTATTGCCATTGCAAACAGTTTAGAGCCTGATCAGACGCCGGGTAAACCGGCGTTCTGATCAGGCTTCAAACTGCTTGCCACTCAGACTTACATGGATAGTCAGTATTGTCGAAAAGTTTTCTCCTTCTACGTTTAATTGCGATGCATTTGCGTTTAAACGGGCAAGAAAAACGCTTTCTCCATTGTACATGTACAGTGGAGAAAACGTTATTCTTTCCCAATAAACGCGTTTACGCTAACATTATTATTTGCAGTGCAAACAGTTTGGAGCCAGATCAGACACCGGGTAACCCGGCGTCTGATCAGGCTCCAAACTGTTTGCCACCAAGATAAGCATGAAATATCAGAATTGTCCAAAAGTTGTCCTTTTCTACATTTAATTGCGATGCGTTTAAACGGGCAAGAAAAACGCTTTCTCCATTGTACATGTAACTATTGTTCTCGGGACAAGGCAGTGAAGAGGTTAACCCACGTGTGCCTAGTGTCCCATAAAAGGGACAGGCAAACAGTGTATACTCTGATCAGACGCCGCATAATGCGGCGTCTGATCAGAGTCTACACTGTTTGTTGATAGCAATTTCAATATAAAACAAAACAAAAATGAAAATTTAGATTAAGCAACCCTTACATAAAAAATGAATAAATCGAATTATTAAGCATGGAAGATTTCACTTGGCATAAATTGGTTAAACTTTGTATTTAAAAGAATCATTTAAAAAAAGATAGATACGAAAACACGTGCTTATTAACATTCACTTGTCAACCCGTTTTTAGCCTGGGTCCATCTGACGAAACGACGCACAATAAAAAAAATTAAAATGCATAAGAATTTCAGATTTCTCCATCTAATCCTGTCTTAGTTTAAACATAAAATTACACATGCAAACGTACACTAACAATATTTAGAAAAAGTGTTGCAACGAAATGATAAACGTGTGAAACTTCTTTGGAATCTTCTTGAAAAGACGATTCCAAAGAGATGCTACAAGACAGGATTAAATGGAGAAATAAATAATAATTGGGAATTTAAGATTTTGACTTACGACAATATTTGTCATACTACATTTTGTAAGACAGACCCCTGGCGTCTACTGAGGACATTGGCAAACATTTGTAGACAGTGATGAAACATCGTGATGTGCAGCGTCTCATCAGGATATGCACATTTTGCTACTTAAAAAGAACAAAAATCTGCTATATTGAAAACACTGTACTGTCTTTAGATCACCACTGTACAGTGGAGAATCTGTTATTCTTTCCCAATAAACGCGTTTACGCTAAAACTATTATTTGCAGTGCAAACAGTTTGGAGCCAGATCAGACGCCGGGTAACCCGGCGTCTGATCAGGCTCAAAACTGTTTGCCACCAAGATAAAGATAAAAGATCAGAATTGTCCAAAAGTTGTTCTTTTCTACGTTTTAGTGTTTTGCGTTTGCGTACGTTTGCGTTTAAACGGGAAAGAATAACAGATTCTCCACTGTATAATGAAATATACTAGCAAGCACATATGAAGGCACCATTACTATTTCCAGGCATAAATTACATTGTCACTGCAACATTGTCTTCTTCTTAAACCGTCAACCCCTTTACTGCCTTATAATGGTAATTTGCAAACAGTTTGGCTTCTGATCAGACGCCGCGTTACGCGGCGTCTGGTCATGATCAAAAATGTTTGACACTCCTCTTAACATTGATTTCGTCAAAATACCAAAACTTTTAATTTGAGAAATAAAAGCAGATAACAAGTGTTAAAAATTGATGTAACCATGGCAATGAAGTGGGTAAGCAAATGTTTTCGGGCTTGATGGTGAAAAGATTCATCAATTTTCTGATTGAAATGAACAATGCCATGTTTTTATTTTTCTCTTATTTAGGAATATCATCATAAATGTAATTACGGGTTTATTCCTATAACAATAGGGTATACATGTACATCTAAGGGCTATGCTAATTGGTACAAAACCTTTCTTCCCTTTCTTTTACCCCACATCGCAAATTGACTAAAGCAAGATCAAACGCCACGCCACTTTGAATGTCTTAATAAAAATAATTCTATACAAGGAAGGAGCGGCATTCGTTCCCTATAAACCCTTTCCCCCATAGAAGCGCCTTTTCGCGCATTTAATGCACTCATCCACTGAAGAAATACAGCGCTCCCTATCTACAACGACACCAAATGGGGGACACAAATTACATGCGTTGTTCGGAGGGAGTCGTTTTAGGGAGGGAATTCGGCTTACATTTGCAAACAGCTTGAATCGAGATCAGACGCCGCGTAACGTGGCGTCTGATCTGTATTCAAACGTTTTGTCACTCGTCATTAAGTTATTTTACTGTCAACCTTTATGTAACTTTGAGACAAACAGCAGACGACAATGTTAAGCAGACGATATTTCAGCAGTACAAGCATAAGACATAAGTAACCCGTTTTGGGAACTCCTGCAAGGGTCGTTGTAAGGAGAGAGTCGTTGTTGGGAGGGCCGTTGTAGGGAGGGAACACTGTAGTTCCAATTTATACAGTCATTAATATGTATCAGAATAGATATTTTCTTTATTCTAGAAGGAGGTAGCTTAAAGCAGGTTGAAAAGTAAAGCAGAATGAGCCTAAAGCCGCAATCTGCTTTACTTTCAATCTGCTTTAAGTAGTCACCTATTTTCAAAACTATAAACAGGTTATGGGGTAAAGGGTTAAATGAGCGAAACGCAAATGCAGTGTTATAAGATATGGAAAATGATAACATTTTTTCAATATTAACTGTTTTTGTTTTGTTGTTGTTGTTTCAACCGTTGTGGCAAACGATTTAGTGCCTGAAGAGACATCGGGTTACCCGTTATATGATCAAGAATTAAAATGTTTGCAATGGACATCAAAATTAATGTTAGTACATGTATAAATGCGTTAATTTGGAATAAAAGTAACGTTTCCTCCATTGTACAGTGGAGAATCTGTTATTCTTTCCCAATAAACGCGTTTACGCTAAAACTATTATTTGCAGTGCAAACAGTTTGGAGCCAGATCAGACGCCGGGTAACCCGGCGTCTGATCAGGCTCCAAACTGTTTGCCACCAAGATAAACATGAATTATCAGAATTATCCAAAAGTTGTACTTTTCTACGTTTTAGTGTTTTGCGTTTGCGTACGTTTGCGTTTAAACGGGAAAGAATAACAGATTCTCCACTGTACATGGATGGACCTTCAGATGTCGAATACTTTTTGAGTCTTGTCAGGATCCAAACTGTTTGACATTTGTGTTAATGTTTCGACAGAAAAACAAAAACTGACTAAAGGTAGAAAAAAAGTTATCATATTCCATATTTTATGTCATTCCGTTTGCGTTTTCTTGTGCTTTTAAATTGAATGAATAAGGCTCTCTCAACTGTACAAAGATGACAACCAATCAAAGACGCTTTTTGTTATCTACGTTAAAGCTTTTTCTTAGTACAGCGTTCCCTCTCTTCAACGACATCCAGGAGTCGCATGACTACCATAAGTTGCTCATAAAAATCCTAAGACTTCCAAACTATTTGACAACCACATCCGGAGAAATTGAAAGAATAAATCCGAAGATTTCGGGAAAATCTGGAGATATGGCAGCACTGGAGTCGTTATAGGGAGGGGCATTTAATTAAATTTGCAAACAGCTTAAATACAGTGTGACTTTGCGTTTGATCTGTATTCAAGTTGTTTGTCACTCCTCATCCATTTTTTCTGTCAAAATGTCCATTATGTTACTTTGAGAAAAACAGCAGACGACAATTTTAAACAGACAATATTGCAATTTTTAAACGTTAGACATAATTGCTATGTTTAGGGAACTGCGGCAAGGGTCGTTGTATGGAGGGAGTCGTCGTTGGGAGGTCCGTTGTAGGGAGGGAGCTTTGAAGCTTGATTTCAGGTTTTTTGATACAGGTACATGTAGTCGGTTAAAGCAATCTGGAATTAAAGTAGAAATCTAATTCAAGAGCGTTTTGCTTTATTTTTAGGCTGTTTTAAGCTCCCTTGTCAGGATGCAGGAAAATGTTATATAGCTCTTAAACTTTAAAAGGTAGTACATGTATCAAGAAAAAAATCTCTGTGAGGATTTAGCAAATGTGCTAAACATGCTTCTATGAGATCAGCTTGTCTTTAACATTGACTCATGACAGATCCTATATCTCCTCCACTGTATGTTATGAAACGTCCCCGTGTGTCCCATGGTGTATTGAAACTGACAAGACTACTGAATATATGTGAAATGTAATTCTAGTTTATCCGTGTAACCTACATGGAAAACTCTAATTCTGAGCGAAATGGAGTTAATGTTAAATAGGTACTGATAACATGTTTATACTAGAACGTACTATGTAAAGCAACCACTTGAAATAGCCAGGTAATTATTTTTATATAACGGCAGTTCCTGCTTCAAGAGGGCATAAACATACTGAAACACTCATAGAAAAACTTGTACCTAACGTTTGGTCCTTGTTTTGTTAAGTTGTCGCATTCCAAAGATTTGGATTATGTCGGTTAACCCTTTCGCCCTCAATGACGCTTAAAATCGCGCTTGCAAACATTTTGGATCCTGATCAGACGCCGCGTTACGCGGCGTCTGATCAGGATTCAAACTGTTTGACACTTGTATTGAAATTACTACAGTCATGCTGCTTTAGTTTTTAACTTTGAAACGACATTGCAGACAACAAAATTGAAGCAGACGACAATGAAACGGTGAAGGGGTAAAAATCTCACAGATTTTTTTTAAGTGAAAAGGTTAACCATTTCTCTAATCCCTTCGCTGACGTGATCATTGCTTTAAACACTACTCGTCTGTTTTCATTTCTCAAATTTGAAGTTTATGTACAAAGACTAAAGTAATGTAGTAAAGAATGTTAAACATTTTGTGGATTCTGCACAGACGTCGCGTAACGCTGCGTCTGATAAGTATCCAAACTAGTTGCAAATAACCATTGTACTCGGGGAAAGGCATTGAAGGGGTTAAGAGTCTTAATGTTTTTCAGGCTCTTCAGGAAAGCTAACAAATATTTCAAGGTCTTAATAATGAAATACATTCATGCGTGGTTGTAACTCATGGATATTTTAGTCATATGAGGTCAGTATTCAGTAAGTATACTCATAGATCGTGCTTTAAATATCATTTTATTAATCCTGTTCTGGGATTTATTATTATTGGGAATTAGATATATCTTACATTTACAGTAAGTAAACTTTCTGTGACACTGCCATCGTGGTTCTTAAGAACGCTTAATCCATTACCCAATAGCCTGTTTCTAGTTTGGAAGACATGTAACCGCTTAAAGCAGATTGAAATTAAAGCAGAATGCGCCTTAAGGCGCATTCTGCTTTAATGTCAGCCTGCTTTAAGCAACCGTCAGCTATGATATAAGACATATATATTTTATGGTACATGTTCATGACTGTATAAATTGGAACTATTTTCTTCAGTGGAGAACTAAACTGAATGTTCTAAAAGGCGTTAGAACTATGGGGGGAAAAGGTTAATACAGGCTGTACTGTACACATAAACTTTTATTGCTTTCTACACGATATGTGTGTATTTGTCGCCAGTACAATTTGTTGTCTGCAACAATTCTCAAATTTGACTTTAATGTTGTTTTTTCTTTCAGAAAATATCACCAGAGTGTAAATTGCATATAGTAGTGTTGTCTGGCTTGGCAGGGAATTACTGTAAAACCGGTTTTATTCGCGAGAATATAATTTACGCGTTAATTCGCGAATGTGTTGCCTCGCTTCCCTAGTTTTGAAAATAGGTGACTTCTTAAAGCAGGTTGAAAGTAAAGCAGAATGTGCCTTAATACAAAATCGCATTACGCGGAAAATACATTATTAGTTATACAGTTTCTTCACAGGGTACATGAGAATTTCTTCCCGGCTGAGGAAATTCAATGTTGCCCGAGCCGTTAGGCGAGGGTTACATGATTTTACCAGCCGGGAAGACATTCTCATGTACCCTGTGAAGAAACTGTATAACGAATTTATTATACTTCAAAGTTTTTATTGTTCAAATGAAATATTTCGGACTTTGTCGTGCACAGCGCTCAAAATAAACAGTAACAAAAGCGCGTCAAAACATATGACGTTGAACGTAAGTGACGTCATATGTTTATGACGTTATTATTTAACAGAAAAATGGACAAATACTAGGAGACTTCGACTTCAAACTTTCCCAGAAATAACGCGACTGTTGAAAGATCCAAACACCGATTGGTTCTTAGCCGAAATGGACTTAAAACGGAGGATGCAGGATTGAATGCACTCAATCCTGTCGAACTATCGGCCATCTTATTTTCTGCAAAACAAGACTCAGGGACCTGTCAGCCAATGATAATGCTGCATTCCTAAGTACCCTGTCAGCTCACAGGGTACATCGGATTTTGTCCAGGGCTCGTTGACCAATGAAAAGTAAGGAATTTACTTTGCAGTATAATAAGTTTTACAGTAGTTGAAGCAAACGAAATTATACGTCGAAAGGGAGCTGACGTTAGATAGACTGAAAACTAAATGATGCATTTGCAAAAAAGGTAGAAATTATTCAAATATAAGCAAAACCTATGGTGTTTCGAGCATAATGCATTAAACAAAACTGATCGGTTTAAAATCATCTTCGAGAATATTCAATTAAGAAATGAACTGATGTTTTCGGCGTTCAAGCGACATAAACGACAGAAAATTATCGGCAAATACCACGAATCGCTTGAACGCCGGACAATCCAGTTCATTTCTTATATTTACAATATATTTGCTGTAATTTCTAGTATTAAATGAACATTTTGTTAGTACGTATGTATGTTTAGTCCATATAAGAGGTTAATAACACGAATACTGTGTACCCTATAAGGAACAACCATGACCGCATTACTGTAGCTGTGAACAGTCGAAAGCAAAAAAATAAGCTCCATTGTTTACATACTAACGTCAACAACTGGACAGTTTGGCGCGAAAATGCCGATTTGACGTCATTTGGAAATGACGTCATTTTCAAAGTAGGATAGATATATCGATTTTTTTGTCATAAAGAAATGCAGTATATCAATTTTCTTACAATTTATCTCATTAATAAAGAAGAATTTTAGTCGGTATTCATGGTTTCCGCTAATAGGAAGGCATACGGTTAAGAACTCTTGTTTTTAAAAATCTGCCAGATGTTTGTTGTCCGTGTTCCAAAGAATAATTCGCGAATGAAAAATGCATATGTCCCGACTGCTCTGCGAAACTTATCCACAAGTCCCGCCCTCTCGAGAAATAGCGTTTACACGAATGGAACGTCATTTCTTTTAATGGATTTGAATAGGGCGAATGTAAATATTTAATCTTATTTGTTTAGATATTTTCCGTCGCCTTTTCTACTCTGCCATTAGGTGGGGTATTCAAATATTTTGCACACAATAAAAATACGTTAAGATATATCGTTAACAAGAATAACTAGACAACCGATAGGTTAGAACATAGGGTTATATTAAGGGCATGTTTTGTTTTGCCTTCTCCGCACGTGTTCCGATTTTGTTTTATTTTTTTAAATGTAGTTTTTAACATAAATCATTTTAAACTAATATTTACGTGTTTATATTGGCGCCTGAAATCCATTTCAATTTTCTTTGAGGCCAACGCTGGTTTTCAGTTTCTTTAAAGGGATTGACCCTTAAAATGTTAAAGTGTTGTCAACTTCAAAAATGTAATTTGCAAAAACATATGCATGTAGTTCAATTTAGCTAATATAGAAAACAGAGTGATACAGTCCCGATCTTTGACAAATACTGTACTACTCCGAATTATTTAATCAGGATATAAACTGTTAACAACTACGTATGATGTACCATAACGCTCGGTTATAACAAAGTCCTCGGACCGTCTGATTTCTTTCGTTATATCCAAATTTCGTTATAACAGGTCCATTTTACTATTCGTTAGCTAAAGATGGAGAATAAATTTTGTTTTTTTATATCCAATAGTTCGTTATATCCGATAGTTCGTTATAAGCGAGCTTCATGTACACTTAGAGCACAACAAAAATTTAACCTAACCCATGTAATCTATTTCGACTGACAGTTTATGTGTTAACCCTTTCATGATCAAATTATTCGGGTACCCCTTCTGCTTCAGTATTGTTTTCTGAAAGACAGGTTTCAAAGTTTGATGTAAGGTTGTATGACTTAATAAATGCCGATAAGAGTGTCAAACAGTTTGGTCCTGATCAGACGCCGCGTTATGCGGCGTCTGATCAGGACCAAACTGTTTGCAAAAGCGCTTTAAAGCGTCATTGAGAGTGAAAGGATTAATTGGTATGATCTTTATCTCTTATCCTGCCGCAATATTTTCTGGTGTAAAATTGTCGTTGGTACATTTTTATACATTATACGTAATGCATATTAAAGGGACTCGCAACCAGATATAGCATTAAAAATAGTAAGTTGTAAATATGTGACAAAAGCTTATATAAACGGGTAAGAATTAGTTTAGGATAAGAAATTCTGTTTAAAAAAATGCATTTCAATAAAAAAAATATTGAGCTATGGATAAAACGATTGAAAAATAACTAAAAACCTAAGATTTGAAGACATTTCTAGAGGGTGTTTTTAGACTGGTCATATTTTTCCAATGCCAGATGCACGATTATGCTACCTTTTTGGTTATATTTGAATATTTTCTTTTATTTTTGCAAATGCACCATCTGGTTGCGAGTCGCTTTAAGATCAAACAAACTTTAACAACGAGTATAAAAAAGTTTGCGACGTCTGATTTGGATCCAAACTGTTTGCAAAACAAACCAGTTACGTCGCAAGGAACGGGTTAAGTTCAAATGATCTCAACAGTCGCTATTTAGGCATTTTACTTTCAATCATAGCATTACAATATTAATTAGACGTTATTATTGCCAGTTTATACGAACTTAAATACAGACAGTGCTGTACAATGGCTAAAATGTCAACATAAATTATTCAAAATGATGACCATTCATATGTATCCCAATTGCTAACAGTCTAAAGTCAGATAAGACGCTTGGCTACCTGGCGTCTGATCTTGTTCCAAATTATTTACAGTAGAAATAATTATTTTAATACAAACACAAGTATATTCAAAGTATTTGCCAGTCTGATTACATGTAACAGTATATATGTTAACACGTCATACTTAACATTACATCGTGTTTGCGTTCAGTCTCTTTTTTCAGGTGGTTTGTCTCCGGATTCGGCTGTTTGAAGCATGGTGTTTCAAAAACCCATAAATTTATAGCGAAAAATATATTTATCACCGAAAAACCTGATACAATCTAATAATTAAACCACAGTTTCGTTTCCTTTTCAATATTCGTTTCCGTGTTCCGTGAATGTGAACCAATGGGTGTTTATTTACAATCGTTGCAACCATGGATTTCCAAGAACCGTTCCGTTGCCGTGTCGCTAAGAGCGTATAACGAAACAATTATTTGATTTCGAAATATATTTGGAGCACAATATTTCGATTAGTCACCCAAATAATTGTTACGTCACGTAGTAATCACACCACATTCTCAAGTAATATAAAGAGTCTGTGTTAATTTTTTACCTGGATTCCAGGCATTCGTATATAAAAATATATATTTAGATCTTTAGGATACTTTTGTAAGTAGTAGATTTTATTAATATTTGTCTTATAAGACCATAATATGTGTATGTTACATATCGAGATTTTTTGTTATTTTATATTTGGTGATTTATTTCAGAGGTTTTACATATTGATATTTCCAGAAAATAAGTAATGAATTGTTTTTATTTTTGACAGTTTCTTGTTTTGTATGTACTCTATACTATGTTCGAAACGTAGTGCGTTTTATTCTAAAACATGTTTGTTCTTGTTTACTAAAGATAAGACTTTTGTCCCAAAATATCCTTTTTCAGAAAACAAAACAACGTTGTGGTATATTTGTTTTATTTAGTTATTTGTCCCTATCCAAATAACACATTTCAACTTAATCAATACATTTTACAGGATATAAGCATAACTAATGGCCACCTTATTCCTTTTCACTGCCAAAATTTGCGTTTGAGTTTTGCCCCTTCATCCTTGAATCGTCGTCTTCTTCAATTTTGTTGTGTGAAATATCGTTTCAAGATAAAAAAAAAATAATAAGGCAGTATCACTGAAGAAAATTTCAAAACGGGCGTCAAACTGTTTGGATCCTGATCAGACGGCGCGTAACGCGGCGTCTGATCAGGGCCCAAACTGTTTGCAAACGCGCTTTAAGGCGTCATTGAGAGTGAAAGTGTTAAAAGGAATCGAACAATCTTCTATGCTGCAAACAGTATTTAAACTACTCACGCCTGCTCCGTTCAAACATTTTAACCCCTTCACTGCAATGACGTCATTTATCTTAAATTGTCGTCTGCCTTTATTTCTCAAATTTGAATCTTACGTATTTTGACTGCAGACTATTAAAATGAGTGGCAAGCAGTTTTGATCCTGATCTGACGCCGCGTTACGCGGCGTCTGATCAGGATCCAAACTGTTTGCAAATTACTATTGTACTCGGGGTTAGCAGTTTAGGTAGTAAAGAGGTTAATCCAGTTTAACCTTTTCCAGTTCCACAATGTGTTGTTGTTTGTCTGGAACACTTATCGTCTACAACCATTCTAATAAAAGATGAGAATTAGATCTATCTATATTGTTTATTCTTTTTTAAGTCTAGCCGTTTTCATGCAAATGAAACGCCTTGTTACTAGTCATCTCATCTGGAACAAAACTGTTGGCAACAGTAACCATTGATTGGGTCTGGTTTTTATGTAACTTTAATAGCCTAATGCGATGTAAAGGTTCAATTAAAGGCAAGCTGAGACACATAATATGATGTTAAATGACTTTTGTGCAGGTAATTAGAACAAATAATTTGTTAAATTGTTAAGTGTGACATTATTTGTGTATTATGAGCACAAACTCATCATTTTCCATAGTTTACAATCCTTAAATCAATATTCCCTGCCCTTTTAAATTGACAATTCCAGATTCAGCAACTTTTTATTCATTTTGGGTTCAATTTTGTAAAATTACAAATAGTGCATACCCTGACAAACAGGACAGTCACTCCTTTCAGAGCCCTCTGATTAGAGTTTACACTGTTTCAGAGCACCAGATAAGGGTAGTTTTTCAAAAACTAAAATCTTTATTTCTGAATTAAACCCTATGGTGTCACTACTCATTAGAATCGTCTCTTCGAGACGATTCTAATGAGTAGTAACACCATAGGATTTGGTGCTAAAAGAGTGAGAAAATGTTGGATTTGTTGAAAAAACTACCTCTTATCTGGAGCCCTGCTGTTTGCTTAGTACAAGTGTTTTTTACACATGTAAACTATTCATAAAGGTTGAGTTTACTCGTCGCTTGGGTTACATGTAAATGTCGATCTCAATAAATCAAACTGAATCATTTCAAATTAAAAAGTAGTATAATTGAATTTCGAACTCTTAAAGCCGAAGCATTCCAATTCTGATTAGCGTTTCTACGTCATAGTTTTTATTTTGAACAACGGGTATATTTGTCTTAAATAAGTTCTCGAGATACCGATACTCGAAATAACCGAGGATATAAAAAAAACTAAAAGGGTTGTGAACCGATAAATTTGTATTTTCACCATTTCAGTTCCCAGCTCTATAACACTTGGCTGCGCAAACATTTCTGATCCAGATCAGAGGACGCATAACACGGCGTCTGACCAGGATCCAAATCTTTGGTACTCATTATACGTGTTTAGCCAAACTGTCTTTAATTGTATAGTTTAAAAGTAAAAGCAGTAGCTATGGCTCGCGAGTACAGCAATCGCTCCCTTTCTACAACAACACCCAAGGGGAGACAAAGTATGTGTGTGTGTGTTATTCGGTGCGATCTGTTATAGGGAGCGATATTAGCTTACAATTGCAAACCACTTGCGTCATTATGTTTTTTTAAAAAATGACTTATGTGTGACATTGAGAAAAACTTTAGGCAGCCGATATTGCAGACGTGAAAATGTAGGACACTATTGTCTTATTTGAGGAACAGCGACAGGCGTTGTTGTATAGAGGGAATCGTTGTCTAGGGAGGGAGTCCTGTAATTGGCATAAAGAAGTGAATGAGATAAATTTTTTATATTATACCTTTTGTCAAGCATTAGATGACGGCAAAAAATAAGAGTGGTATTTTTCGATATAAGCAAAGCGTTTGATCGTGTTTGGCATAAAGGACTTCTAACGAAACTCAAAGCGGTTGGAATAACGGTTCTCCAAATAATTGGCTAACCGAAAGCATTGTGCTGTTGTTCCAGGTACTAAACCAGATTGGCTACCAATCAAAGCTGGAGTACCAAAGGGTTATATTCTAGGTCCTCTTTTATTTTTAATCTACATTAATGACATAGTCACAGATATTCGATCCAATATTCGACTTTTCGCCAATGACACAAGCCTTTATCTTATAGTGGAAAATCCAAATAGTGCTGCTACAGCCCTAAACTCCGACATAAATAAGAATACATCATGGGCTAAATCCTGGTTAATGTCCTTTAATCATACGAAAACCGAATATCTGTTAATGTCACGCCAAAGTAACAAAACCCACCGCCCTTCTTTGGAAAGATGCAAGAACAATAGAACATATCCTAGAAGTTGAATTTCATAAACATTTAGGTTTCTCTAATGATGGTGGATGCATGAACACATCGAAGGCTTGGAAAAGAAATAATGTAATGCGTAGGTCAAAATTTATATTGGACCAAAAATCTCACGAAATTATTTATCTTAGTTGTATTCGCCCGATATTAGAATATGCCGACGTCATCTGGGGAAATTGCTGGAAAAATCCAGACCGAATATGCAAGAATTGTCACCGGGGCAACAAAACGTGTTTACTTAGCTAACCTTTCCAAGGAAACTGTATGGGAGACTCTCAATATTAGAAGACCAAAGCATGAATTGATCCTTTTCTATAGAATGTTTCATAGTCTTACTCCAAAGGACCTTTCAGTTCTAGTTCTCCTTTAATATCCAAAGCAGCATCATATAGCTAAAGAAATGCTGGTAACATACAAATGCCATTTTGTCATTCACAACTCTACACTGAATCTTTTCTTCCGTCAACTATACTAGCCAGGAACAAGCTACCTCTTGGTACACGTACATCTCCATCACTACTATCGTTCAAGCAGTGCCTCAATTTAAATAATCCACAGCATCCACCCTATTAATATTACACTCGGGGACAGGTCAGCACAGAGTACTCATACACGGCTGAGAACTAATTGTAGCTCGTTAAATTTTACACTTTTTCAAATGAATATTGTTGACTCGCCTCTTTGCCAGTGCGGGGAAATTAAAAGTACAGATTTCTTCCTCACTTGTCCTCTATATCAACAAGCTCGAAATAGCCTTTAGACGACCATCAATCCCAGTATGCCAGCCACAACAAAGTTATTTCTTTATGGCAATGCTACGTTGACATCTGAACTAAATCTTCTGATATCTAAAGCTGTTCAGAAGTGTTTAACCGTTTCAAATCCTAATACATGGGACCCTAACTATTCCAACCATGAGAATTTCATGTTTATTAAAGGTGGTGAAGGACTTCTGGGGGTTTGGACGGGATGAAAACATGCCGGAGGGCTCCTGAATGGGCTCTCTGTCCTGTTTTCTACCTGTTTTCGGCAATCATCTGCCTCTAATACCATAACTTCACCTCTTATTATACTGCAAGGTAAATTCCTTACTTCTGATTGGCTAACGAGACGTAGACGTGAACCCATGTATCCTGTGAGCTGGCAGGGTATGTAGAGATTCAGGCATTTCATTGGATGATGGATCCGTTAGCCCTGCACTGCAGAAAGAAAGATGGACGACTGCTCGAAAAGATTGTGCGTCTTCAATCGTATAAATTTAAATTCAATTCGGCTAAAACCAATCGTGGCTTGGATCTTTAAACAGTCGTCTGTATTTTTCCTCTTTTCTGGAAAAGTTTGACGCCGACGACTACGAGCGTGTGTATCTCTTTTGAACAACAACTGTCAGAAATATTAAGTCATTTACCCACGGCTTCGTCTGTTTTGACAAGTATTTTTACTGAGCGCTGTACATGACAAATGACAAAAAGGTTTGAAATAATTCATTTGAACGGTGAAAACTTTGCAGTATGTATAATAAATTCGTTGTACAGCTTCTTCCCAGGGCACGTGTGGATTTATTCCCAGCTGGTAAAATCATTTTACCTATTTTCCTCAGCCGGGAATAAATCCTCACGTACCCTGGGAAGAAACAGTATAACTACAGTGGTAAATACGATATTCCTATCCATTTACGCGTTAATCTATGCGTGAGAAACGCAAAGTGAACGGTTAACGAACGGTTAATGCCTAACGGTTTTAACGCGTTTAGCGCGTTAATAAACGATTATACCAGAGATGTTGTGATTGGTGCGTCAGCTTTCCGTTTCACGCGGAGATTTCGGATCTTATTGATCTACACAAAAGCATTTTCGCAATTAAACTCATTTTGTAATGCAGTTTTTGAACACATTTTCTGTAGATGAGACGCCTCTTATCAGGATCTAAAATGGTTTCGCTTATAGAATTTATATAAATTTAGACAGTTTGGATCTCGATCATTATGCTGAGTCACTCGGCGTCTCAACGAGATTCTTTCTGTTTGATATTTATTAGAATAATTTCTTCCATGTTGATTTCTATGCAAACGGTTTGAATCCAGATCAGACGCCTGGCTGTATAGATCGACATAGCATAATGATCCAAACTGACAGCTTTGAATAAACCCTATTACTTTTCATAGTAGTTTAACACTAGCGGTTTGGGTGTAGGTGGGACGCCGAGTAGTTTCGGTGCTTATGTTTTACAGCTAAGAATGAAGCATACGTTTTCAATTTCATTTTTACAGTTTGTATCTAGCTGAGATGCCGAGTTGCAGTAGTCTCATCCGTATTCGAACTATACAGATATGTTTTGACTTTGATGAGACAGTATAATAACTGACCCATACTCGCAGATATGATTTGGTTTATTTAGTTGATATTTCAATCAACTCCAATCAGGATACTAACTTTGATAAACCGCAGTTTTATTACCCCATATCCGGTTTGTGACGCAACACTCTTTGCGGCCTGCCCTGTGATATGTGTAACTATCATGCATGGCAAACGTGCTATTTGGAATTCCGCATGTTCATAGTAACTCGGCATCTGATCTGGATCCAAACATTTATGCAAAGCAGACATTCAGTAATTTGACATCTGATCGGGATCCAAGCATTGCTCCGGAGCATATGCTTAGTAGGTGTCTGAATGTTCATGAAGTAAGGTAACACCGGTTGACACCGTTTAACAACGGTCGACACAATCAATGATTTATATTATACACTCTCTCTAACACAATTTACAGAATCCTTTTAAAACCGGATCCTTTATATGGGAAAATAAATGTATTTTCATAAAACTCTCACAGGTTAACCTTTCTTCTTAAAAGAAAATAATTTAATGAAACTTTGTAAGATCAAATTTACTCAACAGTAACGATATTTGCTAAATTCTTAAGTAGGATAAGACCGGCCTCCGGTCTCTTTTAAACGCGTAAAGAAACGCGTAAAGAAACGGCTAGGAAACGCATTTAACGAAATGGATTAATAAAAGCGTAAGAAACGCTTAAGAAACGCGTAAAGTGGGTAGGAATTGCGTATTTACCACTTTAACAATGAAGTGGTTGTGACGGATGGGATCTACTGCACTGCAATAACTACTCAGTCTGCTTATATATAAATATTATAGTTGCGCATGACTGGCTTGATCTGCGAATCCAGAGCCACACACCCTCCAGTTCCTGCTGTTTGCCTACGTTATACCTATTTTTTCCATTCAATTATGTTCAACCCTCTACATGCTACTTATTCGTAAACGGTACCGCCTGCATTATTCCTAAAATGCGATTTACCTGTATATTGCTTTTTTGTTAATATCTTCAGAAAACTATACGGATTTGACCGACATGAGACGCCGAGGTACTCGACCCCTCATTTGGATCTGGACCGTTTGCTTCAGTTATCGTAAACTTATCAACAACGTGCATACGGTTTCAAACTGCATTTTCAATGTAACTTTATTGCCAAGGAGAAGAACTTAATAAGCTTTAGCTTTCGTTCTAATCCTATAATAGATCTATTGCATATTGTATATATACTGTACATTTTCTGAAATAAAATATGTTTTAACGAAAGAAGTGAATGTCTTAGACAGGTTATCAGTCATTATAGCAGGGAATGGGGTTAATTCATTTAAACTGTTTAGAAGGTTAGCGAACTATTTTAACTCTTCCCTCCCTGAAACTTTAAATGGACAATTCTAGTTTCCATTTTAGTCTAGTCCATTTCTGACTTTTAAGGGTTGTTTTTGTCAATGTTTGGCATTATGACAAATAGTGAAGACCCTGATCAGAGGGCTCCTTTCGGAGCCCTCTGATCTGGGTCTTCACTGTTTGCACAGGACAAGCGTACTATGCACATGTACACTGTTTGAAAAGGACGCCTTTATGCGGGGATTAGGGCTCAAAGGGTTAAACCTGATATTATATTGCTAAGTCCTCGTTGTTTGTTCCGAAATTAATATTTCCCAAGCCTATTATGGAACTGTTATATACATGTACAACCTCCGAAAGATTTTTTTCTATTTACCAACATGATTTTAAGCATTTTAATTGTGTTTTTCGGCCTTTCTTGTCTATTTGACTCAGTATTGCATAGTGGCGCATATGTGCGTCATTACAAATTGCGTTCCGGCGAAAAATAAACTTTTCCAGTGCAAACAGTGTAGATCTAGATCACTTGTTTCCTAAAGGTAAAGGAGCCATCTGACCAGAGTATGCACACTTTGTAATTATGCAATATATTGTTGAAACATTGACGTAAATACACTTAAATAATGAAACATTGACGTAATTTCAAAATGGAATTGCCAAGTTCATGTTTCAGAGCAGAATGAGCCAATGACACCGTGGAGACGCTCCTGACATAATGCTTAATATGGGCATTCATTTTAGATGAACATGACTATGCTGCATGTATTAACAATTTGTTCCCATGATTAACCGTTATCCTGATGGTCGCTACTTCACTCTGGTTTGTAAACATTTTGGATCTAGATCAGACGCCGCGTAACGCGGCGTCTGATCTGGACCCAAACTGTTTGAAACTCGTCTTTAGGTTTCTTTAATTAAAAAATGTATACATCTAAAATGAACAAATTTTGAAATCGACACTTTCAAAAAAGACGACTTTGAATGAAGGATAAGGGTTAAGACACGTTGTTGCTAAAATCATTTTGTTTGTTTTACTTTCAATCTGATTTAAGCAGCCATCGATCCCATGTAGGAAAGTATAATATGGTGCTTCATCCGAACATACGGTGAGGAAGACGTTATTCTTTACCAATAAACGCGTTTATGTTAAAACAATTATTTCCATTGCAAACAGTTTCGAGCAGATCAGAAGCCGGGTAAACCCGGTGTCTGATCAAGCTCTACCTGTTAGCTACTCAATTTGAAAAGGATATAAAAAAGACATTTTTAACGTTTTATTGCAATGCGTATGTATTGCGCTTATGTTTAACCTTTTACCTGATAGCATTGTTTCTAGTATTGAAGATATGTGACTACTTACTTTCAGCCTGCTTTAAGCTATTAACTGCTAGAATAAGAAAAGTATTAAATATGACACATATTCATTACGGTATAATTTGGAACTATTTTCTTCAGCGGATGAATAAAATGAGTGTGCTTAAAGTCGCTTCTATAAGGTAAAGGGTTAAATGGAAAGGAATAATGCATTCTCCTCTGTAGTAGAAGCATGAAAGGACTTTTCAAGGTGAAAATTTAAAGGCGTCAAAATGCGCCTCTGTGGGGAAAGGTTTTACCATCGCTCGGCCAAATTTAATTGCTAAATGCAAAATTATCGGCTTAATACTGTGTGACAAAAAACTAACTTTAACCTAATTCCTTTTGATATGCCCTTTGTTTCACAGCTTAATCTCAACTATTCAAGGTTTTTTGTGGTGTACTTTTACTGTTGAATATCGATAAACTCGCAGTTATAGCTGAAATAAATGCATCGATCTAGATCTATTACATAATTAAAAATAACTGTAATAGTTTGGACCCATAACAGACATCGAATCAACTGAAGTCTGACTTGGATACAAACTATTTGGTACAACATGATGCTGCTTGCCTTCGTTTGCTTTAGTGAGAAGATATATTCATGGATGGCAAATCAGACAAAAAACACTTTAAATGAGTATCAAAATATCAAACTGTGTTAACAAAGACGAAGAGATCAGGGGCCCGTTTCATAAAACTTCGTATTACAAATGTTGTCATAAGTAAGATTATAAAAAGCTCAATTATTATTCATTTTTCCATCTTTTTTTTTGTTTTTTTTTATCATTTTTTATCATTTTATTTTTCCAAGACTTTACAATTCTGTTTATAAATGTACATGCAGATCGTTTTTCCATCTTATCATGTCTTGTGACATTTCTTTGGAATCGTCTTGAAAAGACGATTCCAAAGAGATGTTCAAAGACAGGATTCGATAGAGAAATCAGAAATTAAATGTTTTGTAAAGTTTTGACTTACGACCTCCTTCGTCGTACGAAGTTTTATGAAACGGGCCCAAGGCATGCACGCTCTCAGCTGAGTCTCCATTGGTTTTCAAATAACATTAAAATGACATAGATAACATTGCTTTAAGATACTGTTTTATTATTTCAAATTGATAGTTCATATTGATTGTGATATATTGTTGTTAATTTTATGATCTGTATGAAATGCCTGATCATGCTCCAAACTGAATGCCATTTAGATTATGATAAGCATTGTAGCAAGCGGAATTGCAATAAAAGCCAGTTTGGCAATAATTATTGCTATACTTGTGTTTATTGCAATTTCGCTTGCTACAAAGCATTCAAAATTGTCAAAAAGTTGCCTTTTTCTACATTTCATTACAGAAGAGAAACAGAACATACTTTTATTGACTTGTACATCAGTACATCATCATATAACACATTTACACACAATGCGTTTGTATTTCGTATGCGCACAGCAAAGAATAACATCTTCTCCACTGTATAGATCCTGGCAGCGAAAGGGTTTAAACCGTAGATAAATTCTCTATGAGAAATGACGAAAAATGTTGACGTCGACAAATTGTGCAGACGACAACGACATAGCATGTTAACCCTTATACTGCTGTGATGTCGTCTACTTTGACATTGTCGTCTGCAAATTTTGTTCAATGAGGATTTATACATTTTATAAGTAAAGAAACCTATCGACAAGTGTCAAACAAACAGTTGGATCCGCGTGACGCGACGTCTGATCTAGATCCAAACAGTTTTAAAAACAGTCGCGACCAGCAAGAAAAGGGTTAAATGTTAAAACTAGTGGTGGTAATCGGTTGCATAAATTACTAAGTTATTATCAATTATATCGGTTGCGTCTCAATCGATAACTTTCCGATTATTAATTGGTTGAATAAGAGACAGCTTTACAGCACATATGTTATTTAACAAAGGTGAAGTCACAGTTTAGTTTAGTTTAAACATATTTTATAATATTCCATAAATATACGTAGAAATGGGGTTGGGCCTCAAATTCTCACAACATTGGATTCGGTCCTTCCCCTTGTATGTAAACATTCAGACAATATATACAATGAAGTCACACATAACTGTAGCTTCATTCTTCAAGTGAGGGGGTAATTATCTTAACTCTTTCCAACACATAAGCTTCTTCGTGCCTTTAAACATTATATGTTTTAGGATAGAAAGTGGACCATTCGCTCTTCTGGAACAAAAAAGCTCAATTTCCCATACAGCATTTTAAATACATTCAAATATTTCCATAACTTTGAGCATTTATACATTTGGAACGTCGCGAAACAAAGAAACGATTAATCGATTATCGCCGACTTTAAAAATATACAACTTTTTGCCTGTGACCTAGCGATAATAGTTCCACCACTAGTGAAAACATGGAAAACAGTATACAAGATCGCATCTGAAACTGATCTTCTAAAATGTATCTGTTTCTGAACCACTAATTTAATGCATTTCTCCGTCAAAAATCTTTCTTTTGTTTTCAACATAAAACCTTAATGCTAACAAGACACGTGAATTCGTCTTTATAAACAAAGAAAATATTTACCGTGCTATATAGTATGATATATGCAGGCTATTCCTGTGCCCGCCCTACGTTTAAACACAGTTAAAACACAATGATCTGCATGTGGCGTAATATTTCCAAGCTGATGGTAGCTTAAAGAAGGCAGACATTAGAGCAGAATGCACCTTAAGGCACATTCTGCTTTACTTTCAACCTGATTTTATTTATCGCCTTTACCCAGAACAAAGCTAGAAACATACTATTTTTATTAGGTATGACGTTTTTGAATGGGTAGAATGGATCAACAAAAGAAAGGGGTTGCTACTACGTGTATATACTCGTTGTGACAGTAGTCCGATGCAATTGTTCCCCTTTAATATTAAAATGGAACCAGTGTAGACCCGGTTAGACCCTTATTTGTCATGTCAGTTGTGGCCAATTCCTGCGTATCACAACTCCCAACCGCTGTTAAATAGCCGATTAGCAACGGTAGAATATAGACTATTTATATATGTAATTTCTGATTACTCCCTCTAATCCTGTCTTGTGACATCTCTTTGGGACCGTCTTGAAAAGACGATCCCAAAGAGATGTCACAAGACTGGATTTGATGGAGAAATAAATGATAGTTGAGAATTTTAGAATCTGACTTACGACCATATAATTTTTTTTTTATTTTATTTATTTTTATTATTATTATTTATGTCGTACGACGTTTCGTAAGACGGGCCCCAGAACTTGTTTGACACTCGTATTAAGGTTTTTTTAAGTAGATTAATGCCTCTATTCCACACCGACTACGAATCCCACGAATCGCTACGAATTGGAAAATGCTAGGATTCGTAGTTGATTCTTAACAGATTCGTGGAGTTCTTACCTGATTCGTAGTCGATTCTTACAATTCGTGAGCGGTCGGGGATTCGTGGCAAAAGTTTTGAGCTGTTCAAAGTTTTGGCCAAGACCTCCACGAATGGAACAATGGGTAGTTAATTCGTAACAAATTCGTAGTGCATTCGTAGGATTCGTAGCTGATTCGTAGGATTCGTAAACGGCTTTTTTGGCGTTCGTGTTATTCTTAACTCATTCGTGGGATTCGTGAGTACCAGTTTGATACATTTCTCCTGTAGCCAGGAGTCTGAGAGTCAATGCCAGCTTCACTCCGGTATATATATTTGGTCTCACGTGAGTGTCCCTCCTCTGCTTGGATGACTGAACTATAATCCTGGCATTCTTACATGTACATACAGTGCTCCCTCTCTATACAACGACACCACATGGGACACACACAATATGTTCGGAGGGAGTCGTTATAGGGAGGGAAACTTAAGACTTGGTTTACATTTGCAAACAGCTTGAATTAAGTTCACATAGAGTAACACGGCGTCTGATCTGGAGTCAAGCTGTTGTTCACTCGTCATTTTTTCTATCAAAATGTTCAATATGTAAATTAGAGAAAACCAGTAGACGATAATTTTAAGCAGGCGATATTGCAGCAGCAAAAATGTTAAACGTAATTGTCATGTTTGGGGAACTGTCGCAATGGTCGTTGTACGGAGGGGTCGTTGTTGGGAGGGCCGTTGTAGAGAGGGAACATTGAAGTTGGTAAAGGTATTCTCATCTTCCACACTAAGCTAATGTTCTAGCGTTCTAGATGGAGTCAGCCACTGTCTAATCCAGCACCTTGTAGATCTTCCCCTTCTTCTTCGGGATATCTTCTTGCTATAAGCATGCAGCTAGCGTTGATGCGCAAGTTCCAAATTCAGTGCCACTGCTGCTCTATCTTAAAAGTCAATTTCTGGACTGATGCCCGAGTTGAAACGGGAATTACAGCGCTCGCTCTCTACGATTGGCGTTGTTGGAGGGAGTCGTTAAAGGGAGGGAAATTGGCTTACATTTGCAAACAATTTGAATCCAGATCCGACGCCGAATAACGCTGGGTCTGATCTGGATTCAAGCTGTTTGTCACACGCCATTATCTTTTTCTGTCAAATGTCTATTATGTAACTTTGAGAAAAACAGCAGCCAACACTTTTAAGCAAACAATATAGCAGGCGTGAAAGGTTGGACATATTTGTTTTTGGTTGGAAAACAACGACAAGTGTTGTTGTAAGGAGGGAGTCGTTGTTTGGAGGGCCGTTGTAGGGAGGGACCACTACATACCTTCAAGAATCCCACGAACCGTCAAGAATCAAACTTCATTCGTAGCTGATTCGTAGATGCATTCGGCATATTCGTAGATGCATTCGGCTTATTCGTAACTGATTCTTAGCGGTCGTGCAGTATTCGTAGTGGATTCTTGCAATTCGTACTGAATTCTTGACAGTATTCGTAAGACTCGAGCCGAATCCCACGAATATTCTTAACTCGTTCGTAGCCGATTCGTAGAGGGCCACGAATTGGATAGAAAGAAATGCCGAACTCCACGAATCCCCACGAATCACAGCATTTATCAATTCTTGGGATTCGTAGTCGGTGTGGAATAGGGGCATAAGACGTTTTATACTTTATCATACTAAGCGCGATTTGGCTAACGCTTGCAAACAGTTTGGATCAATAACACACATCACGGACTGCGGCCTCTATTCTTGATCCAAACCTTTCATCACTCATATTCAACTTTTCTTCAGTTTAAAAATCATCAGAAAGAAACCCCCATTTTTTAAAGTTTTTTCGCAGACAATATACATGAAACAGGCGACACTTTAGGATGATAATGGTTTAAGACTTTGAAATGAAATTGGAGAATCCTTTACGGCAGATAATTTGAAGCAGGCGATTAGGTAACCTTTATCATTCTGAATTGTCGTCTGCTACAAAATGATCGTCTGCTGTACATGTAAAATATGAGTGGCAAACAGTTTGGATCCAGATCAGACGCCGCGTTACGCTAATTGTTTGTTAAAACGGTCGCGATCGGTAGGGAAGGGCTTACGCTGTATTAACTAATACCGTGCGTCTTAACTTGTCAGATTTAAACACATGTTTGTTCATGGATTACAAGGTCAGGTCTAGAAAATTGTTATTGGTCTTGAAATTCCAAATAAAATAAAATGTGTTGTTTGTTAAACCTGTTCAGGTTCAATTTTAGAATACAAGTCTCATTTGTATGTGGAATTTTACCAAAAACATAGCCGTTATACTGTCAATTTCGAATACTGTTATCTGCAAAATGTTAAGATCTAATTCAAATAGAGCAGAACTTTTCTTTTATTTCTCACAGTTTACAAGTATTTTGCAAAAAGATGTGTTTAACTTGAATAAGAATGCAGAAATCTAAACTTAACTGTACGAAGAAAAGTAACACAACTTAGGCCGAAGGTTATAAAGTGTTTTAGTTGAGTCTGACATCCTTTTTAAGCATTTGATTGGTCATATTTGAGCTTTTGTCCAACAAAAATTCAAATCTTACCAATTAAATGCATGAGAACGATTTCAAACTCAACTCAAACGCTTTATAACCTTGGGACAATACATCCATGAAGCTGCACTCAGATAGACGGGTGAATCCGACCATTTAGCTCCAGGCCAAATTCAGGGCTGCCATTTCTCCGGATTTTTCCTAAATCTTCGGATTTTTTTCTAGAAAATGGTATCTTAAAGCAGTCTGAAAGTAAAGCAGAATGCGCCATAAGGCGCATTCTGCTTAACTTCCAGCCTGCTTTAACCAGTCACGTGTCAACAAAACTAGAAACAGGCTATGGGGTAGAGGTACGATTCGTAAATTCGCAATTGAAAAATGCAAATTTCGAAATCTTAGGATTTTTCATGCCAACTTATGGTAGCCCTGCAAATTGGTGATAAAAGCAGAAGAGAAGCAGTGCAAAGTTACAGCAAAAGCCATCCTTCGGAATCACTTTCTGCAATCCGCCCAAATGCAACCAGCACAAGCTCATTAATATAGTTTTTTTTAAATGCCTTTAACATACTATTAAATCATTTTCTTACACTAATATCTACGTTTATAAAAGCGCCTGACATCTGTTTATATGTTTATGCTTAATCTAGTTTTTAGCATGACCTTATGTTTCCTTTTTAATTCATGTTTGTGGTATTCCAATGTGTTCATTTTATAACTCAATTTCATTCAATAAATTACAGAACTGGGATTTGAACAAATTCCGTAGCAGCAATGAAATCAGGAGTCGCGCATACAGTGCAAAAACGTTATTATTTTACAATACATATGTTTCATAATGTTAAAACAATTATTTTAAATACAAACAGTTTGGAGCTGTTCAACCCGGCCTCCGACAAGGCTCCAAATTAAATTCTAAAAAGGAATACGATAAAGATGAAATTATACGTAAAGTGTTAGTATAGTGATAGACGTTCTCGAGACAACTGATTTTGCTAATATTTCTACCTCTGTCAAAGAAACCCATTCCAAAAAACATGTTGCATTTTTTATTTTACGTATTCAGTTAATTAAAGAGAATTTAAATACGATATTTATAAAGGTTCGTAGAGGTCGAACTATTACGAAAGAACAGTTTAATCATTTTACAAAAATAATTGTCAAAATTTCAAGAAGTCATTTTCTAACTTTTTTAAATTGCTTTTTTTTTTGAACGGGAAAGAAGCACATTTTCTTTAAGAAATAAGAAATTCATACCAGTGTTTTATCGTGCAATCAAACACTTGTAGGGGTTGAGATGCGTAGTAATATAATCACGAGGCCGCAGGCCGAGTGATTTAATTACAAGCATATCAGCGACTACCCGTGTTCGATTGCACGCAAAAACACTGGCATTAATTTATTATTTCGATTCTAACACTTCAATTTAATCCCTTTTGCACCGAAGCAACGGTGCTTCATTTCTTTGCGTACGCATTTACGTAACGTAAACGTTAAGACGTTACAGTGCGTGCGTGTTTTATTGAGAATTCAAACACTGATACGTGCGCGAAGTGTGTTAGAATCATTGTTAGACTATTATTCTACGGATGCAAATGTTAACAGTGTGTGTTAAGTATGTCTGACCTTGCGACCTTAATCGCTATCACGATGATTGGATTCAATACTTTCACGATAGTTTATTACACATTATGGCATTATGGATATAAGCCATTAGGAATGTTTTCAATACTCTAGCAGATGGGAGCTTAAAACAGACTGAAAGTAAAACAGAATGCACCTTAAGGCAACATTTGTCTTCAATTTTGAAAAAAAGCTCTAGAGGAAAGGATAAAAAGAGATGCACATGTATCAACACATAGGATTACTGGGAACGCGCAATCTCAAAATTCTGATACAACTTGTGGAGAGAGTAACTTGTAAGCATTTTTCTACGTTTCTTAGTTTGTTTGTTTTGATTTTACGTCGCTTTCAACTCTACGTTTCTTAGTTTGTTTGTTTTGATTTTACGTCGCTTTCAACAGTATTTCAGTCATATCGCGACGTCCAGCTAATTACATGTACAGGTGGAGGAAGACCCCAGAAGTCTTTTATAGACAGTTTAAGGCTCAAATCGGCAACTTGGTAGAACCACCGACCTTCCGCAAGTCAGCTGGAAGGCTTCCCCACATGAAAAATCCGAACGACCCTACTGGGATTCGAACGCACAGCCGACCCTACTGGGATTCGAACTCACAGCAGTGAGGAGCTTAGTGATGTAAGTCACAGTGACTATACCACTAGGCCACGGAGGAACCCACGTTACTTAGATGGAAGTGGTAGAGGTAAAACTATCGACACTAGCTCAAACTATCGCCAATAGTATCGACATTCAGATTTTGCAATCGATAGTCGACTATCGTTACTTTAGCTAGTGTCACTCATAACTACAGTCACTTCAAAAAAGAAGGAAAGAAAGGTTCACTCCAAAGAACATGTCTACAAATAAAAAAAGTGTTATTGAGGTTAATCGATCGGTCATTTGCAAAATAAAACGACACAGCGTTCTTCTCATCAGAAAATAAATCGCAATTCACAATCTGGTTGTCAGGACCTATAAATGTATTTATTCACGTCAGATACATTCAGCCCTCTGTTCAACTGAATCGAGCGGAAACCTAGCGGTCGCTGTGCTTGTTGAACGATAGCGAGCAACCTAGCGCTCGCCCGGTGTACGTTACAGTGGAGAATCTGTTATTCTTTCCCAATAAACGCGTTTACGCTTAAACTATTATTTGCAGTGCAAACAGTTTGGAGCAAGATCAGACGCCGGGTAACCCGGCGTCTGATCAGGCTCCAAACTGTTTGCCACCAAGATAAACAAGAATTATCAGAATTGTCCAAAAGTTGTTCTTTTCTACGTTTTAGTGCTTTGCGTTTGCGTACGTTTGCGTTTAAACGGGAAAGAATAACAGATTCTCCACTGTAACACCGGTAATGTGTCAACTCGGCCAATTACCAACTCGGCCTGGTTCAACTCGGCCAATTTAATATACTAATATTAATGAATACTCTATATTGACATTACTAAAAGCCGTTGTAGGATTCTACGACGTATTGATACAGATACAGATACTAATACACTTAGAACACTATGAATAAAGAGTATATAATTCACATTGATCTATATTTATTTATACTTACCTTAACTACTAAACTGTTTCCTTATGTTGAATACAGATATATACACAATGCATATAATATATTACATAATACTAGATCTATACATACTTCTATCAGTGTAAGAATCCCATATATACTTTTTATTCGAAGTTTTGCATCGAAGATGGGAACGTGGAGCCTGCTTTTGTGAGCACATATAAGATAAGAAAGCTACGATGTCGTCCATATTTCACTAATATACCCGCACGGCTATTCAACTTTGCAATTTCTGTAACCCTTTCCGTGCAATTCCGTCACCTGATTTAAATATTTATCGTCAACTTTTATTTTTTATAATAGAGCATCTAATAATGAAAATGAACAATAATATAATGTTCAAGTACATGGAATTTAAGTCAAGGATTGACTACTAGTCTTGACCCTAATCACACGCCGAGTTACTCGGCATCTGACCAGGGTCCCACTTTTTTCCAATTGCCATTGTATTTTGGATAAATCAGTGATGGGGTTAGTAATCATGCATGTACTAAGAGTGCCGAACTGTTTTGATCCTGATCAGACGTCTAGTTAAAATTACACGTTGGTCTCGAGCACTCTCATATCAAAATAAGACCTGTGTGTAGGATCCACGGACGTATTATAATTTATATGCTATGCGCTAAAATTGCACGATACATTTGGTAACAAATATTAACCCCTTCCTGCCTTAACTTGGCGTTTGATAAGACTCCAAAATGTTTGACAATCTTAGATACATAGGGTGTCAGAAGTTTCGGTAAATGACAGTTTTAATTAGTTTACCTAACTTTGAAACTTGACATTAGCAGGCTGAAGCATCAACACTGCTTGCTATCATGGTTGACTACTTAACCTATTGCCCCATAGCCAGTTTCTAGTTTTGAAAGACTGATGACCTCTTAAAGCGGATTGAACGTAAAGTAGAACGCGCATTACTTTGTCTGCTATAAACTGCAATTTGTTAAGATATAGACACTACTTCATGCCTGTTTAAATTCGAACTACATTGTTCTGCGGAGGAATAAATTTAGGGCATAAAAAGGCAACTTTATGGGGTAATGGGTTTACGCATTCAACCCTAGCGACGAGAATACTCGTCATAAGCAGACAGTTTACTATTGAAGAGGACACTTGTCCTATATAGATGCAGACAATGTAGACGCTGATCACTAGTGATCAGAGGGCTCCTACAGGAGCCCTCTGATCAAGGTCTACACTGTTTGTCATTAGGCAATATATCGTGAAAATCAACCCATATTAGTCAAAATGGACTAGACTTAATTGGAAACTTGAATTGTCCATTAAAAGTATGGTGCATATTACTGTATCAATGGGAACTATTTTGTTAAATGGAGAAATTAATAAAATACCCAATTAAAAAGGCACATCTATGGAGTAAAGGGTTTACAGGGCCTAACAGACTAAAGGCCTGCAACTGTTACCCCTTTCCTGTATAGGCTGAAAAAACATTTAAAATAGGATAAGAGCAAGAAAAGGCTACTGTATGAGTTTTCGGATTAACTTCCACCCTGCCGTAAACTGTCATCTTTCAGGGAATAGTAAAAGCTAATAATGTTTTATCCTGAAAAAGTATTTCCTTGGGGGGGGGGGGGGGGGTAGGTACAGTAAAATGGTGTATGCGACAGAAAGATTTATGCCATAAATACATCTACAGTGATCCCTCTCTACAAAATCCCTTCCAACAACGACTACCTCCTTAAATTACAACGACCCGTGTCGCAGTTCCCTTATCAAGACAATACTTTCATTGCTGTAATAATCGTATGCTTAAAATTGTCGTCTGCTGTTTTCTCAAAGTTACATATAAGTGGATATTTTGATATAATAAATATAATGACGAGTGAATAACAGCTTGAATCCAGATCAGACGCCGCGTAACGCGGTGGCTGACCTGGATTCAAGCAGTTTGCAATTTTAAGCCAAGTCTTAATCTCCCTCCTATAACGACTCCCACCGAACAACACACAATACATGTCTCCCATGGGGTGTCGTTGCAGAGAAAGAACACTGTATCTATTTTTCAACTAAAACTTCACTCATATGCACAATAATATTTTCTTTATCTTAGCAGATGGTTATAAGCTTAAATCAGATTGAAAATAAAGCATAATACTCCTTGAGGTGAATTCTGTTTAAGTTTCAGCCTGTTTTAAGCGGTCACCTGTCTTCAAAACTAGAAACAGACCATGGGATTATAGGTTAATTGTCCAACTCTGTACAGGACAAGCAACGCCTTCTTAATATGCAAGGTGTGCGACTCCAGTGTGAATATTCATGGTTTACTTATCCCTTTACCCAACAGCCTGTTTCTATTTTTAATAGGTGACTGCCTAAATCAGTTTGAAAGTAAAGCAGAATGTTCCTTAAGGTGCATCTGCTTTTCTTTCAGTCTCCTGTAAGCAACCACTTGTTAGTATTGAGAAAATATTGCGTATGATACTATGTGCCAAATATCTACGCTCTGGTCCTTACTGTTTTTGACAAGAAGTTTTATTTTTTCACTTTTGTTGCCATAGCAACCAGAGTTCTGCATTGTTTCAAATTCTTTGAACTACTTTGGAAGACCTTGACCCATGGAACATTCCGGTGAAGTTTGGTCGCAATCAGGCAAGTGGTTAAGCAGAGGAAGATGTTTAAAGAAATTGTTGACACACGACGTACGGCGCCGGACAAAGACCGACCACAAAAGCTCACCCTACGGCTTTTTGTGCTCAGGTGAGCTAAATAAAAACAACAAGTTTCGGGTCCCTTAGTGGGTAAGTGGCATATATTTGAACCTTGGTATCTTAAACTCATTTAAGTCAAAATTTCTTGTGTTTACCCCAATGAAACATTAATTTAAACTTGATTTAGAATCATAAAATATCAGCATGTCAAAGTTCAAACTTAGCACATTTGAACTTTGAAATATAGATATGTTCGACTTAAACGTTTGAGTTAGAGCTAGTATGAAAATTTGAGTAGTATTCCTTTTAGTGTTTAACCCTTTACCCCTTAGCCTGTTGCTACTATTGAGAAGACGTTATTCTTTCCCAATTAATGCGTTTATGCAAAAACTATCATTTTCATTGCAAACAGTTTGGAGCCAGATCGGACTCCGGGTAACCAGGCGTCTGATCAGGCCCAAAACTGTTTTGCCATTCAGATTAACATAGGCAGTATTATCTCAAAGTTGTCATTCTATTTGAAAAATGCATTTCAATAAAAAATATATTGAGCTCTGGTGGGATTCGAAGCCGGCATGTGGGGAAAATGAGTCAACCCCTTAGCACATTGGACCCAGGGCTATTTATATATTTGGGATCGATTTAACGTACTTCAGTATGTAGCGATGGAGAGTACATAAATCGCTCTGGTTTATGTCTGAGCCTGTGATCAATTTCTGGACGCAACGGATAAAGCGATGGAAAATATCTAATGCTAGATGCACCATATGGCTACATATTTATTTTTATTGATTTATTTTTTTTTATTTTTGCAAATACACCGTCTGGTTGCAAGTCGCTTTAGAAGACACAAGACCACTTAGACCCGGTTGAAATTAAAGCAGAATGCACAATCATACACATTCTGCTTTACTTGCAGCATGCTTTAAGCTATCATCTGCTTAGATGTAGAAAATATTTATTATGATACATATTCATGTTGATAGTACAGGTTGAAAATATTTTCTTCAGTGGATGAATACATAAGAGGCTTATTATATGGGGTAATGGGTTAACCATTTTATCCATAGCCTGTTTCTAATATTAAAGATAGTTGACTCTCGTGACTTAAATGCATGTTTATAGTAATGCAGAATGTACCTTCAGGTGCACTCTGATTTACTTCCGAAGATTAAAAATAATGCATGATGAACCTTGGTATCTCAAACTCATTTAAGTAAAACATACTTGTGTTTACCCCAATGAAACATTAATTTGAACCACTTAGCCTGTTGCTACTGTGGAGAAGACGTTATACTTTCCCAATTCATAATGTGTTTATGCAAAAACTATTATTTTCATTGCAAACTGTTTGGAGCCAGATCGGACTCTGGGTAACCCGGCGTCTGATCAGGTGCCAAACTGTTTGCCACTCAGATGAACATATATAAAAGTTGTCATTTTCATAGTTTAATTGCGATGCATTTGTGTTTTGTTTGCAGTTTGCAGGAAAGAATAACGTTTTCTCCACTGCAGTATTAAGAGACAATACCACTTAAAGCAGGATGAAAGTAAAGCAGAATGCCCCATAATGCACGCTCTGCTTTACTTGCAACATGCTTTAAGCTACCATCAGGTGCACTCTGATTTACTGCCGGCCTGCTTTAAGCTACCATCTGCTAGAATATAGAAATATTTATACTGGAAAAAACTGCATAACTGTATAAAATGAACCTCTTTTTTTCACTGGAGGTTTAAATAACAGGCACAACGTGTCCTAGTATTTATGGAGTAATGGGTTGAAAAGTGACATACAGCAAAGCATACATATTGTTAAAGACACTTTATTCATTCTCATTCCATTTATTGAAGAGCCATCTCTGTCCCTCTTCATTAGAAAGGTCAATGTTACAACCAGTGTCAATAATTATTGGCAATTGCTGTGGACAGTGGGGAATGTACTGAATACACTTCTATCTATCTATCGATAATGCCGGACTCCACTTTCGTGTATTATCGGCATGGGGGGTTGTGCGTCGTGCAGATTAAAAGCATCTAGATCTAGATCTAGATCTGCTTTAATTGCTCTAGCAGAATGTTTTTCTGTGACCACTCAACAGTCAACACGTCTATTAGGCAGAATCTTCACCCTGAAAAATACAAATAACAGGCATTATAAACATAATGAAAACTTTGACAAGTGTTTGCATGGTCATTCAAGAACATACTTTAGGATTTTCCAAGTGTACGAGTAACGGATAGCTAAAAATAAATAATAAATATTGATAAAACACTTACAAGTAGTTCAGGAAATATTTAAAATATAACAAATTGCAAACTTATCTTGGTCATAGCATAAAGCTGATCTTGATTGGGATCAAAAGTATGAAATTTAGTTTTCTGATTGACAGTTTGCAATTATTTCAAGCACACGCCTCTTTGATCATCTAACAACAGATGCAGTCTGCGGCATAGTTGTGAAACAACAAAGTTTACCTATCATCGAATTATACATAGACATAGACATAGTTTATTTGGTAACTTATACACATTGTATCTCGTTACATCAGCATATATAATCAAATTGTTTAACCAGGTCAAATCATATCACGTGACAAAACTATTTTCTTATGTATAAATCCAAACAAAAAAGATCATATGATTGAGATCAATCACAGAAAGAAAAAGGAGAAAAAGATTCCTCGGATGAAATATGAGGAGAATGAACACCTGTTTTCACGTGAACCACGTTATTGTAATTTTGTAAATAACGGACGTCTAGAACAAAGCAAAGCAGAAAACTCTTAACGGAATTCTCGGCACAGCCCCCCTCTGCTCAGGTATCCATCTGTTTTAAACACCGAAAGCTCACAACCGGAGAAAAGGTTAAAGCGATGGCACATTTTGTATTATATATAATGTACATGTATATGTATATAACTTATAGTAACAAAGTGTGTATAACTCCGTGGTAAACTACAGTATAACCCCTCTATTACCACAACTAAAAATAATGCTATTTGATTGTATAAAAGACAAGTGACAGCTTTAAGCCAGGTGAGAGTAAATCAGAAAGCTCCTAAAAGAGCTTTCTGTTTTACTGTCACTTTGCTTTAAGCAATCATCTGCATTAAACACTTAATAATGAACACAATTTAGTGGTCGTAATAGAGAGGTTTTACTGTAGTTTACTACAGTACAGGTAAATAAAGATGATGAAAGGACTGTTCTACTCCTCCCCGTTAAAACTTATTCTCACCAGAGACATAGATTAATAACGAGCGAAGCGAGCTTCTACAGCTACGTGTACAATAAATTTCAAGTTAAAATTCACATTTTTAGACCTGTATGTTAGAATATGAATGAATGAACCTGTATGTACATTGAATAGATTTTTCTTCGTAGGTTTTTTGTACTTCCGCCGGATCTACTTGCTACATTATTCTTCACAGACTGGTCGACCCTGCTCGCGTTTTATTTATGAACATATGTTGAACAAAAAAAGTTTCGTTAAAAATTTTGCTTCCGGTTACCCATACGTTGACCCGGGAGTTATTGTCTATCACTTGCGACCTCTCAGCTATTTTTCACATACTGGTCGACCCTGCTCGCGTTTTATTTATAACATGTTGAACAAAAAAAGTTTCGTTAAAATTTTTGCTTCCGGTTACCCTAGGATGTTATTGTCTAACACGCGCGACTATTCTGACTGACCTCTCAGCTCTGGACGAGTCTATTTGAGATTTTTTAAGTGCACATTTCCGGTTATCTCCAAAGAAAACGTTATTAATTGCGAGAATCACACATCAAATTTAAATCAGAAAACCTCGCTCGTTTATACCATCCTACTGAAATTATCAACACAGTCAAAACTGTTTTATCGAGTTTCCCCGGGGCCTTTGTTTATCAGTTGTGATGTTTATGACGTCACTTCCTACGATTAGAAAAGTACAATGTCACACACATTCGACCGGTTTCGACTAGGCCTAGATCTTTATTTCTGTGATATCAGATATGTTGTTTCTAAATCTTGTCAATATCAAAGTGCATGTGTATAATACACAGATGATTTCAACACTGTGCTCGATCATGCCAGGTGGGGTAGATTTACGTAGATAGTCTGGCAGTGTTGACAGTTTCAGCCGGTTTCGAAACACCTAGAAACCCAGGGCTATCCACTATTAAAACCAACCGTCCAATAGCCATGAAAAAAGTCATTTTCTGTAATAGTTTTCGTTATCTGAAAGCCAGTCAGCTATATGGAAGTAATAATATTAGTGCCAACTTACTATACACTTAATCCTCATTCATCAATTCACCCAAAGTCACCCAAATCCACCCAAGTTCAACAGTGTTTTTAAAACTCTAGAAGCCACAATATGTCTCCAATCTTTCTCAAACTTGGCCAGATTGTATATATGACCATAAGATTGTGTATGAGTTCGATTATGCTTGAAATCAGATCAATAGATCTAGATCACATCAAGAGTTTTCTACCTTTGAATTGCTGAAAATGCCATATTTAACAGTGTCTACACTCTAGCGGCCACACTTTTTCTTCAAACTTGCTCAGATTGTATATGACTATAACAGTTCAGATGAGTGTGATTATGCTTGAAACCAGACAAATGGGTTGAGAGTTATCTACCTTTGAATTGCTGAAAATGCCATATTTAAGGGTGTTTACATTCTAGAGGCCACAATTTTTACCCAATCTATTTTAAACTTGCTCAGATTGGATATGACCATAAGAATTCATATGAGTTTGAATATGGTTGAAATCGGAGCCATAGGTTGAGAGTAACCTACCTTTGAATTGCTGAAAATGCCATATTTAACGGTGTTTACACTCTAGAGGCCATCATTTTTATATAATCTATCTCAAACTTGCTCAGATTGTATATGACCATAACAGTTTAGATGAGTTTAATTATGGTTGAAATCGGACCAATAGGTTGAGGATTATCTACCTTTGAATTGCTTAAAATGCCATATTTAACAGTGTTTACACTCTAGAGGCCACAATTTTTATCCAGTCTTTTTCAAACTTGGCCAGATTGTATATGACCATAAGAGTTTAGATATGTGTGATTATGGTTGAAATAAGACCTATAGGTCAAGAGTTGTCTGCCCTTGAATTGCTGAAAATGCCATATCTTACAGCGTTTACACTCTTGCAACTACAGTTTTCAATGGATTTTAATTATACTTGCACACAAAGTATATAGCTATAAGTTCTCAAAGGAGTGCAATTATTGTTGAAATCTAATCATTGTGGCAATAGTTATCTGCCCTTGATATACTATGAAATGCTAAAAAGGCTTCATTTCAGTATTGTTTAGGCTCTAGTTATCTGCCCTTGATGTACTCTACTATACTAGAATTATGAGGTTGTATTCCAAAAAGTTTTACATGGTATACTACAAATTTGAATGGATTTAGATTAAAACGGATGAAACAGAAAGGTAAAGCTTTCAAGCTTCAGTACAACAGTTGAGCGATATCAGGGCCCTCAGGTTATTAAATCATTTAGTTTATTAACCCATTACCCAATAAATACGCCTTAATGGGTTATACAAAGCGAACCATGGTTAAAGCGACTCGCAACCAGATGGTGCATTAAAAATAGTAATTTGTAAATATGTGTCAAACGCTTATATAAATGGTAAAGAATTAGTTTAGGATAAGAAATTCTGTTTAAAAAAATGTATTTCAATAAAAAAAAAATACTGGTCTCTGGTGGGATTCAAACCCGGGGCCCGGCATTGGCGGACAGAAGGCAAAATAGGGGAAACCGCTTAGACCAATGGACCACGGAACTATCCGTTTATCTCGGATCGATTTAACGTATTTCAATGTGTGGCTTTCGAAAGTGCATACAACTTCGTGATTCGGCTCGGGTTTATGTCTGAGCCCGTGTAGAGAACCATAACAACAACTATACCGTCTACTAGTCGGTATAGAAAAACGATGGAAAATATCTAAAAATCTAAGATTTGGTGACGATTCTTGAAACTTTTTTTGGACTGATCATATTTTTTTAATGTCAGAAGCCAAATAATGCCACAAGTTTGCTTTTATTTGAGTATTTTATTTTATTTTGACAAGTACACCATCCGGTTGCGAGTCCCTTTAAAGTGTACCAAGTCAAAACGTACCATTTTTGGTCGAAGCATACATAGGGAACATTTTCAATATGTTATTAGTCGATAATTTATTGTTTTTTGCACATTATATAACCTCGCGTAAATATCGTAATTAGATCTAGTGTATTAAATATATGTCTTGATGTATAGTTTTTACCCAGACACAACAGTATCTTTGAAACTTTAGTCATTAGGAACAAATTTGCCATTATGATCATCAGTTCTCAAAGTTTCGAAATTATTAATATAAACATTAGTGCCAATAATTATGTTGATCCTGACCATGCGTCGCCGTACACATCTTCTAATAAGGATCCAAACTGATTGAAAATAAATTGTGCACCCATGCACCACAGTATCTTTGAAGATTCAGTTCTCAAAATTTCGAAATATTAACATATTAGTGTCAACAATTGTGTACGGTAGATCCTGATCATTCGCCGCCGTACGCAGCTCCTGATCAGGATCCAAACTGCTTGAAAAATAAATTTCGTGCCCATGCAAAATATAGTCTCTAATTACGAGGCTTCTGATCAGGATCCAAACTGTTAAAAAAGTAAATAGTTCCATTTGATACAGTCCAAAATCTGTACCATAAAATTATATTCTATATCCTAGCAGATTCTGACTTAAGGCACGTTGGGAGTAAAGCAGAATGCGCCGTAAGGCGCATTCTGCTTTACTTTCAACTTGCTTTAAATAACCCTTCATTCTGTTTTCAAAACCAGAATTAGGCTATGGGGTAATGTGTTAATTTGTTAAAATGCTCCATTATTTAACAGCTTCGCTCGCTTGTAGGCTGTGCCTATTTCATATTATACGTTCCTGTTCACACCGATGTACCGATCACAGTAGTTTGACGAAATGACCAGTTCCCGGGGGGGGGGGGGGTCCAATCACGCCTTTAATCTGTTTCAAATGCAGTGTAATCTTCTCTTGTTTCTATATGATTTTTCTGGATCCGCACATGTATATAGACTCTATCACATTTATATAAAGACCATCGCAATGATAGGAAACGTGCGCTGTGTAGTTTTCGACTGGGTGCCTTATACATGTATACACTTCCATCACATTTATATTAGAATCTGGTCTGGGTCCATTGTAAGGGAAAATATGTAACAATAGTTCACTTTACCTTCACGGCAATGTCTAAGGACATCACCCGGTGCAGTTTCGTGCTGTAGTTTGGTCTGACAAAGTCGTTTTCAACATTTTTGCAACTTTCAAAGATCAATGTTGTGCTTTGTCCGCCATCTTTGCTGTCACGGCGAGCACACCGAAGCAGCCTTTTTCAGTGACACCTTCCGCTTGCCTAGCGCTCGGCGAGCAATGTCGTTCAAGAGGCGAGCGACCGTCCGCTCGCCAATCGGAAAGCGAGTTGAACAAGCCACAGGTGATTCGTGCACATGTGATTGCACGAGTTTTCCGATCTTAAGTAGTCACGTGGTCAGCTATACAGATTTTAATCACTCGAGGTAAAAGCATTACGGATAATAGACGTGTATTAGATTCCCTCCCACCCACCCATTAGCTTTTTGATAAGTTAGATTATTGTATTCAATGTAATATTATTTTGATGCGGTTCGATAGTATAACATAAAACGTTTTCGCAGTTCCTTTTCATGACGTCACATGGTTGTGTACTCGTGCGCACGTGATCGTGCACAGGGCGTAGTTGTCTGGCCATTCTACCATTCACTGTCACACTGTACAGACGTATTGTTGAAACAGTCATTTCTATTTTCAAATTTTCAGATTGTACATGTTCAAGTACTAGTTATTTTAATTATAATTATAGCAAAGTCATTTACTCTAGACTCTAAGTTAATGTTTTTTCTCTGTGTAAGTTGCACAGATTAAATGTTGCAATTGGATAAGGAATGGCATTTCGTATATGCGTGTGGCCAAACACTGGGCGATTTGGCATGGCAAATTGGCACAGATTTCCAGAGTTTTTTACCATACAATTAGGTATGTATTTTATCTCTGGTTGTTTCTGACCGGTCAGTCGCATTTATACTATAACGCCATTGTGGTCTTTAAAAGAGGTGTTGCATCGTGTTTGCACTCATACATATATTATGGTCTATTGTACTTCACATGTACGTGTTTTCCCTCAATATAAGCTGTGTCCGGTAACAAGCAGTATAGGTTTTATGGTTTTGTATATTAGAGTAAGGACTAGCTAAGACTGGTACATGTACAGGCATTTGTCATAAAAATGATGGAGACTTATTAGACTGAACGTAATTTTGTTGTGCATCTATTATTTTATTGCATTTCTAATTTTAATCATGTATTTTATATTTCTCATGTTGGAAATAGCAGAGAACAGACTATGATATAGGAGAATGTTGATCTTCACTGTGTGTGCAGTTCATTGAAATGTTACTGTGTGAAAAATGAAAATCCGTAATGCCTTTGGCCTATTGCTATTTACTGTGTTAAGTCTTTTATATAATCCTGAATGATTCTTTAGAGGATAAATATTTTATTTTCGGTTGAGCAAAGCGAATTAGAAAATAATATATACTATGTACTTCAACTCTTCGACAAAACATTAACTCAATTTCTATATATAGTGGAGAAAACGTTATTCTTTCCCAATAAACGCGTTTACGCTCAAACTATTATTTCCAATACAAACAGTTTGGAGCCAGATCAGACGCCGGGTAACCCAGCGTCTGATCAGGCTTCAAACTGTTTGCCATTCAGCTAAATATCAATAGTCAGAATTGTCAAGAAGTTGTTATTTTCTACATTTTAGTGTTTTGCGTTTGCGTACGTTTGCGTTTAAACGGGAAAGAATAACAGATTCTCCACTGTACCTGCACAACAACAGGTTAAATCTGCTTACCTTGTGAACGTGTAACGATAACATTCAAGCTTAAAGTGGAGAAGACGTTATTTTTTCCAGTTTTTGACGAAATGAAACAAAGGAACTACAACGAAATGTAGAAAACAACTATTTGAAACGGTAGATAATGTACATGTATAGCACACAATCCGTAGCCTGATCAGTTACCGGATTACCCGACGTCTAATTAGGCTGCAAACCGTAAACAATGGAAGTAATTGAGCCGTGTCTTGACACAACCTGCTTTATTGCATTGCAACATTGTACAGACCGTTGTCATCGCAGGCTCTGCATCTGAGTTTGGTAAGACTGCCAAATACCGTATATAATACAGTTACAGTGGAGAATCTGTTATTCTCTCCCAATAAACGCGTTTACGCTAAAACTATTATTTGCAGTGCAAACAGTTTGGAGCCAGATCAGACGCCGGGTAACCCGGCGTCTGATCAGGCTCCAATCTGTTTGCCACCAAGATAAACAAGAATTATCAGAATTGTCCAAAAGTTGTTCTTTTCTACGTTTTAGTACTTTGCGTTTGCGTACGTTTGCGTTTAAACGGGAAAGAATAACAGATTCTCCACTGTACATAACATGCTTTAGATGCTTCTGTGTGTCAAACAGATTAGATAAAGACCAGTCGCCGCATCCGCCTTGATCTACACCGTTTGCAATGCAATAAGGCAGGTTTTCTCATCGTACGGTTCATTTGTTTTAGCATTAAGCACGTATACTGGGACAGAATAAAACATTTTCTCCACTTTACTACCGATATATTGTCCAGTTGTTCTTGTATTGTACTCTATGTACACTGCAACATTGACACTGGCTGGCTATCCCATAGAAAGCCACAATAGCATCATTTAGATTAACATGCATCAAATATTAAAACTCATTCCACTCCATTCAATTGTTGACATTTAAGACATGTCAATGGCTGATCTTTGTCTTCAAACTTTATACATTAAAACTTTTCTATTACGACCACTTAATTGTTTAAGTATTATTTTGTGTTTAATGTAGGTAATTGCTTAAAGCAAGGTGTAACTAAGACAGTAAGCTGCTTTAGGATCTTTCTGTTTTACTTTCACCTTGCTTTAAACTTTCATCTGTTTTTCATAGAATCGTTAAGCCTTATTTTGGCGGTCTTAATAGAGACGTTTTACTGTATTCAGCTTTCTACTGCTGTGAATAATTCATACACTTAATTCATTCGTCACGTTTTAGTCTACACCGTTTGTGTTATTATGTGGTCTTTTTTCTTCCATCTTTTTAATGTTTAATATGATACGATGAAACCTCTCTTTTACGGTCACTCAAAAGAAGTCTAATTGACTGCTAACAAGACATGTGACTGCATAAAGGAGCTTTCTGGTTTACGTTCGCCTTGCTTTAAGCAGTCATCGAGCTTAGATACCTAGGGTCCGTTTCAAGAAACTTCTTACGTTTCAAGAAACTTCTTACGGCAAATTTTGTCGTAAGTCAGACAATAAAAGTCTATATTTTTCTTCATCTAATCCTGTATTGTAACATCTCTTTGGGATCGTCTGGAAAAGACGATTCCAAAGTGATGTACAAGACAGGATTAAATAGAGAAATCAGAAATTAAATGTATTCTAAAGTTTTGAATTATGACCGTTGAATTCGTCGTAATAGAGAGGTTTTACTGTGTTTGTAACATAGTGGTCTACAGTGTCAGTTGATAAGCTTAGACTAAGTGTTACTGGCGATTTTGTAACAGTCTAGTTCCATATTTGACACTGAGTAATTCTACATCTCTTTGGACATAAATTGTTTGACATTCTGATATAGTTCTGGATAAAAGAAAACACAACTACAAACGCATTGACTCCTGAAACTATTAATTGACAATTCCAGTTTTAAGTCTATCCAATTGTGACGACCAACGCCACAGTGCCATGGACAATAAAATGTGTATACCATTTCCGGACATTCAGGTCTTTTTAACATTCAACCCTGTATGTATGCTGTCACTGAAAAACAATATTTCTGTACCAGTTATGATTAAAGTCAGATTGAAGTTTGGGAGTATTTTACAGAAGGGTCTAATTTGAGGCTTCTGTAATTCTCATTCCCTTAAATAAGCAGTATTGGCACGATTCTCAAATTGTTGTCGTTTAGTACAGGTATCACAGTTGTGTCAATCCGAACAACGCAAAACAATCCAAGTTGCATTTATCAATCCGCGGTACAAAGACACTGACCCTGAAATCGAGGGATATGTTCAGCGTTATTTGAAGTCTTCAGGGGCCCGTTTCATAAAACTTCTTACGACAAATGTTGTCGTAAGTCAAAACTTTAAAATACATTTAATCTGTGATTTCTCTTTCTAATCCTGTCTTGTGACATCTTTTTGGAATCGTCTTTTCAAGACGAATCCAAAATGATGTCACAAGACAGTATTAGATGGAGAAATAAATAATAATTGATACTTTTATAATCTGACTTACGACAACATTTGTCGTAAGAAGTTTTATGAAACGGGCCCCAGGTGTGTAGCCGCTATGGATTTCGTATATTTTTTTCCGCTGAAAAACATCGATGCATACAATTCCAATCGACTTTTCAAAATAATAAATAATAGTGTCTTACAATCTGTTATTCAATCGTGGTTTACTGTTATTTGAGTTTGTTTTGCTACATTATTATTGTCAAACTTAGACTTGTCTAGTTACCTTTGAAATGTCCACTGTCGGAAGCTAATTCATCTTGGAACGAGTTTAGCTGACGTACTGGGGAAAACTATGGTAACTAGAGTTGCAAATAAACGCACGGGCCTCCCACCCTAGTGACTCTTCACCGCTACTCTAGGTCAACCCAGCCCAGCATGAGGGTAGAACAAAATGGCGGAAACCACAACGAAACGATGGGACAGAGTGACAGCATGTAACAGTCTGATAGATTAATCATTCACATGATATTATACCAAAACTTAAAGATAAATATAATCATAGCAACACTATTCTTTAACCACTGCATTGGATGTTAGATTTATACATAGTTGTCGTCTTTCTGATCAAAGGGCTACTAGATTCTACAGTGGAGAATCTGTTATTCTTTCCCAATAAACGCGTTTACGCTAAAACTATTATTTGCAGTGCAAACAGTTTGGAGCCAGATCAGACGCCGGGTAACCCGGCGTCTGATCAGGCTCCAAACTGTTTACCACCAAGATAAACATGAATTATCAGAATTGTCCAAAAGTTGTTCTTTTCTACGTTTTAGTGCTTTGCGTTTGCGTACGTTTGCGTTTAAACGGGAAAGAATAACAGATTCTCCACTGTATTTGAGCCCCCTGATTGATAAACATGTATACTGTTTGTATAATGCTACTGTACTGAACACATATACACTGTTTGTTAATGAAGCGTAGTTTTGAAGACAGGTGACCACTTAAAAAAGGTTGAAAGTGAAAAAGAATGCGTCTAAAGACGCATTCTGCTTAACTATCAGCTAGCTTTAAGGTCCCATCGGCTTGAATATTGAATATAAACAATTTCATTAATGCATGAAGTCGAACTATTTTTTTTTCAGTGGAGGAATAAATTAAAGGCGTTAAATGGTATATTTATGGGGTGATGGATTAAATCAATGTCGTTTGAATAATACAGTACTTCACTATGGTTAATTGCTTTGTTTAACCGGAGTGTTAATATTCAGGCTCGGCTTTGAAATTGATACCACTTGTAGGTAATTTACTATTCAGACGGTTTACAATAAAGAAGACGTTATTCTTTCCCAGTAAACGCGTTTATGCTGAAACCATAATTTCCATTATAATTGCAAACAGTTTGAAGTCCAATCAGACACATTGCAGCCCGTCTTTTGAAAGGCTCCAAAATGTTTGCCACTCAAAGCAGAGAGAACAAGGCGTCAATATTTGCAAGAAGCTGTCATTTTCTACATTTTGTTAAATTGCTTTGCGTTTCGTTTGAACTGAAAAGAATAACGTTGTTTCACTGTATTATAACCTGAATATAATGATGTAATGCGTGCTTCTTTGATATAAAGAAGGCGGACACGAATGCATAGGCGTATCCAACAGGCGTCTTCAGAAAGGTCAAACGTGTGTCATTCGTTCGCTTACAAATAGAAGAATCATGTGACAGGTACATTAGAGACAAAATGGAGCCCTCTGATCAGGGTCTGTACTGTTTGTCAATTTGCACTATATGGCCGAACACAATCCTAAATAGTCATAGATTGACTAGACTTTATTGGAAACTGGAATTGTACAGTAAATATACCAGGGGTACAGTGGAGAAAACGTTATTCTTTCCCAATAAACGCGTTTGTGCTTAAATAATTATTTCTACTGCAAACTTTTTGGACCCAGATAAGACGCCGGGTGATCTTGCTCCAAACAATTTGCCGCTCAGATAAAAATAAATCAAGATAATTTTCAAAATGTTGTCACTCTCTCAATTTTATAGTAATGCGTTTGCGTTTCCTTTCGTTTAAAAGGGGAATAAAAACGAATTCATCACTGTAAATGAGTCAAGTGTTAACCACAACAAACCTTAAATGTATTTATGTATAGTCCTCCGCATCGCTTTGTCGATAATGACATTGTCGCCTTTAGTTGACTCCTCTCTGAGATTTGTTACACAAAAAATATTGTCTTAAATTCTTAATATTTGATATTTTAAAAACTAGAAACCTGCCAGTGAATACAAAGGCGTATTCCAACAGACAGTAAGTTAGCAAATGTTATTTGAACTTAGTATACAGTGTTTCCTCTCTATAACAACACCCAGTGGGAGAGAAATATAGTGTGTGTTGTTAGGAGGGAGTTGTTATAAGGAGGAAAATTGACTAACATTTGCAAACAGCTTGAATCCAGAGCAGATGTCGCGTAACGCGGCATCTGATCTGGATTCAAAATGTTTGTCAATTGTCATTGTCTTTTTGTCTGTCAAAATATCCATTATCTGACTTTGAGAAAAACAGCAGAAGACGATAAGCAGACGATATTGTAGCCGTGAAAAGGTTGGACATAATTGTCTTGTTAGGGGAGCAGCGGCAAACATTGTTGTACGGAGAGAGTCGTTGTTCGGGTGGCCGTTGTAGAGAGCATTTTATCTTATCTTAACAGAATAAAACAGTTTACTGTTTGACACTATTGTCGAGAATTTCTACGTTCAAAATACATAGAAATCAGAGGGGAAAAACAGAAGACAAGTTTTAAATTTAAAAGTTCAAACTTATGTTTAATTGATATTTAAAACGTATCTTTGGATGTATTTAATAAACTATATATAAATAAAAGTTCGTTCGTTTGCTTGTTTTTAATAATAGGGACATCTTAACCAGTTACCTCTTCACTGCAATTCGTAAATTTGAATTTCAGGAATTTTGACTACAAGAACCTCGATACGAGTGTCAAACAGTTTGGATCCTGATCAGACGCCGCGTAACGCGGCGTCTGATCAGAATCCAAACTGTTTGCAAATGATCATTGTGCTCGGTGTAATGCAGAGATGAGGTTAATGACAGACAAAAGTACTGGCAGCAGCTGATTAAAGGGAATCTTTTTTTACGGTGCCCGCGATCAAGCAGCCAATACTTTAACCCTTTGAACCCTAATCCCGCATATAGGCGTCCTTTTCAAACAGTGTACATGTGAATAGTACACTTGTCCTGTGCAAACAGTTAAGACCCAGATCAGAGGGCTCCGAAAGGAGCCCTCTGATCAGGGTATTCACTGTTTGTCATAATGCCAAACATTGACAAAAACAACTCTTAAAAGTCAGAAATGGACTAGACTAAAATGGAAACTGGAATTGTCCATTTAAAGTTTCAGGGAGGAAAGAGTTAAGGGGGATTCATTTTTCTTCAAAATAAATTTCTAACGATATTCTGGTAGATATCAGTATTCTAGGCGTTACATATTTAATTCTCCCCTGATTCATCAAATGGATACGTTCAATTTCAAATAAAGCTAAGTCCAGTTGACTAATTAGGGCTGTTTTATTTTTTATCTATTTCAAAGTTATTAACTGTACAGACCGATTGTTTTTAGCGTGTGATAGTATTCAATTATACTGAATTACAAAGAAACACTGTTCAGACAAATTGAAACACGCGAATTTCATTGGACAAAAATAATGTCTAACACTTACACATATTCGAAGGTGTTCTGTTAATAATATTATCGTCTGTTTAAACAATTGTCGTCTGGTTGGTTTTAAGTTTGAGCTGTTTTTGTTTTTATCAGACGCATGTTTAAAATGTCAGACAAAATATAACATTATAAGTTCAATTCCAACGACACCTTATATTGATACAGGTCATATGGCGACAATATTTCCCAACAAAACCGTTAGTTAATGCTAAATAGAAGTAAATACCGGGTCACCCAAACTATTTGCCACCAAGATTAATTTAAATTATATGCACTGTATAACCTGTTTGAAAATGTCAAACCACCATTATATAACATGACCAAAAAACTGCCAAAATGTAATTTGCTTATAATTTGTCGACTAGTTTTTATTTCTAAAAATATTTTTAGGCATTTTGCGGGAATATAATTTTATCGAGAACGCTTTGAACAGTTTTGATCCTAATTACAGGCTGTTTTTTGCCGGCGTCTTAACTGAATGTAAAATGTGTGCGAATATGAGCTTATCGTGGTATTGCAGTGAATGCGTCAGTACATGTAGTGTCTATTACATGTATATAAAGTGATAAGTTTAGAAATCTAATCAGTACTTAAAACACGCATGACAGTTGTTAGTGGTATTTTAGTGTTTTTAAGATTTTAAGAAAAAATAGCAACAATTGTAAAAGTGTAACTTTTCTATAAGGGTTGATGCAGACTGAACTCGACGAACTTGACAAAACCCTTTCGTTTTTATTGAAGAAGTTAAAAGACGGGTCCTGGTGGCCATCTCTATGACAAATGTTTTCGTAAGTCTGATTATAAAAGTCTCAATTATTTAATTTTTCTCCAACTTAATCTGTCTTGTGACATCTCTTGGGAATCGTCTTGAAAAGACGATTCCAAAGAGATGTCATAAAACAGGATTAGATAGAGAAATAAGAAATTAAATATACTTTAAATTTTGACTTACGACAGTTTTTGTCATACGAAGTTTTATGAAACGGGCCCCTGACTATTATCCTAAAACCTCCACACGAACTCCTTGTTGTCATACAACATATCATGAGACAAAGTGACAAAATATCAAGTTTTATTTATGCTTTTCGGTGGATTACCACGAAATAGCAGTGGATTATCTCTTGATAATTCCACTGCTTTAAGCAGTGGAATTATCGCCACGCGCACTTTTATTATGAATTGTCCCCGTAGGGCTCCCCAAGAATCGTAGTCAATCGTGTCTTATCGTTAAATTCCGGCTGTCCGATTTGTCGCGACCCACTCAATGGAAGAACACGAATCCAAAATCTGGATCAACGACGTAATTCGGATGACGTCAAATCAATAAATCAGCGACGTCATCGTACGGGAAACTGTTTCGAAAATGTGGTCGATATAAACTTGGGGCTCAACACGGGGTAAATCATGTACTTTCGCTTTCACAATTGTCGAACAATTTCGTTTAAAAGGTGGCTTAAAAGCATAGATAAATAGAATAATTGTATTTTTTCAGTATAAGATCGAATTAAATCCATTTCGTGAACAGCAGACTGTTATTTTGCACTCGTGGCTTCTCCACTCGTGAAAATATCACGTCTGATGTTCACTCAATGGATTAAAGTTCTATCTTATACTGAAAAAAACAACAATTATCCTGTATTTATTTGGATTGCCGACAATTTATCAACATAGAGCGTGTGTTTGACGCCAAAATGAAAGAACTGTCGAGAACATGATATATTCTATAGCGAAACAGATACATGTACAATATATAGTATGGGTTCATGTTTACAAAACGTTTGAGTTGAGTCTAAAATCGTTGTCACGCATTTGATTGTCAGATTTGAGCCTAGGCTCAAATCTGACCAATCAAATGCTTGAGAACGAACTTAGACTTAACTCAAACTCTTTATAAGCGCTGAGCCAGGTATAGTATAAACCCCATCAGTGCCTACCCGACTTTACATGCGTTTGCTATCAGTTCTGATCCCGACCAGGGGCATACCTCACGAAATGTCGTACGACAAATATTGCCGTACGTCAAATTATAAAAATAATAATTTTATTTTATTTCTCCATGTAGTCCTGTATTGTGGCATCTATCTGGATTCGTCTTGAAAAGACGATTCCAAAGAGATGTCACAAGACAAGATTATATGGAGAAATCAGAAATTATATGTATTTCAACGTTTTGACTTACGACCATTTTTGTCCTACGACGTTTTGTGAGATGGGCCCTAGACGTCTCGTTGCTCACAAGACACTGCCCAAACACTTACACGTGCATTTGTTATTTCAATTAGTCAAATTTCCTAACATCTAAATGTGAAAAAAAGAAAAAAAAGAAAGAAGCAAACGACAGCATAGAAGTCAAACAGATTATTTCATTATAAGGTGTCGGATAACTGAACTAATCATGATTGTTTTATATCACTCCTCCACTGCCTGGGAGATCGTTTCCTTTTATTGTTGTGTTCCTTTATATTTTTGTATTTATACTTTGAACATTTTCAGGACAGAACAATGGATATGACTGTCAATTAGTCTGGATCTTGGTTAAGTAACCCGGCGTCCATGACTTTTTGAAAATTGCAGACGACAATTAATCAAGTAGCGGATAATACTACTTTTTCACAAAATACTGTCTGGGTGGATGAGTTCGGGTTAGCGACACTACGACATAAAATATGTCATATGGCGCCGATGAATGATAAATGAGATGAGATGAGACGATGTCAAGAAGATGATTTCGGCTTATGCCATTGGCTGCAAAGCAGCGCATGGGATTAAAACCACAGACCTGCATTCCTTTTAGTTCTTGGCAAAGGCGATAATCTCAGCCAAACAAAGAAAAACACACCTTATGACAATTAAGCCCCAGAGCCGCTGCAAGGTATGAAGGTCTCTAGAGGAATGCTCTCTGTAATGGTTGTCTTTGACAATACTGTTTAAAACGCAACTAAAATACTCACACATAGAATAGACTTACATCGAAACTGGAATTGTAGATTTGAAGTTTCATGGGTCATTTTAATTCGAAATATTATTAAGTTAAATGTGTTCCTTGTATCAAATCTCTATGTTTTATTTTAGATATTGCCCGATCCACGCGCAAATAGGTATATATCATTACAATTATAAAAATTTCAGAGATTTGTTACTGGTTTGCAGAATGTGCAGATATGAAATAGGAGTGGGTCTATTGTCAAATTTTTTTTATGTTTTAGGTTTCATCTAGCAAAAATAGATATTGTCTTGGCGCCACGCGACTTGTATTTTTTATATGATAGAATTATATCATAATTCAAATATAAAACATTATCTAATGCATGATATTCTTATTTTTTATAGTACGCCTCTGTGTACGTGCTGTTTTTCGGGCGTTTATGTCTTGTGATATTGTCTGAAAGATTAAACAGTTACGGATTTTTTTTATTCTATTAGATTATAGGAATGTACCAAAACTAATGCATTTGTCACATGAGATCAAATTAAACAAACTGGTTTGCATTCGGTGTCACACCTGTACGGAAGTGCTTCCGGGTCGTAGGGTGCCCAAATAGTACCTAATTTATATAGTGAAAAATTGATGTGTGTGTGTTCATGGTCATATTTTTTATTGAAAGTGCTGATTAACTGCAGATGCATTTGTTTTTGAGCTGAAATAGTGATGTTGCTGATAAATCAAAGGTGTTTCTGGGTTCTATTTGGGAACTAATTTGTGAGAACATGTGGTCAGAGATGCGAGTGTGGTGCGGCGGGTCATCAACTTTCGTTTTGTAAATATTGACGGTGACCATAGAAATGTGAAATTTGTGGAAAAGTTGAACCTTCATGGTGCCACTTTCTGTTGATAATTCTGGTGACTTATAATTGCTTTCCATGGAAACAGGGCCAATATATTGCTCGGTACGTCAGGGAACTGGACAGAGATAGGAGAATATGGACAATTTACTATAGAGTTCTATGGAGGGATTTTGTACAGGAGTGACACCATTTACTGCCTTTACGCTTCCCCCCAGATGAAATGTGTCTTAATTAATACAGATTTTAATACAAACTGTTCCTCCTTCAAACAGTATAATATGCACAGCACAAGAGATTTGGGAAATTGTATTTTGAATGAATATTGATACGTTTTAATATCCATTATAGATACAAACACATATACAGACTTCGGAGTGAATCTTTATTTGGACTTCAGCATGAACAAATTATTTTGGCACTATCGAAGCCTATCGATATTATAACATTTGACATTAAAGAACATCCCTGCACTATTGGAGCGAGCAAATCTATAAATGCATGCATTTTTTGTATAAAAAAAAATATTAGGTCGAACAAAATGTCTCATAAATGTAATATTTTATTCTATATAAGGAACCATGAATGCTACAAAGCAGGAACACACACACATGCTAAACGTAGAAATATCCTCACCTTGCATTAACTGTTTAATATGTTAATTATGATAAACAAGTCGCACGGCGCCAAGAAAGTTTTTTTTGTTTTGCTAAAAGTAAATTCAAACTGAAAACAAATTGTTCAAAGACATTACTACATTGTCACATGTCCACATCTGCAAAAAGGCGTGAATCTCGGAAAAGGTTATACAGCACTCCCTCTCTACAACGACACCTAATGGGAGACAAACAATGTGTGCGTTGTTCGGAGGGAGTTGTTACAGGGAGGGAATTAGGCTTACATTTGCAAACAGCTTGAATCCAGATCAGACGCCGCGTAACGCGGCGTCTGATCTGGATTCAAGCTGTTTGTCACTTGTCATTACGCTTTTTTCTGTCAAAATTTCCATTATGTAATTTTGTGTAAAACAGCAGACGACGTTGCACCGTGAATAGGTTGGGCATAATTGTCTTGTTTTGGGGAAGATCGGCAAGTGTCGTTGTAAGGAGGGAACCGTTGTTGGAAGGGCCGTTGTAGAGAGGGAGCGCTGTAATTCTAATGCTTTATTTATATTAATTTACGAATGTGACGAATATTTCTAAAATACAAGCCAAGCTGAGCATATTGCCACCTGCCTCAATACTGTCGTCTGCAAAATAGTTCCAAAGTTAAGTATAAGGTAGTATGGCTGCAGAAATATTGATATGAGTGTCAAACAGTTTGGATCCTGATCAGACGCCGCGTTAAGCGGCGTCTGATCTCGATTCAAACTGTTTGTAAGGTCGCAACTTCGGCGTCGAAAGGGTTAGCATTCGTTTCAATAGTTCTGCAATAAAAACTCCGAAACACTGACTTTTGAGTAAATAAACAGACGACAAATTTTAGCAGACGACATTTTGTCTACGCAAAGAATAAAAGAGACGTCTACATTGGGCGGTTTGTAATAAATGAATAACGAGTATACTCGTCTCTAGGGTTCAATGTGTAAAACAATAAAGATATAACGGTTTCTTCTCGATACAATATGCCACATATTTTGTGCATACAATAGCATAGCAACTGAAAATGTCAAGTTACACTCAAACCTCGTGATGGTTCAATTCGAAATAACATTGGGGTGTTTTTTCAGATAAATTTCGGCAACTATAGTTCGCCAAAGTCGAACACATCCGTATTATTTCAAAGGTCAAACGTGGCTTGGCCATTTCTTAACTTAAATACAGTATACTCTCTCTATTACAACCACTAAAGCGAATGTTAATTTATTGTATAAATTAAAAGTGACAGCTTAAAGCAGTGTTCCAGTAAATACGAAAGCTCCTAAAGGAGTTTTCTGTTTCACTGTCACCTTGCATTAAGAAATCATCTGTCGTAAACACCTATTAACACAATTTGGTGGTTGTAATAAGGAGATTTTACTGCACATTAGAGATAAGGAGGTTTGACTGCACATAGTCACACTTCATACGCCCGACTGATGTGCATTAAATATTTACGGAAATGTCGTAAGTTTATTCATTGACATTACTATAGATAAATATATGTATGATATGGCGTTAAAATAGTATTATATGAAATTTAACAGTGAACTGTATATACGACTCCAAATAAAGACAAATGGAAAATATGCCTATTCGTCTTCCCATATAAGGGCTAGAAAATATTAATAATAAAATTCCACCACTACGTCCACTCAAATAAATAAAAGTTTTTTATTAAATAATTGCAACGGCTATACTCCTTCACTGCCTCACTCCGAATACAATGGCTAACAGTTTGGACCCTGATCAGACGCCGCGTAACTGAATTATATATTTTAAGTCAAATTATCTAAAAAAAAAATTAAAGTAAAAGCTGACGACAGCGGATTAAAACTGATGACGTCATTACAGTGAAGGGATTAACCCGTTGACCGCCATGGACGACTTTGATAGAATTTGCCAGCAGTTTTGGATCCATAAATCAGATCGGATATATAATTTTCTCGTAATTTATTTTTCTATCTTTTGAATTTATTTTTTGCATATGTTCATTTTTATCATGTTTTACATATGTTCATTTTATTAGAAAGTAATATTTATATTGCCCACATTAGATGGAGTTATCAATTTTACATTTAGGCATTGTTAGCATTGCCTTACCACGAGTAAACCTTTCAATAGCATTTGCAAAAGGTTTGGATCCTGCATGAGTAAACGTTACGCGGCGTCGGGTATTTCTTCAGCCATACTGCCTTAACCCATTTGTGCCCAGTGGATTATTCCATGCTTATATATTGGATTAGTACATTCCTTATCAAAGAGATGCCTGGTCAAAACTTTCAATTTCTTTTTATTTCATATTGAAATTCCTATCAGCAAACAGTGTAGACTCTGATCAGACGCCGCATAATGCGGCGTCTGATCAGAATCTACACTATTTGCCTATGTCCCATATATGGGATAGTGGGCACAAATGGGTTAACAATCCTTCTACCTGTAAAGAGTACACTTGTCATATGCAAAATGTATATCCTAATTAGAAGGGTCCTGTAGGAGCCCTCTGATCAGGGTATGCACTGTTTGTCATTTTGCAATATATTGTTAAAAGCAACGCTAAATTGTCAAAATTTAACTATACATGTACATAATTGGAAATCGGAATTGTCCATTAAAATGTCCAGGGTCTAATGAGGAAAGGTAGGCGTTAAGATTGGCTTTGACAGTGCTAATTTATACAGTGCCCCCCAAACTACAACGACCCTCCCAATAACAATTCCCTCCCTATAACATTGTTTGCCGCTGTTCCCCAAACAAAACAATTATACCTAACATTTTCACAGCTGCGATATCGTCTAATTAAACTGTCGTCTGCTATTGTTTCTTAAAGTTACGTATGAGTGGACCTTATGACAGAAAAATTATAATGACGAGTGACAAACGGCTTGAATTCAGATCAGACGCCGCATTACGCGGCGTCTGATCTGGATTCAAGCTGTTTGCACATATAAGCCAAGTCTTAAGTCCCCCTCCCTGTTACGACTACCCCCGAACAAAGCACATAATCTGTGTCTCCCATTTGGATGTCGTTGTGAGTTGCGTATGAGTGGACCTTATAAATGACTTATGACAATAGAAATATAGTGACGAGTGACAAACAGCTTGAATCAAGATTCGACGCCGCGTTAAGTTAAGACTTAATTTCCACTCTCTATAACAACTCCCTCCGAACACCACACACAATATGTGTTTCCCATTTGGTGTTGTTGGAGATAGGGAACAGGAACACTGTACACTGTGAATGTGAAGCATGGCACTCCTGGCGGAAATCATTATACATTATCACATCACCAAACGGAGACCGCCCTAGTGGTTCAAGCAGTGAGGAAAATTAAACGACGTGCGTATTGGACTTGTTTTTCTACAACTATTTCTTAACTCTTCATCTTCTACAATACTGCTTGCTTCACATTTGTCATATCCTATAGTTTTGTTTGTTTTGTTTGTTGTTGTTGTTGTTGTTGTTGTTGTTGTTGTTGTTGGTTATTTTGTTGTTGGTTTTGTTGTTGGTGGGTTGTTTTTTTTTTGTTTTTTTTTGTTTGTTTGTTGTTGGGTTTTTTTTTTTGGGGGGGGGGGGCTTATCATTTAGAAACAAAACATTCCGCCTAAAGAAATATGTTATTTAACATTATCGAACAGTGTGAATCCTGATTAGACGCTATTTTTGGCGGCGTCTGATCCGGGTACAAACTCCTTACGAATTCTAGTCAATTCGCGACTGGCAGGTTAAGGGTTGAATGGCAACAGTTTGTTGATGTTTGGTAAATGGCAGTATGAAAACTATTCTAGTTATATTGGCTGGGAGTGGGATAATTTTTATTTTCCAATATAAGCGCGTATAATGGTAAAGACGATATTCTTTCCCGTTTAAACGAAACGAAACGGAAATGCATTGATCTGGCTCCAAACTGTTCGCATTTGGAAGTTAATTGTTGTAGCATACACCCGCTTATTGGGAAAGAATAACGTCTTCTCCACTATTTGCGTCATTTTCAAACAGTATACCATCTATGATGATCACTTGTCCTAGGCAGACAATGTGGACCCTGGCATATGCACTGTTTGTTATTTTGTAATAGTTTGTAAAAACAAGACCCTAAATACATGTAGTTAAGCAGAGCGTTATTCATTCCAAAACACGTGCTTTTTAAACTTTCCATCGCCATGCTCGACTTAAACGACTTTCGATCCTAACGCGTAACGCGGCGTCCGATCATGGTCCAAACTGTTTAGCATTGGTATCAATATTTCTTAAGTGAGAACTTCAAAACTTTATATTTTGCATAACAGTGAAAACGATGCATTTTGGCAAAGGATATTTTGTCTGCGTAGTTGATAAAAGAGACTGTTAACCCTTTCCCCCATAGAAGTGCCTTTTAACACATTACATTTATTCATCAACTGAAGAAAATAGTTCCAATTTATATGGATATGCACTATAAAAAATAGTTTCTATATTCTAGCAGATAGAAGCTTAAAACAGACTGAAAGTAAAGCAGAATGCGCCTTAAGGCGCATTCTGCTTTACTTTCAACCTGCTTTAAGTGATGACCTATCTTAAAAACTAGAAACAGGCTATGGGGTAAAGGGTTAAATGTGACAGAGAAATCGTTAAAACCCTGACATTCATTCCAACCAGTTTGGATCAAGATTATATTCCGAGTAACATGGCGTCTGACCTAGCTTCAAGCTGTTTGTAAATCAGGCCCCCAGGTTATCCATGTACAAAGTTTTACAGCACTCTCTCTCTACAACGACATCCAATGGGGGACACAGAATGTATGTGTTGATCGGAGGGGGTCGTTATAGGGAGGGAACTTTTAGACTTGGCTTACGTTTGCAAACAGCTTGAATCCAGATCAGACGCCGCATTTGTCACTCGTCATTATATCTATTCTTTTGAAATGTCCACTTATGTGTAACTTTGAGAAACAACAACAGACGACAATTTAAAGCAGATGATATTGCATCAGTAAAAGCGTTAAACATAATTGTCCTGTTTAGGGAACTGCGACAAGAGTCGTTGTAAGGAGGGAGTCATTGTTGGGAGTGCCGTTGTAGGGAGGGAGTACTGTTGTTGAATCTGCTCAAGACCGTTTTGAAGCATTTGACCGGTCAAATTTGAGTTTTTGCTAGCATCCCAGATAAAAAATTAAACGTCATCATTATCACCAATCTTTCATAATCTATCTTCTAGTATACTGCGTTTAATAAATATGTTGAGTCTCGCTTAACCTTTTCACTCTAAATGACGTCATAAAGCGCGTTTGCAAACAGTTTTGATCCTAATCAGACGTCTGATCAGGATCAAAACTGTTTGCCACCTGTTTTGAAATTACGTCAATTATACTGCCTTAAATCTAACTTTGAAACGATATTGCAGACAACAATATTGAAGAAGACGGCAGTATTGCGGTGAAGGGGTAAAAACCTCACGATAAATTTGATCATGAAAGGGCTAACTTATGCAACCCTGAAACTGTTATACATGAAGCACAATTCCAATTTCAAATAAGACATGCTTGACTATTTTATGTCGACTTTAACAAAATATTGCAAAATGACAAACTGTGCGGATCCTGGTCAGATAGCTCCTGATCAGGGTCTACAATGTGTGCATAGGACGGTGCACGTGCTGCATTTTTTGACCGTTGAAGTACACTGTTTCTTAATAACGAGTATACTCGTCGCTAGGGTTGAATGTGTTAAACAGCAAAGGCGTGTCATTTAATGTTCAGGTCATTGCCTGTCTATGAAATTGGATGGATGATCCTTTGTTTAAATCGATGTTTCGCATGATTCATGATTAATATGAAGGTTTATTTGCTCTCTTAAGATCCCATGTACTCTTGTTGTCTGAGCTCTAACATGACAAGACGCGGGTGCAAACAGTTAGGGTCCAGATCGGATTCAGATCGGGTAACTCGTTGTCTGATCTGGATCAAAACTGATTGAAAGTCGACTTTATAGTTTCTTCAATTTAGAAATACATAATTTTGAATTTAATAAACTTTGCAGACGACACTTTCAAAGTAGACGGTATTTCGACAGGATAAGGATTAATGGGTTTAAAATACGCTGACCCCTTCGCTGCCTAACCCCGAGTACGACGGTTATTTGCAAACATTTTGGATCCTGATCAGACGCCGCGTAACGCGGCGTCTGATCAGGATCAAAACTGTTTGACACTAATTTTAATATTTCTTAAATAAAAAAATATCAAATTAAATTTCAGACAGAAAAGCTGACGGCAATACGTCATGGTAGAGAAGGAGTTAGGTCAACATTATCGGGTCCATGCTATCAAGGCTATAATTGAACGTTTCTAGAAATAAAATGATTGAAATGGTGTTTGTAATGACATACAAGAGTACGGGAGAAACAGAAATATAGAATAATTGTCTTTCTTATCATGAATACACGGTAAGAGGCGTTATTCTTCCCAATTGACGCGTTTATACTAAAAGAAAAATACTTCTATTACATGAACGTTGAAGCCAAATAAACCCGGGGTTACCTAGCTTCCGATCAGGCTCAAAACTGTTAGTTTCTCAGAGTAAAATAAGTCGTCAATATTTGCTAGAAGCTGTGATTTTCTACATATTGGTTTTCTGTAGAGTATTAGAACCAAATGGGCATCTTTTGTTTTCTATTTTGGATTGCTTATATTCTCATTTCCAAATACTTTATCTGGTTTGTGAAAATTTCCGGTATTTATTAATTTCCCTAGAATACAAACTGCGCCAAAATATATTTAATAAACGGAAATTTCCGTTCATATATAAATTATTTGAATTCGTGATCCGACGAACATTTGCAAAGATTTTTAATTCGGATAAATAAATTGAAAAAATGTCTAAAATATTTATTTCCTATAGACAATTGGACTGGATAAAAATATGTTTGGAGTTTAGTGGAAGTTATTATGCGTATTATATATACCAATGTCCATCACAGGTTAACCGCTAGCGTATTACACCCAGACAGATCAAAGTAATACATGTAATTCCAGTATCTAAAAAGGTCAAGTGCATTTTATCTACTGGGGACAAATGTTGGGGCGTTTTTACAAAACATTACATAATGATAAACAGTGCAGACCCTGATCAGATTGCTCCTGTAGGAGCCCTCTGATATGGGTCTACACTGTTTTCATTGGACAAGTGAACTATTTACAAGTACACTGTTTGTAAATGATGCATCGTGAGGGGATACCAGTAATGTGTTAGCACGTGATGTTGTTGCCGTTTGCAACATTTCATGTCTGCAACTACATGTATTTTCAATTCTCTTAACCCTTAACCCTATAAATACGACCGTTTACGCTTTGAATCGTTCATACACTAAATAAGTAGATCCTAGTCCCCACCTATGAAGTCCTGAATAATTATAAAACATCCACGGCATTTCCAGTATATTTCCAGATGGAAATTTAAAACAGATTGAAAGTAAAGCGGAATGCTCCTTTAGGAGTATTCTGTTTTACATTATGTACTTTTAGACTCCTTAAAGTGGTAATCTGTCTTCAAAACTACAGCGCTCCCTCTCTACAGCGACACCTATTGGGAGACAAAGATTGTGTGCGGTGTTCGGAGGGAGTCGTTATAGGAAAGGAAACTGGCTTACATTTGCAAACAGCTTGAATCCAGATCAGACGCCGCGTAACGCGGCGTCTGATCTGGATTCAATTTGTTTGTCACTCGTCATTAATTGACTTTCTTTCAAAATGTCCATTATGTCACTTGCAACGATACTGCAGCAATAAAAGAGTTGTCCCGTTTAGGGAACTGCAACAAGGGTCGTTGTAAGGAGGGAGTCGTTGTTGGGAGGGCCGTGGTAGGGAGGGAGCACTGTAGAAATAGGATAGACTATATTATATGCGATTAAGGGTTAAATCGCCATTTATATCAAAGCAGCTACCGAGTTACTGACTTGTTTGTACCAATTAACCCATTTATACCCAGTGGATTCTTCCATATTTATATATTGGATTAGTCCATTTTTATCAAAGGGATGCTTAGTCAAAATTTTCAGTTTCATTTTGTTTTATATTGAAATTCTTATCAGCAAACAGTGTAGACTCTAGTCAGCAATGATGATGGTTTCACACTGAACTACAGAGGTATGAGGGGGGGGGGGGGGGGGGGGGGGGGGAACCAAGAATTTACTAATAGTAAAATTTCTGAGAGAATAATACTTCTTGAAAAATTGAACAATACTGTAAAGTGACTGAAAACCGGATTTGGCATAAACCCTACTTTGAAAATGTTTTTTGTGAAACACTTACATAATCTTTTCAAGCTAAATCAAACATGTATAAGTAAAATTTCTTTCACCAAAGAGTCAATCAGTTTCCATTCAGATAAGGTTGGATCTGGTTTCAAACTCAGACATTTATCACTTAAACGAGTATTTACATGTATTACATTAATAATACAATTAAATGATATATTTGAATTTTAGAATATTATATCAGGTTTTACACTGTTTGTACAGCATGTTAATATAGGGCCGAGTGTATGCGTTAGATATTGATATATGTTAAGGAGAATGTTAGACCGAAAGCGACCAACGAAATGGACCGAAACGACCTATCCCTAAAATAGGCCCAAACGACCTAGGTCGAAACAACCTAGGCCGGAGCGACCAAGGGCCGAAACGACCCGTTACCATGAATCTTCTTGAAAGAGAGCACCGTTACAATTCACAAAACCAAAAAAACACCACCTTGTATCGCACTGTCAACTGGTAATGTGTATGTATCAACCGTTGCTAATCGGATATCTTTTGAAAACGCGCTTAATTCAAATTCTATTTTTGTTTTCATTAAATCTCGGACTCTATTTGTCAGTACGGGTGTCGGATTTCAGTCTCCTGTATTTGGAGGCGATAGAAACAAATCATTAGGGACTCTTTTTAGCAAAATCACTGGATTGCGTCCCTTAAAGACCTAGTAAAGAAGCCGAAATACGCATTGTGGTTTTCTCCCTTTATTTCAATACATGACAGATTCCCCATGGCAGTTTTATGATACCGCGCAATTAAACGCGCCAGGGGGTCACCCGATGATAATGCTATGGTCGGTAATTTCCGTAGGATTAACGAGTGTAACAGCTTGAAATCATGAAATATAGTGTAATTCAACTTAAAAAATACTGTACAAGACACTAATCTATTTTTCTGAAATTTATATCATTAGAAAGAGCAATGTTTTCTCAATTTACCCATAACGGGGCGGATATTTGATTTTGATAAATAAATTGCTTTTAAGATCCAAGAAAGGTACACCACTCCCACGTTTTTGCATATTCGTATAAGAATATATAGGCAGCACTTTACTGTTTAAATAATCAAAAAAATACTGTTGAAGATGAAATATTATCTTAAAACAAAATATACCATCATAAAGTGTAGATTTAGACCATTCAACTCATAACGGGGCGGATATTGTGATTTGAACAATAATGGTTTTATTGCAGTTACAAAAAAAATTCGTTATATATTCTATGTAACCTAAATTGATGGCTTCTTGCTGGAAAGTCGCTATCGGCTTATTTTTCAAGGGGAGTAACTCCCTCGATTAAGCCAGGCATTTCACTAAAATAGTCCCTATTGGAAGAAAGTTTGTAACCTACTGAAATACCAATGCATACCTGGCGCTATAAACTAAAACATTGTTAGCGTCAAATTTTCTCATCAACTTAACGCCTACATTCTTGGCACTCTTTGGGACCTTTTAACCTTTATCCTGTTGAACGCGACTTAACTTGTTTTTTCAAACATTTGGATCCTGTTGAGAACGCGGCGTCTCAACAAGATCCAAACTGTTTGTCAATCTTTAAGTTTTTGGAAGTCTTTAAATTTCTTTAATTACAAATAATTATAAATATTAGTTAAACAGCTTTTTGCAGACGACAGTTTAAAAGCAGACGATATTACCGTAGGATAAGGGTTAATGAGCGTATTGCGTTCGCCTTTATATGCATAATAAACGTTTCCATCATGATGTGTTTTGTCTGCTTTGCATGCCAATTCCTATAATATTTGCTTTTTTTAGAATGAAAAAAAGGTTTTCTGTCGTTCACTGTCTTTTGTATATGATTACGCAGCATGCATTTCAATAGTATCTCAACTCAGAAACTTCAAATGGACAATTCCAGTCTCTAATTAGATTCTAAGTAAAATTCAGTTTCACTATATAATATTATGTGTTTTAAAAATTTATTACAAAAAACTACAGATCCTGATCAGGGGGCTCCTTCATGAGCTCTCTAGTCTGGTTCTACATTGTTTCCTTTGGACAAGTGTTCCATTAAGGTGGACAATGTTTGTAAATGATGCATATATGCGTCACTATGCTTTAACGAGTTAAGACAAACTTTTAGACGCCTTTTAATGAAGTTTTATATCATTTTTACACTAATGCTACATACAGTGAATCTTACTTATAACGAAGTCCTCGAAACCGTCTGATGTATTTCGTTATATCCAAATTTCGTTATATCAGGTCCATTTTACTATACGTTAATTTATAGATATAGGGAATATATTTTGATGTGTTTTGTCTGATATTTTACTATTTATTATTCCGGCATAAGTGAACTTCACTGTATTATCCTTTTCCTCAAGCTCATTTTCAGCATCTAATAAATCGGGTTGTTTAATGCTGCGGCAGACTGAAACAAAAGCAGAAAGTCTCTGAATGAGTTTCTGTCTTACGTATAGCCTGTTTAACCCTTTACTCCATAGAAGCGCCTTTTAGCAAATCTAATTTTTTCCTCAACTTAAGAAAATAATTCCAATTTATACAGTCATAAACATGAACCATAATAAATATTTTCTATATCCTATCAGATGGTAGCTTAAATCAGGCTGAAAGTAAATCAGAATGCACCTTAGGGTGCATTCTGCTTTACTTTCAACCTGCTTTAAGTGGGCACCTATCTTCAAAACTAGAAACAGGCTATGGAGTAAAGGGTTAAGAAGCCACCTGTCGGGCGGCAGGAAACGTTTCTTATGGTTGTTTATAAGGACATTATAGGCATGAAAAGGTATTCCTATTGGGGAAATTGATAAAAGTGTCAAAAGGCTTTTCAATGGGGAAAAGAGTTAAACAGTTTTGAACTGTTTTCGCTGTTTAACCCTTTCCACGCCAAATTTATCGTGAGGTTTTTACCCCTTCACATTGTCGTCTACTTTAATGTTGTTCTTTGCGTAATCTTTTCAGTTAGTTATGCTCAGTATAACTGAAGAAAATTTGATGCAAGTGTCAAACACTTTAGATGCTGATCAGACGCATATTGTTGACATTGGCAGTGAAAGAGTTTTAAGCGCCCAACTGATGCGAGAATTCGTATCTGTAGAGAGAGAGGACCTTCAAGGAAGTCTCATTGTTTACTGGATTTTTAAAGAGGGATAACAATGTCGTAGAATGTAGTAAATATTGTGTAAAAATATAAAGAAAATGTATTCATAAGTGAAGTTTAGCCCTGCACGCTACAAGCAAAGTTGTCATATATTTTGGAAACCGATTGGATCCAGAGGAAACGCCTGTTAAGCCAGCGCCTCATCTGGGTCCAAACTGTTTGGCGCTTTTAGGAGTACAGTAAAACCTCCCTATTACGACCACTTAATTTTGTTAATTATTTGGATGTTTACGATAGGTGACCGCTTAAAGCAAGGTGACAGTGAAACAGAAAGCTCCTGTAGGAGCTTTCTGTTTCACTGTCACCTTGCTTTAAGCTGCCACCTCTCTATTATACAATTAATTAGCCTTCGTTTAAGTGGTCGTAATAGCGAGGTTTTACTGTATTTCCTGACGCAAAAGGCATACAAATCAATTCCGACAAGTGTTACAGGCGACAAACTTTGCAGACAACAAGTACAGTGTGTGCTAAAGCCTAATGACTTAAGTTGATTTCCCGATAGGTCACCTTGGAAATAATTTCTGCCTTTAATAAGCAAATTGAAATGAGCCTGACTGATTTTTGTTTTGCCATGTTCGTTTGTTGAACTTAACCTAAGCTTTTTAAACAATAGAGAATAGTTTATCCTTTCCCAATAAACACGTTTATGCATTAACAAGGTATTCCTATTGCAAACGGTTTTGAGTCAGATCAGACGCCGAATATCCCGGCGTCTGGTAAGGCTCCAAATTATTTGCCACTTGGTGTAAAATAAATTGTCATTATTTGCAAGAATTTGTCATTTTTTTACATATTTTTGCAATGCGTTTTCGCTGCGTTTCATTTAAACGGGAAAAATGAATTCTTCTCCATTGTATACAGTGGAGAATCTGTTATTCTTTCCCGTTTAAACGCAAACGTACGCAAACGCAAAGCACTAAAACGTAGAAAAGAACAACTTTTGGACAATTCTGATAATTCTTGTTTATCTTGGTGGCAAACAGTTTGGAGCCTGATCAGACGCCGGGTTACCCGGCGTCTGATCTGGCTCCAAACTGTTTGCACTGCAAATAATAGTTTTAGCGTAAACGCGTTTATTGGGAAAGAATAACAGATTATCCACTGTATCAAAACGAACTACCAAAAGTTTTAAGGATGCGGAAAACAGAAAGTAGTACTGATTTTTGTATTTTTCGATGTACTTTTATATATAATTATATAGTGTAATCGTCTGAAAACCAAGGTTTAGTTGAAAACAAAATAAACCCACAATGCTTGTCGGGGTAGTATATCCATAAAATACCAGGCCCTTAGGTTATAACGCTTTTCAGTTGAGTCTGAGATCGTTCTCAATAATTTGATTGGGCAGATTTGAGCTTTTTCCTTAGATAAAGCTCAAATCTGGTCAATCAAATTCTTGAGAACAATCTCAGACTCAACTCAAAAGGTCCATAACCTTGGACCCAAGGTAGCTATACCAAACGGAGGGTGGGGTGATTAATTCAATCACCAATGAAACTTCAAAAGGACAATGCATGTTTACAAACAATGATGTTTATAGGAATAAACAACATATTTTTAACGTTCATGACGGTATGACCACAGGGCCCCGACACGATTTCTTTCAGAGAGAAAAAATCGTCAGAAGGTATATATAGAGACAAGGGGTATAACTGATTGTTAGTAAATTCTCACCCTATCTCGATAAAACTGAGCATATCTTGAATAATAATTGATGAAATGGCACTCTTTTTTGCATTTCTGTCTAGCATATATAATACCCTTCCATAAAAACATAACATAAAACCAACTGTTAGCTTGCACTTTCAACAGTAATTGCATTCACTTATAGAAATCAACGACTTTTAGAAAACGGGACAGGTGTTCGTTCACAGCCAACACAGCATTGACCACTACTGTGCGCTTGTTTAGGCGGTAATATAGAGTGTTACAGTCATTGGCCACTACTGTACCCTTGTTTAGGCCGTAATATCGAGCATAAAAGTCATACAGTTCGATAGATATATACATTTTTGACACCGATCAACACTGATTTCTTCTCAAATCATTGCCGTACCAAAAAAGCTTAAATGTACAAGAATAGCTTTACTGCCGATGTAAACATGCGAATGTGTTGGTGTTGCAGCGATTTGAGTATAAATCAGCTTTGATCGGTGTCAAAAATGGATATCTATGGAACTGTATGACTGTCATGCTCGATATTACCGCCTAAACAAGCGCACAGTAGTGGCCAATGCTGTGTCAGCTGTGAACGAACACCTGTCCCGTTTTCTAAAAGTCGTTGATTTCTGTGAGTAAATGCAATTACTGTTGCAAGTGTATGCTAACAGTTGGTTTAATGTTATGTTTTTATGGAAGGGTATTATATATGCTAGACAGAAATGCAAAAAGGGTGTCGTTTCATCAATTATTATTCATGATATGCCCGGTTTTGTCGAGATAGGGTGAGAATAAACTAACAATCAGCTGTACCCCTTGTCTCTATATATGCCTTCTGATGATTTTTTCCTCTCAAAAAGCAATCGTGTCGGGGCCCTGTGGGTATGACTACATTAGCTTCGCAGGGGGTAAATTTCGTAAACGCTCGAAGGGCGTTTACGTTTAATTTACCCCCCGAAGCTAATGTAGTCATACCGTCATGAGCGGCAAAGAGATGTTGTTTATTCCTTATATTTATATTTTCTGTCTTGTCAATTTAATGTGTTTATTGGCCAGATTTGTTTTTCTGTATAAGAATTTATCATATACCGGTCAAAGAGGTTTGATAGAAGTAAACTTTCTCTCTGTGAATGGAAAAGACTTACAAGGCAAACAAATAACAGTGCAACTTGAATATCTATTGCCAAATCACATTCCAAAATACAGGTCGCGGTTGTTTTCTTAACCAATTTACACACATAGCAAGGCGATGGCAACGACCTATGGGTCTGTATCACTCCGCTAGTGTCATATGACCGTCGACCAATGGGAGCTTAGTGTTAAGTGCCCGATGTAGTCTATTTGAAAAAGTCCACGAATAACACGGGGGAAATCCGAACTGGTTAAAACCAGTTTGGAAGTGTAGGTTCATCGGCAGATGTACTGCATATTTTTAATAGGATTACATAAAGACTTTACAGGGTGAATGTAAATATTTTGGAATAAAGGGGACCACTGAATACGTATACACTGTATGCATATGACAAATCTACTCTTCACAAGTACACTGTTTGCAAATGACGTGTATGCGCCACACTAGAGCTTTAAGAGTTAACTTATCTAGATCTCAATTGTTTTAGCTCTGGTGATATACATGTACACAGAATATATGAATTGAACAATTAATTTGCAGAAGAAAATTTCGCATAAAGACACATTTTTGCTGACGACAACAGCCTGCAGAAGGTTAAGCGGTCTGAACGCATTACTAAAATTATTTCTTTTACGCCTTTAAATCCTCCACTGAAGAAAAAATCCATTTTATACAGTAAATATGCACCATAAGACTTAATAGTGTCCTAACAGATGGTAGCTTAAAACAGGCTGAACGTATATCAGAATGCTCCTGAAGGAGCATTCTGATATTCTTTCCAGCTAGCTTTAAGCAACCGTCTATTTAATATGGAACAAAGCTATTGGAAAATAGGTAGACTTTTTTATTATTTATTTCAATTTTGAGCGACATCACAATAGTATACAGTGGAGAATGTGTTATTCTTTCCCAATAAACGCGTTTAAGCTAAAACTATTAATTGCAACTTGCAAACAGTTTGGTAACCCGGCGTCTGATCAGGCTCCTAACTGTTTGCCACCAAGATAAACATAAAATATCAGAATTGACCAAAAGTTGTTCTTTTCTACGTTTTAGCGCTTTGCGTTTGCGTACGTTTGCGTTTAAACGGGAAAGAATAACAGATTCTCCACTGTCACAACACATACATATTTTAACGTAAATGCGGGAAAATACAGACGTAACCTTTTGGTGCATGACGAAGCGTCTAAATCACGTGATTTTTATTTCTTATCATCTGGTATCGTTTGCTTCCAAAGTTTACGTCTGCCAAGTCTACTGACTTTATACATGGAGAGATCTATGTATATTTTCAAAACAAAGAAACTTTATAAGCAACACAAAAGTTTGCATCCTGATCAGACGCAGAGTTACTCGGTGTCCAATCTGGATGCAGACTGTTTGCAGACCCTAAAAAAAATTGCGCCAAGAAGGATAAGGGTTTGAAGACAAATTCAGGTGTCAAGACATTATATAAGACCTAATGGTTTATTCATAAAGCTGCATATGCGCTTTTTTATATGTAACGTTCGAGAAACACCAAGAAAAGTACAATAAAACTTCGCTATTACGACCACTAAAACGAAGGCTAAGTGATTGTATAATAGAGAGGTGGCAGCTTAAATCAAGGTGACAGTGAAACAGAAAGCTCCTAAGGCAGCTTTCTGTTTCACTGTCACCTTGCTTTAAGCGGTCACCTATCGTAAACGCCCAAATAATTAACAACATGTAGTGGTCGTAATAGAGAGATTTTACTGTACTTACATTGGAGAAGACGTTATTATTTCCCGTTTAACCCCGGTGTACCGCCTAACCTATTTCTAGTGTCGAAGACAGGTGACCACTTAAAGCAGGTTGAAAGTAAAGCAGAATGCGCTTAAGGCTTTATTTTTAGTCAGCTTTAAAGTTACCACCTTCTAAAAAGAATGTATTTCTTACGATACATGTTCATGACTGTATTAATTGTAGCTATTTTCTTTAAAAGAAAATTCGTGAAAAATCCTTAAAAGAATCGTCTGTTGGGGAAAGATTTAAACAAAACAAAACGCATTGCGAGAAAATTGAGAAAATGACAACCTATTGAAAATGTGGACTCTCCATTTTTTATCCGAATAACATTTTTTTAGCTAGATCAGACGTGGGTTACGTTTTCATGAGTCTGATATGGCTCGAAACTGATTGTAATGGAAATAATTCTTTTAGCACAAACGCCGTTTATTGGGAAATAATAAAATTCTCTTCCCTGTATTAAGAAATGCCTGAATGTACATGTATTTAAACTTATGTTGACACATTTATCTCTAGCGACGAGTATACTCGTCATTAACAAATAATGTACCTGTAAATAACTAACGTGTCCTACATTTATGTATTTAAGCAGTGTAGACCCAGCTCAGGTGAACCCTCTGATATGTTTGTTATTTTATTGCAGAGAACATCCCTAGATTGTACACATGTGGGTTAACTGGAAACTGGAATTGGGTTTTAAAAGTTTCAGCAGGGAATGATTAAAACAATCTACGGTGCAATACATTAGGGACATCTTCAAACGTTAAGGGACAACTCTCAATGACGTCATAAAGCGCATTTGCAAACAGTTTTGATCCTGTGCCACATGTTTTGAAATTACGTCAGTTATACTGCCTTAAATCTAAATTTGAAAAGATATTGCAGACAACAATATTGAAGCAGACGACTATAATGCGATGAAACTTTACAATAAATTTGATCATGAAAAGGTTATTGCAGGTCAAAGATTCAATATATTATGACTTAAAACATATCGATACGCGTTACGCGGCGTCTGATCAGGATACAAACTGTTTGCATACGCGCTTTAAACCGTCATTGAGAGTGAAAGGGTTAAAAACGAAGTTTAATTGACAGTTGTCTGCATAAGAGATACTCGGGGTAAGGCGGAGAAGGGGAAAACTAGAATTGTCTTAGAATTGAATTGTCTACTCCTATTTCCAGGGTTGGCTCGTCATTGTTTACGTTGACACGATTGTGACATGGAGTACACGTGTAAGTCAATAAATATATCTATATAAGATAATCCCATTAAAATAAGTTCGTAGCGTTCGTAACAAGGCCATACGACTCGCCAAAGGAAATAGGCTTACATATATTGCAAAATGCGCAAACAAATACTAAATGTCGTATTGTGACGAAATTCCAAAAGAGATTACTTATTCAAAACAAAACTCCGTGTGTAATATATTACAACGAGGAAAGCGTATGCTTTCCTTATAGTTTTGATTAGCCTTACTGTCTCCCTATTTCTGAACGATACTGTCTTGCACTGCTACAGTGGAGAAAACGTTATTCTTTCCCGTGCAAACGCAAACGCAAAACACTAAAATGTAGAAAATAACAAGTTTTTAACTTCTTTTTCTATCTATTTTTATCTGAGTGACAAACAGTTTGGAGCCTGATCAGACGCCGGGTTACCCGGCGTCTGATCTGGCTCCAAACTGTTTGCAATGGAAATAATAGTTTTAGCGTAAACGCGCTTATTGGGAAAGAATAACGTTTTCTCCACTGTACATGTGAGAGCCAATTCTCAAATTAAAATTTTTAAGTTTTTTTTTTTTTACTTAAGATATAATTATTGAAATGAGTGTCATACAGTTTTAATTCTGATCAGACGCTGCATTACGCGGCGTCTGGTCAGAATCCAAACTGTTTTCAAATAATTATTGTACTCGGGTAATGCAGCAAAGGGTTAGTTCGTTTTCTCTGCATGTCTTGCGGACATTCAACTAGAAGTACATCTACCATATTATTTACAAATAAATAAATACAAATAGATAAAATATAGACTTGACGTATATCGGGGATGGTCATGGCAAACATCACATGATTCACGCTGTTTGCAAATTGTAATTTCCTATAGTTGTATTTAACTTATAAATAGCGAATATAAGCTTAACACTTTCATCAAAGTCAACTATTTAAAGTTATCATCATTATTATTATGCTTATTATTATTATACTAGATTTATATATAGCGCTCTTTTCACGTAGGAATGAATAACAATGTACTTACAAAGGGAGAAAGACAAATAGCTACATTTATAAAGCAAAATCAAAGTAAAAGCATCTTACTTTTAATACACACTAAGATTAAAATAATTTTTATTATAAGTTCAAAAAAATCAATTTTAAAATGAGTGAAATAATAATCGAAAAGATTAATGGCATGATTAAAAACAGTGATTTAAAACTCAATTTTGTTCCAAACACTCTAAAAAGAGCTTTCACTTTCACTGTCACCTTGCTTTAAGCAGTCACCTGTCTAAAACTCCTAATAATTAACGCAATTTAGTGGTCGTAATAGAGAGTTTTTACTGTATATTGAAACGATCTTACAAACAACAAATTGAAGCAGACAGTAAACGGTAAAGGGGTAATCATCTCAGGAATAATTTTATCATAAAAGGGTTAAACCATAACTCGGCGTCTGATCAAGATCTACAGTGGAGAATCTGTTATTCTTTCCCAATAAACGCATTTACGCTAAAACTATTATTTGCAGTGCAAACAGTTTGGAGCCAAGATAAAGATGAATTATCAGAATTGTCAAAAAGTTGTATTTTTCTACGTTTTAGTGTTTTGCGTTTGCGTGCGTTTGCGTTTAAACGGGAAAGAATAACAGATTCTTCACTGTATTTAACAAGCACTGTGATGCTCTTTCAGTCAAAATGCATAAGATCTCAACTTCAGTAATAACAGAAGACAATAGCCTGACAGCTTAAATCAACCCCTTCACTGTTTTACCCCAAATACAATACTTGTAGATATTTTAAAACAGTTTAGATCCTGATCAGACGCCGCGACACTCATTTCAACATTTCTGAAGTCATATTAACTAAATTTTAAATTTGAGATATACATCACTGGTATACATCGTACAGCGGATGTTGCTCCAAATTGATACGGAATCCATGGTGAATTGATGTAAACAATGTCAGGCCAGGTAAGAAATACGTCTATTACACAATTATTGCAACACATAAGTATTAAACGTTAAATCGTACCGACTCAGAACTAATTTCTGCCTGTCGCAAACAAGCCTCTTCTGTTACAAACGTCGAATGGTCCGTGAATTATGAGAGTTTAGTCTGCCCTATCACTAACAACGTGTGCCGACTTTACACAAATTGGTCGAATATGTGTATTATATACATGTAAAGTGTAATTGTTTTTCCTCTACAGATAGATAGTAACTCTATGTATTAGGATTTTCTCCTCGTGTTAGCGAAACAGTTGCACGTTTTGTAAATTTGGCCATTTCATTCTACCATTACTGTACCGCGTCTTGCAAGCAGGTGACAGTTAACTGTACCGCATCTTGCATTTCTACTGTACTGCATCTTGGAAAATACAATTAGTAAATTTGAACGAAATGGATCGAAAATTAGACCTGGACCCGTATTCTGAAACATTCTACGTATTTTCGCTAAGTAAAATTAGTATCTAACCTTTCCTCTAGGAAAATACGTTTAGCTGAGGCTTTTTGAGCCGACGTTTGTGTATAAGTTGCTTCGTGAAATTGGGTCAACTTCGGGGTGGGGTAACGTCACTACAACCGACTGAGGGTATTGTTTAAGACATTATTACCTACGGTTTTCATCGCAAAAACGTGGAAAACATTGATATCTATTCAAAATCTATATTTGAGATACATGTATACATGATCACTTTACATGTAGGTAACAAAACTAGCGTACATGTTAGTACATAATTAGTTTCACAATTATATAACTAACTAACGAACCGAATTTCAATGAAGTCGCCGTGGCTCAATGGTGATAGAGTCAGACTAGCATGTCTTGGAAAATACAATCAGTAAATCTGGTACGATGAACTTGATGTTTGATGTCTCTGGTGCATAACGTTCGGGAGTAGTTTCATTTTCTGTCCCTTGAATTTTTTTCTTTGGGCCACCCATACACCTCAGAAAACGCCCCTTAAACAATTTTAAGCCTGTTAACCAAAATGACTTAAGGGTGTATCAAACTCATGAGTTTGGGAAATTTTCAAAGTATATTTAAACACTCTTATGATGATTTTGTATTAAAAAGCTATTTAAAATGAACGAAAAATAGAAAAAGTGTACATTTTTGTGAACAACGTTTGGCTCCACGGCCATGTAAAATTTACCAACCCCACTCACTTTTTCTAATTTCGTCCTTTTCAAACAGCCCGCTTCAATAAAACCATTTCAAATTATAACAAACATGATAATTTGGTTTTGTGTTTCATTTATTTCACGTCTATGGTAGTATTTCTTCATACAAAAACTAATTTAATACAAAACATGCACCAAATGTGAAATTTATAAAGCTCTAAATATCATCGATATGGTACTTATTAAGGGAGATAACTCCTTTTTCTTCCATAACTCAAATTTTTCAACACTGACCTATCAATTTCTTTTCATATTTTGAATTGCCTTCGTTTGGATTTTTTCATCTGGTAGAATTTAAAAAAGTACGATACTAGAAATATTATTATTTTTACTTTATCTCATAATATTTTGTTGTAAAAAAATATCATTACCCATAAAAAACATGTTGTTGATTCAGATATTCATATTTTCCAAATCTGGTGCCTGTTTGGTCTTGAATTAGAGTCTTTATGTCAAAATACTTCCACAGACATTAAATACATAATGAAAAACAAAATTACCATGTTTGTTTTTTCTCTAAAATAGAATTTATTGAAGCTTTGACAAAATTTAAGAAAAAGTCTGAATTTGACACATGTTTTTCAAATAAATACGAAAGACTCAAGCAGGAAACGCAACACAAACAATACACCCACCTCTCAAGCAGAACACACACACAGTCATACCATAACAAACACACACACGCACAATCCCATTCCTTCATCTACACACTAAATAGAAAACAACACGCAAGACAAACATAAAGCAAAGTGAACATAGGAGCCCGCCTTGGTACGGTCAGCAATTGCCGTAGTGCAAAATAAAGCACACCAACATATGATGTTTTCCTTTTTTTTCATTTATCATAAACAGCTCTTTCGTAATAAACATGAAAGAAAAAAGTTAGATACTTTGAAAAATTCGCTTATGGGTTTGACACACCCTTAACATCGGGGTTGTATATCATTGTAGTGGTTGTTTCGTCCAAATCTTACCATTGCACCACATCAAGAAATAATAAAAAGGCAATGTTGTTCACGGAGAATCTGCTTTCAGCAAGAAGCCGGTTTAAAGGCAAAATACGCATGAAGTCTACCGGCATTTTGCAGAGTATCAACAACGGCAGGAAGAAGGAGTTCAAGTTGTCGAAGCAATAACAGCAAACGAAACTATACATGAGAAATAATGTGTATTTATTTTAATGTGTGTTTAACAATCATATCAGAAATGATAAAAAGTCAAACAGTGTTCAATTTCAGCTCATTTCATAACGTTACGGCGTCGCTTTAAAGACTGTTAGTATCAAAAGTAAAAATCCACAAATGCCATATTTTTGGCACCACAATATCGATGAAACATTTCAAGTTTATATCCAGTTATGTGTAGCTAAAATTCACTCTTGTATGAAAGTCTAGTATGGAATATGTCCTCCGCTGACACTAGACGTCTATGCATAAAATCAAAGTAACGTTGGATCTGCTGTGCAGCGAATGGGTAGATGCCAGTGTGCATACAAATGTCCGTGCAATCTCATTTATGCGTATATTGCACATACACTGTAAGCATGCTAATGGCGCGTTCGTGCTGTATTTGGTTTAGTCTAGCCATCAGATTAACTCTTTAATTTTAATAAAATATTGTTTTTCCTGTTACTGTTTCGTCAATAACGTCAATGACACAAAATGTTCAACACGTGGACTTTTTATGAAACGCGCACGTGCGATTCGTGGAGAACTGTTTAACAATACCCTGTGGCTAAACGGTTGACCGATTTCAAAAATGCACGTGCTAAAAATGGCAGGCGTTAATTAAATATAGGAAAGAAAGACAAAATTTACGCTCTTGTATACCGATTGTAATTATTCATTAACTTTACATATGTATAGTTATTTTTGCTGTTCAGCATATTTTGACAGTCGCTGTTTGTTTCTTCTGGTAATGATTCACAACCTAAATCACAGCTTGATTGGTAATCTATTTTAACACTGTCGTTTACTTTCATTATTTTTATCCGTGGACTGTCTTTCGGGATCGTGCCTTCTCTTGGTAAGTGTATTTTTCTCTCTAATTCATTTACAGTAATAACCCGTCCTTGCTCACGACATAAATCAGGGATAATTTTAAAATTTGTTGTCTTTTTTGGGGTATTTTCAACAACACGAATTTTTATTTCTCTACTTGGATGGTCTTCTTTGGTGTGTTCAATTATTCCTCTAAATGTTTGGAATGAATCTGCGCAGTAAGCACACTTGTAATCAATAGCTGAACTGAAAATAGACGATTAACGGCCATTTAGTATTAACAAGAAGCAGTACAGTTAATAGCACAGCCTCTGCAAGAAACAGTACATACGTATTGCAAGACACAGTACAGTGATGCTGCAATAAATCGATCAAATTTGCAAACTGTAGATCATTTTAGCCAACACTGTGAGATATTACAAATGCATGTAGTTATTTGCCATCGATCCAGTGAATAACAATTATATTTTAATTGAATATATTGCACATATTCAGTCAATTTGTGCAAACTCGGCACACATTGATAGTGATAGGGCAGACTAAACTCTCATAATTCACGGACCATTCGACGTTTGTAACAGAAGAGGCTTGTTTGCGACAGGCAGAAATTAGTTCTGATTCGGTACGATTTAACGTTTAATACTTATGTGTTGCAATAATTGTGTAATAGACGTATTTCTTACCTGGCCTGACATTGTTTACATCAATTCACCATGGATTCCGTATCACTTTGGAGCAACATCCGCTGTACGATGTATACCAGTGTACATGTAAAAGCAGAAATCATTTTTAAAAATTGACTAGATCTATGTCTGTAGATGCTTTGAAATGTAGTAAGGTTCGACATATATATATATATAAACTTTTTCAAGGTTTTGCTTTTTCGCTATCTCTTGGAAGTCGGCGAAGACAAATTAGAATTATCGACCTGGCCAAACTTAGTCTGGTAGTTCAAAGACATCCTGATTAACATTATCTCCTAGCTGGACACCAAATGAAATTCAATTGCAAACGTATGAGGTTGTTGAATTACAAAGGTTTGTTTGGACAATGATGCTATTTGTATTTTCCTATATACCAAGCGTCATATTTCTGAAGTGAGATATTTGTGGGTATTTGCAAATGTTTACAAAAGTAATTTCTGGACGTCATCCATACGAAATAGAAATACAGTCGAACTTCGATATCTCGAACTCGTTTAACTCGAACTATCCGATAGTTCGACATACGAACTGCATTATTTCATGCTCAGTTAAGTCGAACATACCCATTTCTCAAAGTGAAAACGTGGCCTAGCCACGTTTTAACTTTGAAATACGGGTATGTTCGACAAAACCGACTTCGACATATCTAAGTTCGATTGTACAATAGAGAAGCTGTTATTCTGTCCCGTTTTAACAAATCGCAGCGTAAACGCATTGCAATATAATAGTTAAAATGACAAATTCTAGAAAATTGTGATTATTATTTTTGTCAACCAGTTTGGGACCTGATCAGACGCCGGGTAATCCGGCGTCTAATCTGTGCCAAACTGTTTGTGTTTGAAATAATTATTTTAACATACATGCGGTGATTGAGAAAGAATAACATCTTATTTTAGGTAGTTTCTATATCCTCGTTCCGTTATACATGTATTACGTTTCACCCTTCTCCAAACAATACAAAATTACAAACAGTTTGGATACCAATCAAAGTTGCCCGGTGTCTGATCGGGGTCTAAACAATTTGACAACTGTATCAACTCGTCTATCATCAAAATCTTAATTTGAAAACAATACTACATAAGACATGTTTAAAAGCAGACAAAATTATAACAATGAAACATGTTGATTTGTATAATGCATACAGTGGAGAATATGTTATTCTTTCCCGTTTAAACGCAAACGTACGCAAACGCAAAGCGCTAAAACGTAGAAAAGAACAACTTTTGGACAATTCTGATATGTCATGTTTATCTTGGTGGCAAACAGTTTGGAGCCTGATCAGACGCCGGGTAACCCGGCGTCTGATCTGGCTCCAAACTGTTTGTAAAGGAAAAAAAGTTTTAGCGTAAACGCGTTTATTGGGAAAGAATAACAGATTCTCCACTGTACATGTATTACGTTTCACCCTTCTCCAAAAAATACAACATTACAAACAGTTTGGATACCAATCAAAAGTTGCCCGGTGTCTGATCGAGGTCTAAACAATTTGACAACTGTATCAACTCGTCTATCATCAAAATCTTAATTTGAAAACAATACTACAGAAGACATGTTTAAAAGCAGACAAAATTATAACAATGAAACATGTTAATTTGTATAATGCATACAGTGGAGAATCTGTTATTCTTTCCCGTTTAAACGCAAACGTACGCAAAGCGCTTAAACGTAGAAAAGAACAACTTTTGGACAATTCTGATATGTCATGTTTATCTTGGTGGCAAACAGTTTGTAAAAGAAAAAACAGTTTTAGCGTAAACGCGTTAATCGGGAAAGAATAACAGATTCTCCACTGTATTTATCTAACCCTTTCATTGTGGGTGTTTACTCCTTCATCGCCATAATGCCGTCTGCTTCAATATGTATATCTGTAATATCGTATCAAAGTTATATTTAAGGCGGTATGGCTGACGAGGTTTCGAAACGAGTATCAAACAGTTTGAAAAGTTGACTAAAGACATTGAAAGGATTAAAAGAAATGTGATCAACCATTTAGGGATATGCTTTGATATGATATAACCCCATTTCCATGCCCACAAGAGCATATGAGTGTTTGACCCTTTATCTTTTAGCCTGTTTCTAGTTTTGGAACTAGGTGACTACTTAAAGCAGGTTACAAGTAAAGCAGAATGCACCTTAAGGCGCTTTCTGTTTTACTTTCAGTCTACTTTAAGCTACCACCTGCTAGAATAAAGAAAATATTCCATACGATATTCATGACTGTCTAAAATGGAACTATTTTTCTTCAGCCGATGAACAAACTGAAAGCGCTAAAAGGCGCTTCTATGGGGTTAAAGGTTAAAGCCTTGCACCACCATATTGTCTGCCTTAACCTCTTCACATATATTGTCTAGTGTGTGGTGTGTTTTTCGGCGGAGCTGTCTGGTTTCTATTTAGCCACACTTTCTATTTGGCCACACATTTCAACCAATTATATTTGATCAGAAATTTAGAATTGAGAGCACCTGTTGAAACTGAATAGTCTGATTGGATAGTAGCCAGGGCTCCAGATAAGGGAATTATTTCAAAACTTAAAATCTTTATTTGTGCATTAAACCCTGTGGTGTCACTATACATTTGAATTGTCTCTTAGAGACAATCAAAATGAGTGGTAACACCATAGGGTTTGGTGCTGAAAGGAGTGAATAAATGTGATTTGTTTAATTTACTCCCTCTTATCTGGAGCCCTGTAGGCTGGTCTATGTCCAAGTACAGTTTTCCCAGATATGGACTGTGAGTGTAAAATTTAGAGACACAGACCAGACTGTTTACTACACTGGGCTGATGCAATTATGATTCTAATTTAAGATGACATCTGAAATCTTTTAGAAGCTAGGTGTTTTGTAATTGTTTACTACCAATTTGTTTAATTGTTAACTATTTGTACAGATTTACCATGCACTAAAAGCAATATTATATATAAATGGCCTCAAGTGAGTTAAACACAATCGTGTGGTTTCATCATTATTTACAAGAGTGAAGTACAGCAGACGGTTGAATCTGTACATTTGTGTATGCTATAGTTTGTTTCAATAAACTCTATGAATGAAGTTTGATATATAGAACAATAGATTAATGTGAGGATCTCCTACCAGTAGCTAGGATATGAGTTAAATTATTGTTTTGTTTTGCATTTCTGTACATGATAGTTTTGCATTCTAAATAAAAGTTACTGTTTCAATTGTATACTTTTATTTTTTGATTTTCAAAATCCAAGATATTACAATTCTTTGAAAACCTCAATTTCATTCAATTTTGCACACCCATCTATATAGCCTTAGTTCAACCACTCATTCCGCCGAATATCTTTTTTAAAGATATTTCTTGTTAAAGTTGCGTTAATAATTACTCTATTTGAAAGTTCTATTTTAAAGAAGTTTGGCTAAAGGTATTTCTCTCCCGATTTCAACTAGTCCATTGATGCTAAAACGCATTTTATTTACCCCCAATATGAAAACCAGTGACATGAATATAAACAAGATAAAATACGCACTTGTTTAACATTTGCTCGGCTAGACGCGAGTCAATTACGACTAGTAGCGCATCAAATTTTGCAAATTGGTTCTGTTTTCCTAAAATTCTTTGAATTTGTATATCATAGACTCCCCCTGAAATAGTTGCGTATATCGATTCTGTTTCGATTACGATGAGCCCTTCTAAACCGGAACCTCTAAATACCGGAATTCTCTCTAAACCGGACAAAACATTTGGTCCCGTTTCCAACCCTTTTTTATTTTAACCAATTGCACCATAAATATGCCTTTTTAAGCCTTTGATTTATTCATCCACTGAAGAAAATACATTCATGAATATGTATCATTAGAAATAAAAAAAAATTATATTCTAGCTGATGATAGTTTAAAGCAGGTTGAAAGTAAAGCAGAATGCGCCTTAAAGCGCATTCTGCTTTACTTTCAACCTGCTTTAAGTGATCAACTATTTTCCATACTAGAAACATGGGTTAAAACCCCTTTAAACCGGAAACCCCTTTAAACCGGACATTTATGTTGTCCCTACACATGTCCGGTTTAGAGGGGTTTCACTGTATATAGTTTCTGTACGTATCGTGATTTGTTTTAAAATGTTTCACATTTCAACATTAATGGCTAAAATAATCAAACATGTCTCTATTAGACAACAAGTAGTTAAACTGTCAATTCATTGAAATAAAACTTTGCTGTTTGATGGCGGCTAGTAATATCAAATACTATACAGTAAAACCTCTCTATAACAACATCTAACAATAAGGCTAAATGATTTATAAAAGACATGTGACAGCTTAAAGCAAGGTGACAGTGGATCAGGAAGCTCCTAAATGGGCGTTCTGTTTCAATTTCACGTTGCTTTAAGTAGTCACATGTCTTAAACACAAAATAAATATCTGAATTGAGTGGTCGTTATACATGGAGAGGTTTGAGTGTATATGTCTTCTTTTTGTTTGAATAGGCTTCTCATCCACACACATGGTGTTTACTACAGAAAAGAAACGATATTATTTCCATTCACAATATATTCGTGTACATATATGTACGGAAGCCCATGCATTAAGGTCGATTAGAGTGGCAAACTGCTTGAATCCAGACCAGACGCCGCGTTGCGCGGCGTCTGGTCTGGATTCAAGCTGTTTGCGAATGTAAGCCAATTTCCCTCCCAATAACGACTCCCTCCGAACAACGCACATACTTTGTGTCTCCCGTTGGGTGTCGCTGTAGAGAGGGAGCACTATAAAACCATTTCGCTGCCAATAAGGGTCGATAACACTGATACTGATTTACAAACAATATGGATCCAGATTATAAAGGTTATAAGTGAAAAAAACACGGCATTATACACACGTGACGAAAAACTATATGCAGATGATATTATGGAAGAGATTGTTTCATGGTTACCGTAAGTTGCTCATAAAAATCCTAAGATTTCAAAATTTTCAAGCGCGATTTAACATAGTTATATGCAAACAGTTTGGATCCAGATTTGACGCCGCGTGACGCGGCGTCTAATCTGTACCTAAACTGTTTGACACCCATGTTTCCTTAATTAAAAAAACTTGAAGATAAAAAATTACACTTTTTAAAAGTAGGAGCAAAAATCCGAAGATTTCGAGGAAAATCCGTAGGTCCGCAGAAATTAAGAAAAATCCGAATATTTCCGGGGGAAAACCCCGGAGAATAGACAGCCCAGTTGTTTTAGACGGGTAAAAATGGCATTGAAAGGATTAAACCTATGTCAAATTACAAGAACTCTATTGTCACTAATTTGTTGCACTCTCATGGTGATTTGTATAAATGTTTAGATTACCTTTGCTATCGTTTCGGATACATATCAGGCCGTAGCTGGATCAAAACAGTATGGAATACAAACTGAATTTCTTTACAACTGGCATTTTTACCAAAACACAAATATTCTGACAAAATTATACATAGAATAACGAAGCATCCCGTGGCAAAAGAATAATGGAATTAAGTTAATAACTATATCAAATAATAATTGAATATAAAAGAGAAAGGCAATAAAGTAATGTTGATATTTTGATTGAAAATATTTTTTTAAAAAATATAATGTTTATATAACATTTAATGTTTAGATTGCTATTTTTAGACTGAACTCATTCGCCACTGAAACTTTTAATCAAAAGTTGCAGTTTCTAATGAAATCTAGTCCATTTTTGTACTATTTAGGGGTGTTTTTATAGTTTATTTCAAAATGACAAACATTGCAAACAATGATCACAGGGGTCGTTCCTGAACCCTCTGATCTGGATCTATACAATTTGTATAGGAAATATGTACTCTATACAGTGAAACCCCTCTAAACCGGAAATGTGAGGGAACAACATAAATTTCTGGTTTAGAGAGGTTTCCGGTTCAGAGGGGGTTTGAACCCATTAGCCATGTTTCTAGTAAGGAAGATAGCCGATCACATAAAGAAGGTTACTTTAAACCTACTTCAGGTGGCGAAAACCCTACTTCCGGTGGCCATTGAGGACGTAAAAATGTTAGCTCTCAAATAATATGGATTTTTATTACATAAACGTGCAACATATAGAGGGCCGTAAAAATCGTATGGCCCATTGGGCATATATTTTATACTAATTTTCGAATCACCCAAATACTGTACTACTACGCCGACTGTAAATCAGTAAAGAGAATCTAGACAAACTTAGATCACCACTAGGTATTGAAACATTCCCAAGTGTCCTAGAAACATTATTCCGAGCAGTCCCCGCAAATTCAGGCTTCAAATCAGGCTGCTCTAGTATTAACAGTGATTCAGACTGTTTTTCAAATTCAGACGTTACAATGATAATGACGTCATGTTGCTCTAACGACATTTTTGAAAACGAAACTAGATTCTAAATGTCAACTGATCATATTTAGTCAATTACAGCAATTCTTAAATTAAATATTAATTTAAAATTGAATATGGTATCAGAGAAGTCTTTTCACAGCACATTGATGTTGATTTTCTTTATTTTAGTTTGATAGGTGTCTTTCATTACGGATGAATACAACCGAATAACGCCTATGACGAATCGTTTCCTAAGAGCCGAGGGCAAAAGTGAAAGTAAGACCGTTCGGATTTTCGTGTCATTTTGATGTTTTGTGATAAATAGGATATCAAATTCGTGTGTGTTCAAACGTGAATTTATTGAACTCGTTGGATAAAATGATATGTTGCTCGCCAAGGCTCGCACCATATGATTTTATCCAACTCGTTCAATAAATTCACGACTGAACACACACTCATTCAATATCCTCTATATAGTGTTTAAAATGGAATAAATTGGACGTCAAAATACACTGGAGTCTTTTGGAAGTACATGTAATTCATTTGGTCTTAAACTGCTTGATCTTTGTAAGTCTACGGGAATTCGCATAGTTAACGGGCGTATTGGCAGTGACTTTAATTGTGGTTCGTATACATATGTTTCATCAAGTGGGACCTCGGTTATTGATTATTTACTTACTACACTGTAGTGTAAACCCAAGAGTTAATGGTAGTGTTCAATTTTTGAACACTTAGTGATCCTAAACTGAACAACTAATGAACACATTTGGTGTTCAATTTTTTAATGCAGGACACGTTCAAAATGGATGCAACAGATATTGCACACTGTTTAAGATGTTCATCGAACAAGTGTTAAAATACAGAATATACACAGAACATCATGTGTTCAGATTTTAAATGTCTACTTTAACCTTATGTGTTCAGCTATGAATACCTACGTAGAACATATAATTAGGCATTCAGTGTTAGAATCACGTAGAACATAAAGTGATCACAGTTCAGGCCCGTCACATATTAACAGTTCTCCAAAACCAAGTTGTTGTAGAGAGCATAAGAACATAGCAAAACACATCTGGTAATGTCACATAGGTAAAATCAGCTTTCGGCTTGACATTATGAAACAGCCTGCTTTGACTCGGGTTTTAGTCCAACTTTTGAGTAGGTTTGAGACGTCACGCTAAAATGTACTATTCATACGAAAAGTGTGCAGTTGAAATATACTAAATACAAAATTACCTATCTAGATCTACTTACCAAATACCTTGAGTTAGCGAAATCCCCCCCCCCCCCCCTACACACACACAGTGACACACACAAACACCTTACTCCTTATTTAAGCCCGCTTTCTTCCTTACTTTGTGATTGCAGCTTGCGTAGATAAAAACATTTCCCCAGCCAAAGATGAAAGCTATAATACAACAAGCATCTCAGGCCAGAAAATATATTAAATCTACAGTGTTCTCCTGCGTTTTACGTTCCCTAAGAGTGAATGTGAATGAAATCCCACATAAATCAAACAATCGGAAAATGGCTACTTGTTTATGATTACATCATAGTGACGTCATGAAATAGTTATGACGTCATCGAATAATGAGTTAATGTTTTCGAATTTTAGAACATATCGTGAATCCCATGCGTGAATAAAGTGTTTAAATTTTCAAAAAGAGACGTAAATGTTTGAGTTTCCCATCGAATCGCGTCGGATATCCACGTAAAACTAAAGTTTCATCAAATAAATTCAGACAAATAGAAAAAATAAAGTATAAATGACTTGAGTTACATCCCCTGAACACTAGGGTCCAAACTCATAAGCGCTGCTGTTCACTTTTTGAACACAACTATGAACACTTGGTGTGCACTCTTGTAAATTCAGCAGATTTAGGGTTAGGGTTGAACACATGTGCTGAAACATTGAATGTTATGTGTTAGGAAAATGAACGCGTAAAGCGGCCGCTTGATTTACAGTGTACAGAGCGTTGTTTCCCATGTATCAGTGATTTTAAAATACATGTATTCAATGAATGGAGTGACCATGCACCTATATCTTTCTGTTTAAAGTGTAATGTTGTATATGAGAGTAAAACTGAGGATGGGGTAAGGATAGAAGTGGAATAATTGCAAATCTACCTAGTTTTAATTGTGTTTCAGATACTCTATATGCTGCTGACAGTATGTCCGTAAATGAAGCTGTTAATAGTTTTACAGATTTTATTCGTCGAGTTGCTGACCCTCTGTTTTGTAAACAGTTTTGTAAGGGAGGTAAACCTCGTTTTATTGATAGTTCATGTATAAGCAATAAGGATTGGTTTGACAGGTTAACATTGACCAAGTTACATTCTGGACCGATTCTATGATAGTCCTTGGATATATCAGAAATAATACACGAAGATTCAAGACCTTCGTTGGAAACAGGATTGGGCAAATACATGAGATGACGTCACCTGAACAATGGCGTCACGTTGACTCGGAGTCAAACCCAGCCGACATAGCCTAGGCGGATTTTGGAGAATTCTGACCTCACTAGGCATTTCGTGTTAAAAGTTGGCAAACACTTGTTTTTACATAATTTGAGTGTGCTGAATCCAAATATGCCGTTTGACAAATTGTATGTTCAGTTTAAAGGTCAAAATGGCGGAAAACAAAATGGCCGCCGAAAAACTCTATTTGTAACCCCAATAAACTTGTGAATAATCAAAGAGTAGTAGGCATTTCGTGTTAATAGTTGGCAAACAGTTGTTGGTACATACCTTGGGTGTGCTGAATCCAAAAATGCCATTTGCCAAGCTCTATTTTAGTATTTTAGGTCAAAATGGCGGAAAACAAAATGGCCGCCATAGATCGCTATTCCCAATCAAATAAGGGTATACTACATCGGAAATATGGGCATAATATTAACATTGTCTGTTAAAAAGGCAAAATTCTGAAAAGTGGAATGTTATTCTACTGCATTTCGAAGTATTACATCAAGGGTTAGGAAAAATGGTGGAAACAAAATGGCTGCCGAAGAAAACTGAATGTAGCAAATCAAACATACACTTCGTTATTTATAGCAGCAAAATGATAATGATAATAAAAAAAACTCATTAAAGAAAGAACTTACACACAAGAAAGTAAATTGGTGTCAAACTCATTTTGGCTGCCTGTCTAGTGGTATCTTTAGCATATAATTGGAAGATGGCAGAAATCAAAATGGCCACCAATAAATACTTACTAACAAACACATGTGAACACTTTACTTACATTTTTGAAATTAGTGAAGCAGATAGTCGCAAACTTGAGGAGAATAACAAGCACACAATTTGCACACATACTCCTTGGGGATTGCTCTTTTGAAAAACCCACTTAACAATCAAGATGGTCGCCATTTTTCAAGTTTCAAGATGGCCACAATGGAATATACAGAATAATTGCATTTATCAATAAAGTTGTAAAGAATTATACTTTTTAATGCTTTTGTGTCATAAAGTACTTTTTGATTATGTAATATTTAAATTTTAAATGATGATATTATTCAATTGATTCTTTGTATCTATGAGTCATTTAAAAATCAAGATGGCCGTTATTTCTTAATAAGGCCGCTACAGAAATGTTGCATTCCACAGAAAAATCGTTGAGACTTGTCCTATTTCAATGAAATTTGTTTCAGATAATACTTTTTGACTATGGACAATTTATATTGATTACTATGGAATAACTTTGTAGCTTTCTTGTACCCGTAATTCAAGATGGCGTTCATTTTTCAAAATGGCTACCTTAGAACTATTGCATTCTGCAATAAAATCGCCAATACGTTTTTCTATTTCAATGAGTTTTGTGGCAAATCATATTGTCGTAAATATGTTGATTTCAAATTAAGAACCACGTTAGTACGCACTTACTTCTGTGTAACTGTATGTTACCCAAAAATGAAGATATAAGCAATTTGCAAGATTAACACCATAGAACATACAGAAAAAATTACACAGTTCACTGTCTTTATCCTGGATGGAGTTTAGAAATTGTTGCATCATCATTCTTCATAATGCTATAGGAGTAAGTATGTGCGTCCTCATTCCTCTTGCATAGTTCTTCCATGCTAAGACTTGTTCGCTACTCTAGGGCAAGGGTGTGGCCCTCTGTCCATACCTCGAGCAGTCTACTTGGTTACACGTCTTGCCCTATAGATTTCAGACAATTGAAGGCAAGTATAAAGTCCACAAATATTTACATACAAGCACTATTATACTCATGTTTTGCCTACTTAAGCCTCTTCAACTTTCAAAGCAGTGCCTCATCAACTGTCAACACAACATATTGTTAACCCCAGAGCAAGAGCAACACTGCCTGACAACTTTATTTAGCGTGTCTAAATCATATGCAGGAGATTGAATAAATCTAATTCATGTGCAGGAGCTTGTATAATTTGCATAAACCTACACTTGTTATCTCCTGGTTTCTAATTACCGGTGTTCAATTGCTCCGTGTCCAGCCAACTCTTCTTGTATCAGAGTCATCGTGTCTGCTTATGAAAACCCGCCATAACGCTCTCCATCGAACGGATTGGTGAAAGGTTATCAGATGTTTCAGAGAACCATTTCCTTTTTGTTTCATTTGTTGACGTTGGCTCCCTCTTACCCTCTGGTATTCCCGCTGGTAAAATCGCCTCCATTATTTCAGGGACATGTAATGTAGTTCTTGATGGGCGTAGATCTTGCAAACCCATGTCGGATTCTGGACCCCTTTGCCACCAAAATAGCTGGGTAGCATGACACTTATTTCTGCCATCCAAAACTGGCATCATCGATGCCAGTGTTATCACATGTTAAGTAAACAAATGTATCATGAATGAAATTTGGCGGCGTTACTGCCCAGTCTCTGGATTCATTGTTGCCAATGTCTTTTCGGCAAGAGCAGTGTCAACTTGCAGGACATTATCCTAACTGATAATGTGGCCTGTCTTGTTAAATAATTGGGTAAGTTCCCGTGATCTAGCTGCCCAATGAGGGTATTTGCCATGGCGTAGTGTTTTGGGTCCACTGTTTGCCTCCACTGATGTTATAGACCTGATCTTGTCCAGTGCTTAGAATCTTGGTTTGCAGTGTCGATACTGCGTACCAAGATTCTCAGCATTGAACAATACAGGGCAAGACACATATGTGCCTGTTCTACGTCCTCTGGATCAGTCTCGATCAACCTCTGCCCTCCAAACATCAAGAGAAAAAAACAGAAAGAGACTCTCAGGCACAGAAGATATCATCTCATTATCATTAATTATAAACTCTTTATACAATGGATGTGTCGATAATGTCAGATTTCAACTTGAAGGCAACATATACCATCCCCAGGAATAAGTTATCGCCATGGTTATAAACATGCCATAGGGATTACACTTCGGTGTCATATGTGACTAAACCGTAATTTAATGAAGGTTCAAACTGTAAAGACACAAACAATGTTTGTTAATGCCTAGAATTGTGATGAAATCTTGATCTTCTTTGACATGGGAAACTAGCTTCTCCTTCAAAGAGGTTCTTCTGCTTTTGAAAGAAGCAGAAACGTCTACACCCGCAGTTTCTGTTAATGAGCAAAATCTATTCCATATATCGGAGAGCTCTAGTACATGTGCATTTTCAGTTCCAAAACAAGCCACTGCATAGCTACGTCGTCATTGACTGATTGTTATTTTGTCTGTTGAATTTTACGAAACACCAAACATTGATTTTCCCTTTTGATGCAATGAGATCGTTTACTCCGGCCTGACGGATACTAAGAGTTTAGTCAAAGTCTGAAGCTTCGAGAATCTGTTCGCTCTTTTTGAATGTTGTGACAAATGACAGCTTGCTTTTTTGCATGACTATTCTGGCAAAAATTTCATGCCTTCCAGTTCATGACAGACCAAATAAAATATTAGATGTTCTAGAGACGTATATTAACTGTTGCTTTGCGACAGTGTTACTCCACCTGCTTCGCCATTGTCTGCCTCAGCAAGTCTTGAGATATGACTCTTACTCGTGTTTCGTGCCAAACCAAGACATGACTAGCACTAGAACTTGATAAAATTCTGTCAATTGCGACTCGATTATTTGGATCTATAAAGTTTTGCCTTGAATTGACAGCATCTACTAGCGACGAAATCCCATTTTCTGTTGGCTTTAGTAGCTTGTCTTTCTTTTCCGTTTGGTAAATAAGTCACATTCTGAGTTCGTTGAGAAAGACATAAAACTTTTTGATGCACATTTTCGCTGTAATTCACGTACTGTGGCGTTATTTGACGGAATTTGATGAAATAAAAAGTAGATATTGATAAATTAATCATTTCCCGAGGGCACCACAAGAGAATATCGGCGATCTAGTCTATTTTAGCATCAGTTTAAGCCGATAGTTAATACTAGGTGTTGGAGTGCGCTGTTTACCTTGTATATATAATAGAAGTCTAGTAAAAAAATATATATTTTTTTTTTTAGTAGATCTAGATGTATGTTTCAAGTACCTGTGCGCCCAGATGCGGATGGACAGAATGATATTAAGATTCCAAAAATAATGTTGCAGTATTTACGCTATTTTGTCCGCTAATAAAAGTAATTATCATCGTGTTGACCATATGCCTAAGCAGCCTAACACAGTATAATTTTAGGGGGTTACAAATAGAGTTTTTTCGGCGGCCATTTTGTATTTCCGCCATTTTGACCTTAAATACTAAAGATAGAGCTTGACAAATAAAATATTTGAATTCAACGCACCGAAATTATTTAAAAACAACTGTTTGCCAACTTTTAACACGAGATGTCTACGACTTCATTATTATTTACAAGTTTAGGGGGTTACAAATAGAGATTTCGGTGGCCATTTTGTTTTCCACAGACTCAAATTATGTCAAAACAACTGTTCGCTACATTTTCACACAAAAATGCCTAATACTCTTTGATTATTTACAAGTTTAGGGGGTTACAAAAATAATTTCGGCGGCCATTTTGTTTTCCGCCATTTTGACCTTAAATACTGAAAACAGAGCTTATCAAATGGTATATTCGGATTCCACAGACTCAAATTATGTCAAAACAACTGTTCGCTACATTTTCACACGAAAATGCCTAATACTCTTTGATTATTTACAAGTTTAGGGGGGTACAAAAAGAATTTCGGCGGCCATTTTGTTTTCCGCCATTTTGACCTAAAATACTAAAAACAGAGCTTCGCAAATGACATATTAAAATTTAGCACACCCAAATTTTGTTAACACGAAATGCGTACTACTCTTTGATTATTCACAAGTTTAGAGGGGTTAAAATAGAGTTGTTAGCGGCCATTTTGTTTTCCGCCATTTTGACCTTAAATACTGAAAATAGAGCTTGTCAAACGGCATATTTGGATTCAGCACACCCAACTTATGTAAAAACAACTGTTTGCCAACTTTTAACACGAAATGCCTACTACTCTTTTATTATTCACAATTTCTAGAAATCCGACTAGTCTAATTGCATCAAGAGGCATTGATGCTTCTGACACAGACAAACTAAATTTTTGGTTAAATGGACCAGATTTTATCAGACATGACGAAGTTAACTGGCCACACCAACCACTCCCACCGGAAGTAGACCAGGATGACTCAGAAATTAAGAAAGTAATATGTGTGAATGCCACAAGCAGTAACATAGATGGAGTATTCAATCGCTTCTCAGATTGGACAACATTTAGAAGAGCTGTCGCCTGGCTCTTACGCTATAAGTCATACTGCAGGCGTCAATATTTGAAACACAACACCGAGTGTAGTGTTGGTGATTTGACTGTTGAGGAACTGAAGAGAGCAGAATCTGCAATATGGTTGCACGTGCAAGAGAGCTGCTTTAGTGAAGAACTTCAGAGTTTAACAAACAGACAGCCGGCTAAAACGAGCCGTCTTGCGTCACTTAACCCTACTATTCAAGATAATTTGATCCGAATGCAGGGCAGGGTTGCAGATATGTCACGACTGCAACAACCAATTATATTGCCAAACAACCATCACGTGACCAAACTTGTTATACGGGACTATCATCATAGACTTGGGCATGTAGGAGTTCAACAGGTCCTCGCGTCAATTCGGGAGAAATATTGGCTTATCAACGGACATGCAACCGTTAAGAGGGTAATTTCACAATGCGTAATGTGCAAGCGTCTTCGCGGTCGAACGCAAAGTCAGCAAATGGTCCCTCTCAGAGAAGAACAGATGACACCGGATTTGCCACCATTCTCTTACGTTGGAGTCGACTATTTAGTTCAATGAAGGTTAAAATGGGTAGTACAGAAGCTAAGCGCTACGGGATGTCTTTTCACGTGCCTAAATACTCGCGCAGTGCACCTTGAAGTAACTCATAGCCTTTCTACGGACTCATTTATTTCTGCGTTTAAACGCTTCACCAGTCGACGCGGTCGTCCTAACAAAGTGTTCAGTGATAATGGAACTAACCTCGTCAGTGGTGCAGATGAAATACGCAAATCTATTCGTAAGTGGAATCAATCTATGTTAAGGAACCACTTTACACAAAGCGACACTGGGTGACATTTCAACACACCTAACACTAGTCGTATGGGTGGGGCATGGGAACGTTTGATTCGCTCAACGAGGATAATACTAAAGGCGCTCGTAGGAGAACAGTTGTTGAACGACGAACAATTATTGACACTAATGACAGAAACAGAAAAGATTATGAATGACAGGCCTTTGACACCTGTGAGTAGTGACTTACGGGATCCGCCAGCTTTAACACCCAACATGTTACAGTGGAGAATCTGTTATTCTTTCCCGTTTAAACGCAAACGTACGCAAACGCAAAGCACTAAAACGTAGAAAAGAACAACTTTTGGACAATTATGATAATTCTTGTTTATCTTGGTGGCAAACAGTTTGGAGCCTGTTCAGACACCGGGTTACCCGGCGTCTGATCTGGCTCCAAACTGTTTGCACTGCAAATAATAGTTTTAGCGTAAACGCGTTTATTGGGAAAGAATAACACATTCTCCACTGTACTGCTGATGAAGTCTAATCAATGTTTGCCTCCTGGCATCTTCAAAAAGGAAGAAATATACGTAAAACGCTGGTGGAGGCAAGTGCAGTATTTAGCAGATGTATTTTGGAGACGTTGGTTACGCGAGTATTTACCTGCCTTGCAAAAACGTCAAAAATGGCAACGTAAATCCACAGACCTGAAAAAAGGTGACGTCGTCCTTGTAGCTACAGAGGACGCCCCGAGTGGACAATGGCCTTTGGCAAGAGTTGTAGAAGTTAACGTGGGTAGGGATGGTTTAACTAGGAGTTGTATCATTAAAACTCAATTTAGTCAGTTGACAAGGCCAGTAACAAAATTGTGTCTGCTCGAAAGTTCTGTCTAAATTTACAATCATTAATGTACGTTACCTGTCTATTATTAGCGGGTAACGTCACGTCGCGTCGGATTACGTTATAATATATGACGTCAGAACGTTATTGAAAGAAAAATAAACAAAGGAAGAAAACAACAACAAGAAGAAGAAAAATATAGAATATCCAGGAAGGAGAACAAAATCGGTATGTTAATGAATTGTATTTAAATTTCTAACATTATATTTGTTATGTTAATTAATATTTGTGTTTCTATAATACTAATTATCATAATTTTATTTGTTGAGCAAAAATGCGTCTATGTGTATCTCTATATTTCAGTTTATTTATTTCGCTATCTATCTACCTGTTTTTCCTATTCTGTCTGTCTGTCCGCCTTATCGTTTCCCTTCTTTCTGCTCTCTATGATTATTATGTGATTGTAAAATGTGTTTTTATTTTTATTACAGAGAATCGCTTATGTATGCACGAAAAGAAATTAAAGAAATCAAGCGCATCTACTCGTTTTGATAAATTCCTGGGGGATTATATATGTAGTTACATATAATATATATTCTGTTTTCATTGATAGTGTGCTTTATTCCAGCATAAATGAAGTTCCTAAACAAATACTAAGCGCCTCGATGTCCATTTTAAAAATTAGTTTTAGACCAAAACTATTTTTAGTCTCTTTAACTCTTTCACTGCGAATGGCACCAAATGGCGACTTTGCAAACGGTTTGGATCCTGATCAGACACCGTGTAACACTCATATCTTTATATTTCTCCAGTCAAAACTGCCCTTAAGCTGACTTTAAAAAATATATTGCAGACGACACTAAAAACGCAGACGATATTTCGGCGGTAAGAGGGGTAAAGCAGACGATGAAACTTGGCAGTAAAAGAGTTAAAGCAGGTATGAGGAGCTTTCTATTTTACTTTAAATCTGTTTTAAGGAGCCATCTTTCAAGATGTAGGAAACGTTTTCCAATAGTCTTTTTTCGGACGAGGTTAGAAATATGGAATGGTATCTCTACTAGATATAAATGAATGCATGATAATGCGTTAAACATTAGGAGGGGATTGTTTACACGATATACTGAGTAAAAGATTCGCTGAGATGTAAAAACTTTGCTTTAATTTATGGAGAAAAGCTATTTTTCGTGATAAGTTGTCCCGATGGAGGCTTGGAATATCGAAATATTAAAATGTTCTGGTGCCATTCTTTTTACTTTCAAGGTTCATTTTTGTTGTTTGATATCTGAAGTTTTGTAACGATAAATGGCATGGTTAAAATTAATTCACCCCTTAAGCTTCAAATGGACATTCCCAAATTCCAATAAAGTCTAGTCTATTTTTTACTATTTATGATAGTTTTATACAATTTATTGCAAAACGACAAATAATGCAGATGTACCCGTTCGCTCTCAACGGCGCTTAAAAGCGCGTGTGCAAACAGTTTGGATCCTGATCAGACGCCGCGTAACGCGGCGTCTGATCAGGATCCTAACTGTTTGACACTCGTCTTAAAATTTCTTCAGTCACACTGTCTTATTTTTTACCTGCGACATTGCAGACAAAAAAATTTGAAGCAGACGACAATGAAACGGGGAAGGGGTAAAATTATCACGAAAAAAACTGGCATTGAAAGGGATAAACTATCAGGGAGATCCTGATGGTGCCCTGTGACCTTGGTTTACACTGTTTGCATACACCAAGTGTACTATTTACATGTAGACTGTTTGTATGTCACTAGGACTCAATGAGTTATTCACTTTTAAGAAATGTTCCAATCTTCATGATATTGGAAATACAGTGCTCCCTCTCTACAACGGCCCTCCCAACAACGATTCCCTCTTTACAACGGCCCTTGTCGCAGTTCCCCAAACAAACATTTATATCCAACCTTTCCATGACTGCAATGTGGTCTACTTAAATTTGTCGTCTGCTATTTTTCTCAAATTTACATGTAAGTGGACATGTTGATAGAATAAATATAATGACGAGTGACAAACAGCTTGAATCCAGATCCTGATCTGGATTCAAGCTGTTTGCAAATGTTAACCAATTTCCCTCTCTATAACAACTCCCTCCGAACAACGCACACAATATGTGTCTCCCATTGGATGTCGTTGTAAAGAGGGAGCGCTGTATATTCCAATGGGAATACCCAAAACACCAGAGTTAACCCTTTCACTGCTAAATTTTCCGTGTGTTTTTTAACCCTTCGCCGTTTCATTGTCGTCTGCTTCAATTTTGTTGTTTGCAAGATCGTTTCAATGTAAGATTCAATATAGTATGACTTAAAACATATCGATACGGGTGTCATACAGGTGAAGGGGTAAAAAGCGCGGGGCGTCTTTTCAGGATCCAAACTATTTGAAAATGCGCTATTAGGCGTCATTGAGGTGAAAGGGTTAACTCATTCATCACGATCTTATTGTCTGCTTGATTTTTTTATACCAACTGCTTTTTTTCTTTTTTAAGCCTTTAATTGATTCTTTCACTGAACTTCGTAAATGTCTTCTACTAAAAACAATCATAAATAGAATCTATATAAGAAACATTTTTTATAATTTCACAGCAAAAAACAGCTTAAAACAGATTGAAAGTGAAGCAGAATGTGCCTTTAATTACCAAGTAAATACCAAATTCTTCAAACTTTGCATACTGATAGTAAAATTAGTTTCTATGACAAAACTGGTGAAAAAAGTGGGGGTACCGGACCTTTCTTTTTCACAATTTGAGATTTTTCAAGGCTACCCACCTAAAATTTAAGCTTCATAAAAACTCCTACTTTTTTGTACTACGGTTTTTCAATCTTTATTTAAACAATCTATTTGTACCAAAAGTATCCTAATTTATATTACAATAGTAAGAATAAACCCAGAAAATAATGTTTTTTCAAGATCCAAAATAAAAAGATTTGATTTCACCAGAAAGGAGTAAAATTTACCCCACCCACTTTTTTATAATGGGAGAAAAAGGCACTGTGAAAACTGCCCTACAAATTGTAGCAAACTAAATACCAAATTTTTTATTTGTTGTTTTTAGCCTTACAAACAAAAATTTTTAGTGAAATAGCAAATAAAAACACAGGGTACCGTACCTTTTAAAAAAGATATAGATAATTTTATCAAAAAAATTCATTTTTTCTCATTTTTTCAATTTTTTTTGTACTTTTACCAAAAATATTTTTTTTCCAAAAAAATTCATTTTATCTATTGAGTTATCTATAATTTATACTAAAACTGTACTACCATGCAAATTTCATGCTTATATTCTGAGAAATTGAAATGAAATCGGACAGTGTAACAAAATACAACCTACCTATGAAAACAGTGTATGCTATTAACTACGAATAGGACATAAAACTTAAAAAGTCCCTTCCGGAACGAAAATCCAATTTTCCCCAAGGAAAATAGTGTTTTATTACTGTATGCATTCACCAAAAATGAGTTCTTACCATTTTTTTGAAAACGAGTTCGTAAAATTTTTCGGAAATTTCATTATGCTCAAAAAGACAGGCCGACATCCTTAACAACCAGATTTAGCATCAAAACAGGAATTTGTAAATGCATGTCAAACGCTTATATAAACAAGTAAATATTAGCTTTAAAAGGACTCGCAACCGGATGGTGTACTTGTCAAAATAAAATAAAATACTCAAATAAAAGCAAATTTGTGGCATTATTTGGCTTCTGACATTAAAAAAATATGATCAGTCCAAAAAAAGTCTCAAGAATCGTCACCGAATCTTAGATTTTTAGATATTTTCCATCGTTTTTCTATACCGACTAGTAGACGGTATAGTTGATGTTGTTGCTTCTCTACACGGGCTCAGACATAAACACGAGCCGAATTACGAAGTTGTATGCACTTCGCTCGCTACACATTGAAATACGTTAAATCGATCCGAGATATACGGATAGTTCCGTGGTCCATTGGTCTAAGCGGTTTCCCCTATTTTGCCTTCTGTCCGCCAATGCCAGGCCCCGGGTTCGAATCCCACCAGAGACCAATATTTTTTTTTATTGAAATACATTTTTTTAAACAGAATTTCTTATCCTAAACTAATTCTTTACCATTTATATAAGCGTTTGACACATATTTACAAATTACTATTTTTAATGCACCATCTGGTTGCGAGTCGCTTTAAGGAACAATTTTGTTTTACTTTCGACCTCCTTTAGTGGTCATGTGTATTTCAAACTAGAAACAGGCTATGGTGTAATGGGTTAATGGTACATTTTCCTATTGGTAACCCTAAATAAAACTGTTGTTTTTGGTACCATTTGAGCTACACAGGTCGTGAAACGTTTCACGCAGTTCGTCTTTATCTCTGAAAGCCATGTTTTCAAACGCATTTTGTGCTGCAACCAATATTAAATATATGCTGTTTACCTGGGAAGAGATTGTTCGTAACGAAAATGTTGACTCAATATTTACTTATTTCTTTAAATGTATATAACAATGTGCAAGACATTTATGTTCAATAAGTGGTGACTTATATGCCCACTGGGCCGGGTGCAAATTGTTTGCATTTAAACAATATTTTGTTAAAACATTATGTACTATGCACATGTCACAATAATAAAATACTAACTTACTTATTCGGGACAATCGGACAACCATTTTGCGTGATTCCATTATTTCGGCATATAAAGATAAGTACCTTATTTCAAAACCTGCGACACCATGGTCCAAGGTTAGAAAGCTTTTGAGTTGAGTCTGAGATTGTTCTCGAGCATTTGATTGGTCAGATTTTTAGCTTTTGCTCAAATCTCACAAATCAAATGCTTGAGAACTTATATTCAACTTCTGGTATGAAACTTAATGTACGTGTGCGATGTAATGAAATGTAAAAACAACACTGCGTGCTGTTTGAAAATTTAAATGATATATCTTAATCAGAGTGGCAAACAGGTACGAGTCTGATCAGACGATTTTTGTTCTACGCAAATGCATTGTGTTTACCCATTACCCCAAAAATATGAATTGTAATGCCAGTAATTTATTCCTCCGCTGAAGAAAATAGTTCCACTTTATACACTCATGTATATATGTTATAAGAAATATTTCTATATCCTAGCATGCAGGTGCACGATAGCTTAAAGCAGGCTGAAAATAGTCACTTGGCCTCAAAACTAGAACCGGTGGACGTAGTCGAGGGGTAAAGCACCCGCGTACGACGTCAGGGGTTATGAGTTCCGGATCCCCCGCCGGTCCAAGTCCTTCGGATGAGACTTTATAAACCGAGGTCCGATGAATGAGTGCTTTACCATTGGCATCTAAAAGAACCAGAGAACTATTTCAATAATAAGAGTAGGGCATCGCGCCCGGGTTCTCTGTTTCCGCTCCCCTCTCTTTGGGGCGTCCAATTAGCCCATAGATGGCAGAAACGGACGTTAACAATCAAAACAAACAAACAAACAAATCAAAACTAGAAACAGGCTATGGGTTAAAGGATGCAGTAAAACTAGCATCTTCCCTACTGTATACATGTATACGTATGGGTTGTTGCGTGTTTAAGAAACTATTTCCTGTTAACACAAGGAAAGCATTTACAACGTGAAGTTTGATATGGCATTAGTATCTTGTTTCAGTAAAAAACAAAAACCCATGTGTCAGCCCATTATGCCAACTAATGGTTTATTCATAAAGATGGAGATGAGTTTCCATTTATATCTGCTTAGAAATTCATACAAAGAAGTACATATACATGCGCAGATCAAGCTAATTTTTCTAAATGGGTTTCAAACCGAACCCGAAATCCGCATTAGCGCCCCCAAACGGTCGTTTTTGAACACTTCTAGATGTGGACCACAACTGAATATTCATTGATACCGGAAGTCTAGTTTAACCCTTTCACTACCAGAATTTTCGGGAGATTTTTACCCCTTCACCGTTTCATTGTCGTCTGCTTCAATTTTTGTCTCCACTGTCATTTAATAGAAGAAATTTCAAAACTTGTGTCAAACAGTTTTGATCCTGATCAGACGTCGTGCTGAGCGGCGTCTGATCAGGATCCATACTGTTTGCAAACGCGCTTTTAAGCGTCATTGAAAGCGATTGGGTTAAACATATTTTATTTCGATATTGTATAGAAAATGGTCGAGTTGCAGGCTTGCAGCTCTAGTATTCAGTGACGTTGAATGCTTATAGCAGATTAACCCTTTGAACCCTAGTCCCGCATATTGGCGTTGTTTTCAAACAGTGTACATGTGAAACGTACACTTGTCCTGTGCAAACAGTGAAGACCCAGATCAGAGGGCTCCGAAAGGAGCCCTCTGATCAGGGTCTTCACTGTTTGTCATATTTCAAAACATTGACAAAAACAACCCTTAAAAGTCAGAAATGGACCAGACTAAAATGGAAACTGGAATTTTCCATTTAAAGTTTCAGGGAGGAAAGAGTTAAAGCAAGATGAACGTAAAACAGAAATCTCTTATTGGACATTTCTGCGTCCCTTTCATCTTGCTTTGAATATAATAGAATATTGGATATGTCTTAAGGCGCGTTCTGCTTTACTTTCAATCTGCTTTAAGTGATCACCTTTCTTCAAAACTAAAAATAGGCTATGTGGTAATGGCTTTACTGCTTTACTTTCAACCTGATATAAGTGGTCACCTATTTTCAAAACTAGAAATAGGATATGGGGTAATGGGTTAAACAAACCAATATCCACACTTTTGCCAAAGATTAAGGGGCTGTGTGTTCAGGCCACCCTACCCTATGGATCCGCATGTGTTAAGTACATATACAAATGTTTAAAGAACATATTGTCATCTAAATTGGAGTTCAAATTTCAAACTTTGTGTTGAAATGACACCTGCTATTACCATTGAAACCATTGTATAAATACCAATCACAGTAATACCACTCCATTACGACCACTAAACCGAAGGTTAATTGATTGTATAAAAGACAGGTGACAGTTCGAAGCAAGGTGACAGTAAACCCGAACGCGTTTTACTGTCACCTTGCTTTAAGCAGTCACCTGTCGTGAACACTTAGCAATTAACACAATTTAGTGGTCGTAATAGAGAGGTGTTACTTTACTACAAATGCCAAATTTAAATATTGGTGTAGTTCTTCTATCTATGCATGTATTACTTCCGACATACAATCCCAGTAACATATAGTTTCGATCCTCATCAGACAGTGTGGTACATGGTGCTCTAGACTGGGTCCAATGTGTTTTAATAGGTGTGGAAGATTCGATTCCCGCATCCAGCGAGTGTATGGAGTTATTTCAATTGACAAGGGTCAACATTGAAGATCGTGTTATTCAAATACTGACTTACTTCAATTGGACTAATTCATTGTATAAAACAGGACGAGAGAGAGAGGGAGGGAGAGAGAGAGAGAGAGAGAGAGAAAGAGACAGACAGACAGACAGACAGAGACATACAGACAGAGATGTGGAGAGACAGAGAGAGACAGAGAGAGGAAAACATTATTCTTTCTTGTCTAAACCAACCGAAACACAAACGAAATGCTACAGTGGAGTAGACGTTATCTTTCCCAATAAACGCGTTTACGCGAAAACTATTACATATTTTCAATGCAAACAGTTTGGAGCCAGATCAGACACCGCATAACCCGGCGCCTGGTCAGGCTCCAAACTGTTTTCCGTCCAGATTTTCGAATGTTTCTTAATTTCTCCGGACATTAATCTTCGGATTTAGAACTGCTTTTACTTTTAAACATTAAGAATTGTATGGGGTTTCTTTAAGAAAACATTGATATAGACGTCAAACAGTTTAGATCCAGATCCGGAGTGAAGCAGCCAGTTCCAAAATGAGCTTTCATGTTTTACTTCCAGTATGCTTTTAATAACTATAGCATCTTGTTTTATACGATTAAACGCCTGTCTATAACACATTGAGTTAATAATCCAGACTTCAAAAGGGGTTCACTCTCATGCTCCAATCTCTTTGCAATCGAAATAATAGTTTTAGCGTTTATTAGGATATAATAACGTCTTCTCCTTTGTACTTGTCACGTAAAATTCATATACATGTAACTGTCATGCACATGTTTTGTCTTAGTTTAAACATATTTTATTTCTCAATAGACAATTTCAGTGATTATTTACATACATCATTGTCAAAAAGGATGAGATTGAAAGCATAAGCTTATTTAAGATCCTCTCCTTGTCATAAATGTTTTACATTTTAGAGCGGATGATAATTAACAATAAATACACATTACCAGTTGACAGCGCGATACAGAGTGATGTATTTAGCTCGAGACGTTTTGGGCGGAAATAGCCGATCTGACGAGCGCCTTGGCGCGAGTCTGATCGGTTGTTTCCGCCAAAAACGTCGAGAGCTAAATGCAACACTCTGTTGCGCACTGCCAACTGGTGATGTGTTTATTATATGCCTTGAATACAAACCAGAAACAACTAAATAGTTGTTTAAATCATTTTATATACAAAATTTATTAGTTATTTGAAGCAGAAAAAGAGTTTTTGTATGTCACAAAGAATAACGCGGCACTCGTACATGTACGTAAATAACGTCACGTCAAATCGAAAGCGAGGTCAGAGTAAAATACAAAGTGGCTGATACAAGGTGGCTGATACAGACTCTTGTATTTTACTCTGCAAATACACGCGGAAACGCTCGATATCACTCGAAGGCATATAATAAATTATATTAATACACCTCGCTTTGAGTTACAATGTTAATTTCCCATAGACCTACAGTTAACATTTTGCATGTCTTTTACATCTATCAATAATATACTGTCGCTCTTTATGATATTCTTTTTGTGACGTCACTCTAAAGGACATTACTTTTTTACTCCGTCCGAAAACGTACTGTCAGCCTTGACATGACAATCGCTATTGGCTACATTGGAACGTTTTAAAGAGTGGTAGATCTAACTTCTAATCAATTTTTGGCATTTTCTGTACAAGTTGATTCCTTTTTTCCATTCCTTAACGATTTGCCACTATTTCGGAAGAGGATGTTTGCCACCTAGACAATGTAACTTTAGAGGCTGTTTCTTCAATTTACTTATCATAACGTTCTTTTTTGTTTCCTGTAATATAATTATAAACAATGTGACGTCGTAAGACGGCGACGTCATTTCCCACGTTATGTACATGTCCGCGCTAAATTGGTATTCACAACACATTTTATAAAAGACGAATAAAACGATTCCAAAGCCAGGGTTGATAAGCTCGGTGTAATAAAATAAATATTAGATGTCAGTTTGCGTGACATTCAAATTGTCAACCCTCGAAAACAAGAATGTCACCCTCGGCTACGCCTCGGGGTGACATGCTGTTTCTCGGGTTGACAATTTGAATGTCACTCAAACTGCCATCAAATATTTATATAGTATTACAATTAATATTCTTTAACACCAAGATATGGTTAAACTACAAAATGTATGGATAAACTAGAATTCCAAAGCAAAATGAATAATACAATTAGAAACTTGTGAAAATTCATTGTTACAACACGAAAAATGGAAATGGTCTTCAACTATGACCCGATTGGGATCCAATGTATAATGATGTGTGAATATTAGATGGCAGTTTGCGTGACATTCAAATTATCAACCCGAGAAACAGAATATGAGGGATGTGGTTAACTTTTAGGAACCCCTTTCTTTGGCGTCCAGCAGAGTTATTTGCCTTTGAATTGGTGTGTTGAAAATGCCATATTGACCAGTGGACAAGAACGAGCTACCCTTCTACCAGCTACAGTATTGAATGTATTTTGATCTTACTGGCACACAGTGTTTATGACTGCAAGTTCTTGAATGAACTTGATTATCTCTGAAATTTGAAAACTGTGTTATGGGTTATCTTCCCTTGGTGTACTCCAATATGCTAGAAAATACCCTACTTCAATACATTTTACACTGTGATGTCAACACATTTGAATTGATTTTAATCAAACTTAGTAAAACTATATCTGGGTACAAGTCCTAAATGAGATAAACTATGGATGAAAATACTATGGATGAAATTGGCTTAATGGGTGAAGAGTTATGAGCCCTTGGTGGGTTGAAAATGCTGTAAAAACTGCTGAAATCAGTGTTTTCACTTGAGCAACTTCATTGTTTTGGGTTTATACTGTAGCAAATTCAGTTTTTAATGAAATATATTATTTGCACACTAGATGCTAGATGTGAAAATTAAGATGGATTGGATAAGATAAAAAGCTCAGTATAATAATGCCATTGTTCTAAGATTTATCTGCCTTTGATGTACTTAGAATAAGTCATATTCCAATATTGTTTACACTCTAGGATCTACAAATTTGAATGGATTTAGATTAAAGATGGAAAAACGGTATATGTCCACAAGTTCTCAGTGGAATATGGACATTGATTTTGGGGGAAATCAAGCCCTTGGTTATGGTGTGTAGCAAACACCATAATTGACTGTTGTTACAACGTGCTCTAACAGCTACAGTTTTAATGGATTTTGATTAAAATTGAACAGAATATAATTATATAACTGTAAGTTCTTTATTTAGAATAAATTAGAGTGAAATTGAATTATTATGTCAAGAGTAATATGCCCTTGATGTACTTATGCAGGGTAGGAAATGCCATGTTCTATCATGTTTACTATCTAGTATATCGTTAAAGAAACATCTGACCATGACCCCTAAAAAACCTTGACCTTTCACTGACACTACCCAACTTGTACTGAGCTCAGGAGCGTATTGAGTGGAATACACACAGTATGATGCCAAGTATTGCAGTCTCTATCTAGTTCCAGAGTTATAGCCAATGCTATTCCAATTTGACCCATAATGACCTTGACCATTGCCAGACATGGTCCAAGTTGTATTGAGCTCAAAGGCAAATGTGATTTTTCTATCAAAGGTAGTTCCAAGGATATGGCTTTAATTGGCTTTTGTTATTACAGTTAAGCCCCTCTATTACGACCACTAAAACGAAGACTAATTGATTGTAAAAATACAGGTGACAGCTTAAAGCAGCTTTAAGATAATATGTATTTAGGCTTTGCCTATGAACGGAAAAAAGGAAAATTGTACTAATGAAAACGGAATAGATCTATCACCAGTGTGTGATCAGCGCTCTTGTATCAGTTCGTTGTGTATTCCAGATCACACTGAAGGATACGCATCTCGTGACTGAGATCTGGATTACACAACCGACTCGAACTTTTATTATATAGATCTACCTAAAATTTTTTGGACAAGATCTATATGATGTTTTAACCAAATAATCAAATAGATCTATATAAGCACCCGTGTGTGTAAGTTAAAACTCCTCTGTACACCTACAATCAATGAAATCTGAAACTATTTTTGGAAGTCATATGACCACCAATATTATAATGACGTCATTATGTATATTGATGACGTATTGATAATCCGATATTTTTATCGGTTCGATTGAGAAGTAATAGTTAGAGTTTATTTCAATGATTAAGAAGCCAACAAATGAGGGAGCCTGCGACCGAATTTGGCTTCTTAATTATTAAGAAGCGTTGAAATAAACTCTAACCATTTTAGTGTTTGACCCGCCCACATATGACGTCACTTCACTTCATTTACATATTTTTCTCCGCCGACAGATGTTTACACAGTCTGTTATATATATTGTGTGTTTTATTACGCAGCAACATGGCGCATGGCAATGACACATTGACAATTCGTGTTCCAAGCTGCGTTAAGAAAATGGCAATCTTAAAAAACGATGGAAAAAGAATAGTAGTCCGGCAGAGGGTTGACTTGACCTGGAAATGCCGTCCTAAGTTTTTTTCTCGACTGATTCTACCTCAGCATATGTTACTTATTGAAAAACCACCGGGTGCCACTTTGTCACCCTTGAGCATTTTCGTATATTCAAGATGGCGGCCAAAATGGCTGCCGAAAGGCTTTTAAACAAAGTAGCATACAAATCAGCATTCATTATTCCTTTTTTTAATTGATTTGACCTCACCATAATGATAGTTATCATTCAAAAGACGTTGAATGTTTTCAAAATATTACGAGTGACATCTTATCACTCTTTGGCATTTCAGTATATTCAAAATGGCGGCTTAAATGGCTACCTATATGTACAAACTACTCTAAACCTCAGCATTCATGGTTTGGTTTTCTTAACTGATTTGACCCCATCAAAATGATAGATATTACTGAACTGATGATACATATTATGTAACTGTTACGGATGACATCCTGTCACCCTTGAGCATTTCTGTATATTCAAGATGGCGGCCAAAATGGCTACCGAAACAATAGTCCAAAAAGCAGCATTCATTGTTTCTCTTTTTAAACTGATTTGACTTCACCATAATGGCGGCTTATATGGCTATCCAAATGCGTTAAAATCTACTCTAAACTTCAGCATTCATAGTTTGGTTTTCTAAATTTATTTGACTCCACCATCATGAAAGTTTTTACTGAAATGATGATACATATTATTGAATTGTTACGGATGACATCTTGTCACCTTTGAGCACATCTGTATATTCAAAATAGCGGCTAAAATGGCTACCTAAATGCTTTAAAACAAAATGGTCAACAAATCAGCATTCATAATTTCTTTTTATTAATTGATTTGATCTCACCATTATGATATTCGTTATTGAAATAATCAAACTAATTATTGAAATGTTACGGGTGACATCTTTTTATCATTGAGCGTTCCGGATATTTAAGATGGCGGCCAAAATAGTGATGAAAATTTTGTTTAGCAAATAATGTCGAAAAATCAACAATCATACATTTTATATTCATAACTGATTCGATATCAACGTAATTATACTTACTATTAGATTTATGATACTTATTGATGAAATGAAATGGGTAACATCTTTTCATCCTTGAGTATTTCTGTATATTTAAGATGATGTTGCTTATTATTGAAAACATGATACTTCTTATAAAACTGTACGTGGATGACATCTTGTCACCCTTGAGCATTTCCATATATTCGAGATGGCGATCAAAACGTTGACCGAAATGCTTTAAATCAAAATAATTCAAAACAACAACAATCATTATTTCTTATTTTCAAATGGTTTGACCTTACCAAATGATACTTATTATTGACAGAATGATACTCATTATTGAAATACTTTGGGGGACATCTTTCACCTTCGAGCATTTTCGTAATCAAGAAAGCGGCCAACATTGCGATAGAAATGCTTAAAATATTTAAAATGTTCAAAAGTCAAAATAAACAGCTGTTTCTTGACTGGTTCTTTTTAAGCACCTGGTATTTGTTCACAAGAGAGCGCTTTTGCATTTAACCCAAGAGACTTCCTACCTGATCGGGGTTCTGGGACTTAATTGTCATAGGACTATTTCTGTGTATTTGACCGAGATAATGCCCGCTGTCAATAACTAACAGGAAGGCAGGTCGCTGATTTTGTTCCCATGCGCTGATTCGCAACGAATGAGACTAGTTGAAATCATCTTTCTGAAATCATCATCATCTCATCTCATCACCTCTCACCTTTTATCGGCGCTATATGATCTATTCTGAGTTTCAGTACCGTTAAACCCAACTTGTCCATGCATGCTTTTACATATCAATATTTACGTTTTACAGGGCATGCTACGAGCGTACCTTGACAGCCACACATTGCCCTGTTTACAAATTAACTATAGCGTTATGACAAGGTTTCCGGTCCAAGTCGCTGGCTGTGAACATGTTATCTGTTTATCGTTCCTTCAGCCAAACCCTGTTGGGTCAATTTCAGGTAGATTGTTTCCTCTAATAAATGCCTTTATCAAGGTAGCAGAGTTTTGCTGATGTTTCATCGCTAAGCTGTGTGGTCTATACTTGAACGCGTGTTTCAGATATGAACTCGGGGAAATACTATTGCTTGTGAAATGTAAGTTTCAATAGAAAAATCAAGTCAACCGATAAGTTAAAACACACGGGCCACAATTATTTCCTTGCAGCAGTTCACGTTCCTATTCCAAAGCTGTCTGCAACTGTGTTACATCCCGAGAGGGTATGTGCAGGAAGAATGTCCTCAGCAATGTCCATATGTTTGCCACATGCAATATCAATAATAGATTTGATTTAACATTTTATTCGCCCTTCTTGCTTTATAATATGACTGACAGCTTAGGATTCGAATAATTTCTGATGCATGAGAATACCTACTACACAATCATGTTGTCTATCTCTTCATATGTTGCTTTCAAATGTTTTCTTTCTGACATAATACATCGGCTTGTTTAAGCTTGTGTTCCATTTTTACCTATTATCACTTGCTTGTTAATTTGTGTGTGCTCAATTTGGAAAGTCTCAGAATCTAGAATGTAAGAGATTATCAGCTTCATTAACTGTTTTTTCAGTGACTGCCAGATAAACTGTTTTTGGTAATATGCTGTTAGCGTGCAACTGATAGTAATCGATTTTAACCTGTTGCTCTCGTACACTTACAGAAATGTCAGTGCTGTAATAGCAGTATATATAGGTCAACATTGTTTTCCTCCAACTTAAATGTTCTGCACAGAGCCTTTTGTGGGGTATGTCATAAAACCTTAATAATATCGATCCGTCTATGGTGACTGTCTATTGGTCCCATTTTTGTGTCATAAACTCCTATCTGGATTTCTTTTGAATTGCTTTATCAAATTTTGTAACTGTCATATCATTATGATCACCAAACAGTGCTGTTAGAAAAGGTGTCAATTCATGGGACAGAACATCTCCGATATCAACCTCATGGCTGCTAGCTTGAAGACTTTCGAAGATTATTTAGTAGATTTCACATGATTTGACTTACCATCACATTCTTTTGGTCTAGGTGATTTCATCTATGATATCTTGTTTGTCCAATTCTATTAGCAGTCCCTAGCCTGGTTTCTAGCTGTTATGCACATCATCTGATTCCATTTCTTCAGTAACACTGTTGAAAACGCTATCTTTATCAATTTCTTTATCAATCTAGCAACTACAATTTTTTAAATGCACTTTAAACTGACTTGCTCACAGTGCATATTACTGTAAGTTCTTCCATAAGTTAAAGTTTGGGTGCAATAGAACCCCTTTGTCAAGAGTTATTCATCCTTGATGCACTCAGATAGGCTCGAAAAGGCAAGACTTAAACAACGTTTGCGCTCTAGTGTCTACAAATTTGAATATATATTTTTTCAAACGTTCACAAGTTAAGTAAGTCTTTAAGTTTAGGAAGATTTTGATTATTGATGAAACTTAAAGATAAAACTACCCGATTCAATACAGGTGAGAGATTTTATGGCCATCATGGTCCTCCTGCCTTACCGTGCCTTCCGTGTCCTTTGCGTTGTTTTCTATTTTCCGTCTCCTGTCAGTTTCAGGATCATCCCTGTGAGCCACCGTGATATCAAAGTTTGCTTTCAACTGATTGTACATGTGAATTCTAAAGCATATGAGTATCTCTGCTTAATCATAATCTTAATTATGCAATTGACCACATGCCCATGGCACATAAAGGGGATTTCAATGAACATATGACATATTCGCTTTTATATACCTCGTCCATGCCTCATCAAATCTTAATTTTCAAAAATATTCTAAGCACCGCTCTTCGGAGAGCCTCCCTTTCTTTCAGGTAAGCCATGCCACATCTGCCATTGTTAGTTAACATGACCTGAATCAGAACTTTAAGGCAGCATTTCACTATATGCTTCACTCTTTCAAGGCATCAGCAAATATAAAGGCTAAGCCACTGTCTGCCATCAAACTACCATCATCAGCAACTAAGCTGTTGAGTAAGTGTATACCACCAAAACTATATGCTAAGAATGAAATATTTTGACGCACAAAAGCATGTACAGTTACGTGACCCTAGCTGTTGGTACTTAGTCCAACACTGACCAAAAAGAAAAAAATATCTAGGCCACAGAGGTCAAGGTTAAAGGTCAATGTTAGTAATTTACTATTGTAACTAGTTTTACTCATTGAAGTGCACATACGTGTGAAATTATGTGAACGTAATTGAAGTACTTAGTCCAAAATTGACCTATAAACGCAAAACAATTTACAAATGTCAGAGAGGTCAAGGGCAAAGGTCAATGTTATCAAACTGCAATGCAACATGCTACTCACATTAAGGCGTATCTATGGTTTAAGTTTCATTGATATAATACTTAAACTTTCAAGGAATTTACCCGGTATTCGATGCTGGGGTATAGTATAAAAGGCCCAATTTCGTGGAAATGAGTAAAAAATGGTGGGTGGGGTAAACCGGAAATATATCAAAATGCTCAAGGGTGCCAAGGTGGCACCCGGTCAATTCTGAATGAAAATGCTTTGAACTATCAATATCAATCAAGAAAAAAACTTAGGACGCCATTTCTAGGTGGACCTCCAAATCCTCATTTCTCTGCCGGACTATAGTTATTGACGTCTAAATGCTTAATGCAGCACAAAATACAGGGCTCCAGATAAGGGGGATATTTCAAACACTAAAATATTTATTTCTGCTTAAAACCCTACGGTGTCACTACTACCGGAGAGACGATTCTAATGAGTAGTAACAACATAGGATTTGATGTTAAAATAAGTGAGAAAATGTTGGATTTGTGAATTTACTCCCTCTTATCTGGAGCCCTGAAATAATGCACAAAACTCATAAATGAGCTCTCTGCATTATTTTGATCTTGCATTATGCAGACGCCTGTCTTTAGTGTTTTCGCCGCGATTGACAATGGTTTGTAGATGTTGGTTTTGTTAATTACGGTAAGAATTCTGTTTTAATTATATTGTGTTTTCTTTTTCTCATTCGCCCCTCCTAAAGATTAAATAAAATTTGAATGATTTTCACAATTTTCTTCCGACTAGCGAGCTACAAAATGTCATTATTTTCCTCGAAATTGAATTGTACATATATATATATCTTTATTATACTGCAAAGTAAATTCCTTACTTTTCATTGGTCAACGAGCCCTAGACAAAATCCGATGTACCCTGTGAGCTGACAGGGTACTTAGGAATGCAGCATTATCATTGGCTGACAGGTCCCTGAGTCTTGTTTTGCAGAAAATAAGATGGCCGATAGTTCGACAGGATTGAGTGCATTCAATCCTGCATCCTCCGTTTTAAGTCCATTTCGGCTAAGAACCAATCGGTGTTTGGATCTTTCAACAGTCGCATTATTTCTGGGAAAGTTTGAAGTCGAAGTCTCCTAGTATTTGTTCATTTTTCTATTGAATAATAACGTCATAAACATATGACGTCACTTACGTTCAACTTCATATGTTTTGACGCGCTTTTGTTACTGTTTACTTTGAGCGCTGTGCACGACAAAGTCCGAAATATTTCATTTCAACAATAAAAACTTTGAAGTATAATAAATTCGTTATACAGTTTCTTCACAGGGTACATGAGAATTTCTTCCCGGCTGGTAAAATCATGTAACCCTCGCCTAACGGCTCGGGCAACATTGAATTTCCTCAGCCGGGAAGAAATTCTCATGTACCCTGTGAAGAAACTGTATAACTAATAATGTAATAGTTAGAGCTTATTTTAACGATTCTTAATGATTAAGAAGCCAACAAATGAGGGAGCCTGCGACCGAATTTGGCTTCTTAATTATTAAGAAGCGTTGAAATAAACTCTAACCATTTTAGTGTTTGACCCGCCCACATATGACGTCACTTCACTTCATTACCATATTTTTCTCCGCCGACAGATGTTTACAAGGCCTGTTACATATATGTGTGTTTCATTACGTGTCGAAGCAACATGGCGCATGACAATTCATGTACCAAGTTGCGTCAGGAAAATGGTTATCTTCAAAACCGACGGGAAAATGATAGTAATTGACGTCTAAAGTGTAACAGAACACATATTTGAAATATCTCATACAGGTTGCGCTAATTAATACAGCATAAATTAATGCGAAAGCTTCTATAGGAAATTTCTGCATTAGTTTTACCCAGCATTAAGCAATCCCCTGAAAGAGATCTCAATGATATCCATTTGTAACATTATTTACAGGCTGTTGCTTAATGTAGGATAAAATAATGCAGAAATATCCAATAGGAACTTTCTGCATTAGTTTTGTCCAGCATTCAGCATTAACAGGCGAACTAAAATTCACACTTGAGCCTTGACTACAGGTGGTTGCTTAATGCAGCATGACATAATGCAGAAAACTCATAAATGAGCTTTCTGCATTATTTTTATCTTGCATTAAGCAGTCGCCTGTCTTTAGCATTCTCGCCGCGACTTCATTTTCAAGATTGACAATGGTTTGTAGATGTTGGTGTTTTTATAACGGTAAGATTTCTGTTTTAATTATATTGTGTGTTTTCTTTTTCTTATTCCCCACTCCTAAAGATTAAATAAAATTTGAATGATTTTCACAAGTTTCTTCCGACCAGCGAGCTACAAAATGTCATTATTTTCCTCGAAATTGAATTGTACATGTATATATATCTACATAAGCACTTTGCTGTGTAATTGATTTCCCATAAAGTCACGCCATGGGCGGAGCTGACCGAAATATTAACACATTCGCAATGCTTGCTAACGTCTAAATCCAAGTCTCGAACACTTCATAATTAAATTGCCAAATCTCGTAAAATCCCGAAGACTTAATAGTTAAACCCAGCGAAAATTTGAATTTTGTGGCTTTCTGATTGGCTGAAAGAGTAGGTCAAACACTAAATGCACTTTGCTGTGTAATGGATTTCCCGTAAAGCTTAAAAGTCACGCCATGGGCGGAGCTGACCGAAATATTAACACATGCGCAATGCTTGCTAACGTCTAAATCCAAGTCTCGAACACTTCATAATTAAATTGCCAAATCTCGTTAAATCCCGAAGACTTAATAATTAAACCGAGCGAAAATTTGAATTTTGTGGCTTGCTGATTGGCTGAAAAGGTAGGCCAAACACTAAGTAGCTTTTTGCAAATAACGTTCATTTAAGCGTTTAAGGGTATGAATTGAACTGTTTGAAGCTTTGTCCTTTGGAGGAAATCATTACAAGTGAGTGTTGTGGGTTATTCATGCTTAAAATGGTTTAAAAATAGCACCGAAATCTGGAATTCCGAAACGTGACGCACAATTCTTCGTAAAAGCTGTGACGTCATCATCCAAGATGTCAGCCCCCATGTTTTGTAGTTGCCTAGTTTTGAGGAAATTATTCACGCGCAAATCAAACACTTTTCAAAGTCTGTCAGTGATTGAATAGAATTGGAATACCTTTGAATTGATCATGCATTACTGCCTTTGATGTACGTATCACCTGTCATTAACACCTAATAATGACCACAATTTAGTGGCCGTTATATAGAGAGGTTTTACTGTAATCCTATTTGACCTCTAAATGACCTTGACCTTTCTAGGACATGATCTAAGTTGAAATGAGATTAAGACCTTATTCTGAGATTTTTTAAAGTTACACATTATTTTGAATTTTTGATAGTAGACATGTATTAAAATACGCTTTGAACAAATATAATCTATAATTAGTGGTCCCGCAAGTTAGACCGAGTCTGTCCTAGATTTTACCTGTCCATCAAGTTTGTTTCCCGTTTTCTCGCAATTGGAAAACGGAAACCAATCAGATCGTGTGTGTTGACAGTTGACTGTTTTCTGTTTGTACAGATGGATAAACCAACACAGTTTTGTCTGTTACCAAACTTTAACACTGGTAGGAAGCACACATTGTTATGTCAATTTGAATACCGTTTATATCTATGTTGGTTGACTGTGGTGTTGTGGTTTGCTTGTCCCACAGGCCGCACGCCCGATCCTCAGACATGTCAGAGATGCCAATCCCAGATTCCTCTCGTCAATCTTTCGGTATAGGCCATAAATTGGCACAACTGAGGTCCAACCCGATATGAATATATGTGTTCAAATTCTCTGGGACGTGAAGCTGAATTAACAAAGCCTCGCCCTGTATTTGTACCAGTTTAGTAGAACATTCGCCCAAATGCATTTCGCCCCATTGCGACATAACAAGTGCTTACAAAATTTTCGAACTTTTTTATATGATTTTCTGAATGGGTTCTGGTCTGAGGATATGAGAGGAGTGCAAATGGCATCTTAAGATTATTCAATAAACTTTTGTAAAACTTACTGTAGAGGCCCTGCATGACATTGCAATAGTCCAAACATTTAGACGTATCTTCATGCCCCTATTTAACAGTCAACTTTCATTAATATGACATTTTGATAGAATGAATATAAAAACGAGTGACATCTACACGGTTCGCGCTGCCGTCACACTTGACTATTATAGCGCGTTGGTCTGCTATAGAAAAAGGAGAGTAATTGAAATTATAGGAAAGTCAGAAAAAGTTAATAGGAAAGATAGAAACAAGAGAAAGGATTAGATGACCAAGGCTTTCACTCTTCTATCCCTAGCCTGTCTGGCTTCCGTGGCAGTACCAGGGCCCATACGTCCCCGCCAGCATAGCCTAAGAATATCATCAGAGTATACTTGCCTAGGTCGGCCCTATAAGAATTTCAGTGGAGATAGCTCCCGCTTGAAGGATACCAATCCGGGAGCTTCAGCTGCAGATGCTGGAAGTGTGTTCCAGGTCCTGATTGTACTTGGAAAGAAACAGTGTTTGTACTGTTCTGTGGAGACAGGAACCTGGAGGTACTTTTTGTTGTGTGCTGACCGTGTAGATCTAGAAGAGTGAGCAGGCGTCAGGTAGTCATCAGCCGGGACCGCAACCAGACCATGTATAATTTTAAATAACATGATCAGTCTGGTCTTGGTCCGACGTGATGCTAGTGACTCCCACTCTAGGTGGTCCAACATATGGGTCACACTGCTAGTATTTCTGTACCTGTTGGTGACATATCTGGCCGCTCTGCGTTGAACCATCTCAACCTTGTGGATGTTTGTCTTGGTGTGCGGGCTCCATACAGACGAACAGTATTCAAGGATAGGTCTCACCATGGCGGAGTAGGCAGCTGATTTCGTCTGTTCGTTGCTTACTCGCAGGTTCTGGCGGAGAAATCCCAGAATGCTGTTTGCCTTGCTGGTTGCTTTGGCGATGTGGAGGTTCCAAGACATGTTTGATTGCAGTTCAACGCCGAGGTACCTTGTGGACTCTTCCATATCTAAGGTGTGTCCCTTCAGAGTGTAGCTGGCGGTTATTGGGTTCCGTGCTCTGGTGACTCTGATGGCGCTGCACTTTTCAGGATGGAAAGCCATGACCCATTTCCTTTCCCACTCGGCCAGTTTGTTAAGGTCCTCTTGAAGGATTGCTGAATCGTCCTGGTTCCTAATGGGTCTGTACAGGACACAGTCATCCGCAAAGAGTCGTACTTTTGACTGGACACAGCCTGGAAGGTCATTGATAAATACTAGGAAAAGCAATGGTCCCAAGACTGTTCCTTGTGGTACTCCGCTGAGGATATGTAGGCTCTCCGATGTTGCCCCTTCTACTGTTACCTGCTGGATGCGATCTGTGAGAAAGGCCTTAATCCAGTTTAACGTACTGCCTCGTACCCCATAATGGTCCAGTTTCCTTAACAGTCGTTCATGAGGAACTCTATCGAAGGCTTTTGAGAAGTCCAGGACTATCATGTCATGCTGGATCCTGTTGTCAAGCGCTGATAGGAGTTCATCTGCCAGTGTGAGTAGTTGGGTTTCACAACTTCTTCGTGCCCTAAAGCCATGTTGGCAGTCTGTTAGGATGTGGTGCTCATCTAGGTGCTTCAAGATGCTACTGGTGAGGATGTGTTCCTGTAGTTTGCAGCATATACTAGTCAGGGAGACTGGCCGGTAGTTACTTGGCTTGTATTCCTCACCCTTCTTGAATATTGCTGTGACAGGTTAAGCTTCCCTCAAAATATTTTCAGATGTGTCATCCCAATGTAATCAGAGTTTGACACCAGCATCCAAAGAATGAGTGGGTGGCCCATGCCTCCTTTTTATACCCCAATCGTGCTCAAAACGCAACACTCTTGGTGACATCGTTAACATAAATCGCAGGAAAGCTTAACAGAGTGTTATATCGTGTTAGATCTTAACCGAACGTGATAAAACGTGATAGCGTATCGTGGTTACCGTAAGAGAGCTTTAGAGAACGTAATGAAATCGTGGCAGATCCTCATCAGAATCTTGTGCGGTTCGCAACAAAACGCTGCAGGAGGTAACAAGACATTCATAGAGCGTGGTATAGCGTAGAAAATGATAATAAATCGTGAAGCTCTGCGCTTTTTCTGAATCACGGCCATCGTAGCTATCGTGGCTGAGTGTAAACGCATCATTAATGTCACAATAAATGGCCAGATTAATGTCACAATAAATGGCCAGGTTAATGTCACAAGAGATGGCAAGTTGATTCCTTCCAAAATACCAAAAAGACCTGCGGACAGATTCTAAAGTTAATCCTAACCCTATCTCTAGTTTTTGGTGGCGGACCAATTATAAAACCTAGCCAATATTAATTTAATTTATTCTTACTGTGAAGAAAATAGTTCCACAATATACATTTATGACAATATATAGCATAAGAAATATTTTCCATATTCTAGCAGATGGTAGCTTAAAGCAGGCTGAAAGTAAAGCAGAATGTGCCATAAATTGATAATGCATATTCTGCTTTACTTTCAACCTGCTTTAACTACTTACTAGTTTATGTGGTCACTTTTCTTCAAAACTAGAAATGTTAAGGCGCATTCTGCTTTACTTTCAACCTGCTTTAAGTAATCACGCTTGAAAATAGAAAATTTATCAATATTAGGACTTTTCATGATCAACTTCTGGCAGTCCTGAGGAATACAAGACAACTATCTTGATATAATACAGTGGGTGCTACCCTTTCCACAACCTGAGTTGTAATTTCTCAGAGATTCAAATAGGTGCTTTGTTTTTCAGTTTGTTTCTGTTATTACAGATCTTGTAGGGCGCAGTGGTCATAGAATTGCTGTTGATGGAAAGTATCTATACTGCTGGGGCGGGTATAACCCTGATAGTTGGGATGAAGAAAATGAATCTCCACTGTTCCAAGAGGTAATTTTTTACTAAACTCATTCACCCCTGAAACTTTTAATGGACATTTCCAATAATTATCTAGTCTATCTTTGCTTGTTTAGGGTTGTTTCTTACACGTTCATAATGGCAAACAGTGCATATCCTGATCAGGATCCGTCTGATCGAGGCCTGCACTATTTGCAATTTTGCATACAGTCGAACTTAGATATTTCGAACTGCGTTAAATCGAACATACCCGTAGTTCAAAGTTAAAATGTGGCGTAGCCACATTTAAACTTTGAAATATGGGTATGTTCAACCTAACAGAGCATGAAACAGCAGTTCATGTATCAAACTATCAGATCGTCGAGTTAGGCGAGTTCTTCTATATATATATATATCGAAGTTCGACGGTATATCAAAAGTCTACCTCTCTTTTGTTCAGAGCAACAGATAAGGGTAGTTTTTCAAAACTAAAAATCTTTATTTCTGAATTAAACCCTATGGTGTCACTACTCATTAGAATCGTCTCTTCGAGACGATTCTAATGAGTAGTAACACTATAGGATTTGATGCTGAAATGAGTGAGAAAATGTTGGATTTGTTGAAATAACTACCTCTTATCTGGAGCCCTGCTTGTTGATAGTAAACTGTTGGATAAAGGACAAGTATACTTGTCACTAAGGCTCAATCGTTGAATTTGTAAAAATTCTGTAAAAAAACTTGTTCAGATTTAACAAACTTAATGACAAAGTTATGGCCCTTTCAAATACAGTTTTCTGACCCTTGCTTTAAAACTAATAAATATCTAGCTTGAATTCTCTAACCACTTGAGAATTGGAGTTAAGATTTAGTTTAAAATACCTGAACTGTTTTAGTCCTTATGTTTATTACCACCTTAAAATGGACAAATTCTTTCATTTGTATAATGATTACATGTATGTATGTACAGAGATTTACAGTAACAGTAGTGTGTTCAGTTACCACTGACAGTCTGTTTGCTGTTTAGGTTAGCAGTTTGTGCCCCGTGTACAGCGTGCAGAGTACAGTAGAGAGAACATTTTCAAATAACCAACAATTCCAAAAAACCTATTGTTTTCATTGCAAACATTTAAACCGCAAATTAAAACTGGTAGTCGGAATTGTCAAAAAGTTGTCATTTTCTATATTTCATTGCAATGCGTTTGTGTTTGAACGAAAGAATTACGTTTTCTCCACTGTATTTTAGACCGGTAGCCAACTCGCAATCGATGGCCATCGACGGCCATTGATTTCTTTACTGAACTCATCACTGGTAACCTTTCATCTGTAGTTATGGAGATTATCTTATTCCCCGCTAAAACATTTCAATTTTATGAGCAATTACGATTTCCAATTACAGTCGAACTTCGATATCTCGAACTTGCTTAATTCGAACTATCCGATTTGTCGACATATGAATAGCATTATTTCTTGGTAGGTTAAGGCAAACATACCAGTATTTCAAAGTTGAAATGTGGCTTAGCCAGGTTTTAACTTTGAACTACGGGTATGTTCGACCTAACCGAGTTCGATATCGATGTTCAACTGTAAGTCTATTCCATTTACGACCATTTGGGATTTTTTTCTACAATATATTGAAAACATTACAAACAGCGAATACCCTGATCAGATGACTCCTCAAGGAGACCTCTGATCTGAGTCTACACTGTTTATATCAGGCAAATTTACTCTTCACAGGTATACTTTTTGCAAATGTCTTGATGAGTGCACTTGTTGTTAGGTTTGAATGTATTAACATACAGAGAAAATGTCTTATTTGTAGTTATGGAGATTTAGCCTATGGACAAAGAAATGGAAACTGCTACCTACATATGGACAAGTGCCTACAGAGCTAGCCTCACACTCAAGTAAGCATCACACTAGTGACACCACCACCAAGCTGTAGTCAACTGTCTGATTGTCCTAGCATTATATTCCATATATTAGCCCATTACCCTATAGCATGTTTCTAGTATTGAAGATAGATGAACAGTTAAAGGAGGTTGAAATGTATTACGGTAACATACAGACAAAATGTCTTTTTTGTAGTTATAGAGATTTAGCCTCTGGACAAAGAAATGGAACTGCTACCTACATATGGACAAGTGCCTACAGAGCTAGCCTCACCAAGCTGTAGTCAACTGTCTGATTGTCCTAGCAATAAATTCCACATAAATGTAACTCAATCACACAGGAATCTTTTAATTTAAAATTCCAATTTCTAATATTATAAAGTCTATTCCATTTTGTCTATTTATGGTTGATTTTAGCAATATATTGCAAAATGACAAACAGTGCCGACCCTAATCAGAGGGCTCCAGCAGGAGCCCTCTGATCAGGGTCGACACTGTTTGCATATAGGACAAGCGTACTATTCACAGGTACACAATTTTGCTATGACAAGTTTTCTATCTTTTTGTTTTTTTTTAAACTTTATCTTTCCTTTCTATCTGCAGTTATGAAAGTTAACGACCATATCCTTCATTTTGGTGGCACAGGCATTCCATTTGGACACACAAACACTAACACACTGTATGACCTTGATTTAAAAACCCTGCAATGGCGTAGACTGGTCGAAGTCTGCAAAGATGATGAAACAAATGACTGCCCACGACCAAAGTATGGACAGGTATAGACATATTAATGATTACATCAATACACCTACAGAGACAAAAGAAATACAGTGAAGACCCATTACCCCATTTGCCTTTTTACGCCTTTAACTCATTACCGAATAGCCTGTTTTTAATATTGAAGATAGATGACCACTTAAAGCAGGTTAAAAGTAAAGCAGAATGTGCCTTAATGCACATTCTGCTTTACTTTCAGCCTGCTTTAAGTTAACATAGATATAGAAAACAATTTTTATGTAACATATTCCTGACTGTTTAAAGTGGGTCTATTTTCTTCAGTGGAGGAAAAAATTAAAGGCGTGAAAAGGTGTATTTTTAGGGTAATGTGTTATTTACTCCTCCACTGAAACCTATAGCTGCAGTTTATATAGTTATAGATATGTATCATAAGATCTATTTTCTGTATCCTAGCAGATGGTAGCTTAAAGCAGGCTTTACTTTAAACCTGTTTTAGGTGATCAGTACTGGTCACGTATCTTCAAATAGTGAAACAGGCTATGGGGGTAATGGTTTAAATTCTTTCCTAATAAACATGTTCATGCTGAAACAATTATTTCCCAATTTAGAAATATAGGATCTGTCATGAGTCGATGTTTCAGACAAGCTGATCTCAAACGAGTCTAGAATTGAAATGTTATTAACCCTTAGCCAGCCAAATAAATTGTCGTCTGCTATATTTCTCGTCTGCTTCAAGTTTCAAAGTGCTTCAAAGTTGCTCAAAATTGCTGAAAATGTTGTCCGAGTGTCAAACAGCTTGGATCCGGATGAGACGCCGAGTTACTCGGCGTCTCATCCGGATCCAAGCTGTTTGCATATGGAACTATAGTCGTGATTGGCAGGCTAAGGGTTAAGCAAGTCTTTGCAACTTAATAACTTTTCTATTCTGGACCAGTTAGAGATCAAGTGATAGATTCTTTTTCTCACATAACCAAAGATTTTAAGATGTTTTTTAAAGCAATATGCATTTTTAACCCCCTGTGACGTCAAACGCCTTTATAAATATTGACGTTATAGTGACGTCATCAAACTGATCTCACACATGTTGGAGACAAGGATATTCGTGATCATTGTTCACTATAGAAAAAAGGGGTAGTTATGTGAGAAATAGAGAATATTTGGTGACTAGCTATGAATGAGAAATGTTATCTGGCAAGGCGGATGAATATATCTGGTGAGCCGCAGGCGAACCTGATATTTTCAGAAGCCGAGCCAGATAACATTTCTCATTCAAAGCTAGTAACCAAATATTCTATTTATCCTTGTCACAATAGTAAAATAAATAGAAATTGCTTTTTTTAAAGTTAGACTCATTTTTGGTCTAGATAAGATCCTCACTAAAGAACTATGTTACGCTAGGAAAGCGCGCTATTATATAGATGACGTCAGTGACGTCACATCCTAGTTACGTTGAAAACAAATAAAAGAATCTTTAAAAATCTAGTGTTTTTCACTCAGGTGGACAGTTATAGAAGTATCATAGCAAGCGATTGGTGGCGCGTACTCTATAACGCTTTGGTTGCATCGAATTGTTCGAATAAACGTCGTTACACGTCGGATTCTGTTGAAAGAGTTTTAGAATACCTTTCCTAACAGCGGGAAAAATAAGCGTCTCGGTGAAAAAGTAGTTCCGGCTACAGGTCATGTGACCACTTGACATAAAAACATCGGTCATGTGACCACATAGCATAATAAAGCAAAGTTTATCTGTCACCCCTTTATCCGTCAGGAAAATAGGCACGTGACAGGATAAATAGTAATCTCACTAATCTGGCATCTAATCTTTCTCCAAACTGTTTTCTAAAAAGTAAGTCATCAATCTTTGCAAGAAGCTGTTGTTAGCACATTGAACCCTAGCGACAAGTATACTCGTCATGAAAAATTATACACCTATCAAGAGTGCACATGTCCTATGCAAACAGTGTAGACCCTGATCAGAGGGCTCCTTAAGGAGCCCTCTGATCAGGGTCTACACTGTTTGTCATTTTGTAAAAAAAGGACTAAATTTAATTAAGATAGGTGGCCATTTAAAAGTTTCAGGGGTGGATGAACTTGTTATCTACATTTTATTGCATTTGCATTTTGTTTCATTCAAGCGGGACGGTTATTTGATTAATCTGTCAGGAGTGACTTTTCAATGAAAGCTGCCTAATATTTATTGTCTTAATAAACTAGCAGCTATACAGCTAATTAAACAGACCATGTATTAGCATGTAATTAGCCAATCTAAATGCTGTTTGGTCTATCAGGACCCCAGATAAGGGGAGTATTTCAAAAACTAAAATCTTTATTTCTGCTTTCTTACATTAGAATCAGTAGTAACACCATTGGATTTGGTGCTTAAATGAGTGAGAAATTGTAAGATTTATTCAGTGTACTCCATCTTATCTGAATATTATCATAATGTTTTATATCAATATAAGTACAAATGTATATCAGGTCTGTTTTACTAAAGTGTAACTATTCTCTCATAAAAGCACCCTTTATTAACTCATTCAACCTTAGCGATGAGTAAACTTGTAATTTATATAATAAAAACAGTGTACCCTGTGAAGAGTACATTTGTCTTATGCAAACAGTGTAGACTTAGGTCAGAGGGCTCCTAAACCCTCTGATCAGGGTGCACTGTCTGTCATTTTGCAAAAAATAATCTTAACCCATTACCCCATAGCCTGTTTTTAGTTTTGAAAATAGACGACCACTTAAAGCGGGTTGAAAGTAAAGCAGAATGTGCCTTAAGGCACATTCTGCTTTACTTTCAGCCTGCTTTAAGCTAACATCTACTAGGATGTAGAAACTATTTCTTAAGGTATATATTTATGAAGGTATAATTTGGAACTATTTTCTTCAGCGGAGGAATAAATAAAAAGCGTAAAAAAGTGTATTTATGGGGTAATGGGTTAAAGAGTTGTTTTGGAGACAATAATCCTAAATAGCCATAAATGGATTAGACTAAAGTTAGAAACTGGAATGATCCATTAAACTTTCAGGGGTAAATAAACCTTTCACTTCCTTATTTTCCAGACTATGACGTGGGTGGGTGAGTACATTTACATTGTCGGAGGAACCTGTGGTTTTACATATGACTGTGATGTACACAGACTGTCTCTACAAACACTCACCTGGGAGGAGCTCCCATCACAGGGTGACTATGTTCCCGATGGCAGGTATGTAAAATAATAAGTGATGTTGGGTTTCTAGGATTAGCCTAATACCCCATAGATATGCCTTTTAACGCCATTTAAATACTCCTCCACAGAAGAATATAGTTCCAATTATACAGTCATGATAATGTATCATAAAAAATAGTTTCTATATCTTAGCAAATTTGAACTTAAAGCAGGCTGAAAGTAAAGCAGAAGCCGCCTTAAGGTGCCTTCTGCTTTACTTTCAACCTGCATTAAGTAGTCAGCTGTCTTCAAAAACTAGAATTTGGTTATAGGGTAAAGAGTTAACACATCTCCAGTGTTGTCATGATGTGTCATCGAATACCTTGCATCAAGTCAACAACAACCTATGACACCCATGTAGAAAATAGTTACATTTTGTACAGTAATAAATATGCACCATAAAAAGATTTCCTATCTCTTAACAGATGGTAGCTTTAAGCAGGCTGAGAGTAAAGCAGAATGCTCCTTATGCAGCATTCTGCTTTACTTTCAGCCTGCTTTAACCCATTACCCTATAGTCTATTTCTAGTTTTGCACAGGTGACCACTATCAGCCTGCTTTAAGCTACCATACTCTAGAATATGGAAACTTTTTCTTATGTTACATATTCATGACTGTATAGAGTGGAACTATAATCTTCAGTGGGGGAATTATTTAACTGCGTAATAAGGTGTATCCATAGAGTAATTGGTAAAAAGGCAAATAGTAAATATGCTATCTGATCAGGGTTTGCACTGCTTGCTATTTTGAAATTTATTACACCCCTAAATAGTCATAAATAGACTTGACTGAATTAGAAACTTGACTTGTCTATTAAAATGTTCGACCCTAGCGACAAGTATACTTGTCATTTTCAACGGTGAACCTGTAAAGAGTAGACTAGTCCTATGCAAACAGTGTAGACCCTGATCAGAGGGCTCCTGAAGGAGCCCTCTGATCAGGGTCTACACTGTGTGTCATTTTGTTTGTCAAATATATTGTTGAAATTAACCCTAAATAGTCAAAAATGAACTAGACTTATTTTGAAATTGGAATTTTCCATTAAAAGTTTCAGGGGTCAATGAGTTAACACATTGCCCCATAGCCTGTTTCTAGTTTTGAAGACAGGTGACCACTTAAGGCAGGTCGAAAGGAAAGCAGACTGCGCCTTAAGGGCTTAGGCACATTCTGCTTCACTTTCAGCCTGCATTAAGCTAACATCTACTGGAATATAGAAAATATTTCTTATGATACATATTCATGACTGTATAAAATGGAACTTTTTTCTTCAGGGTGAGAATAAATAAAATGTGTAAAAATGTGTATAGATCTATGGAGTAATGGGTTAAGTTATATTTGTTTTTAACCAAACACAGGTACAGACATGATGTGGTTCATTATGATGGCAAACTTTATATGTTTGGTGGTGGCACAGGTGCATCATCTCATGACCTTGATAAGGTAAGTCGTTTCAGCCGGAAATCAAATAACAAAGCTCCAGATAAGGGGAGTATTTCAAAAACTGAAATCTTTATTTCAGCTTTAAACCCTATAGTGTCACTACTCATTAGAATCGTCTTGAAGAGACGATTCTAATGAGTAGTAACACCATATGATTTGGCACTGAATATATATTGCAACTGACGAACAGTACAGAACCTGATCAGAGGGCCTGGGAAAAGATGCCATTCAATATAAGGCATGGGGATCTCCAAAGAAACATGCTATGGGGTAATGGGTTAATGCAGATCAAAAGTACACGGCATCTGATCAGGACACAAACTGTTTGCAAGCACTCTTTAAGGTATCATTGAGAGTGAAAGGGTTAACAATGCTTTATTCAAAGAAAAGGATTGGACAAGATGTAAAGCCTATTTGAGTCCTCTCTAAAAGAGAGTACTGCATTATCAATGGGCATTGAATTGAATGATCGCTTGATTCGACTGTGTTCATCCATGATACTTGAATTTCAGATTGATATTTTCAACATTGAGAAGAGAACTTGGCAAAAAACAGAAACCAATCACTATCTAGACCCTGCTTCAGGCCAGTCAGGTATAGTAGGCACAGTGTACAGGGGAGCAACATTAGCCTTTCATGTTAAACCATATAAACCCTAGTCACGCATGTACACATCCTTTTCAATCTTACCCTTTTACTCTGTAGCCTGTTTCTAATTTTGGAGACAGGTGACCACTTAAGGTGGTTCGCGGGTCAGCTTATTCTGTGTCAGAATTCTTTGAAACCTTGATTAAATTGAAATATACCATATGGGGAGTGAAAATTTGTTAAAATAAAAAAAAGTTACAGTGCCGTTTTTTTCTGACAGGACCTTTTGTTGAGAAAAGCTCCTTTTTTAATAAACAGGAATATTTTCTTTATAGAATGATATAACTCAATAATTTCTGTACATTCAAGTAAACTGTACATAGACTATAAGATATTGGGCAAACAATAGTATTTCATGACATATTTTCTGGAAATATCAATATTTTAAAAAAGTCAAATTCTGAAAATCTCAAATTACCAAAAATCTAGCTGTTTAACATACACTAATTTTACTCTTATTAGATAGATATAACTTAATTCTACTAGTCACAAAAATTTAATGAAAATCTACAGTAGAATTTACATTTTATACATGATTTCTTGAAATTCTGACAAAATGTTAACACAAAACGAGTAACCTCCCTTGAGTTCAACTTTAAAATGCCGTCAGCTCTAAATAATACCATAAGTCAAACCTGAAATAAGGGAACATTGAATACGGTAGCCTGTAGATCTTTAAAGGCAAGTGACTGCTTAATGCATAACAAAAGTAATGCATAAAAGCTCCTTAAGGATCTATCTTTTAGCATTACTTTTGTCCTGTGTTAAGCTGCCGTCTGTTATATAGGCTATAAATCCTCACAAATTTAGCTGTCATTTGACTATACTTGCATCTGATATTATTCATGATTACTAGACTAAACATAGCCTGTCCTTTGATCACTGCGTTAAGAATTGACTAGTCACTAAAATCGGACAATTTGTTCAAAAAAAAAGTTTTGAAGCGAGTCGGAATCGAGCCTAGAACCTTTGGATTGCAAGTCAATCACCGTACCAACTGTGCTAACAGAGAATACACTGAAGCAGATCAAACTTTTATTTATCTAAATTTACTACTATAAGCACGTGCCGCAAGGATCAGGTGAAAGTCATCAGCATTTCCGGAACTCGAGATGCGGGCCGCCCGCTGTCGAACCACCTTAAAGCAGGTTGAAAGAAAAGCAGAATGTACCTAACTATCTTTTGCTAGAATACATGTATAGCAAATATTTATAGTACATATTCATGACTGTATAATGTAGGAACTATTTTCTTCAGTGAAGGAATAAATTAAATGTGTTGAAATACGTATCTATGGAGTGAAGGGTCTGCAATTTGTCTTCCATGCTTTCAAGGGATCTCCCCTTATTCAGACCCTGTTTTAAACACCTGATAATTAACACAATTTATTGGTCGTATTTGTCTTACAATATGTCATTATACTATTTCAGTGTACCCAGAAGGCCGTAGATGTCACAGTTGTACCCGATACAAGAAAAGTAAATATTTTGTATTTACTCAATGGAGACACCATGACTACCTATGCACATAGTTAGGTTCCAGGTGAACCCCTAAACTTTAAGAAATTTTCATTAACACATGCAACCCTAGCATTGAGTATTCTCGTCGTTTACAAAAGTGTCTCTGTGAGGACTTGCCTGATATGAAAACAGTGTAGACCCTAAAGGAGCCCTCTGGTCAGGGTTTGCACTGTTTGTCATTTTGAAATATATCAACCTTAACCCATTACCCCATAGCCCTTTTCTAGTTTTGAAGACAGGTGACCACTTAAAGCAGGTTGAAAGTAAAGCAGAATGCGCCTTAAGGCGCATTCTGCTTTACTTTTAGCCTGCTTTAAGGTACCATCTGCTAGAATAAATAAAACGTTTCTTCTGAAATGTATTCATGGCTGTATAAATATGAACTATTTTCTTCAGTGGAGGAATACATTATAGGTGTTAAAAAGGTGTATTTATGGGATAATGGGTTAAAGAGTCCAAAATGGACCAGATCTTACTGGGAACTGGAAATGTCCATTTAAAATTTCAGGGGTGAATCAGTTAAAATTTCATTTATCAAAAGGCATTCCTATGCTACTTCTTTAATATAAGTCTCATTAATGAACCTGATCAAAATGTAGCTTGGCATTATTGTAACAGTTAACAGATGATAAAACTTTTATCCCCTAGTAATGTGCATTTATAAAAGTGATTTACAAACAGAATACTGGTGTGAAGCAGAACAATTTAAAATAATACTTTTTTCTGTGATTTTGGAATTTATAAAAGATATAAGAGTAAAAGCATGCATTTGGTACAATATGGGCTACACAGCTTTTGTTGTAAAAAAAGTAAAGTACCAAGTTATAGTCTACTTTCAGTCCGAATCACTACTCAGCCGACTGTACATTCACTCCCCTGATCATTGAGCCATCTTGCCTACAATATTGAGCACTGCTAACATATGGCACGTAGGCAGCCGCAGTACCGGCTCAGACCCTTCACAGGTACCCATTTTAACCCCTGGGTGGAGAGTAGCAATTTGCGGTACATGTACATGTCTTGCTCAAGAACATTCCTCACGACCCCTGGTACCGTAGTCCAACGTGTTACCACTGGACTACTACAACCATTGTACATTACATGTATTTGCTGATTATCTTCTGCTGCCAAGTATTTATATCGGTGGCCTTTCAATGGACATGTCAGTGGTATAGAACTAAGCTTTGTTAATAATCTTTGTTATAGCCATGCATTAATGATGTGTATCTCCATTTTCAGTCATGTATTTATGTACAATATATATATCCATTTTCAGTCATGTATTTATGTACAATATATATACATGTATCCATTTTCAGTCATGTATTTATGTTTAATATGTATATCCATTTTCAGTCATGTATTTATGTTATGTATATCTATTTGCAGCCATGTATTTATGTTATGTATATCTATTTACAGCCATGTATTTATGTGGTGGCCTGTCTGATGACATCAAGTCAGTGGTATGGAGTTTTGACTTGTCATCACTACAGTGGACCAGACTTGCTACAAGCTTACTGAAACCAGTTTACTTTCATTCTGCTGCTGTTACTCCTGTAAGTTAACACAATGAACTCTAGTGACTGCTTTACATCAAGTTGTATAGTGAAATTTTTAAATATCTATTCCTCTGAAACTTATATGGCCAGAGCTTTGAGATTTGGTAGGGTGACACTTCTAGATGTCCTTTAACAAAATTTAAGAAATAGTTCCGGTTGGTTGCATATCTAGGTCACAGGAGCTAAAAAAGATTTTTTCAATGAAAATTTAAAAAGATATTCTTGTCTGAAACATTAGTACACAGGCCTTAGATATTTAGCTCATAGCATCATCTACAGGTTCTCTATCAAAATTGTTGAAATCATGTCCCTTTGGTAAAAAACGACCCCACTCGTGGACACAAAATCATTCTCTCCATTTTGTCAGCTATTATCAGGTGAAATATGGCCCATGGGCCTCTTATTATGACATATTTGTACAAAAGTTAATGTTTACCATTTTACCATTACTTCAAAACTGTTTGACCCATTACCCTATAGTCTGTTTCTAATTTTGAAAACAAGTTACTACTTAAAGCAGATTGAAAGTAAAGCAGAATGCGCCTTAATGCGCATTCTGCTTTACTTTCAGCCTGCTTTAAGCAAAAGTTCGCTAGAGTATAGAATTTCTTATGGCACATATTCTTGACAGTATAAATTAGAACTATTTTCCTCAGTGGATTAATAAAATTAAATTGTAAAAAGGCGTATTTATGGGGTAATGGGTTAACAGTGCCTCATTCACCATAACAAGAGCAACAGTGTGGATTGGGTATTAATTAGACTTTGGCTTACAGTTCTAGTGTTTTATCAATTTCTACCAGAGTTATGGCTCTTCACATCAGTAAATGGAATATTATGTAGAGTTATTAGTTATAGTCCTAATTTATATACTGTCAATTTTAGTATTATAATTAACACATTCAACCTTAGCTTCGAGTAATACTAGTCATCATTAAGAAACAGTGTACTATGCCAACAGTGTAGTCTGATCAGGGTCTGCACTGTTTGTCATTTTGCAATATATTGTTAAAATCAACCAATGGTAAATAATCGACTTGATTTAATTGGAAACTCGAATTGTCCATTAAAGGTTTCAAGAGTAAATAAGTTAACCTTTTACTCCATAGTCTGTTTCTAGTTTTGAAAACAGTTGACCAATTTTAGCAGGTTGAATGTAAAGCAGAATGCACCTTAAGGTGCATTCTACTTTACTTTCAGCCTGCTTTAAGCTACCAACAGCTAGAATATAGAAACTATTTTTTATGATACATATTCATGACTGTATAAATTCAAACTATTTTCATCAGTGAAGGAATAAATAAATGTGTACAAATGAGTATCTATTGAGTAATGGGTTAAAAATTGTTGCTGGTAATGAACCTTTATTTTTTATCTAATTCCAGGATGGTTGCCTTTATGTATTTGGTGGAGTGACAAGAATATCGGATCAAAGAACAAGTGCTGTGCAGATAATGTGGTTACAAATACCTGAACTAAAACTGTTATGCTGGAAGTCAGTGGTAGAAATGCTTTCTATAAAGGGACATAACTCTCCCGAGGCCCAGACTGAACAGAAACAGTATTTGCTCAAACTGGGGATACCTATACAGTTTGTGGAAACTGTTTTATGATAGTGTGAAATCAGAGTTCCAGATAAGGGGAGTATTTCATTTTTTGAAATGTTTATGTTCCCAACAAAACCCTATGTTGTGACCACTCATTAGAATGGTCTTTTCGAGATGATTCTGTTGAATGGTCACAAAATAGGGTATGAATAAGACAAAGAATGGAAGTTTTGTTATTTTACTAATTGTAGTTTCTCCCTCTTATCTGGAGCCCTGGTGTATAAGTGTTTATAGTTCACACATGTATTAAACCCTTCACTGCCATGACGTCATCTGCTTTAAATAAAAGTCTGCTTTTATTTTTCAAAATTGAATATTCTGTAAATCACCATTGTTCTCAGGGTTAGGCAGTGAATGGGTTTTAAAAATGAGTTCTATTGTGATATTCCATGGTTGGTAGGATAGGTGATGCCCACCCCATACTACAGTCGAACTTCGATATCTCGAACTTGCTTAATTCGAACTATCCGATTTTTCGACACATGAATTGCATTATTTCATGCTCTGTTAAATCAAACATACCCGTATTTCAAAGTTGAAACGTGACTAAGCCACGTTTTAACTTTGAAATACGGGTATGTTCGACCGAACCGAGTTTGAGATATCGAAGTTCAACTGTAATTGGTAAAACTCGAATAAATCAATAATAGAGATTGCATATTGAAATTTTATCACTATCTGTAGTCATACCATAAGATATGTTTCGTCCATAGCCTGTTGCTAGTATTCAACCTTTTAACCCAAATCATGTTTCTAGTTTTTAATACAGATGACCGCTTCAAGCAGGTTGAAAGTAAAGCAGAATGCTCCTAAAGGAGCATTCTGCTTCACTTTCAACCTACTTTAAGCTACCATCTGGAAAGATTTTATATTTCAAGTTCAGGACTCTTAATTGGGGACTACTTTTCTAAGTGTATCAATAATTAGAGACATAAAAAGGTGAATGGGGTAAAGGTAAAGACAGACAATAGCTTAAAGCAGGCTTGAATTAAAACAGAAATGTACCTTGGAGAGATTTCTGCATTCCTTTTAACCAGGTTTCCCAAAAATGCTGAAGCAATAAGTGCCTGTAAAACTTTTGAACTTGATCTATATATAATGAATATACACATGGCATATGTGTTGGCAATATGAAGAGGTATATGAATATGCTGATTTGGGGCGTATTAAGTCAAAGGTCAAAGGGTCAAATATTTGAAATTGCAATAACCTTTGACCCTAAAATAATAGGGACTTCATGTTAGATATACATACTGCTCCAATTGAGAGGAATGTGAATATGTATATCATAGACATGTAAGGTTCAAGGTCAAGTTCACAGAGCTCAAAAGATGAAATATTTAAGATTGTGGTAGGGAGCATATTGTTTACACACATCTTGTTTTAATAAAAAAAAATTCTTCAGTACAGTGCTCCCTCTCTACAGTGGAGAATCTGTTATTTTTTCCCAATAAACGCGTTTACGCTAAAACTATTATTTGCAGTGCCAACAGTTTGGAGCCAGATCAGACGCCGGGTAACCCGGCGTCTGATCAGGCTCCAAACTGTTTGCCACCAAGATAAACATGAATTATCAGAATAGTCCAAAAGTTGTTCTTTTCTACGTATTAGTACTTTGCGTTTGCGTTTAAACGGGAAAGAATAACAGATTCTCCCCTGTACAACACCGAATAGAAGACAAATATTGTGTGTTGTTCAGAGGGAGTTATTATAGGGAGGGAAATTGGCTTACATTTGTAAACAGTTTGAATCCAGATCAGATGCTGCATAACGAGGCATCTGAACTGGATTCAAGCTGTTTGCCACTCTTCGTTATGTATCTTCTATCAAAATGTCCAATATGTAACTTTAAGAAAAATAGCAGATGACAATTTTAAAGGCACAATCCCGCCCAAATTGATGTTTAAAACGGGCAATTTCTTATATGTGTGCATTTTCTATGTATTAAAACTAAGTGAAATTGGGTGTAAGAAGCCTGACATATGCACCCACGAAATGAATCCTACCTAAATGTGTCGAATTCTTATCGTGATGGTTTACATTATAAGCGGGTTTGTTTACAAATAAGATTACGGGCTGGTTCCGAGAACTTTCGAACGATTGCATAAAGGTCACGTGATTGATTTGGCCGGGACAATGTGTATACATTGCATCAGATTTAGCTGCCAAACTTATAAGAGTTGTCTCTCTTTGATTGAAAAGCGACCGACTTGTCATATAGAATTATGCAAATGAGCTTTACCGAGTATGTCCGTAAACTTTCGTCTCTATTCAAAAATAAACAAATTTGATTACACAAATTTCTCTGTTCGTTAGCAATATTGCTTCAAATATCACCACGTATTACTTCTTTTTATATGGAACGATTACGATAGTGACATAAATTTCCTATTAGAAAAATGTTCGATTCTGATTATGTGGGACAAATATAGTGGCTTTAAGCAGATGACATTGCAGCCGTGAATAGGTTTTGGCCTTATTGTCTTGTTTTTGTAACAGAGGCAAGTATTGTTGTAAGGAGGGAATTGTTTAGAAGGCCGTTGTGGAGAGGGAGCACTGTATTGTCTTTATTTTTTTATCCAGATCAGACCCAACATCATTCCCATTGCTTCAAATAGGAGAGCTGCAAACAGTTATAATGATATATTTTTAGACTGTTGACTGCTTAATATTTTGCTTAAACCATTCACTCCTGAATCTGCACATGGGCAATTCCAGTTTCCACTTAAGTATTGTCCATTTATGACTATGTAGGGTCATTTTTTGCTATATACATCAAAGTGACAAACAGTGCAGACCCTGATCAGAGATCTCTTTTAGAAGCTCTGTCACAGAGCTTCTAAAAGAGATCTCTGATCAGGGTCTGCACTGTCTGGTCCAAATCACATATAACTGAGTTAATGTGACGGAAATGGACGGTATATAAACACTTCTACAGTCTGACTGTGGAATCCCCGCTTTTATAGCCAGATTGTCTAAGCGTTTGTGTCGGTTGCGAAGTTAAGCAACGTTCTGCGCGGCCAGTACCTGGATGGGACAGGTGACCGGCAGGGTATACCGTTAGTCCAGTACACCTTACATTATGAACTCAACCTGGTGATGAATCTTAACAACTTGACACTCGGGTTCACTCTGAGCAAATGATGTATCCGCATGTAATGAAATGGGCGACATAACACAAGTAGTGAAGTAAGACAACATTGACATTATGGAACAAATAGACATTATCATTTGCAGCTTAGAATGTTCTACTCTTTGCTCTTTTGCAAAAAAAAAGCTGGATACACATACAGTTTGTTTCTAACTTGTTACTTGCAAAGTAATCATTAATAATGATTACTCTCACTACAAGTAATCATGGTTAATCGATTACTGGCAAAAGATGCAATAATCATGAAGTAAGCAATTACTGCTAGAATGTCAAATAATCATCATTTAATCGATTACTTTTTTTCAAGTAATCGCCCCATGTCTGGCTCTATACAGTCTGCATAGGACAGGTTTACTCCTAATAGGTAAACTGTTTGTAAAGTATGAGTAAACTCATTAGTAGGTTTCGATGTATTAGTTTTGTCTTGTGATCTGGGTCCAAGGTTATAAAGAGTTTTGAGTTGAACTTGGATCACATTTGATTGGACAGATTGGAGCTTTTTGGACCCAGTTGTTACCAGTATTAACTCATTCACCCCTGAAACTTTTAATGGACAATTCCAGTTTCAAAAAAGTCTAGTCCATTTGTGACTATTTAGGGTTAATTTTAACAATATATTTCAAAATGACAAACAGTGTAGACCCTTATCAGAGGGCTCCTTAAGGAGCCCTCTGATCAGGGTCTACACTGTTTGCATAGGACAAGTGTAATCCTCACTGGTACACTGTTTGTAAATGACGAGTATATACTCGTCGCTAGGGTTGAATGGTTCAACTCATTTAAAGTTAGGTAATATTATCATCTGGCACAATTCTCGTCTCCTACCGTTCTAAAACTAGAATTTTTATGCCCCCGGCATCGACAGATGCGGGAGCATATAGTAATCGTCCTGTCCGTCCGTCCGCACAACCGAAATGGGTTAGAGGGCCTTTTCTGGCCAGATAACGGTAAACATAACAAAAGAAGACAATAGAGTTCATTCCGTAACAATAGAATAAGGGGCCGTGGCCCGTTATTCAAACAAAAGAAAATAACAAAAGAAAAGGCCCTCTAACCCATTTCGGTGGCACTTCCGTCCGTCCGTAACCAGGTTAAGTAGAATTTACCGTTTCGTCTAGCATCAACACCGCTTACTCCAATGCTTGGATACTTATACAGTTGTTGCCTTGGACCATTCCCTATCCACCAATATCACCCAACCATGATTTTGACCTTGACCTTGACCTAATTTGGACTTAGAATATTTTGAATGGGCTATTTCTTGGTTAACTAGATTTTACCGTTTCGTCTAGCATCAACACTACTTCCTACAATGCTTCTATACTTATACAGTAATTGCCTTGGACCATTACCAACCCACCAGTAATACCCAAGCTTAGTTTGACCTTGACCTTGACCTAATTTGGACTTAGAAAAGATTCAGAATATATTGTCATGGATGCCACCGGGGGCATAAGCGTTTATTGAACGCAGTCTTGTTTAAAGTTTCTTTTCAAATAAAGATCAGAGTGTTCGACAGTTTTGGTCCTGCTGAGATGTTGCTTTATGGCCTCTCATCAGGATCCATACTACATGTATTTGCAAAGGTTATGATATAAGAGGGGTATCATAACTCATTATTAACTCATCTCTACTAGAGTAGCCACTCGTAAAGTTTGATTTTTGTTGTATGATCATTGATGCTCAGATATTGTTTCTTATTTTTATTCAGTAGGAAAAATTAATAAAATAAATGAAATTGTTGTTTTATGATTAAATTTTACTAATTATGAACATTGCAGCATATTCTTCTTATTCTTTTTTCTTCCATCACTTCCTTACCCAGAGTACAAAGGTTATTTGCAAACAATTTGAATCCTAACTAGATGCTGCGTAACCCGGCCTTTGATTCAAACTGTGTGGCACTCATTACAATTTTACTTTTAAGTCAATTTGCTTAAAATTTAAATTTGAGAAGTACAAGCATCAACAATTGTTTTCCCCATAGCATGTTTCTAGATTTGAAGACAGGTGACCACATAAAGCAGGTTGAAAGTAAAGCAGAATGTGCCTTAAGGCACATTCTGCTTTACTTTCAGCCTGCTTTAAGCTACCATCTGCTAGTATATAGGTAATATTTAGTTTAGTACATGTTCAAGAATGTTTTAAATTAATAATATGAACCATTTTCTTCCATGGATGGATAAATTAAAGGCATAAAAAGTATCATTTATGGGGTAAAGGGTTAAATCAGATGACACCATGATCATGACACAGTGAAGGGGTTATGGTAAAAACATCTGAACTAAATACATGTAGTAGGGGAACTTGACACGACTTGATCCTGAGTTTATTTTTTCATCTGCTACGGGTGTCCCAAGGACTGGGGTAGGCAGCAGGTGGCTAGAGTGTATAACACCCAGTCTCCACGCTTCTCTGTTCTGTGGATCTATGCCTGCAAGGCTACAGATGTTCATGTCAGCCTTGACGCAGTCTGATCAGGACTTTCTTGGTCTTCCTCTACCTCTGGAGCCAGTAACTGTCAAACTCATGGTGGAGTTGGTGTATGGAGTGGCACGAACGATGGTCCATACCATCTCAGACGTCTTATTCTCAAAGTCAAAGTCGCCATCACTTCTTGTATCTTGAACCTATTCCCCAATACTAATGCCTTCTAACAGAGCTCCAGATAAGGAGAGTATTTGAAAAACTAAAATCTTTATTTCTGCAGTAAATCCTATGTTGTCACTACTCATTAGAACTACTCTCTTCGAGATGATTCTAACGAGTAGTAACATCATAGGATTTTGTGCTGAACTGAGTTAGAAAATGTTGGATTTGTTCAGTTTACTCCCTCTTATCCAGAGCCCTGCTTTTAAGTTTTAAAGCATTTGCCTATGTCTTATGTCATAAAGATCCTAAAAGAAAACAATGCAGGCTCTGATCAGACAGCTCCATCAGGAGCTGTCTGATCTGGGTCTACACTGTTTTCCAAAAAGGGCCCACATAATATTATGCTATTACTGCCTATTAAAAGGTTAAGCTCTAGGTCATTCCAAAGGAATTCTAGTGTACAAACATAGGCAGAAATCCAGATAATGTTGATTATTACACCTCGCTTTGAGTTACAATGTTAAATTCCCATAGACCTACAGTTAACATTTTGCATGTCTTTTACATCTATTCAAAATATACTGTCACTCTTTATGATATTCTTTTTGTGACGTCACTCTAAAGGACATTACTTTTTTACTCCGTCCGAAAACGTACTGTCAGCATTGACATGACTTTCGCTATTGGATACATTGGAACGTTTTAAAAAAAGAGTGGTAACTTCTAAGCAACTTTTGGTATTTTCTGTACAAGCTGCTTCCTTTTGTCCATTCCTTAACGATTTGCCACCCTTTCGGAAGAGGATATTTGCCACCTAGACAATGTAAAGACGCCGTTTCTTCAATTTACTTATCATAACGTTCTTCTTTGTTTCTTGTAATATAATTATAAACAATGTGACGTCGTAAGACGGCGACGTCATTTCCCGCGTTATGTACATGTCCGCGCTAAATTGGTATTCACAACACATTTTATAAAAGACGAATAAAGCGATTCCAAAGCCAGGGTTGATAAGCTCGGTGTAATAAAATAAATATTAGATGTCAGTTTGCGTGACATTCAAATTGTCAACCCTCGAAAACAAGAATGTCACCCTCGGCTAAGCCTCGGGATGACATGCTGTTTCTCGGGTTGACAATTTGAATGTCACGCAAACTGCCATCTAATATTTATATAATATTATTAGAGTTTTCTTCTGACCTGGTCAAGCTATTATTAGATTGGAACATTCTAAAACTTTAAATGGGATGATCATCATACTCAATGATTTCAGTACAGCCATAGCTGTATTTATTGTGTGTATTGTACAGTAGAGAAGACATTATTCTTTCCTGTTTAATCGCAAACGCAATGCACTAAACTGTAGAAACTTACTTTTAGAAATGTCTATCTTTTTAATCTGAGTGGCAAACAGGTTGGAGCCTGATCAGACGCCAGGTTACCTGGCGTCTGATCTGGGACCAACCCGTTTGCAATACAAATAATAGTTATAGCGCAAATGGGTTAATTGGGAAAGAATAACATATCATTAAAATTATCCCAGCGGTCTCATGCTGCACAAGATGTGCTCATCTCAAGCAGGAAAGTGTACAAATATATATCCTATGTTACCTTGCTTACCTATAATATTTAGTGAGTATTTACCATTATGAACTATTCTGTTTTAAAAATAACTTGGCCATGTCAGAAAAATACGATAACATCCTAATTTCTACACTAAACCCTATGGTGTAAAGCCTCATTAGAATCATCTTAACTAATTCCCCATGAGATATTCCTTTGATTTATTCCTCCACTGAAATAAGTTGTTCCTCTTTATACAGTATATAAATATTAGATGGCAGTTTGCGTGACATTCAAATTGTCAACCCGAGAAACAGCATGTCACCCCGAGGCGTAGCCGAGGGTGACATTCTTGTTTTCGAGGGTTGACAATTTGAATGTCACGCAAACTGACATCTAATATTTATTTTATTACACCGAGCTTATCAACCCTAGCTTTAGAATCGTCTCATTTGTATTTTATAAAATGTGTTGTGAATACCAATTTAGCGTGGACATGTACGTAACGCGGGAAACGACGTCGCCGTCTATGACGTCACATTGTTTATAATTATGTTACCACTCTTTATAACGTTCCAATGTATCCAATAGCGAACTCAATGTCAATGCTGACAGTACGTTTTCGGACGGAGTGAAAAAGTAATGTCCTTTAGAGTGACGTCACAAAAAGAATATCATAAAGAGTGACAGTATATTTTGAATAGATGTAAAAGACATGCAAAATGTTAACTGTAGGTCTATGGGAATTTAACATTGTAACTCAAAGCGAGGTGTAATAATCATGAATATGTATCATAAGAAATATTTCCTATATCCTAGCAGATGGTACATGTAGCTTGAAGCAGGCTGAAAAGTTAAGCAAAATGCTCCCTAAGGATCATTCTGCCTTATTTTCACCCTGATTTAAGCAACAATCTGTCTTTAATACTGAAAACAAGGGGGGGTAACCAATTTTGGTGAATACCCCACTCCCTGTTTCTAGATTTGAAGATGTGAGCACATAAAGCAGGTTGAAAATAAAGCAGAATGTGCCTTTGCTTTGCTTTAAGCCTACTTTAAGCTACCATCTGCTAGAAAATAGAAACTATTTCTTATGATACATATTCATGACTATACTTATACTTAGAACTATTTTCATCAGTGGTCGAATGAATTAAATGAGCTAAAAGGAGCTTTTATGGCATAAAATCTCCTTTTAGCTCTGACATTTAAATCAATATGGGAGAAATGTGTTAAAGAGACCATGTTGTCACAACAAAGTTTTGGTGGAGAAAATGTTTGAGATAATGTAACCCAGTTTACTCATTCTTATTTGTGGTACTGATAGGGAAATGAATTGAACAGAAAATAACACATAACATTGAAAAACTTTTATGTTGGTGTTATAAATGCTTTGACAATTTTCACATCATCCACTGGTCTGTCACTATTGTCTGTTTCAACAAGTCCAATTCTTTGTACTGTGGTCATGCCACTACTAACGCGGCCAAATATTGCGTGTTTCCCATCAAGCCACTGGGTTGGGCCAATGGTTATGAAAAACTGGCTGCCATTTGTGTCTGGTCCACTGTTGGCCATGGACAAAATCCCAGCACCTATTGTGAATAATAAAATAAAATAAAATACACGTGGATCAATCATTATTAAGGTCAAAGTTATCTTTTAACCCATTACCCTATAGCCTGTTTATAGTTTTGAAGATATGTTACCGCTAAAAGCAGGTTGAAAGTAAAGCAGAATGCGCCATAAGGCGCATTTTGCTTTACTTTCAGCCTGCTTTAAGTTACCATTTACTAGAATATAGAAAATATTTCTTAAGACTTAGGATACATGTTCATGACTGCATGTATATATAAATTTGCACTATTTTCTTTAGTGGAGGAAAAAATTAGAGGCGTCAAATGGCGTTTTTATGGGGTAATGGGTAAAAGTCTAAACTGGTAGGAGTTGATATGCGTAGTAATTTAATCATGAGTCCTTTAGGCCGAGTGGTTAAATTACAAGCATCTCAACGACTACCTGTGTTTGATTGTTAGATAAAACACTGGTATTAATTTATTATTTCTATTCTAACATAATTTAACCTTAATTTGCACCGAAGCAACGGCGCTACATTTCTTGGCGTACGCATTTCGAAGCCATATGACGTCACGTTAGAACGTTACAGCGCCTGAGTGGTCTATTGAAAATTCAAACACTGAAACTTTCGTTCTTTGTTTATATAGGGGCGTGCGCGAAGTGTGTTAGAATTAGGGATTAACGCCGCTCAAGGCATTCATGAGCAATGTTAATGTTGAGTCCCAGATATGCGGGAGATTGTATAGGCCCCCGTCCCTGTTTAGTGCTGGTGTGTATGCCTTGATGTACACTGATTCCTTCATCCCCTCGTTCAAACCATGACGGTTCCATGTCTAGGATATGGATGAAAGCTACCAGGTATAGCTTTCTTCATTTTTTGTGTGTAAAACTGAAAAGTATTAGGCTTTCATAGATATCAATACTACCACGCAGTTGAATATTCATAAAAAAAAAGTCAAACATGTGAGGGTACAATTATTACTCACTAAAGCAACTGTGAGCATCTTTCACCCCTGGATTACTTACAGTATTCAACAATTGATAATTCCAGTTACGGCAGTAGATGTTTTTTGATAATCACACCGAGAATGCAAAAGCTTTCAGCCTAGTTATCCTTTTACTCCAAAACCTGTTCCTAGATTATAAAGACAGGTGACAACTTAGAACAGGTTGAAAGTAAAGCAGAATGTGCCTAAAGATGCATTCTGCTTTACTTTCAACCTACTTTAAGTGCTCTACCATCTGCCAGGATATAGAAAACATTAATTTCTTATTGCATGTGTTTATGATTTGTATAAATTTGAACTGATTTCTTCAATTGAGGAATAAATTAAAGGCATAAAAAGGCACTTTTATCGGGTTACGTGTTAAAAGGTGTGTACTGCTACATTTACCTGTATGTTTCAAGTCAGCATGGATTTCATCATCAAACTCCTTCCCGTAAATACTGGCACCTCCCCTACCTGCAACAGAGATACAGAAATATAACAAACAATTTCGAACTATCAACTTGTGTTAACCCATTACCTTATAAATACATCTTTTTACGCCTTCAATTTAATCCACCACCTAAGAAAATAATTCCTTTTTATACAGTATTGAAATATGTTCTATGAGAAATATTTGCTATTTTCTAACAGATGGTTGCTTAAAGCAGGATGAAAGTAAAGCAGAATGTGCCTAAGGCACATTCTGCTTTACTTTCAACCTGCTTTAAGTGGTCACCTATCTTCGATACTAGAAACAGGCTATGGGGTAATGGGTTAACCCATTAACCCATAAATACGCCTTTTAATGTCAATAATTTATTCCTCCACTGAAGAAAATACTTCCAATTTTTACAGCCATAAATGTGTTTGATAAAAATTACTTTTTTTATATTTCAGAAGATATAAGCTTAAAGCAGGCTAAAAGTGAAGCAGAATGCACCTTAGCCTGCTTAAGTAGTCTCCTATTTTCAAAACTAGAAACAGGCTATTGGGGAATGGGTTAACCCATAGAGCCCTAGTAATAAGTATGCTCATCACTTATAAACAGTATTCTTGTGAAGAGACCTTCATGTGCAAAGGACTTTTGAACTATTTGAACAACTTTTAAAGAGAATTTTATCAGGATCGCTCCGACCAAGTTCGGTTAAAACTTAAAATCCAAATAGTAGTTTAGGAGGAGATGTTGGTTTTAGGAAATTGTTGTTGACGAACAATGTACAGACTATGGATGACACAGGACTATCGAAATAGCTCAGCTTGACACTGTGCCAGATGAGCTAAAAAGTGTGGGGGAAAAGTCTGTAACCCATTACCCCATAAATACGCCTTTGTACACACTCTGTAGTTTATTCCTTCACTAAGAAAAATAATACCAATTTTTATAGTCATGAATATGAACCAAAAGAAATATATATTGTTTATATCCTAGCAGATTGTGGCACATTCTGCTTTACTTTCAACCTGCTTTAAGTGGTCACATATCTTCAAAGCTAGAAACTGGCTATGGGGTAATGAGTTAAATTAATCTTGAAGTTTTTACCGAACTTTTTACTACACAGGGTAGTTGTTTTACTAGTTGCGATATCATAACTGTATTGCGGATACTAAGACTTCAAGCAGTGATAATTTTACCTGTGCATCCCGAGTCCTATACTCATTAAATTTGCTAGGGACTCATTATTAAAAAAGTTTTGAGTCCCATAGACCCATAGCTTTTCTGGCCTTTATTAACCTACTACTCATAAGCAAATAGTAGTTTAAAGCAGGTTGGAAGTAAAGCAGAATGTGCCTTTAAGGCACATTCTGCTTTACTTTCAACCTGCTTTAAGTGGTCACATAGGCTGTCTTCAAAAGTAGAAATAAGTAATGGGATATTGGGTTAACTTCTCACCTCAAGGACTCATTGTTTTACAGAATGTGCATCCCAAGGACTCGTTCATATGATTTCTAAAATTATCACTCAGGGATTTTCTTAGGCCAATTGGGAATGACTCCGGTTCCGAGCAAATTGGGGGAAAATTGTGTCGTTTTTAGTCAAATTGGGGAAAATTTGCGTTGTTTTTAGTCAAATTGGGAATCTTGCATGGACCATATCAAACAGTTAACTGATATGAAATTCAATCTGAATTTGACTGCTAGCAATAAGTTGTCCCATTATACCCTCTGTAAGGGAATGGGTCTGCAGCTGGCATTAGCAGGATTTGTTTTAAAGATGCTTAAAGCAAACTCTGCTTGATATAAACTCTTTGAATTGGGAATTTTATTACAACAAATTGGGAAAATGGTCAGTTTTGGCAATTGGGGATGACTCCGTTTATGGGTACCAGTTATATAAGGAAGAAAAACTCTGACACTGGACATGCACTACAGCTATTGTTTTACCTGTGCCTGTTGGGTCCCCACCCTGTATCATGAAGTCCTTTATGATTCTGTGGAACTTGATGCCATTGTAATAGCCACGTCGAGAAAGCTCTGCAAAATTTCTGCAAGTTGCTGGGGCATGTCTCCAGTACAGCTCTATCACTATTGTTCCCATTCTGAAAACAACGACACAAACAAATGTATTGTTTCTTTAACCCTTTCCCTCATAGAAGCGCCTTTTAGCCCATTCAATTTATTCCTCCACTGAAGAAAATGAGTTCTAATATAATGTTAAATGAATATGCATCATAAGAAGTAGTAAAGCAGAATGCCCCTTGGGCGCATTTTGCTTTACTTTTAACCTAATTTAAGTAGTCACCTATTTTCAAAACTAGAAAAAGGCTATGGGGTAAAGGGTTAACCAATTACCCCCTTTAGAAAACTTTTAATGCACAATTCCAATTTCAAAACAAGAGTGTGTCCCAATTATATGAATGCCCGCGATGGTACAGGGACTGAGGGAGGGGAATCCAGACTATTAAATATAAACTGTACGAGTTAGAGAGCGGAAACTGTCGTGGAGCGCCATAAAAGCGCTATTTTGAGGAATTCAAAGGCCATAACTCAAAAGGGCCTAGCATGAATTGGTGCTGCTGGTTATCGAACTTTGTCTCCATTTTATGTCAACAAACATTTTCAGAAAGCTTGGTGAAGATCAGATGAAAAGCAATGTGTTTAAGTTGAATGTATCTGGTAATACGTCACGTATAACCGGCTTAAAGCAAAGGGTTAGTTAGTCTATACATTAGACATATCTACAGTCAACTTTCATTAATCTGATAAAAATGTATTAAAGGTACGTCAGGTCTTATTGATAATAGAACTAGGGGTTAGGGGAATCATAAATGATTTAGAAATGGGTTACTAGAATTACCGGAATACACCGAAATACAGTAGAACTTCGATGTGTCGAACTTCGAAGAGTCGAGTTTCTCGATGTGTCGATTTTTTCTTAAAGTCCCAATTTTTCTCACTATATAACCTTATTAAAAACCTACGTATGACTCGAGTTTTTATAAGTCGAGTTTTTCGCTATATCGACTTTTTTTCTCGGTCCGTACGTACTGTTTCACTCAAAATTCACTACACATGTGTCGATGTTCGACTGTACAAAATTTGACTGACCGGCATATGGTGTGTCGAGTTTTTCACACCTCCGTGACCATCTTTACTCGATTGATTGTCGTGAATCAGAATGACCTGACTACCCAATTATCCAGGACAAACAGGCCAACACCTTCTGAATGTGTCAAAAGCCCCGTGTATTCCTTGATTCATCAACTCTTTTCCATATTTTATTCGTCACGGACTTAATCATAGCACCCTTATTTCGTTTTGTGTAAAGTCAATATAAACCTAACGTTAAAGCATATGCGTAGTTCGGTCGATGTTTTTATGCCGGAAGAGAATGTGTATGTAATAGACAAAGAACAACTCACGCGGAACCCATCCAGAAATGTATAGCATCAATAGTTATGCAATTAACCATATCCCTCTAAGGAGATATTGCTACTATTTTAAGAAAACGGTTTCCCCTGAATCTGGTTCCAGCGTTTCGAGAGAATGTATATGCTGGAATGGGTACAAGAACCGGTGTGCAGATAAAAAGCGACATCCGTCTATACCGTTGTTTTTTCCCCCTGAAAATCGAGTTACGGGAAACGATTTTTCGCTTTTAACGTACATCTTTAAGATTCGTTTTTGGTAAAATTAGTAAATATGCATTCAGTTTGGATGCGATACGAGGCAGACATAATTACGTTCGAATGTTTTTAATTGGAAATAATCAATATCAACAGGTAACATACGGACATGTCGGCTTTATGGAGATCGAGTATATTTGAGAAAAAAAAAATCGAGGGAACATCAGGTAAACATGAGTCGAGGCTTCGATGTGTCGAGTTTTTTATGATGGTCCCTTCAACATCGACACATCGAAGTTCTACTGTACACTTAAATATACCTGTTATAGATCATAAAACAGTTTCAGATGATGTATTTACACATTTTGTGTACTAATATATTAAGTTTGCACAGGAAATATGCAATTTGTGTGTTATAAATGGTTTTCTATTGAAATCATAACCGAAATACACTTTGTAATGTGTCATGTGAGAATTACACATGCGTGAGAATTCACAGTGTATTTCGGTTATGATTTCAACAGAAAACCATTTATGACCCACAAATTGCATATTTTCTTTGCAAATTTAATAAATTAGTCCATAAAATGTGTATATACATCACCTGAAACTGTTTTATGATCAATACTATGTATATTTTGGTGTATTTCGGTGTATTCCGGTTATTCTAGTAACCGTTTAGAAATGATTAAATCTGATAAAGGAGCTTTCTGTTTTACTTTCTGAATTCACCTTGCTTAAAGCAACGACCTGCCTTAAACACCAAACAATTAAAACATTTTTGTGGGTTGTTCCGTGTTCCAAGCACAGCTAGCCTAAATTTCCAACAAAACATTGACAAATTTACAGATCAAAACAAAAACAACCGGTACGCGAAAACATGTGACAAATATAAATCCTCCCATTGATACTGAATGAATTATTTCCAACACGTATAAAGGTGATAAATAAAAGAAAATTGACATATTACGTTGTTTCGAAAGTAACATTAGCTGGCTGCCAGCTCTTTGGAGGAATTCCAGAAGTCGAAGTCATATTGTAAATTCCCGGCGAATACCGTACAATTTAGGTCAGAGCCAAGCAATATTTTGGTAAAAAGCGGTGTAGCATTAAAATTTGACACGGATGAAAATAATTATATTTAAAGAGACTCGCAACCAAATTATAGTAATTTGTAAATATATGTCAAACGCTTATATGAGCAGGTAAGAATTAGTTAAAGTAGAGAAATTCAGTTTAAAAAATGCATTTCAATAAAAAAAAAATTATTGAGCTCTGGTGGGATTCGAAACCGGGATCCGGTGTAACGAAGTATTTTGACCCCCATCGAAAAGTGACTCCCCGGTCAAATTTCGACGTCGAATTATGACCGGGGGGTCATTGTACGATATCGAAAAATGACCGGGGGTCATTCTACGTCGTCGAATTATGACCTGGGGGTAATTTTTCGATGGGGGTCAAAATACTTCGTTACACCGGCATGCGGGGACAGAATAGCAAAAATAAGGCAACCCCTTAGATCACTCGGACACATACCTATTCATATCTTTGGGAACGATTTAACGTACTTCAGTGTGTAGCGATAGAGAGTACTTAATTCGGCTTGGGTTTGACATATAGGCTAGCTGTGCTTGGAACACGGAACAACCCACAACAATGTTTTAATTGTTTGGTGTTTAAGGCAGGTCGTTGCTTTAAGCAAGGTGAATTCAGAAAGTAAAACAGAAAGCTCCTATATCAGATTTAATCATTTATGATTAACCCCTAGTTCTATTATGCAGAGACAGTGTATACACTGTCTCTGTATTATGTTTATATATTATCCCTGTTATAAATAAGACCTGACGTAGCTTTTTTACATTTTTACATTTTCTGGTATGTCATGCATGATAAATGTAAAATGAAAATATCAGATTAATGAAAGTTGACTTAAAATAGGGGCATGTAGATACGTCTAATGTATGGAATAACTAACCCTTTGCTTTAAGCCGGTTAACACGTATTACCAGATGTCTAAGTTCTGTCTGTATCTGTATCTGTATAGTACTGGTTAGCCTTCAATACTGAAGATAATACCAGGGAGGTGATTGCGCAAGAATTAGTAGCGCTTTGCAGCAACAGACGTTTTGAATGTTGCCAGGTTCTCAGAGTTTACATAGTCTTCGGTCAAATTGTTCCAGTCTATTAAGGTTCGTGGAAAGAAGCTGTTTTTGAAAATGTCGCAGTTTGTTCTGGTTGTTTTAAGGGTTTTTTGATGGTTTTTTCTTGTTCTGGAGGAGTTTCTTTCGGTAAATTTTCAAGAGGGATTGCTACTAGGCTGTTAACTATTCTGTACATCATAACAATCCGATGCTCACGACGGCGTTCAACCAGGGGAGTGAGATTAAGTTTCTGCATCATTGTTGAAACGCTGGATTTTCGCCCATAGTCGTTGGATATAAATCGGACTGCTCTTCTTTGTACTGCCTCAAGTGTGTCAATGTCTTTCTGCTGATATGGATCCCAAACTGTGTCGCTGTATTCAAGGATGGATCTTACTAGTGCTGTGTATGCCGTTTGTTTAAGTGATTGAGGGCAGTATTTTAAGTTCCTCCGAATGAAGCCTAGAGATGAATTGGCCTTTTTGGTAATGATGCTTATGTGTTCGTCAAATTTCATGTTTTCGCTAAGTGTAACGCCTAAATATGGACTGTTTGAGACTTGTTTCAGTATTTCGTTGTTTAGCGAATAGAAGTGTTCGTGTGGTTTTTTCGAGCGGCTTATTCTCATGACATGGCACTTTTTGGCGGTGAACTGCATTCCCCAAGTTGTTGCCCAGTTTTCCAGAGAGTTTAGGTCTTTTTGAAGGTTAAACTGGTCATTTTTGTTTTTGATCTGTTTGTATAAGAGGCAATCGTCTGCAAAAAGGCGTACTGTAGATGTGACTGAGTCTGGAAGATCATTAATAAAGCAAAGGAACATAACATTCAACTCTTGCTGTAGAAGAATGGTCTCCTTCAACTACTACTTGTTGTGTGCGTTGTGTAAGGAACGAGCCAATCCAGTGCTGTAGTTGTCCATTGATGCCGTAGTTTTCTAATTTATGTAGCAGACGCTTGTGCGGAACTGTGTCGAAAGCTTTACTAAAGTCTAAAATTAGGACGTCTGTTTGAATTTTCTGGTCAAAGTTTTTTACGAGGTCGTACATAGTGGTTATTAGTTGTGATTCGCAACTGTGCCCTGATCTAAAGCCGTGTTGAAATGGTGAAAGTATCTTGTGTTTTTCTAGGTGGTACATAATGTGTCGAACGATGATGTGTTCTAGGATCTTACAGCACACTGTGGTTAATGAGATCGGGCGGTAGTTGGCTGCCTCGTGTTTGTTACCTTTTTTGTATATAGGCGTGACGTAGGCACTTCTCCAATCAGTTGGTAGCACACCACTTTGGAGGCTGAGGTTGAAGATGTGTGTGATTGCTGGCGCAAGTCCAGAGGCACATTCCTTGAGCAATTGATTGGGCAGGCCATCTGGACCGCTTGCTTTTCCTGTTTGTAGGTTTTTCATAAGTGTTTCTACTCCTTCTGTTGATATAGTGAGATGGTCGATTTCAGGGTACTTTTGGCTAGAAAATTCTGGTGCTGTAGAATTTAGGGCGTCCTTAGTGAATACTGAACAAAAGGGGAGATTCTTTGAAAGCACAGAAATCAAAGCAAATACTGAAAATTGCAGACTCGGTTTAATTGAGTCTGTTCATGAGCAATACTGAAATATGCAACAGTGCTCACGCCCCTAGCACCAGCTCAAGCGGAATTCAACTTTCAACTGTAAATGCGCTGAAATCAATGATTCCAAAGGACCAGAAAGTATAACAACACTGAGAATGAAGTACGGGCCGACTTTTTACAGCCGCCACACAAGCACTTAACATCTGCTGTTGAGCCCGTGATCAAGTTCTATAGCGTCTTTCGACGCAATTGTTAAAGCGATGGAAACTATCTCAAAAATAAAATTTGAAGACCTTTCTTCAGGATGTTTTTAGACTGATCTTATTTTTCTAATGCCAGATGCACGATAATGCTACACATTTGGTTTTATTTGAGTATTTTCTTTTATTTTTGCAAATACACCATCCGGTTGCGATCCGCTTTAAAGCTCGAGTATGCACGTGTGCATGCATGTAGGTGGTAAAGCGTAAATGCTGATGGCAACCATGTTCCTACCATTTGAAATCATTTTTTTTCATTAAAATTTATCAATTATAGTTGCTTCTGATTTTGTTATGAACACTGTTATCAAATCAAATCAAACCAAATCAATATTTATTTATTGTCGGGACAGTTCATAACATCACGAATGAAGAACGTTCTTCATTCGTGATAACATATAACATAAGCTATGTATAGCTTTTTACCGACACTGATGAAACTAAGACAATTTAATTGATGCTGGATCTATAGTTACAACATATTCAGTGTCACAGACTCGCAGTGTCGTACATTTTAAGCATTTAGCATTAGGGCAATGAATATTCGAACCTTATCATTTTAGCCCGACACAAATCTTTTCCCGTCCGTTTATAATCAAACTAAGGACCAGGGGCCCGTTTTGCTAAACAACTTACGCAAAAATTTTGCGTAAGTCAAAATTTTAAATTTCAATTTATATATTTTATTATCACTTGCTACATACAGCAAATAGCCAGATCAGAGGACGCGCTTTAAGCGCGTCCTCTGATCTAGCTATTTGCTGTTTGCAAACGTTTATGATCGAAAAAATAAGAGTTAAACGATTTTGACTTACGCAAAGTTTTTGCGTAAGTTGTTTAGTAAAACGGGCCCCTGAAATAGTTTAGTGGTTGTAATACAGAGGCTTTACTGTAATTTTTGATCCGCAGAGGAACAAAGAGTTTTTGAGATGGTTGAAAGAAAATCATACATCTCGTATGTCAGTTAAGAAACCCAGGCTCTCATGGGTGTCCTTCTTTTAACCCTTCGAGTCCTAGTAATGCATTTAAACATATATGCGTATTTTTCAAACAGTCAGGGACATTATTACACAGATCCATGAAACAGTGTTGCTGTAAACAGAACACTTGTCCTTTGCAAACAGTGGCCGGAGACCCAGATCAAATGACTCCTTTAGAAACCATCAGATGAGTGTCTGCACTGTTTGTTATATTGAAATAAATTTAGAGAAAAAAAACTCCCTTAATAGTCAAAATTAAACTAGACTAATTGGAAACTGGACTTGTTCATTTTAAGTTTCAGGGAGGAAAGGGTTAGACTTTCTACAATGTTGATCAATAGAGTGTAAGAAATATTTACATTTTAGAAGGATCAAAATACAACACACATTTTGTTTTGCATTTTCCTCTATGGTATGCATCTCCCTGTAGCAGCATTCTTGTATATACAGAAGCATGCGCGGATCCAGAAAGGAGTGGACCGGGGTCTGGACCCCACGTAAAATCTTTAAAAGGGGAAGAGAAGAGATGAATTAATGGTACACAGTGGGGAATCTACGATACTCTGTCCCGTCTAAACGCCTCGCAAACGCAAATGCAGTGCACTGAACTGTTGAAAGTAGCAATTTCTTGATGTTTTCCCGATGACTGATCTGGATCCAAGCTGATTTCAGTTGAAATAATTGAGTGATGGGTTGACGGATGGATGGATAGATGGATGGGTTGAGTTTTACGGCACTGGTACACAAACTAAGTCATATAGCGCCGACTAATGACGAGGGATGGTGAGATGGTGATGATTTCAGGAACATGATTTCGGCTAATCTCATTCGTTGCTAAACAGCGCATGGGATCAAAACCACAGGCATGCCTTCCATTTAGTTATTGGCAGAGGGGATAATCTGAGTATAATAAAAAGAAACAATTCCCTATCAATACGTATTGTTCACTAGCGAGGCACTGTCCCAAACAGAAAATGCTATGTGTAGACTATAAACATGCGGGCTGAAATGGAGAAACATAAAAGAATTGTCCTTCAGGAGTATTCTGTCAACGAAAGTACTTATTATTATTACTAATATTATACCAGATTTATATCGCTGAGCGTTTGTTTTTTTCACATAAGGGGGGTGGATGCGTTCAAAGGCGCTTCACATGAAATTATATACATGTACTTACAGAGTGAAAAAGACAAATAAATAGATTTACTACAATATAAGTAATTCCATGTTTAACTTGAAGAAGGGCTCACACCACTGACATGTGGCCTGCCGGGCCATATCCACTCTTACCCCATTACCCCATAACCTGTTTCTAGTTTTGAAGACAGGTGACCACTTAAAGCAGGCTGAACGTAAAGCAGAATGTGCCTTAAGGCACATTCTGCTTTACGTTCAGCCTGCTTTAAGCTACCATTTGCAAGGATATAGAACGATATTTAAGACAGAATAAATTTAACTATTTTCTTCAGTGGATGAATAGATTATAGGCGTAAAATGCGTATTTATGGGATTATGGGTTACGCATCAGAAGCTGGGTTATAACCAGTGTTGGTTGTGTATTACCAATGTACATGTACTCTGAAATTACTCTACCAAGCAACTAAGCCTTCGTCTATCCCATCCAGCTTGGGACGTAACCAGAGCAATCAAATGCCCCTCATATTGAGATTTTGGTGTATTTTGGTGTCTATAAGTATCCACAACCTACAGAAGAACACGTACAGTCTAAAGGTAGCAGTCATCTAGATGTCCTTCTTTGTCTAATAACAATATTTTAGACTTTTTAAAGGCTGCAGGTGAGCTTAGTTAATGCATCTCTGGGGCCCGTTTTACTAAACTACTTACGCAAAATTTTTGCGTAAGTCAAAATTTTAAATTTTAATTTATATTTTTTTATTATCACTTGCTACAAACAGCAAATAGCCATATCAGAGGACGCGCTTTAAGCACGTCCTCTGATCTGGCTATTTGCTGTTTGCAAACGTTTATGATCGAAAAATTAGAGTAAAACGATTTTGACTTACGCACAATTTTTGCGTAAGTAGTTTAGTAAAACGGACCCCAGATGTCTGGCGGTAGGCCTAGAGTGTTCCATAGGTTTTGGTCTGCATGCATTTTATCTCCGTAAATGAACTCACGAAGTGAACTAATTACTTCGTGATGAACTTCACCATTCACCAAACGGCTTCATGACACTAACAAAAATAACCCAAAGGACAAGCCATCAAAGTTAAGTAATTACCCTTTACAGTGGAGAATGTGTTATTCTTTCCCAATAAACGCGTTTACGCTAAAACTATTATTTGCAGTGCAAACAGTTTGGAGCCAGATCAGACGCCGGGTAACCCGGCGTCTGATCAGGCTCCAAACTGTTTGCCACCAAGATAAACATGAAATATCAGAATTGTCCAAAAGTTTTTCTTTTCTACGTTTTAGCGCTTTGCGTTTGCGTACGTTTGCGTTTAAACGGGAAAGAATAACAGATTATCCACTGTACGTATGCCTTATTCGCTTCCAATTTATTCCCCCACTGAAGTAAATAGTTCCACTTTATCAGGGATAATATATCGTCCCTGACTTTATACAGTCATAAATATGTATCATAATTTAGATATGTTCATATCCTAGCAGGTGGTAGCCTAAGGCAGACTGAAAGTAACGCAGAATATTTTCTGCTTTACTTTTAAGATGCTTTAAAGAGAAACCTGTTTGCTAAATTAGAAACAAACTGTGAGACAAAGGGTTAAATACTGAACAAGTAATTAAGTATTATAAGTTGACAGTGGGTAAACATACCAGTCACTGGATCAAAACAGAGACCGGTCACATTCTCACGCTTATCTGTAAAAAGTAGAGACTAGCAATCAGTGTAGACCCTATTTGCTAGCCTATTTCAGTCGATTTTATGATTTGGGATTTCCGGGGTTTGTTTTATTTTTTATGGTTTCAAATCTTTGATTTTAATCCGTCTACAGTAAGCGTCGAGTTTCCAGAACTTTGAATCAGTACCCATACGCTCAAGAAAACAACACTCAATGTCGTTCAATATTTTATATTTACATTCGCCCGATTCAAATATATTGAAAAACGACGTTCAATTCGTGTAAACGCTATTTCTCGAGAGGGCGGGACTTGTGAATAAGTTTTGCAGAGGAGGCGGGGAATATGCATTTTTCATTCGCTAATTAATCTTTGGAACTTGGACAGCAAACATTTGGCAGATTTTTCAAAAGATTTGTTCTTAACTGATGTATGCCTTCCTAATAGCGGAACCCATGATTACTGACTAAAATTCTTCTTTATCAATGAGATAAATTGCAAGAAAATTGATATACTAAAACAGCAGCTGTCTGCAATTTTTTAAGACAAAACATCGATATATGTATCCTACTTTTAAAATGACGTCATAAACAAATGACGTCAAATAGGCATTTTCGCGCCAAACGGTCAAGATTATGACGTTAGAATGTAAACAATGAAACTTGTTTTGTTGGCTTTTGAATGTACACAGCTTCTGTAATGCGGCCATAGCTGTTCGATCCTTATTGTGTACACATTATTCATGTTATCAACTTCTAATATGGATTGAACGTACATGCGTACTAACAAAATGTTCATTTAATATTAGAAATTACAGCAAATATATTCTAAATATAATAAATGAACTGATATTTTTGGCGTTCAAGCGAAACAAACGACAGAAAATTAACGGCCACTTTACCATGAATCGCGCTAGCGATTCATGGTATTTGCCGGTAATTTTTTGTTGTTTAATTCGCTTGAACGCCGAAAAATAAGTTCATTTCTTTACAATTCTACAAGAACGAAAAATCAATTAATTTTGAGAAGCTGAGTACTGTATTAGTTCAGGGACATTCAATAACAGTTATATTGTTATTGAATGTCCCTGATTAGATGTAACATTGAAACGATTTAAAATAATAAAATTCTAGAGAATAAACGTTACATTCTGAAGTAAATATGATGATCATAAAATCAGTAGAATATACATGTACAGTAGATCTACTTTCACTTTCTTTTGTGTACCAATAATTTCGGGACCAGGAAAGTGGCCTGCTGGTTTGAAATGCGGTGGTATCGATGTTTGTTGATTCCGAGGTTGTTGAAAAATTTCCTCATGATTGTTTTATGGAATTAAAATGCCATATGAATAGATAATTTCCAAATATTCCTGAAAGAATATTCAAATGTTTCATGATAGGGTTAAAGGGACTCGCAACCGGATGGTGTACTTGTCAAAATAAAATAAAATACTCAAATAAAAGCAAATTTGTGGCATTATTTGGCTTCTGACATTAAACAAATATGATCAGTCCAAAAAAAGTCTCAAGAATCGTCACCGAATCTTAGATTTTTAGATATTTTCCATCGTTTTTCTATACCGACTAGTAGACAGTATAGTTGTTGTTGTCGATCATTTGAATGTGCTGAGTGGAAGATTTGTAACAACACGCTAAAATTCTCTGTCTTTGGGTTATATCGTCCACCCTATTCTGATAAACACCCAGTTACTCTAGCCACGTTTATTCAAGAGTTTACAGAGTTTCTTGAGTTAATTAACTTACACTCGAGTCCAATTGTGATCATGGGAGACTTTAATATCCATATGGACAATTTATCGGATTGCTACACAAAACAGTTTTTGCAATGTTTGAAATCATTTGACTTAGTTCAAAACGTCACTAGTAGAACTCATATAGGTGGACACATTCTTGACTTGATAATTACTAGAAAGGGGGATAAACACCTTAATGTGACAGAACCTCTGCCGGACTATTACATATCAGACCATTGCTTCGTGAGCTGTTGTATTGAACAATGTTGCCCTCCTTTGATGCAAACTGTTGTTAGATTTAGAAACTGGAAATCTGTAAATACAGATTCACTGCAGCTAGATCTCACACAGTTGAACAGTCTCTCTGCCAAATCCTCAAATGTAGATGATTTAGTTAGTGCATTTTCAATAACAACATCAGAAGTCATAAATAAGCATGCCCCCCTTGTGGAAAAGACTTTCATCAACAGACCAAATGTACCTTGGTATTCTTCTTACCTAAGGATGCTTAAACAGTATAAAAGGACAATTGAAAAACTCTATTTAAAAGACAAAACAGGCATAATGAAGGACATTTACAAAAGTGTTAGGGACTCGTACACTGCTGCAGTTTCAAAGGCAAAAGACAGATACTATCAGGAGATGATTAGTGGAGCAGAGGGTAATGTAAAAAAACTATACAAGGTAACCTCAAATCTTTTAGGTCGGTCGAAGGAAAATCCATTGCCAACTCAAACTAATGACGTGTCATTGGCTAACGACTTTTTGCGCTACTTTTCTGAGAAAATCAACAAATTGCGAGACACTCTTGACAACATACCGCAAATTAACTCATACAAAGACTTGGCTAACACAACGCCATTGTCAACAACATTCAGTGTATTTCGGCCTCTTGTAGAGAATGATGTTGTCAAACTGATTAAAAACTCTAAAGCAACGACATGTGAACTAGATATCATTCCTACGTCAAGGTTAAAGGAAAACTTATCCCAATTTGCACCTATTATAACTGACATTGTTAATAGGTCTTTGGCATCGGGTGTTTTTCCAAAAGAATGGAAAGGTGCTTTGATTAATCCACTTTTGAAGAAGAAAGGTCTCCTTTTACAACTCCAGAATTATCGGCCTGTATCGAACTTGTCCTTTCTTTCGAAAATTCTCGAAAAAGCAGCACTATCACAAATAACTGACCATGTTGAAACCAATAATCTCTTACCACCATACCAAAGCGCTTATCGCAAATTTCATAGCGTAGAAACAGCAATGTTAAAAATGCACAGCGATATCCTGAAAGCAGTTGAACTGAATCTAGTGACGATTGTTGTGATGATTGACCTCAGTGCAGCATTTGACACTATTGACATTCCTATAGTACTTCAACTTCTCCGTGATGAATTTGGCATTATCAATACTCCTCTAAATTGGATTAAATCCTACTTGACCGATAGGACAATGAAGGTTAAGATTGGAAACTCAGCTTCAGACACCGAACCGTTAAAATTTGGCGTTCCACAGGGCTCTTGTGCTGGCCCAGTTATTTTCACAATGTATATTGCTGCTCTTAATAGAGTTGTTAAAAACTATACAGCAGATCTTTATGGGTACGCTGATGACCACAAAGTTGCTTTTAGGGTTCAAGCTGGTGATCATCAGAGTGAATCCTCTATCTTTCACGATCTAAACAACTGCCTTGATGACATTATTTCGTGGATGACAAAATATAAGCTTAAAATGAATAATGCAAAGACTGAAATTATCGCATATGGAACAAAACAACAATTAAATAAACTGAATATTACTAGTATGACTGTTGGTGGCTGCGAGGTGAAGTGTGTCGATCATGTGCGTGACCTTGGTGTTTATATGACAAGTACTCTGAATTTTGATTTGCACATTCGTAAAAAGTGTCAAATAGCACATGGTCAGCTAAGAAATTTGAGGTGTATCCGTAAACATTTATCACAAAAGTCAGCTGAGACTCTCATACACGGACTTATTCATTCACACCTCGATTTTTGTAACGGACTATTTGCTAACATTCCAGCATATCAGCTAGACACAGAATTATACACTGATAGAATCGAAACCTCGCGCTATATCGTAAATCTCGTGCGGCGGATACGAGACTCGCGAGACTTGATAAGAGACTGTCTATCGGTAGTCAATATGATAAATGTGTGTTTTCGAAGCATTGTTCACGGGTTTTTATTCCCGTGAATTGATAGGAATGTCCACATAGTCGTTTAAATCATATAAAATGTCAATAAAAACACTCGAGTCGGTAAATTTCACGCCAGAAATCGCGGACAACGAGGCAAAAAAGTGAAGATGTTGTCACGTGACACATAATCTCGCAAAATTCAACCGCCGCGAGAGCTCAGGTACTCGCCTATTCAATTTCGCTTAGTTGCTATTCCGTTTTGTATAATTCCGTGAGCTAGATAAACTTCAAAAAGTCCAAAATCATGCTGCCAGATTAGTAATGAAAGCAACATATGAGCAGCATAGCTATGACATTCTTAAACAGTTACACTGGTTGCCTGTTCGTGCGAGGATCATGTTCAAAGTGCTTGTCATTGTTTTCCGAGTTGTACATGGAACCGCACCGAGTTATCTCAGAGACTTGTTCACTAGGGTGCGAGGGAATTACCGCCTGAGATCGTCTAGCGACATTCAGTTTGTTGTACCTAGACATAGGACGAAGATTGCTGAACGGTCACTTGCGATGGTTGGCCCAAAATGGTGGAATATGATTCCTAGAGACTTAAAAGCAGTAAAAACTGAAACTGCTTTCAGGAAAAAACTTAAGACACACTTGTTCAGTCAATTCTACAATGAATGACTAGTGTTTATTAGTGTTCTTAGTGACTTTGATACCTATTGCCTGATATTGTAATTATGTAATAATTAGTATGATCAATTGTAAAGCGCAATTGAATATTTATACTTTTTGCGCTATATAAGTGTTTCTGTATTTGTATTTGTATTGTATATTTGCTTCTCTACACGGGCTCAGACATAAACACGAGCCGAATTACGAAGTTGTATGCACTTTCGATCGCTACACATTGAAATACGTTAAATCGATCCGAGATAAACGGATAGTTCCGTGGTCCATTGGTCTAAGCGGTTTCCCCTATTTCGCCTTCTGTCCGCCAATTCCGGGCCCCGGGTTCGAATCCCACCAGAGACCAATATTTTTTTTTATTGAAATACATTTTTTTTAAACAGAATTTCTTATCCTAAAATAATTCTTTACCATTTATATAAGCGTTTGACACATATTTACAAATTACTATTTTTAATGCACCATCTGGTTGCGAGTCGCTTTAAGGTCAAATCCGTTTTCAGGCCCTTTATAGTATTATTCAATGTTACAAGTTCTCTTATATAAACATTTTCAAATCCTACTATCAAACACATTTAAAAAGAAATACTGTTTTTAGAATTTTCACTATTAATCTTCTGGTTTTCTTTTCATGCCATAGAACTGTATCTCAGTTTGAAACCATCATCATCATCCAAATTTAGTCGTATCTGACCTACGAAGTGTAATTTTTACGAAATTATAAAAATTTCAATAAAGTACATGCGGTCAAGATCAAGATGGCTTCCCTCGTGTTGCGTAAACTTACACCCTTCAAGACCGGTCTGAATAAGACTCAGTTCGACATCCTAAAGTACGGATGCAGTCGAAATATTTTCACCACATCATCATGCCTTGCAGGACCAGTGCCAACACCCGGTGGCAAGGCGACATTCAAGCGTGACAAGCCGCACATGAACATCGGTACGATCGGGCATGTTGATCACGGTAAAACGACCTTGACAGCGGCTATCACCCGTGTTTTATCACTGGAAAAGAAGGCAACATTCAAGAAATACGATGAAATAGATGCTGCACCTGACGAAAGAGCACGTGGTATAACCATCAATGCAGCTGTCGTTAGCTATGAGACTGAAAACCGACATTATGGCCATGTGGATTGTCCAGGACACAAAGATTACATAAAGAACATGATATCTGGTAAGAAAATGGAAATTAGCTTGTAACCGTGACTTAAAAGTATAAATGCAGTAAGAATTAATAAAGTGCACGTCAAGAGAACTAAATTTTTTGAATATATCCCTAATGTCACAGTAGTGAGTACGGTACATAATACAATTTTGGGAGATTGATTTGAAGGTGTCTGGCTAGCTCAGTCTGTAGAGCATCAGCACAGTAGTCTGAAGGTCCCAGGTTCGAGCCATGGCAGTGTTGATTCGAGCTCAAATCCCCAACATTTTCACCAGATCACGCATGATTTCAAAGCCTTTGTGGGAAAATTTGTGCATTAAAAAATAAACAAATAACATCGAGAATCCAACCTTCATTTAATACAACCATGGCTGTGATCGTCCACAGATAACAACGATATCAGTCAGATTTCTTGTATACTTCAATAATGTGCACACACCATTTCTTCTTATTATTACTATTATTAATACTTCCGAATCTCTCCATCAAGGTTGATGATTATAAGAAGGGGCACTTATTCTAGGTGAACCATTGGGACTGTACCCGGTCGGTCACTTTATCCTGACACGACGAACCAGTCGTTATGTTAACCCGAAATCCTGAGCGTCAAGGTGGGAAGCCATTACAACCAATTTTCATCTCTTTGGTTTGACCCGGCAGGGGATTGAACCCGCAACCTCCCGCACTGCAAGTGGATGCTCTACGACTGAGCTATACAGCTGTTTTTGTAGTTATTTCCCTTGAGTTTGAGGTGGTAGATCTATCTTAGTTTTATTGGGGACCATAAACAGCGATTTGTTTGATTTCCCGCGAGTAAGTTAGCTTCGATTAATACAATTTTAGAATTGGCTAATAAATTAAATGAATTTGTTTATATACACAGTGGGTTTGCGGGATAATAATTTCGTAAATATATAATATAGAATGTATGTCCTTGATAAGTTGGCAACTGCTTCAATTACCAAGCAGATAAATTTACGAACAACTGCTCAAGTTCTTTGATTTCTAAGAAAAGAATAACCAATTTCTTTTCAATATGAGAGACTTCTGCTGGGAGTTCCAGCGAGAGATCTAAAATCCTGATCGAAACCCCTTTATCATCTAGCCAAACCAAGGATGATAGAGAATTCAGATGAAACAGCATTTGACTCATATAGTTTCCGTAAGCATAACGAATAGTTACCTCCCTATACACAGGTGTTTGAAGCACAGTCGATATCTCTCTCTGTTCTGTGACATTCTGTTACTTAGGTCATTATGCAGGGTTCCCACAGGCTTTTAATTTTGAGGGTGCATGCACCCTCTAGGGCTATTTTTTGGGGGTGCAGACAAATTTCAGAGGGTGCATATGAAACGTGTTTCTGTTTCTTCTGATGCGAGGACGCCAGGGACAAAGTACGATGAGGCCGGGGCCGAAAGGCTTATGAGGTATCTACGACGAGTGGTCCCATAACAAAGTAGCAATCTGTATTCAAACAATGGATACGCACCAGGGATGATCTTTGGAAATTTGTGGTTCCACCGCTAAATTTTTATATCATTTTGTTTGGATGTGTACTGTTCGTATCTCTCACATTATTTCTTAACCAGGCCGTCAATTGGGACTTAGCCGACATATTTGCAGACTACACGAATGCGTAGGCCTATGCTAAGACTGTGTCTCACTAAATCAGGCATTTTCCTCAACATTGTTAATAGACGGGATAAAATATATCTGATAACCCGTCCAGTTTTCGACTGTGTTGTTTGGATTTCGCATAAAAAATGGCGTCGCTGTTTTGAAATCGAAAGTGACCAGAATTAGACCCATGACCGGACTTTTTGTTTTAATAATTTGTCAGCATTTTTCAAACACGTATTCCTCTAAATAAGTATTGAACTCTTATAAAAACAAAAATTGATAGAAAAAATAGCAACTTTATTAAGCACAAAGACGGGAAATCCCACAATCTATTTTAAACCGCTTAATCATCATATTCGCAATGCGGGTGAACCAGGCGCTTTACGTAATAAGAAATGATAAGAATTGTCAAGCGCCCGACAGACACTATAAGGAAAATGAATGACATGCCAGACTTTGACGTTTAACTTGTATTTTGCTGTTTGTTAATAAAACTGGTCTTCTTACATCCGATTTCGGCATTATCTGCAACATAAATCTGTACGTGCATGCACGTTCAGGGCGTTGATTTTATGCGTGATTTTATTTACACAAGTTTTTCCATCATATTCAACATGGATTGGACACACTAGAAAAAGGCTTGTCTTAGCCGATTGCCCCATAAATACGCCTTTTATTTATTTGTCCAGTGAAGAAAATATTTTCAATTATACAGTCATGGACATGTTTCATAAGAAATATTGGCTATAATCTAGCAGATGGTAGCTTAAAAGCTACAACCTGTAGAAGGTTGTAGCTTAAAGCAGGCTGATAGTAGAGCAGATATGCCTTAACACACATTATGTTTTACTTTCAACCTGCTTTTAGTTGTTACTAATCTTAGATACTAGAAACAGACTATGGGGTAATGGCATAATCGAGAAAGAAGCTTTCTGCATTAAATATTACTTTTACCCTGCATTAAGCAATAGTTTGTCTATAGAGATCCACATAATTCATTATTAAGTGGTCACTTAAAGAAATTTCCTGACCTAGTTTTGTTGATAACACCTACTCAGGCTAGCCATGCCGTTACCAGGCAAAACTCTAGTTTCTTGTCTGGCAAAGAATCAGTGAAGCATCTCATGTGATAGTTATAGTTGATAGTTTGGTTAGAAATGCCCATTGAAAAACACCTTGAGTATGAGTATGTCATGGCCTCTCTAGGCAGCATGAGATGGCTTTAACTCATACTGCATGCTTTTACAGTTACTTTCATGCCTATTGAGAACAATGAGAGGGGAGTCATTCAAAGGAGTCTTTTAGGACTGAGGAAATGTCTTTTCAACCCTTTTCCCCATAGAAACGCCTTTAATCACATTCACTTCAGTTCATTATTCTGCTGAAGAAAATAAATCAATTTTTACAGTCATGAATATGTATCATAAGGAATATTTTCTTTGTTCTAGCTTAAAGCAGGCTGAAAGTAAAGCATTCTGCTTTACATCCAACCTGCTTTACGTGGTCAACTATTTTCAAAACAAGAAACGGGCTATGGGGTAAAGGGTTGATACAAGATTTACTGAGTATAGGACTCGGGATGCACCTGGTGACCACTTAAAGCAGGTTGAAAGTAAAAGAGAATGTGCCTAAAGGCACATTCTGCTTTACTTTCAATCTGCTTTAAGCTCCTATTTGCTTATGAGTAGTAGGCTTATAAAGCCCAGAAAACCTATGGGTCCATGGAACTTGCAACTTTTTAAATAATGAGTCCCTGGCAAATTTAATGAGTATAGGACTCGGGATGCACAGGTAAAATGATCACTAAAGATATGCTAATTTTCCTAAATTTTCTTCAAAATTTCAGGAGCTGCCCAGATGGAAGGATGTATCTTAGTTGTTGCAGCCACAGATGGTACCATGCCACAGACAAGGGAGCATCTTATCCTAGCAAAGCAAATTGGAATTGAAAAACTAGTAGTCTTCATAAACAAAGCTGACGCCGCCGATAGTGAAATGCTAGAACTCGTTGAAATGGAAGTACGTGATCTCCTCAAGGAGATTGGCTTCGATGGAGAAGGTACACCAATCATTTCTGGTTCAGCACTGAAAGCACTGGAGGCCTCGGATCCCGAACTTGGTGAAAAAAAGGTGAAAGAATTACTTGCTGCCATTGATTCATATGTTCCATTGCCCCAAAGAAATTATGACAAACATTTCTGTTTGCCTGTTGAACATGTTATGGTAATATCTGGGAGAGGGGTGGTGGCTACTGGTAGGCTGGATCAAGGTGTGATAAAGAAAGGTGATGCTTGTGAAATAGTTGGCTTTGATAAGAGACTGAAGTCAAGTATTACGGGTATTGAAATGTTCAAGCAACTCCTCGATCGAGGAGAAGCCGGGGATCAAATGGGCTGCCTGTTGAGGGGTCTGAAAAAGAATGAGCTGAAGCGTGGAATGGTCATATGCAAACCTGGATCTATGGAATTGCACAACAAGTTTGAAGCTCAGATGTACCTTTTGTCTACAGAGGAAGGTGGCAGGAAATTACCAATATTGCCATACTTTCAGACTGTCATGTACAATAGAAGTTTCTCCATCTCCAACAGCATCATGATCCCTGACCGTGATATGGTGATGCCAGGAGAAGATACAAAACTTGTTTTCAACCTGCAGTACCAAATGGCTTTGCAAGTTGGTGACAGGTTCACGATCAGAGATGGCGGCCATACTCTTGGGTACGGTGTCGTGACAAAGTTCTTGGATAACATCAACTACACTGAGTATATGGATGAAGTGAAAAGTATAAAGAAGCAAATAAAAAAGAAAAAAGAAGCAGAAGAAGCAGCTTCATAAGTAGAATATCTACTTTAACCTATAGCCTGATTTTAGTTTTGAAGATATGTGACCACTTAAAGCAGGTTGAAAGTAAAGCAGAATGTGCCTTAAGGCACATTCTGCTTTACTTTCAGCCTGCTTTAAGCTATCATCTGCTAGAATATAGAAAAATTTTCTTATGATTTTTATTTGTGACGGTATAAATTGGAACTATTTTCTTCAGTAGAGCCTAGAGGAATTAATTAAAGGCATAAAAAGGCTTATTTATTGGGTTTATGGGTTAAAGCATAGGCAATCACCTGTCTTGTCTCGTTACCACATAACCCATTTCTAGTTTTGAATATAGGTGAATAGTTAAGTACATGTAGGTTGAAAGTAAAGCAGAATTATGCACCAAAGGCACATTCTGCTTTACTTTCAGCATGCTTAAAGCTATCATCTGCTAGAATATAAAAAAAATATTTCTTGTGGTACATATTCTCGGCTGTATGAAGTGTAACTGTTTTCTTCAGTTGAGAAATATGCAAGATGAAAGTAAAGCAGAAAGGTCCTGTAGGAGCCTTCTGCTTTTCCTTGACCTTGCTTAACCCTTTCCCTTATAGAAGCGACTTTTAGCACATGCATTTTATTCATCCGCTGAGGAAAATAGTTCCAAATAATACCGTAATGAATATGTGTCATATTTGATACTTTCCTTATTCTAGCAGGTAATAGCTTAAAGCAGGCTGAAAGTAAAGCAGAATGCGCCATATGGCGCATTCTGCTTTACTTTCAACCTGCTTTAAGTAGTCACCTATTTTCAAAACTAGAGACAGGCTATCTGGTAATGGGTTAAGCATCCATTTGTATTAAACACTGTAAGTTTATCGTAATTTGAGCACAATTATCAGGATAAAATTGATGCTTATGGTGCGTATGAGAAAAAATTGGTCAAAGTGTCTTAACCCGTTACTCCATAAATACATCTTTTTAAGCCTTTAATTTATTCTTCTACAGAAGAAAACATTTAGACTATACAGTCATGAATATGCATTATGAGAACTATTTTCTATATCCTAGCAACTGGTAGTTTGAACTAGAAGGCTGAACCTGAAGCAGAATGCTCTTTTAGAAGCATTCTGCTTCACTTCCGGCCTACTTTAAGCAACCATATCTGTCGCCCGTAAAATCTAAAACAGGTTACCGGGGAAAGGGTTAACCTTTTGAACCCTAGTCCCGCATATAGGCGTCCTTTTCAAACAGTGTACATGTGAATAGTACACTTGTCCTGTGCAAACAGTGAAGACCCATATCAGAGGGCTCCGAAAGGAGCCCTCTGATCTGGGTCTTTACTGTTTGTCATAATGCCAAACATTGACAAAAACAACCCTTAAAGTCAGAAATGGACTAGACTTAAATGGAAACTGGAATTGTCCATTTAAAGTTTCAGGGAGGAAAGAGTTAAGGTGCTTATGTGGAGGAAAGGATTGATTTGAGAAGTTAACTTACTATTGCAAGATAATATTAATCAATCCCTGCTATTTTTTCCAGGCCAGGTCCTGATTTCAGGTTTTGAGATTCTTAAATTACGTTAACCCATTGCCCTATAGCCTGTTTCTAGTTTTGAAGACATGTGATCAATAATGAATTAAACTTAAAGCAGGTGAAGGTAAAGCAGAATGTGCCTAAAAGCGCATTCTGCTTTACTTTCAACCTGTTTTAAGCTACCATCTGCTAGAATATAGAAATTGTTAGTTATGATGCCTAATTATTCATGACTGTATAAATTTGAAACTAGGAATAAATAAAGTCGTAAATAGGAGTATCTATGGGGTACAGTGGAGAATCTGTTATTCTTTCCCAATAAAAACTATTATTTGCAGTGCAAACAGTTTGGAGCCAGATCAGACGCCGGGTAACCCGACGTCTGATCAGGCTCCAAACTGTTTGCCACCAAGATAAGCAAGCATTATCAGAATTGTACAAAAGTTGTTCTTTTCTACGTTTTAGTGCTTTGCATTTGCGTACGTTTGCGTTTAAATGGGAAAGAATAACAGATTCTCCACTGTAATAGGTTCATAGTTTATATGCAAAAATCAAGATTCAGCCTTTGAAATCAGGATTTTCAGGACCGGAAATGCTACAGTGGAGAAGAATTTTTTTTTCTCAATAAACATGTTTATGCTTCCATTGCAAACAATTAAAAGCCAGATCAGACCCCGGGTAACCCTGCATCTGATCGGGCTCCAAAATGTTTGCTAATCAGATAAAATGAAATCATCAAAATTTTCAAAAGTTTAATAAGTTTTAATGTTTTATTTGCCTTTCGTATTATTTGATGTTTTTGTTTAGTTTTGTTTGAAAGGGAAAGAATAACGTGTTCCTCACTGTAGTCAGACAGCAGACCAGGGGCCCGTTTTACTAAACTACTTGTGCAAAATATTTGCGTAAGTCAAAATTTTAGATTTTAATTTATATTTTCTATTATCACTTGCTTCAAACAGCAAATAGCCAGATCAGAGGATGCGCTTTTAGCGCGTCCTCTGATCTGGCTATTTGCTGTTTGCAAACGTTTATGATTGAAAAATAAGAGTTAAACGATTTTGACTTACGCAAAAATTTTGCGCAAGTTGTTTAGTAAAAAGGACCCAAGCACTATGGACTTTGTTGATTGTTACTATAATGTTAAGTGTGTTTGAGTGTGTCAAATATTAACATATTTTGTTTCTAAATATTGTCTGTAAGATCAAATGAACTAATAGGGAAAGGGTGCTCTTAATATTTATCAGCTTTATTGATTTGCAATACAGCCTGTTTCGAGCAATCATTTTCAATACATTCAACTCTAGCAACGAGTATACTCCTCATTTACATTTACAAACAGTGTACCTGTGAGGATTACATGTCCCATGCAAACAGTGTAGACCCTGATCACAGGGCTCCTTAAGGGTCTACACTGTCATTTTGAAATATATAGTTCAAATCAAATAGTCAAAAAAGGACTAGACTTATTTCCAAATTGGAACCATCCATTAACTATTTCAGGGGTGAATGCGTTAGATGATGTTTAAGGACATGTAGCTGCTTAATTCAGAAAATAGTAATGCACAGAAAGCTTCCAATTACGTCTTTCCCATTATAGGGGGCATCAACTCACTCACCCCTGAAACTTTTAATGGATAGCAACACCTAATACAGAGCACCAGATAAGGGTAGTTTTTCAAAACTAAAATCTTTATTTCTGAATTAAACCCTATGGTGTCACTACTCATTAGAATCGTCTCTTCGAGACGATTCTAATGAGTAGTAACACCATAGGATTTGGTGCTAAAAAGAGTGAGAAAATGCTGGATTTGTTGAAAAAACTACCTCTTATCTGGAGCCCTGAATACTATTATAGTTAAAACAAACAAGTGTTAGTAATAGAGAGGTTTTACCGTATAGGGAAATAAACTTCTGGGACCTGTCTTATGAAACATCATACGTAACCCTAAATATGTAAAAACAGAGTGGACTTAATTGGAAAGGGGAAATTGTCCTGTTGAAGTCTAGGGGGTTAATGAGTTTGGAAGTAAAGTTTGTTTGTGATACAATTTGGATATACATGTAGATCAGATCTAGTTATGTGCTACAATCTAGTTATTGGCTACATGTATCCAGGGCTCCAGATAAGAGGTAGTTATTTCAACAAATCCAACATTTTCTCACTCTTTTAAGCACCAAATGCTATGGTGTTACTACTCATTAGAATCGTCTCGAAGAGACGATTCTAATGAGTAGCGACACCATAGGGTTTAATTCAGAAATAAAGATTTTAGTTTTTGAAAAACTACTCTTATCTGGTGCCCTGTGTATCTCTTCAGGCTACAAACTTATTACAAAAGTGCTCAGAGTATGCCACATTTATAGTGGAGAAGACATTATTCTTTCCAATTTAAATGAAGTGCAAAGGCAATGCAATAAAATGTAGAAAATGAAATAATGACAATTTCTATTAATCTGAGTGGCAAATAGTTTGGAGCCTGATCAGATGCCATGTTACCCAGTGTCTGATCTGACTATTGTTTGCAATGAACAAACGTCTTTTAGCATAAACCTTTTTACAGTACTGAATCTTATTAAATTAACAATTTTTGCGATTCGATGGCAATTCGCTTGCAATTCGATGGCAATTCGCTTGCGATTCAAAGTACTAACTTTACCCTCGGGTAAGTTTTCTTGAATGGTGTATCTCACAAATGTTCGCAAATATGCCTTCGTTATTTTTTTCGATTCCATTTTTGTCACAACCGCTTCGGAAAATTCGCGTAAAAATAGTCAAACGTAGGATTTGTTTTTTGAAGCGCGCGATTCGATGGCAATTCCATGGCAATTCGCTTGCGATTATCAATTTAATTTAATAAGGTTCAGTACTGTATTGGGAAAGAGAAAGACTGACATCATCTCCGCTATATTAGCATGAGAAGGGTTTGTGCATATAATTGGTTATGAGTTGGAAGTACATAAAAACACTGCTATAATGTCAGCAAAAAAAAAAGACTTGATTATCTTGTTTAAAGACAGGTGACTGCTTAAAACATGAATGTAACGCAGAAAACTCCCACATGAGCTTTCTGCTTTGTTTCATCTTATTTTAATCACCAACCTGCCTATTGTGCAAAAGGCACGTCATTATTTTTGGGTGATCATTGTAGTGGGGTATTACTCTTTGACAGTGTAATTGGTACTTTAAGTATGTCCTTTACCAGAGCACTTGATAAGGGAAGTATTTCAAAAACTTAAATCTTTATTTCTGAATTAAACCCTATGGTGTGACTACTCATTGGAATCGTCTCTTTGAGACGATTCCAATGAGTAGTCACTCCATAGGATTTGGTGTTGAAATGAGTCAGAAAATATTCGATTTGTTTAGTTTACTCCCTCTTATCTGGAGCACTGCCCTACTTTGCATAATTAGTACATAATGTACGCTCCTTACCCTGCAAGCTATATTATATGCCTTTCATGTTGAGTTTATGAAACAGGAATAAAATGTGCATTAGAGTTTGTATAAAATTAAATCTGTTTTGACTTTATTTGCTTCCCTTGATACAATTAAACCGTTAAATGCAAAATGGTGAACATTGAGCATTGTCCCAAGAAAAAAGCTTTCTTTAACCCATTACCCCATAAATACATCTTTTTATACGCCCGTCTTCAGACGGGACGTATTATGTCGTGGCTCTGTCCGTCCGTTAACTTTTTCATGTCTGTTCTCTAACTCGAACAAATTTTGTCCAATCCTTTTGAAACTTTGTCAGAACGTGTATGACCATAATATCTCAGGCAAGTTCGATAACCAGCAAGATCGCCCCAGACATTCAAGAGTTATGCCCGTTTTTGACGAAAAAACGGGCATTTTAGTAACTTTTTCATGTCCGCTCTCTAACTCAAACAAATTTAGTCCAATCCTTTTGAAACTTGGTCAGAACGTGTATGACTATAATATCTCGGTCAAGTTCGATAACCAGCAATATTGCCCAAGACATGCAAGAGTTATGCCCCTTTTTTCGTCAAAAACGGGCATTTTAGTTTGTCCGCTCTCTAACTCAAACAAATTTATTTCAATCCTTTTGAAACTTGCTCAGCATGTGTATGACCATAATATCTCAGTCAAGTTTGATAATCAGCAAGATTGCCCCAGACATTCAAGAGTTATGCCCCTTTTTATGTAAAAAAAGGGCATATTTTAGTTTGTCCGCTCTCTAACTCAAACAAATTTATTTCAATCCATTTGAAACGTCAGAATGTGTATGACCATAATATCTCAGTCAAGTTTATTAACCAGCAAGATTGCCTCAGACATTCAAGAGTTATGCCCCTTTTTTCTTAAAAAACGGGCATATTTTAGTTTGTCCGCTCTCTAACTCAAACAAATTTATTTCAATTCTTTTGAAACTTTGTCCGCATGTGTATGACCAGAATGTCTAGGTCAAGTTTGATAACCAGCACAATTGCCCAAGACATTTAAGAGTTATGCCCCTTTTTCGTCAAAAACGGGCATTTTTAAGTTTGTCCGCTCTCGTACTCAAACAAATTTATTCCAATTCTTTTGAAACTTTGTCAGCATGTGTATGACCATAATGTCTAAGTCAATTTTGATAACCAGCACAATTGCCCAAGACATTCAAGAGTTATGCCCCTTTTTTCGTAAAAAAACGGGCATTTTTTAGTTTGTCCGCTCTCGTACTCAAACAAATTTATTCCAATCCTTTTGAAACTTGGTCAGCATATGACCCCTAACTTTCAAGGTTCTTCCCCTTTATTCCACTTTACCTTGATAGGGTTTTAGTATGACTACATTCTAAGATCGATTTGACGGGCGTATAATGTGCCCGGCTTGCGGTGCTCTTGTTACGTCTTTAATTTATTCCTCCCCTGAAGAGAATTGTTCCAATTTATAAAGTTATCAATATGTATCAAAATATATATTTTCTATATTCTAGCAGATGATAGCTTAAAGCAGGCTGAAAGTAAAGCAGAATGTGCCTGAAGCGCATCCTTCTTTACTTTCAACCTGCTTTAAGTGGTCAATTGTCTTCAATACTAGAAACAGGCCATGGGATTTATAATAAGTGATTTATTGTCTCGTTGCCATAAGTTGGTCATGAAAAATCATAAGATTTCATTTTTTTCTATTTTTCAAGCGTGATTACTTAAAGCAGGTAAAAGTAAAACAGAATGGGCCTTAAATCGCATTCTGCTTTACTTTCAGACTTCTTTAAGCTACCATTTAGCAGGATCTAGAAAACATTTCTTATGGTACATCTTAGTGAAACGTTTTCCCTCAGTGGAGGAATAAATTAAAGGCTCTATGGAGTAAAGGGTTAAGAGTGCAATGACAACCAAAAGCATGCAAAGAGTTTGAATAAGTTCAAATTAATTTTCCTGTTTAATTTCAAAGCCTAGATTGTCAGGCACAAGAAAGAGATACATAATAAGTAAAACTGTGCTGATCTCTGAATTTCCTTAACACATTCAACCCTAGCGACGAGTAAAGTCGAAATGAATAATAAACATTGTACCTATAAAGAGTACACTTGTCCGATACAAACAGTGTATACCCAGATCAGAGGGCTCCTGCAAGTTGCACTATATATGCAGAAAACACTCCTAAATTTTCATAAATGCACCTTTAATGGAAAATGGAACTTTCCAATAAAATTTTCGGGGATGAACGAGTTAATTATTCACGGGAACTAACTACGTTTGTCCTATGATGTATAAAGTGTATTGTTATCTCCCATGATTTTCTCTTGATTGTTCTCTGACACACCAAATAACCATTTGACGACCTCTTGTCCACTTTGCAAACACTGTATCGGTAATACTGTCTTATCATATTTAAGCCTAGACTAAGTGTCTATTACGGGGCATTGGCAAACAGCGTAGACCTTGATCAGGGTGTGCACTGTTTGCTATTGCATATGAAATGTTCTGCTGTATGGTAAATATTTCAGTGTCATTAGATCACATATATATAATGAAATGTCCAGCAAGCACATAGGGAGAGTTCATTGCAATATCCAGGCATAAATGGGTTAAATATAACTTTAAATCTACTCTTAGTCTCTATAAATAGGCACTTCGTAGTTATGGCCCCTGAATTTCTCACCATGCGGCTCCACAATGATTCTCGCTCTCTATTTCAAAAAGTTTTCATCTGATCTTTATCAAACTTTTTGAGAATATTTGTTGCCATAAAATGCGGTTCAAGTTCGATAAACAGCCAAATCGCACGAGACACTTCGGATTTCTCAAAGGAGATTTCAAGAAGCTGGTATACGCAATGGGTGTAAATTTCGTCGCTCTGAAACTGTTACATGTAATGGACAATTCAAGTTTGCAATAAAATCTAGTCAATGTATGACTATCTAGGGTTGTTTTCTGCAATAAACATGGAAAATGACAAGCAGTGCGTTACATTTTGGCTTTACCCCCTTCATCAAGCTAACTCTGCTTTAAAAATGTTACCTAAAATATTACTTCAAAATATCTTTTTAACTCAATCACCCCTGACAATTTTACTGGACAGTTCCAATTTCAAATAAGTATAGTCCTTTTTAGCTCACCTGAGCTAGCTCAGGGTGAGCTTTTGCAATCCTTGAATATCCGGCGTCCGTCGTGCGGCGTCAACAATTTTAATGTTTACACTCTATAGGCCACAATATTTATCCAATCTTTCTCAAACTTGCTCATAAGAGTTTGGATGAGTTCGATTATGGCTGAAATCGGAAAATTAGGTCATGAGTTATCAACCTTTGAATTGCTGAAAATGCCATATTTATCAGTGTTTACACTCTAGAGGCCACAATATTTACCCAATCTTTCTAAAACTTGCCCAGATTGTTTATCACCATATGAGTTCGAATTTGGTTGAAATAGGACAAATAGATCAAGAGTTATCAACCTTTGAACTGCTGAAAATGCCATATTTAACGGTGTTTACATTCTATAGCTCACAATTTTTATCCAATCTATCTCAAACTTGCTCAGATTGTATATGACTTTAAGAGTTCAGATGAGTTTGATTATGGTTGAAATCAGACCAATAGGTCGAGACTTATCTACCTTTGAATTGCTGAAAATGCCATATTTAAGGTTTTTACACTCTAGAGGCCACACATTTTATCCAATCTTTCTCAAACTTACTCAGATTGTATATTACCATAAGACTTCGCATGAGTTCAATTATGGTTGTAATCAGGCCAATAGGTTAAGAGTTACGCTCTAGAGGCCACAATATTTACCCAAGCGTTCTCAAACTTGCCCAGATTGTATATGACCATAAGAGTTCGAAAAGGGGTAATTATGGTTGAAATCGGACAAATAGATCAAGAGTTATCTACCTTTGAATTGCTGAAAATGCCATATTTTACAGTGTTTACACTTTTCAATGGATTTTCATTATACTTGTACACAAAGTATATAGCTATACGTTCTCGAATGAGTGCAATTACATGTATTGTTGAAATCTAATCATTGTGGCAATAGTTACCTGCCCTTGATATACTTTGAAATTCTAGAAAAAGGCTTCATTTCAGTACTGTTTATAGGCTCTAGTTATCTGCATTTGATGTACTCTACTATATACTAGAGTAGGTCGACAAACTTGAATGGATTTAGAATAAAAAGAGTGAAATACAAAAGTAAAGCTATCAGGCTTTATTACAAATGGTGAGCGATATCAGGGCCCTAAGTCCCTCTTGTTTGACTATTTAGGGTTGATTTTAACAATACACTATTTCAAAATGACAAACAGTGTAGACCCTGATAAGAAGGCTCCTTAAGGAGCCCTCTGATCAGGGTCTACACTGTTTGCATGGGGTAAGTGTTATCCTCACAGGTACATGACCAGTATACACGTAAAAACATGTAAATGACGAGTTTACACGTCGCCAGGGTTGAATGTGTTCAGCAGTTTAGCAGATGAAATTTCTATACGAGTGTCAAACAGTTTCGATCCTGAGCAGATAACGCATAACGCATAATCACCTTTAGTTACCTATGGCTGTTAAAGGGTTAACTCATTGATCCCATACTCATAATTTGGAAACAGTGTACGTATGGCGAGTGCATTTGTCCTATGTCCACCGCAACCGTGGCCTAGTGGTTAGGGCGTCCGCCTCGGAAGCGGGAGGGTACATTTACCTTTTAACCTTTTACAGCGTAGACTGTGGATCCTGATCAGAGCGCTACTAAAGGCACTGCACTTGTTATTTTGTAATTAGTATGCTTGCTAGCGAGTTTTTGTGTTCTCTTGATTGTCTATTGGTATGTATTATCTGATACTGTCCAGAGTTTGTGGTCCAAATTACTTTGCGCTCAATCACTGTATAGACTTAAAATAGTTATTTCGCTTTGAAAATACATGTACACACCCAACCTCTGAAAATAGAAATGTAGAGATTAACTCATTCACCCTGACATTTTTAATGGACAATTCCAATTTCAAAATAAGTTTAGTCTATTTGTGACTATAAAGGGTTGATTTTAACAATTATTTCAAAATGACAAACAGTGTATACCCTGATCAGAGGGCTCATTAAGGAGCCCTCTGATCAGGATCTACACTGTTTGCATGGGACAAATGTAATCCTCACAGGTACACTATTTGTAAATGACGAGTATACTCGTCGCTAGGATTGAACGTGTTCATCTCCGTAATGTTCCTAAGTATTGGGCCAGACAGACCCATCTAAATTAGACGTCTAATCAGGATATACATTGTTTGCCATTCAGTTTACACACATAACTGTATGATGAAAACAATTGTTTTAATTTTAGGATAGTTTCAGCAGTTACACGACGTGTCCTTATTTTTAGGATTTTACAGTACTGTTCCCCATCAACAATTTTGAGATGACCTTTGCAAGGAGTTTTGATCTAGATCATACGCACTGTAGCTCGGCGTCTACTTGAATAACACAACCTTGGGACAAGACCTTACCGACTATGAGATATTTTGGATCACTTTGACTTTAACCAAGACTCTACGGTTTAAGTTTCGATATGTGCGTTTAAGTTTTGAAAATTGATCACAACTACTATACCCTTACATCTACAGCTTTCATACTCGAACCACACTTGTCTTGGGGCAAGACCTATCTGCCCATATGACATTTTAGTCTCCTGTGACCATGCCCATGACCTCAGCTAATGCGTTTCAGTTTCAAAATGTGTATTTATGTTTATGCTCACAAATGTCATACCCTATGGACCGTATACAGCTTTCATTCTCGCAGCACACATACCTAAACACAAAACATTTATATCCATGTGAACATTTTGGTCCATGTGACATTGACCTCAGACTCTGCGTTTAAGTTTCGAAATGGGTGTTTCGGTTTTGAAAAGTGCCAACAGCAGGTTCCTGCTTTACATTTTGACCTACAGCTTTCATGCTTTGCCTCAGACTCTGCATATCTCGAAAAGTGCTTTTAACCCATTACCATATAAATACGCATTTTAACGCCTCTAATTTATCCATCCACTGAAGGAAATGTTTCCAATTTACACAGTTGTGAATATTTAACAATAGAAAGCAGCTGGTAGCTAAAATCAGGCTGAAGTAAAGCTGAATGTGCCTTAAGGCATATTCTGCTTTACTTTCAACCTGCTTTAAGTGGTCACCTGTTTTCAAAACTAAAAACATGGGGTAATGGGATAAGTTTTTTAAAAAAAATACCCACAAATACATGTACATGTACCATACTCTATGACCAACAGCTTTCTCGTTTGCAGCAAACATGCCTTTCGACCTTTCCATCCATGTGAAAATGTTATAGCATGTTTCTAGTTTTGAAGACATGTGACTATACTTAAAGCATGTTGAAATTAAAGCAGAATGCGCCATAAGGCGCATTCTGCTTTACTTTCAGCATGCTTTAAGCTTCCGTCTGCTAGAATATAGTAAATATTTCTAATGATACATATTTTGGACCTATTTTCCTCTGTGCAGGAATAAATCAAAGGCGTAAAAAGGCGTATTTATGGGGTAACGGGTTAAGACGCTGCTTTTAAATATGAAATATGCCACAAGTGAGCTTTGTTATTATTATTATTATTATACCAGATTTATATAGCGCTCTTTTCACACAGGGAGTGTGCGTTCAAAAGCGCTTCACATGAAATAACATAAATGTACCTACAAAGCGAGAAAAGACAAAATAACTACAATTAGATATGAAATAAAACATGAATAAACATATGAAAGACAGTCCCCGAAACGGCGAGGGAAAAGTGTCTTCTGACAATTCTTGGTATTGTATTGTTTAGTTTGTTTCATACCCCCATTAATCAGCAATGAGCCGACCGGCTAAAGATTGCCGACTGATAGAAATAATGGTATAGAGCGCCCAATGCAGGCCATCGAGAAAAGACAAATAACTACAATTAGATCTAAAATAAACACGAGTAAACATACAAAAGACAGCCCCCAAAACGGCGAGGGAAAATGCCTTCTGACAATTCTTGGAATTGTATTGTTTAGTTTGTTTCAACGGGAAGGAACACACAGCGCAGAATACACATTTTCCCATGTAAACGGAACGAAACAAAATTTAATGCAATAAACTGTAGAAATTTACAGATCTTTGAAAATGATTATGATTTATTTTACTCTGAGTGGCAAACAGTTTTTAGACTGATTTGACGCTGGGTTTCCCGGCGTCTGATCTGGCTCCAAAGTGTGCAATGGATATATAGATTTTTGCATTTATAAACGCGTTTAATGGTTTGGAAATTTTAACGTCTTCTCCACTGCCTGTCTTGTTCATACTTTTACAGTATTTATGTTTTGGAAAATCACTCTCATTCACACAGCAGAATAGCTTTTTACGATATTGCCAGATTGAATGGGTCTGCAGGGAATTAACCCGTTGTCTGCCAATCGCGATTTGCCTTATATTTGCAAACAGTTTGGATCCAGATCAGACGCCGCTTTACGCGGCGTCTGATCTGGATCCAGACTTTTTGTCACTCGTGTTTAAAAATTTTTTATTAAAAAATGTATAAATCTTAAATATTTTTTTTTGCAGACGACACTTTCAAAGCAGACGACATCGAGGCGGGATAAGCGTAAAGTGGCATTTACATGTCCTAAGGAACTTATAGCTATTTGTAGCGTATTTGATGTTACTGACATTCCAACAGTTTTGATCACCCACTCGTTGAAAGCTAAGAAAATATTGTCGTCTGTGCAACAATTGCCGTCTGCTACTTTCTAAAATGACAAAAAAAATATTTTTTTTCAAAATAGTGCCAACTTGAGTGACAAAGAATATCGATCCAGATGAGATGCCGTTTAACGCGGTCTCATCTGGATCTGAACTACAGTGCTCCCTCCCTACAATATCCCTCCCAACAACGACTCCCTCCTTTCAACGCCAGTTGCCACAGTTCCCTAAACAGGACAAAATGTCTAACGCTTTTACTGCTGCAATATCGTCTGCGTAAAGTTGTCGTCTGCTGTTTTTCTCAAAGTTACATAATGGACATTTTGACAGATAAAAAATTAATGACGATTGACAAACAGCTTGACTCTAGATCAGGCGCCGCGTTACGCGGCGTCTGATCTGGATTCAAGCTGTTTGCAAATGTAAGATAATTTCCCTCACTATAACGACTCCCTCCGAACAACGCACATAATTGTTGTTTCCCTTTGGTTGTCGTTGTACATAGAGAGGGAGTACTGTATTTCCAAATGTTGTCGATAAAAGGAGTTTACCCTTTGCCACCGATCGAGTCTACTGGTATTTGCAAACAGTTTGGATCTAGATCAGACGCCGCGTAAAGCGGCGTCTGACCTGAATCCAAGCTGTTTGACACTCATCTTTAAAGGCTTCATTTACGAAAAAATGAATGAATTTGAATTTGGAAAGAAATTGCAGACGACAATTTCAAAGTAGACGATAATTTGGCAGGATAAGGGTTAATGGTACATGCATTTTATTTCCTGGAATTTTTGGCTAAGTACAATTGTAGTAATATTGAAGTAATTCGCTTTTGTCATATAAGTCGTGAAAACATTTATTTCCGGTTAAAGAAACGAAATGAACGAAAACGCATTGCAATGAAATGTAGAAAATGTCAGCTTCTAGCAAATATTGACGATTTATATTTACTCTGAGTAGCAAGCAGTTTGGACCCTGATCAGAAGCCGGGTTCCCGTGGTGTCTTGTCTGGCTACATATTGTTAGCTGCATAGAAATAATCATTTAAGTATAAACGCGTTTATTGGGAAAAAATAACGTTTTCTCCTCTGTAGTAAAACTGAACATTTAGTAATACCGGGATAAGGGCAGATTTGCGAAGAAGATGTGCGTGCTCGTTATTGGTGTATTGTCAAATTGTATTTAAACTTTTAAATCTTTCGCAGCCTAATTTTATCGTTTGCATGAAAGAGACTGAAAACCAGATGATGCATTTGGAAAATAAAGAAGACAGTACGCAAGTATGGATTTAAACATAAGTATTATTGGTATAAAAATATCACTAAGAACATTCTCCGAATCTTTGTTTACTACTCCGTCTACAGATATGGATGTAATAGATCTTTTCTAAACTTCGTTCCAAATATCTAACATTACAAAAACGCACAAATTTCCAAACTTTAATAGTAATAGCAGAAATCCGATGCTTTCGGAAAAAAACCATAGGTTCAAGAAAATTCGAAGATATAGGAAAAATCCGGAGAATAGCAACCCTGGATACTGCTGTTTTTCTGCAATATTTTTCGAAATATGCATGCTGACTGAAAAGATAAAGACACGAGTGTCAACAGTTTAAATCCCAGGGTCCATGCTTATAAAGCGTTTGAGTTGAGTCTGAAATAGTTCTCAAGGATTTGATTGGTCAGATTTGAGCTTAGGCTCAAATATGACCAACCAAATGCTTAAGAACAAAGTCAGACTCAACTGAAAAGCTTTGTAAGCGCTAGGCCTGATCAGACGCCGCATTACGCGGCGTCTGATCTGGATCCAAACTATTAACAAAGTCGACTGTATACTGTGGCGGCTAAAGGGTTAATGAGGGGGTGTTTAACCCTTTTATGATCAAATTTATCATGAGAATTTTACTCCTTCACCGCCATATTGTCATCTGCTTCAATTCTGTTGTCTGCAATATCTTTTCAAAGTTATATTTCAGGCAGCATGACTTGAGAAATTTCAAATCGAGTGCCAAACAGTTTGGATCCTGATCAGACGCCGCGTTACGCGGCGTCTGATCAGGATCCAAACTGTTTGCAAACGCGCCTTTTGGCGTCATTGGTAATGAAAGGGTTTACCATTTACCCCATAGCCTGTTTCTAGTTTTGAAGACATGTGACCACTTAAAGCCTGCTTTAAGCTATCATCTGCTAGATTTTTAAAAAAAATATCTTATGGTTCATTTTCAAGACTGTAAAAATTGGAACTATTTTCTTTAGTGGGACAATAAATCAAATGTGCTAAAAGGCGTTTCTATGAGGGAAAGGGTTCAATGAACCATTTCCATGAATATGTCAAGGACGATAAACGTATTGTACATGTGTATATAGTTCAAAGTCTTAAATCAAGGGATACATGATATGGATATCGATGACAATTAAATTAAGTGACGAGACGACAGCCGGATGAAATGGTTTCCTCATATGAGTCATGAAAGTCATGTTATCAGAAAGCTATGCCAGGCTTCCCATGGATCTGCATGCCTCTTAACCCTTTCATCCTCAATAACGCTTCGAAGCGCGTTTGCCAACAGTTTTGTTCCCGATCAAACGCCACGTAACGCGGCGTCTGATCAGGACCCAAACTGTTTGTCACTCTTATCGATACAACCTTAAATCTGACTTTGAAACGTGTCTTGTACACAACAATACTGAAGCAGACGACAATAAAGCGGCGAAGGGGTAAACATCTCCCGAATAGAGCTAGCCATAAGTAATATAACCTGCTAATTCCCAGGCAGAACACTTGATTGCATATATACTATATCTAAACTTTTAATCCGATTTTCAAGTTTAATATATCCTAAAGGAATCGTTATGCAAGAAATAGTTTGATCTGGATATTGTATTTAAGCCTGAGGATATCGTGCAATTTCATTCTGGTCGCTGCGAAGTGATCACTGTAATTGAAAGATGGAGATCCCCCCAGGGGCCAATTTCGTCTTATTTCAACAATACCAGATAGGAAATTTGCTGGATACTAGAATTGCTGTCTTGAAATCTCTGATCTGAAGAAGTTGAGGGTCACGGGAATACTTTCTTCGAAGTGACCAGTTCTATGACCGTGCCGAGGTTGTTACAGACAGGAAGACGATAGCTTCGCCTGTTTAACCCTTTACTCCACATACAGGGCTCAAGATGAGAGGGAGTAAGCTGAGCAAAATAAACAGTTTCTTACTTATTTAGCACCAAACCCTACGGTGTTACTACTCATTAAAATCGTCTCTTCGAGACGATTCTACTGAGTAGTGACACCATAGGGATTAATGCAGACATAAAGATTTTAATTTTTGAAATACCCCCCTTAGCTGGAGATCTTATGCCATATACTCATTTTAACGCATTTAATTTATCCCTACACTCAAAAAAATATTTCTAAATAATACAGTCATGAATATTTATCAAACGGAATATTTTCTATATTCTGGCATGCAGATGGTAGCTTGAATGCGCCTAAAGGCGCATTCTACTTTTCTTTCAACCTGGTCTCAGCGCTTATAAAGCGTTTGTACAGAGTCTGAGTTCGATATCAAGCATTTGATTGGCCAGATTTGAGCCTTGACTCAAATCTGACCAATCAAATGCTTGAGAATGATTTTAGACTAAACTCAAACGCTAAATATAAGCATATACCCTGCATTGAATAGTCACCTATCTTCAATACTAGATACAGGCTATGGAGTAACGGGTTTAACAAAACGAAACTCAGATGCATTGCAACAAAATGAAGAATGTATGACAGCTTTTTTAAAGTTTTGATTTATCTATCCCTGAGTGGTAAACAGTTTGGACCCTGATCAGACGCCGTGTTGTTTGCAATTGGAAATTATTGTTTTAGGATAACAGGGCTACCATAAGTGACTAATAAATTTCCTAATATTTCAAAATATTCAGGCGCGATTTTAGGAAACGTACCTTGAACCCTTTTGATGCCAGGCTCTATGACTATGCAAACAGTTTTGACCAAGATCAGACGCCGCGTTACTGATCTGGATCCAAACTGTTTAACACCCACATCCGGATAATTTTTTTTAAAAATCCGGAGAATTCGGAATAATCCGGAGATATGGCAGCCCTGGGATAAACGCCGGTGTTTTTTTTTTAAATAATAACATATTCTCCAATGTACTAACACAGTGTGGTAATACCACGTGACTTTGACGTCATAAAAGCTACCATGTCCAGACGTATTTTGCCTCGATTGAAAGCTGTAAGTATTTTATTTGCCATGCAAATGTGACAAGACCCGGCCAATTCGAACGAGAAAGTAGTAAGCTTTGATCGGGTCCACCTTTATCGCGGATTAGATACGGTGTTTTTGCTAGATCGGTGGAAAACTGGCTGGAGAGCACGCAAGACGACGGGCTACTGTGTTCAGCGAAACCAATTTCTCGGTAAAATTCTAGGTTTGCTTATCTCTAAAGATACATTGCAAGCAAAATTAGCTGTTAATTGGAGAAATAATCGAATAGTATGCAACTGGTTCAGGAAAACGCAATGGAAATCGGGAAAATCAGAGATATACGGGAAAGCTACTTCGGGAAGATAAAATCGAGCAAGGCTTCCCTGGAATTGGCCAGGTCTCGTCACATTTGCGTGGCAAATAAAATACTTACAGCTCTTTCAAAAGTTCAATCGAGGCAAAATACGTCTGGACATGGTAGCTTTTATGACGTCAAAGTCACGTGGTATTACCACACTGTAACAGGTTAATGTAACTTGAAAAGCAGGAAGCTTTAACCCCTTCACTGCCGTGACGTCATCATTTTTAAACAATTGTCGTCTGCTTTTATTTCTTTAATTTTAATTTTTGCTATATTTGACTGAAAAACTATTGAAATTAGTGTCAAACAGTCTGGATCCTGATCAGACGCCGCGTTACGCGGCGTCTGATCAGGATCCAAACTGTTTGCAAAAAACCCGTTGTGCTCGGGGTAAGGCAGTGAAGGGGTTACATGTAAATGCTGCTTGAATTCCGAGAACGACCGGAACTTTACTTACATGTATTGTCACAGTGGCAAAATGTTATTCTATATTCTATACGAAACTAAACGAAATGTGTCTAAATCAAATCAAAACTGAGTAACAGTAGAGACTGGGGAATACTTCTTTCTTTCGTTTTAAACGAAATGAAACGCAAACACATTGCAATAAAATGTAGAAAATGACAATGTTTTGTAATCAATGAAGATTTTCTTTTAACTTGAGAGACAAACAGTTTCGAGCCCGATCAGCCGACGACGATAAACCGGTGTACATATATCTTCTGAATCCAACCAGTTTGACATACTGATAATATTTCATGGAAAAAGGAAGATAAAATTAATGAATTCTTATAACTACAGCAGACGAACGACGTTTGCAGACTATAATCGTTACTATGTAATAGTCAGTCAAACAAATTACATATATACATGTATAGTATAACCTGCTTTATCCGACATCCTTCGACACCAGCTGATGATGTCGGATAAACAGAACAGAACAAAACAGAACAGATGTTTTATTTGACTTATGTATACGAGCTCATCATCGCGAGAGTGCTCATCATTACATGTAGGACAGTGCTGCCATAACATGCATAAGTTGATTTTGAAAAATCCTAAGATTTTCAATTTTTCTATGTTTCAAACGCGATTACTTAAAGCAGGTTGAAAGTAAATGTGCCTGATAAACCAGGTTTTAGATATAAAACCGAACTTTGATATTTCAAACTCGCTTAAGTGGAGCAAACCCGTGTTTCAAAGTTAAACATTGCTTTGCCACGTTTTAACTTTGAAATACGGACATGCTCCACTAAAGCGAGCTCGAGATAAAGAAATTCATCAAAGTAAGTACGGGTTAGCTCGACTTAAATGTAATCGAAATATCGAGATTCGAATTATGCAAGGCTAGACATTTGGGTCCAAAAGTCATTGTCCGATGAAGCAGGTTTCTGGCTTAAATGGTGTCGGATAAACCAGGTTTTATTGTACATGTATATTGTTGCAGAGTGTGTCAACGTTCACAGGTTAAAATCTTACCAACCATATACTGTATTAACCCCTTCACTGCCTTACATCGAGTACAATGGCTATTGCAAACAGTTTGAATCCTGATCAGACGCCGCGTTACGTCATGATCCAAACTGTTTGATGCTCAATATTATATTCCTGAAGTCAAAATATCTTAATTTTACCTTTTAGAAATAAATGCAGACAACTTTTTTAAAATTGATGACGTCACGGCAGTGAAAGGGATAATGATGAGGTTTACATCTATGTGTAATTCACACACCACATGAATGGAACAATATAAAGGGAAGTTAACCTTTAAATAGAGCTTTATGTCGTCTGCAAATTTGTAGTCTACAGCAAATCTAAGAGTTGGTTTGTTTGCAGGGTTTTTTATATCAAAATATCACTAGACTGTCGAATAGTTTGAACTCAATTCTTCTTGCAGTTCGCCTTTTTGAATCCAGGAGAGATGTGGCGTTTTTATTAGCTCGTCTGTTTCGAAGAAAACAACGAGCCATCGTCATCACTCCGTCGTCGTTGTCGACGTCGTTTGTCGTCATCCGAAATCTCAAACATTGGTACTACATTGTACATGTATAATTATGTGATACAGACTTTATACCTGGTAGATGTTGTACCCACCTCAAAAAGCTATTGAGCGCAGTACAACTTGGGTAATTTCTGACAAAGGTCAATGTCATTTAGAAGTCTTTTAGAGGTAAAATAGGGTGGATTATTACATTGGTCATAACTTTTGGTTTGGATGTGATAGAAACTTTATACTTGGCATGTCTACTCGACTCAAGAAGGTCTTGAGTACAGTACAATTTGAGTCATATCCGAAAAAGGTCGAGGTCATTAAGAGGTCATACATGTATAAGGTTAATTTAACATTGGCCATACCTCTTTAAACGACATGTGATACAGCCTTCATATTTAGCATGTGTACTCAATAGAAGAAACTCTTGAGCTCAGTATAAGTTGATTTATGTTCGACAAAGGTCGAGGTCATTTAGAGGTAACCTGAATAGGGTAAATTTAACATTGGCCATAACTTTTGAACTGCATATGATAGAAACCTTATATTTGGCATGTATACTCGATTTAAGAAGCAATTGAGCTCAGTACAACTTGGATCATGTCCGATAAAGGTCAAGGTCATTTAGAGGTCAAAAGGGTTAATTTAACATAGGCAATAACTCTAAAACAACATGTGACAGAGACTCCATATTTGCCATGTGTACTCAAAGCAAGAATCCCTTGAGCTCAGTACAATTTGGGTCATGTCCGGCAAAGGTCAATGTCATTTAGAGCCCCACAGTAGACATACCTACAACTAGTCAAGACAGAGGAAAGCAATACGAACATCTCGCTGTTCCTTTTTAATCTATTAGGATAACAAAACAGACGAGCCTTGGCACCCGCATGCGATGCCCTTGTTTGTTTATATTTTCTTTTATCAAATTTTACATGACTTTGGATCGGGGAATAAAAGCACCTTCTCCACATAGGCAATCGGCCCGTTGGCTATGACACTACCCCTAGCTGCTATAACCCCCCTCCACCACCACCAAACGTGGATAAAATACCCTAAAATCTATCCATACATTCAATAATCATCATAAAAGAACATTTCCTGAAGTTTCGTGAAATTTAAAAAAAAAAAATTTTTTTTGCTAATTTATAAGTAAAATAGTAAAGGCTGCCATGAAAAAGCGCCTTGCAGAAGCAACCCTCAAGTTCCCAACCCTGTCATTTTGTCAAATCTTGGACGATCTGGACAGATGATGGCTCATTGTTTACAGCAAACATTTTTCTTTGACGATAATTGGTAAAAAATTCAAAGCAATCGGCGAACACGCGCATGGGGACTCGAAGGGTGGGGAGACCCCTTATTCGGAAACCATCTGTCACGCAAAAGTTTCCCAAACAAACGACTGGTTGCCCAGTCAAACTATTATCATTCTAGCGAGCCCGAGAACCAGCTTCAAAGCAGGAAATGACGCAAACGTCAAACGCCTCAATTGGTCGTATTCGAATCAGGACAACTACCGCGTTAGTTGGACGTGTTGTCAAACAGGTTCTATTCGAATCACCACTTGATGTTTTCCGTTGACAAAATGTTGTCAAACCATCAAATTGTTGACCACAATTTCGATTCGAGTCGGGTCAAAAACGTTGTCATCAGTAAATCTTCGAGCATTTGCTCCGCCTAGTTTTCGTTGACAAAAAATTGAATGATTCGAATACGACCAATGATCTATCATATCCGTTTGTCAACCGAAACTAAACGAAAGTTATCTAGAAATTTATTTCGTAACAGAAAATGCTCATTTACCGATAATTCAAAAGGTATTTATTATATATTTCATTTTCTATTAATTACCCGTACCATGGTGTAATGCATGGTCGCATATGCACTTGTTAATCGCTGAATCAGTGAATGACTGACGAACAAGTCCAAAAATTAAGGTGACAGAAGGATTCCGATATAAGGTGCCTATCGAACTTTTTATTTCTTCACTTGTGCTCGTGTCTTGCTTGGGATGTGAGCTAACTTTCTTTGAACAGAACTGTTAAATGTAAATAATAAGCCATCATTTGTCAAAATCGGCCCAAAAATGACAAAATGACAAGGTTGGGAAGTTGATGGCCCTGAATACACATCCACCTTCTCATTGTATACATACATGATACGAATTTTTTTTTTTTTTTTTGAAACTTCTTGAAACTTCTTGAAACTTCTTGAAACATTTGTTAAGGATGTTTGTTGAACATATGGATGTATTTTGACTCATTTTGAAAGATTTATGGGGGGTAGCAGCGAGGGGGGTGGGGGGGTGTGTCATAGCTAACGCGCCGAAAACCTGTGCTTCTCCACTGTTGCACTATTAGGGAAATTGAAATGGATGTCATTAACTATTTGCAAATAGTTTCGATCCAAATGAGGCCCGTCTAATCTGGGCCCAAACTATTGGCAAGAATTACCACACATTTGCCTGTATAGTGCAGAAGGTTAAACTTAAATACTTTCCCTGTCATGAGGACATCTGCTTTAAACAGTTATCGTCTGTTTTACATGATACAGTGGAGAATCTGTTATTCTTTCCCGTTTAAACGCAAACGTACGCAAACGCAAAACACTAAAACGTAGAAAAGTACAACTTTTTGACAATTCTGATAATTCATCTTTATCTTGGTGGCAAACAGTTTGGAGCCTGATCAGACGCCGGGTTACCCGGCGTCTGATCTGGCTCCAAACTATTTGCACTGCAAATAATAGTTTTAGTGTAAACGCGTTTATTGGGAAAGAATAACACATTCTCCACTGTAATCTGGTAAATTGATTAAAGTTGTATCGTATTGAGTGCCAAACATAAACGTACAGCAATAAAATGTAATCAGTGCATAACAAGGTCTTACACATATTAACGATTTATCTAAACGGGAGTGGCAAACGATTTGAAGCCTGGTCAGACGCCGAGTTACCCGGCGTCTGATCAGGCTTCAAATTGTTAATACGCTATTTAGTACAGTGGAGAAGACGTTATTCTTTCCCAATAAACATGTTTATGCCAATGGGAGTATGCTATTGTTTCCAATGCAAACAGTCTGGAGCCATATCAGACACCGGGAACATGTAACCCGGCGTCTGATCAGGCTCCAAACTGTTTGCCACTCAGATTAAAATACATTGTTATAAATTTGAAAATGTACATTTTATTGCCATGCATTTGCGTTTCGTTTTGCGTTTAAACGGGAAAGAATAACGTTTTCTCTACTGTATTTATATACGCGTTGATTGGGAAATAAAAGCATCTTCTCCACTGTTTCACGATTAGGGAAGTTGAAATGGATGTCATTTAGTTGGTAAACTTCTTGCTGACTGACATCGACACTGTTTGCACGGGTGAAAGAACAAGAATTTCCAAATCTTATCTGTGATGCGGAAGCTAAATGATTAAAACGTAGTAAGCTTTGGACTTCCCCGACAAACTTTAGGTCTTAAACCTGTAATACGTTGTTCCACAAACCTAGCAACTCTGGATTGTCACCTCTCGATAGCTAACGTTGCACGACTGACAGCGAAGAAGCATTCTGTTTACATCGGATCAAGGTAAAAGGTTTAAGCATTGTCTGTCTCTCCGTGTGTGTCTCTCTGTCTCTCTCATGTTCTCTGTCTCATGCACTATCGTTTTCTCTCCATCTCTGGCTATCGGTCGGTCTGTACTTTTATGTCATGCGTGTTTGTCTGTATGTCTCTATCTCCGTCTATATATCTGTATCTCATTAAAATTGAAATGACATCTCTCTTTCTCTTTCTCTCTCTCTCTCTATCTCTCTCTCTCTACTGTCCTTGTCTGTCTCCTATGTTTGTCGCTCTGTCTCTATGTCTGTCTTTCTATGTTTGAAATGAATTCATTCCTCCCTCTCTCTCTCTTAATGTCTCTTATTTCGCCTTCTCTCTATAACATTTTCTATCATTTTTCTCTCTTTCGCTTGGTTGTGTATGCGTACGTACGTGCGTATATATGTGTATGTGCGTGAGCGTGAATGACTGTTTGCGTGTGCGTGTGACAATTCTTTCACCACCTAAATCATACTATTGATCTTTGTGCACATCTAAGCATATTTCGTCACAATCATCGTTTCTGATCTGCTGTAAAAAGTTCTCAAATCAAGTTACAATGATTAATGAAATTTAAATGATGAATGAATTCAGCTTGCACAAACAACATCCATGATATAAAACAGGGACACCTCACTAGGGAATATTCCTCTCTTCGTCACGATGTAGTCTGTCTAATTAGTTTGCCAATTTCAGGCGCTATTATTTGTTTTTGAGTGAGTTCCATTTCGCTATGTTAACCTACAATTGAAGACTGGTTTGCTTGGACATGGACACACTGGTGAAGACGTTATCCTTTCCCAATAAACGCGTTTACGTTAAAACTATTACAATGTATTTCCATTGCAATCAGTTTGGAGCCTGATCAGACGCCGGGTAACCCGGCGTCTGATCAAGCTCTAAACTGCTTGCCACTCAGATTAAAATAACAAGTCAGAACTGTCGAAAAGTTGTCTTTTTCTACGTTTTATTGCGATGCGTTTGCGTTTAAACGGGACAGAATAACGTTTTCATTGTTGCATACAACTGCAGAGTGGTTTGCATCCATGGGGATTGGATATGGACATAAAGTATCAAGACAGACGTACAGTGGAGAAGACGTTACATGTATTCCTGATTGACGCGATTATATGCGAAAACAGTTCTTTCTAATGGAAACAGTTTGAAGACTGACCAGACGCCGGGTTTAAATGCCATTCAGAGAAAAATAAATCATCTATATTTACAATATGCTGTCATTTTCTACATATTATTGTAATGCGTTTGCGTTTCGTTTCGTTTAATGGGGAAATAATAACACATTGCCCACTGTACATGTACATAATTAATTTCAAATACTTACAAGGAAGTTCTGAATTTTGTACTTACATGTACATTTAACTAGTGAAGTAAACATTATTATTTCATGTTTAAACGCAAACGAAACGCAAAAACGCATTGCAATAAGATGTAGAAAATGACAACCATTTCTTACCATCTATTTTATTCTGAGTGGCAAACAGTTTTTAGCCTGATCAGACGCCGGATAATCTGGCGTCTGATCTGGCTCAAAACTGTTTGCACTCGAAATACGAGTTTTAGCGTAAACGCGTGTATTGGGAAAGAATAACGTATTCTTCCCAATATATTAACGTCTGCTCATAATTTGTCATCTGCAGATTCTCATTTATATCATAAAATAATAGAGTCTACTAAAATAAAAAACTGTAGCAAACAGTTTAGATCCTGATGAGACGTTGCGTTACGCGGCGTCTTATCAGAACCTACACTGTTGGTTTTTATGAAAAAACTCTGTATTGACAAACACTCCAGTGCCTTTAATAACTAATTCCACATATAAGCACATATATAATATCAAGGTTTACATTAATTCAAATTAACAATAGTTTTATAACTGGAGACAGCCAAGAGTGTCAAACTGTTTGGTTTCTGATCAGAAACCGAGTTAATCGGTATCTGATCTGGATCCAAACTGGGTCTGATGTTATTAAACATTCTCAATGTAGCATGCAATCAATTAAAATCATTCTCACTTTAACCCATTTAGGCCAATGGATTCTTTCTTGCTTATATGTTGGATCAATCTAACTTTCATTCAAGGGGTGCCTGGTCTATGTCTCGTTGTTTATTTTATTTTTAAAAGAAATTATGCATTGTCTGATCTGAGTCTGCATTGTTTGCCTATGTCCCATTTATAGGGACGCTATGCAGAAATTAATGAAAACCGTGTGCACAGCATTGAACGTAGATATACCACAGGCTCTTGTAAAGAAAAATGCCAGATACTCATTCAAATTTTTTTTTAACTCTTTCAAGATCAAATTATTCGGGAGATATTTACGCCTTCACCGCTTTATTGTCGCCTGTTTCATTAATGCTGTCTGCAATACACGTTCCAAAGTTAGATTTATGTTTGTATGACTTAGTAGATATCGATAAGAGTGTCAAACAGTTTGGGTCTGATCAGGACCCAAACTGTTTGCAAACGCGCTTTAAAGCGCCATTGAGAGTGAAAGGGTTAAAATCGAAGTTTGTATGTCTATTCCCAAGATAACAAAACATTCTTAGTTTTTGCAGCGGGTTCAGAGTGAGCACGCGGCTAAAACAAATTTGTTTCGCCCTTTCACTCTCAATGGCGCTTAAAAGCGCATTTACAAACAGTTTGGATCCTGATCAGACGCCGCGTAACGCGTCATATTGACTTATTTTTTAACTTTGAAACGGCATTGCAGACAACACAATTGAAGCAGACGACAATGAAACGGTGAAGGGGTAAACATCTCACGAAAATGTTGGTAGTGGAAGGGTTAAGAATGTTGTGTGATCTTGGGAACTCACCAACAAACTATGACGTGTTTCTGTTTTACATTTGTATCATTTTGCATTATTTTGAGCAAATAGTAAAATACTATAAGATCCATACTCACTCAGATTTGTCGCTTAGAAGAAATTTAGTTGTTACATGCTCAAAAAGTGAGTGTCATAACATTGGTCGAGGATCCTGATTGCAAATACAAGTTGAGTCGTTAATGGCAGTGAAATTATATAGAGGACAATCAATTCCTTTGGATGGATATGAAAAATATATCACGAGAATGGGGTTTTATCTGGTAAACAAACGAGTCCGCAGGACGATTTTTTTAATTTGATAACAATCTATTCGAGTGATATATTTTTTCATATCCATCCAAAGGATTTGATTATTCTGTTTATTATACACATTTTAATGACGTTTTACAGAGACAATACACAAAAGTAATTGTTGACGTGCGACGTAACAAAAGATATTGTGACGTGACGTCACAAAAATGATATTGTCACTGCAAAAGTGATATCATCACTAGTGATGATATCAACTGTGACGCATATGAAATTTATCTAACTGAGAAATCTCTATAAATCATCGATAAGTATGTAATAAATACGTATAATGATATTGAATGAGTATTGTCTGCCCAAAGCTGGTGATTGCTCTAAATGATAAACATGTCTACTATTACCATGGAGAAAACGTTATTCTTTCCAAATTAAGCGCGTTTATGCAAAATCAATTATTTCTATTGCAAACAGTTTGGAGCCTGATCAGACGCTGGGTAACCCGGCGTCTGATCTGACTCCAAACTGTTTGTCACTCAGAGTAAAACATATCGTCAATATTTGCCAGAAGCTGTCATTTTCTACATTTTATTGCAGTGTATTTGCGTTTAGTTTAATTCAAACTGGTATAAGGAAAACGTCTTATCCACTGCACAGGTTTTACGGTGCGAATTTTGCATATTTCCAAGTGGGCTACGTAGCCGCGGCAGTCAAGAAATACATAGCCCATTTACCATTGAAGCTTGTTATGGACAATTCTTTTTGCATAATTATTTCATCTACCAGTAGACCAATTATGAGTAAATTGTATAATATTTATTCTAACACGACTCGAAACCTACGGCATATAGACAAAGAATACCGAGAAACGTATATTACTAAGAGGTTAAAATATTACCCAGGCGTGCCTTCTGCCCATAATGGCACGCCTGGTGCCATAATAGCCCGAGGGCTTTAGCCCGAGGGCTATTGTGACACCAGGCGTGCCATTATGGGCAGAAGGCACGCCTGGGTCATGTTTTGACCTTTTTATTGTATATCTTCATGCCAATGACGTGGTTTCAAACATCGTTTAACTGCTATCAACTGCTCAAAAATTTGAAACGACAGCGCTGACAAAGTATGGGTAGCTCTAGATCTTTCAGAAATGCTCAGATCGTAAGATCTCGAACATATGAAGTTGGCTATGGGAAGTTTAGCCCACGCAGAAAATTTGTATAGTAGATCTAGAATTACAAACCGCTACACTATTATATCGATTAGAACTCCACATTTTGACGACGTCGATTTTATCTTTTGAAGTTTACGCTGAATGGCGTGAAATAATGACGTCATAACTGTCATTTTGAATAACATAAACAACGTCAAGTAATTTCACACTGTGACACACATAAGACTTGACCATTGTATAAACTAATTCAAACAGGAACTGTACCTTTTACGTTAAGACCCTTCTGTCTCAGAATTCAAGTTCCAGAATACGATTTGACAACGACGCCAAACCCCTTCTCCTGCCATGTTTGAATAGATCTAAGTTGCTAATATCAACAAGTTGCACGTGAAAATCTTCGGTGGGCGATTATCCATAATCGGCCCACTGGGCCATTATGGATTGGTCACATGACCTCCGTAATGACAGTTTTCAACGGCAATTTTGTTACTATTTATAGTAAGGTATACAATAAGTCGCGATAATGAACTGCACGCGCGGCGTTTCAATCCGCTGTTCCATTTGCCCCATACGCGTAATACATAAATATAATTTTTATAATAAAAGTCGCGTTAGAATTAAATCTGTCATTGGAAGCCCCCTTCAGGGGGCTTCCTCTGTGTTTAGGTTGAATGTAGCCATTTTCTTGGAAGGAACTTCTGCTTATTGCGAAACGGTGAAAATAATTGGCGCAATATTATACAACCAGTCAAAAATGCATTGTCTGCGCATGCCTGAAACTAGGTTGCAAACATTTTACGCAGCAACCAATTTTTACGAAAATCAAATATTGTGGTTAGGAATAAAACCCGTACCGGAACTTATCACTTCGATAAGGAATAAAACTCATACCTTCACTACATAATATGTTAAATGCTTGTATGGCGGCCGTAAAAGGCGCTTACAACTACTAAACTAACGCTAATTGATTGTATGAATGACAGTAGGAAGCTTCAAGCAAGGTGAAAGTAAAATTGAAACCTTTTACTGGAGTTCTCTGTTTACTTTCACCTTGTCTTATAAGCAGCATTGTGTTAAAAAACAAACTGTCTAAAACAACAGTTATACTGGTGTCTCCTATTCTCGCGGGGCTAAGCCTTAGAATATATATAAAACATATAAATTGTTATAAAGAATTCTTCTTTGTGGCTTAAAAGTCAGTAACAACTCTGAATAAAGTATAACATCAATAAAAATAATAATAATAAAATCTTATCTAGGTCATTTCTACGTTTGAATACACCACCCTGCATAATCTAAATCAGTCAAATGTTTCCCGTATTCTCGGGCCGTCAGATTGGTTGTTAAGGTTTTTTGCTATGGAGGGGGTAAACTCTTTCAGTTCAGATACGTATTTTTAGAGTCACTTAAAATCTATCCTATGGAAAATGTCTGCATCTGTGGCATCATTTTTTGTTTGTTTATTGAGATTTGAACTATGCACAAGTATTAAATAAATGACAATGTGCAGCAGGTTTAACATGTGAAATTTCGAAAATAGAGAATTCAAATCCAATTGATGATTTATGGGTCCATGCAGGTGTTCATTACCGTACATTAGATCACAGTCGTTGAGATGTGGATAAATAGATCACTCGGTCTAAATGCCTCGTGATCTAATGACTCCACATCTCAACTCCTAACTGTGATCTAATGCACGGTAATGAACACCTACGAATTTGTTATTTCTTGCCGGTATATTGCAAATTGCAAACTGTGCAGACACTGGTCAACGGGTTTCTTAAGGAATCCTTTATTCACTGCTGTTTGCAATAGGACAAGTGTACTCTTCACATGTGCACGATTTGTTAAGGACGAGTAAACTCGGCGATAGGACTCAATAAATTAATATCTATCACAAATCCAAACATCGTCCGAACTGCTTGAAATGAAATATTTTAAGCATAAGTACTTTTTTCGGGAAACACACGCACAACGTTTTCTCCATTCTATAATCTACGTGAAACAACTTTGGAAATAGAGAAAGAAGACACAGGAAGAAATATTTGCCCCCAAATCATGCGACTCTCTTCTATGTTAAAACTTAAAATTTCAAAATAGTTAATTGGACGACTATAGTTATTTTCCGGTCCATCGTTCTTCTCTGTCTTTTCTCAATAAGGTATGCGTCACTCACTGCCATGTTATATTCTGCTTAACCCATTTATGTCCAGTGGATTATCCCATGCTTATATATTGGATTAGTCCAAATTTTATCGAAGGTGTGCCTGGTCTAAAATTTCAATTTCGTTGTGTTTTATATTGAAGTTCTTATCATCAAACAGTGTAGACTCTGACCAGACGCCGCATAATGCGGCGTCTGATCAGAGTCTTCAGTTTGGCTATTGTCACTTTTATATGACGCTAGGATAAAGCATCGTCGTCTAGATTTATTTTTAACCCGCACCCTATGAACATATTGTTTCTGATATGTCTGTCTGTCTGCTTGTTTGTGTTTTGTCCACATCTTTAACTTTGTCCATAGTGTTGGAGCTACATGTACATGTGGTTTATATTTAATATTTTGCATTGTGTACTCACCTCAAGATGTTCTTGAGCTCAGTACAACTTGGGTCATGTCAGAAAGAGTCAAGGCCAGTAAGATGTCAAATAGGATGAATTTAATATTTGCCATAACTTTAGAATTAGATGTGATCGATGCTTCATATTAGGCATGTGTACTCAGCTAAAACATATCTTGAGCTGAGTACAAGTTTAGTTATGTCAATCAAAGGTCAAGGTCATTATAATTATTGCCACACCAGAGGGACATAGTGACAAATACAGTCTGTTCAATTTACAACTTGGACATATTGACTAAAGAATCATCCGTGTGAGTGTCAAATAGTTTGAGTCCCGATCAGACCCCGAAATTCTCGGCGTCTGATCTAGATACAAACTGTGCGTAATTGCAAGTGTACTTGTACTAAGGCAATGGGTTGATTAAGCCTACATGTTTATATACAATTATACATGATCACCAATTAACATGTTTAAACTTTAACGCACTATAGGCATATTTACGTATGTCAACAGTTGCAGTTTTGATCCAGATGAGACACCGCGTAACTCGACGTCTCATCTGGATTCAAACTGTTTGACATTCTTATAATATTGATTTGGAAATATGGACAGTGTGTTCTCCTCCGTAATACCAAACGAAACTACATTCAGAAACTAAATCGTTATAACAGGTACGGGGAAATTTACAATAATGACATATAGGCATTAGTTTATGAACGATGATGTTCTTGGTTTCGCAAGTATTTCTTAATGCTATATTAAAAAACATCCTATTAAAGTCCTTAACTTCTCAATTTATAAACTTCCTGAATGCCGTGGTCCATTTTATTTTTACCAACTAATACGTTCGTACAGTGGCGATGATGTTACTCTTTCCGTTTAACCCATTACCCAATTAATAAGCCTTTTTACGCATTTAATTTATGTCTTTACTGAGGCATAGAATTCCACTTTATACAGTCATAAATATGGACAGTAAGAGATGTATTCCAGCAGATGGTAACTTAAAGCAGGCTGAGAACTTTAGTTTAACTCTTTGAACCCTAGACCCGCATATAGGCGTGCTTTTCAAACAGTGTACATGTGAATAGTACACTTGTCCTATGCAAACAGTGAAGCCCCAGATCAGAGGGCTCCGAAAGGAGCCCTCTGATCAGGTTCTTCACTGTTTGTCACAATGCCAAACATTGACAAAAACAACCCTTAAAAGTCAGAAATGGACTAGACTAAAATGGAAACTGGAATTTTCCATTTAAAGTTTCAGGGAGGAAAGAGTTAAACAATATTTTATTCAGAAGAAAAGGATTGGACAACAGGCAAAGCCTATGTGAGTCTCCAAATACAATCATGGTATGATAAGTGTTATACATATACCTATATGAGTCGAAATTGTAAAGTATTGAAAGTAATGTACATGTACTTGTATAAAGATGCTTGTAATCAAATAACTACAATTGCGGTTCGATAACGCAAACTCACCCAACTCGGATATATTCCTATTTAAAGCCGAGTCGAGGCTATGCTACGTTCTTTGAAATATTAACATGTTTGATCTAAACTAGATAGGAGTTATGTTATTTATTTGTATTAATAAGTATAAGAGAACAATCGAGTTAAGCGGGTTTGATACATCGATGTCCGACTATATTTTCTAAGATTTTTTCATCATAGTACATAATAGTTAGTATATGAGTATAACTCAATAACATTTGGAAGTTCGTATTATATGCTACGCTATGCTTACTCTATTTGTAGTTTTAGTACAGGCGACAGCTCTATGCTGGCTAGAAAACAGGATAGAAGAAGCAAACAGTAGCCCTTCGACTAGCACACGCCCCGCACCAAGCAACCATGTGCATTTAGTACATGTAGTCGCCATTCCACTAAATACAAGAGCTACTGTAGTTTCTATTTATTCGATATACATTTTATGTAGAAGTGAATAGAAGAAAATTAACAGAGAGGGGAATGGGAAAAATGAAAAGAAAGAAAAAAAAAATAGGTGAGAAGCAGCTAAAATTGTCACTCAAACCTCTTGGTCGCATTGATGTAATCCATAACGGCGCTATTTAACCTTTCATTGTCTAATTTGCTCAAGTGTGGGTTTCCATGTAAGATAATTTCTAGGAAAGAACTTCCAACCTGCTTTAAGTGGTCACACGTCTCAGGGCTCCAGATAAGAGGTAGTTTTTTCAACAAATTCAACATCTTCTCACTCTTTTTAGCACCAAATCCTATAGTGTTACTACTCATTAGAATCGTCTCGAAGAGACGATTCTAATGAGTAGTGACACCATAGGGTTTAATTCAGAAATAAAGATTTTAGTTTTTGAAAAACTACCCTTATCTGGTGCTCTGCGTCTTCAAAACTAGAAACAGGCTATGAGATAATGGGTTAAACAAAACGAAACGCAAACTCATTGCGATAAAATATATAAAAAACGGCAACTTCTTGAAAGTACATGTTTTTACTTTCTTTTTAACTCTGAATGGCAAACAGTCTGGAGCCTCATCAGACGTCGGGTAACCCGGCATATTTGAACCTGATCAGACATCGGGTTACACGGATTCTTGTCAGACTACTAACATTTTGCTACTCAGATTAAAATAAATCTTCAATAATTAAAAAAAAGTTAAATTTTATATCATATAATTGTTATGGGTTTGCATCTATAGTTTCGATAAACGAGAAACAATAACGTATTCTTCGCTGTACTGTTGGTAATGTATTTACATGTACCGGCACCTTTAAATACCAGAATTCTCTCTTAACCCGACAAAAACATTGGTCCAGTTTCGACCCGTCTTTATTTTGACCCATTACACCATAAATTCGCCGATGATTTATTCTTACATTGAAGAGATTTGTTCTACGTTACACATTCATAAATATGTACAATCAGAAATAGTTTCTATATTCTAGCAGATGATAGCTGAAAGCCTTAAGGCGCATTCTGATTTACTTTCAGCCTTCTTTAAGCTACTGTACCATCTGCACTTATATGGAAAACTTGTTTTTAATAAAGGGACTCGCAACCGGATGGTGTACTTGTCAACAAAAAATAAAATACTCAAATACAAGCAAATTTGTGGCATTATTTGGCTTCTGACATTAAAAAAATATGATCAGTCCAAAAAAAGTCTCAAGAATCGTCACCGAATCTTAGTTTTTTTAGTTATTTTCCATCGTTTTTCTATAGCGTTAGTAGACGGTATAGTTGTTGTTGTTGCTTCTCTACACGGGCTCAGACAAAAACCCGAGCCGAATAATGTACTATCAATCGCTACCAGTGAAGTACGTTAATTCGCTACCTTATAGATAGAGGGCGCCAGTAGCCGCGTGGGTAAATGTGTTTCCTTTTTTTCCATGTTTGTTTCCGCATGGAGGGTCACGGGTTCCAATCCCACCAGAGCTTCTTCTTTTTTTTTTAAATGCATTTTTTAACAGAATTTATTATCCTAAACTAAATCTTATCCATTTATATAAGCATTTTACATATATTTAATGATTACTATTTTTAATGCTAAATCTGGTTGCGAGCCTCTTTAAAAGTGGTTTGGGGAGGTTTGGAGAGGATTGGGGAGGTTTGGGGTCTTTAGACTGACCGTGATTAGTTGGACCCATGTAGCACTTTTAGAAATTTCAGGTTTTAATCCTTTTCTCCGTTACTTCATAACCTATTTGTAGTTTGGAAGACAGCCGACCACATAAAGCAGGTTGTAAGTAAAGCAGAATGCGCATAAAGGCACACTCTGCTTTACTTTCAGTCTGCCTTAAGCTACCATCTTCTAGGATAAAGAAAATATTTCGTATGGTGCGTATTCATGACTGTAAAGATGGGAACTATTTTCTTCAGTGGAGGAATAAATTAAATGCATAGAAAAACATACCTATGGAGTAATGGATTAATCAATTTTATTGTAATTTGGACTGATGCAACCATGTAAAATGTACCAGACAGTTTTGATCCAGATCAGACACTGAGTTTATTGATCTGGATCTAAACTGTTTGAAAACGTGTGACAATTTTTGCTTTGCAGCATAAAGATGAGTATTATCCGCTTTTCTAGAATAAATACAATTGTTTTATTCTAAGCTTTTGGGATATGTAAATTTAGCCTTCGGTGGAATAGTTCTGAATATTGAATTAGATTACATTTGATCAAAGGCATTAGTGTTTTTATTGACCCGAAATGGCAAGGTCACGTGCTTTTGAAAATTGTTTCAATCCACTGATCAGAGGCTAAATGACTCGGCGTCTGATCAGGTTCCAAACTATTCGATATTAGTGCCAAAAACTTTTGGTAAATGAAAATATGATGTCTGAAGACAAATGCAGACGATAATTTAAAGCAGACGATGCTACGGACGTGAGTGTTAAATATATTCAACCCTAGTGACGACTATACTCGTTATTTACAAACGGTTTATAGCTTTGAAGAGTATACACTTGGCATACACAACACGTTGAGAAAACGTTATCCTTTCCCGTTTAAACGCAAACAAAACGCAAACGCATCACAATGAAACGAAGAAAAAATCAACTTCCGACAATTCTGACTAGTCATGTAAATCTGAGTGGCAACCAGTTTGGAGTCTGATCAGGCTCCAAACTGTTTGCATTGGGTATAATAGTTTTAGCGTAAACGCGTTTATCGGGAAAGAATAACGCTGTCTCCACTGTAAGGAGCTCTCTGACCAGGGTCTTCACTGCTTCTCATTTTGCAATATATTGTTAAAATCATCCCTAAATAGTATAAATAGGTGAGACTTTATTTGGAAAGTGGAAGTTTCCATTTGAAGTTTCAGGGGTGAATTGGTTAACAATAAAGAAATCAGGCTAAATTGTCTGTAAGCCCTTTTCCCGCTAAAGATTCGTCTGCAAATTATAAAATTATTATTTCTTTTGGCAATTTATATTTGACAAAATATCGATATAAGTATCAAAGAATTTGAATCTAGATCAGATGCCGAGTAACTCGGCGTCTGATCTAGATCTAAACTCTTTGCAAATGTGATTCAGTGTGAGGTTTGGATGATAAGGGATAAATACATTATTTTATGGATGTACACGTTTTGCTAAGAGAAATAAATAGAAAGTGGAAATTTATCCATTTACATCGCTTTTTTGTGGAGATTGTGAATTAATTTGGAATTTTTTATTAGAATTATTTTCAATAAGAGAATATTTTACATGTAAATATAGATTATATTCTCTAGTTCCTACTTTCTGATAGAGACGAAATAAATTAAGATTGAGACATACATGTATAAAGTACTTGTCTATAGAGTGAATATACAGTGCTCCCTACCTACAACGTCCCTCCCAACAACAACTCCCTCCTTACAACGACTTTTGCAGCAATTATCCTGAACAGGGCAATTATGTGTACATGTAACCCTCTTACTGCTGCAATATCGTCTGCTTACAATTGTCGTCTGCTGTTTTCTTCTCTCAAAGTTACATATAAGTGGACATTTTGATAGAATGCATATAATGACGAGTGACAAACAGCTTGAATTCAGATCAGACGCCGCGTAACGCGGCGTCTGATCTGGTCTCAAGCTGTTTGCTCGTATAAGTCAAGTCCCTCAATATAACGACTCCCTCCGAACAACATACACAATCTGTGTTTCCCATAGATAGTCGTTGTAGAAAGACAGCACTGTATTTGAAAGTATATCTTAGAGTGTTGTTACAGTAGAGAAGATATTTTTACTTTTCCAATAAACGCCGGCGATCTTTCTCACTGTATACAGTGAAGCCCCTCTTAACCGGAACCTCTGAATACCGGAATTCTCTCATAAACTTTGGTCCCGTTTCCAATCCTTCTTGATTTTAACCAATGACACCATACATATGCCTTTTTACGCCATTGATTTATTCCTTCACTGAAGAAAATACATTCATGAATATGTATCACCAGAAGTATTTTACCATATTCTAGCAGATGATAACTTAAAGCAGGTTGAAAGTAAAGCAGAATGCGCCTTAAGGCGCATTCTGCTTTACTTTCAACCTGCTTTAATATTTTAAGTGGTCAGCTATCTTCCATACTAGAAACAAGCTATGAGTTAAACCCCCTCTAAACCGGAAACCCCTCTAAACTGGAAATGTATGTTGTCTACACACATGTCCGGTTTAGAGGGGTTTCATTGTAATGTTTGACACATATTGGAACTGTATTTTGCCTAGAAACAAGTAACGCGGCGATGGGATTAAGGCAGGCTAATTTAAATAAATGAAAAAATGGAATTCGAATCCCTTATGTGATCTGAGTCATGTTTTTTTTGTATTGATCGATAGAATAAAATCAACTCAACAGGGCCTAAACCATTGTCAAACAGAATCAAAGGGATTTAGATAAACTTCCCGAGGGGAACGGACAGCAAACTGTATGACTGCTTAAAAGAAGACTTATGCTCGGTGTGCAAAGCAAGTAGCCATTTAGCTATAGCATCCCTGAAACTGTAAAATGAAATATTATCGCTTCCAATTAAGCGATGCCTTTTTTATTCTTTTTTTTTTCTCTTTTTTTTTTTAAGAAAAGATCTATATTGAAAACACACAAGCAGTAGATAGCCTAAAAGAGCCCTCTGATCATAGTGTATACTGTTTACATAAGACATGTGTACTCTTCACATGTACACTGTTTGTAAATTATAAGTATTCTCGTCACTAAGGATCAATGTATTGAAGCAAGGTCAAAGTAAAACAGAAGTATCACCAGGTGACTAATTAAAGCAATGAAGTAAAGCAGAACAGAGGTCAAATAGTCTTAAACGTTATAAGTGAAACTTTTCTCAATATTGGTTTCACTTGGATTCTTGATCAACATTAGATGTCGAACATTGTAGAACCAGACCGATGCAGACTTCACAGGACCACTGGTTTTTTTTAATGACGAGTATACTCGTCGTTAGGGTTGAATGTATTAACCCATTACCACATAAATACGCATTTGTAGTCTATTTATTTATCCCTCCACAGAATAAAATAGTTCCAATTTATACTGCCAATAATATGTATCATAAGAAATATTTTCTATATTCTAGCAGATGGTAGCTTAAAGCAGGCTGAAAGTAAAGCAGAATGCGCATTAAAGCGCATTCTGCTTTACTTTCAACCTGCTTTAAGTGGTCAACTATTTTCAAAACTAGAATAAGGCTATGGGGTAAAGTGTTACTTTAAGCGGTTTCAAACCACGACAGACAGCAACCAAACCATTTGAAAGGAAATTTTATCAGACGGAAGATTTATCACTATAATACTAAGTTAATGTAGACGGCTGGGCCACTTGAGGTAGTCTTTTAAGTTGGATAACACCAAACTCTAATCCTGCATATCGCGACTGGACTGGTATTTGCAAACAGTTTGGATCCAGATCAAATGCCGCGTGTCTGGATCAAAACTGTTTGACACTTGCGTTAGAGGTGTTTGATTTTAAAATTAATAAATCTTAATTGTGACAAACTTTGCAGACGACACTTTCAAAGCAGACGAAATGATTAGGGTTAATACCGGGTACGTGCTATTTCAGAGTTTCGGTGCAAAAATCCTTCCTTCAATAAGCCGTACCAGATTTTGCATTTATTGACACTCCGAAACCTGATCAGACGCCGTGTAACTCGGCGTCTGGTCAGGATACAAACTGTTCGCAATAGTTTCTATTATCAACCTTTCTAATATTAAAGTGTTACTTGGAAAAGGACCAGACGACAATATTGAAGCGGACGAAATAACAGGCTATTGGTTAATGTCGTTAACAAGGATTTTCTTCCTGTTTGCATTCTGTCAAGCATGTTTGGATTTGTTATGGTTTGTCGAAGCGAAAGCCCCAATACGACTTATGTGTCAGTCACATATTTATCAATGTCAACTTCTGGAAGCTTTATCTCGATTGACTCGATGACTCGAACGTTCCGATAAGCCGAAATTTTACACCCATGAATGTTTATTAGATTTTGTATTTTGTTCAGACAGAGAGATTGTATTTTAGTGGAGAAAACGATATTATTTCCTATTGTGTCGTTTATACTGAACAACTATTTCTTCAGCAAACATTTTTGGAGCCAGATCAGACGCCGGGTACAGTACTGAATCTTATTAAATTAACAATTTTTGCGATTCGCTTGCAATTCGATGGCAATTCGCTTGCGATTCAAAGTACTAACTTTACCCTCGGGTAAGTTTTCTTGAATGGTGTATCTCACAAATGTTCGCAAATATGCCTTCGTTATTTTTTTCGATTCCATTTTTGTCACAAACGCTTCGGAAAATTCACGTAAAAATATTCAAAAGTAGAATTTGTTTTTTGAAGCGCGCGATTCGATGGCAATTCGATGGCAATTCGCTTGCGATTATCAATTTAATTTAATAAGGTTCAGTACTGTAACTCGGCGTCTGACTGTTTGCCACTTAGAGTATATTTGCAAGAATCTGTTATTTTCTACATTTGGTCACAGTAGTATTGCGTTTTGTTTCGTTTCGTATAAACCACAGGTACTTGACACATAGATGGTTGGTGTTGTTTTTGTGTGTGTGTGTGTGGGGGGGGGGGGGGGGCGGGGGGGGGGGGGGGGGGGGGGGTAATAGATCTATATCTTTGTGTCAAGTACCTGTGGTTTAAACGGGAAAGGATAACATACCCAGTCTGTACTGTACGTCGTTTTAACTCTTTACTCTATAACCCTTTTCTAATATTTGAAAGATAGATGACCACTAAAAGCAGATTGAAAGTAAAGCAGAATGCGCCTCAAGGCACATTCTGCTTTACTTTCACCCGATTTAAGCTACCATAGAAAATTAAATGGTAGTACATATTCATGACTGTATAAAATGGAACTATTTTCTTTAGTGGAGAAATAAAATAATTAAACATGGTGTTTACTAAAGAGGACATTGGCAAACAGTGTACACCCTGATGAGTCACCGCGTGACGCGGCGTCTCATTAGGATCTGCCCTGTTTGCTCTTTCATATGAAATATTCTGTATGGACAAACACTGAAGTGTCTTCAGATCACCATTGTTTAACTATAATGAAATCTTCCAGCAAACAAACAGGGAAAGTTCATGGCTATATCCAGACATAAATGGGTTCAGATCGAATGACTTAACCCCTTCATTGCCGTGACGTCATAAATTAAAAACAATTGTCGTCTGCTTTTGTTTCTAAAATTTTACTTTTGTGTGTTTTGATATCAGAAATATTGAAATGAGTGGCAAACAGTTTAGATCCTGATCAGACGTCGCGTTACGCGGCGTCTGATCAGGATTCAAACTGTTTGCAAATTACTCTTGCACTCGGGGTAAGGCAGTGAATGGGTAAAAAGGTTCTGTAACAGCGTTTGCCTATGATCAACAAGTACACATGTACATAAATTATGACGTTATAATCTGTAAGAAACTATTTTATAAATTGATTTCCAAACTCCTATCACTGCACGACCTACACGTGCATACCCAATGTCAGTCCCAATGGCATTTTTCTCACTCGACTTCTTTCAATTACCTCTTATGACAAACAGATTTGTGGATCGTCCTTCTGCATGCTACGGACATACACGTATAACAATTATGTGGTACTTAAAAATAGAATGGATTCAGATGAAACGCCGTGTGGATCGGCGTCTCATGTGGATGAGTGTTGGACACCTCTATATATCACAGGTGCCAGACGCATAACCATAAAAATACCCTTTTCTATGACCCAACACAATATTCTGACCTAACGCTCAATTTTTGAAAAAATTTTTTTTATATAGTTTATACCTTGAAAAAAAGGTATATAAGTACTCTACAAACATTTTTTTTTTTAAATAAATGAGCGGTATGGTTTTCATAGAAAAGGGTGTTTTTATGGTTTTTGTTCTCTTTTTTGTGTTTGGAGGTGTTATATTTGGGCAAAGCATGCGTCTGGCACCTGTGCTATGTCATTTATCGTACATGAACTCATGGACTGTCAATCCCAAATACAATTACATTTGGAGTAAATCGGAGTCTGATCAGGGTCCAAACTGTTTGTCACTAATTTTCACAGAATATTTTTTAGTCAGTTTTGATCAAATCTAACTATGATGAATAAAAGACAGACGATAATTCATTAGCAGACGATATTTTGGCGGGAAAGGGATTAACGAAGGATTATCCGGTTTTTGTACGCCATGTGTTCTACCAGCGGCAGCAGCTGTTGATAGACTGAGGAAATTAACCTTCATCACGTGATGAAATTGACGTCTGCAAAATTTGTCGTCTGCAATCAATTGCACAATTATTTTACATACAATTTATCTCAGAAAAACTAACATCGGCGTGTCAAACAGTTTAGATCCAGATGAAACCCCGAACCACTCGGCTTCTTATTCGGATCAGTTCTGTTTGTACATGTAACAATTATTTCACGTTTGACCGTAACATGCAAAAGGACAATCTACCAATCTATTTGTCATAAGTATTTTCCATCTTATGCAAACATCCAAACCCTTTTCTCACTAGGTTATTGTCTGCCTCAAACCAAAGTTATGTACAAAGGAAAAACTTTAATGATTGCAATTTTTCAACACTCAGGGAAGATCCATGTTTGTGTCAAGCAGTTTTAGTCCAGATCAGACGCTGGGCTACTCGGCGTCGGGTCTTGATCAAGAATGACTGCAAATGTAGGTCACGCGTTAAACAAAAGAAGGAGGGTTAAAACAAACAGCTACCGGTATTACAGTGGAGAATACGTTATTCTTTCCCGTTTAAACGCAACGAAACGCAAACGCAAAGCACTAAAACGTAGAAAAGTGTAACTTTTGGACAATTCTGATAATTCATGTTTATCTTGGTGGCAAACAGTTTGAAGCCTGATCAGACGCCGGGCTATCCGGCGTCTGATCTGGCTCCAAACTGTTTGTAATAGAAATAATAGTTTTAGCGTAAACGCGTTTATTGGGAAAGAATAACGTTTTCTCCACTGTAATATGCAAGTACATAGAGTAAAGCAGACGTTAATATTTCCAATTTGAACGAAACGAAACGCAAACTCAATGCAATTAAATGTGTAGAAAATAACAATGTTTTGAAAATGGAGACAATTTATTTTGAACTGAGTGGCCAAACAGTTTAGGATTTACCCGGCGTCTGATCAGGTTTCAAACTGTTTGCAATGGACTTAAAGTTTCTCCACTGTACAAGTTAGCGCTGGGCTACTGTCAAACATAAATAGCGCATGGCCAGATGTTAAGAACAGAAAAGTAAATATTGTATTTGACTCATACACACAGATTTCGCTTATCAACAACATATTAAGATGCTATTCGTACTAGGGTAAAGGAGGAAGCTCTCATTGCAGCTTTCTGTATTGCTTTCCACCTACTTGTACACTGAGCTGTCACATTTGTTAACCCTTCCACGATCAAATTATTCGGGAGATTTTTACTCCTTCACCGCTTTACTGTCGTCTGCTTCAGTATTGGTGTCTGCAAGACACGTTTCAAAGTAAGGTTTAAGGTTGTATGACCTAATAAATATCGATAAGAATGTCAAACATTTTAGATCCTGATCAGACGCTGCGTTACGCGAAAACGTGTCGTTGAGAGTGAAATGGTTAAGTGATTTTCATGTTTTAATCTAAGTTTCTCTTAATAAATGGTTTAAATGTTTCATATACGATAAAACCTACTATTTCAATCAGATTTAAAACCAAATACATGTACATGTAACATGAACGTGTTTATTGGGAAAGAGTGCCGTCTTTTTCACTGTACGAATGTTTTCCCAATAGCAGATATCACGAAATATTAATTATATTTTCACACAAAAATCTGTTTCATGTTTATGAACGACCGTCGGGGTTTTTAAACAAATATTTTACTATCAACCGATCACGCTCAGCAGTATACAGTGGAGAAATAATCATTATTGTCCGTTTAACTCATTGAGCCCTAGTGACGCATATATGCGTCTTTTACCAAAAGTGTACCTGTGAAGAGTACGCTTGTCCTATGCAAACAGTGAAGTCCCTGATCAGAGGGCTCCTGCAGGAGCCCTCTGATCAGGGACTTCACTGTTTGGCATTTTGCAATTTATTACAAAAAACAAGCCCAGATAGTCTTAATGGGCCACCCTTTATTGCAAACTGGAATTTTCCCTTAGAAGTTCCAGGGGATAATGAGTTAATACTTTAAACACAGACACAACGCAAACATGGTGCAATAAAAATGTAGAAAATGACAACTTTTAGTAAATATTCTCCGAATTCTCCGAATTTGAGTGGCAAACAGTTTGAAGCCTGATTAGATTGTTTGTATTAGACAGAATATTTTGGGATAAGCGTAACGCGGTGTCTGATCAGGATCTAAACTGTTTGACATTCCTCTTTATATTTTTCAACTTAAATAAAGCAAAAGCAAGAATTGGACAATTTTTGTAGACGACTATTTCAAAGCAGACGATATTACGGCAGTACAAGGGTTAAAATCCTCAGTGACCTATAACCCGAAAGGATATATGCTTATCCTTTTCCCACTTCATCTTGTCTGGGTTGAAGAGGATAACCTTTTTACAGCCAAGCCTTTTCTAACCCTTTACTCCATAGATACTCATTTTACCCGATAGCATGTTCTAGTGTTGAAAACAGGTGACTACTTAAAGCAGGTTGAAAGTAAAGCAGAATGCGCCTGATGGCGCATTCTGCTTTACTTTCAGCCTGCTGTAAGCTATCATCTGATAGAGTATAGAAAATATCTCTTTTGCTATATATTCCTGACTGTATAAATTGGAACTATTTCCTTCAGTGGAGGAATAAATCAAAGTCGTAAAAAGGCGCATTTATGGGGTAATGGGTTAAGGGCCTTTGGTGAGTAATAATAATAATAATAATAAAATACTAATAATACAAAGACAATAATTAACGACATAACTCATTTGACAACGTCAAAAAGTTTAGTTTGATCTTTAAAACATTATACTACTTATAAACGATGTATACCCTGTCTTATATGGGTCCACTCTGTTTGCAAAGACGTAAAACTTACAATGCAACTGATTAATTATTGTGTCCCCTTCACACGTGTTTCATGTTGTATGTACGTTAATGTTGTTTGTCGGCCATATTGAAAATTGGTTATTTATACCAAATAAGTAATCCTTATTAGATAAAATTTTATTATTAATCTTCCATTAGGCCCTCATGTGGTTGCTTACGACAGGACGGGATTAAAGGTTTTATCTGCCTAAAGAACATTCCTCATTTATTTGAGCTCGCTGCAGTATCACGTGTCAGTTTTTTGCTGATCTTTGTCAGGAAATCAAACGCAAACGAAACGCAAACGCATCACAATAAAACTTAGAAAAAGTCAACCTTTCGACAATTCTGACTAGTCATGTTTGATATGAGTGGCAAACAGTTTGAAGCCTGATCAGACGCCGGGTTATCCGGCGTCTGATCTGGCTCCAAACTTTTTGCAATGGAAATAATAGTTTAGGCGTAAACTCGTTTATTGGGAAAGAATAACGTTTTCTTCACTGTACCCGGTATATGATATGTAAGTGAATTATTAATAAAGGCATATAAATGATGTTCTATGAAGGAAATGGTTACATTCTTCTGCATAAGCATTCGTCAAGGTACGGTAGGTTAAAGCTTTGTGTGGAAGCATGCGCGGATCCAGGCATTCGTCTGAAGGTTATGGAGGGGGGCTCCAACCAAAACTCTCAGCCGAAATTAAATCGTTAAACAACGTGAATTAAGTGTTCCTGTCTATCTTGGTTTCCTTTTTGTAGGAGTTTCAATGGAGTAGAGATCCCTTCCCCACCTCATTCCCCCCCCCCCCCCCGCCTTGATCCAGGCATGTCACGCTTGGTGCCTTCTGTATCCTTGGAATTACAGAATTACAGTTTCAAAATGTCAGCTTACGATAACTGAGAATAGAGGGGACGTTTATAGCAGTCAATACGACATGTTACATCAATCTCAATGCACATTACACGTGTTCCTGTGGAACAAATCTGTCAACTCATATAATCTGAATAGTTTAATTCATACCCACCCCCTGATGATTTAAAATGGACAATTCCAGTTTCCAATCATTCCATTCACCTTGAAAGGTTTAATGGAAGATTCTAATTGCAATTATGTTTTATTTTTAGTCGTTTGTTGTTTATTTTTCCATGATTTTTCACTCTTCTGATTTTGATCCAAACTGTTTGACACTCTTATTTAGGTTTCTTTATTTTAAAACTATATATAGCGAATCTCGCTTATAACGAAGACCTAGGATCATCTGATTTCTTTTGTACATAATTGATATCTAAATTTCATTATAAGAGGTAAAGTTTACTTCGATATACGTTAATTGGAGTTGGGGAATACATGTATATTGTGAACTGCTATATCCAATATTTCGTTTTGTCCAATTTCGTTATATATGACATTCACTGTAACTCCTAATTTAACAAATTTGCAGACGAAACTTTAAAAGAAGACGATATTAAGACAGGATAAGGGTTATTTAAATCGTCCCTATATACATGTTCACGTACATGTATATATCTCTACACGCTTGATGCTATGTTTTTTATCTCTCTCAGATAACCACATCCATTTGTAGCTCCACTGAGGGTGATTCATGCTATATTCCCATCTGGCTGTTTTGTAAACGGCCACATCTGTCAAAGAATTACGCAATGTTAACAATTCCATGATCTAATGTATCGTGAGGTTTTTACCCCTTCATCGCCATATTGTCGTCTGCTTCAATAGTATTGTCTGTAATATCGTTCAAAAGTTAGATTAAAGGCAGTATAACTGACGTACTTTCAAAACAAGTGGAAACAGTTTTGATACTGATTAGAGGCCGCGTGACGTGACGCGGCGTCTGATCAGGATCAAAACTGTTCGCAAATGCGCTGTGTGACGTCACTGAGAGTGAAAGGGTTAACTTCCGAAAAAGATAATCTAAAGAAGCGTTCATACAATAACGTCTCCCACTGTCACTATCATTCAAGCATAGAAAAATGTAGATAGTCTTAAATATATAAATATATATTATTGCTTGACGCAAGATGCGAGTAAAGCAGAAAGCTCTCTTTAGTAGTTTTCAGCTTTACTTTCATCTTGTTTTAATCAGCATCCTAACCTAAAACAAGGCGAATTTCAGTGGTTGCATAAGCAGGGCATAATTGTAAGTTTTACTCATGGGTCCCTTGACTCAGAGCCTTGGGTCGTTTATGCAAAATATCGCTTCTATTGGTCTTGACACAATTAGACGTTGAATGTCTTTTTTCTCTTTTCTTTCTTCTTTTATTCTCACTGGTTGCATTTCCTTTGGTGTATTTTTGTTGTGTGTTTGATTGTTTTTTGTTTTCTGTTGTTGGGGATTGTTTCTGGTTTTATTTTCTATGTTTCGTTTCTCTTTGTTTAATCTAGGAAGATAGATTTTTATTTGAATACTTGCAATTCTTACCGTTGTTTCGATATAGTTAAAGTCCTACTGGCCGTTTGACTTTACACGAATTTTGTTTTACAATCATTTTAAGAGACTGAAAACTGGATGTTGCATTTGCGAAAAAAAGTACTCGAATAAAAGCACATACTATTATGTAGTACTGTAAAACCGGTTTTATTCGCGAGAATATAAGTTACGTGTTAATTCGCGAATGTGTTGCCTCGCGTCTCTAGTTTTGAAAATAGGTACTTCTATTCTTAAAGCAGGTTGAAAGTTAAACAGAATGTGCCTTATGACACATTCTGCTTGACTTTCAGCCTGCTTTAAGCCACTGCCTGCTAGAAATAGTTCATGATGTCGCGAATTAATACAAAATCGCATTACGCGAAATATTCATGACGCGAAAAATACCTGTTTCACATTATAATGTTTAAACATTCTGTAAAATTAAAACGTTGCAGCTTGAAAAGTGTAGGATTTAGACGGACAAAGTATGCACCGCATATATGCAGACGGAGGGACGAACGGACAGGACAGATCGACTGACGAATGAACGGGGTATAGCATATACCCGACTAATTGTCGCAGGGATATAGACACAACTATCTTTAACCCATTTATGCCTGGATATTGCAATGGACTCTCCCTGTATACTTTCTAGAATTTTCCATTGTAGTTATACAAGGATGATCTAAACACACTGCACAGTGTTTGTCCATACAGAAAAAAATATTTAATAGTCTTCTATGTTTGCATAGGACAAGTGTACTCTTCACAGATACACTACTTGCAGAGATTGCCTAAATGCCTGTATGTTGTTTATATAGAGAGAGTAATTGTTTTTGATTGTTCATATTGATCGTGTTATTGTTGTTAATTATATGATTTGTAAGAAATGCTCGCGGTAGATTAGTCTCCTGACTAAGTGAGTTACCCTCGTAAAATAAAGTCGTTCATTCATTCATTCATTCATATAGCAAAACAGTACAGAGCCTCATGAGATGTCGCGTAACACAGTGTCTCATCAGAGTCTACACTGTTTGCTTATGCCTGCTTTAGTAAACACTAGGCTTGAATGGTTTAGTTGAAGAACAGTGGCAGATGACAATTATTGCAGACGACAAATGTTGCAGATGACATTATTCAAACAATTAAATGCCACCAACTGATCACTACGCCCCAATTACAGTAATTAACCCACTGTTGGCCTAGTCACTGAGGGACTCCTGCTCGGCTTTCTATCACCGAAGACCCAGTGGTGGAATTATCATATGTTTTAGCCCCTTCCATTTCCAGAATATCGTCTGGTTTATATTTCTCGTCTGCTGTTATATCTTAAATTCAGATATAAGTCACTTCTAATGAACAAAAAGTCGATATGAGTTGCAAGCAGTTTGGATCCTGATCAGACGCCGCGTTACGCGGCGTCTGATCAGGATTCAAACTGTTTGTAAATGGTACGTTTGGGAACATGGCAGTGAATGGGTTATCGGCAAAAAATAGCGCTCGCATCTAACCCATCGCGTAATATATAGAAGAACATCGGCGACTGGGTGAGTCTTGATTACTATCATTCTTAACACTAGAGTTTCAGTATCGAGGCACGTGTAACGCATGTCTAACGACACGGTGAAACATTATCTTTAGACAGCTGGATATATTACAATACGGTGATGAAGGAAATTAATGTTTTGTGAAGAAGGCTACTTGCTTTTCTGGTTAAAGGATATGATGCAGTTGGCGTTGGCATGGCCCTAATTGCGTGCACAGTAATAACTCTTTTTAACTGACCACTAAGCACTCTAGGCGTTTTCGGTATCTAATCAGTGTAGCTGCTTATAAATCAGGGTGAAAGTAAAGAAGAAAGCTCCGAAAGGAGCTTTCAGCTCTACTTTCATTCTGCTGTATGCGCCATATTTAATGTTATTATAGGAATTTAGATTGAATGGTCAATGTACTGAAGGTATTACTGTCTATATAATAGTATTTTGGTACAGTATTGATGTTAGGGGCGTGGCATGTAACCAGCTGAAGCTGAGGAACAGATAGCGATAATTTAGCCTTTAACATCTGTGATATCGTCTGCTTAAAATTGTCGTCTGCTTTAATTGCTGAAAATTCGATTTCAAATATTTTGCCCAAAGAAAATTCGACGTGAGTGGCAAACTGTTTGGGTCCAGATCAGACGCCACGTGAACGCGGCGTCTGATCTGGATCCAAACTGTTTAAATGCAAATGCTGGTCAAATTGAATTTAGCTCTAGAAGGAATAGTAACAATTCAATGCCACTTTCTCCCCCAATATAGGTCTAAATACTGTCCTCTGTGAGTGTTAGTGCTGTTGAAACAGGGATTTAACAGTCAACAAGTGTGGACTATTTTTCACAGAACGGCTGAAATTCTCTGTAAACTGTTGATATGAAAATGCGTGTGTTGCTATGACAATAGTGTGGGATTTTGTGGATACGATAACGAATCACAGATAAAAACAATTAAAGGTATTTATGATATTATCTGTTATATTTAAAATCATAAACGCGATAAGCATTTTTCGTCTGCACAAAAGTGTCGTCTACAGCATTTCTGAGAATAGAATAATTTTTTGTTTCCGTTTAACCAGGAACGTAAAGATACATATGCGTTCCTGGTTTAACGAAATTAAACTCAAACACAAGGCAGTTAAATGTAGAAAATAAAAACTTTTTAGAAATGTCTGAGTTTCAAATATTTGGAACCTGATCACACGCCTGGTTACCCGGCGTCTGATATGTCTCAAAACTGATTGCTAGGGAAATACAGTAAAATCTCTCTATTACAACCACTAATATAAAGGCTAATTTATTGCATAAAAAGGACAGGTGACAGCTTAAAGCAAGGTAACAGTAAAAGAGAAAACAGTCACCTGTCATAAATACCTAATAATTAACACATCTTTAGTGGTCTTAATAGAGAGAATAGAGAGCTTTTACTGTAATTGGTTTTTGTTTTTTTTTTATTCGGAGAGAATACAGTAAAATCTCTCTATTTCGACAACGAAAACAAAGGCTAATTGATTGTATAAAAGACAAGTGACAGGTCAAGCAAGATGACAGTAAAACAGAAAGCTCCTTAAGGAGCTTTCTGTTTTACTGTCACCTTGGTTTAAGCAGTCACCTGTGGTAAACACTCAATGATTAATACAATTGTTTGGTCTTATTAGAGAGGTTTTACTGTAACGCCTTATCCACCGTACATAGAAATGTCCCTAGAAATGGTGCCTTTTCTGTTAGGGAATACCATTTCATGTAGCAGTTTGGTTGTACATGTAGTCATGTACCTACCGTTTAATCTGGCTCCAAACTGTATGCAAGAAAAATAACTGTTTTACAGTGGGGAATCTGTTATTCTTTCCCGTTTAAACGCAAACGTACGCAAACGAAAAACACTAAAACGCAGAAAAGTACAACTTTTTGACAATTCTGATAATTCATCTTTATCTTGGTGGCAAACAGTTTGGAGCCTGATCAGACGCCGGGTTACCCGGCGTCTGATCTGACTCCAAACTGTTTGTACTGCAAATAATAGTTTTAGCGTAAACGCGTTTATTTGGAAAGAATAACGTTTTCTCCACTGTAGCACAGATGCTTTTATGGGGAAAGAATTTGTGTGTAGGGATTGCAAAGGTGGTGCTTTGCTGGATGTGTGCTGCAATATCCAAACAATGATGATGAGACTCATGTATGACATTTAAAACAGTGCAGACACTAAACAGTTGACACTTCATGATGGTGACGGACACTAAAGGTTGATTTATGTTTGCTTTAGTATAGTTATGGTATGAAACCTATCATTGATCATGAAAAAACAACAACAACAAAAAACACACACAAAAAACCCACTTTTTTATGGAGAGAAACATTTTTTGGTGAGGGGAAAAAATCAGGAGGGGAAGGGGCCGTTATTCGGCGTCTGACTGTTATATAAGACAAAAAAGCCCTGACTGTACACAGAAACGAAGCCTTTTCTTTTAGGGACTACCATTATCATGTCAAGCAGTTTGAATACACTCGAGATGTCGGGTAACTTGTGGTCTCATTGTGGATCCAGATCGCTTGAAACAGTTATACTTTTCATTAAAGTATCACCATGGTAACACTGGGCTATTCCATTCACAAATGAATCCTGAGAGACTGTTCTGTTTTAATACAAGGTGTTAGTCCGTTGAACACTAATATGTGTATGTACATGTAGACCAATGGACCACGGAACTATCCGTTTATCTCGGATCGATTTAACGTATTTCAATGTGTAGCGATCGAAAGTGCATACAACTTCGTAATTCGGCTCGTGTTTATGTCTGACCCCGTGTAGAGAAGCAACAACAACAACTATACCGTTAGCTAACGCTATGGAAAAACGATGGAAAATATCTAAAAATCTAAGATTCGGTGACGATTCTTGAGACTTTTTTTGGACTGATCATACTTTTTTAATGTCAGAAGCCAAATAATGCCACAAATTTGCTTTTATTTGATTTTTTTTTTATTTTGACAAGTACACCATCCGGTTGCGAGTCGCTTTAAAGCAATGTGACAGTAAAACAGAAAGCTCCTAAAGGAGCTTTCTGTTTTATTGTCACCTGGCTTTAAGCAGTCACATGCTTTAAAAAGCAAATAAAATACACAATTAAGTGGTTGTAATAGAGAGGTTTTACTGTAGTTTGGAGACGACAGTGAAAAAGATGTCAGTTCCCCCAATAAACACGTTTATGCTAAAACAATTGTAAAACATCTATATTACGACCTCTAAATTATGTTAATTATAAGTTGGTTCAGGCAGATGATTGTTAAAAGCAAGATGATAGTAATAGCACAGAAAACTCATTTAGGAGCTTTCTGTTTTACTGACACATTGCTTTAAGCTGTCACTTGTCTTTCATACCATCATTTAGCCTTAGTTTTAGTGGTCGTGATAGATAAGTTTAACTGTATTTTTTTTTGAAAACAATTTGTTGCCAGATAAGACTCTAAACTGTTTGCCATTCCTGAAAGTTCATGTAAAAACAGTTCGTCAATATTTGCAAAAAGCTGATATTTTCTACATTTTATTGTTACACGTTGACGTTTCGTTTCGATTGTATGGAAATTAATGTCGTATTCGCTGCACATTGCCTGCATGTTTAACCATTTCACTGCAAATTGTTTCGTGAGATGTTTACCCCTTCACCGTTTCATTGTCGTCTGCTTCCATTTTGTTGTCTGCAATGTCGTTTCAAAGTTTAAAAATGGCAGTATGCCTAAATACATTTCAAAACGAGTGTCAAACAGTTTGGATCCTGATCAGACGCCGCGTGACGCGGCGTCTGATCAGGGTCCAAACTGTTTGCAAACGCGCCTTTAAGCGTCATTCAGAGTCGAAGGGTTAAGGTTAACTGTATGCCTGCATGCTAAGGTTAACTTGTATGTACTTTTAGTTCGATAATGTCTGGTTGTCAGGAATGATTCTTGTTTTATTACCATTACCATCGGCCTGCATGTTGGCATGCTAGAGTTTAGAAGACTTATCCTTTCCAAATAAACGTGTTTATGCCAAACAGTTTTTGTTGTTGATTTTTTGGGTGTTTTTTTTTTTTTTTTTTATCAAACGTTAGGTATGCTGCGTCTGATTAGGCTCCAAGCTGTTTGCCATCCAATTTTAAGAAATTGTCAAACTTTGCAAAATGTATCAGTTTCTACATGTTATTGCAAATTGCGTTTGCATTTCGTTTCGTTTAACTCCCTCCACTATAAGAGCCAATCTGGGGCCTCGGTGGCCTAGTGGTATAGTCATTGTGACTTATTACATTACGTAGCTCCTCACCGGTGTGGGTTCCAATCCCGGTCTTGGAACTTCACAGTAGAGAAGACTACTAATATATCCTCTTTTGAAGGACCACTGTATATAGGGTTCTATTGTACTCTAAACAAGTTATTAGTGAGAGATAACCATTCATGTAACAGCATCTGTTACACCCATTAACCCATACACTGCCATGGTATATAGTTTGCCTATAAACATCGTCTACTTTTAGTTTCTCAAATTAGATTTTAGAGGATATTTGACGTCAAAACATCGGCATGATTTTCAAACAGTTTGGATCTAGATCAGACGCCGAGTCACTCGGCGTCTGAACTGGATCCAAACTGTTTCTAAATGTCCCTTGTAGTCGTAAATTGGCAATGGAAGGGTTTACATGTAATAGTATCGATTCAGACAAGAAAACGAGTCTGGCCACCACGCCAAAACCTGCTGTCAATGAAACCTTTTCTTATTCACTAGACAAAGCTTATTAATAAAATACAAGTGTGATAAATTCATCAATGCAATTATAGAGACTGAAAACCAGATGGTGTATTAATTTGAATTAATGCTTAAGCAAATATGTGACTTATGAAGCAGTGCCATGAAAATGTATCGCTATTATCATGCTATACTATATATAACGACATACCTTAGTAAAACACTAAATCTTAGTTTTTTAGCCTTATCTACCCCGACTCAAGACGGAGTAGAAACATCGTTTTACATGTAACTTCGTTATATTCAATTCAAATAGGTTAAAATATACCGTCTGATAAGAATGTTTATCATATACCTATCGATGAGTTATAGAGATTTCTAAGTTGGATAAATTTCATATCGTCACAGTTGATATCATCAGAACAGAACAGAACAGAACATATATTTCATTGACTTGTACATAGTACATCATCATATACAACATATAATATCAGTTATATCTTACAGTATACTCATATATGTAAAGATATAACACTTGAAAATAGTCACGCTATTTCTAAATAGTTTACAAATAGAGGATGAATAATTAAGTGTTATGTGTTATACTAAAGCGTAATGATAATGCAGCTTTAAAGCGACTCGCAACCAGATGGTGCCTTAAAAATAGTAATTTGTAAATATGTGTCAAACGCTTATATAAATGGTAAAGAATTAGTTTAGGATAAAAAATTCTGTTTAAAAAAATGTATTTCAATAAAAAAAAATATTGGTCTCTGGTGGGATTCGAACCCGGGGCCCGGCATTGGCGGACAGAAGGCAAAATAGGGGAAACCGCTTAGACCAATGAACCACGGAACTATCCGTTTATCTCGGATCGATTTAACGTATTTCAATGTGTAGCGATCGGAAGTGCATACAACTTCGTAATTCGGCTCGTGTTTATGTCTGACCCCGTGTAGAGAAGCAACAACAACAACTATACCGTTAGCTAACGCTATGGAAAAACGATGGAAAATATCTAAAAAACTAAGATTCGGTGACGATTATTTAGACGTTTTTTGGACTGATCATATTTTTTTAATGTCAAAAGCCAAATAATGCCACAAATTTGCTTTTATTTGAGTATTTTATTTTATTTTGACAAGAACACCATCCGGTTGAGAGTCCCTTTAATATATCTTGCTAGATTTAATAAAGCTGTATTATCATTAGTTTGAAACATTTCTAAACATATAATCATATTAGGTCTAACATAGTAGTATTTGTTTATATATTTCTGTCTTAGTTCTAGAAAGCACGGGCATTTAATCATAAAATGATATTCATCTTCTATTTCAGTACCTCCACACTATATACAGTATCTCTCTGCCCTTGGAATTCTTCTTCTCCCATAACGCCCTGTCTGTATATGCAACGAGTGAGCAGACAGTCTGATTTTACAGATATAATTTCTCAAATCAAAAGGCAATTTATCTAAGTAGGCTTCATAACCAAATACCTCTTTATTGTTATTATATAACTGTAAAACTTCACTTTTTTCTTTATCAGCGTACCAACTTTGATAATAATTATCTAGCAACCGTTGTTTAAAACTTTTAATGAATATTTTTTCATTCGATATATATTGTTGCTCCCATGCATATGCAAATCCGTTTTGACATAAAATTTCTTTCACACTAGTCACCCAACTTTTTCTTCCATCCGAACATTCTTCAAACGACAAGTTATACATAGTTTTTAGAATTATATTATCTGTATTGAGAAGTTTGAACCAGTATTTCAATATTCTTACATAACGGGATATATACAATGGGTGTCTACCCAGTTCTCCATATACACCAACATTTGAATTACTAGTTCTAACATTTAAAATTGCTTTACAGAATTTTAGATGTATTCTTTCTATTTCTTTTGATTTACTGTAACCCCAAATTTCCGAAGCGTAGCCTAGAATCGATCCAACAAAGGAATCAAAAAGTTGACAAAGTATTTTCGGTTTCAAGTTAAACTTCTTGCATTTAATCAGCAACACATGTAAAGCTTTCAAAGCTTTATCAACCAAGTGTTCCTGATTACGTGCAAAAGTTCCGGTATAATTAAAGACAGTTCCCAGGTAATTAAAATCGTTAACTATATCTAATATTTTACCATTTATATTGAAAGATACATTTTGTGACAACCGACCCCTTTTTCGAAACACCATTACCTTCGTTTTATCTGTATTAACTTCTAAACTCCATCTATTACAATATGTATATAACAGATTAAGACTGTTTTGTGATGATATCACTTTTGTGACGTCACGTCACAATAATTTTTGTGACGTCGCGCGTAAACAATTAATTTTGTCGGTTTTTCTGTAAAACGTCATTAAAATCTACATAATAAGTAGAACAATCAATTCCTTTGGATAGACATGAAAAATATATTACTCAGATGGGTTGTTATCAGGTTTTTATGCGGAATTTGGTTTTCAATACCTTTTAGAAATGCTTTCATTGTAGTGGTTACACATGCAACACTATTCATGCAAAGATACAGAGGGGACGGGTTCAAAAGCCTGTCCCCTCGGGGAAATCCTTAAAATAGAGAGAAAAGATGAAACAGGCAGCAGGCATTAAGCTGACAATTTCATGAATTTACCAAAGGTTGTTGCAATGTAACCCTTTACAGTCGAGAAAACGTTATTCTTTCCCAATAAAATATATAATTTCCTATGCAAACAGTTTGGAGCCAGATCAGACGCCGGGTAATCAATATTCAGAATTGTCCAAAAGTTGTCATTTTCTTCATTTTATTGCAATGCGTTTGCGTTTCGTTTGCGTTTAAACGGGAAAGAATAACGTTTTCTCAAATGTACTCATTGTTTGCCCCAGCTTGTTTTCAGTATTGAAGTATGATTCCTTACAGCAGAGCGAATGAGCATTCTGCTTTACTTTCACCTGCTTTAAGCTTTTGGGATTTTGCATCGCCCCCAACTGGATACATACAGTATGCGAATTTTGATCGTAACCAGCTGTGGACCTTTCTTTGTATTAAAACACTTTCATCGTCGTCAAAATTAATTTCAAATTCAGCAGACGACTCACAAGTCGTCTAGTGGAATAACTAAATTCACTATGACTTCCGTGCTTATTTAATTCAAACGAACGCCTTGTGAATATTAAGAGCTGAATAGTGTTTGTACATGTACAGTGGAGAATCTGTTATTCTTTTCCAATAAACGCGTTTACGCTAAAACTATTATTTGCAGTGCAAACAGTTTGGAGCCAGATCAGACGCCGGGTAACCCGGCGTCTGATCAGGCTCCAAACTGTTTGCCACCAAGATAAACATGAATTATAAAAATTGTCCAAAAGTTGTACTTTTCTACGTTTTAGTGCTTTGCGTTTGCGTACGTTTGCGTTTAAACGGGAAAGAATAACAGATTCTCCACTGTAAGTGGTTAGTGCCTTAATTCCTATGGTTGTTGAAAGCAGACTAATTACATTAAGCCTCTTTAACCCATTACATTTACTTCATAAACACGTATTTAATATGTTTCTCCACTGAAGGAATTAGTTCCACTTTATACAGTCATGAATATGCACCATACGACATATTTTCTATATTCTAGTACATGGTAGCTTAAATAAAGTTGAAAGTATTAAAGCAGATTGGGTCTTATATAATGTGCATTCTGCTTTTCTTTCAACATGTTTTAAATGATCTAATATCTTCAAAACTAGAAACAGGTTTAAGCAGACTGGAAGTTACTATTAAAGGGAAATATTCTATAGGAGTATACCGTTTTTATACGTTAAGCCTGCTTTAAGCAGCCATCTGTCAGAGCGCAAGGAATGTTTACTATAGCTTTTTATCAGACCACATGAGAAACATGGGAAATTGCTTCTTTTATTAATTGGCCAATGCTTGAAAATGTTCATACAGTGGATAAGATAGAGAGAGATTCCTTTCCAATCAACTTGACAGTATTCAATAAATACGTGTCGGTCATTTAGCTCTGAGCATTTTCCAAAGTAATATTGGCAACCGTATGATAATGCAATAACTTTCCCACCGGCTATTTTGACCACTAAAAATCCGAATTATTTGTTGTTTGCGCTGCGCGTGTGTCAGTTTAAAACAGACTGAAAGTAAAGTAGGAGCTTTTCCGATTTACTTCCACCCCTTGTAAATACCCACTTGATTTGATCCATTTCTCAATTATATACGTATTATGACAAATTTAATTCATTCCACTACTGAAGAAAATAGTTCCATTCTATAGCCTTTAAATCTGGTATGAGCTAACCTAGACCTACCTAAATGCAGGTTGGAAGTAAAGCAGAATGGACCCTAAGGCTTTACTTTCAACCTGCTCTAAATGGTCACAAAAACAGTCTTTTGGGTAAAGCGTTACACAATAGGTTTTTCAATTTTCAATTTATATTCTTTGCAAAACCGTTAAGTACACAGACAAAAAAGCAAGCATTCCTTAGAGTGGTTCTAACAGCGAAATTTGATTGCTTTTAGATAAGATTTCCTTCTGATACTGTCATCTGCATGGCCTATGATTCATCTTGAACAGATGCTGTTCTAAGGAGATGCCACAGCGGAGAAGACTTTATTATCTCCCAATAAACGCGTTTATGCTAAAACAATTTATTTATATTGCAAACAGTTTGGAGCCAGACCAGACGCCGGGTAACCCGGCGTCTGATCAGGCTCCAAACTGTTTGCCATTCGGAGTCCAATAAATCGTAACTTTATGCAAGAAAGTGTCATTTTTTATATTTTATTGCAACGTATTTGCGTTTCGTTTTATTTAAACGGGGAAGAATAACGTATTATCAACTGTAATTATAAACAACCTTGTAACACGTTCATTGACAAAGGAACCTGATTACTTTTCTGTCCCACAGGAAATAAACAGTCAGTATAAACCGTTAGCTCTTTAACTCATACGACCCTGGTTCTTCAAATGAACAATTTCAGTTAAACATAAAAGTCTGGTCTATTTATGACAATTTAGGATTGTATTTCTACAGTTTATTGTAAAATAACAAACAGTACAGATCCTGATCAGAGGGTTCTTTTGGAGTCCTCTGATCAGGGTCTACATTGTTTGCATAGGACAAGATTTATTTTTATATGCAAACTATTTCTGAAGGATGAATATACTTGTCGCTAGTGTTGTTTTGGGTACAATGTAATTAACTGCAAAATGCAATATTACTGATATCGTATTTGCAAACAGTAAAGATCCAAATCAGACGCCAAGTAACTCAGCGTCTGAGTTCGGGATCCAAACGGTTTTACACTTGTATATGATTATCTCAAAATTGCAAACAAATCTAAATTTGAAACTCATTTTAGCAAACAAGTTAACCAAACGTGTATACAAGTATGCTAAAGTCGTTATTTTCTAAATTTGACTGCACTACGTTTAGTTAAGTTTAATCGAGAAATAATGTAGTTGTAGTACACAGTATAAAAATGAAAGTGCGTGAAATGGCATTTACATGTACGAGGGACACTATTAAACGACCTCAATAATCTGTTTCTAGTTTTGAAGACAGTTTCCTACTTAAAGAGGCTCGCAACCGGATTTAGCATTACAAATAGTAATTTGTAAATATATGTCAAATGTTTATATAAATGGGTAAGATTTAGTTTAGGATAAGAAATTCTTTTAAAAAATGCATATAAAAAAAAAAGAAGCTCTGGTGGGATTTGAACCCGTGACCCTTCATTGCGGAGACAAACACGAAAAGGGAACCGCTCAGACCACTCGGCCACGGGCTCTATATTTCTATGGTACCGAATTAATGTACTTGAGTGCGTAGCGATGGATAGTACTTTATTCGGCTCGGGTTTATGTCTGAGCCCGTGTTCAATTTCTGTAGAGAAGCAATAAGAACAACAATACCGTCGAAAGGCGCTATAGAAAAACGATGGAAAATATCTAAAAAACTAAGATTCGATGGCGGTTATTGATACTTTTTTTCGGACTGATCATATTCTTTTAATGTCAGAAGCCCAATAATGCCACACTTGCTTTTATTTGAGTATTTTATTTTATTTTGACAAGTACACCATCCGGTTGCGAGTCCCTTTAAAGCAGGTTGAAAGTATAGCAGAATGTGCATTAGGCTTTGCTTTCATCCAGATGTAAGCTACAACCTGCTAGAATAAAAGAACTATTTCTTATGGTGAATATTCTTGGCTGTATAAAATTTAACTACTTTCTTCAGTGGAAGAATAAATCAAAGGCGTATTTAAAGGGGTATAATTATGTTAAAATACCATTTTATCTAAGGATACGTTGTATATTGAGTGGCAGATAACCCTTTTAGCTTGTTTCTTGATTTGAAGACATGTGACCACTTAAAGCAGGTTGAAAGTAAAGCAGAATGTGCCTTAATGTACATTCTGCTTTACTTTCAGCCTGCTTTAAGCCATTATCTGCTTGGATTTAGAATTTTTTCTTACGGTTCATTTTAGTTTAAACATATTTATTTCCAGAAGTACATACGTATGATTACAATTATGCGTCATGCTACACGTACACTAACAAGACTTAGGAAAATGATTGAAACGAACGAGTTAACTTATTAAGTTTCTCTGCTTGAATGGTTCATTTTCAAGACTGTATAAATTGGAACTATTTTCTTCAGTGGGGGAATAAATCAAGTGTGCTAAAAGGCACTTCTTTGAGGGAAAGGGGTAAACTGAGGATAAAAAACATAAATCTCAATAGGCGAGAATCGTGACTTTTTTATGTTCAATAATTCCAGATTGCCATAACAAAAGGAATAGAACAGGCACTTTATGGACTTGTTATGTAAAATATCGACATATTCATTAGCGTTCTAAACGTTACTTGACTGATATTTGCACACAGACTGGTTCCAGATCAGACGCCGAGTAACTCGGCGTCCGATCAGGACCCAGTCTGTTTGGAACTAGTGTTAAAATCTATTTAGTTTAAAAGATAATCAAACGATATATTTAAAATTAGTTTCCTGACGACAATATTGAAGCAGACGATTTTACAGCAATATAAGGGTTAAGTGTTGGTCATAATGTCTTGCCAAAAACAAATCGATGTCGTGAATCTTTAAAATGGCGGGAAACATGATATCTGCTAAAAATCCATCTGCAACATCCTTCAATGATGAGAGCAATTTTGAAATAATGAAACAGTTGGCGGTCTCTTTAAGTCGTCAAAATTGGTTTATGATTGTTTTAAATTCATTGTTCGAATAAAACAGTGTTTAGGGTTTTATTGGAATTCTGGAACTGTCGGCTTCAAGGAAACATTTGAAGCACATGTTAGACGGTCCACGTGTGATTCAGAACATTAGAAGAATTGACGATACAGTCATTATGCAGCAAAATCTCGATACTTCGAATTCTTTTTAAGTCGAACTTATCCGTATTTCAAAGTTGAAACTTGGCTCAGCCACGTTTTAACTTTGAAATACGAATATTTTCGACATAAGAAATTTTGAGCTATCTAAATTCGGTTGTAGAAATTGGAGTAAATTTGACATAAGCAAGATCGAGTTACTGTGGCAAGACTGTGCTAAGAATTTCTTTTCCTGACAGATATTTTCCTTATTCCGCCTGTGGCTGCCAGCGGCTCGTGTCATGAAACTAGCAATGGTAATTATTAACTTAAGTCATTCACCACTGAAACTTAAAATGGACATTCCCATTTTCCTATTAAGTTCAGTCCATTTTTAGGGTTGTTTTTATGAAATGACAGTGTAGGCACAGCCCTGATTAGAGGGCTCTTGATAGGACAAGTATACTCTTTACATGTGCATTGTTTGCAAAAGACGTAAAACGTGGCACTTTGGGCCAATAAGTAAGTTAAAGGTCTGCCAATGCGACCATTCTAAACCGATCCAGTTATGTCCAGATATTGCAATGAACCTTTCCTAGTATCCAGTCTCCACTGTTTTTCAATTAATATTTAATTACTTGCATCATATATAGATTAAATTACGTTTCCTGGCCTTGAAACTTCAACTTGACAAATCCAGTTTCCTATTAAGTCTAGTCCATCTGATTGCTAGATCTGTTTAGGGGTTATCTTTTATCTTTTCTTCATACATTGTAAAATGACAAACGGTGCAGATCCTGATCAAAGGACTCCGTTAGGAATCCTGTGATCTTGGTCTTCACTGTTTACATAGGACAAGGGTACACTTAATAGGTACACATTTACATATTTCTTACGAATTGCTACATCCAGTTAGTACATTATTTGTTTTGTATGAACTGCCTTTTGTTTTATGTACTTGTATACATGTTGAGGGCCTCATGGAAGGTTGGTCTTTACCAAATGAGTTCTATCTTTAATAACCTTTCCTTTGTTTGTGTTGGAAGATTTCATCATAGATAAACAATGGTGATCTAAAGACACAGCAGTTTTGGTCCATAGGTCAGAATATTTCATATGAAATATCAGTGTAACACGGCGTCTAATCACGGTCTACACTGTCTGCCAATGCCATTTTATTAGTAGACACTATAGGCTTAAATGAGCGAATAGAAGTTGCGAGAGTCTAGAGAAGAAAAAAGATAGTAATTCGAAGAGTTAGTAGAGGGCTCCTGTTGGAGCTTTTGCAATACAGTAATTATTGTAACACTTTTAATTGCTATTCCGGTTTCTACAGAGCTTTCTGCTTTACGTGCATCATGCGTAGTAGACTACCTCCTTCACTGCAAATTTAAACTTTACGTTTTCAGCAAACAGTTTTTATCCAGATTAGACGTCAATCAACTCTGTAAAAAAAATAATATGTACATGTTTATCGTTCTTTGATACCTTTCACTAGCATTATGACACAATAACCCGTCTTACACTGTTATAAAAAAATACATTCGTCCTCTTTCATTGATAAAAATTGGAATTTTATACATTTTTACTATGATAGATAGATATGAGTGTTAAACAATAAATAGTTTGAATCTTGATTTATAATATCCAAACTGTTAGTAATTGTTAGTATTGTCAGTGAAGGGGTTAAAACTTGAGGCGTTTGTATTTATTTTGTTCCCCAAACAGAGAAACTCGTTTATAACGAACTTGGATATAACGAAGTTGAATATAACACAATATTAGATATAACAAAACAAAAGGTACTCCTCATCTCTTATTTATAAACGCATACAGCGCTCCCTCTCTACAACGACATCCAATAGGAGACAAAAAGTGTGTGCGTTGTAGAGAGGGAGTCGTTATAGGGGGGGAGTGGCGTCTGATCTGGATTCAAGCTGTTTGTCATTCGTCATTGTGTTTCTTTCTGTCAATATGTCCTATGTGTGACTTTGGGAAAACAGCAGACAATAGCTACAAGTAGACGATATTGCAGAAGCGAAAGTTTTAGACATATAACTGTATGGGGAACAGCGACAGGATTCGTTGTAAGGAGAGACTCGTTGTTCGGAGGGCCGTTGAAGAGAGTGAGCCCTGTGGTAAATTGGACCTGAAATAACGAAATTTGGATATAACGCAATAAGTCAGACCGTCTCTAAGACTTCGTTATAAGAGAGCTACACTGTATTGCCACTACCCTTTACATACTATAGCACAATTATCTTTTATTTAGTAATCTCTCTATCAGAATGTACTGTAAATGTTTATAATAGCACACCGCCTTTTAACGACTCTCTAGTGAGTTGTAAAGTACACATGCCTATTTATTTATATTGCTTAGCCATCTGTGCATCTAATTGTTGTCTCCAATTTTTTTCGCCTGCAACAATTTTCACAGCCCATTTATTTTCATTTTTTATATCAGAAAATATAACTTGTTTATCAAAAAGTTATGATCCAGATGAGACGCCGAGTTACTCGGCGTCTCATCTGGATCCAAACTTTTTGCAATAGTTTTCACGATTTCGCCAGCAGCGACCAGAAGGGTAATTGTTGTAAGCTTACGAACATCAAGGAGACAAAAATAAACAAAATGAAGAAAACAGAATATATCCGCATGGTATATTTTATTTACACAACATCCATGGCAGTTAATTCTTAAGTATTCTGTACCCACAGAATTGGCCGAACCAGATGTTTTGTGTGGAAAAGCATGTGTATTTTCATGTCTGTCAAAATATTTCTTAAGGATGTCGGTTACTATGACAACTCACCAGCTGCTCTGGGTCTCTAAGTGCATATGCACTTTTTGGCTGTACATGTAGAGGTTTACTGAGTTATGATTTGTATTCTATAGTTTCTAGTTGAATTTGTTGTAACCCATTTGTTATATCATTGTTATTCATCTTATTCATCTAAAGCTAGTTTTGGAGACAGTTAGCTTTGGGAGCATTATACATGTAAAACTTTAGTTGTACGTATGTCTATCCGTCCGTCAGTGCGCGCTCATAATCTAGTGCATGTCATTTTGTGACTAAAATACCTTGTCACATGAGTATAAAACAAACAAACCAGACCATCTCTTGTGACATTAACCTGGTCATTTCTTGTGTCATTAACATGGCCATTAATGGGAATAGGGTTAGGGTTAGCTTCTAGATCATTCTATTCCTAAGTTAGAGCATAAAAATGTTCTGTTATATGGCTAGCCACGCCAAAGGAAAACAAAAGCAATAGCCATATAAGTAACGTTTTGTGAGTTCGTCCGTTGGCATGTACTTGTCCCATTTGTTCGGGTGCATTTCCTATGCGTGTACCACATAAGCTAGATATACCTGGTTTTGTGTGTCGGTATATCTTTGGATGTCTTGGGAAGTGTCCTGTAACATTTTCAGGTCCATGTGACCTTAACCTTGATTCATGACCAAAAGTATAGCAAAATAGAAAAAATTTGTCCGGGCATATTTCCTATGCAACACCAGCTAGGGGTACAAACTTTGTCTTGCTTCTACATCATACGGGTGACGAAGATACCGTAACATTTTCAGGTAACTGTGAAGAGAATTTGTGACCAAACCCCATTTCATGTACATGTAACTAAGGAAATCAATTGTGTTTAATCCAATGCTCCGTAGCTTGTTTCTAGTTTTGAAGACACATGGCCACTTAAAGCAGATTGAAAGTAAAGCAGACTGCACCTAAAGGTGCATTCTGATTTAAGCAACAAGTTGGTAGAATATAGACACTATGGTATGGAAAATATTCATGGCTATAAAAGGAAACTATTGTTTTCAGTGGATGAATAATCTAAATCAGCCACAATGCGTATCTAAGGAGTGAAGGGTTAACCCGTTTGTGCCCACGATCCAATATATGGGACATAGGCAAACAGTGTAGACTCTGATCAGAGTCTACACTGTTTGCTGATAGGAATTTCAATATAAAACAAAATGAAAATGAAAATTTTGACCAGGCATCCCTTTGATAAAAAATGGACTAATCCAATATATAAACATGGAAGAATCCACTGGGTATAAATGGGTTAAACTGTAAAGCTGAAACTCATTGAACCCTGAAACCTCAAAAGGACAATTCTATATAGTGAATCATGTGACTGAATAGGCGTCTGATCTGGATCAAAATTATTTGCAAATGCAAGTCATAAATCGTGCTTAGAATGATGTTGATAAAAGCTAACAAACTAAAATTACCCTGTACCTTTGGAAGTGTAGCCTTTATTTTTGTCTTTGTTGTTTTTCTAAACACATAGCTTTCAGATATCTAAACATCGTCTGCTTCATAGCAGATGAAATATTGGTATCTTAAATTAAGACATATGGAAATGATAGTCAGATCTAGTGCACATACATGTATACCGTCTCGATACTTCGAACTCGTGATATAGTAGTTCGAATATACTCATATTTCAAAGTTAAAACGTGGCTTAGCCACGTTTTAACTTTGAAATACTGGTATGTTCGACTTAAGCGAGATCGACTTATCGAAATTCAACTTACGAAATACTGATACGATCGATTTAAGCGAGTTCGAAGTATCGAGTGTCGACTGTATTTTCATAAAGTTTGCACTCATTTCACTAGCACTAATCTAAGTAGGATCTAAACCAATAAACCCTCATACAGATGTTATACATGTATGAGTCACAATGCCTCAAATTCTACATCTCAGAAAAAGGCAGACGACATTTTTAACCGAGAGAAAGGATTTGTTTTTTTCATTGAATGTTTTGAATTGCTCACCAAGCTTCTGTAAATATTTCCGGCTACGACTGACAGATTCTTGGTTATCATAAGGAAGATGGCATCAAATAACACAGAAAGCTTATCACCCATACGCTAATAGCCCTTATACTGCCTTCATATCGTCTGCTTTGAAATTGTCGTCTGAAATGTATGTCTAATTAATATTTATGCCTTTTGAATTAAAACAAACTTAAAAAAGAGTGTCAAAGAGTTTGGATCCAGATCAGACGCCGCGTAACGCGGCGTCTGATCAGGATCCGAACTTGTTTGCAAATATCAATCAATTCGCGATCGGCAAAGAAAGGGATAACCTTTAACGAACTAGGCCTATAGGTAGGTCTTAGCTTTCGTCTGCGATACTTGTCTGCTGCGAATTTTCTATAGCAATACCATGAGTTTATCTATAGGTTATTTCTGTTAGATACTACTCTCAGGGTGTCAAACAGTTTGGGTCCAGATGAGACGCTATATAACACGGCGTCTCATCTGGATCCCAACTGTTTGCAACATTTTATCGCGAATTCGCTCAAAGAATACTGAAGACCATCTAAGGCGTGGACGTTTCTGAAAGCTCCTTAACTGTTTGTACCCTGATCGGACTTTTTGAATCTTTGAGTCTTCATACGAGTTCGTTTTCGTGACATTTTTTGTTTGTTGAAAATTTGAAAGTTCATTAAGTTGAAATAATCATTAAGCAGACGAAAATTTTCGCCTGGATAAAGATTATCTTCTGATTACATCACAGATGGCATGTAGATCTATGTTATCAGTTTTTCTCTCTCCACCCTTAAAACGTAGCAAAGCTCTTCGTGCAAACAGATTGGATCCAGATCAGACGCCGAGCAACTCGGTGTCTGATCTAGATCCAATCAGTTTGTCACTCGAACCGTATTTCCAGAAACAAATACGGAAAATAGTAAAATGTTGGATACTAAAAAGCTAACGAAACTTTTCACAGAAGATAATATTGTTCAGCGTTCCATAGAGTTAACTCCATGAACTTCTTGGTTTGATGAAGGTCAAACATATGTTAAATGGTCACTCTTTCAATAAGCATTGCTCTCACTAAAGACAGGTTACTGTCTAATACAGGACAAATATAAAACAGAAAGCTGCTGTATGAGCTTTCTGTTTTATTTTTGTCCTGTATTAAGCTACCACTCTGTTATTTGATGATGATTCACAGAGTAAAGTAAAACCTCTCTAATACAACAACTGAAATATAGGCTTATTGATAACATTTAAGACATGTGGCAGCTTAAAACAAGATGACAGAAAAACATTTTATCTCATGCTGTGGTCGTTATATAGAGGTTTTACTGTTTTTTGATTGGCTGTTGAACAAAAGCTTGACTGTGAATGGCATAATCCAAGATTGGAAAAACACATGGACATAACAGAGAGAGGGTTTGATTAATTCTGTGCATGCTGGGTAATTTTTTTCGTCTGCAATAATTGTCGTCTACTACTGTTCTAAAAATAGAAAGTTTAAAATTTCTTTTCAAAACTCGGTCAGGGTGTCAAACAGATTGGATCTTGATGAGACGCCGCGTTACGCGGCATCTCATCAGGATCCAAACTGTTTGCAAAGGTTATCATGATTTCATCGCTAGCATGGTAGGAGTTAAAAACACAGACACGTCTCTGAAAACAGAAGATTTTTTCCGGACTGGGAAAAAATATCAATTTATGGAGATCCTCGGATTATGGGGCTTTAGTGGCAATTCAAATGAAGTTTTATTTACAACGTGCCAACTTAATGTAGGACATGCAGCAGAAATGCAAGAAAATCTCCTTACTTTTGTCCTGAGTCAACACATTATCCCATATATACGCATGTTAATGCCTTTAACCCTTTCACTCTCAATGACGCCTTAAAGCGCGTTTGCAAACAGTTTGGATTCTGATCAGGACCCAAACTGTTTGTCACCCTTATCGATGCATTGCATTTTTTAAATCATACAAAACTAACTTTAAACGTGTTTTACAGACAACAATACTGAAGCAGACGACAATAATGCGGTGAGGATGTAAAAGTATACCGAATAATTTTATCATGAAAGGGTTAAATTATTCCTCCACTGAAAAAAAAATAGAGTTCTACTTTTTACAGCCATGGCTATGTTAACAAAAGTGTTTCTATATCCTACCAGATTGCAACTTAAAGCAGTCTGAAAGTAAAGCAGACTGCGCCTTAAGGCTAATTCTGCTTTACATTAACCCTACATTAAGTAGTCACCTATATGTATTTCAAAACTAGAAACATACTATGGGGGATAAAGGGATAATCCAAGATTTGTGAAATACGCATCCATGGACACAACAGACAGAGGGATTGATTAGAAAAACAGACATACAATGTATCTCTGAAAACAGAAGATTTTTCCCGGACTGCAAACATATTGGTCTATGGAGATTTGAGGATTAGTGAGGTTTAAAGGTCTCTTAAGCCACATGCCAACTTAATGTTGAGAAGTAGAAATGCAAGAAAAAATGCCCCTGACTAATGTCCTGATATAACCCATTACCCAGTGAGTACGTATAATTACTCCTTTATAATTTATTCCTCCACGACAGAAAATAGTTCAACTGTAACAGACATGAATATGCACTATGTATTAAACTGTTTTCTATATCCTAGCAGATGGTAACTTACAGCAGGTTGGAAGTAAAGCAGAATGCGATTTAAGGCGCATTCTGCTTTACTTTCAACCTGCTGTTAGTGGTCACTTGAGCACACATTCGTAGTTATCCGACTGAGCCCTATCAACAGGAATATAACGCACCCTTTACAAGCATGTATTTGCACAGTCATGTGAAGGGTAGAGTTGACCTGTGCAAACAGTGTAGACCTAGATCAGAGGGCTCCTACAGGAGCCTATTTATCAGGAACTGCATTCTTTATCATTCTGCAATATATTGCATAAAACACGTTCATTGGGAAGTAATAATTTATTTATTCCCCTTTGGGCATGTACTTGTAGATTTTATTGCCCGTGACCCTCTCCGATTCTCATTAGAATTACAGTGTAATTAATATGCACACCTCAACATGCAGTATTCGATATCAAAACGACCGTGGCATGTTCATCAGCTAATGGAACCCTTCAATTACCATCAGTTGTATAGTTTTTGACATATTCATACCCCCAGTATCTACAGTGGGGAATAGCAACATTATACTTTCCCGTTTAAACGCAAACGAAACGCAAACACAATTCGCTAAAATTGAAAAAGTGACATTTTTAAAAACATATTCTAACAATCTTTATTAATCTGCCAGGCAAACAGTTTGGAGCCTGATCAGACGCCGGATTATCCGGCGTCTGATCTGGCTCCAAACTGTTTGCAGTGGAAATAATAGCTCAAGCATAAACGCGTTTATTTGGACAGAACAACGTTTTTTCCACTGTAATTTTGGATGTATTCATACCCCCTGTAGTTCTTTCTACCACAAAGTCCCTCTATAACGTCTACTCACTATAAAGTAACGTTTGTTTTGGCATTTGCATGTAACCAGATCTGCGTTTAAAGCACGGTGAAAGTAAAGCAGAAAACTCTTCGTGAAGCTTTCTGTTTTACTTTCATCTTGCTTTTAAATTGTCATATGTCTTTTACCATCAGTGTGTTGTAGGTGTATTAGTAGCTGTGTCTTACTGTACATATTATTCATAATTACAGTGGAGAATCTGTTATTCTTTCCCAATAAACGCGTTTACGCTAAAACTATTATTTGCAGTGCAAACAGTTTGGAGCCAGATCAGACGCCGGGTAACCCGGCGTCTGATCAGGCTCCAAACTGTTTGCCACCAAGATAAACATGAATTATAAAAATTGTCCAAAAATTGTACTTTTCTACGTTTTAGTGATTTGCGTTTGCGTACGTTTGCGTTTAAACGGGAAAGAATAACAGATTCTCCACTGTATTTGCATTACCACAAAGAGCACATATACTGTGTTCAATATATGTTTACAATGATACTATGAATATAAATGATATTAAACCATTCTCTATCATAAAATTGGGCCTGCCAGAATATTGTCTCTTGTTTTATGTCTCAAATTCAGGAATGTCGGCAGTTTGAACCGGAAGCATCGAAATCAGGGTTACATGTATAAACTTTTATACTGATCAGAGACTTCTGATTTAGATCGAAACTGTTTACAAGTGCATGGCCCTGATACTGTTAAGTTAGGTGATAGGGTTACGCATACATGTGAATATATCATAATATGGTTAATTTCTTGACATAATATTCGAAAAATGAGCGCTTTTACAATTAGTCCGCCACAAAAAAAATGTCATTTTTATGGTCAGGTAAATGTCACAATAAATGGCCAGATTAATGTTACAATAAATGGCCAGGTTAATGTCAAAAGAGGTGGCCAGTTAATTTTTACGAAAATACTAAAAAGACCTGCGGACAGATTCTAAAGTTTATCCTAACCCTAAATTCCTTACCCTATGTTTTGGTGGCGGACCAATTGTAAACCCTAGATTCTAGAAAATATATATGAACTGTTTGACACTGTTATCGATAATCCTTAAAGCAATATTACCCTACATCTACCTTTTCAAACGATATTGCATGCAATAATACAGTGGAGAAAACGTTATTCTTTCCCAATAAACGCGTTTACGCTAAAACTATTATTTACAATACAAACAGTTTGGAGCCAGATCAGACGCCGGGTAACCCGGCGTCTGATCAGGCTCCAAACTGTTTGCCACCAAGATAAATATGAATTATCAGAATTGTCTAAAAGTTGTTCTTTTCTACGTTTTAGTGTTTTGCGTTTGCGTACGTTTGCGTTTAAACGGGAAAGAATAACAGATTCTCCACTGTACCTAAGCAGGCGATAATATGACGGTGAAGGGGTAAAACACACCCGCCAGATTTGGCATTGAAAGAATTACATCTAATTTTACTGTTACAGTACTTGTACTTGATAAGTCCAATGATTGAATAAATGTCACTGACATTATACAACGTTTAAGATTTTACTGTTCCTAAAATTCCAACTTGTTTATTTTCAGGAATGTAGATTTGCCAACACCAGATGAAGGTATAAGATATAGTCAACCTACTTGACTAGTCACGTCCCTAGCTTTCAGTCAGCATTGCAGTCATACGGGAACTAGATAAGAAGGTACGCATTTCACCCTTTCCCCAATAGAAGCGCCTTTTAGCGCATTGAAAATATCCATGCACTGAAAAAATAGTTCCATTTTATGCAGTCATTATCATGAACCATAAGAAATATTTTCTATAAAGTAGCATGCAGATATTACCTTAAAGCCGACTGAAAGTAAAACAGAATGTCCCTTAATTCGCATGCTGTTTTACTTTCAAACTACTTCAAGTGATTACCTGTTTTCAAAACTAGAAAAAGGCATGTGATTATGGGTTAACTTATTCAACCCTAGCGACGAGTATACTCATCTCTTACTAAGAGTACATGAGTACAAGTGTCCTGTGCAAACAACGTTTGCTATCATTGGAAAAGGAAATGTTCATTGAAAGTTCCAGAGGTGAATGTGTAAACTTTTAAATACATTTGGGAACACGTTCTCCTTTCCTATTAACCTTTCATGATCAAATCATTCGGGGGATTTTTACCCCTTCACCGCTATATTGTTTATTGTTGTGTGCAAGACACGTTTCTCAAAGTTAGAATTAAGGTTGTATGACTTAATAAATATCGATAAGAGTGTCAAACAGTTCGGGTCCTGATCAGACGCCTTGTTATGCTTTAAGGCGTCATTGAGGGTGAAAGGGTTACGCGCTGGTGTGCTCAAACGATTATTTCCATTGCAAAACAGCTCCTGTAACACTTCTTCTGACCAGGCTCCAGACTGTTTGCCACTCAGATTAGAATAACTCGTCAATACTGCCAAAACAATCTGTCATTTTAGCTCACCGGACGACTTCCAGGAGAGTTTTTGTTGCCATACAGTCGTTGGCGTCTGCGTTCCCGTTACCATTAGCAGTGTCAAGAAAGTGTTTAATTTAAGGTAATCATAGACTGAAGATCGACTTTTTCCGTGTTATCTCGGCATTTTCCGTGTTTAACGGAATATACCGAACACTCCCATATAAAACCTGTACGATAATGTTAGAAAGTATCCGAACGTAGTCCGAAATGTAGCAAATCTCGTCTTGTAAATTGGCATGACCTTCCCCGCACGGGTTCGAATCCCGACCGAGCTAAATATATTTTTCTTTGAAGTATATATCTTTTTTTTTTAAACAAAAAGTTTTCCTTAATCAATGATTAGATGTTTATAAATGCGCCTGGCATTATTTAAAAATATTTACTTATAAGCGAAATGTATTGTTCAGTCTTTATAAAGTATTCAAGGTCTCCAACACTTTTCCGAAGAAAAAAATTAAAAAAATCCAGTCAGGTGCGGCCACATGTCTTCATATTTTGGATTTAGATTGCGTAAGTATTGTATGAAAATTAGCAAGGGGTTTGCTTTGCCCAAGTTTTCATTTTTGTACAAACATACAACCTTTAAAGTCATATAATGTAAAATTGTATGAAAAATATTGCATATTTTTAAAGTCCCATTGTGTTTTCAGACCTTTTCATAATGTCTGAAATACAATAACGGTTAATAATAATGTTTGAACATTCTAATGGGCCAAACTGATCTATGAACTGATGAAGACGGACCTAAATCACCAAAAAAGGGCGATTTAAAATCATAACAAACCGAAAATAGAGCGTCTGCCATAAACCTTACCACACGGCTTAGTATCACGTGATACAGCCGGAGTCAACATCACCGTGTGCAACCGCAATTACCTTCGACGGTCGATCCATCAGTCAGTTAGACTATCACACTTTTTTGTCCGCTCTCTAACTCGAATATCTTTTATCCGATCTTCCACAAACTTGCTGAAAATGTTCATTGATATAAAATCAAGGTTTAGTTTGATTACTACTAAAATCGCATAAGGTGTTTGTGAGTTATTGCCTGTTAATTTATAAAAAATGACTGTTTCAGTCATTTTTGCACTCTAAAACAAACAGTTTTTATCGGATATTCACCAAACATGCTGAAAATATTTATTCATATAAAATTCAGGTCTAGTTTGATTATTACTAAAATCGCATGTGGCATACCTAAGTTTTTGCCCTTTATGTATTAAAAAATGACTGTTTTCAGCAAGGTTTGCTCTCTAACACAAATACGTTTTATTGGATCTTCACCAAATTTGCTGAAAATATTTATTGATATAATATCAAGGTTTAGTATGATTACTACTAAAAGCGCATAAGGTATATCTAAGTTATTGCCTGTTTATTAATGAAAAATGACGGTTTCAGTCACTTTTTGCACTCTAACACATACAGTTTTTATCGGATATTCATTAAACTTGCTGAAAATGTTTAAGTATATAAAATTTAGGTTTAGTTTGATTATTACAAAAATCGCATGTGGCATATCTGAGTTTTTGCCCTTTATGTATTAAAAAATGACTGTTTCAGCATTTTTCAGCAATAACTCAGACATGCCTTATGCGATTTTGCTAGTTATTTAACCTGACCTAGATTCTATACTAATAAACATTTGTAGCAAGTTTGGTGAAGATCCAAAAAGAAATGTTTGAGTTAGAGAGCGGACAAGGCTGAAACAGTCATTTTCAGCAAGCTCAATGTATACATTCTCTATAGGTTTATTTGACCGTTTACCCACAGTGAAAGATATATACACGTTGTTATTGAATCTCATAGTGTTTAACCCTGTGCCTACTTTACGGAGTTTACAAACTATTTGAATCTAAAAAGACGCCGCGTAACGTGGCGTCTCATCTGGATCCAAACTATTTGACACTCGTCTTAAGCTTTGTTTAATTACAACAATGCATAAATCTAAACTGAACACATTTTGCAGACGACAATGTCGAAGCAGACGTCTGTACAGCAGAATAAGGGTTATCCAGATGTTCCAGCTAAACATGTAAGCGAGAGTAATCTGAACCAATCTAACATTTTCTCACTCATTTCAGCACCGAATGCTATGGTGTTACTACTGATTAAACCGTCTATTCGAGACACTTTTAATGAGTATGACACCATTGGGTTTAAAAGCAGAAATAAAGATTTACGTTTTCGAAATACTTCCGTTTTCTGGAGCCCTGTATTTGCAGAGTTGTCCTTCTTTCCATTCACAAGGGAGGCTTTTTAATTGGTGCTAGCACAAAAATATTATAAATAAAATTTAAAAAGCGAATTGCTTAGATAAAACCGGTTTTTGTGAAAGAATCACGTCCCACATAGTTCAAATGGGACCCCAAACAACCGTTTTATGCAGGTTTCTCAAAAGCACAATGCGGCTTTAAGAGGACGGTTCAGATATTTTAATTTTTCACATCATATGATGCAAATATTGGGACAATAACTTTAATTTTGTGATGTTCGCGTCTTCTGGCATAGGCATGACATAAAAAATATCAGTTGTTAGGTAAGAATAGGTCAAAATCACCTTTCAGGAATATTGTCTTTTAATTTTCACGCATATTTTCCTACCTGTAAGGCTATATACAATATTTCAAATATTTTCGAGAAAAGGTGGCGGAAAGCCTTCATATTTCACACAAGACACGGGAATTACATGTAGTATCAATTCATAATATCATTTTCACATTACAATTACCCTATCTTCAGTGTTGGAAAACCTTAAGAAATGAACTGAATTATTTCGGCGTTTAAGCGAAATAAACGACATAAAATGATCGGCAACTTCCATGAATCGCGCTAGCGATTCATGGAAAAATTGCCGATCATTTTATGTCGTTTATTTCGCTTAAACGCCGAAAGAAAATCAGTTCATTTATATTTACATTATATTTACTGTAATTTCCAAATTTAAGTTATTAACCTTTAATTAGTACATGTATGCGTGTATTTTTAATCCATATTAGATGTTGTTAATACGAATGATGTGTACTCTGAAAGGAACAGCCATAACCACATTACTCAGGCAACGCAAAAAAATGATTCTTGGAGAGCAGATCCATAAGTCCCACCTCCTCTGCGCAATATATCCACAAGTCCCGTCCTCTCGATAAATTGCGTCTATACGAACTAAACGTCTTTTATTTTCCAATAGAACTGAATGGGGCCAATGTAAATATGTATATTTACGTATATGCCCTTTGACTTACAACTTTCATATTTGCAGCGCACAAGCCTGGGGAAACGACCTTTCTATCCATATAAAAATGGTGACCATATGACATTGGCATTGTCCTTGACCTTAGCGATTGCCTTTAAGTTTCGAAATATGCGTTTAAGTTTTGAATATTGCTCACAACTACTTTACCCTTTGACCTACAGTTTTCATACTTGCAGCACACATACCTTAAGACAAGAACTAAGCTATGGAGGGAAAGATTTGTTACAAATTTGAGTGCTAACTGAAGAATACTGCAATAATTGTTAGTTTGTTGTGCTCCACTATTTAGCATTGTATATTTATCGTTTCAGCAACTGACGCTTAAATGAGAAGCCATTATGAAAGGAATCCATATCTGTCATTCCATCTTTATTACAGTCTGTAAGTACGCTTTGGCGTAACTCAGTATCTTTACTAACTTACTTCATTTTTTCCAATCAATTCAAATTCTAGTGATATTAAACATATACAAATGTACAATGTACATATCCATATAATATATACACATTGATATGTACATGGCTTATAACAAAACTTGACCAAGAAATACATTTTACAGTATATAATTTATTTATGTTAACCTATTTTAACAGATTATCACATGTTTAAACAAGAACTGTGTCACTGGATCCAAACTGTTTGACACTTTGGTGATTGTTTCTGAACAAAAATGCAGTATCAATATATATAAACTGCTCTTTTCTACTATATTTTGGAAAAAGGCCCTTAGAGGTCGAAATATTAGAAAAGAGCAGTTTATATATTGATATTAATTTAATTCCCTAACTAGAATATTGATAAAAGTATTACAAAAATGCAGATAAATCAACTCTTAGAATTAAAGCAGAGGGCAAATTTAGAGGTTAACCCATTAAATGCCGTACCCCGGGTGCAATAATTATTTGCACACAGTTGGGATCCTGTTCAGCCGTAACGCGGTTATTCTGCAGTAAATTGCTGAAATTAATTTTTAAACAGATGAAATTATTACATGAAACGTGTGAGATTCCCAAATAAACTGTGTTAAGTCTATTTCGTCAGTTAAATTTCGATAAATCAAACACGCTTGGGAAGAACGTAAAACGTGGCTAGGCTACGTTTTAACTTTGAAAAACAGTTATGTTTAACCCAAGCCACTTCGAATTATTTACTCTACAGTAAAACCTTTCTATTACGACCTATAAATTAACAAACTCATTCGTTTTTAGGCACGTGCTTGCTTTAAGCAAGATGCATGTACAATTAAAGCAGAATACTCATATTTTAGTTTGCTGCTTTACCATTTTCTTGCTTAAAACTTGACTATGTGATCATTTTCAGCGACCGTAATACTGTACATATATTTGTAAACCAACTACTTATTTTCTAGATGCCGCATGTCTTCTGAACACATTAAGCGCTAGCACCACGGAATCCAGTACCACCGACACCACTACAACAACAGTCATACCAAACACAACAACATTCATACCATCCACAACATATAGTAGTCCCTCAGAATCTACACTCGCCCAGGACTCAACAACAGTCTCAACGCAATCGACAACTGTGACTACCACAACTACAGCGACTACACAAACATCACAGCAGACTGCTGCTACATCAGATCAGCAGGATGCAGAAACAACCAATGCAACGACCACAATGTCTTCCCAAACAAATCCCACTGCCACAGGCCAGCAGGTTGAAGAAACGACCAATGCAACGACAACAGAATCTTCCCAGATAAACCTTACTACAACTATAACTCCTAGCAATACTGACTCAACAAATTCATCGGAGGTAACATCAACGACAATGGCACCGACCACAACAACTATAGCAACAGGTGCCATCGCTACATCTTCCGCTTCCACTACTACATCATCTACATCTACGTCATCTCCTACGTCCGCTAGTTCAGCCTCTATGACGTCATCTACCTCACGTTCACAGTCCGCATCGTTTCCAAACGCTACAACCACTTCTAATTCATCAACGCCAAGTAGCTCTGTTTCGACGATGGCTACTACAACACCGATGACAACTACTGCCTCAAACGCTTCAGATGATACCAACCAGTCCAGCACAGACGCTTCTACAGGTATGCCTTGACTTTCCTTATACGGTCGAACATAGATAGCTCGAACATGACTTTTATTTTCAAGGTTGAATTTCAATAATTAGAGAGATGTACAGCAGAGAATATCAATTACAGAACGCATATTTACCAATTCATCGTCTGACAGAGAACAAAGTTTAGTAGTTTACACAAGAGAAATTACAACAGAAACGGTTGGTGAACACGATTGTCTAAAACAGATATGAACTATACGAACAATAGAAATTAAGCTACAAAAATAGAGTCAGTGATTGGTAAAAAAATATAATGTATAATAGACAAGCAAGGCCGGTGTGCACGATACAAGCGAACCTCTATAGTTCGAGCTCGCTGAAGCTGAACAGAACTGTATTTCAAAGTTATAACGTTGGGAAGCCATATTTTTACTTTGGAATATTGTTATGTTAGACTTAAGTCATTTCAAGTTATAAAGTTTCGTTTTTATATGATATAGATATATCTTACAAATGTGTTATGTTATGATTGTTACTCTCAAAAGTATAAGCGGGAAGTCAATCAATTACAATGTAACACATTTCTAACATACAAAAAAAAAGGTTCCAACGGAAACGTTTTAAATCAATATGTTCCTGCATTGAGCTACCAAATGCCTTTATGTTTACTTTGTTTAATCCGTTAGACATATTTTACATAAAATGGGACAAGCTTATATTGGTACATTACTATTTGTGATTACTTTATTGAGGTGACCACTACGTGTAGTTTAGGTCCTAAGAGAATGAACCTCACGTATAAAGAAGTCCTCGGGACCGTGTGATGTATTTCGTTATATCCAAATTTCACTATATCACGTCTGTTTTACTATACGTTAATTAGAGATAAGGAATATATTTCAGTATTTTGTTATGTACTGTGCCTCAAACACCTGATAATTAACATAATTTAGTTGTTATCATAGAGAGGTTTTACTGTATATATAATTTCATTATTAGTGAGCTTCATTGTACATTTTCTGTTTAGCGAGTACACCCCAGAACATGACTGAGGTCCAATTAACCACCGAAGTAACCAGCAATGTTACAACGAAGACATCGACCAGTAGTTCCACACAGGCCTCATCAACTACACCCTCCACCTCCACCTCATCATCATCAACAACAACCTCGTCTGTGTCATCCATAGCACCATCAACAAATTCTGTATCTTCATCATCCTCAACCATGCCATCACACACATCTACCGAGGCGTCAGTTTCTTCGTCAACTACATCCAAAGTGACCAACAGTTCATCCATTTCAAGTACATCCTTCAACGACACAAACTCATCTACAAGCTCCTCCTTAATATCTTCATCAGAATCACCCATAAGCTCATCAACATCTTCAGCACTTTCAACATCTAAAGCATCTTCAACATCTTCAACGACGGCAGTAAGCAGCACTTCTACACAAAGTAGATCAACAACAACAAGCAGGCCTTCATCCACTATCATGTCTTCTACATCGGGAACAGATGCCACTACTGAGATGTCGGTAGAAGGAAGAGCAATTGTGAAACTCAAAAGTGATATATCCGCTCTCAACGACAAGATATCTGGTACGTATAGTAGGGAAGACATTACAGTCGAACTTCGATATAACAACCTTGCTTAACTCGAATTATCCGATATTTCGAAACATGAGTTTGCTTTATTTCAAGCTTGATTTAAGAGAACATACCAGTATTTCAAAGTTAAAACGCGGCTTAGTCGCGTTTTAACTTTGAAATACGGATATGTTCGACTTAACCGAATTCGAGATATCGAGAGTTCGACTGTATTCTTTCCTAGTGATCGCGTTTGTGCTAAAATAATTATTTCCGTTGTAAACAGTTTTGAGCCAGACCAGGCGCAGATTTACCCTGTGTCCTACCCAGCTTCAAACTGTTTGCCACTCAGACAAAATAAAATGATTGTACGAACTCTAGCAAAAACTGTTTTCGACATTGCTTTGCGTTTGCGATTCGTTTGCGTTTAAACGGGAAAGAATAACGACGTTTTCGATGTATGAAAAACATGACAATTTTATATTTGTAAGAAACTAGCTCCCATCTTACCATTAAATGGCCGATTTAAAGTTTAGTCAACTCTGTATTAATCTTTCACCTAATAGCCTGTTTCTAGTATTGGAAATAGGCGACTCACAAACATGGCCGCCAGAGGGCGTGGTCGTTTTCAGCGTTCGGTATTATCGATTCAAAAGTTAAAAACCTTCTAGAAGTTGTATTTGTTTCTACTTCTTTATGAAATGTTGTCATTGTCTTGTCTTGTCTTTGGTAATAAATACATGTATATAGGTCATACATGAATATAGCTTTGCCAGTTCATAAAGTAGATAAAATCGCCGAAAAAACTTTTGCCACTCGAGGGGTCATTTGTTTCGTCCAATCTTCTCAAAACTTGCTTAGATTGATTATCTTGAATTATATGAGAATACGGGTACTTAAGGTAAAAAAGTAGGTCAGTAGGTCAAAACATATAAAACAATTATGTAGGAGCCATATTTTAAGCCGCGAATTCGTTAAACTTACTTTGAATGATCATATTGACAATGTCTAGGCAGTGTAGTTATATAGATTACTTGGGGTCAAAATGTAAGTCAGTAGGTCAACTCATAGGAAAAGCTTCAGATTACTCTAGAGTCCACATTTTGATCGTAATTTCATGAGACCAACACAGAATTAACATCTTCACAAAATCTAGGTCAATAATGGATATGGGTTATGTCGAACAAAAAGTAGGTCAAATCATAGAAAAAAACTCCTGAATACTTCAGGTGCCATATTTTAACCGCTGCTTCATGAACTTTTCTAAACATAATTAACTGGACGAAATTCAGGTAATGCATGAATATGACGTATGTCAGGTCAAAAAGTAGGGCAGTAGGTCATATCACGCTAAAACATTATGAGCATTGCAAACAGTTTGGCGCAATATTATCCGTGTTATCCCCATTTGCGTTTATTGTTCGTTTAAACGAACAAGAGCAATAACGTATTCTCCACTGTACCGGACTACTTTGATTGTTACAGACTTGGAAGACGAGAAGAAGACGTATGAATATGCAATATATGTGATGGCAGGTGTGCTTGGACTCATAGCAGCCGTCATTCTGACGTCACTTATCGTCAAAAGGTAAGTACAATATGCCGCCTGCTCGAATATGACTATTTATTTCACACCTACATATAGAGTCAACCAAATGGAAGCTCCTCCTACCACGTGACGATACAAGAGAAACATCGGTCAATTTCGGTACTCTGTGTACATAGCACTCAGCAATTCTTGTCAAATGATGTCCATACCGAACAAGAGATCTAGTTGAAACGTACCCAAACCAAAATGTACTGAACCAATACGTACCGGCATCTTGGTCAAAACGTATTGAACCAAAATGAAACCAAGCCAAAACGTACCTTCCACCATAGTTAAAACATACATGCATGTACTTATATAGTCAAAACGTACTCATGTATGTATAATAATTTATTCATTTCAATCGAATAAATCTGTTTTAAAACTATATGATCTGATACGTTTAAACGTTACCAGTTTGTTATTATGTTTAAGCATTACAGTGCAATAGGGTTGATAGGTGCATGGCCAGGTAGGCGCCTCTTCGTCAAACTGGCGTCTGGTTGCAAACGGAATGCAATGGAAACAACTGTTTTAGATTAAACGTGCTAATAAGGAAGGAATAACAGCACCTCAACTTTTGTATTCTGTTTTATATTTCAGGTGCAGAACCAAGAAATCTTTCTTTGAGGACATAGATGCTGATATAGAAAACCCTACGGTAAGATCAACACGATTGCAGTGCTACTTAACCATATCTCCTGACTTTTGGGAACGGTTCTTTACGGTGTCCTGTGAGTGCCACCTTAAATGTCGCACTCTAAACATTCGAAGAATTGTCGTTCCTTCGCATGTTATAAAGGGCGATTTTTAAGATGACACAAACAGGACACCGTAGTTCTTGCTTATCTTAATTCTTTGACTGCTAATCGCGGCTTCACATGAATTTGCAATCAATTTTGATCTTGATCAGACGCAGGGTCATTCAGCGTCTGTTCAGAATACAAAATGTTTTAGAAATCGCGTGGGCAAGAAAAAACGTATACATATATTAGAATGAATTTAATAGCTTTGTATAGACGACAAAGTCATGGTTACTTCAGTATTTAGGTATTTAAGCTAAAACAACATACATGTAAAATTTCTCTATAACGACCACTAAATTATGTTAATTATTAGGATGTTTACAGTAGGTGACCGCTTAAAGCAAGGTGACAATGAAACAGAAAGCTCCTATAGGAGCTTTCTGTTTCACTGTCACCTTGCTTTTAGCTGTCACAACTCTATTATTGTAATCAATTAGCCTTCGTTTTAGTGGTCGTAATAGCGAGGTTTTACTTGTATTTTTAAAAAAAAACACAACAACAACAAAAAACAACAACACTCTTTTGACGCTGAGTAATATTGTCGTCTACAACATCTGTCGTCTGTTACTATTCTGAAAAACGACTATTTTTCAATTTTCTTAAAAAAGTCCAGGGTGTCAAACAGTTTGGTCCCAGATGAAACGCCGCATTATGTGGCGTCTCATCTGGGTCAAACATGTTTGCAAACTTAAATACAATTTTGCCGTTAGCATGTTAGGTTCTCGAATAAATAACTTCAGTATAAGTTTACAGTACATACTCCCTTCCTTGCATTCATGACTAATGAAATGGGGCTGTAATTCTTCTGTTCATTAATGCAGGATTGGCGCTTTGAAATTGTGACATCTATTTATCTCTAATAACCTCTATCTGCTAATCAAAATCTGACGCGCTTACAGACATATTGGACACAGACTATTTGTTATGCACCTGATTAGGATCTAAACTGTTTGATATTAGTATTGATTCAGTTTAAAGTTGAATTTGCAAGACGGGCAGACGATAATTTTGAGGCAGACGACAATACGGCAGAATTTCAGCGCTCTCTCTCTACAACGACACCCAACGGGAGACATAAATTGTGTGCGTTGTTTGGAGGGAGTCGATATAGGAAGTGAAATTGCAAATCTGTCAAAATGTCAATTATTTCACTTTGAGAAAAACAGCAGATGACAATTTTAAGCAGAAGACATTGCAGCCGTGAATAGGTTAGAAATGATTTTCCTGTTTAGGGAACTGCGACCAGGGCCGTTTTAAGGAGGGAATCGTTGTTGGGAGGGGCGTTGTAGGGAGAGAACACTGTAGTTTTATTGCGGTTGACAGTGCTTTTCCTGTATGCATCTCGTGTTCTACATCTTAAACAGCGGAGAAGACGTTATTCTTTCCCAATAAACACGTTCATGCTAAAACTATTATTTAGATTGCAAAAAGTTTGGAGCCGGGTAACCAGGTGTCTGACCGGGCTCCAAACAATTTGGACTCTAATCGTAAGAATTATGATAACTTATGATAAATTTCTACATTTCATTGTTTTGCGGTGCTTCGTTTGCGTTTAAACGAGAAATTTTAACGCTTTCTCCAATGAATTTTTAAACAGTTAACCTTTCGCTCTTAATGACGCTTAAAAGCTCGTTTGCAAACAGTTTGGATCCTGATCAGACGCCGTCTGATCAGGATCCAAACAATGACTAAATTAATATCGATACGAGTGTCAAACAGTTTGGATTCTGATCAGACGCCGCGTAACGCGGCGTCTGATCAAGACCCAGACTGATTTCAAACGCGCTTTATGGCGTCATTCAGAGTGAAAGGGTTAAGCGAAGTTTACTGCATTCTTAACTTTCTTTCGCTTCACATTCTCTTCTGTCTTCGTCTTTTTCAGTGGAGACGTCCAAAGATGCCTTTCAACGGAGAAAATAGGGAGATATCTAATTTCTTTGATCGGACTAGTAAAGCCCCCTTTAATAATGCCGGTGAAACGAACTTTGGACCATCAAATTCCTTTAAGATTTCCTAACAAATAATGATTGTGTTCCTTTGTCCACCACAAAGTGCTAGACACTTCTTGCTGTGATATTTATGTTGTCGGAAATATTATTTAAATGTATTTTTACAGTGCGGTTTCTTTCACGATTTATAAACTTCTGGGTAAAAGTATGCATTCTTACAATGAAGGGCTGTCGTTAAGGTACCGGGACACAAAATAGCATTGGTGTAGTCGAAAGAAGATCCCGAGAAATAGTGCCATTGAAGCGTTTTAACTCAAAGAAGCGTCTTGCCATAGGACCTTCACTGTGTTGTGCTTTTGATGTCACACGTGGGTGCCATAAACTATACTTAGCAAAACTGCTAAGTACCCCAAGGCTATTTTTTGAATTTCTTTTTCATGGATGGTAATAACGTAAAGGGTTTTTCTGATTTAGTTTTCTCACAAATATTGTTATGTTTTCCATATAGTAGTTGAAATATGATTATATTTCTTAAATTAAAAAAATCTTTATGTTTTCACCATACATGAAAAAGAAATTCAAAAATAGCCTTGGGGTACTTAGCAGTTTTGTTAAGTATACATACAAGGCATTTGTTATCATAGTAGGGGGTTATGTCGAAATTATGTATTTAGTCCAGTTCATACTACAAACGGAATAAAATATACCACGTGAGCTTGCTTCGTGCAGAGCACGACATTGCAAACAGTATGAAAAAATAACTTGTAATTTGTATAATATTATCATGGACCAAATTTGGTTTCTCATCATCGGGGAAATGCACACAAACTGATAATGGGACATTGTTTAAATACAAGTTGAGATTTATTTGGCGCAATTAGAGCTAACACATTGATCACAGAGTGACGAGTATATTCGTTATTTACAAACAGTGTACCTTAACACATTGAGCCCTAGTGACGCATATATGCGTCATCTACCAAAAGTGTACCTATAAAGAGTACACTTGTCTAATGCAAACAGTGAAGTCTCTGATTAGAGGGCTCCTACAGGAGCCCTCTAATCAGGGACTTAACTGTTTGTCATTTTGTAATGTATTATAAAAAACAACCCTAAATAGTCTAAAATGGACCAGCCTTTATTGTAAACTGGAAATGTCCATTGGAAGTCTCAGGGGATAATGAATTAATATGAAGACTAGACTTGTGCTATGCAAACAGTATAGCCCCTGGTCAGATGGTTCCTATGTATGTATGAACTCTCCGATCAGGATATGTACTGTTTGTACTTTTGCAACAAATAGTAATACTCATCTCTTAATAGTCGAAAGTGGACTACACCGAATTGGATACTGAAAATTTTCATTTGAAGATTCATGCAGCAATGATTAAAAGAGCAACTTCTCTGAAATACCAAATCATGCCTTCTTTCGAGTAGAGACACACGTAAATAGTAAATGTTTCGTCATTTTTTACGGCCGTATATAATCATCTCAATCGTTCTGCCTTTTCATAAATATGTATGCCTTGTGTATCGGTAATTTGGTGTTTGTGTGTTAGTGTGTGTTTGACCAATAATTATTATCATTAATATAGGAGAAATGGCAAATAACTTTAATGTGGTGAATGTGTGCGAAATAAAATTAATGTTATATTGCACTATATCATAATTATACAGTCAAACTTGTATTAAATATCAGTTGACATTTTTATGCTCCTACACAAAATAGTGGGGCGTATTGTTTTAGTCTGTCTATTTGTCTGTCTGTCTGCAACTTTAATCGTGATCATAGCTTTGGAACTGTATGTGATAGAGACTCCATATGTTGCATGTGCACTCAACTCAAGAAGTTCTTGTGCTCAGTACAACTTGGGCCATGTATGATAAAGGTCAAGGTAATTCAGAGATCAAACAGACTGAATTTAACATTGTCCATAACTTTGAAACAACCTGTGATCGAGACTTCAATATTAGGTAATGTGTTGGTCTCAGTACAAGTTCGGTCATGTCAGACGAAGGCCAATGCCATTTAGAGGTCATCTTCACCTCAGGGAGCATAGTGCTTTACAAACACATCTTGTTTTCAATACTTGCAGGTAGTTGCTTATTCAATCAGGATAAGAATAATGCAGACAGCTTAGAAATACATGAACTTTCTGCATATTTTTATTTTTGCATTAACTACATGTATTTGCATGCACTGGCGGATATGTCCTACAGTGATTACCTCTGCAAAAAGTTTGGATCAGGATGAGACGGTGCGTAATTCGGCGTCTGATCATGATCTAAAATGTTTGACACTCTTACCCTGCTTTGAAAAGAAATTTAGAAAATCCAGTGTTTAGAACAATAGGAGACAAAAATTGTTTCAGACGAAAAAATACCCAGCATGTTAAGTTGTTAACAGTTAAGCATTTATTGTATTTTGTAGTTCAACGTTCCTTTAGCGATTGGTCGCTTAACCCTTTGAACCCTTGTCCCGCATATTGGCGTCCTTTGCAAATAATGTACATGCGAATAGTACACTCGTCCTATGCAAACAGTGAAGATCCAGATCAGAGGGCTCATAAAGGAGCCCTCTGATCAGGGTCTTCACTGTTTGGCATAATGCCAAACATTGACAAAAACAACCCTTAAAAGTAAAAAATGAAGTAGACTTAAATGGAAATTGGAACTGTCCATTTAAGGTTTCAGGGAGGAAATAGTTAATACAATATTGACTGTTAATTAATATACTATGTGTTTTAATGTAAATGAAATTTATTTATTCGTGACTTTTATATACAATTATAATGCTGCATAGAGGTATGTACATGTTTTTAGTTTACTTGCATGATGGGGCACAACTTCTTTATTTGTGTGTTGCTGTTAATTAAATTGTATCCGTTTTAGATGGAACACTGCCAACCCGTTTTCGTAGAAAAATAGTACTGAAAAGTCCAATATTTACATAAAGGCTAGCTTATATCTGATAAAAATAATATTTTTGACGTATATTGTTTTTCAATGGTTTACAACTAATGCCTAACAGTGTTCTTGCTTCTTAGTGCAGCACTGGTTTATTCTTAACCCTGGCTAGGAAAAGATATGCCTGTGTGAATAAAAGGTGGCAATAGTAATTAAGTACCACAAAGACTGAAACCAATCTAGGGTAAATTTTACTTTAAGCCTTTCACTCTCAATGACGCTTCAAAGCGCGTTACCAAGCAGTTTGGGACCTGAGCAGACGCCGCGTTACCCGGCGTCTGATCAGGACCCAAACTGTTTGACACTCTTATCCATATTTATTCAGTCATACAACATAAAATATAACTTTTTAAACGCGTCTTGCAGACAACAATAATGAAGCAGACGACAACGAAGGGGTAAAACTCTCACGAATAATTTGATCATTTTCACCGTCAAAGTCGCCTAAAATATACCCTGTAAACAGTTTAGACCCTGATCAGACGCCACAAGGCGTTTGACACTCGTGTCGATATTTCTCAAGTCATACAACAAACTTTGAAAATCTAACTTTGAAGTGCGATCTTGAAGACAACATTACTGAAGCAGACGACGATTTAGCGATGAAGGATTGAAAGCCTCACGATTGATTTTGCGCTAAAAGATTCAGTTGTTATATAGCTTGCTATATGCACCGAACGCACATAAACCTTGGCACTATAAACAATATATGTCTGCACAACCAGTCGCCTTGAGCAATATACAGATTGTCTGCAATTTCTCGTGGGAAACATTACCCGAGTGTCAAACTTTGATCCTGATGAGATAGTTGCTAATAAACTTGTTTGATTGCTTATTACAAGCAATTCAAAATGACAAGTTTTCATAACCATGTGACTGATAAAAAGACGATTCATAATCAGGGGAGATGACTAGTGATATCTAAAATTTTAAGCTATACGCAGTTATCTTTTTAAGAGTTATCTTTTTTGACTGGCTAAATATTACTTTACATGTACACATGACAGAGATATGTTCCCTTTTAAAATATACCTAGATTCTAATACTTTTTACACTTATGAGTCATTTACAGCAGCTTAATTTATTCGGGATCAAACAAATTTTATTTCGGTTTTCCGAAAACATACCAGGATACTTATCCAGATATGCATGACACAGCATGGTGTATATCAGAGTCCTAGATAAGGAGAGTATTACAATTTCTAAACTTCTTCATTTTCTATGGTGTGACTACTCATTAGAATCGTCTCTTCGAGACGATTCTAATGAGTAGTAACATCATAGGGTGTAATTCAGAAATAAAGATTTTAGTTTTTGAAAACTCCCCTTATCTGTAGCCCTGAGTAAGGCTCACTTATAACGGATTCCTATTGACCGTCTTGATTTCTTTCGTAATACATGTACCAAAATTTCGTTAGGTCCATTTTAATTTATACGTTTTCAGGGATGGGAAATACATTTTAGTCGTTATATCCAATAGTTCGTTATATCCAATTTCGTTATAAGCGAGCTTCACTGTAATTGGTTAACTCACTGTTATCTAGAACCCTGGTCTACATGTGCTATGTGTAAATGTTCATATGTGTTAGTATAATTTGGCCATGCCATGACAAAACCTGTCTTATTGCATTGTAAACAGTGTTGAGCAAGGCTATCTATACTGTTTAACACCCACATGCGGCGAAAGCATTTCACATAGCTGTATTATATATATGGTATATGGCAGTGTAGAAAAAAATCAGGTACAAAGGCTGGGATGACAACAGTACATTTGGTCAATACAATGTTGCAATGCAGAAAGACAGGTTTTGTCATGTAAGCGTGCATATGTTATAAGTTAGCACGAATATAGACAGTGTATTTATTATAATGAAATAACATATTTATAAAACATTTTAACAATCATAGGACAGTGTTGTTTATTTTCGTGTCATCGCATACCATGTCCCCATTGAATTCCCTTTTGACGCCTTTCCATATATTCCTCATGTTAATGTCACTTCTTGGTCATACAGTGGAGAAAACTTTATTCTTTCCCAATAAACGTGTTTACTCGAAAACTATTATTTACATTGGAAACACTTTGAAGCCAGATCAAACTGTTTGCTACTCAGATTAATATGAATAGTCAGAATTGTCGAAAACTTGTCTTTTTCTTCATTTTATTGCAATGCGTTTATCTTTCGTTTGCGTTTAAACGGGAAAGAATAACGTTTTCTCCACTGTATCAAGTCCAGTTTAGGGTCCGTATGATTCGTTTCCGACATTATGTCAGCTAGATGATTGAAACAGGCTTGAAGTGACGCAAAATCTCCCTTTTGGATGTTTCTGCTTTACTTTCAGTCTGCTTTAATCATTTCTAAGCACGCGTATCGAGAAAACATATCACCTCCTTCACTGTATGATTTGTTATTTGTTTAACGTGCTTTGTTATATACCTATTGATGATTTATAGAGATTTCTCAGTTAGACAAATTTCATATGTGTCACAGTTGATATCATCACTAGTGATGATATCACTTTTGAATTGACGATATCAATTTTGTGACGTCACAATATCTTTTGTGACGTCATGCGTTAAAAAAATAAATTTGTGTTTTTTATTTGTAAAGACGTCATTAAAATGTATATAATAAATAGAATAATCAATTCCTTTGGGTATATATGAAAAATATTCACTCGAATGGGCTGTTATCTGGTTAAAAAACTCGTCCTGCGGACTCGTTTTTTAACCAGATAACAACCCATTCTCTCGCGCGGACTCGTTTTTTAAAAAGATAACAACCCATTCTTGTGATATATTTTTCATATCTATCCAAAGGAATTGATTATCCTCTATACATCTAATTTACAGCGAAAACGCATGAGAGTACCATTCTCCATGGACAGCCAGGAGCTAAGAGATTTTCATTTAAACATGACGTCCACAATGGACACATTTTCCGAGCCACATGAAGACCTAAGACCAAGGTCCAGGTTTAGCATGTTTGAAGACCATTCCCCTGATGTCGAACCTTTGGAAGATAGCGCCCCTCCGACAAAGACACCCGATGAAATCGACCTAGATAAAAGAACTTCCGGTGACGGGGCTTCTGGGAAGACGGGTTCTGTTAATATGGCGGCAGACGACCCTGTCACATCAGATGACAAAGAATCTGAAGTAACGGATAACGATGTCCCATCGCAAGACCTTGAACCATCGCCAGGCGACTTTGCGGATAAAGTAGAGTTAGTTTAATAATATTCGTGTAAAGTGCCCCATCTCTATAACATCACCCAATGGGAGACAAAGATTGTGTGTATTTTTCAGAGGGAGTTGTTATAGCTTGGAGTACCTAGCATGCCTTGCCTTACATTTGCAAACAGTTTGTCACTCGTCTTTATGTTTCGTCTGCCAAAATGTCCAATACGTGTCTTTGAGAGAACGGCAAACGACCATTTAAAGCAGACGATATTGTAGCAGGGAAAGAGTTTGAATATGTAATTGTACATACTGAGAAAATGAAGAATAAAACTTGGAAGTAACAGGCACTATTCACGATAAGGAGGGAATCGTTGTTCAGGAGGCTTCAAGTAGCACTGTAATTACTTAGAACATAGAAACGTGACATGAGAAACCCATTGCATCGCCAACCAGTCACAAGACAGGGTAAGATAGAGAAAATAATAAAGATTGAGAAGTTTAGAATCTGACTTATGACAATATTTGTCGTACGACGTTTCGTAAAACGGGCGTCCAGTCTTGGCGGCTGCTCAGGATTGACACCTGTCACAGCGTTGGATTACAATGGAGAAAACGTTACTCTTTTCCGTTTTTAAAAACGCAACCGAAACGCATTGCAATAAAATGCAGATTTTTTTTTCGACAATTCTGACTATTCATATTAATCTGAGTGGCAAACAGGTTGGAGCCTGATCAGACACCGGGTTACCAAAGTGTTTGCACGCGTTTATTGGGAAAGAATAACGGTTTCTCCATTGTACAATACAGTGACATACTGGTGAATGCTAAACATTGTAGACCAAGGATGCGACAGATTTTCATGAGCTATGCTGTTTGCAATACAATCAATTTGGTTTTCTCGTGGCACGAATCAAACAAATATATAGATATACTGAAAGAAAAAGGGTTAGTCAGCTGTTCAACATGGGATGCAGTAAAACTTCTCTATAACGTCCACTAAATTGTGTAAATATTTTGTTAATGACAAGTGACTTTCTGTTTCACTGTCACATTGCTTTAAGCTGCCACCTGTCTTTTATATATCTAATTTGCATGCATTTTAGTGGTCGTTATAGAGAGGTTTTACTGTATTCCACGTTTTGTGTTGGTCAGGAAAGCAATATCAAAGACATATGGAACATCATAAAGTAAAGGCTTAATGTATTACTATAATGCTCCCTCCCTACAAAGGCCCTCCGAGCAACAGCTCCCTTCTTACATCAACGCTAACCGCTGTTCCCCTAACAAGACAAGTATGTCCAACCTTTTCACTGCTGCAATATCGTTAGTTTTAAATTCTAGTCTGCTGTTTTTCCCACAGTCACATATTGGACATTTTGAAAGAAAAAACATAAAGACGAGTGACAAACAGCTTAAAGCTAGATCAGACGCCGCGTAACGCGGCGTCTGATCTGGATTCAAGCTGTTTGCAAATGTAAGCCAATTTCCTCTCTACAACAATTCCCTCCAAACAACACACACACTCTTTGTCTTCCATAGGGTGTTGTTGTAGAGAAGGAGTACTGTATAAACTTTCAGCGTTCAGCATAACAAATCCAGGTGTATCGATAAAAAGAGGGTTTCGAATGTTTGAAGCAGATCATTGCTTTATAACGCAGTAAAAGAAAATCAGAAAACACATGAAAGAGCTTTCTGCTTTGCGTTCGTCCTAGTGTAAAGAAACTGGAAATTCGGTGTATGACAATCTGGATCCAGAATGTTCAGTGGTAATGCATTTTGAGTTGAAACCTAAACGTGCTGAGCCGATCTCCTATATGTACAGCTGCATTTAACCCATTGCTCCATATATACGCCAATTTGCGTATTTAGCTTATTCCTCCACAAAGAAAATAGTTCCATTATACAGTCACGAATAGGCACCATAAGAAATATTTTTTCTATATCCTAGTAGATGTAAGCTTAAAGCAGGCTGTAAGTAAAGCAGACTGCGACTCAATTCTTCAGTGGACGTATACGAAAATGCGCATCTATGAAGTAATGGGTTAACAGAATAATATTGTACTTAACCTTTCTGACAAAAGTATGAAATCACTGAGTTTACCAATAAGAAATTTTGTTCAGTGTATTCATTAACATGCAGAGTACATGTATAAGGCACAGGTACTTGACACATACTTTATTATCTATGAACCCCCTCCCCGCTTAAAAAAAAAAATTTTTTTTTTTTTTTTTACTATACTTCTATTATAGATACAAGGTAAACAGCGCAATTCGACACCTAGTCTTTACTATCGACTTAAACTGATGCTAAAATAGACTCGATCGCCGATATTCTCTTGTGGTACCCTCGGGAAATGATTAATTTATCAATATCTACTTTTTATTTCATCAAATTCCGTCAAATAACGCCACAGTACGTGAATTATAACGAAAATAAGCTTCAAAAAGTTTTATGTCGTTCTCTTGGTACAGAATTTATTGCCCAAAATAAGGGGTAATCTAGTCGGTTTGCACATTTAACGGCCTTTACGGCTGGAACTTTCACCTAATTTCATTAGAGCAAATGCGTTTGTGTCGGAACATGACCCTCTTCACTATCAGCTATATGAAATATACATGTAATTTGGCACGAAATTGACAAGTGAAAGACTCATTTCATTTTCAATGCCATTTTGAATACCGGAATGAATCGAATGAACGGAGCGATCTCATTGGTCAAAATTAAACAGGTAAAGTTTCTTTTAATTTTGCATTCTATGTAAATTATATAAAACTGATAATATTTCATTTAAAGATGATTTATAATATTTGGTGAAAGTTCCAGTGGCATAGGCCGTTTATTGTGGACAAATAACAGATCACCCCTACATGTACATTCGTTGCTATGTACCAAGAAAACGACAAAAAACTTTTTGATGCTTATTTTCGTTATAATTCACGTACTGTGGCGTTATTTGACGGAATTTGATGAAATAAAAAGTAGATATTGATAAATTAATCTTTTCCCGAGGGTACCACAAGAGAATATCGGCGATCGAGTCTATTTTAGCATCAGTTTAAGTCGGTAGTAAAGACTAGGTGTCGAATTGCGCTGTTTACCTTGTATCTATAATAGAAGTATAGTAAAAAAAAAAAAATTTTTTTTTTTTTTAAGCGGGGAGGGGGTTCATAGATAATAAAGTATGTGTCAAGTACCTGTGGTATAAGGTAAAGTCTTCTTTACCATGTCTTCTAGCGTGATTCATGGTTCATGATTCGTGTTGTATATAATTATGTTAAAGTTGCTTTAACAATTGACAATTGGTTGGTGATTTAAATATGTAATCCTTAGAAAGGCACATAATCATCAATTAGTTTTTTTTAAACAGAATGGATCCAGAAAAGACAGCTCCTGTAGGAGCTCACAACAGGGTCTACTCTGTTTACTTATAGAATTTTAAAAATCAAGCTATTATACACTACATGCAATAGCAAAATATTTTATTTTAAGTGTCATTTTGACAATTCAGCAACTCACCGAGGTTGTTCGACTTCCATATGGTTACAATACCTTTGTTTTAGAAAGATATATGCAAATGTTACCCGATGTTATTTTATGTGTATTACAATGGAGAAGGCGTTATTCTTTCCCGAAACAATTATTTCCATTGCAAACAGTATGGAGCCAGATCAGAGGAATGGATACCCGGCGTCTGATATGGCTCTTAACTCCTGTTTGCCAATGAGAGTTGGCAAGAAGCTGTGATTTCCCACATTTCATAGCAATGCGTTTGCATTTTGTTTCGTTTAAACCGGAAAGAATAACGTCTTCTCCACTGTACGAATTTGTTAACTATTTTGACGTTTGTAAATAAATATTAATTTGAGTTGAGTTTAAACTTCCTTCAAATAGTTAGTATTTAGCCCCTTCACTCCCTTACCCCGAGTCCAATGGTTACAGTGGAGAATCTGTTATTCTTTCCCGTTTAAACGCAAACGTACGCAAACGCAAAGCACTAAAACGTATAGAAAAGAACAACTTTTGGACAATTCTGATAATTCTTGTTTATCTTGGTGGCAAACAGTTTGGAGCCTGATCAGACGCCGGGTTACCCGGCGTCTGTTCTGGCTCCAAAATGTTTGCACGGCAAATAATAGTTTTAGCGTAAACGCGTTTATTTGGAAAGAATAACAGATTCTCCACTGTATTTGCAAACAATTTGGACTTTGATTAGACGCCGCGTAACGCGGTGTCCGTTCAGGATACAAACTGTTTGACACTCAATTTTGTATTTCTTTATTCAAAATGAAAAAGTGAAATTTGAGAAATAAAAGCGACAATTGTTTGAAATTGATGACGTCATAGTAGTGAAGCGATTAATCCATTTATCTGAAGACGCCAACTGGATAAGCTCACTAGGTTTGTTATATTAGGACGATTCCATATAAAACCAAATTATATATAGGGCAAAGTGTATATCCTGACGGGAAACATGTTTTTTGTGTCGTCTCAGCTTGGTAACAACCCTTTCTTGCCCTGAGGTAGGGATAACTAGGTTAACCCATTGAAACCTTTGAAACTTTGAAACTTTGAAACTTTATTGAAATATATCTGTATAAGGTCCACTACCGTGGACAGCATTAACATTTATACAAATAGAAAACATACATATCAATAGAGAGGTCATTAGTTGGGAATACGCAAATTCATTTGAAATTTTTATAATTTATAATAGAGCCTAACTAAAAAGTATTTCTTATGAATAAACAGATGTTAACCAAAATGTGTTCCATATATAGTCATACATATCACGCATATCCCATTACCCCATAAATACGCCTTTTGACGCCTTAAATTTATTCCCCAACTGAAGAAAATAATTCCGTTTTATACAGTCATGGATATGTATCATAAGAAATACTTTTTTATTCTAGCAGATGTTAACTTAAAACAGGCTGAAAGTAAAGCAGAAAACGTCTTAAGGTGTACTTTCAACCTGCTTTGAGTGGTTATCTGTCTTCAAAACTAGAAACAGGCTATAAAGTAATGGGATATACTTATTCATTATTTGCAAATCAGTGTGAAGAGAACTCTTGTCTTAGGCAAACAAGAGGACCTAGATCACCGGCATCCAAAAGGAGCGGCTTCTGACCATGGTCTGCATTGTTTCTTATATTGCAATACATTGACAATTCAACCCTAACTAGTCAAACATGGACTAGATTAAATTGGAAAATGGAAATGTCCATTTGAAGTTTCATGGAAGATATGGTTAAGGACAGATGGTTAAAAGTGTTTTATATTAACCCTCCTGCGGTGAAATCGTCTGCTTCGAAATCGTCGTCTGCAAAATTTGTTTACATAAGATTTATACATTTTCTAAGTAAAGAAATCTAAAATCGTGTGACAAACAGTTTTGATCCATATCATATGCCGCGTTACGCGGCGTCTGATCTGGATCTAAACTGTAAAAAGCAATAAAGTCGCAATCAGCAGGCAAAGGGTTAAAGACCCAAGACTACTTCGATCATTAAAAAAAGTTGTTTTCTAGAACACCACGTGAGTACATGTATATATCATCTAGCATTTACGCTTACCAACGAAATGGATCATTACGTTTACCAAAACAATATTTCATGAGGGCCTTTGTTCCTTTGATTTCCTTTATTAATAAACAAAAAATGAACGGAAAGAGAAACAAGCAGCTTTTATGCACGTGTGCGTGTTCGCCTCGTTACCTATACACGTGCATGTCTGCACTATTATTATATAGTTTTATTTAAAGGAATAGTTGACTGAACAATAGAGACATGTTTATAAATAATCATCCTTACATCTCAGCCAGGCTGTCAAAATAGTAAAATGTTCTGAATAAACAAACGACCGATTGTCAAACTGTCTGTAATACCGGTATTAGTTAGTTTTAAGCATATTTTGCTTCATAATAATCAAATAAACACATGTTTCAAGCATTCATAAATATACCGGTACAGTAGGATGACACCGACATGAATTGTTTAAGTGCTTGTCCTAATTGATGGCAGATTACATTCACGGCAAACAATATACATGCATTGAAAACAGGAATTTGGACAGGGTGATAAATGTAAAAGTAACTCTTTTCGTATGTACCTGTATACAGTGGAGAATGTGTTATTCTTTCCCAATAAACGCGTTTACTCTTAAACTATTATTTGCAGTGCAAACATTTTGGAGCCAGATCAGACGCCGGGTAACCCGGCGTCTGATCAGGCTCCAAACTGTTTGCCACAAAGATAAACATGAAATATCAGAATTGACCAAAAGTTGTTCTTTTCTACGTTTTAGTGCTTTGCGTTTGCGAACGTTTGCGTTTAAACGGGAAAGAATAACAAATTCTCCACTGTACCGGTACAGTAGGATGACACCGAAATGAATTGTTTAAGTGCTTGTCCTAGTTGATGGCAGATTACATTCACGGCAAACAATATACATGCATAGAAAGCAGGAATTTGGACAGGGTGATAAATGTAAAAGTAACTCTTTTCGTATGTACAGTGGAGAATCTGTTATTCTTTCCCGTTTAAACGCAAACGTACGCAAACGCAAAGCACTAAAACGTAGAAAAGAACAACTTTTGGTCAATTCTGATATTTCATGTTTATCTTGGTGGCAAACAGCTTGGAGCCTGATCAGACGCCGGGTTACCCGGCGTCTGATCTGGCTCCAAAATGTTTGAATGGGAAATAATAGTTTTAGCGTAAACGCGTTTATTGGGAAAGAATAACACATTCTCCACTGTACATGTAGTGGAAAGAACGTTATCTTTTCAAAATGGACGCGTGTATGCTATAACAATTGTTGCAATCAGTTTTGAGCCTGATCAGACTCTGCGTAATTTGGCGTCTGATAAGGCTCCAAACTGTTTGTCACTTAGATTTCCAGTGATCAATTGTTAGAATTCACAAAACATTGCCTTCTTTCCATTGCAGGCATATTTCGTTCATCCTTTTACAGTGGAGAATCTGTTATTCTTTCCCGTTTAAACGCAAACGTACGCAAACGCAAAGCACTAAAACGTAGAAAAGAACAACTTTTGGACAATTCTGATAATTCTTGTTTATCTTGGTGGCAAACAGTTTGGAGCCTGATCAGACGCCGGGTTACCCGGCGTCTGATCTGGCTCCAAACTGTTTGCACTGCAAATAATAGTTTTAGCGTAAACGCGTTTATTGGGAAAGAATAACACATTCTCCACTGTAGGCGCGTTCACCCATCATTATTATCATGAGGTAATTCAAACATCACAAACCTGTATACATTTATGGCAATGCCGCATATTCTCTTAAATCAACAACGCAACAATGTTTGATAACAATGTAACTCACTCACAGACAATCCAATTTTACTTAGTTTCGCGAACAGTTTAGATCCAGAGCAGACGCTGAGTCTACCTATTTGAAACTGTTATCGATGTTTTCCTTATCAAAAATGGCTACTAAAGTTTATATTTATTGTTGCAGTCGACAATTTTAGAGCAGATAATAATTTAGCATGCAGACGGTAAGTCACGTGCACTAAACCCTTTTCTTGCCGTAATATCGTCTGCTTTGAAACTGTTGTATACAAAAAGTATTCAATTAATATTTTTATGTTGTTTTTTTTTAAATTAAAGAAACTTCAAAACGGTTGTCAAACAGTTTCAATCAAGACCAGACGCCGCGTTACGCGGCGTCTGATCTGGATCCAAACTGTTTGCAGAAACCGGGGCAGAATAAAGTTTAATTATATTCTACTGCTTATGTTGTTGATTGAATGTGATAAAACACTTACTATGCTGGCTAATTGCAAAATAGCAACGTACTTTATCAAAGAGTAACTATAGTTACATGTACACGTACATGTATCTGGGAGAATGCGTTATTATTTCCCTATCAACGCGTTTATGTTCAAAACATCCATGTCAACTGCAAACAGTTTGGAGCCAGATCAGACACCGGGTAACCCATTGTCTGGTCAGGCTCCAAACTGTTTGCAAACTCAGTTTAAAATGAATATTCAGAATTGCCATTTTTCTACAATTTATTGCATTGTGATTCGTTTGCGTTTTAACGGGAAATAATAACGTTTCTCCATTGTAGCCTTGTCCTTGCTTGTGCAATTCAGTCCCCGCTAGTACAGACACTGTAAAAACACACGATTTTCCGTGTTTTGGAAAGATGTGTAAAGTGGAGACGATGTTAGTCTTTCCCGATTAAATGCAAACGAAACATAAACGCAATGCACTAAACTATAGAAAATTACAACTAATTGAAATTTCTATCTATTCTAATCTGAGAGGTAAACAGTTTGGAGCTTGATCAGACGCCGGGTAACCCGGCGTCTGATCTCGCCCCAAGCTGTTTGCAGTGGAAACAATAGCATATTTATCGGAAAATACTAACGTCTTCTCCGCTGTATGTTCAATTAACAATTAATACACAGTTAAACCAATGTCAAGAAACATAAATACGAATGTTAAACAGTTTGGACCCACTCAGACGCCGATTACAAAACTGTTTACAAATACTGATATTATTGTTGCTATCAACAGGTTGAAATACTATAAAAAACAAAAGTGTTCAATCGCCACAGGGCATACTCAGTCAAAAACGTCATTACAACAATATAGATAGTATTTGTCGGTAATGTGTCAAAAGGTTGAAGCAACACTTACAACTATAAAATACCATCGACACTTATTTTAACCCCCTTCACTTTCCAACAGTGTAGAAAACGTTATTCTTTCCCGTTTAAACGCAAATGCATTGCATGAAAAAGGGTAACACTACAACTGTTTGACACTTTTGATGACTCATTTTAAACTTAGTGGCAAACAGTTCGCAGCCTGATCAGACACCGGGTTACAATGTTTACAATGGAAATAATAGATATAGCGTAAACGTGTTTATTTGGAAATAACTGTACCACGACCATTGCAGCTGTTCCAAAAACAAGCCATTTACGAGGGTAGTTCAAAAAGTTTTGATACTGGATAAATGCAAAATGCATGTGTGATATATCATTTTAAAGAACAATTATTTGCCAATACGGTGGTATAATGCACGATAAGATCGCATTACTTTATCAGCCCCAACATGAACCTAAATGACCCCTCCCCGAGGACACTGGACCTTTTGTTGAGTTAATTTTCTAAACACATTTTGATACTATACTTATTATTACGGCTTTACTATTTTATATAAGTTTATGAAATTTTCTGTCAAATACATTCAGACAATTAGGCAAACACCACACACTTTTAAATGTTATTATTACATGTATTTAAAATATTTAAAATAGAGCTAATACTTAACAGATACTGAAAATATAATAGAAAAGTATTGAGTGAAATCACAAACTCATTTTTATACCAAACAAAACTATAATTTAAACCATTGAATTAGACAATAATGTTTTAAAATCAAAATGTAGATATACTGATCTAGAACATTTTATAGGGTTCGAAAAAACATGTCCACTTTCGTCGTTAGCAAAAGAAGAAGTTTTTAATGTTGTTTTTGAAAACAAGAGAATTTAGAAAGTTAACCCTTTCAATGAAAATAAGATTTTATTGATATAACAATTTAGACATAAACTGATAAATTTCGGAAAAATTGAAATTGTACTCTTTAAGAAAGTATTACGTCAAAAAATGTCTTAAAAGAACTATGTTCCAGTGTCCTCGGGTAGGGATAATTTAGGTTCATGTTGTGATTCATCGAGTTATGTGATCTGATCGTGTATTATACCATCGTGTAGGCGAAAAATGGCTCTTTAAAATGATATATCACACATGCATTTTGCACTTACAGTATTGAAGTTTTTGGTCCAGTATCAAAACTATTTGAACAACCATCGTACATGTATGTCCAACCTTTTCATAGCTGTAATACCTTCTACTTAAATTTGTCGTCTGCATTTTTCTCAAAATAACATAAAAATGGCTATTTTGATGGAAGAAATATAATGACGAGTGACAAACAGCTTGGATTCAGATCAGACACTGCGTAATGCGGCGTCTGATATGAATTCAAGCTGTTTGCAAATCTGGACCAAGTCTTAAGTTTCTCTCCCTATAACGACTCCCATCCGAACAACACATCAAATACAGTGGAGAATCTGTTATTCTTTCCCAATAAACGCGTTTACGCTAAAACTATTATTTGCAGTGCAAACAGTTTGGAGCCAGATCAGACGCCGGGTAACCCGGCGTCTGATCAGGCTCCAAACTGTTTGCCACCAAGATAAACAAGAATTATCAGAATTGTCCAAAAGTTGTTCTTTTCTACGTTTTAGTGCTTTGCGTTTGCGTACGTTTGCGTTTAAACGGGAAAGAATAACAGATTCTCCACTGTATGTGTATCCCAATGGGTGTCGTTGTAGACAGGGAGCGCTGTATTTAACTCTTTCAACACTAAGTAACTCTTGTGGCTTATTAGATTACCTTGTGGATATTTTGATTACATAAACATGAACCCGTTTTCTTGGAATTCTGGGTAATTTAATAAATACTGTGGTCTAAATTAGCAAACAATGTAGACATAAATCAGAAGGCTGCTATATAGGAGCCCTCTGATACTTTGCTACACTGTTTGCAAATGTGACGAGTATATTTTAATTTAACAGGTCCATGATGTTTAAAGAGTTAGGTGCAAGATACTAATACAATTCAAAAGATTAAAGTCCTCTTATACATGGAATAGTAGCTCATGTGACGATTTGTAGTTTACGTTAATTTAAACGGTGTCTAGCCATCAGAACTGAATCCAAAGTTTATTTAAACCCCTCTATTTAGACCACTAAATTATCATAGAGCAACGTGAACGTATTGAACAAAGGGTTTCTTTAGGATCTTTCTGTTTTACTGTCAACTTGCTTGAAGCTGTCACTGATCATGATCATTACACGAAACCTTCGGCTTAGTGTTCATGCTAGAGAGGTTTTACTGTACGTGTATTTGGAAATACCAGTGACTGTTTCAGAAAATTAGTCAAAATGCAGTTGTCAACAGTTATTCTTTGGCAAATAAACTCGTTCTAAGACTACTATTTCCATTGCAAACAATTTGGAGTACGATCAGACGCCGGGTTACAAAACTGGTTGCTACTCATATTAATAAAACAGAAATTTAAAGATATCACCTGTCTTTTATATATTCAGTTAGCCTTCATTTTAGTGGTCGTAAAAGAGAGTTTTTACTGTATTCAAATTTTCACATCTCTCACTACAGTGGAGATTCCCGTTTAAACGCAAACGTACGCAAAGCCCTAAAACGTAGAAAAGAACAACTTTTGGACAATTCTGATAATTCTTGTTTATCTTGGTGGCAAACAGTTTGGAGCCTGATCAGACGCCAGGTTACCCGGTGTCTGATCTGGCTCCAAACTGTTTGCACTACAAATAATAGTTTTAGCGTAAACGCGTTTTTTGGGAAAGAATAACACATTCTCCACTGTGTTATTATAGAATACGTTGAACTTTGAGAGACAATGCCTCGTGATGGTTACTAAACTATAATTGACGGAATAAATTTTACTACCACGTGCCAATAATAAAAAAAGTAAAAAAGTAAAGTACCAGTTAAAGTCTACTTTCAGTCCGAATGACCGCTCAGCCGACTGTACATTTACCCCCTGATTATTGAGCCATCTTGCCTACAATATTGAGCACTGCTAACATATGGCGCTAAAGCAGCCGCAGTACCGGCTCAGACCCTCACAGGTACCCATTTTAACCCCTGGGTGGAGAGGAGCAATGCGGTACATGTCTTGCTCAAGGACATTCCTGTACATCATCAGGGATTCGGGAAAAATCCCCATGTCAGACCGCTGGCCCGGCGGGGGATCGAATTCACGACCCCTGGTACCGTAGGTGTTAACCATTGGGCCACTACCGCCTACTTCCTGTGTTGTTATTATACTGTTGCGAAGAAATTATTATTTCCCAGTAAACGTGTTAATCCTAAAACAATTTCATTGCAAATAATTTAGAGCCAGATCAGACGCCGGGTAACCCGGCGCCTGATCAGACTCCAAAATAGTTGCCACTCAGAGTAAAATATTCGTCAATATTTGCAAGAACATGTAATTTCTACATTTTATTTCAATACGTTTGCGTTTCGTTTCGTTTTAGTAGCATTTTCACTGTATATAGAGTCGAATTTGTTTCTGTGCACGAATTAAAATTACAGCATAAGGCAATTACTGAATTTCTGTTTAACAAAATATATAGACACACTCATACAAACAGTGTAGACCGTGATAACGCAATGTGACATCCCATTTTGTGGCCTATATCTCTTAGGGCAAGCAAACTGCATGATTTAAGTTAAGTTAATTATTATAGTGCTACCTCTACATGTATGTATCATCTATTTATTTGACCATATCCTTTCGCTGAAAGGACCTGCATGTGTGTATCTATTTATTCATTTAAAATAAACATGCATAAGGTAAACCTATAACATGCACGCTAATGCGTGGGCGCCTAGGGCGCATGAATGCATTTCAAAGCCATTAACCCTTGTCATGCTAAGCGCGATTTTACCAACATTTGCGTGACGTGGCGTCTGATCTAGATCCAAACTGTTTGGTGCTTATATTCAACTTTACTTCAGCTTAAACCTCGAAAAACTGATTTTGATGTTTTTTCGCAGACGACATATTAAATGCAGACGACTATTCAGTATGATAAAGAGTTGATAAGACCTCAAGGTAATGAGGCTTTCATGAGTAGGCAATACGTCTATTTGAATTAACAACAGTAATGTTTATCTGCTTAAATCACTCATCCCTGAAACTTTAAATGGAAAACTCCAATCTCAAATTAAGTCGAGTCCATTTTTGATTATTTAGGGGTGTTTATTACAATATGTTGCAAATTGACAAAAAATGTAGACCCTGGGCAGAGGGCTCCCTCTGATCAGGGTCTATAGTAACTTGTTTGCTTAACTCTTTCCTCCCTGAAACTTAACATGGAAAATCCCAGTTTCCATTTGAGTCTAGTCCATTTCTGACTTTTAAGGGTTGTTTTTGTCAATGTTTTGCATTATAACAAATAGTGAAGACCCAGATCAGAGGGCTCCTTACGGAGCCCTCTGATCTGGGTATTCACTGTTTGCATAGGACAAGTGAACTTTTCACATGTATACTGTTTGAAAAGGACGCCTACATGCGGGACTAGGGTTCAAAGGGTTAAGACTAGTGTACTATTCACAGGTATGCTGTTTGTAAACGACGTTAATACTCGTCGCTAGAGATTTTGTGTTGAAGTAGATGTAGTGGCAATGTACAGTGGAGTAAACGTTATTCTTTCCCAAAAAACGCGTTTACGCTAAAACTATTATTTCCAATGCAAACAGTTTGGAGCCTGATCAGACGCCGGGTAACCCGGCGTCTGATCAGGATCCAAACTGTTTGCCACTCAGATTAATATAAATACACAATGTAGTCAGAATTGTCGAAAACTTGTAGAAAAGTACAAACGTAGAAAAGTACAACTTTTTGACAATTCTGATAATTCATGTTTGTCATGGTGGCAAACATTTTGGAGCCTGATCAGACGCCGGGTTACCCGGCGTCTGATCTGGCTCCAAACTGTTTGTATTGTAAATAATAGTTTTAGCGTAAACGCGTTTATTGGGAAAGAATAACACATTCTCCACTGTATGAGCTGAGAAAAATTCTGAATTTTGAGCACAGAGTTCAGTTTTACTGAATGTACATGCAAACGCTTGATAAATAACAACCAGCGCGAACCTGCGCGAAATCACTACAGCGTATCCAAGTAATTAACGCAGGCGCGCGCATCAATTTGGACAGTAAACATCATTCGGGGGTTGTTTTTACAGGAGATGGGTGTATTTTGAAGCGCTCCGAAAACATAGTAGGGAGAGAGTACTACCGAACGGAATATAATAGAGCGGGGCATCGGGATATAATAGAGCGACCATCACAACCTTTACTTCTATATCAATAGAAAACGTACATTTGTTGGAGAATATACCTGAGAACTACTGTTTAATTCAGAAAGTATGTCAGTGTTGGAAGTAATTTTGGGTGTGGTTGCCATGGCGACCGTTGTTTTCGGGTGTTCTGTGCCGATTGGGGGTTACGTTGCGCCCACCCTAGGGGAAAAGGCACATTATTCAGACCACATTGTCATTGGTACGGTTACGAAGAGGATTTACCCTGACCCGGTTTTCGGCGATATGTATGGAAATATGACATACGGGGCCGACGTTTTTGTGAGGTGTACGTACAAGGGAGGTCCCCTAGGGGAGAGGATCGTAATACACGGGGCTGGTAAGATAATAAAGGGTCTTTCTATCCTTTTTTCACTAACCTTTTACCGTCTATCCATCAGTGCAAACTCGTAATTATATGAAGTGGGGATGTTATTCTTTCCAAATAAGCGCGATTATGCTAAAATAGTTATTTCCATTATAAACAGTTTGGAGACTGATCAGACGCCAGGTTACCAAGCGTCTGATCAATCTCCAACTATTTTGCCACTCAGTGTCAGTAATATAAATCGTAAATATTGCAAAAAGCTGTCGTTTTCTACGTTTTATTGCAATGCGTTTTGTTTTTATATGTAAAATCGTGAAAGAATAATGTCTTCTCTATTGTATTCAAGTGACAAATACAGTAAAACCTCTCTATTACGACCACTAAATTATGTTAATCATTAGGGTGTTTACGATAGGTGACCGCTTAAATCAAGGTGACAGTGAAACAGAAAGCTCCTATAGGAGCTTTCTGTTTCACTGTAACCTTGATTTAAGCTGTCACCTGTCTATTATACACTCAATTAACCTTCGTTTTAGTGATCGTAATAGCGAGGTTTTACTGTAATTAAGCATTACAGTTGAGAAAACGTTATTCTTTCCCGTTAAAGCGCAAACAAAACGCAAAGGCTTTGCAATAAAACGAAGAAAAAGACAACTTTTCGACAATTCTGACTAGTCGTGTTAATCTGAGTGGCATTCAGTTTGGAGCTTGATCAGACGCCGGGTTACCCGGCGTCTGATCAGGCTCCAAACTGTTTGCATTGGAAATAATAGTTTTAGCGTAAACGCGTTTATTGGGAAAGAATAACATTTTCTCCACTGTACAAGCACACAAAACAAAAGGCATTTTCATACAAAACAAATAATTAACAACAATGTAACTGTACCAACCATAATGAAGCAATTTGCAAGAACAAAAGTAGATCTTAAGCATCTGAAAAAGTGCACATGTTAAGTGTACAATCAAACGTGTTTGTAATGTGTGTCATCGCGCGACTTTGTTGTATTTTGATTGGCACAGCAAATGTATGTTTTCATTACAAAACGGAATCCATGCTCGTGGTATTGGATATTTGAAAATAAAGAAGTACGATATAAAAATTATTAAAAGGGTTTAAACTAAACAAACAAAAACCGTTAATCTTTTGAAAGTTATATTTCAGTCCATTACCTCATAAATACTGATTGTACGCCTTTAATTTATTCCTTTACTGAAGAAAATACTCCAACTTTATATAGTTAGTAGTGAATATGCAATGTATGCAATAGTTACTATATTCTTGCAAATGGTGGTTTAAATCAGGTTGAGAGTAAAGCAGAATACGCCTTAAGGCGTATTCTGCTTAACTCTCAACCTGATTTAAGTGGTACAGTGGAGAAAACTTTATTCTTTCCCGTTTAAACGCAAACGCATTGCATTACAATTGGTAAAATAACAACTTTTTGACAATTTTGACGACTCATATAAAACTTAGTGGCAAACCGTTTGGGGCCTGATCAGACGTCGGGTTACCCGGCGTCTGATCTGGCTTCAAACTGTTTGCACTGCAAATAATAAATTTAGCGTAAACGCGTTTATTTGTAAAGAACAACACTTTCCAACGAATGGCCTGTAATACCCTTTTAAATCTAAAGTGTCTATACTAAAGTAAACATTACATGTAGCAGAAAGGGTAGACCCTAAAGTGGGTCTGTACTGTTTGCTATATATTTCGTATGAACTGCTTTCTATGCTGTATGGACACACACTATAACGTCTTAAGAACCCCTGGTACATCTAAAATGAAATCTTCCAACAGGAAAATCGGAAGAGTTCATTTCAATATTCGGGAATAAATAGTTAAGCTTGCACCTATCTATAAGTCTGACACTTCATCAGTTTTAACGTGAATATTTGGTGGACGCTTACCAAGTTACCAAAGTGTTTTTGAACTATGTGTTTATTTGGCAAAATCTATTTTGAACGCATATTGATAATTAACCTTCTGTACCCTATGGGCAAATTTATTACCACCGCTGCAAACAGTTTTGATCCAGATGAGACGCCGAGTAACTGTTTGACCCTGATGAAATTAACTGGACGAAAATGCATAACATATCATAATAATAACAATAATAATAACATAATCATAACAGAGAACTGTTGGAGACAATACCGAATACAGTGAAGAAAACGTTATTCTTTCCCAATAAACGCCTTTACTCTAAAACAATTATTTCAGATGCAAACAGTTTGGAGCCAGATCAGACGCCGAGTAACCCGGCGTCTGATCAGGCTCCAAATTGTTTGCCCCTCAGATTAACATGAATAGTCAGAATTGTCGAAAGGTTGTCTTTTTCTTCGTTTTATTGGTGATGCGTTTGCATTTCGTTTGCGTTTAAACGGGAAAGAACTAGAACGGCTATCACTATAGGTGATAAATACCCCCACTATGCAGCACTCTGTCACACTCTGCAGACGTTTTCGGCGGTAGTGGCCCAATGGTTAACACCTTGGACTACGGTACCAGCGGTCGTGAGTTCGATCCCCCGCCGGACCAGCGGTCTGACTAGGGGATTTTTCTGAATCCCCGATGATGTACAGGAATGTTCTTGAGCAAGACATGTACCGCGAATTGCTCCTCTCCACCCAGGGGTTAAAATGGGTACCTGTGAAGGGTCTGAGTCGGTACTGCGGCTGCATTTGACTGCGCCATATGTTAGCAGTGCTCATAGGCAAGATGGCTCGATGATCAGGGGAGTATATGTACAGTCGGCTGAGCGGTCATTCGGACTGAAAGTAGACTTTAACTTGGTATATTACTTTTTTATTACAATGGCAGGGTGCTGCCACCATCATAAAAACTTGGAAAATTTATGGCAAGTATCAAGTAAATCAGGTTAAAAGTGAAGGAGTTCGCCGTACAAGATTTTGCCTGCCAATTTCAAGACCAATTTCAAGGCCAAAGGTCAAGGTCACAGAGATTTGAAATGTGTGTCTTGCACATCTACTACTCATGAGTAACATTTATGCAATGTATCAAGTGAATCAGGTTAAAAGTGAAGGAGGAGTTGAAAGTACAAGATTTTGCCTGCCAATTTCAAGACCAATTTAAATGACAAAGGTCAAGGTCACAGAGACCTGAAAGTTGTGTCTTGCACATCTAGTACACCTGAGTAACATCTATGCCAAGTATCAAATGAATCGGGTTGAAACTGAAAGAGGAGTTGAAAGTACAAGATTTTGCCTACCAATTTCAAGACAATTTCAAGGCCAAAGGTCAAGGTCACAGAGACCTGAAAATTGTGTCTTGCACATCTACTACACCTGAGTAACATCTATGCAAAGTATCAAATGAATCGGGTTGAAACTGAAGGAGGAGTTGAAAGTACAAGATTTTGCCTGCCAATTTCAAGACCAAATTTAAGGCCAAAGGTCAAGGTCACAGAAACCTGAAATTTGTGTCTTGCACATCTAGTACACCTAAGTAACATTTATGCCAAGTATCAAATGAATCGGGTTGAAACTGAAAGAGGAGTTGAAAGTACAAGATTTTGCCTACCAATTTCAAGACCAATTTCAAGGCCAAAGGTCAAGGTCAAGGTCACAGAGACCTGAAATTTGTGTCTTGCACATCTACTACACCTGAGTAACATCTATGCCAAGTATCAAATGAATCGGGTTGAAACTGAAGGAGGAGTTGAAAGTACAATATTTTGCCTACCAATTTCAATACTAATTTCGAGGCCAAAGGTCAAGGTCAAGGTCACAGAGACCTGAAATTTGTGTCTTGGACATCTATTACACCTGAGTAACATTTATGCCAAATCTCAAATTAATCGGGTTGAAACTGAAGGAGGAGTTGAAAGTACAAGATTTTGCAGACAGACCGACGGCCAACCGACTGACGGCCAACCGACGGCCAACCAACCAACCGACCGACAGGCTGATTCCAGTATACCCCCCCCCCCCCTCAAACTCTGTTTGTGGGGGTATAATAACGTTTTCTCTACTGTAGCTGGTATTATCTGGGGGACTGAAATTTCTGCTTTTCTGCGATTCCATCCTCGGATCGCCGTAAAAATGAGTTTTTGCTGACAACAATTACATGGTGTGCAGAGGGTAAAATATTACAGACGAATTTGAAGCTGAAGCCGGGCAGACTGTAATTATCCAAAAACTAATTCTCCATTGAAACGAATGCAATGTGGTAATTATAGCAGACATTGACGGTTTCCACTTTATTTTAAAGATACAATGGAGAAAACGTTATTCTTTCCCGTTTAAACGCAAACGAAACGCAAACGTATCACAATAAAACGTAGAAAAAGTCAACCTTTCGACAATTCTGACTGTTCATGTTAATCTGAGTGGCAAACATTTTGAAGTCTGATCAGACGCCGGCGTCTGATCTGGCTCCAAACTGTTTGCAATGGAAATAATATATTTAGAGTAAACGCGTTTATCGGGAAAGAATAACGTTTTCTCCACTGTAACATCATTATCCTTCAAACAGGATCCCGTTTAATTTAAAAATATTTTATTTCAAAATAGTAGGGGCCTACATATATTTTATAATCATACATAAACATACCTTATAGGATGAGAACGAAAGCAATGTTTGCTTATTAAGTTCTTCTCCCCATTTACTGCCGTGTGCGACTAAACTGGCGTAATTTGTGCAAACAGTATTGATCCAGATCAGTCATCGAGTATAAAAAAGTATCTGTTTCTGACAGTTTGCTGCTCAATTTTGAACGAAACGAAACGGTAACGCATCGCAATATTGTGTAGATAATGACAGCATCTTGCAAATGTTGACGAATGTTTTAATCTGAAAGGTAAACGGTCTTGAGCTTGATCAGGCGCCGGATTATCCGGCGTCTGATCAGGCTCCAAACTGTTTGCAATGGACATAAGGTTTTCAGCATACGCGCTCTTATTTGGAAATAATAACTTTTTCTACACTGTGCCCTCAAAAAAACAAAAAAGTGGAAGTAATACGACTATCCACGAGTTATGTTACATGCAGTTTTATCCTTTAACGTTCAAATTTATCGTGAGGTTTTGCCCTTCACTGTCACTTTGTCGTCTGCTTCAACATTGTTGTCTGCAATTTTGTTTTAACGTTGGATTAAAGGCAGATTGACTGACGTTATTTCAAAATAAGATTCGGAACAGTTTGGATCCTGATCAGGATCCAAACTGTTTGCAAATGTTAGTGTTGTCCAGTTTGGCATGCAGTGAGTTAAGTATTTCCCCACCACTGTTGTATACCCTATGACTTTTGCAAACAGTTTGGATCTAGACCAGACTCCCAGAACCCTAGTTTAACCCACAGGAGTCTATACCGCTTTCTTGTTTCTACACACTTCTTATATACTAACAGTAGTGTGTGGAAACGAGAAAGCGGTATAGACCCTAAATCAAGGTCTAAAGTGTTCGATACTCGTGTCAATACTGTACAGTAACAATACTCTATAACGACCACTCAAAGGAAAGCTCATCATAGTGTATGAAAGAAACCAATGCTATGTGGAAGTAAAACAGAAAGCTCCTGGCACAGCTTTCTATTATACAGTTTAACCTCTCTATTGCGACCAGTAAAACGAAGGTTAATTTATTTATAGAAAGGTGACAGCATAAAGCAAGATGGCAGTAAAACAGAAAGCACCTTAACGAACTTTCTGTGTTATTGTCACCTTCCTTTTAGCAGTCACCTGTCGTAAACACATACAAATTAACACAATTAAGTGTGGTCGTAATAGAGAGGTTTAACTGTATCTTCACCTTACTTTAAGCAGCCATCCCATAAATACGCCTTTTTACGCCTTTGATATACTCCTCCATTCAAGAAAATACTTTCATTTTAAAAAGTTTTGAATAATTATGTTCCATAATAAATATTTTCTACATTACTGTAGATTGTAGCTTAAAGCAGGCTGAAAGTAAAGCAGAATGCGCCTTAAGGCGCATTCTGGTTTACTTTCAACCTGATTTAAGTGGTCACCCATCCTAAAATACTAGAAATAGGCTTTGGGGTAATGGGTTAAGCAGCCACCTACCTAAAAAACCTAATAACGAACACAAATAAAAGATTGTAATAGAGGATATGTTTCTGTATCTTCCATTAGAGTTTGAAAATAATTTGACATTAATTTGCATGCAGATGACAACGTTTAAGCATACGATTCAGCTGAAAAAGAGCAATCAAGTGTCAGTTGAGGGTCTCCTATTGCTACTGGGCATTTTTTGTTGATACTCAGCAGGGTTGTTGACAATTTCAACCACTTATTTTTGTAAACATGAAGTGCGGACAGCACACAGTAAGGCTTGTACTTATCGCCTACTCCAAATACGATGGATTTGTACGCCTATTTATACCGTATCACCGTGGCAACTGAATGCAGGATAAAGGTACTGTAGAAAGCTCCATAGGAGCTTTCTGTATTACTTTTATCTTGCATTCAGCCAGTGGTATGTATTTAAAGTGTTCGATTGTTATTGTTGGGTGTATACTATAGAGAGAATGTATTGTTGATATTCAGGCTTGTTTTCCTTATCGTCAACAATGGGTCTTTCCTGTCGTTACAATGATGTTAAGAAACTGTCTAATTGATCGTATAGGCTGACGGTGCACTCTGTAGTGAATGTCATCATTTTTTTTATGTTTGTCAAATACAACGTTCCCTCTCTACAACGACATACAATGGGAGACAAAACTTGTGTTCGTTGTTCGGAGGGAGTCGTTATAGGGAGGGAACTTGGCTTACATTTGCAAACAGCTTAAATCCAGATCAGACGCCGGGTAACGCGGCGTCTGATCTGGATTCAAGCTCTTTGTCACTCGTCATTAACATCAAAAGTCAATAATGTAACTTTGAGAAAAGCAGCAGACGACAGTTATAAGCAGACGCTATTGCAGCAGTGAAAAGGTTGGACATAAATGTCTCGTTTGGGGAACAGTGGCAAGGGTCGTTGTAAGGAGGGAGTCGTTGTTGGGAGGGTCGATGTAGGGAGGGAGCGCTGTATATAAATTATATTCTTCTTCACATCCTCCTTCTGTTGTTTTCACCTCCAGTTCCTCACCTTCCTTCTTCTTCTCATTCGCTTCTTCTCCTCCTATTTCTTTATTGCTTTGTTTCACTCTTCTTCTTCTTCTTCTCTGCTTCTCAATATTAATCAACCGACTATGTTAATAGTAAAACTTCACAATGGCCTCTAAACCCCATGCAGTGCCTACTACTAACACCTGTTTGAATAGCTCAACCTAGGAGCAACACCATTCTTTTGGATATTTCTCTTTATGTTCAAGCCAATACAGGTTCTGTCGGAAAAGCGAGTTAAAATTGGCGATGAAAAGGTTAAATACAGTAAAAACTTTCTTGAGATGAAATTAAATATTTAAGCTGAAATAAAGTAGAGAGCTCCTTCCAGGCAGATGTTTGTAAATTAAGACAATACAGTGCTCCCTCCCTACAACTGCCCTCCCAACAGCGACCCCCTCCTTATGTACAACGACCCTTGTCGCAGTTCCCTATACAGGACAATTATTTCTAACTTTTTACTGCTGCAATTACATCTGTTAAAAATTGTCGAGTGCTAGTTTTCTCAAAGTTACATAATGGACATTATAACAGAAAAAACATAATGTTGAGTGACAAACAGCTTGAATCCAAATCAGACGCCGCGTAACGCGGCGTCTGATATGGATTTAAGCTGTTTGCATATATGTAATCCAAATTCCCTCCCTATAACTACTCCCTTCGAACAACGCACATATTTTTGTCTCCCATTGGGTGTCGTTTTAGAGAGGGAGGGCTGTAAATATTTAAGCGGAAAGTAAAGTAGTGAGCTCCTTCCGGGCAGATAAATTAAGACAATATATGAAAACCTGAGACAAAAGCAGTTAATGTGGTATACTGGCCGTTTGATAAGGTCCCAAACTAATGGCATATGAACTACAGTAAAACCTCTCTATTACGATCACGAATAAAAAAAGGTTAATGGACTAGATAAGACCAGGTGACAGTTTAAAGCAAGGTAACAGAAGAACATAGTTACAATTCACATTGCTTTAAGCAGTAACTTGCCTTAAATACTTGATAAATAACACAAGTACATGTAAGTGGTCGTTCAGAGAAGAATACGCTATTCTTTAACGTGTAAACGAAACGCAAACGCAAACGCATTGCACTAAAATGGGTAAAATTGACAACTTTTTGACAATTTTGACGACTCATTTTGATCTTAGTGGTAAACAGTTTGGAGCTTGGTCAAACGCCGGGTTACCTGGCGTCTGATCTGGCCCAAAATTGTTTGCAATGGAAATAATAGATTTAGCGTAAACGCGTTTATTGGGAAAGAAAAACGTTTTCTTCACTGTAAAAGAGAGGTTTTTACTGCTTATGCAAATCTAATTGGTTAAACACACATGCGTTTTGGGGGATTAAGTAACGGCTTCCCACCATACAAAGTAATTAACAGGACAAAGCGTAGGCCCTGACGAGTCAAGGTTTTTGCGATTTATCATTTTTTGCTACAGGGGCGAAGACGTTATTCATTCCCCGTTTACACTGAGCGAAATACAAACGCAACTCAAAAAACTGTAGATACAGTGGAGAAAACGTTATACTTTCCCACTTAAATGCAAACGAAACGCAAACGCAGTGCACTAAAATGGAGAAATAAAGATCTCTAGCCAGTCCTTTAGAAAGCCTATGTAAACCCCGTATGACAGAAACTTTTGTAGGGGGAGCTAGACTCGCACATCATTCAGAACTTATGATCCCAATAGGCTCGCCCGAGCCAAAAATTGATAAACAGTCAAAATTAGGCATGCAGTCATTACTCATATAGTGAGGATGCTGTTAATTCCCCCCGTTTATCGAAAATAAACGTGAAGGTAATTTTTTAAGCAATAAAATGAAGAAAAAAAATTGTTGAAAACTCTTATGATTTATATTTACCTCAGTAACAAACAGTTAGTAGTCTGATCTGACTCCAAACGGTTGCAATGGAAATACATTAGAACCTTTCCATTACCACCATTAAACTGAGTAATAACAGTGGAGAATCTGTTATTCTTTCCCGTTTAAACGCAAACGTACGCAAACGCAAAGCACTAAAACGTAGAAAAGAACATCTTTTGGACAATTCTGATAATTCTTGTTTATCTTGGTGGCAAACAGTTTGAAGCCTGATCAGACGCGGGGTTACCCGGCGTCTGATCTGGCTCAAAACTGTTTGCACTGCAAATAATAGTTTTAGCGTAAACGCGTTTATTGGGAAAGAATAACAGATTCTCCACTGTAAGTAGGTATTTACAACAGGTGACCGCTAAAAGCAAGGTGACAGTAAAACAGAAAGCTCTTGTAGGAGCTTTCTGTTTTACAGTCACCTTGCTTTATATAATCAATTAGCCTTCTTTTTAGTTGTCGTAGTAGAGAGGTTTTTCTGTTGTTTTCAAAACGCGCTTATCTGGACAGAATGATGTAGCTTGACTTTAAATCTACATTCCAGTTACAGCAAAAAAAATAACCGATGGACTGACAAAGTATTTCAGCTATGCTGTGACCCCTGTAACTCAGGTAACTGTCAAAGTTTGACTGCAAGACATGTGCGGATCTGTCAGATTATTTATTTGACTCATTTTAATAACAATTTTATAATCTGGATAATAATATGAAAGAATTTTCCATGTTTATTGTGAATGTAGTTATTTTTCTTTTCTTGCTTTGTAGGTTCATTTATATAATTTCATGTGAAGTGCTTTTGAGCGCACACCTCTTGTGTGAAAAGAGCGCTATATAAATCTGGTATAATAATAAAATAATAATAATCTCCTCGCACTTATAACGAAATTGGATAAAACGAAATACTTGATACAACAAAATTTAACCGCAATCTCTAACTAATGCCGTGAAATGGGCCTGATCAAACGATATTAGTGTATAAAGAAAGAACTCACGACGACCCCGAGGACGTCGTTATATGTGAACTTCACTGTAAATCTAAAAATGCATTTTGTCCAAACTTCCGGGGTTTGGTGGGTGTTCCAGACTCTCACCCATCTGGATCCGCATATGGATGAAAATGATGGACAAGTATACACCGAACTGTCCCCATGAATAACTGGCAAAACACGCAAATCTATCATACCTTAACAGTGATGCCGTATTCATTGACAGAGATGTACAGTCCTCCCTTTCTACAACGACACCCAAGGGGAGACGCAGATTGTGTGTGTTGTTCGGAGGGAGTCGTTATAGAGAGGGAAATTGAAGACTTGGCTTACATTTGCAAACAGCTTGAATCCAGATCAGACGCCGCTTTACGCGGCGTCTGGTCTGGATTCAATCTGTTTGTCACTCGTCATTATATTTATTCTATCAAAATGTGCATTTAAATGTAATTTTGAGAAAAACATTAGACGACAAATCTAAGCAGACGATATTGCAGCCATGAAAAGGTTGGTCATAAATGTATTGCGAGTGTGGTTGTAAGGAGGGAGTCGTTGTAGGGAGGGCCGTTGCAGAGAGGGAACACTGTATTAGGTACATTTTTGCAAATTACAGACTGGGGTCGCAGGTTCGAGTGAACTCCTAGTTTGTTAGCGGTAAAACTACGATAACATTTGCTTACAATCTGGATCCGTATCGTCAGGACTCAAACTGTTTGACACTGACATTCTGACCCTGTTTTGAAAATATTATTTACGAGTATACAGTGAAACCCCTCTAAACCGGACATGTGTGGGGACAACATAAATGATCGGTTTAGAGGGGTTTCCGGTTTAGATGGGTTTTAACCCGTATCTCGTTTCTAGTATGGAAGATAGCTGATCACTTAAAGCAGGTTGAAAGTAAAGCAGAATGCGCATTAAGGCTCATTCTGTTTTACTTTCAACCTGCTTTAAGCTATCATCTGCTAGAAGATAGAAACTATTTCTGATGATACATATTCATGAATGTTTTTTCTTCCGTATAGGTATAAATCAAAGGCGTAAAAAGGCATATTTATGGTGTAATGGGTTAAAATAAAAAAAGGATGGGAACGGGACCAAAGTGTTTGTCCGGTTTAGAGAGAATTCCGGTATTTAGAGGTTCCGGTTTAGAGGGGTTTCACTGTATTTATTTTTAGAACAGTAGCAGACGACAATCGTAGCAGACGAAACAATAACCCAGCATGCAAATAGCTAAGGACAATAATATTTGCTGTCCGTTTTAATAATGATCAATCAAAATTCTACCCTCAAGACAAGTCAGCGAATCTTAGTCTTTCAGAACTTCAAGTAAGGTAAAATAGACCGAAAACGTCGCCGTGTTACGTGGTCTAACGCGTGTTATACCCTTTGTTAGTTCACCTGAGCCAAAGACTCAAGATGAGCTATTTTGATTGACATTTGTCCGTCGTTGTCCGTCGGTGTCAACAATTGCTTAAACCACCCATGTCCCCGTAGAAAGCTTCAGTCAAAGCATGCAACATGCTTTTTAACAGTAAAGATGTCTAGGCAAAGAAGCAGTCAGGCGATTTATGTGAGGCTGGTACTTTATATTTGATAGTTTGGTTAGTAAACCCTTGGAAAAAACCCTTGAGTGTGATTATGTAAAGGCCTCTATAGAAAACTTGAGATTGCTAACATTGGCTGAGCTCATGTTGCTCATGCTTTACAGTTATTTTCTCGCCTATTGAGAACAATGAGGGGGGATCAGTGAATGGACTGGGTTAATGTCTTTAAAATGACATCTTCTCATTTACTGTTTGACAGATTTCAACCAAACTTTACAGGAATGTTCCTTGGGTCAAGCTCTTTCAAATGTGTTCAAAAATTAAAAACAATGCAGAACTGTCACAGTGGTTGCCATGGTAACCCAAGTGAAAAAACAAGGATACCTTAAAATCTTCTTGTCAAAATCTACAAAGACCAGATCTTAGATAGTTGGTACATATCATCATCTACATGTCCTGTATTAAGAAAAAATGTCCATGTGGCCAAAATTGGCCTCGCCCCGGGGATCACAGTTTTGACGCTGTGAGTTCGAATCCCAGTAGGGTCGTTCGGATTTTGTATGTGGGGAAGCCTTCCAACTGGCTTGCGGAAGGTCGGTGGTTCTACCATGTTGCCGATTTGTGTCTGAAACAGTGCATAAAGGGCTTCTGGGGTCTTCCTCCACCTGTAATTAGCTGGACGTCGCAATATGACTGAAAACTGTTAAAAGCTACGTAAAATCAAAACAAATCAAATAACAGTTTTTCATAGAGTTACATAGTGAATTTTTCAAACACCTTCTTCTCTAAAACTTATATGATCAGAGCTGCGAGATTTAGTATGGTGACACTCTAGATGTTCTTTACCAATAATGAAGAAATAAGTTCCGGTCAGTTGCATATCTAGGTCACAGGAGCTAAAAATAGATTTTTTCAATGAAAACTTAAAAATCTTCTAGTCGGAATCCTTAACTCACAGAGCTTAGATATTTGGTACATAGCATCATCTACCGGTCCTCTATCAAAATATTCAAATTATTCCTCTGGGGTAAAAAATGACCCCGTCCCGGAACATAAATCGTTCTCTCCATTTTGTCAGCTATTCTCATGTAGGCGAAATATGGACCATGGGCCTCTTGTTTAAACCCAGGGTCCAAGGTTATCAAGCTTTTCAGTTGAATCTAAAGTCGTTCTCAAACATTTGATTGGTCAGATTTGAGCCTAGGCTCAAATCTGACCAATCAAATGCTTGAGAAAACACTCAGACTCAGCTGAAATGCTTTATAACCTTGGACCCTGGTTTAAGACAAAATTTGGTTTTCAGTTCCTGTCAACTGACGTTGTCTTTTTATTTTCGTTCTAGGGGTAATACCTGGTCACTGCACATCGAAGGAACTGGAAGCTGGTAAAGAATATATACTGATGCTGGATTCCCCAGACGAACAGCGCAATACGTATAGCCAGGCCTACACGGCCGAGACGTATAGTGACAGAAAAATGAACAAGTATCTCAATATATGCGGCCTGGAAATGAATTACGCAATGGGTAAGACACCAAATGCAGTTTTCTTCGTCTTTCAATCGTTTTTAGGACTCCAGTTAAACCTCTCTATTACGGCCACAAAATTATGTTATTAAAGCAATGTGAAAGTAAATCAGAAAGCTGCTTAAGCAGCTTTCTGTTTTACTATCACTTTGCTTTAAGCTGTCACCTGTCTTTTATACATAAATACTCATTTTAAAGTTGTATTTATAGAGGGGTTTCGCTGTAATCTTTTGTACAGTTTAGAAGACGGTAGTCTTAACAAATAAACGCTTTTATGCTGAAACAATTATGTCCACTGCAAACAGTTTTGAGTCTGATCAGACTCTAAGTATTCTGGCGTCTGAGCAGGCTCCAATCTGTTTGCCTTTTTTTAGCTCACCTGGCACGTAGTGCCAAGGTGAGCTATTTTGATCGTCCTCTGTCCGTCGTCCGTCGTCGTTCGTTCGTCCGTCCGTTCGTCGTCAACAATTTCTTTAAACGACATCTCCTCCGAAACTACTGGATGGATTTTTACCAAACTTGGCCTGTATGATCCTTATATGGTCCTCTTTCACAATTGTTCAAACATTTCCGGTCCGTTGCTTATCTAGGTCACACGAGCTAAAAATAGATTTTTCCAATGAAAACTTAAAAAATCTTCTTGTCTGAAACCGTAGTACCCTGAGCTTAGATATTTGGCACAAAGCATTGTCTTAAGGTCCTCTATCAAGATTGTTCAAATTATGTCCCTTGGGTGAAAAATGACCTAGCCCCGGGGGTCGTAATTTTACATTGAGTTATATAGTGAAATCTTCAAACATATTTATTTCTGGAACCAAAATGGCCAGAGCTTTGATATTTGGCATGATATCACTTCTAGAAGCTCTTAACAAATATTGTAAATATGGTTCGGGTCCGTTGCATATCTAGGTCACACGAGCTAAAAATAGATTTTTTCATTGAAAACTTAAAAAATCTTCTTTTCTGAAACCACAGTACCCTGAGCTTAGATATTTGGCACAAAGCATTGTCTTCAGGTCCTCTATCAAGATTGTTCAAATTATGTCCCTTGGGTGAAAAATGACCACGCCCCGGGGTCGTAATTTTACATAGAGTTATATAGTGAAATCTTCAAACATCTTTATCTCTGAAACTAATATGACCAGAGCTTTGATATTTGGCATGATGACACTTCTAGAAGCCCTTAACCAATATTGTAAATATAGTTCCGGTCCGTTGCATATCTAGGTCACAGGAGCTAAAAAAAGAAACCACAGTACCTTGAGCTTAGATATTTGGCACAAAGCATCATCTACAGGTCCTCTATCAAGTTTGTTCAAATTATGCACCTTGGGTTAAAACTGCCAAGGCCCTAGGGGTCGGAGTTTTACATAGAGTTATGTAGTGAAATATTCTTCTCTGAAACTACTATGGCAAGAGCTTTGATATTTAGCATAGTGACACTTTTAGATGTTCTTTACCAATATTGCTGAAATGGTTCGGGTCTGTTGCATATCTGGGTCATATTAGCTAAAAATAGATTTTTTTCAATGAAAAGTCTTCCTGTCTGAAACCATCCATGTAGAAAATATTTGACAGCACACTTAATTTTCAAGTTCATCAACAAGATTTTTGTCTCTGGGGTAAAAAATGATCCCACCCCAGGGGTCATGTGAACCTTGTGCTGTTTTTTTCCAGGTGAGCGATATTTAGGCCTGCATGGGCCTCTTGTTTACATAAATCATTTCAACCCTATAGCTAGATATTACTAATGCAAACAGTGTAGATCCTGATCAGTGTCTGCACTGTTTGGTAATTTCATTTGTTTTTGTTGTCATACCAACAATGTTCCAGTAGACATATTCAAATTAATTGTACTTGAAGAGTAAAAAATATATAAATACCCACAAGAGAAATTTAGGGTTGAAAGGGTTAAGATGAATCCTAAAAAATTCCCAAAAAAACATCATTTGCATTGCGCTATGTTTCGTCTCGTTTAACCCTTTCCTCCCTGAAACCTCCAATGGACGATTCTAGTTTTCAATTTTGTATAGTCCTTTTTTTACTTTTAAGGATTGATCGTTACAATATGTGTCCAAATGACAAACAGTGTAGACCCTGATCAGAGGGCTCCATATGAAGCCCCCTGCTCTGGATCTACACTGTTTGCATAGGACAAGTGAACTCCTTTTAGGTACGCTGTTAGAAAATGACGCATATATGCGTGACTATGGTTCAAAGAGTTAAGGGACTTGTACGAGTCGATTTATTGGTGTGTTATTGTACGTGTATTTGAAAATTTGTTTGGAAGCCCTATCTGACGCCGAGTTAACCGATTGCAAGTCAGATTGAAATAATCTTTCCTTCTTTACCGTAGTCTTGCTTTAGGCTGCCATCCATCTTTTCTACCATGAGTGAGTCTTCTGTTGAGGTTGCCGTAAAACACCGTAAATGAGTCGTCTGTTGTAGTTGTCGTAGTGTACAGACTGTTAAATTGGGAGTGAGCGATGTAATGGGCGAATACCTACGGCAATAACACAAAACAGAAATTCTCGCTGAAATGCATTTACCGGCATCCGCCTACGATAATAAAGGATAAACACATGAATCCTTTGTACATAAACAATTTAGACAGCGCACATTGCCTAAGTTCACCGTACAGGTTCGCCTTAAGTTCACCATACATTTTCCATACATTCTCCGTTTACGACATCTCAGAAACCATGTTTTCCCGAAATTAACGAGGCTGTTGATTTAAAAGCAGAAAGGAGCTTTCTGCTTTATTTTCATTGTATATTTAAAGCTATAATCTGTTTATAACCGTATCTATGATGTGTTTGCTGGTTGTCGTAAACGAAAGATCCAACAGTTGCAAAAATGAAGTTAAGGTCAGACAAAACAAGACTGAGGGGAACAAATGTCAAACGTCAGGTGGTACTAAATTGTGAGAAAAAGAAAGTTCACAAGGCCACTAGAGGTTTCCTTAAGTGTTTTACAGTGGGGGAAATCTTTCAGGCTTAATCAAAACCAAACGCAAACTCATACAATAAATTGTAGAAAATAAGCAGTTTATTTTCAAGAAAAAAGACCCGGTGAAAATTTCGTTATTCTTTCCCGTTTAAACGCTTAACGAAACGCAAACGTATTGCGATAAAATGTATTATAATAATAATAATAGTATTAGGGACAACGTCACGTTTGAAATAGCATAACCATTATTTCCCACTAGAAGCGTCTGTAATAAAGTGGATAATAAATTATTCTCTCTAAGTAAACGTGTTTATGCTGAAAAACAACATACATGTATATCGATTGCAAATTGTTTGGGACCAGATCAGACGCCAAGCAACCTGTTTGCTATTCCGATAAAAAAAGCCATTTCTACATTTTCTTGTATTGCGTTCAGTATCGTTAACCCTTTCACTATCAATCGCGCTTCAAAGCGCGTTTGCAAACAGTTTGGGTCCTGATCAGACGCCGCGTAACGCGGCGTCTAATCAGGACCCAAAATGTTTGACACTCTTATCGATATTTATTAAGTCATACAACCTAAAAATCTAACTTTAAAAACGTGTCTTGCAGACAACAATACTAAAGCAGACGACAATAAAGCGGTGAAGGGGTACAAATCTTCCGAATAATTTGACCATGAAAGGGTAAAACGCTGTAAACCAGGAAAGGGCGTTCATTGCAAACAGTTACATGTAACCCTTTCATGATCAAATTATTCGGGAATTTTTTACCCCTTCACCGCTTTATTGTCGTCTGCTTCTATTATCAGGAAGACACGTTTCAAAGTTAGATTTAAAGCTGAATGGCTCAATAAATATCGATAAGAGTGTCAAACAGTTTGGGTCCTGATTAGACGCCGCGTTACGCGGCGTCTGATCAGGACCCAAACAGTTTGCAAACGCGCGTTTTGGCGTCATTTAAAGTGAAAGGGTTAAACAGTTGGAGCCAGATTCATTTTTATATGAGTTTTAAGATTTGTTTTATATGAGTGTCTAACAGTTAAACATTTTTTTGCTTTCAGAGGGTGGTATGATAATGAAACGAAGGGTCTGTCCAGATGCACTAAAACAGCGTAACTGCGAGAGATTTGATCCAAACAAGGTTAAACCGAAATCAAGAGGTAAGTACATGTAGTCTAGTTCGTTTCTTAACTAGAATATCATCGAAGGTGCGGTTTTCTTGTAATTTTTTTAATCATAACGACTTTATTTACTGTTGATTACATATTTGGTAACAAAAATATTGAATTGTCAATACGACATTGCTGCCAAAAGATTTTTCAATTTTCTATTTTTCAAGCGCGATTCCTTCAAGCAGGTTGAAAGTAAAGCAGACTGCCCCAAAATACACATTCTGCTTTACTTTCAGCTTGCTGTAAGGTACTTTTTTCTAGTTTACGCCTGCGCATTGCAATTGATTTTATTACCTGTAGATATACAAGAGTGATATAAAGAGGTTACATTGTTTTCTTTTCAACACAGCAGAATATTTCATCAGAAATAGCAAACAGTATAGATCCTGATAAGACGCCGCGTGACGCGGCGTCTTATCAGGATCTATACTGTTTTCTTATGTCTACTTTAGTAGACACTTGGTTTCAATGGGTTTATGCAGACAAACCTCATACTGAACTCCATGCTGAGCTCTAAAACTTTCATGTTTGATCATGGCATAAAGGATGTAGTTATTTACTCATCATTAATGTGTGGCTAATTATTTTATTACTGTATACATGTTCTATGATATGCGATTAATTAACATTTAGTGGAAACTTGGTATTTGTTTTTTAACGTTTCTGATGTTTGATGTAAGTGGTGCTTTATGAAATTAGTTAAGGCACTAATACCGATAGTATATATTCTTAAACCTATTACTTCTTAGATACGCCTTTTCGCCTTTGATTAGAATATAGTTCCTCTAAAAACAGCCATGAACGTGCACAATACAAAATATTACTGTAGTCTAGCAGGTGATACTTAACAGTAGGCTTAAAGTAAAACAGAATGTACCTGCTTTAAATGGCTCCCGTCATCAAAATAAGAAACAGACTTTGGGGTAAAGAGTTAAGAGATCAGAAAGACAGTCTGTAAGATAGTCAGCAATACAGTCTGTACATGTACGTCAATATAATTATAAGACAGTCTGTATGACATTATGTCTGTAAGTCATACATAAGACAGTATGTAAGGCAATATATAAGACAGTATTTAAGATATTTTGTAAGGTAATATACAATACAGTTTGTATGACATTCTGTAAGACAATACACAAGACAACGTCTAAGGCAATATATAAGACAGTATGTAAGGCATTCTGTAAGGCAATATACAATACAGTTTGTATGACATTCTGTAAGGCAATACATAAGACAGTATGTAAGGCAATATATAAGACAGTATGTAAGGTATTCTGTAAAGCAATATATAATACAATCTTTAAGACAGTCTGTAAGTAAAACATCAGACAGTTTGTAAGGCATTCTATTTGGTAAGGCAATATATAAGACAGTATTTAAGGTACATCTTTTCTGTAAGGCAGTATATAAGACATTCTGTAAGGCAATATATAAGACAGTATATAAGACATTCTGTAAAGCAATTTATAATACAGTCTCTATGACATTCTGTAAGGCAATACATTAGACAGCATGTAAGGCAATATATAAGGCAGTATGTAAGGTACATGTATTCTGTAAGGCAGTATATAAGACATCCGGTAAGGCAATATATAAGACAGTCTGTAAGTAAAACATCAGACAGTTTGTAAGGCATTCTATTTGGTAAGGCAATATATAAGACAGTTCTTAAGGTACATCTTTTCTGTAAGGCAGTATATAAGACATTCTGTAAAGCATTATATAAGGCAGTCTGTAAGTAAAACATCAGACAGTTTGTAAGGCATTCTATTTGGTAAGGCAATGTATCTCGTAAGACAGTATGTAAGGCATTTTGTAAGGCAATATATAAGACAGTACGTAAGGTATTCTGTAAAGCAATATATAATACAGTCTCTATGATATTCTGTCAGGCAATACATAAGACAGTATGCAAGGCAATATATAAGGCAGTATGTAAGGTACATGTTTTCTGTAAGGCAGTACAGGTATATAAGACATTCTGTAAGGCAATATATAAGACAGTCTGTAAGTAAAACACCAGACAGTTTGTAAGGCATTCTATTTAGTAAAGCAATATGTAAGGCATTCTGTAAGGCAATATATAAGAAAATATTTAAGGCAATCTGTAAGGCAATATATAAAACAATATCTAAGGCATTCTGTAAGGCAATATATAAGACAGTATATGAGACATTATGTACAGTAAGGCTATACTTAAGACAGTCTGTAAGGCATTCTGTAAGACAGTACATACATCAATCTATAAGACATTATGTAAGGCAATACCTAAGACAGACTTAAGACATTCTGTAAAATCATATAATACAGACTGTAAGGTAATATATATTACAGTATGTAAGGCAAAATATAAGACCGCATGTAACGTATTCTGTAAAACGATATATGAGATAGTATGTAAGGCATTATGTAAGGCAAAATATAATACAGTACGTTAGGCATTCCTTAAGGCAATATATAAGACAATTTGTAAGGCAATATATAAGATACAGTTTGTAAGGTATTCTGTAAGGCGATATACAAGATATTTCGTAATGTCTGTAAGGCAATACATAAGCCGTATGTAAGGCATTCTGTAAGGCAATATATTAGACATTATGTCAGATATTCTGTTCGAAAGACCATACACTCTCTTAGTAAGACATTCTAAAAGGCAGTCTTTAGATAGTCTAAGTGACAATTTGTATCAATTACAGTAGAATTTCTATATCTCGAATTCGCTTAACTAGAATTTACTCATACTTCTACAATTGCGTTGCGTTATTTCTACCTATCCTTTGACTGTTTTTTGTCCAAATGGTCTTTAAAATCATACAATCATTGAAAGAATTCTATCTATATCTACAGTGGAGAAAACGTTATTCTTTCCCGTTTAAACGCAAACGAAACGCAAACGCATCACAATAAAACGAAGAAAAATACAATTGTTCGACAACTCTGACTCGTCATGTAAATCTGAGTGGCAATCAGTTTTAAGTCTGATCAGACGTCGGGTTACTCGGCGTCTGATCAGGCTTCAAACTGTTTGCATTGGAAATAATAGTTTAAACGTAAACGCGTTTATTGGGAAAGAATAACGTTTTCTCAACTGTATCACGTGACACCAATAATAACATTGTAGTAGCAAAATGGTTTTCTCTACCTCCTCATACAGTGTCTGTAACATAAAAATGTTTCAAACAATTTGGATCCAGATAAGCTACATGTACCCTGTTATTCGATCTGATCAGATTCCAAACTAGTTGAAATTCGTTTGTTCGGTCAAAATTTTAAAAATGTAAATAAAATATGTTTCAAAAGGAACGATTTCTGTTTGTGAAATGATTAATTTTTAGCTGCATTTTTTACACAAATAGTCTGCTTACAGAACGCATCTGTTAATATCGTCAAATATTCAGAGTGTTCCGAATGAAGATTGTTTACACATGGAAATAGCGGAAGTGCATGTATATGAGAAATTATTTCGAGCGTGCATCCTTAAAATAATTAGAAACCATTTCTTCTAAGAGTACTTAAAACTTAATTTATAAAGGCTGCTAATGTAAACAACTGTTCCAGGTTTTTAATTAGCTTTTACCTCTTTTCATTTAGGTAAGTTGCCGTCGGCTTATATCATGTCTGGAAAAGTTAAGAAACTTAAAAAAAACTGCTTTATGAAAGAAATTACCGTCTGTGCAGCAAGGTGTTTTGCAAAATCAGGCTCCGGCATTTATGGTGTCTGGGTTAGATCCAAATTACAGTGGAGAATCTGTTATTCTTTCCCGTTTAAACGCAAACGTACGCAAACGCAAAACACTAAAACGTAGAAAAGAACAAGTTTTGGACAATTCTGATAATTCTTGTTTATCTTGGTGGCAAACAGTTTGGAGCCTGATCAAACGCCGGGTTACCCGGCGTCTGATCTGGCTCCAAACTGTTTGCACTGCAAATAATAGTTTTAGCGTAAACGCGTTTATTGGGAAAGAATAACAGATTCTCCACTGTACAGTTTAACTTCAATATCTCGAACTCGCGCTTAACTCGAATTTTCCAGTGATTCTACAGTTAAATTTCATTATTTCATTATTTCTACCTCGCTTAACTCGAACATATTCATATTTTAAAGTTAAAACGTGACTTAGCTTTTTTACTTTGAAATATGGATATGGTTCGATATACAATGTATCGACGTTAGACTGTATTGAAAAGAGCATTTTGAATCGGAGCCTCGAATTTTGTTTTAAACGTTACACTGACATTCTACCGTCGGCTAAACAATTGTCGTCAGTATGATCTAGGGAGAACAAACTAACCCATTATGCCCAGTGGATTCTTCCATGTTTATATAGTTGATTCGTCCATTTTTTATCAAAGGGATGCCTGGTCAAAATTTTCATTTTCATGTTGTTTTATATTGAAAGTCCTACATGTATCAGCAGACAGTGTAGACTCTGATCAGACGCCGCATAATGCGGCGTCTGATCAGGGTCTTCACTGTTTGCCTATGTCCCATATATGGGATTGTGGGCACAATTGGGTTAAGTTGTTTATTGGAAATGTTTTATACAAGTTAAACTAGTTTGGATCCGTATCAGAAACTTGCCGTCTGATCTGGATCCAAATTGTTTGTCAACTGTCTTTAAGTTTCTTCCATTTTTGCATAAACGCGTCTATTGGCAAAGAAGAATGTTTCTCTACTGTAACTATTCATCTTTATTAAATTACTTTTTCAAAACAGTTTGGCTCTAGATCAAATCCGAATAATTCGACGTCATAGAAGAAGCGTTACTGTTCATCATTCTGTTTTATCATGATTTCTTGATTCAAAGACCCAAGAATAAGATTTTTATTTTTTACAAAAGAAGACGAAAACTTATTTTTAAGCTCTCTTTATCACAAGAATCTCAGGGTTAATGTTTATACTTCATAATTCGAACTCGCTTTAGTTCGAACATACCGATAGTTTCCAAGTTTAAACGTGGCTTAGCCACGTCTTAACACGGAAATACGGCTATGTTCGACTTAAGCGAGTTTGAGTTATCGAAATTGAACTTATGATTTAATGGTAAGTTTGATTTAAGCGAGTTAGAAGTATCGAGATTCGACTGTAATTCCAAAGTATTGACTAAAGCCCGGTGGGTGGAGGAATGATTCATATTGCGTATAGTTTGCCATAGTACATACAGTCACATCTCCCTACTATGACCACTTAACTCTTTGAACCCTAGTCCCGCATATAGGCGTGCTTTTCAAACAGTGTACATGTGAATAGTACACTTGTCCTATGCAAACAGTGAAGACCCTGATCAGAGGGCTCCGAAAGGAGCCCTCTGATCAGGGTCTTCACTGTTTGTCACAATGCCAAACATTCACAAAAACAACCCTTAAAAGTCAGAAATGGACTAGACTAAAATGGAAACTGGAATTGTCCATTTAAAGTTTTAGGGAGGAAAGAGTTAAAACAGCTTGGTGTCGGGTACAGACGTTGTTTACAAGCAAGATGAATGAAAAACATAAAGCTCATAAAGGAGAGTTCTGCTTTACCTACAGCTTGCTTTAAGCTGTCACCTTTAGTTTGTACCATACGCATTTACATTTTAGATGACGCAATCGCATGAATTAACTGTACCGGTAAAGTTGATCTCTCGTAGGAGGAAATGTTTAGAATGTCTGGATAAGATCAGAAATGTTCCGATTAGAATAAGCATTATTGAAAGAAGTCCTACCTAGACTGGTTTAGCCCTTGAACTCCCCCAAACTTCAAATGCAATTCCGGTTTCCAATTTAGTCATGCCCATTTTTAACTATATTAAGGGTAATTTTGTCTATATGTTGCAATATGATAAACAATGCATACCCTGATCGGCGAGCAACTTTAGGGACCCTCTGATCTTGGTCCACACTGTTTGCATGGGATGGTCTCTAAACATGCACACAGTTTGTAAAGGCCGAGTATACTCGTCGCTAGTGTTGAATAGGTTAAGACCAAGTAATTATTTTCTCATAACTTATTACACACGTGCAGAGTTGTCTATATTTTCATCATCCACATTGAAAACACAGGCTTACCTGATCCTGTGAATTATGGCATATCCAATGGAAGGTCGACTGGCAAAATTAAACTGAAAAGTGAAAATAATGAAATAAAACGAAAATCAGATTGAAACTATAATTTTATGTTTTATAAAAACATGTTGTTCGTGACATTCCTACTTAACTATGAGCAGTTTCCTCAACTAATTTAGGACATGTTTATGTTGCTACTTAATTATTGTATTTAAGAAATGAATTGCGTACTTCCGGTATTCATGCAGTTGTGAAACTCAGTCGCTTTTACTAGCAAAATTAATATAGTGGCGCCCGAAGGACTTCTCCTTATTCTTTGCTAGTAAAAGCGACTGAGTTTCATAACCGCATGAATACCGGAAGTACGCAATTAAAAAAATATATTTATATTTCATTGTCAACCGATATCCATATTAACAATATAAACCATTTTGCCCTTTGCTATACGGTGTCAATCGTAGTACGATCTCTATATATGGTTTGCACATTGCAACATAAACTTGCCACATGTACGCTGAAAGGCTTACATGTATTTAGGTTCGGCTACTCATCAGGGTATGTGCTGTTTGTGACAGTGGGGAAGACGTTTTCTTTCCCAATAAACGCGTTTTTGCTAAAACAATTATTTCCCGTTGCGAACAGTTTTGAGCCAGATCAGACGCCGGGTAACCCGGCGTCTGATCGGGCTCAAAACTGTTTTTCACTCAAATATGACAGCGTATTGAATAAGTTACAGTTGGGGGGGGGGGGCATTATTAATTCCCAATAAACAGGTTTATGCTAAAACCCGTATGTTCATTACAAACAATTTAGAGCCTGGTGGTTATAAATACAGCGTCCCTACAGTGCTCCCTCCCAACAACGACTCCCTCCTTACAACGGTCCTTATCGAAGTTCCCTAAAAAGGACGATTATGTCTTAAGCCTTACTGCTGTAATACCGATTGCTAAAATTTGTCGTTTGCTGGTTTTCTCAAAGTTACATAATAGACATTCTGATCGAAAAAAACTTAATGACGAGTGACAAACAGCTTAAATCCAGATCAGACGCCGCATTTCGCGGCGTCTGATCTGGAATAAAGCTGTTTGCAAATGTAGGCCAATTTACCTCCCTATAACGACTCCCTCCGAACAACGCGCATAATTTGGGTTTCCCATTTGGTGTCGTTGTAGAGAGGGAACGTTGTACAAACATGTTTGCCACTCAGATCAAAGAAATCGTTTCCTACATTTACTTACATTGCGTTTCGTTTCGCTAAATCATTTTACCCATTATAGCCTGTTTCTAATTTTGAAGACAGGTGATTACTTAAAGCAGATTGAGAGTAAAGCAGAACACTTTCAGCTTTCTTTAAGCAACCGTCTGCTAGAATTTAGGAAATATTTCTTATGATACACTTTCAGCCTTCTTTAAGCTACCATCTGCTAGAATATAGCTGTATAAGGTGAACATATTTTCTTCAGTGAAAGAATTAATTAAATGAGTTTAAATGCGTACAGTGGAGAATCTGTTATTCTTTCCCGTTTAAACGCAAACGTACGCAAACGCAAAACACTAAAATGTAGAAAATAACAACTTCTTGACAATTCTGACTATTGATATTTAGCTGAATGGCAAACAGTTTGAAGCCTGATCAGACGCCGGGTTACCCGGCGTCTGATCTGGCTCCAAACTGTTTGTATTGGAAATAATAGTTTGAGCGTAAACGCGTTTATTGGGAAAGAATAACGTTTTCTCCACTGTATCTATGGAGTATTGGGCTAAACGGGAAAAATACACGTTAACGTCATCTCCACTATAATTAGTAATAGACCTTGTTATTATTTTCTGTGCTTTCGCCTCACATAAAATTCTTTAGATTCTCTTTAGTTTCTAGTAATTGATTACATACAACACTAACTGGTTACTTGCCGAAAGCTCCCATCCATCAAAGGGAATTGCATAAAGCTGTATCATACATACATCAAATTTACTCCACATTATGACAAGCTACAGTGGAGAAAACGTTATTCTTTCCCCAAAACGCGTTTACTTTAAAACTTTTGTTTCTATTGCAAACAGTTTGGAGCCAGATCAGACGCCGGGTAACCCGGTGTCTGATCTAGCTACAAACTGTTTGCCACCAACATAAACATGAATTATGAGAATTGTCCAAAAGTTGTACTTTTCTACGTTTTAGCGTTTTGCGTTTCGTTTGCGTTTAAACGGTAAAGAATAACGTATTATCCACTGTAAGGTTTGTTGAATTAGGTACAGATGTTATTCTTTCCCAATACACGCGTTTGTGCTAAAACAGTTATTAAATTCGCAAACAGTTTGGGGCTAGATCAGACGCCAGATTATGATGTGTTCCCTATGCAACCTGCATTGAACCCCATTCATTGCCATAACGTCATATGCCTTTATTATTTCTAAAATTCAAATTTTATGTAAAGTGACTGAAAAATAATCATAACGAGTGTTAAACAGCTTGGATCCTGTTCAGACGCCGAGAAATCTGATCGCCATCTGATCAGGATCCAAATTGTTTGCAAATTATCAGTTTATTCGGGACAATGCAGTGGATGGGTTAGTAATACAGTTTACAGTGGATAAAGCGTTATTCTCTCCCGTTTAAACGTAAACAAAACGCAAACGCATTGCAATAAAATGCAGAAAATGCAGAGAATTTTTTGACATTCTGAATATTGATTTTAAACTGAATTGCAAACAGTTTGCAGCCTGATCAGACGCCGGGTAAACCGGCGTCTGACCAGGCTCCAAACTGTATGCACTGGAAATAATTGATTTAGCGCAAACGCGTTTATTGGGAAAGATTAACGTTTTCTCCACTGTACATAAGGAAAGTTGAACATTTTGAAAGACATTACAGAGAGCATAACGTAAAATGGGGGGAAAAACCATTACGGTATCGGTGAAATTTGCAACTTTAGTAAATGTGCCCATCCTTGTTCTAGACGTGCACTTTTATGCGTAGGGTTGGCATGAAATATCTTGAAGCAACTGCGATTAAAGAAAATAATTATGTAACTTGTATAATTTGTAAAACAACAGTAACTGTCTGTCCAGTGTCTGCATTATAATTGTTTCCATTGCGCACCGTTTGGAGCCAGATCAGACATTGGGTTAGACCCTAAACCTTGTGCTACTCAGTGTAAACATGAAATATTAAGGCTATTTAAAGCAAGGTGAGAGTAAAACAGAACTTTAAGTTCTTTAAGGAGCTTTCTGTTTTACTTTCAGTGTGCTTTAAGCTACAGTGGAGAATCTGTTATTCTTTCCCAATAAACGCGTTTACGCTAAAACTATTATTTACAGTGCAAACAGTTTGGAGCCAGATCAGACGCCGGGTAACCCGGCGTCTGATCAGGCTCCAAACTGTTTGCCACCAAGATAAACATGAATTATCAGAATTGTCCAAAAATTGTACTTTTCTACGTTTTAGTGTTTTGCGTTTGCGTACGTTTGCGTTTAAACGGGAAAGAATAACAGATTCTCCACTGTATGTCCTGTCTTTCATACAATCAGTTGGTCGTCATTATTACGACAACTAAATTGTATTAATTATTAGGTGTTTAAGACAGGTGGATGCTTTAATTTAAGACTCTTCATGATTTACAACATACATTATCTATATATCACATATTTAATAATTTTCCAAGTACATGTATATCATGTGGTTCATAATTTGAACCTTATGTATAGGAGACAATCACAATTTGGCAAAAAACATGTGTAATTACTAATAGAGTAACATATTTATACATAATAAAATGTTTACAGTCTCCATGAATGTTGCAAACAAGACTCTATAAAGAATCAGCCTCATTGTCTGTTTACTCCTTGGGAAGCTTTCTGTTTTACGTTTACATTGCTTTGAGATGTCATCTAGGCACAAGGTTTAAACCATGCTCAAAACTAGGATTATTTTCTTATATCAGCCGTACTATGACAAAACCTGTCTCATTGCATTGCAACATGCTAAAGACCAAGTAATCTTGCCATCACAAACTCAGTATCTCAGTTTGGTCTACACTGCCAAAACGGTATAAACTGTAGTATAGCTACATAAAATACTTAAGATGCATATTGATGTCAAACAGTGTAGGTCAAGACCAGCCACCGCGTCTTTGACGCGGCGACTGGCCTTGACCTACACTGTTTGCAATGCAATAAGGCAGGTTTTGTCATGACACGGTTCATATATTTTTACATGTATTTGTGTTTGTATCTACAGTCATGGAACATGATTATTGTTTTACATTAAAATTTTATTCTTTTTTCATTTATATTCTAAAATGAGGTTGGTCCTTACAGCAGAGAATAGATCTACATTTGTATATTTAAAAAGTCAGCACCCTTACTGTTAAACTGGCCTATACTGTGGTGTAAATTGGTGTTCGACAACTTTGTGGCATGACCAGTAATGTAAAATATGTATAGGAAAAATGCAAACATTTCGCAGGATGACGAATAATTATGTCCCATCGCTGTATCTATCTTATACGGTATCTAGTACATGTAGCAGTAAAAGTGCATTACATGTACATATATGTAAAAACTATAGAGTCAATACTCGAAATTGAGTTTTGACCACAGGGTTCGTTTTAAATTCTATACATGTAACTTTTATATAAAAAAAAACAAAAAACAAAAACCAATTAGCCTTACTTTTAGTGGTCGTTATAGAAAGCTGTTTTTTTTTAATTGAAGCTGTCACATGCCCTTCATACAATCAACTAACCTTCCGTTTGAGTGGTCGTAATAGACGGGTTTTACTGTATCTACATGTCTCAAACATCTGTGGTATGATACACGTGTAGAATTTGACATCTGAAGTCGTGTTTGACAGATGCGAACGCACATGATGAATGGAACAAATGAACTTTGAAATGATGATTGACCTATTTATGGGTCACGTGGTCTAAGTGGGTAATAAAGAGGTCAATTCTGTGTAATTTTGTACTTGGCATTTTCAATGCTATTATCTGCGTGTCATTTGTGACTAAAGTATGCAGGGGCTAATCATTGTTTGACTTTCAACCCTTACCCTACTATTCCTGACTTAGCTTTTTGCAAACAGATTTGATCAAGATCAGACACCGAGTTACTCGGCGTCTGATCTGGATCAAATCTGTTTGTCACTCGAACTCTACAGTAGTCTGTTTGAAAAGGGGTTAAAATAATATCTTAAAATATAGAACATACAATAATTTGAATCAGACAATATTTAAACTACTACATGGGTAAGGGTAAACATGCCCCCTCCCTGTCGCATAAATTACACTTTGCAGATTCTTTTGGTTATACATACAAACCTTCGGCCGAAGGACATTGATCGCAAGCTTTTAACCCATTACCCCATAAAAATGCCTATTTACACCTCTGACTATTTCTAAAACTAAGGAAAATATTATCCACCTGAACATTAAACACATAGTAGCTAAAAGCAGGTTGAACGTAGAGCAGAATGCCCTATAACTTTTTAAGGAGCATCCTGCTTTTCTTGCAACGTGCTTTAAGCAGTGACCTTTTTATACTGGAAAGGGGTATTGAGTTAAGGAACTTTAGCAGTTGTTCAATGCCAAATTGGAACACCTGCTCTTACTTAGTCATAGGCATAGTAACCTCCTTGTGCTTTAACCAGTTAATCCTATAGACTGATTTTAGTTTTGAAGACAAGCCACCACTTTAAACAGGTACAAATATACTAAATTGGCTGTTTTACTTTCATTTTTGCTTTAAGCCACCATCTGCTAGAGAATATAGAAAATAGTTATTATGGTACATATTTATTACTATACAAAGTCATATGAATATAATATCATATAATGATACATGCATATTGCAAAATAACAACACTTAATAGTCAAAATAAACAATGTATAATTAGAAACTAGAATTATACATTTTGAGCACCAGTGGTCAATAACTTTATTAAGTAATATTTTCTTTTTACAGATCCAGTTCAGACCGACGATGTGTCCATTGACTTAAGGTCCAACAACGGGACGGACGCAAAGGACCCTAATGCATCGCCGATGACGTCTGTTTCCTGGGTCTCCTTAGCCCTGTGTCCCTTTTTCCTGTACCTTCTACAGTGAAAATCATAGCGCACATTTATTTTAATATCGATTCAGCTCTCCAGATCAGCATCTAGTCAAACTAACCTCTGCTCAGTGACTAATCAGTGAAGACATTGTGTTTCCTCTTAACCCTTTCACTCTCAATGACGTCATTTTAACCCTTAGCCTGCCACTCACGACTATAGCTCCATATGCAAACAGCTTGGATCCGGATGAGACGCCGAGTAACTCGTACAACATTTTCAGCAATTTTGAGCAACATTGAAGCACTTTGAAACTTTAAGTAGACGAGAAATATAGCAGACGACAATTTATTTGGCGGGCTAAGGGTTAAAAGCGCATTTGCATACCATTTTGATCCTGATCAGACGCCGCGTTACACATCGTCTGATCAGGATCAAAACTGTTTGCCACTCGTTTTGAAATTAAGTCAGTTATACTGCCTTATATCTAACTTTTAAACGATATTGCAGACAACAATATTGAAGCAGACGATGCGATGAAGGGGTAAAAACCTCGCGATAAATTTGATCATGAAAGGGTTAAGACCATTATGACGTAATAACCCTTATAATAAAGTCACCGTCATATAATCGTCTGCTTAAAATTTTCGTCTGCATAATATAATCTATACAATATGGAATTTCATCCATTTTGTCTAAGAAAACATGGATATGATTGTCAAGCAGTTTGGAACCTGATAAGACGCCGCGTGTCGCGGCGTCTTATCAGGATCAAAACTGTTTGCAAATGTTAGTGTTGATGGACTTGGCAGTGAAGAGGTTTAAACAGAACAAATAACAGACAGAAATCTCATGTAAAAATGTTTAATGATTTTATAATTTTCTGAATGTCATATAGTAACTGTTGGGAGCCTGATCAGATGCCGTGTTACTCGACGTCTGATCTCGTCCCAAACTATTTAGATTTGACACCCATTTTACTGAACATGCGCGTTAACAGAGAAAGAATATCGTATCATAGTTTACAATCATTTTCTGCAAATATTATACCCTCTTCCGTCTCAGTGGGGAAGGCACTATTATTTCCTGTTTAACCCCTTCACTGTCAAGACGTCATCAATTTTAAACAATAATTGTCGTCTGCTTTTATTTCTCAAATTAAATATTTAGTTATTTTGACTTATGAAATATTGAAATGAGTGTGAAACAGTTTGTATCCTTATCAGACGCCGAGTTACGCGGCGTCTGGCCAGGATCCAAACTGTTTCCAAATTACTAGTGTACTCGGGGTAACGCAGTGAAGGGGTTAAACGCAACAAAACGCAAACGCAATGCATTAAATTTTGGAAAATGTCAGCTTTTGAAAATGTGACAATTCTTTTTCTTAGTGACAAAAGTTTTGAGCCTGATCGGGCTCCAGACTGTTTGCAATTGAATTCATTGTTCTAACACATAAACGCTGGGAAAGAATAACGTCTTCTCCACTGTATAATCTTATATCAATTTATTATATTAGTTATATACATGTAAAATCTAAATGTGTAGGTGTTCAGTTTTGAGTATTGATTGCACCAATATGCTTTCATCTTTATACAGCGGTGGAGAAAGTGACAACTTATTGACAATCCTGATTATTATTTTTAATTTGAGTGGCAAACAGTTTGGAACCTGATCAGACGCCGGGTTACCCGGCGTCTGATCTGGCTCCAAACTGCCTGCATTAAAAATAATAGTTTTAGCGTCAACGCGTTTATTGGGAAAGAATAACGTTTTCTCCACTGTATGTACATATAAAACATCTTTATTACGACCACTATAGTGGGTTAATTAGTATGTGTTATCGACAGACGGCTGCTTAAAGTAAGGTGACAGTTTAACAGAAAGCTCATTAAGGAGCTTTCTGTTTTACTGTTACTTTGCTTTAAGCTGTCACCTTTCTTTTATGCAATCAATTAGCGTTCTATTTAGTGGTCGTAATAGAGAGGTTTAACTGGAATTTTTCTTATACACTCTTCTTACGTTAGTACAATATAATAAGTGTTAAACAGTTTGGATCCTGGTCAAAATATTTAATATTTATCCAATTTTGTAATCATACTATACCGCTTGCAAAACATATCAGCCATGTTTAATGTCGAAAATTCTAAATTGTAAAATATTAACCCATTCGCTGCCATTATGACGTCATAGCCCGCCTAACCAATTCGCTGCCATTGTGACGTCATAGCCCGCCTAACCAATTCGCTGTCATTGTGACGTCATAGCCCGTCTAACACATTTTCACTGTCATAATCGTCTGCTCGCAAGCTTATCGTCTGCTTTTATTTCTAAAGTTAAGAATTTTAGCAAGTTTGCCTTAACAGGCAGTTGCACTGTATAATTATGGCTATTAAAATGTTTTGATCCTGGTCAGACGTCGAGTTACACGGTGTCTAATCTGCATCTAAATATTTTGGCATATTATGCTATCATTTTAGAACTTGGCAGCGAAAGGGTTACGTGAGCCGCAACCCGAGAAGTGATAATATTCAAATTACCGACGCGTTTCCAACACAGCGATTGATCGAGATCAACACTGTTTTTTTAGAAGTATACACTGGTAATGCATGGCAATATATAGGCCCTACGTATGAATAAATACCGAATTTCAACCCGTGTTGAAAATGTAGTTTTAAGGTTAAGGACCCCTAATGAAATCGGACCAATGATTGTTAATATCGCGTCTCTACGGAGGGCGATCAGCCATAATCGTCAACTGTCTAAAGCTAAAGCGTAGTTCGGAACGAGCCGTCAGTTCACGAAATTGGCAGATCGGTGTACGTAGAAAGCCGATTTTTAACCGATCTCATTAGGGGCCTCAACTTTAAAATGCGAACAGCAACTGTTGCTTATGTTCTCGTTTCTGGTGTGACGGCTCAACTACAGCGGAGAAGACGTTATTCTTACCCAATAAACGCATTTATTCTAAAACGATTATTTCATTGCTATCAATTTTGAGCCAGATCAGACACCGGGTAACCCGGCGTCTGATCAGTCTCGAAACTGTTTGCCTTTTAAACTAAAACAAATTGTCAAAAGTTTTCATTTTCAAAATTTTCAAGAAGCTGTCATTTTCTATATTTAACAGCATTGTGTTTCGTTTCGTTTAATCCATTTTATGCGGGATATACTTTATAGTATACCTCTAGGCAAACAGTGTTGATCTCAGATCAGGCCCCACATTGTGGGGCCTGATCTGAGATCAAAACTGTTTGCAGCTAGTTCAGTATTCTACCAGAAACTGCTAAAATCTTTTGCAAATATTTGAGTTATACCCGCTGCAGACGACATTTTAAAATGGCCGCCAAATATTACCCAGCATACAATGGGTTATATGGGAAGGAATAACGTCTTTTCCATGGTATGAATTGCATGCAGTTTTATATGTTGTTTGTGAAATGTAAATCGACGGAAATGGTATTTTCAATAGCTTATCAAAATATTAGATAAAATTAAAGTCACTTAAATAGATAATAGAAAGGGAGTACCAAGTGCAATCGAGAAAATGTCGAATGTGTTCCGGGAGATGTTGGGTTGTAATGGATTCATATTATTTTAGAAACGTTGACACAAGAAAAAGGATAGCAACGTTATTGCAATTTACTATGTGTAGATACGTATATATGTGTATGTTGCCTTGAAGCGAATGTGAGATAGAGAGAATGGGGACAACGGTCAGACGGACGTAAAGAGGAAACAAATACACTATGTATATGAAAGTAAATATATATAGAGAGAAAATATAATAAAAGAGAGCGATATTAACAGAGGAAGAAAGATACAGATATGTATAATATACAGAACTATACACAAATAGATAGAGTAGGAGAGACAAAAAGAAAAGGAGACAGATTGAGAAAGACACACAGAAAGAGAAATAAGGAGGCGAGAAGACAGGTAGATAGACAGAGAAAGAGAGAGAGAGAGAGAGAGAGAGAGTAAGAGAGAATATTAAATACTAATACAGTAAAGCCTCTTAATTACGACCACTCAAACTTAGGTTAATTGATTGTATAAAAAACGGGTGACAGTTAAAGCAAGGTGACAGTGAAACAGAGCTTTCTGATTTACTGTCATCTTTATTTAAACAGTTTCCTGTCTTAAACACATAACCATTAACACAGTTTAGCGGTCGTAGTACTTAGAGAGGCTTTACTGTGTAAAGCAAGAAAGAACGTATATTTTTTAATTGGTCAATCTTATTGAAAGGCAATTTTTTTTAAAGTATGATATATATTGCACAAATATCGATGTAATTATCAAAAGTAATTAAAATTATATCATTTGACCAGATTGTCTGTTGTTATTTCATACACCGATCTCCTGATCTCCTGTAACCTCGCGTCTAACCCGTTATCCCGTTCCCGGTTTCTTGTTTTGACCACTTATTTATAACGCAGGTTGAAAGTAAAGCAGAATGCGCCTAAGACTTTGAGCTAAATGTACTTGAGCTTGGGTATAGAAAATATTTCTCATGATGCATATTCACGACATGTTTAAAGTAGAACTATTTTCTTCACTAGATGGATAAATTAAAGGCAATAGAGCAAAAATGATAAGCTTTTTGAAAATGTTGATGGTTATATCTTTATCTGAGTGGAAACAGTTTGGAGCCTGATCAGACTCCGGGTTACAAGGAATCTGGTTTGGCTCTAAACGGTTTGCAGTGGAAATAACTGTTGAGCACAAACGCGTTTATGGGGACTGTTCTTTTATTTTGCATTTACACGAAGCTGACACCAGCATTACATTAGTTTTTATAAAAAAACAACAACACACTCTTTCAACACCATGGGCTTCTTTTAAATGCAGCCAGGGGCCGGTAAATAGAGGTAACTCCTGATGGAGTTCGGTATCTTTTATTGATATATAGACGAAAGGTCAGCTGGTCGGATGAAATAATAGCAATTCCCCTGCTAGGTTTAAATGGCTCCTGACATTTGCAAATAATAAATAATGCGCCAAATTAGAATAAAACATTTCCATTACTATCCAAGTAAAATGAAAACTACTATCTAAAATCAATACCAACTTACACTATTGTAAGTCAACTGGACCTATTTGCAAACTGTAATGTTTACAAATGTAGAAAAATACCTGCTTGTAAGACGTAAGACAATATATGTTTTTGCAAATGAAACTACCGAACTTTCATATCCAAATACATAAAATTAACAAACAAGAACTGGAAAACTTAGTTATATACCAGTTAAATGATAATAACAGTGAAACTGCCATACGTTTCACCAATAAATGAAATATCACTATTCAACCAAGAACTAAACTAACATGTTCTACACTGGTCAATAAATAAATAACTTAAATCTCTTGAAACATGCAGAAGACTTGTCAAACTGAAGAAGAAGGAAACCAAGCAAATCAAACTAAATTAAACAAATGCAATGCAAATAGCTACTGAAGTGACTAAATGTACTTAAGAGCTAAACTAAATAAAGGATTCTGACTGTAAATTGCTATTGTTCCACACTATTTGAAGGGCAACCCGTTCCCCATACCTATCAGGGGCCATTCTGGTCATAACCGGACGACTTGGTGGTAGGGATTCAAACCCTCTATCCCGGTTAGACGCAGGCTGTGCATACCTAGACTGGTTGGATGCAAACTGTGTAGACCTAAATTGACTGAAATATGATGATCTTGACACAGAGTGATGGCCATTACAGTGTCTGCTTTCCGATTGACTTAGGCTGAGGTCAGGGGTTAGACTAGGTAAAGAAGAAGTATTGGACTGTCATGTCTGACCAGAGATATCTGGAACAGACCTGAACCTGTTCTCATTTGAGAATGAGAGCTGTCTCTATGTAGACGCGTTCTAACTGGTTGTATCTGCCTTCTCTGTGGTATGACATAGAAACAAGAACCTGAATTGTCTGAATCAGAGTCAAACTCAGACTGCGACTGAGACTTGTCTGACTCCAATTCAGGCTTAGACTTAGGCCGGCGCCTATGTCCACCTGCGACAGATTCACGGTCATCAGATTGTATGGGTATGTTTTTAAAAGATAATAACATATTTCTGTGGAGAGTGCGGACCTTGGACCCATTCTCCTGTTTAACTTAATAAACAGGCAGAGTAGGATCTGGAATGCAGGTGACGATATATGGGTTTTCTTCCCATTTATCAGCCAAATTGGCTTTCCCCTGTTTTCCAACCTTCCTAACGAGAACTCTGTCTCCTTGCTCCAAGGCCGACCCCCGCACAGATCTATCATGGATCTGTTTGATTTTCTGTTTAATCTTGCCTGCATGCTTAGCTGCTTTGTCATATGCAAATGTCATCATAGACTTCAGTTTACTGCCATAAGTTTGAGGTGCTGCAGCAGCCTCCTCTTGGACTGGTGAATTGCCAAGATAAACATCAACTGAAAGCCTAGGATGCCAGCCAAGCATGAGGAAGTGTGGGGAGTACCCTGTACCATCACTCTTGGTAGCATTATATGCTTGCACAAGAGGAGCTACATAGGATTTCAAATCCTGTGTCTGGTGATTCTCCAGAGTACCTAACATCTTGAGTAGGGTCTGATAAAGCATTCTACAGCACCATTTCCCATGGGATGATAAGGATTAGGCCTTGTTTATCCCGTGAGAGCCAGTCTGCAGGGTTCTTTTATCACCCTTATCTCAAAGTCGCGTCCTTGATCACTATGGAGCCTTGTTGGAAAGGAATAGTACCTGATGAAGTCATACTGGGCCTTTGCTGTGGTCTGAGCAGTTTGATTCCTGCAAGAGACAGCCTGAACATATCTTGTGAAATGGTATGTAATGACCAAGATAATTATGCTCATAGCCCCCTTGGACCTTTCCAACGACAGAAAGTCTATACAAACAAGTTCCATAGGATAGTTGCTTGTAATGGGCGTCATCTTAGCCACTGGCTTTACTGGTGCCTTGCGCCGAATACATCTCGGACAAGGCTCAACTTTCGAACCAATGTCCCTCTCAAGCCCAGACCAGAAGAAGCGTTGCTTGGCCAGCCAAGGGTCTTTTCTTTACCCTGATGGCCAGTGTCATCATGGACGCCTCTCATAGCTCTGTACCTGAAAGAGCTTGGGACGACAAGTTTTTCAACTGACTGCCCGTCCAGATTTGCAGTCCGATACAAAACATTGTCAACGAAATGGAGTTTACTCCATTCACGGCTGACAACTCCTCCTTAAATGCCTTCTTCCTGGGACGAGAACAGCTGCGCCGCAGATGAATAGCGCGGACATGTACAGGGTCTCGTTTCTGCTCCAAATGCCAGTCAATCTTCGCAAAATTGCCTGAACCTGGCAATTCCTCAATGAGAATTGTCAGTCTTAGACAAACTTTCAACTAAAGGAAAGCAAGAAGTGACAGATTGACAGATTGCCTATACAGAATCAGGAAGCAATCTACTCAGAGCATCAGCATCTGTGTTATGTTTGCCTGATCTATACTTGATATTGAAATTGTAGCTGGCAAGTGCAGATATCCACCTGTGCCCTGTGGCATCAAGCTTAGTGCTCAGTGGTCAACACGTAAGTTAGAGGGTTACTGTCTGCAATTACTTCGAATGTAATACCCATAAGGTAATCACTGAAGTTGTCTGTAATCGCCAACTTTAAAACCAAGAACTCTAACTTATGTGCTGGATACCTGCGTTCACTTGAACGCAAGCCTCTACTAGCATAGGCAATGACTCTATCTGCTCCACCCTGGTGCTGATTCAGAACTTCCCCAATCTCCTTACCACATGCGTCTGTGTGGATAATAAAAGGCAAGGAATAGTCTGAATAAGCCAGAACTGGAGGGTTAACAAGTTTGTCCTTCAAAGTATTGAAGGCTAACTGCTGTTCCTCACCCCAGAACCATTCTGTGGGCTTATTAGACTTCTTTCCAGCCTTTTTCTTTTGCTTAGGCCTGTGTGTGCAATGGCCTACTAGCAAAGCATTTAGAGGCTGGGCAAAGGAAGAAAAGTCCTTGACAAAACGCCTGTAATATCCTGTAAACCCAAGGAACTCACCCAGTTACTTGACATTGCAGGCTGTTTGTCAGTTCTCAATAACTGCTGTTTTGTCAGGATCTGTATCTATGCCATCCTCAGATATAATGTGTCCCAGATAAAGGACAGACGATTAGAAGACCTCGCATTATGAGGTGCTGAGCTTCAAGTTATGCTGCTCCACCCTCCCAAATACTACCGGTAAACGTGTGAGGTGCTTGTCAAATGTCCTGGAAAACATGAGGACGTCATCCATAAAAATGAGACATTCCTTTAATTGCAGCTCCGAAAAACAGTTCCCTCCTTACATCAACGCTTACCGCTGTTCCCCTAACAAGACAAGTATGTCCAACCTTTTCACTGCTGCAATATCGTTAGTTTTAAATTCTAGTCTGCTGTTTTTCCAACAGTCACATATTGGACATTTTGAAAGAAAAAAACATAAAGACGAGTAACAAACAGCTTAAAGCAAGACCAGACGCCGCGTAAAGCGGCGTCTGATCTGGATTCAAGCTGTTTTCAAATGAAAGCCAATTTCCCTCCCTATAACAATTCCTTCCGAACAACACACACAATCTTTGTCTTCCATAGGGTGTTGCTGTAGAGAGGGAGCATTATATAAACTTTCAGCGTCCAGTATAACAAATCCAGGTGTATCGATAAAAAGACGGTTTCGAATGTTTGAAGCAGATCATTGCTTTATAACGCAGTAAAAGAAAATCAGAAAACACATGAAAGAGCTTTCTGCTTTGCGTTCGTCCTAGTGTAAAGAAACTGGAAATTCGGTGTATGACAATCTGGATCAAGAATGTTCAGTGGTAATGCATTTTGAGTTGAAAGCTAAACGTGCTGAGCCGATCTCCTATATACAACTGCATTTAACCCATTGCTCCACATACATGTATACGCCAATTTGCGTATTTAGCTCATTCCTCCACAAAGAAAATAGTTCCATTATACAGTCACGAATGGGCACCATAAGAAATATTTTTTCTATATCCTAGTAGATGTTAGCTTAAAGCAGGCTGTAAGTAAAGTAGACCGCGCCTTAATTCTTCAGTGGAGGTATACGAAAATGCGCATCTATGAAGTAATTGGTTAACAGAATAATATTGTACTTAACCTTTCTGACAAAATTATGAAATCACTGAGTTTACCAATAAGAAATTTTGTTCAGTGTATTCATTAACATTCAGCAGCTTATGCAGAGTATAAGGTAAAGTCTTCCTTTCCATGTCTTCTAGCGTGATGCATGGTTCATGATTCGTGTTGTATATAATTATGTTAAAGTTGCTTTTGGACCATATTGACAATTGGTTGGTGATACCAAATATGTAATCCTTAGAAAGGCACAATTAGTTTTTTTAAACAGAATGGACCCAGAAAAGACAGCTCCTGTAGGAGCTCACAACAGGGTCTACTCTGTTTACTTATAGAATTTTAAAAATCAAGCTATTATACACTACATGTAATAGCAAAATATTTTATTTTAAGTGTCATTATGACAATTCAGCAACTCACCGAGGTTGTTCGACAGTAAATATATATCAGACTTCCATATGGTTACAATGCCTTTGTTTTAGAAAGATATATGCAAATGTTACCCGATGTTATTTTATGTGTGTTACAATGGAGAAGGCGTTATTCTTTCCCGAAACAATAATTTCCATGGCTAACAGTTTGGAACCAGATCAGACGCCTGGATACCCGGCGTCTGATATGGGTCCTAACTCTTGGGTCCAAGGTTACATGTAAAAAGCTTTTCAGTTGAGTCTAAAGTCGTTCTCAAGTATTTGTTTGGTCAGATTTGAGCCTAGGCTCAAATCTGACCAATCAAATGCTTGAGAACACACTCAGACTCAGCTCAAACGCTTTATAACCTTGAACCCTGTTTGTCAATGAGAGTTATCACTAAGCTGTGATTTTCTACACTTTATTGCAATTGCGTTTGCATTTAGTTTCGTTTAAACGGGAAAGAATAACGTCTTCTCCACTGTACGAATTTGTTAACTATTTGACGTTTGTAAATAAATTTTAATTTGAGTTGAGTTTAAACTTCCTTCAAATAGTTAGTATTTAGCCCCCTCACTCCCTTACCCCGAGTCCAATGGTTACAGTGGAGAATCTGTTATTCATTCCCGTTTAAACGCAAACGTACGCAAACGCAAAGCACTAAAACGTAGAAAAGAACATTTTTTGGTCAATTCTGATATTTCATGTTTATCTTGGTGGCAAACAGTTTGGAGCCTGATCAGACGCCGGGTTACCCGGCGTCTGATCTGGCTCCAAAATGTTTGCACTGCAAATAATAGTTTTAGCGTAAACGCGTTTATTGGGAAAGAATAACAGATTCTCCACTGTATTTGCAAACAATTTGGACTTTGATTAGACGCCGCGTAACGCGGTGTCCGTTCAGGATACAAACTGTTTGACACTCAATTTTGTATTTCTTTAGTCAAAATGAAAAAGTTAAATTTGAGAAATAAAAGCGACAATTGTTTGAAATTGATGACGTCATAGTAGTGAAGCGATTAATCCATTTATCTGAAGACGCCAACTGGATAAGCTCACTAGGTTTGTTATATTAGGACGATTCCATATAAAACCAAGAGTTATATATAGGGCAAAGTGTAGATCCTGACGGGAAACATGTATCTTGTGACGTCTCAGCTTGGTGACAACCCTTTCTTGCCCTGAGGTAAGGATAACTAGGTTAACCCATTGAAACCTAGTCACGCATATCCCATTACCCCATAAATACGCCTTTTGGCGCATTTGATTTATTCACTCACTGGAGAAAAATTTTTTTATACTGTCATTGATATCTGTCATAAAAAATACTTTTTATATTCTAGCAGATGTTAACTTAAAGCAGGCTGAACGTAAAACAGAAAACGTCTTAAGGTGTACTTTCAACCTGCTTTGAGTGGTTACCTGTCTTCAAAACTAGAAACAGGCTATGACGTAATGGGATATACTTATTCATTATTTGCAAATCAGTTTGAAGAGAACTCTTGTCTTAGGCAAACATGAGGACCTAGATCACCGGTATCCAAAAGGAGCCTTCTGACCATGGTCTGCATTGTTTCTTATATTGCAATACATGTACATTGACAAATACAACCCTAAATAGTCAAACATGGACTAGATTAAATTGGAAAATGGAAAGGTCCATTTGAAGTTTCATGGAAGATATGGTTAAGGACAGAAATTCCCAATGGCTTGGTTAAAAGTGTTTTATATTAACCCTCCTGCGGTGAAATCGTCTGCTTCGAAATCATCGTCTGCAAAATTTGTTTGTAACATAAGATTTATAGATTTTCTAAGTAAAGAAATCTAAAATCGTGTGACAAACAGTTTTGATCCATATCATATGCCGCGTTACGCGGCGTCTGATCTGGATCTAAACTGTAAAAAGCAATAAAGTCGCAATCAGCAGGCAAAGGGTTAAAGACCCAAGACTACTTCGATCATTAAAAAATGTTGTTTTCTAGAACACCGCGTGAGTATATATCATCAAGCATTTACGCTTACCAACGAAATGGATCATTACGTTTACCAAAACAATATTTCATGAGGGTCTTTGTACCTTTGATTTCCTTTATTAATAAACAAAAAATGAACGGAAAGAGAAACAAGCAGCTTTTATGCACGTGTGCGTGTTCGCCTCGTTACCTATGTATACACGTGCATGTCTGCACTATTATTATATAGTTTTATTTACAGGAATAGTTGACTGAACAATAGAGAAATGTTTATAAATAATCATCCTTACATCTCAGCCAGGCTGTCAAAATAGTAAAATGTTCTGAATAAACAAACGACCGATTATCAAACTGTCTGTAATATTAGTTAGTTTTAAGCATATTTTGCTTCATAATAATTAAATAAACATATGTTTCAAGCATTCATAAATATACCGGTACAGTAGGATGACACCGACATGAATTGTTTAAGTGCTTGTCCTAGTTGATGGCAGATTACATTCACGGCAAACAATATACATGCATTGAAAACAGGAATTTGGACAGGGTGATAAATGTAAAAGTAACTCTTTTCGTATGTACCTGTATACAGTGGAGAATGTGTTATTCTTTCCCAATAAACGCGTTTACTCTTAAACTATTATTTGCAGTGCAAACATTTTGGAGCCAGATCAGACGCCGGGTAACCCGGCGTCTGATCAGGCTCCAAACTGTTTGCCACAAAGATAAACATGAAATATCAGAATTGACCAAAAGTTGTTCTTTTCTACGTTTTAGTGCTTTGCGTTTGCGAACGTTTGCGTTTAAACGGGAAAGAATAACAAATTCTCCACTGTACCGGTACAGTAGGATGACACCGAAATGAATTGTTTAAGTGCTTGTCCTAGTTGATGGCAGATTACATTCACGGCAAACAATATACATGCATAGAAAGCAGGAATTTGGACAGGGTGATAAATGTAAAAGTAACTCTTTTCGTATGTACAGTGGAGAATCTGTTATTCTTTCCCGTTTAAACGCAAACGTACGCAAACGCAAAGCACTAAAACGTAGAAAAGAACAACTTTTGGTCAATTCTGATATTTCATGTTTATCTTGGTGGCAAACAGCTTGGAGCCTGATCAGACGCCGGGTTACCCGGCGTCTGATCTGGCTCCAAAATGTTTGAATGGGAAATAATAGTTTTAGCGTAAACGCGTTTATTGGGAAAGAATAACACATTCTCCACTGTACATGTAGTGGAAAGAACGTTATCTTTTCAAAATGGACGCGTGTATGCTATAACAATTGTTGCAATCAGTTTTGAGCCTGATCAGACTCTGCGTAATTTGGCGTCTGATAAGGCTCCAAACTGTTTGTCACTTAGATTTCCAGTGATCAATTGTTAGAATTCACAAAACATTGCCTTCTTTCCATTGCAGGCATATTTCGTTCATCCTTTTACAGTGGAGAATCTGTTATTCTTTCCCGTTTAAACGCAAACGTACGCAAACGCAAAGCACTAAAACGTAGAAAAGAACAACTTTTGGACAATTCTGATAATTCTTGTTTATCTTGGTGGCAAACAGTTTGGAGCCTGATCAGACGCCGGGTTACCCGGCGTCTGATCTGGCTCCAAACTGTTTGCACTGCAAATAATAGTTTTAGCGTAAACGCGTTTATTGGGAAAGAATAACACATTCTCCACTGTAGGCGCGTTCACCCATCATTATTATCATGAGGTAATTCAAACATCACAAACCTGTATACATTTATGGCAATGCCGCATATTCTCTTAAATCAACAACGCAACAATGTTTGATAACAATGTAACTCACTCACAGACAATCCAATTTTACTTAGTTTCGCGAACAGTTTAGATCCAGAGCAGACGCTGAGTCTACCTATTTGAAACTGTTATCGATGTTTTCCTTATCAAAAATGGCTACTAAAGTTTATATTTATTGTTGCAGTCGACAATTTTAGAGCAGATAATAATTTAGCATGCAGACGGTAAGTCACGTGCACTAAACCCTTTTCTTGCCGTAATATCGTCTGCTTTGAAACTGTTGTATACAAAAAGTATTCAATTAATATTTTTATGTTGTTTTTTTTTAAATTAAAGAAACTTCAAAACGGTTGTCAAACAGTTTCAATCAAGACCAGACGCCGCGTTACGCGGCGTCTGATCTGGATCCAAACTGTTTGCAGAAACCGGGGCAGAATAAAGTTTAATTATATTCTACTGCTTATGTTGTTGATTGAATGTGATAAAACACTTACTATGCTGGCTAATTGCAAAATAGCAACGTACTTTATCAAAGAGTAACTATAGTTACATGTACACGTACATGTATCTGGGAGAATGCGTTATTATTTCCCTATCAACGCGTTTATGTTCAAAACATCCATGTCAACTGCAAATAGTTTGGAGCCAGATCAGACACCGGGTAACCCATTGTCTGGTCAGGCTCCAAACTGTTTGCAAACTCAGTTTAAAATGAATATTCAGAATTGTCATTTTTCTACAATTTATTGCATTGTGATTCGTTTGCGTTTTAACGGGAAATAATAACGTTTCTCCATTGTAGCCTTGTCCTTGCTTGTGCAATTCAGTCCCCGCTAGTACAGACACTGTAAAAACACACGATTTTCCGTGTTTTGGAAAGATGTGTAAAGTGGAGACGATGTTAGTCTTTCCCGATTAAATGCAAACGAAACATAAACGCAATGCACTAAACTATAGAAAATTACAACTAATTGAAATTTCTATCTATTCTAATCTGAGAGGTAAACAGTTTGGAGCTTGATCAGACGCCGGGTAACCCGGCGTCTGATCTCGCCCCAAGCTGTTTGCAGTGGAAACAATAGCATATTTATCGGAAAATACTAACGTCTTCTCCGCTGTATGTTCAATTAACAATTAATACACAGTTAAACCAATGTCAAGAAACATAAATACGAATGTTAAACAGTTTGGACCCACTCAGACGCCGATTACAAAACTGTTTACAAATACTGATATTATTGTTGCTATCAACAGGTTGAAATACTATAAAAACAAAATTGTTCAATCGCCACAGGGCATACTCAGTCAAAAACGTCATTACAACAATATAGATAGTATTTGTCGGTAATGTGTCAAAAGGTTGAAGCAACACTTACAACTATAAAATACCATCGACACTTATTTTAACCCCCTTCACTTTCCAACAGTGTAGAAAACGTTATTCTTTCCCGTTTAAACGCAAATGCATTGCATGAAAAAGGGTAACACTACAGTGGAGAATCTGTTATTCTTTCCCTTTTAAACGCAAACGTACGCAAACGCAAAGCACTAAAACGTAGAAAAGAACAACTTTTGGACAATTCTGATATTTCATGTCTATCTTGGTGGCAAACAGTTTGGAGCCTGATCAGACGCCGGGTTACCCGGCGTCTGATCTGGCTCCAAACTGTTTGCACTGTAAATAATAGTTTTAGCGTAAACGCGTTTATTGAGAAAGAATAACAGATTCTCCACTGTACAACTGTTTGACAATTTTGATGACTCATTTTAAACTTAGTGGCAAACAGTTTGCAGCCTGATCAGACACCGGGTTACAATGTTTACAATGGAAATAATAGATTTAGCGTAAACGTGTTTATTTGGAAATAACTGTACCACGACCATTGCAGCTGTTCCAAAAACAAGCCATTTACGAGGGTAGTTCAAAAAGTTTTGATACTGGATAAATGCAAAATGCATGTGTGATATATCATTTTAAAGAACAATTATTTGCCAATACGGTGGTATAATGCACGATAAGATCGCATTACTTTATCAGCCCCAACATGAACCTAAATTACCCCTCCCCGAGGACACTGGACCTTTTGTTGAGTTAATTTTCTAAACACATTTTGATACTATACTTATTATTACGGCTTTACTATTTTATATAAGTTTATGAAATTTTCTGTCAAATACATTCAGACAATTAGGCAAACACCACACACTTTTAAATGTTATTATTACATGTATTTAAAATATTTAAAATAGAGCTAATACTTAACAGATACTGAAAATATAATAGAAAAGTATTGAGTGAAATCACAAACTCATTTTTATACCAAACAAAACTATAATTTAAACCATTGAATTAGACAATAATGTTTTAAAATCAAAATGTAGATATACTGATCTAGAACATTTTATAGGGTTCGAAAAAACATGTCCACTTTCGTCGTTAGCAAAAGAAGAAGTTTTTAATGTTGTTTTTGAAAACAAGAGAATTTAGAAAGTTAACCCTTTCAATGAAAATAAGATTTTATTGATATAACAATTTAGACATAAACTGATAAATTTCGGAAAAATTGAAATTGTACTCTTTAAGAAAGTATTACGTCAAAAAATGTCTTAAAAGAACTATGTTCCAGTGTCCTCGGGTAGGGATAATTTAGGTTCATGTTGTGATTCATCGAGTTATGTGATCTGATCGTGTATTATACCATCGTGTAGGCGAAAAATGGCTCTTTAAAATGATATATCACACATGCATTTTGCACTTACAGTATTGAAGTTTTTGGTCCAGTATCAAAACTATTTGAACAACCATCGTACATGTATGTCCAACCTTTTCATAGCTGTAATACCTTCTACTTAAATTTGTCGTCTGCATTTTTCTCAAAATAACATAAAAATGGCTATTTTGATGGAAGAAATATAATGACGAGTGACAAACAGCTTGGATTCAGATCAGACACTGCGTAATGCGGCGTCTGATATGAATTCAAGCTGTTTGCAAATCTGGACCAAGTCTTAAGTTTCTCTCCCTATAACGACTCCCATCCGAACAACACATCAAATACAGTGGAGAATCTGTTATTCTTTCCCAATAAACGCGTTTACGCTAAAACTATTATTTGCAGTGCAAACAGTTTGGAGCCAGATCAGACGCCGGGTAACCCGGCGTCTGATCAGGCTCCAAACTGTTTGCCACCAAGATAAACAAGAATTATCAGAATTGTCCAAAAGTTGTTCTTTTCTACGTTTTAGTGCTTTGCGTTTGCGTACGTTTGCGTTTAAACGGGAAAGAATAACAGATTCTCCACTGTATGTGTATCCCAATGGGTGTCGTTGTAGACAGGGAGCGCTGTATTTAACTCTTTCAACACTAAGTAACTCTTGTGGCTTATTAGATTACCTTGTGGATATTTTGATTACATAAACATGAACCCGTTTTCTTGGAATTCTGGGTAATTTAATAAATACTGTGGTCTAAATTAGCAAACAATGTAGACATAAATCAGAAGGCTGCTATATAGGAGCCCTCTGATACTTTGCTACACTGTTTGCAAATGTGACGAGTATATTTTAATTTAACAGGTCCATGATGTTTAAAGAGTTAGGTGCAAGATACTAATACAATTCAAAAGATTAAAGTCCTCTTATACATGGAATAGTAGCTCATGTGACGATTTGTAGTTTACGTTAATTTAAACGGTGTCTAGCCATCAGAACTGAATCCAAAGTTTATTTAAACCCCTCTATTTAGACCACTAAATTATCATAGAGCAACGTGAACGTATTGAACAAAGGGTTTCTTTAGGATCTTTCTGTTTTACTGTCAACTTGCTTGAAGCTGTCACTGATCATGATCATTACACGAAACCTTCGGCTTAGTGTTCATGCTAGAGAGGTTTTACTGTACGTGTATTTGGAAATACCAGTGACTGTTTCAGAAAATTAGTCAAAATGCAGTTGTCAACAGTTATTCTTTGGCAAATAAACTCGTTCTAAGACTACTATTTCCATTGCAAACAATTTGGAGTACGATCAGACGCCGGGTTACAAAACTGGTTGCTACTCATATTAATAAAACAGAAATTTAAAGATATCACCTGTCTTTTATATATTCAGTTAGCCTTCATTTTAGTGGTCGTAAAAGAGAGTTTTTACTGTATTCAAATTTTCACATCTCTCACTACAGTGGAGATTCCCGTTTAAACGCAAACGTACGCAAAGCCCTAAAACGTAGAAAAGAACAACTTTTGGACAATTCTGATAATTCTTGTTTATCTTGGTGGCAAACAGTTTGGAGCCTGATCAGACGCCAGGTTACCCGGTGTCTGATCTGGCTCCAAACTGTTTGCACTACAAATAATAGTTTTAGCGTAAACGCGTTTTTTGGGAAAGAATAACACATTCTCCACTGTGTTATTATAGAATACGTTGAACTTTGAGAGACAATGCCTCGTGATGGTTACTAAACTATAATTGACGGAATAAATTTTACTACCACGTGCCAATAATAAAAAAAGTAAAAAAGTAAAGTACCAGTTAAAGTCTACTTTCAGTCCGAATGACCGCTCAGCCGACTGTACATTTACCCCCTGATTATTGAGCCATCTTGCCTACAATATTGAGCACTGCTAACATATGGCGCTAAAGCAGCCGCAGTACCGGCTCAGACCCTCACAGGTACCCATTTTAACCCCTGGGTGGAGAGGAGCAATGCGGTACATGTCTTGCTCAAGGACATTCCTGTACATCATCAGGGATTCGGGAAAAATCCCCATGTCAGACCGCTGGCCCGGCGGGGGATCGAATTCACGACCCCTGGTACCGTAGGTGTTAACCATTGGGCCACTACCGCCTACTTCCTGTGTTGTTATTATACTGTTGCGAAGAAATTATTATTTCCCAGTAAACGTGTTAATCCTAAAACAATTTCATTGCAAATAATTTAGAGCCAGATCAGACGCCGGGTAACCCGGCGCCTGATCAGACTCCAAAATAGTTGCCACTCAGAGTAAAATATTCGTCAATATTTGCAAGAACATGTAATTTCTACATTTTATTTCAATACGTTTGCGTTTCGTTTCGTTTTAGTAGCATTTTCACTGTATATAGAGTCGAATTTGTTTCTGTGCACGAATTAAAATTACAGCATAAGGCAATTACTGAATTTCTGTTTAACAAAATATATAGACACACTCATACAAACAGTGTAGACCGTGATAACGCAATGTGACATCCCATTTTGTGGCCTATATCTCTTAGGGCAAGCAAACTGCATGATTTAAGTTAAGTTAATTATTATAGTGCTACCTCTACATGTATGTATCATCTATTTATTTGACCATATCCTTTCGCTGAAAGGACCTGCATGTGTGTATCTATTTATTCATTTAAAATAAACATGCATAAGGTAAACCTATAACATGCACGCTAATGCGTGGGCGCCTAGGGCGCATGAAAGCATTTCAAAGCCATTAACCCTTGTCATGCTAAGCGCGATTTTACCAACATTTGCGTGACGTGGCGTCTGATCTAGATCCAAACTGTTTGGTGCTTATATTCAACTTTACTTCAGCTTAAACCTCGAAAAACTGATTTTGATGTTTTTTCGCAGACGACATATTAAATGCAGACGACTATTCAGTATGATAAAGAGTTGATAAGACCTCAAGGTAATGAGGCTTTCATGAGTAGGCAATACGTCTATTTGAATTAACAACAGTAATGTTTATCTGCTTAAATCACTCATCCCTGAAACTTTAAATGGAAAACTCCAATCTCAAATTAAGTCGAGTCCATTTTTGATTATTTAGGGGTGTTTATTACAATATGTTGCAAATTGACAAAAAATGTAGACCCTGGGCAGAGGGCTCCCTCTGATCAGGGTCTATAGTAACTTGTTTGCTTAACTCTTTCCTCCCTGAAACTTAACATGGAAAATCCCAGTTTCCATTTGAGTCTAGTCCATTTCTGACTTTTAAGGGTTGTTTTTGTCAATGTTTTGCATTATAACAAATAGTGAAGACCCAGATCAGAGGGCTCCTTACGGAGCCCTCTGATCTGGGTATTCACTGTTTGCATAGGACAAGTGAACTTTTCACATGTATACTGTTTGAAAAGGACGCCTACATGCGGGACTAGGGTTCAAAGGGTTAAGACTAGTGTACTATTCACAGGTATGCTGTTTGTAAACGACGTTAATACTCGTCGCTAGAGATTTTGTGTTGAAGTAGATGTAGTGGCAATGTACAGTGGAGTAAACGTTATTCTTTCCCAAAAAACGCGTTTACGCTAAAACTATTATTTCCAATGCAAACAGTTTGGAGCCTGATCAGACGCCGGGTAACCCGGCGTCTGATCAGGATCCAAACTGTTTGCCACTCAGATTAATATAAATACACAATGTAGTCAGAATTGTCGAAAACTTGTAGAAAAGTACAAACGTAGAAAAGTACAACTTTTTGACAATTCTGATAATTCATGTTTGTCATGGTGGCAAACATTTTGGAGCCTGATCAGACGCCGGGTTACCCGGCGTCTGATCTGGCTCCAAACTGTTTGTATTGTAAATAATAGTTTTAGCGTAAACGCGTTTATTGGGAAAGAATAACACATTCTCCACTGTATGAGCTGAGAAAAATTCTGAATTTTGAGCACAGAGTTCAGTTTTACTGAATGTACATGCAAACGCTTGATAAATAACAACCAGCGCGAACCTGCGCGAAATCACTACAGCGTATCCAAGTAATTAACGCAGGCGCGCGCATCAATTTGGACAGTAAACATCATTCGGGGGTTGTTTTTACAGGAGATGGGTGTATTTTGAAGCGCTCCGAAAACATAGTAGGGAGAGAGTACTACCGAACGGAATATAATAGAGCGGGGCATCGGGATATAATAGAGCGACCATCACAACCTTTACTTCTATATCAATAGAAAACGTACATTTGTTGGAGAATATACCTGAGAACTACTGTTTAATTCAGAAAGTATGTCAGTGTTGGAAGTAATTTTGGGTGTGGTTGCCATGGCGACCGTTGTTTTCGGGTGTTCTGTGCCGATTGGGGGTTACGTTGCGCCCACCCTAGGGGAAAAGGCACATTATTCAGACCATATTGTCATTGGTACGGTTACGAAGAGGATTTACCCTGACCCGGTTTTCGGCGATATGTATGGAAATATGACATACGGGGCCGACGTTTTTGTGAGGTGTACGTACAAGGGAGGTCCCCTAGGGGAGAGGATCGTAATACACGGGGCTGGTAAGATAATAAAGGGTCTCTCTATCCTTTTTTCACTAACCTTTTACCGTCTATCCATCAGTGCAAACTCGTAATTATATGAAGTGGGGATGTTATTCTTTCCAAATAAGCGCGATTATGCTAAAATAGTTATTTCCATTATAAACAGTTTGGAGACTGATCAGACGCCAGGTTACCAAGCGTCTGATCAATCTCCAACTATTTTGCCACTCAGTGTCAGTAATATAAATCGTAAATATTGCAAAAAGCTGTCGTTTTCTACGTTTTATTGCAATGCGTTTTGTTTTTATATGTAAAATCGTGAAAGAATAATGTCTTCTCTATTGTATTCAAGTGACAAATACAGTAAAACCTCTCTATTACGACCACTAAATTATGTTAATCATTAGGGTGTTTACGATAGGTGACCGCTTAAATCAAGGTGACAGTGAAACAGAAAGCTCCTATAGGAGCTTTCTGTTTCACTGTAACCTTGATTTAAGCTGTCACCTGTCTATTATACACTCAATTAACCTTCGTTTTAGTGATCGTAATAGCGAGGTTTTACTGTAATTAAGCATTACAGTTGAGAAAACGTTATTCTTTCCCGTTTAAGCGCAAACAAAACGCAAAGGCTTTGCAATAAAACGAAGAAAAAGACAACTTTTCGACAATTCTGACTAGTCGTGTTAATCTGAGTGGCATTCAGTTTGGAGCTTGATCAGACGCCGGGTTACCCGGCGTCTGATCAGGCTCCAAACTGTTTGCATTGGAAATAATAGTTTTAGCGTAAACGCGTTTATTGGGAAAGAATAACATTTTCTCCACTGTACAAGCACACAAAACAAAAGGCATTTTCATACAAAACAAATAATTAACAACAATGTAACTGTACCAACCATAATGAAGCAATTTGCAAGAACAAAAGTAGATCTTAAGCATCTGAAAAAGTGCACATGTTAAGTGTACAATCAAACGTGTTTGTAATGTGTGTCATCGCGCGACTTTGTTGTATTTTGATTGGCACAGCAAATGTATGTTTTCATTACAAAACGGAATCCATGCTCGTGGTATTGGATATTTGAAAATAAAGAAGTACGATATAAAAATTATTAAAAGGGTTTAAACTAAACAAACAAAAACCGTTAATCTTTTGAAAGTTATATTTCAGTCCATTACCTCATAAATACTGATTGTACGCCTTTAATTTATTCCTTTACTGAAGAAAATACTCCAACTTTATATAGTTAGTAGTGAATATGCAATGTATGCAATAGTTACTATATTCTTGCAAATGGTGGTTTAAATCAGGTTGAGAGTAAAGCAGAATACGCCTTAAGGCGTATTCTGCTTAACTCTCAACCTGATTTAAGTGGTACAGTGGAGAAAACTTTATTCTTTCCCGTTTAAACGCAAACGCATTGCATTACAATTGGTAAAATAACAACTTTTTGACAATTTTGACGACTCATATAAAACTTAGTGGCAAACCGTTTGGGGCCTGATCAGACGTCGGGTTACCCGGCGTCTGATCTGGCTTCAAACTGTTTGCACTGCAAATAATAAATTTAGCGTAAACGCGTTTATTTGTAAAGAACAACACTTTCCAACGAATGGCCTGTAATACCCTTTTAAATCTAAGGTGTCTATACTAAAGTAAACATTACATGTAGCAGAAAGGGTAGACCCTAAAGTGGGTCTGTACTGTTTGCTATATATTTCGTATGAACTGCTTTCTATGCTGTATGGACACACACTATAACGTCTTAAGAACCCCTGGTACATCTAAAATGAAATCTTCCAACAGGAAAATCGGAAGAGTTCATTTCAATATTCGGGAATAAATAGTTAAGCTTGCACCTATCTATAAGTCTGACACTTCATCAGTTTTAACGTGAATATTTGGTGGACGCTTACCAAGTTACCAAAGTGTTTTTGAACTATGTGTTTATTTGGCAAAATCTATTTTGAACGCATATTGATAATTAACCTTCTGTACCCTATGGGCAAATTTATTACCACCGCTGCAAACAGTTTTGATCCAGATGAGACGCCGAGTAACTGTTTGACCCTGATGAAATTAACTGGACGAAAATGCATAACATATCATAATAATAACAATAATAATAACATAATCATAACAGAGAACTGTTGGAGACAATACCGAATACAGTGAAGAAAACGTTATTCTTTCCCAATAAACGCCTTTACTCTAAAACAATTATTTCAGATGCAAACAGTTTGGAGCCAGATCAGACGCCGAGTAACCCGGCGTCTGATCAGGCTCCAAATTGTTTGCCCCTCAGATTAACATGAATAGTCAGAATTGTCGAAAGGTTGTATTTTTCTTCGTTTTATTGGTGATGCGTTTGCATTTCGTTTGCGTTTAAACGGGAAAGAACTAGAACGGCTATCACTATAGGTGATAAATACCCCCACTATGCAGCACTCTGTCACACTCTGCAGACGTTTTCGGCGGTAGTGGCCCAATGGTTAACACCTTGGACTACTGTACCAGCGGTCGTGAGTTCGATCCCCCGCCGGACCAGCGGTCTGACTAGGGGATTTTTCTGAATCCCCGATGATGTACAGGAATGTTCTTGAGCAAGACATGTACCGCGAATTGCTCCTCTCCACCCAGGGGTTAAAATGGGTACCTGTGAAGGGTCTGAGTCGGTACTGCGGCTGCATTTGACTGCGCCATATGTTAGCAGTGCTCATAGGCAAGATGGCTCGATGATCAGGGGAGTATATGTACAGTCGGCTGAGCGGTCATTCGGACTGAAAGTAGACTTTAACTTGGTATATTACTTTTTTATTACAATGGCAGGGTGCTGCCACCATCATAAAAACTTGGAAAATTTATGGCAAGTATCAAGTAAATCAGGTTAAAAGTGAAGGAGTTCGCCGTACAAGATTTTGCCTGCCAATTTCAAGACCAATTTCAAGGCCAAAGGTCAAGGTCACAGAGATTTGAAATGTGTGTCTTGCACATCTACTACTCATGAGTAACATTTATGCAATGTATCAAGTGAATCAGGTTAAAAGTGAAGGAGGAGTTGAAAGTACAAGATTTTGCCTGCCAATTTCAAGACCAATTTAAATGACAAAGGTCAAGGTCACAGAGACCTGAAAGTTGTGTCTTGCACATCTAGTACACCTGAGTAACATCTATGCCAAGTATCAAATGAATCGGGTTGAAACTGAAAGAGGAGTTGAAAGTACAAGATTTTGCCTACCAATTTCAAGACAATTTCAAGGCCAAAGGTCAAGGTCACAGAGACCTGAAAATTGTGTCTTGCACATCTACTACACCTGAGTAACATCTATGCAAAGTATCAAATGAATCGGGTTGAAACTGAAGGAGGAGTTGAAAGTACAAGATTTTGCCTGCCAATTTCAAGACCAAATTTAAGGCCAAAGGTCAAGGTCACAGAAACCTGAAATTTGTGTCTTGCACATCTAGTACACCTAAGTAACATTTATGCCAAGTATCAAATGAATCGGGTTGAAACTGAAAGAGGAGTTGAAAGTACAAGATTTTGCCTACCAATTTCAAGACCAATTTCAAGGCCAAAGGTCAAGGTCAAGGTCACAGAGACCTGAAATTTGTGTCTTGGACATCTATTACACCTGAGTAACATTTATGCCAAATCTCAAATTAATCGGGTTGAAACTGAAGGAGGAGTTGAAAGTACAAGATTTTGCAGACAGACCGACGGCCAACCGACTGACGGCCAACCGACGGCCAACCAACCAACCGACCGACAGGCTGATTCCAGTATACCCCCCCCCCCTCAAACTCTGTTTGTGGGGGTATAATAACGTTTTCTCTACTGTAGCTGGTATTATCTGGGGGACTGAAATTTCTGCTTTTCTGCGATTCCATCCTCGGATCGCCGTAAAAATGAGTTTTTGCTGACAACAATTACATGGTGTGCAGAGGGTAAAATATTACAGACGAATTTGAAGCTGAAGCCGGGCAGACTGTAATTATCCAAAAACTAATTCTCCATTGAAACGAATGCAATGTGGTAATTATAGCAGACATTGACGGTTTCCACTTTATTTTAAAGATACAATGGAGAAAACGTTATTCTTTCCCGTTTAAACGCAAACGAAACGCAAACGTATCACAATAAAACGTAGAAAAAGTCAACCTTTCGACAATTCTGACTGTTCATGTTAATCTGAGTGGCAAACATTTTGAAGTCTGATCAGACGCCGGCGTCTGATCTGGCTCCAAACTATTTGCAATGGAAATAATATATTTAGAGTAAACGCGTTTATCGGGAAAGAATAACGTTTTCTCCACTGTAACATCATTATCCTTCAAACAGGATCCCGTTTAATTTAAAAATATTTTATTTCAAAATAGTAGGGGCCTACATATATTTTATAATCATACATAAACATACCTTATAGGATGAGAACGAAAGCAATGTTTGCTTATTAAGTTCTTCTCCCCATTTACTGCCGTGTGCGACTAAACTGGCGTAATTTGTGCAAACAGTATTGATCCAGATCAGTCATCGAGTATAAAAAAGTATCTGTTTCTGACAGTTTGCTGCTCAATTTTGAACGAAACGAAACGGTAACGCATCGCAATATAGTGTAGATAATGACAGCATCTTGCAAATGTTGACGAATGTTTTAATCTGAAAGGTAAACGGTCTTGAGCTTGATCAGGCGCCGGATTATCCGGCGTCTGATCAGGCTCCAAACTGTTTGCAATGGACATAAGGTTTTCAGCATACGCGCTCTTATTTGGAAATAATAACTTTTTCTACACTGTGCCCTCAAAAAAACAAAAAAGTGGAAGTAATACGACTATCCACGAGTTATGTTACATGCAGTTTTATCCTTTAACGTTCAAATTTATCGTGAGGTTTTGCCCTTCACTGTCACTTTGTCGTCTGCTTCAACATTGTTGTCTGCAATTTTGTTTTAACGTTGGATTAAAGGCAGATTGACTGACGTTATTTCAAAATAAGATTCGGAACAGTTTGGATCCTGATCAGGATCCAAACTGTTTGCAAATGTTAGTGTTGTCCAGTTTGGCATGCAGTGAGTTAAGTATTTCCCCACCACTGTTGTATACCCTATGACTTTTGCAAACAGTTTGGATCTAGACCAGACTCCCAGAACCCTAGTTTAACCCACAGGAGTCTATACCGCTTTCTTGTTTCTACACACTTCTTATATACTAACAGTAGTGTGTGGAAACGAGAAAGCGGTATAGACCCTAAATCAAGGTCTAAAGTGTTCGATACTCGTGTCAATACTGTACAGTAACAATACTCTATAACGACCACTCAAAGGAAAGCTCATCATAGTGTATGAAAGAAACCAATGCTATGTGGAAGTAAAACAGAAAGCTCCTGGCACAGCTTTCTATTATACAGTTTAACCTCTCTATTGCGACCAGTAAAACGAAGGTTAATTTATTTATAGAAAGGTGACAGCATAAAGCAAGATGGCAGTAAAACAGAAAGCACCTTAACGAACTTTCTGTGTTATTGTCACCTTCCTTTTAGCAGTCACCTGTCGTAAACACATACAAATTATCACAATTTAGTGGTCGTAATAGAGAGGTTTAACTGTATCCTCACCTTACTTTAAGCAGCCATCCCATAAATACGCCTTTTTACGCCTTTGATATACTCCTCCATTCAATAAAATAGTTTCACTTTAAATAGTTTTGAATATGTTCCATAAATAATATTTTCTACATTACAGTAGATTATAGCTTAAAGCAGGCTGAAAGTAAAGCAGAATGCGCCTTAAGGCGCATTCTGGTTTACTTTCAACCTGATTTAAGTGGTCACCCATCCTAAAATACTAGAAATAGGCTTTGGGTAATGGGTTAAGCAGCCACCTACCTAAAAAACCTAATAACGAACACAAATAAAAGATTGTAATAGAGGAATGTTTCTGTATCTTCCATTAGAATTTGAAAATTTGACATGAAATTGCATGCAGACGACAACTTTTAACAAGACGAATAAGCTGGAAAAGAGCAATCAAGTGTCAGCTGAGGGTCTCCTACTGCTACTGGGCATTTTTCGTTGATACTCAGCAGGGTTGTTGACAATTTCAACCACTTATTTTTGTAAACATGAAGTGCGGACAGCACACAGTAAGGCTTGTACTTATCGCCTACTCCAAGTACGATGAATTTGTACGCCTATGTATCACTGTGGCAACTGAATGCATGATAAAGGTAATGCAGAAAGCTCCATAGGAGCTTCCTGTATTACTTTTATATTGCATTAAGCCAGTGGTATGTATTTAAAGAGTTCGATTGTTATTGATTTGGTGTATACTATAGAATGAATTTATTGTTGATGTTCAGGGTTGTCTTCCTTATCGGCAACAACAGGTCTTTCCTGTCGTTACAATGATGTTAAGTAACTGTCTAATTGACCGTGTAGGCTGACAGTGCACTCTGTAGTGAATGGCATCATTTTTTTATGTTTGTCAAATACAGCGTTCCATGGGAGACAAAACTTGTGTTCGTTATTCGGAGGGAGTCTTTATATGGAGGGAAATTGGCTAACATTTGCAAACAGCTTAAATCTAGATCAGACGCCGCGTAACGCGGCGTCTGATCTGGATTCAAGCTGTTTGTCACTCGTCATTAACCTTTTTTCTGTCAAAAGTCAATAATGTAACTTTGAGAAAGCAGCAGACGACAGTTATAAGCAGACGATATTACAGCAGTGAATAGGTTGGACATAAATAGCTCGTTTGGGGAACAATGACAATGGTCGTTGTAAGGAGGGAGTCGTTGTTGGGAGGGTCGATGTAGGGAGGGAGCGCTGTATATATATATATATATATATATATATATATATATAAATTATATTCTTCTTCACATCCTCCTGCTGTTTTCTCCCCCAGTTCCCCATCTTCCTTCTCCTTCTCCTTCGCTTCTTCTCCTCCTGATTCTTTATTGTTTTTCTTTCTTCTTCTTTGTTTCTCTCTTCCTCTTCCTCTTCCCTGCTTCTCAGTATTATTGTAAAACTTCACAATAACCTCTAACCCCATGCAGTGCCTACTAACACCTGTTTGAATAGCTCAACCAAGGAGCATATTAAGAGATTTATCTATAGGGTCGAGTCAATACGTTAGTAGATGAGAGCTTCAGCCCTTTGATGTCCAACACATTCAAGCCAATTAGTGCTTCCGTTATTATTGTTGGAAACACTATCTTTCTGTCCTTTTCACCACAATAGGTGACGCAAAAAGTTTGAATCCTGACCAGAAACAACTGTACAGACCATAGTATATGTATTAACACAGGCGATGTCTGTAAGGTTCACGAAAATGATTAACCCATTTACGCCAAGTGGAATCTTCCATGCTCATAGATTGGATTAGTTCATTTTAGCTCACCTGACACGAAGTGCCAAGGTGAGCTATTGTGATCGCACTGTGTCCGTCGTCGTCCGTCGTCAAACTTTTTGTTAAAAGATCTTCTTCTTGGAAACCACCGGGTCAATTTCATCAAAACTTCATAGGGTTGTTCCGTGTAGGGTACTCTCTAAAAGTTCTTCAAATATAAGTAATTCAATTGAAATTGTGGTTGCCATGGCAACCAATTGAAAAAACTTTAAAAAATTTCTTGTCAAAAACTACACGTCCGAATTGAAAATAATTGTATCAGATAAATATCAGATTTCTTAAAATAATTTTCCTATCTTAAAAAATATGGCCGCTAATTGGTGGGGCAGATGTTCCTTATATGGCTATATAGTGAAAACTTAAACAATCTTCTTGTCATAAACTACAGGTCCAATTTGAAAGTAATTTTGTGCAAATGATCCAAGGGTGACCCTCTACCAGATTTCTTAAAATTATTTTGATATCTAAAAAAACATGGCCGCCAGTGGGTGGGGCAAGTTTTCCTTATGTTACTGTATAGTAAAAACTTTATAAATCTTCGGAAGTTCCTCTCTGAAAATACTAGTCCACATTCAAAATAATTTTACACAAATGGTCAATTAATGATCCTCTACCAGATATCTCAAAATAATTTTGTTATCTTTAAAAACATGGCCGCCAGTGGGAGGGGCATGTTTTCCTTATGTTACTGTATAGTAAAAACTTTAAAAATCTTCTTCTCTGAAACTACTGGTCCAAATTAAAAATAATTTTACACAAATGGTCAATTGATGATTCTCTACCAGATTCTTAAAATCATTTTTTTATCTTAAAAAACATGGCCACAAGTGGGTGGGGCAAGTTTTCCTTATATTTCTCTATTTTCTCTATAGCAAAACTTTCAAAAACAAATTCTCTGAAACTATTGGTCCGATTTAAAAATGATTTTACACAGATAATGATTCATGGGTGACCCTTTGCCAGTTTTCTTCAAATAATCTTCTTAGCTCCTGGTCCTGATCCATTTACATGACCGTAATCATGGGTACCAGGTGAGCGATTTAGGGCCGCATGCGGCTCTTGTTTAAAATTTCAGTTTATTTTGTTTTAAATTGAATGATACGATGTCTGATCAGAGTCTACAATGTATATATGTCCCTTTTATAGGACGCTATAGGCACACGTGGATTAACACAGACGACGTCGGTAAAAAGGGTTCAAGAAAGCGGTAAAAATTGACGTGGAAAAGGTTGAATACAGTAAAAGCTTTCTTACGATTATTAGATTGAATTAAACATTTAATCCATTTATAGTACCTAGTGGATTCTTCCATGTTTATATATTAGATTAGTTCATTTTTTTCACAGGGATGCCTGATCAAAATTTTCATTTTCATTTTGTTTTATATTGAAATTCCTATCTGAGTATCAGCAAACAGTGTAGACTCTGATCAGACGCCGCATAATGCGGCGTCTGATCAGAGTCTACACTGTTTGCCTATGTCCTATATATGGGATCGTGGGCACAAATGGGTTAGAATCTGAGACGAAAGCAGTTAGAAGCCTGACCAGATGCGGTATAATGCCCGTTTGATAAGGCTCCAAACTACTTGTTAGAAAATACAGTAAAACCTCTCTATTACGATCATGAAAAATAAGGTGGTTAATGGACTAGATAAGACAAGGTGACAGTTTAAAGCAAGGTAACAGAAGAACATAGTTACATTCACCTCGCTTTAAGCAGTAACTTGCCTTAAAGCGACTCGCAACCAGATGGTGCATTAAAAATAGTAATTTGTAAATATGTGTCAAACGCTTATATAAATGGTAAAGAATTAGTTTAGGATAAGAAATTCTGTTTTAAAAAAATGTATTTCAATAAAAAAAAAATATTGGTCTCTGGTGGGATTCGAACCCGGGGCCCGGCATTGGCGGACAGAAGGCAAAATAGGGGAAACCGCTTAGACCAATGGACCACGGAACTATCCGTTTATCTCGTATCGATTTAACGTATTTCAATGTGTAGCGATCGAAAGTGCATACAACTTCGTAATTCGGCTCGTGTTTATGTCTGAGCCCGTGTAGAGAAGCAACAACAACAACTATACCGTCTATTAGTCGGTATAGAAAAACGATGGAAAATATCTAAAAATCTAAGATTCGGTGACGATTCTTGAGACTTTTTTTGGACTGATCATATTTTTTTAATGTCAGAAGCCAAATAATGCCACAAATTTGCTTTTATTTGAGTATTTTATTTTATTTTGACAAGTACACCATCTGGTTGCGAGTCCCTTTAAATACTTGATAAATAACACAAGTACATGTAAGTGGTCGTTCAGAGAAGAATACGCTATTCTTTAACGTGTAAACGAAACGCAAACGCATTGCACTAAAATGGGTAAAATTGACAACTTTTTGACAATTTTGACGATTCATTTTGATCTTAGTGGTAAACAGTTTGGAGCCTGGTCAAACGCCGGGTTACCTGGCCTCTGATCTGGCCCAAAATTGTTTGCAATGGAAATAATAGATTTAGCGTAAACGCGTTTATTGGGAAAGAAAAACGTTTTCTTCACTGTAAAAGAGAGGTTTTTACTGCTTATGCAAATCTAATTGGTTAAGCACACATGCGTTTTGGGGGATTAAGTAACGGCTTCCCACCATACAAAGTAATTAACAGGACAAAGCGTAGGCCCTGACGAGTCAAGGTTTTTGCGATTTATCATCTTTTGCTACAGGGGCGAAGACGTTATTCATTCCCCGTCTACACGGAGCGAAATACAAACGCAACACAAAAACTGTAGATACAGGGGAGAAAACGTTATACTTTCCCACTTAAACGCAAACGAAACGCAAATGCAGTGCACTAAAATGGAGAAATAAAGATCTCTAGCCAGTCCTTTAGAAAGCCTATGTAAACCCCGTATGACAGAAACTTTTGTAGGGGGAGCTAGACTCGCACATCATTCAGAACTTATGATCCCAATAGGCTCGCCCGAGCCAAAAATTGATAAACAGTCAAAATTAGGCATGCCGTCATTACTCATATAGTGAGGATGCTGTTAATTCCCCCCGTTTATCGAAATTAAACGTAAAGGTATTTTTTAAGCAATAAAATGAAAAAAAAATTGTTGAAAACTCTTATGATTTATATTTACCTCAGTAACAAACAGTTAGTAGTCTGATCTGACTCCAAACGGTTTGCAATGGAAATACACTAGAACCTTTCCATTACCACCATTACACTGAGTAAGTTATTAGGTATTTACAACAGGTGACCGCTAAAAGCAAGGTGACAGTATAACAGAAAGCTCCTTTAGGAGCTTTCTGTTTTACAGTCACCTTGCTTTATATAATCAATTAGCCTTCTTTTTAGTTGTCGTAGTAGACAGGTTTAACTGTTGTTTTAGCAAAACGCGCTTATCTGGACAGAATGATGTAGCTTGACTTTAAATCTACATTCCAGTTACAGCAAAAAAACAACAACGATGGAGTGACAACGTAGTTCAGCTATGTTGTGACCCCTGTCACTCAGGTTACTGTCAAAGTTTGACTGCAAGACATGTGCGGATCTGTCAGATTATTTATTTGACTCATTTTAAAATTAATTTTACAAATTAACTATAACAATTTTATAATCTGGATAATAATATTGAAAGAATTTCCATGTTTTTCATGTTACTCCATAATGTATCATGTTTATTGTGAATGTAATTATTTGTCTTTTCTTGCTTTGTAGGTTCATTTATATAATTTCATGTGAAGTGCTTTTGAGCGCACACCTCTTGTGTGCAAAGAGTGCTATATAAATCTGGTACAATGATAAAATAATAATTATCTCCTCTCACTTATAACGAAATTGGATAAACCAAATACCTGAAACAACAAAATTTAACCGCAAACTAATGCATAGTTAAATGGGCCTGATGAAACGATATTTGTGTATAAAGAAAGAACTTACGACGACCCCGAGGACGTCGTTATATGTGAACTTCACTGTAAATCTAAAAATGCATTTTGTCCAAACTTCCGGGGTTTGGTGGGTGTTCCAGACTCTTACCCATCTGGATCCGCATATGGTTGAAAATGATGGACAAGTATACATCGAACTGTCCCCATGAATAACTGGCAAAACACGCAAATCTATCATACCTTAACAGTGATGCCGTATTCATTGACAGAGATGTACAGTCCTCCCTTTCTACAACGACACCCAATGGGAGACGCAGATTGTGTGTGTTGTTCGGAGGAAGTCGTTATAGAGAGGGAAATTGAAGACTTGGCTTACATTTGCAAACAGCTTGAATCCAGATCAGACGCCGCTTTACGCGGCGTCTGATCTGGATTCAATCTGTTTATCACTCGTCATTATATTTATTCTATCAAAAATGTGCATTTAAATGTAGTTTTGAGAAAAACATTAGACGACAAATCTAAGCAGACGATATTGCAGCCATGAAAAGGTTGGTCATAAATGTCTTGTTTGGGGGACAGCGGCAAGTGTGGTTGTAAGGAGGGAGTCGTTGTAGGGAGGGCCGTTGCAGAGAGGGAACACTGTATTAGGTACATTTTTGAAAATTACAGACTGGGGTCGCAGGTTCGAGTGAACTCCTAGTTTGTTAGCGGTAAAACCATGATAACATTTGCTAACAATCTGGATCCTGACGAGATGCCGCATTTCGCGGCGTCTCGCCAGGATCCAAACTGTTTGACACTGACATTCTGACCCTATTTTGAAAATATTATTTATATTTATTTTTAGAACAGTAGCAGACGACAATCGTAGCAGAGGAAACAGTTACCCAGTATGCAAATAGCTAAGGACAATACTATTTGCTGTCCGTTTTAATAATGATCAATCAAAATTCTACCCTCAAGACAAGTCAGCGAATCTTAGTCTTTCAGGTAAAATAGACCGAAAACGTCGCCGTGTTACATGTACGTGGTCTAACGCGTGTACCCTTTGTTAGTTCACCTGAGCCAAAGACTCAAAATGAGCTATTTTGATTGACATTTGTCCGTCGTTGTCCGTCGTCCGTCGTCGTCAACAATTGCTTAAAGACATTACTTGACCGAGCTTGGGTGGTAACACATATCCCCGTAGAAAGCTTCAGTCAAAGCATGCAACATGCTTTTTAACAGTAAAGATGTCTAGGCAAAGAATCAGTCAGGCGATTTATGTGAGGCCTGTACTTTATACAGTGGAGAAAACGTTATTCTTTCCCAATAAACGCGTTTACGCTGAAAATATTATTTCCAATACAAACTGTTTGTCACCAAGATAAACAAGAATTATCAGAATTGTCCAAAAGTTGTACTTTTCAACGTTTTAGTGTTTTGCGTTTGCGTACGTTTGCGTTTAAACGGGAAAGAATAACAGATTCTCCACTGTATTTGATAGTTTGGTTGGTAAACCCTTTGAAAAAACCCTTGAGTGTGATTATGTAAGGGCCTCTATAGAAAACTTGAGATTGCTTACATTGGCTGAGCTCATGTTGCTCATGCTTTACAGTTATTTTCTCGCCTAGTGAGAACAATGAGGGGGGGATCAATAAATGGACTGGGTTAATGTCTTTAAAATGACATCTTCTCATTTACTGTTTGACAGATTTCAACCAAACTTTACAGAAATGTTCCTTGGGTCAAGCTCTTTCAAATTTATTCAAAAATTAAAAACAATGCAGAACTGTCACAGTGGTTGCCAAGGTAACCCAAGTGAAAAAACAAGGATACCTTAAAACCTTCTTGTCTAAATCTACAAAGACCAGATCTTAGATAGTTGGTACATATCATCATCTTCATGTCCTGTATTAAGAAAAAAATGTCCATATGGCCAAAATTGGCCCCGCCCCGGGGATCACAGTTTTGCCGCTGTGAGTTCGAATTCCAGTAGGGTCGTTCGGATTTTTTATGTGGGGAAGCCTTCCAACTGGCTTGCGGAAAGTCGGTGGTTCTACCGTGTTGCCGATTTGTGTCTGAAACAGTGTATAAAGGGCTTCTGGGGTCTTCCTCCACCTGTAATTAGCTGGACGTCGCGATATGACTGAAAAACTGTTAAAAGCGACGTAAAATCATAACAAATCAAATTACAGTTTTGCATAGAGCTATATAGTGACTTTTTCAAACATCTTCTTCTCTAAAACTAATATATAACCAGAGCTGCGAGATTTAGTATGGTGACACTCTAGATGTTCTTTACCAATAATGAGGAAATAAGTTTCGGTCAGTTGCATATCTAGGTCACAGGAGCTAAAAATAGATTTTTTCAATGAAAACTTAAAAATCTTCTAGTCGGAATCCTTAACTCACAGAGCTTAGATATTTGGTACATAGCATCATCTACAGGTCCTCTCTCAAGATATTCAAATTATTCCTCTGGGGTAAAAAATGACCCCGTCCCGGGACATAAATCGTTCTCTCCATTTTGTCAGCTATCATGTAGGCGAAATATGGACCATGGGCCTCTTGTTTAAACCCAGGGTCCAAGGTTATAAAGCTTTCAGTTGAGTCTAAAGTCGTTCTCAAACATTTGATTGGTCAGATTTGAGCCTAGGCTCAGATCTGACCAATCAAATGCTTGAGAAAACAACTCAGACTCAGCTGAAATGCTTTATAACCTTGGACCCTGGTTAAAGACAAAATTTGGTTTTCATCTCCTTTCAACTGACGTTGTCTATTTAATTTCGTTCTAGGGGTAATACCTGGTCACTGCACATCGAAGGAACTGGAAGCTGGTAAAGAATATATACTGATGCTGGATTCCCCAGACGAACAGCGCAATACGTATAGCCAGGCCTACACGGCCGAGACGTATAGTGACAGAAAAATGAACAAGTATCTCAATATATGCGGCCTGGAAATGAATTACGCAATGGGTAAGACACCAAATGCAGTTTGTTTTTTTTGTCTTTCAATCGTTTTTTATGACTCAAGTTAAACCTCTCTATTACGGCCACAAACTTATGTTATTAAAGTAATGTGAAAGTAAATCAGAAAGCTGCTTAAGCAGCTTTCTGTTTTACTATCACTTTGCTTTAAGCTGTCACCTGTCTTCTATAAATAATATACTCATTTTAAAGTTGTATTTATAGAGGGGTTTCGCTGTAATTTTTTGTACAGTTTAGAAGACGGTAGTCTTAACAAATAAACGCTTTTATGCTGAAACAATTATGTCCACTGCAAACATTTTTGAGTCTGATCAGACTCTAGGTAACCCGGCGTCTGAGCAGGCTCCAAACTGTTTGCCTTTTTTACATAAATCCTTTCAACCCTATAGCTCTCTGTAGAGATGTCTAATGCAAACAGTGTAGATCCTGATCAGAGTCTGCACTGTTTGATAATTTCTTTTGTTTTTGTTGTCATACCAACAATGTTCCAGTAGACAGATTCAAATTGGTTGTACTTGAAAGGTAAAAAAAATATAAATACCTACAAGAGAAATATAGGGTTGAAAGGGTTAAGATGAGTCCTAAAAAATTACCAAAAAAGCATTATTTGCATTGCGCTATGTTCCGTCTCGTTTAACCCTCTCCTCCCTGGAACCTCCAATGGACGATTCTAGTTTTCAATTTTGTATAGTCCTTTTTTTATTTTTAAGAGTTGATCGTTACAATATATGTCCAAATGACAAACAGTGTAGACCCTGATCAGAGGGCTCATTATGAAGCCCTCTGCTCAGGGTCTACACTGTTTGCATAGAACAAGTGTACTCCTTTTAGGTACGCTGTTAGAAAATGACGCATATATGCGTGACTATGGATACGTGACTTGTACGAGTCGATTTATTGGTGTGTTATTGTACGTGTATTTTAAAAGTTGTTTGGAAGCCCTATCTGACGCCGAGTTAACCGATTGCAAGTCAGATTGAAATAATCTTTCCTGCTTTACCGTAGTCTTTCTTTAGACTGCTACAGTGGAGAAAACGTTTTTATTTCCCAATAAACGCGTTTACGCTAAAACTATTTTTTCTATTGCAAACAGTTTGGTGCCAGATCAGAATCCGGGTAACCTGGCGTCTGATCAGGCTCTAAACTGGTTGCCACCAAGATAAAAATGATTTATCAAAATTGTCCAAAAGTTTTGAATTTCTACGTTTTAGTGCTTTGCGTTTCGTTTGCGTTGTATCCATGTTTTCTACCATGAGCGAGTCTTTAGTTGAGGTTGCCGTAAAACACCGTAAATGAGCCCTCTGTTGGAGTTGTCGTAAAAGTTTGACCTTAATGTACAGACTGTTAAATTGGGAGTGAGCGATGTAATGGGCGAATACCTACGGCAATAACGCAAAACAGAAATTCTTGCTGAAATGCATTTACCGGCATCCGCCTACGATAATAAAGGATAAACACATGAATCCTTTGTACATAAACAATTTAGACAGCGCACACTGCCTAAGTTCACCGTACAGGTTTCACCTTAAGTTCACCATACATTCTCCGTTTACGACATCTCAGAAACCATGTTTTTTTTCGAAATTAACGAGGCTGTTGATTAAAACAAGATGAGAGAAAAGCAGAAAGCTACTAAAGGAGCCTTCTGTTTTACCATAATTGTATTTATAAAGCCATAATCTGTTAATAACAGTATCTATGATGTATTTGCTGGTTGTCGTAAACGAAAGATCCTACAGTTGCAATCATGAAGTTAAGGTCAGACAAAACAAGACTGAGGGGAACAAATGTCAAACGTCAGGTGGTACTAAATTGTGAGAAAAAGAAAGTTCACAAGGCCACTAGAGGTTTCCTTAAGTGTTTTACAGTTGGGAAATCTTTCAGGCTTAATCAAAACCAAACGCAAACTCATACAATAAATTGTAGAAAATAAGCAGTTTATTTTCATGAACAAAGACCTGCATATTCTAGACTACTTTTCTTAGCATCGGAATGATTTTCGTGTTAAGCGCCTGCCATTTGCATTAAGATATAATTGAGATTAACGGTGAAAATTTCGTTATTCTTTCCCGTTTAAACGCTTAACGAAACGCAAACGTATTGCATTAAAAGGTATTATAATAATAATAATAGTATTAGGGACAACGTCACGTTTGAAATAGCATATAACCATTATTTCCCACTAGAAGCGTCTGTAATAAAGTGGATAATAAATTATTCTCTCTAAGTAAACGTGTTTATGCTGAAAAACAACATATATCGATTGCAAAGTGTTTGGGACCAGATCAGACGCCAAGCAACCTGTTTGCTATTCCGATAAAAAAAGGCCATTTCTACATTTTCTTGTATTGCGTTCAGTATCGTTTAACCCTTTCACTATCAATCGTGCTTCAAAGCGCGTTTTCAAACAGTTTGGGTCCTGATCAGACGCCGCGTAATGCGGCGTCTAATCAGGACCCAAAATGTTTGACACTCTTATCGATATTTATTAAGTCATACAACCTAAAAATCTAACTTTAAAAACGTGTCTTGCAGACAACAATACTAAAGCAGACGACAATAAAGCGGTGAAGGGGTACAAATCTTCCGAATAATTTGACCATGAAAGGGTAAAACGCTGTAAACCAGGAAATGGTGTTCATTGCAAACAGTTACATGTACATGTAACCCTTTCATGATCAAATTATTCGGGAATGTTTTACCCCTTCACCGCATTATTGTCGTCTGCTTCGATATTGTTGTCTACAAGACACGTTTAAAAGTTAGATTTAAAGTTGTATGGCTCAATAAATATCGATAAGAGTGTCAAACAGTTTGGGTCCTGATTAGACGCCGCGTTACGCGGCGTCTGATCAGGACCCAAACAGTTTGCAAACGCGCGTTTTGGCGTCATTAAATAGAGTGAAAGGGTTTTAAACTGTTGGAACTCGATTCATTTTTATATGAGTGTTTAAGATTCGTTTTATATGATGCGTGTCTAACAGTTAAACATTTTTTTGCTTTCAGAGGGTGGCATGATAATGAAACGAAGGGTCTGCCCAGATGCACTAAAACAGCGCAACTGCGAGAGATTTGATCCAAACAAGGTTAAACCGAAATCAAGAGGTAAGTACATGCAGTCTAGTTCGTTTCTTAACTAGAATATCATCGAAGGTGCGGTTTTCTTGTAGTTTTTTTTTAATTATAACGACTTTATTTAATGTGGATTACATATTTGGTAACAAAAAATAATGTTCAATACGACATTGCTACCAAAAGATTTTTAAATTTTCTATTTTTCAAGCGCGATTCCTTCAAGCAGGTTGAAAGTAAAGCAGACTGCCCCAAAATACACATTCTGCTTTACTTTCAGCTTGCTGTAAGGTACTTTTTTCTAGTTTACGCCTGCGCATTGCAATGGAATTTATTACCTGTAGATATACAAGAGTGATATAAAGAGGTTACATTGTTTTCTTTTCAACACAGCAGAATATTTCATCAGAAATAGCAAACAGTATAGATCCTGATAAGACGCCGCGTGACGCGGCGTCTTATCAGGATCTATACTGTTTTCTTTTGTCTACTTTAGTAGACACTGGGTTTCAATGGGTTTATGCAGACAAACCTCATACTGAACTCCATGCTGAGCTCTAAAGCGTTCATGCTTGATCATGGCATAAAGGATGTAGTTATTTACTCATCATTAATGTGTGGCTAATTATTTTATTACTGTATACATGTTCTATGATATGCGATTAATTAACATTTAGTGGAAACTTGGTATTTGTTTTTTAACGTTTCTGATGTTTGATGTAAGTAGTGCTTTATGAAATTAGTTAAGGCACTAATACCGATAGTATATAGGACAGACATTCTTAAACATATTACTTCATAGATACTATTTTTCGCATTTATTTATTCCTCCTATGAATAATATAGTTCCTATTAAAAATACAATCATGAATGTGCACCATACAAAATATGACTATAGTCTAGCATGTGATACTTTAATGTAGGATAAAGTAAATAGAATGTGCCTGCTTTAAATGGCTCCCATCATCAAAACAAGAAACATACTTTGGGGTAAAGAGTTAAGGCATTCAGTAAGATAGTCAGCAAGACAGTTCTGTAAGGCAATATATAAGACAGTCTGTAATGCAATACATCAGACAGTTTGTAATGCATTCCATTTGGTAAGGCAATGTATAAGAGCATTTGTAAGGCATTTTATTTGGTAGGGCAATATATAAGACAGTTTGTAAGGCGATATATAAAACAGTTTGTAAGGCATTCTATTTTGGTAAGGCAATATATTGTCGGTTACCTTCGAAAAGGACGTATATACAATTCTGCAAAAAATGCCATTGTGGATTTTTCTTATTTTCAAATACATATATTTTCCTGCTTCGAATGTGATAATATCGGTATTGATAACCAATAAAGACGATGAGATATAGTCACATGAGCAAATCTTGTATTTCGATTGGTTCCAATATTTAACCGGTCAAAAAAGGTCTTATATGCAATGAAAAACCGCCGGATACTGATGTGAAACAAGTCGTGTCATCGACATCATAACAAACCATTAGAGTCTGTCTTCGACTGTAATTAGTAGCCATTATCTCAACCATTTGAATGCAATATGCAAACCATTTGAAATATGCGACAAAGATAATACAAAATCATATTTTTTTATAACTGAAATTTAGCTGTTATTCAATATATGACCGGTCACAAAGGTCATACATGTATATGCAAAGTAACAAGTGACATGAAAAATAGTTTTTTGTGTCTCCTGAAAAGTTGGAGAGTTGTGCATTTTCGTCCTTTTCGAACGACACCGACGATATATAAGACAGTTTGTAAGGTATTCTGTAAGGCAATATATAAGAAAATATGTAAGGCATTCTGTAAGGCAATATATAAGACGGTGTGTATGGCAATATATAACACAGTTTGTAAGGCATTCTATTTGATAAGGCAATATATAAGACAGTTTATAAGGCATTATGTAAGGCAATATCTAAAACAATATGTAAGACATTTTGTAAGACAATATATAAGGCATTCCGTAAGGCAATATATAAGACAAGACTGTAAGGCAATACATAAGACAGGTTGTAAGATATTCTGTATAATCATATAATACAGTCTGTAAGGTAAAACATCAGACAGTATGTAAGGCATTCTGAAAGGCAAAATATAAGATAGCATGTAAGGTATTCTGTAAAGCAATATTAAGGCAGTGTGTAAGGCATTCTGTAAGGCAATACAAATGACAGTCAGTAAGGCAATTATATGACAGTCTGGAGGGCATTCTCTACGGCAAAATATAAGACAGTCTGTAAAACTAACTAAGTCAGTTTGTAAGGCTTTTTGTACGGCAATATATTAGACAGCTTTTAATGCAATATATACAGAATATAAGACAGTTTGTAAGCCACTATGTTAGGCAATATATAAAACAGTTTGTAAGGCAGTACATAAGACAGTATGTGAAGCAATACAAAAGACAATTTGTAGAACAATACATTAGAAGTCTGTAAGGCATTCTGTAAGGCAATATATAAATCAGCCTGTAAGGTTGTATATAAGACAGTTTGTAAGGCATTATATAAGGCAATATAATTATAAGACATTAACTAAAGTACATGTATTCTGTAAGGCAATATATAAAGCAGCCTGTAAGGTTGTATATAAGACAGTTTGTAAGGCATTATATAAGGCAATATAATTATAAGACATTAACTAAAGTACATGTATTCTGTAAGGCAATATATAAATCAGCCTGTAAGGTTGTATATAAGACAGTTTGTAAGGCATTATATAAGTAATATAATTATAAGACATTAACTAAAGTACATGTATTCTGTAAGGCAATATATAAACCAACCTGTAAGGTTGTATATAAGACAGTTTGTAAGGCATTATATAAGGCAATATAATTATAAGACAGTAACTAAGGTGTATGTATTCTGTAAGGCAATATATAAAGCAGCTCGTACGCGTATCACGTGACACCGATAATAACATTTTAGTAGGAAAATGCTTTTTTCTCTACCTCCTCATACAGCAGGGCTGCCATTTCTCCGGATTTTTCTAAATCTCCGGATTTTTTTCACTACATGGTTTCTTAAAGCAGGCTGAAAGTAAAGCAGAATGCGCCCTTAGGCGCATTCTGCTTTACTTACAGCCTGCTTTAAGTAGTCGCATGTAAAAAAACAAAACAAGAAAAGGCTATAGGGTAAAGGTACGATTCGTAAAATCGCACTTGAAAATAGCAAATTTGGAAATCTTAGGATTTTTCATGTCAACTTATGGCAGCCCTGATACAGTGTCTGTGAGAGGCTCGATATAAAAATGTTTCCAATAATTTGGATTTAGACTAGATAAATATACCGTGTTATACGGTCTGATCAGATTCCAAACTATTTGAAATTCGTTTGTTCGGTCAAAATTTTAAAAATGTAAACACTTTTTTAAAAAAAAAAAAGAGCGATTTCTGTTTGTGAAATGATTAACTTCCAGCTGCATTTTTACACAAAGAAAGTTGAAATAGTCTGCTTACAGAACGCATCTGTTAATATCGTCAAATATTCAGAGTGTTCCGAATGAAGATTGTTTACACATGCAACTACCGGAAGTGTATGTATATGAGAAATTATTTCGAGCGTGCATACTTGAAATAATTAGAAACCATTTCTTCTAAGAGTACTTAAAACTTAATTTATAAAGCCGCTAATGTAAACAACTGTTCCAGGTTTTTAATTAGCTTTTACCTCTTTTCATTTAGGTAAGTTGCCGTCGGCTTATATCATGTCTGGAGAAGTTAAGAAACTTTAAAAAACTGCTTTATGAAAGAAATTACCGTCTGTGCAGCAAGGTGTTTTGCAAAATCAGGCTCCGGCATTTACGGTGTCTGGGTTAGATCCAAATTACAGTTTAACTTCAATATCTCGAACTCGCGCTTAACTCGAATTTTTCAGTGATTCTACAGTTACATTTCATTATTTCATTATTTCTACCTCGCTTAACTCGAACATATTCATATTTTAAAGTTAAAACGTGGCTTAGCCACATTTCAACTTTGAAATATGGATATGGTTATGTTCGACTTAAGCGAGTTCAATATATCGACGTTAGACTGTATGGAAAAGAGCATTTTGAATCGGAGCCTCGAATTTTGTTTTAAACGTTACACTGACATTCTACCGTCTGCTAAACAATTGTCGTCAGTATGATCTAGGGAGAACAAACTAACCCATTTATGCCCAGTGGATTCTTCCATGTTTATATAGTTGATTAGTCCATTTTTTATCAAAGGGATGCCTGGTCAAAATATTCATTTTCATGTTGTTTTATATTGAAATTCCTATCAGCAAACAGTGTAGACTCTGATCAGACGCCGCATAATGCGGCGTCTGATCAGGGTCTACACTGTTTGCCTATGTCCCATATATGGGATTGTGGGCACAATTGGGTTAAGTTGTTTATTGGAAACGTTTTATACAAGTTAAACTAGTTTGGATCCATATCAGAAACTTGCCGTCTGATCTGGATCCAAATTGTTTGTCAACTGTCTTTAAGTTTCTTCCATTTTTGCATAAACGCGTCTATTGGCAAAGAAGAATGTATTCTCTACTGTAACTATTCATCTTCATTAAATTACTTTTTCAAAACAGTTTTGCTCTCGATCCAATCCGAATAATTCGACGTCATAGAAGAAACGTTACTGTTCATCATTCTGTTTTATCACGATTTCTTGATTCAAAGACCCAAGAATAAGAAAAAATTTTTTATATAAAAGCAGACGACAATTTATTTTTAAGCTCTCTTTATCACAGGAATCTCAGGGTTAGTGTTTATACTTCATAATTCGAACTCGCTTTAGTTCGAACATACCGATAGTTTCCAAGTTTAAACGTGGCTTAGCCACGTCTTAACACGGAAATACGGCTATGTTCGACTTAAGCGAGTTTGAGTTATCGAAATTGAACTTATGATTTAATGGTAAGTTTGATTTAAGCGAGTTAGAAGTATCGAGATTCGACTGTAATTCCAAAGTATTGACTAAAGCCCGGTGGGTGGAGGAATGATTCATATTGCGTATACAGTAAAACCTCGCTATTACGACCACTAAAACGAAGGCTAATTGATTGTATAATAGAGAGGTGACAGCTTAAAGCAAGGTGACAGTGAAACAGAAAGCTCCTAAAGGAGCTTTCTGTTTCACTGTCACCTTGCTTTAAGTGGTCACCTACCGTAAACACCATAATAGTTAACATAATTTAGTGGTCGTATTAGAGAGGTTTTACTGTAGTTTGCCATAGTACATACAGTCACATCTCCCTACTATGACCACTTAAAACAGCTTGGTGTCGGGTACAGACGTTGTTTACAAGCAAGATGAATGAAAAACAGAAAGCTCATAAAGGAGAGTTCTGCTTTACCTACAACTTGCTTTAAGCTGTCTCCTTTAGTTTGTACCATACGCATTTACATTTTAGATGACGCAATCGCATGAATTAACTGTACCGGTAAAGTTGATTTCTCGTAGGAGGAAATGTTTAGAATGTCTGGATAAGATCAGAAATGTTCCGATTAGAATAAGCATTATTGAAAGAAGTCCTACCTAGACTGGTTTAGCCCTTGAACTCCCCCAAACTTCAAATGCAATTCCGGTTTCCAATTTAGTCATGCCCATTTTTAACTATATTAAGGGTAATTTTGTCTATATGTTGCAATATGATAAACAATGCATACCCTGATCGGCGAGCAACTTTAGGGACCCTCTGATCTTGGTCCACACTGTTTGCATGGGATGGTCTCTAAACATGCACACAGTTTGTAAAGGCCGAGTATACTCTTCGCTAGTGTTGAATAGGTTAAGACCAAGTAATTATTTTCTCATAACTTATTACACACGTGCAGAGTATATATTTTCATCATCCACATTGAAAACACAGGCTTACCTGATCCTGTGAATTATGGCATATCCAATGGAAGGTCGACTGGCAAAATTAAACTGAAAAGTGAAAATAATGAAATAAAACGAAAATCAGATTGAAACTATAATTTTATGTTTTATAAAAACATGTTGTTCGTGACATTCCTACTTAACTATGAGCAGTTTCCTCAACTAATTTAGGACATGTTTATGTTGCTACTTAATTATTGTATTTAAGAAATGAATTGCGTACTTCCGGTATTCATGCAGTTGTGAAACTCAGTCGCTTTTACTAGCAAAATTAATATAGTGGCGCCCGAAGGATTGCTAGTAAAAGCGACTGAGTTTCATAACCGTATGAATACCGGAAGTACGCAATTAAAAAAATATATTTATATTTCATTGTCAACCGATATCCATATTAACAATATAAACCATTTTGCCCTTTGCTATACGGTGTCAATCGTAGTACGATCTCTATATATGGTTTGCACATTGCAACATAAACTTGCCACATGTACGCTGAAAGGCTTACATGTATTTAGGTTCGGCTACTCATCAGGGTATGTGCTGTTTGTGACAGTGGGGAAGACGTTTTCTTTCCCAATAAACGCGTTTTTGCTAAAACAATTATTTCCCGTTGCGAACAGTTTTGAGCCAGATCAGACGCCGGGTAACCCGGCGTCTGATCGGGCTCAAAACTGTTTTTCACTCAAATATGACAGCGTATTGAATAAGTTACAGTTGGGGGGGGGGGGGGCATTATTAATTCCCAATAAACAGGTTTATGCTAAAACCCGTATGTTCATTACAAACAATTTAGAGCCTGGTGGTTATAAATACAGCGTCCCTACAGTGCTCCCTCCCAACAACGACTCCCTCCTTACAACGGTCCTTATCGAAGTTCCCTAAAAAGGACGATTATGTCTTAAGCCTTTGTGCTGTAATACCGATTGCTAAAATTTGTCGTTTGCTGGTTTTCTCAAAGTTACATAATAGACATTCTGACCGAATAAAACTTAATGACGAGTGACAAACAGCTTAAATCCAGATCAGACGCCGCATTTCGCGGCGTCTGATCTGGAATAAAGCTGTTTGCAAATGTAGGCCAATTTACCTCCCTATAACGACTCCCTCCGAACAACGCGCATAATTTGGGTTTCCCATTTGGTGTCGTTGTAGAGAGGGAACGTTGTACAAACATGTTTGCCACTCAGATCAAAGAAATCGTTTCCTACATTTACCTACATTGCGTTTCGTTTCGCTAAATCATTTTACCCATTATAGCCTGTTTCTAATTTTGAAGGCAGGTGATTACTTAAAGCAGATTGAGAGTAAAGCAGAACACTTTCAGCTTTCTTTAAGCAACCGTCTGCTATAATTTAGGAAATATTTCTTATGATACACTTTCAGCCTTCTTTAAGCTACCATCTGCTAGAATATAGCTGTATAAGGTGGACATATTTTCTTCAGTGAAAGAATGAATTAAATGAGTTTAAATGCGTACAGTGGAGAATCTGTTATTCTTTCCCGTTTAAACGCAAACGTACGCAAACGCATTTAACACTAAAATGTAGAAAATAATAACTTCTTGACAATTCTGACTATTGATATTTAGCTGAATGGCAAACAGTTTGAAGCCTGATCAGACGCCGGGTTACCCGGCGTCTGATCTGGCTCCAAACTGTTTGTATTGGAAATAATAGTTTGAGCGTAAACGCGTTTATTGGGAAAGAATAACGTTTTCTCCACTGTATCTATGGAGTATTGGGCTAAACGGGAAAAATACACGTTAACGTCATCTCCACTATAATTAGTAATAGACCTTGTTATTATTTTCTGTGCGTTCGCCTCACATAAAATTCTTTAGATTCTCTTTAGTTTCTAGTAATTGATTACATACAACACTAACTGGTTACTTGCCGAAAGCTCCCATCCATTAAAGGGAATTGCATAAAGCTGTATCATACATACATCAAATTTACTCCACATTATGACAAGCTACAGTGGAGAAAACGTTATTCTTTCCCCAAAACGCGTTTACTTTAAAACTTTTGTTTCTATTGCAAACAGTTTGGAGCCAGATCAGACGCCGGGTAACCCGGTGTCTGATCTAGCTACAAACTGTTTGCCACCAACATAAACATGAATTATGAGAATTGTCCAAAAGTTGTACTTTTCTACGTTTTAGTGTTTTGCGTTTCGTTTGCGTTTAAACGGTAAAGAATAACGTATTATCCACTGTAAGGTTTGTTGAATTAGGTACAGATGTTATTCTTTCCCAATACACGCGTTTGTGCTAAAACAGTTATTAAATTCGCAAACAGTTTGGGGCTAGATCAGACGCCAGATTATGATGTGTTCCCTATGCAACCTGCATTGAACCCCATTCATTGCCATAACGTCATATGCCTTTATTATTTCTAAAATTCAAATTTTATGTAAATTGGCTGAAAAATAATCATAACGAGTGTAAACAGCTTGGATCCTGCTCAGACGCCGAGTTATCTCATCGCCATCTGATCAGGATACAAACTGTTTGCAAATTATCAGTTTATTCGGGACAATGCAGTGGATGGGTTAGTAATACAGTTTACAGTGGATAAAGCGTTATTCTCTCCCGTATAAACGTAAACGAAACGCAAACGCATTGCAATAAAATGCAGAAAATGACAATTTTTGGACAATTCTGAATATATTTTTTATACTGGATTGCAAACAGTTTGGAGCATGATCAGACGCCGGGTAAACCGGCGTCTGATCAGGCTCCAAACTGTTTGCATTAGAAATACTAGTTCTAGCGTAAACGCGTTTATTGGGAAAGATTAACGTTTTCTCCACTGTTCATAAGAAAATTTGAACATTTTGAAAGACATTACAGAGAGCATAACGTAAAATGGGGGAAAAACCATTACGGTATCGGTGAAATTTGCAACTTAAGTAACTGTGGTCATCCTTGTTCTAGACGTGCAATTTTATGCGTAGGGTTGGCATGAAATATCTTGGAGCAACTGCGATTAAAAAAAATAATTATGTAACTTTTATAATTTGTAAAACAACATTAACTGTCTGTCCAGTGTCTGCATTATAATTGTTTCCATTGCGCACCGTTTGGAGCCAGATCAGACATTGGGTTAGACCCTAAACCTTGTGCTACTCAGTGTAAACATGAAATATTAAGGCTATTTAAAGCAAGGTGAGAGTAAAACAGAACTTTAAGTTCTTTAAGGAGCTTTCTGTTTTACTTTCAGTGTGCTTTAAGCTACAGTGGAGAATCTGTTATTCTTTCCCAATAAACGCGTTTACGCTAAAACTATTATTTACAGTGCAAACAGTTTGGAGCCAGATCAGACGCCGGGTAACCCGGCGTCTGATCAGGCTCCAAACTGTTTGCCACCAAGATAAACATGAATTATCAGAATTGTCCAAAAATTGTACTTTTCTACGTTTTAGTGTTTTGCGTTTGCGTACGTTTGCGTTTAAACGGGAAAGAATAACAGATTCTCCACTGTATGTCCTGTCTTTCATACAATCAGTTGGTCGTCATTATTACGACAACTAAATTGTATTAATTATTAGGTGTTTAAGACAGGTGGATGCTTTAATTTAAGACTCTTCATGATTTACAACATACATTATCTATATATCACATATTTAATAATTTTCCAAGTACATGTATATCATGTGGTTCATAATTTGAACCTTATGTATAGGAGACAATCACAATTTGGCAAAAAACATGTGTAATTACTAATAGAGTAACATATTTATACATAATAAAATGTTTACAGTCTCCATGAATGTTGCAAACAAGACTCTATAAAGAATCAGCCTCATTGTCTGTTTACTCCTTGGGAAGCTTTCTGTTTTACGTTTACATTGCTTTGAGCTGTCATCTAGGCACAAGGTTTAAACCATGCTCAAAACTAGGATTATTTTCTTATATCAGCCGTACTATGACAAAACCTGTCTCATTGCATTGCAACATGCTAAAGACCAAGTAATCTTGCCATCACAAACTCAGTATCTCAGTTTGGTCTACACTGCCAAAACGGTATAAACTGTAGTATAGCTACATAAAATACTTAAGATGCATATTGATGTCAAACAGTGTAGATCAAGACCAGCCACCGCGTCTTTGACGCGGCGACTGGCCTTGACCTACACTGTTTGCAATGCAATAAGGCAGGTTTTGTCATGACACGGTTCATATATTTTTACATGTATTTGTGTTTGTATCTACAGTCATGGAACATGATTATTGTTTTACATTAAAATTTTATTCTTTTTTCATTTATATTCTAAAATGAGGTTGGTCCTTACAGCAGAGAATAGATCTACATTTGTATATTTAAAAAGTCAGCACCCTTACTGTTAAACTGGCCTATACTGTGGTGTAAATTGGTGTTCGACAACTTTGTGGCATGACCAGTAATGTAAAATATGTATAGGAAAAATGCAAACATTTCGCAGGATGACGAATAATTATGTCCCATCGCTGTATCTATCTTATACGGTATCTAGTACATGTAGCAGTAAAAGTGCATTACATGTACATATATGTAAAAACTATAGAGTCAATACTCGAAATTGAGTTTTGACCACAGGGTTCGTTTTAAATTCTATACATGTAACTTTTATATAAAAAAAAACAAAAAACAAAAACCAATTAGCCTTACTTTTAGTGGTCGTTATAGAAAGCTGTTTTTTTTTAATTGAAGCTGTCACATGCCCTTCATACAATCAACTAACCTTCCGTTTGAGTGGTCGTAATAGACGGGTTTTACTGTATCTACATGTCTCAAACATCTGTGGTATGATACACGTGTAGAATTTGACATCTGAAGTCGTGTTTGACAGATGCGAACGCACATGATGAATGGAACAAATGAACTTTGAAATGATGATTGACCTATTTATGGGTCACGTGGTCTAAGTGGGTAATAAAGAGGTCAATTCTGTGTAATTTTGTACTTGGCATTTTCAATGCTATTATCTGCGTGTCATTTGTGACTAAAGTATGCAGGGGCTAATCATTGTTTGACTTTCAACCCTTACCCTACTATTCCTGACTTAGCTTTTTGCAAACAGATTTGATCAAGATCAGACGCCGAGTTACTCGGCGTCTGATCTGGATCAAATCTGTTTGTCACTCGAACTCTACAGTAGTCTGTTTGAAAAGGGGTTAAAATAATATCTTAAAATATAGAACATACAATAATTTGAATCAGACAATATTTAAACTACTACATGGGTAAGGGTAAACATGCCCCCTCCCTGTCGCATAAATTACACTTTGCAGATTCTTTTGGTTATACATACAAACCTTCGGCCGAAGGACATTGATCGCAAGCTTTTAACCCATTACCCCATAAAAATGCCTATTTACACCTCTGACTATTTCTAAAACTAAGGAAAATATTATCCACCTGAACATTAAACACATAGTAGCTAAAAGCAGGTTGAACGTAGAGCAGAATGCCCTATAACTTTTTAAGGAGCATCCTGCTTTTCTTGCAACGTGCTTTAAGCAGTGACCTTTTTATACTGGAAAGGGGTATTGAGTTAAGGAACTTTAGCAGTTGTTCAATGCCAAATTGGAACACCTGCTCTTACTTAGTCATAGGCATAGTAACCTCCTTGTGCTTTAACCAGTTAATCCTATAGACTGATTTTAGTTTTGAAGACAAGCCACCACTTTAAACAGGTACAAATATACTAAATTGGCTGTTTTACTTTCATTTTTGCTTTAAGCCACCATCTGCTAGAGAATATAGAAAATAGTTATTATGGTACATATTTATTACTATACAAAGTCATATGAATATAATATCATATAATGATACATGCATATTGCAAAATAACAACACTTAATAGTCAAAATAAACAATGTATAATTAGAAACTAGAATTATACATTTTGAGCACCAGTGGTCAATAACTTTATTAAGTAATATTTTCTTTTTACAGATCCAGTTCAGACCGACGATGTGTCCATTGACTTAAGGTCCAACAACGGGACGGACGCAAAGGACCCTAATGCATCGCCGATGACGTCTGTTTCCTGGGTCTCCTTAGCCCTGTGTCCCTTTTTCCTGTACCTTCTACAGTGAAAATCATAGCGCACATTTATTTTAATATCGATTCAGCTCTCCAGATCAGCATCTAGTCAAACTAACCTCTGCTCAGTGACTAATCAGTGAAGACATTGTGTTTCCTCTTAATCCTTTCACTCTCAATGACGTCATTTTAACCCTTAGCCTGCCACTCACGACTATAGCTCCATATGCAAACAGCTTGGATCCGGATGAGACGCCGAGTAACTCGTACAACATTTTCAGCAATTTTGAGCAACATTGAAGCACTTTGAAACTTTAAGTAGACGAGAAATATAGCAGACGACAATTTATTTGGCGGGCTAAGGGTTAAAAGCGCATTTGCATACCATTTTGATCCTGATCAGACGCCGCGTTACACATCGTCTGATCAGGATCAAAACTGTTTGCCACTCGTTTTGAAATTAAGTCAGTTATACTGCCTTATATCTAACTTTTAAACGATATTGCAGACAACAATATTGAAGCAGACGATGCGATGAAGGGGTAAAAACCTCGCGATAAATTTGATCATGAAAGGGTTAAGACCATTATGACGTAATAACCCTTATAATAAAGTCACCGTCATATAATCGTCTGCTTAAAATTTTCGTCTGCATAATATAATCTATACAATATGGAATTTCATCCATTTTGTCTAAGAAAACATGGATATGATTGTCAAGCAGTTTGGAACCTGATAAGACGCCGCGTGTCGCGGCGTCTTATCAGGATCAAAACTGTTTGCAAATGTTAGTGTTGATGGACTTGGCAGTGAAGAGGTTTAAACAGAACAAATAACAGACAGAAATCTCATGTAAAAATGTTTAATGATTTTATAATTTTCTGAATGTCATATAGTAACTGTTGGGAGCCTGATCAGATGCCGTGTTACTCGACGTCTGATCTCGTCCCAAACTATTTAGATTTGACACCCATTTTACTGAACATGCGCGTTAACAGAGAAAGAATATCGTATCATAGTTTACAATCATTTTCTGCAAATATTATACCCTCTTCCGTCTCAGTGGGGAAGGCACTATTATTTCCTGTTTAACCCCTTCACTGTCAAGACGTCATCAATTTTAAACAATAATTGTCGTCTGCTTTTATTTCTCAAATTAAATATTTAGTTATTTTGACTTATGAAATATTGAAATGAGTGTGAAACAGTTTGTATCCTTATCAGACGCCGAGTTACGCGGCGTCTGGCCAGGATCCAAACTGTTTCCAAATTACTAGTGTACTCGGGGTAACGCAGTGAAGGGGTTAAACGCAACAAAACGCAAACGCAATGCATTAAATTTTGGAAAATGTCAGCTTTTGAAAATGTGACAATTCTTTTTCTTAGTGACAAAAGTTTTGAGCCTGATCGGGCTCCAGACTGTTTGCAATTGAATTCATTGTTCTAACACATAAACGCTGGGAAAGAATAACGTCTTCTCCACTGTATAATCTTATATCAATTTATTATATTAGTTATATACATGTAAAATCTAAATGTGTAGGTGTTCAGTTTTGAGTATTGATTGCACCAATATGCTTTCATCTTTATACAGCGGAGACAAAGTTATTCTTTCCCGTTTAAGGCCTTTCGCTACCGGAAGTCGGTCTTGCGGGCGAGCGGATATGCGTCTGGACGACACAGACTTTTTTCGTACGTGTTTATACTAGAAAATTTATATAAAGGAAATGTTGATATAAATTAGTATAATCCTTCATAGCGCAGTTAGTATAGTGGTTGACTATAGTGGTTGACTAGCAATCCAAAAGTCATAGGTTCGAGACCCATCCGATCCAAATATTTTTTTTTAGTGTCCGATTTATTGACTTGTCAATCCATAACGCAGTAATCAAGAGACATGTTATGTTTAGTCTTCGTTGATTAGTACTAGTGATGTTTACGGTCCAAGTTTATGTCCACTTACCTGTAGGTTTTAGTTTAATGACTTACAAGTCAATTAAATCGGTATACATGTAAACGATTTGATCGAACTATAAAGCCACACCTTGAAGCTTATCAATACGCTAACCTTTTCAAGATCAATATTGCCCATTATAATTATGTTCAAACAATATAATAAACCTTGTATGCAAGTCCATGAATAAATAATAATGCATTTTAATGACAAAGTTTTAATTCTAAGGTAGGTAACTGTATCTAAACAACAAATATCCCACATTTTAATAAGAAAATATGTTATTACAACAAATCCTGACTGTAATATTTTCTAATTTTTTCAGACTGACTAGTTCATCAACCATATATTTGAATAAAATGAAAACAAATATACATTGAATGAGTCAGTTTTTTGTAATTCAATTTTTTAGCATTTTGCAAAATTTAAATAGCTGATAACATCTTTCTGAACACCTTTATTCAAAATGTTTTTAGCTTTTCTTGTAATGAATGTTGTGGACTACTTATTGGGCGAGAATTATAGTCATTAGCTTTATTCATTTTTAAGAAAAATAAAATCATCAAAATTCTAGGTTTATGTCAGAAAAAAGACCTTAAAGACAAACCACACGATAAATTTTGCCTATATTTACACACATTGTTTCTTAGGCTATTATCATTCTTCATGACAATTTTCATAACAATCGTATGGAAACTACGCGCATATGCGAAGTACCTTAAACGCAACGAAACGCAAACGCATTGCGTTTACATGGAGAAAGTGACAACTTATTGACAATCCTGATTATTATTTTTAATTTGAGTGGCAAACAGTTTGGAACCTGATCAGACGCCGGGTTACCCGGCGTCTGATCTGGCTCCAAACTGCCTGCATTAAAAATAATAGTTTTAGCGTCAACGCGTTTATTGGGAAAGAATAACGTTTTCTCCACTGTATGTACATATAAAACATCTTTATTACGACCACTATAGTGGGTTAATTAGTATGTGTTATCGACAGACGGCTGCTTAAAGTAAGGTGACAGTTTAACAGAAAGCTCATTAAGGAGCTTTCTGTTTTACTGTTACTTTGCTTTAAGCTGTCACCTTTCTTTTATGCAATCAATTAGCGTTCTATTTAGTGGTCGTAATAGAGAGGTTTAACTGGAATTTTTCTTATACACTCTTCTTACGTTAGTACAATATAATAAGTGTTAAACAGTTTGGATCCTGGTCAAAATATTTAATATTTATCCAATTTTGTAATCATACTATACCGCTTGCAAAACATATCAGCCATGTTTAATGTCGAAAATTCTAAATTGTAAAATATTAACCCATTCGCTGCCATTATGACGTCATAGCCCGCCTAACCAATTCGCTGCCATTGTGACGTCATAGCCCGCCTAACCAATTCGCTGTCATTGTGACGTCATAGCCCGTCTAACACATTTTCACTGTCATAATCGTCTGCTCGCAAGCTTATCGTCTGCTTTTATTTCTAAAGTTAAGAATTTTAGCAAGTTTGCCTTAACAGGCAGTTGCACTGTATAATTATGGCTATTAAAATGTTTTGATCCTGGTCAGACGTCGAGTTACACGGTGTCTAATCTGCATCTAAATATTTTGGCATATTATGTTATCATTTTAGAACTTGGCAGCGAAAGGGTTACGTGAGCCGCAACCCGAGAAGTGATAATATTCAAATTACCGACGCGTTTCCAACACAGCGATTGATCGAGATCAACACTGTTTTTTTAGAAGTATACACTGGTAATGCATGGCAATATATAGGCCCTACGTATGAATAAATACCGAATTTCAACCCGTGTTGAAAATGTAGTTTTAAGGTTAAGGACCCCTAATGAAATCGGACCAATGATTGTTAATATCGCGTCTCTACGGAGGGCGATCAGCCATAATCGTCAACTGTCTAAAGCTAAAGCGTAGTTCGGAACGAGCCGTCAGTTCACGAAATTGGCAGATCGGTGTACGTAGAAAGCCGATTTTTAACCGATCTCATTAGGGGCCTCAACTTTAAAATGCGAACAGCAACTGTTGCTTATGTTCTCGTTTCTGGTGTGACGGCTCAACTACAGCGGAGAAGACGTTATTCTTACCCAATAAACGCATTTATTCTAAAACGATTATTTCATTGCTATCAATTTTGAGCCAGATCAGACACCGGGTAACCCGGCGTCTGATCAGTCTCGAAACTGTTTGCCTTTTAAACTAAAACAAATTGTCAAAAGTTTTCATTTTCAAAATTTTCAAGAAGCTGTCATTTTCTATATTTAACAGCATTGTGTTTCGTTTCGTTTAATCCATTTTATGCGGGATATACTTTATAGTATACCTCTAGGCAAACAGTGTTGATCTCAGATCAGGCCCCACATTGTGGGGCCTGATCTGAGATCAAAACTGTTTGCAGCTAGTTCAGTATTCTACCAGAAACTGCTAAAATCTTTTGCAAATATTTGAGTTATACCCGCTGCAGACGACATTTTAAAATGGCCGCCAAATATTACCCAGCATACAATGGGTTATATGGGAAGGAATAACGTCTTTTCCATGGTATGAATTGCATGCAGTTTTATATGTTGTTTGTGAAATGTAAATCGACGGAAATGGTATTTTCAATAGCTTATCAAAATATTAGATAAAATTAAAGTCACTTAAATAGATAATAGAAAGGGAGTACCAAGTGCAATCGAGAAAATGTCGAATGTGTTCCGGGAGATGTTGGGTTGTAATGGATTCATATTATTTTAGAAACGTTGACACAAGAAAAAGGATAGCAACGTTATTGCAATTTACTATGTGTAGATACGTATATATGTGTATGTTGCCTTGAAGCGAATGTGAGATAGAGAGAATGGGGACAACGGTCAGACGGACGTAAAGAGGAAACAAATACACTATGTATATGAAAGTAAATATATATAGAGAGAAAATATAATAAAAGAGAGCGATATTAACAGAGGAAGAAAGATACAGATATGTATAATATACAGAACTATACACAAATAGATAGAGTAGGAGAGACAAAAAGAAAAGGAGACAGATTGAGAAAGACACACAGAAAGAGAAATAAGGAGGCGAGAAGACAGGTAGATAGACAGAGAAAGAGAGAGAGAGAGAGAGAGAGAGAGTAAGAGAGAATAGTAAATACTAATACAGTAAAGCCTCTTAATTACGACCACTCAAACTTAGGTTAATTGATTGTATAAAAAACGGGTGACAGTTAAAGCAAGGTGACAGTGAAACAGAGCTTTCTGATTTACTGTCATCTTTATTTAAACAGTTTCCTGTCTTAAACACATAACCATTAACACAGTTTAGCGGTCGTAGTACTTAGAGAGGCTTTACTGTGTAAAGCAAGAAAGAACGTATATTTTTTAATTGGTCAATCTTATTGAAAGGCAATTTTTTTTAAAGTATGATATATATTGCACAAATATCGATGTAATTATCAAAAGTAATTAAAATTATATCATTTGACCAGATTGTCTGTTGTTATTTCATACACCGATCTCCTGATCTCCTGTAACCTCGCGTCTAACCCGTTATCCCGTTCCCGGTTTCTTGTTTTGACCACTTATTTATAACGCAGGTTGAAAGTAAAGCAGAATGCGCCTAAGACTTTGAGCTAAATGTACTTGAGCTTGGGTATAGAAAATATTTCTCATGATGCATATTCACGACATGTTTAAAGTAGAACTATTTTCTTCACTAGATGGATAAATTAAAGGCAATAGAGCAAAAATGATAAGCTTTTTGAAAATGTTGATGGTTATATCTTTATCTGAGTGGAAACAGTTTGGAGCCTGATCAGACTCCGGGTTACAAGGAATCTGGTTTGGCTCTAAACGGTTTGCAGTGGAAATAACTGTTGAGCACAAACGCGTTTATGGGGACTGTTCTTTTATTTTGCATTTACACGAAGCTGACACCAGCATTACATTAGTTTTTATAAAAAAACAACAACACACTCTTTCAACACCATGGGCTTCTTTTAAATGCAGCCAGGGGCCGGTAAATAGAGGTAACTCCTGATGGAGTTCGGTATCTTTTATTGATATATAGACGAAAGGTCAGCTGGTCGGATGAAATAATAGCAATTCCCCTGCTAGGTTTAAATGGCTCCTGACATTTGCAAATAATAAATAATGCGCCAAATTAGAATAAAACATTTCCATTACTATCCAAGTAAAATGAAAACTACTATCTAAAATCAATACCAACTTACACTATTGTAAGTCAACTGGACCTATTTGCAAACTGTAATGTTTACAAATGTAGAAAAATACCTGCTTGTAAGACGTAAGACAATATATGTTTTTGCAAATGAAACTACCGAACTTTCATATCCAAATACATAAAATTAACAAACAAGAACTGGAAAACTTAGTTATATACCAGTTAAATGATAATAACAGTGAAACTGCCATACGTTTCACCAATAAATGAAATATCACTATTCAACCAAGAACTAAACTAACATGTTCTACACTGGTCAATAAATAAATAACTTAAATCTCTTGAAACATGCAGAAGACTTGTCAAACTGAAGAAGAAGGAAACCAAGCAAATCAAACTAAATTAAACAAATGCAATGCAAATAGCTACTGAAGTGACTAAATGTACTTAAGAGCTAAACTAAATAAAGGATTCTGACTGTAAATTGCTATTGTTCCACACTATTTGAAGGGCAACCCGTTCCCCATACCTATCAGGGGCCATTCTGGTCATAACCGGACGACTTGGTGGTAGGGATTCAAACCCTCTATCCCGGTTAGACGCAGGCTGTGCATACCTAGACTGGTTGGATGCAAACTGTGTAGACCTAAATTGACTGAAATATGATGATCTTGACACAGAGTGATGGCCATTACAGTGTCTGCTTTCCGATTGACTTAGGCTGAGGTCAGGGGTTAGACTAGGTAAAGAAGAAGTATTGGACTGTCATGTCTGACCAGAGATATCTGGAACAGACCTGAACCTGTTCTCATTTGAGAATGAGAGCTGTCTCTATGTAGACGCGTTCTAACTGGTTGTATCTGCCTTCTCTGTGGTATGACATAGAAACAAGAACCTGAATTGTCTGAATCAGAGTCAAACTCAGACTGCGACTGAGACTTGTCTGACTCCAATTCAGGCTTAGACTTAGGCCGGCGCCTATGTCCACCTGCGACAGATTCACGGTCATCAGATTGTATGGGTATGTTTTTAAAAGATAATAACATATTTCTGTGGAGAGTGCGGACCTTGGACCCATTCTCCTGTTTAACTTAATAAACAGGCAGAGTAGGATCTGGAATGCAGGTGACGATATATGGGTTTTCTTCCCATTTATCAGCCAAATTGGCTTTCCCCTGTTTTCCAACCTTCCTAACGAGAACTCTGTCTCCTTGCTCCAAGGCCGACCCCCGCACAGATCTATCATGGATCTGTTTGATTTTCTGTTTAATCTTGCCTGCATGCTTAGCTGCTTTGTCATATGCAAATGTCATCATAGACTTCAGTTTACTGCCATAAGTTTGAGGTGCTGCAGCAGCCTCCTCTTGGACTGGTGAAGTGCCAAGATAAACATCAACTGAAAGCCTAGGATGCCAGCCAAGCATGAGGAAGTGTGGGGAGTACCCTGTACCATCACTCTTGGTAGCATTATATGCTTGCACAAGAGGAGCTACATAGGATTTCAAATCCTGTGTCTGGTGATTCTCCAGAGTACCTAACATCTTGAGTAGGGTCTGATAAAGCATTCTACAGCACCATTTCCCATGGGATGATAAGGATTAGGCCTTGTTTATCCCGTGAGAGCCAGTCTGCAGGGTTCTTTTATCACCCTTATCTCAAAGTCGCGTCCTTGATCACTATGGAGCCTTGTTGGAAAGGAATAGTACCTGATGAAGTCATACTGGGCCTTTGCTGTGGTCTGAGCAGTTTGATTCCTGCAAGAGACAGCCTGAACATATCTTGTGAAATGGTATGTAATGACCAAGATAATTATGCTCATAGCCCCCTTGGACCTTTCCAACGACAGAAAGTCTATACAAACAAGTTCCATAGGATAGTTGCTTGTAATGGGCGTCATCTTAGCCACTGGCTTTACTGGTGCCTTGCGCCGAATACATCTCGGACAAGGCTCAACTTTCGAACCAATGTCCCTCTCAAGCCCAGACCAGAAGAAGCGTTGCTTGGCCAGCCAAGGGTCTTTTCTTTACCCTGATGGCCAGTGTCATCATGGACGCCTCTCATAGCTCTGTACCTGAAAGAGCTTGGGACGACAAGTTTTTCAACTGACTGCCCGTCCAGATTTGCAGTCCGATACAAAACATTGTCAACGAAATGGAGTTTACTCCATTCACGGCTGACAACTCCTCCTTAAATGCCTTCTTCCTGGGACGAGAACAGCTGCGCCGCAGATGAATAGCGCGGACATGTACAGGGTCTCGTTTCTGCTCCAAATGCCAGTCAATCTTCGCAAAATTGCCTGAACCTGGCAATTCCTCAATGAGAATTGTCAGTCTTAGACAAACTTTCAACTAAAGGAAAGCAAGAAGTGACAGATTGACAGATTGCCTATACAGAATCAGGAAGCAATCTACTCAGAGCATCAGCATCTGTGTTATGTTTGCCTGATCTATACTTGATATTGAAATTGTAGCTGGCAAGTGCAGATATCCACCTGTGCCCTGTGGCATCAAGCTTAGTGCTCAGTGGTCAACACGTAAGTTAGAGGGTTACTGTCTGCAATTACTTCGAATGTAATACCCATAAGGTAATCACTGAAGTTGTCTGTAATCGCCAACTTTAAAACCAAGAACTCTAACTTATGTGCTGGATACCTGCGTTCACTTGAACGCAAGCCTCTACTAGCATAGGCAATGACTCTATCTGCTCCACCCTGGTGCTGATTCAGAACTTCCCCAATCTCCTTACCACATGCGTCTGTGTGGATAATAAAAGGCAAGGAATAGTCTGAATAAGCCAGAACTGGAGGGTTAACAAGTTTGTCCTTCAAAGTATTGAAGGCTAACTGCTGTTCCTCACCCCAGAACCATTCTGTGGGCTTATTAGACTTCTTTCCAGCCTTTTTCTTTTGCTTAGGCCTGTGTGTGCAATGGCCTACTAGCAAAGCATTTAGAGGCTGGGCAAAGGAAGAAAAGTCCTTGACAAAACGCCTGTAATATCCTGTAAACCCAAGGAACTCACCCAGTTACTTGACATTGCAGGCTGTTTGTCAGTTCTCAATAACTGCTGTTTTGTCAGGATCTGTATCTATGCCATCCTCAGATATAATGTGTCCCAGATAAAGGACAGACGATTAGAAGACCTCGCATTATGAGGTGCTGAGCTTCAAGTTATGCTGCTCCACCCTCCCAAATACTACCGGTAAACGTGTGAGGTGCTTGTCAAATGTCCTGGAAAACATGAGGACGTCATCCATAAAAATGAGACATTCCTTTAATTGCAGCTCCGAAAAACAGTTCCCTCCTTACATCAACGCTTACCGCTGTTCCCCTAACAAGACAAGTATGTCCAACCTTTTCACTGCTGCAATATCGTTAGTTTTAAATTCTAGTCTGCTGTTTTTCCAACAGTCACATATTGGACATTTTGAAAGAAAAAAACATAAAGACGAGTAACAAACAGCTTAAAGCAAGACCAGACGCCGCGTAAAGCGGCGTCTGATCTGGATTCAAGCTGTTTTCAAATGAAAGCCAATTTCCCTCCCTATAACAATTCCTTCCGAACAACACACACAATCTTTGTCTTCCATAGGGTGTTGCTGTAGAGAGGGAGCATTATATAAACTTTCAGCGTCCAGTATAACAAATCCAGGTGTATCGATAAAAAGACGGTTTCGAATGTTTGAAGCAGATCATTGCTTTATAACGCAGTAAAAGAAAATCAGAAAACACATGAAAGAGCTTTCTGCTTTGCGTTCGTCCTAGTGTAAAGAAACTGGAAATTCGGTGTATGACAATCTGGATCAAGAATGTTCAGTGGTAATGCATTTTGAGTTGAAAGCTAAACGTGCTGAGCCGATCTCCTATATACAACTGCATTTAACCCATTGCTCCACATACATGTATACGCCAATTTGCGTATTTAGCTCATTCCTCCACAAAGAAAATAGTTCCATTATACAGTCACGAATGGGCACCATAAGAAATATTTTTTCTATATCCTAGTAGATGTTAGCTTAAAGCAGGCTGTAAGTAAAGTAGACCGCGCCTTAATTCTTCAGTGGAGGTATACGAAAATGCGCATCTATGAAGTAATTGGTTAACAGAATAATATTGTACTTAACCTTTCTGACAAAATTATGAAATCACTGAGTTTACCAATAAGAAATTTTGTTCAGTGTATTCATTAACATTCAGCAGCTTATGCAGAGTATAAGGTAAAGTCTTCCTTTCCATGTCTTCTAGCGTGATGCATGGTTCATGATTCGTGTTGTATATAATTATGTTAAAGTTGCTTTTGGACCATATTGACAATTGGTTGGTGATACCAAATATGTAATCCTTAGAAAGGCACAATTAGTTTTTTTAAACAGAATGGACCCAGAAAAGACAGCTCCTGTAGGAGCTCACAACAGGGTCTACTCTGTTTACTTATAGAATTTTAAAAATCAAGCTATTATACACTACATGTAATAGCAAAATATTTTATTTTAAGTGTCATTATGACAATTCAGCAACTCACCGAGGTTGTTCGACAGTAAATATATATCAGACTTCCATATGGTTACAATGCCTTTGTTTTAGAAAGATATATGCAAATGTTACCCGATGTTATTTTATGTGTGTTACAATGGAGAAGGCGTTATTCTTTCCCGAAACAATAATTTCCATGGCTAACAGTTTGGAACCAGATCAGACGCCTGGATACCCGGCGTCTGATATGGGTCCTAACTCTTGGGTCCAAGGTTACATGTAAAAAGCTTTTCAGTTGAGTCTAAAGTCGTTCTCAAGTATTTGTTTGGTCAGATTTGAGCCTAGGCTCAAATCTGACCAATCAAATGCTTGAGAACACACTCAGACTCAGCTCAAACGCTTTATAACCTTGAACCCTGTTTGTCAATGAGAGTTATCACTAAGCTGTGATTTTCTACACTTTATTGCAATTGCGTTTGCATTTAGTTTCGTTTAAACGGGAAAGAATAACGTCTTCTCCACTGTACGAATTTGTTAACTATTTGACGTTTGTAAATAAATTTTAATTTGAGTTGAGTTTAAACTTCCTTCAAATAGTTAGTATTTAGCCCCCTCACTCCCTTACCCCGAGTCCAATGGTTACAGTGGAGAATCTGTTATTCATTCCCGTTTAAACGCAAACGTACGCAAACGCAAAGCACTAAAACGTAGAAAAGAACATTTTTTGGTCAATTCTGATATTTCATGTTTATCTTGGTGGCAAACAGTTTGGAGCCTGATCAGACGCCGGGTTACCCGGCGTCTGATCTGGCTCCAAAATGTTTGCACTGCAAATAATAGTTTTAGCGTAAACGCGTTTATTGGGAAAGAATAACAGATTCTCCACTGTATTTGCAAACAATTTGGACTTTGATTAGACGCCGCGTAACGCGGTGTCCGTTCAGGATACAAACTGTTTGACACTCAATTTTGTATTTCTTTAGTCAAAATGAAAAAGTTAAATTTGAGAAATAAAAGCGACAATTGTTTGAAATTGATGACGTCATAGTAGTGAAGCGATTAATCCATTTATCTGAAGACGCCAACTGGATAAGCTCACTAGGTTTGTTATATTAGGACGATTCCATATAAAACCAAGAGTTATATATAGGGCAAAGTGTAGATCCTGACGGGAAACATGTATCTTGTGACGTCTCAGCTTGGTGACAACCCTTTCTTGCCCTGAGGTAAGGATAACTAGGTTAACCCATTGAAACCTAGTCACGCATATCCCATTACCCCATAAATACGCCTTTTGGCGCATTTGATTTATTCACTCACTGGAGAAAAAAAAAATTATACTGTCATTGATATCTGTCATAAAAAATACTTTTTATATTCTAGCAGATGTTAACTTAAAGCAGGCTGAACGTAAAACAGAAAACGTCTTAAGGTGTACTTTCAACCTGCTTTGAGTGGTTACCTGTCTTCAAAACTAGAAACAGGCTATGACGTAATGGGATATACTTATTCATTATTTGCAAATCAGTTTGAAGAGAACTCTTGTCTTAGGCAAACATGAGGACCTAGATCACCGGTATCCAAAAGGAGCCTTCTGACCATGGTCTGCATTGTTTCTTATATTGCAATACATGTACATTGACAAATACAACCCTAAATAGTCAAACATGGACTAGATTAAATTGGAAAATGGAAAGGTCCATTTGAAGTTTCATGGAAGATATGGTTAAGGACAGAAATTCCCAATGGCTTGGTTAAAAGTGTTTTATATTAACCCTCCTGCGGTGAAATCGTCTGCTTCGAAATCATCGTCTGCAAAATTTGTTTGTAACATAAGATTTATAGATTTTCTAAGTAAAGAAATCTAAAATCGTGTGACAAACAGTTTTGATCCATATCATATGCCGCGTTACGCGGCGTCTGATCTGGATCTAAACTGTAAAAAGCAATAAAGTCGCAATCAGCAGGCAAAGGGTTAAAGACCCAAGACTACTTCGATCATTAAAAAAGGTTGTTTTCTAGAACACCGCGTGAGTATATATCATCAAGCATTTACGCTTACCAACGAAATGGATCATTACGTTTACCAAAACAATATTTCATGAGGGTCTTTGTACCTTTGATTTCCTTTATTAATAAACAAAAAATGAACGGAAAGAGAAACAAGCAGCTTTTATGCACGTGTGCGTGTTCGCCTCGTTACCTATGTATACACGTGCATGTCTGCACTATTATTATATAGTTTTATTTACAGGAATAGTTGACTGAACAATAGAGAAATGTTTATAAATAATCATCCTTACATCTCAGCCAGGCTGTCAAAATAGTAAAATGTTCTGAACAAACAAACGACCGATTATCAAACTGTCTGTAATATTAGTTATTTTTAAGCATATTTTGTTTCATAATAATCAAATAAACACATGTTTCAAGCATTCATAAATATACCGGTACAGTAGGATGACACCGACATGAATTGTTTAAGTGCTTGTCCTAATTGATGGCAGATTACATTCACGGCAAACAATATACATGCATTGAAAACAGGAATTTGGACAGGGTGATAAATGTAAAAGTAACTCTTTTCGTATGTACCTGTATACAGTGGAGAATGTGTTATTCTTTCCCAATAAACGCGTTTACTCTTAAACTATTATTTGCAGTGCAAACATTTTGGAGCCAGATCAGACGCCGGGTAACCCGGCGTCTGATCAGGCTCCAAACTGTTTGCCACAAAGATAAACATGAAATATCAGAATTGACCAAAAGTTGTTCTTTTCTACGTTTTAGTGCTTTGCGTTTGCGAACGTTTGCGTTTAAACGGGAAAGAATAACAGATTCTCCACTGTACCGGTACAGTAGGATGACACCGAAATGAATTGTTTAAGTGCTTGTCCTAGTTGATGGCAGATTACATTCACGGCAAACAATATACATGCATAGAAAGCAGGAATTTGGACAGGGTGATAAATGTAAAAGTAACTCTTTTCGTATGTACAGTGGAGAATCTGTTATTCTTTCCCGTTTAAACGCAAACGTACGCAAACGCAAAGCACTAAAACGTAGAAAAGAACAACTTTTGGTCAATTCTGATATTTCATGTTTATCTTGGTGGCAAACAGCTTGGAGCCTGATCAGACGCCGGGTTACCCGGCGTCTGATCTGGCTCCAAAATGTTTGAATGGGAAATAATAGTTTTAGCGTAAACGCGTTTATTGGGAAAGAATAACACATTCTCCACTGTACATGTAGTGGAAAGAACGTTATCTTTTCAAAATGGACGCGTGTATGCTATAACAATTGTTGCAATCAGTTTTGAGCCTGATCAGACTCTGCGTAATTTGGCGTCTGATAAGGCTCCAAACTGTTTGTCACTTAGATTTCCAGTGATCAATTGTTAGAATTCACAAAACATTGCCTTCTTTCCATTGCAGGCATATTTCGTTCATCCTTTTACAGTGGAGAATCTGTTATTCTTTCCCGTTTAAACGCAAACGTACGCAAACGCAAAGCACTAAAACGTAGAAAAGAACAACTTTTGGACAATTCTGATAATTCTTGTTTATCTTGGTGGCAAACAGTTTGGAGCCTGATCAGACGCCGGGTTACCCGGCGTCTGATCTGGCTCCAAACTGTTTGCACTGCAAATAATAGTTTTAGCGTAAACGCGTTTATTGGGAAAGAATAACACATTCTCCACTGTAGGCGCGTTCACCCATCATTATTATCATGAGGTAATTCAAACATCACAAACCTGTATACATTTATGGCAATGCCGCATATTCTCTTAAATCAACAACGCAACAATGTTTGATAACAATGTAACTCACTCACAGACAATCCAATTTTACTTAGTTTCGCGAACAGTTTAGATCCAGAGCAGACGCTGAGTCTACCTATTTGAAACTGTTATCGATGTTTTCCTTATCAAAAATGGCTACTAAAGTTTATATTTATTGTTGCAGTCGACAATTTTAGAGCAGATAATAATTTAGCATGCAGACGGTAAGTCACGTGCACTAAACCCTTTTCTTGCCGTAATATCGTCTGCTTTGAAACTGTTGTATACAAAAAGTATTCAATTAATATTTTTATGTTGTTTTTTTTTAAATTAAAGAAACTTCAAAACGGTTGTCAAACAGTTTCAATCAAGACCAGACGCCGCGTTACGCGGCGTCTGATCTGGATCCAAACTGTTTGCAGAAACCGGGGCAGAATAAAGTTTAATTATATTCTACTGCTTATGTTGTTGATTGAATGTGATAAAACACTTACTATGCTGGCTAATTGCAAAATAGCAACGTACTTTATCAAAGAGTAACTATAGTTACATGTACGTGTACATGTATCTGGGAGAATGCGTTATTATTTCCCTATCAACGCGTTTATGTTCAAAACATCCATGTCAACTGCAAACAGTTTGGAGCCAGATCAGACACCGGGTAACCCATTGTCTGGTCAGGCTCCAAACTGTTTGCAAACTCAGTTTAAAATGAATATTCAGAATTGTCATTTTTCTACAATTTATTGCATTGTGATTCGTTTGCGTTTTAACGGGAAATAATAACGTTTCTCCATTGTAGCCTTGTCCTTGCTTGTGCAATTCAGTCCCCGCTAGTACAGACACTGTAAAAACACACGATTTTCCGTGTTTTGGAAAGATGTGTAAAGTGGAGACGATGTTAGTCTTTCCCGATTAAATGCAAACGAAACATAAACGCAATGCACTAAACTATAGAAAATTACAACTAATTGAAATTTCTATCTATTCTAATCTGAGAGGTAAACAGTTTGGAGCTTGATCAGACGCCGGGTAACCCGGCGTCTGATCTCGCCCCAAGCTGTTTGCAGTGGAAACAATAGCATATTTATCGGAAAATACTAACGTCTTCTCCGCTGTATGTTCAATTAACAATTAATACACAGTTAAACCAATGTCAAGAAACATAAATACGAATGTTAAACAGTTTGGACCCACTCAGACGCCGATTACAAAACTGTTTACAAATACTGATATTATTGTTGCTATCAACAGGTTGAAATACTATAAAAACAAAATTGTTCAATCGCCACAGGGCATACTCAGTCAAAAACGTCATTACAACAATATAGATAGTATTTGTCGGTAATGTGTCAAAAGGTTGAAGCAACACTTACAACTATAAAATACCATCGACACTTATTTTAACCCCCTTCACTTTCCAACAGTGTAGAAAACGTTATTCTTTCCCGTTTAAACGCAAATGCATTGCATGAAAAAGGGTAACACTACAACTGTTTGACACTTTTGATGACTCATTTTAAACTTAGTGGCAAACAGTTTGCAGCCTGATCAGACACCGGGTTACAATGTTTACAATGGAAATAATAGATTTAGCGTAAACGTGTTTATTTGGAAATAACTGTACCACGACCATTGCAGCTGTTCCAAAAACAAGCCATTTACGAGGGTAGTTCAAAAAGTTTTGATACTGGATAAATGCAAAATGCATGTGTGATATATCATTTTAAAGAACAATTATTTGCCAATACGGTGGTATAATGCACGATAAGATCGCATTACTTTATCAGCCCCAACATGAACCTAAATTACCCCTCCCCGAGGACACTGGACCTTTTGTTGAGTTAATTTTCTAAACACATTTTGATACTATACTTATTATTACGGCTTTACTATTTTATATAAGTTTATGAAATTTTCTGTCAAATACATTAAGACAATTAGGCAAACACCACACACTTTTAAATGTTATTATTACATGTATTTAAAATATTTAAAATAGAGCTAATACTTAACAGATACTGAAAATATAATAGAAAAGTATTGAGTGAAATCACAAACTCATTTTTATACCAAACAAAACTATAATTTAAACCATTGAATTAGACAATAATGTTTTAAAATCAAAATGTAGATATACTGATCTAGAACATTTTATAGGGTTCGAAAAAACATGTCCACTTTCGTCGTTAGCAAAAGAAGAAGTTTTTAATGTTGTTTTTGAAAACAAGAGAATTTAGAAAGTTAACCCTTTCAATGAAAATAAGATTTTATTGATATAACAATTTAGACATAAACTGATAAATTTCGGAAAAATTGAAATTGTACTCTTTAAGAAAGTATTACGTCAAAAAAATGTCTTAAAAGAACTATGTTCCAGTGTCCTCGGGTAGGGATAATTTAGGTTCATGTTGTGATTCATCGAGTTATGTGATCTGATCGTGTATTATACCATCGTGTAGGCGAAAAATGGCTCTTTAAAATGATATATCACACATGCATTTTGCACTTACAGTATTGAAGTTTTTGGTCCAGTATCAAAACTATTTGAACAACCATCGTACATGTATGTCCAACCTTTTCATAGCTGTAATACCTTCTACTTAAATTTGTCGTCTGCATTTTTCTCAAAATAACATAAAAATGGCTATTTTGATGGAAGAAATATAATGACGAGTGACAAACAGCTTGGATCCAGATCAGACACTGCGTAATGCGGCGTCTGATATGAATTCAAGCTGTTTGCAAATCTGGACCAAGTCTTAAGTTTCTCTCCCTATAACGACTCCCATCCGAACAACACATCAAATACAGTGGAGAATCTGTTATTCTTTCCCAATAAACGCGTTTACGCTAAAACTATTATTTGCAGTGCAAACAGTTTGGAGCCAGATCAGACGCCGGGTAACCCGGCGTCTGATCAGGCTCCAAACTGTTTGCCACCAAGATAAACAAGAATTATCAGAATTGTCCAAAAGTTGTTCTTTTCTACGTTTTAGTGCTTTGCGTTTGCGTACGTTTGCGTTTAAACGGGAAAGAATAACAGATTCTCCACTGTATGTGTATCCCAATGGGTGTCGTTGTAGACAGGGAGCGCTGTATTTAACTCTTTCAACACTAAGTAACTCTTGTGGCTTATTAGATTACCTTGTGGATATTTTGATTACATAAACATGAACCCGTTTTCTTGGAATTCTGGGTAATTTAATAAATACTGTGGTCTAAATTAGCAAACAATGTAGACATAAATCAGAAGGCTGCTATATAGGAGCCCTCTGATACTTTGCTACAGTACACTGTTTGCAAATGTGACGAGTATATTTTAATTTAACAGGTCCATGATGTTTAAAGAGTTAGGTGCAAGATACTAATACAATTCAAAAGATTAAAGTCCTCTTATACATGGAATAGTAGCTCATGTGACGATTTGTAGTTTACGTTAATTTAAACGGTGTCTAGCCATCAGAACTGAATCCAAAGTTTATTTAAACCCCTCTATTTAGACCACTAAATTATCATAGAGCAACGTGAACGTATTGAACAAAGGGTTTCTTTAGGATCTTTCTGTTTTACTGTCAACTTGCTTGAAGCTGTCACTTGTCATTACATGAAACCTTCGGCTTAGTGGTCATGATAGAGAGGTTTTACTGTACATGTATTTGGAAATACCAGTGACTGTTTCAGAAAATGAGTCAAAATGCAGTTGACTACAGTTATTCTTTGGCAATAAACTCGTTAACGCTAAAACTATTATTTCCATTGCAAACAGTTTGGAGTCCGATTAGACGCCGGGTTACAAAACTGGTTGCTGCTCAGATTAATAAAACATGACGTCATAATGGCGGTGATATCGGAACTTTTCATCTCTACTTGTTTTTAAATATTTCGCTATTCTAAGAACGTTTTTCCATAATGTGATAGTTCCCGACACTCTATGAATGCTATTTTGTGGTATACCTGTGCAGAACTAAAGTGAAAAAGACTGAAATACGAAGATATAATGGTGTTTATTTACAACAACATTCGTGTGAGCTGGACGTTTTGAAGGTTAAATCTAAGTAACAAACACAATGTAAAATGTGGAGGCATCGGAGACCAAAACAGTGATTTTCAGGTAAATCGTTCAAGTTCTACATATATGCCCTTACCAGTGACACATCTATGTAGCCAAGATGACTTTATTTAACAAAAAGCAGACATGAGTAGTAAGCAAAACAAGAAAAAGGGTCAAGGTCAACCGCAAAAATCGACACGGCGTCAGGCTACGACGCAACCAAGTGATACACAGAATGCATTACAGACCAAAACAAATCTAAATGCTTTTGACACGTCTGAACTCATCGGTCAATCCAGAGAAATCCTCTATGGTGAAAATGTACAAATATCGAACCCCAGTATGCAATATGGCCAACAAATGCAAAATCTCCAGAATTTAAGCAACATCCGACCGAATTCGGAATGGGATCAGTCATTTATGCAGAATGCTAACACCATTCAACATAGCAATGGGCAAGCGAATCAACAATATTCTACAAGTAATCAAAATGAGGTGTGTGAAGTTTGCACGACATTCGACAATTCGACATTCGACCTTTCACAAATGAAAGGTCGAACAGCTGTCGAATTTCGACTTTCGACATTTAAGCTTTCACATAATGTAACAAATTTTGCCGATCGACAAATCAGCTTTGCCATAATGTAGAAATATTGTCGAAATTCGACTTTCGGCATTCAACATTTTTAAAACACATTACTTTGCCGAACTGATGTCGAATTTCGACGTTCGACATTTATACAAAGTCGGGAAATTGTCGAACTAGGGTTGAATTTCGACGTTCGACAAACTGCAAGTAAGGAAAAAGCCGAAATATTGTCAAAATTCGACGTTCGACATTAAAAACTTCTTAAACACATTACTTTGTCGAACTGATGTCGAATTTCGACGTTCGACATTTATACAAAGTCGGGACTTGGTCGAACTAGGGTTGAATTTCGACGTTCGACAAACTGCAAGTAAGGGAAAAGTCGAAATATTGTCGAAATTCGACGTTCGTCATTCAAAATTTCTTAAACACATTACTTTGTCGAACTGATGTCGAATTTCGACGTTCGACACTTATACAAAGTCGGGAAATTGTCGAATTAGGGTCGAATTTCGACGTTCGACAAACTGCAAGTAAGGGAAAATGTCGAAATATTGTCGAAATTCGACATTCGACATTCAAAATTTCTTAAACTTATTACTTTGTCGAACTGATGTCGAATTTCGACGTTCGACACTTATACAAAGTCGGGAAATTGTCGAATTAGGGTCGAATTTCGACGTTCGACAAACTGCAAGTAAGGGAAAATGTCGAAATATTGTCGAAATTCGACATTCGACATTCAAAATTTCTTAAACTTATTACTTTGTCGAACTGATGTCGAATTTCGACGTTCGACACTTATACAAAGTCGGGAAATTGTCGAATTAGGGTCGAATTTCGACGTTCGACACACTGCATGTAAGGGAAAAAGTCGAAACATTGTCGAAATTCGACGTTCGACATTCAAAATTTCTTAAGCACATTACTTTGTCGAACTGATGTCGAATTTCGACGTTCGACATTTATACAAAGTCGGGAAATTGTCGAAATAGGGACGAATTTCGACGTTCGACAAACTGCAAGTAAGGGAAAAAGTCGAATTATTGTCGAAATTCGACGTTCGACATTCAAAATTTCTGAAACACATTACTTTGTCGAACTCATGCCGAATTTCGACGTTCGACACTTATACAAAGTCGGGAAATTGTCGAATTAGGGTCGAATTTCGACGTTCGACAAACTGTAAGTAAGGGAAAAAGTCGAACTATTGTCGAAATTCGACGTTCGACATTCAAGATTTCTTAATACACATTCCCTCTGTTGAAATTATGTCGAATTTCGACGTCCAACAATTTTCCGGACTCGGGAAAAGTCGAAATATTGTCGAAATTCGACATTGTTCTTTCAACAATTCTTTAACACATTCACTATGTCGACCTTATGTCTACTTTCGACGTTCGACAAGTGGCCATCGAAATATTGTCGAATTTCGACATTCGACATTTCAACAAAGCCAGTAAAGTGTCTAATTTATGTATATTTTCGACAATCGACAAATTTCCCGATAGTGCAATAGTCGAATTATTGTCGAATATCGACGTTTGACATTGGTCTTTTACCAAAATGTCGAACATTTGTCCAAATTCGACGTTCGACTTTCAACATATCTTAAACACATTCACTATGTCGAATTTATATCGAATTTCGACGTTCGACAATTTGCCGGGCCAGGAAATAGTCGAAATATTGTCGAATTTCGACATTCGACATTTTGAAAAAGCCGGTAAAGTGTCGAATTTATGTCGAATTTCAACATATGACAAATTAGCATATATTGTATCATCTAATAATAGCTTGGTATTTATTTCTATATATTGTGTCTATACCATTTATGGGGCCTTCACATACACGATATTTTCTTACGATTCCTTACGGATCGCCAACAGTTACTCGTAGTCAATCGTAAGCATCCGCAAATGATCCGTTAGTGTCCGTAAATAACTCGCAAGGATACGTAAGGATTCGTGGAAGAAGATGCCCATAATTTTGTGTCAAAAATTTTCTTACGATTGTCCGCGGAGATATTCTTTCGTAAATCAATCGTAACGATCCGTTAAGTATCGTAAACCGGTTGTAACAACACGTAATCCTCCGTAAACAGCCCGCAAGGATCCGTAAACAGTCCGCAAGGATCCGTAAACCGACCGTAACGTGTTCGTAGTCATCCGTGGTATTATCGTGGAGGTTTTCCGTCCAAACAGGCATAATCTTGCCAAAAAGACCACAAAAATCTAAGTGAACTATTATTTCAGTCATATCGATGTTCTATCACTTCATGCCAGTTGTCGAATGATGACACATTTGAAATTGAATACTTTTTGGTACTGAAAAGGTCAAACACGTTAGTGTTTTTTAGGTAAATCGTAACAACTCATAAAGGTGCGTTCACATACACGGATGTTTCTTACGAGTCCTTACGGATCTCCAAACCGTAGTCAATCGCAAACGTCCGGAAATAACTCGTTAACATCCGCAAACACATCGCAGACGTCCGTAAACAATCCGTTACCATCCGCAAAACTCGACGACATCCGTAAGCCTCCGTAAGACGAAAATCTATTTTTTTGACATGTCAAAAACTTTTTTACGATAGACTACGATAGACCACGAATGGACTTCTCCGTAAACAACACGTAAATAATCCGTTACAATCCGCAACTTAATCGCAAATCGAACGTAACAACACGTAACCCTAACATTTGCAAACAGTTTATATCCAGATTAAACCGCACGTGGCGATAACTCACATCAGGACCTACTCAAATTGAGACTCTAATCTTATAATTTGAGAAATTTTTGAAGAAAAAAAAAATATTATAACAGTAATTTGCAATAATTGTTGCAGGCGGTAATATTACGTATTGTTTACGATAAAGTCCCTTCACTGTCATCACGTAACGAGCTTTGAACAATTCGTCTACGTTTATTTCTCAAATTTTAATTTTAGGTTTTTTGATTGAAAGAGTATAAAATTGAGTGTCAAGCAGTTTGGAACCTGACCAGGTGCCGCGTCACGCGATGCCAGATCTGGATCCAAACCTTTTGCAAGTATCATTGTACTCGGGCTATGGCGGTGAAGGGGCAAGTACAGTCAAACTTATATTGAGTGACGATTTAACTGAAAGAGCGTGCAAGTAGAGAAAACCAGGTGCGACTGCTATAGAACGCGGAGTTTTGTCGTAAACATATCGTAATAACTCGTAAGATACCGTAAATAGCCCGTGACAACTCGTAACACATCTTAATTCACTCTTAAAAGTGGCATATATCGTAAGAAACCGTAAACTTTTACGGATGTGTGCCAATGTGTGCCATCCGTAAGAAAATCGTAGAAATTCCGTGTATGTGAAGGCCCCATTAGTTAAGTATTTTAATATTTTTCCACCTTCCCCTTATATCGCAGATTAATTCAGTATTCGACCACCAAATGTCCTACTAACTCAATAGTTTTTTATTATATTATACTTCACATGTAATTACAAAACATATGTTTTGTTTTCTGTGACAAAAAAAGAAAGGGTTGTTCTGTTCTATTCTGTCTATTACAGACGAGCAAATAGGTAAGTAAGTAAGTAAGTACACAGTAATATATAATAACAAATATTATATATTATTCTCAAACAGATGTTAACCGAAAGTTTAAAGCTTAAAGCAGTCTCAATGCGCATTTAGCTTTACTCTTAACCCGCTTTAATTGGTCACCTATATTCAATACTAGAAACAGTCTATGGAACAAAGGGTTAATGTTCAGGGACCACACATATAGGTTTACCAATTAACCCATTGCTCCATATACGCATTTCAATTCACTCCAACACTAAAGAAAATAGTTTCTGCCTAGACAGTCACCAATTTTATCATAACAAATATTTTCTATACCACAAACCACAAAGCCCGTTTCTTTGTTTTTAAGATAGATGAATAACCGAATACTTGAAGCAGGTTGAAGGTAAAACAGAATGCGCCTTAAGGCACATTCTGCTTTACTTTTAGTCTGCTTTATGATACATTTTCATGACTGTATAAATGGAAGTATTGTCGTCGGTGAGAGAATAAATTAGAGGCGTATTTATCGGGTAAAGCAGTCTGAACTTGAAACAGAACGCACCCTATAAGGAGCATCATGTTTCAATCTATAGATCCGCTATAAAGGGATTAGATACCGGAAGGTAAACGTTTGCTTTTAAGTTTAAACTCATTACTCCACGGATACGCATTTTAACATCTTTCATCTTCCACTTTTTGCCGAAATTAGTTCTATTCTACGCATTCAAGAACATTTATTATTAGTAACATTCTCTATAATCTAGCAGATGATAGTCTAAAGCTTAAAGCAGGTTGAACGCAAAGCAGAACTGGTTTTTACTTGCATTCTACTTAACTCTAAACGGTCATCCATCTTCAATACTAGAAACAGCCACATGTCAATGTTTTCGGATTGAAGACCACCGACCTACTCCTAAACAGTTTGTCTTATGAATGTTCCATCTTATTATAGAAATGGCATTCTACCAGTGTAAGATAATCCGTGCATGCAAGATTACTGAAAACAGTGAAGGATCAGCACAATGGCCCTCCCAGGTGACTAATATAGTCCTGGTATAATCAGTATATACACCGTATCTATATGTAAAATATTACTTAACTTTATTACATAGTAACTCGTACATTTAAGGTTATTGAAGACTTGATCGTGAGCAATCTTTAATATGTCACTGAACTTACCGACTATACGCCTATATAAAATTACACAAAATACATGTTATTGTATAATTTTTACAGTGTAGACCCTGCCCAGTGGGCTCTGGTAGGAGACACCAGGCCCGGTGTGATCTGTTTGCGGTCTAGCTGTACCAAATATATATCAATACGTTACACAGCAGGTTAGACAAGTATAAGACCTAGATAAATATAGTTCGGTAGAAGACCTTTAATCTGAATTCAAACCGTGTTTCGTATAAATATTCAGGTTATACATCTAAATACAATTACAAAATAATAGTGCGTGGTACAGTTATTCATTCTTGTCAAATACATGTAGTAAACAGTGTATAACTAGATCAAAGGGCTCTTCTAGGCACTTTCGGTCCAGTCCGCAATTGCCCCATACGTATACAGATTTAATCGCACGACTCCCGAAGACTTATTCGCACTATCTGCCGTTAAATTGTCGAAATTGAAATCTGATACTTTTTCCACATTTCCCAGACTTTATAGAAATGTTGAATGTTTGACACTTTGGTGAAAGGACAATATCGAAAGTCGAAATTCGAAAATATAACGACTATTTACCTGTCTGGCAATTTCTCGCAAGTCAAACTTCGACAATAACTCGACATTTTCCCTGCAATGGCACTTGTAAAACGTCACAATTCCACATAAGTTCGACATTGTGAATGTGGTAAAGAAATGTTGATTGTCAAATGACGAATTTCGACAACATTTCGACTTTTTCGAGGCTCGCTTAATTATTGAACGTCTACTTTCTACACAAGTTCGACATAGTGAATGTTTTTAAGTAGTGTTGAAAGTCGAACATTGAATTTCGTCAAATTTTCGACATTTTGGTAAACGGACAATGTCGAATGTCGAAATTTGACATAATGTGTCGACTTTTTCCCGGCCTGGAAAATTGTCGTATGTCGAAATTGGACACATGATCGACATAGTGGGTGTGTTAAAGTAATTTTAAAAGAAGAAAGTCGAATATTTTGACAATTTTTGGAAATATTGGTAAAAGGATAATGTCCAATGTCGATATTCGACAATATTTCGACTATTGCACTATCGGGAAATTTGTCGATTGTCGAAAATATACATAAATTAGACACTTTACTGGCTTTGTTGAAATGTCGAATGTCGAAATTCGACAATATTTTGTTTTTTTCCTTGCCAGACCACTTGTCGAACGTCGAAAGTAGACATAAGGTCGACATAGTGAATGTGTTAAAGAATTGTTGAAAAAACAATGTCGAATTTCGACAATATTTCGACTTTTCCCGGGTCCGGAAAATTGTTGGACGTCGAAATTCGACATAATTTCAACAGAGGGAATGTGTATTAAGAAATCATGAATGTCGAACGTCGAATTTCGACAATAGTTCGACTTTTTCCCTTACTTGCAGTTTGTCGAACGTCGAAATTCGACCCTAATTCGACAATTTCCCGACTTTGTATAAGTGTCGAACGTCGAAATTCGACATCAGTTCGACAAAGTAATGTGTTTAAGAAATTTTGAATGTCGAACGTCGAATTTCGACAATATTTCGACTTTCCCCCTGACTTGCAGTTTGTCGAACGTCGAAATTCGACCCTATTTCGACAATTTCCCGACTTTGTATCAATGACGAACGTCGAAATTCGACATCAGTTCGACAAAGTAATGTGTTTAAGAAGTTTTGAATATCGACCGTCGAATTTCGACAATATTTCGACTTTTCCCTTACTTGCAGTTTGTCGAACGTCGAAATTCAACCCTAGTTCGACAATTTCCCGACTTTGTATAAATGTCGAACGTCGAAATTCGACATCAGTTCGACAAAGTAATGTGTTTAAGAAGTTTTGAATGTCGAACGTCGAATTTCGACAATATTTCGACTTTTCCCTTAATTGCAGTTTGTCGAACGTCGAAATTCTACCCAAGTTCGACCAAGTCCCGACTTTGTATAAATGTCGAACGTCGAAATTCGACATCAGTTCGACAAAGTAATGTGTTTAAGAAGTTTTGAATGTCGAACGTCGAAATTCGACAATATTTCGACTTTTCCCTTACTTGCAGTTTGTCAAACGTCGAAATTCAACCCTAGTTCGACAATTTGCCGACTTTGTATAAATGTCGAACGTCGAAATTCGACATCAGTTGCACAAAGTAATGTGTTTAAGAAGTTTTGAATGTCGAACGTCGAAATTCGACAATATTTCGACTTTTCCCTTACTTGCAGTTTGTCGAACGTCGAAATTCAACCCTAGTTCGACAATTTGCCGACTTTGTATAAATGTCGAACGTCGAAATTCGACATCAGTTCGACAAAGTAATGTGTTTAAGAAATTTTGAATGTCGAACGTCGAATTTCGACAATGTTTCGACTTTTTCCCTTACTTGCAGTTTGTCGAACGTCGAAATTCGACCCTAATTCGACAATTTCCCGACTTTGGATAAGTTTCGAACGTCGAAATTCGACATCAGTTGCACAAAGTAATGTGTTTAAGAAATTTTGAATGTCCAACGTCGAATTTCGACAATATTTCGACTTTCCCCCTTACTTGCAGTTTGTCGAACGTCGAAATTCGACCCTAATTCGACAATTTGCTGACTTTGTATAAATGACGAACGTCGAAATTCGACATCAGTTAGACAAAGTAATGTGTTTAAGAAATTTTGAATGTCGAACGTCGAATTTCGACAATATATCGACTTTCCCCCTTACTTGCAGTTTGTCGAACGTCGAAATTCGACCCTATTTCGACAATTTCCCGACTTTGTATAAATGTCGAACGTCGAAATTCGACATCAGTTCGACAAAGTAATGTGTTTAAGAAATTTTGAATGTCGAATGTCGAATTTCGACAATATTTCGACATTTTCCCTTACTTGCAGTTTGTCGAACGTCGAAATTCGACCCTAATTCGACAATTTCCCGACTTTGTATAAGTGTCGAACGTCGAAATTCGACATCAGTTCGACAAAGTAATGTGTTTAAGAAATTTTGAATGACGAACGTCGAATTTCGACAATATTTCGACTTTTCCCTTACTTGCAGTTTGTCGAACGTCGAAATTCAACCCTAGTTCGACCAAGTCCCGACTTTGTATAAATGTCGAACGTCGAAATTCGACATCAGTTCGACAAAGTAATGTGTTTAAGAAGTTTTGAATGTCGAACGTCGAATTTTGACAATATTTCGACTTTTCCCTTACTTGCAGTTTGTCGAACGTCGAAATTCAACCCTAGTTCGACAATTTCCCGACTTTGTATAAATGTCGAACGTCGAAATTCGACATCAGTTCGACAAAGTAATGTGTTTTAAAATTGTTGAATGTCGAAAGTCGAATTTCGACAATATTTCTACATTATGGCAAAGTTGACTTGTCGATCGGCAAAATTTGTTACATTATGTGAAAGCTTAAATGTCGAAAGTCGAAATGTCGTGCAAACTTCACACACCTCATATTTAATGCTTTTAAAGATTTCCCAATTAAATGATCTTGATTTTTGGAAAAATTACCGGTGTAATTAAATACTGTACCCAAGTACATGTAATTAAAATCATCAACCCATTCAATAGGTTTGCCATTGTAAATCCAGGCTTCATTTATACATGGTTTACCCCATTTCCTGAACACCATAATTTTGGTTTTCTCTGTGTTTACCTCCAAACCCCAAGTATTACAATAAGTGTATAAGAAATCTAAATGTTTTTGTAATTCTTCAACACTATTAGCTAGAATTGCCATATCATCCGCAAAAAGTAATAAAATCAATATTATATCATCAATCAATAAACCGGAATTAATTACATCTTGCAAAAACAGCTGTAAGTCATCCATGAATAAAGACAATAAGATGGGAGTCTTAAGTATGCTGCATATTCAAAATAATCAGAGTAACTATTACAGTGTTTCACGCATTTCCCTTTAGTACCTATCCTTTATAGTTTATACCAAAGTGCATTCCTATTAATCCTTTCCCCAATAGAAGCGCCTTTTAGCGAATATGATTTATTCCTCCGCTGAAGAAAATAGTTCCAATTTAATCAGTCATGAATATCTATTATAGGGAATAAGTTTTATATTCTAGCACATGATAGCTTAAAGCAGACTGAAAGTAAAGCAGAATGCGCCTTAAGGCGCATTCTGCTTTACTTTCAACCTGCTTTAAGAAGTCACCTATATTCAATAATAGAAATAGACTATCAGGTAAAGGGCTAATGCTATCGAAACATTTTTTTAGGTCTACAAAACACACATGCAATCTTTAATTCTCATTTAAATATTTTTGCACAATAGAATAAAGTATAAACATTGCATCAACAGTTGAATGACCCTTTTTAAAACCATACTGAGCCATGAACTGACCCAATTGCACTACGTAAGCTATTTGACAACCCGGGAAAGACGTACTTTACTGTCTTTATATTAATTGCTCGTCTGCGATAAAATTGTTGTCTGCAAAATCGGGTAAAAAATAGATTTATATATCTTTAAATTGACAAAAGGTAAACAACGAATGTAAAATATCTGATCCTGAACAGACGCTCTGGCCTGAGTCAAAACTGTTTTCAAATACAGTGTAGAAAACGATATTCTTTCCCAATAAACGCGTCTACGCTTAATCTATTATAGCATGTATCTCCAGTGCAAACAGTTTGGAGCCAGATCAGACGCCGGGTAACCCGGGTCTGATCAGGCTCAAAACCGTTTACGGTCAAGGTTGAACTCAATTTTTAGAATTGTCAAAAGGTTATCATTTTCTTCTTTTTACAGCAATGCGTTTGCGTTTCGTTTGCGTTTCAACGGGGAACATTAACGTATTCTCCACTGTACCAGCCTAGTCCTGACCGACAGGCAAAGAGTAACAGTAGATAACATACAGTGGAGAAATCGTTATTCTTTACCGTTTAAACGCAAACGAAATGCAAACGAAACGCAAACGCATCGCAATAAAACGTACAAAAGGACAACTTTTCGACAATTTTGACTATTTATTTTAATCTGAGTGGCGAACACTTTGGAGCCTGATCAGACGCCGGGTTACCCGGCGTCTGATCTGGCTCCAAACTGTTTGTACTGGAAATAATAGTTTTAGCGTAAATGCGTTTATTGGGAAAGAATAACGTTTTGTCCACTGTAAATAAAGTGAACCAGGACATCTTATATGAGGACACGTACAAAATAGATAACATATATAAAGTAAACCAGGATATCTTATATGAGGAAATTGACAATTTACGTGTTAACCCGTACATGTAACCCGTACTGCCGTAGTAAAGTATTATGTGTGATTTCATTCGTTTGCGAACGGTTTGGCATCTGATCAGACTTCGATTTCCTCTAATTCTTGCCAGGTTCTTAACTGTATGTCGAATACCATTTTTTTCTGTATTTATACCACTGTTGTGAGTGGTTGAGTAATATTACAAACAACAGTTTTTATATAATATTTTTGTCAGATTTTGTCAGATTTCAAAGATTTGATAGTGTTCTTATACTTGACCCAAATCGCTGACATGATGGCGTCAGCTTTTAATAATTATCGTATTCTCAAATTTAGATTCTAAATTTAGATAATTTAACTAAACCTATATCGTAAGGAGCGTCACACAGTTTCAGTCCTGATCGGACGCAGCGATACTCCACCTCTGGTCAGTATCCAAACTATTTGCAAATAACCATTGTCCTCGGTACAGTGGAGAAAACGTTATTCGTTCCCAATAAACGCGTTTACGCTAAATCTATTATCTGCGGTGCAAACAGTTTGGAACCAGATCAGACGCCAGGCTCCAAAATGTTTGCCGTCAAGGTTAAAGTTAACTTTTAGAATTGTCAAAAAGTTATCATTTTCTCCATTTTTATCACAAAGCGTTTGCGTTTCGTTTGCGTTTAAACGGGGAGGAATAACGTATTCTCCACTGCATCATTATAGCAGTAAAGAGGTTAAAAGAGGTTAGTAGATCAAATCCTGAAATGCCTCGTGTACTTGCTTATCATCAGAAACATACTGTTAATTATAAGTGGCGTAACGACATTACTTGTAAACCAATTAATTTCCAACCATCTGCTTAAACCTATTTTCTACTGGAGTTTTTTTCTGTTTTCAACTTTTGTAAGCACTATAGCATCAAATAAGAGTGAATACCGATGGACAAAAGACATATCACGACAAGTGTGTAATAGTTTGTACTATGGTCAGTCGGGAAGTTTCACATACTATTTTCAACGCACCTGTTATAGCCAGAAACAATTAAAGGGTTATCCCGGATATTGAATTTAAATGTGTTATAGATCCGCCACGGATATATATATAAGTCACTGACCTTTGGCAAAAACAGTTCAAACGCAAGATACAATATCCGTATGGCGGATAGCTACTGCTTGTTTTAACTTTGTGGATTAACACACAATTTCACGACTTATGTTTTTATCTTATACATGTAAGAGTCAACTTGGCTTATAAATAAGACCAATCGAAATAAAAAGTTTCAACTCTTTAATGTCTGGATATTGCAATGAACTCTCATTATGTGCTTGCTGGAGATATACAAGGGTGGCACACTTTATTTCTCTACTCTATATTGCCACCCTTATATATATATATATTGCCATACAGCGGATCGTTTCATGTGAAATATGGTCTACACGGTTTGTTAATGTCTACTTTTGTAGACAATAGGCAATGATAGGTTAAACGCAAGCGACGGCTTTCTACATCTACAGCTACAGGTTACACGATGCCGTCATCCTTGACTACTATAGCGCGGTGGTGGTTTGCGTAAGAAAAGAAAAAGAGAAGTATTAGAAAAGGTAGACATCAGTAAAGTAAAGATAGAAGAAAACAAATAAATAAAAAGAAGGATTTGGCCTAGCTTTCGCTCCTCTATCCCTGACCTGTCTGACTTCCGTGGCGGTACCAGGACACACAAGTCCCCGCCAGCATAGCTCATGGGTGCCATAGGAGTGTACTTGCATTGGCCGGTCAGTGCAATTAAACTGTGAATGACTGGAGCTCCTGTTTGAAGTGTACCAAACCAGGAGCCTCAGCGATATTCGCTGACGGTGTGTTCCAGATCCCAACTGTTCTAGGGAAGAGGCTGTATTTGTAGTAATCCGTAGCAGTTGGGATCAGGTGCATATTCAGATTGTGAGAAGATCGTGTGTTGGATCTGGCAGGTGTGAGGTACTCATCTGATGGGATGGCCATAAGTGTGTGCACTATCTTGAAGAGCATGGTCATTTGAGTCACGCTGCTTGTATTATGGTATATGTTGATGACAAACATGCACCTGTTAATTGTAACAGCTTTCTTTTTAAAAAACCCCATCCAAATTAAATTTTGCATTATGAAAAATCATGGAGGAATTATAATTCCTCCATGGAAAAATTCAGAGTACATGAACATACGCTCGAACTGTAGTTCCACCGCCAACTGGCAATGTTTGTTTCCACCCTTGCAGGGCTTCCATTTCTCCGGATATTCCCGAAATCTTCCAAGTTCGGATTTTTATCCGAGCAGATACTATCTTAAAGCAGGCTGAAAGTAAAGCAGAATGCGCCTTCAGGCGCATTCTGCTTTACTTTCAACCTGATTTAAGCCATCGCGCTTGAAAAATAGAAACAAATGAAATTTTATTATTTTTCATGATCAACTTATGGCAGCCCTGCCCTTGATGCTGCGGTCAAACATAGTCTCAATGTAGCGAATGGCCTAACCGAAGAGAAAGTATCCACAACAAAACGGAACACTAATGATACAAAATCAGTAAAACATATCATGGAATGTTTGTTCTGGCTAACTATTAAGTCAAAGTCACAAGGTCATCTGTATATTATCAAAGCTGCTTGAATAACTGCATGTCTAAATATTGAAGCAATGTACTGAATGATAAAGCAAGGCTTAACCCATTTTTGTATGAGATTTATAAACGAATCATCCTATTCACATACAGGGGTAAACTCATGATTGTTTTCCGTAATTACACACTTCGTTCTTGCAAATGGCGCGTCCAAAATGGAGTATTTTAGCTAATCACGTGATCAATTGATTTGCATACTGGTGTTCCTAATAAGTACGACTGTTGAAGTTATACGTTGAAACAGTGTTCTGGTCCGGCAAAAGAGGCTCTAATTTAGAATGTTTCCATCCAATCGCATTGGATATTCACGTATACCCAAAAAGCTTTATCAAATAAATTCAGACAAACTGAAAAATCTACGATAAAGGAATGAAGTTACCTCCCCTGAACACTAGGGTTCAAACCCATGAGCGCTACATGTGTAGTGTTCAAACTTTGAACACTGTGACTTTCAAATATGAACAGTTGGTATGCAATTTTGTGAAATTAGTAGATTATTTATCACATAACTTGCGGTCTTGGTGTAGCAAGCCATTATATAAATATCGTATTCCACCAGTGCAATATCATTTTTGGACTCCGGCCCAATCTGTTTGTCCACAAGAGATACATGTAGCGGGACACCAAATGACGTAATTTGCGATGAAGTTGTCGTAAACAACGTCGCGTTTTGGCGTAAAATCTATAAAGCGGAAGGACTACAAACTGCGGTTTCTTTTGATTTAATAGGTGTTTAAAAATGTTATGTGATAAATAGAATCTCACATTCGTGTTCGATGTAAAATAATCATGCAGAGTTTTTACATAGATTTCAAACAGACAATTCCAGATTCAAATATAGCCAATTTTGACGATTTAGACTTTTTCATAATGTATTGTTATATAATAAACATGGTAGACTCTAAAGGAGCCCTCTGATCCAAAATTTCGTTGTTTATTTAGGACAAAATGTTGTACTCTTCACACTTACAGTAAAACTTCTCCATTACGACCACTAAAACGAAGGCTGACTGTATAAAAGGCAGGTGACACCTTAACCCTTTCCCCCATAGAAGCGACTTTTAGCGTATTTAATTTATTCCTCCGCTAAAGAAAATAGTTCCAGTTTATACCCTCATGCACAATTACCATAACAAGTATTTTATATAGCCTAGCAGATTTTAGCTTAAAGCAGGTTGCTTTAAGTGGTCAACTGTCTTCAAAACTAAAAACAGGCTATGAGGTAAAGGGTTAAATCAAGGTGACAGTAAAACAGAAAGCTCCTGACGGAGCTTTCTGTTTTACTGCCACATTGCTTTAAGGAGTCACAAGTCATAAACACCTAATAATTATCACAATTTATTGGTCGTTATAGAGAGGTTTTACTGTACTATGTTTACAATGTTGACCAGGGTTCAGAAGGTTAACCAGGATCTGAAAAAAAGGAAATCAGCGTGACAAAATACTATAAGTAACCATAAAAACCTCGCTAATGTACTTCCCCGATGTTTAACAACGTATTTGAATTTCTGGTCGATTTCATTATTTGTGAGGTGATTCATTTGAACTTTAAGGCACTCTTTATGTCTCTGTTCCCAACCGCAGCGTTAATTAATTGCTTATTTCGATATGCGCAAACCATCGCGTGGAAATGCAGAGACCCACCCCCTTACAACTGTTCTAAAGATGACTAATGCTAGAGGCTTGACAAACAGTGGCCTATAGCAGACAAAATAAACAAAAATTAAATAACATAAAGCTATATGCCCTATAATTGAAATTATAAATGCTTTCCTCTTAGTTGTTTAATAGGGTAGATTTACCGGTATGAACCTATTAATACGTATTTGGGATAAAAAATAAGCCAGTGCATACAATGTAAACACCGTTCTGACTGCTCCTAAAGGAGCAGTCTGATCAGGGTCAATACTGTTTGCCATTCAGTGTGCAGCTCATGGACACATTAATGTGTGATTAAAGCAATTGTTAACATTTATGATAATTTTAGCAGGCTTTCAGACTGAAGAAATATCGATACGAGTGTCCAACAATTTAGATCCTGATAAGACACCTAGCCAGAATAGTACCGAACCTTACTAAATTAACAATTTTTGCAATTCGCTTGCAATTTTATGGCAATTCGCTTGCAATTCAAAATACTAACTTTACCCTCGGGTAAGTTTTCTTGAATGGTGTATCTCACAAATGGTCGCAAATATGAATTCGTTTGTGTTTTCGATTCCATTTTGGTCACAACCGCTTCGGAAAATTCATGTACAAATATTCAAACGTAGGATTTGTTTTTGAAGCGCCCGATTCGATGGCAATTCGATGACAATTCGCTTGCGATTATCAATTTAATTTAATAAGGTTCAGTACACAAATGTTGCCTATTGGTAACATTGGCAGTAAAAGAGTTGTAATTTTAACTCAAGAACATGTAACTTCGGAGCAAGAAATTTAGCGTTTGATCTAGATGCAAACTGTTTGTTGCATAATTATATCGATTTGTTTGTTAAAGTTTTTTCTTCATCTAAATCCCCATAATTCTTATTTTATAAACAAGCAAACGGCATTATGGTAGTAAAGCGTTTAAACAAAGCTATCATTCTTTTTGTAACAGATATAAGGTCAAAGGTAAAAACGGGCATTTAACTACAGCGCTCCCTCTCTACTTGTAACGACAACCAAGGGGAGGCATAAATATATGCGTTGCTCGGAGAGAGTCGTTATACGGAGGGAAAATGGTTAACATTTGCAAACAGCCTGAGTCCAGATCAGACGCCGCGTTACACCTTGTCTAATCTTGATTCAAGCTGTTTGTCACTCGTCATTTAGTTTTTATGTCAAAATGCCAATATGTAATTTTGAAGAAAAAAAAGCAGACGACAACTTTAAGCAGCCGCTATTGCAGCATTAGAATTGTTAGACATAATTGTCTTGTTTATGTAAATGTGGCAATGGTCGTCGAGAGGAGGGAGTCGTTATCAGGAGGGACGTTGTAGGAAGGGAACACTGTATCTATTATTACAGTATTGTCCGACAGGCACAACAAACTTAATCAAAAGAAAAAAAGCATATACAGAAGCTTTCTGTTTTTCTGTCCAACCAGATAACTAAAAAAAGCTTAAACCTTTACTCCATAGCCTGTTTATATAGCTTTTGCAAATAGATGACTACTTAAAGTAGGCTGAAAGAAAAGAAGAATGTGCATTAAGGTGCATTCTGCTTTAGTTTTAACCTGCTTTAAATTACACTATGTTATGGTATAGAAATTATTTCTTATAGTGCATATTAATTAATTGATAAATTGGAGCTATTTTCTTTAGTGAAGGAATAAATTAAGTGCGTAAGAATGCATATCTACGGAGTTAAGGATTGTTGAACTTACCAGCATTTCTACAGTTGTCCGGAGGGAGTAGTTATATGGAAAGGGAAATTAGGACTTGGCTTACATTTGCAAACAGCTTGAATCCAGATCAGACGCCGCGTATCGCGGCGTCTGATCAGGAATCAAGCTGTTTGTCACTCGTCATAATATTTCCTCTGTCAAAATGTCCACTAATATGTAACTTTGAGAAAACGACAGACGACAAATTTATACAAACGATGTTGCAGCAGTTAAATTGCTAGACATAAATGTTATGTTTAGGGAACGGCTGCAAGCATTGTTGTAAGGAGGGAATCGTTGTTCGGACGGCCGTTGTAGGAAGAGAGCACTGTTCGAGTAATTTCAACAGAATCCTTTGAACCATAGTCACACATATATGCGTCCATTGTAAACAGTGTACCTGTCAGGAGTACACTTGTCCCATGTAAACCGTTAAGACCCAGATCACAGTAGCGTGTTAAATTACCATTGTTTGCTGTTAAGGTTAGCAGTTTGTGTCCCGTGTGCAGCATGCAGAGTACAGTAGAGATAATGTTTTTCTTCCAAATAACCCCTGTTACGCTTAAACTATTATTTTCATTGTAATCAGTTTGAAGCCAGATCAGACGCCGGGTAACCCGGCGTCTGATCAGGCTCCAAACTGTTTGCCACTCAGATTAAAGCTGGTAGTCTGAATTGTCAAAATGTTGTCATTTTCTTTATTTTATTGCCATTCGTTTGCATTTTAACAAAATAATTACCATTTCTCCACTGTATTTCAGACCGGTTGCCAACTCGCAATCGATGGCCATCGATTCCTTTACTGAACACGTTACTGGTGTGCACTGTTCGTCACTTTGCACTACATTGTAAAGGCAGTATGTAAGCAAAAATAGCGCATTTTTTAAACCTGAAAATTCAGGCAGATACGTAATCTAAACATATAAAAAGAAGTAATCCGCGATGATTATGGAGGCAATAAATCTGACAAACACATGAATTTGGTGGAAAAAAAGTCGACTTTTAAATCGGTTTGTTTACATCCGATCAATAACGGATATTTTTCCGAGTTCGTTCGGCTTGCGCCCGGTAAAGATGTTTTCATAGCTCATTATTAGTGTTTTCTTCTGACTTGACAGAGTTATTTTTAGATTTGAACATTCTAAAACTTTAAAAGGGATGAGTATTACCTACATCCAGCAAGAATCATTGATAGCTGTATTTATTGTGCGCAGAATACAGGAGAGAATACATTTTTTCCCGTTAACATGCAAACGCAATGCACTAAACTGTGGAAATTTACTTTTAGAAGTTTTAACAATTATTTTTTAATCTAATTAGCAAATAGGCTGGAGCCTGATCAAACGCCGGGTTACCCGGCGTCTGACCTGGCTCCAATCTGTTTGCAATGGAAATAATAGTTTTGTATACAAATGCGTTTATTGGGAAAGAATAAATATCAGTAAAGTTAGCGCAGCTGTCTCGTGCTGCACGGGAACCATACTTATCTCAAGTAGGAAAGTGTACGATGATGTAGTCGATGTTACCTTGCTTACAGTGGAGAAACTGTTAACTGTTAACTAATATTCTTTCCTAATAAACGCGTTAACGCTAAAACCATGATTTCAATTGCAAACAGTTTGGAGCAGATCAGACGCCGGGTAACCCGGCGTCTGATCAGGCACCAAACTCTTTGCCGCTCAGACTAACATGAATGGTCAGAATTGTCTAAAGGTTGTCCATTTATGCGTATTATTGCGATGCGTTTGCGTTTCGTTTGCGTTTAAACGGGAAAGAATAACGTTTTCTCCACTGTTACCTTAATGGTTATGAACTATTCTGTTTTAAAAATAACCCAGACAAGTCAGGAAAATCGGATCGATCTCGTGACTCTTATTCGACCTTGTGGAAACTCTTGGAAGCCGACACGAAGATTTGTTATGTAAACAAAAAGCTTATTTTTCCAACCATCTCGATAAGAAATCGGCACATTTATGTATGGTTCTTAAAGAAAGGGGGGCATGTTTCAGGCACCTGACAACGGAAAATGTTCTTATATAAGAAATTGCGCGATTTAAACATAAATTTGGGCGAAATTCTGGCTTTAATAGATTAAACTGGACTTGACTAAATTGGAAACTGGAATTTTCAATTTGAAGGTTCGGGGGGGGGGGGGGGGGTTAAATTGTGATCAAGTTCCATTCAAGAGACCATTCAAATAAAATGTATTTCGTTCAAAGCATGTGTAATGAAATGCAGAACTACTGTCATACAGTAAAGCTCCTTTCAAACTGACCCCATAGACACAGTGGAGAAAATGTCATACTTTCCCGAATAAACGCAAACGAAACGCAAACGCAATGAACAGTGGAGAATCTGTTATTCTTTCCCAATAAACGCGTTTACGCTACAACTTTTATTTGCAGTGCAAACAGTTTGGAGCCAGATCAGACGCCGGGTAACCCGGCGTCTGATCAGGCTCAAAACTGTTTGCCACCAAGATAAACATGAATTGTGAGAAATATCTAAAAATTGACATTTCCTACGTTTTAGTGCTATGCGTTTGCGTACGTTTGCGTTTAAACGGGAAAGAATAACAGATTCTCCACTGTACTTTCCCGAATAAACGCAAACGAAACGCAAACGCAATGTAAAACGGTGAAGAAAAATGACAACTTTTTGACAATTCTAAAAGTTGATTTTAACCTTGACGTAAAACATTTTGGAGCCTGATCAGACGACTGCTTGCATTTGAAATAACAGTTTTAGCGTAAACGCGTTGGTTGGGAAAGAATAGCGTTTCCTCCGCTTACTTATGCGTCTTTGTAATAGGCTGAACATTGCGCAATAAGAACAATATTGTTAAATGTACAGTTCTATTTTAGATATCTACATCATTATGCAGTAGAACTTTATTTGGTGTCTTAAAAGACAGGGTGCAGCTAAAAGTTAGCTAAAAACGACATGAGCAATAAGAACACAATACTTCAAGTTTAAACAATTTTATTTAACATGAATGTGTATACAATGGAAACACTCTCTTACAGTCACAAAAAGAAGTCTATTCGATACCTTAAAAGATATATGACAGATTAAAGCAAGATAAAAACAAAGCAGAAACCTTAACTTTCCTTTCGCTTAAAGCAGGCACCTGCCTTAAACACAGAAAACTTAACTACATGTTGTGGTCATAATCCACCATCTGCATGCTGTAGAATATATCGAGGGCTTGGTGCAAAACAATTGTGAAGGAGTTACAATAGTTTTTAACAAAGCCCTCGATATATTGTATGGTGAGTCTGACTCTATTAATTGGAACTATTTTCTTCAGTGGAAGAATAAATTAGAGGCGTAAAATGGCAAATTGATGTACTAGTAGGTAAATTATTTTTTATCATATATTTTCACTATTATCATCATTAGTGTTGTTGTTGTATGCAAGTATGGGTAAAAAGCGAGCAATTAACTATATAAAACATCAGCGCAGTCCAGTTTAATAAGAGGAAGGTATATACGTGAAAACATACGAACATTTTTTTAAGTATAAGAGTATTTAAATGATGAAGACAAACCAGGGTTTATACTCTTTGCATGTTGTGGAAAGACATTTGATAGTACAGATTATAACTTAATCATTAAAACTCTTGCACATTTCAACTTCTGCGACTCTTTAATTAACTGGATTATACTGTTGTGTGGTTAGTAATGGATATACAGTAAAACCTCGCTATTACGACCACTTAAACGAAGGCTAATTAATTGTATAATAGAGAGGTGGCAGCTTAAAGCAAGGTGACAGTGAAACAGAAAGCTCCTACAGGAGCTTTCTGTTTCACTGTCACCTTGCTTTAAGCGGTCACCTATCGTAAACATCCAAATAATTAACAAAATTAAGTGGTCGTAATAGGGAGGTTTTACTGTATGTCGGAGTTCTTTGACATACAAAGAGGGGCACGACAGGGATACCCACTATCACCGTACTTGTTTATAATAGCTATAGAAATGTTATATATGTTTGTGAAAGCAGATAATGATATACAAGGCATAACAATGTGTAATATAGAAATGAAATATACAGCATTTGCGAATGATGCAACATTTATGATGAATGGGACTTTTAAAACTTTTTCAGCCTTAATAAAACGACTAAATAATTTTAGTAAAATAACTGGGCTAAAATTAAACAGCAACAAGAGCCCAATGGGATCTAAGGCGCTCACCAGAGTACAAAGTTTCCAGATTAGCTAGATTTATTACTAAAGGTGATTGATACCCCCCACTAGCACCTTGTCAAAATAAGCAAAAGTGTCAGGGTAATGCTGATGTGTGTACACTGTGTGACAAGACGGTTCATAAGCCTTTTCTATGGTTTGACTTAATGGTGATTATTTTGATTAAGTTTCGTGAAATTGGGACTAAAAATAATATGGCGCCTAAAATGTTCAAAAGCCATTTATATGACTTGACCTACTGGCCTACTGATTATTCAGACAAAACCCTTATTCATAATTGACCTAGATTTTGTCAATCTGAAGTAGTTTCATGAAATTAGGGCAAAAGATGTGTGCTCTAGAATACTTTTAAGCTTTTCCTATGATTTGACCTACTGACCAACTTTTTGACACCCATTAATCCATATTACTATATTGCATTGTTTTTGTCAAGGTGGTCATTCTGAGCTAGTTTTATGAAATTAAAGCTTAAAATATGGCTCGTGCAGTGTTTAGAAGCCTTTTCTATGGTGTGACCTACTGACCTAGTTTATGACCCAACATAACCTATATTCCAGTATGACCTAAACTTTATCAAGGACATGACACTGACAAGGATACAGCCAAATATATGACTTCTAGAATGTTTTTAACCTTTAATTCATTATTTCCAAACGCGAAAAATGACCAAGCCTCTGGCGGCCATATTTTTTGACGGATCAAAATTCTTTCACTACATGTACTTTTAAAGGTTGTCCATAGAGAAACATTTTGATGAAAACCAAATTAAAATCGGATCAGCAGTTTCGGAGAAGAAGAATTTTTACATATTGTGCACGGTTGCCATGGCAACCAAATAAATTACCCCACCAACAAACTGTAACAGATTTTCATTCCCCCACCCTACTGATGCTTCTGATAAAGTTTGTTACAGTAGAGAATGTGTTATTCTTTCCCAAAAAACGCGTTTACGCTAAAACTATTATTTGCAGTGCAAACAGTTTGGAGTCAGATCAGACGCCGGGTAACCCGGCGTCTGATCAGGCTCCAAACTGTTTGCCACCAAGATGAACATGAAATATCAGAATTGTCCAAAAGTTGTTCTTTTCTACGTTTTAGTGCTTTGCGTTTGCGTACGTTTGCGTTTAAACGGGAACAAATAACAGATTCTCCACTGTAACACTGGGACTATTGGTTTCAGAGAAGAAGTCGTTTACAATTGTTTACGGACAGACAGGCATACTGAAGGAAGACGAACGACGGACAGCAGGGGTATCACAAAAGCTCACATTGAGCTCTTCGTGCTCTGGTGAGTTTAAAATCTGTCATTTAAAGAGGTGGCTCATTGAACTGAAACGTAGGAAAACTATATGATAGTAATATTTCAGTGTGTGTCTTGTATTTGTCTGTATAATTATGTATATTGAGAAAAAAACAATAAATAAAACAAGGTGTGTGAAGTTTGCACGACATTCGACAATTCGACATTCGACCTTTCACAAATGAAAGGTCGAACAGCTGTCGAATTTCGACTTTCGACAATTAAGATTTTACATAATGTAACAAATTTTGCCGATCGACAAATCAGCTTTGCCATAATGTCGAAATATTGTCGAAATTCGACGTTCGACATTCAACTTTTTTAAAACACATTACTTTGTCGAACTGATGTCGAATTTCGACGTTCGACACTTATACAAAGTCGGGAGATTGTCGAACTAGGGTCGAATTTCGACGTTCGACAAACTGCAAGTAAGGGGAAAAGTCGAAATATTGTCGAAATTCGACGTTCGACATCCAACATTTCTTAAACACATTACTTTGTCGAACTGATGTCGAATTTCGACGTTCGACACTTATACAAAGTCGGAAAATTGTCGAACTAGGGTCGAATTTCGACGTTCGACAAACTGCAAGTAAGGGAAAAAGTCGAAATATTGTCGAAATTCGACGTTCGACATTCAACATTTCTTAAACACATTACTTTGTCGAACTGATGTCGAAGTTCTACGTTCGACACTTTTACAAAGTCGGAAAATTGTCGAACTAGGGTCGAATTTCGACGTTCGACAAACTGCAAGTAAGGGAAAAAGTCGAAATATTGACGAATTTCGACGTTCGACATTCAACATTTCTTAAACACATTACTTTGTGGATCTGATGTCGAATTTCGACGTTCGATACTTATACAAAGTCGGGAAAATGTCGAACTAGGGTCGAATTTCGACGTTCGACAAACTGCAAGTAAGGGAAAAAGTCGAAATTTTGTCGAATTTTGACGTTCGACAATTTGCCGGGCCAGGAAAAAATCAAAATATTGTCGAATTTCGACATTTGACATGTAAACAAAGCAGGTAAAGTGTCGAATTTATGTCAAAATTCGACATTCGACAAAATGCCAGACAGGGAAATAGTCGAAATATTGTCGAATTTCGACGTTCGACATTGTCCTTTTACCAAAATTTGTCGAAATTCGACGTTTGACTTTCAACATATCTGAAACACATTTACTATGTCGAATTTCTACATTCGACAATTTTCAGCGCCTGTCAAAATCGTAAAATTGTCGAATTTCGACATTCGACATTCGACATTTCAACAAAGCCGTTAAAGTGTCGAATTCATGTCGAATTTCGACATTCGACTAATTGCCAGACAGGAAATTGGTCGAATATGTCGAATTTCGACGTTCGACTTTGTCCTTTTACCAAAATGTAAAAAAATTGTCGAAATTCAATGTTCGACAATTTGCCGGGCTGCAAAAGACGACATATTGTTGTAATTCGACGTGCGACTTTCAACATTTCTGAAACACATTCACTATGTAGAACTTATGTCGAATTTCGACGTTCGACAATTTGCCGGGCCGGGAAAAGTTCGAAATATTGTCGAAATGCAACGTTCGACATTCAACATTTCTTTAACATAATTATTCACTAAGTCGAACTTATGTCAAATTTCGACGTTCGGCAATTGGCCGGGCCGGGAAAAGTCGAACTATTGTAGAAATTCGACATTCGAAATTTCTTAAACATAACATTCCGAAATAATATCGAAATCAGAAGTCAACTATCTTAAAACACCACAGTCATGTGCGGATGAGATAGTTAAACATCTATGAAAATCCTACAGTCAAACATGTGTCCATCGGTACTATAAAAGAAGTGCATTTATAAAAACAATAATGGACATGTGTGTATTTTGGTGCAGGACAAAAGAAATGCAGAACGCTGCCATAAGGTCTATCTGCATCACTTTTGCTCTGCATTAAACAGTCACGTGTTTAATAAAGTGGATGTTTTGTGTCAGTCCCACTTACAAAGTTATAACTGTATGAATTGTGTGTCTATTTAGATTGATAAATGAAGTTATTCAACCCCGTGACCACTTAAAGCAGGTTGAAAGTAAAGCAGAATGTGCTCAATATAGTCTGCTTCTAGTTTTTAACACACTTGACCACTTAAAGCAAGTTGGAAGTAAAGCAGAATGTGCATAAAGGCGCATTCTGCTTTTCTTTCAGCCTGCTTTAAGCTACCATCTGCTAGGATAAAACATTTTACGTTGCATATTCATGAAAACGGATTTAACCCATTACCCCATAAACACGCACTCGTTCAAATTTATACAGTGATGAATATGATTATATGTATTGAAAGAACTATTTTCTATATTCTAGCAGATGGTAGCTTAAAGCAGACTGCTTTATTGTCAACCTACTTTAAGTGGCTCTATTTTCAAAACTAGAATGAGGCTATGGGTTATGGGTTAAAACCCGTTATTCACGTGCGTTTGTGTTCAAAGACATCTTTGAAAAACAATATTAGTCCGGTGGCAGAGACCGATAAGCGTGTTTTGCCGTCCGTACAAAGTTTTTTTGCTGTTTCTATACCTCTGAGGTGTGCTCTTTAAGAATCTGAATGATGCCACTCTGGCATCATTGGGCAATCCGCACAATATGCAAATTAAGGCCGCCATTACTGAAAATCTTGTTTTCGTCAATATCTCAGAAACTATGCATGGTATCTACATAATTTTGGTGTTTATCCCAATGTTTTGAGGGGTAAATAATCAGATAAAGCCATTTTAGTAAAGATCACTGCGATATTTTGTGCTGAATAGGCATATTTAGGCAGCCATTACTGAAAATCTCGTTTTCGTCAATATCTCAGTACCTGTGCATGGTATCAAAATCATGTTGGTGTCTATCTCCATGTTTTGAGGGGTAAAGAATATGATTAAACCATTTTAGTAAAGGTCACACCAATACTTTGTGCTGAATAGGCATATTAAGGCAGCCATTACTGAAAATATCGTTTTCGTCAATATCACAGTAACTACATATGGTTTCAGAATAATTTAGGTGTTTATCCCCATATTTTGAAGTGTAGAAAATCAGATAAAACCATTTTACTATTGATCCCACAAATATATTTATAAGGTTGTGATGAATATCCATATTTCGGCAGCCATTACCGAAAATCTTGTTTTCGTCAATATATCAGCATCTACGACATATCATATCAAAGTAATTCTGGCGTATAAACACATGTTTTAGGGGTAAATAATCAGTTAAAGCCATTTCACTAAAGATCACACAAAAAGTTTTTCTGAATAGGCATATTTAGTCAGCCAGTACTGAAAATCTCATTTTCGGCAATACCTCAGGAACTATGATACATGCATTAACATAATTCTGGCGTCTGTGCTCATGTTTGTAAAGGTAAAATAAAGTATCAATTTAAAGTCTACTTTCAGTCCGAATGACCGCTCAGCCGACTGTACATTTACTCCCCTGATCATTGAGCCATCTTGCCTACAATATTGAGCACTGCTAACATATGGCGAATAAGCAGCCGCAGTACCGGTTCAGACCCTTCGCAGGTACCTATTCTAACCCCTGGGTAGAGAGGAGTTATTCGAGGTACATATCTTGCTCAAGCATATTCCTGTACATCATCGGGGATTCGGAAAAAATCCCCTAGTCAGGCCGCTGGTCCGGCGGGGGATCGAACTCACGAACCCTGGTACCGTTGTCCAACGCGTTACCACTGGATTACTACCACCGGTAGGGAAAAGAAGCAGATTAAACCATTTCAGTATTGATCACACCAACATGTTTTGCAAAATAGACAACAATCCACTTCACTGTACATCCAAGTTACAAATCATTCCTTTTACTTATAATGATGTAGATTGCCATTACTGAACTGATTCAGTCCTCAAACAAGTCATTTTTAACAACATTGTCACTGTCATCGACCCGTCGGACGTGTTTTTTCTGGCAGGGTGCTTTTCCGTGGCAGCCACAAAATATTGCGCATGGCAAGCGAGTCGTATATCACAGACACATTGCTGTCGGACAGAGTGTATACGTAGCACAACCACACCTTATCATTTCCAGCACCTCCTGTTGAGCAATAGTAACGTTTGCTTGCAATACAACTGGTATAAATTATCTAGTGCGTTCATCAAGTTTCCACCCAAACTCGACAAGATCTAATGATGCAGGTTCTGATTTGGAAGCTGATTTCCAAATGGCAGTCTGAATGTTTTACGTTCTCTTTAAATGCCTCTATAGAAGGTGAAAGTGACTTAAGCTGTGGGGTGTTTGTAACATATTTTCTAACAATTCTTTGCAACCAGACTTCTCTTTAAACTTCAGACATGTTTGATGTCACCAAGCTTGTGACCCTGTAACAGGCAGCCATGAATCCTGTCGCTTCTCAAACGATGTCGCCTATAGCATAAGATATTTCGCCCACTTTGTCCAGTACCACACCGATCTTTAGGACTTTGATGACAATGCCTTTTTCTACTCTGAAGCACTGACCTACAGTGACACAGCCTGAGAGGACATTGGCGACTGGCAGATGTGAAAACAAGTGTTCTGTGCCGCAACTGCAAGTGAACATGAACTGTTCATGTTCACTTGCAGTTGCGGCAATGTCTATAGTAGTTTGTTAAGCATGTGGTCCTTCCAAGGTTAAACGACAGGCCAGATTCAACTGTGCGTAGAAGTGCAGCAGGAGGTCGAAAACGTCAATGTCCTCACAAACAATGTTTGATTCTTTTTACGCCACTTTCAGCTGCCTTAACCATCTACTGTATGATAATTACACCCACTTCTTCATGGCGGGTCATGGTATCTTTCTTGCGGAAGACAATGTCATCCTGAAATACTAGTACAGTGTTAGTAGAGGTAATGGCCAGACTATGTCCATTCGGCTTTCTGGATCAAACTCTGACACATCAGAACTATGACCTGTACCTTATTCTCAGTTGCTGTAAGGAAAACCTTCTGGAGCGGCATTGGAGTATGTAACTGCAGTTTTTGTCGTCGTATGGCCTCGTCACCAGCTCGAGCTGCCCACATTCAACTTTTAATCCTGAAGTTGAAGTAGCGATCGAATGGGTCATAGTTTGCCACCCTCTTCATAACATCCATCATGAAGCCATTTACAGTTCCTTGATTAGACTTGTTTATAACCCAAATGATAGCACAGCCATCCAGTATTTCTATCATCTCTGAATTCTTAACCTGAGGAGTTGTGCAGCGTGTGTTCCTGCCTGTATGGATCAGATATGGGTCGTCGATCCCCTCACTTAACTACCAACGAGACCCTACAGCTGAGCCATAGGTGCCCAGCTACTGTAGTTGATGAGATATACTCAAATTGCTCAGCTCTTATGACGATCAACGGCTGATCATCAACAATTTGATAATTGACTATTGATGGACTTTCCTGAGTGTATGATGCTCAGTGCCTTCTTTGCCTATGGTCCGGCAATTCAGGCGAGCACGGGCGATGTGTATGACCTACAAGCGCCCAGTCACGGTTTGGAGGTTTCACTTTTCGGACTCATCTAAGCTACACTAACAGAACTATATATATTTCTGACTTTCACCTTGGTACTCTGCACTACTTCAAAGTACAAGTATACTGTCTAAACCAACCGCCTAAAATCTAGAGCTATATTTCTGTGTGCCTCCTTTGACCGCAAAGCAACAACTGACCGAATTTTTGTTTATTTGTTTGTAAAAATCCTTTTCTGCAATATATGGGCTAATTGGACATCCAAAAGAGAGGGCAGTGGATACAGAAATCTGGGCGCGATGTCTTACTCTTACTTTCGACAGGGTTCTCTCGTTTTTTATATGCCTAGTGTAAAGTCTCATCCGAAGGACCTGGTCCAGCGGGGGATCAAACTCACGACCCTTGGTATCGTAATCGAGTGTGCTACTACTGGACCACGTCTGCCGCGTAGTTTGTGCGTGTATCAGTCTTTTATTATGTTCGGTTAGGGATAAAGTACGACTTTACATTGTTGTCGGCTACCGTAAGGACTTATTAAATTCAAGAGTAAATATCACTGTCAGCATCATCCTAATTTTGCGGTCTTTAAACTATTGAAAAGGAACTTAGAATGTATATATATTGTCAAAAAAATGAACCTAAGAATTCTTAAGCTAGCTGAGGTATGACCATTCTTTTAATGCTCTTATATAAATGATGAACACACACCAGACAGACGACACAAAGAGAACGTAGACTCGACCGTCGCATCAATAATGGTGGTCCTTCTTTTGCATATTTTGCAGAAAAGCTTCACCAATTTTAGCGACTTTGAAGAAGTTTGAAAATTGAAGCAGACGAAAACTTTAGCAGAAAACAATTTCTTTCATCAGTAAGGGGTTAATCTGATTCTTAACCTCTCGCAAAATGGGGATTGAAACTTTAATAATTTTGAGATACTGACAAAAATGAGATGTTCAGTAATGGCTGCCTAAATATGCCTATTAAGCACACATTGTTGGTGTGATCTTTACTAAAATGGCTTAATCTGATTGTTTACCCCTCAAAACATGGAGATAGACACCAACATTAGTTTGCTACCATGCACGGGCACTGAGATAATAACGAAAACGAGATTTTCAGTAATGGCTGCCTTATTATGCCTATTCAGCACAAAATATCGCAGTGATCGTTACTAAAATGGCTTTATCTGATTCTTTACCCCTCAAAACATTGGGATAGACACCACAATTATGTTGATACCATGCATAGTTTCTGAGATATTGACGAAAACAATATTTTCAGTAATGGCGGCCTTAATTTGCATATTGTGCGGATTGCCCAAAGGTGCCAGAGTGGCATCATTCAGATTCTTAAAGAACACACCTTAGAGGTATAGAAACAGCAAAAAAACTTTGTACGGACGGCAAAACACGCTTATCGAAAAATCAGGGGGTTGGCAACCGGACTATATACCACACCATTTACAGTCATGACCTTGATATAAAAACGTAGATTGTCAATAAAAGCCGATCATTTCAAAAACATTTCGCAGCTCCGTAGCACTTAGAAATTAAGAAAAATGCGGAAATCCTGACAGTTGATAATTTCAAGAAGCACAGCTCCAAACTCGCACAATGTCGATGTGCTGCTGTAAATGACATTTGACCAAAGTCTTCACTGATTTTTGATTGTATGAATAGTGTAGGACTTTCTTAACAAACGTTGTGTAATGGGAAATTAAACCGAACAGTCGTTGTGTAGCAAATACATCATCTGGACAGGGTATGTTGCTATTTGTAGTGGGAATTGACTGAAATGCTTAATTCTTACAACTGACACATTCCTACAACAGACAAAAGAGGAAGACACTTAACATAATCGTAAACTAAATTTCTACAAGGGACATTTTCAGAGTTATCTTGGTGACTAGTTATGCAGGGTTGCTATAACGTGATCATGAACATTCCTAAGATTTCCCAATTTTTCTATTTTTCAAACGCGATTTAACGCTATAGTCATTATCTAAACACAAGTAAACTTAAAACAGATATTGAAAGTAAAGCAGAATGCGCATTTAGGCGCATTTTGCTTTACTTCCAGTCTGTTTAAAACTACCATCTGCTAGGATACAAATCAGAAGATTTCGGAAGAAATCCGGAGAAATGGCAGCCCTGATTTATAGGATGGGGTTTAGGTGAACAGCGACTAAGTTAGAAATGCACAATTATTATGTATTACATCCTTCTCATACAAAACTGTATAATTATGGCATCGTTGAAAAAATATCGACAAGTTCAGCGGCCTCAGACTAATTTAACTTTTAAAAAGATATTACATGTACCTTCTGATCCAATCTACGAAGGATTCATTATTGTTTCCCCTTATAAATTGGCCTCTTCTACTTTGCATATTCGAATTATTATGCAGAAACACTTTCTGTGGGTCACTTTGCCATGTGGTCATCTAAATTCTGAATAACAGATTAGAATCAATACATGAAGTTGACCTTTCATTATACTCCTATTTTACAAAATACTTATAGGGTGGTCTTTGATTTTACTTTATCCCTTTGCCTGCGAACAGACTTTGTCCATGTTACATGTCCACTTTCTAGGCATTGCTGATTATAATGTCAAGGAGGTCCTGACTTATACATGTATGTCTTTGAATTACAAGTATTGCTTATGTGTAACTTATTGTAAGCTGGATACTGATGGATCAGTACTATGCAAACAATGTAGACCCAGCTCAGATAGCTCATATAAGAGCATTCTGATCAGTGGCCGCACTGTTTGTCATAGCAATCCTAAGCTTTAATAAGAACTGAACGTTCTACGATGTTCAAAGGTAGATGGTGTTTCATAATATAATTGAAATATACTAAGACGAAAAAGAAACGCAGGGTACATAAAATATTCAATTTTTTTTTATTACTTGGCCTAAATTTATGAAAATCGGTAGCTTGAATATCTTGGCTAATATCCACAATTTCCGGTGGATAAAATCACGTAATCTTCTTAAAGTTCGCCGTACGCGGGGAAGGTGTGAAAATGCAAAACACCCGTGTAAAATTTTGATGACGAGCTATTCAATTGTTAAAATCAGTCAATGGTGTACTTTTGAAGTGACACATTGATTTACAGAAATAAAAACTCCTTTCAACATCTTCGAAGTATGGTACGCTTAATCAAAGTTCAGAGGGGGCAAGCTGTTGTACCACTATTGGTACGTCGAGGCTAACCACAGGCTGTTGCTTAGTTCAATGTGCATTTCTCGTCTATAGAGCGTCTTGTCAGGCACATGCGAGAGACGGAAAGCCTTGCAGACCGACCGCGGGCGGGACGTTCGTACGTCACGAAGTCACATTAGGACAGGACTATCTACCCATCCCACCTGCGCAATCGCCACCGTATTGCCAGTTAAACCACTGATAACACGTTAGGCAACCATTGTCAACATATCCATGCCGACAGTTTACGGAACTGGTTACGCGTGAACGGTCTGCGAGCCTGACGTCTTTACGTTGGTTTGCCACTTGCCGCTCAGAGTCGCGCACGCCGTAGCGGTGGTTAGCGGCATATTCGCCCAACATCGTGGATACAGGGTCTTTGCCAATATGATCAATAATGATACGTTGTCAACATAAAATAATCGTTCTGAATATTCGATTAAATGATACCATTTCAAACTACCTTGAAAGGTTACCCTGCGTTTCTTTTTCGTCTTAGTATACAATGGATGAACGTCATTTAAAAGTTTTATCTGCTGTGCCTTTAAAGACAGATATAGCAATATTCAGAATGGGGAATTAAATTAGTTTAAAATTATAACAATGCTCTTTTCTGATAGTTCGACCTCTAAATGCATTTTTCAAAGAAAACCATGTCGGACATAATTTTCTTTGCAAAATTTCCTTGGAGGTCGAAATATTGGAATAGAGCAATGCTATGATGTTAACCATTTACTCCCTAGATATGCCGTTTAACTCTGTTAACTAATTCCTCCTAATGAAGAAAATTGGTACAATTCACACAGTCATGAATATGTATCATAAGAAATAGTTCTATGTTCTAGCAGATGATAGCTTAAAGCAAGCTTAAAGTAAAGCAGCATGTATCATAAGGGACATTCTGCTTTACTTTCAACCTTCTTTCCGTAGTCTCTAGTCTTCACAAATAGAAATTGGGAATAGTAAATGGCTCCTTTCTTTATTAAGGTGTTAGAGCCAGAATAGAAAACATCGAACATCGGTATGTACATGTAGCTTCAATGTTCGTGTAGTAAGATTGTGCCGGGCATATTACAGAATATGCGGAAACGGTGATCAGATTTTCGCATTATGAATCTATAACCTTAAAACATTGTTTGCTCGGTTTGTCGAAATAATAAAAAAGTTAACATTATCAAATTTTTCTTATTTTATACTGCCAATTTTAAACAAGAGCCGTACACGGCCCTAAATCGCTCACCTGGAACCGTTGACGTAAATGTAAATATCTTGAAAAGCTGAGAAAGTTTGACAATATGACAGTGCCTATTGTTGAGTAGATGATGCTGTGTGCCAAATACCTAAGCTCAGGGTACTGTGGTGACTATTATGACAGGAAGAGTTTTTGAAGGTTTCATTGAAAAAAATATTTTTAGCTCCTGTGACATAGATATGCTATGGGCCGCTTGAATATATTGGTAAAGTGCTTCTAGAACTTTCACCATGCCAAGTATCAAAACTCTGGTCATATTAGTTTCAGAGAAGGTGTTTGAAGTTTCACTATATAACTATAGTATACCTTACCTACGTACGCTCCTTCTTTATCTTTGTACAAGCTAGTGGTCACTATTATACGATAGTGCCCGCTGCTAAGCGAGGTTGCGTCATATGATGACTGCGTTATGAAATTTGAAATAACTGATTTAGGAAGTGTTAACGTGACTTTAAAGACTTTTCCTCAGTCCATAGAGAGAGTCCTCTTTCCCCCCCCCCCCCCCTCCGCATTGTTAGGGAGGTGTCAATGTAACTGTCAAATCACGTGCATCACAATCTCAGTTTACCTGTTGAGGTCCAGATTATACTCATGCTCTAGTGATTTTCAATGGTTATTTCTAACCAAACTATCAAATATATAGGTAGAGTCTCACATAAGACGATTCAATGGTTCAATATACACAGGACCCATGCTTTTTGCAAGGAAATTGACAGTAAATAATCTGGCAAGGCGTTTCAAAAGGTCATCAGGAGATGTCTTTAAGCAAATATTAGCCTTTTTGATATTATGTCCGAGTACTTGTAGCTTAAATGTGAAAGGTAGATCTATTTTGAAATTTATCTATGATAAATCTAAGACTCATAGAGATTAGTTGTTGCTATAAGACTTGATCTGTTTTGGTCTTATAAACGTTTACATTTACAAAATATTAGCTTTGATTGTTTGCGATTTAATCAAAGATCATACACTAGATTTTAAAAATCAATTTTACATTATTAGTTTCATAATATGGAAAGTGTAGATTTAAGTATACACAAGGAAGCTTACTAGTTACTACCGATGCAAAAGTTTATTAAAGGGAGGTAATCAATGAACATAACGTAACTCGAAAATCCACAAATCTTTAGATTTACTATTGAGTTCCAGTTGCAGATTCGCGGGTCTGTCGAACACGAAAACTCAAGAAATCATAGATATAAAAGGGTTCAATTAAGACGAAAGAAATATAAAAATTCCAGTGCTTAGATCTAAATAATTTCAAGAAGTAGAATCTAGAATCAATAAATTTGCTGAAAAACTGTAACATTCAGCAAATCGTCTCTTTAACTTTTACTCAGAAGTTAAAAAACGAAATGGAGAAACCTACGAATTGAGCTGGATGTTATGCGTCAAAACTAGATTCATATAAACACGTTGCGAGGTTGATAGATCTAGTTTACTGTAGATAAAGACTTTTATTAAATTTCAAACAAAGCTTAGTATATATGTTAGATCTATATAGATTCTATATTTGGTTTAGAAAGATGAAATAGAGGTAGAGCTCTAATTTTATTATTGATTTTGATAAAATTTCCACTATAAAAATTGTTCCCGATACTTTTGTAAGTACGATCACCGATATTAAGTAATTCAAAGGGAGATACTCTCGAGACGACCATTAGAATTTTACGTTCGAGAACTGCTTTGATCCAAATTAGAAGTGCGGTATACTATATAAAATAGTACAGCCCACTTCGGGCGTCCTTGCAATATAGTGACCTCACAGTCAGCCCCAAAATAGTTTACGGCCCTCAGCCTTCGGCTTCGGGCCGTAAACTATTTTAGGGCTGACTGGTCGGTCACTATAATGCAAGAAGGCCCTCAGCGGGCTGTACTATTTCTTATCTATGTAATTTTGTGACTCCCGGGTGGGCTCATTTTTTGCCCATGGGAAATAATTTGAACATTCTTGACAGATCAGTAGATGAGGCTTTGCGCCAAATATCTAAGCTCAGAGTATTTTAGTTTAAGAAAAGAAGTCGCACAGCAGGTTAGACAAGTATAAGATTAACAGTGTAGACCTAGATAAATATAGTTCGGTAGAAGACCTTTAATCTGGATTCAACCCGTTTTTCGTATACATCTACATACAATAAACAAAATAATAGTGCGTGGTACAGTAATTCATATAGTAAACAGTGTATAACTAGATCAAAGGGCTCTTCTAGGCACATTCGGTCCAGTCCGCAATTGCGCCCATACGTATACAGAATAAATCGCACGACTCCCGAAGAATTATCCGCACTATCTGCCGTTAAATTGTCGAAATTTGAAATTTGATACTTTTTCCACATTTCCCCGACTTTATATAAATGTTGAATGTTTGACACTTTGGTGAAAAGACAATGTCGAACGTCGAAATTCGACAATATTTCGAACTTATGTCGACTTTTGATAAATGTCGAATGTCGAAATTCGACAATATTTCGACTATTTCCCGCGCCGGCCTCATGGCAAACGTCGAATTTCGACATCAGTTCGCCATAGTAATGTGTTTAAGAAATTTTGAAAGTCGAACGTCGAATTTCGACAATATTTCGACTTTTCCCGGGTCCGACAAATTGTCGAACGTCGAAATTCGACAATGGTTCAACCGAGGGAATGTGTTCAAGAAATATTGAATGTCGAATGTCGAATTCCGACAATATTTCGACTTTTTCCCTGCCAGGCAACTTGTCGAACGTCGAAATTCGACATTAGGTCGACATAGTGAATCTGTTTAAGAATTGTTGAAAGACGAACGTCGAATTTCGACAATATTTCGACTTTTGCCGGGTCCGGCAAGTTGTCGAACGTCGAAATTCGACATAAGTTCAACAGAGGGAATGTGTTTAAGAAATTGTGAATGTCGAACGTCGAATTTCGACAATATTTCGACTTTTGCCGGGTCCGGCAAGTTGTCGAAGGTCGAAATTCGACATAAGTTCAACAGAGGGAATGTGTTTAAGAAATTTTTAATGTCGAACGTCGAATTTCGACAATATTTCGACTTTTGCCGGGTCCGGCAAGTTGTCGAACGTAGAAATTCGACACAAGTTAAACAGAGGGAATGTGTTTAAGAAATTTTGAATGTCGAACGTCGAATTTCGACAATATTTCGACTTTTGCCGGGTCCGGCAAGTTGTCGAAGGTCGAAATTCGACATAAGTTCAACAGAGGGAATGTGTTTAAGAAATTTTGAATGTCGAACGTCGAATTTCGACAATATTTCGACTTTTGCCCTTACTTGCAGTTTGTCGAACGTCGAAATTCGACAATATTTCGACTTTTGCCGGGTCCGGCAAGTTGTCGAACGTCGAAATTCGACATTAGGTCGACATAGTGAATCTGTTTAAGAATTGTTGAAAGACGAACGTCGAATTTCGACAATATTTCGACTTTTGCCGGGTCCGGCAAGTTGTCGAACGTCGAAATTCGACATAAGTTCAACATAGGGAATGTGTTTAAGAAATTTTGAATGTCGAACGTCGAATTTCGACAATATTTCGACTTTTGCCGGGTCCGGCAAGTTGTCGAAGGTCGAAATTCGACATAAGTTCAACAGAGGGAATGTGTTTAAGAAATTTTTAATGTCGAACGTCGAATTTCGACAATATTTCGACTTTTGCCGGGTCCGGCAAGTTGTCGAACGTAGAAATTCGACATAAGTTCAACAGAGGGAATGTGTTTAAGAAATTTTGAATGTCGAACGTCGAATTTCGACAATATTTCGACTTTTGCCGGGTCCGGCAAGTATTCGAAGGTCGAAATTCGACATAAGTTCAACAGAGGGAATGTGTTTAAGAAATTTTGAATGTCGAACGTCGAATTTCGACAATATTTCGACTTTTGCCCTTACTTGCAGTTTGTCGAACGTCGAAATTCGACAATATTTCGACTTTTGCCGGGTCCGGCAAGTTGTCGAACGTCGAAATTCGACATAAGTTCAACAGAGGGAATGTGTTTAAGAAATTTTGAATGTCGAACGTCGAATTTCGACAATATTTCGACTTTTGCCGGGTCCGGCAAGTTGTCGAAGGTCGAAATTCGACATAAGTTCAACAGAAGGAATGTGTTTAAGAAATTTTGAATGTCGAACGTCGAATTTCGACAATATTTCGACTTTTGCCCTTACTTGCAGTTTGTCGAACGTCGAAATTCGACAATATTTCGACTTTTACCGGGTCCGGCAAGTTGTCCAACGTCGAAATTCGACATAAGTTCAACAGAGAGAATGTGTTAAAAAACTTTGAATGTCGAACGTCGAATTTCGACAATATTTCGACTTTTTCCCTTACTTGCAGTTTGTCGAACGTCGAAATTCGACCCTAGTTCGACAATTTTCCGACTTTGTATAAGTGTCGAACGTCGAAATTCGACATAAGTTCAACAGAGGGATGTGTTTAAGAAATTTTGAATGTCGAACGTCGAATTTCGACAATTTTTCGACTTTTTGCCTTACTTGCAGTTTGTCGAACGTCGAAATTCGACCATAGTTCGACAATTTCCAGACTTTGTATAAGTGTCGAACGTTGAAATTCGACATCAGTTCGACAAAGTAATGTGTTTTAAAATGTTGAATGTCGAAGGTCGAATTTCGACAATATTTCGACATTATGGCAAAGCTGACTGGTCGATCGGCAAATTTTTTTACATTATGTGAAAGCTTAAATGTCGAAAGTCGAAATTCGACAGCTGTTCGACCTTTCATTTGTGAAAGGTCGAATGTCGAAATGTCGATTGTCGTGCAAACTTCACACACCTATCAAAATGTGCCATATAAACAATGCGCTACACAAAGTCAACAGTATGGTGATCCAAACGGGCCATATATACCGAGCGCTATACAAACGTTTAACGGAACCGGGGCCGACACAAGCATGCCACCATGGGCAATTGGTCTTTGTCAACAAATGAGCAATATACAGCTTATGCTTAACGGTAATTCAAAACGGTGGCAAACTATTGAAAGTAATATTGCAATGCAGAGCGAGAAATTAAACAAAGTGGATAAACAGTTATCAGAAATGTCCAATATTAGACAAGAATTGGTTAAAACAAATACGAAAATATTCCAGGTAGAAAATGAAGTTGTTCACTTAAAATCTAAAATCACAGACTTTGATGAGACAATACATCAGTACAGTGACATGTACGACGACATAACATCAAACAATAGTGACACGGACAAGAAGCTTCGTGACATGGACGCACGCATACGGCAATTGGAATACAAACATGACAATCTGAATGAAAATATAAAGGAAACAAATGACAAACTAACCGATGCACGATGGCGCAGCATGCGAGAAAACCTTCTATCTTTTGGTATTCAAGAGGCTGAGAATTTCCGGGGAAATGGTGAGAATTGTGAAGAAATAATCAAAGAATTTATTAGAAATGAGATGGGTATTGGCAAAGAAGTACTTATTGACCGTGCACATCGGTTAGGTCGCTTCAACCACAGAAACGCACGTCCTAGACCTATTGTTGTGAAATTTACTTTTTTCAAAGACAGAGAACTAATTAGACTAAATACCCCACAAGTTTTAATTGGGACAGGGTTTGGGATATCAGAGCAGTTTCCTCCTGAAATAGAAGAAAAACGCAAACCACTGTACCATATAGCAAAACGGGCGCGTGAAAACAAAGACAATAAGGTGAAAATGGTGAGAGACAAATTATACATTAATGGTGAGTTGTACAAACCAACAATGCAAGGTGAGCAATTTCGTGGAAACATTCGCTCAAACGGGGACACACAGAGAATACCATACCGTGAATCTTACAATCAAACAAATACAGACGCTTGGCGAAGGAATACATTCAACAGAACAATGCAACCACGTAATCCAAATATCGTGAGAAATGAGAGAACATATACACGTAAAACAACGAACGATACGGTTAACGCTAACAGAGTGGACAGTATCTCAACATACAACAGATATTCTGCTCTAGGAGAAAGTACTCCAGTTAGTCAACGAGTCACTTATGGCGGTAAGAAAAAGGCCACTTCTCCACTTGAGGACGGTGCGACATTCAAGAAGCAACACGTTGAGCAAAACACAGACGCTGATGAAACATTAATGGAAACTGAATTATTTTCGCAACAAACTATCACCCAAGAGTCGCCCTCTCTACTCGCGAACATCCTTGTTGATCCACCATCTACAAACATAACACTTCAACATTCACCTGTTATAACAATGCATGTTTCCCAGCAACAAAGGGAAGCGCCAATTGATGGTGAGGGTGATGTAGCTAAACGTTCATCAGTCTCAGATCAGTTGGACGGAGAAAACAGCGCCTAGCGGTTATTGGGAGACGGCTATTGTGCCACATATAGTAGTAATGGTCATGACAATGAACAGATTTCTGTAAATAGTAATAATATAAAAATTTTGTCGTTAAATGTTTGTGGGATTTTATCGAAACTTAATTGCCCAGAATTTATATCTTATATTAGCAAGTATGATATAGTAGGCTTACAGGAGATTAAAACTGATGACACTGATCAGATATGTGTTCCGGGCTTTGAAGTTCACATGTTCAGTAGGAAAAAACTGTCGAATTATCGTTCAGGAGGGATGGCTCTACTTGTACGAGAAAATTTAGCACCTTATGTCCAAATTGATACAAGTAATAAGTGTAAATTAGTAACATTTTTTACTATTTCAAAAGAAATATACGGCAGTCAGAACAGCATTTGCGACGAAGATCTAAAGTGTGGATTGGTCTATGTACCACCAAATGGCTCCAAATATTCGCATCCCGATCCTTTTTTTGAAATTCAGGTTGAAATGATAAGGTACTTTTCTAGTAGCAAACATTGTTTATTGTTTGGTGATTGGAACTCAAGATGTGGAATTTTAAAAGATTATATCGAGATTGATGAAGTTATCTCTGAACTATATGACTTACAAACATTACAAAATGAAGAGAATGAAATAGTTCGAAATTTTTCAATGTACAATGTACCGTTGGATAGAAATGTTAAAGATAATACTACTAACAATTATGGCAATCAATTTATTGATTTATGTAAGAATAATAATATGTTTCTTTGGAATGGTAGAATCAAAAATGAGTTTTACCATCCTAAATTGACATGCAAGGATGCTAGCACAGTTGACTATTTTTTATCCTCTTCATTTGTGTTTGAAAATATCTTAGATTTCAACATTGATGATTTTTGTTCTCTCTATTCTGATGTTCACTGTCCATTGTATGCAGTTTTGAAAACTAAAGGTTGTTTACCTGAAACCAAAGTTAAAAATGATGTTCAAAAACCAGATAAAATTAAGCTGTGGGACACGAACAAAACAGAGTTATTTTTAGAAAATATTGATCTAGCAAAGGTATCTGATATTGAAATGAAACTGGACAGAATGGTGGAGGCTAGTACTGTCTTACAAACTGATATGGACGATATAGTATCCAGCATTGCGTCTGTATTTAGAAATTCTTCTAAAGAATCATTTGGCACTGTTAAGCAGCGACTAAATGATAATAAAGCCCCAAAGAGAAATAAATACCCCTGGTTTGATAGATCATGCCAAAATATAAGAAATATATATCATAAAACAAGACAAGCATACAATAAACATAAAACACTTTACTTTAAAGAGCTTTTAAAATCCATAAGTAAAGAATATAAAAACACATTAAAACATGCAAGAAATAACTTTGATTCTGCTAAGATAGACACATTACGTAAATTGAAAAACGCGGACTCCCGGCATTATTGGAAAGTAATTAATTGTAAAAATGACCAATCACAACCTGCAGCACCTTTAAATGATTTTTTTCAATTCTTTAAATCAATAAATGAAAATCACAAGAATGAAAATGAAAACGAAAACGATAATGAAATAGAACATACTGCACTAAATGAAGACATAAATGGTCCAATAACAGAACAAGAAATCATTAAAGCGGTTAAAAGTTTAAAAACTAATAAAGCACCAGGCGTTGATGAAATTATAAATGAACAAATAAAATACTCAATAAATACCATGGTTTCTGTTTACATAAAACTCTTCAATACAGTTTTTAATACGGGTATAATACCTCAAGAATGGACAATCGGAATTATCAAACCGATTTACAAAAATAAAGGTGACCCTAACAAACCTGAAAATTATCGCCCGATATCACTCCTGAGCTGTCTCGGGAAATTATTTACATGTATTCTAAACAATAGACTAAATGAATTTGCCGAGAAAACAAATTTGATACATGAGACACAGGCAGGGTTTAGAAAGAACTTTTCAACCATAGACAATGTTTTTATTCTAAAACACTTAATTGATCTTGTTCTTTCAAGTAAGAAAAAGTTTTACTGCTGTTTTGTCGATTTTAAACAAGCCTTCGATTCAGTTTGGCGAGTAGGTCTATGGCAAAAACTAAGAAAAGAACATATCAATGGAAAATGTTTTGACATTATCAAAAGCATGTACAACAATATTAAATCAAAAGTTATGACTGCAGAAGGATCTACCCCGTTCTTTGACTGCCTTGTAGGAGTAAGACAGGGAGAAAATTTATCCCCTTTTTTGTTTTCTATTTTCCTAAATGACCTTGAACAATACTTAAGTGATAAAGTACATGGCATAGCCAGTGATATAGATGTAGATGGAGTACGCATATACCTAAAGCTTTTCGTATTATTATATGCCGACGATACGATAATTTTTAGTGATAACGAGCAGGATCTACAGAATGCTCTGGACAGATTTAAGGAATACTGCGATTTATGGAAACTTAATATTAATGAAAATAAAACGAAAATTTTGCTCTTTGGTAAGGGATCTGCTAAATGTAACTGTTCATTCAAAATAGGTACACATGTTATTGAACTTGTAAATGAATATAAATATTTAGGTTTATTGTTTACAAAAAGTGGGAGTTTTCATAAAACAAAATTGCAAATTGCTGCTCAAGCTAGTAAGGCAATGTTTGCATTAATTAGACGGATTAAAGTATTGTCACTTCCATATGATATACAAATAGACCTTTTCGAAAAAACAATAAAACCAATACTCTTGTATGGGTGTGAACTCTGGGGGTTTGGAAACTGTCAAATGCTAGAGAAGGTGCAACTTAAGTTTTACAAATACATTTTTAATTTAAAAACATCTACACCATCATATATGATATACGGAGAAACCGGTGTTACTCCGTTAATACTTAATATTAAAAACAGGGTTATTGCATATTGGACCCGACTTATTGAAAATTTATCTACAAATCAAAGTACAAAATTAGCATCAAAACTTTATGTCACAATATTCACACTACATTCCAAAAATAAAATTAAATCACAGTGGCTAGAAAATACTAAACAGTATCTTTGTAATACTGGCTTTTCTGGAATCTGGTACAGTCAAAGCTTTGTTAGTTCCAAATGGCTTATAAAAGCATCTTATCAAAAACTTAAAGATATCTTTATACAAAACTGGCACTCAGACCTTAACCAAACATCGGATTCCAGTATTTATAAATACATAAAACAAAACTTTGGCCGCAGTGGTTATTTAGACAAGTTGCCTAATTATTTTGGTAAAAATATTATTAAATACTTCACCCGAAATCATCGACTTCCTATTGAAACAGGCCGCTGGCATAATATACCTTACATTGAGCGGAAATGTATATATTGTACAGATATCGGAGATGAGTATCACTATTATCTTGTTTGTCCAACGTTTAATAACTTAAGATTGAAATATATTGATTATCAAACTAGAACGAGACCAAGTAAACGAAAATTAATGGAACTAATAACGCATAATAATATTGAAAAACTAAAAATTCTAAGTATATTTTGCAGCAAAATTAAGCAAACCTTTAAGGACTAGATCTATAGATTCTAAAATATTTTTAAATGTTTTCTAAAATTCATATCTGGCCCCATGCTTGTGAAGCGTTTGGTTTGAGTCTGGGATCGTTCTCGGGTCTTTGGTTGGTCAAATGTGAGCAGAATGCTCAAGTCTGACAAATCATGGGGTTGGGGCCGTCTCTGGCTTGTCTCGGATGCTTTATAGGCGTGGACCCAGTACATGTAAATGATTTAATACTAATTGTTTGAAATATACATGCTTTAACTCATTTACCCCTGAAACTTTTCATCGAAAATTCCAATTCCAAGATTAGTCTAGTCATTTTTTTACTATTTATGGTTGTTTTTAACAATTAATTTTCAAAATGACAAACAGTGTAGACCCTGATCAGAGAGCTCTTTAATGAGCCCTCTGATCAGGGTCTGCACTGTTTGCACAGGACAAGTGTAATCCTCATAGGTACACTGTTTGTAAATGACGAGTATACTCGTCGTCAGGGTTGAATGTGTTAATAATCATATGTTGTGCAGTTTTCTGGTAATTTGGCGCTATACATGCTTTAAGTCATTTACCCCTGAAACTTTTCATCGAAAATTCCAATTTCAAAATAAGTCTAGTCAATTTTTGACTTTTTTATGGTTGTTTTCAATAATAAATTTCAAAATGACAAACAGTGTAGACCCTAATCAGAGGGCTCCTTAAGGAGCCTTCTGATCAGGGTCGACACTGTTTGCACAGGACAAATGTAATCCGCATAGGTACTCTGTTTGTAAATGACGAGTATTCTCGTCGCCAGGGTTGAATGTGTTAATAATCGTAAGTTGTGCAGTTTTCTGGTAATTGGCGCTGTGGCACAGCCGGCGAGTTTTATGTGGGACAAAATATGGAATTGGCTGTTGTTGTGTATTCAGCGCTAGGTGGCCTGAAAACTGCACCATACACTAAATTCTAGATTAGATTATGACGTCGTTTTTTAAATACAAATTACGTAACATTTACGTCATAATTATGGAATGTATATAAACAGAGCTCCAGGTTGAATAGGGGGAGTAACTCAAAACGAATAAAGTCTTTATTTCTGCATTAAACCATGTGGTGTCACTACTCATTAGAATCGACTCTCCGAGACGATTCAGGTGGGTGGTAACATCAAGGGATTTGGTGCTGAAATGTGTATGAATGTTGGATTTGTTCAGTTTACTTCCTCTTATCTGGAGCCCTGGTATAAAACTATGTGTAGCCGTTTTCCCTTACATTGTTTACTTTTGTTGTTCAATGTTACTTTGAGTTATAATTATAATGCTAATGTTTCTCACTATCCGTGGGACTTATGCATATGTAAATAAAAGTTGAGTTGAGAAATTTAAAGATGTCACCAGTTTTTTATACATTCAATTTGCATTCATTTTAGTGGTCGCGTAAAAGAGAGGTTTTACTGTATTCAAATTTTCACATCTCTCACTATTATTATAGAATAAGTTAAACTTTGAGAGACAGTGCCTCGTGATGGTTACTAAACTATAATTGCCGAATAAATTTTACTACCACGTGCCAATACTAAAAAAGTAAAAAAGTAAAGTACCAGTTAAAGTCTACTTTCAGTCCGAATGACCGCTCAGCCGACTGTACATTTACCCCCTGATTATTGAGCCATCTTGCCTACAATATTGAGCACTGCTAACATATGGCGCTAAAGCAGCCGCAGTACCGGCTCAGACCCTCACAGGTACCCATTTTAACCCCTGGGTGGAGAGGAGCAATTCGCGGTACATGTCTTGTTCAAGGACATTCCTGTACATCATCAGGGATTCGGGAAAAATCCCCTAGTCAGACCGCTGGCCCGGCGGGGGATCGAACTCACGACCCCTGGTACCGTAGTCCAAGGTGTTAACCATTGGGCCACTACCGCCTACTTCCCGTGTTGTTATTATACTGTTGAGAGGAAATTATTATTTCCCAGTAAACGTGTTAATCCTAAAACAATTTCATTGCAAATATTTTAGAGCCAGATCAGACGCCGGGTAACCCGGCGCCTGATCAGACTCCAAAATATTTGCCACTCAGAGTAAAATATTCGTCAATATTTGCAAGAACATGTAATTTCTACATTTTATTTCAATACGTTTGCGTTTCGTTTTGATAGCATTTTCACTGTACATGTACAGTGGAGAATCTGTTATTCTTTCCCAATAAACGCGTTTACGCTAAAACTATAATTTACAGTGCAAACAGTTTGGAGCCAGATCAGACGCCGGGTAACCCGGCGTCTGATCAGGCTCCAAACTGTTTGCCACCAAGATAAACATGAATTATCAGAATTGTCCAAAAGTTGTACTTTTCTACGTTTTAGTGCTTTGCGTTTGCGTACGTTTGCGTTTAAACGGGAAAGAATAACAGATTCTCCACTGTATATAGAGTCGAATTGTTTTCTATGCACAAATTAAAATCTCAGCATAAGGCAATTACTGAATTTCTGATTTAGCAAAATAGATAGACACACTCATACAAACAGTGTAGACCGTGATAACGCAATGTGACATCCCATTTTGTGGCCTATATCTCTTAGGGCAAGCAAACTGCATGATTTAAATTAAGTTAATTATTATAGTGCTACCTCTACATGTATGTATCATCTATTTATTCGACCATATCCTTTCGTTGAAAGGACCTGCATGTGTGTATCTATTTATTCATTTAAAATAAACATGCATAAGGTAAACCTATAACATGCACGCTAATGCGTGGGCGCCTAGGGCGCATGAATGCATTTCAAAGCCATTAACCCTTGTCATGCTAAGCGCGATTTTACCAACATTTGCGTGACGCGGCGTCTGATCTAGATCCAAACTGTTTGGTGCTTATATTCAACTTTACTTCAGCTAAAACCTCGAAAAACTGATTTTGATGTTTTTTCGCACACGACATATTAAATGCAGACGACTATTCAGTATGATAAAGAGTTGATAAGACCTCAAGGTAATGAGGCTTTCATGAGTAGGCAATACGTCTATTTGAATTAACAACAGTAATGTTTATCTGCTTAAATCACTCATCCCTGAAACTTTAAATGGAAAACTCCAATCTCAAATTAAGTCGAGTCCATTTTTGATTATTTAGGGGTGTTTATTACAATATGTTGCAAATTGACAAAAAATGTAGACCCTGGGCAGAGGGCTCCCTCTGATCAGGGTCTATAGTAACTTGTTTGCTTAACTCTTTCCTCCCTGAAACTTAAAATGGAAAATCCCAGTTTCCATTTGAGTCTAGTCCATTTCTGACTTTTAAGGGTTGTTTTTGTCAATGTTTTGCATTATAACAAATAGTGAAGACCCAGATCAGAGGGCTCCTTACGGAGCCCTCTGATCTGGGTATTCACTGTTTGCATAGGACAAGTGAACTTTTCACATGTGTACTGTTTGAAAAGGACGCCTACATGCGGGACTAGGGTTCAAAGGGTTAAGACTAGTGTACTATTCACAGGTATGCTGTTTGTAAACGACGTTAATACTCGTCGCTAGAGATTTTGTGTTGAAGTAGATGTAGTGGCAATGTACAGTGGAGTAAACGTTATTCTTTCCCAAAAAACGCGTTTACGCTAAAACTATTATTTCCAATGCAAACAGTTTGGAGCCTGATCAGACGCCGGGTAACCCGGCGTCTGATCAGGATCCAAACTGTTTGCCACTCAGATTAATATAAATACACAATGTAGTCAGAATTGTCGAAAACTTGTAAAAAAGTACAAACGTAGAAAAGTACAACTTTTTGACAATTCTGATAATTCATGTTTGTCATGGTGGCAAACAGTTTGGAGCCTGATCAGACGCCGGGTTACCCGGCGTCTGATCTGGCTCCAAACTGTTTGTATTGTAAATAATAGTTTTAGCGTAAACGCGTTTATTGGGAAAGAATAACACATTCTCCACTGTATGAGCTGAGAAAAATTCTGAATTTTGAGCACAGAGTTCAGTTTTACTGAATGTACATGCAAACGCTTGATAAATAACAACCAGCGCGAACCTGCGCGAAATCACTACAGCGTATCCAAGTAATTAACGCAGGCGCGCGCATCAATTTGGACAGTAAACATCATTCGGGGGTTGTTTTTACAGGAGATGGGTGTATTTTGAAGCGCTCCGAAAACATAGTAGGGAGAGAGTACTACCGAACGGAATATAATAGAGCGGGGCATCGGGATATAATAGAGCGACCATCACAACCTTTACTTCTATATCAATAGAAAACGTACATTTGTTGGAGAATATACCTGAGAACTACTGTTTAATTCAGAAAGTATGTCAGTGTTGGAAGTAATTTTGGGTGTGGTTGCCATGGCGACCGTTGTTTTCGGGTGTTCTGCGCCGATTGGGGGTTACGTTGCGCCCACCCTAGGGAAAAAGGCACATTATTCAGACCATATTGTCATTGGTACGGTTACGAAGAGGATTTACCCTGACCCGGTTTTCGGCGATATGTATGGAAATATGACATACGGGGCCGACGTTTTTGTGAGGTGTACGTACAAGGGAGGTCCCCTAGGGGAGAGGATCGTAATACACGGGGCTGGTAAGATAATAAAGGGTCTTTCTATCCTTTTTTCACTAACCTTTTACCGTCTATCCATCAGTGCAAACTCGTAATTATATGAAGTGGGGATGTTATTCTTTCCAAATAAGCGCGATTATGCTAAAATAGTTATTTCCATTATAAACAGTTTGGAGACTGATCAGACGCCAGGTTACCAAGCGTCTGATCATTCTCCAACTATTTTGCCACTCAGTGTCAGTAATATAAATCGTAAATATTGCAAGAAGCTGTCATTTTCTACGTTTTATTGCAATGCGTTTTGTTTTTATATGTAAAATCGTGAAAGAATAACGTCTTCTCTATTGTATTCAAGTGACAAATACAGTAAAACCTCTCTATTACGACCACTAAATTATGTTAATTATTAGGGTGTTTACGATAGGTGACCGCTTAAATCAAGGTGACAGTGAAACAGAAAGCTCCTATAGGAGCTTTCTGTTTCACTGTCACCTTGCTTTAAGCTGTCACCTGTCTATTATACACTCAATTAACCTTCGTTTTAGTGATCGTAATAGCGAGGTTTTACTGTAATTAAGCATTACAGTTGAGAAAACGTTATTCTTTCCCGTTTAAGCGCAAACAAAACGCAAAGGCTTTGCAATAAAACGAAGAAAAAGAAAACTTTTCGACAATTCTGACTAGTCGTGTTAATCTGAGTGGCATGCAGTTTGCAGCTTGATCAGACGACGGGTTACCCGGCGTCTGATCAGGCTCCAAACTGTTTGCATTGGAAATAATAGTTTTAGCGTAAACGCGTTTATTGGGAAAGAATAACATTTTCTCCACTGTACAAGCACACAAAACAAAAGGCATTTTCATACAAAACAAATAATTAACAACAATGTAACTGTACCAACCATAATGCAGCAATTTGCAAGAACAAAAGTAGATCTTAAGCATCTGAAAAAGTGCACATGTTAAGCGTACAATCAAACGTGTTTGTAATGTGTGTCATCGCGCGACTTTGTTGTATTTGGATTGGCACAGCAAATTTTCATTTGCGAAATTCCACACAAAGTGGTATTGGATATTTGAAAATAAAGAAGTACGATATAAAAATTATTAAAAGGGTTAAAACTAAACAAACAAAACCGTTAATCTTTTGAAAGTTACATTTCAGTCCATTACCTCATAAATACTGATTGTACGCCTTTGATTTATTCCTTTACTGAAGAAAATACTCCCACTTTATATAGTTAGTAGTGGATACGCAATGTATGCAATAGTTACTATATTCTTGCAAATGGTGGTTTAAATCAGGTGGAGAGTAAAGCAGAATACGCCTTAACCCTTTACCCAAAAGAAGCGCCTTTTAGCGGATATGATTTATTCATCCGCTGAAGAAAATAGTTCCAATTTAATCAGTAATGAATATGTATTATAGGGAATATTTTCTATATTATAGCACATTATAGCTTAAAGCAGGCTGAAAGTAAAGCAGAATGCGCCCTAAGGCACATTCTGCTTTACTTTCAACCTGCTTTAAGTAGTCATCTATCTTAAGTACTATAAATAGGCTATCAGGTAAAGGGTTAAGGCACATTCTGCTTTATTCGGTACAGTGGAGGAAACGTTATTCTTTCCCGTTTAAACGCAAACGAAACGCAAACGCATTGCATTACAATGGGTAAAATAACAATTTTTTGACAATTTTGACGACATATATAAAATTTAGTGGCAAACCGTTTGGAGCCTGATCAGACGCCGGGTTACCCGGCGTCTGATCTGGCTTCAAACTGTTTGCACTGCAAATAATAATTTTAGCGTAAACGCGGTAATATATGTAAAGAACAACAATTTCCAACGAATGGCCTGTAATACCCTTTTTAAACCTAAAGTGTCTACTAAAGTAAACGTTACATGTAGCAGAAAGGGTAGACCCTAAAGTTTGCTTTATATTCCGTATATATGAACTGCTTTCTATGCTGTATGGACACACAATATAACGTCTTAAAAACCCCTGGTACATGTACATCTAAAAGGAAATCTTCCAGCAGGCAAATTGGAAGAGTTCATTTCAATATCAGGCTCCAAACTATTTGCCCCTCAGATTAACATGAGTAGTCAGAATTGTCGAAAGGTTGTCTTTTTCTTCGTTTTATTGGTGATGCGTTTGTATTTCGTTTGCGTTTAAACGGGAAAGAATAACGTTTTCTCTACTTTAGCTGGTATTATCTGGGGGGTCGAAATTTCTGCTTTTCTGCGGTTCCATCCTCGGATCGCAGTAAAAAAAATTAGTTGATTGCTGACAACAATTACATGGTGTGCAGAGGGTAAAATATCACAGACGAATTTTAAGCTGAAGCCGGGCAGACTGTAATTATCCCAAAACTAATTTTCCATAGCAACGAATGCAATGTGGTAATTATACGAAACATTGACGGTTTCCACTTTATTTTAAAGATACAGTGGAGAAAACGTTATTCTTTCCCGTTTAAACGAAACGCAAACGCATCACAATAAAACGTAGAAAAAGTCAACCTTTCGACAATTCTGACTATTCATGTTAATCAGAGTTGAAAAAAGTTTGGAGTCTGATCAGATGCCGGGTTTCCCGGCGTCTGATCTGGCTCCAAACTGTTTGCAATGGAAATAATATATTTAGCGTAAACGCGTTTATCGGGAAAGAATAACGTTTTATCCACTGTAACATCATTATCCTTCAAAACGGGATCTTATAGCCCCGTTTAATTTAAACATATTTTATTTCAAAATAGTACATATATTTTATAATCATACATAAACATACCTTATAGGATGAGAACGAAAGCAATGTTTGCCTATTAAGTTCTTCTCCCCATTTACTGCCGTGTGCGACTAAACTGGCGTAATTTGTGCAAACAGTGTTGATCCAGATCAGTCATCGACTTTCAAAAGGTATCTGTTTCTGACAGTTTGCTGCTCCATTTTGAACAAAACGAAACGCAAACGCATCGCAATACGTAAAACCTCTCTACTACGACCACTGGTTTTTGTTAAACATTAGGAATTAAGGTCAGGTGATTGCTTAAAACAAGGTGACAGTAAAACAGAAAGCTCCTGTAGGAGCTTTCTGTTTTACTGTCACATTGCTTTAAGTTGTCATCTGTCCTTTATACAATCAATTAGCCTTCGTTTTAGTGGTCTTAATAGAGAGGTTTTACGTGTAGATAATGATATCATCTTGCAAATGTTGACGAATGTTTTAATCTGAATGGCAAACGGTCTTGAGCTTGATCAGACTTTGGAGCCTGAACAGACGCTTGATTATTCGGCGTCTGAGCAGGCTCCAAACTGTTTGCAATAGAAACGAGGTTTTCAGCATACGCGCTCTTATTTGGAAATAATAACGTTTTCTACAACGAAACAATAAAGTGGAAGTAATACGACTATCCACGAGTTATGTTACATGCAGTTTTACCCTTTAACGTTCAAATTTATCGTGAGGTTTTACCCCTTCACTGTCACTGTGTCGTCTGCTTCAACATTGTTGTCTGCAATTTTGTTTTAACGTTGGATTAAAGGCAGATTGACTGACGTTATTTCAAAATGAGATTCGGAACAGTTTGGATCCTGATCAGGATCCAAACTGTTTGCAAATGTTAGTGTTGTCCGGCTTGGCATACAGTGAATTAAGTATTTCCCACCACTGTTGTTTACCCAAGACTTTCGCAAACAGTTTGGATCTAGACCAGACTCCCAGAACCCTAGTTAAATCAACAGTAGGGGGTCTATACCGCTTTCTTGTTTCTACACACTACTTATATACTAACAGTAGTAGTATGTGGAGCTTTCTGTGTTACTGTCACCTTGCTTTTAGCAGTCACCTGTCGTAAACACATACAAATAAACACAATTTAGTGGTCATAATATAGAGGTTTAACGGTATCTTTACTTAACTTTAAGCAGCCACCTACCTTAAAAACCTAATAACGAACACAAATAAAAGATTGTAATAGAGGAATGTTTCTGTATCTTCCATTAGAATTTGAAAATTTGACATGAAATTGCATGCAGACGACAACTTTTAACAAGACGAATAAGCTGGAAAAGAGCAATCAAGTGTCAGCTGAGGGTCTCCTACTGCTACTGGGCATTTTTTGTTGATACTCAGCAGGGTTGTTGACAATTTCAACCACTTATTTTTGTAAACATGAAGTGCGGACAGCACACAGTAAGGCTTGTACTTATCGCCTACTCCAAGTACGATGGATTTGTACGTCTATTTACACCGTATCAACTGAATGCACGATAAAGGTAATGTAGAAAGCTCCATAGGAACTTTCTGTGTTACTTTTATCTTGCATTAAGCCAGTGGTATGTATTTAAAGAGTTCGATTGTTATTGATTTGGTGTATACTATAGAATGAATTTATTGTTGATGTTCAGTGTTGTCTTCCTTATCGGCAACAATGGGTCTTTCCTGTCGTTACAATGATGTTAAGTAACTGTCTAATTGACCGTATATACAGTGGAGAAAACGTCATTCTTTCCCAATAAACGCGTTTACGTTAAATCTATTATTTCCACTGCAAACAGTTTGGACCCAGATCAGACGCCGGGTAACCCGGCGTCTGATCAGGCTCCAAACTGTTTGCCACTCAAATTAAAATTCATAATCAGGATTGTCAATAAATTGTCATTTTCTACATTTAAACGCAATGCGTTTGCGTTTCGTTTGCGTTTAAACGGGAAGAATTACGTTTTCTCCACTGTTTAGGCTGACAGTGCACTCTGTAGTGAATGTCATCATTATTTGTTTTGTCAAATACAGCGTTCCTTCTCTACAACCTCATCCAATGGGAGACAATAATTGTGTCCGTTGTTCGGAGGGAGTCGTTATAGGGAGGGAACTAACATTTGCAAACAGCTTAAATCCAGATCAGACGCCGCGTAACGCGGCGTCTGATCTGAATTCAAGCTGTCTGTCACTCGTTATTAACTTTTTTTCTGTCAAAAGTCAATAATGTAACTTTGAAAAAAGCAGCAGACGACAGTTATAAGCAGACGTTATTGCAGCAGTGAAAAGGTTGGACATAAATGTCTCGTTTGGGGAACAGTGGCAAGGGTCGTTGTAAGGAGGGATTCGTTGTTGGAAGGGTCGATGTAAGGAGGGAGCGCTGTATATAAATTATATTCTTCTTCACATCCTTCTGCTGTTTTCTCCTCCAGTTCCTCACCTTCATTCTTCTTCTCCTTCGCTTTTTCTCCTCCTGCTTCTTTATTGTTTTCTTTCTTCTTCTTTGTTCCTCTTTTCTTCCTCTTCTCTGCTCCTCAGTATTAATCTACCGACTATGTTAATTGTAAAACTTCACAATGACCTCTAACCCCCATGCAGTGACTGCTCACACCTGTTTGAATAGCTCAACCAAGGAGCAAACACCATTCTTTAAGAGATATATCTTTATGTTCCAGCCAACACGTTAGTAGTCGAGAGCTTCAGCCCTTTGATGTCCAACACATTCAAGCCAATTAGTGCTTCCGTCAATATTGTTAGAAACACTATCTTTCTAGCCTTTTCATCACAATAGGTGACGCAAAAAGTTTTAATCCTGACCAGAAACAACTGTACAGACCCTAGTACATGTACATGTACTTACACATGCGATGTCTGTCAAATGGTTCAATAAAGTAGTTACACGTAACCCATTTGCGCCCGGTGGATTCTTCCATGCTTATAGATTGGATTAGTTCATTTTTGGTGTAAGGGGATCTTGCCTAAATTTTCAGTTTATTTTGTTTTAAATTGAATGATATGGCGTCTGATCAGAGTCTACACTGTTTGTATATGTCACTTTTATAGGACGCAGTAGGAACAAGTGGATTGACACAGGCGATGTCAAAAAAAGGGTTCAAGAAAGCAGTAACAATTGGCGACGAAAAAGTTAAACTACATTAAAAACTTTCTAACGATCATTAGATGAAATTAAATATTTAAGCTGAAAGTAAAGTAGAGGGCTCCTTCCGGACATATGTTTGTAAATTTAGACAGTACAATAGTCCAGCGTTTTTTTTCCACCCAATTGGGAACGGGTCCGGTTCCCCTCAGATTGGGAATTTTTCTTGTCAGATTGGGAATTTTTCTTGTCGCGTAAACTTCAAATTGGGAAAAGAAACAAGTTGTGAAATGATGACAAAAAAAGAAATTGGGATGCTTATTTTATAATATATGTAGGCCTATATTGATCTTACTTATCAAGTAGCAATTATGCAGTTCATATCAACAGGCAATGCTAACACTAATAACAGAAATTCCCTTTTTTTCCACTGAAAATACTATTTTAACCATATTGCCAGGTCCCTTCTTTGAATTGGGAACGGGTCCTGTTCCAATTGGGAACGGGTCCTTTCCCGGGTACCGTCCAAAGAAGGAAAAAAACGCTGTGATCCCTCCCTACAACGACCCTCCCAACAACGACTCCCTCCTTATAACGATCCTTAATTGCTACAGTGCCTAAACAATACAATTATTTGTAACGCTTTTACTGCTGCAATATCGTCTGTCTAAAATTATCGTCTGCTGTTTTTCTCAGAGTCAGATAGTGGACATTTGACAGAAAAATACTTGATGTTGCGTGACAAACAGATTGAATCCAGATCAGACGCCGCGTCACGCGGCGTCAGATCTGGATTCAAGCTGTTTGCAAATGTAAGCCAACTTCCCTCCCTATAACGACTCCCTCCGAACAACACACACAATTGTTGTCTCCCATTGCATGTCGTTGTAGAGCAGGAGTGCTGTTTATTAAACAGTTAGAAGCCTTACCAGATGCGGTATACTGGCCGTTTGATAAGGCTCCAAACTACTTGCATAGAAATACAGTAAAACCTCTCTATTACGATCACGAAAAAAAGGTTAATGAACTAGATAAGACCAGTTATCAGAAGAACATAGTTACGTTCACCTTGTCTTAAATACTTGATAAATAACACATGAAAGTGGTCGTGCAGTGGAGAATACGCTTTAATTTCTATCCCGTATAAACGAAAACGAAACGCAAACGCGTTGCACTAAAATGGGCAAAAATGACATTTTCTTTACAATTTTGACTCATTTTGAACTTAGTGTAAACAGTTTGGAGGCTTATCAGACGCCGGGATATTTTATTTTTACGCGTTTTGAAAGAATAACGTTTTCTTCACTGTAAAAGAGGTTTTTACTGCATATGCAAATCTAATCGGTTAAACACACATGCGTTTTTTGGGGGAAAAGTAACGGTCTCCCCACCATACAAAGTAATTAGCAAGAGAAAGCGTAGGCCCTGACGAGTCAAGGTTTTTGCGATTTATCATCTTTTCCATCATTTTTATTTTAGTTTGTTTTGCTACAGGGGCGAAGACGTTATTCATTCCCCGTTTACACGGAGCGAAATACAAACGCAACACAAAAAACTGTAGATACAGTGGAGAAAACTTTATACTTTCCCACTTAAACGCAAACGAAACGCAAACGCAGTGCACTAAAATCGAAAAATAAAGATCTCTAGCCAATCCTTTAGAAAGCCTATGTAAACCCCGTATGACAGAAACTTTTGTAGGGGGAGCTAGACTCGCACATCATTCAGAACTTATGATCCCAATAGGCTCGCCCTAGCCAAAAATTGATAAACAGTCAAAATTAGGCATGCCGTCGTTACTCATATAGTGGGGATGCTGTTAATTCCCCCCGTTTATCGAAACTAAACGTAAAGGTAATTTTTAAGCAATAAAATGAAAAAAAAATTGTTGAAAACTCGTATGATTTATATTTACCTCAGTAACAAACAGTTAGTAGTCTGATCTGACTCCAAACGGTTTGCAATGGAAGTACATTAGAACCTTTCCATTACCACCATTAAACTGAGTAAGTAGGTATTTACAACAGGTGACGGCTAAAAGCAAGGTGACAGTAAAACAGAAAGCTCCTGTAGGAGCTTTCTGTTTTACAGTCACCTTGCTTTATATAATCAATTAGCCTTCTTTTTAGTTGTCGTAGTAGATGCAGGTTTAACTGTTGTTTTAGCAAAACGCGCTTATCTGGACAGAATGATGTAGCTTGACTTTAAATCTACATTCCAGTTACAGCAACAAAAAAACCGATGGAGTGACAAAGTATGTCAGCTATGTTGTGATCCCTGTCACTCAGGTAACTGTCAAAGTTTTACTGCAAGACATGTGCGGATCTATCAGATTATTTATTTGACTCATTTTAAAATTAATTTTACAAATTAACTATAACAATTTTATAATCTGGGTAATAATATTGAAATAATTTCCATGTTTTCCATGTAACTCCATAATGTATCATGTTTATTGTGAATGTAATTATTTGTCTTTTCTTGCTTTGTAGGTTCATTTATATAATTTCATGTGAAGTGCTTTTGAGCGCACACCTCTTGTGTGAAAAGAGCGCTATATAAATCTGGTATAATAATAAAACAAAAATAATCTCCTCTCACTTATAACGAAATTGGATAAAACGAAATACTTGATACAACAAGATTTAACCGCAATCTCTAACTAATGCATAGTAAAATGGGCCTGATGAAACGATATTTGTGTATAAAGAAAGAACTCACGACGACCCCGAGGACGTCGTTATATGTGAACTTCACTGTAAATCTAAAAATGCATTTTGTCCAACCTTCCCGGGTTTGGTGGGTGTTCCAGATTCTCACCCATCTGGATCCGCATATGGTTGAAAATGATGGCCAAGTATACACCGAACTGTCCCCATGAATAACTGGCAAAACACGCAAATCTATCATGCCTTAACAGTGATGCCGTATTCATAAACCGAGATGTACAGTCCTCCCTTTCTACAACGACACCCAAGGGGAGACGCAGATTGTGTGTGTTGTTCGGAGGGAGTCGTTATAGAGAGGGAAATTGAAGACTTGGCTTACATTTTCAAACAGCTTGAATCCAGATCAGACGCCGCTTTACGCGGCGTCTGATCTGGATTCAATCTGTTTGTCACTCGTCATTATATTTATTCTATCAAAAATGTGCATTTAAATGTAATTTTGAGAAAAACATTAGACGACAAATCTAAGCAGACGGTATTGCAGCCATGAAAAGGTTGGTCATAAATGTCTTGTTTGGGGAACAGCGGAAAGTGTGGTTGTAAGGAGGGGGTCGTTGTTGGGAGGGCCGTTGCAGAGAGGGAACACTGTATTAGGTACATTTTTGCAAATTACAGACAGGGGTCGCAGGTTCGAGTGAACTCCTAGCTTGTTAGCGGTAAAACCATGATAACATTTGCTTACAATCTGGATCCGTCTCGTCAGGACTCAAACTGTTTGCCACTGACATTCTGACCCTGTTTTGAAAATATTATTTACGAGTATACAGTGAAACCCCTCTAAACCGGACATGTGTGGGGACAACATAAATGATCGGTTTAGAGGGGTTTCCGGTTTAGATGGGTTTTAACCCGTATCTCGTTTCTAGTATGGAAGATAGTTGATCACTTAAAGCAGGTTGAAAGTAAAGCAGAATGCGCATTAAGGCTCATTCTGTTTTACTTTCAACCTGCTTTAAGCTATCATCTGCTAGAAGATAGAAACTATTTCTGATGATACATATTCATGAATGTTTTTTCTTCAGTATAGGTATAAATCAAAGGCGTAAAAAGGCATATTTATGGTGTAATGGGTTAAAATAAAAAAAGGATGGGAACGGGACCAAAGTGTTTGTCCGGTTTAGAGAGAATTCCGGTATTTAGAGGTTCCGGTTTAGAGGGGTTTCACTGTATTTATTTTTAGAACAGTAGCAGACGACAATCGTAGCAGACGAAACAATAACCCAGCATGCAAATAGCTAAGGACAATAATATTTGCTGTCCGTTTTAATAATGATCAATCAAAATTCTACCCTCAAGACAAGTCAGCGAATCTTAGTCTTTCAGAAACTTCAAGTAAGGTAAAATAGACCGAAAACGTCGCCGTGTTACGTGGTCTAACGCGTGTACCCTTTGTTAGTTCACCTGAGCCAAAGACTCAAGATGAGCTATTTTGATTGACATTTGTCCGTCGTTGTCCGTCGTCGTCAACAACTGCTTAAACCACCCATGTCCCCGTAGAAAGCTTCAGTCAAAGCATGCAACATGCTTTTTAACAGTGAAGATGTCTAGGCAAAGAAGCAGTCAAGCGATTTATGTGAGGCTGGTACTTTATATTTGATAGTTTGGTTGGTAAACCCTTGGAAAAAACCCTTGAGTGTGATTATGTAAGGGCCTCTATAGAAAACTTGAGATTGCTAACATTGGCTGAGCTCATGTTGCTCATGCTTTACAGTTATTTTCTCGCCTAGTGAGAACAATGAGGGGGGATCAGTGAATGGACTGGGTTAATGTCTTTAAAATGACATCTTCTCATTTACTGTTTGACAGATTTCAACCAAACTTTACAGGAATGTTCCTTGGGTCAAGCTCTTTCAAATGTGTTCAAAAATTAAAAACAATGCAGAACTGTCACAGTGGTTGCCATGGTAACCCAAGTGAAAAAACAAGGATACCTTAAAATCTTCTTGTCAAAATCTACAAAGACCAGATCTTAGATAGTTGGTACATATCATCATCTACATGTCCTGTATTAAGAAAAAATGTCCATGTGGCCAAAATTGGCCTCGCCCCGGGGATCACAGTTTTGACGCTGTGAGTTCGAATCCCAGTAGGGTCGTTCGGATTTTGTATGTGGGGAAGCCTTCCAACTGGCTTGCGGAAGGTCGGTGGTTCTACCATGTTGCCGATTTGTGTCTGAAACAGTGCATAAAGGGCTTCTGGGGTCTTCCTCCACCTGTAATTAGCTGGACGTCGCAATATGACTGAAAACTGTTAAAAGCTACGTAAAATCAAAACAAATCAAATAACAGTTTTTCATAGAGTTACATAGTGAATTTTTCAAACACCTTCTTCTCTAAAACTTATATGATCAGAGCTGCGAGATTTAGTATGGTGACACTCTAGATGTTCTTTACCAATAATGAAGAAATAAGTTCCGGTCAGTTGCATATCTAGGTCACAGGAGCTAAAAATAGATTTTTTCAATGAAAACTTAAAAATCTTCTTGTCGGAATCCTTAACTCACAGAGCTTAGATATTTGGTACATAGCATCATCTACCGGTCCTCTATCAAAATATTCAAATTATTCCTCTGGGGTAAAAAATGACCCCGTCCCGGAACATAAATCGTTCTCTCCATTTTTTCAGCCATTCTCATGTAGGCGAAATATGGACCATGGGCCTCTTGTTTAAACCCAGGGTCCAAGGTTATCAAGCTTTTCAGTTGAATCTAAAGTCGTTCTCAAACATTTGATTGGTCAGATTTGAGCCTAGGCTCAAATCTGACCAATCACATGCTTGATAAAACACTCAGACTCAGCTGAAATGCTTTATAACCTTGGACCCTGGTTTAAGACAAAATTTGGTTTTCAGTTCCTGTCAACTGACGTTGTCTTTTTATTTTCGTTCTAGGGGTAATACCTGGTCACTGCACATCGAAGGAACTGGAAGCTGGTAAAGAATATATACTGATGCTGGATTCCCCAGACGAACAGCGCAATACGTATAGCCAGGCCTACACGGCCGAGACGTATAGTGACAGAAAAATGAACAAGTATCTCAATATATGCGGCCTGGAAATGAATTACGCAATGGGTAAGACACCAATTGCAGTTTTCGTTGTCTTTCAATCGTTTTTAGGACTCCAGATAAACCTCTCTATTACGGACACAAAATTATGTTATTAAAGCAATGTGAAAGTAAATCAGAAAGCTGCTTAAGCAGCTTTCTGTTTTACTATCACTTTGCTTTAAGCTGTCACCTGTCTTTTATAAATAAATACTCATTTTAAAGTTGTATTTATAGAGGGTTTTCGCTGTAATCTTTTGTACAGTATAGAAGACGGTAGTCTTAACAAATAAACGCTTTTATGCTGAAACAATTATGTCCACTGCAAACAGTTTTGAGTCTGATCAGACTCTAGGAATTCTGGGGTCTGAGCAGGCTCCAAACTGTTTGCCTTTTTTACATAAATCCTTTCAACCCTATACAGTGGAGAATGTGTTATTATTTCCCAATAAACGCGTTTACGCTAAAACTATTATTTGCAGTGCAAACAGTTTGGAGCCAGATCAGACGCCGGGTAACCCGGCGTCTGATCAAGCTCCAAACTGTTTGCCACCAAGATAAACAAGAATTATCAGAATTGTCCAAAAGTTGTTCTTTTCTACGTTTTAGTGCTTTGCGTTTGCGTACGTTTGCGTTTAAACGGGAAAGAATAACAGATTCTCCACTGTAGCTCTCTGTAGAGATTACTAATGCAAACAGTGTAGATCCCAATCAGAGTCTGCACTGTTTGGTAATTTCATTTGTTTTTGTTGTCATACCAACAATGTTCTAGTAGACAGATTCAAATTAATTGTACTTGAAGAGTAAAAAAATATAAATACCCACAAGAGAAATTTAGGGTTGAAAGGGTTAAGATGAGTCCTAAAAAATTACCAAAAAAACCCATCATTTGCATTGCGCTATGTTCCGTCTCGTTTAACCCTTTCCTCCCTGAAACCTCCAATGGACGATTCTAGTTTTCAATTTTGTATAGTACTTTTTTTACTTTTAAGGGTTGATCGTTACAATATGTGTCCAAATGACAAACAGTGTAGACCCTGATCAGAGGGCTCCATATGAAGGCCTCTGCTCTGGGTCTACACTGTTTGCATAGGACACGTGAACTCCTTTTAGGTACGCTGTTAGAAAATGACGCATATATGCATGACTATGGTTTAAAGAGTTAAAATACGGATACGTGACTTGTACGAGTCGATTTATTTATTTGTTATTGTACGTGTATTTGAAAATTTGTTTGGAAGCCCTATCTGACGCCGAGTTAACGGATTGCAAGTCAGATTGAAATAATCTTTCCTGCTTTACCGTAGTCTTGCTTTAGGCTGCCATCCATCTTTTCTACCATGAGTGAGTCTTCAGTTGAGGTTGCCGTAAAAACACCGTAAATGAGCCCTCTGTTGGAGTTGTCGTAAAAGTTTGACCTTAGTGTACAGACTGTTAAATTGGGAGTGAGCGATGTAATGGGCGAATACCTACGGCAATAACACAAAACAGAAATTCTCGCTAAAATGCATTTACCGGCATCCGCCTACGATAATAAAGGATAAACACATGAATCCTTTGTACATAAACAATTTAGACAGCGCACACTGCCTAAGTTCACCGAACAGGTTAACCTTAAGTTCACCATACATTTTCCATACATTCTCCGTTTACGACATCTCAGAAACCATGTTTTCCCGAAATTAACGAGGCTGTTGATTTAAAAGGAGCTTTCTGCTTTACTATCATTGTATATTTAAAGCTATAATCTGTTTATAACAGTATCTATGATGTGTTTGCTGGTTGTCGTAAACGAAAGATCCAACAGTTGCAAAAATGAAGTTAAGGTCAGACAAAACAAGACTGAGGGGAACAAATGTCAAACGTCAGGTGGTACTAAATTGTGAGAAAAAGAAAGTTCACAAGGCCACTAGAGGTTTCCTTAAGTGTTTTACAGTTGGGAAATATTGCTGGCTTAATCAAAACCAAACGCAAACTCATACAATAAATTGTAGAAAATAAGCAGTTTATTTTCATGAACAAAGACCCGCATATTCTAGACTACTTTTCTTAGCGTCGGAATGATTTTCGTGTTAAGCGCCTGCCATTTGCATTAAGATATAATTGAGTTTAACGGTGAAAATTTCGTTATTCTTTCCCGTTAAAGCCGCATTGTGCTTTTGAGAAACCTGCATAAAACGGTTGTTTGGGGTCCCATTTGAACTACGTGGGACGTGATTCTTTCACAAAAACCGGTTTTATCTAAGTAATTCGCTTTTTAAATTTTATTTATAATATTTTTGTGCTAGCACCAATTAAAAAGCCTCCCTTGTGAATGGAAAGAAGGACAACTCTGTAAATACAGGGCTCCAGATAACGGAAGTATTTCGAAAACTTAAATCTTTATTCCTGCTTTTAAACCCAATGGTGTCATACTCATTAAAAGTGTCTCGAATAGACGGTTTAATCAGTAGTAACACCATAGCATTCGGTGCTGAAATGAGTGAGAAAATGTTAGATTGGTTCAGATTACTCTCGCTTACATGTTTAGCTGGAACATCTGGATAACCCTTATTCTGCTGCACAGACGTCTGCTTCGACATTGTCGTCTGCAAAATGTGTTCAGTTTAGATTTATGCATTGTTTTAATTAAACAAACCTTAAGACGAGTGTCAAATAGTTTGGATCCAAATGAGACGCCACGTTACGCGGCGTCTTTTTAGATTCAAATAGTTTGTAAACTCCGTAAAGTAGGCACAGGGTTAAACACTATGAGATTCAATAACAACGTGTACATATCTTTCGTTGTGGGTAAACGGTCAAATAAACTATTGAGAATGTCTACCTAGAGCTTGCTGAAAATGACTGTTTCGGCCTTGTCCGCTCTCTAACTCAAACATTTCTTTTTGGATCTTCACCAAACTTGCTACAAATGTTAGTATAGAATCTAGGTCAGGTTTAATAACTAGCAAAATCGCATAAGGCATGTCTGAGTTATTGCTGAAAAATGCTAAAACAGTCAGTTTTTAATACATTAAGGGCAAAAACTCAGATATGCCACATGCGATTTTTGTAATAATCAAACTAAACCTAAATTTTATATACTTAAACATTTTCAGCAAGTTTAATGAATATCCGATAAAAACTGTATGTGTTAGAGTGCAAAAAGTGACTGAAACCGTCATTTTTCATTAATAAAAAGGCAATAACTTAGATATACCTTATGCGCTTTTAGTAGTAATCATACTAAACCTTGATATTATATCAATAAATATTTTCAGCAAATTTGGTGAAGATCCAATAAAACATATTTGTGTTAGAGAGCAAACCTTGCTGAAAACAGTCATTTTTTAATACATAAAGGGCAAAATCTTAGGTATGCCACATGCGATTTTAGTAATAATCAAACTAGACCTGAATTTTATATGAATAAATATTTTCAGCATGTTTGGTGAATATCCGATAAAAACTGTTTGTTTTATAAATTAACAGGCAATAACTCAAAAACACCTTATGCAATTTTAGTAGTAATCAAACTGAACCTTGATTTTATATCAATGAACATTTTCAGCAAGTTTGTGGAAGATCGGATAAAAGATATTCGAGTTAGAGAGCGGACAAAAAAGTGTGATAGTCTAACTGACTGATGGATCGACCGTCGAAGGTAATTGCGGTTGCACACGGTGATGTTGACTCCGGCTGTATCACGTGATACTAAGCCGTGTGGTAAGGTTTATGGCAGACGCTCTATTTTCGGTTTGTTATGATTTTAAATCGCCCTTTTTGGTGATTAAGGTCCGTCTTCATCATTTCATAGATCAGTTTGGCCCATTAGAATGTTCAAACATTATTATTAACCGTTATTGTATTTCAGACATTATGAAAAGTTCTGAAAACACAATGGGACTTTAACGCAAACGTATTGCGATAAAATGTATAAGGGACAACGTCACGTTTGAAATAGCATAACCATTATTTCCCCCTAGAAGCGTCTGTAATAAAGTGGATAATAAATTATTCTCTCTAAGTAAACGTGTTTATGCTGAAAAACAACATATATCGATTGCAAAGTGTTTGGGACCAGATCAGACGCCAAGCAACCTGTTTGCTATTCCGATAAAAATACCATTTCTACATTTCATTGTATTGCGTCCAGTATCGTTTAACCCTTTCACTCTCAATGACGCCTTATTTTAAAGCGCGTTTGCAAACAGTTTGGGTCCTGATCAGACGCCGCGTAACTCTTATCGATATTTATTAAGTCATACAACCTAAAAATCTAACTTTAAAAACGTGTCTTGCAGACAACAATACTAAAGCAGACGACAATAAAGCGGTGAAGGGGTACAAATCTTCCGAATAATTTGACCATGAAAGGGTAAAACGCTGTAAACCAGGAAGGGGTGTTCATTGCAAACAGTTACATGTTACCCTTTCATGATCAAATTATTCGGGAATTTTTTACCCCTTTACCGCTTTATTGTCGTCTGCTTCTATTGTCAGGAAGACACGTTTCAAAGTTAGATTTAAAGCTGAATGGCTCAATAAATATCGATAAGAGTGTCAAACAGTTTGGGTCCTGATTAGACGCCGCGTTACGCGGCGTCTGATCAGGACCCAAACAGTTTGCAAACGCGCGTTTTGGCGTCATTTAAAGTGAAAGGGTTAAACAGTTGGAGCCAGATTCATTTTTATATGAGTTTTAAGATTTGTTTTATATGAGTGTCTAACAGTTAAACATTTTTTTGCTTTCAGAGGGTGGTATGATAATGAAACGAAGGGTCTGTCCAGATGCACTAAAACAGCATAACTGCGAGAGATTTGATCCAAACAAGGTTAAACCGAAATCAAGAGGTAAGTACATGCAGTCTAGTTCGTTTCTTAACTAGAATATCATCGAAGGTGCGGTTTTCTTGTAATTATTTTAATCATAACGACTTTATTTACTGTTGATTACATATTTGGTAACAAAAATATTGAATTGTCAATACGACATTGCTGCCAATTTATTTTTAAATTTTCTATTTTTCAAGCGCGATTCCTAAAAGCAGGTTGAAAGTAAAGCAGACTGCCCCAAAATACACATTCTGCTTTACTTTCAGCTTGCTTTAAGGTACTTTTTTCTAGTTTACGCCTGCGCATTGCAATGGATTTTATTACCTGTAGATATACAAGAGTGATATAAAGAGGTTACATTGTTTTCTTTTCCACACAGCAGAATATTTCACCAGAAATAGCAAACAGTATAGATCCTGATAAGACGCCGCGTGACGCGGCGTCTTATCAGGATCTATACTGTTTTCTTATGTCTACTTTAGTAGACACTGGGTTTCAATGGGTTTATGCAGACAAACCTCAGACTGAACCCCATGCTGAGCTCTAAAACTTTCATGTTTGATCATGGCATAAAGGATGTAGTTATTTACTCATCATTAATGTGTGGCTAATTATTTTATTACTGTATACATGTTCTATGATATGCGATTAATTAACATTTAGTGGAAACTTGGTATTTGTTTTTTAACGTTTCTGATGTTTGATGTAAGTGGTGCTTTATGAAATTAGTTAAGGCACTAATACCGATAGGATATAGGACAGACATTCTTAAACATATTACTTCATAGATACTTTTTTTTCGCATTTATTTATTCCTCCTATGAATAATATAGTTCCTATTGAAAATACAATCATGAATGTGCACCATACAAAATATGACTATAGTCTAGCATGTGATACTTTAATGTAGGATAAAGTAAATAGAATGTGCCTGCTTTAAATGGCTCCCATCATCAAAACAAGAAACATACGTTGGGGTAAAGAGTTAAGGCATTCAGTAAGACAGTCCGTAAGGTAGTCAGCAAGACAGTTCTGTAAGGCAATATATAAGACAGTCTGTAATGCAATACATCAGACAGTTTGTAATGCATTCCATTTGGTAAGGCAATGTATAAGAGCATTTGTAAGGCATTTTATTTGGTAGGGCAATATATAAGACAGTTTGTAAGGCGATATATAAAACAGTTTGTAAGGCATTCTATTTTGGTAAGGCAATATATCGTCGGTTACGTTCGAAAAGGACGTATATACAATTCTGCAAAAAATGCCATTGTGGATTTTTCTTATTTTCAAATACATATATTTTCCTGCTTCGAATGTGATAATATCGGTATTGATAACCAATAAAGACGATGAGATATAGTCACATGAGCAAATCTTGTATTTCGATTGGTTCCAATATTTAACCGGTCAAAAAAGGTCTTATATGCAATGAAAAACCGCCGGATACTGATGTGAAACAAGTCGTGTCATCGACATCATAACAAACCATTAGAGTCTGTCTTCGACTGTAATTAGTAGCCATTATCTCAACCATTTGAATGCAATATGCAAACCATTTGAAATATGCGACAAAGATAATACAAAATCATATTTTTTTATAACTGAAATTTAGCTGTTTTTCCATATATGACCGGTCACAAAGGTCATACATGTATATGCAAAGTAACAAGTGACATGAAAAATAGTTTTTTGTGTCTCCTGAAAAGTTGGAGAGTTGTGCATTTTCGTCCTTTTCGAACGACACCGACGATATATAAGACAGTTTGTAAGGTATTCTGTAAGGCAATATATAAGAAAATATGTAAGGCATTCTGTAAGGCAATATATAAGACGGTGTGTATGGCAATATATAACACAGTTTGTAAGGCATTCTATTTGATAAGGCAATATATAAGACAGTTTATAAGGCATTATGTAAGGCAATATCTAAAACAATATGTAAGACATTTTGTAAGACAATATATAAGGCATTCCGTAAGGCAATATATAAGACAAGACTGTAAGGCAATACATAAGACAGGTTGTAAGATATTCTGTATAATCATATAATACAGTCTGTAAGGTAAAACATCAGACAGTATGTAAGGCATTCTGAAAGGCAAAATATAAGACAGCATGTAAGGTATTCTGTAAAGCAATATTAAGGCAGTTTGTAAGGCATTCTGTAAGGCAATACAAACGACAGTCAGTAAGGCAATTATATGACAGTCTGGAGGGCATTCTCTAAGGCAAAATATAAGACAGTCTGCAAAACTACATAAGGCAGTTTGTAAGGTTTTTTGTACGGCAATATATTAGACAGCTTTTAATGCAATATATACAGAATATAAGACAGTTTGTAAGCCACTATGTTAGGCAATATATAAAACAGTTTGTAAGGCAGTACATAAGACAGTATGTAAAGCAATACAAAAGACAATTTGTAGAACAATACATTAGAAGTATGTAAGGCATTCTGTAAGGCAATATATAAATCAGCCTGTAAGGTTGTATATAAGACAGTTTGTAAGGCATTATATAAGGCAATATAATTATAAGACATTAACTAAAGTACATGTATTCTGTAAGGCAATATATAAATCAGCCTGTAAGGTTGTATATAAGACAGTTTGTAAGGCATTATATAAGGCAATATAATTATAAGACATTAACTAAAGTACATGTATTTTGTAAGGCAATATATAAATTAGCCTGTAAGGTTGTATATAAGACAGTTTGTAAGGCATTATATAAGGCAATATAATTATAAGACATTAACTAAAGTACATGTATTCTGTAAGGCAATATATAAACCAACCTGTAAGGTTGTATATAAGACAGTTTGTAAGGCATTATATAAGGCAATATAATTATAAGACAGTAACTAAGGTGTATGTATTCTGTAAGGCAATATATAAAGCAGCTCGTACGCGTATCACGTGACACCGATAATAACATTTTAGTAGGAAAATGCTTTTTTCTCTACCTCCACATACAGCAGGGCTGCCATTTCTCCGGATTTTTCCTAAATCTCCGGATTTTTCTCACTACATGGTTTCTTAAAGCAGGCTGAAAGTAAAGCAGAATGCGCCCTTAGGCGCATTCTGCTTTACTTACAGCCTGCTTTAAGTAGTCGCATGTAAAAAAAAAACAAGAAAAGGCTATAGGGTAAAGGTACGATTCGTAAAATCGCACTTGAAAATAGCAAATTTGGAAATCTTAGGATTTTTCATGTCAACTTATGGCAGCCCTGATACAGTGTCTGTGAGAGGCTCGATATAAAAATGTTTCCAATAATTTGGATTTAGACTAGATACATATACCGTGTTATACGGTCTGATCAGATTCCAAACTATTTGAAAATCGTTTGTTCGGTCAAAATTTTAAAAATGTAAACACATTTTTTTAAAAAAAAAGAGCGATTTCTGTTTGTGAAATGATTAACTTACAGCTGCATTTTTACACAAAGAAAGTTGAAATAGTCTGCTTACAGAACGCATCTGTTAATATCGTCAAATATTCAGAGTGTTCCGAATGAAGATTGTTTACACATGCAACTACCGGAAGTGCATGTATATGAGAAATTATTTCGAGCGTGCATCCTTGAAATAATTAGAAACCATTTCTTCTAAGAGTACTTAAAACTTAATTTATAAAGCCGCTAATGTAAACAACTGTTCCAGGTTTTTAATTAGCTTTTACCTCCTTTCATTTAGGTAAGTTGCCGTCGGCTTATATCATGTCTGGAAAAGTTAAGAAGCTTTATGAAAGAAAATACCGTCTGTGCAGCAAAATCAGGCTCCGGCATTTATGGTGTCTTGGTTAGATCCAAATTACAGTTTAACTTCAATATCTCGAACTCGCGCTTAACTCGAATTTTCCAGTGATTCTACAGTTAAATTTCATTATTTCATTTTTTCTACCTCGCTTAACTCGAACATATTCATATTTTAAAGTTAAAACGTGACTTAGCTTTTTTACTTTGAAATATGAATATGGTTCGATATACAATGTATCGACGTTAGACTGTATTGAAAAGAGCATTTTAAATCAGAACCTCGAATTTTGTCTGAAACGTTACACTGACATTCTACCGTCTGCTAAAAAATTGTCGTCAGTATGATCTAGGGAGAACAAACTAACCCATTTATGCCCAGTGGATTCTTCCATGTTTATATAGTTGATAAGTCCATTTTTTATCAAAGGGATGCCTGGTCAAAATTTTCATTTTCATGTTGTTTTATATTAAAAGTCCTATCAGCAAACAGTGTAGACTCTGATCAGACGCCGCATAATGCGGCGTCTGATCAGGGTCTACACTGTTTGCATATGTCCCATATATGGGATTGTGGGCACAATTGGGTTAAGTTGTTTATTGTGAAACGTTTTATACAAGTTAAACTAGTTTGGATCCATATCAGAAACTTGCCGTCTGATCTGGATCCAAATTGTTTGTCAACTGTCTTTAAGTTTCTTCCATTTTTGCATAAACGCGTCTATTGGCAAAGAAGAATGTATTCTCTACTGTAACTATTCATCTTCATTAAATTACTTTTTCAAAGCAGTTTTGCTCTAGATCAAATCCGAATAATTCGACGTCATAGAAGAAACGTTACTGTTCATCATTCTGTTTTATCACGATTTCTTGATTCAAAGACCCAAGAATAAGAATTTATTTTTATATAAAAGCAGACGACAATTTATTTTTAAGCTCTCTTTATCACAGGAATCTCAGGGTTAGTGTTTATACTTCATAATTCGAACTCGCTTTAGTTCGAACATACCGATAGTTTCCAAGTTTAAACGTGGCTTAGCCACGTCTTAACACGGAAATACGGCTATGTTCGACTTAAGCGAGTTTGAGTTATCGAAATTGAACTGATGATTTAATGGTAAGTTTGATTTAAGCGAGTTAGAAGTATCGAGATTCGACTGTAATTCCAAAGTATTGACTAAAGCCCGGTGGGTGGAGGAATGATTCATATTGCGTATAGTTTGCCATAGTACATACAGTCACATCTCCCTACTATTGCCACTTAAAACAGTTTGGTGTCGGGTACAGACGTTGTTTACAAGCAAGATGAATGACAAACAGAAAGCTCATAAAGGAGAGTTCTGCTTTACCTACAACTTGCTTTAAGCTGTCACCTTTAGTTTGTACCATACGCATTTACATTTTAGATGACGCAGTCGCATGAATTAACTGTACCGGTAAAGTTGATCTCTCGTAGGAGGAAATGTTTAGAATGTCTGGATAAGATCAGAAATGTTCCGATTAGAATAAGCATTATTGAAAGAAGTCCTACCTAGACTGGTTTAGCCCTTGAACTCCCCCAAACTTCAAATGCAATTCCGGTTTCCAATTTAGTCATGCCCATTTTTAACTATATTAAGGGTAATTTTGTCTATATGTTGCAATATGATAAACAATGCATACCCTGATCGGCGAGCAACTTTAGGGACCCTCTGATCTTGGTCCACACTGTTTGCATGGGATGGTCTCTAAACATGCACACAGTTTGTAAAGGCCGAGTATACTCGTCGCTAGTGTTGAATAGGTTAAGACCAAGTAATTATTTTCTCATAACTTATTACACACGTGCAGAGTTGTCTATATTTTAATCATCCACATTGAAAACACAGGCTTGCCTGATCCTGTGAATTATGGCATATCCAATGGAAGGTCGACTGGCAAAATTAAACTGAAAAGTGAAAATAATGAAATAAAACGAAAATCAGATTGAAACTATAATTTTATGTTTTATAAAAACATGTTGTTCGTGACATTCCTACTTAACTATGAGCAGTTTCCTCAACTAATTTAGGACATGTTTATGTTGCTACTTAATTATTGTATTTAAGAAATGAATTGCGTACTTCCGGTATTCATGCAGTTGTGAAACTCAGTCGTTTTTACTAGCAAAATTAATATAGTGGCGCCCGAAGGACTTCTCCTTATTCTTTGCTAGTAAAAGCGACTGAGTTTCATAACCGCATGAATACCGGAAGTACGCAATTAAAAAAATATATTTATATTTCATTGTCAACCGATATCCATATTAACAATATAAACCATTTTGCCCTTTGCTATACGGTGTCAATCGTAGTAAGATCTCTATATATGGTTTGCACATTGCAACATAAACTTGCCATATGTACGCTGAAAGGCTTACATGTATTTAGGTTCGGCTACTCATCTGGGTATGTGCTGTTTGTGACAGTGGGGAAGACGTTTTCTTTCCCAATAAACGCGTTTTTACTAAAACAATTATTTCCCGTTGCGAACAGTTTTGAGCCAGATCAGACGCCGGGTAATGATCGGGCTCAAAACTGTTTTTCACTCAAATATGACAGCGTATTGAATAAGTTACAGTTGTGGGGGGGGGGGGGGGGGGGGCATTATTAATTCCCAATAAACAGGTTTATGCTAAAACCCGTATGTTCATTACAAACAATTTAGAGCCTGGTGGTTATAAATACAGCGTCCCTACAGTGCTCCCTCCCAACAACGACTCCCTCCTTACAACGGTCCTTATCGAAGTTCCCTAAAAAGGACGATTATGTCTCAAGCCTTACTGCTGTAATACCGATTGCTAAAATGTGTCGTTTGCTGGTTTTCTCAAAGTTACATAATAGACATTCTGACCGAAAAAAACTTAATGACGAGTGACAAACAGCTTAAATCCAGATCAGACGCCGCATTTCGCGGCGTCTGATCTGGAATAAAGCTGTTTGCAAATGTAGGCCAATTTACCTCCCTATAACGACTCCCTCCGAACAACGCGCATAATTTGGGTTTCCCATTTGGTGTCGTTGTAGAGAGGGAACGTTGTACAAACATGTTTGCCACTCAGATCAAAGAAATCGTTTCCTACATTTACCTACATTGCGTTTCGTTTCGCTAAAACATTTTACCCATTATAGCCTGTTTCTAATTTTGAAGACAGGTGATTACTTAAAGCAGATTGAGAGTAAAGCAGAACACTTTCAGCTTTCTTTAAGCAACCGTCTGCTATAATTTAGGAAATATTTCTTATGATACACTTTCAGCTTTCTTTAAGCTACCATCTGCTAGAATATAGCTGTATAAGGTGAACATATTTTCTTCAGTGAAAGAATGAATTAAATAAGTTTAAATGCGTACAGTGGAGAATCTGTTATTCTTTCCCGTTTAAACGCAAACGTACGCAAACGCATTTAACACTAAAATGTAGAAAATAACAACTTCTTGACAATTCTGACTATTGATATTTAGCTGAATGGCAAACAGTTTGAAGCCTAATCAGACGCCGGGTTACCCGGCGTCTGATCTGGCTCCAAACTGTTTGTATTGGAAATAATAGTTTGAGCGTAAACGCGTTTATTGGGAAAGAATAACGTTTTCTCCACTGTATCTATGGAGTAATGGGCTAAACGGGGAAAATACACGTAACGTCTTCTCCACTATAATTACTAATAGACCTTGTTATTATTTTCTGTGCGTTCGCCTCACATAAAATTCTTTAGATTCTCTTTAGTTTCTAGTAATTGATTACATACAACACTAACTGGTTACTTGCCCAAAGCTCTCATCCATCAAAGGGAATTGCATAAAGCTGTATCATACATACATCAAATTTACTCCACATTATGACAAGCTACAGTGGAGAAAACGTTATTCTTTCCCCAAAACGCGTTTACTTTAAAACTTTTGTTTCTATTGCAAACAGTTTGGAGCAAGATCTGACGCCATGTAACCCGGTGTCTGATCCTAGCTACAAACTGTTTGCCACCAAGATAAACATGAATTATGAGAATTTACTTTTCTACGTTATAGTGTTTTGCGTTTCGTTTGCGTTTAAACGGGAAAGAATAACGTATTCTCCAGTGTAAGGTTTGTTGAATTAGGTACAGTTAAGAAAATGTTATTCTTTCCCAATAAACGCGTTTATGTTAAAACAATTAATAACATCGCAAACAGTTTGGGGCCAGGTCAGACGCCAGATTATGATGTGTCCCTATGCAATCTGAACTGAACCCCTTCATTGCCATGGTGTCATCTGCCTTTACCATTTCTAAAATTCAAATTTGTATGTAATTGGCTAAAGAATAATCATAACGAGTGTCAAACAGCTTGGATCCTGTTCAGACGCCGAGTTATCTGATCGCCATCTGATCAGGATACAAACTGTTTGCAAATTATCAGTTTATTCGGGACAAGGCAGTGGAAGGGTTACAGTGGAGAATCTGTTATTCTTTCCCGTTTAAACGCAAACGTACGCAAACGCAAAACACTAAAACCTAGAAAAGTAAAACTTTTTAACAATTCTGATAATTCATGTTTATCTTGGTGGCAAACAGTTTGGAGCCTGATCAGACGCCGGTTTACCCGGCGTCTGATCTAGCTTCAAACTGTTTGCAATGGAAAAAATAGTTTTAGCGTAAACGCGTTTATTGGGAAAGAATAACGTTTTCTCCACTGTAGTAGTGCAGTTTACAGTGGATAAAGCGTATTATCTCCCGTTTAAACGTAAACAAAACGCAAACGCATTGCAATAACATGCAGAAAATGACAATCTTTTGACAATTCTGAATATAGATTTTATACTGGATTGCAAACAGTTTGGAGCCTGATCAGACGCCGGGTAAACCGGCGTCTGATCTGGCTCCAAACTGTTTGCACTTTAATTGATCTAGCGCAAACGCGTTTATTGGGAAAAATTTACGTTTTCTCCGCTATACATAAAGTTTGAAAATTGTGAAAGAAATTACAGAGAGCATAACGTAAAATGGGGGGGGGGGGGGGGAGCCATTACGGTATCGTTGAATTTTGCAACTTTAGTAACTGTGCTCATCCTTGTTCTGGACGTGCCATTTTATGCGTAGGGTTCGCATGAAGTATCTCAGAGCAATTGCGATTAGAGAAACTATGTAACTTGTATAATTTGTAAAACAACATAACCTGTCTGTCCAGTGTCTGCATTATAATTTTTCCATTGCAAACCGTTTGGAGCCAGATCAGACGTTTGGTTAGACCCTAAACCTTGTGCTACTCAGTTTAAACAGGAAATAACAAGGCTATATAAAGCAATGTGAGAGTAAAACAGAACTTTAAGTTCTTTAAGGAGCTTTCTGTTTTACTTTCAGCGTGCTTTAAGCTATCACCTGTCTTTCATACAATCAGTTGGTCGTCCTTACATGTATTACGACAACTAAATTGTATTAATTATTAGGTGTTTAAGACAGGTGGATGCTTTTATGCAAGGGGTTTACTTTGATTTTTAAAAAACTTGAAATGGACTCATAATTTCAATATAATGCTCATATATATGATGATGTTTTTATTCAGCAAAGACATACATGTCTATCAGCATTATATAATATAATACATATAAAGACGAGTAGCATAATGTTGTGAGATGTTGCTATGGTAACCAATTGTTATTTTTCTGTCAAAAGTGAATATTATATGACAAATTTAACTTACAAACATGATAATGACACTAAAGTACCATTGTTATGTTAAGATGCTGTACTTATCCTAAAAAAACCTGAAATTCGACACATTTTTTTCGATACAAAGCTGTTATTTAGCATACATTGTGAGTGGTTGCTAAGGTTTCCAAATGTCATTTTCATGTTTAAAGTGATAATTATACAACACTGGTAACTAGCTAATCTGATGATGAAACTACAGTACCATGGTTTGGATATGTTTCTGTATTTTTCCTTAAAAAGGCTTGATTTTTACTCACATTTTCAATACAATGCTCTTATTAAGCAACTGCGTTGAGCGGTTACTAAGGCAACCAAAGGCCGTTTTCATATTAACAATGAATATGTATGAGACAATGATAACTTGCAAACCTGATAAAGAAACTATTTTAAGTAAGTCTGTAATGGTTTGGATAGTTTGCTGTATTTTGCGTTCCAAAAGTATTGAATTTGACACATATTTTCAGTAAATAACGTTCTTTTGGCAGGCGTTACCATAGTAACCAACTAATATCTGCATGTCTTGTCTTTTACTTTCATTTTATAACACTAAAATATATGGTTAAAGCAATTTAAGAGTGGTCTTGGTACCTTTTAAGCAATCCTGCTCAGTTACATAGGAAGTTACAACATTAAAAAGTTGATCGTTTCGTTGCCATGGTTACCCCCTTAGCAACCTGAATCCCAAAGGTTTTCTTCCCAGAAAGTAAACAACACATGTGCTACTTGTTATTAGCATGGAGAAAGGACAAATTTGTCCTTTCTCCATGTTATTAGTGATCAGATTCAAGTTCAGCATGGATGCATATATATTCTACCAGTCCTTAAAATATGCCAAAATCATGATTTCTTACTTTCAGCATATTAGCCCCTTAAGCTTGCACGTGCGTACCAATCGGGTGTAATGTTGAGTTGAATCATACAATGTTATTTAATTGTCAATGTGTCATACTTCAACATACAAATGTCAGTTTATCTGAAATATGTACAGTTTTCTCTGAAAAAGTCTGTGAATTTGTCATATTTTACTCACCAAAAACACTGGTTTTTGGCCAAAATCTTGTTTCCGCGTTGCCATGGCAACCGGATACCAGAAATAAATTTTCGGGGTATTTTTTTTAATTTCATGTAGAGAGGTACAGATGGTGTAAGTTTCATGCAAATCGGTGACTATGCGTGCCGCAATGTGGTTGACGGTTACAGAGAATTGCTATTAAGACTCTTCATGATTTACAACATACATTATCTATATATATCACAGATTTAATAATTTTCAAAGTACATGTATATCATGTCGTTCATAATTTGAACTTTATGTATAGGAGACAATCACAATTTGGCAAAAACATGTGTAATTACCAATAGAGTAACATATTTATACATAATAAAATGTTTACAGTCTCCATGAATGGTGCAAACAAGACTCTTTAAAGAATCAGCCTCATTGTCTGTTTACTCCTTGGGAAGCTTTCTGTTTTACGTTTACATTGCTTTGAGCTGTCATCTAGGCACAAGGTTTAAACCATGCTCAAAACTAGGATTATTTTCTTATATCAGCCGTACTATGACAAAACCTGTCTCATTGCATTGCAACATGCTAAAGTAATCTTGCCATCACAAACTTAGTATCTCAGTTTGGTCTACACTGCCAAAACGGTATACACTGTAGTATAGCTACATGTACATAAAATACTTAAGATGCATATTGATGTCAAACAGTGTAGATCAAGACCAGCTATCGCGTCTTTAACGCGGCGACTGGCCTTGACCTACACTGTTTGCAATGCAATAAGGCAGGTTTTGTCATGACACGGTTCATATATTTTTACATGTATTTGTGTTTGTATCTACAGTCATGGAACATGATTATTTTTTTACATTAAATTTTTATTCTTTTTTCATTTATATTCTAAAATGAGGTTGGTCCTTTCAGCAGAGAATAGATCTACATTTGTATATTTAAAAGCAGGGCTGCCATAAGTTGAAATGAAAAACCTAAGATTTCCAAGTTTGCATTTTTCAAGTGCGATTTTACGAATCGTACGTTTACCCCATAGCCTTTTTCTTGTTTTGTTGACATGCGACTACTTAAAGCAGGCTGTAAGTAAAGCAGAATGCGCCTTCGGGCGCATTCTGCTTTACTTTCAGCCTGCTTAAAGCTACCATGTACTGGGAAAAAATCCGGAGATTTAGGAAAAATCCGGAGAAATGGCAGCCCTGTAAAAGTCAGCACCCTTACTGTTAAACTGGCCTATACTGTGGTGTAAATTGGTGTTCGACAACTTTGTGGCATGACCAGTAATGTAAAATATGTATAGGAAAAATGCAAACATTTCGTAGGATGACGAATAATTATGTCCCATCGCTGTATCTATCTTATACGGTATCTAGTACATGTAGCAGTAAAAGTGCATTACATGTACATGTATGTAAAAACTATAGAGTCAATACTCGAAATTGAGTTTTGACCACAGGGTTGGTTTTAAATTCTATGCATGTAACTTTTATATAAAAAAAAACCCCAAAAAACAAAAAACAATTAGCCTTCCTTTTAGTGGTCGTTATAGAAAGCTGGGTTTTTTTTAAAAAATTTAAGCTGTCACATGCCCTTCATACAATCAACTAACCTTCCGTTTTAGTGGTCGTAATAGACAGGTTTTACTGTATTTACATGTCTCAAACATCTATGATATGATACACGTGTAGAATTTGACATCTGAAGTTGTGTTTGACAGATGCGAACGCACATGATGAATGGAACAAATGAACTTTGAAATGATGATTGACCTATTTATGGGTCACGTGGTCTAAGTGGGCAATAAAGCGGTCAATTCTGTGTAATTTTGTACTTGGCATTTTCAATGCTATTATCCGCGTGTCATTTGTGACTAAAGTATGCAGGGGCTAATCATTGTTTGACTTTTAACCCTTATCCTGCAATTCCTGACTTAGCTATTTGCAAACAGATATGATCCAGACCAGACGCCGAGTAACTCGGCGTCTGATCTGGACCAAATCTGTTTGTCACTCGAACTCTACAGTAGTCTGTTTGAAAAGGGTTTAAAATTATATTTAAAATAGGACAGACAATTATTTGAATCAGACAATATTTAATTTACCACATGGGTAAGGGTAAACATGTCCTCTGCCTGTCGCATAAATTACAATTTGCAGATTCTTTTGGTTAAACATACAAACCTTCGGCCGATGGACATTGATCGCAAGCTTTTAACCCATTACCCCATAAATATGGCCCTTTACGCCTCTAACAATTTCTAAAACTAAGGGAAATAGTATCCACCTGAGCATTAAACACATCGTATCTTAAAGCATGTTGAACGTAGAGCAGAATGCCCTATAAGGAGCATCCTGCTTTTCTTGCAACGTACTTTAAGCAATGACCTTTTTATACTGGAAAGGGGTGTTGAGGTAAGGAACTTTAGCCGTTGTCCAATGCCAAATTGGAACACCTTACTTAGTCACAGGCATAGTAACCTCCTTGTGCTTTAACCAGTTAATCCTATAGACTGATTTTAGTTTTGAAGACAAGCCACCACTTAAAACAGGTAGAAAATAACTAGATTGGCTGCTTTACTTTCAATTTGCTTTAATCCACCATCTGATAGAGAATATAGAAAATAGTTATTATGGTACATATTTATTACTGTACAAAGTCATATGAATATAATATCATATAATAATACAATGCATATTGCAAAATAACAACACTTAATAGTCAAAATAGACAAGGTATAATTAGAAAGTAGAATTATTCATTTTGAGTACCAGTGGTCAATAACTTAACCCTTTACCTCATAACCTGTTTCTAGATTTGAAGGCAGGTGATCACTTAAAGCAGGTTGAAAGTAAAGCAGAATGCGCCCTAGGGCGCATTCTGCTTTAATATCAACCTACTTTAAGTCATTATTTGCTAGAACATAAATAATGTTTCTAATTGTTCATTCATGCCTGTATAATCTTGAACTATCTTCTTTGGCGGAGGGATAAATTACAATGCGCTAAAAGGTGCTTCTATCAGGTAAAGGGTTAATTTAGTAATATTTTCTCCTTACAGATCCAGTTCAGACCGACGATGTGTCCATTGACTTAAGGTCCAACAACGGGACGGACGCAAAGGACCCTAATGCATCGCCGATGACGTCCGTTTCCTGGGTCTCCTTAGCCCTGTGTCCCTTTTTCCTGTACCTTTTACAGTGAAAATCATAGCGCACATTTATTCTAATATCAATTCAGCTCTCCAGATCAGCATCTAGTCAAAATAACCTCTGCTCAGTGACTAATCAGTGAAGACATTGTGTTTCCTCTTAACCCTTTCACTCTCAATGACGTCATTTTAACCCTTAGCCTGCCACTCACGACTATAGCTCCATATGCAAACAGCTTGGATCCGGATGAGACGCCGAGTAACTCGTACAACATTTTCAGCAATTTTGAGCAACATTGAAGCACTTTGAAACTTTAAGTAGACGAGAAATATAGCAGACGACAATTTATTTGGCGGACTAAGGGTTAAAAGCGCATTTGCATACCATTTTGATCCTGATCAGACGCCGCGTTACACATCGTCTGATCAGGATCAAAACTGTTTGCCACTCGTTTTGAAATTAAGTCAGTTATACTGCCTTATATCTAACTTTTAAACGATATTGCAGACAACAATATTGAAGCAGACGATGCGATGAAGGGGTAAAAACCTCACGATAAATTTGATCATGAAAGGGTTAAGACCATTATGACGTAATAACCCTTCTAATAAAGTCACCGTCATAAAATCGTCTGCTTAAAATTTTCGTCTGCTTATAATCTATACAAATTGGAATTTCATCCATTTTGGTCTAAGAAACATGGATATGATTGTCAAGCAGTTTGGATCCTGATAAGACGCCGCGTGTCGCGGCGTCTTATCAGGATCCAAACTGTTTGCAAATGTTAGTGTTGATGGACTTGGCAGTGAAGAGGTTTAAACAGAACAAAATTAATATCAGACAGAAATCTCATGTAAAAATGTTTAAAATGATTTTATAATTTTCTAAATGTCATACAGTAACTGTTTGGAGCCTGATCAGATGCCGTGTTACTCGACGTCTGATCTCGTCCCAAACTATTTATAATTGACACCCATTTTACTGAACATGCGCATTAACAGAGAATGAATATCGTATCATAGTTTACAATCATTTTCTGCAAATTTTATACCCTCTTCCCTTTCAGTGGTGAAGGTACTGTTATTTCCTGTTTAACCCCTTCACTGCCATGACGTCATCAATTTTAAACAATTGTCGTCTGCTTTTATTTTTCAAATTAAATATTTAGTTATTTTGACTTATGAAATATTGAAATGAGTGTAAAACAGTTTGTATCCTGATCAGACGCCGCGTTACGCGGCGTCTGATCAGGATCCAAACTGTTTTCAAATTACTAGTGTACTCGGGGTAAGGCAGTGAAGGGGTTAAATGCAACAGAACGCAAACGCAATGCATTAAATTTTGGAAAATGTCAGCTTTTGAAAATGTGACAAATCTTTTTCTTTTTGACAAAAGTTTTGAGCCTGATCGGGCTCCAGACTGTTTGCATTTGAAATCATTGTTTTAACACATACACAGTGGGAAAGAATACCGTCTTCTCCACTGTATAATCTTATATCAATTTATTATATTAGTTATATACATGTAAAAACTAAATTTGTAGGTGTTCAGTTTTGTGCATTGATTGCACCAATATGCTTTCATCTTTATACAGTGGAGAAAATGTTATTCTTTCCCGTTTAAACGCAAACGAAACGCAAACGCAAAGCACTAACACGTAGAAAAGTAAAATTTTTGACAATTTTGATAAATCATGTTTATCTTGGTGGCAAACAGTTTGGAGCCTGATCAGACGCCGGGTCAACCGGCGTCTGATCTGGCACCAAACTGTTTGCAATAGAAAAAATAGTTTTAGCGTAAACGCGTTTATTGGGAAAGAATAACGTTTTCTCCACTGTATGTACATATAAAACATATCTATTACGACCACTATAGTGTGTTAATTAGTATGTGTTATCGACAGACGACTGCTTAAAGTAAGGTGACAGTTAAACAGAAAGCTCCTTAAGGAGCTTTCTGTTTTACTGACACTTTGCTTTAACCTGTCACCTTTCTTTTATGCAATCAATTAGCGTTCTATTTAGTGGTCGTAATAGAGAGGTTTAACTGGATTTTTTCTTATTCACTCTTCTTACGTTAGTTTTGATTTCACATATAATAAGTGTTAAACAGTTTGGATCCTGGTAAAAATATTTAATATTTATCCAATTTTGTAATCATACTATACCGCTTGCAAAACATATCAGCCATGTTTAATGTCGAAAATTCTAAATTGTAAAATGTTAACCCATTCGCTGCCATTATGACGTCATAGCCCGCCTAACCAATTCGCTGTCATTGTGACGTCATAGCCCGTCTAACACATTTTCACTGTCATAATCGTCTGCTCGCAAGCTTATCGTCTGCTTTTATCTCTAAAGTTAAGAATTTTAGCAAGTTTGACTTAACAGGCAGTTGCACTGTATAATTATGGCTATTAAAATGTTTTGATCCTGGTCAGACGTCGAGTTACACGGTGTCTAATCTGCATCTAAATATTTTGGCATATTATGTTATCATTTTAGAACTTGGCAGCGAAAGGGTTACGTGAGCCGCAACCCGAGAAGTGATAATATTCAAATTACCGACGCGTTTCCAACACGGCGATTGATCGAGATCAACACTGTTTGTTTCAGAAGTATACACTGGTAATGCATGGCAATATATAGGCCCTACGTATGAATAAATACCGAATTTCAACCCGTGTTGAAAATGTAGTTTTAAGGTTAAGGACCCCTAATGAAATCGGATAAATGATTGTTAATATCGCGTCTCTACGAAGGACATCATCAGTAAGCGTCAACTGTCTAAAGCTAAAGCGTGGTTCGGAACGAGCCGTCAGTTCACGAAATTGGCAGATCGGTGTACGTAGAAAGCCGATTTTTAACCGATCTCATTAGGGGCCTCAACCTTAAAATGCGAACAGCAACTGTTGCTTATGTTCTCGTTTCTGGTGTGACGGCTCAACTACAGCGGAGAAGACGTTATTCTTACCCAATAAACGCATTTATTCTAAAACGGTTATTTCATTGCAAACAATTTTGAGCCAGATCAGACGCCGGGTAACCCGGCGTCTGATCAGTCTCGAAACTGTTTGCCTTTTTAAACTAAAACAAATTGTCAAAAGTTTTCATTTTCTAAATTTTCAAGAAGCTGTCATTTTCTATATTTAACAGCATTGTGTTTCGTTTCGTTTAATCCATTTTATGCGGGATATACTTTATGGTATACCTCTAGGCAAACAGTGTTGATCTCAGATCAGGCCCCACATTGTGGGGCCTGATCTGAGATCAAAACTGTTTGCAGATAGTTCAGTATTCTATCAGAAACTGCTAATATATTTTGCAAATATCACCCAGCATACAATGGGTTATATGGGAAGGAATAACGTCTTTTCCATGGTACGAATTGCATGCAGTTTTATATGTTGTTTGTGAAATGTAAATCGACGGAAATGGTATTTTCAATAGCTTATCAAAGTATTAGATAAAATTAAAGTCACTTAAATAGATAATAGAAAGGGAGTACCAAGTGCAATCGAGAAAATGTCGAATGTGTTCCGGGAGATGTTGGGTTGTAATGGATTCATACTATTTTAGAAACGTTGACACAAGAAAAAGGATAGCAACGTTATTGCAATTTACTATGTGTAGATACGTATATATGTGTATGTTGCCTTGAAGCGAATGTGAGATAGAGAGAATGGGGACAACGGACAGACGGACGTAAAGAGGAAACAAATACACTATATATAAGAAAGTAAATATATAGAGAGAAAAAAGATAATAAAAGAGAGCGATATTAACAGAGGAAGAAAGATACAGATATGTGTAATATACAGAACTATACACAAATAGATAGAGAAGGAGAGACAAAAAGAAAAAGAGACAGATTGAGAAAGACACAGAGAAAGAGAAATAAGGAGGCGAGAAGACAGACAGACAAACAGGTAGACAGAGAGAGAGAGAGAGAGTAAGAGAGAATAGTAAATACTAATACAGTAAAGCCTCTTAATTACGACCACTCAAACTTAGGTTAATTGATTGTATAAAAAACGGGTGACAGTTAAAGCAAGGTGACAGTGAAACAGAGCTTTCTGGTTTACTGTCATCTTGATTTAAACAGTTTCTTGTCTAAACACATAACCATTAACACAGTTTAGCGGTCGTAGTACTTAGAGAGGCTATTACTGTGTAAAGCAAGAAAGAACGTATATTTTGTAATTGGTCAATCTTATTGAAAGGCAATTTTTTTTATAGTATGATATATATTGCACAAATATCGATGTAATTATCAAAAGTAATTAAAATTATATCATTTGACCAGATTGTCTGTTGTTATTTCATACACCGATCTTCTGATCTCCTGTAACCTCGCGTCTAACCCGTTATCCCGTTCCCGGTTTCTTGTTTTGACCACTTATTTATAAAGCAGGTTGAAAGTAAAGCAGAATGCGCCTAAGACTTTGAGCTAAATGTACTTGAGCTTTGGTATAGAAATTATTTCTCATGATGCATATTCACGACATGTTTAAAGTAGAACTAATTTCTTCACTAGATGGATAAATTAAAGGCAATAGAGCAAAAATGATAAGCTTTTTGAAAATGTTGATGGTTATATCTTTATCTGAGTGGAAACATTTTGGAGCCTGATCAGACTCCGGGTTACAAGGAATCTGATTTGGCTCTAAACTGTTTGCAGTGGAAATAACTGTTGAGCACAAACGCGTTTATGGGGACTGTTATTTTATTTTGCATTTACATGAAGCTGACACCAGCATTAGTCATTAACACTTTCAACACCATGGGCTTGTTTGAAATGTAGCCAGGGGCCGGTAAATAGAGGTAATTCCTGATGGAGTTCGGTATCTTTTATTGATATATAGACGAAAGGTGTCAGCTGGTCGGATGAATGAATAGCAATTCCCCTGCTAGGTTTAAATGGCTCCTGACATTTGCAAATAATAAATAATGCGCAAAATTCGAATAAAACATTTCCATTACTGTCCAAGTAAAATGAAAACTACTATCTAAAATCAATACCAACTTACACTATTGTAAGTCAACTGGACCTATTTGCAAACTGTAATGTTTACAAATGTAGAAAAATACCTGTTTGTAAGACAATATATGTTTTTGCAAATGAAACTACCGAAGTTTCATATCCAAATACATAAAATTAACAAACAAGAACTGGAAAACTCAGTTATATACCAGTTAAATGATAATTACAGTGAAACTGCCATACGTTTCACCAATAAATGAAATATCACTATTCAACCAAGAACTAAACTAACAGGTTCTACACTGGTCAATAAATAAATAACTTAAGCTGTGGCAGAGCGGTGACACATTCAGGTAATGGTATCCAGTGCGATGCATGTGACACATGGTACCATAGAGTATGCACAGGGATGACCAAAGAGGCATACAATCTACATGCCATTCATGAAAGCTACTCCTGGTCCTGCTTAAAATGCGGTTTGCCAAATTTTTCATCAACCTTCTTTAATACGTCCTCCTTCTCAACAACAAACAGTTTTAACTCCTTAGACAATACTGATCCGGGGTATACTTCCACTCCAGTCAAACACAAACATTCCCCAGGTAATAAGAAAAACCACAAATCCAAAGTTAAATTACTGAACATCAATTTTCGTTCTATTGTAAATAAAGTTGGAGAATTTCAGGCTCTTGTTGAAAATCAGAAACCTGACGTACTGATTGGCACAGAAACTTGGTTATCTCCAGATATCCACACCAGTGAGTTCTTGCCCGAGGGTTATTCTCTATACCGTGAAGACAGATGTCACAAAGGCAAGCGAAGCGGGGGTGTCTTCATCATGCTAAGCAATAAACTTGTTTGCTCCCATCATCCCCAGTTTACCACCAGGTGTGAAATCACCTGGGTTAAACTGGAGGTTGCTGGATCCAAACCTCTCTTCATAGCGGCATACTACAGACCGCATGAGCATGATGAAGACAGCCTTGACGAGCTGAAACGGTCACTGGAAATGATCAAAGAAGGCAAGGGCAACATCTGGTTGGCTGGGGACCTAAATTTCCCCTAAATGAGCTGGAATGACCACGTACCCCAAATCCATGATGACTGCCAGCACCGTGTATGAAAAATTTATCAACATTATTGATGATTTTAATTTTGTTCAGATGGTTCAAGAACCCACCAGGTTAAAAAATGTTCTTGATCTATTCCTCACCACAAATGAAACTCTTATTGACAATGTTTATACTATCCCTGGTGTAAGTGATCATTCCGGAGTATGTGTAGAGGCTAATTTAAAGCCAAGACTGCAGAGGGAGAAACCCAGATCAGTATTCATCTTAAAAAAAAGCTAACTGGCATCTGCTCAGAGAAAAAATGGAAATATTTAAAAATGTCTTTTTAGCCAATTTTTCAGGTAAGTCAGTGCATACTCTATGGTCTGAATTTAAATCTAGTTTAGAGTTACACATGAATGAGTGTATCCCATCCAAGACCATAACAGGCAAATCTTCACTACCATGGATAACACAGGACATCAGACGGACATCCAGACGGAGAAACAGGTTATATGGCAAACATAGACGGACAGGAAACCCAAAAGACAGACAGAAATACCTTGACCAAAGACATCTTGCTCGTAAGAAAATTAAACAGTCATACGAGCAATACCTGGAAGGCATCATTGGTGTGGACCGAGATGATTGCGACCCCTCTGTGAACTCAAAGAAACTCTTTTCATTACTGAAACATTCTAGGCAAGACAATCAAGGAATATCCCCCCTAAAATCAAATGGAAACCTGGTAACAGAAACCAAAGATAAAGCTAATGTCCTTAATAAACAGTTTCAGTCAGTTTTCACCCCCAAGTCTCCTCTTAGTCTATCCAAATTATGTAAAATGAAAGTTGAAGAACACACCAGTGATGGCCCTTCGATATCCACTCCAGACGCAGAAAATTCAGACGCATTATCTGATCTAAAGATTTCAACTGCAGGAATACTTAAATTACTCAAAAACCTAAAACCTGACAAAGCAGCAGGCCCGGATAAGATTAAGCCACTTGTTCTCAGGGAGCTTCGTGAGCAGATAGCGCCAATCTTGCAGGTAATTTACACAACTTCCCTACACACAGGCGAGGTACCTGCAGATTGGACTACTGCAAACGTAGCACCGCTGTACAAGAAGGGAGACAAGTCTGCTGCGGCAAATTACCGCCCAATATCCCTAACTTGTATTGCATCCTAGTGGCCTCTAATCTTGTTAAATTTCTTGATTCAAACAGCCTGCTTTACGACCTACAACACGGCTTCAGAGAAAAACGTTCGACTGAGACACAGCTAGTCATGCTCGTGGAGGACCTGGTCCGAAACGCCAGCAAAGGTAAACAGACCGACCTCGTCTTACTTGACTTTAGTAAAGCCTTTGACATGGTGTCCCACGAGAAGTTGCTCTACAAGCTGCATTCTTATGGAGTCCGTGGTAAGTGCCTTTCCTGGATACGAGCATTCCTTGGCGGTCGGACACAGACAGTGGTGCTGGAAGGTGAAAGCTCCGACAGTATACCAGTGACATCTGGAGTTCCCCAAGGGTCTGTCCTGGGGCCGATATTATTCCTGGTATACATTAACGACCTGCCCGAAAGCATCAACTCGCAAGTAAGGCTGTTTGAAGATGACACGGCTGTCTACTTGACAATCAGCGACAAACAGGAAGACGGTTCGACTCTACAAGCAGACCTCGACAAACTACAAGATTGGTCAAAACAGTGGGATATGAGCTTCAACCCTTCCAAGTGCCAGGTAATTCATGCCACCAAGGCTAGGGTACCAATTCCCACAACTTACACATTACATGGACAAACCTTGGAGACCGTCAGTAGTGCTCGCTATCTAGGTGTGGACATCTCGAGCAACTTGTCGTGGAACACACATGCCAACCGCATAACAACAACAGCTAATCGAACATTAGGATTCCTCAAGAGAAACATAAAATGCAAATCAAAAACGATCCGTGAATGCACGTTTAAAACCCTTGTCCGCCCGCAACTTGAGTACGCAAGTAGTGTCTGGGATCCTCACACAAAGTCCAACATTGACAAAATTGAGATGGTGCAACGTCGCGCCGCCCGTTGGACTTTGTGTGAGTACTCCAGATACTCAAGTGTCTCTATCATGCTGGAGACACTAGGATGGCGTACTCTGGAGCAGCGGCGGGCAGATGCACGACTGTGTCTTTTCTATAAGATCATTCATGGCTTGGTGGCTGTACCAGTGCCAGCGTACATGCAGAGTAATACAAGGGTGTCTCGTCACTGCCACTCTGCGGGCTATACACAGATCCACACTGGTGCAGACTACTATAAGTTCTCTTTTTTCCCCATAACCATTGTTCAGTGGAATGCTCTGCCATCAGATTTTGTGCTGACTGGGGACTTGAATCAGTTCAAGTCTTCAGTCAGCAGCATCTGTCATTTTAAACCATGAGTCCTGCAGTTATGTTTTTATCCTGATTTTTATCTTTTCACCCTAGTATTTTAACCCCTATCACCTTTACCCCTTACTTCCTTATTTTTTATCAGTTCTTATTTCCACTAATAGGCACTTGGCGCGCAAACTGCTCGAAATTACCCGTGAGGGTGTGAAGCAGAAACCACGAGATAGATAGAGATAAATCTCTTGAAACATGCAGAAGACTTGTCAAACTGAAGTAGAAGGAAACCAAGCAAATTAAACTAAATTAAACAAATGCAATGCAAATAGCTACTGAAGTGACTAAATGTACTTAGAGCTAAACTAAATAAAGGATTCTGACTGCATGTTGCTATTGTTCCACACTATTTGAAGGGCAACCCGTTCCCCCATACCTATCAGGGGCCATTCTGGTCATAACCGGACGACTTGGTGGTAGGGATTCAAACCCTCTATCCCGGTTAGACGCAGGCTGTGCATACCTAGACTGGTTGGATGCAAACTGTGTAGACCTAGATTGACTGAAATTTGATGATCTTGACACAGAATGGTGGCCATTACATTGTCTGCTTTTTGATTGACTTAGGCTGAGGTCAGGGGTTAGACTAGGTAAAGAAGAAGTATTGGACTGTCATATTTGACCAGAGATATCTGGAACAGACCTGGACCTGTTCTAATTTTGAGAATGAGAGCTGTCTCTATGTAGACGCGTTCTAACTGGTTGTCTCTGCCTTCTCTGTGGTATGACATAGAAACAAGAACCTGTGTTGTCTGAATCAGAGTCAAACCCAGACTGAAACTGAGACTTGTCTGACTCCAATTCAGGCTTAGACTTAGGCCGGCGCCTATGTCCACCTGCGACAGATTCACGGTCATCAGATTGTATGGGTATGTTTTTAAAAGATAATAACATATTTCTGTGGAGAGTGCGGACCTTGGACCCATTCTCCTGTTTAACTTAATAAACAGGCAGAGTAGGATCTGGAATGCAGGTGACGATATATGGGTTTTCTTCCCATTTATCAGCCAAATTGGCTTTCCCCTGTTTTCCAACCTTCCTAACGAGAACTCTGTCTCCTTGCTCCAAGGCCGACCCCCGCACAGATCTATCATGGATCTGTTTGATTTTCTGTTTAATCTTGCCGCCTGCATGCTTAGCTGCTTTGTCATATGCAAATGTCATCCTAGACTTCAGTTTACTGCCATAAGTTTGAGGTGCTGCAGCAGCCTCCTCTTGGACTGGTGAAGTGCCAAGATAAACATCAACTGAAAGCCTAGGATGCCAGCCAAGCATGAGGAAGTGTGGGGAGTACCCTGTACCATCACTCTTGGTAGCATTATATGCTTGCACAAGAGGAGCTACATAGGATTTCAAATCCTGTTTCTGGTGATTCTCCAGAGTACCTAACATCTTGAGTAGGGTCTGATAAAGCATTCTACAGTACCATTTCCCATGGGATGATAAGGATTAGGCCTTGTTTATCCCGTGAGAGCCAGTCTGCAGTGTTCTTTTATCACCCTTATCTCAAAGTTGCGTCCTTGATCACTATGGAGCCTTGTTGGAAAGGAATAGTACCTGATGAAGTCATACTGGGCCTTTGCTGTGGTCTGAGCAGTTTGATTCCTGCAAGAGACAGCCTGAACATATCTTGTGAAATGGTATGTAATGACCAAGATATGCTCATAGCCCCCTTGGACCTTTCCAACGACAGAAAGTCTATACAAACAAGCTCCATAGGATAGTTGCTTGTAATGGGCGTCATCTTAGCCACTGGTTTTACTGGTGCCTTGCGCCGAATACATCTCGGACAAGACTCAACTTTCGAACCAATGTCCCTCTCAAGCCCAGACCAGAAGAAGCGTTGCTTTGCCAGCCAAGGGTCTTTTCTTTACCCTGATGGCCAGTGTCATCATGGACGCCTCTCATAGCTCTGTACCTGAAAGAGCGTGGGAGGACAAGTTTTTCAACTGACTGCCCGTCCAGATTTGCAGTCCGATACAAAACATTGTCAAGGAAATGGAGTTTACTCCATTCACGGCTGACAACTCCTCCTTAAATGCCTTCTTCCTGGGACGAGAACAGCTGCGCCGCAGATGAATAGAGCGGGCATGTACAGGGTCTCGTTTCTGCTCCAAATGCCAGTCAATCTTCGCAAAATTGTCTGAACCTGGCAATTCCTCAATGAGAATTGTCAGTCTTAGACAAACTTTCAACTAAAGGAAAGCAAGAAGTAACAGATTGACAGATTGCCTATACAGAATCAGGAAGCAATCTACTCAGAGCATCAGCATCTGTGTTATGTTTGCCTGATCTATACTTGATAGTGAAATTGTAGTTGGCAAGTGCAGACATCCACCTGTGCCCTGTGGCATCAAACTTAGTGCTCAGTGGTCAACACGTAAGTTAGAGGGTTACTGTCTGCAATTACTTCAAATGTAATACCCATAAGGTAATCACTGAAGTTGTCTGTAATCGCCAACTTTAAAACCAAGAACTCTAACTTATGTGCTGGATACTTGCGTTCACTTGAACGCAAGCCTCTACTAGCATAGGCAATGACTCTATCTGCTCCACCCTGGTGCTGATTCAGAACTTCCTCAAGCTCCTTACCACATGCGTCTGTGTGGATAATAAAAGGCAAGGAATAGTCTGAATAAGCCAGGACTGGAGGGTTAACAAGTTTGTCATTCAAAGTATTGAAGGCTAACTGCTGTTCCTCACCCCAGAACCATTCTGTGGGATTATTAGACTTCTTTCCAGCCTTCTTCTTTTACTTAGGCCTGTGTGTGCAATGGCCTACTAGCAAAGCATTTAGAGGCTGGGCAAAGGAAGAAAAGTCCTTGACAAAACGCCTGTAATATCCTGCAAACCCAAGGAACTGACCCAGTTACTTGACATTGCAGGTTGTTTGTCAGTTCTCAATAACTGCTGTTTTGTCAGGATCTGTATCTATGCCATCCTCAGATATAATGTGTCCCAGATAAAGGACAGACGATTAGAAGACCTCGCATTATGAGGTGTTGAGCTTCAAGTTATGCTGCTCCACCCTCCCAAATACTACCGGTAAACGTGTGAGGTGCTTGTCAAATGTCCTGGAAAAGATAAGGACGTCATCCATAAAAATGAGACATTCCTTTAATTGCAGCTCACCCATGCATTTCTCCATGAGGCGCTGGAACGTCGCGGGAGCGTTGCAAAGGCCGAAAGAGAGTCGTTCGCACTCGTAAAATCCCAGGTTACCGTCTGAGAAAGCCGTTTTCTCCTCATCCTCCTCGTCCATCTCAACCTGCAAGTATCCTGAGCGATGATCTAACTTGCTAAAGTACTTTGAACCCACAAGGGTGTTTATCGTGTCGTCAAAGCGAGGTTAAGCATAGTCATCCTTGCGCGTGTCAGCATTCGGCATCCTGTAATCAATACAGAAACGTAAGGAATTGTCCTTTTTCCGGACCAGTACAATTTTACTTCGTTTTTTGTCACGGCACCAAAATGTTGGATGAATAATACAGATGAACTGGATCCTTCACTGAATTACTCAGAATGCTGATATCAATTTACAGCGTCGTAAAATTGTCTTGTAGAATCGTCTTCGTAGTTTCAGATGTAATATTATTGATAAACGTATGATAGCCGTAGTAAGCAGGTGTGATTATCAGAGTAATGGTTGCTTATTTTATATATTCTTTGCGACATTGACTTTATTCACTATTTACAATTGTAACAAACAAACACGCTCGTCTGCTAATCACGATTGTGATTGAAAACATCTCAGATAATTACATGCATTATTATATCAAATAATGTTTTTATCATTTGCGACATATAGTTAATCAGTATAAACTTGCTACAAACAAACACGCCCGTGTGCTGATCATAACACGCTGGGTGGTAAAGCGTATCGGGCAGCCGAGTCTGTAAACAATGGATAATTATGCCGACGCGAGCAACGATGTCTCTTTCGTAAGTGTGAAAACCCCCACTACAGGTGCGATTCGTACAAATGCATCTTTTCACTACTGTTTTTGTTTTGAAGGGACTACGAAACCTTATCGTTATAACGTGTTTTTCGTTATTTCGCATTTTCGTTATAATGCATCTTTTAACCGTTAGACAAAGAACAAAATCGGCCGGGACCTGCGGTGTTATTCGTAGTAGACCGGTATTTCGTAGAAACGAGAATCGTAGTATCGCGTGTAGACTGTAACCTTCTCCAATGCTATACTACTTTATTCACCGTCTTCGTCATTTACTCCATCTTCTACCCTTACTCTGAAAACATGTTTATTGTATATAACGTCAAGTACATGACGTAACGATGAGTGACGTCTTGGCGGTGGCGCCACGACGTCGCTCGGCGTTGTGCGATCTCGACAATAATATTAGAAGGGCAAGGGCTCTTAGACTCCCTTATAACTCCTGCAGCGAGCATATCTTTAAGGTGCTGCCTAACCTCCTTATACATGCCAAGAGGAATCCTCCTATATGGCTGCTTGAAAGGGGTATTATCTTTCAAGACAATCTATGTGTGACAATGTTAGTACAACCAAGATTATAAGTTGTTTTAGAAAATATATGATCCCATTTACCCAAAACTTACTGAGCCCTTAAATATTGGTTACCAGTTAGTTTGGACCTTTCAGTCTTGATACCCAATTCCTCCAGAGGTGAAGGCTGGTCTAATTTGGGTTAACACGATTGCGAGCCTGATGCTCATCAATGGCATTGACCTCAGTGATCTGGCATATACTAGCCCTGGCTTTGCAGTCATATTACAAACTTCAACTGAAATTTTGCAATAATCATCTTTTTGCAATTTGACTACTCTCGGACAAACTGAAAAAGATGAAGCAACAATGTTCTCTGTTACAGCTTCTGGAACAGAACTGTCAATACTTCTGCTGAAGCCATTGGCTACAGCAGTCTGCTATGGCTCCACAGATATAGATTTTCGGCTACAAGCCTTAACTGTAGAAGTGTCAACTTGCAAACAATCCATTGAAAGTTGCCACTCTGTGGGAATATCACCCTTATCAGACTTTGAAGACCTATGCTTCAAAGGCCTGATAACATTTGTGCCTATAATTATTGGACACTTTCTATTAAAATTAGTGTCTGGAACTACCAGAACAGGAAGTGACATCATAAAATCCGATAAAAATGGCACTGAAACAGATGTTTCAATAAACCCAAGATACTTTGAATTGGATCCATCTGCAATGGAGATGACTAACATGATCTCTAAGTCCTGAAGAAGAGGCTTATCTGTTAGGGAGTTGTAAAAGGTCTCCCAAACATTAGAGATCATAGAACCACTATCTATGAAAGCAATTGCCTCCTGCTCATGAAAATAAATAACTGACTCATTGACATTGCCAATTAAATTTGATTTATGAAACTGGCCCGGGTCAACGTGCCCTGCCTCAGTATGGCCAGCTACCGACGCATCTACCTGTTTACTGACAACCCAAATTTGGTAAACCTAGATGATGTGGTTTAGGAAATACAGTGCGCCCTCTCTACAACGACGCCCAATGGAAGACACATATTGTGTTGTTGTTGGGAGGGGTCGTTATATAGAGGGACAATAATGCCTTGGCATACATTTGCAAACAGCTTGAATCCGATCAGACGCCGCGTAAATTTTCTGGATTAAAGTTTTAGTTTTAATATGTAGATCTACATGTATACCTAAAAATGTGGTTGGATCACAAGTTCTATATAAAAACATTAGTTTTGAACCTTTCCTTACATTCTATACAAAGCAACACATTAACAATGACCTTTAATCTATGTAAGTTGTGCATCAATGTAGATGATTATAGATGAGATTGTTAAAGAGAAAATGGATACTAAATGCAATGCCCCCTTGATGCGACCATGACCTCTAAATGACCTTGATCTGTCGGGCATGACCCAAATTGTACTAAGCTGAAGAGCTTCTTATGTTGAGTACACATGCCAAGTATGAAGTCTCTGTTATGGCCAGTGTTAAAGTAACCATATTTGACCTCTAAACTACCTTCACCTGTGTCAGACATAACCCAATTTTCACTGAGCTCATCTTGAGTTGAGTACGCGTCCCGAATATGAAGTCTCTTTCTCACATAACTACCCCTGTTTCCACAGGAAAGACAGTCATTAATGAACTAGGTATAGGTCGTTTGCAGTTCAAAAAAACACGATAAATCTTAGATAATTTTAAAACTAATGGACGTATTTAAATTGAATTTTGCATACACTTATGATGTGTCTATACCAACTCTGACAAGGAAATTCAGAATTTTTAAAAGTCTAACTAAGAACTTTTCTTCTTAGTTTTATATAAATTTTGTGTCGCTGAAAATGGTCAATTACGTGGGGTGTTATTGGCTATTACCTTGATCACATTTGTTTATATTGAAGAATATCCCCAGGTAAAATCCCGTGCAAGTTGCTTCTGTCTGAAAGGTAAATCCCGTGCTGATATTGGTTGTTTAGTTGTGTAAGATTAATTGTGAGGCCCCATAATCCATTATATTTTTACTATGCCTAAATCAACAAACTCTTCACCAGGAATAAAGAGAATTGCAATTACTTTTCAAACCGAAGCTCTAAAATTTCTACATAATTACAGAGCTCCATATAAGAGAGAGAAACTTGAACAAGTCCAACATTTCTCAGCCCAGTTCAGCACCAAATCCTATGGTGTGACTACTCGAAGAAAGACGGTTCTAATGAATAGTCACACCATAGGGCTTAATTCAGAAATAAAGATTTAGTTTTGGAAACACTCCCCTTATCTGGAGCTTAATATGTATCAATGTTCGAGTTGTATTGCACTTACGTTCACATTACGTTTTCTTTAAGCGATAAAATAATAAAGGTTTTCGAACTGATCTGGAAACATTCTGTTGAAAATTTGATAATGGTAAGTTGGTGTAGATCGTCTGGTATGAACATGTCTCTTCTGCTATTTATCGCATTTAGTTTTTTTCGTTTTGTTGATAAAACTTTCGTATGAGTGGCACATGGTTCGGATCCGATTCAGATACGAAATGGCTTCGGTGTCCGATTAGGATCTAACATGTGCGCAAATGACAGTATGGTCGGTAAATACGTTTAACGTACCCCAGTCAGGGCCTCGTTCGGTTAGTTGTAAACTGCTATGGTATGCGATGGCTTAACGGTGAGGCGTTGCCGGGTCGTGAAATATAGCCTGTTGAATAACTTGAAATCACCCTTCGGAAAACTGTCCCTTATGCTAGGTTCACACCAACGGCGCTTTGATGGCGCTTTAAAGCGGCGTGCAAAGCGGCACAAAAGCGTAACAAAGCTTGATTAAAGCGTCAGGGTCGTAATAGATCGTGGGAAAGCTTGGAGTAAAGCGGGACATTCGGCAAGAGCGCCAAATATTTTTAAACGGTTTAAAAATTTTGGGCGCTCTGTTACGAATTGATTAAAGCGCCTAGAGCGTATCAAAGCTTAACAAAGCGTACCAAAGCTCAGCAAAGCTTGACCCAAAGCGTAGGAAAGCTTAACAGAGCTTGGTTCAAAGCAGGGACCCCACTCTTCACGGTCTGTCCCCACTTGACATGCTTCGTTAAGATGTCTCAAGATTTGTTACGATTTGGCATGAAGATCTGATACGAGGTCAGACGCTTTCATCAAGATCTGACACGCTTTGATACGCTTTGTTACGTTTTCATGAAGGACTCTCACGCTTTCTCAAGAATTGAGACGCTTTGATCAATGATTGACACGTTTTGTTAGGCTTTGTTACGCTTGGCAAGCTTCCCCACGCTCTCTCATGCTCTTTCAGGCTTTCCTACGATACTCACGCTCTATCTCTATCCCTATAAATAGCGCTGAGACTTGAGCTGACTCATTGCATTGTTTCAGATAGATCATGTTCTGGTACATCTGGAACTTCTGGATCTAGTTGTTCTGACATCGTGTTCTGGAGTCAAAAAGCAATGATTTTGTGGATCTGCTGCATCTCTTTTTAGGCTCTGGATCAAAAGCGGCATGAAATCGGCGATCTTGACATTTTCCAATGCGTAACAGAGCTGAACAGAGCGTAACAATGCACAAGACAGCTTGATAATCGTATCAGAGCCTGATTTAAAGCGTCGCAATCGCATCAAAGCGTAATAAAGCGTAATAAAGCTTATAAAAGCGTGATTTCAAGCGTAGCAAAGCCTGATCAAAGCGGGATCAAAGCGTGAGGAACCGTAACAAGTCGGGAAATAACTCGTCCCAAAGCGGCAACCAATTCGTATCAGAGCGTATCAGAGCTTATCAGAGCGTAATAGATCGTGATATTTTTGGAAAAGTAAACAAAAATGACGGCGCTTTGCTCGCCGATTTAAAGCGCGGCATTCGCCGTTGGTGTGAACCTAGCATTAGAAGTGTAAACTTTATATAGAAGGTATGAATAAAACTTTTTTATTACGAAGAGAAACACATATTTCTTTTTTGTCAGAGTTGGTATAGGTATATCATAAATCTATGCAAAATTCCATTTGTCTCCGTTTTCTTGTTATGGAGATATTTGAAAATTATCGTGTTTTTTTAACTGCAAACGACCTATTTTTCTGAAAGAAATACTCTTGGAGAGACAATTATCAGTTAAGAGAGACACCCCTTGGTACACTTAACTTCTAATAGTAGTACAGTTACTTCCCCTACATTTTACTTATAATTCATTTACGTGCCAGGTTTGATAACAATTGCAATTGCAAACAGTTTGGATACATATGTGTCTAGACACACGGTGTAGATAATCAGAACACTCATAATCTGGATCCAGATCAATACACAGTGCCCAATCAGAATCTACAAAGTCTAACATTCATATCATTATTAATAGTTGAAATGATATAAGTGTAAACAATATTTTACAAGCAGACACTTTTTTATGTTTTTTTAGAATGAATGCAAGATATTAAACACCCGGTATACAAATTAAGTGACGCTAAAGATCTCGTATTGCACCGGTAACTGGTATACACGTATTAGGGTGATTAAGCATAACACTAAAACGAAGAAAAATACAACTTTCCGACAATTCTGACTTATCATGTAAGTCTGAGTGGCAAACAGTTTGGAGCCTGATCAGACGCCGGGTCACCCGGCGTCTGATCAGGCTCCAAAATGTTTGCATTGGAAATAATAGTATTAGCGTATACGCGTTTATTGGGAAATAATAACGTTTTCTCCACTGTATTAGGGTGATTAAACATAAACTCTTACTGGAAACGAGTGTCCAAAACAAGGCGTCCAATGTCACTGAAATGCATTTTGTTATTTCATACAGACCTCAAATAGAGGTCTTAATAGAGGGGTTCTACTGTTTTTAAATGTAATCTACTCGAACAGTTTTATTCTGAAATTCTGACTTTAAATAACCCACTACTCCGTAGATATTCGTTTTAACGCATTTAATTTATTCCTCCACTGAAGAAAATAGTTCCAATTTATACAATCATGTATATTCTATATGTATAGTAAGAGAACATTTCTATATTCTATCAGATGATAGCTTTTTTTAAGTAGGCTGAAAGTGAAGCAGAATACGCCTTCAGCCTGCTTCAGCCTGCTTCAACCTGCTTTAAGTGGTCCATCATTTATAAATACTCAGAGTAACAAACAGTTTGGCTCCTGATTATGACCCACAGTTTGTGGGACCTAATCTGGCTCCAAATTGTTTGTAAATGTCTTGAGGGCTCGGAAAAAATAATATGCCAGTATTTTAAGAAATATGTGTTTTGTATACACCTATTTTGTACAGTGGAGAAAACGCTATTCTATACAATAAACGCGTTTATGCTTAAAACTATGATGTCCAATGCAAACAGTTTGGAACCAGATCAGACGCCGGTTAATCCGGCGCCTTGTGAGCCTCTAAACTGATTGCCACTCAGGTTACAAAGAATCGTCCTAATTTTCAATTTATTGCTATGTTACATTTTAGTGTTTTGCATATATAAATGCGTTACGTTTCATTTAAACGGGAAAGAATACAGTGGAAAAACCGTTGTTCTTTTCCAATAAACGCGTTTACGTTAAAACTATTATTTCCAAATGCAAGCAGTTTGGTGTCACGGTGTAACGTCTTCTCCACTGTAAGACTAAAAATAATTAATGATAATTTTATCAAGGTGTGTGAAGTTTGCACGACATTCGACAATTCGACATTCGACCTTTCACAAATGAAAGGTCGAACAGCTGTCGAATTTCGACTTTCGACATTTAAGCTTTCACATAATGTAACAAATTTTGCCGATCGACAAATCAGCTTTGCCATAATGTAGAAATATTGTCGAAATTCGACTTTCGGCATTCAACATTTTTAAAACACATTACTTTGCCGAACTGATGTCGAATTTCGACGTTCGACATTTATACAAAGTCGGGAAATTGTCGAACTAGGGTTGAATTTCGACGTTCGACAAACTGCAAGTAAGGAAAAAGCCGAAATATTGTCAAAATTCGACGTTCGACATTAAAAACTTCTTAAACACATTACTTTGTCGAACTGATGTCGAATTTCGACGTTCGACATTTATACAAAGTCGGGACTTGGTCGAACTAGGGTTGAATTTCGACGTTCGACAAACTGCAAGTAAGGGAAAAGTCGAAATATTGTCGAAATTCGACGTTCGTCATTCAAAATTTCTTAAACACATTACTTTGTCGAACTGATGTCGAATTTCGACGTTCGACACTTATACAAAGTCGGGAAATTGTCGAATTAGGGTCGAATTTCGACGTTCGACAAACTGCAAGTAAGGGAAAATGTCGAAATATTGTCGAAATTCGACATTCGACATTCAAAATTTCTTAAACTTATTACTTTGTCGAACTGATGTCGAATTTCGACGTTCGACACTTATACAAAGTCGGGAAATTGTCGAATTAGGGTCGAATTTCGACGTTCGACAAACTGCAAGTAAGGGAAAATGTCGAAATATTGTCGAAATTCGACATTCGACATTCAAAATTTCTTAAACTTATTACTTTGTCGAACTGATGTCGAATTTCGACGTTCGACACTTATACAAAGTCGGGAAATTGTCGAATTAGGGTCGAATTTCGACGTTCGACACACTGCATGTAAGGGAAAAAGTCGAAACATTGTCGAAATTCGACGTTCGACATTCAAAATTTCTTAAGCACATTACTTTGTCGAACTGATGTCGAATTTCGACGTTCGACATTTATAAAAAGTCGGGAAATTGTCGAAATAGGGACGAATTTCGACGTTCGACAAACTGCAAGTAAGGGAAAAAGTCGAATTATTGTCGAAATTCGACGTTCGACATTCAAAATTTCTGAAACACATTACTTTGTCGAACTCATGCCGAATTTCGACGTTCGACACTTATACAAAGTCGGGAAATTGTCGAATTAGGGTCGAATTTCGACGTTCGACAAACTGTAAGTAAGGGAAAAAGTCGAACTATTGTCGAAATTCGACGTTCGACATTCAAGATTTCTTAATACACATTCCCTCTGTTGAAATTATGTCGAATTTCGACGTCCAACAATTTTCCGGACCCGGGAAAAGTCGAAATATTGTCGAAATTCGACATTGTTCTTTCAACAATTCTTTAACACATTCACTATGTCGACCTTATGTCTACTTTCGACGTTCGACAAGTGGCCATCGAAATATTGTCGAATTTCGACATTCGACATTTCAACAAAGCCAGTAAAGTGTCTAATTTATGTATATTTTCGACAATCGACAAATTTCCCGATAGTGCAATAGTCGAATTATTGTCGAATATCGACGTTTGACATTGGTCTTTTACCAAAATGTCGAACATTTGTCCAAATTCGACGTTCGACTTTCAACATATCTTAAACACATTCACTATGTCGAATTTATATCGAATTTCGACGTTCGACAATTTGCCGGGCCAGGAAATAGTCGAAATATTGTCGAATTTCGACATTCGACATTTTGAAAAAGCCGGTAAAGTGTCGAATTTATGTCGAATTTCAACATATGACAAATTAGCATATATTGTATCATCTAATAATAGCTTGGTATTTATTTCTATATATTGTGTCTATACCATTTATGGGGCCTTCACATACACGATATTTTCTTACGATTCCTTACGGATCGCCAACAGTTACTCGTAGTCAATCGTAAGCATCCGCAAATGATCCGTTAGTGTCCGTAAATAACTCGCAAGGATACGTAAGGATTCGTGGAAGAAGATGCCCATAATTTTGTGTCAAAAATTTTCTTACGATTGTCCGCGGAGATATTCTTTCGTAAATCAATCGTAACGATCCGTTAAGTATCGTAAACCGGTTGTAACAACACGTAATCCTCCGTAAACAGCCCGCAAGGATCCGTAAACAGTCCGCAAGGATCCGTAAACCGACCGTAACGTGTTCGTAGTCATCCGTGGTATTATCGTGGAGGTTTTCCGTCCAAACAGGCATAATCTTGCCAAAAAGACCACAAAAATCTAAGTGAACTATTATTTCAGTCATATCGATGTTCTATCACTTCATGCCAGTTGTCGAATGATGACACATTTGAAATTGAATACTTTTTGGTACTGAAAAGGTCAAACACGTTAGTGTTTTTTAGGTAAATCGTAACAACTCATAAAGGTGCGTTCACATACACGGATGTTTCTTACGAGTCCTTACGGATCTCCAAACCGTAGTCAATCGCAAACGTCCGGAAATAACTCGTTAACATCCGCAAACACATCGCAGACGTCCGTAAACAATCCGTTACCATCCGCAAAACTCGACGACATCCGTAAGCCTCCGTAAGACGAAAATCTATTTTTTTGACATGTCAAAAACTTTTTTACGATAGACTACGATAGACCACGAATGGACTTCTCCGTAAACAACACGTAAATAATCCGTTACAATCCGCAACTTAATCGCAAATCGAACGTAACAACACGTAACCCTAACATTTGCAAACAGTTTATATCCAGATTAAACCGCACGTGGCGATAACTCACATCAGGACCTACTCAAATTGAGACTCTAATCTTATAATTTGAGAAATTTTTGAAGAAAAAAAAAATATTATAACAGTAATTTGCAATAATTGTTGCAGGCGGTAATATTACGTATTGTTTACGATAAAGTCCCTTCACTGTCATCACGTAACGAGCTTTGAACAATTCGTCTACGTTTATTTCTCAAATTTTAATTTTAGGTTTTTTGATTGAAAGAGTATAAAATTGAGTGTCAAGCAGTTTGGAACCTGACCAGGTGCCGCGTCACGCGATGCCAGATCTGGATCCAAACCTTTTGCAAGTATCATTGTACTCGGGCTATGGCGGTGAAGGGGCAAGTACAGTCAAACTTATATTGAGTGACGATTTAACTGAAAGAGCGTGCAAGTAGAGAAAACCAGGTGCGACTGCTATAGAACGCGGAGTTTTGTCGTAAACATATCGTAATAACTCGTAAGATACCGTAAATAGCCCGTGACAACTCGTAACACATCTTAATTCACTCTTAAAAGTGGCATATATCGTAAGAAACCGTAAACTTTTACGGATGTGTGCCAATGTGTGCCATCCGTAAGAAAATCGTAGAAATTCCGTGTATGTGAAGGCCCCATTAGTTAAGTATTTTAATATTTTTCCACCTTCCCCTTATATCGCAGATTAATTCAGTATTCGACCACCAAATGTCCTACTAACTCAATAGTTTTTTATTATATTATACTTCACATGTAATTACAAAACATATGTTTTGTTTTCTGTGACAAAAAAAGAAAGGGTTGTTCTGTTCTATTCTGTCTATTACAGACGAGCAAATAGGTAAGTAAGTAAGTAAGTACACAGTAATATATAATAACAAATATTATATATTATTCTCAAACAGATGTTAACCGAAAGTTTAAAGCTTAAAGCAGTCTCAATGCGCATTTAGCTTTACTCTTAACCCGCTTTAATTGGTCACCTATATTCAATACTAGAAACAGTCTATGGAACAAAGGGTTAATGTTCAGGGACCACACATATAGGTTTACCAATTAACCCATTGCTCCATATACGCATTTCAATTCACTCCAACACTAAAGAAAATAGTTTCTGCCTAGACAGTCACCAATTTTATCATAACAAATATTTTCTATACCACAAACCACAAAGCCCGTTTCTTTGTTTTTAAGATAGATGAATAACCGAATACTTGAAGCAGGTTGAAGGTAAAACAGAATGCGCCTTAAGGCACATTCTGCTTTACTTTTAGTCTGCTTTATGATACATTTTCATGACTGTATAAATGGAAGTATTGTCGTCGGTGAGAGAATAAATTAGAGGCGTATTTATCGGGTAAAGCAGTCTGAACTTGAAACAGAACGCACCCTATAAGGAGCATCATGTTTCAATCTATAGATCCGCTATAAAGGGATTAGATACCGGAAGGTAAACGTTTGCTTTTAAGTTTAAACTCATTACTCCACGGATACGCATTTTAACATCTTTCATCTTCCACTTTTTGCCGAAATTAGTTCTATTCTACGCATTCAAGAACATTTATTATTAGTAACATTCTCTATAATCTAGCAGATGATAGTCTAAAGCTTAAAGCAGGTTGAACGCAAAGCAGAACTGGTTTTTACTTGCATTCTACTTAACTCTAAACGGTCATCCATCTTCAATACTAGAAACAGCCACATGTCAATGTTTTCGGATTGAAGACCACCGACCTACTCCTAAACAGTTTGTCTTATGAATGTTCCATCTTATTATAGAAATGGCATTCTACCAGTGTAAGATAATCCGTGCATGCAAGATTACTGAAAACAGTGAAGGATCAGCACAATGGCCCTCCCAGGTGACTAATATAGTCCTGGTATAATCAGTATATACACCGTATCTATATGTAAAATATTACTTAACTTTATTACATAGTAACTCGTACATTTAAGGTTATTGAAGACTTGATCGTGAGCAATCTTTAATATGTCACTGAACTTACCGACTATACGCCTATATAAAATTACACAAAATACATGTTATTGTATAATTTTTACAGTGTAGACCCTGCCCAGTGGGCTCTGGTAGGAGACACCAGGCCCGGTGTGATCTGTTTGCGGTCTAGCTGTACCAAATATATATCAATACGTTACACAGCAGGTTAGACAAGTATAAGACCTAGATAAATATAGTTCGGTAGAAGACCTTTAATCTGAATTCAAACCGTGTTTCGTATAAATATTCAGGTTATACATCTAAATACAATTACAAAATAATAGTGCGTGGTACAGTTATTCATTCTTGTCAAATACATGTAGTAAACAGTGTATAACTAGATCAAAGGGCTCTTCTAGGCACTTTCGGTCCAGTCCGCAATTGCCCCATACGTATACAGATTTAATCGCACGACTCCCGAAGACTTATTCGCACTATCTGCCGTTAAATTGTCGAAATTGAAATCTGATACTTTTTCCACATTTCCCAGACTTTATAGAAATGTTGAATGTTTGACACTTTGGTGAAAGGACAATATCGAAAGTCGAAATTCGAAAATATAACGACTATTTACCTGTCTGGCAATTTCTCGCAAGTCAAACTTCGACAATAACTCGACATTTTCCCTGCAATGGCACTTGTAAAACGTCACAATTCCACATAAGTTCGACATTGTGAATGTGGTAAAGAAATGTTGATTGTCAAATGACGAATTTCGACAACATTTCGACTTTTTCGAGGCTCGCTTAATTATTGAACGTCTACTTTCTACACAAGTTCGACATAGTGAATGTTTTTAAGTAGTGTTGAAAGTCGAACATTGAATTTCGTCAAATTTTCGACATTTTGGTAAACGGACAATGTCGAATGTCGAAATTTGACATAATGTGTCGACTTTTTCCCGGCCTGGAAAATTGTCGTATGTCGAAATTGGACACATGATCGACATAGTGGGTGTGTTAAAGTAATTTTAAAAGAAGAAAGTCGAATATTTTGACAATTTTTGGAAATTTTGGTAAAAGGATAATGTCCAACGTCGATATTCGACAATATTTCGACTATTGCACTATCGGGAAATTTGTCGATTGTCGAAAATATACATAAATTAGACACTTTACTGGCTTTGTTGAAATGTCGAATGTCGAAATTCGACAATATTTTGTTTTTTTCCTTGCCAGACCACTTGTCGAACGTCGAAAGTAGACATAAGGTCGACATAGTGAATGTGTTAAAGAATTGTTGAAAAAACAATGTCGAATTTCGACAATATTTCGACTTTTCCCGGGTCCGGAAAATTGTTGGACGTCGAAATTCGACATAATTTCAACAGAGGGAATGTGTATTAAGAAATCATGAATGTCGAACGTCGAATTTCGACAATAGTTCGACTTTTTCCCTTACTTGCAGTTTGTCGAACGTCGAAATTCGACCCTAATTCGACAATTTCCCGACTTTGTATAAGTGTCGAACGTCGAAATTCGACATCAGTTCGACAAAGAAATGTGTTTAAGAAATTTTGAATGTCGAACGTCGAATTTCGACAATATTTCGACTTTCCCCCTGACTTGCAGTTTGTCGAACGTCGAAATTCGACCCTATTTCGACAATTTCCCGACTTTGTATCAATGACGAACGTCGAAATTCGACATCAGTTCGACAAAGTAATGTGTTTAAGAAGTTTTGAATATCGACCGTCGAATTTCGACAATATTTCGACTTTTCCCTTACTTGCAGTTTGTCGAACGTCGAAATTCAACCCTAGTTCGACAATTTCCCGACTTTGTATAAATGTCGAACGTCGAAATTCGACATCAGTTCGACAAAGTAATGTGTTTAAGAAGTTTTGAATGTCGAACGTCGAATTTCGACAATATTTCGACTTTTCCCTTAATTGCAGTTTGTCGAACGTCGAAATTCTACCCTAGTTCGACCAAGTCCCGACTTTGTATAAATGTCGAACGTCGAAATTCGACATCAGTTCGACAAAGTAATGTGTTTAAGAAGTTTTGAATGTCGAACGTCGAAATTCGACAATATTTCGACTTTTCCCTTACTTGCAGTTTGTCAAACGTCGAAATTCAACCCTAGTTCGACAATTTGCCGACTTTGTATAAATGTCGAACGTCGAAATTCGACATCAGTTCGACAAAGTAATGTGTTTAAGAAGTTTTGAATGTCGAACGTCGAAATTCGACAATATTTCGACTTTTCCCTTACTTGCAGTTTGTCGAACGTCGAAATTCAACCCTAGTTCGACAATTTGCCGACTTTGTATAAATGTCGAACGTCGAAATTCGACATCAGTTCGACAAAGTAATGTGTTTAAGAAATTTTGAATGTCGAACGTCGAATTTCGACAATGTTTCGACTTTTTCCCTTACTTGCAGTTTGTCGAACGTCGAAATTCGACCCTAATTCGACAATTTCCCGACTTTGGATAAGTGTCGAACGTCGAAATTCGACATCAGTTGCACAAAGTAATGTGTTTAAGAAATTTTGAATGTCCAACGTCGAATTTCGACAATATTTCGACTTTCCCCCTTACTTGCAGTTTGTCGAACGTCGAAATTCGACCCTAATTCGACAATTTGCTGACTTTGTATAAATGACGAACGTCGAAATTCGACATCAGTTAGACAAAGTAATGTGTTTAAGAAATTTTGAATGTCGAACGTCGAATTTCGACAATATATCGACTTTCCCCCTTACTTGCAGTTTGTCGAACGTCGAAATTCGACCCTATTTCGACAATTTCCCGACTTTGTATAAATGTCGAACGTCGAAATTCGACATCAGTTCGACAAAGTAATGTGTTTAAGAAATTTTGAATGTCGAATGTCGAATTTCGACAATATTTCGACATTTTCCCTTACTTGCAGTTTGTCGAACGTCGAAATTCGACCCTAATTCGACAATTTACCGACTTTGTATAAGTGTCGAACGTCGAAATTCGACATCAGTTCGACAAAGTAATGTGTTTAAGAAATTTTGAATGACGAACGTCGAATTTCGACAATATTTCGACTTTTCCCTTACTTGCAGTTTGTCGAACGTCGAAATTCAACCCTAGTTCGACCAAGTCCCGACTTTGTATAAATGTCGAACGTCGAAATTCGACATCAGTTCGACAAAGTAATGTGTTTAAGAAGTTTTGAATGTCGAACGTCGAATTTTGACAATATTTCGACTTTTTCCTTACTTGCAGTTTGTCGAACGTCGAAATTCAACCCTAGTTCGACAATTTCCCGACTTTGTATAAATGTCGAACGTCGAAATTCGACATCAGTTCGACAAAGTAATGTGTTTTAAAATTGTTGAATGTCGAAAGTCGAATTTCGACAATATTTCTACATTATGGCAAAGTTGACTTGTCGATCGGCAAAATTTGTTACATTATGTGAAAGCTTAAATGTCGAAAGTCGAAATTCGACAGCTGTTCGACCTTTCATTTGTGAAAGGTCGAATGTCGAATTGTCGAATGTCGTGCAAACTTCACACACCTCATATTTAATGCTTTTAAAGATTTCCCAATTAAATGATCTTGATTTTTGGAAAAATTACCGGTGTAATTAAATACTGTACCCAAGTACATGTAATTAAAATCATCAACCCATTCAATAGGTTTGCCATTGTAAATCCAGGCTTCATTTATACATGGTTTACCCCATTTCCTGAACACCATAATTTTGGTTTTCTCTGTGTTTACCTCCAAACCCCAAGTATTACAATAAGTGTATAAGAAATCTAAATGTTTTTGTAATTCTTCAACACTATTAGCTAGAATTGCCATATCATCCGCAAAAAGTAATAAAATCAATATTATATCATCAATCAATAAACCGGAATTAATTACATCTTGCAAAAACAGCTGTAAGTCATCCATGAATAAAGACAATAAGATGGGAGACATCACCTTCCCTTGTCTTAAGTATTCTGCATATTCAAAATAATCAGAGTAACTATTACAGTGTTTCACGCATTTCCCTTTAGTACCTATCCTTTATAGTTTATACCAAAGTGCATTCCTATTAATCCTTTCCCCAATAGAAGCGCCTTTTAGCGAATATGATTTATTCCTCCGCTGAAGAAAATAGTTCCAATTTAATCAGTCATGAATATCTATTATAGGGAATAAGTTTTATATTCTAGCACATGATAGCTTAAAGCAGGCTGAAAGTAAAGCAGAATGCGCCTTAAGGCGCATTCTGCTTTACTTTCAACCTGCTTTAAGAAGTCACCTATATTCAATAATAGAAATAGACTATCAGGTAAAGGGCTAATGCTATCGAAACATTTTTTTAGGTCTACAAAACACACATGCAATCTTTAATTCTCATTTAAATATTTTTGCACAATAGAATAAAGTATAAACATTGCATCAACAGTTGAATGACCCTTTTTAAAACCATACTGAGCCATGAACTGACCCAATTGCACTACGTAAGCTATTTGACAACCCGGGAAAGACGTACTTTACTGTCTTTATATTAATTGCTCGTCTGCGATAAAATTGTTGTCTGCAAAATCGGGTAAAAAATAGATTTATATATCTTTAAATTGACAAAAGGTAAACAACGAATGTAAAATATCTGATCCTGAACAGACGCTCTGGCCTGAGTCAAAACTGTTTTCAAATACAGTGTAGAAAACGATATTCTTTCCCAATAAACGCGTCTACGCTTAATCTATTATAGCATGTATCTCCAGTGCAAACAGTTTGGAGCCAGATCAGACGCCGGGTAACCCGGGTCTGATCAGGCTCAAAACCGTTTACGGTCAAGGTTGAACTCAATTTTTAGAATTGTCAAAAGGTTATCATTTTCTTCTTTTTACAGCAATGCGTTTGCGTTTCGTTTGCGTTTCAACGGGGAACATTAACGTATTCTCCACTGTACCAGCCTAGTCCTGACCGACAGGCAAAGAGTAACAGTAGATAACATACAGTGGAGAAATCGTTATTCTTTACCGTTTAAACGCAAACGAAATGCAAACGAAACGCAAACGCATCGCAATAAAACGTACAAAAGGACAACTTTTCGACAATTTTGACTATTTATTTTAATCTGAGTGGCGAACACTTTGGAGCCTGATCAGACGCCGGGTTACCCGGCGTCTGATCTGGCTCCAAACTGTTTGTACTGGAAATAATAGTTTTAGCGTAAATGCGTTTATTGGGAAAGAATAACGTTTTGTCCACTGTAAATAAAGTGAACCAGGACATCTTATATGAGGACACGTACAAAATAGATAACATACATAAAGTAAACCAGGATATCTTATATGAGGAAATTGACAATTTACGTGTTAACCCGTACATGTAACCCGTACTGCCGTAGTAAAGTATTATGTGTGATTTCATTCGTTTGCGAACGGTTTGGCATCTGATCAGACTTCGATTTCCTCTAATTCTTGCCAGGTTCTTAACTGTATGTCGAATACCATTTTTTTCTGTATTTATACCACTGTTGTGAGTGGTTGAGTAATATTACAAACAACAGTTTTTATATAATATTTTTGTCAGATTTTGTCAGATTTCAAAGATTTGATAGTGTTCTTATACTTGACCCAAATCGCTGACATGATGGCGTCAGCTTTTAATAATTATCGTATTCTCAAATTTAGATTCTAAATTTAGATAATTTAACTAAACCTATATCGTAAGGAGCGTCACACAGTTTCAGTCCTGATCGGACGCAGCGATACTCCACCTCTGGTCAGTATCCAAACTATTTGCAAATAACCATTGTCCTCGGTACAGTGGAGAAAACGTTATTCGTTCCCAATAAACGCGTTTACGCTAAATCTATTATCTGCGGTGCAAACAGTTTGGAACCAGATCAGACGCCAGGCTCCAAAATGTTTGCCGTCAAGGTTAAAGTTAACTTTTAGAATTGTCAAAAAGTTATCATTTTCTCCATTTTTATCACAAAGCGTTTGCGTTTCGTTTGCGTTTAAACGGGGAGGAATAACGTATTCTCCACTGCATCATTATAGCAGTAAAGAGGTTAAAAGAGGTTAGTAGATCAAATCCTGAAATGCCTCGTGTACTTGCTTATCATCAGAAACATACTGTTAATTATAAGTGGCGTAACGACATTACTTGTAAACCAATTAATTTCCAACCATCTGCTTAAACCTATTTTCTACTGGAGTTTTTTTCTGTTTTCAACTTTTGTAAGCACTATAGCATCAAATAAGAGTGAATACCGATGGACAAAAGACATATCACGACAAGTGTGTAATAGTTTGTACTATGGTCAGTCGGGAAGTTTCACATACTATTTTCAACGCACCTGTTATAGCCAGAAACAATTAAAGGGTTATCCCGGATATTGAATTTAAATGTGTTATAGATCCGCCACGGATATATATATAAGTCACTGACCTTTGGCAAAAACAGTTCAAACGCAAGATACAATATCCGTATGGCGGATAGCTACTGCTTGTTTTAACTTTGTGGATTAACACACAATTTCACGACTTATGTTTTTATCTTATACATGTAAGAGTCAACTTGGCTTATAAATAAGACCAATCGAAATAAAAAGTTTCAACTCTTTAATGTCTGGATATTGCAATGAACTCTCATTATGTGCTTGCTGGAGATATACAAGGGTGGCACACTTTATTTCTCTACTCTATATTGCCACCCTTATATATATATATATTGCCATACAGCGGATCGTTTCATGTGAAATATGGTCTACACGGTTTGTTAATGTCTACTTTTGTAGACAATAGGCAATGATAGGTTAAACGCAAGCGACGGCTTTCTACATCTACAGCTACAGGTTACACGATGCCGTCATCCTTGACTACTATAGCGCGGTGGTGGTTTGCGTAAGAAAAGAAAAAGAGAAGTATTAGAAAAGGTAGACATCAGTAAAGTAAAGATAGAAGAAAACAAATAAATAAAAAGAAGGATTTGGCCTAGCTTTCGCTCCTCTATCCCTGACCTGTCTGACTTCCGTGGCGGTACCAGGACACACAAGTCCCCGCCAGCATAGCTCATGGGTGCCATAGGAGTGTACTTGCATTGGCCGGTCAGTGCAATTAAACTGTGAATGACTGGAGCTCCTGTTTGAAGTGTACCAAACCAGGAGCCTCAGCGATATTCGCTGACGGTGTGTTCCAGATCCCAACTGTTCTAGGGAAGAGGCTGTATTTGTAGTAATCCGTAGCAGTTGGGATCAGGTGCATATTCAGATTGTGAGAAGATCGTGTGTTGGATCTGGCAGGTGTGAGGTACTCATCTGATGGGATGGCCATAAGTGTGTGCACTATCTTGAAGAGCATGGTCATTTGAGTCACGCTGCTTGTATTATGGTATATGTTGATGACAAACATGCACCTGTTAATTGTAACAGCTTTCTTTTTAAAAAACCCCATCCAAATTAAATTTTGCATTATGAAAAATCATGGAGGAATTATAATTCCTCCATGGAAAAATTCAGAGTACATGAACATACGCTCGAACTGTAGTTCCACCGCCAACTGGCAATGTTTGTTTCCACCCTTGCAGGGCTTCCATTTCTCCGGATATTCCCGAAATCTTCCAAGTTCGGATTTTTATCCGAGCAGATACTATCTTAAAGCAGGCTGAAAGTAAAGCAGAATGCGCCTTCAGGCGCATTCTGCTTTACTTTCAACCTGATTTAAGCCATCGCGCTTGAAAAATAGAAACAAATGAAATTTTATTATTTTTCATGATCAACTTATGGCAGCCCTGCCCTTGATGCTGCGGTCAAACATAGTCTCAATGTAGCGAATGGCCTAACCGAAGAGAAAGTATCCACAACAAAACGGAACACTAATGATACAAAATCAGTAAAACATATCATGGAATGTTTGTTCTGGCTAACTATTAAGTCAAAGTCACAAGGTCATCTGTATATTATCAAAGCTGCTTGAATAACTGCATGTCTAAATATTGAAGCAATGTACTGAATGATAAAGCAAGGCTTAACCCATTTTTGTATGAGATTTATAAACGAATCATCCTATTCACATACAGGGGTAAACTCATGATTGTTTTCCGTAATTACACACTTCGTTCTTGCAAATGGCGCGTCCAAAATGGAGTATTTTAGCTAATCACGTGATCAATTGATTTGCATACTGGTGTTCCTAATAAGTACGACTGTTGAAGTTATACGTTGAAACAGTGTTCTGGTCCGGCAAAAGAGGCTCTAATTTAGAATGTTTCCATCCAATCGCATTGGATATTCACGTATACCCAAAAAGCTTTATCAAATAAATTCAGACAAACTGAAAAATCTACGATAAAGGAATGAAGTTACCTCCCCTGAACACTAGGGTTCAAACCCATGAGCGCTACATGTGTAGTGTTCAAACTTTGAACACTGTGACTTTCAAATATGAACAGTTGGTATGCAATTTTGTGAAATTAGTAGATTATTTATCACATAACTTGCGGTCTTGGTGTAGCAAGCCATTATATAAATATCGTATTCCACCAGTGCAATATCATTTTTGGACTCCGGCCCAATCTGTTTGTCCACAAGAGATACATGTAGCGGGACACCAAATGACGTAATTTGCGATGAAGTTGTCGTAAACAACGTCGCGTTTTGGCGTAAAATCTATAAAGCGGAAGGACTACAAACTGCGGTTTCTTTTGATTTAATAGGTGTTTAAAAATGTTATGTGATAAATAGAATCTCACATTCGTGTTCGATGTAAAATAATCATGCAGAGTTTTTACATAGATTTCAAACAGACAATTCCAGATTCAAATATAGCCAATTTTGACGATTTAGACTTTTTCATAATGTATTGTTATATAATAAACATGGTAGACTCTAAAGGAGCCCTCTGATCCAAAATTTCGTTGTTTATTTAGGACAAAATGTTGTACTCTTCACACTTACAGTAAAACTTCTCCATTACGACCACTAAAACGAAGGCTGACTGTATAAAAGGCAGGTGACACCTTAACCCTTTCCCCCATAGAAGCGACTTTTAGCGTATTTAATTTATTCCTCCGCTAAAGAAAATAGTTCCAGTTTATACCCTCATGCACAATTACCATAACAAGTATTTTATATAGCCTAGCAGATTTTAGCTTAAAGCAGGTTGCTTTAAGTGGTCAACTGTCTTCAAAACTAAAAACAGGCTATGAGGTAAAGGGTTAAATCAAGGTGACAGTAAAACAGAAAGCTCCTGACGGAGCTTTCTGTTTTACTGCCACATTGCTTTAAGGAGTCACAAGTCATAAACACCTAATAATTATCACAATTTATTGGTCGTTATAGAGAGGTTTTACTGTACTATGTTTACAATGTTGACCAGGGTTCAGAAGGTTAACCAGGATCTGAAAAAAAGGAAATCAGCGTGACAAAATACTATAAGTAACCATAAAAACCTCGCTAATGTACTTCCCCGATGTTTAACAACGTATTTGAATTTCTGGTCGATTTCATTATTTGTGAGGTGATTCATTTGAACTTTAAGGCACTCTTTATGTCTCTGTTCCCAACCGCAGCGTTAATTAATTGCTTATTTCGATATGCGCAAACCATCGCGTGGAAATGCAGAGACCCACCCCCTTACAACTGTTCTAAAGATGACTAATGCTAGAGGCTTGACAAACAGTGGCCTATAGCAGACAAAATAAACAAAAATTAAATAACATAAAGCTATATGCCCTATAATTGAAATTATAAATGCTTTCCTCTTAGTTGTTTAATAGGGTAGATTTACCGGTATGAACCTATTAATACGTATTTGGGATAAAAAATAAGCCAGTGCATACAATGTAAACACCGTTCTGACTGCTCCTAAAGGAGCAGTCTGATCAGGGTCAATACTGTTTGCCATTCAGTGTGCAGCTCATGGACACATTAATGTGTGATTAAAGCAATTGTTAACATTTATGATAATTTTAGCAGGCTTTCAGACTGAAGAAATATCGATACGAGTGTCCAACAATTTAGATCCTGATAAGACACCTAGCCAGAATAGTACCGAACCTTACTAAATTAACAATTTTTGCAATTCGCTTGCAATTTTATGGCAATTCGCTTGCAATTCAAAATACTAACTTTACCCTCGGGTAAGTTTTCTTGAATGGTGTATCTCACAAATGGTCGCAAATATGAATTCGTTTGTGTTTTCGATTCCATTTTGGTCACAACCGCTTCGGAAAATTCTTGTACAAATATTCAAACGTAGGATTTGTTTTTGAAGCGCCCGATTCGATGGCAATTCGATGACAATTCGCTTGCGATTATCAATTTAATTTAATAAGGTTCAGTACACAAATGTTGCCTATTGGTAACATTGGCAGTAAAAGAGTTGTAATTTTAACTCAAGAACATGTAACTTCGGAGCAAGAAATTTAGCGTTTGATCTAGATGCAAACTGTTTGTTGCATAATTATATCGATTTGTTTGTTAAAGTTTTTTCTTCATCTAAATCCCCATAATTCTTATTTTATAAACAAGCAAACGGCATTATGGTAGTAAAGCGTTTAAACAAAGCTATCATTCTTTTTGTAACAGATATAAGGTCAAAGGTAAAAACGGGCATTTAACTACAGCGCTCCCTCTCTACTTGTAACGACAACCAAGGGGAGGCATAAATATATGCGTTGCTCGGAGAGAGTCGTTATACGGAGGGAAAATGGTTAACATTTGCAAACAGCCTGAGTCCAGATCAGACGCCGCGTTACACCTTGTCTAATCTTGATTCAAGCTGTTTGTCACTCGTCATTTAGTTTTTATGTCAAAATGCCAATATGTAATTTTGAAGAAAAAAAAGCAGACGACAACTTTAAGCAGCCGCTATTGCAGCATTAGAATTGTTAGACATAATTGTCTTGTTTATGTAAATGTGGCAATGGTCGTCGAGAGGAGGGAGTCGTTATCAGGAGGGACGTTGTAGGAAGGGAACACTGTATCTATTATTACAGTATTGTCCGACAGGCACAACAAACTTAATCAAAAGAAAAAAAGCATATACAGAAGCTTTCTGTTTTTCTGTCCAACCAGATAACTAAAAAAAGCTTAACCCTTTACTCCATAGCCTGTTTATATAGCTTTTGCAAATAGATGACTACTTAAAGTAGGCTGAAAGAAAAGAAGAATGTGCATTAAGGTGCATTCTGCTTTAGTTTTAACCTGCTTTAAATTACACTATGTTATGGTATAGAAATTATTTCTTATAGTGCATATTAATTAATTGATAAATTGGAGCTATTTTCTTTAGTGAAGGAATAAATTAAGTGCGTAAGAATGCATATCTACGGAGTTAAGGATTGTTGAACTTACCAGCATTTCTACAGTTGTCCGGAGGGAGTAGTTATATGGAAAGGGAAATTAGGACTTGGCTTACATTTGCAAACAGCTTGAATCCAGATCAGACGCCGCGTATCGCGGCGTCTGATCAGGAATCAAGCTGTTTGTCACTCGTCATAATATTTCCTCTGTCAAAATGTCCACTAATATGTAACTTTGAGAAAACGACAGACGACAAATTTATACAAACGATGTTGCAGCAGTTAAATTGCTAGACATAAATGTTATGTTTAGGGAACGGCTGCAAGCATTGTTGTAAGGAGGGAATCGTTGTTCGGACGGCCGTTGTAGGAAGAGAGCACTGTTCGAGTAATTTCAACAGAATCCTTTGAACCATAGTCACACATATATGCGTCCATTGTAAACAGTGTACCTGTCAGGAGTACACTTGTCCCATGTAAACCGTTAAGACCCAGATCACAGTAGCGTGTTAAATTACCATTGTTTGCTGTTAAGGTTAGCAGTTTGTGTCCCGTGTGCAGCATGCAGAGTACAGTAGAGATAATGTTTTTCTTCCAAATAACCCCTGTTACGCTTAAACTATTATTTTCATTGTAATCAGTTTGAAGCCAGATCAGACGCCGGGTAACCCGGCGTCTGATCAGGCTCCAAACTGTTTGCCACTCAGATTAAAGCTGGTAGTCTGAATTGTCAAAATGTTGTCATTTTCTTTATTTTATTGCCATTCGTTTGCATTTTAACAAAATAATTACCATTTCTCCACTGTATTTCAGACCGGTTGCCAACTCGCAATCGATGGCCATCGATTCCTTTACTGAACACGTTACTGGTGTGCACTGTTCGTCACTTTGCACTACATTGTAAAGGCAGTATGTAAGCAAAAATAGCGCATTTTTTAAACCTGAAAATTCAGGCAGATACGTAATCTAAACATATAAAAAGAAGTAATCCGCGATGATTATGGAGGCAATAAATCTGACAAACACATGAATTTGGTGGAAAAAAAGTCGACTTTTAAATCGGTTTGTTTACATCCGATCAATAACGGATATTTTTCCGAGTTCGTTCGGCTTGCGCCCGGTAAAGATGTTTTCATAGCTCATTATTAGTGTTTTCTTCTGACTTGACAGAGTTATTTTTAGATTTGAACATTCTAAAACTTTAAAAGGGATGAGTATTACCTACATCCAGCAAGAATCATTGATAGCTGTATTTATTGTGCGCAGAATACAGGAGAGAATACATTTTTTCCCGTTAACATGCAAACGCAATGCACTAAACTGTGGAAATTTACTTTTAGAAGTTTTAACAATTATTTTTTAATCTAATTAGCAAATAGGCTGGAGCCTGATCAAACGCCGGGTTACCCGGCGTCTGACCTGGCTCCAATCTGTTTGCAATGGAAATAATAGTTTTGTATACAAATGCGTTTATTGGGAAAGAATAAATATCAGTAAAGTTAGCGCAGCTGTCTCGTGCTGCACGGGAACCATACTTATCTCAAGTAGGAAAGTGTACGATGATGTAGTCGATGTTACCTTGCTTACAGTGGAGAAACTGTTAACTGTTAACTAATATTCTTTCCTAATAAACGCGTTAACGCTAAAACCATGATTTCAATTGCAAACAGTTTGGAGCAGATCAGACGCCGGGTAACCCGGCGTCTGATCAGGCACCAAACTCTTTGCCGCTCAGACTAACATGAATGGTCAGAATTGTCTAAAGGTTGTCCATTTATGCGTATTATTGCGATGCGTTTGCGTTTCGTTTGCGTTTAAACGGGAAAGAATAACGTTTTCTCCACTGTTACCTTAATGGTTATGAACTATTCTGTTTTAAAAATAACCCAGACAAGTCAGGAAAATCGGATCGATCTCGTGACTCTTATTCGACCTTGTGGAAACTCTTGGAAGCCGACACGAAGATTTGTTATGTAAACAAAAAGCTTATTTTTCCAACCATCTCGATAAGAAATCGGCACATTTATGTATGGTTCTTAAAGAAAGGGGGGCATGTTTCAGGCACCTGACAACGGAAAATGTTCTTATATAAGAAATTGCGCGATTTAAACATAAATTTGGGCGAAATTCTGGCTTTAATAGATTAAACTGGACTTGACTAAATTGGAAACTGGAATTTTCAATTTGAAGGTTCGGGGGGGGGGGGGGTTAAATTGTGATCAAGTTCCATTCAAGAGACCATTCAAATAAAATGTATTTCGTTCAAAGCATGTGTAATGAAATGCAGAACTACTGTCATACAGTAAAGCTCCTTTCAAACTGACCCCATAGACACAGTGGAGAAAATGTCATACTTTCCCGAATAAACGCAAACGAAACGCAAACGCAATGAACAGTGGAGAATCTGTTATTCTTTCCCAATAAACGCGTTTACGCTACAACTTTTATTTGCAGTGCAAACAGTTTGGAGCCAGATCAGACGCCGGGTAACCCGGCGTCTGATCAGGCTCAAAACTGTTTGCCACCAAGATAAACATGAATTGTGAGAAATATCTAAAAATTGACATTTCCTACGTTTTAGTGCTATGCGTTTGCGTACGTTTGCGTTTAAACGGGAAAGAATAACAGATTCTCCACTGTACTTTCCCGAATAAACGCAAACGAAACGCAAACGCAATGTAAAACGGTGAAGAAAAATGACAACTTTTTGACAATTCTAAAAGTTGATTTTAACCTTGACGTAAAACATTTTGGAGCCTGATCAGACGACTGCTTGCATTTGAAATAACAGTTTTAGCGTAAACGCGTTGGTTGGGAAAGAATAGCGTTTCCTCCGCTTACTTATGCGTCTTTGTAATAGGCTGAACATTGCGCAATAAGAACAATATTGTTAAATGTACAGTTCTATTTTAGATATCTACATCATTATGCAGTAGAACTTTATTTGGTGTCTTAAAAGACAGGGTGCAGCTAAAAGTTAGCTAAAAACGACATGAGCAATAAGAACACAATACTTCAAGTTTAAACAATTTTATTTAACATGAATGTGTATACAATGGAAACACTCTCTTACAGTCACAAAAAGAAGTCTATTCGATACCTTAAAAGATATATGACAGATTAAAGCAAGATAAAAACAAAGCAGAAACCTTAACTTTCCTTTCGCTTAAAGCAGGCACCTGCCTTAAACACAGAAAACTTAACTACATGTTGTGGTCATAATCCACCATCTGCATGCTGTAGAATATATCGAGGGCTTGGTGCAAAACAATTGTGAAGGAGTTACAATAGTTTTTAACAAAGCCCTCGATATATTGTATGGTGAGTCTGACTCTATTAATTGGAACTATTTTCTTCAGTGGAAGAATAAATTAGAGGCGTAAAATGGCAAATTGATGTACTAGTAGGTAAATTATTTTTTATCATATATTTTCACTATTATCATCATTAGTGTTGTTGTTGTATGCAAGTATGGGTAAAAAGCGAGCAATTAACTATATAAAACATCAGCGCAGTCCAGTTTAATAAGAGGAAGGTATATACGTGAAAACATACGAACATTTTTTTAAGTATAAGAGTATTTAAATGATGAAGACAAACCAGGGTTTATACTCTTTGCATGTTGTGGAAAGACATTTGATAGTACAGATTATAACTTAATCATTAAAACTCTTGCACATTTCAACTTCTGCGACTCTTTAATTAACTGGATTATACTGTTGTGTGGTTAGTAATGGATATACAGTAAAACCTCGCTATTACGACCACTTAAACGAAGGCTAATTAATTGTATAATAGAGAGGTGGCAGCTTAAAGCAAGGTGACAGTGAAACAGAAAGCTCCTACAGGAGCTTTCTGTTTCACTGTCACCTTGCTTTAAGCGGTCACCTATCGTAAACATCCAAATAATTAACAAAATTAAGTGGTCGTAATAGGGAGGTTTTACTGTATGTCGGAGTTCTTTGACATACAAAGAGGAGCACGACAGGGATACCCACTATCACCGTACTTGTTTATAATAGCTATAGAAATGTTATATATGTTTGTGAAAGCAGATAATGATATACAAGGCATAACAATGTGTAATATAGAAATGAAATATACAGCATTTGCGAATGATGCAACATTTATGATGAATGGGACTTTTAAAACTTTTTCAGCCTTAATAAAACGACTAAATAATTTTAGTAAAATAACTGGGCTAAAATTAAACAGCAACAAGAGCCCAATGGGATCTAAGGCGCTCACCAGAGTACAAAGTTTCCAGATTAGCTAGATTTATTACTAAAGGTGATTGATACCCCCCACTAGCACCTTGTCAAAATAAGCAAAAGTGTCAGGGTAATGCTGATGTGTGTACACTGTGTGACAAGACGGTTCATAAGCCTTTTCTATGGTTTGACTTAATGGTGATTATTTTGATTAAGTTTCGTGAAATTGGGACTAAAAATAATATGGCGCCTAAAATGTTCAAAAGCCATTTATACGACTTGACCTACTGGCCTACTGATTATTCAGACAAAACCCTTATTCATAATTGACCTAGATTTTGTCAATCTGAAGTAGTTTCATGAAATTAGGGCAAAAGATGTGTGCTCTAGAATACTTTTAAGCTTTTCCTATGATTTGACCTACTGACCAACTTTTTGACACCCATTAATCCATATTACTATATTGCATTGTTTTTGTCAAGGTGGTCATTCTGAGCTAGTTTTATGAAATTAAAGCTTAAAATATGGCTCGTGCAGTGTTTAGAAGCCTTTTCTATGGTGTGACCTACTGACCTAGTTTATGACCCAACATAACCTATATTCCAGTATGACCTAAACTTTATCAAGGACATGACACTGACAAGGATACAGCCAAATATATGACTTCTAGAATGTTTTTAACCTTTAATTCATTATTTCCAAACGCGAAAAATGACCAAGCCTCTGGCGGCCATATTTTTTGACGGATCAAAATTCTTTCACTACATGTACTTTTAAAGGTTGTCCATAGAGAAACATTTTGATGAAAACCAAATTAAAATCGGACCAGCAGTTTCGGAGAAGAAGAATTTTTACATATTGTGCACGGTTGCCATGGCAACCAAATAAATTACCCCACCAACAAACTGTAACAGATTTTCATTCCCCCACCCTACTGATGCTTCTGATAAAGTTTGTTACAGTAGAGAATGTGTTATTCTTTCCCAAAAAACGCGTTTACGCTAAAACTATTATTTGCAGTGCAAACAGTTTGGAGTCAGATCAGACGCCGGGTAACCCGGCGTCTGATCAGGCTCCAAACTGTTTGCCACCAAGATGAACATGAAATATCAGAATTGTCCAAAAGTTGTTCTTTTCTACGTTTTAGTGCTTTGCGTTTGCGTACGTTTGCGTTTAAACGGGAACAAATAACAGATTCTCCACTGTAACACTGGGACTATTGGTTTCAGAGAAGAAGTCGTTTACAATTGTTTACGGACAGACAGGCATACTGAAGGAAGACGAACGACGGACAGCAGGGGTATCACAAAAGCTCACATTGAGCTCTTCGTGCTCTGGTGAGTTTAAAATCTGTCATTTAAAGAGGTGGCTCATTGAACTGAAACGTAGGAAAACTATATGATAGTAATATTTCAGTGTGTGTCTTGTATTTGTCTGTATAATTATGTATATTGAGAAAAAAACAATAAATAAAACAAGGTGTGTGAAGTTTGCACGACATTCGACAATTCGACATTCGACCTTTCACAAATGAAAGGTCGAACAGCTGTCGAATTTCGACTTTCGACAATTAAGATTTTACATAATGTAACAAATTTTGCCGATCGACAAATCAGCTTTGCCATAATGTCGAAATATTGTCGAAATTCGACGTTCGACATTCAACTTTTTTAAAACACATTACTTTGTCGAACTGATGTCGAATTTCGACGTTCGACACTTATACAAAGTCGGGAGATTGTCGAACTAGGGTCGAATTTCGACGTTCGACAAACTGCAAGTAAGGGGAAAAGTCGAAATATTGTCGAAATTCGACGTTCGACATCCAACATTTCTTAAACACATTACTTTGTCGAACTGATGTCGAATTTCGACGTTCGACACTTATACAAAGTCGGAAAATTGTCGAACTAGGGTCGAATTTCGACGTTCGACAAACTGCAAGTAAGGGAAAAAGTCGAAATATTGTCGAAATTCGACGTTCGACATTCAATATTTCTTAAACACATTACTTTGTCGAACTGATGTCGAAGTTCTACGTTCGACACTTTTACAAAGTCGGAAAATTGTCGAACTAGGGTCGAATTTCGACGTTCGACAAACTGCAAGTAAGGGAAAAAGTCGAAATATTGACGAATTTCGACGTTCGACATTCAACATTTCTTAAACACATTACTTTGTGGATCTGATGTCGAATTTCGACGTTCGATACTTATACAAAGTCGGGAAAATGTCGAACTAGGGTCGAATTTCGACGTTCGACAAACTGCAAGTAAGGGAAAAAGTCGAAATTTTGTCGAATTTTGACGTTCGACAATTTGCCGGGCCAGGAAAAAATCAAAATATTGTCGAATTTCGACATTTGACATGTAAACAAAGCAGGTAAAGTGTCGAATTTATGTCAAAATTCGACATTCGACAAAATGCCAGACAGGGAAATAGTCGAAATATTGTCGAATTTCGACGTTCGACATTGTCCTTTTACCAAAATTTGTCGAAATTCGACGTTTGACTTTCAACATATCTGAAACACATTTACTATGTCGAATTTCTACATTCGACAATTTTCAGCGCCTGTCAAAATCGTAAAATTGTCGAATTTCGACATTCGACATTCGACATTTCAACAAAGCCGTTAAAGTGTCGAATTCATGTCGAATTTCGACATTCGACTAATTGCCAGACAGGAAATTGGTCGAATATGTCGAATTTCGACGTTCGACTTTGTCCTTTTACCAAAATGTAAAAAAATTGTCGAAATTCAATGTTCGACAATTTGCCGGGCTGCAAAAGACGACATATTGTTGTAATTCGACGTGCGACTTTCAACATTTCTGAAACACATTCACTATGTAGAACTTATGTCGAATTTCGACGTTCGACAATTTGCCGGGCCGGGAAAAGTTCGAAATATTGTCGAAATGCAACGTTCGACATTCAACATTTCTTTAACATAATTATTCACTAAGTCGAACTTATGTCAAATTTCGACGTTCGGCAATTGGCCGGGCCGGGAAAAGTCGAACTATTGTAGAAATTCGACATTCGAAATTTCTTAAACATAACATTCCGAAATAATATCGAAATCAGAAGTCAACTATCTTAAAACACCACAGTCATGTGCGGATGAGATAGTTAAACATCTATGAAAATCCTACAGTCAAACATGTGTCCATCGGTACTATAAAAGAAGTGCATTTATAAAAACAATAATGGACATGTGTGTATTTTGGTGCAGGACAAAAGAAATGCAGAACGCTGCCATAAGGTCTATCTGCATCACTTTTGCTCTGCATTAAACAGTCACGTGTTTAATAAAGTGGATGTTTTGTGTCAGTCCCACTTACAAAGTTATAACTGTATGAATTGTGTGTCTATTTAGATTGATAAATGAAGTTATTCAACCCCGTGACCACTTAAAGCAGGTTGAAAGTAAAGCAGAATGTGCTCAATATAGTCTGCTTCTAGTTTTTAACACACTTGACCACTTAAAGCAAGTTGGAAGTAAAGCAGAATGTGCATAAAGGCGCATTCTGCTTTTCTTTCAGCCTGCTTTAAGCTACCATCTGCTAGGATAAAACATTTTACGTTGCATATTCATGAAAACGGATTTAACCCATTACCCCATAAACACGCACTCGTTCAAATTTATACAGTGATGAATATGATTATATGTATTGAAAGAACTATTTTCTATATTCTAGCAGATGGTAGCTTAAAGCAGACTGCTTTATTGTCAACCTACTTTAAGTGGCTCTATTTTCAAAACTAGAATGAGGCTATGGGTTATGGGTTAAAACCCGTTATTCACGTGCGTTTGTGTTCAAAGACATCTTTGAAAAACAATATTAGTCCGGTGGCAGAGACCGATAAGCGTGTTTTGCCGTCCGTACAAAGTTTTTTTGCTGTTTCTATACCTCTGAGGTGTGCTCTTTAAGAATCTGAATGATGCCACTCTGGCATCATTGGGCAATCCGCACAATATGCAAATTAAGGCCGCCATTACTGAAAATCTTGTTTTCGTCAATATCTCAGAAACTATGCATGGTATCTACATAATTTTGGTGTTTATCCCAATGTTTTGAGGGGTAAATAATCAGATAAAGCCATTTTAGTAAAGATCACTGCGATATTTTGTGCTGAATAGGCATATTTAGGCAGCCATTACTGAAAATCTCGTTTTCGTCAATATCTCAGTACCTGTGCATGGTATCAAAATCATGTTGGTGTCTATCTCCATGTTTTGAGGGGTAAAGAATATGATTAAACCATTTTAGTAAAGGTCACACCAATACTTTGTGCTGAATAGGCATATTAAGGCAGCCATTACTGAAAATATCGTTTTCGTCAATATCACAGTAACTACATATGGTTTCAGAATAATTTAGGTGTTTATCCCCATATTTTGAAGTGTAGAAAATCAGATAAAACCATTTTACTATTGATCCCACAAATATATTTATAAGGTTGTGATGAATATCCATATTTCGGCAGCCATTACCGAAAATCTTGTTTTCGTCAATATATCAGCATCTACGACATATCATATCAAAGTAATTCTGGCGTATAAACACATGTTTTAGGGGTAAATAATCAGTTAAAGCCATTTCACTAAAGATCACACAAAAAGTTTTTCTGAATAGGCATATTTAGTCAGCCAGTACTGAAAATCTCATTTTCGGCAATACCTCAGGAACTATGATACATGCATTAACATAATTCTGGCGTCTGTGCTCATGTTTGTAAAGGTAAAATAAAGTATCAATTTAAAGTCTACTTTCAGTCCGAATGACCGCTCAGCCGACTGTACATTTACTCCCCTGATCATTGAGCCATCTTGCCTACAATATTGAGCACTGCTAACATATGGCGAATAAGCAGCCGCAGTACCGGTTCAGACCCTTCGCAGGTACCTATTCTAACCCCTGGGTAGAGAGGAGTTATTCGAGGTACATATCTTGCTCAAGCATATTCCTGTACATCATCGGGGATTCGGAAAAAATCCCCTAGTCAGGCCGCTGGTCCGGCGGGGGATCGAACTCACGAACCCTGGTACCGTTGTCCAACGCGTTACCACTGGATTACTACCACCGGTAGGGAAAAGAAGCAGATTAAACCATTTCAGTATTGATCACACCAACATGTTTTGCAAAATAGACAACAATCCACTTCACTGTACATCCAAGTTACAAATCATTCCTTTTACTTATAATGATGTAGATTGCCATTACTGAACTGATTCAGTCCTCAAACAAGTCATTTTTAACAACATTGTCACTGTCATCGACCCGTCGGACGTGTTTTTTCTGGCAGGGTGCTTTTCCGTGGCAGCCACAAAATATTGCGCATGGCAAGCGAGTCGTATATCACAGACACATTGCTGTCGGACAGAGTGTATACGTAGCACAACCACACCTTATCATTTCCAGCACCTCCTGTTGAGCAATAGTAACGTTTGCTTGCAATACAACTGGTATAAATTATCTAGTGCGTTCATCAAGTTTCCACCCAAACTCGACAAGATCTAATGATGCAGGTTCTGATTTGGAAGCTGATTTCCAAATGGCAGTCTGAATGTTTTACGTTCTCTTTAAATGCCTCTATAGAAGGTGAAAGTGACTTAAGCTGTGGGGTGTTTGTAACATATTTTCTAACAATTCTTTGCAACCAGACTTCTCTTTAAACTTCAGACATGTTTGATGTCACCAAGCTTGTGACCCTGTAACAGGCAGCCATGAATCCTGTCGCTTCTCAAACGATGTCGCCTATAGCATAAGATATTTCGCCCACTTTGTCCAGTACCACACCGATCTTTAGGACTTTGATGACAATGCCTTTTTCTACTCTGAAGCACTGACCTACAGTGACACAGCCTGAGAGGACATTGGCGACTGGCAGATGTGAAAACAAGTGTTCTGTGCCGCAACTGCAAGTGAACATGAACTGTTCATGTTCACTTGCAGTTGCGGCAATGTCTATAGTAGTTTGTTAAGCATGTGGTCCTTCCAAGGTTAAACGACAGGCCAGATTCAACTGTGCGTAGAAGTGCAGCAGGAGGTCGAAAACGTCAATGTCCTCACAAACAATGTTTGATTCTTTTTACGCCACTTTCAGCTGCCTTAACCATCTACTGTATGATAATTACACCCACTTCTTCATGGCGGGTCATGGTATCTTTCTTGCGGAAGACAATGTCATCCTGAAATACTAGTACAGTGTTAGTAGAGGTAATGGCCAGACTATGTCCATTCGGCTTTCTGGATCAAACTCTGACACATCAGAACTATGACCTGTACCTTATTCTCAGTTGCTGTAAGGAAAACCTTCTGGAGCGGCATTGGAGTATGTAACTGCAGTTTTTGTCGTCGTATGGCCTCGTCACCAGCTCGAGCTGCCCACATTCAACTTTTAATCCTGAAGTTGAAGTAGCGATCGAATGGGTCATAGTTTGCCACCCTCTTCATAACATCCATCATGAAGCCATTTACAGTTCCTTGATTAGACTTGTTTATAACCCAAATGATAGCACAGCCATCCAGTATTTCTATCATCTCTGAATTCTTAACCTGAGGAGTTGTGCAGCGTGTGTTCCTGCCTGTATGAATCAGATATGGGTCGTCGATCCCCTCACTTAACTACCAACGAGACCCTACAGCTGAGCCATAGGTGCCCAGCTACTGTAGTTGATGAGATATACTCAAATTGCTCAGCTCTTATGACGATCAACGGCTGATCATCAACAATTTGATAATTGACTATTGATGGACTTTCCTGAGTGTATGATGCTCAGTGCCTTCTTTGCCTATGGTCCGGCAATTCAGGCGAGCACGGGCGATGTGTATGACCTACAAGCGCCCAGTCACGGTTTGGAGGTTTCACTTTTCGGACTCATCTAAGCTACACTAACAGAACTATATATATTTCTGACTTTCACCTTGGTACTCTGCACTACTTCAAAGTACAAGTATACTGTCTAAACCAACCGCCTAAAATCTAGAGCTATATTTCTGTGTGCCTCCTTTGACCGCAAAGCAACAACTGACCGAATTTTTGTTTATTTGTTTGTAAAAATCCTTTTCTGCAATATATGGGCTAATTGGACATCCAAAAGAGAGGGCAGTGGATACAGAAATCTGGGCGCGATGTCTTACTCTTACTTTCGACAGGGTTCTCTCGTTTTTTATATGCCTAGTGTAAAGTCTCATCCGAAGGACCTGGTCCAGCGGGGGATCAAACTCACGACCCTTGGTATCGTAATCGAGTGTGCTACTACTGGACCACGTCTGCCGCGTAGTTTGTGCGTGTATCAGTCTTTTATTATGTTCGGTTAGGGATAAAGTACGACTTTACATTGTTGTCGGCTACCGTAAGGACTTATTAAATTCAAGAGTAAATATCACTGTCAGCATCATCCTAATTTTGCGGTCTTTAAACTATTGAAAAGGAACTTAGAATGTATATATATTGTCAAAAAAATGAACCTAAGAATTCTTAAGCTAGCTGAGGTATGACCATTCTTTTAATGCTCTTATATAAATGATGAACACACACCAGACAGACGACACAAAGAGAACGTAGACTCGACCGTCGCATCAATAATGGTGGTCCTTCTTTTGCATATTTTGCAGAAAAGCTTCACCAATTTTAGCGACTTTGAAGAAGTTTGAAAATTGAAGCAGACGAAAACTTTAGCAGAAAACAATTTCTTTCATCAGTAAGGGGTTAATCTGATTCTTAACCTCTCGCAAAATGGGGATTGAAACTTTAATAATTTTGAGATACTGACAAAAATGAGATGTTCAGTAATGGCTGCCTAAATATGCCTATTAAGCACACATTGTTGGTGTGATCTTTACTAAAATGGCTTAATCTGATTGTTTACCCCTCAAAACATGGAGATAGACACCAACATTAGTTTGCTACCATGCACGGGCACTGAGATAATAACGAAAACGAGATTTTCAGTAATGGCTGCCTTATTATGCCTATTCAGCACAAAATATCGCAGTGATCGTTACTAAAATGGCTTTATCTGATTCTTTACCCCTCAAAACATTGGGATAGACACCACAATTATGTTGATACCATGCATAGTTTCTGAGATATTGACGAAAACAATATTTTCAGTAATGGCGGCCTTAATTTGCATATTGTGCGGATTGCCCAAAGGTGCCAGAGTGGCATCATTCAGATTCTTAAAGAACACACCTTAGAGGTATAGAAACAGCAAAAAAACTTTGTACGGACGGCAAAACACGCTTATCGAAAAATCAGGGGGTTGGCAACCGGACTATATACCACACCATTTACAGTCATGACCTTGATATAAAAACGTAGATTGTCAATAAAAGCCGATCATTTCAAAAACATTTCGCAGCTCCGTAGCACTTAGAAATTAAGAAAAATGCGGAAATCCTGACAGTTGATAATTTCAAGAAGCACAGCTCCAAACTCGCACAATGTCGATGTGCTGCTGTAAATGACATTTGACCAAAGTCTTCACTGATTTTTGATTGTATGAATAGTGTAGGACTTTCTTAACAAACGTTGTGTAATGGGAAATTAAACCGAACAGTCGTTGTGTAGCAAATACATCATCTGGACAGGGTATGTTGCTATTTGTAGTGGGAATTGACTGAAATGCTTAATTCTTACAACTGACACATTCCTACAACAGACAAAAGAGGAAGACACTTAACATAATCGTAAACTAAATTTCTACAAGGGACATTTTCAGAGTTATCTTGGTGACTAGTTATGCAGGGTTGCTATAACGTGATCATGAACATTCCTAAGATTTCCCAATTTTTCTATTTTTCAAACGCGATTTAACGCTATAGTCATTATCTAAACACAAGTAAACTTAAAACAGATATTGAAAGTAAAGCAGAATGCGCATTTAGGCGCATTTTGCTTTACTTCCAGTCTGTTTAAAACTACCATCTGCTAGGATACAAATCAGAAGATTTCGGAAGAAATCCGGAGAAATGGCAGCCCTGATTTATAGGATGGGGTTTAGGTGAACAGCGACTAAGTTAGAAATGCACAATTATTATGTATTACATCCTTCTCATACAAAACTGTATAATTATGGCATCGTTGAAAAAATATCGACAAGTTCAGCGGCCTCAGACTAATTTAACTTTTAAAAAGATATTACATGTACCTTCTGATCCAATCTACGAAGGATTCATTATTGTTTCCCCTTATAAATTGGCCTCTTCTACTTTGCATATTCGAATTATTATGCAGAAACACTTTCTGTGGGTCACTTTGCCATGTGGTCATCTAAATTCTGAATAACAGATTAGAATCAATACATGAAGTTGACCTTTCATTATACTCCTATTTTACAAAATACTTATAGGGTGGTCTTTGATTTTACTTTATCCCTTTGCCTGCGAACAGACTTTGTCCATGTTACATGTCCACTTTCTAGGCATTGCTGATTATAATGTCAAGGAGGTCCTGACTTATACATGTATGTCTTTGAATTACAAGTATTGCTTATGTGTAACTTATTGTAAGCTGGATACTGATGGATCAGTACTATGCAAACAATGTAGACCCAGCTCAGATAGCTCATATAAGAGCATTCTGATCAGTGGCCGCACTGTTTGTCATAGCAATCCTAAGCTTTAATAAGAACTGAACGTTCTACGATGTTCAAAGGTAGATGGTGTTTCATAATATAATTGAAATATACTAAGACGAAAAAGAAACGCAGGGTACATAAAATATTCAATTTTTTTTTATTACTTGGCCTAAATTTATGAAAATCGGTAGCTTGAATATCTTGGCTAATATCCACAATTTCCGGTGGATAAAATCACGTAATCTTCTTAAAGTTCGCCGTACGCGGGGAAGGTGTGAAAATGCAAAACACCCGTGTAAAATTTTGATGACGAGCTATTCAATTGTTAAAATCAGTCAATGGTGTACTTTTGAAGTGACACATTGATTTACAGAAATAAAAACTCCTTTCAACATCTTCGAAGTATGGTACGCTTAATCAAAGTTCAGAGGGGGCAAGCTGTTGTACCACTATTGGTACGTCGAGGCTAACCACAGGCTGTTGCTTAGTTCAATGTGCATTTCTCGTCTATAGAACGTCTTGTCAGGCACATGCGAGAGACGGAAAGCCTTGCAGACCGACCGCGGGCGGGACGTTCGTACGTCACGAAGTCACATTAGGACAGGACTATCTACCCATCCCACCTGCGCAATCGCCACCGTATTGCCAGTTAAACCACTGATAACACGTTAGGCAACCATTGTCAACATATCCATGCCGACAGTTTACGGAACTGGTTACGCGTGAACGGTCTGCGAGCCTGACGTCTTTACGTTGGTTTGCCACTTGCCGCTCAGCGTCGCGCACGCCGTAGCGGTGGTTAGCGGCATATTCGCCCAACATCGTGGATACAGGGTCTTTGCCAATATGATCAATAATGATACGTTGTCAACATAAAATAATCGTTCTGAATATTCGATTAAATGATACCATTTCAAACTACCTTGAAAGGTTACCCTGCGTTTCTTTTTCGTCTTAGTATACAATGGATGAACGTCATTTAAAAGTTTTATCTGCTGTGCCTTTAAAGACAGATATAGCAATATTCAGAATGGGGAATTAAATTAGTTTAAAATTATAACAATGCTCTTTTCTGATAGTTCGACCTCTAAATGCATTTTTCAAAGAAAACCATGTCGGACATAATTTTCTTTGCAAAATTTCCTTGGAGGTCGAAATATTGGAATAGAGCAATGCTATGATGTTAACCATTTACTCCCTAGATATGCCGTTTAACTCTGTTAACTAATTCCTCCTAATGAAGAAAATTGGTACAATTCACACAGTCATGAATATGTATCATAAGAAATAGTTCTATGTTCTAGCAGATGATAGCTTAAAGCAAGCTTAAAGTAAAGCAGCATGTATCATAAGGGACATTCTGCTTTACTTTCAACCTTCTTTCCGTAGTCTCTAGTCTTCACAAATAGAAATTGGGAATAGTAAATGGCTCCTTTCTTTATTAAGGTGTTAGAGCCAGAATAGAAAACATCGAACATCGGTATGTACATGTAGCTTCAATGTTCGTGTAGTAAGATTGTGCCGGGCATATTACAGAATATGCGGAAACGGTGATCAGATTTTCGCATTATGAATCTATAACCTTAAAACATTGTTTGCTCGGTTTGTCGAAATAATAAAAAAGTTAACATTATCAAATTTTTCTTATTTTATACTGCCAATTTTAAACAAGAGCCGTACACGGCCCTAAATCGCTCACCTGGAACCGTTGACGTAAATGTAAATATCTTGAAAAGCTGAGAAAGTTTGACAATATGACAGTGCCTATTGTTGAGTAGATGATGCTGTGTGCCAAATACCTAAGCTCAGGGTACTGTGGTGACTATTATGACAGGAAGAGTTTTTGAAGGTTTCATTGAAAAAAATATTTTTAGCTCCTGTGACATAGATATGCTATGGGCCGCTTGAATATATTGGTAAAGTGCTTCTAGAACTTTCACCATGCCAAGTATCAAAACTCTGGTCATATTAGTTTCAGAGAAGGTGTTTGAAGTTTCACTATATAACTATAGTATACCTTACCTACGTACGCTCCTTCTTTATCTTTGTACAAGCTAGTGGTCACTATTATACGATAGTGCCCGCTGCTAAGCGAGGTTGCGTCATATGATGACTGCGTTATGAAATTTGAAATAACTGATTTAGGAAGTGTTAACGTGACTTTAAAGACTTTTCCTCAGTCCATAGAGAGAGTCCTCTTCCCCCCCCCCCCCTCCGCATTGTTAGGGAGGTGTCAATGTAACTGTCAAATCACGTGCATCACAATCTCAGTTTACCTGTTGAGGTCCAGATTATACTCATGCTCTAGTGATTTTCAATGGTTATTTCTAACCAAACTATCAAATATATAGGTAGAGTCTCACATAAGACGATTCAATGGTTCAATATACACAGGACCCATGCTTTTTGCAAGGAAATTGACAGTAAATAATCTGGCAAGGCGTTTCAAAAGGTCATCAGGAGATGTCTTTAAGCAAATATTAGCCTTTTTGATATTATGTCCGAGTACTTGTAGCTTAAATGTGAAAGGTAGATCTATTTTGAAATTTATCTATGATAAATCTAAGACTCATAGAGATTAGTTGTTGCTATAAGACTTGATCTGTTTTGGTCTTATAAACGTTTACATTTACAAAATATTAGCTTTGATTGTTTGCGATTTAATCAAAGATCATACACTAGATTTTAAAAATCAATTTTACATTATTAGTTTCATAATATGGAAAGTGTAGATTTAAGTATACACAAGGAAGCTTACTAGTTACTACCGATGCAAAAGTTTATTAAAGGGAGGTAATCAATGAACATAACGTAACTCGAAAATCCACAAATCTTTAGATTTACTATTGAGTTCCAGTTGCAGATTCGCGGGTCTGTCGAACACGAAAACTCAAGAAATCATAGATATAAAAGGGTTCAATTAAGACGAAAGAAATATAAAAATTCCAGTGCTTAGATCTAAATAATTTCAAGAAGTAGAATCTAGAATCAATAAATTTGCTGAAAAACTGTAACATTCAGCAAATCGTCTCTTTAACTTTTACTCAGAAGTTAAAAAACGAAATGGAGAAACCTACGAATTGAGCTGGATGTTATGCGTCAAAACTAGATTCATATAAACACGTTGCGAGGTTGATAGATCTAGTTTACTGTAGATAAAGACTTTTATTAAATTTCAAACAAAGCTTAGTATATATGTTAGATCTATATAGATTCTATATTTGGTTTAGAAAGATGAAATAGAGGTAGAGCTCTAATTTTATTATTGATTTTGATAAAATTTCCACTATAAAAATTGTTCCCGATACTTTTGTAAGTACGATCACCGATATTAAGTAATTCAAAGGGAGATACTCTCGAGACGACCATTAGAATTTTACGTTCGAGAACTGCTTTGATCCAAATTAGAAGTGCGGTATACTATATAAAATAGTACAGCCCACTTCGGGCGTCCTTGCAATATAGTGACCTCACAGTCAGCCCCAAAATAGTTTACGGCCCTCAGCCTTCGGCTTCGGGCCGTAAACTATTTTAGGGCTGACTGGTCGGTCACTATAATGCAAGAAGGCCCTCAGCGGGCTGTACTATTTCTTATCTATGTAATTTTGTGACTCCCGGGTGGGCTCATTTTTTGCCCATGGGAAATAATTTGAACATTCTTGACAGATCAGTAGATGAGGCTTTGCGCCAAATATCTAAGCTCAGAGTATTTTAGTTTAAGAAAAGAAGTCGCACAGCAGGTTAGACAAGTATAAGATTAACAGTGTAGACCTAGATAAATATAGTTCGGTAGAAGACCTTTAATCTGGATTCAACCCGTTTTTCGTATACATCTACATACAATAAACAAAATAATAGTGCGTGGTACAGTAATTCATATAGTAAACAGTGTATAACTAGATCAAAGGGCTCTTCTAGGCACATTCGGTCCCGTCCGCAATTGCGCCCATACGTATACAGAATAAATCGCACGACTCCCGAAGAATTATCCGCACTATCTGCCGTTAAATTGTCGAAATTTGAAATTTGATACTTTTTCCACATTTCCCCGACTTTATATAAATGTTGAATGTTTGACACTTTGGTGAAAAGACAATGTCGAACGTCGAAATTCGACAATATTTCGAACTTATGTCGACTTTTGATAAATGTCGAATGTCGAAATTCGACAATATTTCGACTATTTCCCGCGCCGGCCTCATGGCAAACGTCGAATTTCGACATCAGTTCGCCATAGTAATGTGTTTAAGAAATTTTGAAAGTCGAACGTCGAATTTCGACAATATTTCGACTTTTCCCGGGTCCGACAAATTGTCGAACGTCGAAATTCGACAATGGTTCAACCGAGGGAATGTGTTCAAGAAATATTGAATGTCGAATGTCGAATTCCGACAATATTTCGACTTTTTCCCTGCCAGGCAACTTGTCGAACGTCGAAATTCGACATTAGGTCGACATAGTGAATCTGTTTAAGAATTGTTGAAAGACGAACGTCGAATTTCGACAATATTTCGACTTTTGCCGGGTCCGGCAAGTTGTCGAACGTCGAAATTCGACGTAAGTTCAACAGAGGGAATGTGTTTAAGAAATTGTGAATGTCGAACGTCGAATTTCGACAATATTTCGACTTTTGCCGGGTCCGGCAAGTTGTCGAAGGTCGAAATTCGACATAAGTTCAACAGAGGGAATGTGTTTAAGAAATTTTTAATGTCGAACGTCGAATTTCGACAATATTTCGACTTTTGCCGGGTCCGGCAAGTTGTCGAACGTAGAAATTCGACACAAGTTAAACAGAGGGAATGTGTTTAAGAAATTTTGAATGTCGAACGTCGAATTTCGACAATATTTCGACTTTTGCCGGGTCCGGCAAGTTGTCGAAGGTCGAAATTCGACATAAGTTCAACAGAGGGAATGTGTTTAAGAAATTTTGAATGTCGAACGTCGAATTTCGACAATATTTCGACTTTTGCCCTTACTTGCAGTTTGTCGAACGTCGAAATTCGACAATATTTCGACTTTTGCCGGGTCCGGCAAGTTGTCGAACGTCGAAATTCGACATTAGGTCGACATAGTGAATCTGTTTAAGAATTGTTGAAAGACGAACGTCGAATTTCGACAATATTTCGACTTTTGCCGGGTCCGGCAAGTTGTCGAACGTCGAAATTCGACATAAGTTCAACATAGGGAATGTGTTTAAGAAATTTTGAATGTCGAACGTCGAATTTCGACAATATTTCGACTTTTGCCGGGTCCGGCAAGTTGTCGAAGGTCGAAATTCGACATAAGTTCAACAGAGGGAATGTGTTTAAGAAATTTTTAATGTCGAACGTCGAATTTCGACAATATTTCGACTTTTGCCGGGTCCGGCAAGTTGTCGAACGTAGAAATTCGACATAAGTTCAACAGAGGGAATGTGTTTAAGAAATTTTGAATGTCGAACGTCGAATTTCGACAATATTTCGACTTTTGCCGGGTCCGGCAAGTATTCGAAGGTCGAAATTCGACATAAGTTCAACAGAGGGAATGTGTTTAAGAAATTTTGAATGTCGAACGTCGAATTTCGACAATATTTCGACTTTTGCCCTTACTTGCAGTTTGTCGAACGTCGAAATTCGACAATATTTCGACTTTTGCCGGGTCCGGCAAGTTGTCGAACGTCGAAATTCGACATAAGTTCAACAGAGGGAATGTGTTTAAGAAATTTTGAATGTCGAACGTCGAATTTCGACAATATTTCGACTTTTGCCGGGTCCGGCAAGTTGTCGAAGGTCGAAATTCGACATAAGTTCAACAGAAGGAATGTGTTTAAGAAATTTTGAATGTCGAACGTCGAATTTCGACAATATTTCGACTTTTGCCCTTACTTGCAGTTTGTCGAACGTCGAAATTCGACAATATTTCGACTTTTACCGGGTCCGGCAAGTTGTCCAACGTCGAAATTCGACATAAGTTCAACAGAGAGAATGTGTTAAAAAACTTTGAATGTCGAACGTCGAATTTCGACAATATTTCGACTTTTTCCCTTACTTGCAGTTTGTCGAACGTCGAAATTCGACCCTAGTTCGACAATTTTCCGACTTTGTATAAGTGTCGAACGTCGAAATTCGACATAAGTTCAACAGAGGGATGTGTTTAAGAAATTTTGAATGTCGAACGTCGAATTTCGACAATTTTTCGACTTTTTGCCTTACTTGCAGTTTGTCGAACGTCGAAATTCGACCATAGTTCGACAATTTCCAGACTTTGTATAAGTGTCGAACGTTGAAATTCGACATCAGTTCGACAAAGTAATGTGTTTTAAAATGTTGAATGTCGAAGGTCGAATTTCGACAATATTTCGACATTATGGCAAAGCTGACTGGTCGATCGGCAAATTTTTTTACATTATGTGAAAGCTTAAATGTCGAAAGTCGAAATTCGACAGCTGTTCGACCTTTCATTTGTGAAAGGTCGAATGTCGAAATGTCGATTGTCGTGCAAACTTCACACACCTATCAAAATGTGCCATATAAACAATGCGCTACACAAAGTCAACAGTATGGTGATCCAAACGGGCCATATATACCGAGCGCTATACAAACGTTTAACGGAACCGGGGCCGACACAAGCATGCCACCATGGGCAATTGGTCTTTGTCAACAAATGAGCAATATACAGCTTATGCTTAACGGTAATTCAAAACGGTGGCAAACTATTGAAAGTAATATTGCAATGCAGAGCGAGAAATTAAACAAAGTGGATAAACAGTTATCAGAAATGTCCAATATTAGACAAGAATTGGTTAAAACAAATACGAAAATATTCCAGGTAGAAAATGAAGTTGTTCACTTAAAATCTAAAATCACAGACTTTGATGAGACAATACATCAGTACAGTGACATGTACGACGACATAACATCAAACAATAGTGACACGGACAAGAAGCTTCGTGACATGGACGCACGCATACGGCAATTGGAATACAAACATGACAATCTGAATGAAAATATAAAGGAAACAAATGACAAACTAACCGATGCACGATGGCGCAGCATGCGAGAAAACCTTCTATCTTTTGGTATTCAAGAGGCTGAGAATTTCCGGGGAAATGGTGAGAATTGTGAAGAAATAATCAAAGAATTTATTAGAAATGAGATGGGTATTGGCAAAGAAGTACTTATTGACCGTGCACATCGGTTAGGTCGCTTCAACCACAGAAACGCACGTCCTAGACCTATTGTTGTGAAATTTACTTTTTTCAAAGACAGAGAACTAATTAGACTAAATACCCCACAAGTTTTAATTGGGACAGGGTTTGGGATATCAGAGCAGTTTCCTCCTGAAATAGAAGAAAAACGCAAACCACTGTACCATATAGCAAAACGGGCGCGTGAAAACAAAGACAATAAGGTGAAAATGGTGAGAGACAAATTATACATTAATGGTGAGTTGTACAAACCAACAATGCAAGGTGAGCAATTTCGTGGAAACATTCGCTCAAACGGGGACACACAGAGAATACCATACCGTGAATCTTACAATCAAACAAATACAGACGCTTGGCGAAGGAATACATTCAACAGAACAATGCAACCACGTAATCCAAATATCGTGAGAAATGAGAGAACATATACACGTAAAACAACGAACGATACGGTTAACGCTAACAGAGTGGACAGTATCTCAACATACAACAGATATTCTGCTCTAGGAGAAAGTACTCCAGTTAGTCAACGAGTCACTTATGGCGGTAAGAAAAAGGCCACTTCTCCACTTGAGGACGGTGCGACATTCAAGAAGCAACACGTTGAGCAAAACACAGACGCTGATGAAACATTAATGGAAACTGAATTATTTTCGCAACAAACTATCACCCAAGAGTCGCCCTCTCTACTCGCGAACATCCTTGTTGATCCACCATCTACAAACATGACACTTCAACATTCACCTGTTATAACAATGCATGTTTCCCAGCAACAAAGGGAAGCGCCAATTGATGGTGAGGGTGATGTAGCTAAACGTTCATCAGTCTCAGATCAGTTGGACGGAGAAAACAGCGCCTAGCGGTTATTGGGAGACGGCTATTGTGCCACATATAGTAGTAATGGTCATGACAATGAACAGATTTCTGTAAATAGTAATAATATAAAAATTTTGTCGTTAAATGTTTGTGGGATTTTATCGAAACTTAATTGCCCAGAATTTATATCTTATATTAGCAAGTATGATATAGTAGGCTTACAGGAGATTAAAACTGATGACACTGATCAGATATGTGTTCCGGGCTTTGAAGTTCACATGTTCAGTAGGAAAAAACTGTCGAATTATCGTTCAGGAGGGATGGCTCTACTTGTACGAGAAAATTTAGCACCTTATGTCCAAATTGATACAAGTAATAAGTGTAAATTAGTAACATTTTTTACTATTTCAAAAGAAATATACGGCAGTCAGAACAGCATTTGCGACGAAGATCTAAAGTGTGGATTGGTCTATGTACCACCAAATGGCTCCAAATATTCGCATCCCGATCCTTTTTTTGAAATTCAGGTTGAAATGATAAGGTACTTTTCTAGTAGCAAACATTGTTTATTGTTTGGTGATTGGAACTCAAGATGTGGAATTTTAAAAGATTATATCGAGATTGATGAAGTTATCTCTGAACTATATGACTTACAAACATTACAAAATGAAGAGAATGAAATAGTTCGAAATTTTTCAATGTACAATGTACCGTTGGATAGAAATGTTAAAGATAATACTACTAACAATTATGGCAATCAATTTATTGATTTATGTAAGAATAATAATATGTTTCTTTGGAATGGTAGAATCAAAAATGAGTTTTACCATCCTAAATTGACATGCAAGGATGCTAGCACAGTTGACTATTTTTTATCCTCTTCATTTGTGTTTGAAAATATCTTAGATTTCAACATTGATGATTTTTGTTCTCTCTATTCTGATGTTCACTGTCCATTGTATGCAGTTTTGAAAACTAAAGGTTGTTTACCTGAAACCAAAGTTAAAAATGATGTTCAAAAACCAGATAAAATTAAGCTGTGGGACACGAACAAAACAGAGTTATTTTTAGAAAATATTGATCTAGCAAAGGTATCTGATATTGAAATGAAACTGGACAGAATGGTGGAGGCTAGTACTGTCTTACAAACTGATATGGACGATATAGTATCCAGCATTGCGTCTGTATTTAGAAATTCTTCTAAAGAATCATTTGGCACTGTTAAGCAGCGACTAAATGATAATAAAGCCCCAAAGAGAAATAAATACCCCTGGTTTGATAGATCATGCCAAAATATAAGAAATATATATCATAAAACAAGACAAGCATACAATAAACATAAAACACTTTACTTTAAAGAGCTTTTAAAATCCATAAGTAAAGAATATAAAAACACATTAAAACATGCAAGAAATAACTTTGATTCTGCTAAGATAGACACATTACGTAAATTGAAAAACGCGGACTCCCGGCATTATTGGAAAGTAATTAATTGTAAAAATGACCAATCACAACCTGCAGCACCTTTAAATGATTTTTTTCAATTCTTTAAATCAATAAATGAAAATCACAAGAATGAAAATGAAAACGAAAACGATAATGAAATAGAACATACTGCACTAAATGAAGACATAAATGGTCCAATAACAGAACAAGAAATCATTAAAGCGGTTAAAAGTTTAAAAACTAATAAAGCACCAGGCGTTGATGAAATTATAAATGAACAAATAAAATACTCAATAAATACCATGGTTTCTGTTTACATAAAACTCTTCAATACAGTTTTTAATACGGGTATAATACCTCAAGAATGGACAATCGGAATTATCAAACCGATTTACAAAAATAAAGGTGACCCTAACAAACCTGAAAATTATCGCCCGATATCACTCCTGAGCTGTCTCGGGAAATTATTTACATGTATTCTAAACAATAGACTAAATGAATTTGCCGAGAAAACAAATTTGATACATGAGACACAGGCAGGGTTTAGAAAGAACTTTTCAACCATAGACAATGTTTTTATTCTAAAACACTTAATTGATCTTGTTCTTTCAAGTAAGAAAAAGTTTTACTGCTGTTTTGTCGATTTTAAACAAGCCTTCGATTCAGTTTGGCGAGTAGGTCTATGGCAAAAACTAAGAAAAGAACATATCAATGGAAAATGTTTTGACATTATCAAAAGCATGTACAACAATATTAAATCAAAAGTTATGACTGCAGAAGGATCTACCCCGTTCTTTGACTGCCTTGTAGGAGTAAGACAGGGAGAAAATTTATCCCCTTTTTTGTTTTCTATTTTCCTAAATGACCTTGAACAATACTTAAGTGATAAAGTACATGGCATAGCCAGTGATATAGATGTAGATGGAGTACGCATATACCTAAAGCTTTTCGTATTATTATATGCCGACGATACGATAATATTTAGTGATAACGAGCAGGATCTACAGAATGCTCTGGACAGATTTAAGGAATACTGCGATTTATGGAAACTTAATATTAATGAAAATAAAACGAAAATTTTGCTCTTTGGTAAGGGATCTGCTAAATGTAACTGTTCATTCAAAATAGGTACACATGTTATTGAACTTGTAAATGAATATAAATATTTAGGTTTATTGTTTACAAAAAGTGGGAGTTTTCATAAAACAAAATTGCAAATTGCTGCTCAAGCTAGTAAGGCAATGTTTGCATTAATTAGACGGATTAAAGTATTGTCACTTCCATATGATATACAAATAGACCTTTTCGAAAAAACAATAAAACCAATACTCTTGTATGGGTGTGAACTCTGGGGGTTTGGAAACTGTCAAATGCTAGAGAAGGTGCAACTTAAGTTTTACAAATACATTTTTAATTTAAAAACATCTACACCATCATATATGATATACGGAGAAACCGGTGTTACTCCGTTAATACTTAATATTAAAAACAGGGTTATTGCATATTGGACCCGACTTATTGAAAATTTATCTACAAATCAAAGTACAAAATTAGCATCAAAACTTTATGTCACAATATTCACACTACATTCCAAAAATAAAATTAAATCACAGTGGCTAGAAAATACTAAACAGTATCTTTGTAATACTGGCTTTTCTGGAATCTGGTACAGTCAAAGCTTTGTTAGTTCCAAATGGCTTATAAAAGCATCTTATCAAAAACTTAAAGATATCTTTATACAAAACTGGCACTCAGACCTTAACCAAACATCGGATTCCAGTATTTATAAATACATAAAACAAAACTTTGGCCGCAGTGGTTATTTAGACAAGTTGCCTAATTATTTTGGTAAAAATATTATTAAATACTTCACCCGAAATCATCGACTTCCTATTGAAACAGGCCGCTGGCATAATATACCTTACATTGAGCGGAAATGTATATATTGTACAGATATCGGAGATGAGTATCACTATTATCTTGTTTGTCCAACGTTTAATAACTTAAGATTGAAATATATTGATTATCAAACTAGAACGAGACCAAGTAAACGAAAATTAATGGAACTAATAACGCATAATAATATTGAAAAACTAAAAATTCTAAGTATATTTTGCAGCAAAATTAAGCAAACCTTTAAGGACTAGATCTATAGATTCTAAAATATTTTTAAATGTTTTCTAAAATTCATATCTGGCCCCATGCTTGTGAAGCGTTTGGTTTGAGTCTGGGATCGTTCTCGGGTCTTTGGTTGGTCAAATGTGAGCAGAATGCTCAAGTCTGACAAATCATGGGGTTGGGGCCGTCTCTGGCTTGTCTCGGATGCTTTATAGGCGTGGACCCAGTACATGTAAATGATTTAATACTAATTGTTTGAAATATACATGCTTTAACTCATTTACCCCTGAAACTTTTCATCGAAAATTCCAATTCCAAGATTAGTCTAGTCATTTTTTTACTATTTATGGTTGTTTTTAACAATTAATTTTCAAAATGACAAACAGTGTAGACCCTGATCAGAGAGCTCTTTAATGAGCCCTCTGATCAGGGTCTGCACTGTTTGCACAGGACAAGTGTAATCCTCATAGGTACACTGTTTGTAAATGACGAGTATACTCGTCGTCAGGGTTGAATGTGTTAATAATCATATGTTGTGCAGTTTTCTGGTAATTTGGCGCTATACATGCTTTAAGTCATTTACCCCTGAAACTTTTCATCGAAAATTCCAATTTCAAAATAAGTCTAGTCAATTTTTGACTTTTTTATGGTTGTTTTCAATAATAAATTTCAAAATGACAAACAGTGTAGACCCTAATCAGAGGGCTCCTTAAGGAGCCTTCTGATCAGGGTCGACACTGTTTGCACAGGACAAATGTAATCCGCATAGGTACTCTGTTTGTAAATGACGAGTATTCTCGTCGCCAGGGTTGAATGTGTTAATAATCGTAAGTTGTGCAGTTTTCTGGTAATTGGCGCTGTGGCACAGCCGGCGAGTTTTATGTGGGACAAAATATGGAATTGGCTGTTGTTGTGTATTCAGCGCTAGGTGGCCTGAAAACTGCACCATACACTAAATTCTAGATTAGATTATGACGTCGTTTTTTAAATACAAATTACGTAACATTTACGTCATAATTATGGAATGTATATAAACAGAGCTCCAGGTTGAATAGGGGGAGTAACTCAAAACGAATAAAGTCTTTATTTCTGCATTAAACCATGTGGTGTCACTACTCATTAGAATCGACTCTCCGAGACGATTCAGGTGGGTGGTAACATCAAGGGATTTGGTGCTGAAATGTGTATGAATGTTGGATTTGTTCAGTTTACTTCCTCTTATCTGGAGCCCTGGTATAAAACTATGTGTAGCCGTTTTCCCTTACATTGTTTACTTTTGTTGTTCAATGTTACTTTGAGTTATAATTATAATGCTAATGTTTCTCACTATCCGTGGGACTTATGCATATGTAAATAAAAGTTGAGTTGAGAAATTTAAAGATGTCACCAGTTTTTTATACATTCAATTTGCATTCATTTTAGTGGTCGCGTAAAAGAGAGGTTTTACTGTATTCAAATTTTCACATCTCTCACTATTATTATAGAATAAGTTAAACTTTGAGAGACAGTGCCTCGTGATGGTTACTAAACTATAATTGCCGAATAAATTTTACTACCACGTGCCAATACTAAAAAAGTAAAAAAGTAAAGTACCAGTTAAAGTCTACTTTCAGTCCGAATGACCGCTCAGCCGACTGTACATTTACCCCCTGATTATTGAGCCATCTTGCCTACAATATTGAGCACTGCTAACATATGGCGCTAAAGCAGCCGCAGTACCGGCTCAGACCCTCACAGGTACCCATTTTAACCCCTGGGTGGAGAGGAGCAATTCGCGGTACATGTCTTGTTCAAGGACATTCCTGTACATCATCAGGGATTCGGGAAAAATCCCCTAGTCAGACCGCTGGCCCGGCGGGGGATCGAACTCACGACCCCTGGTACCGTAGTCCAAGGTGTTAACCATTGGGCCACTACCGCCTACTTCCCGTGTTGTTATTATACTGTTGAGAGGAAATTATTATTTCCCAGTAAACGTGTTAATCCTAAAACAATTTCATTGCAAATATTTTAGAGCCAGATCAGACGCCGGGTAACCCGGCGCCTGATCAGACTCCAAAATATTTGCCACTCAGAGTAAAATATTCGTCAATATTTGCAAGAACATGTAATTTCTACATTTTATTTCAATACGTTTGCGTTTCGTTTTGATAGCATTTTCACTGTACATGTACAGTGGAGAATCTGTTATTCTTTCCCAATAAACGCGTTTACGCTAAAACTATAATTTACAGTGCAAACAGTTTGGAGCCAGATCAGACGCCGGGTAACCCGGCGTCTGATCAGGCTCCAAACTGTTTGCCACCAAGATAAACATGAATTATCAGAATTGTCCAAAAGTTGTACTTTTCTACGTTTTAGTGCTTTGCGTTTGCGTACGTTTGCGTTTAAACGGGAAAGAATAACAGATTCTCCACTGTATATAGAGTCGAATTGTTTTCTATGCACAAATTAAAATCTCAGCATAAGGCAATTACTGAATTTCTGATTTAGCAAAATAGATAGACACACTCATACAAACAGTGTAGACCGTGATAACGCAATGTGACATCCCATTTTGTGGCCTATATCTCTTAGGGCAAGCAAACTGCATGATTTAAATTAAGTTAATTATTATAGTGCTACCTCTACATGTATGTATCATCTATTTATTCGACCATATCCTTTCGTTGAAAGGACCTGCATGTGTGTATCTATTTATTCATTTAAAATAAACATGCATAAGGTAAACCTATAACATGCACGCTAATGCGTGGGCGCCTAGGGCGCATGAATGCATTTCAAAGCCATTAACCCTTGTCATGCTAAGCGCGATTTTACCAACATTTGCGTGACGCGGCGTCTGATCTAGATCCAAACTGTTTGGTGCTTATATTCAACTTTACTTCAGCTAAAACCTCGAAAAACTGATTTTGATGTTTTTTCGCACACGACATATTAAATGCAGACGACTATTCAGTATGATAAAGAGTTGATAAGACCTCAAGGTAATGAGGCTTTCATGAGTAGGCAATACGTCTATTTGAATTAACAACAGTAATGTTTATCTGCTTAAATCACTCATCCCTGAAACTTTAAATGGAAAACTCCAATCTCAAATTAAGTCGAGTCCATTTTTGATTATTTAGGGGTGTTTATTACAATATGTTGCAAATTGACAAAAAATGTAGACCCTGGGCAGAGGGCTCCCTCTGATCAGGGTCTATAGTAACTTGTTTGCTTAACTCTTTCCTCCCTGAAACTTAAAATGGAAAATCCCAGTTTCCATTTGAGTCTAGTCCATTTCTGACTTTTAAGGGTTGTTTTTGTCAATGTTTTGCATTATAACAAATAGTGAAGACCCAGATCAGAGGGCTCCTTACGGAGCCCTCTGATCTGGGTATTCACTGTTTGCATAGGACAAGTGAACTTTTCACATGTGTACTGTTTGAAAAGGACGCCTACATGCGGGACTAGGGTTCAAAGGGTTAAGACTAGTGTACTATTCACAGGTATGCTGTTTGTAAACGACGTTAATACTCGTCGCTAGAGATTTTGTGTTGAAGTAGATGTAGTGGCAATGTACAGTGGAGTAAACGTTATTCTTTCCCAAAAAACGCGTTTACGCTAAAACTATTATTTCCAATGCAAACAGTTTGGAGCCTGATCAGACGCCGGGTAACCCGGCGTCTGATCAGGATCCAAACTGTTTGCCACTCAGATTAATATAAATACACAATGTAGTCAGAATTGTCGAAAACTTGTAAAAAAGTACAAACGTAGAAAAGTACAACTTTTTGACAATTCTGATAATTCATGTTTGTCATGGTGGCAAACAGTTTGGAGCCTGATCAGACGCCGGGTTACCCGGCGTCTGATCTGGCTCCAAACTGTTTGTATTGTAAATAATAGTTTTAGCGTAAACGCGTTTATTGGGAAAGAATAACACATTCTCCACTGTATGAGCTGAGAAAAATTCTGAATTTTGAGCACAGAGTTCAGTTTTACTGAATGTACATGCAAACGCTTGATAAATAACAACCAGCGCGAACCTGCGCGAAATCACTACAGCGTATCCAAGTAATTAACGCAGGCGCGCGCATCAATTTGGACAGTAAACATCATTCGGGGGTTGTTTTTACAGGAGATGGGTGTATTTTGAAGCGCTCCGAAAACATAGTAGGGAGAGAGTACTACCGAACGGAATATAATAGAGCGGGGCATCGGGATATAATAGAGCGACCATCACAACCTTTACTTCTATATCAATAGAAAACGTACATTTGTTGGAGAATATACCTGAGAACTACTGTTTAATTCAGAAAGTATGTCAGTGTTGGAAGTAATTTTGGGTGTGGTTGCCATGGCGACCGTTGTTTTCGGGTGTTCTGTGCCGATTGGGGGTTACGTTGCGCCCACCCTAGGGAAAAAGGCACATTATTCAGACCATATTGTCATTGGTACGGTTACGAAGAGGATTTACCCTGACCCGGTTTTCGGCGATATGTATGGAAATATGACATACGGGGCCGACGTTTTTGTGAGGTGTACGTACAAGGGAGGTCCCCTAGGGGAGAGGATCGTAATACACGGGGCTGGTAAGATAATAAAGGGTCTTTCTATCCTTTTTTCACTAACCTTTTACCGTCTATCCATCAGTGCAAACTCGTAATTATATGAAGTGGGGATGTTATTCTTTCCAAATAAGCGCGATTATGCTAAAATAGTTATTTCCATTATAAACAGTTTGGAGACTGATCAGACGCCAGGTTACCAAGCGTCTGATCATTCTCCAACTATTTTGCCACTCAGTGTCAGTAATATACATGTAAATCGTAAATATTGCAAGAAGCTGTCATTTTCTACGTTTTATTGCAATGCGTTTTGTTTTTATATGTAAAATCGTGAAAGAATAACGTCTTCTCTATTGTATTCAAGTGACAAATACAGTAAAACCTCTCTATTACGACCACTAAATTATGTTAATTATTAGGGTGTTTACGATAGGTGACCGCTTAAATCAAGGTGACAGTGAAACAGAAAGCTCCTATAGGAGCTTTCTGTTTCACTGTCACCTTGCTTTAAGCTGTCACCTGTCTATTATACACTCAATTAACCTTCGTTTTAGTGATCGTAATAGCGAGGTTTTACTGTAATTAAGCATTACAGTTGAGAAAACGTTATTCTTTCCCGTTTAAGCGCAAACAAAACGCAAAGGCTTTGCAATAAAACGAAGAAAAAGAAAACTTTTCGACAATTCTGACTAGTCGTGTTAATCTGAGTGGCATGCAGTTTGCAGCTTGATCAGACGACGGGTTACCCGGCGTCTGATCAGGCTCCAAACTGTTTGCATTGGAAATAATAGTTTTAGCGTAAACGCGTTTATTGGGAAAGAATAACATTTTCTCCACTGTACAAGCACACAAAACAAAAGGCATTTTCATACAAAACAAATAATTAACAACAATGTAACTGTACCAACCATAATGCAGCAATTTGCAAGAACAAAAGTAGATCTTAAGCATCTGAAAAAGTGCACATGTTAAGCGTACAATCAAACGTGTTTGTAATGTGTGTCATCGCGCGACTTTGTTGTATTTGGATTGGCACAGCAAATTTTCATTTGCGAAATTCCACACAAAGTGGTATTGGATATTTGAAAATAAAGAAGTACGATATAAAAATTATTAAAAGGGTTAAAACTAAACAAACAAAACCGTTAATCTTTTGAAAGTTACATTTCAGTCCATTACCTCATAAATACTGATTGTACGCCTTTGATTTATTCCTTTACTGAAGAAAATACTCCCACTTTATATAGTTAGTAGTGGATACGCAATGTATGCAATAGTTACTATATTCTTGCAAATGGTGGTTTAAATCAGGTGGAGAGTAAAGCAGAATACGCCTTAACCCTTTACCCAAAAGAAGCGCCTTTTAGCGGATATGATTTATTCATCCGCTGAAGAAAATAGTTCCAATTTAATCAGTAATGAATATGTATTATAGGGAATATTTTCTATATTATAGCACATTATAGCTTAAAGCAGGCTGAAAGTAAAGCAGAATGCGCCCTAAGGCACATTCTGCTTTACTTTCAACCTGCTTTAAGTAGTCATCTATCTTAAGTACTATAAATAGGCTATCAGGTAAAGGGTTAAGGCACATTCTGCTTTATTCGGTACAGTGGAGGAAACGTTATTCTTTCCCGTTTAAACGCAAACGAAACGCAAACGCATTGCATTACAATGGGTAAAATAACAATTTTTTGACAATTTTGACGACATATATAAAATTTAGTGGCAAACCGTTTGGAGCCTGATCAGACGCCGGGTTACCCGGCGTCTGATCTGGCTTCAAACTGTTTGCACTGCAAATAATAATTTTAGCGTAAACGCGGTAATATATGTAAAGAACAACAATTTCCAACGAATGGCCTGTAATACCCTTTTTAAACCTAAAGTGTCTACTAAAGTAAACGTTACATGTAGCAGAAAGGGTAGACCCTAAAGTTTGCTTTATATTCCGTATATATGAACTGCTTTCTATGCTGTATGGACACACAATATAACGTCTTAAAAACCCCTGGTACATGTACATCTAAAAGGAAATCTTCCAGCAGGCAAATTGGAAGAGTTCATTTCAATATCAGGCTCCAAACTATTTGCCCCTCAGATTAACATGAGTAGTCAGAATTGTCGAAAGGTTGTCTTTTTCTTCGTTTTATTGGTGATGCGTTTGTATTTCGTTTGCGTTTAAACGGGAAAGAATAACGTTTTCTCTACTTTAGCTGGTATTATCTGGGGGGTCGAAATTTCTGCTTTTCTGCGGTTCCATCCTCGGATCGCAGTAAAAAAAATTAGTTGATTGCTGACAACAATTACATGGTGTGCAGAGGGTAAAATATCACAGACGAATTTTAAGCTGAAGCCGGGCAGACTGTAATTATCCCAAAACTAATTTTCCATAGCAACGAATGCAATGTGGTAATTATACGAAACATTGACGGTTTCCACTTTATTTTAAAGATACAGTGGAGAAAACGTTATTCTTTCCCGTTTAAACGAAACGCAAACGCATCACAATAAAACGTAGAAAAAGTCAACCTTTCGACAATTCTGACTATTCATGTTAATCTGAGTTGAAAAAAGTTTGGAGTCTGATCAGATGCCGGGTTTCCCGGCGTCTGATCTGGCTCCAAACTGTTTGCAATGGAAATAATATATTTAGCGTAAACGCGTTTATCGGGAAAGAATAACGTTTTATCCACTGTAACATCATTATCCTTCAAAACGGGATCTTATAGCCCCGTTTAATTTAAACATATTTTATTTCAAAATAGTACATATATTTTATAATCATACATAAACATACCTTATAGGATGAGAACGAAAGCAATGTTTGCCTATTAAGTTCTTCTCCCCATTTACTGCCGTGTGCGACTAAACTGGCGTAATTTGTGCAAACAGTGTTGATCCAGATCAGTCATCGACTTTCAAAAGGTATCTGTTTCTGACAGTTTGCTGCTCCATTTTGAACAAAACGAAACGCAAACGCATCGCAATACGTAAAACCTCTCTACTACGACCACTTGTTTTTGTTAAACATTAGGAATTAAGGTCAGGTGATTGCTTAAAACAAGGTGACAGTAAAACAGAAAGCTCCTGTAGGAGCTTTCTGTTTTACTGTCACATTGCTTTAAGTTGTCATCTGTCCTTTATACAATCAATTAGCCTTCGTTTTAGTGGTCTTAATAGAGAGGTTTTACGTGTAGATAATGATATCATCTTGCAAATGTTGACGAATGTTTTAATCTGAATGGCAAACGGTCTTGAGCTTGATCAGACTTTGGAGCCTGAACAGACGCTTGATTATTCGGCGTCTGAGCAGGCTCCAAACTGTTTGCAATAGAAACGAGGTTTTCAGCATACGCGCTCTTATTTGGAAATAATAACGTTTTCTACAACGAAACAATAAAGTGGAAGTAATACGACTATCCACGAGTTATGTTACATGCAGTTTTACCCTTTAACGTTCAAATTTATCGTGAGGTTTTACCCCTTCACTGTCACTGTGTCGTCTGCTTCAACATTGTTGTCTGCAATTTTGTTTTAACGTTGGATTAAAGGCAGATTGACTGACGTTATTTCAAAATGAGATTCGGAACAGTTTGGATCCTGATCAGGATCCAAACTGTTTGCAAATGTTAGTGTTGTCCGGCTTGGCATACAGTGAATTAAGTATTTCCCACCACTGTTGTTTACCCAAGACTTTCGCAAACAGTTTGGATCTAGACCAGACTCCCAGAACCCTAGTTAAATCAACAGTAGGGGGTCTATACCGCTTTCTTGTTTCTACACACTACTTATATACTAACAGTAGTAGTATGTGGAGCTTTCTGTGTTACTGTCACCTTGCTTTTAGCAGTCACCTGTCGTAAACACATACAAATAAACACAATTTAGTGGTCATAATATAGAGGTTTAACGGTATCTTTACTTAACTTTAAGCAGCCACCTACCTTAAAAACCTAATAACGAACACAAATAAAAGATTGTAATAGAGGAATGTTTCTGTATCTTCCATTAGAATTTGAAAATTTGACATGAAATTGCATGCAGACGACAACTTTTAACAAGACGAATAAGCTGGAAAAGAGCAATCAAGTGTCAGCTGAGGGTCTCCTACTGCTACTGGGCATTTTTTGTTGATACTCAGCAGGGTTGTTGACAATTTCAACCACTTATTTTTGTAAACATGAAGTGCGGACAGCACACAGTAAGGCTTGTACTTATCGCCTACTCCAAGTACGATGGATTTGTACGTCTATTTACACCGTATCAACTGAATGCACGATAAAGGTAATGTAGAAAGCTCCATAGGAACTTTCTGTGTTACTTTTATCTTGCATTAAGCCAGTGGTATGTATTTAAAGAGTTCGATTGTTATTGATTTGGTGTATACTATAGAATGAATTTATTGTTGATGTTCAGTGTTGTCTTCCTTATCGGCAACAATGGGTCTTTCCTGTCGTTACAATGATGTTAAGTAACTGTCTAATTGACCGTATATACAGTGGAGAAAACGTCATTCTTTCCCAATAAACGCGTTTACGTTAAATCTATTATTTCCACTGCAAACAGTTTGGACCCAGATCAGACGCCGGGTAACCCGGCGTCTGATCAGGCTCCAAACTGTTTGCCACTCAAATTAAAATTCATAATCAGGATTGTCAATAAATTGTCATTTTCTACATTTAAACGCAATGCGTTTGCGTTTCGTTTGCGTTTAAACGGGAAGAATTACGTTTTCTCCACTGTTTAGGCTGACAGTGCACTCTGTAGTGAATGTCATCATTATTTGTTTTGTCAAATACAGCGTTCCTTCTCTACAACCTCATCCAATGGGAGACAATAATTGTGTCCGTTGTTCGGAGGGAGTCGTTATAGGGAGGGAACTAACATTTGCAAACAGCTTAAATCCAGATCAGACGCCGCGTAACGCGGCGTCTGATCTGAATTCAAGCTGTCTGTCACTCGTTATTAACTTTTTTTCTGTCAAAAGTCAATAATGTAACTTTGAAAAAAGCAGCAGACGACAGTTATAAGCAGACGTTATTGCAGCAGTGAAAAGGTTGGACATAAATGTCTCGTTTGGGGAACAGTGGCAAGGGTCGTTGTAAGGAGGGATTCGTTGTTGGAAGGGTCGATGTAAGGAGGGAGCGCTGTATATAAATTATATTCTTCTTCACATCCTTCTGCTGTTTTCTCCTCCAGTTCCTCACCTTCATTCTTCTTCTCCTTCGCTTTTTCTCCTCCTGCTTCTTTATTGTTTTCTTTCTTCTTCTTTGTTCCTCTTTTCTTCCTCTTCTCTGCTCCTCAGTATTAATCTACCGACTATGTTAATTGTAAAACTTCACAATGACCTCTAACCCCCATGCAGTGACTGCTCACACCTGTTTGAATAGCTCAACCAAGGAGCAAACACCATTCTTTAAGAGATATATCTTTATGTTCCAGCCAACACGTTAGTAGTCGAGAGCTTCAGCCCTTTGATGTCCAACACATTCAAGCCAATTAGTGCTTCCGTCAATATTGTTAGAAACACTATCTTTCTAGCCTTTTCATCACAATAGGTGACGCAAAAAGTTTTAATCCTGACCAGAAACAACTGTACAGACCCTAGTACATGTACATGTACTTACACATGCGATGTCTGTCAAATGGTTCAATAAAGTAGTTACACGTAACCCATTGGCGCCCGGTGGATTCTTCCATGCTTATAGATTGGATTAGTTCATTTTTGGTGTAAGGGGATCTTGCCTAAATTTTCAGTTTATTTTGTTTTAAATTGAATGATATGGCGTCTGATCAGAGTCTACACTGTTTGTATATGTCACTTTTATAGGACGCAGTAGGAACAAGTGGATTGACACAGGCGATGTCAAAAAAAGGGTTCAAGAAAGCAGTAACAATTGGCGACGAAAAAGTTAAACTACATTAAAAACTTTCTAACGATCATTAGATGAAATTAAATATTTAAGCTGAAAGTAAAGTAGAGGGCTCCTTCCGGACATATGTTTGTAAATTTAGACAGTACAATAGTCCAGCGTTTTTTTTCCACCCAATTGGGAACGGGTCCGGTTCCCCTCAGATTGGGAATTTTTCTTGTCAGATTGGGAATTTTTCTTGTCGCGTAAACTTCAAATTGGGAAAAGAAACAAGTTGTGAAATGATGACAAAAAAAGAAATTGGGATGCTTATTTTATAATATATGTAGGCCTATATTGATCTTACTTATCAAGTAGCAATTATGCAGTTCATATCAACAGGCAATGCTAACACTAATAACAGAAATTCCCTTTTTTTCCACTGAAAATACTATTTTAACCATATTGCCAGGTCCCTTCTTTGAATTGGGAACGGGTCCTGTTCCAATTGGGAACGGGTCCTTTCCCGGGTACCGTCCAAAGAAGGAAAAAAACGCTGTGATCCCTCCCTACAACGACCCTCCCAACAACGACTCCCTCCTTATAACGATCCTTAATTGCTACAGTGCCTAAACAATACAATTATTTGTAACGCTTTTACTGCTGCAATATCGTCTGTCTAAAATTATCGTCTGCTGTTTTTCTCAGAGTCAGATAGTGGACATTTGACAGAAAAATACTTGATGTTGCGTGACAAACAGATTGAATCCAGATCAGACGCCGCGTCACGCGGCGTCAGATCTGGATTCAAGCTGTTTGCAAATGTAAGCCAACTTCCCTCCCTATAACGACTCCCTCCGAACAACACACACAATTGTTGTCTCCCATTGCATGTCGTTGTAGAGCAGGAGTGCTGTTTATTAAACAGTTAGAAGCCTTAACAGATGCGGTATACTGGCCGTTTGATAAGGCTCCAAACTACTTGCATAGAAATACAGTAAAACCTCTCTATTACGATCACGAAAAAAAGGTTAATGAACTAGATAAGACCAGTTATCAGAAGAACATAGTTACGTTCACCTTGTCTTAAATACTTGATAAATAACACATGAAAGTGGTCGTGCAGTGGAGAATACGCTTTAATTTCTATCCCGTATAAACGAAAACGAAACGCAAACGCGTTGCACTAAAATGGGCAAAAATGACATTTTCTTTACAATTTTGACTCATTTTGAACTTAGTGTAAACAGTTTGGAGGCTTATCAGACGCCGGGATATTTTATTTTTACGCGTTTTGAAAGAATAACGTTTTCTTCACTGTAAAAGAGGTTTTTACTGCATATGCAAATCTAATCGGTTAAACACACATGCGTTTTTTGGGGGAAAAAAGTAACGGTCTCCCCACCATACAAAGTAATTAGCAAGAGAAAGCGTAGGCCCTGACGAGTCAAGGTTTTTGCGATTTATCATCTTTTCCATCATTTTTATTTTAGTTTGTTTTGCTACAGGGGCGAAGACGTTATTCATTCCCCGTTTACACGGAGCGAAATACAAACGCAACACAAAAAACTGTAGATACAGTGGAGAAAACTTTATACTTTCCCACTTAAACGCAAACGAAACGCAAACGCAGTGCACTAAAATCGAAAAATAAAGATCTCTAGCCAATCCTTTAGAAAGCCTATGTAAACCCCGTATGACAGAAACTTTTGTAGGGGGAGCTAGACTCGCACATCATTCAGAACTTATGATCCCAATAGGCTCGCCCTAGCCAAAAATTGATAAACAGTCAAAATTAGGCATGCCGTCGTTACTCATATAGTGGGGATGCTGTTAATTCCCCCCGTTTATCGAAACTAAACGTAAAGGTAATTTTTAAGCAATAAAATGAAAAAAAAATTGTTGAAAACTCGTATGATTTATATTTACCTCAGTAACAAACAGTTAGTAGTCTGATCTGACTCCAAACGGTTTGCAATGGAAGTACATTAGAACCTTTCCATTACCACCATTAAACTGAGTAAGTAGGTATTTACAACAGGTGACGGCTAAAAGCAAGGTGACAGTAAAACAGAAAGCTCCTGTAGGAGCTTTCTGTTTTACAGTCACCTTGCTTTATATAATCAATTAGCCTTCTTTTTAGTTGTCGTAGTAGATGCAGGTTTAACTGTTGTTTTAGCAAAACGCGCTTATCTGGACAGAATGATGTAGCTTGACTTTAAATCTACATTCCAGTTACAGCAACAAAAAAACCGATGGAGTGACAAAGTATGTCAGCTATGTTGTGATCCCTGTCACTCAGGTAACTGTCAAAGTTTTACTGCAAGACATGTGCGGATCTATCAGATTATTTATTTGACTCATTTTAAAATTAATTTTACAAATTAACTATAACAATTTTATAATCTGGGTAATAATATTGAAAGAATTTCCATGTTTTCCATGTAACTCCATAATGTATCATGTTTATTGTGAATGTAATTATTTGTCTTTTCTTGCTTTGTAGGTTCATTTATATAATTGCATGTGAAGTACTTTTGAGCGCACACCTCTTGTGTGAAAAGAGCGCTATATAAATCTGGTATAATAATAAAATAATAATAATCTCCTCTCACTTATAACGAAATTGGATAAAACGAAATAATTGATACAACAAAATTTAACCGCAATCTCTAACTAATGCATAGTAAAATGAGCCTGGTGAAACGATATTTGTGTATAAAGAAAGAACTCACGACGACCCCGTGGACGTCGTTATATGTGAACTTCACTGTAAATCTAAAAATGCATTTTGTCCAAACTTCCGGGGTTTGGTGGGTGTTCCAGACTCTCACCCATCTGGATCCGCATATGGATGAAAATGATGGACAAGTATACACCGAACTGTCCCCATGAATAACTGGCAAAACACGCAAATCTATCATACCTTAACAGTGATGCCGTATTCATTGACCGAGATGTACAGTCATCCCTGTCTACAACGACACCCAATGGGAGACGCAGATTGTGTGTGTTGTTCGGAGGGAGTCGTTATAGAGAGGGAAATTGAAGACTTGGCTTACATTTGCAAACAGCTTGAATCCAGATCAGACGCCGCTTTACGCGGCGTCTGGTCTGGATTCAATCTGTTTGTCACTCGTCATTATATTTATTCTATCATAATGTGCATTTAAATGTAATTTTGAGAAAAATATTAGACGACAAATCTAAGCAGACGATATTGCAGCCATGAAAAGGTTGGTTATAAATGTCTTGTTTGGTGAACAGCGGAAAGTGTGGTTGTAAGGAGGGGGTCGTTGTAGGGAGGACCGTTGCAGAGAGGGAACACTGTATTAGGTACATTTTTGCAAATTACAGACTGGGGTCGCAGGTTCGAGTGAACTCCTAGTTTGTTAGCGGTAAAACCATGATAACATTTGCTTACAATCTGGATCCGTCTCGTCAGGACTCAAACTGTTTGACACTGACATTTTGACCCTGTTTTGAAAATATTATTTACGAGTATACAGTGAAACCCCTCTAAACCGGACATGTGTGGGGACAACATAAATGATCGGTTTAGAGGGGTTTCCGGTTTAGATGGGTTTTAACCCGTATCTCGTTTCTAGTATGGAAGATAGCTGATCACTTAAAGCAGGTTGAAAGTAAAGCAGAATGCGCATTAAGGCTCATTCTGTTTTACTTTCAACCTGCTTTAAGCTATCATCTGCTAGAAGATAGAAACTATTTCTGATGATACATATTCATGAATGTTTTTTCTTCAGTATAGGTATAAATCAAAGGCGTAAAAAGGCATATTTATGGTGTAATGGGTTAAAATAAAAAAAAGATGGGAACGGGACCAAAGTGTTTGTCCGGTTTAGAGAGAATTCCGGTATTTAGAGGTTCCGGTTTAGAGGGGTTTCACTGTATTTATTTTTAGAACAGTAGCAGACGACAATCGTAGCAGACGAAACAATAACCCAGCATGCAAATAGCTAAGGACAATAATACTTGCTGTCCGTTTTAATAATGATCAATCAAAATTCTACCCTCAAGACAAGTCAGCGAATCTTAGTATTTCAGAAACTTCAAGTAAGGTAAAATAGACCGAAAACGTCGCCGTGTTACGTGGTCTAACCCTTTGTTAGTTCACCTGAGCCAAATACTCAAGATGAGCTATTTTGATTGACATTTGTCCGTCGTTGTCCGTCGTCGTCAACAATTGCTTAAACCACCCATGTCCCCGTAGAAAGCTTCAGTCAAAGCATGCAACATGCTTTTTAACAGTAAAGATGTCTAGGCAAAGAAGCAGTCAGGCGATTTATGTGAGGCTGGTACTTTATATTTGATAGTTTGGTTGGTAAACCCTTGGAAAAAACCCTTGAGTGTGATTATGTAAGGGCCTCTATAGAAAACTTGAGATTGCTAACATTGGCTGAGCTCATGTTGCTCATGCTTTACAGTTATTTTCTCGCCTAGTGAGAACAATGAGGGGGGATCAGTGAATGGACTGGGTTAATGTCTTTAAAATGACATCTTCTCATTTACTGTTTGACAGATTTCAACCAAACTTTACAGGAATGTTCATTGGGTCAAGCTCTTTCAAATGTGTTCAAAAATTAAAAACAATGCAGAACTGTCACAGTGGTTGCCATGGTAACCCAAGTGAAAAAACAAGGATACCTTAAAATCTTCTTGTCAAAATCTACAAAGACCAGATCTTAGATAGTTGGTACATATCATCATCTACATGTCCAGTATTAAGAAAAAATGTCCATGTGGCCAAAATTGGCCTCGCCCCGGGGATCACAGTTTTGATGCTGTGAGTTTCGAATCCCAGTAGGGTCGTTCGGATTTTGTATGTGGGGAAGCCTTCCAACTGGCTTGCGGAAGGTCGGTGGTTCTACCATGTTGCCGATTTGTGTCTGAAACAGTGCATAAAGGGCTTCTGGGGTCTTCCTCCACCTGTAATTAGCTGGACGTCGCAATATGACTGAAAATTGTTAAAAGCTACGTAAAATCAAAACAAATCAAATAACAGTTTTTCATAGAGTTACATAGTGAATTTTTCAAACACCTTCTTCTCTAAAACTTATATGATCAGAGCTGCGAGATTTAGTATGGTGACACTCTAGATGTTCTTTACCAATAATGAAGAAATAAGTTCCAGTCAGTTGCATATCTAGGTCACAGGAGCTAAAAATAGATTTTTTCAATGAAAACTTAAAAATCTTCTAGTCGGAATCCTTAACTCACAGAGCTTAGATATTTGGTACATAGCATCATCTACCGGTCCTCTATCAAAATATTCAAATTATTCCTCTGGGGTAAAAAATGACCCCGTCCCGGAACATAAATCGTTCTCTCCATTTTGTCAGCTATTCTCATGTAGGCGAAATATGGACCATGGGCCTCTTGTTTAAACCCAGGGTCCAAGGTTATCAAGCTTTTCAGTTGAATCTAAAGTCGTTCTCAAACATTTGATTGGTCAGATTTGAGCCTAGGCTCAAATCTGACCAATCAAATGCTTGAGAAAACACTCAGACTCAGCTGAAATGCTTTATAACCTTGGACCCTGGTTTAAGACAAAATTTGGTTTTCAGTTCCTGTCAAATGACGTTGTCTTTTTATTTTCGTTCTAGGGGTAATACCTGGTCACTGCACATCGAAGGAACTGGAAGCTGGTAAAGAATATATACTGATGCTGGATTCCCCAGACGAACAGCGCAATACGTATAGCCAGGCCTACACGGCCGAGACGTATAGTGACAGAAAAATGAACAAATATCTCAATATATGCGGCCTGGAAATGAATTACGCAATGGGTAAGACATCAAATGCAGTTTTCTTTGTCTTTCAATCGTTTTTTAGGACTCCAGATAAGCCTCTCTATTACGGCCACAAAATTATGTTATTAAAGCAACGTGAAAGTAAATCAGAAAGCTGCTTAAGCAGCTTTCTGTTTTACTATCACTTTGCTTTAAGCTGTCACCTGTCTTTTATAAATAAATACTCATTTTAAAGTTGTATTTATAGAGGGGTTTCGCTGTAATCTTTTGTACAGTTTAGAAGACGATATTTCTTAACAAATAAACGCTTTTATGTTGAAACAATTATGTCCACTGCAAACAGTTTTGAGTCTGATCAGACTCTAGGTAACCCGGCGTCTGAGCAGGCTCCAAACTGTTTGCCTTTTTTACATAAATCCTTTCAACCCTATAGCTAGATATTACTAATGCAAACAGTTTAGATCCCAATCAGAGTCTGCACTGTTTGATAATTTCACTTGTTTTTGTTGTCATACCAACACTGTTCCAGTAGACAGATTCAAATTAATTGTACTTGAAGAGTAAAAAAATATAAATACCCACAAGAGAAATTTAGGGTCGAAAGGGTTAAGATGATTCCTAAAAAAATTACCAAAAAATATCATTTGCATTGCGCTATGTTCCGTCTCGTTTAACCCTTTCCTCCCTGAAACCTCCAATGGACGATTCTAGTTTTCAATTTTGTATGGTCCTTTTTTTATTTTTAAGAGTTGATCGTTACAATATATGTCCAAATGACAAACAGTGTAGACCCTGAACAGAGTGCTCCATATGAAGCCCTCTGCTCAAGGTCTACACTGTTTGCATAGGACAAGTGTACTCCTTTTAGGTACGCTGTTAGAAAATGACGCATACATGTATATGCGTGACTATGGTTCAAAGAGTTAAGACTTGTACGAGTCGATTTATTGGTGTGTTATTGTACGTGTATTTTAAAAGTTGTTTGGAAGCCCTATCTGACGCCGAGTTAACCGATTGCAAGTCAGATTGAAATAATCTTTCCTGCTTTACCGTAGTCTTGCTTTAGACTGCTACAGTGGAGAAAACGTTATTTTTTCCCAACAAACGCGTTTACGCTAAAATTATTTTTATCTTGGTGGCACACAGTTTGGTGCCAGATCAGACGCCGGGTAACCCGGCGTCTGATCAGGCTCCAAACTGTTTGCCACCAAGATAAAAATGATTTATCAAAATTGTCCAAACGTTTTGAATTTCTACGTTTTAGTGCTTTGCGTTTGCGTTTCGTTTGCGTTTAGACGGGAAAGATGAACGTATTCTCCACTGTATCCATGTTTTCTACCATGAGCGAGTCTTTAGTTGAGGTTGCCGTAAAACACCGTAAATGAGCCCTCTGTTGGAGTTGTCGTAAAAGTTTGACCTTAATGTACAGACTGTTAAATTGGGAGTGAGCGATGTAATGGGCGAATACCTACGGCAATAACGCAAAACAGAAATTCTTGCTGAAATGCATTTACCGGCATCCGCCTATACGATAATAAAGGATAAACACATGAATCCTTTGTACATAAACAATTTAGACAGCGCACACTGCCTAAGTTCACCGTACAGGTTTCACCTTAAGTTCACCATACATTCTCCGTTTACGACATCTCAGAAACCATGTTTTTTTCGAAATTAACGAGGCTGTTGATTAAAACAAGATGAGAGAAAAGCAGAAAGCTACTAAAGGAGCCTTCTGTTTTACCATAATTGTATTTATAAAGCTATAATCTGTTAATAACAGTATCTATGATGTATTTGATGGTTGTCGTAAACGAAAGATCCTACAGTTGCAATCATGAAGTTAAGGTCAGACAAAACAAGACTGAGGGGAACAAATGTCAAACGTCAGGTGGTACTAAATTGTGAGAAAAAGAAAGTTCACAAGGCCACTAGAGGTTTCCTTAAGTGTTTTACAGTTGGGAAATCTTTCAGGCTTAATCAAAACCAAACGCAAACTCATACAATAAATTGTAGAAAATAAGCAGTTTATTTTCATGAACAAAGACCCGCATATTCTAGACTACTTTTCTTACCATCGGAATGATTTTCGTGTTAAGCGCCTGCCATTTGCATTAAGATATAATTGAGATTAACGGTGAAAATTTCGTTATTCTTTCCCGTTTAAACGCTTAACGAAACGCAAACGTATTGCGATAAAATGTATTATAATAATAATAATAGTATTAGGGATAACGTCACGTTTGAAATAGCATAACCATTATTTCCCACTAGAAGCGTCTGTAATAAAGTGGATAATAAATTATTCTCTCTAAGTAAACGTGTTTATGCTGAAAAACAACATATATCGATTGCAAAGTGTTTGGGACCAGATCAGACGCCAAGCAACCTGTTTGCTATTCCGATAAAAAAGGCCATTTCTACATTTTCTTGTTTTGCGTTCAGTATCGTTTAACCCTTTCACTATCAATCGTGCTTCAAAGCGCGTTTTCAAACAGTTTGGGTCCTGATCAGACGCCGCGTAATGCGGCGTCTAATCAGGACCCAAACTGTTTGACACTCTTATCGATATTTATTAAGTCATACAACCTAAAAATCTAACTTTAAAAACGTGTCTTGCAGACAACAATACTAAAGCAGACGACAATAAAGCGGTGAAGGGGTACAAATCTTCCGAATAATTTGACCATGAAAGGGTAAAACGCTGTAAACCAGGAAACGGTGTTCATTGCAAACAGTTACATGTACATGTAACCCTTTCATGATCAAATTATTCGGGAATGTTTTACCCCTTCACCGCATTATTGTCGTCTGCTTCGATATTGTTGTCTACAAGACACGTTTAAAAGTTAGATTTAAAGTTGTATGGCTCAATAAATATCGATAAGAGTGTCAAACAGTTTGGGTCCTGATTAGACGCCGCGTTACGCGGCGTCTGATCAGGACCCAAACAGTTTGCAAACGCGCGTTTTGGCGTCATTAAATAGAGTGAAAGGGTTTTAAACTGTTGGAACTCGATTCATTTTTATATGAGTGTTTAAGATTCGTTTTATATGATGCGTGTCTAACAGTTAAACATTTTTTTGCTTTCAGAGGGTGGCATGATAATGAAACGAAGGGTCTGCCCAGATGCACTAAAACAGCGCAACTGCGAGAGATTTGATCCAAACAAGGTTAAACCAGGCGCGTAGCTACCTGTACGCAAAAAACGCAACTGCGTACACATTGTTCTCAAAAATAGAAAAATTTAAAAGTCCAAAAATGCAATAAAAATCGTAGGGGGTAGGGGGTAGAGATCAAAGGCTGGAAGACAAGCTATCAGAAACATTATCCTAGAATCAACACTTTGTTATTCTGAGTCAAATTTTTACATAGTCTTTGAATGCGGGAAACACCGTCAGAACGCACCAGAGATCATCTAGGATTAAAAATTTCCCGGGGGAGCATGCCCCCGGACCCCTCTAGAGTAAGAGTGTTTAAACCAATCAGAGGGGGTAAAATTATGTTAATTGGGAGTCGAATTTTACATATAGATTAAAAAATGATGTTGGTACATTTCTGTTTAAACCGTTCTGATTGCTCGAAATGCCCTTAGAACTCACCAAAGCCCATATAGGAATATTTTTCCGGAGGAGCCTTCCGCATTCCCAGTAAGAGTGCGTTCGCCAATTGAAATAGCTTTGCCCCTGACGTCGACGTGTGTCCCCTCAAATCACAGTTGGCTTCCTACGGGCCTGCTTTATCATGTTATCAAAACGGATCGTAAATGCAAATGGTTCTGTTGCAGATTTGAATGTTACTGATTGTCGGTTTAAAATTATGATCCATGATTTCAGGAACGTACATAAGTTCTATATACGTTCCTGATGATTTTGTCGTCAATGTCGTTTTGTTTTTTTTATTCAAATTTTTGCACAGATTTATGTTATTTTATCACCTGTTTTGAATGCGGGAAACGCCCTCAGAACGCACCTGAGACCATCTAGGAATAAAATTTTCCCGGGGGAGCATGCCCCCGGACCCCCCTAGTATAGGAGTGCGTACACTTCCTAATTGGTCTAGCTACGCCCCTGTAAACCGAAATCAAGAGGTAAGTACATGCAGTCTAGTTCGTTTCTTAACTAGAATATCATCGAAGGTGCGGTTTTCTTGTAGTTTTTTTTTAATTATAACGACTTTATTTAATGTGGATTACATATTTGGTAACAAAAAATAATGTTCAATACGACATTGCTACCAAAAGATTTTTAAATTTTCTATTTTTCAAGCGCGATTCCTTCAAGCAGGTTGAAAGTAAAGCAGACTGCCCCAAAATACACATTCTGCTTTACTTTCAGCTTGCTGTAAGGTACTTTTTTCTAGTTTACGCCTGCGCATTGCAATGGAATTTATTACCTGTAGATATACAAGAGTGATAATATGTATTTAGGCTTTGCCTATGGACGGAAAAAAGCAAAATTGTATTAATGAAAACGGAATACATCTATCGCCAGTGTGTGATCAGCGCTCTTGTATCAGTTCGTTGTGTATTCCAGATCACACTCGAGGCTACGCCTCTCGTGACTGAGATCTGGATTACACAACCGACTCGAACTTTTATTATAAACCTAAATTGTTTGGGACAAGATCTATATGTACCCAATAATCAAATAGATATATAAGCACCCGTGTATACAATGTTAAAAGTTAAAACTCCTCCGTACAGCTATATTATCAGGGCTGCCATTTCTCCGTATTTTTCCCAAATCTCCGGATTTTCCCCCATTATGGCGCATTCTGCTTTACTTTCAGCCTGCTTTAAGTAGTCGCATGCCAACAAAACTAGAAATCGGCTATGGGGTAAAGGTACGATTCGTAAAATCGCGCTTGAAAAATGCATATTTGGAAATCTTAGGATTTTTCATTTCAACTTATGGCAGCCCTGTATTATAATGCAATCTGAAACAATTTTTTAAAGTCATATGACCACCAATAATGACGTCATTATTTTTATTGATGACGTATGGTAAATCCGTTATTTTTATCGGTTCTTAAAATGGTTTAAAAATATCACCGAAATCGGGAATTCCGAAACGTCACGCACAACTCTTCGTAAAAGCCGTGACGTCATCATCCAAGATGTCAGCCCCCATGTTTTGTAGTTGCCTAGTTTTGAGGAAATTATTCACGCGCAAATCAAACACTTTTAAAAGTCTGTCAGTGATTAAATAGAATTGGAATACCTTTGATTTTATCATGCATTACTTAAGAACGGAAAAAAGGCAAGCCTTTTTTCCGTATAATGACAGGGGACTGCTCAATGCAGGATAAACATATAGTGTTCCCTCCCTACAACGGCCCTCCAAACAACGACTCCCTCCTTACAACCACCCTTGTCGCAATTCCCAAAAACAAGACAAGTATGTCTAACGCTTGCACTGCTGCAATATCACCTGCTTAAAATTGTCGTCTGCTTTTTTTCTCAAAGTCACATACAGTGGAGAAAACGTTATTCTTTCCCAATAAACGCGTTTACGTTAAAACTATTATTTGCAGTGCAAACAGTTTGGAGCCAGATCAGACGCCGGGAAACCCAGCGTCTGATCAGGCTCCAAACTGTTTGCCACCAAGATAAACATTAATTATCAGAATTGTCCAAAAGTTGTACTTTTCTACGTTTTAGTGTTTTGCGTTTGCGTACGTTTGCGTTTAAACGGGAAAGACTGAATAACAGATTCTCCACTGTAATAATCAGATGATATTTTGATAGAATAGATATAAAAAGTGACGAGTGACAAACAGCTTGAATCCAGATCAGACGCCGCGTTACACGGCGTCTGATCTGGATTCAAGCTGTTTGCAAATGTAAGTCAAATCTTATTTTTCCCTCTCTATAACGACTCCCTCCGAACAACACACACAATATGTGTCTCACATTGGGTGTCGTTGTAGAGAGGGAGGACTGTAATGTGAAACGTTCCTATAGAATAGTTCAGCATGATATTCAATCTGCATTCAGAAATCATTTGTATTAGTCTAGTTTACTCTTCACTGAAAGAGAATGTATTTTACAGGTACCGTGATTTTAAAAGTTATGAACACACGTCACGTTATAATGTTGGTAAAACAATATTATCACATTCAACCCTAGCGACGAGTAAACTCGTCATACAAGTGAGGAGTACATAAATAACAGGGATGTCAACGAATAGGGATTTTGGTATTCGAATATTCGGTAGGATTATATATATTAAATACGTATACGAGTGTGAAACAGTTTGGATCGAGAGCTTGGGCCCGTTTCATGAAACTTCGTACGACAAATGTTGTCGTAAGTCTCAATTATTATTTATTTCTCCATCTAATACTGTCTTGTGACATCATTTTGGAATCGTCTTGAAAAGACGATTCCAAAACGACGTCACAAGACAGGATTAGATAGAGAAATAAGAAATTAATTAATTTTTTTTATAAATTGACTTATGACAACATTAATTTTGTCGTAAGTAGTTTTATGAAACGGGCACCAGATGCCGAGAAACTCGATATTTCCATTGGATCCAAACTGTTTGCACATGCCATATATAGAAGGAAGATGGTTATGGCTGATTATTGCAGCTTATTAGTGCGGAACGAAAGTAACAAAGACTGTTCCTTTAAAATGTCTGCACTGAGCAATCATATGACAGCTTAAGCATTAACTCCATTTCCTGCTTCTAGCTTTTAAGGCAGGTGAGCCTTTAAAACAGTTGAAAAAAGTAAAGCAGAATATTTTAAGGCGTATTAGCTGCTTAACTTTCAGCCTGCGTTAAGCTACCATCTGATAGGACAAAGAAATATTGTATGGTACATATTCAATAACTCTGCAAAGTAGAAATATGTTTCAGTGAACGAATGAATACATTCAATGCGTACATGTAAATACGTATTTGTGGAGTACTCGGTTAAAACAGGATACAAGTCATACAGAACTTCCTGCTCTACTTGTATTCTACATGTAAAGTATATCCATCCCCACATTGACGTCATAGTTCTACTTTAATCCTAAAACAGTGGAGAAAACGTTATTCCTTCCTGTTTAAACGCAAACGCATCGCAATATAATGTACAAAATAACAACTTTTTGACAGCTCTGACTATTTATTTTATACGAGTGGCAATCAGTTTGAAGCCTGATCAGACGCCGGGTTACCCGGCGTCTGATCAGGCTCCAAACTGTTTGCATTGGAAATAATAGTTTTAGCGTAAACGCGTTTATTTGGAAAGAATAACGTCTTCTCCACTGTAATTGGGGCACCCTTTGAGAAAAATTGTAATTATCACAAAATATGAACAGATTGCTGTTACATGTATCACACAGTAATTTGACCAAACTTTTCAAACTGAATGGCAAACAGTGTACACCCTGATCAGACTGCTCTCACTAGGAGCAGTCTGATCAGGGTCTTTACTATTTTATTCAGACATGTCTGTACCAATACTTACGGACCTCATTACCGTAGAATAAAGCATTCACAAGAACACATGTACTACTGTACATGTATGTCTACTGATGTCTTCGAAAACTGACTAACTCGTCTACTCAAAAATGCCCTCTGTTCTTATTCTATACAGTGGAGAAAACGTTATTCTTTCCCAATAAACGCGTTTACGCTAAAACTATTATTTGCAGTGCAAACAGTTTGAAGCCAGATCAGACGCCGGGTAACCCGGCGTCTGATCAGGCTCCAAAATGTTTGCCACCAAGATAAACATGAATTATCAGAATTGTCCAAAAGTTGTAATTTTCAACGTTTTAGTGTTTTGCGTTTGCGTATGTTTGCGTTTAAACGGGAAAGAATAACAGATTCTCCACTGTAATTCGTCTACTACAAATGCCCTCTGTTCTTATTCTATAATTGACTCTTCGCGACTGAAAAATCGTTTGGATCAATATCAGACGCCGAGTTACTAGGTATTTGATTCAGTATAACCCATGGGTCGCCTCTATTCTATATTGAGTATGACCTTCCTAAATCTTAAATTAGTTTTTGGGATCCAAAGTGTTTCAAGTGGTGAGAAAACCCATTTCTCAAATCCAGTCATGTGGACAACAGTCATGTGGAAAAGGGTTTTTCCCCGAATGCCCGGACATTTGCAACATGTGTGGATCCTAATTCGACCCCAAATACCTCGGCATCTGATCAAGATCCAAACTACAGTGGAGAATCTGTTATTCTTTCCCGTTTAAACGCAAACGTACGCAAACGCAAAACACTAAAACGTAGAAAAGTACAACTTTTGGACAATTCTGATAATTCAGGTTTATCTTGGTGGCAAACAGTTTGGAGCCTGATCAGACGCCGGGTTACCCGGCGTCTGATCTGGCTCCAAACTGTTTGCACTGCAAATAATAGTTTAAGCGTAAACGCGTTTATTGGGAAATAATAACGTTTACTCCACTGTATGTGCTCAACATATCGACATTTCTTCAGATAAAATCGCCTTTAACCTATATTTAACAAATTAAAGCAGACGATGAACTCCTGGTGGTGAGGTGGTTTTAAAACACATGGCTTGCAAACGTCTTAGAATACAGTAAAACCCCTCTGTTGCAGTGGATACGTTATTGTTTACCGTTTAAACGCAAACGAACCCCAAACGCAATGCACTAAAATGTAGAAACTGACATTTTTTGTTAATTCTGACTATTTATTTTGATCTGAGTGACAAACAGTTAAGAGCCAAAACCCGGCGTCTGATCTTACTCCAGACTGTTTGCACTTGAAATAAAAGTTTAGGCGTAAACGCGTTTATTGGGAAACAATAACGTCTTCTTCACTGTACAGCCACCAAAATAAGGTTTATCGATTGTACAGTGGAGAATCTGTTATTCTTTCCCGTTTAAACGCAAACGTACGCAAATGCAAAGCACTAAAACGTAGAAAAGAACAACTTTTGGACAATTCTGATATTTCATGTTTATCTTGGTGGCAAACATTTTGGAGCCTGATCAGACGCCGGGTTACCCGGCGTCTGATCTGGCTCCAAACTGTTTGTAATGGAAATAATAGTTTTAGCGTAAACGCGTTTATTGGGAAAGAATAACACATTCTTCACTGTATGAAAGACAAATGACAGCTTAAAGCAAGATGAACGTAAATCTGTTTTACTTTCAGCTTGGGGGAAGAAAACATTGAATTGAATTGAACTCAGGTGAAAGCTTAGAGCAAGATGAAAGTAAAGCAGAAAGTTCTTACAGGATATTTCTGTTTTAATGTCATCTTACTTTAAACACCAACCTGCTTCAAACACCTAACCATAGTACCTGTCGTAATACATGTAGTCTTATAACGGGGTTTTATTCTATATCCACCGATGTATATAATTGATGTTTGATTTTCATACCTTTAGGATGGCAGATTCCTCTCCTGATTGTTGGTATTGCTGTAGTTGTGGTTGCAGTTGCAGTTGGAGTATTCCGTTTTATTCGTAGACCAGCTTCAACAGGAAACAATACAACGTAAGTACAGTAAAACATCTCTATTGCGATCACTATAATGAATGCTAATTCATTGTACAGCAAATAATCTGTTATTCTTTCCCGTTTAAACGCAAACGTACGCAAACGCAAAACACTAAAGCGTAGAAAAGTACAACTTTTGGACAATTCTGATAATTCATGTTTATCTTGGTTTGCAAACAGTTTGGAGCCTGATCAGACGCCGGGTTACCCGGCGTCTGATCTGGCTCCAAACTGTTTGCACTGCAAATAATAGTTTTTTAGCGTAAACGCGTTTATTGGGAAAGAATAACGTTTTCTCCACTGTACATGTATGCAAGACAGGTGACAGATAAAAGCAAGGTGACATCCAGTGAAACAGAAAGCTTCAAAAGGAGTTTTCTGTTTCACTGCCATCTTGCTTTAAACAATCACTTGTCGTAAACACCTAATAAAAAACAATTAAGAGGTCGTAAAAGCACAATTGTGCATTTTTGAATGGAAGAAACCTCAAGACAAATGACGAACATTTTGGATCCAAATACATACACATTACCAGTTGACAGTGCGATACAGAGTGGTGTATTTAGCCCGAGACGTTTTTGGCGGAAATAGCCGATCTGACGAGCGCCTTGGCGCGAGTCTGATCGGTTGTTTCCGCCAAAAACGTCGAGAGCTAAATGCAACACTCTGTAGCGCACTGACAACTGGCGATGTGTTTATTATATGCCTTGAATACAAACCAGAAACAACTAAATAGTTGTTTAAATCATTATATATCCAAAATGTATTAGTTATTTGAAGCAGAACGAGAAGTTTTGTATGCTACAAAGAATAACGCGGCACTCGTACATGTACGTAAGGTGTCACTCCTGTACAAAAGCCCTTCTTCTTCCTCCATAGAACTCTATAGTAAATGGGCAATATTCTCCTGTCTCTGTCCAGTTCCAGGACCTACCGGTCAATATAACGACCCTGTTTCCATGGAAAGCAATAACATGGCACCAGAATTAACAAAAGAAAAAGATACCATTAAGGTTCAACTTTTCCACAAATTTCACATTTCTAAGGTCACCGTCAATATTTACAAAATGAAAGTTGATGACCCGCCGCACCACACTCGCATCTCTGACCACATGTTCTCACAAATTAGTTCCCAAATAGAACCCAGAAACACCTTTGATTTATCAACATCACTATTTCAGCTCAAAAACAAATGCATCTGCAGTTAATCAGCATTTTCAAGAAAAAATATGACCATGAACACACACACATCAATTTTTCACTATATAAATTAGGAACTATTTAGGCACCCTACGACCCGGAAGCACTTCCGTACAGGTGTGACACCGTAAACGACGTCACGTTAAATCGAAAGCGAGGTCAGAGTAAAATACAAAGTGGCTGATACAAGGTGGCTGATACAGACTCTTGTATTTTACTCTGCAGATACACGCGGAAACGCTCGATATCATTCGAAGGCATATAATAAATTGTAAGACGTCGCGTTAACCTCAGTTAAACATTATCATGCTGAATTGTCGTCTGCTTCAACAGTGTCATCTACTTAAACACATTTTAAAGCTATTTACCCTGAATAAATTGGAATACGGGTTCCAAACGATTTGGATCCATATTGGACGCCGCGTCTAATCTGTATCCATAGTCGTGCTTAGTTGATGGCTCTTGAATACACATTTAATCAAGATCGGACGTCTCGTTATTGGGCGTCTGGTATGGTTCCTTGTTTCCATATGCAAGTGCATTCTAACAACTGACAGTATGTATTTGATCAGAACATAATACATTTCCAGCATAGAAATACTTTTTTATTTTAGTACAATAAAACTTGCGCAAAGCGGATACTCTTGTGCCCATAACCCTATAGAGTGGTTTTAGTTTTGAAGATAATTGACCGCTAAAATCAGGTTGACAGTAAAGCAGAATTCGCCTGAAGGCGCATTCTGCTTTACTTTCAGCCTGTTTAAAGCTATCGTCTGCTAAAATATAAAACACATTTCTTATGCTGAATAATTCTGAGTATATAGAGCGGAACTATTTTCTTCAGTGGATAAATGAAATTAAAGACTTGAAAGGCATATGTATGGAGTAATGGGTTAATCATCCATAAAGGACTTTAGTTAGGCCAGGAGCTCTTATATATAAAGGAGCGTGTCACTGACGGTAATCTCGTAAAAGCACGGCCGTAGCGTTATCGCAAATTTTCATGACGCCATTCTATCCAGTAATGGCGGAAAATTCAAATATGCACCATTTTTCTTACCACGCTATGTGAATCATTTCAAGAGATTTGCACTATTGATAACTTCTTTTGTTAGATCTTGGATTGATTTTGTTTAAATAATATTTTTCTAGGCCGATGTACGAGGGTTTAGTAGAAAAAAATACGCTGAAATATTGCGTATTTTCGTGAAAAGCCATTCAGTTATTCCCTGATTTGTTTATATGTGTTTTACTACTGACCACCTCCTGATCACCGTGTCATATATTTTATTTGAAACACAAATAAATTAGATAGGTGTTGCATCTTTGAAGTGTAAATAATAGTTTTTATGTCGGTAATTGATGTCAGTTTTGTTTTCATAGCCTTCGAAAATGACTGATTTTGTATGTATCTTGAGGTTGTTTACATTATTCATCGAAGCAAAATGATTAATTTTTTTGGTTTGCAAGAGCATATTCCTCGCGATTTTCGGCCAGATGGCTTCTCACTGTCTTGTATTTAATACGGTGTATTTTATTTAATACGGCCCCGCCGCATTAGTAGTACCGATAGATCGCAAAAGTTCGAGTTTTAGTAATGTGATTCCAACAAAAGATGGTCGCATGCAGATGATACCATTCTTTTTGCCGAATCTAGCAATGATCTACAGTCTGCGTTAGATGCAATGAATGAATACTGTGAAAGGTGGAAATTACAAGTTAATACAGCTAAAACTAAAATTGTGGTGTTTTCCAATGCCAAAAGCAAGAATAAAGAAGAATTTTACCTTAACAATAATAAGTTAGAGGTTGTTGATGATTTTAGCTACCTTGGAATTAAGTTCAACTTTAATGGCAAATTTGACAAAGCTAAGAAACATCTCTGTGATCAAGCTCGAAAAGCTATGTTTTCCATTCTTAAAAAAGCGAGATCACTTTGTCTTGATATAGATATGCAACTGCATTTGTTCGAATCCATGGTTTCACCAATATTATTGTATGGCTCAGAGGTGTGGGGTATAGAACAAAATGATGTTGTCCTCAAGTTTCAATTAGATTTTATTAAAAGGATACTTTCTCTTAAAAAGTCTACTACAAGTGTTATGGTGTTTGGGGAATTAGGATTACTCCCCTTGGACAGAACTATTCAGTATAGAGTGTTGAATTACTGGTGTAGGCTAATTAACAGTAAGCATGATAAAATTTCATACATGATATATAAACTATTATATGAGTTACATAATCATGATGTATATCACTCACCATGGGTTACATATGTTAAGAAATCCTTAGAACAATTAGGGTTTGCAAATTACTGGCAGTCTCAGTCTGTTGAATCAACCTCGTTATTTTGTACTGTAATTAAACAAAGAATTAAGGATCAGTATATTCAATTCTGGAGTGAGAACTTGTTTTCCCTTAGCAAGTGCTCAACCTACAGAATTTTTAAATCTTCATTTAAATGCGAAAACTACTTCAAGTTGCTTCCTAAAAAATATGCTATAGCTCTCTGTCATTTTCGGTGTAGTAACCACAAGCTGCCAATTGAAAAGGGTCGTTTCTTTAACATTGATCGCCACATGAGAAAATGTCACGTTTGTAATTCTGATGCTTTGGGCGACGAATTTCATTACATTTTTGAATGTAGCAAATTCAGAAATGAAAGAAGACGTTACTTACCAAGGATATTCTTGAGACCAAACACTTTTAATTTAGAGCAGATTTTTCAAAATGATTGCAGAGGCGACCTTTTAAAACTGGCAATTTTTGTAAGTAAGATTATGGATGAAGTTAAATAATTTAGTTGCCTTTCTCTACTTCTTATTAACCCTTTGAGCAAAGAATTATATTTACACTCAGTGTAGACCCGGAGGTGGGATATTTTTTAATGGGATCTTTCAAGTCGGGGTTTGCATTATTTACCAAATACGCATAATAACTAACTTTGCTTTTAGGGTTGATATTTAATATCATGTTTGTCTAGTAATTCATTTATGCTCATTCCATTCTAGTCAATCGTGTTTGATGTATGCTGTTTTCTTGTTATTGATGTTAACGCTGATGCCCATATTGGGCCTAGTTGTAAATAAAAACTGAAACTGAAACTGCAATGATAGATTCTTATCGCACCGATCGATTGTCCTCGCTTCCTTTGGGAGGACAGATGAAAAGACTTTGGAATGGAACATTATGAAGACAAATAAACTTATTAGATTATAGTTCATACTGGATAGGAACAAGAGCAGGCGTAAAGAGACGGACAGTGGCTTTGTGGAGAAGGTACTGCGTAACAGACAGTGGGTGGGGGTAACGATGATGTTTTTATGACTGTCCTCACCTACATTGACAGAGAGAGAGAGAGCAATGTAAACCTATTTGACCACCACTGTCACTCAACGCTGAATAAGCCAAATCCGCATATCGGACAGATATCATAGTCCTGGGCTGGAGAGAAGGAATCAAGGATGGAAGATGTGACTCACAGGCAAACAAAGCCAACAGAGCCTGAGGGGTACGGGTTGCTGATATGGATGATGGACAATTCGTCACCATGCAGATTCGTCACCAAAGCATTATAGTACAAAAGGGGTAGTCAATTCGTCACCAAAGGAAATATAGTACACAATTTTTATATACTGATTTTATTAGTATAAATGTTCACACATAGAGGTGTTATAATTACCTTTTTTGTAGTGTTAATATACACGTTATGTAGATCTAATTGACACTTACATTTTATTTGGATACCGATATACATACGGACAATTTTTGGTCAGACAGTTAGGAGCCCGATATACGGGAAATGTAATTATTTATGGCTATATTTACGCTATGGGCAAATTGGTAATATTTTACCAAATAGTTTGGATCCACATATGATGTTGATTCGTGTTTTATTTCAGATCTAATTGTAGATATTTTGTCTTTTCTCGATTTGTAGGTACATTTATGTTATTTCATGTAAAGCGCTTTTGAACGCACAACCCCTGTGTGAAAAGAGCGCTATATAAATCTGGTATAATGATATGATCTGGCTCCAAAATGCTTGTCAAGCGGAAGAAATAAAATGCATCCAGAAACTATAGATGACATTTTATTCCAATCCTTTTAAGCGTTGTTTGGAAATAAATCGGAGCCAGAAAAGATTTGGATCGAAACTGTGATATCTTTTTAGAACTTCATAGTTGAAATAAATACTCAAGACCGATCATATCATATCATATAAACCTTTATTACATTAAACATTGAAGAACTTCACACCCGCTTCCTGGTTACTATATCAGGTGACCACGTAGGCCTAAAGCAAAATGAAAGAAAAGCAGAAGGCAAATTCATCTTTACTTCCTGGCTGCTTTTCCCAAATAAAATTGGGTCTTTATGTATATAAATAAGTCCATAGAACACTCGGTATGGAATTATTTGATAGTATAGATTAATGAGATAGATTATAATAAATGATGATGTGCAATAAAATTAGCATTTTTTATAAAATTAAATGCAGCAGTGATAAGGGTATAGACAGATAATAATCATAATCGTGCCTCAATTAAAATCCTCTGCAAATGCCGCCAAGGACCTAAACCATAGAAAAACAGAATTAATTTACACTGATCGACACACGTATAGCAAAGGTCTTGCATTAAGCTTACCACTGCATTACTTTTGTCCAACATTAAATGGGATTAAGTATTTAAAGAGGCTCGCAACCGGATTTAGCATTAAAAATGGTAATTTGTAAATATATGTCAAATGATTATATAAATTGGTAAGATTTAGTTTAGGATAATAAATTCTATTAAAAATGCATTTCCAAAAAAAAAAGGAAAAAGCTCTGGTGGGATTCGAACCCGTGACCCTCCATTGCGGAGACAAACAAGGAAAATGAGGACGCGCCTTTACCGCCTCGACCACGGACGCTTTCTATATATACGGTAGCGAATTAACGTACTTCCCTGTTAGCGCTTAATTCTACATTACTCGGCTCCGGTTTATGTCAGAGCCCGTGTAGAGAAGCAACAACAACAACTATACCGTTAGCTAACGCTATAGAAAAACGATGGAAAATATCTAAAAAAAACTAAGATTCGGTGACGATTCTTGAGACTTTTTTTTGGACTGATCATATTTTTTTAATGTCAGAAGCCAAATAATGCCACAAATTTGCTTTTATTTGAGTATTTTATTTTATTTTGACAAGTACACCATCCGGTTGCGAGTCGCTTTAATTAATTTCTAATTACTTTCTTATCATTTTTAAACTATTTATATAACAACTTTAATCGGTGATATTTGAAGCCTGAATTAAAGAATACCTGTTATCAGTATCCAGTTTCAAACTGAATGACACGTGGCTGACTGACACGTGTATGTTCACTAGGCATGACATTCCTTTGTACGTATGCCTATGATATTTACATTAATTGGTTTGTTGTTTTTACAGTTTAATATCAATATCAGTTATAACAGGTCGGGTAATTACCAATCAACATTTCAGACCAGATTAACAACAATGTACATGTAATTAATGTAATCTGCCTTTGGCGGTAGATATAACACACTTTTACGTTTGACCTACTGTTTCTTACTGTATTAATTGTATTTTTAGATCATTTTTGCATTCATTTTAAATAACACATTCGAATATTTAAAAAAAAAAAAAACACTCAATAAATACATGTCAATTTCCGTTTTATGATTCCTTAAACAGATGGCTAGATTAAAAAACCTTCATTTCTGTGGACACAATAGAGAGGATTTATCTCGCATTTCCATTTTTATTTTAGATTAGTTTAATAAAACCAGGGTCAGCGAACATACTCACGTATTTGTTTTAAGACAGGTGGTTTTAATCCACCCTTCTCAAGTGCAAGAACCTAAACACATATTTACATTGAAAAGTCTACCTTTTATTAGGGTTTTAGACAGTTGGCTGCTTAAGGCAAGATGGCATTAATAAGGGAACACATATAGCAGCTTTCTGCAACAATTTTCATGCATAATGGCAGTAATAAGGGTGATCATATATGATCCTCCTTAAGGAGGAGGGATTAACGTTAATTACACAATAAGTTTTTGCCGCTGCAATCCGTGTCGCTAATTAGTTTGTACATGCACATGTGGAATACTATTTATCTATTATATATCTAATTACTTTATTAATCTATTTAGATATAAACAAACTTGGTCATAGTTTTAATTTTTTTTTCGAAAAATTTCGGCATCTAGATTCATCTTTTATACTTATAGTCATTTATATATTACAATTGTTAATTCTAGAATATACATATGGGCTTATCGATACTTGTCAATTTCAACAATATAACTTATACAATTAACAGAAAAATGATCCTGATCATATATATACCAGGTAAGAAAATTTTGGTGACGAATCGTCTTTTGCCATTACTATATATCGCTTTGGTGACGAATTTGCATGGTGACGAATCGTCTGTAATTCGCTGATATCAACACTAAAGCAACTATGAGTAAGTGCTCTGTCTGAATCTGAATAATTCCTGTCTGATTTTGTTACTGTGAGAATGTATTAACTATGGTAATCGCCTTGATAGCTCAGTTGGTAGAGTGTCCGCTTTTGAGGCGGCAGGTCGTAAGTTCGATCCCTGACAGGGCCAATATACTGTAGCAGGAGTTACTTGGGTGTGTACAGGTATCTGGTTGATTATCAATAAGTCCTAAACCGGGTCACTCTGTAGCCAGAGACCCTGGGTTTGAGTCCCGGTCGGGCCACAATTTTTTCAATCAGTCCTGTTACAGTTTGGTGCCGTGACCGTCCGTTGCCTTGCATACCATGATTCCATGAGTGCGATTCGGGACGAATCTCGGGGGAAAAAAGGGAGAGTTATGTAGCGGGAGTTACTTGGGTCGGGCCACGATTTTTTCACTCAGTCCTGTTACAATACCAATATAAATGTTTTGCTATACCGGCGGTAGTGGCCCAATGGTTAACACCTTGGACTACGGTACCAGGGGTCGTGAGTTCGATCCCCCGCCGGACCAGCGGTCTGACTAGGGGATTTTTTCCGAATCCCTTATGATGTACAGGAATGTCCTTGAGCAAGACATGTACCGCGAATTGCTCCTCTCCACCCAGGTGTTAAAATGGGTACCTGTGAGGGTCTGAGCCGGTACTGCGGCTGCTTTAGCGCCATATGTTAGCAGTGCTCAATATTGTAGGCAAGATGGCTCAATGATCAGGGGGTAAATGTACAGTCAGCTGAGCGGTCATTCGGACTGAAAGTAGACTTTAACTGGTACTTTACTTTACTTTTTATATATTGAATTGACACAGTAATTCCAGAAGACATCAACACAGGGCTGCCACAAGTTGGTCATGAAAAATCCTGAGATTTCCAAATTTTCTGTTTTTCAAACACAAATTTTGCTTAAAGCAGACTGAAAGTAAAGCAGAATGTGACAGCATGCTAAATTTGTGACAGGTGCCGTCCTCAGGTTACCGTACAATACACTGAAAACGGGCAGGAAAGGTTTAAGTTTCATCTCATTCTGTAAAATTACTGATTGAGTCACATTTACTAGTTAAAAACACAGTTACTTGACACATAGATCTAGATCTATTACCAAAAAGTAGAAAAAAAGTCTTAACTATCGACTTAAAGGGACTCGCAACCGGATGGTGTACTTGTCAAAATAAAATAAAATACTCAAATAAAAGCAAATTTGTGGCATTATTTGGCTTCTGACATTAAAAAAATATGATCAGTCCAAAAAAAGTCTCAAGAATCGTCACCGAATCTTAGATTTTTAGATATTTTCCATCGTTTTTCTATACCGACTAGTAGACGGTATAGTTGTTGTTGTTGCTTCTCTACACGGGCTCAGACATAAACGCGAGCCGAATTACGAAGTTGTATGCACTTTCGATCGCTACACATTGAAATACGTTAAATCGATCCGAGATAAACAGATAGTTCCGTGGTCCATTGGTCTAAGCGGTTTCCCCTATTTTGCCTTCTGTCCGCCAATGCCGGGCCCAGGGTTCGAATCCCACCAGAGACCAATATTTTTTTTTATTGAAATACATTTTTTTTAAACAGAATTTCTTATCCTAAACTAATTCTTTACCATTTATATAAGCGTTTGACACATATTTACAAATTACTATTTTTAATGCACCATCTGGTTGCGAGTCGCTTTAAACCAGTGTTTTTTTTCTCCACTTTGTTAATGAGTTGGTACTCATTCAATTGGGAAAAATATGCCCTAAAACGGCGTAAAATACTTGATTTTGGGAAAAAACTGAGTCTTAAAGGCTTATTTTGGAAAAAATTGTGCCGTGAAATGCTCATTTTGGGAAAAAAGTCCTTGTTTTCAATTGGGAACGGGTCCCCCTAAAAAACGCTGTAAACCGATGCTAAAATAGACTTGATCGCCAATATTCTCTTGTGGTACCCTCGGGAAATGATTAATTTATCAATATCTACTTTTTATTTCATAAAGGTGTTGGATTGCGTTGTATACCTTGTATCTATAATAGAAGTTAAATTATTTATTCTTTCATTTTTTTTTGGTAATAGATCTAGATGTATGTGTCAAGTACCTGTGGCTAAAACCACATGATTATTGCCAAAAATCAATTTTAAATCAATTTTGACCTCAAATCAAGCTTCAGGTTGCTATTAGTCTAATCTTAATATTTTCATAATACTCCAGTAGAGGTTGTTTTATCGTTGTTACATCCGATGGCATCTAGTACATTGTACACAGAGGTGATACACACCAAAAAATTTATCCGATTCCAACTCCACGGTCCAACTCGGCCAATATTACAATATCAATGTTTTGCTTTATATCTAATTTATATTGTTTTGCTTTATATTGAATTGACACAACCAAGTCAAGTAGACTAGTTGAGTTTTGTATACTTAACTCAATAACTGTTTATATGTTGTAGAGTAGACTAAATTCCAAATTTGACTACGGTAATAAAAATCAACACGTGGTCCACCAAAATTTGACTAAATGGAGACTGGTGACCAGTTAAAGCAAGTTTAAAGTACTGCTTATTCTGCTTTACTTTCAACATGCTTTAAAGCTACCATCTGCTAAGAAATAGATTCTTTTCTTATGGCACATATTTGTAACTGTAATTTATCAAATTGGTTTCCCTTTTGTGTTTGCAGTCCCACCTTGACAAGCAGTAAAACAGACATGCAGTTAGTCAAGACAGCCTGCCCATGTGCCAGAGGGAATCTTCAAATTATATGAGCAAAAACCAGAAAGTGGAGACATTAACCTTTGCCCACAATCACTATGGGTTTTTTGCATAAGCTCTGCTGTAAAAAAAAGTCTGTTCTACAAACAGGCGAGCTAAAAAACTTTCATGATCTCACTGAAAGGACACAAGTAAGATTGTGTAAAAAGGACCCCTCATTGGTCACAGATTGGACATAATAATTTGAAACTCAAGTAATTTTACAAAAGCGAGTTAGTCAGTGATTTCTCTGAAATTTTCATAAATTTATCAAAATCACTTATAAATTTCACAGTTAACACATCATTTACTAAAAATTAAACACGGTGTCGACTGTGAAGAGTACATTTTAGACACACAGTGTAGAACTAGATCAGAGGGCTACATTTTGTATGTCATGTTGCAAAATAAAGTTAATAGACTATATTTTGGAAACTGCTTATTTGGGGCAAATTATTAAGAAATAATGTGATTTAACCCTTGACATTATGGCCTGTTTCTAGCTTTTGAAGATGGTTGATCACTTTCAGCAGGTTGAAAGTAAAGCAGGATGGGGTATAAGGTTTCTTTTTATTTTCAGCCTGCTTTAAGCTACCATATACTGGGATCAGATGTAATACCGTTGGTAAAAAATCATAACTGTATCAGTTAGAAATCTTTTCTTCATTGGGGGAATTAGTAAAATTCCTAAAAAAGGCACATCTTTGGAGAAAAGGGTTATCAGGTCCTAACAGGTGAAGACCTGCAACTATTACTGTTAACCATTTCCCTCATATGTTGCTTTCGATGTTTAAAAGTACCAGGTAGCTGCTTAAAGTAGGTTAAGAGGCAAAGCTACTGTTTTAGCTTTTGGATTAACTTCCATACTGCTGTAAGGTTCCATCTTTCAGGAAATACATGTAGTTAAAATAGCCAATGGTGCTTTATCTGTAAAAGTATTTCTGTGGTGGAATAGGTAGAGTAAAATGGTGTAGCTCACCATAAATACACAGTCTGTTTATTCTTCCACTAAAATATTTAGACTAAAAAATATGCCCATAAATAGTCTTTTATATCCTAGCAAGTAGCAGATGTTATCAGGTTGAAAGTAAAGCAGAATGCTTTTTAAGGTTTATTCTGCTTAACTTTAGACTTTAGCATGTTTTAAGTGGTCACCTGTCTTCAAACCTAGAAAGAGACCAAGAGGTTATGGGTAAAATCAAGATAGAAAAGTCCACTTGTCCAACACTGTACAAGACCAATAGTTTCTACTTTATAAGCAAGCCATGTAACTTCAGTGTGAATATATTCATATTTTACTTACATTCATGAGCAAAAGTAAACAAACTGGAAGGATTTGCTGTTACCTATCATGCTATGTACAATTAAAACAAACAAAAAATATTAAGTTGGTATTTTTATTATTTTCTTTCTACCCATCAACGGGTTCCCAAACAGAATGATTATTGATTACAGTCAATAATGATAAATGGTTCAGGTTATTTAACCAATTACCCCCAAGCCTAATTTTGAAAATGATGACCACTTAAAGCAGGTTGAAATTAAAGCAGAATGCGCGCCTTAAGGCATATATTATCATGCTTTACTTAAAACCTGCTTTAAGCTAACTGCTAGAAAATAGTTCTTATCATACATATTCATAACTGTATTCATTGAAGCATTTTCTTCAATGAAGGGATAAATTAAAGGCACATTTATGGGGTAATGGGTTAAAACAGTTAGTCTGTTACAGCACCCATTAATTATGCAAGATTATGGTCTGGTGGTCGCTTAATAAAAATTAAAAAGAATGCTTATAGAGTCTAGGACGTTCTGCATTATTTTTTCCTGCCATTAGCTGCCACTTGTCTTTAGAGGTCTGCTTGCTTCAGAGATGGGTGCTGGATGACAACTGTATTCAAAAACTGCAAATCACATAGAACAACTTATGAACCTTGGTATTATTTGAGAATTTTTCAAAATCTATAAATTTAATTGCTAAGTCTAGTCCATTTTGGACTACCGGTATTTAGGGTTAATTTTAACAATATTTATCAAAATGACAAGCAGTGTAGACTCGATCAGACATATTCTTAAGGAGTCCTCTGATCAGGGTCTACACTGTTTGCATGGGACAAGTGTAATCCTGATATGTACATTGTTTGTAAATGACGAGCATACTCGTTGCTAGAGTAAACTTAGACCCTAAACCCTATGGTGTAAATAGACTCAATACTCATTGAATCATTTCTTTGAGACAATTGTAATGACAACATGAGTAGCTATCCCATAACCGCATACAGTCCTACCCTTTACTGTATGTAAGAGCATGAGATTCATGCTCCGCTGTCAAAGCCTTACACTAGGGAAAATTTGGCAAACTTACAGTAAAGTGTAGGACTGATAGAATTTTGTGTGGAAGTTGTATTTGTTCATTTTACTCCCTTTTATCTGGAGTCCTGTGTGTTTGGCAAAAGTATGGTCGAGATATGGTTATCCTTTTAGTGTTGAACCCTTTATCCCATAGCCTATTTCTGATATGATGATAATATGATTATCAAAGATAGTTGATCACTTAAAAGCATGTTGAAAGTAGTACATAATGTACCTTAAAGTGTGTTCTGATTTACTTTTGATCTGCTTTAAGCTGCCATTTGCTAGAATATAGAAATATTTCTACTGAAAAAAAAACAACAAAAAATAACATGATACACAGCAAAACGTTCATACTGTATTTTAAGACACACTGTTCATTCTTATTCTATTCATTTAAGGGTGTATCAATGTCATGCATTTGGGAAATTTTCAAAGTATATGAAAACACTCTATGGTGGTTTTGTATTGAAGAGCTATTTAAGATGAATGAAAAAATAGAAAAAGTGTACACTTTGGTGAACAACAGTTGGCTCTACGGCCATGTAAAATTTACCCCACCCACTTTCTCTTATTTTGTCCTTTTCAAACAGCCCGCTTCAATAAAATCCATTTTAAATGAAAACAATTATGATAATTTGGTTTTGTGTACTTTATTTCCTATCTATGGTAGTCTTTCTTCATACAAAAACTAGTTGAAGAAAAAACAGGCACCAAATGGGAATTTTTTTTTTATAAATTTTGTAAGGGGAGATCACTCTTTTTACTTTAATAACTCAAAATTTTCAACACTGATCTTTCAATTTAATTTCATATTTTGAACTGCCTTAGCATTGGCTTTTATTTGGTAGAATATAAGAAAAAGTTTAATACTAGAACTATTTCATTTTCAAACTTTTTTACTTTTTTTTCATAAAATAAAAAATCTGATAAAATTATGCCCTAAAACAAGCATATGTTTGATATTCAAGGATCCATATTGTTCAAACCTGGTGCCTGCTTTGTCTAAATTTGGTTTCTATATGTGAAAATATCATCATAGACATGAAATAAATAATGAAAACTCAAATAACCATGTTTGTTAAATGTTTTGAAATAGATTTTACTGAAGCTTGTACTCAGAATGGGTAAAATTTGAAGAAAAAAATCCAAATTTGACATACCCTTTTCAAATCGCTGTAGCTCAAAAACAAGGACACCACCATATATATATTTTTATTCATTTTTTCATTCATCATAAACAGCTCTTCCAAAAAAACTATGATAGAAAAAAAGTTTAATACTTTGAAAAAATCGCTTATGACATTGATACACCCTTAAGGGCACTCTCTGTCCATCTCCGTTAAGCCAATCAATAATGCAATCAGTGTCAATTTATGTATTGTCAGTTTGGTGTGGCAACTGTGGAATTTCTGGGTGGATGAATTGAGAGCCCTTGGATCTAGATCTGCTCTATTTGTTCTAGTAGAAAGTTCTCATGTCACCACTCAACACATCTTGGCAGAATTTTCACACTGAAAAAATACAAATAACAGGAATTAGCAAAGTTATCCCGGTCAAAGTATAAAGCTGATCTTGATCTTGGGCAAATTTATTAAATTTGCTTTTCTGACCCGCAGTTTGCAATTATTGCCTCTTAAATCTTTGATCATCTAACATCAGAGAGGCCGTCGGTTGCATAAAACACATGCAAGTTTACTCGTGGAATCATACATATATTTCATGTGTGTATAATTCTGTGATTTACTTCAGGTAGGCCTATTTAAATAAAGATCGATGAAAAAACTGTAGAGCTACCCCCTCCCCACCAATTGCACGATTACAACTCATATAATTTTTGCTTAGACAGTCGATGATTTGAGAAAATAGACGGAAAACTGAAGGGGTTTTCATACGCCCTGGGCGCTTGAACATTTAACCTGTTAGAAATAGAATTTCTCGAAAAGCATATGTGTTACAGCCAAAGAGGTATTTCGGGATTGGTTAAACATGACAATCCAGATCTATATCGATCTATCAAATATAGAGAAATACTCCGAAAATGAACTAAGGAAACAACTAGGCAATTTCCGTAACTGTTCGGGTTCGGTAGTAGTGGGTTTTATCAAGGAGATACATTTATTTAAAAGCTCCTGGTTTTATACCCCTCCTAAGAATCGAAGATAGGAGTCGCATGTAATAGGCGAGTAGATATATCCATTTAAGCGAAACAATACCGATTATGAATCTATGAAACATGTAAGATCTAGGTCTGTAATTGACATGGTAGGCTTATTATGATCATTCGACAAGGTCGTGTAGAACTCGTACTGAAAAAAACAGTCGCATTTTAACGCAGAGGCCTGTTAGGCTCTTCACTGTCGGAATGGTGTAAACATGAAGGATCAAAATCGCTAAATCTATAAAGCGTATGCATCCCCCGAAAGTAACTGAAAAATCCTTACCGCTTTCATCCTTGTCAGCCATATTGAAACAGATCGTCATAAAAAAGCGCCTGTGTGATCAGATTCTCGTCCTGACGTCAACATTTAAAGCTGACGTCATCGAAATTATCGATATCGATCGTTCCCGTACTAAATTAGTCATGTGACCAAACAACTATCAGATTTTGACCTACGGCACCGAAATTCCAGAAATCTGATTGGTAAAGAGCGAGTTGCCACTCCCTTTAATTTAATCTCCCTGGTTAGGCTAGAAAAAGGTGGAACAGACAGTTACGTATGAGCGTTTTGTTTTACATTTGTCAGCATTAATGTCACTTGTATAAAGCATGTTATAGTTGATGCATAACCCTTCGTAATCATGAATACAGTGGAGAAAACGTTAATATGTATTTAGGCTTCGCCTATGGACGGAAAAAAAGCAAAATTGTACTAGATCTAATAAGTAAAACTTAATGCGTCTTGATTGTGACAATATTGTGGTACTTTTACCTAGAGTTTTCATAAATTACCATCTAAGATATGACATTGTGACCTGCTTTATGACCCCATACGATCCATATTCAAAGTGGAGCTATATAAGTCTTCAAGATAATTATCCTGAGCAAATATGATTTTGATAGGGGTAAATCTATATATGGCCGCTAGATGGACAACATACATCTACTGATCACTATAGTTTACTTGAAAAGTCTCGGGTGAACTAATAAAAATAGGATGACGAACAAGAATGGTGTCACAGAAAGTGACAAATGCCCCCGATGGCCGAGGTTTTTGTCACTGCAATGTATTCATTTGGCTTTCAAATAAAATCATACAGCAGGCTATAGTTGTACTCCTTGTTGTTGCAATATATAAAGAAAAACGCTTGTTCCAGCTTATTCAAATGCATCATCACCATAGTATCACGACGTCATATGATGTCATGATGACGTCGTCGTCATAACAAGGTTTGTCAAATGTCATAATGAGGACTTATTTCTCAATTAAAGAAATGATCACATGATCAAAGAGTTATGGCCAGTTAGGATGAGTTACCTCCCTTCCTATTCACTTGAAATAATAAAGGATGAGTTATCTCCCTTTTCACCGGATTTAACCTCTAAATGACCTTGACCTTTGCAGGACATGACCCAAGTTGTACTGACCTCAAGAGCTTCTTGAGGTGAGTACACATACAAAATACAAGAGGGCCTGACAACTCTGGACCTATTGATCCGATTTCAACCATAATCACACTTATTCGAACTCTTGTGGTCATATACAATCTGAGCAAGTTTGAGATAGATTGGATAAAAATTGTGGCCTCTAGAGTGTAAAAACTGTTAAATATGGCATTTTCAGCAATTCAAAGGTAGATAACTCTAAACCGATTGATCTGATTTCAACCATAATCGAACTCATTTGAACTCTTATGGTCATTTACAATCTGAGCAAGTTTCAGATTGATTGGATAAAAATTGTGGCCTCTAGAGTGTAAACACCCTTAAATATGGAATTTTCAGCAATTCAAAGGTAGATAACTCCACATATTAGTCTGATTTCAACCAAAATCGAACTCATCTAAACTCTTATAGTCATATACAATCTGAGCAAGTTTAAGAAAGAATGGAGAAAAACGGTGGCCTCTAGAGTGTAAACACTGTTAAATATGGCATTTTCAGCAACTCAAAGGTAGATAACTCTTGATCTATTAATCCGATTTCAACCATAATTAAACTCGTTCAAACTCTTATGGTAATATACAATCTGGGCAAGTTTAAGAAAGATAGGATAAACAATGTGGCCTCTAGAGTGTAAACACTGTTAAATATGGCATTTTCAGCAATTCAAAGGTCGATAACTCTTGACCTATTCGTCCAATATCAACCATAAATGAACTCATTCGAACTCTTGTGGTCATAAACAATCTGAGCAAGTTTGAGAAAGATTGGATCAATAGTGTGGCTTCTACAGTGTTGACACTAAAATTGTTGACGACGAACGACGGACATTCAAGTATTGCAAAAGCTCACCCTGAGCTAGCTCAGGTGAGCTAACAAAGTCTCTATTCCATGTTATTCAAAAGTTATGGCCAAGATTAAAGTTGTGTGCAGACAAACAGACAGACAGACCAAAAACAAATATACCCCAACTAAGTCGTGCGGGGGCATAAAAATGATGCAAAATACAGCAATGCTGTGTGGTCAAAACTTGCATTCTGTTGCAGTATAACAGAGACCATACATTCACCCTTTCCTCCACAGAAGTGCCTACAGCACCTCTACATACACCTCAGTATAAGGATATTAAATGAGTACTTGCTACCTAGTGACTGTTTTAAACACATGAGGTAGTTCAAAGCAAGATAAAAGTAAAGCAAAATGCTCTGAAAGGAGCTCCCTGCAAAAAGTTACTTTCATCTTACTTTAAGCAGTCAGTGTTTTTGACATAGTTTGATATAGGGGATTTGCACTTTTTGCTATGGAGGAAAGGGGTAAAGCAAGGTGAAAGTAATCAAAAAGCACCTAAGGGGCTTTGTGCTTTACTTTTATCTAAATATTCTTGCATAATGCAGTCACTTGACAAGTTGTCTTGCACACCAACAATTGGACCTCATGTAGTGGTTGTATTAAATATGTTTTACTGTAAATGAGACAATTGTTGGCATCGACATTCAAAATAAGTGTGTCAGAGAGGGAAATATCACATTGACAAAAAGAAAAACGTGATCTTGTTAAAATAAAGGTTCTCTAGGGCTTTCAATTCTGATTTTTTTACTGGCACTTTAGGAATTATTTATAAACACAACAGGAAAAATATTTCGATATGTACATTTAATTTGCTTTTTATTATTTCATCAGTTCTGATAATACACAGCAGTAAAAAAGAAAACAACACTAAAGTTACGTTTCAATTTCATATATAGATAATTACAGCTTTTAGAGACTATATTAAATCATTTGTCACAAATTACGATAGCATAGTTTTTCTTTAAATAATTAACATGGATACAGGGCTCCACATAAGGGGAGTACTTCAAGAACTTAAATCTTTATGTCTGCATTAAACCATATGGTGTGACTACCCATTAGAAATGGTTCAAAGAGACAATTTTAATGATTAGTTAAAACACACCAAAGGATTTGGTGCTGACATGGAATTTGATCCATTTTAACTTATCCACCGCTCTGATCAGTTCATATATTTATTACTCAAATTCAGCACATAATTAGGTTGTTCTCTTTTGAAAAAAAATCAGTTTTAATTTGCATCACTTTCTCTGACTATCTGTATGAAAGTCCATCTTGGATAGAAAACTGCTGAATGTCATGGTTGAAGGCTTGTCCTACATTGTTTACCACTTCAGGCAGGGAAACATTCCAAACATTGCACTGCTTATGAAACTCCATAAAGGCTATGCTGATTCTGCAATAGATAATACATTAATAATTTATTGTTATGTATAAGGCACTCTACAGGCCTCAAACATCTCAGGGCTTTTGTGTTGTTGTTTTCTTTTATAATTTTTGTACGACTTAACATATTGACCAAATAGCAGGTTTTATTCCGCACAGTGACACTAGTGGTCTCTAACAATTTCCTGCTTTAGCATTTAGTTACTTGTGCAAAAGCAGGAGGTTATGTTGAAGTTTCTTTAACTATTCTTTATAAAGCATAAGTTGAAATTTGGAGGCAATGTTAAGTATTATTTGGATTTATGGAAACATGTGAATAAGGCATGGTTTTGGCTAAGTTGTACTTTCCCATGAATTTTTCAGCATGTCTGGTATATGTATTCAATCAATGGAGCTAAAGCCAAATCAGAAATCTGAATGATAATAAATGAATGTTGACATATTTCTACTCATACAAGGCTACAGATAACTGAAAATGAATTCTTTATGTCTACATTAAACCCAGTGGTGTGACTACTTATTAGAATCCTGTTCTCAAGACAACTCTAATGAATGGTAACACCACAGGCGTTGGTGCTGACATGAAGAAAAGCTGCATTTAGTCTGATTACTCCAACTTATGTGGAGCACTGACTCCGTGACTCGTAATCATAAATCAGATTTCATGGACTGAAATGGAAATCATTATACTGTTAGTGTCAGAACTGTACACATTACTGGCTTATTTTTCAATCTAAAGCCCCACACACATTGCCTTTAACTTGTCTTTCAAATGTTTTCTTTCGAATATTTACTATATACTGTACTTTGTAGGCTCTCTAAATCATAACATAATATACGAAAATATTTTGCATTTAAAGGAGATTCAGCTTTTAAAGGAAAAATAGGCAGAATTTAGCATTGGCCATAACTTTGTGACTTCACGTGATAGAGATTTCATTTTGGCATGTGCATTAAAGAATCTCTTGAGAACAGTACAACTTGGGTTAAGTCAGACAAAGGTCAAGGCCATGTAGATGTCATCTAAAGGTCACATAGGGTGAACTTGACATAGGCCGCAACTTTGCAGCTACATTTGATAGATATTTCATATTTTGCATGTGAGTCTACACTGTTTGTCAAGGCAGTTTGTAGCTGGTTCAAGTACTTGAAGGTACAACCCTTAACAATTCTTATACATTACACATAGTCTACACCAAATAGCTACATGCTCAGTATTGTACATGTATGATAAATTTCAATAAACATCTATTTTACCTAACAGAATTAGAATCTGACTTCTGAGTGTCAAACAGAGTAGATCCAGATCAGGTCCCGCATTAGTGGTGCCTTATCTGTATCAAAACTGTTTGCAAGTCCCAGATGAGTAGCATGTTTTTTCACCATATCGCAATTTCAATTAAGGCTAACCTCAGCTGACTGGTGGGTGTTTTTTATTTTACTTTTTCTAAATTTATGTAATTTCTTAATGAAAGAAGCAATAATTTACCTATTTTATGGCTGTTGAATTCCCCTTGAAAGGTCTGGTACCACGTTAGTGTGATGTTACCATGGCTTTCATCTCAATCAATGAGACATCCTGTCCTGAAACATCATCATCTCTCCATCCCTCATCATACATCCATGCTATATGACCCATTTTGTACTTAGGTGCCATAAAATCTGACTCATCCATGGGATCCATCCATACCATATTACCATTGCCCCTGTTGAAATAATTAAAAAATATGTGTAAGTTTTCAGGATAAACAACCAACATAAATCAAAGAGTGAAGGTCTTGACTCTTGAGAGTTGGCAAGGATGAGGTTTTGCAATTAAGTAAACCACTCTGTAGACACAACTGAGGCTACAGTAATCATTATTGTATACAGAAGGTGGTCACTTAAAGAAAGATGAAAGAAAAGCAGAGAGCATTTAAAGATGTTTTCTGCTTTAGTTCCACTGTTCTGTAAGTTGTTAGATATGTTTTATTCCATCAATAAGTATTGTTTAGTCCTGGTTATAGACTAAGAGGGATATACATCAAATGATTACGCGGAAGGTACATTTTGCATCGAGATGATCTGCCTTGATTCACAGGGGTAAAGAATTTTAAATGTAGCCAGTGTAAAATGTTATCTTTAAAAGGCAGTTGAATTGCACTTAATTCTTTCATGGCTGATGAGAATATTTTAAGATAGATCTATTATTTTTATTTTGTAATTTTTTTATTACATGTCTATCTATCCATACTGCAGCCCCCTCGTATTGAGTATTATGTGCAGCTGCGCGTCTGAGCAAATTAGTAACAAGAGCCACATGTGGCCCTTAATCGCTCACCTGGTACCTATGGTTATGGTCATGGTAATGGACCAGTAATGGTTAAGTTTTCAATATAAGCCATCATCGGTAAATTCACCCCCACCCACGGGTGGTTATGTTTGAGCTAGGAAGATTATTTAAAGTAAACTGGCAAAGGGCCACATATGAATCATTATTTATTTAAAAATATTCTTAAATGACACCAACAGTTTCAGGGAAAAGATTTTTAAAGATTTTCTATACAGAAATATAAGGAAAACTTGCCCCACCCACTGGCAGTCATGTTTTTTTAGATAACAAAATGATTTTAAGAAATCTGATAGATTTATAATGGATAATTTGTGTAAAGTTATTTTCAATTTGGACCAGTAGTTTCACAGAAGTTTTTACTATACAGTAACATATGGAAAATGTGCCCCACCTACAGGGGGCCATATTTTTTATATATCAGAATTATTTTAAGAAATCTTGTAGAGAGTCGCCCATGAATCATTTGTGTGAAATTACTTTCAAATCGGATCATCGATTGCAGACAAGAAGATTTTTTAAAGTTTTCACTATATAGCCATATAAGGAAAATCTGCCCCACCCACTAGCGGCCATGTTTTTTAAGATAGGAAAATTATTTTTAAAAATCTGATAAACGGTCACCAATGGCACATTTGGGTAAAATTATTTTCAATTCGGACCAGTAGTTTTTGACAAGAAGATTTTTAAAGTTTTTTCAATTGGTTGCCATGGCAACAACAATTTCATTTGGATGACCTATATTTGAAGAAATCTGAGAGAGTACCCTACAAGGAACAATCCTATGAAGTTTTGAAGAAATTGGTCCAGTAGTTTCCAAGAAGATCATTAACAAAAAGTTTGACGACGGACAGACTGCCGGATATACCCACAATCTCCATTTAAGTGGCCATTGCCTTCTTTATTTTATCTCTTTTATGTGGTTAAAATGTGTGTGGTAAGCCACATAATTGAAATCTAACTTTGTTATAGAATGATCTGGAGGCTAACCCTACCCCTAACCCTATGTCCCACAACTGGCCAGGTCACAAGAAATGGCCAGGTTAATGTTACAAGAAACTGCCAGATTAATGTTTTTTCACTTACGTGCCTAGTTATTTTAGACAATTTTAGCCACTTTACTATCATTTTGTGAGCACGGACATACGACGACGGACACAGGGCGATCACAATAGCTCACCTTGGCACTTCGTGCCAGGTGAGCTTAAAAGTGTGAATAAAAAAGTTTAATTAACAGTTGCGCCACCATGTTTATTTACTAATTCAAGGGTACAGGGTTATAGATAAGGTTTTGCATTAATTGGGTATTTACTCCCTCTATTTTCTTAGAATTGGGTTTTCTGAATTTCAATTGAGTATCCAAAAAACCGTTACGCGTTACTCCATCAATTTGATATGAATTGCTTTTTTACTCTATTTTTTTTTTCATTTAATACAAAACACAAGCTGATTGTTTGATGTAATGTACCCTCGTTTGCCCACACTCGATAATTTCAGTTTCGATCTCATTTCAACACAAATGCAACAGCTCATGTTTGTGTAGGAAAACTAGGATTCATTAATTTTCAGCCACAGAATCTTTAAAAGCCATTCCAGGATTCCTTTACCGTAACGTTGCTAACTTTAGCACTGTCGTGTTTCTTTGGTGACTTACAGATTCGGGGCAAAAGATCGTCGATTATGTCGGTAACGTTAAACAACCTCTTTTTTGGCTGTTACATGCATCATTCAAAATTTCATTCACGACACCGTTACAAATTATTTCTGGTTCGTTCGCGGAAGGCTGAACGTAATTGAAAAAATGTGGGGTTTTTTGTTGCGTTTTTTCCGTCCGCTCGATGCCATTTTGACAGAAGACATTCTGGCAGACGATGTGACTGGTTTACTAATTAAACGAGCTAACAAAAAGCGGCGCTGCATAAATCCTATAGGCTATTACTTGAAAATAAATAACCAGTCTAACCGGTGTATCGGTAAAATATTTATCCGGTGTCGTAGTAAACATCCCGTCATTAAACTTGAGAAATGCGACTAATTGCGTACGATACGCGCCTGCTTGAATTCTTTTGCGTAAACCCTTTCAATAATTGATTTTCAGTACGCATGGATTTGAAAGTAATTGCTTTTCTACTGTATTTAATTGCGTATTACGCAAATACGCGCCTTATCTATAACCCTGAGGGTACAAACGATTTATGTACGAATCGAAATAACACAAGCAAAAGTTTACTAATTAACTCAAATGCATCAATTTTACCGCATATAAAAATAAGATTTAACTGCTCAGATGTAAGCTGCTTTATTTGATACATTAAGTATCGGAAAATGTTGGTTTATTGATGAGAAATTAATTCGGGACTGTTCGCTTATTTTTGTAAACTCATTTGGTCACCATTTTGTTTTTCTTGTTTGTGTTGGCTAACTACCCATGAGACCATTCGTGCCATTCGCAATCGATATCATGCAAACAGTCTTGTTTTAGTTAAATTGTTATGTTTTTTTATGCAATTGATGCAATCAATACGGTAACTGAACACGCTACAGGTTAATGTCACAATAAAATTCCAGATTAATGTAGGTCCAAGCTGCCGAGTCAAGCCAAAAACTTTAAATACTGGCATTAAAGGCTCCCCTCCTTGGCGCTCAGGATTTCAGGGATAGTATTTTGACTGGTTTGACGGTCTCCAGATAAAGTGACGGGCCGGGCACAGTCCCTGGTGCATATCATAACTGCCCTACTCATAATTCATCATGGAGAAAACAATAGAAAAAAAGTGTATCCTCTGTAAAAAAGTTGTTTACATTAATTATTTTTTCTACTTCTAACATGAAATCTGCACTCTGAAATTCATCTCGCATCAAGAAATCAAGTGGGAGTTAGCAAGTATTTAATTCAGAGTGAAACTGATTACTCATCAGTGTCAGTTTAAAAAAGGAAGACTTCATATAAATATGGATTTTCCCCTACAGATTCAAAGATGGCATTTAATTGTCTTTGACCGGGAGCCGAACTGTCATTTTTATGAGTCGATGAAAACAACAAACGGCATGATTTAACAGTAAAATAAACCCTAAATCGCTGTTGTTAAACTACCCGCTGCCAAGTCTGTAACCATCCGAATACAGTCATGAGTTCAGTAAAGAAATCGATGGCCATCTTCGGCCATAATGATTCAATGATTGGCTCTAAAATACAGTCAGAGTGGAGAAAACGGTATTCTTCCATTCAAACGAAACGCATTGCAATGAAATATAGAAAATGACAACTTTTTGACAACTCCAACTACCAGTTTTAAATTGAGTGGCAAACAGTTTGGAGGCTGATCAGACGCCCGGTTACCAAGTCCAAACTGTTTGCAATGAAAACAAAAGTTAAAGTGTAATGTAACCGGGGTTATTTGGAAAGAAAAATGTAGTGTACTCTGCAAAAATTGCTAACCTAAACAGCAAACAGTGGTAATTGATCAATTGAACACCTACAGCATGCAGTACTGTACAGCAAAGCTGCCATTTCTCCGGATTTTTCCTAAAACTCCGGATTTTTTCCCAGTTCATGGTAGCTTAAAGCGACTCGCAACCAGATGGTGCATTAAAAATAGTAATTTGTAAATATGTGTCAAACGCTTATATAAATGGTAAAGAATTAGTTTAGGATAAGAAATTCTGTTTAAAAAAATGTATTTCAATAAAAAAAAATATTGGTCTCTGGTGGGATTCGAACCCGGGGCCCGGCATTGGCGGACAGAAGGCAAAATAGGGGAAACCGCTTAGACCAATGGACCACGGAACTATCTGTTTATCTCGGATCGATTTAACGTATTTCAATGTGTAGCGATCGAAAGTGCATACAACTTCGTAATTCGGCTCGTGTTTATCATTATGTCTGAGCCCGTGTAGAGAAGCAACAACAACAACTATACCGTCTAAGTCGGTATAGAAAAACGATGGAAAATATCTAAAAATCTAAGATTCGGTGACGATTCTTGAGACTTTTTTTGGACTGATCATATTTTTTTAATGTCAGAAGCCAAATAATGCCACAAATTTGCTTTTATTTGAGTATTTTATTTTATTTTGACAAGTACACCATCCGGTTGCGAGTCCCTTTAAAGCGGTTACTAGAATAACCGGAATACACCGGAATACACCGAAATACACCTTACTATACCTATTATGGATCATGAAACAGTTTCAGTTGATGTATCTACACATTTTAAGTACTAATTTATTAAATTTGCAAAGGAAATGTGCAATTTGTGGGTTATAAATGGTTTTTCTGTTGAAATCTTAACCGAAATCTACTTTTTAGGTATCATGTGAGAATTACACATACGTGAGAATTACACCGTACAAAGTAGATTTTGGTTACGATTTCAACATAAAATAAACATTTCTAACCCACAAATTGCATATTTCCTTTGCAAATTTAATATATTAGTACACAAAATGTGTAAATACATCATCTGAAACTGTTTCATGAGCCATAATTGGTATTCTAAAGTATATTAAAGTGTATTTCGGTGTATTCCGGTGTATTCCGGTTATTCTAGTAACCCCCTTTAAAGCAGGCTGAAAGTAAAGCAGAATGCGCCCTAAGGCATATTCTGCTTTACTTACATCCTGCTTCAAGTAGTCGCATGTCATCAAAACAAGAAAAAAGGCTATGGGGGTAACGGTACGACTCGTAAAATCGCACTTGAAAAATGCAAATTAGGAAATCTTAGGATTTTTCATGTCAACTTATGGCAGCCCTGGTTCAGCAGTTATCACCCTCCGCAATTTGGGATCAAACAAATCCATTTCTTTCACAGAAGCCTGTGCGCTTATACACACCTTTAACGACTGGTGGTCTCTAGCTCTTAATCATTTCAGACATTTCTATTGATGTCGAATTTATATGAAAACATAGGTTTGCCTTTTCGTGTAGCCATCTTGGGTATAGTGTAACCGACAGACCCGCAAAGATATTATCGGGAGATTATACGGTTATAATGTAACGCGACTTGTATGTTTTAGACTTGATACACAGATAATTGCAGCCACAAATCTGATGTCAATTTCGTCGAATTTTCGATACTTCAGACATAGCAGTAGGGAATAATACCATTAAAATCAACTTACCTGATAATGATCCCGGGTGTATACAATTCTGTGTCACAATCCTGTTTTCCAGTGGAATATCCATGTCCAATAGTAGATTCTAATCGTTAAATGGTATGGTCCTAATCACTCAAACTATATCCTTAATTTGACGACGGAACTAAGACGAAGTACTACGCCGTTTCCGGCGTAGGTTTCACAAAATATAGTTCGTTTAACTACGATTTAAAATAAAAAAGTCCACGTAAATATCGTCTTTCTTCATCAATTATTGCTTCATTATATGGTGAATAACAAAACGAAAATTTGAATCGAGAGCTTAAAACTGACGACCACTTGCATTTGTTGGATTCTTTAAGTACTATTTCGTAGTGTTGCTTAGTTACAGGAAGTTATGCACGCGCAAATCAAACACTTTTCAAAGTCTGTCAGGGAATTGAATTGAATTGGAAATCCTTTGTTTTTTCCGTGCATTACCTAAGAACGGAAAAAAAGCAAGCTTTTTTTCCGTATAAAGAGGTTAAATTGTTTTCTTTTCAACACAGCAGAATATTTCATCAGAAATAGCAAACAGTATAGATCCTGATAAGACGCCGCGTGACGCGGCGTCTTATCAGGATCTATACTGTTTTCTTATGTCTACTTTAGTAGACACTGGGTTTCAATGGGTTTATGCAGACAAACCTCATACTGAACTCCATGCTGAGCTCTAAAACGTTCATGCTTGATCATGGCATAAAGGATGTAGTTATTTACTCATCATTAATGTGTGGCTAATTATTTTATTACTGTATACATGTTCTATGATATGCGATTAATTAACATTTAGTGGAAACTTGGTATTTGTTTTTTAACGTTTCTGATGTTTGATGTAAGTGGTGCTTTATGAAATTAGTTAAGGCACTAATACCGATAGTATATAGGACAGACATTCTTAAACATATTACTTCATAGATACTTTTTTTTCGCATTTATTTATTCCTCCTATGAATAATATAGTTCCTATTAAAAATACAATCATGAATGTGCACCATACAAAATATGACTATAGTCTAGCATGTGATACTTTAATGTAGGATAAAGTAAATAGAATGTGCCTGCTTTAAATGGCTCCCATCATCAAAACAAGAAACATACGTTGGGGTAAAGAGTTAAGGCATTCAGTAAGACAGTCCGTAAGGTAGTCAGCAAGACAGTTCTGTAAGGCAATATATAAGACAGTCTGTAATGCAACACATCAGACAGTTTGTAATGCATTCCATTTGGTAAGGCAATGTATAAGAGCATTTGTAAGGCATTTTATTTGGTAGGGCAATATATAAGACAGTTTGTAAGGCGATATATAAAACAGTTTGTAAGGCATTCTATTTTGGTAAGGCAATATATCGTCGGTTACGTTCGAAAAGGACGTATATACAATTCTGCAAAAAATGCCATTGTGGATTTTTCTTATTTTCAAATACATATATTTTCCTGCTTCGAATGTGATAATATCGGTATTGATAACCAATAAAGACGATGAGATATAGTCACATGAGCAAATCTTGTATTTCGATTGGTTCCAATATTTAACCGGTCAAAAAAGGTCTTATATGCAATGAAAAACCGCCGGATACTGATGTGAAACAAGTCGTGTCATCGACATCATAACAAACCATTAGAGTCTGTCTTCGACTGTAATTAGTAGCCATTATCTCAACCATTTGAATGCAATATGCAAACCATTTGAAATATGCGACAAAGATAATACAAAATCATATTTTTTTATAACTGAAATTTAGCTGTTATTCAATATATGACCGGTCACAAAGGTCATACATGTATATGCAAAGTAACAAGTGACATGAAAAATAGTTTTTTGTGTCTCCTGAAAAGTTGGAGAGTTGTGCATTTTCGTCCTTTTCGAACGACACCGACGATATATAAGACAGTTTGTAAGGTATTCTGTAAGGCAATATATAAGAAAATATGTAAGGCATTCTGTAAGGCAATATATAAGACGGTGTGTATGGCAATATATAACACAGTTTGTAAGGCATTCTATTTGATAAGGCAATATATAAGACAGTTTATAAGGCATTATGTAAGGTAATATCTAAAACAATATGTAAGACATTTTGTAAGACAATATATAAGGCATTCCGTAAGGCAATATATAAGACAAGACTGTAAGGCAATACATAAGACAGGTTGTAAGATATTCTGTATAATCATATAATACAGTCTGTAAGGTAAAACATCAGACAGTATGTAAGGCATTCTGAAAGGCAAAATATAAGACAGCATGTAAGGTATTCTGTAAAGCAATATTAAGGCAGTTTGTAAGGCATTCTGTAAGGCAATACAAACGACAGTCAGTAAGGCAATTATATGACAGTCTGGAGGGCATTCTCTAAGGCAAAATATAAGACAGTCTGCAAAACTACCTAAGGCAGTTTGTAAGGCTTTTTGTACGGCAATATATTAGACAGCTTTTAATGCAATATATACAGAATATAAGACAGTTTGTAAGCCACTATGTTAGGCAATATATAAAACAGTTTGTAAGGCAGTACATAAGACAGTATGTGAAGCAATACAAAAGACAATTTGTAGAACAATACATTAGAAGTATGTAAGGCATTCTGTAAGGCAATATATAAATCAGCCTGTAAGGTTGTATATAAGACAGTTTGTAAGGCATTATATAAGGCAATATAATTATAAGACATTAACTAAAGTACATGTATTATGTAAGGCAATATATAAATCAGCCTGTAAGGTTGTATATAAGACAGTTTGTAAGGCATTATATAAGGCAATATAATTATAAGACATTAACTAAAGTACATGTATTCTGTAAGGCAATATATAAACCAGCCTGTAAGGTTGTATATAAGACAGTTTGTAAGGCATTATATAAGGCAATATAATTATAAGACATTAACTAAAGTACATGTATTCTGTAAGGCAATATATAAACCAACCTGTAAGGTTGTATATAAGACAGTTTGTAAGGCATTATATAAGGCAATATAATTATAAGACAGTAACTAAGGTGTATGCATTCTGTAAGGCAATATATAAAGCAGCTCGTACGCGTATCACGTGACACCGATAATAACATTTTAGTAGGAAAATGCTTTTTTCTCTACCTCCACATACAGCAGGGCTGCCATTTCTCCGGATTTTTCCTAAATCTCCGAATTTTTTTCACTACATGGTTTCTTAAAGCAGGCTGAAAGTAAAGCAGAATGCGCCCTTAGGCGCATTCTGCTTTACTTACAGCCTGCTTTAAGTAGTCGCATGTAAAAAACAAAAACAAGAAAAGGCTATAGGGTAAAGGTACTATTCGTAAAATCGCACTTGAAAATAGCAAATTTGGAAATCTTAGGATTTTTCATGTCAACTTATGGCAGCCCTGATACAGTGTCTGTGAGAGGCTCGATATAAAAATGTTTCCAATAATTTGGATTTAGACTAGATACATATACCGTGTTATACGGTCTGATCAGATTCCAAACTATTTGAAAATCGTTTGTTCGGTCAAAATTTTAAAAATGTAAACACATTTTTTTTAAAAAAAAGAGCGATTTCTGTTTGTGAAATGATTAACTTACAGCTGCATTTTTACACAAAGAAAGTTGAAATAGTCTGCTTACAGAACGCATCTGTTAATATCGTCAAATATTCAGAGTGTTCCGAATGAAGATTGTTTACACATGCAACTACCGGAAGTGCATGTATATGAGAAATTATTTCGAGCGTGCATCCTTGAAATAATTAGAAACCATTTCTTCTAAGAGTACTTAAAACTTAATTTATAAAGCCGCTAATGTAAACAACTGTTCCAGGTTTTTAATTAGCTTTTACCTCCTTTCATTTAGGTAAGTTGCCGTCGGCTTATATCATGTCTGGAAAAGTTAAGAAGCTTTATGAAAGAAATTACCGTCTGTGCAGCAAAATCAGGCTCCGGCATTTATGGTGTCTTAGTTAGATCCAAATTACAGTTTAACTTCAATATCTCGAACTCGCGCTTACAGTGGAGAATCTGTTATTCTTTCCCGTTTAAACGCAAACGTACGCAAACGCAAAGCACTAAAACGTAGAAAAGTACAACTTTTGGACAATTCTGATAATTCATGTTTATCTTGGTGGCAAACAGTTTGGAGCCTGATCAGACGCCGGGTTACCCGGCGTCTGGTCTGGCTCCAAACGGTTTGCAGTGAAAATAATAGTTTTAGCGTAAACGCGTTTATTGGGAAAGAATAACAGATTCTCCACTGTAACTCGAATTGTCCAGTGATTCTACAGTTAAATTTCATTATTTCATTATTTCTACCTCGCTTAACTCGAACATATTCATATTTTAAAGTTTGAAATATGAATATGGTTCGATATACAATGTATCGACGTTAGACTGTATTGAAAAGAGCATTTTAAATCAGAACCTCGAATTTTGTCTGAAACGTTACACTGACATTCTACCGTCTGCTAAAAAATTGTCGTCAGTATGATCAAGGGAGAACAAACTAACCCATTTATGCCCAGTGGATTCTTCCATGTTTATATAGTTGATAAGTCCATTTTTTATCAAAGGGATGCCTGGTCAAAATTTTCATTTTCATGTTGTTTTATATTGAAATTCCTATCAGCAAACAGTGTAGACTCTGATCAGACGCCGCATAATGCGGCGTCTGATCAGGGTCTACACTGTTTGCCTATGTCCCATATATGGGATTGTGGGCACAATTGGGTTAAGTTGTTTATTGGAAACGTTTTATACAAGTTAAACTAGTTTGGATCCATATCAGAAACTTGCCGTCTGATCTGGATCCAAATTGTTTGTCAACTGTCTTTAAGTTTCTTCCATATTTGCATAAACGCGTCTATTGGCAAAGAAGAATGTTTCTCTACAGTACTGTAACTATTCATCTTCATTAAATTATTTTTTCAAAACAGTTTTGCTCTAGAGTCAAATCCGAATAATTCGACGTCATAGAAGAAACGTTACTGTTCATCTTTCTGTTTTATCATGATTTCTTGATTCAAAGACCCAAGAATAAGAAAAAAAATTTATATAAAAGCAGACGACAATTTATTTTTAAGCTCTCTTTATCACAGGAATCTCAGGGTTAGTGTTTATACTTCATAATTCGAACTCGCTTTAGTTCGAACATACCGATAGTTTCCAAGTTTAAACGTGGCTTAGCCACGTCTTAACACGGAAATACGGCTATGTTCGACTTAAGCGAGTTTGAGTTATCGAAATTGAATTTATGATTTAATGGTAAGTTTGATTTAAGCGAGTTAGAAGTATCGAGATTCGACTGTAATTCCAAAGTATTGACTAAAGCCCGGTGGGTGGAGGAATGATTCATATTGCGTATAGTTTGCCATAGTACATACAGTCACATCTCCCTACTATGACCACTTAACTCTTTGAACCCTAGTCCCGCATATAGGCGTGCTTTTCAAACAGTGTACATGTGAATAGTACACTTGTCCTATGCAAACAGTGAAGACCCTGATCAGAGGGCTCCGAAAGGAGCCCTCTGATCAGGGTCTTCACTGTTTGTCACAATGCCAAACATTCACAAAAACAACCCTTAAAAGTCAGAAATGGACTAGACTAAAATGGAAACTGGAATTGTCCATTTAAAGTTTTAGGGAGGAAAGAGTTAAAACAGCTTGGTGTCGGGTACAGACGTTGTTTACAAGCAAGATGAATGAAAAACAGAAAGCTCATAAAGGAGAGTTCTGCTTTACCTGCAACTTGCTTTAAGCTGTCACCTTTAGTTTGTACCATACGCATTTACATTTTAGATGACGCAGTCGCATGAATTAACTGTACCGGTAAAGTTGATCTCTCGTAGGAGGAAATGTTTAGAATGTCTGGATAAGATCAGAAATGTTCCGATTAGAATAAGCATTATTGAAAGAAGTCCTACCTAGACTGGTTTAGCCCTTGAACTCCCCCAAACTTCAAATGCAATTCCGGTTTCCAATTTAGTCATGCCCATTTTTAACTATATTAAGGGTAATTTTGTCTATATGTTGCAATATGATAAACAATGCATACCCTGATCGGCGAGCAACTTTAGGGACCCTCTGATCTTGGTCCACACTGTTTGCATGGGATGGTCTCTAAACATGCACACAGTTTGTAAAGGCCGAGTATACTCGTCGCTAGTGTTGAATAGGTTAAGACCAAGTAATTATTTTCTCATAACTTATTACACACGTGCAGAGTTGTCTATATTTTCATCATCCACATTGAAAACACAGGCTTATCTGATCCTGTGAATGGAAGGTCGACTGGCAAAATTAAACTGAAAAGTGAAAATAATCAAATAAAACGAAAATCAGATTGAAACTATAATTTTATGTTTTATAAAAACATGTTGTTCGTGACATTCCTACTTAACTATGAGCAGTTTCCTCAACTAATTTAGGACATGTTTATGTTGCTACTTAATTATTGTATTTAAGAAATGAATTGCGTACTTCCGGTATTCATGCAGTTGTGAAACTCAGTCGCTATTACTAGCAAAATTAATATAGTGGCGCCCGAAGGACTTCTCCTTATTCTTTGCTAGTAAAAGCGACTGAGTTTCATAACCGCATGAATACCGGAAGTACGCAATTAAAAAAATATATTTATATTTCATTGTCAACCGATATCCATATTAACAATATAAACCATTTTGCCCTTTGCTATACGGTGTCAATCGTAGTACGATATCTATATATGGTTTGCACATTGCAACATAAACTTGCCACATGTACGCTGAAAGGCTTACATGTATTTAGGTTCGGCTACTCATCAGGGTATGTGCTGTTTGTGACAGTGGGGAAGACGTTTTCTTTCCCAATAAACGCGTTTTTGCTAAAACAATTATTTCCCGTTGCGAACAGTTTTGAGCCAGATCAGACGCCGGGTAACCCGGCGTCTGATCGGGCTCAAAACTGTTTTTCACTCAAATATGACAGCGTATTGAATAAGTTACAGTTGGGGGGGGGGGGGGGGCATTATTAATTCCCAATAAACAGGTTTATGCTAAAACCCGTATGTTCATTACAAACACTTTAGAGCCTGGTGGTTATAAATACAGCGTCCCTACAGTGTCCCTCCCAACAACGACTTCCTCCTTACAACGGTCCTTATCGAAGTTCCCTAAAAAGGACGGTTATGTCTTAAGCCTTACTGCTGTAATACCGATTGCTAAAATTTGTCGTTTGCTGGTTTTCTCAAAGTTACATAATAGACATTCTGACCGAAAAAACCTTAATGACGAGTGACAAACAGCTTAAATCCAGATCAGACGCCGCATTTCGCGGCGTCTGATCTGGAATCAAGCTGTTTGCAAATGTAGGCCAATTTACCTCCCTATAACGACTCCCCCCGAACAACGCGCATAATTTGGGTTTCCCATTTGGTGTCGTTGTAGAGAGGGAACGTTGTACAAACATGTTTGCCACTCAGATCAAAGAAATCGTTTCCTACATTTACCTACATTGCGTTTCGTTTCGCTAAATCATTTTACCCATTATAGCCTGTTTCTAATTTTGAAGACAGGTGATTACTTAAAGCAGATTGAGAGTAAAGCAGAACACTTTTAGCTTTCTTTAAGCAACCGTCTGTTATAATTTAGGAAATATTTCTTATGATACACTTTCAGCTTTCTTTAAGCTACCATCTGCTAGAATATAGCTGTATAAGGTGGACATATTTTTTTCAGTTAAAGAATGAATTAAATGAATTTAAATGCGTATCTATGGAGTAATGGGCTAAACGGGGAAAATACTAATAGACCTTGTTATTATTTTCTGTACGTTCGCCTCACATAAAATTCTTTAGATTCTCTTTAGTTTCTAGTAATTGATTACATACAACACTAACTGGTTACTTGCCGAAAGCTCCCATCCATCAAAGGGAATTGCATAAAGCTGTATCATACATACATCAAATTTACTCCACATTATGACAAGCTACAGTGGAGAAAACGTTATTCTTTCCCCAAAACGCGTTTACTTTAAAACTTTTGTTTCTATTGCAAACAGTTTGGAGCCAGATCAGACGCCGGGTAACCCGGTGTCTGATCTAGCTACAAACTGTTTGCCACCAACATAAACATGAATTATGAGAATTGTCCAAAAGTTGTACTTTTCTACGTTTTAGTGTTTTGCGTTTCGTTTGCGTTTAAACGGTAAAGAATAACGTATTATCCACTGTAAGGTTTGTTGAATTAGGTACAGATGTTATTCTTTCCCAATACACGCGTTTGTGCTAAAACAGTTATTAAATTCGCAAACAGTTTGGGGCTAGATCAGACGCCAGATTATGATGTGTTCCCTATGCAACCTGCATTGAACCCCATTCATTGCCATAACGTCATATGCCTTTATTATTTCTAAAATTCAAATTTTATGTAAATTGGCTGAAAAATAATCATAACGAGTGTAAACAGCTTGGATCCTGTTCAGACGCCGAGTTATCTCATCGCCATCTGATCAGGATACAAACTGTTTGCAAATTATCAGTTTATTCGGGACAATGCAGTGGATGGGTTAGTAATACAGTTTACAGTGGATAAAGCGTTATTCTCTCCCGTTTAACCCTTTCCCTTATAGGAGCGACTTTTAGCGCATTCATTTTATTCATCCGCCAAAGAAAATAGTTCCACTTTATACTGTCATGAATATGTACTATAAGAAATACTTTCTGTATACTAGCAGATATTAACTTAAAGTAGGCTGAAAGTAAAGCAGAATGTGCCCTAGGGCACATTTTGCTTTACTTTCAGCCTGCTTTATTAGGTCACATATCTTAAATACTAGAAACAGGCTATGGGTTAAAGGGTTAAACGTAAACGAAACGCAAACGCATTGCAATAAAATGCAGAAAATGACAAATATTTGACAAATTGAACAACTTTTTGACATTCTGAATATTGATTTTAAACTGAATTGCAAACAGTTTGCAGCCTGATCAGACGCCGGGTAAACCGGCGTCTGACCAGGCTGCAAACTGTATGCACTGGAAATAATTGATCTAACGCAAACGCGTTTATTGGGAAAGATTAACGTTTTCTCCACTGTACATAAGGAAAGTTGAACATTTTGAAAGACATTACAGAGAGCATACCGTAAAATGGGGGGAAAACCATTACGGTATCGGTGAAATTTGCAACTTTAGTAAATGTGCCCATCCTTGTTCTAGACGTGCAATTTTATGCGTAGGGTTTGCATGAAATATATTGGAGCAATTGCGATTAAAGAAAATAATTATGTAACTTGTATAATTTGTAAAACAACGTTAGCTGTCTGGCTAGTGTCTGCATTATAATTGTTTCCATTGCAAACCGTTTGGAGCCAGATCAGACATTGGGTTAGACCCTAAACCTTGTGCTACTCAGTTTAAACAGGAAATAACAAGGCTATATAAAGCAAGGTGAGAGTAAAACAGAACTTTAAGTTCTTTAAGGAGCTTTCTATTTTACTTTCAGTGTGCTTTAAGCTATCACGTGTCTTTCCTACAATCAGTTGGTCGTCCTTATTACGACAACTAAATTGTATTAATTATTAGGTGTTTAAGACAGGTGGATGCTTTTATGCAAGGGGTTTACTTTTATTTAAGACTCTTCATGATTTACAACATTCAATATCTATATATATCACAGATTTAATAATTTTCAAAGTACATGTATATCATGTCGTTCATAATTTGAACTTTATGTATAGGAGACAATCACAATTTGGCAAAAACATGTGTAATTACTAATAGAGTAACATATTTATACATAATAAAATGTTTACAGTCTCCATGAATGGTGCAAACAAGACTCTTTAAAGAATCAGCCTCATTGTCTGTTTACTCCTTGGGAAGCTTTCTGTTTTACGTTTACATTGCTTTGAGCTGTCATCTAGGCACAATGTTTAAACCATGCTCAAAACTAGGAAATAAATTCTTATATCAGCCGTACTATGACGAAACCTGCCTCATTGCATTGCAACATGCTAAAGACCAAGTAATCTTGCTATCACAAACTCAGTATCTCAGTTTGGTCTACACTGCCAAAACGGTATAAACTGTAGTATAGCTACATAAAATACTTAAGATGCATATTGATGTCAAACAGTGTAGATCAAGACCAGCCACCGCGTCTTTGACGCGGCGACTGGCCTTGACCTACACTGTTTGCAATGCAATAAGGCAGGTTTTGTCATGACACGGTTCATATATTTTTACATGTATTTGTGTTTGTATCTACAGTCATGGGACATGATTATTTTTTTACATTAAAATTTTATTCTTTTTTCATTTATATTCTAAAATGAGGTTGGTCCTTTCAGCAGAGAATAGATCTACATTTGTATATTTAACCCTTTACCTGATAGTCTATTTCTAGTATTGAAGATAGGTGAATTCTTAAAGCAGGTTGAAAGTAAAGCAGAATGCGCCTAAGGGCGCATTCTGCTTTACTTTCAGCCTGCTTTAAGCTATCATGTGCTAGAATATAACAAAATATTTCCTTTACTATATATTCATGACTGATTAAATTGGGTCTATTTTCTTCAGCGGAGGAATAAATAAAATGCGCTAAAAGTCGCTTCTATTGGGGAAAGGGTTAAACTGGCCTATACTGTGGTGTAAATTGGTGTTCGACAACTTTGTGGCATGACCAGTAATGTAAAATATGTATAGGAAAAATGCAAACATTTCGCAGGATGACGAATAATTATGTCCCATCGCTGTATCTATCTTATACGGTATCTAGTACCTGTAGCAGTAAAAGTGCATTACATGTACATGTATGTAAAAACTATAGAGTCAATACTCGAAATTGAGTTTTGACCACAGGGTTCGTTTTAAATTCTATACATGTAACTTTTATATAAAAAAACAAAAAACAAAAAACAATTAGCCTTACTTTTAGTGGTCGTTATAGAAAGCTGTTTTTTTTTTTAATTTAAGCTGTCACATGCCCTTCATACAATCAACTAACCTTCCGTTTTAGTGGTCGTAATAGACGGGTTTTACTGTATCTACATGTCTCAAACATCTGTGGTATGATACACGTGTAGAATTTGACATCTGAAGTCGTGTTTGACAGATGCGAACGCACATGATGAATGGAACAAATGAACTTTGAAATGATGATTGACCTATTTATGGGTCACGTGGTCTAAGTGGGTAATAAAGAGGTCAATTCTGTGTAATTTTGTACTTGGCATTTTCAATGCTATTATCTGCGTGTCATTTGTGACTAAAGTATGCAGGGGCTAATCATTGTTTGACTTTTAACCCTTACCCTACTATTCCTGACTTAGCTTTTTGCAAACAGATTTGATCAAGATCAGACGCCGAGTTACTCGGCGTCTGATCTGGATCAAATCTGTTTGTCATTCGAACTCTACAGTAGTCTGTTTGAAAAGGGTTTAAAATAATATCTTAAAATATAGAACATACAATAATTTGAATCTGACAATATTTAAACTACTACATGGGTAAGGGTAAACATGCCCCCTCCCTGTCGCATAAATTACACTTTGCAGATTCTTTTGGTTATACATACAAACCTTCGGCCGAAGGACATTGATCGCAAGCTTTTAACCCATTACCCCATAAAAATGCCCTTTTTACACCTCTGACTATTTCTAAAACTAAGGAAAACATTATCCACCTGAACATTAAACACATAGTAGCTAAAAGCAGGTTGAACGTAGAGCAGAATGCCCTATAACTTTTTAAGGAGCATCCTGCTTTTCTTGCAACGTGCTTTAAGCAGTGACCTTTTTATACTGGAAAGGGGTATTGAGTTAAGGAACTTTAGCCGTTGTTCAATACCAAATTGGAACACCTGCTCTTACTTAGTCATAGGCATAGTAACCTCCATGTGCTTTAATCAGTTAATCCTATAGACTGATTTTAGTTTTAAAGACAAACCACCACTTTAAACAGGTACAGAATAACTAGATTGGCTGTTTTACTTTCATTTTGCTTTAAGCCACCATCTGCTAGAGAATAAAGAAAATAGTTTTTATGGTATATATTTAATCCTATAGACTGATTTTAGTTTTGAAGACAAACCACCACTTTAAACAGGTACAAAATAACTAGATTGGCTGTTTTACTTTCATTTTGCTTTAAGCCACCATCTGCTAGAGAATAAAGAAAATAGTTTTTATGGTATATATTTAATCCTATAGACTGATTTTAGTTTTGAAAACAAGCCACCACTTTAAACAGGTACAAAATAACTAGATTGGCTGTTTTACTTTCAATTTGCTTTAAGTCACCATCTGCTAGAGAATAAAGAAAATAGTTATTATGGTATATATTTATTACTATACAAATTCATATGAATATAATATTATGTAATGATACAATGCATATTGCAAAATAACAACACTTAATAGTCAAAATAGACAAGGTATAATTAGAAAGTAGAATTATTCATTTTGAGTACCAGTGGTCAATAACTTAACCCTTTACCTCATAACCTGTTTCTAGATTTGAAGGCAGGTGATCACTTAAAGCAGGTTGAAAGTAAAGCAGAATGCGCCCTTGGGCGAATTCTGCTTTAATTTCAACCTACTTTAAGTCACTATTTGCTAGAATATAAGTAATGTTTCCAATAGTTCATTCATGCCTGTATAATCTTGAACTATTTTCTTTGGCGGAGGGATAAATTACAATGCGCTAAAAGGTGCTTCTATCAGATAAAGGGTTAATTTAGTAATATTTTCTCCTTACAGATCCAGTTCAGACCGACGATGTGTCCATTGACTTAAGGTCCAACAACGGGACGGACGCAAAGGACCCTAATGCATCACCGATGACGTCTGTTTCCTGGGTCTCCTTAGCCCTGTGTCCCTTTTTCCTGTACCTTTTACAGTGAAAATCATAGCGCACATTTATTTTAATATCGATTCAGCTCTCCAGATCAGCATCTAGTCAAAATAACCTCTGCTCAGTGACTAATCAGTGAAGACATTGTGTTTCCTCTTAATCTTTTCACTCTCAATGAGGTCATTTTTAAAGCACATTTGCGACCGCGGCGTCCGACCAGAATAAAAACGGTTTGCCACTCGTTTTGAAATTAAGTCAGTTATACTGCCTTATATCTAACTTTGAAACGATTGGAGACAACAATATTGAAGCAGACGATGAGGTAAATGTTTGCAAATGTTAGTGTTGATGGACTTGGCAGTGAAGAGGTTAAAACAGGACAAAATTAAGAAATCTCATGTAAAAATGTTTGGTGATTTATTAATCTGAATGTCATACAGTTGGGAGCCTGGTCAGATGCCGTGTTACTCGACGTCAGATCCGGTCTCAAACTATTTAGAATTGACACCCATTTTACTGAACATGCGCGTTAACAGAGAAAGAATATCGTATCATGGTTTACACTCATTTTCTGCAAATATTATACCCTCTTTCATTTCAGTGGGGAAAGCACTATTATTTCCTGTTTAAACGCAACAAAACGCAAACGCAATACAATAAATTGTGGAAAATGTCAGCTTTTGAAAATGTGACAATTCTTTTTCTTAGTGACAAAAGTTTTGATCCTGATCGGGCTCCAGACTGTTTGTCATTGAATTCATTGTTTTAACACATAAACGCTGGGAAAAATAATGTCTTCTCCACTGTATAATCTTATATCAATTTATTATATTAGTTATATACATGTAAAAACTAAATTTGTAGGTGTTCATTTGTGATTATTGATTGCACCAATATGCTTTCATCTTTATACAGTGGAGAATACGTTATTCTTTCCCGTTTAAACGCAACGAAACGTAAACGGAGAAAGTGACAACTTATTGACAATCCTGATTATTATTTTTAATTTGAGTGGCAAACCGTTTGGAACCTGATCAGACGCCGGGTTACCCGGCGTCTGATCTGGCTCCAAACTGCTTGCATTGGAAATAACAGTTTTAGCGTAAACGCGTTTATTGGGAAAGAATAACGTTTTCTCCACTGTATGTACATATAAAACATCTCTATTACGACCACTATATTGTGTTAATTATTATGTGTTATCGACAGACGACTGCTTAAAGTAAGGTGACAGTTAAACAGAAAGCTCCTTAAGGAGCTTTCTGTTTGACTGTTACTTTGCTTTAACGCAATCAAGTAGCGTTCTATTTAGTGGTCGTAACAGAGAGGTTTAACTGGAATTTTTCTTATTCACTCTTCTTACGTTAGTTTTGATTTCACATATAATAAGTGTTAAACAGTTTGGATCCTGGTAAAAATATTTAATATTTATCCAATTTTGTAATCATACTATACCGCTTGCAAAACATATCAGCCATGTTTAATGTCGAAAATTCTAAATTGTAAAATGTTAACCCATTCGCTGCCATTATGACGTCATAGCCCGCCTAACCAATTGGCTGCCATTGTGACGTCATAGCCCGTCTAACACATTCACTGTCATAATCGTCTGCTCGCAAGCTTATCGTCTGCTTTTATTATTTTAGCAAGTTTGCCTTAACAGGCAGTTGCACTGTATAATTATGGCTATTAAAATGTTTTGATCCTGGTCAGACGTTGAGTTCTGCATCTAAATATGTTGGCATATTATGTTATCATTATAGAACTTGGCAGCGAAAGGGTTACGTGAGCCGCAACCCGAGAAGTGATAATATTCAAATTACCGACGCGTTTCCAACACGGCGATTGATCGAGATCAACACTGTTTTTTTTAGAAGTATACACTGGTAATGCATGGCAATATATAGGCCCTACGTATGAATAAATACCGAATTTCAACCCGTGTTGAAAATGTAGTTTTAAGGTTAAGGACCCCTAATGAAATCGGACCAATGATTGTTAATATCGCGTCTCTACGGAGGGCGATCAGCCATAATCGTCAACTGTCTAAAGCTAAAGCGTGGTTCGGAACGAGCCGTCAGTTTACGAAATTGGCAGATCGGTGTACGTAGAAAGCCGATTTTTAACCGATCTCATTAGGGGCCTCAACCTTAAAATGCGAACAGCAACTGTTGCTTATGTTCTCGTTTCTGGTGTGACGGCTCAACTACAGCGGAGAAGACGTTATTCTTACCCAATAAACGCATTTATTCTAAAACGGTTATTTCATTGCAAACAATTTAATTGCAGCTCACCCATGCATTTCTCCATTAGGCGCTGGAATGTCGCGGGAGCGTTGCAAAGGCCGAAAGAGAGTCGTTCGCACTCGTAAAATCCCAGGTTACCGTCTGAGAAAGCCGTTTTCTCCTTATCCTCCTCATCCATCTCAACCTGCAAGTAACCTGAGCGAAGATCTAACCAAGGGTGTCTATCGTGTCGTCAAAGCGAGGTTAAGCATAGTCACATCCTTGCGCGTTTTAGCATTCGGCATCCTGTAATCAATACAGAAACGTAAGGAATTGTCCTTTTTCCGGACCAGTACAATTTTACTACGTTTTTTGTCACGGCACCAAAATGTCGGATGAATAATAACTCAGTTTCGTAAACTTCTCCAATGCTATACAATCCTGACAAAACAGCAGTTATTGAGAACTGACAAACAGCCTGCAATGTCAAGGAACTGCGTCAGTTCCTTGGGTTTGCAGGATATTACAGGCGTTTTGTCAAGGACTTTTCTTCCTTTGCCCAGCCTCTAAATGCTTTGCTAGTAGGCCATTGCACACACATGCCTAAGCAAAAGAAGAAGGCTTGAAAGAAGTCTAATAAGCCCACATAATGGTTCTGGGGTGAGGAACAGCAGTTAGCCATCAATACTTTGAAGGACAAACTTGTTAACCCTCCAGTCCTGGCTTATTCAGACTATTCCTTGCCTTTTATTATCCACACAGACGCATGTGGTAAGGAGCTTGGAGAAGTTCTGAATCAGCACCAGAATGGAGCAGCTAGAGTCATTGCCTACGCTAGTAGAGGCTTGCGTTCAAGTGAACGCAAGTATCCAGCACATAAGTTAGAGTTCTTGGTGTTAAAGTTGGCGATTACAGACAACTTCAGTGATTACCTTATGGGTATTACATTTGAAGTAATTGCAGACAGTAACTCTCTAACTTACGTGTTGACCACTGAGTCACAGGGCACAGGTGGATATCTGCACTTGCCAACTACAATTTCACTATCAAGTACAGATCAGGCAAACATAACACAGATGCTGATGCTCTGAGTAGATTGCTTCCTGATTCTGTATAGGCAATCTGTCAATCTGTTACTTCTTGCTTTCCTTTAGTTGAAAGTTTGTCTGAGACTGACAATTCTCATTGAGGAATTGTCAGGTTCAGACAATTTTGCCAAGATTGACTGGCATTTGGAGCAGAAACGAGACCCTGTACATGTCCGCGCTATTCATCTGCGGCGCAGCTGTTCTCGTCCCAGGAAGGAGGAGTTGTCAGTCGTGAATGGAGTAAACTCCATTTCATTGACAATGTTTTGTATCGGACTGCAAATCTGGACGGGCAGTCAAGCTCTTTCAGGTACAGAGCTATGAGAGGCGTCCATGATGACACTGGCCATCAGGGTAAAGAAAAGACCCTTGGCTGGCCAAGCAACGCTTCTTCTGGTCTGGGCTTGAGAGGGACATTGGTTAAGATGACGCCCATTACAAGCAACTATCCTATTATATGGAGCTTGTTTGTATAGACTAAGGTCCAAGGGGGCTATGAGCATATCTTGGTCATTACATACCATTTCACCAGATATGTTCAGGCCGTCCCTTGCAGGAATCAAACTGCTCAGACCACAGCAAAGGCCCAGTATGACTTCATCAGGTATTATTCCTTTCCAACAAGGCTCCATAGTGATCAAGGACGCAACTTTGAGATAAGGGAGATTAAAGAACCCTGCAGACTGGCTCTCATGGGATAAGCAAGGACTAATCCTTATCATCCCATGGGAAATGGTACTGTAGAATGCTTTATCAGACCCTACTCAAGATGTTAGGTACTCTGGAGAATCACCAGAAACAGGATTTGAAATCCTATGTAGCTCCTCTTGTGCAAGCATATAATGCTACCAAGAGTGATGACACAGGGTACTCCCCACACTTTCTCATGTTTGACTGGCATCCTAGGCTTTCAGTTGATGTTTATCTTGGCACTTCACCAGTCCAAGAGGAGGCTGCTGCAGCACCTCAAACTTATGGCAGTAAACTGAAGTCTAGGATGACATTTGCATATGATAAAGCAGCTAAGGATGCAGGCAAGATTAAACAGAAAATCAAACAGATCCATGATAGATCTGTGCGGGGGTCGGCATTGGAGCAAGGAGACAGAGTTCTTGTTAGGAAGGTTGGAAAACAGGGGAAAGCCAATTTGGCTGATAAATTGGAAGAAAACACATATATCGTCACCTGCATTCCAGATCCTACTCTGCCTGTTTATTAAGTTAAACAGGAGAATGGGTCCAAGGTCCGCACTCTCCACAGAAATATGCTTTTATCTTTTAAAAGCATACCCATACAATCTGATGACCGTGAATCTGTCGCAGGTGGACATAGGCGCCGGCCTAAGTCTAAGCCTGAATTGGAGCCAGAAAAGTCTCAGTCTCAGTCTGAGTTTGACTCTGATTCAGACAACTCAGGTCATACCACAGAGAAGGCAGAGACAACCAGTTAGAACATGTCTGAGGTCCAGGTCTGTTCCAGATATCTCTGGTCAAACATGACAGTCCAATACTTCTTCTTTACCTAGTCTAACCCCTTACCTCAGCCTAAGTCAATCAGAAAGCAGACAATGTAATGGCCATCATTCTGTGTCAAGATCATCAAATTTCAGTCAATCTAGGTCTACACAGTTTGCATCCAACCAGAAGGCCCCCGGATAGGTATGGGGAACGGGTTGCCCTTCAAATAGTGTGGAACAATAGCAATTTGCAGTCAGAATCCTTTATTTAGTTTAGCTCTAAGTACATTTAGTCACTTCAGTAGCTATTTGCATTGCATTTGATTAATTTAGTTTAATTTGCTTGGTTTCCTTCTACTTCAGTTTGACAAGTCTTCTGCATGTTTCAAGAGATTTAAGCTATTTATTTATTGACCAGTGTAGAACCTGTTAGTTTAGTTCTTGGTTGAATAGTGATATTTCATTTATTGGTGAAACGTATGGCAGTTTCACAGTAATTATCATTTAACTGGTATAGAACTTAGTTTTTCAGTTCTTGTTTGTTAATTTTATGTATTTGGATATGAAACTTCGGTAGTTTCATTTGCAAAAACATATAGTGTCTTACAAGCAGGTATTTTTCTACATTTGTAAACATTACAGTTTGCAAATAGGTCCAGTTGACTTACAATAGTGTAAGTTGGTATTGGTTTTAGATAGTAGTTTTCATTTTACTTGGATAGTAATGGAAATGTTTTATTCTAATTTTGCGCATTATTTATTATGTGCAAATGTCAGGAGCCATTTAAACCTAGCAGGGGAATTGCTATTATTTCATCCGACCAGCTGACCTTTCGTCTATATATCAATAAAAGATACCGAACTCCATCAGGAATTACCTCTATTTACCGGCCCCTGGCTGCATTTAAAAGAAGTCCATGGTGTTGAAAGAGTGTTTTTTTTTAAAAAAAAAAACAAACTAATGTAATGCTGGTGTCAGCTTCATGTAAATGCAAAATAAAAGAACAGTCCCCATAACCGCGTTTGTGCTCAACAGTTATTTCCACTGCAAACAGTTTAGAGCCAAACCAGATTCCTTGTAACCCGGAGTCTGATCAGGCTCCAAACTGTTTCCACTCAAATAAAGATATAACCATCAACATTTTCAAAAAGCTTATCATTTTTGCTCTATTGCCTTTAATTTATCCATCTAGTGAAGATAATAGTTCTACTTTAAACATGTCGTGAATATGCATCATGAGAAATATTTTCTATACCCAAGCTCAAGTACATTTAGCTCAAAGCCTTAGGCGCATTCTGCTTTACTTTCAACCTGCTTTATAAATAAGTGGTCAAAACAAGAAACCGGGAACGGGATAACGGGTTAGACGCGAGGTTACAGGAGATCAGGAGATCGGTGTATGAAATAACAACAGACAATCTGGTCAAATGATATCATTTTAATTACTTTTGATAATTACATCGATATTTGTGCAATATATATCATACTATAAAAAAATTGCCTTTCAATAAGATTGACCAATTACAAAATATACGTTCTTTCTTGCTTTACACAGTAAAGCCTCTCTAAGTACTACGACCGCTAAACTGTGTTAATGGTTATGTGTTTAGACAGGAAACTGTTTAAATCAAGATGACAGTAAACCAGAAAGCTCTGTTTCACTGTCACCTTGCTTTAACTGTCACCCGTTTTTTATACAATCAATTAACCTAAGTTTGAGTGGTCGTAATTAAGAGGCTTTACTGTATTAGTATTTACTATTCTCTCTTACTCACTCTCTCTCTCTCTCTCTGTCTGTCTACCTGTTTGTCTGTCTGTCTTCTCGCCTCCTTATTTCTCTGTCTCTGTCTTTCTCAATCTGTCTCTTTTTCTTTTTGTCTCTCCTACTCTATCTATTTGTGTATAGTTCTGTATATTATACATATCTGTATCTTTCTTCCTCTGTTAATATCGCTCTCTTTTATTATTTTTTCTCTCTCTATATATTTACTTTCTTATACATAGTGTATTTGTTTCCTCTTTACGTCCGTCTGTCCGTTGTCCCCATTCTCTCTATCTCACATTCGCTTCAAAGCAACATACACATATATACGTATCTACACATAGTAAATTGCAATAACGTTGCTATCCTTTTTCTTGTGTCAACGTTTCTAAAATAATATGAATCCATTACAACCCAACATCTCCCGGAACACATTCGACATTTTCTCGATTGCACTTGGTACTCCCTTTCTATTATCTATTTAAGTGACTTTAATTTTATCTAATATTTTGATAAGCTATTGAAAATACCATTTCCGTCGATTTACATTTCACAAACAACATATAAAACTGCATGCAATTCATACCATGGAAAAGACGTTATTCCTTCCCATATAACCCATTGTATGCTGGGTGATATTTGCAAAAGATATTAGCAGTTTCTGATAGAATACTGAACTATCTGCAAACAGTTTTGATCTCAGATCAGGCCCCACATTGTGGGGCCTGATCTGAGATCAACACTGTTTGCCTAGAGGTATACCATAAAGTATATCCCGCATAAAATGGATTAAACGAAACGAAACACAATGCTGTTAAATATCGAAAATGACAGCTTCTTGAAAATTTAGAAAATGAAAACTTTTGACAATTTGTTTTAGTTTAAAAGGCAAACAGTTTCGAGACTGATCAGACGCCGGGTTACCCGGCGTCTGATCTGGCTCAAAATTGTTTGCAATGAAATAACCGTTTTAGAATAAATGCGTTTATTGGGTAAGAATAACGTCTTCTCCGCTGTAGTTGAGCCGTCACACCAGAAACGAGAACATAAGCAACAGTTGCTGTTCGCATTTTAAGGTTGAGGCCCCTAATGAGATCGGTTAAAATCGGCTTTCTACGTACACCGATCTGCCAATTTCGTGAACTGACGGCTCGTTCCGAACCACGCTTTAGCTTTAGACAGTTGACGATTATGGCTGATCGCCCTCCGTAGAGACGCGATATTAACAATCATTGGTCCGATTTCATTAGGGGTCCTTAACCTTAAAACTACATTTTCAACACGGGTTGAAATTCGGTATTTATTCATACGTAGGGCCTATATATTGCCATGCATTACCAGTGTATACTTCTAAAAAAAACAGTGTTGATCTCGATCAATCGCCGTGTTGGAAACGCGTCGGTAATTTGAATATTATCACTTCTCGGGTTGCGGCTCACGTAACCCTTTCGCTGCCAAGTTCTATAATGATAACATAATATGCCAACATATTTAGATGCAGAACTCAACGTCTGACCAGGATCAAAACATTTTAATAGCCATAATTATACAGTGCAACTGCCTGTTAAGGCAAACTTGCTAAAATAATAAAAGCAGACGATAAGCTTGCGAGCAGACGATTATGACAGTGAATGTGTTAGACGGGCTATGACGTCACAATGGCAGCCAATTGGTTAGGCGGGCTATGACGTCATAATGGCAGCGAATGGGTTAACATTTTACAATTTAGAATTTTCGACATTAAACATGGCTGATATGTTTTGCAAGCGGTATAGTATGATTACAAAATTGGATAAATATTAAATATTTTTACCAGGATCCAAACTGTTTAACACTTATTATATGTGAAATCAAAACTAACGTAAGAAGAGTGAATAAGAAAAATTCCAGTTAAACCTCTCTGTTACGACCACTAAATAGAACGCTACTTGATTGCGTTAAAGCAAAGTAACAGTCAAACAGAAAGCTCCTTAAGGAGCTTTCTGTTTAACTGTCACCTTACTTTAAGCAGTCGTCTGTCGATAACACATAATAATTAACACAATATAGTGGTCGTAATAGAGATGTTTTATATGTACATACAGTGGAGAAAACGTTATTCTTTCCCAATAAACGCGTTTACGCTAAAACTGTTATTTCCAATGCAAGCAGTTTGGAGCCAGATCAGACGCCGGGTAACCCGGCGTCTGATCAGGTTCCAAACGGTTTGCCACTCAAATTAAAAATAATAATCAGGATTGTCAATAAGTTGTCACTTTCTCCGTTTACGTTTCGTTGCGTTTAAACGGGAAAGAATAACGTATTCTCCACTGTATAAAGATGAAAGCATATTGGTGCAATCAATAATCACAACTGAACACCTACAAATTTAGTTTTTACATGTATATAACTAATATAATAAATTGATATAAGATTATACAGTGGAGAAGACATTATTTTTCCCAGCGTTTATGTGTTAAAACAATGAATTCAATGACAAACAGTCTGGAGCCCGATCAGGATCAAAACTTTTGTCACTAAGAAAAAGAATTGTCACATTTTCAAAAGCTGACATTTTCCACAATTTATTGTATTGCGTTTGCGTTTTGTTGCGTTTAAACAGGAAATAATAGTGCTTTCCCCACTGAAATGAAAGAGGGTATAATATTTGCAGAAAATGAGTGTAAACCATGATACGATATTCTTTCTCTGTTAACGCGCATGTTCAGTAAAATGGGTGTCAATTCTAAATAGTTTGGGACCGGATCTGACGTCGAGTAACACGGCATCTGACCAGGCTCCCAACTGTATGACATTCAGATTAATAAATCACCAAACATTTTTACATGAGATTTCTTAATTTTGTCCTGTTTTAACCTCTTCACTGCCAAGTCCATCAACACTAACATTTGCAAACAGTTTGGATCCTGATAAGACGCCGCGACACGCGGCGTCTTATCAGGATCAAAACTGCTTGACAATCATATCCATGTTTTCTTAGACCAAAATGGATGAAATTCCATATTGTATAGATTATATTATGCAGACGAAAATTTTAAGCAGACGATTATATGACGGTGACTTTATTATAAGGGTTATTACGTCATAATGGTCTTAAAGGGACTCGCAACCGGATGGTGTACTTGTCAAAATAAAATAAAATACTCAAATAAAAGCAAATTTGTGGCATTATTTGGCTTCTGACATTAAAAAAATATGATCAGTCCAAAAAAAGTCTCAAGAATCGTCACCGAATCTTAGATTTTTAGATATTTTCCATCGTTTTTCTATACCGACTAGTAGACGGTATAGTTGTTGTTGTTGCTTCTCTACACGGGCTCAGACATAAACACGAGCCGAATTACGAAGTTGTATGCACTTTCGATGGCTACACATTGAAATACGTTAAATCGATCCGGGATAAACGGATAGTTCCGTGGTCCATTGGTCTAAGCGGTTTCCCCTATTTTGCCTTCTGTCCGCCAATGCCGGGCCCCGGGTTCGAATCCCACCAGAGACCAATATTTTTTTTTATTGAAATACATTTTTTTTAAACAGAATTTCTTATCCTAAACTAATTCTTTACCATTTATATAAGCGTTTGACACATATTTACAAATTACTATTTTTAATGCACCATCTGGTTGCGAGTCGCTTTAACCCTTTCATGATCAATTTTATCGTGAGGCTTTTACCCATTTACCTCATCGTCTGCTTCAATATTGTTGTCTCCAATCGTTTCAAAGTTAGATATAAGGCAGTATAACTGACTTAATTTCAAAACGAGTGGCAAACCGTTTTTATTCTGGTCGGACGCCGCGGTCGCAAATGTGCTTTAAAAATGACGTCATTGAGAGTGAAAGGATTAAGAGGAAACACAATGTCTTCACTGATTAGTCACTGAGCAGAGGTTATTTTGACTAGATGCTGATCTGGAGAGCTGAATCGATATTAAAATAAATGTGCGCTATGATTTTCACTGTAAAAGGTACAGGAAAAAGGGACACAGGGCTAAGGAGACCCAGGAAACAGACGTCATCGGTGATGCATTAGGGTCCTTTGCGTCCGTCCCGTTGTTGGACCTTAAGTCAATGGACACATCGTCGGTCTGAACTGGATCTGTAAGGAGAAAATATTACTAAATTAACCCTTTACCTGATAGAAGCACCTTTTAGCGCATTGTAATTTATCCCTCCGCCAAAGAAAATAGTTCAAGATTATACAGGCATGAATGAACTATTGGAAACATTACTTATATTCTAGCAAATAGTGACTTAAAGTAGGTTGAAATTAAAGCAGAATTCGCCCAAGGGCGCATTCTGCTTTACTTTCAACCTGCTTTAAGTGATCACCTGCCTTCAAATCTAGAAACAGGTTATGAGGTAAAGGGTTAAGTTATTGACCACTGGTACTCAAAATGAATAATTCTACTTTCTAATTATACCTTGTCTATTTTGACTATTAAGTGTTGTTATTTTGCAATATGCATTGTATCATTACATAATATTATATTCATATGAATTTGTATAGTAATAAATATATACCATAATAACTATTTTCTTTATTCTCTAGCAGATGGTGACTTAAAGCAAATTGAAAGTAAAACAGCCAATCTAGTTATTTTGTACCTGTTTAAAGTGGTGGCTTGTCTTCAAAACTAAAATCAGTCTATAGGATTAAATATATACCATAAAAACTATTTTCTTTATTCTCTAGCAGATGGTGGCTTAAAGCAAAATGAAAGTAAAACAGCCAATCTAGTTATTTTGTACCTGTTTAAAGTGGTGGTTTGTCTTCAAAACTAAAATCAGTCTATAGGATTAAATATATACCATAAAAACTATTTTCTTTATTCTCTAGCAGATGGTGGCTTAAAGCAAAATGAAAGTAAAACAGCCAATCTAGTTATTTTGTACCTGTTTAAAGTGGTGGTTTGTCTTCAAAACTAAAATCAGTCTATAGGATTAAATATATACCATAAAAACTATTTTCTTTATTCTCTAGCAGATGGTGGCTTAAAGCAAAATGAAAGTAAAACAGCCAATCTAGTTATTTTGTACCTGTTTAAAGTGGTGGTTTGTCTTCAAAACTAAAATCAGTCTATAGGATTAACTGATTAAAGCACATGGAGGTTACTATGCCTATGACTAAGTAAGAGCAGGTGTTCCAATTTGGCATTGGACAACGGCTAAAGTTCCTTACCTCAACACCCCTTTCCAGTATAAAAAGGTCACTGCTTAAAGCACGTTGCAAGAAAAGCAGGATGCTCCTTAAAAAGTTATAGGGCATTCTGCTCTACGTTCAACCTGCTTTTAGCTACTATGTGTTTAATGTTCAGGTGGATAATATTTTCCTTAGTTATAGAAATAGTCAGAGGTGTAAAAAGGCATTTTTATGGGGTAATGGGTTAAAAGCTTGCGATCAATGTCCTTCGGCCGAAGGTTTGTATGTATAACAAAAAGAATCTGCAAAGTGTAATTTATGCGACAGGGAGGGGGCATGTTTACCCTTACCCATGTAGTAGTTTAAATATTGTCTGATTCAAATTATTGTATGTTCTATATTTTAAGATATTATTTTAAACCCTTTTCAAACAGACAACTGTAGAGTTCGAGTAACAAACAGATTTGGTCCAGATCAGACGCCGAGTAACTCGGCGTCTGATCTGGATCAAATCTGTTTGCAAATAGCTAAGTCAGGAATAGAAGGGTAAGGGTTAAAAGTAAAACAATGATTAGCCCCTGCATACTTTAGTCACAAATGACACACAGATAATAGCATTGAAAATGCCAAGTACAAAATTACACAGAATTGACCGCTTTATTACCCACTTAGACCACGTGACCCATAAATAGGTCAATCATCATTTCAAAGTTCATTTGTTCCATTCATCATGTGCGTTCGCATCTGTCAAACACGACTTCAGATGTCAAATTCTACACGTGTTTCATTCCACAGATGTTTGAGACATGTAGATACAGTAAAACCCGTTTATTACGACCACTAAAACGGATGGCTAATTGATTGTATGAAGGACATGTGACAGCTTAAATAAAAAACAAAACAGCTTTCTATAACGACCACTAAAAAGAAGGCTAATTGTTTTTTGTTTTTTTTGTTGTTTTTTTATATAAAAGTTACATGTATAGAATTTAAAACGAACCCTGTGGTCAAAACTCAATTTTGAGTATTGACTCTATAGTTTTTACATACATGTACATGTAATGCACTTTTACTGCTACATGTACTAGATATAAGATAGATACAGCGATGGGACATAATTATTCGTCATCCTACGAAATGTTTGCATTTTTCCTATACATATTTTACATTACTGGTCATGCCACAAAGTTGTCGAACACCAATTTACACCACAGTATAGGCCAGTTTAACAGTAAGGGTGCTGACATTTTAAACATACAAATGTAGATCTATTCTCTGCTGAAAGGACCAACCTCATTTTAGAATATAAATGAAAAAAGAATAAAATTTTAATGTATAAAAATAATCATGTTCCATGACTGTAGATACAAATACAAATGCATGTAAAATATATGAACCGTGTCATGACAAACCTGCCTTATTGCATTGCAAACAGTGTAGGTCAAGGCCAGTCACCGCGTCTTTGGCTGGTCTTGATCTACACTGTTTGACATCAATATGCATCTTAAGTATTTTATGTAGCTATACTACAGTGTATACCGTTTTGGAAGTGTAGACCAAACTGAGATACTAAGTTTGTGATGGCAAGATTACTTTAGCATGTTGCAATGCAATGAGACAGGTTTTGTCATAGTACGGCTGATATAAGACAATAATCCTAGTTTTGAGCATGGTTTAAACCTTGTGCCTAGATGACAGCTCAAAGCAATGTAAACGTAAAACAGAAAGCTTCCCAAAGAGTAAACAGACAATGAGGCTGATTCTTTATAGAGTCTTGGTTGCAACATTCATGGAGACTGTAAACATTTTATTATGTATAAATATGTTACTCTATTAGTAATTACACATGTTTTTGCCAAATTGTAATTGTCTCCTATACATAAAGTTCAAATTATGAACGACATGATATACATGTACTTTGAAAATTATTAAATCTGTGATATATATAGATAATGTATGTTGTAAATCATGAAGAGTCTTAATAGCAATTCTCTGTAACCGTCAACCACATTGCGGCACGCATAGTCACCGATTTGCATGAAACTTACACCATCTGTACCTCTCTACATGAAATTAAAAAAAATACCCCGAACATTTATTTCCGGTATCCGGTTGCCATGGCAACGCGGAAACAAGATTTTGGCCAAAAAACCAGTGTTTTTGGTGAGTAAAATATGACAAATTCACAGACTTTTTCAGAGAAAACTGTACATATTTCAGATAAACTGACATTTGTATGTTGAAGTATGACACATTGACAATTAAATAACATTGTAGGATTCAACTCAACATTACACCCGATTGGTACGCACGTGCAAGCTTAAGGGGCTAATATGCTGAAAGTAAGAAATCATGATTTTGGCATATTTTAAGGACTGGTAGAATATATATGCATCCATGCTGAACTTGATATCTGATCACTAATAACAAGTAGCACATGTGTTGTTTACTTTCTGGGAAGAAAACCTTTGGGATTCAGGTTGCTAAGGGGGTAACCATGGCAACGAAACGATCAACTTTTTAATGTTGTAACTTCCTATGTAACTGAGCAGGATTGCTTAAAAGGTACCAAGACCATATATTTTAGTGTTATAAAATGAAAGTATAAGACAAGACATGCAGATATTAGTTGGTTACTATGGTAACGCCTGCCAAAAGAACGTTATTTACTGAAAATATGTGTCAAATTCAATACTTTTGGAACGCAAAATACAGCAAACTATCCAAACCATTACAGACTTACTTAAAATAGTTTCTTTATCAGGTTTGCAAGTTAGCATTGTCTCATACATATTCATTGTTAAGATGAAAACGGCCTTTGGTTGCCTTAGTAACCGCTCAACGCAATTGCTTAATAAGAGCATTGTATTGAAAATGTGAGTAAAATTCAAGCCTTTTTAAGGAAAAATACAGAAACATATCCAAACCATGGTACTGTAGTTTCATCATCAGATTAGCTAGTTACCAGTGTTGTATAATTATCACTTTAAACATGAAAATGACATTTGGTAACCATAGCAACCACTCACAATGTATGCTAAATAACAGCTTTGTATCGAAAAAAATGTGTCGAGTTTCAGTTTCTTTTAGGATAAGTACAGCATCTTAACATAACAATGGTACTTTAGTGTCATTATCATGTTTGTAAGTTAAATTTGTCATATAATATTCACTTTTGACAGAAAAATAACAATTGGTTACCATAGCAACATCTCACAACATTATGCTACTCGTCTTTATATGTATTATATTATATAATGCTGATAGACATGTATGTCTTTGCTGAATAAAAACATCATCATATATATGAGCATTATATTGAAATTATGAGTCCATTTCAAGTTTTTTAAAAATCAAAGTAAACCCCTTGCATAAAAGCATCCACCTGTCTTAAACACCTAATAATTAATACAATTTAGTTGTCGTAATAAGGACGACCAACTGATTGTATGAAAGACAGGTGATAGCTTAAAGCACACTGAAAGTAAAACAGAAAGCTCCTTAAAGAACTTAAAGTTCTGTTTTACTCTCACATTGCTTTATATAGCCTTGTTATTTCCTGTTTAAACTGAGTACATGTAGCACAAGGTTTAGGGTCTAACCAAACGTCTGATCTGGCTCCAAACGGTTTGCAATGAAACAATTATAATGCAGACACTGGACAGACAGGTTATGTTGTTTTACAAATTATACAAGTTACATAATTATTTTCTTTAATCGCAGTTGCTCCAAGATATTTCATGCTAACCCTACGCATAAAATTGCACGTCTAGAACAAGGATGACCACAGTTACTTAAGTTGCAAATTTCACCGATACCGTAATGGTTTTTCCCCCATTTTACGTTATGCTCTCTGTAATGTCTTTCAAAATGTTCAAATTTTCTTATGAACAGTGGAGAAAACGTTAATCTTTCCCAATAAACGCGTTTACGCTAGAACTAGTATTTCTAATGCAAACAGTTTGGAGCCTGATCAGACGCCGGTTTACCCGGCGTCTGATCATGCTCCAAACTGTTTGCAATCCAGTATAAAATCTATATTCAGAATTGTCCAAAAATTGTCATTTTCTGCATTTTATTGCAACGCGTTTGCGTTTCGTTTACGTTTCAACGGGAGAGAATAACGCTTTATCCACTGTAAACTGTATTACAAACCCATCCACTGCATTGTCCCGAATATACCGATAATTTACAAACAGTTTGGATCCTGATCAGATGTAGATCAGATAACTCGGCGTCTGAACAGGATCCAAGCTGTTTACACTCGATATGATTATTTTTCAGCCAATTTACATAAAATTTGAATTTTAGAAATAATAAAGGCATATGACGTTATGGCAATGAATGGGGTTCAATGCAGGTTGCATAGGGAACACATCATAATCTGGCGTCTGATCTAGCCCCAAACTGTTTGCGAATTTAATAACTGTTTTAGCACAAACGCGTGTATTGGGAAAGAATAACATCTGTACCTAATTCAACAAACCTTACAGTGGATAATACGTTATTCTTTACCGTTTAAACGCAAACGAAACGCAAAACACTAAAACGTAGAAAAGTACAATTTTTGGACAATTCTCATAATTCATGTTTATGTTGGTGGCAAACAGTTTGTAGCTAGATCAGACACCGGGTTACCCGGCGTCTGATCTGGCTCCAAACTGTTTGCAATAGAAACAAAAGTTTTAAAGTAAACGCGTTTTGGGGAAAGAATAACGTTTTCTCCACTGTAGCTTGTCATAATGTGGAGTAAATTTGATGTATGTATGATACAGCTTTATGCAATTCCCTTTGATGGATGGGAGCTTTCGGCAAGTAACCAGTTAGTGTTGTATGTAATCAATTACTAGAAACTAAAGAGAATCTAAAGAATTTTATGTGAGGCGAACGCACAGAAAATAATAACAAGGTATATTAGTAATTATAGTGGAGAAGACGTTACGTGTATTTTCCCCGTTTAGCCCATTACTCCATAGATACGCATTTAAATTCATTTAATTCATTATTTCACTGACGAAAATATGTCCACCTTATACAGCTATATTCTAGCAGATGGTAGCTTAAAGAAAGCTGAAAGTGTATCATAAGAAATAGTTCCTAAATTATAGCAGACGGTTGCTTAAAGAAAGCTGAAAGTGTTCTGCTTTACTCTCAATCTGCTTTAAGTAATCACCTGTCTTCAAAATTAGAAACAGGCTATAATGGGTAAAATGATTTAGCGAAACGAAACGCAATGTAGGTAAATGTAGGAAACGATTTCTTTGATTTGAGTGGCAAACATGTTTGTACAACGTTCCCTCTCTACAACGACACCAAATGGGAAACCCAAATTATGCGCGTTGTTCGGAGGGAGTCGTTATAGGGAGGTAAATTGGCCTACATTTGCAAACAGCTTTATTCCAGATCGGACGCCGCGAAATGCGGCGTCTGATCTGAATTTAAGGATGTCGGCCTGTCTTTTTTAGCATTATGAAATTTCCGAAAACTTTTACGAACTCATTTTCAAAAAAATGTTAAGAACTCATTTTTGGTGAATGCATACAGTAATAAAATACTATTTTCTCGGGAAAAAATTGGATTTTCGTTCCGGAAGGGACTTTTTAAGTTTTATGTCCTATTCGTAGTTTACAGCATACACTGTTTTCATAGGTAGGTTGCATTTTGTTACATCCGATTTCATTTCAATTTCTCAGAATATAAGCATGAAATTTTCATGGTAGTACAGTTTTAGTATAAATTATAGATAACTCAATAGATGAAATGAAATTGTTTTGAAAAAAAATATTTTTGGTAAAAATACACCAAAAATTGAATAAATGAGGAAAAATGGATTTTTTAGATAAACTGATCTATATCTTTTTTAAAAGATACGGGACCCTGTGTTTTTATTTGCTATTTCACTAAAACGTTTTGTTTGCAAGGCTAAAAACAACAAATAAAAAATTTGTAGGGCAATTTTCACTGTGCCTTATTCTCCTATTATAAAAAAGTGGGTGGGGTAAATTTTACTCCTTTCCGGTGAAATCAAACATTTTTATTTTGGATCTTGAAAGAACATTATTTTCAGGGTTTATTCTTACTATGGTAATATAAATTAGGATACTTTTTGTACAAATAGATTGTTTAAATAAAGATTGAAAAACCGTAGTACACATGTACAAAAAAGTAGGAGTTTTTATGAAGCTTCAATTTTATGGGGGTAGCCTTGAACAATCTCAAATTGTGAAAAAGAAAGGTCCGGTACCCCCACTTTTTTCACCAGTTTTGTCATAGAAACTAATTTTACTGTCTTTATCCAAAGTTTGAAGAATTTTAGCTGTTTGTCACTCGTCATTAAGTTTTTTTCGGTCAGAATGTCTATTATGTAACTTTGAGAAAACCAGCAAACGACAAATTTTAGCAATCGGTATTACAGCAGTAAGGCTTAAGACATAATCGTCCTTTTTAGGGAACTTCGATAAGGACCGTTGTAAGGAGGGAGTCGTTGTTGGGAGGGAGCACTTTAGGGACGCTGTATTTATAACCACCAGGCTCTTAATTGTTTGTAATGAACATACGGGTTTTAGCATAAACCTGTTTATTGGGAATTAATAATCCCCCCCCCCCCCCCCAACTGTAACTTATTCAATACGCTGTCATATTTGAGTGAAAAACAGTTTTGAGCCCGATCAGACGCCGGGTTACCCGGCGTCTGATCTGGCTCAAAACTGTTCGCAACGGGAAATAATTGTTTTAGCAAAAACGCGTTTATTGGGAAAGAAAACGTCTTCCCCACTGTCACAAACAGCACATACCCTGATGAGTAGCCGAACCTAAATACATGTAAGCCTTTCAGCGTACATGTGGCAAGTTTATGTTGCAATGTGCAAACCATATATAGAGATCGTACTACGATTGACACCGTATAGCAAAGGGCAAAATGGTTTATATTGTTAATATGGATATCGGTTGACAATGAAATATAAATATATTTTTTTAATTGCGTACTTCCGGTATTCATGCGGTTATGAAACTCAGTCGCTTTTACTAGCAAAGAATAAGGAGAAGTCCTTCGGGCGCCACTATATTAATTTTGCTAGTAAAAGCGATTGAGTTTCACAACTGCATGAATACCGGAAGTACGCAATTCATTTCTTAAATACAATAATTAAGTAGCAACATAAACATGTCCTAAATTAGTTGAGGAAACTGCTCATAGTTAAGTAGGAATGTCACGAACAACATGTTTTTATAAAACATAAAATTATAGTTTCAATCTGATTTTCGTTTTATTTCATTATTTTCACTTTTCAGTTTAATTTTGCCAGTCGACCTTCCATTGGATATGCCATAATTCACAGGATCAGGTAAGCCTGTGTTTTCAATGTGGATGATGAAAATATAGACAACTCTGCACGTGTGTAATAAGTTATGAGAAAATAATTACTTGGTCTTAACCTATTCAACACTAGCGACGAGTATACTCGGCCTTTACAAACTGTGTGCATGTTTAGAGACCATCCCATGCAAACAGTGTGGACCAAGATCAGAGGGTCCCTAAAGTTGCTCGCCGATCAGGGTATGCATTGTTTATCATATTGCAACATATAGACAAAATTACCCTTAATATAGTTAAAAATGGGCATGACTAAATTGGAAACCGTTAATTGCATTTGAAGTTTGGGGGAGTTCAAGGGCTAAACCAGTCTAGGTAGGACTTCTTTCAATAATGCTTATTCTAATCGGAACATTTCTGATCTTATCCAGACATTCTAAACATTTCCTCCTACGAGAGATCAACTTTACCGGTACAGTTAATTCATGCGATTGCGTCATCTAAAATGTAAATGCGTATGGTACAAACTAAAGGTGACAGCTTAAAGCAAGTTGTAGGTAAAGCAGAACTCTCCTTTATGAGCTTTCTGTTTTTCATTCATCTTGCTTGTAAATAACGTCTGTACCCGACACCAAGCTGTTTTAAGTGGTCATACATGTAGTAGGGAGATGTGACTGTATGTACTATGGCAAACTATACGCAATATGAATCATTCCTCCACCCACCGGGCTTTAGTCAATACTTTGGAATTACAGTCGAATCTCGATACTTCTAACTCGCTTAAATCAAACTTACCATTAAATCATAAGTTCAATTTCGATAACTCAAACTCGCTTAAGTCGAACATAGCCGTATTTCCGTGTTAAGACGTGGCTAAGCCACGTTTAAACTTGGAAACTATCGGTATGTTCGAACTAAAGCGAGTTCGAATTATGAAGTATAAACATTAACCCTGAGATTCCTTTGATAAAGAGAGCTTAAACATAAATTGTCGTCTGCTTTTATATAAAAAGAAATTCTTATTCTTGGGTCTTTGAATCAAGAAATCATGATAAAACAGAATGATGAACAGTAACGTTTCTTCTATGACGTCGAATTATTCGGATTGGATCGAGAGCAAAACTGTTTTGAAAAATTAATTTAATAAAGATGAATAGTTACAGTAGATAAAACATTCTTCTTTGCCAATAGACGCGTTTGTGCAAAAATGGAAGAAACTTAAAGACAGTTGACAAACAATTTGGATCCAGATAAGACGGCAAGTTTCTGATCTGGATCCAAACTAGTTTAACTTGTATAAAACGTTTCCAATAAACAACTTAACCCAATTGTGCCCACAATCCCATATATGGGACATAGGCAAACAGTGTAGACCCTGATCAGACGCCGCATTATGCGGCGTCTGATCAGAGTCTACACTGTTTGCTGATAGGACTTTCAATATAAAACAACATGAAAATGAAAATTTTGACCAGGCATCCCTTTGATAAAAAAATGGACTAATCAACTATATAAACATGGAAGAATCCACTGGGCATAAATGGGTTAGTTTGTTCTCCCTAGATCATACTGACGACAATTGTTTAGCAGACGGTAGAATGTCAGTGTAACGTTTAAAACCAAATTCGAGGCTCCGATTCAAAATGCTCTTTTAAATACAGTCCATAAGTTTTTAGTAACTTGTTTTCTAATCCATGTTGACATTTTGTTCTGTAAATATGACACAATGTATGTAAAACATTTGAAATAAATACTGTTTAAACTAAATACAGTCTAACGTCGATACATTGTATATCGAACCATATCCACATTTCAAAGTAAAAAAAGCTAAGTCACGTTTTAACTTTAAAATATGAATATGTTCGAGTTAAGCGAGGTAGAAATAATGAAATAATGAAATTAAACTGTAGAATCACTGGGAAATTCGAGTTAAGCGCGAGTTCGAGATATTGAAGTTAAACTGTAATTTGGATCTAACCCAGACACCATAAATGCCAGAGCCTGATTTTGCAAAACACCTTGCTGCACAGACGGTAATTTCTTTCATAAAGCAGTTTTTTAAAGTTTCTTAACTTCTCCAGACATGATATAAGCCGACGGCAACTTACCGAAATGAAAAGAGGTAAAAGCTAATTAAAAACCTGGAACAGTTGTTTACATTAGCGGCTTTATAAATTAAGTTTTAAGTACTCTTAGAAGAAATGGTTTCTAATTATTTCAAGGATGCACGCTCGAAATAATTTCTCATATACATGCACTTCCGGTAGTTGCATGTGTAAACAATCTTCATTCGGAACACTCTGAATATTTGACGATATTAACAGATGCGTTCTGTTAGCAGACTATTTCAATTTTCTTTGTGTAAAAATGCAGCTGTAAGTTAATCATTTCACAAACAGAAATCGCTCTCTTTTTTTTGAAAAAAAGTGTTTACATTTTTAAAATTTTGACCGAACAAACGAATTTCAAATAGTTTGGAATCTGATCAGACCGAATAACACGGTACATGTATCTAATATGGGTCCAAATTGTTTGAAATATTTTTATATCGAGCCTCTCACAGACACTGTAGTGTATGAGGAGGTAGAGAAAACAACATTTTCCTACACCGTTATTATCGGTGTGTCACGTGATACGTGTACGAGCTGCTTTATATATTGCCTTACAGAATACATACACCTTAGTTACTGTCTTATAATTATATTGCCTTATATAATGCCTTACAAACTGTCTTATATACAACCTTGCAGGCTGATTTATATATTGCCTTACAGAATGCCTTACAGACTTCTAATGTATTGTTCTACAAATTGTCTTTTGCATTGCTTCACATACTGGCTTATGTACTGCCTTACATAATTGTCTCATATATTGCCTTACATAGTACCTTACAAACTGTCTTATATACTGTATATATTGCCTTAAAAGCTGACTAATATATTGCTGTACAAAAAAGCCTTACAAACTGTCTTAAGTAGTTTTACAGACTGTTTTATTTATTGCCTTACATACATTACGAACTATGTTATATATTGCCTTACAGAATACCTTACACACTATCTTATATATTGCCTTAAAAATTGTCATATACTCGTATATTGCTTCACAGAAATCCTTTCATACTGTTTTATATTTTGCCTTACAGCATGCCGTACAGACTGTCATATAATTGCCTTCCTGACTGTCTTTTGTATTGCCTTACAGAATTCCTTAAAACTGTCTTATATATTGCTTTACAGAATACCTTACATGCTGTCTTATATTTTGCCTTTAAGAATGCCTTACATACTGTCCTGTGTTTTACCTTACATACTGTATTATATGATTTTACAGAATATCTTAAAGTTTGTCTTAATTATTGCCTTACATTCTTGTCTTATATATTACCTTATAGAATGCCGTATAAATTGCCTTACAGAATGCCGTATAAATTGCCTTACAGAATGCCTTATAGACTGCTTTATGTACTGTCTTACAGTGTAGGAGAATCTGTTATTCTTTCCCAATAAACGCGTTTACGCTAAAACTATTATTTACAGTGCAAACAGTTTGGAGCCAGATCAGACGCCGGGTAACCCGACGTCTGATCAGGCTCCAAACTGTTTGCCACCAAGATAAACAAGAATTATCAGAATTGTCCAAAAGTTGTTCTTTTCTACGTTTTAGTGCTTTGCGTTTGCGTACGTTTGCGTTTAAACGGGAAAGAATAACAGATTCTCCACTGTATGTATTGCCTTACAAAATATCATACAGACTGTATTATATATATTGCCTTACATAGTGCCTAACAGACTGTCTTATATATTGCCTTACAAACTGTCTTATATATTGCCTTACCAAATAGAATGCCTTACAAGTGCTTTTATATATTGCCTTACCAAATAAAATGTCTTTCAAACTGTCTGATGTTTTGTCTTACAGATTGTCTTATATACTGCCGTACAGAACACATTTACCTTACATCCTGCCTTATATATTGCCTTACATGCTGACTTATGTATTGCCTTACAAAATATCATACAGACTGTATTACATATTGCCTTACAGACTGTCTCATATATTGCCTTACATGCTGTCTTATATATTGCCTTATAGAATGCCTTATAGACTGCATGTATTGCCTTACATGCTGTCTTATGAATTATCTTACAGAATGTTGTCCTTATACAGACTGTCTTATATATTCTTCAACGAGTTTATAGTGTTGGTAAATCCATATTTAAAGAATAGTTTTTCTTCTGTTCACAACACTTACTTATTTTTTTTGCTGACTGTTTCGTCCACATTAAGAACCACCAAATAGACTAGGTTGGGGCAAGAGTAGTAGAAAGAGAAAGTAACTGGTGGATGAGAAAAACTAAGGAGGCTATATGCATAAGGACACAAGGGGCGGTTATGGATAGGGACAAGGGGATTTCCTCTCCGGGATTTACGACCCTCTTTTCGTCAATCTACGTAAGATTGGCGAAAAAATCCCGAGGAATGAGTCGCGAGTGACAAGTCATCACGTCGCCTGTAGTTTAGATGTCCCAAGTAGTGGACGTAACAGTCAGCAATAAAAAAGTAAGTGTTGTGAACAGAAGAAAAAATATTCTTTAAATATATCTTATATATTACCTTAGAGACTGTCTTGCTGTCTACCTTAGAGACTGTCTTACTGAACTCCTTAACTCTTTACCCAAAAGTCTGTTTCTTGTTTTGATGACGGGAGCCATTTAAAGCAGGTATATTCTGATTTACTTTCAGTCTACTTTTAAGTACCACCTGCTAGAATATAGTAATATATTGTACGGTGCACGTTCATGACTGTATTTAGAGGAACTATATTCTAATCAAAGGCGAAAAAGCGTATCTAAGAAGTAATAGGTTTAAGAATATATACTACATGTATCGGTATTAGTGCCTTAACTAATTTCATAAAGCACCACTTACATCAAACATCAGAAACGTTAAAAAACAAATACCAAGTTTCCACTAAATGTTAATTAATCGCATATCATAGAACATGTATACAGTAATAAAATAATTAGCCACACATTAATGATGAGTAAATAACTACATGTACATCCTTTATGCCATGATCAAGCATGAAAGTTTTAGAGCTCAGCATGGAGTTCAGTATGAGGTTTGTCTGCATAAACCCATTGAAACCCAGTGTCTACTAAAGTAGACATAAGAAAACAGTATAGATCCTGATAAGACGCCGCGTCACGCGGCGTCTTATCAGGATCTATACTGTTTGCTATTTCTGATGAAATATTCTGCTGTGTTGAAAAGAAAACAATGTAACCTCTTTATATCACTCTTGTATATCTACAGGTAATAAATTCCATTGCAATGCGCAGGCGTAAACTAGAAAAAAGTACCTTACAGCAAGCTGAAAGTAAAGCAGAATGTGTATTTTGGGGCAGTCTGCTTTACTTTCAACCTGCTTGAAGGAATCGCGCTTGAAAAAATAGAAAATTTAAAAATCTTTTGGTAGCAATGTCGTATTGAACATTATTTTTTGTTACCAAATATGTAATCCACATTAAATAAAGTCGTTATAATTAAAAAAAAATACAAGAAAAACGCACCTTCGATGATATTCTAGTTAAGAAACGAACTAGACTGCATGTACTTACCTCTTGATTTCGGTTTAACCTTGTTTGGATCAAATCTCTCGCAGTTGCGCTGTTTTAGTGCATCTGGGCAGACCCTTCGTTTCATTATCATGCCACCCTCTGAAAGCAAAAAAATGTTTAACTGTTAGACACGCATCATATAAAACGAATCTTAAACACTCATATAAAAATGAATCGAGTTCCAACAGTTTAAAACCCTTTCACTCTATTTAATGACGCCAAAACGCGCGTTTGCAAACTGTTTGGGTCCTGATCAGACGCCGCGTAACGCGGCGTCTAATCAGGACCCAAACTGTTTGACACTCTTATCGATATTTATTGAGCCATACAACTTTAAATCTAACTTTTAAAAGTGTCTTGTAGACAACAATATCGAAGCAGACGACAATAATGCGGTGAAGGGGTAAAACATTCCCGAATAATTTGATCATGAAAGGGTTACATGTACATGTAACTGTTTGCAATGAACACCATTTCCTGGTTTACAGCGTTTTACCCTTTCATGGTCAAATTATTCGGAAGATTTGTACCCCTTCACCGCTTTATTGTCGTCTGCTTTAGTATTGTTGTCTGCAAGACACGTTTTTAAAGTTAGATTTTTAGGTTGTATGACTTAATAAATATCGATAAGAGTGTCAAACATTTTGGGTCCTGATTAGACGCCGCATTACGCGGCGTCTGATCAGGACCCAAACTGTTTGAAAACGCGCTTTGAAGCACGATTGATAGTGAAAGGGTTAAACGATACTGAACGCAATACAAGAAAATGTAGAAATGGCCTTTTTTATCGGAATAGCAAACAGGTTGCTTGGCGTCTGATCTGGTCCCAAACACTTTGCAATCGATATATGTTGTTTTTCAGCATAAACACGTTTACTTAGAGAGAATAATTTATTATCCACTTTATTACAGACGCTTCTAGTGGGAAATAATGGTTATGCTATTTCAAACGTGACGTTGTCCCTAATACTATTATTATTATTATAATACATTTTATCGCAATACGTTTGCGTTTCGTTAAGCGTTTAAACGGACAGGAATAACGAAATTTTCACCGTTAATCTCAATTATATCTTAATGCAAATGGCAGGCGCTTAACACGAAAATCATTCCGATGCTAAGAAAAGTAGTCTAGAATATGCGGGTCTTTGTTCATGAAAATAAACTGCTTATTTTCTACAATTTATTGTATGAGTTTGTGTTTGGTTTTGATTAAGCCTGAAAGATTTCCCAACTGTAAAACACTTAAGGAAACCTCTAGTGGCCTTGTGAACTTTCTTTTTCTCACAATTTAGTACCACCTGACGTTTGACATTTGTTCCCCTCAGTCTTGTTTTGTCTGACCTTAACTTCATGATTGCAACTGTAGGATCTTTCGTTTACGACAACCAGCAAATACATCATAGATACTGTTATTAACAGATTATAGCTTTATAAATACAATTATGGTAAAACAGAAGGCTCCTTTAGTAGCTTTCTGCTTTTCTCTCATCTTGTTTTAATCAACAGCCTCGTTAATTTCGAAAAAAACCATGGTTTCTGAGATGTCGTAAACGGAGAATGTATGGTGAACTTAAGGTGAAACCTGTACGGTGAACTTAGGCAGTGTGCGCTGTCTAAATTGTTTATGTACAAAGGATTCATGTGTTTATCCTTTATTATCGTAGGCGGATGCCGGTAAATGCATTTCAGCAAGAATTTCTGTTTTGCGTTATTGCCGTAGGTATTAGCCCATTACATCGCTCACTCCCAATTTAACAGTCTGTACATTAAGGTCAAACTTTTACGACAACTCCAACAGAGGGCTCATTTACGGTGTTTTACGGCAACCTCAACTAAAGACTCGCTCATGGTAGAAAACATGGATACAGTGGAGAATACGTTCATCTTTCCCGTTTAACCGCAAACGAAACTCAAAGCACTAAAACGTTTTCTCCACTGTAGCAGTCTAAAGAAAGACTACGGTAAAGCAGGAAAGAATATTTCAATCTGACTTGCAATCGGTTAACTCGGCGTCAGATAGGGCTTCCAAACAAATTTTAAAATACACGTACAATAACACACCAATTAATCGACTCGTACAAGTCACGTATCCATAGTCACGCATATAATGCGTCATTTTCTAACAGCGTACCTAAAAGGAGTACACTTGTCCTATGCAAACAGTGTAGACCCTGAGCAGAGGGCTTCATATAGAGCCCTCTGATCAGGGTTTACATTGTTTGTCATTTGGACATACGTGTATATTGTAACGATCAACCCTTAAAAGTAAAAAAAAGGACTATACAAAATTGAAAACTAGAATCGTCCATTGGAGGTTTCAGGGAGGAAAGGGTTAAACGAGACGGAACATAGCGCAATGCAAATGATGGGTTTTTTTGGTAATTTTTTAGGACTCATCTTAACCCTTTCAACCCTAAATTTCTCTTGTGGGTATTTATATATTTTTTACTCTTCAAGTACAATTAATTTGAATATGTCTACTGGAACATTGTTGGTATGACAACAAAAACAAATGAAATTACCAAACAGTGCAGACTCTGATCAGGATCTACACTGTTTGCATTAGTTATATCTAGCTATAGGGTTGAAATGATTTATGTAAACAAGAGGCCCATGCAGGCCTAAATATCGCTCACCTGGAAAAAACAGCACAAGGGTCACATGACCCCTGGGGTGGGATAATTTTTTACCCCAGAGACAAAAATCTTGTTGATGAACTTGAAAATTAAGTGTGCTGTCAAATATTTTCTACATGGATGGTTTCAGACAGGAAGACTTTTCATTGAAAAAAATCTATTTTTAGCTAATATGACCCAGATATGCAATAGACCCGAACCATTTCAGCAATATTGGTAAAGAACATCTAAAAGTGTCACTATGCTAAATATCAAAGCTCTTGCCATAGTAGTTTCAGAGAAGAATATTTCACTACATAACTCTATGTAAAACTCCGACCCCTAGGGCCTTGGCAGTTTTAACCCAAGGGGCATAATTTGAACAAACTTGATACAGGACCTGTAGATGATGCTTTGTGCCAAATATCTAAGCTCAAGGTACTGTGGTTTCTTTTTTTAGCTCCTGTGACCTAGATATGCAACGGACCGGAACCATATTTACAATATTGGTTAAGGGCTTCTAGAAGTGTCATCATGCCAAATATCAAAGCTCTGGTCATATTAGTTTCAGAGATAAAGATGTTTGAAGATTTCACTATATAACTCTATGTAAAATTACGACCCCGGGGCGGGGTCATTTTTCACCCAAGGGACATAATTTGAACAATCTTGATAGAGGACCTGAAGACAATGCTTTGTGCCAAATATCTAAGCTCAGGGTACTGTGGTTTCAGACAAGACGATTTTTTAAGTTTTCAATGAAAAAATCTATTTTTAGCTCGTGTGACCTAGATATGCAACGGACCCGAACCATATTTATAATATTTGTTAAGAGCTTCTAGAAGTGGCATCATGCCAAATATCAAAGCTCTGGCCATATTGGTTCCAGAGATAAATATGTTTGAAGATTTCACTATATAACTCAATGTAAAATTACGACCCCCGGGGCTAGGTCATTTTTCACCCAAGGGACATAATTTGAACAATCTTGATAGAGGACCTTAAGACAATGCTTTGTGCCAAATATCTAAGCTCAGGGTACTACGGTTTCAGACAAGAAGATTTTTTAAGTTTTCATTGGAAAAATCTATTTTTAGCTCGTGTGACCTAGATAAGCAACGGACCGGAAATGTTTGAACAATTGTGAAAGAGGACCATATAAGGATCATACAGGCCAAGTTTGGTAAAAATCCATCCAGTAGTTTCGGAGGAAATGTCGTTTAAAGAAATTGTTGACGACGAACGGACGGACGAACGAACGACGACGGACGACGGACAGAGGACGATCAAAATAGCTCACCTTGGCACTACGTGCCAGGTGAGCTAAAAAAGGCAAACAGATTGGAGCCTGCTCAGACGCCAGAATACCTAGAGTCTGATCAGACTCAAAACTGTTTGCAGTGGACATAATTGTTTCAGCATAAAAGCGTTTATTTGTTAAGAATACCGTCTTCTAAACTGTACAAAAGATTACAGCGAAACCCCTCTATAAATACAACTTTAAAATGAGTATTTATTTATAAAAGACAGGTGACAGCTTAAAGCAAAGTGATAGTAAAACAGAAAGCTGCTTTAATAACTTAATTTTGTGTCCGTAATAGAGAGGTTTATCTGGAGTCCTAAAAACGATTGAAAGACAACGAAAACTGCAATTGGTGTCTTACCCATTGCGTAATTCATTTCCAGGCCGCATATATTGAGATACTTGTTCATTTTTCTGTCACTATACGTCTCGGCCGTGTAGGCCTGGCTATACGTATTGCGCTGTTCGTCTGGGGAATCCAGCATCAGTATATATTCTTTACCAGCTTCCAGTTCCTTCGATGTGCAGTGACCAGGTATTACCCCTAGAACGAAAATAAAAAGACAACGTCAGTTGACAGGAACTGAAAACCAAATTTTGTCTTAAACCAGGGTCCAAGGTTATAAAGCATTTCAGCTGAGTCTGAGTGTTTTCTCAAGCATTTGATTGGTCAGATTTGAGCCTAGGCTCAAATCTGACCAATCAAATGTTTGAGAACGACTTTAGATTCAACTGAAAAGCTTGATAACCTTGGACCCTGGGTTTAAACAAGAGGCCCATGGTCCATATTTCGCCTACATGAGAATAGCTGACAAAATGGAGAGAACGATTTATGTTCCGGGACGGGGTCATGTTTTACCCCAGAGGAATAATTTGAATATTTTGATAGAGGACCGGTAGATGATGCTATGTACCAAATATCTAAGCTCTGTGAGTTAAGGATTCCGACTAGAAGATTTTTAAGTTTTCATTGAAAAAATCTATTTTTAGCTCCTGTGACCTAGATATGCAACTGACCGGAACTTATTTCTTCATTATTGGTAAAGAACATCTAGAGTGTCACCATACTAAATCTCGCAGCTCTGATCATATAAGTTTTAGAGAAGAAGGTGTTTGAAAAATTCACTATGTAACTCTATGAAAAACTGTTATTTGATTTGTTTTGATTTTACGTAGCTTTTAACAGTTTTCAGTCATATTGCGACGTCCAGCTAATTACAGGTGGAGGAAGACCCCAGAAGCCCTTTATGCACTGTTTCAGGCACAAATCGGCAACATGGTAGAACCACCGACCTTCCGCAAGCCAGTTGGAAGGCTTCCCCACATACAAAATCCGAACGACCCTACTGGGATTCGAACTCACAGCGTCAAAACTGTGATCCCCGGGGCGAGGCCAATTTTGGCCACATGGACATTTTTTCTTAATACAGGACATGTAGATGATGATATGTACCAACTATCTAAGATCTGGTCTTTGTAGATTTTGACAAGAAGATTTTAAGGTATCCTTGTTTTTTCACTTGTGTTACCATGGCAACCACTGTGACAGTTCTGCATTGTTTTTAATTTTTGAACACATTTGAAAGAGCTTGACCCAAGGAACATTCCTGTAAAGTTTGGTTGAAATCTGTCAAACAGTAAATTAGAAGATGTCATTTTAAAGACATTAAGGCCTTTCGCTACCGGAAGTCGGTCTTGCGGGCGAGCGGATATGCGTCTGGACGACACAGACTGTTTTCGGACGTGTTTATACTAGAAAATTTATATAAAGGAAATGTTGATATAAATTAGTATAATCCTTCATAGCGCAGTTAGTATAGTGGTTGACTATAGTGGTTGACTAGCAATCCAAAGGTCATAGGTTCGAGACCCATCCGATCCAAATATTATTTTTTAGTGTCCGATTTATTGACTTGTCAATCCATAACGCAGTAATCAAGAGACATGTTATGTTTAGTCTTCGTTGATTAGTACTAGTGATGTTTACGGTCCAAGTATATGTCCACTTACCTGTACGTTTTAGTTTAATGACTTACAAGTCAATTAAATCGGTATACATGTAAACGATTTGATCGAACTATAAAGCCACGGATATGCGTCTGGACGACACAGACTGTTTTCGGACGTGTTTATACTAGAAAATTTATATAAAGGAAATGTTGATATAAATTAGTATAATCCTTCATAGCGCAGTTAGTATAGTGGTTGACTATAGTGGTTGACTAGCAATCCAAAGGTCATAGGTTCGAGACCCATCCGATCCAAATATTATTTTTTAGTGTCCGATTTATTGACTTGTCAATCCATAACGCAGTAATCAAGAGACATGTTATGTTTAGTCTTCGTTGATTAGTACTACTGATGTTTACGGTCCAAGTATATGTCCACTTACCTGTACGTTTTAGTTTAATGACTTACAAGTCAATTAAATCGGTATACATGTAAACGATTTGATCGAACTATAAAGCCACACCTTGAAGCTTATCAGTACGCTAACCTTTTCAAGATCGATATTGCCCATTATAATTATGTTCAAACAATATAATAAACCTTGTATGCAAGTCCATGAATAAATAATAATGCATTTTAATGATAAGGTATGTAACTGTATCTAAACAACAAATATCCCACATTTTAATAAGAAAATATGTTATTACAACAAATCCTGACTGTAATATTTTCTAATTTTTTCAGACTGACTAGTTCATCAACCATATATTTGAATAAAATGAAAACAAATATACATTGAATGAGTCAGTTTTTTGTAATTCAATTTTTTAGCATTTTGCAAAATTTAAATAGCTGATAACATCTTTCAGAACACCTTTATTCAAAATGTTTTTAGCTTTTCTTGTAATGAATGTTGTGGACTACTTATTGGGCGAGAATTATAGTCATTAGCTTTATTCATTTTTTAAGAAAAATAAAATCATCAAAATTCTAGGTTTTTGTCAGAAAAAAGACCTTAAAGCCAAACCACACATTCTTCATGACAATTTTCATAACAATCGTATGGAAACTACGTGCATATGCGAAGTACCTTAACCCAGTCCATTCACTGACCCCCCTCATTGTTCTCACTAGGCGAGAAAATAACTGTAAAGCATGAGCAACATGAGCTCAGCCAATGTTAGCAATCTCAAGTTTTCTATAGAGGCCCTTACATAATCACACTCATGGGTTTTTTCCAAGGGTTTACCAACCAAACTATCAAATATAAAGTACCAGCCTCACATAAATCGCCTGACTGCTTCTTTGCCTAGACATCTTTACTGTTAAAAAGCATGTTGCATGCTTTGACTGAAGCTTTCTACGGGGACATGGGTGGTTTAAGCAATTGTTGACGACGACGGACAACGACGGACAAATGTCAATCAAAATAGCTCATCTTGAGTCTTTGGCTCAGGTGAACTAACAAAGGCTACACGCGTTAGACCACGTAACACGGCGACGTTTACCTTACTTGAAGTTTCTGAAAGACTAAGATTCGCTGACTTGTCTTGAGGGTAGAATTTTGATTGATCATTATTAAAACGGACAGTAAATATTATTGTCCTTAGCTATTTGCATGCTGGGTTATTGTTTCGTCTGCTACGATTGTCGTCTGCTACTGTTCTAAAAATAAATACAGTGAAACCCCTCTAAACCGGAACCTCTAAATACCGGAATTCTCTCTAAACCGGACAAACACTTTGGTCCCGTTCCCATCCTTTTTTTATTTTAACCCATTACACCATAAATATGCCTTTTTACGCCTTTGATTTATACCTATACTGAAGAAAAAACATTCATGAATATGTATCATCAGAAATAGTTTCTATCTTCTAGCAGATGATAGCTTAAAGCAGGTTGAAAGTAAAACAGAATGAGCCTTAATGCGCATTCTGCTTTACTTTCAACCTGCTTTAAGTGATCAGCTATCTTCCATACTAGAAACGAGATACGGGTTAAAACCCATCTAAACCGGAAACCCCTCTAAACCGATCATTTATGTTGTCCCCACACATGTCCGGTTTAGAGGGGTTTCACTGTATACTCGTAAATAATATTTTCAAAACAGGGTCAGAATGTCAGTGTCAAACAGTTTGAGTCCTGACGAGACGGATCCAGATTGTAAGCAAATGTTATCATGGTTTTACCGCTAACAAACTAGGAGTTCACTCGAACCTGCGACCCCAGTCTGTAATTTGCAACAATGTACCTAATATAGTGTTCCCTCTCTGCAACGGCCCTCCCTACAACGACCCCCTCCTTACAACCACATTTTCCGCTGTTCCCCAAACAAGACATTTATAACCAACCTTTTCATGGCTGCAATATCGTCTGCTTAGATTTGTCGTCTAATGTTTTTCTCAAAATTACATTTAAATGCACATTTTTGATAGAATAAGTATAATGACGAGTGACAAACAGATTGAATCCAGACCAGACGCCGCGTAAAGCGGCGTCTGATCTGGATTCAAGCTGTTTGCAAATGTAAGCCAAGTCTTCAATTTCCCTCTCTATAACGACTCCCTCCGAACAACACACACAATCTGCGTCTCCCATTGGGTGTCGTTGTAGGAAGGGAGGACTACATCTCGGTTTATGAATACGGCATCACTGTTAAGGTATGATAGATTTGCGTGTTTTGCCAGTTATTCATGGGGACAGTTCGGTGTATTTTCAACCATATGCAGATCCAGATGGGTGAGAATCTGGAACACCCACCAAACCCGGGAAGGTTGGACAAAATGCATTTTTAGATTTACAGTGAAGTTCACATATAACGACGTCCTCGGGGTCGTCGTGAGTTCTTTCTTTATACACAAATATCGTTTCATCAGGCCCATTTTACTATGCATTAGTTAGAGATTGCGGTTAAATCTTGTTGTATCAAGTATTTCGTTTTATCCAATTTCGTTATAAGTGAGAGGAGATTATTTTTGTTTTATTATTATACCAGATTTATATAGCGCTCTTTTCACACAAGAGGTGTGCGCTCAAAAGTACTTCACATACAATTATATAAATGAACCTACAAAGCAAGAAAAGACAAATAATTACATTCACAATAAACATGATACATTATGGAGTTACATGGAAAACATGGAAATTCTTTCAATATTATTATCCAGATTATAAAATTGTTATAGTTAATTTGTAAAATTAATTTTAAAATGAGTCAAATAAATAATCTGATAGATCCGCACATGTCTTGCAGTCAAACTTTGACAGTAACCTGAGTGACAGGGGTCACAACATAGCTGAACTACTTTGTCACTCCATCGGTTATTTTTTTTTTTTGCTGTAACTGGAATGTAGATTTAAAGTCAAGCTACATCATTCTGTCCAAATAAGCGCGTTTTGCTAAAACAACAGTAAAACCTCTCTACTACGACAATTAAAAAGAAGGCTAATTGATTGTATAAATATAGGTGACCGCTTAAAGCAAGGTGACTGTAAAACAGAAAGCTCCTAAAGGAGCTTTCTGTTTTACTGTCACCTTGCTTTTAGCGGTCACCTGTTGTAAATACCTACTTACTTACTCAGTTTAAAGGTGGTAATGGAAAGGTTCTAATGTATTTCCATTGCAAACCGTTTGGAGTCAGATCAGACTACTAACTGTTTGTTACTGAGGTAAATATCAATCATAAGAGTTTTCAACAATTTTTTTTCTTCATTTTATTGCTTAAAAAATTACCTTTACGTTTAGTTTCGATAAACGGGGGGAATTAACAGCATCCCCACTATTTGAGTAATGACTGCATGCCTAATTTCGACTGTTTATCAATTTTTGGCTCGGGCGAGCCTATTGGGATCATAAGTTCTGAATGATGTGCGAGTCTAGCTCCCCCTACAAAAGTTTCTGTCATACGGGGTTTACATAGGCTTTCTAAAGGACTGGCTAAAGATCTTTATTTCTCCATTTAAGTGCACTGCGTTTGCGTTTCGTTTGCGTTTAAGTGGGAAAGTATAACGTTTTCTCCACTGTATATACAGTTTTTGTGTTGCGTTTGTATTTCGCTCTGTGTAAACGGGGAATGAATAACGTCTTCGCCCCTGTAGCAAAAGATGATAAATCGCAAAAACCTTGACTCGTCAGGGCCTACGCTTTGTCCTGTTAATTACTTTGTATGGTGGGAAGCCGTTACTTAATCCCCAAAAACGCATGTGTGTTTAACCAATTAGATTTGCATAAGCAGTAAAAACCTCTCTTTTACAGTGAAGAAAACGTTTTTCTTTCCCAATAAACGCGTTTACGCTAAATCTATTATTTCCATTGCAAACAATTTTGGGCCAGATCAGACGCCAGGTAACGCGGCGTTTGACCAGGCTCCAAACTGTTTACCACTAAGATCAAAATGAGTCGTCAAAATTGTCAAAAAGTTGTCAATTTTACCCATTTTAGTGCAATGCGTTTGCGTTTCGTTTACACGTTAAAGAATAGCGTACATGTATTCTTCTCTGAACGACCACTTACATGTACTTGTGTTATTTATCAAGTATTTAAGGCAAGTTACTGCTTAAAGCAATGTGAATTGTAACTATGTTCTTCTGTTACCTTGCTTTAAACTGTCACCTGGTCTTATCTAGTCCATTAACCTTTTCGTGATCGTAATAGAGAGGTTTTACTGTAGTTCATATGCCATTAGTTTTGGACCTTATCAAACGGCCAGTATACCACATTTGGTCAAACTTCTAACTGCTTTTGTCTCAGGTTTTCATATATTGTCTTAATTTACAAACATCTGCCCGGAAGGAGCTCACTACTTTACTTTCCGCTTAAATATTTACAGCCCTCCCTCTCTAAAACGACATCCAATGGGAGACAAAAAGATGTGCGTTGTTCGAAGGGAGTAGTTATGGGGAGGGAAATTGGATTACATATGCAAACAGCTTAAATCCATATCAGACGCCGCGTTACGCGGCGTCTGATCTGGATTCAAGCTGTTTGTCACTCAACATTATGTTTTTTCTGTCATAATGTCCATTATGTAACTTTGAGAAAACTAGCACTCGACAATTTTTAACAGATGTAATTGCAGCAGTAAAAAGTTAGAAATAATTGTCCTGTATAGGGAACTGCGACAAGGGTCGTTGTACATAAGGAGGGAGTCGCTGTTGGGAGGGCAGTTGTAGGGAGGGAGCACTGTATTGTCTTAATTTACAAACATCTGCCTGGAAAGAGCTCTCTACTTTATTTCAGCTTAAATATTTAATTTCATCTCAAGAAAGTTTTTACTGTATTTAACCTTTTCATCGCCAATTTTTACTCGCTTTTCCGACAAAACCTGTGTTAATCCACTTGTGCCTATAGCGTCCAAAGAAAGAGACATATGCAAACAGCATAGACTCTGATCGGACGCTGTATCATTCAATTTAAAACAAATTAAACTGAAAATTTAGGCAAGGGACCCCTTTTTGCGTTACCTATTGTGGTGAAAAGGCCAGAAAGATAGTGTTTCTATAACAATATTGACGGAAGCACTAATTGGCTTGAATGTGTTGGACATCAAAGGGCTGAAGCTCTCACGTACTAACGTATTGGCTTGAACATAAAGAGAAATATCCAAAAGAATGGTGTTGCTCCTAGGTTGAGCTATTCAAACAGGTGTTAGTAGTAGGCACTGCATGGGGTTTAGAGGCCATTGTGAAGTTTTACTATTAACATAGTCGGTTGATTAATATTGAGAAGCAGAGAAGAAGAAGAAGAGTGAAACAAAGCAATAAAGAAATAGGAGGAGAAGAAGCGAATGAGAAGAAGAAGGAAGGTGAGGAACTGGAGGTGAAAACAACAGAAGGAGGATGTGAAGAAGAATATAATTTATATACAGCGCTCCCTCCCTACATCGACCCTCCCAACAACGACTCCCTCCTTACAACGACCATTGTCATTGTTCCCCAAACGAGACATTTATGTCCAACCTATTCACTGCTGTAATATCGTCTGCTTATAACTGTCGTCTGCTGCTTTCTCAAAGTTACATTATTGACTTTTGACAGAAAAAAGGTTAATGACGAGTGACAAACAGCTTGAATCCAGATCAGACGCCGCGTTACGCGGCGTCTGATCTGGATTTAAGCTGTTTGCAAATGTAAGCCGAATTGCCTCTCTATAACGACTCCCTCCGAACAACGAACACACTTTTTGTCTCCTATTAGATGTCGTTGTAGAGAGTGAACGCTGTATTTGACAAACATAAAAAACTAATGACATTCACTACAGAGTGCACCGTCAGCCTATACGATCAATTAGACAGTTACTTAACATCATTGTAACGACAGGAAAGTCCCATTGTTGTCGATAAGGAAAACAACACTGAACATCAACAATAAATTCATTCTATAGTATACACCATATCAATAACAATCGAACTCTTTAAATACATACCACTGGCTTAATGCAATATAAAAGTAATGCAGAAAGCCCCATAGGAGCTTTCTGCATTACCTTTATCCTGCATTCAGTTGCCACAATGATACATAGGCGTACAAATTCACCGTTCTTGGAGTAGTCGATAAGTATAAGCCTTACTGTGTGCTGTCCGCACTTCATGTTTACAAAAATAAGTGGTTGAAATTGTCAACAACCCTGCTGAGTATCAACAAAAAATGCCCAGTAGCAGTAGGAGACCCTAAGCTGACACTTGATTGCTCTTTTCCCAGCTCTTTTCCAGCTGAATCGTCTGCTACATGTAACAAGTTGTCGTCTGCATGCAAATGAATGTCAAATTATTTTCAAACTCTAATGGAAGATACAGAAACATCCTCCATTGCAATCATTAATTTGCGTTCATTATGAGGTTTTTAAGGTAGGTGGCTGCTTAAAGTTAGGTAAAGATACCGTTAAACCTCTATATTACGACCACTAAATTGTGTTCATTTGTATGTGTTTACGACAGGTGACTGCTAAAAGCAAGGTGACAGTAAAACAGAATGCTCCACACACTACTACCGTTAGTATATAAGTAGTGTGTAGAAACAAGAAAGCGGTATAGACCCCTGTGGATTAAACTAGGGTTCTGGGAGTCTGGTCTAGATCCAAACTGTTTGCAAAAGTCATAGGGTATACAACAGTGGTGGGGAAATACTTAACTCACTGCATGCCAAGCTGGACAACACTAACATTTGCAAACAGTTTGGATCCTGATCAGGATCCAAACTGTTCCGAATCTCATTTTGAAATAACGTCAGTCAATCTGCCTTTAATCCAACGTTAAAACAAAATTGCAGACAACAATGTTGAAGCAGACGACAAAGTGACAGTGAAGGGGTAAAACCTCACGATAAATTTGAACGTTAAAGGATAAAACTGCATGTAACATAACTCGTGGATAGTCGTATTACTTCCACTTTTTGTTTCGTTGAAGGGTAGAGTGTAGAAAACGTTATTATTTCCAAATAAAAGCGCGTATGCTGAAAACCTTATGTCCATTGCAAACAGTTTGGAGCCTGATCAGACGCCGAAAGGTTGACTTTTTCTACGTTTTATTGTGATGCGTTTGCGTTGCGTTTGCGTTTAAACGGGGGAAAACCCGTTTTCTCCACTGTATCTTTAAAATAAAGCGGAAACCGTCAATGTCTCGTATAATTACCGCATTGCATTCGTTTCTATGGAAAATTAATTTTGGATAATTACAGTTTGCCCGGCTTCAGTTTAAAATTCGTCGGAGATATTTTACCCTCTGCACACCATGTAATTGTTGTCAGCAAAAACTCATTTTTACGGCGATCCGATGATGGAATCGCAGAAAAGCAGAAATTTCGATCCCCCATATAATGCCAGCTACAGTAGAGAAAACGTTATTCTAACCCGTTTAAACGCAAACGAAATACAAACGCATCACAATAAAACGAAGAAAAAGACAATTTTCGACAATTCTGACAATTCATGTTAATCTGAGGGGCAAACAATTTGGAGCCTGATCAGACGCCGGGTACCCGGCGTCTGATCTGGCTCCAAACTGTTTGCATCTGAAATAATATTTATTGGGAAAGAATAACGTTTTCTCCACTGTATTCGGTATTGTCTCCAACAATTCTCAGTTATGATGTATCGGAATTTTCGTCCAGTTAATTTCATCAGTGTCAAACAGTTACTCGGCGTCTCATATGGATCAAAACTGTTTGCAACGGCGATAATAAATTTGCCCATAGGGCACAGAAGGTAAATGATCATTATGCGTTTTTAAAAATAGATTTTACCAAATAAACACATAGTTCAAAAACACTTTGGTATTTTGGTAAGCGTCCACCAAATATTCACGTTAAACAGATGAATTGGCAGACTTATAGATAGGTGCAACTATTATTCCCGGATATTGAAATGAACTCTTCCGATTTGCCTGCTGGAAGATTTCATTTTAGATGTACCAGGGGTTCATAAGACGTTATACTGTGTGTCCATACAGCATAGAAAACAGTTCATATGAAATGTATAGCAAACAGTACAGACCCTTATTAGAGTCTACCCTTACTGCTACATGTAACAAGGGTCCCCAGATAAGGGTAGTATTTCAAAAAGTTTTATTTTTATTTCTGTTTTAAACCATATGGTGTCACTATACTCATTTGAATCATTTCGAAGAGACGATTCTAATAAGTAGTAACACCATAAGAGTTGGTGCTAAAACGAGTGAGAAAATGTAACGTTTAATTTAGTAGACACTTTAAAATAGGTTAAAAAGGGTATTACAGGCCATTCGTTGGAAATTGTTGTTCTTTACAAATAAACGCGTTTACGCTAAAACTATTATTTGCAGTGCAAACAGTTTGAAGCCAGACCAGACGCCAGGTAACCCGGTGTCTGATCAGGCCCCAAACGGTTTTATATGAGTCGTCAAAATTGTCAAAAAGTTGTTATTTTACCCATTGTAATGCAATGCGTTTGCGTTTCGTTTGCGTTTTAACGGGAAAGAATAACGTTTCCTCCACTGTACCGAATAAAGCAGAATGCGCCTTAACCCTTTACCTGATAGCCTATTTATAGTACTTAATATGGATGACTACTTAAAGCAGGTTGAAAGTAAAGCAGAATGCGCCTTATGGCGCATTCTGCTTTACTTTCAGCCTGCTTTAAGCTATCATGTGCTATAATATAGAAAATATTCCCTATACTATATATTCATGGCTGATTAAATTGGAACTATTTTCTTCAGCGGAGGAATAAATCATATCCGCTAAAAGGCGCTTCTATGAGGGAAAGGGTTAAGGCGTATTCTGCTTTACTCTCAACCTGATTTAAACCACCATTTGTAAGAATATAGTAACTATTGCATGAATTGCATTTTCACCATTTACTGTATAAAGTGGAAGTATTTTCTTTAGTAAAGGAATAAAGTAAAGGCGTACAATCAGTATTTATGAGGTATTGGACTAAAATATAACTTTATAAAGATTCACGGTTTTGTTTGTTTAGTTTGACCCCTTTTAATAATTTTTATATCGTACTTCTTTATTTTCAAATATCCAATACCACGAGCATGTATTCCGTTTTGTGTGGAATTTCGCAAATGAAAAAATACATTTGCTGTGCCAATCAAAATACAACAAAGTCGCACGATGACACACATTACAAACACGTTTGATTGTACACTTAACATGTGCACTTTTTCAGATGCTTAAGATCTACTTTTGTTCTTGCAAATTGCTGCATTATGGTTGGTACAGTTACATTGTTGTTAATTATTTGTTTTGTATGAAAATGCCTTTTGTTTTGTGTGCTTGTACAGTGGAGAAATATATCCCAATAAACGCGTTTACGCTAAAACTATTATTTCCAATTCAAACAGTTTGGAGCCTGATCAGACGCCGGGTAACCCGGCGTCTGATCAAGCTCCAAACTGCATGCCACTCAGATTAACATGACTAGTCAGAATTGTCGAAAAGTTGTCTTTTTCTTCGTTTTATTGCAATGCCTTTGCGTTTTGTTTGCGCTTAAACGGGAAAGAATAACGTTTTCTCAACTGTAATGCTTAATTACAGTAAAACCTCGCTATTACGATCACTAAAACGAAGGTTAATTGAGTGTATAATAGACAGGTGACAGCTTAAAGCAAGGTGACTCTGTTTCACTGTCACCTTGATTTAAGCGGTCACCTATCGTAAACACCCTAATAATTAACATAATTTAGTGGTCGTAATAGAGAGGTTTTACTGTATTTGTCACTTGAATACAATAGAGAAGACGTTATTCTTTCACGATTTTACATATAAAAACAAAACGCATTGCAATAAAACGTAGAAAATGACAGCTTCTTGCAATATTTACGATTTACATGTATATTACTGACACTGAGTGGCAAAATAGTTGGAGATTGATCAGACGCTTGGTAACCTGGCGTCTGATCAGTCTCCAAACTGTTTATAATGGAAATAACTATTTTAGCATAATCGCGCTTATTTGGAAAGAATAACATCCCCACTTCATATAATTACGAGTTTGCACTGATGGATAGACGGTAAAAGGTTAGTGAAAAAAGGATAGAAAGACCCTTTATTATCTTACCAGCCCCGTGTATTACGATCCTCTCCCCTAGGGGACCTCCCTTGTACGTACACCTCACAAAAACGTCGGCCCCGTATGTCATATTTCCATACATATCGCCGAAAACCGGGTCAGGGTAAATCCTCTTCGTAACCGTACCAATGACAATATGGTCTGAATAATGTGCCTTTTCCCCTAGGGTGGGCGCAACGTAACCCCCAATCGGCACAGAACACCCGAAAACAACGGTCGCCATGGCAACCACACCCAAAATTACTTCCAACACTGACATACTTTCTGAATTAAACAGTAGTTCTCAGGTATATTCTCCAACAAATGTACGTTTTCTATTGATATAGAAGTAAAGGTTGTGATGGTCGCTCTATTATATCCCGATGCCCCGCTCTATTATATTCCGTTCGGTAGTACTCTCTCCCTACTATGTTTTCGGAGCGCTTCAAAATACACCCATCTCCTGTAAAAACAACCCCCGAATGATGTTTACTGTCCAAATTGATGCGCGCGCCTGCGTTAATTACTTGGATACGCTGTAGTGATTTCGCGCAGGTTCGCGCTGGTTGTTATTTATCAAGCGTTTGCATGTACATTCAGTAAAACTGAACTCTGTGCTCAAAATTCAGAATTTTTCTCAGCTCATACAGTGGAGAATGTGTTATTCTTTCCCAATAAACGCGTTTACGCTAAAACTATTATTTACAATACAAACAGTTTGGAGCCAGATCAGACGCCGGGTAACCCGGCGTCTGATCAGGCTCCAAACTGTTTGCCACCATGACAAACATGACTTATCAGAATTGTCAAAAAGTTGTACTTTTCTACGTTTGTACTTTTCTACAAGTTTTCGACAATTCTGACTACATTGTGTATTTATATTAATCTGAGTGGCAAACAGTTTGGATCCTGATCAGACGCCGGGTTACCCGGCGTCTGATCAGGCTCCAAACTGTTTGCATTGGAAATAATAGTTTTAGCGTAAACGCGTTTTTTGGGAAAGAATAACGTTTACTCCACTGTACATTGCCACTACATCTACTTCAACACAAAATCTCTAGCGACGAGTATTAACGTCGTTTACAAACAGCATACCTGTGAATAGTACACTAGTCTTAACCCTTTGAACCCTAGTCCCGCATGTAGGCGTCCTTTTCAAACAGTATACATGTGAAAAGTTCACTTGTCCTATGCAAACAGTGAATACCCAGATCAGAGGGCTCCGTAAGGAGCCCTCTGATCTGGGTCTTCACTATTTGTTATAATGCAAAACATTGACAAAAACAACCCTTAAAAGTCAGAAATGGACTAGACTCAAATGGAAACTGGGATTTTCCATTTTAAGTTTCAGGGAGGAAAGAGTTAAGCAAACAAGTTGCTATAGACCCTGATCAGAGGGAGCCCTCTGCCCAGGGTCTACATTTTTTGTCAATTTGCAACATATTGTAATAAACACCCCTAAATAATCAAAAATGGACTCGACTTAATTTGAGATTGGAGTTTTCCATTAAAGTTTCAGGGATGAGTGATTTAAGCAGATAAACATTACTGTTGTTAATTCAAATAGACGTATTGCCTACTCATGAAAGCCTCATTACCTTGAGGTCTTATCAACTCTTTATCATACTGAATAGTCGTCTGCATTTAATATGTCGTCTGCGAAAAAACATCAAAATCAGTTTTTCGAGGTTTAAGCTGAAGTAAAGTTGAATATAAGCACCAAACAGTTTGGATCTAGATCAGACGCCGCGTCACGCAAATGTTGGTAAAATCGCGCTTAGCATGACAAGGGTTAATGGCTTTGAAATGCATTCATGCGCCCTAGGCGCCCACGCATTAGCGTGCATGTTATAGGTTTACCTTATGCATGTTTATTTTAAATGAATAAATAGATACACACATGCAGGTCCTTTCAGCGAAAGGATATGGTCAAATAAATAGATGATACATACATGTAGAGGTAGCACTATAATAATTAACTTAACTTAAATCATGCAGTTTGCTTGCCCTAAGAGATATAGGCCACAAAATGGGATGTCACATTGCGTTATCACGGTCTACACTGTTTGTATGAGTGTGTCTATATATTTTGTTAAATCAGAAATTCAGTAATTGCCTTATGCTGTAATTTTAATTCGTGCACAGAAAACAATTCGACTCTATACAGTGGAGAATCTGTTATTCTTTCCCAATAAACGCGTTTACGCTAAAACTATTATTTCAATTACAAACAGTTTGGAGCCAGATCAGACGCCGGGTAACCCGGCGTCTGATCAGGCTCCAAACTGTTTGCCACCAAGATAAAAATGAATTATTAGAATTGTCCAAAAGTTGTTCTTTTCTACGTTTTAGGGCTTTGCGTTTGCGTACGTTTACGTTTAAACGGGAAAGAATAACAGATTCTCCACTGTATATACAGTGAAAATGCTATCAAAACGAAACGCAAACGTATTGAAATAAAATGTAGAAATTACATGTTCTTGCAAATATTGACGAATATTTTACTCTGCGTGGCAACTATTTTGGAGTCTGATCAGGCGCCGGGTTACCCGGCGTCTGATCTGGCTCTAAATTATTTGCAATGAAATTGTTTTAGGATTAACACGTTTACTGGGAAATAATAATTTCTTCGCAACAGTATAATAACAACACGGGAAGTAGGCGGTAGTGGCCCAATGGTTAACACCTTGGACTACGGTACCAGGGGTCGTGAGTTCGATCCCCCGCCGGGCCAGCGGTCTGACTTGGGGATTTTTTTCCGAATCCCTGATGATGTACAGGAATGTCCTTGAACAAGACATGTACCGCGAATTGCTCCTCTCCACCCAGGGGTTAAAATGGGTACCTGTGAGGGTCTGAGCCGGTACTGCGGCTGCTTTAGCGCCATATGTTAGCAGTGTTCAATATTGTAGGCAAGATGGCTCAATGATCAGGGGGTAAATGTACAGTCGGCTGAGCGGTCATTCGGACTGAAAGTAGACTTTAACTGGTATTTTACTTTTTTACTTTTTTTATTATTGGCACGTGGTAGTAAAACTTATTCCGGCAATTATAGTTTAGTAACCATCACGAGGCAGTGTCTCTCAAAGTTCAACTTATTCTATAATACAGTGGAGAATGTGTTATTCTTTCCCAATACACGCGTTTACGCTAAAACTATTATTTGCAGTGCAAACAGTTTGGAGCCAGATCAGACGCCGGGTAACCCGGTGTCTGATCAGGCTCCAAACTGTTTGCCACCAAGATAAACAAGAATTATCAGAATTGTCCAAAAGTTGTTCTTTTCTACGTTTTAGTGCTTTGCGTTTGCGTACGTTTGCGTTTAAACGGGAAAGAATAACATATTCTCCACTGTAATAGTGAGAGATGTGAAAATTTGAATACAGTAGAACCTCTCTTTTACGACCACTAAAATGAATGCAAATTGAATGTATAAAAAACTGGTGACATCTTTAAATTTCTGTTTTATTAATCTGAGTAGCAACCAGTTTTGTAACCCGGCGTCTAATCGGACTCCAAACTGTTTGCAATGGAAATAATAGTTTTAGTGTTAACGAGTTTATTGCCAAAGAATAACTGTAGACAACTGCATTTTGACTCATTGTCTGACACAGTCAGCTGCAACATCACTGGTATTTCCAAATACAAGTAAAACCTCTCTATCATGACCACTAAGCCGAAGGTTTCATGTAATGACAAGTGACAGCTTAAAGCAAGATGATAGTAAAACAGAAAGTTCCTAAAGGAAACATTTGTTCAATACGTTCACGTTACTGATAATTTAGTGGACATAATAGAGGGGTTTAAATTAACTTTCGATTCAGTTATGATGGCATGGCACTGTTTAAAATAACGTAAAATACAAATCGTCACATGAGCACTTATATTACATGTACAGTGGAGAAAACGTTATTCTTTCCCAATAAACGCGTTTACGCTAAAACTATTATTTGCAGTGCAAACCGTTTGGAGCCAGATCAGGCTCCAAACTGTTTGCCACCAAGATAAACAAGAATTATCAGAATTGTCCAAAAGTTGTTCTTTTCTACGTTTAGTTAGTTTAAACGTATTTTATTTCAATTATATACATGAAATGGGGTTGGGTCACAAGTTCTACCAACTTAGAGACGGCCCTTCCCCTACAGTTTTACAAATACAAATTATTTTAGAGAGCGGGTATTAGTGAGCCAGTGAGAGAGAGAACGAGAAAGAAAGAGAAAGATATAGTGAGAGAGAGAGAGAGAGAGAGAGAGCAGGCGAGAGAGAGAGAGAGTATGAGTACAGGTGCCTCCATAACCATAATGTAGATAATTATATGCGAGTACAATATTACACAGTTTAATCCGCCACCAAATATTTGACTGTGAGAACAGTTAAACCCGTAATAAGAAATTTACTAGATTTAGAGATTTGTTGATATTTGGTGACCAGTGGTCCCCCAATGCACGACAGATCCAATGCAGAAAGCCCCTGCAGGGGTTCTCTGCATTATTATCATTCCTGCATCAAGGAAGCACAGGTCTATAACATATTGGCAGCCGCCAACTACAGGTTCAACTGTAAAACAGATCAATTTATACATACAGCAATAACAAAAATTGCATACTCGGTGTCTACCCTTGCATACAGTGCAACCTCTCTATTACGACCACTACAAGAGAACGATTATTGATTTATAAGAAATTGTATATGAGACAGACAACAGCCCATACGTTTTAGTGCTTTGCGTTTGCGTACGTTTGCGTTTAAACGGGAAAGAATAACAGATTCTCCACTGTATAAGAGGACTTTAATCCTTTGAATTCTTATACGTATCCTGCACCTATCGCTATCAACATCATGTGCCTGTTTAATTAAAATAGTATACACGTTACATTTGCAAATAGTGTAGATAAGTATCAGATGGCTCCTATAGCAGCCTTCTGATTTATGTCTCCACTGTTTGCTAATTTAGACCAGTATTTATCAAATTACCCAGAATTCCAAGTAAACGGGTTCATGTTTTGGTAATTAAAATATCCACAAGGGAACCTTATAGGCCACAAGAGTTACTTAGCGTTGAAAGAGATAAAAACAGCACTCCCTCTCTACAACGACACCCATTGGGAAACACATATTGTGTATGTTGTTCGGATGAGTCGTTATAGGGAGGGAAAATTAAGACTTGACTTACATTCGCAAACAACTTGAATTCAGATCAGACGCCACGTAACTCGGCGTCTGATCTGGATTCAAGCTGTTTGTCACCCATCATTATAGTTATTCTATCAAAATAGCCACTTATATGTAATTTTGAGAAAACATGCAGACGACAAATTTAAACAGACGGCATTACAGCCATGAAAAGGTTGGACATAAATGGCTTGATTTTGGAACAGCGGCAATGGACATGGTAGGAAGGTGAAGAGTGTTAAAATAAGTGTAGATGGTTACCAGTATTTTATAGTTGTATTTATAGTTGTAAGTGTTGGTTCAACCTTTTGACACATTACCGACAAATACTATCTATATTGTTGTAATGACGTTTTTGACTGAGTATGCCCTGTGGCGATTGAACAATTTTGTTTTTATAGTATTTCAACCTGTTGATAGCAACAATAATATCAGTATTTGTAAACAGTTTTGTAATCGGCGTCTGAGTGGGTCCAAACTGTTTAACATTCGTATTTATGTTTCTTGACATTGGTTTAACTGTGTATTAATTGTTAATTGAACATACAGCGGAGAAGACGTTATTATTTTCCAATAAATATGCTATTGTTTCCACTGCAAACAGTTTGGAGCTTGATCAGACGCCGGGTAACCCGGCGTCTGATCTCGCCCCAAGCTGTTTACCTCTCAGATTAGAATAGATAGAAATTTCAATTAGTTGTAATTTTCTATAGTTTAGTGCATTGCGTTTATGTTTCGTTTGCATTTAATCGGGAAAGAATAACATCGTCTCCACTTTACACATCTTTCCAAAACACGGAAAATCGTGTGTTTTTACAGTGTCTGTACTAGCGGGGACTGAATTGCACAAGCAAGGACAGGGCTACAATGGAGAAAACGTTATTATTTCCCGTTAAAACGCAAACGAATCACAATGCAATAAATTGTAGAAAAATGACAATTCTGAATATTCATTTTAAACTGAGTTTGCAAACAGTTTGGAGCCTAACCAGACAACGGGTTACCCGGTGTCTGATCTGGCTCCAAACTGTTTGCAGTTGACATGGATGTTTTGAACATAAACGCGTTGATAGGGAAAGAATAACGCATTCTCCCAGATACATGTACGTGTACATGTACCTATAGTTACTCTTTGATAAAGTACGTTGCTATTTTGCAATTAGCCAGCATAGTAAGTGTTTCATCACTTTCAATCAACAACATAAGCAGTAGAATATAATTAAACCTTATTCTGCCCCGTTTTCTGCAAACAGTTTGGATCCAGATCAGACGCCGCGTAACGCGGCGTCTGGTCTTGATTCAAACTGTTTGACAACCGTTTTGAAGTTTCTTTAATTAAAAAAAACAACAATATAAAAATATTAATTGAATACTTTTTGTATACAACAGTTTTCAAAGCAGACGATATTACGGCAAGAAAAGGGTTTAGTGCACGTGACTTACCGTCTGCATGCTAAATTATTATCTGCTCTAAAATTGTCGACTGCAACAATAAATATAAACTTTAGTAGCCATTTTTGACAAGGAAAACATCGATAACAGTTTCAAATAGGTAGACTCAGCGTCTGCTCTGGATCTAAACTGTTCGCAAAACTAAGTAAAATTGGATTGTCTGTGAATGAGTTACATTGGTATCAAACATTGTTGCGTTGTTGATTTATAAGAGAATATGCGGCATTGCCATAAATTTATACAGGTTTGTGATGTTTGAATTACCTCATGATAATAATGATGGGTGAACGCGCCTACAGTGGAGAATGTGTTATTCTTTCCCAATAAACGCGTTTACGCTAAAAATATTATTTGCAGTGCAAACAGTTTGGAGCCAGATCAGACGCCGGGTAACCCGGCGTCTGATCAGGCTCCAAACTGTTTGCCACCAAGATAAAGATGAAATATCAGAATTGTCCAAAAGTTGTTCTTTTCTACGTTTTAGTGCTTTGCGTTTGCGTACGTTTGCGTTTAAACGGGAAAGAATAACAGATTCTCCACTGTATAAGGATGAACGAAATATGCCTGCAATGGAAAGAAGGCAATGTTTTGTGAATTCTAACAATTGATCACTGGAAATCTAAGTGACAAACAGTCTGGAGCCTTATCAGACGCCGAATTACGCACAGTCTGATCAGGCTCAAAACTGATTGCAACAATTGTTATAGCATACACGCGACCATTTTGAAAAAATAACGTTCTTTCCACTACATGTATACAGGTACATACGAAAAGAGTTACTTTTACATTTATCACCCTGTCCAAATTCCTGTTTTCAATGCATGTATATTGTTTGCCGTGAATGTAATCTGCCATCAACTAGGACAAGCACTTAAACAATTCATTTCGGTGTCATCCTACTGTACCGGTATATTTATGAATGCTTGAAACATATGTTTATTTAATTATTATGAAGCAAAATATGCTTAAAACTAACTAATATTACAGACAGTTTGATAATCGGTCGTTTGCTTATTCAGAACATTTTATTATTTTGACAGCCTGGCTGAGATGTAAGGATGATTATTTATAAACATTTCTCTATTGTTCAGTCAACTATTCCTGTAAATAAAACTATATAATAATAGTGCAGACATGCACGTATAATATATGTAACGAGGCGAACACACACACGTGCATAAAAGCTGCTTATTTCTCTTTCCATTCATTTTTTGTTTATTAATAAAGGAAACGCGGCATATGCTATGGATCAAAACTGTTTGTCACACGATTTTAGATTTCTCTACTTAGAAAATGTATAAATCTTATGTAAACAAATTTTGCAGACGATTATTTCGAAGCAGACGATTTCACCTCAAGAGGGTTAATATAAAACACTTTTAACCAAGCCATTGGGAATTTCTGTCCTTAACCATATCCTCCATGAAACTTCAAATGGACATTTCCATTTTCCAATTTAATCTAGTCCATGTTTGACTAGTTAGGGTTGTATTTGTCAATGTATTGCATTATAAGAAACAATGCAGACCATGGTCAGAAGGCTCCTTTTGGATACCGGTGATCTAGGTCCTCATGTTTGCCTAAGACAAGAGTTCTCTTCACACTGATTTGCAAATAATGAATAAGTATATCCCATTACTTCATAGCCTGTTTCTAGTTTTGAAGACATATAACTACACAAAGCAGGTTGAAATTACACCTTAACCCTTTGAACCCTAGTCCCGCATATAGGCGTCCTTTTCAAACAATGTACATGTGAAAAGTACACTTGTCCTGTGCAAACAGTGATGACCCAGATCAGAGGGCTCCGAAAGGAGCCCTCTGATCAGGGTCTTCACTGTTTGTCATAATTTCCAAAAATAGACAAAAACAACCCTTATATACTTGACTAAAATCGAAACTGGAATTGTCCATTTAAAGTTTCAGGGAGCAAAGAGTTAAGACGTTTTCTGCTTTACTTTCAGCCTGTTTTAAGTTAACATCTGCTAGAATAAAAAAGTATTTCTTATGATACATATCCATGACTGTAATAAACGGAATTATTTCCTTCAGTTGGGGAATAAATTAAAGGCGTCAAAAGGCGTATTTATGGGGTAATGGGATATGCGTGACTAGGTTTCAATGGGTTAACCTAGTTATCCTTACCTCAGGGCAAGAAAGGGTTGTTACCAAGCTGAGACGTCACAAGATACATGTTTCCCGTCAGGATCTACACTTTGCCCTATATATAACTCTTGGTTTTATATGGAATCGTCCTAATATATCAAACCTAGTGAGCTTATCCAGTTGGCGTCTTCAGATAAATGGATTAATCGCTTCACTACTACGACGTCATCAATTTCAAACAACTGTCGCTTTTATTTCTCAAATTTAACTTTTTCATTTTGACTAAAGAAATACAAAATTGAGTGTCAAACAGTTTGTATCCTGAACGGACACCGCGTTACGCGGCGTCTAATCAAAGTCCAAATTGTTTGCAAATACAGTGGAGAATGTGTTATTCTTTCCCAATAAACGCGTTTACGCTAAAACTTTTATTTACAATACAAACAGTTTGGAGCCAGATCAGACGCCGGGTAACCCGGCGTCTGATCAGGCTCCAAACTGTTTGCTACCAAGATAAACATGAAATATCAGAATTGACCAAAAATTGTTCTTTTCTACGTTTTAGTGCTTTGCGTTTGCGTACGTTTGCGTTTAAACGGGAAAGAATAACAGATTCTCCACTGTAACCATTGGACTCGGGGTAAGGGAGTGAGGGGGCTAAATACTAACTATTTGAAGGAAGTTTAAACTCAACTCAAATTAATATTTATTTACAAACGTCAAATAGTTAACAAATTCGTACAGTGGAGAAGACGTTATTCTTTCCAGTTTAAACGAAACTAAATGCAAACGCATTGCAATAAAATGTAGAAAATCACAGCTTCGTGATAACTCTCATTGACAAACAGGGTTCAAGGTTATAAAGCGTTTGAGCTGAGTCTGAGTGTGTTCTCAAGCATTTGATTGGTCAGATTTGAGCCTAGGCTCAAATCTGACCAAACAAATACTTGAGAACGACTTTAGACTCAACTGAAAAGCTTTTTGCAGCGAGCATATCTTTAAGGTGCTGCCTAACCTCCGCATACATGCCAAGAGGAATCCTCCTATATGGCTGCTTGAAAGGGGTATTATCTTTCAAGACAATCTATGTGTGACAATGTTAGTACAACCAAGATCATAAGTTGTTTTAGAAAATATATGATCCCATTTACCCAAAAATTACTGAGCCCTTAAATATTGGTCACCAGTTAATTTGGACCTTTCAGTCTTGATACCCAATTCCTCCAGAGGTGAAGGCTGGTCTAATTTGTGTTAACACGATTGAGAGCCTGATGCTCATCAATGGCATTGACCTCAGTGATCTGGCATATACTAGCCCTGGCTTTGCAGTCATATTACAAACTTCAACTGAAATTTTGCAATAATCATATTTTTGCAATTTGACTACTCTCGGACAAACTGAAAAAGAGGAAGCAGCAATGTTCTCTGTTACAGCTTCTGCAACAGCACTGTCAATATTTCTGCTGATGTCATTGGCTACAGCAGTCTGGTATGGCTCCACAGATATGGGTTTACGGCTACAAGCCTTAACTGTAAAATTGTCAATTTGCAAACAATCCATTGAAAGTTTCCACTCACTGGGAACACAAACTTATCAGACTTTGAAGGCCTATGCTTCAATGGCCTGATGACATTTGTGCCAATAACTATTTGACACTTTCTATTTAAATGAGTGTGTGGAACTACCAGACCAGGAAATGACATCTTAAAATCTGATAACTATGACACTGAAACAGATGTTTCAATAAATCCAAGATACTTTAACTTGGATCCATCTGCAGATGTCTAAAATATCTGTAAGTCCTGTAGAAGAGGCTTATCAGTTAAAGGGTTGTAAAAGGACTCCGAAAAAGTAGAGATCATAGAACCACTATTTATTAAAGCAATTTCCTCCAGCTCATGTAAATAAACAACTGACTCATTGGCATTGCCAATTATGTTAGATTTATGAAACTGACCCGGATCAACGCGCCTGCTTCAATATGGCCAGCTACTGAGGCATCTACCCGTTTAAAGGGGTTTCTAGTTTGCTATTTAAAACAATAATAGATCTTCCTCTGCCCCTGCCTCTAAAGTTACCCCTGTTGTTATTGTTATGTGAAGTGTGGTTATTGTTGTTGTATGATCTCGTCGTGGTCGCCATTGTAGCCAGAGTTGGCCTGTAAATAGAATATTAACCCTGATGGAGGTATATTTATTGTTGATATATAGACGAAAGGTCTGTAACAAATATATACAGAAATTATAAATACAATACATGTACTAAAACATTCTAAACAATACAAATCTCAAATCGGGCTAAATATTAAGCCGTTCTATTATATATCATGTATATAAATTGAATGCCAATTCCATTCAATAACTTACCAGCTGGTCGGATGAAATAAGCTACAAATGTCTCTTTGAAAGAGAACTGTCTTATTAGCAATAGTAAGTAATTTCAACCTTTTTCAAAGAGAGATAGAGCCAGAATGCTAGAGTAATGTGCAGAGGTCTTGCAGGTTAACTTAGGTGTCACGTGACAACCATAGAACAACTCATTCATGCATTATTTCACTCAACAAACTCACTCACTAACTCATGGACCAGTGACAAGTAAGATATACATGCAGGAATATTGAGTGATGCAAACACTATTTATAGTCTGTATCAGTAAAATATACACAATGGAGTACCGTCAAACCTAACCTTGGTTACATAAATATACTCATTACATTTGCAAAACAGTGTAGACCTGATCAGAGGGATCATATGATCTAGGTCAATACTGCTTACTTATTAAGATCAGTATTTATTAAACTACCCCGCAATCCAAGTAGACAAGTTCATGTTTTGGTAACTTAAATGATCCACAATGGAACCTAAAAACCCACAAGAGGTACTAACCGTTGAACGAGTTAATAAACACGCATCTTTTTTATACCATAAAAGCCCGTTTAAATGCACCAGTGGGCGATGCAGTCCAAAAGTGTAATTTAACCCTTTCACTCTTAACAGCACAAAAAAGCGCGTTTGCAAACAGTTTGGCTCGCGCGTTACGCGGCGTCTGATCAGGATTCAAACTGTTTGACACTTTTATTGATATGTTTTAAGTCATACAACACTGAATCTTACTTTGAAACGATCTTGCAAACAATAAAATTGAAGCAGACGACAATGAAACGTTGAAGCGGGAAAACTCTCACGATTAATTTGGCAGCAAAAGAATTAAAGGTTAACACGATTTTGCAAACACTTTGGATCGAGATGGAATGTCGCAATCTAAACTATTTGACACTATAACCAAAGCTTAATTATTGTTCTAGTTTGTTTGAAAATCAGGCCTAATTTAAGAAGAAAAATAAATACTTTGAGAGTTTGAGTGGGCGTTTACTAGGGGGGTGCGTTTAAACGGAGATATACGGTACGTACACGAGTGGTTTCTGTATGACATACAGTATGGGAGACGATACTCTTTCCTGTTTAGAACTAAACGCAAACAATATACAAGGCAATTAAAGTAGAATATGTCAGTTCCTTGAAAGTGTGTATGTCACCCAAGCTTGACTTTGGACGCATATATACTATATAGTGATTGGTATGTGCTGGTATCCTTCTGCCTATATCCATTTTGTCCGGGGTATATTTCCTATCCTATACAACATAAGCTAGAGATATTAAATTTGGTGTGCGAGTACATCTTGGGACGACAAAGTGTCCTGTAAAGTTTTCAGTTCACCGTGATCTTGAACTTGACCTTTGAGTTCCATCATAGAAAATTAGAAAAGTCTTCTCCGGAGAATATTTCATAAAAGACACCAGCAAGGGTATCAAAATTGTTGTGTGGGTTGATCTTGGAATGACAGAGTGTCCCGAAACATTTGCAGGTTGCAGTGACATTGACCTTGAACTTTGGCCTCATTTATAGAAAAATATTGTCTGGGTCATTTCTCAGTTTGCAGCATATTCCCATACAGCATCAGCATTATGGATACCACATGTAATGTTCTAGTACGGTGACGGAGTGTCGCATACTACATTGCACATGCAAGTCACTGTTCATTGACCTTGACCTTTGACCGCAACTATAGGAAACGTTTTTCTGGGGCATAATAACAATTACAAATCAGTTGTTTACCAAAGTGTGTAAGTTTGAGACGGTAGAGTGTCGCGAACCAATCATAATTCACTGCTACAGTGGAGAAGACATTATTCCTTCACAATAAAGCGTTAACGCTAAAACTATGATTTCCAGCGTAAACAGTTTGCAGCCAGATCAGCCTCCGGGTACGTCGGCGTCAGATCTGGCTACAAACTGTAAGAGTTGCCGACAAGTTGTCATTTTCTGCAATTTTATGGCAATGCGTTTTCGTTCTGTTTGCGTTTAAACGGGGAAGAATAACGTCTTCTCCACTGTATAAAGTACAGTGGAGAAGACGTTATTCGTCACCTTTGACCTTAATAAAAGCACAAACGTGTCGAGGGAGTACAGTGCTACCTCATTTAAACGGTCTTCCCAACAACGCCTCCCTCCTTACAACGACGTTTACCGCAGTTCCCCCAAAAAGACATTTTGTACACCTTTTCATTGCTGCAATACCGTCTGCTTAAATGTGTCGTCTGCTTTTTTTCTCAAAGTTAAATATAATTGGACATTTTGATAGACTAAATATAATGACCAGTGACAAACAACTTTAATCCAGACGCGTTACGCGGCGTCTGATCTGCATTCAAGCTGCTTGCAAATGTATGCCAATTCTTAATTTTCCCTCTCTTTAACGACTCCCTCCAAACAACACACACAATATGTGACTCCCACTTGGTGTCGTTGTAGAGAGGGAGCACTATTTTCCTAAACCACATTAGCTAGGTTTACCAAACTTTGTGTGTCAGTACATTGTACATCTTGGGACTGTGAAGTGTCGCGCTCTATATTCTCAGGTCACCGTGACCTTGACATTTGACCCTATAGCTATAGAAAATATTTTTAAGATAATTTTATATGACAGGTCAGCTAGGGATACAAAACCTTGTGTGAGATTACATCTCAGGGTGACAGAGTGCCACATACCAATTTCAGGTACCTTGTAACATTGATCTTGGCATTTATCATTGACTTCAATTGTAGAAAAGGCTTGTGACCTGAGCAAATTTCCAAATCCAACATATTGTGTGAATATTATATTTGAATGGAAGAGTGTCGTGTACACTGACCTTGACCGCGACATTAAACTCAATTTTAGTATAGGCTTGTACGGATCATACGAATTATGTCATATACCACATCAGCTAGGGGTACCTAATCTAGCATATGAACACATTTAAAAAATATTCTATTTTCCATAAACATGTAGATCTACATGTTATGTATACCTGAAAATGAGGTTGGATCACAAATTCTGTATAACAACATTAGTTTTGAACCTACATGTACCCTTACATTCTATACAAACAAAAGATGAACAACGACTTTTTTCTATGTAAGTTGTACATCATTGTAGATGATTATAGATAGGATTGTTAAAGAGAAAAGGAACACTAAATACAATGCCACCTTGATGCGACCATGACCTCTAAATGACCTTGATATCTGTCAGGCAAGACCAAATTTGTACTAAGCTGAAGAGCTTCGTCTGATCAGGATCCAAACTGTCTGTAAACGCGCTTTAAGCGTCATTTAGAGCGAAAGGGTTAAGGGATAAAATTCAAAACTTTTATTTGCAGGTTAAAGGGTTATGTGCAATATATTTATGTATCTTTGGGTGATCCGGGGACAGTCAAATCAAGTAGAAGCACAGAAAAGAGAGTAATAAATGAACTACAGTGATTAATTATTCTGAAAGAAATACTCTTGACGTTAAGAGAGACACCCCATGGTACACTTGATTTCTAATAGTAGTATAGTTACGTCCCCTACCCTTTACTTACAATTCATTGACGTGCCAGGTTTGATAACAGTTGCAACTAAACTGCGAACAGTTTGGATATAGATCAATACACGGTGTCTAATCAGAACACTCATAATTTGGATCCAGATCAATACACAGTGCCCAATCAGAATCCACAAAGTCTAACATTCATATCATTATTAATAGTCGAAATAATGTAAGTGTTAACAATATTTTACAAGCAGACACTTTTTTATGTATTTTTAGAATGAATGCAAGATATTAAACACCCGGTATAAAAATTAAGTTACGCTAAAGATCTCGTTTACTCGTAATGCACCGGTAACTGGTATACACCGGTATTAGGGTGATTAAGCATCACACTAAAACGAAGAAAAATACAACTTTCCGACAATTCTGACTTATCATGTAAGTCTGAGTGGCAAACAGTTTGGAGCCTGATCAGACGCCGGGTTACCCGGCGTCTGATCAGGCTCCAAAATGTTTGCATTGGAAATAATAGTATTAGCGTATACGCGTTTATTGGGAAATAATAACGTTTTCTCCACTGTATTAGGGTGATTAAACATAAACTCTTACTGGAAACGAGTGTCCAGAACAAGGCGTCCAATGTCACTGAAATGCATTTTGTTATTTCATACAGACCTCAAATAGAGGTCTTAATAGAGGGGTTCTACTGTTTTTAAATGTAATCTACTCGAACAGTTTTATTCTGAAATTCTGACTTTAAATAACCCACTACTCCGTAGATATTCGTTTTAACGCATTTAATTTATTCCTCCACTGAAGAAAATAGTTCCAATTTATACAATCATGTAGGTTCTATATGTAAGGTAAGAAAAACGTTTCTCCATTCTATCAGATGGTAGCTTTCTTTTTTAAGTAGGCTGAAAGTAAAGCACAATACGCCTTCAACCTGCTTCAACCTTCTTCAACCTGCTTTAAGTGGTCCATCATTTATGAATACTTAGAGTAACGAACAGATTGGCACCTGATTATGACCCACAGTTTGTGGGGCCTAATCTGGCTCCAAATTGTTTGTAAATGTCTTGAGGGCTCGGAAAAAATAATATGCCAGTATTTTAAGAAATATGTGTTTTGTATACACCTATTTTGTACAGTGGAGAAAACGCTATTCTATCACAATAAACGCGTTTATGCTTAAAACTATGATGTCCAATGCAAACAGTTTGGAGCCAGATCAGACGCCGGTTAATCCGGCGCCTTGCGAGGCTCTAAACTGATTGCCACTCAGGTTACAAAGAATCGTCCTAATTTTCAATTTATTGCCATGTTACATTTTAGTGTTTTGCATATATAAATGCGTTACGTTTCATTTAAACGGGAAAGAATACAGTGGAAAAACCGTTGTTCTTTTCCAATAAACGCGTTTACGTTAAAACTATTATTTCCAAATGCAAGCAGTTTGGTGTCACGGTGTAACGTCTTCTCCACTGTAAGACTAAAAATAATTAATGATAATTTTATCATATTATTCAAAATGTTATACTCTTATATTACTGAAAAAGACATGCTACAATTGTATTATAACAAATTGTGTAGGCATTAGAGACGTGGACTTAGCAATGTCTTCATTATTTACACACATCGTTCAACCCATTTACAGTGGAGAAAACGTTATTATTTCCCAATAAACGCGTTTACGCTAAAACTATAATTTCCCATACAAACAGTTTTGAGCCAGATCAGACGCCGGGTAACCCGGCGTCTGATCAGGCTCCAAACTGTTTGCCACCAAGATAAACATGAATTATCAGAATTGTCCAAAAGTTGTACTTTTCTACGTTTTAGTGCTTTGCGTTTGCGTACGTTTGCGTTTATACGGGAAAGAATAACAGATTCTCCACTGTATGATAGTTCCACTTTATAAAGACATGACTATGCACTTAATATGACTAAGTCATAATACATTGACGCTTACTTTGAAACGATCTTGCAAACAACAAAGTTGAAGCAGGTTACAATGAAACGGTGAAGGGGTAAAACCTCACGATTAATTGGCGGCGAAATAGTTAAACGTGACTCTATTCGGGTTAAATCCAACAAGCCAATGGGTTTAAAAAAGATTTTATCAAGATTTCGCCACACAATAATATACACTCCACATTTGAAAGAATCAACAATGGCCCAACTGCCATTAAACTGTTTGCTTAGAAGGTGTGGTAAGTAATTCATTTAAATAACAAAATACTCAAGTAAGCAGCTATATATGGATAGCACGATGCAATAGTCAGACATAAATGGGATAAACTGTTAATCCTTTCCCTCTTAGAAGCGCCGTTTAGCGCATTCAGTTTATTCCTCCGCTGAAGAAAATAGTTCCAATTTATACTGTCATAAATATGTATCATAAGGAATAATTTCTTTATTCTAGCAGATAGAAGCTTAAAGCAAGCTGAAAGTAAAGTAGAATACACATTAAGGCGCATTCTGCTTTACTTTCAACCTGCTTAAAGAAGTCACCTATTTTCAAAACTAGAAACAGGCTATGGGGTAAAGGGTTATAGTGTACAGTGCTCATTCCCTTCAACGGCCCTCCGAACAACGATTCCCTGCCTACCACTGTTCCCCAAACAAGACATTAATGTCTTACTTTTTCAGTGCTGCAATATCGTCTGCTTAAAATTATCATCAGCTGTTTTTCTAAAAGTTACATATTAGCGGACATTTTGACAGAAAAATTATAATGACGAGTGACAAACAGCTTGAATCCAGATCAGACGCCGCGTTACGCGGCGTCCGGTCTGGATTCAAGCTGTTTGCAAATGAAAGCCAAATATTGGTTTTCCCTTCCTATAACATCTCTCTCCCAACAACACACACACACAATATGTGTCTCCCACTCAAGGTGTTGTTGTTGAGAGGGAGCACTTAAAAGTGTACAGTGGAGAAAACGTTATTCTTTCCCAATAAACGCGTTTACGCTAAAACTCTAATTTCTCATACAAACATTTTTGAGCCAGATCAGACGCCGGGTAACCCGGCGTCTGATCGGGCTCCAAAATGTTTGCCACCACGATAAACAAGAATTATCAGAATTGTCCAAAAGTTGTTCTTTTCTACGTTTTAGTGCTTTGCGTTTGCGTACGTTTGCGTTTAAACGGGAAAGAATAACAGATTCCCTACTGTATTTTGTAAGTTGTAAGTTGTACAGTGAGATGTCTTCGACCCAAACATAATACCTATGACTGGTAAAATAAACATCAAAATTAAAACATTATAATGATAACGAAGCCAAAAATAATAACCTCTCCCTGCAAAACAACAAAAACAAATACATGTAGATTAAATTCATGATTCAATAAAAGAGTGACATGCCTAAATACGAACATTAAACGTGACACTATTTCTGGATGACTCACGGGCTGTGACACATATCTTTTTATAGATTTATAAAATAAACCATTCTACTGTTATAAGCGAATATTGACGCCTTTTTTAAAACACTGTAGACCTACATCAGACAACTCCTGCAGAAATTGATCAGTATCTGCACCGTTTATGTGATAAAACTTGTACATTTAATGAACCTATTGTTCTGTAAACCCTCACTATTACGACTACTGAAAATTAGTTTAAAAGAAGGCAGTAAAAACTTTCTACTATGATCACAACATGTAATGAAAACAGCAAAGTTTTAAGAAGGTGGCTCCTTATATTAAGGTGACTGTAAAGCAAAAAGCTCCTACAGGAGAGTCTTATACATGTATGGCAAATATACTCTTCAATGGTACACTGTTTGTAGATGACGAGTATAAATACTCATCGTTAGGGTTGAATGTGTTAACCCTTTACCCAATGGCCTGTTTATAACATTTAAGACAGGTGATCACTTAAATCAGGTTGAAAGTAAAGCAGAATGTGCCTTAAGGCACATTCTGCTTTACTTCCAGCCTGATTTAAACTAACATCTGCTAGGCTATATAAAATATGTGTTATGGTAAATGTTCATGAGAGTAAACTGGAACTATTTTCTTCAGCGGAGGAATAAATTAAATACGCTAAAAGTCGCTTCTATGGGGTAAAGGGTTAAGACAACTTACAGTGGAGAATCTGTTATTCTTTCCCAATAAACGCGTTTACGCTAAAACTATCATTTCTTTTGCAAACAGTTTGGAGCCAGATCATACGCCGGGTAACCCGGCGTCTGATCAGGCTCCAAACTGTTTGCCACCATGATAAACATGAAATATCAGAATTGTCCAAAAATTGTTCTTTTCTACGTTTTAGTGCTTTGCGTTTGCGTACGTTTGCGTTTAAACGGGAAAGAATAACAGATTCTCCACCGTACCCTCCGCCGCCATATTGTCGTCTGTATCAATATTGTTGTCTGCAATATAGTTTCTCATATTCTGCTTTATTCAGTTTATCTTGCATTTAGCAACCACCTACCTTAAATGCCTCAAGAGTTAGCTCATTAGGTTGTCGTAATATAAACGTTTTACTGATTAATCCAAACAGTTTGGATTATGAACTTTATCCACAAGATTTGCAAATTCCAGCGTTGCTAAAAGAGCACATTACATGCAAGGGAGCTCACTCATAAAAACTAACATTTTGGTCTGAAGGGAAGTAACTGTTGATCTTTTAGTTTTACTAACTTTGGATGTGCTACTAAATGAGGCTTGTTCGCTGCCTCAGGCTATTTAAAGTCTTCTTCATAAATCTGAATTAAGCTATCTGTTTCATCTGCATTCGAATTGTTAAAACGTTTTTGAGTGCCCCGGTAATAAAATAAACTGCTGCTACAATGGACGTTATTCTTCCCCGTTTAAACGAAACAAAACTAAATGCAAACGCATTACAACAAAATGTAGTAAGTATCAGTTTCTAGAAAATATTTGGTACTTTTTTACTCTGAGTGGCAAACAGTTTGGAGTCTGATCAGACGCCGGGTTACCCGGCGTCTGATCTGGCTCCAAACTGTTTGCAATGGAAATAACTGTTTTAGAATAAACGCGTTTATTAGGATAGAATAACATCTCCGCTGTATACGAATCATTAGGGTGAAACGCCATTGATGATGTAAAACAAGGTGAAAGCTTATCAAGATGGGTGACTCCCTATTCAGAGGAAACGACGCTACACTTTCCCGTTTCAACTACATGTATACACAAACGCACTGCAATAAAATGTAGTTAATGACAACTTTTTTAAAATGTAGATAACATATCTCTATCTGATTTACAGACTGTACAAACAGTTTTGAGCCTGACCAGACGCCGGATAACCCGGATTTTTCTATATTCTAGCCGTGAGATCGTTGCTTAAAGCAAGCTAAAAGTAAAGATGAATGCTCCTTAATGATTATAATGTTTTACTTTCAATCTGCTTGAAGTGGTCACCTGCCATCCCAATTATGGAGTAAAACTTTCAGCACTTAAATGATCGTAGTCCATTTATGTCTGGATATTGCAAATAATTCTCCATATCGATATGTGTTTTCTAGAAGGTTTCATTACATAGACTTTCAGGGTGATCTAAAGACTCTGCAGCATTTGACCATGCGTACAACATAATTATTTCACATGAAATATCAAACAGTGAAGACCCTGGTGTGACGTCGCACATTGTGACGTATCATCGGGGTCTACATGTTTGGTCAATGTCTAATCTGGTGTAAAATAAGCTTTAAATGTGTGTCTATCTATGCAGCGGAGCGCCCTTTAACGCAACATTACTCTTTTGATGTACATTTATGTTTCACCTGCAGGAGTTGGCAAACAAGGCAGACATCCGATGGGTATAGACGTTATTTTCCCCGTATAACCCGTTCACGGCCATTATGACGTAATAACTCACCCTACACAGTCACTACCATATTGTCGTCTGCTTACTTTTTTTCGTCTGCTTTTACTGGTTCAATTTGGAATTGGTTATTTTTCTACTAAGGAAACATTGATATGAATATCAAACAGGTTGAAGCCTGATCAGACGCCGCGTTACGCGGCGTCTGATCAGGATCCCAAACAGAGTGCAAAATGTCAGTGGTGTGCGTAATGGCAGTAAAAGTGTGGAACGAAACTAAACCCATACAGTGGAGAATCTGTTATTCTTTCCCGTTTAAACGCAAACGTACGCAAACGCAAAGCACTAAAACGTAGAAAAGAACAATTTTTGGACAATTCTGATATTTCATGTTTATCATGGTGGCAAACAGTTTGGAGCCTAATCAGACGCCGGGTTACCCGGCGTCTGATCTGGCTCCAAACTGTTTGCACTGCAAATAATAGTTTTAGCGTAAACGCGTTTATTGGGATTGAAAATAGGTGACAATATAAAGCAAGTTGAAAGTGAAGCTAAATGCGCATTAGGGCCTATTTTGGCTATAATTAAACGTTCAGTCTGTTTTAATAATAATAATAATAAATAATAATAATAAAGACTTTATTTAACGAGAGAGCTCATTTGATATAAAGTAATCTTCCATGAGGCCCTCAACATATCTACAAGTACATAAATCATATATGGTTAACAACAATATAACACAATCAATACCAACTAGAAACGATATCTTAACAATTTGAATCAATATCGGTCCTTTACCAAATTTAATAGTGTACCTGTTAAAAGCACACCTGTCCCATGCAAACAGTGAAGACCCATATCAAAGGGCTCCTAAAGGAGTCCTCTGATCAGGGTATGTACTGTCTGTCATTTAACAATATGCATGTGTATTGACAAACATACATCTGCTAGAATATCGAAACCATTTCGCATAATACATAATCAAATTGCATGTTTGATGGTGCATTTTTCTGTCGGTATAACACAGTGACATAGCCATGAGACGCGTCACGTGACGCAGCTGACGTTGATTTAATAATTCACATAAACTACCGAAGCGTGACATAGGAACACTATCCTATCTCTTACGCATATAAACTGACATGAATATATTATCTCCCTTATAAAACTGGGCGCCATTTTACATACATTTTCCAACAGTATAGATCCACATCGGACGCATTTTGATTCAGTCTCTGATATAGATCTCAACTGTTTCAAAATCATATTGATTCTGGTTTAGTTTTGAAAAAATAAAATAAAAGTTTGATAAAAAATATTGCAGACGACAATTTTTATAGCAAACGAAACTATAGCTCTAAGGTTTAACCTTCTGCGCGCTGTTTGGGAATTTAAGCTTTATGTTACAAACAGTTTGGATTTAGATGAGACGCCGAGTTACTCGGCGTCTTATCTGAACCTAAACTGTTTGGCGTACTGATATTATTTGTTAAGAGAAATTTTAGGTAAAGTAATATTTAATTATGCTGCAGACGACAATGGTTGAAGACGAAACCTATCCTGCGTGACTAAGGACTATAAGGCACGGTTGGCTTTGTAGAGTGCGAGGCAGACCGAGGTATAGGTGAAAAACATATGTAGTATTTACCTTATACGAGCACAGGTAAATAGTCTACCTTGCTTAAGTCTTAACTAGGACCCGGATTTGTTATTGTATGTTAACTATATTTACTTAACCGTTTTCAAAATCGGAGATAAGCAATTGTATAAATGTGTTTATACACCATTGTACGGAGTTGTTGAAATGCCTTTCGTTACGTAATGCGAGGGATTTTTTCCGTCACGGATTTTGGCGTAAGTCGAGGATTACTAACTCGTTACTGATTCTCACTGTTAGTAGGGAAGTTCAAAACAAGTCGGTTAGGACTTAATGCTTCCTGATTTGAAAACGTTAAAGACGCCATGTTGATTCCTAGCGGAACATAATCTTGATGGAGTTTTAAAATGACGCCACCGCCAAAAGGATACTTATGCCTCACGCTGGTAGTGTTGGCGATAAGCCTCGCCTCTGGATCCAGCGGTCACCAGTCCGAATCATGCGCTTACCGGAAGTGGACGAAAGAAGGGTCTGTGAGGCTTCTCGTGATGGCGGGATTGCACGAGAATGCAGACGGACGGTGTGGTGAGTTGTCAAAGACTGTGGTTCCACTGGTAGCTGCGTTAGACTGGATGGTAGGGAAGCTGAATGGAGACCCGACTGGCACGGCCTCATTCATGCCAGGCGTCACAATAGGTAAGTGGTAGGGACCTGGGGTTGGCAGACCCTGATAAGAGGAGTCCTTAACTCATTCACCCCTAAAACTTTTAATAGCATATTCCAATTTCAAAATCAGTCTAGTCCATTTTTGACTATTTAGGGTTGATTTTATCAATATATTTCAAAATTACAAACAGTGTAGACCCTCTGGTAAGGGTCTACACTGTTTGCATGGGACAAGTGAAATCTTTACAGGTACACCGTTCGTTGATGACGAATATACTCGTCGCTAGGGTTGAATGCGTGTAGGACCTCTCTGATCTTTGTCTACCCTCTTTGCTGTATATGAATAGTATACTCGTCTCTGGCGTTGACTATGTTAAAAAGAACAAAATTGACTTCAGCATAATATAGTTTACTAATTAATGCCTATTGTCGACAAAATAGATTTTAGCAAACAGTGTAGACCCTTATAAGACGCCGCGTAACTGTTTATAGAGGAGCAAGGCACTGTCTTTAGATCATCCTTGTATATCTTGAATGAATTCTTCAGTCACGTGCATAGGAGGAGATGATACGTTGAATTATACAGGCATACATTTACTTTAATGTGAATTTTTATCATTATTATTTTAATAATTATAATATATTTCGTTTAATCTGAGTCTGAACACCAAACCATGTTGAGCTTGATGAGACTCCAACGTGGTTGGCGTCTTTTCTGACTCCAAACTGTTCAGAGCAGAATTAATTCGCTCGTAAAGTTAAAAGAGGTATATGCATGTACCGTTACTCGATTCTGCTTTACTTTCGACATGCTTTAAGTGGTCGCTTGTCTTCGAAACTAGACTTGAAAATGCATAGGGTACAGGGTTCAGAAAGACAAAGAAAAACCGTGATGCCACAGTATAATCATTTTTCAAAACTGACGTCTGCTTTACATTTCATATTGGCTATCAAGTTTGCTAATATGACGGAATGATTTTAAAACATTTAAGATCCAGATCAAACACCATATTACACGACGTCTGAATCTGGATCCAAACTAATTATAGATGTCAGTCGATGCGATAACTAAATTACCCTAGAGACGAGTAGACAATGTACCAGTGAAGAGTACAATTGTCATATGCAGACAATGGCTCTTAAAAGAGGGTCTGCACTGCGTGCCATTTTGCAATTACCACATAGTCAAAGATGGTCTAGTATTTATTGAAAACTAGAATTGTCCATGTGAAGTTTCAGAGGTGAATGAGTTAATGTTTATCATAGATTGACGATAAATCAATATTGTTTTGTACGGATCGAATCAAATTGCTCCCTCTAGAATAAATTCCTATTCTGATAGCACAATGGTTAACAATTTTCGCTGCTATATAGGCGACTTTACAGTCTAACTTGAAAACATTTTGGATCCTGATCAGACACCACGTAACGCGGCGTCTGACCAGGATCCAAACTGTTTGACACTCGTATCAAAAGTTATTCAGTCAGAACTAAAAACAATATATGACGTTTGCATTAAAAATGCAGACGGCAAATCTTAACAGACGATATTTTGTCTGCATGAAAAAGAAATGGAACGGTTGTTTTATTTCACGGTGTAGGGGTTAACCCACTTAATTTTGCTTGAATACTGCATTGACCTCTCCCTATGTATACTTGCAGGAAGATTTCACTGTAGATATATAAGGGTGATCTAAAGACACTGCAGTGCTTGTCTATACAGAAAAATATTGCATATGATATAGCAAACAGTGCAAACGCTGATGAGACGCGGCGTCTCATCCGGGTCTACACTGTTTGTCACTCCTAACTTCATTTTAATATCTCTTAAGTCAAAATACCTAAATTTTAAATTTGAGAAATAAAACAAGATAATTGTTTAAAATTGATGACGTCATGGCAGTGAAAGAGCTCTTGACAAATTTGACAGTAAATTTTGGCTATGCATGTGAAAACTAAATTTGATAATGTTAGCTGGCACACTTGATATCTGATGTTTAATCATCTACGAGTATTTTGTAACTTGAAGCAACATTAAAACGGATGTACATGTATGTACAGTGGAGAATCTGTTATTCTTTCCCAATAAACGCGTTTACGCTAAAACTATTATTTACAGTGCAAACAGTTTGGAGCCAGATCAGACGCCGGGTAACCCGGCGTCTGATCAGGCTCCAAACTGTTTGCCACCAAGATAAACATGAATTATCAGAATTGTCCAAAAGTTGTACTTTTCTACGTTTTAGTGCTTTGCGTTTGCGTACGTTTGCGTTTAAACGGGAAAGAATAACAGATTCTCCACTGTATCTTTGTTAGAAACCGCTTTCACATCATTTCCTAACTTCATCCTGAATTTGTCATAGAACATCATCATGCCCTCATTAATGTTTTGGCGGTTATTATGACACGCGCTGGAACAGGATATGTGGATATTTTGATTACGTCACGTGACAAGCATAATTGTGTGACACTTTCTATACTGATGTTATCGTCATTATACGATGAACAAGGACCTCTAGATCAGAACAGAATCTAGCACTCAGTTCATCAAAGCGTGACTGAGGTGGACTTAACGCTTTACTCAATAGTCTATGTTTCTAATTTTGAAATTATGGTGACCGCTTAAAGTAAGTTGTTGGTAAAGCAACATGTGCCTTAAGGCGCACTCTGCCTTACTTTCAGTCTGATTTAAGCTATTTTCTGCTTAAATACAGAAATTATTTCTTTTGATACAATTTCATGACTGTATAAATTTGGAAATTGTTTCGTTTGATGATTAAGTAGTAGGCGTATAACGCTTAACAGCAGTTGGATACAGATCAGACGCTGTATAACTCGATAGCTGATCAAGATCTAATCATATATAACAGTTTCAAGTTTTATTATTCTCTCAGAATACTAAGTATTATACGAGGCAACTATAATTGTACTGAAAAAACACATTAAAGGTCAGGCTGAACAGTGGTACAGTGGAGAATCTGTTATTCTTTCCCAATAAACGCGTTTACGCTAAAACTATTATTTCAATTACAAACAGTTTGGAGCCAGATCAGACGCCGGGTAACCCGGCGTCTGATCAGGCTCCAAACTGTTTGCCACCAAGATAAAAATGAATTATTAGAATTGTCCAAAAGTTGTTCTTTTCTACGTTTTAGGGCTTTGCGTTTGCGTACGTTTGCGTTTAAACGGGAAAGAATAACAGATTCTCCACTGTACATGTAATATAGCGAGAGAATGTGCTAAATTTTAAAAACAAAACTTAGAACAGTCTCTTATTATTCAGTACCGGACTGTCTGGTCAAGATCAAAGCTGTTCGACACTCTTATCAAGAATTTTGTTGGCTTTTTTTACATTAAAATGTCAAACATTCTAAACTTAAGTAAATAATCGTAATATATTTATTATCGGCGTCTCATCAGAAGTTAAACTATTTGACACTGGCACGGATGATTGATATAGTTCATAAAAACATTCATAATACATTCACAATGAATTTGAAAGCTTTATAAAACGATAGTCCCAAAGATTGTGATACTAGCTGAAGCAGGACATAGCTTAAAACACTTTACTTCTTATGACGAATTTTATTTTAAAAGGAGAATACGTTATTCTTTCCTAATAAATGCACTTGTGCTTAAAAAACTATGTCCAATTGAAAACAGTTTGATGCCAGTAACTTGGCGTCTGATTAGGTCCAAAGCAATTTGCCATTAAATATTTTTATACTTTAAACATGGCCAGCGCCATTAAGAAACTGTGATTTTCTATTACGGTTAGTGTGTTTGGTTTTTTGTACAGTCGACTGAGCGGTCATTCGGACTGAAAGTAGACTAAAAATTGGTTTACAGTAGAACCTCTCTATAACGGCCACCAACTTGTGTAAATTATTAATTGTTTACTGCAGTTGGACTGCTTAAAGCAAGGTGACAATAAAACAGAAAGCTCCTATAGGAGCTTTCTGTTTTACTGTCACTTTGCTTTAAGCTGCCACCTGTCTTTTAAACAATCTATAAGCCGTCATTTTAGTGGTCGTTATAGAGAGGTTTTACTGTATTACTTTTTTCTTTCTTTCTTTCTTTTTTTTTGGGGGGGGGGGGGGTATTGGTGCATTTCATTTGTATTTTGCTTTGTTTAAAGGGGAAGGAATAACGTCTTCTTTACGACATAAGTGCAGTAAAACCTCTCTATTACGGCCATTAACACGAATGCTAATTGACTATATACAAGACAGGTGACGACTCAAAGCAATGTTACAGTAAAACAGAAAACTCCTAAATACTTTCTCTTACTGTCACCTTGCTTTAAGCAGTCACTTGTCGTAAGCACCTATATATATATTTGACTTAATTAAGTGGTCGTAATAGAGAGGTTTTACTGTAAATTATATGAATTACTGTTTACGTGTTGTAATATAAAACACGTGAGTGAATCTAGTCGTTTATTTAAGACGATGTACTTTTATCAACTATTAATACGTAGACACTCATTCAAAACCAGTCAGTGAATTAACCCTTTCATGATCAAATTTATCGTGAGGGCTTTACCCCTTCACCGCCATATTGTCGTCTGCTTTAATAGTGTTGTCTGCAAGATCGTTTTAAAGTTAGATTTAAGGCAGTATAACTGACGGAATTTCAAAACAAGTGACAAGCAGTTTTGATCAAAACTGTTTGCAAATGCGCTAAATATGGTGTCATTGAGAGTGGTAGGGTTATAGTAGATATCGATGCACCGGTTCCTCCCTGAAACTTCAAATTAACAATCTCTGTTTCCATTCAAGTCTAGACCATTTTGACGATTAAGGGTTGTTTTTAAGATATATTTTAAACTTAGCAAACCCTAACCAGATGACTGTAGGAACCCTCTGATCTGTGTCTACACTGTTTTCATAGGACACGTGTACTCTTCGCGTGAACTCTTAACATGTACACCGTTTGTAATTAACGCATATACAGTGGAGAATCTGTTATTCTTTCCCGTTTAAACGCAAACGTACGCAAACGCAAAACACTAAAACGTAGAAAAGAACAACTTTTGGACAATTCTGATAAATCTTGTGTATCTTGGTGGCAAACAGTTTGGAGCCTGATCAGACGCCGGGTTACCCGGCGTCTGATCTGGCTCCAAACTGTTTGCACTGCAAATAATAGTTTTAGCGTAAACGCGTTTATTGGGAAAGAATAACACATTCTCCACTGTACTCGTCATCAGGGACCAAAGGGTTAATCACTGAAGGAACACTTTAATACAGAATTATTTAACCCGTTCACTCTCAATGATGTCATAAAGCGCATTTGCCACTAGTTTTGACAGACGCCGCGAAAAATTAAGGAAAGTACATTTTAGTTTAAACATATTTATTTGAACTAACCAACATGATTTAAAGTACATACAAAATTAACCATGTAAGGGATATAGGAATACATGTATACATTTTAAAGCATGCATAGTTAAAGGGTCTATTATTACTCTTCATTTTAAACACGTGTTAAGCGACAAATGGTTAACGATGTATATAGTGTAGGGGTATTTCACTCTTTGCACGCTACCGGCAGACAATGAAGTTTAGCTCCAATTGTGACGTCGGGTAAATCGGCGTCACAACTTGATCAAAACTGTTTATCATTCTCACTTTAGTTTGAACAGAAATTACAGAAAAATCTCTAGAAACTGGAATAGTAGCACGCGACAATTGTTGATGACAACAGCATTACTGACATAAAGTGTCCAGAGAGTCAACGCCATGCGGCTAGCTAAAGAAATACAAACAGAGATTTCCGCCTCACTTTTGTCCATTAATTGTTTAAAGCTGAACAGAAAACAGCTTGATCAGACGCCGACTTACCCGGCGCCTCTGATGTAGCTCCAAACTGTTTACAATGGTTATTTTTGTGCATGTACAAATGAAGCACATGCGTTTTTATTTGGAAAAAATTACATTTTCCCACTGTATGAAACAAGGAAGTTTTTTTGAGGAAACATTTTGTCGGGGTGCCGCAGAAATAAAACTCTTCAGTGAAGTTTTCACAAAAGTTTCAATAGAGCGAAACATATCATGCTGAGTTTATAGAAACGTTGAGATTTGTATAACAGGTAGAGACCGGATATTAAAATCAAGTAAAAGATTCGAAATGTTAAAGGGGCAGTACATAGTAAGATACTAAAATATTCGAATTAGCCCCAACTTCCTTGCTTCTATGTATAGAGTAGATTCTACTTTAATGTGAGCCTTTAAATGATTACAATGTATTATGGTGTGGATAAATAGCAGTGAAACTCTTGAAAAGTCCCCTTTTTAACCCATTTATGCCCACGATCCCATATATGGGACATGGGCAAACAGTGTAGACGCTGATCAGACGCCGCATTATGCGGCGTCTGATCAGAGTCTACACTGTTTGCTGATAGGAATTTCAATATAAAACAAAATGAAAATGAAAATTTTGACCAGGCATCCCTTTGATAAAAAATGGACTAATCCAATATAAAACATGGAATAATCCACTGGGTACAAATGTATAAATGGGTTAACGACGTTTCCTGCTGTCAACAAAGGTAGACATTAACAAACAGTGTAGATAATGATGAAACACCGCGTTATTATATTATGAAATGGTCCGATGTATAGATAAACACGACAGTGTCTTATGGTCATCTTTGTATATTTATAATGAAATATTCCAGTACGCACATAGAGAGAGTTTATTGCAATGTCAAGGCATAAATTGGTTAAAATCGTCCTAACGCAAAATGTCATCAAGAAGTCACTGATATCGCGATAATTGAAAAGAAAGGCATGTACTATGTTAGGAATAGGTACAGTGGGAAATATGTTTTTATTTCCTCCCTGAAACTCCAAATGGACAATTCCAGTTCCCAATTTAGTTTAGTCTATTTTTACTACTACATGTACATGTAGAATTTAGAGTTGTTTTTGTTGATGTATTGTAATGTGATAAACAGTGCAGCCCCTGATCAGAGATCCCATAAGGAGCCATCTGAACTAGGTCTTCATTGTTTGCATAGGACAAGTGTAATCTTCAATGGTTCACTGTTGGCAAATGACGCATATTTGCGTGACTAGGGTACAAAGGGTTAAACGAAACTATAAACGCATGGCTATAAACGATAGGAAATGACGTCACAGGTTATTAAAAAATAGTGACGAGTCATCTTTGTCTGGGTGGTAATCAGTTTAGAGCCTGATTAAGCCATTTGTGCCCACGATCCCATATATGGGACATAGGCAAACAGTGTAGACTCTGATCAGACGCCGCATTATGCGGCGTCTGATCAGAGTCTACACTGTTTGCTGATAGGAATTTCAGTATAAAACAAAATGAAAATGAAAATTTTGACCAGGCATCCCTTTGATAAAAAATGGACTAATCCAATATATAAACATGGAAGAATCCACTGGGTATAAATGGGTTAAACGCATTTCAGTTTCATTTTATTGCATTTCGTTTGAATTTCGTTCGTCAAAGGGGGAAGAATAACGTCAATACCCACCCCCCTTTTTTCACACTGAAACCGTAAATAATGTACATTATACACTTATAGGCGTAACAACATTGTTTTCCCCTCTGGGCCCTGCATTTTCTTGGTCCAAAAGATAAAAAGGCTTTCACAAACTTCTGTTAGACAAGTATCCCCAGAGATAAAACTAACTGTGTTGTCATTATCATAACCACCAATATCATCCTTATTTTTGCAAACATGTATTGGAAAATAGATATTGTAAGCAAATAAGTTATTTAAACGTCACATTATTTTTAGCGTTAAAGTATATGTTTCATTTTGCATTTTTCGTGAAAATAAATATACACCTAACCGCGTTAAGTACTGTCTTATTCAGACCTACAACGAAGGAAGATAGTACATGTATTCATTCCTGTTTCAACTGAAACTAAAATACTGTAATACTCTGACCAGAGTCTACACTGTTTGTCATTTTGAAATATATTGTTAAAATCAACCATAAATAGCTAAACATGGACTAGATTTAATTGAAATTGGAATTGTCCATTAAAAGCTTCAGGGGTGAATGAGTTAACTGCTTTGGTATTCTTATTTATTGATAAAAGTAATAGGGGTTCAGGGTAAGTAGCCAGTCAAAGACGTGGCGACTGGTCTTGACATCAACATGCATCTTTTTTATGAAGCTGTATTGTATACGTAATTTGGCAGTTTATACCAACCTCAGATACAAAAATCTGAGATGACAACGGTGCTTGGTCTGTTCAATGTTGCAATACTACATGTTTAACCCTTTCCCCCATAGAAGCGACTTTTAGCGTATTTAATTTATTCCTTCATTGAAGAAAATAGTTCCAGTTTATACCCTCATGAACAATTACCATAACAAATATTTTTATATAGCCTAGCAGATGGTAGTTTAAAGCAGGATGAAAGTAAAGCAAAATGTGCATTAAGGCACATTCTGCTTTACTTTCAACCTGCTTTAAGTGATAACCTGTATTTAATGTTAAAAACGGGTTAAGACAGGTTTTGTCATTGCATGGCTCAAATATTTAGGACATGTTATTGTTTTTATTTTTTGTAATAATATGTAAATTACGCAGTACGTAATGCATAACAGTAGACATTTATCCGTGTGTCAGTCACAGTGGAGAATGCGTTATTCTTTTCCGTCCCATTATCCCATAGCCTATTTCCAGTTTTTAAAAAAAAACAAGCTACTACTTGGCCATGTTGAAAGTAAAGCAGAATGTGCCTTAAGGCGCATTCTGCTTTACTTTCAGTCCGCTTTAAGCAAAATTCTGCTAGAATTTGGAAAATATTTCTTAAGGTACATAATATTATTCTTAATTGTGAAAATAAAAATTATTTTCCTCAATGGATAAATGAACTAGAGACGTAAAAAGGCGTATTGATGGGGTAATGGGTTAAACTAAACGCAAACGCATTGCATCAAAATATAGAAAATGACAGCTACTAGTCTTGTTAATATTGACGAATGATAAGTATTTTAAACAAACTTCCATTTCAATTGGTACAATCTTAATTCCCGTTGTTCCAGTTTTTTGGTTATGTAAAAGTTACTCAATAAGGGAATGTATGTATCTGGATCAAGGCCAAAGCAAATAGTGAGGATTAAAAGCTAAGGACTTTTATCAGGAGCCCTAGGGTGTTACAGTGGAGAAAACGTTATTCTTTCCCAATAAACCTGTTTACGCTAAAACTATTATTTCCAATGCAAACAGCTTGGAGCCTGATCAGACGCCAGGTAACCCGGAGTCTGATCAGGCTCTAAACTGTTTGCCACTCAGATTAACATGACTAGTCAGAATTGTCGAAAATTTGTCTTTTTCTACGTTTTTCTGCGATGCGTTTGTGTTTCGTTTGCGTTTAAACGGGAAAGAATAACGTTTTCTCCATTGTACATGTACTATCAGAGATTTGCATAAATGGGTTAATACATGTACAGTGGAGAATCTGTTATTCTTTCCCAATAAACGCGTTTACGCTAAAACTATTATTTCCAATACAAACAGTTTGGAGCCAGATCAGACGCCGGGTAACCCGGCGTCTGATCAGGCTCCAAACTGTTTGCCACCAAGATAAACATGAATTATCAGAATTGTCCAAAAGTTGTACTTTTCTACGTTTTAGTGATTTGCGTTTGCGTACGTTTGCGTTTAAACGGGAAAGAATAACAGATTCTCCACTGTAATAGCCACTCGCAATTGTCAGTACTATATAAACAATGACCATTTCCATGGTGAATTTTTGGAAATAAAATACATGTAGGTTTAAACTGTAAACACACTTCCACGTTCTACTGCGAGGTGTTTGTGTTTTATTAAAAGCAAACATATTGCATTAAATTGCAGAAATTGGCAGCTTTTTCAAAAACTCTTACGATTGATTTTTTTCTGAGAGGCAAACAGTTTGGAGCCTGATCAGATGCAAATGCTAATTGTTTTAGCCCAAACGCATTTCATGGCAATGAATAACGTCTTCTCCACTGTATATGCAAATATGCAAACGAAAACAAACCACAGAAATAGCTTTACGCATTTATTGCTGAGGAATATTAATGAAGTAAGCCCTTATGTTTTATGTCTTTAAGTCTTTTTATCAGTACATTTGGGAGGTATACAACGCTGCTTTTTGCTGAAGAAAAAATATGCAAATTACAGCAAACGATGTAGATCTTAAGGAGACGAAACAGTATGCTGTGGATCAGAAGGGTCTACACTATTTGCCAGTGTATACTCTTGGGGAAGTAGAATATCGACTGATGTAATTTTCTACAATATTTTCCCGAGTTCAAACTCTGTGTATATTATCTCGGTGTGAATAGATTAATGTGTCTTAAAAATAAGCCGGTTTTACCTACTTTTGAAGGGAGGCTTTTCATTAGTTTTGTCTGTCAATAATAAAAGCGTATTGAAAACGAGAGAAAATATGGAGAATATATTGATTAATTGTGTAATGTGATGCCTACAGAATGAAATTTGATACGTTAATAGTGTTCAGCAATTTTGAAATAGTGTCACAATCGGACCATTCCTGTCTAAATACAGTGGAGAATCTGTTATTCTTTCCCAGTAAACGCGTTTACGCTAAAACTATTATTTACAGTGCAAACAGTTTGGAGCCAGATCAGACGCCGGGTAACCCGGCGTCTGATCAGGCTCCAAACTGTTTGCCACCAAGATAAACATGAATTATCAGAATTGTCCAAAAGTTGTACTTTTCTACGTTTTAGTGCTTTGCGTTTGCGTACGTTTGCGTTTAAACGGGAAAGAATAACAGATTCGCCACTGTATACCCGAAATATATTGCTTTAACTACAGTGCCCCCTCTCTGACAAGACACCCAATGGGAGACAAAGATTGTGTGTGTTGTTCGGAGGGAGTCGTTACGGAGAGGGAAAATTACGACTTTGCTCACTTTTGCAAACAGCTTGAATCCAAATCAGGCGCCGCGTAACGCGGCGTCTGATTTGGATTCAAACTGTTTGCCACTCGTCTTTATATTTATTCTATCTATTAACTTATATGTAACTTTGAGAAAACAGCAGACGACAATTTTAAGCAGACGATGTTACAGTAGTAAAAGCGTTAGACATAATTGGCCAGTTTAGGGAATTGCGGCAAGGGTCGTTGTAAGGAGGGTTCGTTGTTGGGAGGGCCGTTGTAGAGAGGAAAGACTGTACATGGTAGTTTCAATGGGAAATGCATTTTTTAGTTTAAAGGTTATTTAAAACTAAGTATGTGGTTACCCGGCGTCTGATCTGGCTCGAAACTGTTTCAACGGAAATAAATCTTTAAGCATAAACGCGTTTATTGGGAAAAATAACATCTTTTCCATTGAATTACAGTACTGAACCTTATTAAATTAAAATAAATTGCAATTCGCTTGCAATTCTATGGCAATTAACTTGCAATTCGCTGGCAATTAACTTGCAATTCGCTGGCAATTAACTTGCAATTCGATGGCAATTCGCTTGCGATTCAAAATACTAACTTTACCCTCGGGTAAGTTTTCTTCAATGGTGTATCTCACAAATGATCGCAAATATGTCTTCGTTAATTTTTTCAATTCCATTTTTGTCCCAACCGCTTTGGAAAATTCGCGTAAAAATATTCAAACGTAGGATTTGTTTTTTGAAGCGCCCGATTCGATGGCAATTCGATTGTAATTCGATGGCAATTCGCTTGCGATTATCAATTTAATTTAATAAGGTTCAGTACTGTACAGTGTAGAAAACGTTATTCTTTCCCAATAAACGCGTTAACGCTAAAACTATAATTTCCATTACAAAAAGTTTGGGGCCAGATCAGACGCCAGGTAACCCGGCGTCTGATCAGGCTCTAAACTGTTTGCCACTCAGCTTAAAATAATTCGTGAGAAATGTCAAATACACATTGCTACGCGTTTGCGTTTAAACGGAAAAGAATAACGTTTTCTCCACTGTACATGTACTTAGTTATTTGGATCCTAAATATTTGCAAAGTCAAGGTTTTTGCAACAATGCTTAGACTGTATCAGTTTTACTTTTTTTTGGATGATGAAAAAGCGGAAATAGATACCAAACACATTTGAATACTTTCTACCCAAGTTTAAACATAAAGACGTTTTAATAGTTTCGTGTTACAAAAGTGTTCACTGAAGTTCAACGACTTCTCTAAATGTCCCACGGATAGGGGACGGGGAAAGAGACACCAAAATGTAGGTCGGTGTTAATTCAGTGACGTTAAACGTTACTAACTCTTTCATTGCCGACGGCGCCAAAAGGCGACTTTGCAAACAGTTTGTATCCTGATCAGACGCCGCGTAATGTAGCGTCTGTTTAGGATTCAAACTGATTGACACTCGTATCGATATGTTTAACATGTAAGTCATACTACATGTAAGTCATACATGTACTACATTGAATATTACTTTGAAACGATCTTTCAAACAAATAAATTGAAGCAGACGACCGTGAATGAAATGGTGAAGGTGTAAAAATCTCATGATTAATTTGGTAGCGAAAGAGTTAACAACATAAACTGCCCTTACACCGAGTACAACATCATTTGCAAACAGTTTGGATCCTGATCAGACGCCGCGTGACGCGGCGTCTGATCAGGATCCAAAACTGTTTGACATTCATTTCAATATTTCTTATTTCAATACACTCATTTCAATATAAGTCAAAATACCTAAAATTCAAATTTGAGAAATAAAAGCAGACGACAATTGTTTAAAATTGATGACGTCACGGAAGTGAATGGTTTAGTAGGACTAAGTTAGTACTAATGAAATACTGTCCCAAGCGTAATTAGGTCAATACAATTTTGGGCTATTTAGGGTTGAAGTTTGCAATAAAATACAAAATGACACACAGAGAAGACGATATTCAGATGGCTTCGCTTGGAACCCCGCTGTTCTTGGTCTACACAGTTTGCATTATTATGACAAAAGTAATCTTCATAGTTTCACTGTTTGTATAGGAAGGTAAGGTTCAATTTTAAAATCTCATTAATTAACCCCTGTGACGGCATGCTAATTTTGTGACAGTTGCCGTCCTCAGGTGAGGATATGGCCAATACCAAAAGCTCCGTATTATTTAACTGTAAGCATGTTGACAAGTATTCAATGAGTTAAGGCGGATGACTGCATATACATGTAGCAGGATAGAAGTAAAGCAGAAAGCTCCGTTAGCATCTTTCTGCTTTACTTTCATCTTTAACCGTTAAGCAACAACTGGTATTAAACACCTAAAGATTACATCTTATTAAGTGGTCGTAATAAGTGGTTTAACTGTATTTTTACTTTACTCAAGGCTTGTACTCAATGGATGAGGAATCATTCGGAATGTCAAAAACAAAGTATCGGGTGACATATAAATAAGGTCGAAGTAAATTACAGACATAACTGTGTATACAGTGGAGAATACGTTATTCTTTCCCAATAAACGCGTTTATTCTTAAACAATTATTTCCATTGCAAACAGTTTGGAGCCTGATCAGACGCCGGGTTACCCGGTGTCTGATCAAGCTCCAATCTGTTTGCCACTCAGAATAAACTAAATGGTCAATGTTGACCAGAAGTTAATTTTTTTAACAATTTAAAGCATTGTGTTTACGTTTCGTTTCGTCTAAAACAGAAAGAAAAACGTCTTCTCCACTGTAAAACCCGTTCGATTAATATTGGAACATTTTAAAAGACGCTGGCTGCTTGGTGAAGAAGAATGTTATGCAGAAAGCCACACAAGTATCTAACATTCAGCTGTAACTCATATTAAACTGCCAATGTCTTTCTATTGGTTGTTGATAAACAACGAATTTACTGGTTTAGCTATAGTTGGTTATTGAATAATGTGATGTGACAAAATAACTGTACACTAAACAGTCATTAAAATGGGTAGACACACGTTAAAATACTTGAGGTGTGTGACTTGGACACGCCAATAAACTGAACTAGTGATATAGCTAGTGATAAAGAGAATCATAAAGTGAAAGAATAAAATTATACATGCATAGCAAGAGAGACTGAAAAGAACAGAGGCAGAAAGACAGATAGAAACAGAGAGCCAGTTATAGCGACAGAGAAAGAGACAGACAGAGACATACATACACAAACTGTACATAGACACAAAGAGGCTAGGAGAGAGGGATACAAAGACAGGGGGAAAATCAATCAGACAATACTAGAGAGACACTGGGACAGAGAGAGTCAAATAGAGGGGAGAGACAACGAGACATATAATGAGATATAGATAGGTAGACAGACAGACGGACAGACCAGAAATAGGCATGCAGATGGAAACATATACTGACACGAAAAAGAAACTGTGCACTTGTTTAGGAATTAAAATTTCCATCTTTTTTAAAAGAAATATAGGCAAGTGTGGTATCAAAATGTTCGTAAATATTTCTTGTACACGATGCTTTATTTTTCAACCAAATTCGTGTCATTATAAATGCACTGTTAACGCTTGAATGAAGTAGAGATTAAAAGTAAAAGTTGCAAATCGGTATTGTTTCCTAAAGTTTTGAAAAAAGTAAATTGATTTAAATCGGTATGTGTAATGTCCTCATTTTATACTGACCAATGCAATAAATCTCGAACGAATTGACCTGACGTAACGTCTTGTGACGTAAATTCGTCAACGTCATGTATCTACCCCGACGTGATGGCTTGCTGGATCCTGACTGATCTCTTACGCTTCCATTTTGACCGTTAGGATGTCGAAGAGTCATGATGGTATTTCGGTGGCAATCAAACTACCCAGTGACGTCAGAGACGCTGACGTCGGACTAAAGGTGCTAAAGTGTCTGAATTCGTTCGTTTTCTTGAAGCCGTGGCAGCTTATTAACGAGTTAAATTCAAATGCACTGTGATTTTATTATTGCATAATCAGTAAAGATATCAGTCAGTGAAAATCTGTACTTGTAAACATGTTGTACATGTAGCTCGTGCATAATATTGCATAATAGCCGTTGGTACGTTTGCATGACATCCAAGCGCTTTAACATTTAGTAAATTAGTGCAATGTGTGTAGAATTAATTTTATCACAAATTATGCTAAAATTTATCATTCTAAACTTAGTAACGAAAAAGTTACACGCAATATAAAAGTGCACAGTTTCTTTTTCGTGTCAGTATACAAAGAAACAAGCGATTGGCGTATTTAACATAATACAGTGGAGAATCTGTTATTCTTTCCCAATAAACGCGTTTACGCTAAAACTATTATTTACAATACAAATAGTTTGGAGCCAGATCAGACGCCGGGTAACCCGGCGTCTGATCAGGCTCCAAACTGTTTGCCACCAAGATACACAAGATTTATCAGAATTGTCCAAAAGTTGTTCTTTTCTACGTTTTAGTGTTTTGCGTTTGCGTACGTTTGCGTTTAAACGGGAAAGAATAACAGATTCTCCACTGTATATGTTATTGGAGCCTTCTGTATTACATTTGCCCTGTATTAAGCTTCTACGTGTACCAGTCATAAGTATTACAAATGTATAATCTTGTAAGTGGTCGCTCAATACAGGTTGGCGATCGGTGATGAACATGTTGAAACACCGCATAACCCAATTAATACGCCCTTTTACACCTTTATTTTTTTCATCCACTGAAGCAAATAAATCCATTTTAAGCAGTCATTAATATGAACCGTAGGAAATATTATTTATATCCTAGTAGATGGTGGCTTAAAACAGGCTGAAAGTAAAGCAAAATGCGCCTTTAGGCGCATTCTACATTTGTACTTTACTTTCAACCTGCTTTAAGTGGTCACTTATTTTCATATAAATACAGAAGACTCAAGCAGGAAACGTAACACAAACAATACACCCACCTCTCAAGCAGAACACACACACACAGTCATACCACAACAAACACACACACACACACACACGCAATACCATTCCTTCATCTACTCACTAAATAGAAAACAACACGCAAGACAAACATAAAGCAAAGTGAATATAGGAGCCCGCCTTGGTACGGTCAGTAGCAATCAATAATTAACTATAAATTAATTAATTATTAACAACCACTGGGGGGTTAAACCTGGGTTTAGGGGCGCCGAACCTCACACTTATCTCCTAAATTCACCTATAAAGACAAACAGTGTACATAAAATATAAACCCTGTTCCACAACCTCACAATCAAAAAGACCGCCAGCACAGTAAGTAAATACATGTAAAACATTTAACAAAAATTCTATGACAAGATCATAAGTAACATGGGAAAGAATTAAACATTAAAGCCCGTGTTAAAAATAACCCACTATGGCAACGGTCAAATTGTACTCAAGCGACTAGTCTGTAGTTACGAGTAACTGTAAGACATGGAAGGGTCCAGGGTACGACAGAGAGGGAGAGAAAAAACAAAGCACGAAAATCCGACATAACTCTCCCGGTTAAGGACGGCTTAAGAGATACATCATCATGTAGTGCTAAGCCCTGTCTGTCGTCGCACAACCAAAGATGAAAGCATAGTTATCAATTGTAGATTGATCGATAACCAAACGTGAAGTGCGCAGCAATATAGTTGGACCATAATCTTTTTTGAGGAAAAAACTAATACGTTTCACAAATAGGTTTTGAAAATGTATATGTCCAAGAATCTTACGAAGTCTGTAAATCACATCACCATAAAACTCCGGATGTGAAATACCTTGCCGCAGAAAAGACTTTAAGTTACATTTATACTTGTTAATGAGAGGAAGATTTCTATAAAAGAATTTAGAAAATGTTTTACGAAGTTTATGAAATCTGTACCCCTGTACTACAGTGGAGAATCTGTTATTCTTTCCCAATAAACGCGTTTACGCTAAAACTATTATTTACAGTGCAAACAGTTTGGAGCCAGATCAGACGCCGGGTAACCCGGCGTCTGATCAGGCTCCAAACTGTTTGCCACCAAGATAAACATGAATTATCAGAATTGTCCAAAAGTTGTACTTTTCTACGTTTTATTGCTTTGCGTTTGCGTACGTTTGCGTTTAAACGGGAAAGAATAACAGATTCTCCACTGTAGAAACATGCTATAGGGTAAATTCACTAATGTGTTACATGTAATATACTGCATTACCGTAGTGTGCAAATGCTCTGTTAATGTCCGTATCAAACTCGTTTTCGTAAATAAAAGCCATCTCTACTCTTTTATTCAAATAATCGTCCTTACTCTAGTCGGTTTTACAAATTCCTCAAATTTCAAAATGTTTTTTAATAGAAACTTTATCTGCTGTCAATGCACTGCTTTTGATGCGCCGGCTGTATACATGTAAAATGTCGTCGGCTGCGAAATTGTCGTCTTTTTCGCCGATTCAGAATTAGTTTTTTCCGTATATATTTCAGACCTTGTTTTTAATTTTATATTCCTTTTAACTTCCTATTAAATGTTTGGTGGCCGTTTTTAGAACGTTTGGGTTTTATTTAGATTTTGTTTCAAATTGTCGCCTGCTAGTTTTCAATGTTTTAGATTTATTTTCAAGGCCTAGATATTTACTACAACTGCAAATTATACGACCGCGCGACGCACGTGCACAATCTGACAAAAACTTCCTTGTCTAGTAATTGTCAATGAATAGACAAATCGTTTATTACATATACAGTGTAGAAGACGTTCAAACATAAACGAAACGCAAACGCATTGCAATTAAATATGAAAAATGACATTCTTTTTTAACTTCTAGCAATTTATTTGAATTGATCTGACTCTAAACTGTCTGCAATGGAAAAACTTTTTCGTAAAGACGAGTTTATTGGGAAAGAAAAACTTCTTTTCCACTGTAATCGCAAATTGAGTCAAATATGTGACATGTTATTGCAACGCATTTCTACCTTGAATGCAAAGGCCGTGAATCAAACGGCTTGGCACTGGCATAAGTGTTTCTTCAGAATATGATGTATTCGGCCATTGTGAAACTGACTATGTTAACTCGTTCACCATTGAACTTTTAATGGACCATTCCTGTTTCAAAATTAGTCTAGTCCATTTAAGACTATTTAGAGCTGTTTTCTGTTATATGTAGCAAAATGACAAGCAGTAGAGACCCTGTTCAGAGGGATCCTTTATGAACCGCCAGATCTGGATCTACACTGTTTGCCTAGGACAATTGTCCTCTTTGCATCTTCACTGTTTGTAAGTGACGAGTATACTCGTCCCTAGGGGTGAAAGCGTTTAAGCAGGAAACTATCGAACGAAAGTGAAACTAAATTATGTTCCATACATTGGTTTTAAATATCTTTGCAACACAAATTCACAAAATCCCCCCGCAGTACGTGAATAAGGATAACATACCCTTTTGTGTTCTTAACTAATAGCTGTTCACTGCGTCTATACCAACCCCGACAACATTAACACTTTGCCTGCTGGTCGCGACTTTATTGATTTTTGCAAACAGTTTAGATCCAGATCAGACACCGCGTAACGCGGTGTCTGATCTGGATCCAAACTGTTTGACTCTCTTCTTTAGGTGTCTTTACTTAAAAAATGTATAAATCTAAATTTAAGAAACTTTGCAGACGACTATTTCGAAGCAGACTACATCACCGCAGGATAAGGGTTAACATTCGCAAACGGTTTGATCCAAACAGTTCAACACTCGTTCATTTTTCTAAAGTTATACAGAGGAGATGTTATTCTTTCCCAATAAACATGTTGATTCAAGCCGTTTTGCAAACCGATGATGTTATTACAATTATTTCCATTGCAATCAGTTTGGAGCCTGATCAGACTCCAAACTGTTTGCCACTCAGAGTTAAAACAAATCGTCAATAATTGCACGAAGCTGTCATTTTCTACATTCAATTGCAACTGCGTTTCGTTTGTATGGGAATCAAAAACGACTAGATCTACACCAAGTTATAGAAAATCGAACAACACTCCAAAATTTTAAATTCAAGCAGACGAAAAACTTAAGCATACGACATTATTGCAATGACTGTGTTAACCCATTATCCCATAGCCTTTTCTAGTTTTGAAGATATGTGACTACTTAAAGCAGGTTGAAAGTAAAGCCTTGAGGCGCATTCCGTCTTACTTTCAGTCTGCTTTAAAGGGACTCGCAACCGGATGGTGTACTTGTCAAAATAAAATAAAATACTCAAATAAAAGCAAATTTGTTGAGTTAAAAGTCTGTACTTTTTGTAATATATACGAAGTTTTATTCCCTTGTTGTTAAACTAACCGTCGAACTTCGACATCTCGAACTCTCTTAAGTCGAACACATCAGGGGCTCGTTTCATAAAACATTGTAAGACAAATGTTGTCGTAAGTCTCAAATATTATCTATTTCTCCATCAAATCCTGTTTTGTGGCATCTCTTTGGAATCGTCTTGAAAATACGATTCCAAAGAGATGCCACAAGACAGGATTAGATAGAGAAATAAGAAATTAGATGTATTTTAAAGTTTTGACTTACATGTACGACCGTTTCTGTCGTACGAAGTTTTATGAAACGGGCCCCTGTATTTTAAAGTAAAAACGTAGCATAAGTCTTATCTTTAAAATACAGATACGTTCGCTTTAAGCTGCATTGAATTGATGAAATGAAACTGTAGAAATGCAGGTTATTATGACGCTTGCGAGATCGCGAAATCGACTTATAATGGATTTGATATGTTGCAGGTTACGACATTTACGACAACTGCCATAACGCAGATCTCACTACTGGTCTCCTGTATTCCTGCTCTTTCGCTGGACAACAAACGCAGTGCTCCGAGACAGCCGGTAACCAGACCACATATGCTGGTAAGTTTATATGAGTTTATGACAACTTATTACCTACTGGGAACATAAATAATACCTTATTAATTACACAAAGTAGCACACCAGTCTACCATAGCTTTGCAAAATCGCGGCTTATATACTGTACACGCTGAATATACAAGAATTCACTAATTTATAGGGGTCATTGTTTTTGTGTTGTTTATCATAGATCATGGTTATCTTAGATTGAGTGTGTAATGAAGAGTGAAAATACATACATACACACAGACAGACAGACAGAAAGACAGACAGGCAGAAAGAAAGAAAGAAAGAAAGACAGACATACATTCGATCAGTTAGTCAGTCAGTCAGACAGACAAAACAGACAGACATACATAAATGTACATACAGATAGACATACATATAGATAAACTGATTAAATCAATAACTGTTGCTATCGCGTTGCTATGTATAATTTGGCTTTAATCACAACCGTTAACCATAGTTTTAGAATATGCTTTCATAATGTCCTTTTTGTCTCTTTAAAAAACAGAGAGACAGTGTATGCAAGGATCTGTGATACAATTACACGTGTTATGACTATTTTTCATACCACATATAGAAAACAGAGGCAGCTATTTGGCCGGTATATAATACATATAGTTCTATCAATCTTTATATACATTCAAATTCCAGTCGAAATACACTTTGTTGAGAATATTGATTGAATGTAAAGACAATAAAGGACATATTTCTGCGATTTATAGGAGTGTAAATCCCTTAACATTTCGGGATGCTCGAAACTTGGGGTTAAACTCCTATAAACACCAGAGACTGTCGTTTATTTCTTAAACAATCGTCTTTAATGTAAAAGTTCTAACAATATATTTTCGTTTTCTAGCCATAGTTTCTCTGACTGACATCCAATCAACCCATGTGATCTCACAGATGTCACGTGACATGCCTGTACTACGCCCTCTACCGTCTTCTCCGGGAATAGAGGAAGAGCCAAATGTCATACAGACTGTAGTTTCCTTCCATCAAGAAACAAAGGTAGAACAAAATTCTGAACTGTAAGCATTAGCACGATCCCAAGTTCAAAACGGAACAAAAAACAGTAAAACCCCGAAAAACCGAAAACACCGGACCGAGCAAAATGTTCGGGTTAGAGAGTTATCTGGTTTATGGAGGTTTCCGGTTTACGGTGGTTTTGCAACCCTTTCAAACAATTTGAATTATTTGCTGTTTGGAATCGGTGATACTTAATGTAGAAAAATAGTAATGTAGTATTCCATGGGTCACAATGGAAATAAGGAATCCATTTTCCTTGTTTGTGTTCTCCTTGATGTTTAGTGCGCATAACATGGCTTTTATATGTTGCCTTAATTATAATGTGCCATGTTATGTACATGTACACTTCTTACCGAGATCTATCTGGTTGTCCGTCTGTCTGTCTGTCCGTCAGTCTGTTCATCCATCCATCATAACATACATCTATATATGCCTCATCCATCCATCCATCTATTTCTGACAATAACATAAAATGAAACATTTATCTATGCTGTATAGTCAAACCAATTCTTTAAAGAAAGCAATATTGTTTGACTAATGATAAAATACACCTGCGGTTGTAGAAAAAAATTGAAAATAATGCATGTATATTCATGTATATAACGTATGTGTTATACTATTCTTAAAAAGTTATTCTTTCTTTTAAAAAATCTTATTTATGCTAAAAGCCAATTGCAAACAGTTGAAAACCTGTGTCTGACATGACTCCAAATGGTTTACAATGAAAATGGTCATTAGCACAAACGCGTTAATTTGAAAATAATAACATCTTCTCCACCTGACAACAGGGCTGCCATTAGTTGACATGAAAAATCATAAGATTTCCAAATTTGCATTTTTCAAGTGCGATTTTACGAATAGTAGCTTTACCCCATAGCCTGTATCTATTTTTGTTGACATGCGACTACTTAAAGCAGACTGTAAGTAAAGCAGAATGCGACCTAAGGCGCATTCTGCTTTGCTTTCAGTCTGCTTTAAGCTACCATGTACTGGAAAAAATCCGAAGATTTAGGAAAAATCCAGAGAAATGGCAGCCCTGTGACAACTTTTGTTCTTCTATTCCAGGCGATGATATCCTTTTTGTTACATCACGACTGGAATTTCATTGTTGTTGTCCACACCATGGATGACTATGGGCGGACAACCAGCTCCCACTTCTCCGAGGTGGCCAAACAGTCACGGATATGCGTTGACCTTATTGCTGAGCCGTCAGAAGCCACAGTTAATGCAATATACAATAGAATGCAATCCACTATCAACGAAACCATTGCAGTTGTGTTTTTCGGTGATCAGATCAGTGCTCAAACCTTTGTTACTATACCAGCAAACATTAACAGACCCGATGGCTCTCGCATTATCTGGTTTTTCAGTACTCTGATTGACAAAACACCGGTCATCGATTCCAGGGACCGGTCTTATACCCTTCAATACCCACAGATGGATTTTAGTGATTTTCAGGCATATTTTGAAAATGTTGCTGCAAATAAAACTGATTCCACTATGCAGGGATTAGTGTCAGATTATGTCAAAGAATATGACACTGTGGTGCATACGAGTCATGTCAGTCATGTGGTCGATGCAGTACTAAGTGTTGCTTTCACTATAAAACAAGCAGGGTGTTCCACTACAGAGGAGTGCACGTCTCAAGGGCTATATGATAGCATTGTTGGTTCAGTGATAGATGTAAGCGGGCAGTTCAGTGAAAGTGCCATTCCAAGTTCTTATAAAGAACCCAACATAACGTTGCAGTATGATGCACAAGGCTTCCAGGCGTACACAGTCCTTGATGTGACCGATGGTACAAAGAGGGTTAGTAGGAAACTTTATAAGTACAGTGGAATAGCTGTTATTTTTTCCCGGTCAACCGAAGCTAAACTCAGTAAAATGAAGAAAATGAAAGGCAAGAATAACGTCTTCTTCCTTTTAGCTAAAATAGCAAACACGACATTCTTTCCTACAATGCTGGTGTGCTTTAAATCAAATTCACTGTCATGTTGCGTCTGCTTTAAACAAGTAGCATCTGTCTTTATTTCTCAAATGAAAATAAATTGACTAACATAAGTTCGTAATGAGTGTCAAACAGTTTGTATTTTGATTAGACGCCGCATAATCGTAATACTATTATGGCCACTCACATCATAGGATATGAAGCAGACGTAGGGATGGTAGTTTTCCAAATACTCAATTTATCTGGATCTCTGATTTAGTAGAGTGTATTGTTTATTTCTTTCAGATTGGTTCTGTCAGCAAGACGTCTGGTTATAATTCCATTCATGAGATTACATCGTGGAGTTCAGCTTGTAAAGAAACATGTGAAAATTGTCGAAATCAACAAACAATTAGATATTCTTATCTCCATGGCGACGTACTGATTCTAGGACTATTTTCTTTGCGCACGTACGGAGATAGTCCTTACACATGCGGTCTGTATAGAGGTACGTGCACTGACACGATTAGTGTTTCGGCTTTCATGGAATATATTCTTGCGCGGAGGACAACTGAGGGTATTCAATACGGGGGCATTGCGCTTGATGACTGCTACAATGCTCTCAACACAACTCATCTTTTAGCGGAGCTCTTTAGTAAAAACAAAATAATCAAAGATTATACGACCGGTGCCGTTATTGACTTTGACCATGTGATTCTAATTATGGGTGCTCTGTCGAGTCCGGTGAGTGTTATTGTTGCAGACTTTGCCACTTCAATAGGACTACCCATGATATCTTACGCAGCATCAACACCAGATCTGGACAATCGCAACAGATACCCATACTTCTTTAGAACAGTACCAAGTGATACTCTGCAAGTTAGGGGTATGGTAAGCCTTCTTAAGCAGCTAGGTGTAACTCATATTGGTGCAATATATATTGACGATTCTTATGGAAAGAATGGTATACGAAAACTGCAAGAAGAAGCAAACTTAAACAATATTTGTGTAGAAGACCCACATGCTGTAAAACAAGATATGCCTGACATACAGCTTTTAGCAATCATAGACCAACTGTACAATCAGCAGGTTCGCGTTGTTGTATATTTTAGTATAGAGAGCATTGCTACTTCCCTTTTACGTCTCATGCCGGGGTCGGATGAGTCTAGAGCACCTCTTATATTTATAGCTAGTGAGGCTTGGGGCAGGAACTTGGCTGTGATTGATGGAGATTTGGGGAAACAGTCAATCGGAACAGTTGTGTTTAACATTGCGAACCGTTTAGACAACAATGCTGTCTTCAAAACGTATTTACAGAACTTTAACATCAATGAAAACAAACACAACAGGTGGATTCCAAACTTTTTTGAATACTACAATAAGTGCAGCTTGTTATCATCCTTTGAAAAGATTTACAGTGACAATATCTGTGATGCAGACAGCAAGACAACTCTTACTGAAGATACTGTGGAGAAACTGTCTCATGACCAAAGAGTCGTCCATATTGCTAGCGCTTTGCAAGCTGCCTTTGAAGGTTATGAACATTTTTGTAGCGGTGCCAACCGGCCTAAGTGTCTTGTTGATATTAGGACAGAAACAGCACGATTTGTTAGCAGTATAGCTAGCGTAAAGCAGAACGATGAACATATTTTTGACGACGACCATAATGGCAACATTGGCTTTACACTGTATAATATACAGCTGAATGTAACCCAGTCGGATATACTATTTGACTATAAACAGGTAGGATTTTAACCCATTACAGCATGAATACGCCTTTTATTTATCAATTCACTATTAAATATAATTTATACAGTGATGAATATGCACCACGAGAAATATATTCTTAAGCCAAGCAGATGGTATTTAAAGCAGACTGAAAGTAAAACAGAGTGCGCCATTAAGGCGCATTCTGCTTTACTTTCAATTTGTTTAAGTGGCTACCTGTCTTCAAAACAAGAAACAGGATATGGGATAAAGGGTTAATGTAATCATCCACTGAAGAAAATACAATCTGGTTACATTTTATGCAAGCATGAATATGTATCATGGGGAAAAGGTTTCTATATCCTATAGTGGAGAAACTGTTATTCTTTCCCAATAAACGCGTTTACGCTAAAACTATTATTTGCAGTGCAAACAGTTTAGAGCCAGATCAGACGCCGGGTAACCCGGCGTCTGATCAGGCTCTAAACTGTTTGCCACCAAGATAAAGATGAATTATCAGAATTGTCAAAAAGTTGTAATTTTCTACGTTTTAGTGTTTTGCGTTTGCGTACGTTTGCGTTTAAACGGGAAAGAATAACAGATTCTCCACTGTAATAGATGCATTTGTACGAGCTTAACCCTTTCATGTTGAAATTTATCGTGTAGTTTTTACCCATTTACCACCATAGTGTCATCTTCAATATTGTTGTCTGCAATATCATTTTAAAGTAATATTAAAGGTTGTATAACTGACGTAATTTCCAAACAAGTGGCAAACAGTTTTGATCCTGATCAGACGGCGCGTTACGCGCCGTATGATCAGGATCAATACTGATTGCAAATGTGTTTTATGACGTCATTGAGAGTGAAAGGGTTATATCAGGCTAGTTTAACTCTTTCCTCCCTGAAACTTTAAATGGACAATTCCCGTTTCTATTTTTGTCTTGTTCATTTTTGACTTTTAAGGGTTGTTTTTGTCAATGTTTGGCATCACTGTTTGCACACGACAAGTGTACTAATCACATGTACACTGTTTGAAAAAGACGCCTATATGCAGGACTAGGGTTCAAAGGGTTAAGTGGTCAACTGCCTTCAAAGCTAGACACAGGTAATGGGTTATAGGGTTTAAGATTCCTCTGCGAAACATTTTGAGTCCAGAGAAGACGCAGAGAAACATGATTGCGCCAGCCATATTTTAAATGTCCTAAAAGAAAATAACTAACATTTGCTGCAGACGATAATTTCATAGCACTTAACCTCTTCTCTGCAATGATGTCATCAGCTTTAAACCGTTGTTGCCTGCTTTTATTTCTCAAATTTAGATATTTTAAATTTAGATTACTCACTCACAGGTAATATGGAAATAAGTGTCAAACGTTTTGTATCCTGGTTATACGCCGCGTCACGTTGCGTTCAATCTGGACTGGATCTAAACTGTTTGAAAACAATCATTGTACTCTTGGTAAGGCAGCATATTTAAGAAATCAACTGCTAGCGCCATTCAAGAAATTTGCCGATCATTTTCTGTCGTTTATTTCGCTTAAACACTAACAAAATTCAGTTCATTTCTTATATTTACACAACATTTGCTGTAATTTCTAATATTAACCCTTAGCCTGCCACTCACGACTATAGCTCCATATGCAAACAGCTTGGATCCGGATGAGACGCCGAGTAACTCGGCGTCTCATCCGGATCCAAGCTGTTTGACACTCGGATAACATTTTCAGCAATTTTGAGCAACTTTGAAGCACTATGAAACTTGGAGCAGACGAGAAATATAGCAGACGACAATTTATTTTGCGGGCTAAGGGTTAATCCACAGTAGATGTTGTTTACACGAATAATGTGTACCGTGAAAAGAATAGCCATAACGGCGTTACTGAAGCAACGCAACAAAATGATTCGCGGAGAGCAAAGTCATAAGCCCCGCCTCCTCTGCGCAATACAAACCTATATCCACAAGTCCCACTCTTTCGAGAAATAGCGTTTATACAAATTAAACGTCATTTGTTTCAATGGATGTGAATGGGGGCGAATGTAAATATACATAAATGTATAGGTTTCTGGTCAAAATGTTGGACAATTAACAGCCCTGTGTAGTAAAGCAAAACGTGAAATTTTGAAGCAGACCATATATTTGCATTGAAGGGATTAACAGTATAGCGAAGATTGCTTATAATGACATTGGAAATAAGGAAATATTGGATATAACAAAACAATCTCTAATAAACGATATATGTTTTTATCTGCACTGTTAAATAAATTCTTCTATCCTGGCACCTGTAAATTATGTAAATAGACACTGCTTGAAGCATCATGCGCTTGTACGAGTATACACCAGACGGTGTCAGTACATTATAGGAAGAAGAAGATATCGAAAGAAATTGGACGATCCATATGACTTCGTGATAAATGAGCTTCATTGTATCTTTTTTTAAATGATTTCAGGTCGGACACTATTCCACAGATGGGCGTTTGACTATATCAAATACTCCACTGTTTTACGACGACTTGCAGAAAGTGATGGACATTCGTGACGAATATAACACAGATTGTGCCAATTATGATTCATGCTCAGCTGTATGCCTGGTACCAACAACTTCAACACCTCCCAAGTCTTCATCTACAGTTGCTGTTATAGATGAAAACAAGGACGACAAAAGGTTGGTTAGAAAAGTCTAGCAGTGTGTATGATGTAACACTATATATATTTCTATTTGCAACATTACTATTTAGTATTTAAGCTATAGTGACTGTACTCGCTGTTCTGTTTCTAGCAATGTGTATTATTTTCCGGTAATTCTATATATTTCTATTTGCATCAGCACTATGTCGGCTATAGCGATTGTTCTCGCTGTTCTGTTTCTAGCAATTCTATATACATTGTATTTTTATTTGCATCAGCACAGTGTCGGCTATAGTGGTTGTTCTCGTTGTTTTGTTTCTAGGAATGTGTATTATGTAACACCATATATTTCTATTTTTAGCAGTACTATGCTTGCTGTAGTGATTGTCCTTGAAGGTCTGTTTGTGTAGTATGTAACACTATAATATATTTTTCCATTTTCAGCCGTAGATCTACTATGTTGTTTCTAGTGATTGTACTCGTTGTTCTGCTTTTAGCAGAGTAATTTATGTACCACGTTCCCTCCCTACAACGACCCTCCTTACAACGACATTTTCCGCTGTTCCCAAGACAATTATGTCTAATGATTGCACTGCTACAATATTGTCTGCTTAAACGTGTTTTCTGCTGTTTTTCTTACATAAATGACATTTTGGCAGAAAACACATACTGACGAGTGACAAACAGCTCGAATCCAAATCAGACGCCGCGTTACGCGGCGTCTGATCTGGATTCGAGATGTTTGCAAATATCAGCCAATTCCCTCCCTGTAACGACTCCCTCCGAACAACGCAAACACTTTTTGTCTCCCAATAGTTGTCGTTGCAGAGAGGGAGCGCTGTACCCCTATATGTATATTTCTTTTTGCAGCAGCACTATGTTGGCTCTGGTGATTGTACTCGCCGTCATATTGGCTGTTCTGGGTGTCGCCCTTGTGTTGGTGATTGTTGTCCTACTAAGGAGGTCTCCAGGCAAAGACAAGTCTCAGAGTTATTCAAGTAAGCATGTGTGTTTAGCCCTTCCCTCCCTGAAATTTCAAACTGACCTTCCCGCTTTCCAACTCAGTCTAGTCTATGTTTTGTTATTAAGGGTGATTTTTACAGTATAATGACAAACAGTGCAAACTCAAATCAGAAGGCTCCATTAGGAGTCCTCAAATGAGGATCTACACTGTTTGCATAGCACAAGGGTACACTTAACGTATACACTGTTTGTAGGAGCTGCAAAACCGTTGCACTAGTGGAACATGAGTTAAACCTTTTGTCATGTTCCAATGTTTAAGACAGACTGTTAATTACAGCAGACCACGAACAACCAAAGACCTAATAAAGCAATGAAATTAATCAATATAATATCAATTGATATTATTATTACAGATATCAACAACATCAACTGTGTGTACAGTGGAGAAGCAATTCCATCACAATAAACACGTTAATGTTAATAACAAACTGTGCACTGCAAACTGTTCAGAGCAAGTTCGGTCGCCGGTTAACTCGACGTCTGATCAAGTTCCAAATTGTTTGTCAATCAGATCAAAACAATTTAGAAAATAAAGTAATTTCTTGAAAAGAATGAAACGCACGTGCAATGCAATAAAATGAAATAACTCCAAATATAGATGATTTCTTTAACTCTGAGTGGTAGATTCCTGGCGTCTGAACAGCCTGTAAACTGGTTTCAATTTAAACATGGTTTAGCATAAACTTATGCGTTATTCGGGAAATGATAATGTCTCCTCAACTGTACATTGCATCTTGTTGTTTATTTCTTAACTTTATTCTATAATACTTTTTTGCAGTGTCCAATCACTCCAGTCACCATATCAACAGCTTTGACGATACATATGACGTCGTTTCCGGTGACAGAAAATATCACAGTGGGCATTCTACCAGTGGTGGTAGTCGACTGTCGCATCAATCTCATAGTCCAATTGAATACACAGACATTCGACATCGCTCTTATCCGGATCTTCGCATGAACCATGTCCGACAAATGTCAAATCCAGAAATTCGTCAATTTTCCACGTTATCAACTCCGAAAACCCAGCCAAAACGTAGCCCTGCGGGACACCGGGTGTATAGACCAAAGTCACACCAGGTGGACGGTTTATCAAACCATTCTAATTCTCCAGTTGTTGTTCCTAAAACACCTTACTCTGCACCGTCAGCTTCAACACTGGATAAAAACTTTCGACATAAAGGCGAGGCAAGCCCGCGCTTTCGGTATCCAAGCAACCAAGTCGAGTCTAACTACACATATCCGATAGGACATATCGCTGAGCCAATCAAACGCGTTGATCGTGCGCGCGCAGATACGGATCCGGAGGCTAGAAATCCAGATTCGCATGTTTTCGATAACTATTTAACACCGAAGTCAGAAGAATCTGATAAAATAAATAAGGAGTCAGCTATTACGTATCTTACCGCTAAAGATTTAGTACAAGAAAGCAGTGATGAGGATGAGGATGCTGATGTTTGTGTACCGGAATTTGATGATGACACCGGCTATTTGTCAGCCAATCCTAGCTCAGTTAACAGTGAAACAACCAATCATAATGTTCTTAACAAGTTCGCATACGACCCTAATCTTAAATCACCGTCTGACTACGAAGTTTCAAAAATTAATTTTCCGGAGTCAGCGTCCAGTCAGAAATCATTGACAGAGATCCCGGATGTATTACGTCACGGGCGGTATGAAGAAGAAGACAATGTCTTCATTATCTAGTGATAAAGACATTAAGGTCCGGAGCATACTCCGAGTTACTTAAGTTTTCAAATACCAGTGAAATTCGGCGTGGTAGTGAATGGCTTGTTACTCCATAAATACGCAGTGTACGCCTTTAATTCATTCATCCACTGAAGGGAAACAAATAGTCCCCAATTAAACAGTCATGAATATGTGGCGTTTTAAATATTTCCAATATTTTAGCTGATGGTAGCTTAAAGAAGACTGAAAGTAAAGCAGAATGTGCCTTAAGGCAAATTCTGATTTACTTTTAACCTGCTTTAAGTTGTCTTCTGTCTTCAATACTAGAAATAGACTATAGGGTAAAGGGTTAAGCAAGTAATTTCGAGAAGCGTGTAGAACTGGTACCGGTGGTATTACAAAGTTTCAGTAACAATGGTTTACCATTTCACTTGGCGCTGAAGTATAAATGTGGGTTTCACATAGTTCGGAGTTCGTGCTACATTGGAGAAAACGTTATTCTTTCCAAATAAACGCGTTTACGCTAAAACACTTATTTCCAATGCAAATAGTTTGGAGCCTGATCAGACGGGTTACCCGTTGTCTGATCAGGCTCCGAACTGGTTGCCACTCAGATTTATAAGACTAGTCAGAGTTGTCGAAAAGTTGTATATTTCTTCGTTTTATGTGATGCGTTTGCGTTTCGTTTGCGTTTAAACGGGAAAGAAAAGCGTTTTTTCCACTGTATCGAAAAAGCTATGCTATATATACTACTTGAAAAGTTTGCTTAGGACCAAATGTATAACCTTCATAGGAATCAATGCATCCACCCTATCACTTTCTCACTTTATAACTTTTGACAGTTTATTTTTACGTCGTAGTTTCAACAAACTTTTCAGGAATTGTAGCTAGAGGTCCATCGTACAGGTTCCAATGTGACTTACACATGTAAATGTCAAATGTATGAGCACTGATAAAAAAGATAAAATATAGCTTTTTCACAAAAAAATGCAAAGTTACAAATTGTGTTTTTGAGTAAACGTGCATGCTTTACAATTCAATAATAGGTACAACAGAACGTTGTGTTTACCAAAGAATAACATCACCAAGAACAAAACAATGTAGAATTTAATGGACTTTAAGAAATTAGTAAAATCTCAGAAATATCACATTTTGATAATATTTTCGGTTTCACCTACAGGAAATATAGACAAGTCTTTTAGTGTAAAAATATCAGAATTCGTAACGTCAACCCTTGGCAATAATATCTCCAAATTTGGAATGAATCGAACTGAAATGTTGTAAGTTATGCGGCGAGAAAGTGACAGGTTCGATGCATTGGTACCTATGGAGGTTACACTCTTGGTGCTTGGCAAAATTTTAGTAGTACTTATCATTTAAATGACAGTTGATATTCAACCAAAAATACTCATTTTGTATATTTTTGTTTCGGTCTAGATTTCTAGACTAATGTTTGGCTTTACCTTATATTCATTTCGTCACAACTGTAACCACATGCATTATTCAACAGCGGCCATAGTACAGTGGAGAAATTTTTACTCTTTCCCGATTAACCCGTCCATGATCAAATTAACTCTTTCCTCCCTAAAACTTTAAATGGAAAATTCCAGTTTCCATTTTAGTCTAGTCCATTTCTGACTTTTAAGGGTTGTTTTTGTCAATGTTAGGCATTATGACAAACAGTGAAGACCCTGATCAGAGGGCTCCTTTCGGAGCCCTCTGATCTGGGTCTTTACTGTTTGCACAGGACAAGTATACTATTCACATGTACACTGTTTGAAATGACGCCTATATGCGGGATTAGGATTCAAAGGGTTAAACATGAGTTTTTTACCCCTTCACCTACATATTGTCATCTGCTTCAATATTGTTGTCTGCAACATCGTTTAAGAGTTAGATTTAAGGAAGAGTATACATGTAACTGGCGTGATTTCAAAACAAGTGGCAAACATTTTTTATCCTGATCAGACACCGCGTTACGCGGCGTCTAATCAGGGCCAGAACTGTTTGCAAATGCGTTTTATGACGTCGTTGAGAGTGAAAAGGTTACACAAAATGAACCACAAATGCATTGCAAAATTTAGAAAATAACAGCATTTTTGAAAATGTTGATACATTTATTTAACTATAAGTGGCACACGGTTTGGAGCCTGATTAGGCGTTGATCTGGCTCCTACCTGTTTGCAATGAAAATATTTGTTTTAAGCATACACCCGTTAATTGAGAAGGAACAACGTCTTCTCCACTGTACATTTTAATTTTAGCATTTATTTTACATTTTGTTTTATTCATTTTGTTCATGATCACTTTAGGAACAATTTTTCCTTATAAGGCGAAAGTTGTATGCTAATATTCTGTATGATATTAGTTTGCCAAAATGCTGTGGGGGGAAGCTTTATTCTTTACCGATGCACGCGTTCTTGCTAAATAAAATTTCGCGTCCGTTGTTAACGGTTTAGTTCGTGACCAGATGCCTCCCGACAAACCTTCTGACTGTTTGCAACTCAAAGTTTGATAAAAAGGCATTTTCAAGAAGTAATTTAATGCTAATTCTAATTTTAATTTATTAACTGCAGTTTAATTGTGTTGCGGTTGCGTTTATTTCGTTTAACCTTGAATTAAAACTGTCTTCTACATTGAAGCATTTCGTTTATAATTTATGGCAGACATAAGGACTTGTGTCACTAGGGTTCATTGATTTATGGCAGACATAAGAACTTGTATCACTTGGGTTCAATGCTTTAATGTAGACATAAGGATTCTTGTCACTTAGGTTCATTGCTTTAAGGCAGACATGATTATTCTTGTCACTTGGGTTCATTGATTTAAAGTAGACATAAGGATTCTTGTCACTTAGGTTCAGTGATTTAAGGCAGACATAAGGATTCTTGTCACTTTGGTTCATTGATTTAAGGTAGACATGAGTATTCCTGTCTCTTGGGTTATTGATTTAAGGCAGACATAAGAACTATTGGCACTTGGGTTCAATTATTTATGGCAGACATAAGGACTCGTGTCACTTGGGTTCATTGATTTAAGGCAGACATAAGGATTCTTGTCACTTGGGTTATTGATTTAAGGCAGACACAAGGACTCTTATCACTTGGGTTCATTGATTTAAGGCAGACATAAGGATTCTTGTCACTTAGGTTATTGATTTAAGGCAGACATAAGGACTCTTATCACTTGGGTTCATTGATTTAAGGCAGACATAAGGATTCTTGTCACTTGGGTTGATTGATTTAAGGCAGACATAAAGATTCTTGTCACTTGGGTTGATTGATTTAAGGCAGACATAAAGATTCTTGTCACTTGGGTTGATTGATTTAAGGCAGACATAAAGATTCTTGTCACTTTGGTTAATTGATTTAAGGCAGACATAAGGATTCTTGTCACTTGGATTCATATATTTAAGGCAGACATAAGTATTCTTGTCACTTGGATTGATTGATTTAAAGTAGAGATAAGGATTCCTGTCACTTGGGTTCATTGATTTAAGGCAGAGATAAGGATTTTACGTTTTGAAAAACATGTACTCCCTTTATCTCTTTCATTTCAAATGGAGAATTGCCGTTTCCTATTAAGTCTAGTCTAATCTGTTTTTTACTTCACAACCGTTCGTACAAAAATGAAAAACTGTACAGATCCTGATCAGAGGGCTTTTTAGGAGCCCTCTGATTTAGGGTTACACTGCTTGCATATGGCAAGTGTACTCTTTACAGATTAATTGCTTGTAAATTACGTCTACACTCGTCTCATTGTGTTATTTTAAGCACTGAAGAAGATTCGTTTCAGTTCAATAATGCGGGAAGCTCAGTGGAGTGGGCGTTATTCCTTCCTGTTTAACTCTTTGCATGCTGGGTAATGTTTTTCATCTGCAACAATTGTTGTCTGCTACTGTTAAAAATATAGAATTTTCTAATTTTCTTTTCAAAACAGGGTCAAAGTGTCAAACAGTTTGAATCCTGATGAGACGCTGCATTATGCGGCGTCTCATCTGGATCCAAACTGTTTCCAAAGATAATCACTGTGGCAGATATATCCGCCGCTAGCATGCAAAGAGTTGAACGAAAATAAAAGCAATCGTGCATTTCAATAAGATTAAGGAAATGACAGATTCTTGCAGAATATTGACGATTTATTTTACTTTTAGTCGCAAAATATTTTGGAGCCTGGTCAGACGCCGTGTTTCCCGTCTGATGTGGCCTTAAGCTATTTGTATTTGTATTAGAAAGAATAACTTTAGCATAAACGCGTTTATTTGGAAAGAATAACATCTCCGCTGTCATCTCCACTGTATTTATAGCAGTCACGTTGTCGATATCATCTGCTCAAGTAGCGCTTTATGCAATCGTTACAATTAAGAAATTAACTGATTTTTTTCGGCGTTTAAGCGATTCATGGTTTGCCGATCATTTTCTGTCGTTTATTTTGCTTAAACGCCGAAAGAAATCAGTTTATTTCGTATATTTACATTATATTTGCTGTAATTTCTAAAATTAAATGAACATTTTATTACTATGCATGTATGTTTAATCCATATAAGAGGTTGTTAACACGAATAGTGTGTACCCTGAAAGGAACAGCCATAACGGCGTTTGGCTAGGAAGAGTAAACACACATTGCTAATGTGACACAGGTTGTTTAACCCATTAGCCCATAGAAACTCTTCTTCACGCCTTTAATTGAGTGCACCATGGAAGAAAATAGTTCTGCTTTATACAGTCACGTATATGTACCATAAGAAATATTGTCTATATATTAGCAAATGAAAGCGGAAGACAGACTGAAAGTAAAGCCGAATGCAAAACTAGAAACATGCTACATGTATGGGGTAATGTGTTAACCCTTTCTCAGGATTCCAGGTTAGAGGAATAGTTTCAAGAAAGGCTAAATTCCTTATGTCTGCACCAAACCCTGTGATGTGACTATTCATTAGAATAATAAAATGACAGATCTTAGGGCTTGGAACAGGTCGAAAAAAGTGAATATGGGGCAAAAAATAGTTTTACTCCCTATTATATGGTGCAGTTATTCGTTTTAATCAACAATCGTTACTCGTTATGATTAATAGCGAAATCTAGTAAGTTTTTATTGTTATAAAAACAGCATTTTCCCTACAAAAACAACTTTTTAATCCCTTTTTACATGTATACTCCCCAAATATAAGGGTTAAAATTATTTGCTCATGTTGCGAAGCTTTTGCATTTCATGAAATGCTTCTATTGTTTCCGTTTTAATGCTCATTTTGAACATTTTCTGCATGGCTTGATGTGGATTTTAAATGTTATCATTATCTATTATAAATAGAGATTCTTACAGGAGTGCTCATCAATCACCATTTTAACCCCTTCACTGTCATGACGTCATCAGTTTTACGCAATTGTCTTCTGCTTATATTTCTTAAATTTTAAATTTTGCTATTTTGACTGAAGAAATATTGAAATGAGTGTCAAACAGTTTGGATCCTGACCAGACGCCGCGTAACGCGGCGTCTGATCAGGATCCAAACTGTTTGCAAAAAAATGTTGTGCTCGGGGTGAGGCAGTGAAAGGGTTAATAAACTCGTTGACTAAAATAATATGACGCGAGCCTTGGCGAGCGACATGTTTATTTTAGTTAGCGAGTTTGAAGTGAATATCATTGTTTTCGCACAAGAATCGTCTTCTCCATTGTAAGATTGTTTACTTTATTGTGCCTTTTGTATAAATTGTGTGTATCAAAAGTATCAAATACTGGTGGAAATCAATACCGTCTTTGTTTTTATTTTTATTGGAACAGTCCACACAATGTTATTATACATGTAGTTATGAAAATTCAAAGCAAATGTAAAACTTGGGAAATAGCCGAACCCTTATGGACCTCTATAAAGGTAACGGTTAAGAGATGTTTACCGTTTAGAACGATTTCGGTTTAAGGATGTATCAATGTCATGAATTTAAGAAATTTTCAAAGTATATGAACACACTTTATGGTGGTTTTGTATTGAAGAGCTATTTAAGATGAATGAAACAATAGAAAAAGTGTACATTTTGCTGAACAACAGTTGGCTCCATGGCCATGTAAAATTTACCCCACCCACTTTCTCTTATTTTGTCGTTTTCAAACAGCCCGTTTCAATAAAATCCATTTTAAATGAAAACAAATATGATAATTTGGTTTTGTGTTATTTATTTCCTATCAAGGTAGTATTTCTTCATACAAAAACTAATTTAAGACAAAACAGGCACCAAATGTGAAATTTATAAAGCTCTAAATATCATCGATATGGTACTTTTTTGTAAATTTTGTAAGGGGAGATAACTCTTTTTACTTTAATAACTCAAAATTTTCAACACTGACCTTTCAATTTCTTTTCATATTTTGAACTGCCTTAGCATTGGCTTTCATTTGGTAGAATATAAGAAAAAGTTTAATACTAGAACTATTATATTTTCAAACGTTTTTACTTTTTTTTCATAAAATAAAAAATCTAATAAAATCATGCCCTATAAAAAGCATATTTGTGATATTCGATGATCCATATTGTTCAAACCTAGTGCCTGCTTTGTCGAAATTGGTTTCTATATGTGAAAATACCACCATAGACATTAAAATAAATAATGAAAACCCAAATTACCATGTTTGTTTTGTTTTGAAATAGATTTGACTGAAGCTTGTACTCTGAATGGGTAAAATTTGAGAGAAAAAGTCCAAATTTGACGTACCTTTTTTAAATCGCTGTAGCTCAAATAAAAGGACACCACCATATATATTTTTTTCCAATTTTTCATTCATCATAAATAGCTCTTCCAAAAAAAACAATGATAAAAAAAAAGTTTGATAATTTGAAAAAATCGCTTATGGGTTGGATACACCCTTAAAGAAGTTTTCCGTTCAGAACGATTCCGGTTTAGAGAGGTTTAACTGTCGTTCAACAATGCATAACTGTTGCAGTCGGATACCCTTTGAACCATAGTTACGCGTATACGCCATCCTTTTCAATCAGTGTACAAATGTATATCTGTAAAAAAAAAAGCCCTCTGCTCAGGTTCCACACTGTTTGTCATATTGCAATACATACACGGAAAAGAACTAGTTAACAGTAAGTGACATTGTGGTGCAATTCATTCCCCTTCAAAAGAAAATTGGAAGAAAAAATATATTGACACTGAAATGCATTTCGTTTTTGTGCGTAGTTCAATAAACAGGGCGACCAATCACGTGACTTTTGTATCGATAGTATTTACTAACAATGGCCGACAGCTTTCAAGAAAAAAGGTGAGTTTTGCATTTTTCTTCGTCTATAGGTATTCTTGCAATCCGACTTATCGACCATGGTCTGGTCCACACATTTCCGGTCATTTTGGTACCAAAGGCTCAACGCCACATGCCATAGTTTCTTTGGAATGCTTGTCACAAGTTTCGAATTGAGGGGAAAGATTCTTAAATTTTCGGGATACGGTTTACTAACGAAGCTTATTTTGGCATCTAACTCGAAAACGGTTTTATGTCCTGTGACTTCAGATGTAGAAACACATTCTACAAGATTCAGTTTGCCCAAAAATGTGTGTTTTTCATAAAAAATCAAATAGTTGCGTGATAGAAAGGATGATGTACAAGAAAAGTAGTGTATTTTAACGAAATAATGGAGATAGAGTACAATAATCAAAATGGATAGAGTATTTTAATGATGGCAGTATGTCCAAAACGAACCAGTTTGCGTGGCATTTCCGAAAAGAGGCACCGTTTTTTTTCAAGAGCTCACGAACAACATGTCATCATTACCTTTGAACTTTTTTGTTTGTTTGTTATATGTTGCTAGTCGCGTTCAAAAGGTTTAATTATAAAACCGGTAAGTGTGCTCGCCAAGTGTTCCATGACATTCTAGGACAGTTTAATTGACCACTCTGACCTGATAGCTTTTAGAAAATTGGTTACTCAGATCTAATATCTCTAGTTGAGGTCTGTGTTCCCGTTGCTGATTTTCTGCCTTTTAGAGCGGACTCATACGCCCCACCACGATTGCCCAAATTTATGAATTTTTAAACCGTTTATCTTTTTAAAAAAAATACGATTAAGTTTAGTTTCGTTGGCCAAAAATTCGAAAAACAGAATAGCCTGCCCTGCAAAACCCTAAAATAAGAGAATATTATTTGTTAGAAGTGCTTACGACCTTGTTTTGTTATGTTTTTGTTGTTACGAAAGTCTGGAACCTAACCCGATCAACCTAACTGAAAATCATGGATCCGCACCTGATTTATCTTGAACCAGCGATAAGGAGATAAAGTAACAAAAATATCCCACAAAGTTCATGCACGCACGGATGTTTAACAATTTGTAAGGAGTATTGTTTATTGCTACTAAACATATTTTAAAGTAAAACACGCTCATACATTCTGCTATAGCTGCCCACATTTAAGAACCAGTGAGTGTAGTTAAAGTTGTGATTTGCTCATGAAAAAAGGGTGATGGTCATAATTGGCTTCCAACTATGGATCATAATCCGTAGGATTCTCTATACTGACCAACTTACAAACTTGGTCTTTGTATGGAGACTTGACTGATTTAAACTTTTTCGTTGCATTTATATAGAGGCGAATTGAATGGCGATTTTAATGGCGCCTGTGTCCACTCTTTCCTCTTCCCTGTGTGAAGAACGCATACATTTGTGGTCGCCGCACTTCTTCGCCGTAGGTACTTTCTTAAAGTGGTTCTTTTTTCCCCATTATCTGAAATAAAAGTCACACTTCTTCTTCTTCTTCTTCCTATAATGTACTGACACCGTCTGGCGTATAATAGTACAGGCGCATGGTGCTTCAAGAAGTGTCTATTTACATATATTTACAGGTGCCAGGAGAAAAGAATCTATTTAACAGTGCAGATAAAAACATCCAGTGCGTTTTATCGGAGCTGGACAGCCTGTACTCCCCTCTTGAAGCTGTCTGACGTGGGGCAGCATACTAGTGACTGGGGGAGATGGTTTCAGAGCCGGATGGTGTCAGGGAAGAAGCCTTTCTGGTAGCATAAGGTTCTAGCAAAAGGTACAAGGAAGCTAAGCTCATGGCCTCTGATAGAGCTGATAGGAGTTAGGTGGATGGTTGGGACGTCAACAAGATGATAAACAATTCTATACATCATGATGACCTTTGCCTGTGCTCTGCGTTCTTGGAGAGTTGGCCACTGGAGTTGTTGCAGCATAGGTATGACGCTGGAGGTTCTTCTGTGGTCGGAAAAAGCCATTCTGACTGCCCTGCGCTGCACCATCTCCAGTTTCCGGATGTTGCACTCTGTAAATGGGTCCCATATGATTGATCCATACTCCATCAAGGGTCTGACTAAGCTGGTATAGCAGAGTTCCTTAGTCTCCCTGGGGCACTGTGAGATGTTTCGTTGAAGGAAGGCCCTAGTGTTGTTTGCTTTTCTTGTGACAGTATTGCTATGGTTGTTCCAGTTGAGAGATTTTTGAATGGACAGGCCTAAATATTTTGAGGAGTCGACTACTTCAGGTGTATGTCCATGGATGTTGTATTGTAGGTTTAATGGTTTTCTCTTATTGGTGATGTGTAGAATTTGACATTTCTGGGGATGGAATTCCATAAGCCAGTCCTTTTCCCACTCCTGTAACTGATTTAGGTCTTGTTGTAGAGCATGGGCATCTTGAGCAGACTTGATTGGCCGGTAAAGCACAATCATCAGCAAAAGGCTTTGCAGTAGATTCTGAAGAGATGTAGTTTGGTAGATCGTTGATATATAAAAGAAATAGCAAGGGACCTAGAACGCTGCTTTGAGGTACTCCTGACTGGACTGAAACATGTGCCGATGTACTGCCGTCAAGGACTACTTGTTGTGTACGGCCCTCTAGGAAGCTGCCAATCCACTGATGGATGTTGCTGCGGACCCCATAATATTCAAGTTTGGAGAGAAGTCTTTGATGAGGAACTTTATCGAAAGCCTTAGATAAATCTAATAAAATTACGTCTGTCTGTCCTCCATTGTCAATGTTGCTAGCTAAGTCCTGGATAGATAGAATCAGTTGGGTCTCGCAGGATCTTCGTTTACGAAAGCCATGTTGACAGTTGGTTAACATAGAGTGATGGTCCAAGTGCTGCATGATTGAGCTGCTGATTATGTGTTCTAGGGTTTTGCAAGTAATGGATGTCAGAGAGACAGGTCTGTAGTTTTCAGGCTTACTGCGGTCCCCTTTCTTGTATAGTGGTACAACATTTGCTGATTTCCAGTCTAGTGGTATGGTGCTTTGGTCTAGCGATGCCTGGAAGAACATTGTGTAGATTGGAGTAAGCTCCTGTGCAAGTTCTTTCAACAGTCTAGCAGGAAGTTGGTCTGTACCGGTTGCCTTGTGTGGATCCAAGTCAGAAAGCAACCTGAAGACCCCCTTTTCTGTAACGGTTATATTGCCCACAGGAGGGTGATGACTAGGACCCATGTCGGGGATTGCTGTCACATCTTCATCCTTGTTGAAGACTGAGGAAAACTGATCGTTAAGTAGGTTGGATTTGATGGCACTGTCAGAATGTGTGATGCCAGTCTTTGCTTTCAGTGGTGCAACACCCTGGTTATCGGTCTTTTTGCTTTTAATGTAACTGTATAATCTTTTTGGGTTGGAAGATGTTTCTGGACAAATTATATTCGATAGGTATTCATTATAGGCAGATTTACAAGAATCTCTTGATAATTTCTTCAGATGTTTATAGCGTTTGATGTCCCTGGCACTTTTAGTCTTTCTAGCCTTTGCAAAGGCCCTCTTCTTTCTTCGACTGAGCTGTTTCACCTCTCTATTTATCCATGGTTGACTAAAACGAGAACTAGTCATCTTGGAAGGAACACATGATTCTAGGAATCCAAGGAGTGAGTTCTTAATGTCATCCCTCATGGTGTTGATATCGCTGGCATTGGTGTACTTTCGCACAAAATCTTCCTGGTATCTACTACATTCAGACCTGAGCGAGTCAAGATCAGCCTTCTTACAAAGGTGAATTTTTCGTTTCACAGGCTTGGTCCTTCTTGCAGTGTAGATAGAAGCCAAGCTAAGTTACACTTTAGATAGAAGTCAAGTTTAACTGCTTTAACCGTTTGCTCCACTCCAAAGTATATATATACCATGCAAACTGGCTCGTTTTGGACATACTGCCATCATTAAAATACTCTATCCATTTTGATTAGTAAACTCTATCTCCATTATTTCGTTAAAATACACTACTCTTCTTGTACATCATCCTTTCTATCACGCAACTATTTGATTTTTTATGAAAAACACACATTTTTGGGCAAACTGAATCTTGTAGAATGTGTTTCTACATCTGAAGTCACAGGACATAAAACCGTTTTCGAGTTAGATGCCAAAATAAGCTTCGTTAGTAAACCGTATCCCGAAAATTTAAGAATCTTTCCCCTCAATTCGAAACTTGTGACAAGCATTCCAAAGAAACTATGGCATGTGGCGTTGAGCCTTTGGTACCAAAATGACCGGAAATGTGTGGACCAGACCATGGTCGATAAGTCGGATTGCAAGAATACCTATAGACGAAGAGAAATGCAAAACTCACCTTTTTTCTTGAAAGCTGTCGGCCATTGTTAGTAAATACTATCGATACAAAAGTCACGTGATTGGTCGCCCTGAATAAATATTTCATACACACATTTTGAAAACGCTACGCGACACTCCTTCCTAAGATGTTCTCGCACACCACATTCAGTTTCAAATGCATGATAAACATGTATAACAGGGCAAACGCACATATAATGTAGCGCACAACCTGTCTTAGGTAGAGGGCAACTGCTTATGTTTTACAACAGCAATTTTCAAGAGTTATCTCCCTTATACACCCGTGTTTCGTTCAATAAAAGTTTCTTGTAGTGCATATCTGTATATAGGTCAATGTACAGTGACTTGTAAATTCTTAAGGACAACGTGCATTCCCAATAACATTATGTACTCACACAACAAATATGGTGTGGTATAGGACAATAGGGACACGGAGGGACGGACAGTTCTACACAGTTCAATTACCATGTATATGCGTCCAAAGCAAATAAGTTGTCTGCTTCAATACACAAACTTGATTTAACGGTATTTTCATACAAAACATATCATCAGGCTGTCAAGCAGTTTGTTACCAGATCAGAAGCCGAACTACTCGGCCTCTTGTCTGGATCGAAACTGTATGAAACAGTTTCGCAGGTAGCATATGGATGGCTAAATGATCGTCTAATATAATATTAATTATTGTTGTTGTTATTATTATTATTGATACCGGTATTATTATTATTATAATTATTAGATCTACTTCTACAACTAGATCTACTAATAATAATAACAATAATATTTTTATTATTATTATTATACCAGATTTATATAGCACTCCTTTCGCACATGAGTTGTGTTTTCAAACGCGCTTCACATGAAATATTATATAAATCACACTGTATAGACGTAACGGGGATGCTGCCGTCATTACGTTGAAGCTCGAGTCAAGTCAACGTTGATGCTGGTAAACAAAGATGGCGCCGCCCAAGCATTTGGACGAGGTAAGCACATAAATTGGTTATTTTAGAGAGTGTTTCTTTGAAATATCAAAAAAGGAATAATGTCACGGAATGACCCGGTTCTATTTCCATGCTCCGGTGTTGTCGTCTTATGGGATAAACGTTTGTTTTCGAAGTTTAGCCAGAAAAAGTTTTGACAGATACGGGAAATCTTAAAACATTTGGTGTCTAGACCTCTAACAAACATGTTGTTGTCTAATTTCTGAATTACTATGCATGCCAAAAGATCCCCTAACGGACTGTTTTAATAATTCGACACTAAAAGGCCTGCTGTAGTGCATAATAAAACCTATTTGATCACTTTTAATAGGGAACGCACTCCGCTGCCGAATACGAGGCAACGTTGATACTGCTGGATGAAAAAATGGCAATCTAGTTTAAGTGTTTTTGTCTGTTTGAGACATGTAAAAGACTTATCTTTGTCAGTTTGAACTACGACGTACATATGCGCCTTATATCTTTTAAACTGGCGCTGTCATATAGGAGATACCATAAATAATCAAGATTTATCTGTTCCTGTAAGTCACTTTTGTGTAATGTAAACTAAAGAGTGTTTTTTTCTTTCAATAATTGGTTATCATTTGTCTCAACTCACTCTTGTCAATTTGTGAATACAAGCATCTTCTAAACCATATGTCTTTGAATCGAACTTTAAACATATCGCTGTAGCAAAATGAATGTGTTGTCGCTATTAACTCATTCATCCCTGAAACTTTTAATGAACAATTCCAATTTGAATATAATTCTAGTCTATTTAGACTATTAAGGGTTCAATGTAGCAATCTATTTCAAAATGAAAAACAGTGTAGACCCTGATCAGAAGGCTCATTAAGAAGCCCTCTGATCAGGGTCTACCCCGTTTGCATTGGACATGTGTAGTCTTCATGGGTACACTGTTTGTAAATGACGAGTGTACTCATTGCTAGGGTTGAATATGTTAAAGATATTTTATTAGATATATTTTTTTCAATTTTCAGGTATATTAATACAACGCAGAAGGGGGGGGCGTAAATGGAAAGTAAACCTTTGGCTGAACAGGCCAAAGAAACGTGAAGTAACATTCACGACAGCTTGAAAAAACATGTGTACTAGTCGCCCAAGAACTCCAAGCACTATCAAATATTGGGCAAGTCCATTCAAACCACATGGAACCGTTTAATCAAGCCCATCAAGAAAGACAACGAAACACACTCTTTCACCACAGTCAAGACATAAAAGCAGAAAAAAACTTAATCTAGAGTTCGACGAAGTTGAAAATGATGTGCCTGAAGCGCACACACTTAGTGATGAAGACATTCCATATGGCGCAAAAGAATTCATTGAATTAGCAAGTGACTTCGAAGTGCTTAAAAACTTGTCGAGCGCGGGATTACTGATATACATGTACTTGATTCAGTTCCTTACTTTAGTTAAAGAAAATAGGTACCCTCTGAAAAACATCACGCTTCTACTGTAGCTAGAAACTGTACGATGGTATAATTCTTTGGCCACCCAGTCAATGTGGTACTTTGAAGAAACAAGCGGTTTTTGCGTGCCGGATATCGACTTTTTTTCACGGCAAATTTCTTTGTTTCATGTCGGGACCGAACTTCAGAAAATAAACGATATGGAGTTGTAGATCCTCAACAATCAGAAATTAGTTTTGCGGTACCAAGCGGGGGTAATTATTCGTGTCTGATATTTTCTAGAACAATATACATGTAATGGAAATGAGTCATTTAAGGCCAACCTAAGGACATAAGTTTTGCTAATTTTAACTATTGAATGATATATAATTCATCAATTGAGCGTGGGGCTAGGGCGAGTGAATGCGCTATATTCCGCCATCCTCTCTCTGTACATCTTAATTTCGATCTTAGAATGCATAAGGGTTAAGTCCGAACAATGTTACACACGAATTATTACAGGTATTTTGGTGAACTATACTCTTAAAAATATAAATAGGTGCACAACATTAAAAATGGTCTTTAAACAGACAAAAACGACTTAAATTAGATTGCCATTTTTTCATCCAGCAGTATCAACGTTGCCTCGTAATCGGCAGCGGAGTGCGTTCTCTATTGAAATTGACCAAATATGTTTTACTACGCACTGCAGCAGGCCTTTTAGTGTCAAATTATCAAAACAGTCCGTAAGGGGATCTTTTGGTATGCATAACAATCCAGAAATGAGAAAACGACATGTTTGTTAGAGGTCTAGACACCAAATGTTTCAAGATTTCCCGTATCTGTCAAAACTTTTTCTGGCTAAACTTCGTAAACAAGCGTTTATCCCACAAGACAACAACAGCGGAACATGGAGATAGAACCGGATCATTCCGTGACACTATTCCTTTTTTGATATTCCAAAGAAACACTCTCTAAAATAACCAATTTATGTGCTTACCTCGTCCAAATGCTTGGGCGGCGCCATCTTTGTTTACCAGCATCAACGTTGACTTGACTCGAGCTTCAACGTAATGACGGCAGCATCCCCGTTACGTCTATACAGTGTGTAAATATTAGATGGCAGTTTGCGTGACATTCAAATTGTCAACCCGAGAAACAGCATTGCACCCCGAGGCGTAGCCGAGGGTGACATTCTTGTTTTCGAGGGTTGACAATTTGAATGTCACGCAAACTGACATCTAATATTTATTTTATTACACCGAGCTTATCAACCCTGGCTTTGGAATCGTTTTATTCGTCTTTTATAAAATGTGTTATGAACACCAATTTAGCGCGGACATGTACATACTGCGGGAAATGACGTCGCCGTCTTACGACGTCACATTGTTTATAATTATATTACAAGTAAACAAAGAAGAACGTTATGATAAGTAAATTGAAGAAACAGCGTCTTTACATTGTCTAGGTGGCAAATATCCTCTTCCGAAATTATGGCAAATCGTTAAGGAATGGACAAAAGGAAGCAACTTGTACAGAAAATGCCAAAAGTTGATTATAAGTTACCACTCTTTAAAACGTTCCAATGTATCCAATAGCGATTGGCATGTCAAGGCTGACAGTACGTTTTCGGACGTAGTAAAAAAGTAATGTCCTTTAAAATGACGTCACAAAAAGAATATCATAAAGAGTGACAGTATAGATGTAAAAGACATGCAAAATGTTAACTGTAGGTCTATGGGAATTTAACATTGTAACTCAAAGCGAGGTGTAATAATATAAATTACCGGTAAACATTCATGTACTGACAATGAGAAAAAGACAAACAAGTACATTTGAAACAAAATGAAGAAAAACAATTAATAATCGTTATGTGATAGTGCAAAAGATTCAATAGAAAATAAAACAAAGAGTCACTTGTAAATATTTAATATTTGATTATGCAGTAGGAACATTTCTAATACATGAAATGTCTTTCACAGTTTTACTAGAGAAAATAAAATATTTCCAATGTGGATTTTTTCCATCTTAAACAGTTCACTGCAATTAAGACGAAAAAAAACCGTTGAAAATGCATTTAATGTCGTAATATCTTATGCCTGAAAGTTTTCGTCTGCTTTTATTTTAAAAGGTTTGCGTGTTTTACTTAAGAAACATTTGATATGAGTGTCAAATAGTGTGGGTTTTGATCAGACGCCGCTTTACGCGTTGTCTGATCAGGGACCAAACTGTTTGCAAACGTTCGTGCTGTCGGGATTGACAGTGAAGGGGTTAAGAGACAGACTGTCTCATGTCATTTGTGTGTATATGTCTTGCGTATATATATTGTTGATGTAATTACTTGCTGATGTATCCCGTTATACGGGACTTTGCGGTTGTTATCAATAAACTTGGAAACTTGGAAGAGGATGCAGGGACGTAAATTCTTAAAAGGACAACAACAACATTTCCGCCAATTATAGAAAAACCTTTCTATTACAACCACTTAATTCTATCAATTTTAGGTGTTTACGACAGGTGACTGCTTAAAAGCAAGGTGACAGTAAAACGGACAGCTCCTGAAGAAGCTTTCTGTTTAACTGTCATCTTGCTTTAAGTTATCACCTGTATTTTGTACGATCAATTAGCCTTCGTTTTAGTGGTCGTAAAAGTGAGGTTTTACTGTATTCGCATTTGGAATCGGCCGACGGTTCGAATTGTCACCTTAACACCTGTTCAAACAGTCCTCTAGATTACATGAACTGACAGATTTTTACTCATACATGAAAGCATTGCATTAAACAATAAAATTTAAAGCTATTGTTTGATTAAATTTGCATATACAGTCGAATTTCGATATCTCGAAATCATTGTCTTCGGTTTGACCAATACTTCTTTTATAATTAATATAATAACGTGTATTTTAAAATCTCTTTAGTGGAACATATCCGCATTTCAAAGTTAAAATGTCGCTTTGCCACGTTTTAGACTTGAAATACGGATATGTTCAACTTAAGCAGGTTCGATATATCGAAACTCGACTACACAAAACCCAGCGCTTGGCGCCAACCAACAACATACGGATATATACATGATTACAGTGAATCACCTGAAAACCTCGGACCAAGTTACAGTGAAAAATACGTTATGAGTATACAGTAAAACCTCTCTATTACGACCACTAAATTATGTTAATTATTAGGATGTTTACGGTAGGTGACCGCTTAAAGCGAGGTGACAGTGAAACAGAAAGCTCCTACAGGAGCTTTCTGTTTCACTGCCACCTTGCTTTAAGCTGCCACCTCTCTATTGTACAATCAATTAGCCTTCATTTTAGTGGTCGTTATAGTGAGGTTTTACTGTATATGGAGTCAAAGGTTAAAGTCATATCATGTACTCGTATGTGAACATTGTACTCCTCTTCGTTGGAGTTTTCAAGCGAAATAGAAACATACGTGCTTGAGACCGATAAACTTGTCTGGTTTTCACAGAATTCCAGGTTTCAAAGAAGTCCGATTTTTACAGAATTCCGTTTTTCATAGAATTTCGGTTTTCAGATGTTAGACTGTATATAACGAAAACTTAACGTTCTATCTACAAAAATAATATTATATTACAAAACAATATTTGGGTTAAATTGTATTCAAACATACATGGAGATCACAATCTCTGTCTGCAACGCAAGTCAAAGAACACCAATGACGAGTTGTAGTGCTACACGACATCTTATATGCAAGGCTTCAGACAGGGGCGTGTATTTCAAAATTTGAAATCTGTATTTCTGCATTAAACCCTATGGTGCCACTACTCATTAGAATCGTCTCTTTGAGACGATTCTAATGAGTAGCAACACCATAGGATTTGGTGCTGAAATGAGTGAGAAAATGTTGGATTTCCTTAGTTTACTCCAGCTTATCCGGAGCCCTGCTTGTATGGTGTCTTTTCTGTATAATTCATCATTTTCTACCTCTCAAGTCGCTACCTAACGATACTACGAAAACAATGATTATATTATATCATAGTCTGATTATAACGAACATTTTGATATATAATATTATGCATTTATTTTATTAACTGTTGTTATTGTACATGTAGCAGACATCATCCACCCGGTAGGCGTATTTGACAGTGTGCCAGGTTACATAATTATGTAGCTTGCGCGACGTCCATACATTTTTTGCATTTTTTTATTATTTTTTTTATTTTTTGCATTGGGTTTGTGTTTTGTATCATCTTAGTCCTGCCTTAAACAATCGTAATTATGTCTTTAGCACCAACCTAAAGATATTTTACAGGGAAAAATCGTTGTTGAATTTGTTTATTCAATTGGTTTTTTTCTGGTTTGTATGGAAAATCCGTTTCTTTTATATTTGAACGTTTTACATTGAATGAGATTTTTTCCCAAAGAACGCGTTAATGCTAAAACAATAATTTTCTTTGCAAACACCATGGAGCCAGATCAGAAGCCGGGTCACCCGGCGTCAGAGCTGGCTCCAAAGTGCTTGTCGAACTCCAAATAACCTCAAACAGCTATCTTCTACATTTTATTGAAATGCTTTTGCGTTTCGTCTCTATTGATTGGAAGGAATAACATTTTTCCGTTGTACTTTGATTTCGCTAAATGGTACAAGGCTCACTGTCAAAGAGAATGATATAGTAACCTTTTTGCCGAATACTTTTATACATGTACAACTCCGCCTACTTTGGACATCAAACATCTGAAATATTACATTGGTTAATGAAATACGGAAAATGTTCCCCCAGGAGACAGTGAAGACTCATGGCTTGTAAGAAAACAGTGTAGACCTTGATTACAGAGTTCCTGAAGGAACTGCCCTTTTCTTTTATTTCGACCTTTAAGGACATTTTTTAAAGAAAATCACGTCCAAACACACGTCACATTTTTGTTACATGCATTCAAACGGGACCCCTATTTGGCCTAAAGATATTTTTGTGTAAATCAGGGGCCTACATTAAAACGTGGTGACCTCGGTCGGAAATCCGTACGTAGAACGCAAAAGGAGTCTACACATTTACGAAAACATAACTCTGCCTATTGAGCTAGCTGGGCAAACGCTATATGACTGTTTTTATCATATTTGCATTGCATACATAATTATGCTTGCTCTTCATATATTCAAAGGTAAATAAATTACATTTGTAGATAATGTCTACTTTGATTATCTTCCGAAATGAAGAGCACATGGAGGCAATGTATTTAAATTTTTAATGACCTTTCACAGTGATATCAAAATTTTAGTTTATCGTGACTATTGTTCACCTGACTTTCAATGTCTTTAAAAGCAGTGGTTACTTATTATTAAAGCAAGGGAAGAAACCCATGATATATAGTTGGCTACAAAAAGCCTTTACACTTTTAGTTAGCTGGTGCTGTTGGTTCTTGTTTCTCCATTGTCTGGTTCCCCGTTGCATCCGAGCTGAAGCCGGCGTTACTGTAGCCCTGTGGGTTTGGTTGGTACCCTTGAGGTGCTGTAGTTTGCTGTGCTTGATATGGTGGGGGCTGCTGTAGGTATGCGCCGCCAACGTAAGGCTGCTGTGGGTATGCACCGCCGACAATAGGCTGTTGTGGGTATGCGCCGCCAACCATGGGTTGTGGTGGATATGTGGTGGCGTTTGCAGATGGGTACATCACCCCTGGGTACTGAACTGTATAAATATATTAAATGAACTAAGATGTTAGCGCTTTTGAACGCACAATCCCTGTGTGAAAAGAGCGCTATATAAATCTGGTATAATAATAATAATGTTTAAAAAATCACTGATTGGTGCAGACATTGAAGATCCTGATTAGTCGCCAGCGTGATGTCTTATCAGAGAACAGAATACTGACGTAGTAATACATTCAACCCTAGCTACGATTATGCTCGGCATGTACATGGAAGAGAAAAGTTGTCCTATGCAAACAGTGTATATTTTGATCTTAATCAGGGTGTGTGCAGTTTGACATTTTGTTGTTAAAATTAACCCTAAATTATTATGTAAAATTGGACCAGACAGTTTTTGGAACTGAGGTTGTCCATTTCAAATCTCAGGGGTAAATGATTCAACTATTATTTCAGATTAAGTTATTAAGGATGTTTTACCGCAGACATATTTATTATATTATCAAACAGTAACGCAGCATTTGATTTGGATCCAGGTTGTTGGCTAACGACATTTTAGCCAGGGTTGGCAGCGCAGGGGGTAATTTTGGCATGCAAGAAATAAGACTTAGACTTAAGTAGAAAGCTCACCATAACCCATTACCCCATTAATACGCCTTTAGCACCTTCAGTTATTTCTACACTAAGAAAAATAGTCCCCAAATTTAATTTCAATCTTGTTTACAGATGGTAGCTTAAAATAGGTTGAAAGTGAAGCAGGATGTCCCTTTAATAGCATTCTGATTTACTGTCAATCCCCTTTAACTCATTATCCCCTGAAACTTCCAATGGACAGTTTCTGTTTGAAATAAAGACTGGTCGATTTTAGACTATTAAGGGTTGTTTTTTGTAATGAATTGCAAAATGACAAACAGTAAAGTCCCTGATCAGAGGGCTTCTGCAGGAGCCCTCTGATCAGGGACTTCACTGTTTGCATTAGACAAGTGTTTTCTTCACAGGTACACATTTGGTAAAGGACGCATATATGCGTCGCTAGGGCTCAATGAGTTAAGGGGTATACTGTTTTCTTAATAACTAAGAACCGACTATTGGGTAATGTGTTACCTTTCTGATAGATTTGATTTCATTTGTTTTGATTTTTCGTCCCTTTCAACAGTAGTTCAGTCATATCGCGACGTCCAGCTAATTATAGGTGGAGGAAGACCCCAGAAGCCCTTTATGCACTGTTTCAGGCACAAATCGGCAACTGGGTAGAACCACCGACCTTCCGCAAGCCAGCAGGAAGGCTTCCCCACATGAAAAATCCGAACGACCCTACTGGGACTCTTTACCTTAACCTTCATCTATAGTATCTATCTTCTAGGATGCAGGACACATTTTACGACTAATCTGTCGAAAAAGGAGTAGAGGCATGAACACACGTACAGTAATATCTCTCTAATACGACCACCTAATTTGGTGTTTACGACAGGTGACTGCTTAAAGCAAGGTGACGTTTAAACATTAAGCTCTTGAAGGAACTTCCTGTTTTACTGTCACCTTGCTTTAAGCTGTCACCTGTCTTTGATACAATCATTAAACTATGTTTTAGTGGTAATAGCGAGGTTTTATTGTATTTATATGGTAGAACAGGCAGAAGATCAGAGCGCTCATAAACAGGCAAATGTCCGCACTGTTTGTCATTTAAACTGTACAAAACACACTAAAAAGTCAATAATGGTAAATGAGTTAAAAGAGAAACTCGTGAGACCGGTGTTAAATCTGGTCAAGTTATCTTACCTGTGTTCACCATCACTTGTTGCTGGTTCCTGAGCACAGTTCCCTGTGCACCTCTGCGTCGGTAACAACAGCAGAAAACGACAACCAGCAGGGAAATAAAAAGTAGTCCGCCTATGCATCCGCCAACAATGGCTGCCACCTTTTCGTTGCAACATGGACTGTGATAGTCGCCGCAGCATCCATTGGAACAATATTCAAATCCATCATCACCGTAACAGTAATCCCCGGCCTGCACAAAGCCTAAATACCAATTAAAATAGACAAAATGTATAACCTTAGTTCCGCTTATACTATTGTTTAAGAATCATTTTGAATGTTTTACCCCCTCTCAACTTACACACACACATGCTTGACCGCAGACAAACATATAAAAAGAAATATGAAGAGAGAGAGAGACAGCCAGACAAGGAGACATACAATGTACATAAGACAGACAGACAGACAGACAGAGAGACAGAGAGAAAGACAGACACGCACACAGACACACATACAGACAGGCATACAGGCATGCAGACAGACAGACAGGCAGAGAACCTTAGTGACATATAGACATACATTCAGATGTGAATGATACGAAAGTCCAGATAGGAGCAGACAGACAATGAGACACACAGAAAGAAGAAAGAGAGATATAGAGACGGGCGGACGGACGGACAGAAAGACAGACAGAGAACAACAAAAGACATACAGACAGAGAAAGACACAGCGAGAGAAGAATGATAAGAATTCAAGGTGGCAATTAAGAGAGCAGAAAGCTCACCCGGCAGCATTTTGCTTTATTTTTATCAACACCTGTTTTATGCTTATCATGGATGCTGAATTACATGGGCGTTAAGTACAGAGTTTGCTGTACTTTTTAAAGAATACATTTTATTGGTACAATCGTAAATAAATATTATATTAACCCATTTATTCCTTGGTATTGCAATTTACTCTCCCTGTGTGCTTACTGGAAGATTGCATTGTAGATATACAATGATAATCTAAGGACACTGCTATGCTTTTCATATAGCAGTACATTTCATATACAATAGCAAACAGTGCAGATCCTGATGAGACAGAGTTACGCGACGTCTCATCAGGTTCTACACTGTTTGCCAATGTCCCATTTAATAGACATCAGGCTTAAATGAGTTAAGTAGCCACTAGTCCATACATTGCGGAGACTGGTAAGCACATGCGACTGCTTAATGAAGGATGAAATTAATCTAGAAAGTCCCTATAGCAGCTTTTCAGTTTAACAAAATCTGTATTTAAGACTACCTATATAACTATCGAGACCTTAACACTCTATAGAGTAAAGTCTTTTCAAGCTTCCGTGTTTGTTAATTTGTTTTGGTTTTCGTATTAGATATTTAAAACAAATCGATACTTATGTATAAAACGAAGTACACATCTTAAGTATGATTTAAGTACCCAATACTCACCCAGAAGTGAAATAAACAAAGCTATCCCACACTGAATCGAAAAGTCCATGGTTGGAACGTAGTTGATCTTTCAAAATGGCGTGTTCTAGTTAATAGTTTATGTCTTAAACGTAAACACAGATATATAAGGACATTTTTACAAGGGTATGCTGACGATATTGTACCTTCTATACACACTTGGGCTACACGGGTTGATTTTACAAAGCGGGTATTGGACTGGAACGTTACCAGTATGCTGTACATTCGTAAATTTCCGTCAGTATTCGGCTGTCATCGGAAAACAACAAAACGCGTTAAGCCCATTGTAAACAGTATGGGACAAGATTATACTTACCCGGCGTCTGCTCAGGCCTTTCATGGTCAAATTATTCGGGAGAGTTTTACCCCTTCACCGCTTACATGTAATTGTCGACTGCTTCAGAAGTGTTGTCTGCAAGACACATTTCAAAATTAGGTTTAATGTTGTATGATTTAATGAAAATCGATAAGAGTGTCAACAGCTTTTTTTTTGCTCTGAGCAGACGCCGCGTCACGCGGCTCAGATCAGGATCCAAAAGCGTCGGTGAAAATTTCAAATTAAATCGTCACAATTTATTGCATTGCGTATACGTTTTTATGCCGTCTGATCTGTAGATGCTTAACCCTTTACCCCATAGAAGCGACTTTTAGCGTATTTAATGTATTCCTCCGCTGAAGAAAATAGTTCCAGTTTATACCCGCATGAACATTTACCATAACAAATATTTTTTATATAGCCTAGCAGATGTTAGTTTAAATCAGGCTGAAAGTAAAGCAGAATGTGCCTTAAGGCACATTCTGCTTTACTTTCAACCTGATTTAAGTGATCACCTGTATTTAATGTTATAAACAGGTTATTGGGTAAAGGGTTAAACCCTTCACTGTATTACAACATTTTGGCAAACCGTTGGCCACTGCAGATAAAAAAATATTATAATATGAATCAATCAATATAAAAAAAACATGTTACACAAAATGTAGATAATAATTTATTTAACGAGAGAACTCATTTGATAAAATCAATCTTCCATGAGGCTGTCAACATAAATTATATACTTTATGTTACAGTCAATCTGTGTATTCAGTTACATGTAAATGTGTCTCATGAAAGACTAGTCAATCTAAGAAATGACCCCCTTACACAGGACTGCCATTTCTCCGGATTCTTCCGGATTTGTCGGATTATCATAACAGACGGTAGCTTAAAGCAGGCTGAAGGTAGAGCAGAATGCACATTAAGGCGCATTCTGCTTTACTTTAAACCTGCTTTAAATATTAGCGCTTGAAAATAGAAAATTTGGAATTCTTAAGATTTTTCAAGATCAACTTATGGCGGTCCTGCTAATCATCCAATGATACAATTCATGACGATATACAATAACATTTCTTAAAAGTTCAAAATAATATCAGATCATGAAATATTATTGGCACATGCGGCTTGTTCAACAGTCATGTACTGTGGGGGCACATCGGTACATGTAATAAACTGTCTAACTGTGCATGCACACGAACAGTAGAGAAGACGTTATTCTTTCCCGTTTAAACGCAAATGCAACGCAAACGCATTGCAAGAAAATGTAGAAATAGTTACGAGTTTTAGAAATGTATAACTTTTAAATTTAAGCTGGTTGGCAAACATTTTGGAGCCCGGTGACCCGGCGTCTGATCTGGCTCGAAACTGTTTGTGATTGGAAGTAATAGTTTTAACGTAAACGCGTCTTTTGGGAAAGAATAACGTCTTCTCCACTGTATCACTGCACATAAACAGTGGAGAAGACGTTATTCTGTCCCAACTTTCTGCTTAACGACTGTAAGCAGATACCTGGCGAAAACTGGGGAAACTACAATGTACTACTCATCTCACGGTTTCTTATTTCTTACATTCCAAAACCCCATAATTCTTGATACAACAAAATTTGCAGACGACAATTTAAAAGCAGACGACATTTAGACACGTTTAGATATAATGACCATTGCGTCGATGGTATCTCATTAGTCGATGATATTTGAAACAATAAGATAGAAACAATCAACTAGACTTATAATCAGGATATATCTATGAATATTACCCTATTGCTGGCCTGAACCGGGTGCAATACCATTCGAATTGTTCAGACGCCGATGACGTCTAATAACTCGGCGTCTGTAAAGATCCAAACTATTTGACATTCTTTTGGAAACTTGTTTTTTTTATTGTTATTATTATTAACAAATAAAAAATCTACATTATAGAATTAAAAGCAGACGACAAATTGTAAGTAAACATTATACTGTATTGGTAGCATATGGGCAAAAACAAGGTAGAATATTTATATACGTTAAACAATGTAAATAAAGTTTAACACGAAACACAGATAGAGGGACATGGACCCGTCGTGGAATATAATATTGTTGATCCTCAACGTCGTTATAGGTAAGCTGTGTGATGATGTTGGTATATACTTATCCACCCTGGATATTTAAATAAAAGACAGGATTAGATGAATAAGTAAATAGTTATTGAGAATAATATAATCTGACTTACGACAACATTTGTCGTACGACGTTTCGTAAAACTCGTTGGCCCCTGGAATGAACAATTCAAGTATATGATCAAATCTAGTCCTATTGACACAAATTATTGTATTTTTTTAATATATATTTCGGACGGACAATCACTGCAGACCCTGATCAGGACGCCGTTGTAAAAGGAGCTCTCTCAACTGGGTCTACACTGTTGTCATAGAACAAGCAATACTAGAAACAGGTTATTGGGTTCTGTCTTCAGTGCTCTTTCTCTACAGCGTCTCACAACGGGAGACAAAGAGTGTGTGCTTTGTTCGGAAGGAATCGCTATAAGGAGGGGAAATGGCCTATATATAAAAACAGCTTGAATCCAGATCAGACGCCGCGTCACGCGGCGTCTGATCTGGATTCAAGCTGTTTGTCACTCGCCATTATGTTTTTTCGGCCAAAATGTCCAATATGTGACTCTGAAGAAAAGCAACAGACGACAACAGTACAGCCGTAAAAACGTTAGTCATAACTGTCTTGTTTGGGAAACAGCGGCAATCGATGTTGTAAGGAGGGAGTCGTTGGGAGGGCCATTGTAGGGAGGGGCACTGTAATAGGCTTAACGCATGTTTATTACGCAAACGCCTGTTACTAGTATTGAAAAACGGTGACTACTTAAAACAGGTTGAAGGCAAAGCCGGATGCGTCCGTAGGCATGCAGTCTGTTCTACTTTCAGCTTTTTGTGTAATTACCATTTGCTCGGGTATAGAACCTTTTTCTTATATTCCATATTCATAACCGTATATATTTAGTGGAACTATTTTCTTCAGCTGGGGAATAGTTTAAAGGCGTAAATTTGGGGTTTATTTGGGAAATAGGTTAAGCGCTACACGGGTTCAAAGATTTACACCGTTTCCTTTTCTGTTAATTTTTACAATTATTCTTTCCAAATAAACGCGTTTACGCTATAACTATTATTTCCATTGCAAACAGTTTGGACCATGATCAGACGCCGGGTTACCCGGCGTCTGATCAGGCTCTAAACTGTTCGAAACTCAGATAAATATGACTAGTCAGAATCGTTGAAAAGTTATATTTTTCTTCGGTTTAGTTTGATGCATTTGCGTTTCGTTTGCTTTTCGTTTGAACGGGAAAGAATAACATTTTCTCCACTGTAGGCGGGGCCACAGCTGGCGAGTACTGCACAGACGCCAGGTCGGAGTCAAGGGTTCGATACTGTGAGTACGGCTGTTGTGAGGACTCTTCAAGCAGCCAGGCATGCTGTGGGTATCCTATCTGGATTATAATCGTTGGGATAGTGGGAGGACTCGTATTGGTTGTTGTTATCATTGTAGCAGCATGTTGCTTCGCCTACAAGATCCAGAAATCTAAAATAAAGAGGAGAGTCAGACATGCAGAGAACAACAACGATCACCGACACCATGTTGTGCAAGGTATGACACAATTGTATGGTGTTAGCCCTTCGAACCCTGACAACGAATGTACTCGTTATTTTACAAACATTGTACCTGTTAGGAGTACACTTGTCATATGCAAACAATGTAGACCCTGATCAGTGGGCTCCTAAAGGAGCCCTCTGATCAGGGTCTGCACCGTTTGACATTATTCAATTTATTGCCACAAAAAATACTAGTAAAAATTTGACTCAGCTATACTGAAAACTAGGACTGTCCGTTTAAAGTTTATGGGATGAATACATTCTGTTGTTTGTTGTAATTGATCGCTGGCAACATTTTATTCAGGAACATGTACAGTTAGACCTTTCACTACCAAGTAGACCATTCAAGTTTGAATTGTCCATATAGTGTAGTTCATTGTTTCACTATTTGTGGTTGTAAATTTATTACAATATGACGAACAGTGCAGATCCTGATCAGATGGCTCAGTTAGGAACCCCGAGTATTCACTGCTTCACATGTGCGTTGTTTACAAAGGACGCTTAACCCAATTTTCATTTTCATTTTGTTTTATATTGATTTTTTTATCAACAAACAGTGTAGACTCTGATCAGACGCCGCATAATGCGGCGTCTGATCAGAGTCTACACTGTTTACCTTTGTCCCATATATGGGATCGTGGGCACAAATGGGTTAACTAGGCTTCAAAGACTTAAACTCTGCCATTACGATTGGGTCGGTTTTAGTTGTCGGTCTAATCCTTTCACTGTCGACAACTCTGATTTAACACATTCAACCGTAGCGACTAGTAGTCGTCATTTACAAGTGTACCTGTGAGGATTACACTTGTCCTATGCAAACAGTGTAGACCCTGATCAGAGGGCTCCTTCAGGAGCCCTCTGATCAGGGTCTACTCTGTTTGTCATTTTGACATATACTGTTAAAATCAACCCTAAATGGGATAGACATGTTTTTAAATTGGAATTGTCCATTAAAAGTTTCAGGGGTGAATGAGTTAACCATTTCTCAGACAAAACATGGTCTGCTTTAATAGTAGTGTCTGTATTATTGTTACAGTTCTATTATAAGAAGCTATTATCATAACAATAACCAATTGAGCTTATTCTAAAGATATACAGTCGATTGTGTATATTTCATCAAGTACTCTTCTACCCTTATGTAATGCCGATAGTGTGCTTTCAAAAACCTTCTGTCACCAAGTACTTTCTCTTCAACCCTATTCGTCACCAAGTACTTTCTCTACTATCATATGTGTCACCAAATACTTTCTGTTCTACAATATGTGTCACCAAGTACTTTTATGTGTACCCTATTGCTGACCAAATACTGTCTCTGCTACCATATTGTCACCAAGCACTTTCTCTCCTACCCTATTTTTCACAAAATACTTTCGCTTCTACAATATTTGTCACCGAATATTTTCATCTACTATCCTATGTGTCACCAAATACTTTCTGTTCTACAATATGTGTCACCAAGTACTTTCATTTGTACCCTATTGCTGACCAAATACTGTCTCTGCTACCAAGCACTTTCTCTCCTACCCTATTTTTCACAAAATACGTTCGCTTCTACAATATTTGTCACCGAATATTTTCATTTGTACCCTATTTCTTACCAAATACTGTCTCTCCTACCAAATTGTCACCAAGTACTTTCTCTTCTACTCTATTTGTCACAAATAATTTCTCTTCTACAATATTTGTCACCAAGTATTTTCAGCTATAACCTATTTCTGACCAAATACTGTCTTTGCTACCCTATTCGTCACCAAGTACTTTCTCTCCTACCATATTTGTCACAAAACACTTTCTCTTTAACAATATGTGTCACCAAGTACTTTCCTTTGTACCATATTTGTGACCAAATACTGTCTCTGCTATTATTTTGTCACAAAGCATTTTCTCTACCACCCTATTTGTCAACAAGTACATTCCCTTCTACCTTATTTGTCACCATGAACGTTCCCTTGTACCTTTTTGTCACCATGTACTTTCTCTCATACTTCGTTTTTTAACATGAACTTTCCCTTCTACCTCATTTTTCACCATGAAATGGCCCTTCTATCCTATTTGTCACAATTAAGTTTCCCTTCTACGCTCTTTGTCCCATAGTACTTTCTCTTCTTCCTTATTTATTCCCAAGTGATACCCTTTCTACCCTATTTGTCACCAACTACTTTCCCTTCTATGATATTGCTCATCAAGTACCCTTTCTTCTATCCTATCTGTCATCAAATACTTTCTTTACTACCCATTTGTCACTAAATACTTTCACTTCTAAACTATTTATCACCATGTATTTTCTACTACCCTATTTGACACAAGTACTTTCCCTTCTACCTTATTTTTCACCATGAACTTTCCCCTTCTACATCATTTGTGACCATGTACTTTCTCTTCTACCCCATTTGTCACCAAGTACTTTCCCTTCTAAATTGTTTGTCACCATGAACTTACCCTTCTACTCTTTTTGTCTTAAGAGCTTTCCCTTCTATACTATTTGTCACCAATTACTTTCTCTTTTAACCTATTTATCACCAAGTATATTCTCTTCTACCATATTTGTCACCATGTATACTCCCTTTTACCCTATATGTCACCACGAACTTTCCCTTCTACCCTATTTCTCAGCAAGTACATTGTACATATATGCAAGACTATGGTTCAAATGGTTAATTTTGTTTTGCTTCCATTAATTTAATAGTGTCCAGTATGAGTAACTATCCGAATTCTCAAAGATACTCAAGCCTTGGGATTGGCTCAGAGTACTCCTACAATGCGCATGAGCTGTACGAACACCCACACTTCCGGCAAACATTTTGGACGCCGGATACATGTAAGGACCACAACCTCTACAGTGACGCAGAATCGCACACCGGAAATATGCCCGGATATCTTAATACACCTGATGACATCAAATCAGATAGAACCAATCGGAGCACGAGAATTGAATGACGTTATTGGTGATGCCATCAAATCAGATAGAACCAATCGGAGCACGATAATTGAATGACGTTATTGGTTTTAAATCCAGGAAACGTATTCCCTGAAATCAGAGTTTTACAGTGCTAAATAGGTTAGCCAATGATTGAGCGCGACTAAACGACATAGTTCTCGGGAGCTACACTCCTGAGAACTATATCGTTAAGTCGCGCTCAACCATGGCCTTACATATGGAACATGCTTACATGTACTTTATAACTTAAACATTTCATTTCTGTCACGGTGTACATGGTGATACAGCGGAGAAGACGTTATGTATAGGTTCAACCATGGTCAACCCTATTTAGCACTGGAAAATAAGAAATGACAAGACTTTTCGTTTCTTGGTTGAGCGCGACTAAACGACATAGTTCTCGGGGTCTAACATATACATACATTTACGTGTCTATTTCACCATTTCATTGTCGGCTGTTTCAATTTTGTTGTCTGCACTGTCGTTCAAAGTTAAAAAATAGCTCAGTCTGACTGAAGAAAATTCAAAACGAGTGTCAAACAGTTTGGCTCCTGATCTGGCGTCTGATCAGGAGCCAAACTGTTTTCAAACGTGATTTTCAGCGTCATTGTGAAAGGGTTAAACAGTTATTTTTAACAATATTTTTCAAAGTTGGATTTAGTGAAAGCGTTTGATAAGGGCAAATAACGGAATAATTATTGAAACATATTTTCGTCAATACATGTTTTAAGGACTTTAAAAAAAGTATATTGGCCGATGACGCAACCTCATGCCGATATCAGTTTACAGGTTCTTAAAAACACATTTTGACCGCAACATAAGTGAATTATTGTATAATAAACACATATGTGCCAAACAATTAGGTATATTGTATATTGCTAGCGTCCACGAGTCTGATTAGTTTGAAAGCAGTTGATTAGTTAATAATATTTTCTAGAACCTGGTTTCCAGGCTCCAAAACTATAAAGAGTTTGATTTGAGTCTGAGTATGTTCTCAATCATTTGATTGCACAAAATTGAGCCTAGGCTCAAATCTGACCAATCAAATGCTTGAGAACGACTTCAGACTCAACTCCAAACTTCAGACCCTGGTTTTAAATCGTCTGAGTTTAGTCTGAGATCGTCCTCAAGCATTTCACTGGTCAGAATTGAGCCTAGGCTCAAATTTGACCAATCAAAAGCTTGAGAACGATCTCAGACTCAACTCACTCTTTATAACACTGGGTCCGTACTATTCTATATTGCTATTCACCCTAATTGTATAAAATGTCCAAATATAACTGGAACATACATATTCATAAAATGATAAAAATAAGACACGATTCAAACCGTTTGAGCTTTTATTTTAAACTAGATAAACACAACATTCAACAGACAATATTTTTTACTTAATGTGCTTAGCACGACTTATATTTGAAAACAGTTTGGATTCTGATCATACGCAGAGGAAATATGCGTCTGATATGGATCCAAACTGTTTGACACTCGTCTTTGGATAACTTCACTAAAATTGTCAAAGCATGGTTCCTTTACAGTTAACAGCAGTCGATAATTTTAAGCAGACGATATAGCAGCAACGACGGGTTAACCCCTTCGCTGCCTTAGCCCGAGTCTTCTTTTTTTGCAAACAGTTTGGAACCTGATCAGACGCCGCGTAACGCGGCGTCTGATCAGGATCAAAACTGTTTGGCACACATTTCAATATTTCTAAAGTCAAAATACTTAAATCTAAATTTGTGAAATAAAAGCAGACGACAATTGTTTAAACTTGATGACGTCATGGCAGGGAAGGGGTTAAAGATGGCAAGGACTAAACGTTTCATTATCTAATCACACCTGCACTGGTATCTGGAAACAGTTTTGATTCTGATCAGAAGCCCAGGAAGTAGACATCTGGGTCGAGTACAATATTACATTTTAGCAGACAAAAGCAGACCACGTCCATATTGAAAATTTGGCAAAGTTGTAGTTTTTGGATTTTGAAAATTGAGCCCGTAATTATTGATATTTTTTTCACAAACCAGACATCATCATTTGCCACGTCAGTCTGTGCCTTTCAACCTGATAGTGCAGAACACGAGAATATGCATCATTTGCAAACACCGTAGACCCTGAAAGAGCTTTCCGTTTAGGATCTTCACTAATGATATTTTGGAAATATAACACCTTGAGAAACAGTAAATATTGTATGCGGCCGAGACTTCGAAGTCGTTGTCAAGTTTTTTATTGATACAATTTGAACAGAATCAAAATCATGATAGTTTCACTGTCGATCCATTCGTAGTAACTTGAAATATCCATTGCACCTTTGATACCTGTAGCACATCCGTCGTAGTTGTTTTACGATGACTATGGACTCAGATAAGAATATAAGTACCTCCCCGTCTCGTAAAGATGCCTGAACCCATTGCAAAAACCTAGGTCCAAGGTTATGAAGCTTTTCAGTTTAGTCTAAAGTCGTTCTCAAGCATTTGATTGGTCAGATTGGAGCCTAGGCTCAAATCTGACCAAGCAAATGCTTGAGAACACACTCAGACTCAGCTCAAACGCTTTATAACCTTGGACCCTGAACATTCATTTTTAGCCGCTTCATAGCAAAAACTCCCCGTCGGTATAGCGTTTCCTCTTTCTTCGCAAATATCGTTCTCAACCAGCTAAATTTGGAGAGTCTGTAAGACTCTAGATATCTGCCATCCAGTGTATAACTTGTTCATGTCCCAGCCTGCTAAAGTACACAACTTCTGTGTTACTATCAGCTTTTGGAAAAATTTGGGGCTTCTTAGTATGTCGATAGACCATATTTCATTAGTACTCTGGACTTCTTCACTGAGCACAATTATGGCAATGTCTTCATCAGGGGTGTCATAGTTGGGAAGAAATATCCACCTTTCCACACCACTGTTTGCTCTGTTCCCTCGTCTTTAGCAAAGTTGTGATCACCGAATTAAACGGCAAAAGTTAACCCATGTACATGTATACCCAGTGGATTCTTCCATGTTTATATATTGGATTAGTCCATTTTTTTATCAAAGGGATGCCTGGTCAAAATTTTCATTTTCAGTTTGTTTTATATTGAAATTCCTATATAAGAAAACAGTAAAGACTCTATACCGACGGGGAGTCTACACTGTTTGCCTTTCTCCCAAATATATGGGATCGTGGGCACAAATGGGTTAAGTAGTCTCTGTCAAGATAACAATGGGCGGCTGTAAGAACATGCCTGTTTGATATGAGACTACCATCACAGTAATGGCTATAACTCAAACCATTGTCATATGAATAAGCCAAGTGAGCCGACCATGGATAGGCATTACTGTTTTGCCATTGAAAATTCTGACATCTTGTCCTGAACAGATTCCTGAAAAATAATATTAACCGGTCCGGTTGAACAATACTTAAACGCACCTGCAATAAATTGTAGAAAAATTCTTGCCAATTTGAGCAATCTATAACCATGGAGAAGAATTTTATTCTTTCCCTTTAAATGCAAACGAAACGTAAACGCGTCGAAATAAACCGTACAAATTTACAAGTTTACGACAAATCTGACTAAATCATGTTAATCTGAGTGGCAAGCAGTTTGGTGTCTGATCAGACACCGGGTTACCATGGAAATAATAGCTTTAGAGTAAACGCGGGTTGTTTTATTTATTTTTTTTTGGGGTGGGGGGGGGGGGGGGGGGTATAACGTATTTTCCACTATACAAATGAAATGTTCGAGAAGTTGACATTTTCGTAGCTAATTTCAACTGTTTCGCACCTTCGCCATGATATGTATATCTTATTTTTGTAATAAAGAGATGTCAATCAGCTTTTAACTTTCGATCTTGTCTTTTATAGTATCTATATGTATTTTCCGGCATGTGGGGTTGGAATTATTATCGAAATAAAATATGTTTACACTAAGAATCTATTAGCAATTCCATATGGAATGATATGTCGTATGGACAAACACAACAATGTCTTGTATATCACCCTAGTACATGTATATCTATAATAAAATATTCCATCAACTTTGGAGAGTGTGTACATGCCTAAATTGGTTAACGAAATTCTGTTAATACCAGAGTTTATGCTTAAAAAGCTTTTGAGTTGAGTCTTAAATCATTCTTAAGCATTTGATTGGTCAGATTTGAGCCTAGGCTCAAAACTGACCGATCAAATTATTGAGAACGGACTCAACACTGCTCGAACGCTTTATAAGCGCTGGGCTAGTACAGTAAATACCAGGGTTCTTGCTTATTAAGCATTTGAGTTGAGTCTTAAATCATTCTCAAACATTTGATTGGTCAGATTTGAGCCTAGGCTCAAATCTGACCAATCAAATGATTGAGAACGGATTCAACACTGCTCAAACGCTTTATAAGCGCTGGGCTAGTACAGTAAAGGGTCTCTATTACGACCACGGCCAATTTGTTGCATAAAAGACGTTTACAGCTTCAAGCAAGGTGAACGTTAAATAGAAAGCTCATAAAGGAGCTTTCCTTTACGTCCCCATTGCTTCAAGCAATCACTTGTATTAAATACCTGCTAAGCAATAATTCATTGGTCGTACTAGAGAGGTTTTACTGTACAACTATAATATTGTAAATGCTTACCAACTACAAAGAGTAGGGATAAAAGTGCAGTCCAAGTCATCGTAGCATTTGTAGTAACCAAAGGATATTCCCCGTCCAAATGTCCAAACTAATTGTTGGTAGTGGTGGTGGTGGCGGTGGTGGTAGTAGTGATGGTGGTGGTGGCTGCGGCGGACTTGCGGTGTTGTTTCTACTAATGTTTCTGCCCCACCAGGATTTTCAGATGCCAGACTGATCACCGAGCTTACCTATATAAACTAATATCAACAAGAGACTAGGTAGTCCAGGACTAGGCCTCTAGACCCGTTTGCAAAATGGTGTTGAGAGAGTTTCTCACTTGATGTGAGTTAACGAGACCATAGACATCACAAATCACCGAGGTGCTTGTCTGCCACACTGTCACATTTCCCATAATATCCAAATCCAATATGGCCGCCGCAAGCCATTTTGGAAAAGCTAACTTTTTTGTTTTTTGGAGAATAAATAAGTGTAATACCTCTAAATTGATTGTTTTTTGGTGTGGAACTCATTTCTGCTGCCCTTTGTGCAATCTGGGGTGTCTTTGATTTGGAAAGGTCAAATTTCACATTAGTCAAATCCAATATGGCCGCCGCCAACCATGTTGGAAAAGCATTTTTCGTTGTTTTTTACGAAAAATCAAATATAATACTTCTAAATTGATTATTTTTTAGAGTATAACTCATTTCTGATGCCCTTTGTGCAATATGGGATGTCTTTGATTTGGAATGATCAAGTTCCACGATAGCAAAATCCAATATGGCCGCCACAAGCCATGTTAAAAAAGCTAACTTTTTTCCTTTTTTGGAGAATAAACCAATGTAATACCTCTCAATTGATAATTTTTGGGTGTTGAACTCATTTCTGATGCCTTTTTTGCAATCTGAGATGTATTTGATTCGGAAAGGTCAAGTTTCACAATCGCCAAATCCAATATGGCCGCCGCAAGCCATGTTAAAAAAGCTAATTTTGTTTCTTTTTTGGAGAATAAACCAATGTAAAACCTCTCAATTGATAATGTTTGGGTGTTGAACTCATTTCTGAGGCCTTTTGTGCAATCTGGGATGTCTTTGATTTGGAAAGATCAAGTTCAAAAATAGCCAAATCCAATATGGCCGCCGCAAGCCATGTTAAAAAAGTTAATTTTGTTTCTTTTTTGGAGAATAAACCAATGTAATACCTCTCAATTGATAATATTTGGGTGTTGAACTCATTTTTGAAGCCTTTTCTACTATCTGGGATGTTTTGATTCGGAAAGGTCAAGTTTCACAGTAGCCAAATCCAATATGGCCGCCGCAAACCATGTTGAAAAAGCTAATTTTGTTGTTTTTTGGACAAAAATCAAATGCTATACTTCTAAATTGATTATTTTTTAGAGTAGAACTCATTTCTGATGCACTTTGTGCAATCTAGGTTGTCTTTGCTTTGGAAAGATCAAGTTCCAAAAGAAGCAAAATCCAATATGGCCGCCGCAACCATGTTGAAAAAGCTATTTGTTTTCTTTTTTGGAGAATTATCAAATGTAATACCTCTAAATTAATAATATTTTGGTGTGGAACTTATTTCTGAGGCCCTTTGTGCAACCTTTGGTGTTTTTGATTCAGAAAGGTCAAATTCCACAATAGCAAAATCCAATATGGCAGCCGCAAACCACGATAGAAAAGCTAATTTAAAAAAATAATAATTAAGAAAGATCAAATATACATGTAATACATATATATCTTAATTGGTTATTGCTTGTGTTTAACTCATTTCCTCTCTGAGGTCCTTTGTTCAATATGGAGAGTCATTGGTTTGAAAAGGTCAAGTTCAATGTCTTTTTGATACATTAACGACCTTTGGCTTAGCTTGAACAGCAGTAGTCAGTATGTAAACAAGATGTAAGTAAATGGCAACTCTCTAACATTAGACAGAGAAAACACGACAGTGAGCGGGACTCAATCCTACGTCCTGAGGTAAGAGGCTTTTATCCTAACCACTAAGACTATCACAGGCCTATGGACAGACGGTAGGGCCGGGGCAGAATATATAACACCTTGTTCCACATGCATGGAAAGATACATCAATAAAGCATCAACAATTGATTAGATACACATGTAGTTCCAAAGTCATTTCGTGCCGGGTTTTCACAGGGTGCTGAAACTGAAGTGTCCAGTTTTCCATGACAAAATGTGTTGCAAAAAGTACCTCTGCATCACGGCAAAGACATCAACGAGTATCACACGTCTCTGTACACTAATACAATGTGAGCAGACTCTATGGTAAAGGCTTAAGGCACTTTTAGGGCAGCAGAGTACCAATGTACTCCTTACCACAAGGATCCGACACGATTGATTTTGAGGGGAATAATCGTCAGAAGGGATAAATAGAGAAAAGGGATACAACTGATTGTCAGTATATTCTCACCCTATCTCGACAAAACCAGGCATATCATGAATAAAAATTGATGAACCGACACTTTTGTTGCATGTCTGTCTTCAGTTTCTTCACCCTGTGAAAACCCGGCACGAAATGACTTTGGAACTACATGTGTATCTAATCAATTGTTGATGCTTTATTGATGTATCTTTCCATGCATGTGGAACAAGGTGTTATATATTCTGCCCCGGCCCTACTGTCTCTCCATGGGCCTGTGGTAGTCTTAGTGGTTAGGATAAAAGCCTCTTACCTCAGGACGTAGGATTGAGTCCCGCTCACTGTCGTGTTTTCCCTGTCTAATACCAGAGAGTTGCCATTTACTTACATCTTGTTTACATACTGACTACTGCTGTTCAAGCTAAGCCAAAGGTCGTTAATGTATCAAAAAGACATTGAACTTGACCTTTTCAAACCAATGACTCTCCATATTGAACAAAGGACCTCAGAGAGGAAATGAGTTAAACACAAGCAATAACCAATTAAGATATACATGTATTACATGTATTTTTGATCTTCCTTAATTATTATTTTTTTAAATTAGCTTTTCCATCGTGGTTTGCGGCTGCCATATTGGATTTTGCTATTGTGGAACTTGACCTTTCTGAATCAAAACACCCAAGATTGCACAATGGGCCTCAGAAATAAGTTACACACCAAAATATTATTAATTTAGAGATATTACATTTGATAATTCTCTAAAAAAGAAAACAAATAGCTTTTTCAATATGGTTGCGGCGGCCATATTGGATTTTGCTTCTTTTGGAACTTGATCTTTCCAAAGCAAAGACACCCTAGATTGCACAAAGGGCATCAGAAATGAGTTCTACTCTAAAAAATAATCAATTTAGAAGTATAGCATTTGATTTTTGTCCAAAAAAACCAACAAAATTAGCTTTTTCAACATGGTTTGCGGCGGCCATATTGGATTTGGCTATTGTGAAACTTGACCTTTCCGAATCAAATACATACAAGATTGCACAAAGTGCATCAGAAATGGCTTCACCACCCAAACATTATCAATTGAGAGGTATTACAATGGTTTGTTCTCCAAAAAAGAAACAAAATTAGCTTTTTTAACATGGCTTGCGGCGGCCATATTGGATTTGGTTTTTGTGGAACTTGATCTTTCCAAATCAAAGACATCCCAGATTGCACAAAAGGCATCAGAAATAAGTTCAACACCCAAAAATTATCAGTTGAGAGGTATTACATTGGTTTATTCTCCAAAAAAGGAAAAAAGTTAGCTTTTTTAACATGGCTTGCGGCGGCCATATTGGATTTTGCTATCGTGGAACTTGATCTTTCCAAATCAAAGACATCCCAGATTGCACAAAGGGCATCAGAAGTGAGTTATACTCTAAAAAATAATCAATTTAGAAGTATTATATTTGATTTTTCTTCAAAAAAACAACGAAAAAAGCTTTTCCAACATGGTTGGCGGCGGCCATTTTGGATTTGGCTAATGTGAAATTTGACCTTTCCAAATCAAAGACACCCCAGATTGCACAAAGGGCAGCAGAAATGAGTTCCACACCAAAAAACAATCAATTTAGAGGTATTACACTTATTTATTCTCCAAAAAACAAAAAAGTTAGCTTTTCCAAAATGGCTGGCGGCGGCCATATTGGATTTGGATATTGTGGGAAACGTGACAGTGTGGCAGACAAGCACCTCGGTGATTTGTGATGTCTATGGTCTCGTTAAGTCACATCAAGTGAGAAACTCTCTCAACACCATTTTGCAAACGGGTCTTCAGGTCAGGTACAGGACTAAGGTATCCGATTAAGGCCACACTATTTCATTGATGTGTTAGCAAACCCACTGCTTGCCGGTCCCTCGTCAAGTTGGCCGGTACTTATTAACATTTTGGATCCTGATACACTGGGGAATACGTTTCTTTCCCAATAAACGCATTTACGCTAAAACTATTTCCATTGCAAACAGTTTGGAGCCAGACCAGACGCAGGGTAACCCGGCGTCTAAGCAGGCTCAAATCAGCTTGCTACTCAGATTAAAAAAAAAATTAGGAATTTCAAAAGGGCTGTAATTTTCTACACTTTACTGCTTTGCCTTTTGTTTACGTGTGAACGGAAAATAATAACGTCTTCTCCACTGTACCAAGTGACATTACGAACGATCTAGTAGCAAACTTTATGACAATGCATGTACAGTCTGTAGCAGGGTTGCCATTTCTCCGGATTTTTCCTAAATCTTCGGATTTTTTCCAAGTACATGGTAGTTTAAAGCAGGCTGAAAGTAAAGCAGAATGCGCCATAAGGCGAATTCTGCTTTACTTACAGCCTGCTTTAAGTAGTCGCATGTCAGCAAAACAAGAAAAAGGCTATAAGGTAAATGTACGATTCGTAAAATCGCACTTGAAAAATGCAAGTTTGGAAATCTTAGGATTTTTCATGTCAACTAATGCACAGTGTTTAAACGAACTGTATAAAAACCGCTTTTGCGACTAGATTGTAACTATTCTGTCGATTCATTGCGACACGCGGACATATACGGTAGGGTTTTCCCTCTGTTTTCATTGCTTTCTAAGTAGATCACTAAGAAAAGCAAACGTACATTATATTGTGCATTGATTTAAGATATGTACTTGGCTGTCATTGTTTCGTTATCAAGCTTTCAAAAAAAAAAATCGCCATTACATCACGAAACATCTGACAATGTTTACACGAAGCCGTGTTTACAAACGTGTCAAATACGCAATTTTTACACATCCTGACATCCAGTCGGGCGTTAAAACTTGAGAAAAGTATGTACTATTCTTTCGATAGCAGTGAAAACACAATAGCTGTGAAATTTAACAAAATACTCACGTTGAAAGTACTGCACAGATTGGTTTATTGAAAAGACTACATAGTGATCTGAATGATTATAGCGACTATACTGTATGACTTTTAGCGATGTTACGGTAACGATTTTAGACGACTCTGGGATCGTTTTTACGTCCAAAACGCGCCTTTGTTACTTTAACAAAATTAAAATAATCTCTTCTCAACCCTTTACCAGACAATGCCTCCCTTTGACAATTTGCTTTTTCAGAAAAAAACCGAGTGACAAAATTGAAGCGGTGTGGACAATTATACCAAGTTGCTAAACATGTTGAATCTTACTCAACTGATCACTTGTCCTACTAGAATTACTTACACACTCAGTCTTTATTAGATCATGTTCTTTTTTAGCTAACTCGAAAAAATATCGCAGTCTGGCACACTTGCTTCGAATATAAGCGATCATTTACCAACTTACTGAACTAGGAAAGTAACAAAAGGAAAATTTCATGATCATAAGTCATAACACAGTCAAAGTAATTTTATTGCCAAATTGAAACAAAAAGATTGGGAAAAAAATGTTTATAATTGAACCCATACAGGAAATTTGGATAATTTTTAAAGAAATATTTTTGTCAATCCTGAATGAAGTAGCTGCACTTAAAGAAGCCCGTTTAAAACAATGCACAGAACCTTGGATGGACTCCAACATCATTTAAGACCTGATAAAAATAGAGATAAATAAATATATGTAAAATGTAAGAAATATGGTGACCAAATGTTTTACAAACAATTCTGCTTTTATCGTAAAACTGTACAAAAGGCTATCAAAAAGGCAAAAACTACCTATATCCGTGACCAACTGGAAGATAATACATGTAAAGACAATCACAATCTTTTTAGACCCATTTAAAGTCATTTATCAAAATCCATGTAACTTTTTTGATAAATAGTTCTATTGTACATAACACAGTACCAAAATTCATGAAAAGTGATCAAGTCAAAACCCCTTTTTTTAAAAAACCCAATAGGTCTGACGTTTGTAATTATAGGCCAGTCAGTATAATAGCGATTATATCTAAAATCCTTGAGCGTGCAGTTTACAGCCATCTGGAGCCTTTCTTTGTTAAGAATTGTATATTGTACATGTACGAGCATCAGAGTATGTTCAAAGGGAACTACTCTACCGACTCCTGTCTCATCCATCTGACAGATCATATCCGTACACAGACGTCAAAGGGTATGTTTACGGGTATGATAATGCTTGACACCGTGGACCATGAAATCATGTGTCGAAAGCTCCAAGAGATGCCATTGGGTGTAGAGTCGGTGGGTTGGTTCCGCTCATACTTGTCTCGCAGGACTCAGTCTGTTCATGTAAATGGCCCAAAGTCAGATTTAAGTTCGGGGTTGTGTACGGTGTGCCTCAATTTAGTATTCTCGGGCCACTTATGTTTTTAGCATGCGTTAATACTATGAGTACAAGCATAAGCTTAAATTGATTATTGTTGCAGACAACAATGCGATATCATTTTCCCACAAATATCCATTTTACATCAGTCGTGTTTTATGGCGAGAACTAGAAAACTGTAGCAAATGGTTAATCGATAACCAACTCTCGTTACATCTCGAAAAAACAGAATGTATTTTGTTTGGATCTCGAATAAATTTGAATAATATCAAAACAAAATTCCGTTGAATCTAACGGTCATGAAATCAAATCTATAAGTACAGATAAATATCTGGGCTCATATTTAGATACAGGCATGTAAGGAACATCCATTGTAAATAATATTATCAAGGAAGTAAACTCTAGAGTTAAATATTTATATCGCCAGGCAGCAAGATTGTTTTTACAAATCTCTTATAGAAAGACACTATTCTTTAATACAATGCCATATAAATTACGCATCCTTCTCGTGGTTCTGCGGTCTAAAATCCTGAAGAAAAAACCCCACAAACTACAGGTTGCACAAAAAGGTGTGTTTCATTCATATTTAATATAATAATTGTAGAATATCTCTTCGTGAGGCAGATCTTAGATTTTAAATTTGAAATATAGATGTAAACAATTACGACTAAGTCATGTATATAAAAAATTTAACAACCAAACCACAAGCATGTATGAAAACTTTACTAAAATGAAGGTGATCCAATATTATGCAATTAAATATATTGTAAAAGATGATTGTCATGGTCCCCAGTTTATAATTTTACTTTTACTTCCAAATCGTTTCACTATAATGCACATATGCTTAATTTAACCTATGTGACAGCTTGGGTCCTGTTGGAAATAAGTTTTGTTCCTTATTGGCAAAACCTTACGGGCAATCATGTGCACCATTTCTTTTCAAAAATCTCCATCATATACTAATTATATATTGGTGTAAAATAACAACTGAACTAGTCTATTTGTGATGTTTTCTTCTACATGTGATATCTATTTTGTACAGTGAATTCAGTATTTGAAACTTTTTACAATATGTTTATCTATTATCATATGTTTTCATAAACATGTGAACAAATAAAATTATTATTTTATTGTTATTATCACAAAGTAGACCGAGAACAGAGCTGCTACTAACCATTTTACGGCACTGGTTTGTCGCAACTGGCAATCAAACCCGCTACCTTCCAACCCCAAAGCTCATGCCGACATTATGTTTATGTATGCACACGCAATGAAGTCTTTGATTAAGATTATCTATAGTTTACCCTTTCCCCCCTCAAACCGCAAATGGACAATTCTAATTTTCAATTTAGTCTAGTCCATTTATTTTTGTTACTTTTTAGGGTTGATTTTTACATTATATGTCAAAGAGACAAACAATGAAGATCCTGATCAGAGGGCTCCTTTGACACCACATCAATGTATTCAACGCGAAATACGCTTGAGATCCAACTTTCAAAAGTAAGATCCGAAAATTTTGGAAAAAATCCATATGTCCGAAGATTTCTGAAAAACCGGAAAATGACAGTCCTTGGAAATTATAATACATTATGCAGAATTGGTGAAATCATATTTAGCTAGTCACAATAAGTCATTCACATTCTAGAAATTTGGGTCGAAAATCTTTATTTGCATGCACACACTATAAATGGTAGTAGATGTTTGCACGTACATATACGTATCACTCTGATACAACTTTTAAGAATAAATCATTACAATACATTAGGCAGAATTAACGAAATCGTGTATAGCAAGTCGTTATATGTCATACAAAATTCAGGGGAATCTAGTCTCTATATGTCATACAAACACATTGGTGGATAGTCGCTATAAATTATAGTACATGATTGCAATATATGGTACAGTCTACATGTAGAAAGTTTGCATAAATTTATAATCAAATGGCGATTTAAAATAAACAAAAGGATGTTGCTTTGTTTAGCAGTCTATTTAGATACCATACAGTACAGTCCTGTAATATATGCGATTTTAACAAAGGACATTTTCAAAGAACTGTTCCCAAATTTGAGAGGGAAATCGACACTCTGTGTTGATTTTCAATCAGAGCAGTATTTCCTCTCTACGTACACACTTGCAAGTGTACTACGATAAAGTATACATGTATAAATTACATTATTATTTGCGTTGGCTCACACTGGTTCGAAGAAAATATAAAAAATGAACAGGTTTAGTGGAGGCCTGTGAACAAATGTCAACATTCGTGGTTAAATCTAGTCGCTATATCCGATAATCATACAGTTCGTTTATACACTGTGTAATGGCAGCCCTGCTGTAGGATTGAGGACAACTAATGAGATCGGGAAAATGTCAGGTACTCTACGGAGAGCAATCGGTCATTCTCGTCAACTATCGGGCCGGGCCGGAAAAATCTTTATCCAGTTTACGAAAATGGTCGACAGATGTTCGTAGAGTCCGATTTCGTCCGATTTCATTAGGGGCCCTCAACTCGCTGACACGGCTAACAACGCTAATATTTGCAACATTTTGTAGTCTGACCAGGCGCTGCTTAACGCTGCATCTGATCAGGTTCCAAAGTGTTCGACTGTTTGCAAACAGTTTGGATCCTGATCAGACGCCGCGTAACGCGGCGTCTGATCAGGAAACAAACTGTTTGACACTCGTTTCATTATTCCTTAAGTGAAAATACTTTAACATTTAATTTTAGAAATAATTGTTTAAAATTGATGACGTCATGGCAGTGAAGGGGTTAACTCATCAATAAAAGCGGACAAATAATTCAAGCAGACGATTTTAGAGACTGATAACCAAATACAGCCAAATTTGTTGCGTAAAATTTACACGATCGTAAATTTTACACTGAGGGAAATTCACACAAATATAAATTTCACACTGTATATCGTCAAATCCTATTGATTATTTCTTGGTTATTAAGAATCTTAAATACGTGTGACGTGCTCGTGTACCGCATTGCGTGCGTTTAACACGATTGTAAATATTACACAATATAAGTATTTGACTGCATGCCTTAAGTAATGCAAAGTAAAATATGTACATAGGTGCATGCATGTGAATGTACATGTGACCAGTGTACTACATTGTACACCCTCAACAGTATCAAATACATGTACATGTCAACGCCGAAATGCACCATAGTCTGCAAGTAGATAGTTATGCAACAGACACGTATTACACTTAACAAGGTTCAATGTATGTTAGTGTGGAAACGCGTGCTCTTGTTAACAAACTTTGTACTATTTGCGAGTTTCTAATTTAGTACTTCTTCATTTTCGAAACAACTAGCCGAGTACAAGATAGTTTCACATTTAACTGCAGCGTACAATTTATGTTGAAATGACCGTAACGCATGAAATAATCAAATGGCGAAAATTAGTTTTAAACCTACACTACAGCGCCCTCTCTCTACAACGACAACAAATGGGAGACAAAAATTGTGTGCGTTGTCGGAGGGAGTCGTTATAGAGAGGGAAATTGGTTTACATTTGCAAACAGCTTGAATCCAGATCAGACGCCGCGTAACGCGGCGTCTGATCAGGATTCAAGCTGTTTGTGACTCGTCATTAAGTTTTTTTTCTCTTAAAATGTTCAATATGTAACTTTAAGGAAAAACAGCAGACGACAACTTTAAGCAGACGATATTACAGCAATAGAAGCGTAAGTCCTGTTTAGGGAACTGCGACAACAGTCGTTGTTGGGAGGGAGTCGTTGTTGGGAGGGCCGTTGTAGAGAGGGAAGGCTGTAATAGAAATGCATAGTAACGTTTCTTACCTATGAAAGATCAACAGCCTGTCCTTTCCGTAGTCTTGATTCTGTTCACGTTTGTTCGGATCACAAAATGGTGTTGTTGTGACATTACCACGGAAAGACACGCATTTAAAGCGAATTTGCGGATCAAGCAATAACCAATCAAAATACTCGAAAAATGGGATGCATCGGCGTAATTAACTCAACTGTAGTTGTCAGCTTTTCGAAACCCTTTGGCTTTGAGCGGTAAAAAGGATGTTAACAGCTTATTGTTTTGAGAGAGACGAATGCCGAAATAATCAACGAGAAGTTTGATTATAGTGAACGTGGTGTGAAAATTTATTGAGATGAACTCGAACTTGATTACTGTGGCAGCTGTTATGAAAACTTTCTATCATATACATGTAGCTGTTTGTTTATCAACTCCTACTAAGTCTCGCATTACAGCGTTCCCTCTCTACAACGACACCCAATGGGAGACACAAATTATATGCGTTGTACGGAGGGAGTCATTATAGGGAGGGAAATTGGTTTACATTTGCAAACAGCTTGAATCCAGATCAGACGCCGCGTAACGCGGCGTCTGATCTGGATTCAAGCTGTTTGTCACTCGTCATTAACTTTTCTTCTGTAAAAATGTCAAATATGTAACTTTGAGAAAAACAGCAGACGACAATTTTAAGCAGACGATAGTACAGCAGTTAAAGCGTTAGAATGATTCTCCTGTTAAGGGAACTGCGTCAGGCGTTGTTGTAAAGAGGGAATCGTTGTTCAGAGGGCCGTTGTAGGGAGGAAACACTGTATTTTGAATTCCAAAAAGTTTGTTCAGTAACAAGTCCGAATTAATCCAAATCGCATAAAAACCATGTAGATTATTTTATACAACTGTACGAGGGTACTTCGAAAAGTAACGTTACTTGATCATCAATAACTTCAATATCATGTAAATGCATGTGTTATATATCATTTTAAAGAGCAATTCTTTGTCTACACTATGGTATAATGCACGATAATATCACATAACTCGATAAGTCAAAACATGAACCTAAATGACCCTACTCGAGGACACTAGAACAACGCGCTTTTCAGACACTATTTTTGGACGGTATACCTTCTTAAACAGTACAATTTCTAAAATTTGTTTTCTGAAATATATCAGTTTATGTCTGAATTTTAATAAAATTTCATTACAACTGAAAGGGTTACCTTTCTTAAACTCATATTTTGCTAATGACAGAAGTCGACGTGTATTTTCGAACGCTATCAAAAAATTCTAGACCATTTTGAGATTTTAAAACATAAAAATCTACTTCAATCGCTTCAATTATATAGTCTTGTTTAGTATAAAAGTGAGTTTGGGCTTCTACCAACTACTTTTATACATAACAGTAGATTCATTGTTAATGATATTTGCAGTACGCGTTTCGTATTAGCTATATTTTTTTATTTTATATAATAATAACATTTAAAACTATGTGATGTGGACATACTCGTTACGCAGAATATTGGACATTCAGGTGGCTCATTTGCTCTCATTTTCGCGCATTAAAATAAGAAGGGCACTTTTACATAACTTGTAATAACTTCTTTTCTGGACAGATATCTTTCCTGTGCAAACGGTCCGTGTTAGCTTAATCATTTTCCTTTATGATGAAATTTGTTTTTGAAAAAGATATTTTAATAAGATTTTGGTCCTTTTTTTAGTTGATAAAGACACCTCTTAATCACATTTAACAATGACTAAAATGCTGAAAATAAGAACAGAACAGAACAATAATTTTATTTGACTTGTACACAATATACATCGTCATACCTGTACAATACAATTTAAATACAAACTTTTACGTGAATCAATAGGCTTATCCAAACCTATACCAATATACATTATATACATTTACGTTGTTCTTTGTCTCTGCTGGGAGAGTAAAAACTTATTATCATACTATGAATTAATAACGTTTACTTAGTCCTTAAACAAAGAGATCTTGGTCCATGCATATAAAGCGTTGAGCCGAGTCCGAGATCGCACACAAGCCCCTGATCGGTCAGGTTTGAGTATATGCTCAACTCCGACCAATGAGAAGCCTGAGACCGATCCCAAACTTACCTCAAACGTCTCCTAAGCATGTGGTCTGTTCTTTTTAGAAAGGAAGTATAAATTACTCTTGTACAATATTTACATATCTGCTTCTTAAACTAAATGCTTCTTTAGTAAATAAAGATAAGTTCCGTAGTATTTTCTTATCATGACTAAGAAACAGTTGGCATCACTTAAACATTGATGGCATTACAAAGTAGAATCTATCTAAATATATATGTCTTATCTCGTTGTAAATTGGACAGACATAAATAAAGTGATAAATATCTTCTATGTCCGAAATATTACAAAAAGTACAAACTCTCTCGTTTCTTGGAATTCTATCAATGCCGTAACGTCCGGTCTGGATTCTAAGAGAATGAAATGATAACCTTAACTTTGTTATATAAAGTCTTAGGTCGTGGGGTACAACATCTAGATATAGTTCGTATGAAAAATTGGGTTTAAAGTGCTTATACTCTTCCAAAATAGGACTGTTTTGTATTGATGCATACCATTCCTGAACAAAACAATCAACTACACGCTGTTTGAATAAAGTCGGAAATGTTTTAACCGCAGCTGAATTAAATTATTAAAAATCTCATAAAAAACATAAATGTCAAGCAAATGTTTAACCTGCCAAAGCCAATTTTTCTTACCCTGTTCGAAGTCTCCCATGGCTAAGTTATACAATCTATTTAAACTTATGTTGTCTGTTTGGGTTACCTTGCACCAATATTTAATTACATTATAAAAACGGGTAATAAAAAGAGGATAGTGACATAGTTCCCCATACACACCAAGTGTACTTGAATTTATTGGAATTTTTAGAATGCGTTTGCAAAACTTATGGTGAACTCTCTCAATGTCTTTTGATTTGGTAAAACCCCAAGTTTCCGACGAGTAATTCAAAATGGAACCAACAAACGAGTCAAATCATTGGCAAAGCGTTTTTGGCTTTAAAGGCACTCTATTACAATTAACTAGTAAGGTATACAGTGTCTTTAAAGCTTTACTAATAGCGAACTCATTATTAGCACCAAAGTTACCGTTATACTTTAAGACAGTTCCTAGATACATGTAGTTGAATGTTTCTACATTTTCGATAGGCAAAACATTGTAAGTCCATTTTTCATCTTTACGCAAAGCATTTTGTTTTCTAAATACCATGACTTTTGTTTTTGCGTTATTCACTTCAATCCCCATTGTTGACAATATGTACAGTGGAGAATCTGTTATTCTTTCCCGTTTAAACGCAAACGTACGCAAACGCAAAGCACTAAAACGTAGAAAAGAAAAGTTTTGGACAATTCTGATATTTCATGTTTATCATGGTGGCAAACAGTTTGGAGCCTGATCAGACGCCGGGTTACCCGGCGTCTGATCTGGCTCCAAACTGTTTGCACTGCAAATAATAGTTTTAGCGTAAACGCGTTTATTGGGAAAGAATAACAGATTCTCCACTGTATAACAAATCCAGATTTTCTGGTAAGGCTGAGGGAGACTCACCAAACAGGACCATATCGTCTGCAAACAATAACAATGTGAGTACAAAATCGTCTATCAACAAACCAGAAGTTGGTTTTTCTTGTAAAAAAATCTAAATCTTCTAAAAATGTCTTAATCCAACTGAGTAAAAGAAATAATCTAAATAGCTATTACAGTGCCTCACACACGATTTAACATCATCATACATGTTTTTAATAATACGCAATACTTTGCCTTGAATACCAGTTTTAAACAATTTAAGCCATAATGCACGTCTATAGATACTATCAAAACATTTTTTCAGGTCAATAAAAGCAACATACAACCTTCAATTATTATTAAGATAATTTTGCACAACTGTATTCAATGCAAAAGTAGCGTCCACTGTAGACTTCCCTTTCCTAAAACCAAACTAAGCATCTGATAAAGAATTAAATTTATCACAATAAGCTACAATTCTCTGATTTAGAATAGAAGTAAATAACTTATACATACAGCTTAGAAGCGTGATTCCCCGATAAGTATTACAGTCATTTTATCCCCCTTTTTATACAAAGGAATCACTATACCTTCTCTCCACTGATCAGGAAAACAACCCGAATCTAATATAGTATTGAATATGTCACATATTTAAGGATATAAAATATCTATCCCTTCAATAAAGTATTCATTCAAAAGACAATCCTTTCCATAGGCTTTATTAGATTTTAACTTCTTCACTGCCTTCAAAACTTCGTCATGCGTATAACTGGATAATCAAGTTCCTCATCAAATTGGACAGAATTAAAATCAAAACTGGAACAAAAATCTCCAGCTTCAGTATTCTTACATTGATAAATATCATTCTCTAAGTTTGAAAAATGATTATAAAAATCATCAACTGAAATAGACGAGCCCACTTTTGTATTCTTTTTTTAAGCTGTTTCCAAAATGCATTCGGCTTACAACATTTTAACCTTTCTAGTTGTTCGATTTGCTTTAACTTATAGTTTCCTTTCTTCTTCTTTACTAGACGCTTATAACGTGTTTTACATTCACATAAATATTTCTACATGTATCACTTTTATACTGATTAAAAACTCCAAAGTGCCTCCAAATAGCATTGTTTAGCGTATCGACAATCCTTATCAAACCACTCTGTGTCGTTTAAAGACTTTTCCTCAGTCCATTGAGGGACTCTCCATCCATTGTTAGATAGATGAGAAAAAGTGTGAATCATAAGGTGTCACCAATCTCAGTTGGTGTGAAAATCCAGGTAAGTAATTTCTAGTTGTCTAGAGAGGCACTCACATACTCACACTCAATTTTTTTTCAATGGGTTTTACTAACCAAACTAACAAATTTAAGGTACGGGCCTCACATGAAACGCTCGGATGAGTATATCCCTAGACAAGATAGCAGTAAGGACAAAACTTGCACATGGCCGCATACTTTGATAGCTAGTTAGGTGTTATGACCGAAAGGTCGCCAGGAGATGTCTTTAACAAAGACTTGTCGGTAAACGAACACTGTTCCGCATGAAATGAGCTATGGGCAAATAACGGTTCAACGGTGTCCTTTAAAATGTTGGAAAACTCAACCACTGTTTCATTTATCGACCCTGAATCATGTGAGTTCAATTTTAACATCAAGTTATTTTAAAAAAGGTAAAGTTGATATCAGACTTGATCTAAAAGCAGATTTAAGATTGTCATTCCACTTCTACCGTGTTTCACAATGTTGGTTTACTACATCGGCTTTGTAATTACAACTCTGTCAATGGGTCTACCTGAAAGCTCGATATGCACGAGAAGTTACATACCTGTAATAGTAAATAATCTACTACAGAGGCCCCGTTATGGGATACATATGTAAAGGATCCAATACCGTAGCCATGACCCAATCTGCCATTAACAACTCTCATCTTTGTAGATTTGTAGAGATCTAATAACTTTGTGCCAAAATTTGTTACACTTTTTATCAAGAGAGGCCCGACTACAGTATTCATCCGGAACATAGTCAGAATGATCAATATATTAATCAACATTTTTAGCACAAATAATAAAGTCATGTTTATACCTGTTTTACTATTAAGGTCACCACAAATAAACACAGACCCTAAATCATTGAATACATCAATATCATTTTCTAATAATTCAAAAAAATCAATATTCACAAAGTCATAAGCAGGTGACTCTTCACCCCAAAGATATATACCACACAAATAAACATCAGATTCCATTTAAAAAAAATACATGATCAAGTTTTAACCAAATAGCGGTATAATGATGTGTTTTAATAATTTCTATACATGTACCTTCTTTAAGTGACTCTCTATAATACAATGAAACCCCGCAACTATGCCGTTTTGCATGTCTATGTTGAAACGGCCAATAAAAGTTATGCGATGTGTAGCCAGAAAGTTCAATATTACTATCACTAGCAGTCCAAGATTCATTGAAAAAATTATTGTCATTTTTCAACACACAGTCAACAAACTGACTGCTTTCAATGTTTGCCTTAGAAAGTCCATTTACATTCCATGATAAAACGTCAATAGGACTCTCCCCGAATCCCTAGTCCTTTATTGCTTTCCCGTCGATATAAAGGGTATCGTAGGCGATCCACGCTGTTTTGTCCTCATTACGCGCAGCTTTAATTTTCGGGAACAACTTTTCCCTCTTTTCGACTACTTTCCTTGGAAATTGATCGTTAACATAGTAAGGGGTACCTTGTAGATATTTCCATTGCTTTCTAACTAGCTCTTTGTCTTTAAATTCAAGGAATTTAGCCACAATCTTCCTGCACCTGCCAGACTGTTTAGGACCGATCCTATGCACCCGTTCCATAACCATACGCTGCACTGTCTCCTTGGCCACATTCTCATCTCCATAATAAAATCTCTCACCTTCCTTTCAGTTTCTTCATTGTTTTCTGCTTGCGATTCTGGTATGTTTGAGAATATGAGATTTTTCCTCATTGACTGAGATTGTAGGTACACTACCTCATCTATTAACAGGTCTCTTTCTTTTTCCAGGGTTATCACTTTTTCATTCACTCTCGACTCTTTCCTCTACTCTGAAGACCCGCTCTTCAACCTTCTTTGTTCTGTCTTCGAATGCTAGCCACATTTTACCCTCAAACCCCACCATTTTGTCCTTTACTCCTTCTAACGTATCAAGTCTCCTTTCTATAGTCTCTAATTTGCCCAATCTACCCTGAATTCTCTTAAGGTACAACATAATGTCACTCAATGAGGGCTGTACAGTACTGAATCTTATTAAATTAACAATTTTTGCGATTCGCTTGCAATTCGCTTGCAATTCGATGGCGATTCGCTTGCGATTTCAAAATACTAATTTACCCTCGAATAAGATTTCTTGAGTGGTGTATCTCACAAATGTTCGCAAATATGCCTTCGTTAATTTTTTCGATTCCATTTGTGTCACAACCGCTTCTGAAAATTCGCGTTAAAGTATTCAAACGTAGGATTTGTTTTTTGAAGCGCCCGATTCGATGGCAATTCGATGGCAATTCGCTTGCGATTATCAATTTAATTTAATAAGGTTCAGTACTGTACTTGCGGCAATGACGGTGACGGTGACGCTTGTCCCGATTCTGACGTTGACGTATGAGGTGACTTCTGCGCGCCATCCATACTGACCTTTCTTTGTTTAGATCCCGAAGAAAACACAGGGCTGCAATTTCTCCGGATTTTTCCTAAATCTTCGGATTTTTTTCTAATACATGGTAGCTTAAAGCAGCCTGCTTTAAGCAGCCACGTGTCAACAAAACTAGAAACAGGCGATGGGGAAATGGTACGATTCGTAAAATCGCACTTGAAAAATGCAAATTTGGAAATCTTAGGATTTGTTATGTCAACTTATGGCAGCCCTGAAACCACTATCGTTATGACTGTCAATGTCACTTTGTTCTAGCTGGTCAGCATCATATAATACATTGTTTGTTTGACTAAGCAATTCACTAACAGAAAATACCCCTCCGGTCTGGCCTCCCGATTTTAATGTTTTCTTTTTGTTCTGACCTTCGCCATTCTCGCTGCCGCTGCTCGACTTCTGCTGTTTCCTTTTCCCCATTCCATAACATTACAAAATGCGCAATTTTACACCAAAGTAAAGTCCAGTAACAGTCAAACCAGATGGTTAAAGTAAAGACACTTTAGACAACTCGAAAATCTTAAAAACGTTTGTGTTTGATGAGAGCAACAAATAACTCGACCTACTCCGCCATTGATCACGTGACATCATAAGCCTCGACACGGTTAATTCAACACGAAATTGTGCATTTATACAAATCTTTATCAATTCTGTGCAAACTGGTTCGTATAATTGAGTATTTGCTCTTTCTTTTGATATAAATTTAAGAATGGTAAGTTAATGTTTATTTGGTCTTTTTCAAATTGAAAATGTAATTAATATTTTCAAAGTGTCATCGGGTCTTTCCGTAAAACTGCGGCGGAACCTAACGAATTTTTTTATCGGGAAGTGACCAGAACCCCGTGGCGTTTATGATGGCTGTGTATAAAGTGTCATAAAGATTGCCCTTGCGGGATTACGACCCTTCCTAACTATTCCCGTTTAGATTAGTTTAAGGGTTAAAGTGTGTGTCTTTCATGATCAAGTTTCTTAGTCTTGTCCGAATCCAAACCGTTAACATATAGGATTAAATCTGGCTGGCTCGCTAAAAAGAGCTGTGGAATACCAGTCTGATGACAAATTGATAAGCACTTATACACAACTGGCCAATCAGACGCCCTGCTGTGAAAGAAAGCGACTTATTACCGAGCGATTACGGAAGCAACTATCCGGAAAGAGCCGAACATTGACGGGCTCATAAGCTAACGAATAGCAGTTTATCGATAATCTAGCGATGTCCAATATTCTGCCTAACGAGATTTGACCCAGGTAAATTACTGAGTAGCTTGCCGTCTTATCTGGATCCAGACTATTAAAATACTTTGACGATATAAACAAGAAATGGCAAATAATTTCTGCATAAAAATCTCTGCTTTGTTTAACGAAATAACTGATATCTTTGAACGAATCGTCTAGGGGTAAATGAAACAGACACTCTTCATACTTTTAAGGTGCCGATATTTGAAATTTATTTCAACGCTTTATATCACTCTAAAATCCACACCAAGATAGTTTAGAACTTCACTCTAAAATCCACACCAAGACGGTTTAGAACTGAACTGTATCTTTTTCCAGAGCACTGGCACCCGTAGGCCTTGTTGGTAATCGGGCATGTTGATCGCGTGCGTACGCAGCGTCCTGATGCATAGTCTAGGACAATGCATCTGTCTGAACAGCTTTGCAAGCGGATGTTGTTGATGGAAGACGAGGCCCTTGTACAGCTTGACCAGGTCTCCCAGCAATCTCCGACAAAACGTGCACTGCTAAGGGGTACCAACCACACAAAGCACACGGTAGCGAGAATGATGGCGACTTTCATGGCTATTTATCTCTGAAATGTATTAGTGTTTTCTTCTGACCTGTCGGAGTTATTTTTAGATTGGAACATTCTAAAACTTTTAAAGTGATGAGTTTTCCCTACATCCAGTTAGAGATACGGATAGCTGTAATTTTTGTGCATATTGTACAGTAGAAGATATATTATTCTTTCCCGTTTGAACGCAAACGCAATGCGCTAAACTGTGGAAATTTAATTTTAGAATATTTTGATATATTTTTAATCTCAGTAGCAAACAGGTTGGAGCCTGATCAGACGCCGGGTTACCCGGTGTCTGATCTGGCTCAAACCTGTTTGCAATGGAAATAATAGTTTTAGTATACACTTGCGTTTATTGGGAAAGAATAAGATAGTAGTAAAGTTAGCGAAGCGGTCTCGTGCTGCACGAGGATCATACTTATCTCAAGTTGGAAAGTGTACGACTATATAGATCCGATGTTACCCTGTTATCCTTTTACATACAATAATGAACTATTCTGTTCTAAAAATAACTCCGACAGGTCAGAAAAATCGAACAATACAATGTCCCGTACAAACCAATACCGGTAATAATAACAACAACACATTATCATCTCACCTCATCATTCATAAGGCTATATGACCTATTCACTATTCAGTGCCGCAGTGCCGTAAACCCCAACTCACTCATTTACTCTCTAATACATGCAGTGGGAAGATGTTTTTCATTCCCAAGCAGAAACGAATACGTGTATTTCAAGTGCAAACCTTTCTATTACTAGATCTACCACTAAATTGTGTTAATTATTATGTGTTTAGGACATGTAACTGCTTAAAGCAAGGTGGCAGTAAAACAAAAGTCCTGAAGGAGTTTTCTGTTTTACTGTTACCTTTCTTTAAGCTGTCACCTGTCTTTTATACAATCAATTAGCCTATGGCCAATGAATGGTGAATGACATTGTGACCATATGTCCATGTCGAGATTTATTCAAACACATATGATAGATTGCTATTATCAGGATCTGAATTCAAATATTGAGACATCTAATGAGGTCCTCTCATACAGACTACATGTATACCAAAGTGCCGTAAAACATAATGTCCTTGTACATATAAGAAAATATTACATGTATCAATGCTCGTGTCATAATCTAATGATCGAAATAGGACAACATAAAAACATCAATAGACTGATTGACAGATTTTGGTCAGTTGTTCTCATTTCGTGGAGCGAAACTTGTTTAACCATATCCTGGAGTTGATGGGTGGGTATAGTCGTGTAGTAAAGCAGAATGGATCCGGCTCGGACGTCCGTTACCTTTCGGTCGATTTGTATCTAAACTGTTTGCACTTGACGGGTATTAGTGTTGCATTGGAAGTAAAGTATGGTGGTTGGTCTTGGTGCTGCGATCGGACATGTCGTGTATCTTTCCAAATTTACATAGGAGCCAGATTGGGTAGATTATTCCGATTTGTCCGGTCTGGATCTGTCCTATTAAGCGTATATGATGCAACTCGACATGCCATGAGATGTGTGAAAGCCGTGCGTACATGACCCTCGCATGTAAATGCATTGACAACGTACAGATGCAGAGTGGTACTGCAACATGGTCTCACTTGTTTTATGATACGTGTATGTCTCTCTTAATTGTCCGAAATGAGTCCAAACTGGCTAGATTGCTATGTATTGTTGATTTTTTGCATATCTCACTGGCGGATTGTACGAGATTTATGTTGGAAAGTATTGTACCCGAATATTTCCACAATTTATTTAGTATTTCTATGTGCGTATGCGAATGGCCGTTTTTTCTAGACAGCAAGTATGGATCCAAATCAGTCAGCTCTATATATGTAATGAGTAAGCTACTGTCAATCTGTGCTAAAATGTCCGACTGTTTAATCAGTCACGGGTTTCATGATTCACGTGAACGGAGGTGTTCATGCGACAGCTATACAGTCGGGCCTGGTTATGGCAGCCACGCCTATGGAAATCAATGTGCAGCCTGTTTGACAGGCCTCTGTATGGTGTAAGATGAAAGTAATGCAAAGGGCTTCCTTATGAGCTTTCTGTCTTTCCTTTATCTTGCATTATCCCGCTTTCTGTTTCAGTGGTTACTTGTGCCTTATGGGTGGTTGCTGCTGGAAATGTCGCTACTATTTGTTCGGTCTGGTTCCATTCTATTAGTCGTGCATATATGTCTATTTGGATCTAACACTAGCCAGGAGAGTGGTACCGACCGTGCATAAATGGATTTCACAGGTAATTATTGCATTGCCTACCTGCGTATACATTGTGGTATTGCGCGATGGTTTCATTTGTATTTTAATATATGTATACATGTATTTGTATTGTTTCTCCGAAATGAACCCAAACCGGCTGAATTACTATATACTATTGATTGTGTACTTAGCCTGCTAACGGATTGTGCGATAGTTGTAGCTTTCCTCTTGGCAGGTGTTGTACTCGATTATTATTTCCATAATTTACTTTATATCTCAATTCGCTTGTGTAAGTGGTAGTTTTTTCTAGACAGCCAGTATGGATTCAAATTGGTCAGCGATTTGTGTGTAATGTATAAGTTGTTGATACTATCTGCTAAATTGCCCGATTGGTTGATCGGTCACGAGCTTCGTGATTCACGTGCATGGAAATGCTCATGTAATCACGTGGTCAGTTTTAGTCAAATAATGGTCGTATTCGAATCAGGGCAACTATCGCGTTAGTTGGAATATTTGTCAACAAGTTCTATTCGAATCACGACTTGATGTTTTCCGTTGACAAAATGTTGTCAAACCCTAAAATCGAGCGTTGATTTAGTCACGTGACCACGTTTATACCACGTGATTAGTGTCTCTAGATAAAACAAACATAAAGACCCTCTCAATTAATCGATTGGATCCAGATCACATGGCATTATGTGCGTATATAAAAATTGGGAGCATTACGACTGTTTTAACGGGTGTTTGATTCATTTCCATTCTTCTGGAAGTACAAAGTTTTCGTTGACTACAATTTCTATTCGAGTCGGGCCAAAATCGTTGACATCAGTAAATCTTCGCGCGTTTGCTCCTCCCACTTTTCGTTGACCACAAACTCGATGATTCGAATACGACCAATAGCAAACTTGTTTACATTAAAGCCTTTGTTAAGTGGACGATTGACACACGACGGAAGTAGTGCAGCTGGTTTCTGTTTAAGCTTTTTGTTCTGCTTTTGTCTTGCACTAAGCGATGGATTGACTGTGGTGGTATCGATCTCATCTTATGCAGGAGCCGCTGAGCAAGGGTTTTACTGTACTTTGAGATCATGTTTGACAATGAAAAGTGTTGTATTGGTTAGTCACTCGTGCATGGCTATTACGTTTTTGTTGGTGGTAACACTAAATAGTTTCTAAATGAACTTTAATATAATGACATGGAATTCGACGGGTGTTATGTCTAGCGGTACATATTTATGCTAGGCTTTTCGTGATTGTGCTATTGATATATGCGGAATCGCCGAGCATTGGCTATATGAACAAGACAGCCATTTTCTAGATAGTATAGATAACATGTATGTCAGTCGTTCAGTTTCAGATTTTGACTTGTTGTTACCTAGTAAAAGAAAGGTAGGCGTTTGCATTTTTTGGAAACGGACTTTGAATAACATAGTAACCCCTCTTCATTTCGATGATGATAGAATAATAGGTATTCAGCTGACAATTAAACCTGATGTGCTTGTATTTATCTTTCAGGTGTATGTACCATGTGCAGGTATCCGCATGAATAGGTTTAAAGAATATATTGATAAAATAGAAAATCTGTTTTTAACCTATAGCGAAAAGGGATTAGTGATTATTATGGGTGATATCAATGCAGGAATCAACTCAGCCTGTAGTCGTAGTTTGTATTTTACCCATATGCTTACACGAAATAATCTTTTATCTGTAAGCACTCCCAACCAATGTAGGGAATCGATTTTCACTAATGTGAACTATAATGGCGGAGTTAGGTCGACTATAGACCATGTACTTGTAAATTCGTAGAAATCCGATCTTCTGAAATACTGTTATATACCTGATGATGATGCTTTAATATGTTCAAGCCATCGTCCAGTATTATGTTCACTGGCTTTACCAGAAGTACATTACAGTTATAATGTTCATGAATCATATAACAATATCCGGTGGTCAAAAGTAACGCAGGATCATATCTGTCATTATCCATCCTTTATTGAGTGCAGCTCTGAACTTAGTGAGTTAGGGCAAAGGGAGATAACCGACCAATGTCAAATTGACAGTCTCTATAACTCTATTACACGTGTGATTAACAAAGCCAATGAAAGCTGTTTTCCAAGATCAAAATTTAAACATTTCATAAAACCATATTGGGATGATGAATTAAAAGCTGCATGTCGCAATTCAAAACAAAAACGTCGAAATTGGGTATTGAATGGACAGCCGCGAGGGGATGTAAACAATTCATACTCTGAATATAAAAATGCAAAACGTATTTTTCGTAAAATACATCGTCAAAAAGCTTATTCTTTTTGCAAAACTCCATGAGGAAATTAACAAGTATGCTGAAATAGATGCACCATTGTTTTGGAAATGTATAAATAGTAGGCGTAAGCGCTCTAATACCGCTTTGGGCAACGAAATAATATGTAACGGTACAGTGTATAGGGACCCGCCGTTAATTAACGAAAATTGGTCTCTATTGTTCAAAAACCTTTATTTACCGTCTTGTACTGAAACTTTTGATGAATCAAATCGCGTACAAGTTATTAAAGATCTTGAATCTGTTAATAGGCGAATTTCTTTACTTAAAACTGATAGAAGGAAAACATGCGTATCACTTGATGAGGTTAAAAAAGTGTGTGAAAAAGCGAAGAAAAAATAAGGCATGTGGGCCAGATGGTTGCTTTTACGAAAACTAGAATTTTCATATTGTCCAGTGTTCATGAAAATGTGTGATTTACAAGGTCATAAAAAATATTTAATTCGTTCGAATATTACTTTATCTTCTTCTTCTTCCGGTAATAGGCCAGTAGCCTTTTTAAACTGTAAATGTTGACCTCAAAAAGTATTTACAGTTAAAATCCCAAACATGTGCATCTAAAACTACATACATAGATGCGAGCTTAGAAGGTGGAGGAAGCTGGCCTGATTGCAGCCTTGAAACCTTCCAGTGAGGTCATGTATGTGGCTGCGGCTGGTAGCCTGTTCCAGTCTTGGATTGTGCGGGGGTAGAACGAGTATTTGTAGACGGTCGTCTGTGGCGCAGATGGCTGATGCAGACGTTGGTCTCCTCTCGTTCTACGATTATTTGGACGCAATATATATCATGGCACCAGATCAACCAACTGGTGCTGGATATTGAAGAGCATGATGCCAGGAGGAGCTCTCGTCTTCGATCAGCTAGAGGTATCCAACCTAGCCCCTGGAGCATACCGGTACCACAGTCGGGTGTTCGGTCTACATAGTTGTGTAGGACAAAGCGCGTCCGTCTCCGCTGGCCTTTCTGTAGCTTATCCATGTGTGTTTTTGGTGGGGGTCCCAAATGGATGCAGTATATTCCAAAGTGGAGTTGATGAAGGCAGAATAGGCTTCACGTCTTGCATCCTTGGTGGCATTGTACAAATTACGTCGGAGAAATCCCAGTGTCTTGGAGGCCTTTGATGAATCGTTGTTGGCGTGTTTGGTCCAAGAGAGGTCTTCAATAATGCTTACGCCGAGGTACTTTGCACTATCCATTTGTTTTCAATGTTTGTCCATTAATGGATGGATGAGTTGGGCTTTACGGCAATGCTACACTGGACATGCCGATGCAAATATTAATACATAAATGTACATGGTTCGTCTCAAATTAATAAATGTATTGTCTTTGGTTTACATATTTATAAACATGTACTATATATAGATGTAACCAGGTGTAAAAATCAATATTTAGTTAACGCGAGTGATTCCTTTTCGCATTGTCCTAAATCAGTGTCACTTCCCGAAAACATGTCCTTGTGTTGTAAAAGTAGGTCAACAAGTTTCTTCTTTTGACTGTCATCCAAAACGTTGTTTTCATCAATCTTGAGATCATTTATGATGATCTTTGCCTGTTCATCTTCAAGGTTATCGAACACTTCCTCACCTATCTTCACTGGCTGTATCTCACAGATAACGGCTTTAGGAGATATCACAATGGTGTTTGTCGTCAAGTTGGATAAGGTAACTTTTACTTCCTGTGACTTGGATCCGTGTTCATGCTGAATAACAGTCGGAGTAATATCAACATAGGATGGCAGATTACTATTTCCTGTTTCATGTATCATTGCAGTTGTTGTTGGATGGTCCACTTCCTGATCAGTATATCCTGCTATCTCCTTCATTTCATTAGGTTTAAGTATAACCCTTTCTGAACAAGCACTTCTAACAATAGCAATCCTATTCTTGTTCCTAGTCAATGCTTTTTTTCGAAGAACCATGCAACAGAAAGATAGAAACCATGAGGTGAACAGGTTAGCGTTCTCCAAATGCCTTTTTGCAATCTGTCAATAGTTCAAATAATATATTGGTACCTTATATGATTGGTGTTCTTTGAGAATACGCAGTGTCTGGTGAAACTGAGAAAATACAGTTTAATAAATCAGATCTGGGTAAACCTTCAACTATTCCTAACTGTGCTTCTATATAACCTAAATATGGTAGGGTTTGAACATCAACATACTCCACAGGCACAATACTATCTAACTTAATGATTGGAATGTTACTTAAATGTTCCTTATAAATGGAATGCGACATAATAGAGACGCAAGAACCTGTGTCGAACAAAGCTTTTGCATCAACCTTATTGATCTGAATGTGTGCCTTGTTAACCTCTCCAATCAACTTAGGGTCTAAATTCATAGTGCTTCTGGCCGACCCTTCTACCTGAGCGCTTAGGCTTTTGGGCAGTTCCTTTGTACGTGTTTTTTTTTCGAGCATTTATAGCAGATGACATCGGCTGATCTCTGCGGACAATCCCTTTGTACGTTTGCCCTTAAGACTGCCGTAAAAACAGATTGATGTGAATGTTGTTGATCCTGTAGGTCTCTGTGGTCTGTCGTTGCCTCTGCCTGTACCTGCATGAAAATTACCTCTTCCTCTATTGCCAACTATTCTGTACTGATTGAATCCAAGTTTCTGTCCTTTCTCTATAGCTTCAATCCTGTCATTCATCTTTTGAAGAATATCTCTCATTTCCTTCATAACTGGAGTTGCTTTCTCCATGGGTACAGCTGCCTTTGCTGGTTTATTCTCTGGAGTCTTTGATCCTTTCAGCTCAGCTTCTAATTCCCTCAATTCCCTCTTAAATGTATCGTACTCCTTGGTGTTCTTAAATTCTGTCCTTGCCGCTATCTTCAAATCAGTCTGTAATCCTCCATATAACTTCTCTGTCACTTTTCCTCAATGCTCCTAGTGTTGTTGCCTGCTCAAATAATTCCTCTAATCTGGAAGCAAAGTTTTCCACTGATTCTCCTTCCTTCTGACTACAAGTGTAAAACTTTGTCATAACAACATAAGGTGAGTCAACATTGCCATAGGCACTCTCTAGCTCTGTCAATATCTGGCTAACTGTAGCTCCTGTTCCTAACCGTCGGACTTTGTCGCTGGCATGGCCTTTCAAAGCTCTTCTTATGCCTAAACAAATCTGCTTATCCGTAAACATCTTGTCATCCACCAAGGCTTCTACTTCAAATTTAAAAGACTCCCATGCCATTGGACTACGGTACCAGGGGTCGTGAGTTCGATCCCCCGCTGGACCAGCGGTCTGACTAGGGGATTTTTTCTGAATCCCCGATGATGAACAGGAATGTCCTTGAGCAAGACATGTACCGCGAATTGCTCCTCTCCACCCAGGGGTTAAAATGGGTACCTGTGAAGGGTCTGAGTCGGTACTGCGGCTGCATTTAACTGCGCCATATGTTAGCAGTGCTCATAGGCAAGATGGCTCAATGATCAGGGGAGTATATGTACAGTCGGCTGAGCGGTCATTCGGACTGAAAGTAGACTTTAACTTGGTATATTTTTTTATTATTACTTCGCCCTTTCCATCCTGACCATAAAAGATGGACATCTTGGGATAGCTCAATCCTGTTTTCCCTGGCCAAGATGGCAATGGTGATACTGGTGGAAGGTCTTTCTCTGGCAATGGTTATACTGGTGGAAGGTCTTTCTCTGGCAATGGTTATACTGGTGGAAGATCTTTCTCTGGCAATGGTTATACTGGTGGAAGGTCTTTCTCTGGCAATGGTTATACTGGTGGAAGGTCTTTCTCTGGCAATGGTTATACTGGTGGAAGGTCTTTCTCTGGCAATGGTTATACTGGTGGAAGGTCTTTCTCTGGCTCAAAGTAGACTTTCTTTGGCAAGTAGCTAAACAGTTTCTTTGGTTTGGCTCCTTTGGCAGGGGAAATAGGTGGAATAGGTGTACTCTCCTTGTCAAAGAATGTAGGTATGGTATGTACATCTGTTGTCTCCGTCTTTGGCTTGCCAAAATCTGTGGCTAGGTTAAGAAGATCTGCCTCGGTATCTACTTTTGGCTGGATATCTAATAACCTGAATGCCTCTAACACTTTCAGTTCCTTCTTGGTGACTTTCTGCACATGGCTTGGTGATTTCCCTTCCTCCAACATGTCAAATTTAATGTTTTCGTCCATCATGTCAACAGCAACCTTCTTCTTGGCCTCAGCCATGTTGATGCTGTGCTTAGACAGAGTTTTTATGGTGATGTGATTTACAGACTTCGTAAGATTCTTGGACATATGCATTTTCAAAACCTATTTGTGAAACGTATTAGATTTTTCCTTAAAAAAGATTATCATCCAACTATATTGCTGCGCACTTCACGTTTGGTTATCGATCAATCTACAATTGACTATGCTTTCCTCTTTGATTGTGCGACGACAGACAGGGCTTATCACTACATGATGATGTATCTCTAAATCCGTCATTAACCGGGAGAGTTATGTCGGATTTTCGTGCTTTTTTTCTCTCCCTCTCTGTCGTACCCTAAACCCATCCATGTCTTACAGTTACTCGTGACTACAGACTAGTCGCTTGAGTACAATTTGACCGTTGCCATAGTGGGTTATTTTTAGCACGGGCTTGAATGTTTAATTCTTTCCCGTCTTACTAATAATCTTGTCATAGAATTTTTGTTAGATGTTTTACATGTTTTTACTTACTGTGCTGGCGGTCTTTTTGATTGTAAGGTTGTGGAACAGGGTTTATATTTTATGTACACTGTTCGTCTTTATAGGTGAATATAGGAGATAAGAGTGAGGTTGGGCGCCCCTAAACCCAGGTTTAACCCCCCAGTGGTTGTTAATGATTAATTTATAATTATTTATTGATTGCTGCTGACCGTACCAAGGCGGGCTCCTATATTCACTTTGCTTTATGTTTGTCTTGCGTGTTGTTTTCTATTTAGTGTGTAGATGAAGGAATGGGATTGCGTGCGTGTGTGTGTGTGTGTGTGTGTGTGTGTGTGTGTGTGTGTGTGTGTGTGTGTGTGTGTATTATGGTATGACTGTGTGTGTGTTCTGCTTTAGAGGTGGGTGTATTGTTTGTGTTGCGTTTCCTGCTTGAGTCTTTCGTATTTATTTACTATCAAACTATAGTGTAGTATTTATCATAAAAATGTGTGTTTTTATACCTGTAAATAACTTTCTAAATCTAAATCTAAATTTGCATGCACAAATCTATCAATATGACCTGTAAGAAAATATCTGCAAATATGGGGACTATTGGAACAAATATAGGTACAATTATTATTAGATTAATTGTCAATTTGTGAAGTAATTTTTGACTTGTAACTTGTATAGTTGTCAGGTTGATACTGTATCAATAACTTGAAAAGGAGCTTATTTTGGTTATTTTCACTTAGTGTTGCACCAGTCCAGGTATTTCAATGTGTTTGGTAATTTAGTATTACTAGAGCAGCATAGCAAATGTGAGTTTGTACTTGGTAGTACATGTATGTAATAATATATACTGAGCAAAAATAGAAACGTCCCACCCTATTACAGGGACATTTTCTTGAAAGTTATAAGGTTGATGGTAGTAAAACCTATACAGAAATTGAAGTTCATTCATTTTTGAATCCATATCAGTTGACGTCATATTGCTGAGAAAAAAACTTTTCGAGTGATGTAGTGAAGAAGTTGGTAGGGGTCAAAATAAAAAATTTGAATAAATGTTTGTTTTTTTAAAAATGTTTAGTTGATTACTGAATTCTCATAAAAAGTCCCAAATTTTATTCAGTAAGATTAATATCGTGTACGGCCACCGTTTGCACCAATATACGCTTCATTTCTACAGCGTAACGTTACGTTTAATGAGAACGTCAGACATTCACTCTTGCTGTGAGGTCTGTGTCAAATATTGAATGCTGAATCTTAAATGTAATCAATTTGCGTAGTCTACCATCTCAATTGTTAAGTATGAATCGAGATAAAAAGAACTTGGTACCAGCCAGTTTGCTTCAATTTCAAATGACGTCGTGACGACAGATAATTTAGCCCACGGTGACGTGTCGTCCAAATTTGACCGGATTATGGGCGTCATGCTCTGATTGGTTTAGCGTTGGATTGCAAGCGATTACAAAGGTTTGTGATGACTCACCGTGTTCACCAGCCGTTCCGGTGGCTGGAAAATGACGTAGACGTTAGTGCGTTAACGTGCCGTAGTGATCAGTTCTGACGGAGGAAAAACGGGATGACCAAGGCAAAAACGATTGTGAACAGTCCCAGTCTGATGGTACCGGGTCGCAAACCTCCGTTTGGTTTCTCTATAGCAGCCGAACCAGCGGGCGACGTCAATGGCCGTCATTGCCTGATTTCTTTCAACTTCAGACGAGCGTGGCATGATGCAAGATAGATTTTGTGTAGTTATGTTGTGACTGCAAAATTGATGTTGTGTAGATATGTTGTGACTATAGAAGTTTATATAATTATGTTGTGACTACTGACTGTTGACTTTAATGTTTTGAATATGACTTGTAAATGACGGGACGTCATTCAGAAAGTAGGGAAGTGTGTAACCAGGTGTAAAAATCAATATTTAGTTAACGCGAGTGATTCCTTTTCGCTAATTTCCTTTTCGCATCATTTCTGTCGATTCGGGTCATTATTTCATAAACTCTTTATTATCACGTGAAATCTCCCGGCAAATTTCAGTGACATTTCACTTTGGCTACTGATTTCATCGGAGAAAGACCTTTTAAATAAAGTTTATATTTATTAAAGAAGATTAGGCGTGAACCTGATAGTCTACTGGTAATACAAGCTACTTGCACAGACAGAGTGAGAGGAGTGAGAGAAGAACATTTAGTTCCACAAACTGGATGTTGAATCCATGATTGATTCGTTGTCTTTGACGCTAATGTTCAATGTGTTCATGGTGTTATGGCGGTGTAGCTGTGGTGCAGCTAAGACGTTTATGGTGTGTGCTGTAAAAGTGTTCATGTACATGGTAAAAGAAGTATAGAATGTGAAACGGAAAAGGAGTTGTTCAGTTTGTACGCCTCACAACGGTCTGAACCCAACCTCATGTAAAAATCCGTTCTTAAGTTAGAACCCTAAAACCCAAGAGGGTAACATAGACAAAACATAAACTGAAGGAATAATATTTTATTTGGGGTCGGGTGTCCTTTAATTACAAAATAAATTGCCACATTCACAATTAAGCAGCGAATACGTATTGCCAACAACGGTACCGGGTCAAAACGGCCCCTTAGTCAAAACGGCCCGCCCTACAGTTTTAATATAAAAACCATGCCATACCTTGAATAATAAATTATATAAAGGAGTATATATGGGTTAACACTTTCTATAGCAAAGCAGACCTTCTTAGATATAAACTTTTAAGTAGTTTTAATGCAGGGCTGCCATAAGTTGACATGAAAAATCCTAAGATTTCCAAATTTGCATTTTTCAAGTTTGATTTTACGAATCGTACCTTTACCCCATCGTCTGTTTCTAGTTTTGTTGACACGTGACTACTTAAAGCAGGCTGGAAGTAAAGCAGAATGCGCCTTAATGCGCATTCTGCTTTACTTTCAGTCTGTTTTAAGCTACCATATACTAGAAAAAAATCCGAAGATTAAGGAGAAATGGCAGCCCTGTTAATGATTACCTTCTACGTCGTTGTTCGTCCTTACAGTCTGCATGAAACCACCGTCTTAAAATGATTACAATTCTTGATGGAATATTGGTACGTCTATCCACTCCCTATCATTTATAGTTGGTAATTATTATAAGGCTTCACAGGCTGCAGATTGGATCATTGTGCCGTTTGGTAAAGTGATGATGAACGTTTTCAGTTAGAATAATAGCCATGTAGCAAATGGTGGGAAAATGGACAACAGATTAATTAATTCATTGTCATGTTCACTTTACATATTCCACGATATTCAACCTTAATAAAGGGACAGGTGCTCTTTTTGAAGCTGCGTGGACGTTATTATTAATCATCTTCCTTAATCAAAGCACTGTAGGCATCTGAGATCGGAACAAAATCTGGACATTTACTCTACGTAAAGCTATCGGCCATTCGTCACTGGTGACTGTCGATCAGGGTCGACGGTTGACGAGAATGACCGAACGTTTTCCGTAGAGTTGCCGATTTTGACCGACATGGCCCGATCTAAGGGTCCTCAACTTAAAGGCAGATAAACTGTTTAGTTGTTTGGAAAACAACCGTGTCTAATGTTATTTGACAGAAAGTTTCATAAACCTGTTCGAAATAATACCGCCGCAATAATAATAATAGTATCAAAGTTTGTTAAAGAAAAATACCTCAACAATACACAAAAAGGTCCAGTGCCCTGGAGTAGGGGTCATTAAGGCTCATGTTGTGACTTATCGAGTTATGTGATCTTATCGTACATTATACCATCGTGTAGGCAAAGAATTGTTCTTTAAAATGATATATAAAACATTCATTGTACAAGTATTATATCGAAGTTATTGAACAAGTAACATTACTTTTTGAAGCACCCTCGTAAACTCTGTAGATAATGTTACCGTGACAACTGAACTCGAGCAATCTAAAAATACAAAGAAACAAACAACAAAAACAAAGCAACAAAACAAACAAACGTTATACAGTTACAGTGGAGAAACCGTTATTCTTTCCCGTTTAAACGCAGAAGTATCGCAAACGCATTGCATTAAAATGGGTAAAACTACAACTTTTTGACAATTTTTGACGACTCATTTTAAACTTAGTGGCAAACAGTTTGGAGCCTGATCAGACGCCGGGTTACCCGGCGTCTGATTTGGCTCTAAACTGTTTGCAATAGAAATAATAGATTTAGCGTAAACGCGTTTATTGGGAAAGAACAACGTTTTCTCCACTGTATAGCGTTTAATAAAAACTCAACAAACGTAACTCGAAAAGGATCTTAACAAGCATTGCTTCCGATCTATTTATATTCCAATGTCGTTAAATTATCACCATATGTACCATAAAAAATATAATGTACAACTTATTGAATAAGATCCGTTTATAAACTAATAAACGTAACTATATTACCGCATACAACGAGCCATCTGTCTTCATTACTGAAAAAGCTGTGGGGAGGATTAAGCATATTTTTGCTACAGTGCTACTTCTCTACAACAACAGCCAATGGGAGTCAAATAGTGCGTGTGTTGTTCGGAGGGAGTTGTTAAAGGGATGGAAATATGCTTACATTTGTAAATAGCTTGAATCTAGATCAGATGCCGAGTTACGGGGCGTCTGATCTGGATTCAGTAAGCTGTTTGTGACTCCTCATTTTTTTTCTTCCGTAAAAATGTCCACTAATATGTAACTTTGAGAATAAACAACAAACAACAAATTTAAGCAGATGATATTGCAGCAGTGCAAGCGTTAAACATAATGGACTAGTTTGGGGAACAACGGCAATGGTCGTTGTTCGGAGGGGGTCGCTGTTCGGAGGGCCGTTGTTGGGAGGCCGTTTGGAGCCTCATCAGACGTTGGAAATCCCGGCGTCTGAACAGGCTCCTAACTGTTTGCCACTAAGGGTAAAAATCATAAGTAGCTTCAAATATTGTAATTGTCTGCATTTTTGTGCATTGCGTTTGCGTTTCTATTCGCAGTTTAAACGGGGTAGCATAACATCTTTCCCACTAAATGCATTATTCCCACCGACAAATGCGTTTGAATATCAAAAACTGGTATCTATTGCAAAAAGCAATTGCAGTAATATCAGTCGACGGATACAGTGGAGAATGTGTTGTTCTTTCCCAATAAACGCGTTTACGCTAAAACTATTATTTACAATACAAACAGTTTGGAGCCAGATCAGACGCCGGGTAACCCGGCGTCTGATCAGGCTCCAAACTGTTTGCCACCAAGATAAACATGAATTATCAGAAATGTCCAAAAGTTACATTTTTCTACGTTTTAGTGCTTTGCGTTTGCGTGCGTTTGCGTACGTTTGCGTTTAAACCATAGGCATTCGGCCCGTTGGCTATGACACTACCCCTAGCTGCTATAACCCCTCCACCACCACCAAACGTGGATAAAATACCCCAAAATCTATCCATACATTCAATAATCATCATAAAAGAACATTTCCTGAAGTTTCATGAAATTTAAAAAAAAATTTTTTTTTGCTAATTTATATAAGTAAAATTGTATACATATATGATACGAATTTTTTTTTTTTTTGAAACTTCTTGAAACATTTGTTAAGGATGTTTGTTGAACATATGGATGTATTTTGACTCATTTTGAAAGATTTATGGGGGGGGGGGGTCATAGCTTACGCGCCGAAAACCTGTGGTTTAAACGGGAAAGAATAACAGATTCTCCACTGTAACTTGGCATCTGGACAAGCTACAAACTGTTTGACAATCATTTTAAACAACGACGAGCAGGATCAAAACCAATTGTCAACCAATCGAAACAAATCGCGTTATGCGGCGTCTGGTCAGGATGCAAACTGTTTTACACTCATTTCAATAGTTCAATAGTCAAAATAACTAAATATTGAATTTTAGAAATAAAGCATCTAGGACAATTGTTTAAATTTATGACGTCATGGCAGTGAAGGGGTTAAACGGGAAAGAATAACGCCTCCTCTCCACTGTAAGAAAGCTAACCCATGTTGTACTTATAACAAAAACAAATCTCCTTAAAACAAAAGTGTGTTTTTAAGTTACCTCCCTTTAACATAGATATCGAGTGAACAATATGTAGATACTGCGAACACGCGGTAGTTCGAACATACCCATATTTCAAACTTAAAAGGTGGCTTAGCCACGTTTTAACTTTGAAATACGGGTATGATCGACTTACACGAGATCGTGTTATAAAATTTCAACTTATGAAATACAGGTACGATCGGCGTATTTAAGCCGTTAGTTCGAAGTATATAGCGTTTCGACTATAATTAGAGAAAACGGAAACTTTTACTTTTGCACTAGCGAGTTATAAAATAAATAAATAAATAAATAAATAAATAAATAAACCTTGATTGCTTTTTGAATGTCCAGCATGAAAAATAATGATTACAAAGGCATATATGAGTGATAATACAAAGGTTTCAGTTTTTGGTATACAGCAGTTGCATAAAAAGGGACACACTTTATATAAGGTACAGTGGAGAATCTGTTATTCTTTCCCGTTTAAACGCAAACGTACGCAAACGCAAATCACTGAAACGTAGAAAAGAACAACTTTTGAACAATTCTGATAATTCTTGCTTATTGTGGTGGCAAACAGTTTGGAGCCTGATCAGACGCCGGGTTACCCGGCGTCTGATCTGGCTCCAAACTGTTTGCACTGCAAATAATAGTTTTAGCGTAAACGCGTTTATTGGGAAAGAATAACAGATTATCCACTGTATATGAACGAAATGCGTCATCTTTACATAGACTGGTTCACGTGTCCCTAGCACTACGTGGTTAGAATCGCACTACGTGATAATCGAGTTATATTAGGCAGGGAACCAGACTACATCTTTACACTGCTTCTTTATTAATAAACTACGATAAACAAGCACATTTTAATCTTGGCTTTTAATTTGATATAAACAAAGATTATTTTGACAGTCATTTTGCAATTTATTGTTGAAAGAAAAAACTCGTAAATAGTCAACAATGTACAGTCGAACTTCGATATCTCGGTTTTGTCGAACATACCCGTATTTCAAAGTTAAAACGTGGCTAAGCCACTTTTTAACTTTGAAATATGGGTGTGTTCGACTTAACCGAGCATGAAATAATGCAGTTCATATGTCGAACTATCGGATAGTTCGAGTTAAACGAGGTCGAGATATCGAAGTTAAACTGTACTTGATTTGGTTGGAAGCATGAACGGTACATTTGAAGCTTCAGGAAATGTTTATTTACTGCAAATACAATAGCAACGGTCGTAGAACACATTACTATGACTTGTTTTAAAAGAGGGAAATCTTAATATTTCTAATTTTGCTCCCCTTCTCGATGCCGATCACATGTGTATGATTCTCTCTCTTGTATCATTTTGGTGCGGTCAAATAATGTACATCGCTCCCTCTCTACAAGACACCAAGTGGGACACAAACATTGTGTGAGTTGTTCGAGGGGAGTCTTTATAGGGAGGGAAACTGATTTACATTTGTAAACAGCTTGAATCCAGATCAGATGCCGCGTAAACGCGGCATCTGATCTAAATTCAAAATGTTTGTCTCTCGTCATCATGTCTTTTTTCTGTCAAAATTTCCAATATATGATTTTGAGAAAACAGTAGACGACAATATTTATCAGTCGACATTTTAGCTATGAAAGTGTAAGACATAAGGGTATTGTTCAGGAAACAGCGGCAAGGGTCGTTGTAAGGAGGAAATCGTTGTTCGGATGGCAGTTGTAGAGAGGGAGCACTATAAGTTCATTATTTGTCTCGCTGCAGTGGTGGGGGAGAGGGGTTCTTGCACGACGCATGCATTCGGGTCGCGAGGGGAACGATTGTGTTTAGTATGTAATACTATGATGTTAGACTTGTATATACTATTTAGACATGCATGATGCATGTGATTAATTAGGCCGAAGCATGAGGCAAATGCGGGCAAATATACTTCGCCAAGTGATTTCATATTTTGCTCTTTTTTTCTTTTCTTTTTTGCCGTCAATGTTTTGTGACTTAATATGTACATGTATAATTGTAGACGTTTGTACTGTTTGTATGCTGTACTTGTATGCCCTCCTTATCTGGACCAGGAGGAAATAAAGATTATAATTTGTAGTAGTAGTATTATAATTATTCATTTTCGTTATTTTTGCTGACTGACATCTGCATGGTAGACAGAGACTGTGGACATCCACAGCTAAACGAATACATGTTACAGTGGAGAAAACGTTATTCTTTCCCGTTTAAACGAAACGAATCGCAAACGCAAATTACTAAAACGTAGAAAAGAGCAACTTTTGGACAATTCTGATAATTCATTTTTATCTTGATGACAAACAGTTTAAAGCATGATCAGACGCCGGGTTACCCGGCGTCTGATCTAGCTCTAAACTGTTTGCACTGGAAATAACAGTTTTAGCGTAAACGCGTTTATTGGGAAAGAATAACGTTTTCTCCACTGTAATTGTAAAACCCTTGTACAGTGGAGAATACGTTATTCTTTCCCGTTTAAACGCAATGCAACACAAACGCATTACAATAGAATGGAGAAAATGACAACTTTTTAATAGTTCTGACTACTGATTTTAACATAGACGGCAAACGGTTTGGAGCCTGATCAAACGCCGGGTTTCCCGGGGTCTAACGTGGCTCAAAACTGTTTGCAAAGACGTAACGTCAAAAACTGATGCCCCTCGAAGAAAATCATTCCCACGGCGCTTCTTTCGTTTTTTAAAGTATGTAAAGCTTGAAAAGTATATAAGTATTATATACCAAAATAAAGATCAAGACTTGCTGAATACAGTGATGATATCATATTTTAGAAATATACATTAATTTTTCAAAATCAGTCGTCATTATCAGCGCCGATCATTAAAAAAGCAAATGTCCCACGTTACAATTGCGGTCCGCGGAGTCAGAACAAACGCCTGTTTACCGTTTAAAAGCGGGGAAATAGGCACATCTCGTCTGCAACGTTGACTGAATGTCATTTCCGGTTTCAACGTCCATTTTTTTTCAAAATCCTACGTTAGAAGCGCTTGAAACGAGAATTATTCAAACGGCAGAAATTTGTCCCAATTTTCCGAAAAAATGTCAGTATTTGTTTTTGCCTGATTACTGACATTGAAAGGATTGATGACATTTAACTAAATTTGCAGAAAAAAATACGTTTTTTCTACTGTTTACAAAAATATCATTGTTTTAACAAAACCACTGCAGGTTCTTTTTTATTCCGTAAATTGAATTGTCTAGTAAAATGTCCCAAAGTAAAAAATAACGTCATTTTTTCAAGTTCCGAAAAAGTAGCGTTATTTTTTCAAAATAATAATGGGCTTTAGAAAAATAAAAATTACAAAGAAAAAATACGTTTTTTCTATTATTTTCAAATTAATTGTCGTTTTTACATAACCGCTTCATGTATCGTTTTAGTCCCTAAAATGAATTGTCTAGTAAAATGTCCCAAAGTTACAAACTAACGTCATTGTTATTCAATATTTACAAATGCATAAAACTAGCGTTTAATATGAAAAAACAAAAATTAGTTTTAGCGAGAAAAGAGTTTCATAGAAAAAAATAAGAATATTTGATGGTTTTCAAGCATATCTTTGCGTTAAAAAATCCTCTTCATCATAGTTTTTAATCCGTAAAATGAAGTATGCAGTAAAATGTCCCTAAACGTTATACTGCGTAAATAACGTACACACATTCACTTTCCACGACGTTTCAAAGCAAGCACGGGTTTAAGCCAAGATCAAATCGTATAAACTCAGTTAAACACCTTCATTGAAATTACTTTGAGCATTTGTTATTGTTCTTTGCTTCTTGTGCAATTTATATTTTGCAAATGAAAGTATCCGTGTCTCTACAGAAGCAGAATTAACACCCGAAAGAACGCATGTATTAAATATAAATAACAAGTTTTTTATGGACTAGCTCTACAACTCTAGATCCAACTTCGAGTGAATTTCAACATATAAAACGTAGCAAACCGTGGAAACAAAGATACGTTACCACATTGAAATGGCGCAATTCGGTCCAGAAAACATGGCGCGTAGGTACCCATGAATTGTAAACAACGCAGACCTTGATCAGACACCGCATATTCATACAGATGTTGACCAGAGTCTAGACTGATTGTCATATTCTGTACTCTAAACAGACTTGATGGACTAATTTACTGTATGCACAACTGCTTACAGTCAACAAACCAAACTCTTCTTTCCTTTTTTATTTCTTCAAAGTCTCGACAGCCTTTTTATTTTTCACTCCCCAAACGCATTGACAGCTGTACAAATGTACCTGTCGTTAGGGAAAACCAACCCTACCAATATAGTCAATATTGATTTTTAATAGGAAAAGTGGTGTCATAATTGACGTCACCAGTATTTGTATATTTACGTCATCAACGAAAAAACCCACAATAAATGGTATTTATAGATGTATAGGCGGCCTAGTTCATTAGCCTGGTAGATCAAGTAGAACTGTATTTCAACGTCATGTGTAACGCCGTGGGTCAGGAGCTTTTGACGTTACGTCATTGGAAATAATAGTTTTAGCGTTAACGCGTTTATTTGGAAAAAATAACGTTTTCTCCACTGAACTACGGAATAGTGGTAAGAACGTTGTTCTTTTTTCGCTCAAACCGTAAAAAAGACAGTTTTTGACAGTTTTAACGACTAATTTCCATCTGAATGGCAACTAATTTGGAGCCAGGTCAGACGCCGGGTTACCCGGCGTCTGACCTGGCTCCGAACTGTTTGCAATTGAAATAATTGTTTTAGCGTAAGTTCACGCGTTTGTTGGCCGGAAAGAATAGCATCTTCTCCACTGTAAAGAAGAGTACTGTTTGAAGCAAGATAAATCCTATCCGATATTTCTACTTGGCATTATTCCCGACTTTAGCTTCTAGCTGTCATTTAATCAAATAATGAATTATAGTTGTACTGGTCGTAAAACGTGAATTTCTAACCTTTTCGCTGCCAAACTCTATAACACTAATATAATATTATGCAATCCAAACAGTTTGGATCGAGATCAGACGCTGTGTTACGCGGCGTCTGATCTAGATTCAAACTGTTTGACACTTATTTCAATGATTTTATGTCAAAAAATGATTTATTTCCAATCTTTATACATGTATTAACCCTTTCACTTTCAATGACGCCTAAAAGCGCGCTTGCAAACAATTTGGATCCTGATCAGACGCCGCGTCACGCGGCGTCTGATCAGGACCCAAACTGTTTGACACTCGTATCGATATCTAATAAGTCATACAGCCTTAAATCTAACTTTGAAAGGTGTCTTGCTGACAACAATAATGAAGCAGACGATAACAAAGCGGTGAAGGGGTAAAAATCTCCCGAATGATTTGATCATGAAAGGGTTAGGTAAAAGCAGACGACAACTACAAGCAGGCGATGACGTGGCAGCGACTGTGTTAGATGGGTTATTTGCACTTATTTCGTCTTAATGGCAGTGAAAGTGTAAAAAAGCAATTAAACTCAACTTGACCCTTTCGTTATGAAATTCATATCATATTATACTAGTATGGAACTTTTTTCAAACCGAGTGGAGAGTGGTCTCAAGTCATAGTACAGCGCTCCCTCTCTCAAACGACATCCAATGGGACACAGAAATATGTGTTTTGTTCGGATGGAGTCGTTACAGGGAGGGAAATTGGTTAACATTTGCAAACAGCTTGAATCAAGATCAGACGCCGCGTAACGCGGCATCTGATCTAGATTCAATATGTTTGTCACTCGTCATTATGTTTTTTCTATCAAAATGTCCAATGTGTAAATTTGAGAAAACCTGCAAAAGACAATTTTAAGCAGACACTATTGCAGCATCAAAAACTTTAAACATAATTGTCATGTTTTGGGAACAGTGGCAAGGGTCGTTGTAAGGAGGGAGTCGTTGTTGGGAGGGCCGTTGAAGGGAGGGAGCATTGTATACAGAAATTCGTTACACATACAGGAAAATGTTTAGATTTAATTGCAATGTTCGTTTATTTTAACATTTCACTGCCCTCTGATCTGGGTTTTACTGTTTGTATAGGAATATACTCTACACTAATTACTACGCTGTTCGTATTCATGCGTCGAGGCGTTTATGGATTAACTTACAGTGAAGAAAATGTTTTTTCTTTCCCAATAAACGCGTTTACGCTAAAACTAATATTTCCAATGCAAACCGTTTGGAGCCAGGTCAGACACCGGGTAACCCGGCGTCTGATCAGGCTTCAAACTGATTGCCACTCAGATTTACATGACTAAAATCTCAAAATTGTCGAAAAGTCGTTTTATTTTGATGCGTTTGCGTTTCGTTTGCGTTTAAACGGGAAAGAATAACGTTTTCTCCACTGTAGTAACATACAGTGGATATGACGATATTCTTAGCCATTTAAACGAAACGAAACCCAAACGCATTGCAAAAAATGTAGAAAACTGACACATTCTTGCAATGGACTTCCACATTCTTATCATTCTAAAATGAGTAACCATAATTTACGAACTCGGTTGTAGATATAAGTTTTAGAAGTCCCCATGTCAGTGCCGGACAGCTCGGAACCAGTTGGGGCACTAAGTAACCATGCGTCTCATCTGGTAATAAACTGTCCATACAGATATATAGATATATTTTATCTATTTAAGGTTCTCGATGGATAATGCTTATCGAAACGAATCCGCAAAAACTATACACCATCTCATTCAGTATCCAATTCTACATCATTTTCCAGAGTTAAAAAAATTTTCACCTCATATAACTGAAATTATGGATATTTTTGTCTTGTTAAAATATTTAATTTTCTGCTCGTATTTGTATACAACAATGTCTTAGGTATAAATGCATGAATAAATTTTGATCTTTTTATTAATATTTGTAATTTTTTATCCTCGGAAAGAAAAAAGAGGGGTAGTCATTTCAGGACGTTTTTTGAAAATTGAAGTTTTTTGATAAAACATGCACTGTCATTTGCAAATAGTTTTTGTCTGTTTTACAAATTATTTTCTGCAAGATAAACAATATTCTCCAGCAAGAAATGTGAAAAATACAGTCAATCTTGTATAAAGCAACCACCTTGCGAATCAGTCTGCATACCTCTTCATTATGACACTAGACTAATTAACTCAATGGAGTAACGGGTTGATTTAGGAAAACATGTTTAGCATGTACCACAGGTTTTATTTAAAGTCAGACCTGTATTTAATAGGCAGTCTGTTCCTCTACCTTTGTTGTGGTTCTAGGGCTTATTTGTCATAGGGAATGTTTTCAGTTTATTAGACCGAGATGATCCCCTCTGCTACAGTGGAGAAAACGTTATTCTTTCCTGTTTACACGCTAACGTAAAACACTAAAGTGCAGATAAGGACAATTTTTTGACATTTCTGACTTTTCATTGTTATCTGAGTGGCAAACAGTTAGGAGCCTGATCAGACGCCGTGTTTACCCGGCGTCTGATCAGGCTCCAACCTGTTTGCACTGGAAATAGTACTTTTAGCGTAAAAGCGTTTTCTCCACTGTAAGAGCTAAAAAGGAAGGCGGTTTGGTGGTTTTTATCCAAACAGGCTGCTTTGGAACAAATGAGATAAGCCGAAAGCATCTTCCTGTAATCATTATCATGTCATCTCATCATGCATCCCTCATCATTTATGGGCGCTTGTCTCGCATATCCTGGCAAATCTAGCTCGTCGTTGGCAGACAAAACAATTTTACCACCCGCACAATAGTTATGATCCACTAAAACATGTTTTTCTGTTATTTGCGCACCGGCCACTCGTCGATTTGCAAACTTTTCCACTGAGGGCTCGATTTCTCACAGGGCCCCGACACGATTGCTTTTTGAGAAAAAAACCGTCAGAAGTATATCGATTTTTTTCTCTAAAAATAGCAATCGTGTCGGGGCCCGTGTGCGCAGTCAAGCGTTACCCAGCGAATACCTTAAAATGTATTTATTAAAACTTACAAAACTTACAACAATTGCCGTGAACCGCGGCTACTCTGCCGGAAATTTGATTGGAGCTCTCCCACCTGAGAAGTAAATATTTTTCAAACGCATTCAAATGTACTTTAATTGTTAAAGATATCTATTATTACCTCTTTATTTTGTATTATACATACAATTATCCTCATGTATTCATGTGTAAACATGTATTAAGTGAAATAAAAAAAAATGAATTTGATGTTGAAGTTGCAAATATTAACGAATGACGCATACTATACAAATTGGCGTCCATTAAATGTTACTACAATGAAACCCCTCTAAACCGGAACCTCTAAACACCGGAATTCTCTCTAAACCGGACAAAACCTTTGGTCCCGTTTCCAATCCTTCTTTATTTTAAACCATTACACCATAGATAGGCCATTTTACGCCTTTGATTTATTCCTTCACTGAAGAAAAAACATTAATGAATATGTATGATCAGAAACATTTCCTATATTCTAGCAGATGATAGCTGAAAGTAGATTGAAAGTAAAGCAGAATGCACCTCAATGCGCATTCTGCTTTACTTTCAAACTGCTTTAAGTAATCACCTATTTTCACTTTTTTGGGGTAAAGGGTTTAAGCAAGAATAAGAAACTGAATAAGAAAGCCCGCAATGAGATCTCTCTGCTTTACTTTCACCCGGCTTTAAGCTGGTATCTGTTTTAAACACCATCACTGAAAATATTTAAAAGAAGGGATTTCTGTATTAACACTTTATGGTCGTAGGCGACAACAGTTGACTTTGCAACCAGTGTCCATCCAGATCAGACGCCGCGTAACGCTGTGTCGGATCAGGGCCCAAAACTGCTTGACATTCGTGTCGAAATTTCGTTAGTTCCTCCGCCGTAAATCTAACTTTGAAACGACATTGCGTATAACAATATAAGATCAGAAGACAGTATGGCGATGAATGGGTAAAAACACGATTAAACGTGACGGTGCAAAAGGGTTAAAAATGTCAGTTACAGTATTTTACTGCATGTACTAAATATTTGCATGCTAGCGGCGGATATGACTGCCAGAGTGATAACCTTTGCAAACAGTTTGGATCCTAGAGAGGCGCTGTGAAACGTTGCGTCTCATTAGGATCCAAACTGTTTGCGATTCTGACCATGTTTTGAAAAGAGATTTTGAGAATTCTAATATAAGAACAGTTGCAGACAAAAAATGTTGCAGACGAAAAGAATACCCAGCATGCAAAGAGTTAAAACAATATCCCCTGGCAATGTATGTCAGTAAACTAAACTAAAAAAAAAAGCTTGAACTTTCTATAACTCCATTCTCTTGTTTTGACCGACTGACCTCTCGTCATATTTTCCCTTAGGGCTGCAGACCAGAAAAGAAGGACTTGAACGTCCGGAATGCCAATACGGAGGAGTTTGTCCGGTCAATATCAAGACTTTTATTGCGTTTGAACAGTTTGGCTTGTGGTACATGTACATAATTTAATTCAACTAATATTTTAAACTCTTTACCCCATAGACTGTCCCTACTTTTGAAGACAGGCGACCACTTAAAGCATGTTGAAAGTAAAGCTAAATGCGCCTTAATGTCCATTCTGCTTTACTTTTAACCTGCTTCAAGCTACCGTTTGCTATAGAATATAGAACATATTTTCATGAATGTGAAAATTGGAACTGATTTCAATGGAGGAGTGAATTATATGCGTAATAAATAGTACTTATGGTGTAAAGGGTTTTAACGCCTTAATTGGTTGGATGGGGTGGATAGAATGCACCTACTCCCACCAGTGCAGATTGATAAGATGCCATTATACTGTATCTTCTATATACAGTGGAGAAAACGTTATTCTTTCCCAATAAACGCGTTTACTCTAAAACTATTATTCCCTATGCAAACAGTTTGGAGCCAGATCAGACGCCGGGTAACCCGGCGTCTGATAAGGCTCCAAATTGATTGCCACTCAGATTTACATGACTAGTAAGAATTGTCGAAAAGTTGTATTTTTCTTCGTTTTATTATGATTGGTAGATGCGCTTCGTTTGCGTTTAAACGGGAAAGAATAACGTTTTCTCCACTGTACATGTACATAGTTTAATTCAACTAATATTTTAAACTCTTTACTCCATAGCCTGTCCCTAGTTTTGAAGACATGTGACCACTTAAATCAATTTGAAAGTAAAGCTGAATGTGCCTTAATGTTCATTCTGCTTTACTTTTAGCCTGCTATAAGCTACCATCTTCTAGAACATAGAACATATTTCTAATGATACAAATTCATGACTGTGTAATTTTAAACTATTTTCTCTAATTGAGGAACGAATTAAATGCGTAAAACATTATTTATGGTGTAAAGGGTTGACCTCTTTAAAGCCTTAATTGGTTGGATGGAACGAGTGACAAAATGGCGTGAGAATGCACCAATTGCCAGCAGTGCAGATGGCCACCACAGAAATATTGAATTTCCTAATAAACTCGTATACATTTATCCTACTTCAATGATTTATGTTTCTAATTATGTTTTTTCCGCCGACGTAAAATTCATACTTCAAACAATGGGACTACTCATTGGCGTCCTTGTACACGTATGCTGCTTGAAATTCAAGATGGTCGCCATTTTCAATATGCCCGCCATGGAAAAAAACACCGAATTTCGCCATTAAATCGCAAAGATTTGTCTTATTTAAGTTGTCTGTGAGTCAAATAATACTTTTTTGACTATTTAGAATTCAGTTTGGAACAATTGAGTTACTCAACTGCTTCCTTGCACCCATAAGCTATTCAAGACGACCACCGTAGAAATATGGCATTATGCAATAAAAACGCAAATACATGTCCTAGATCAATGGTCTATGTTTAAAATAATACTTTTATTCAGTATGTAGTATTCAATTTTAGGACCATGGAATGACTGCATGGCTTCTTTGTTCCCATTAATAACTTAAAGATAGAAGATGGCCGCCATTTTTGAAGATGACCAGCACAAAAAATAAATATTTCGAAATAAAATGGCCAATACTTGTCCCTCTAGTATATCATTGGTCTTTGTGTGAAATAATAAGTTTTTACTCGATAAAGTACAGATTTGAAACAATGGAATCGTTTAATCAGTAGCCTATTAAATATCAAGGTGGCCACCTCAAAACTATTGTATTTCGCAATAAAAACACAAATGCTTGTCCTATTTCAATGATATTTGTGGCCAATAATACCTCAAATAAGGAACTTTGCAATTATTCACTGGTGTTCTTGGTTAGCCACTTTAAAATTCACGATTGAGGCAATTTTATTAGAAGGCCCTTTAGAAACTTTGCAACAATATTGCAAAGACCTGTCTTATTTCAATGATACGTAATTCAAATAATACTATTTTGTCTGTATAGAATCACAATGGGGAACACTGGAATTACAAACTATGCACGGGATAAAATATTAGCTGAAATATTTGTTGAACATCAAAAATGCCATCTAACAAGCCTTGCACCAGTTGTTAGCTAATGTCGGATGCATATAGCATAGCATAGATGTGTACTTAAATGTCATGCCTGAACAACTTGCATGATGTGCCAGCGCGAAAGAGCCGAGCCAAGGAAAACGACTTTTTTGAATATATGACATATTCAGTGTCAAAGTGCCGTAAAATACGATTTTTTCACTCACTTATTATATGATACATCTTGTAGAAGGATAACCGCTGGCATGTATTCACTGAATGCAGATACATGTGCATCTAATTATCATATTGTGATACTTTAATTACCATTCACCAAGATATTGCAAATATATATCTAGGACCATCCAAATCCCACACTGATCTGAGCAAATTATGTCTTTGCCAGAAGAAGAAAACCGAATAGCTCAAGTTACCCTATAACTGTCACAAGAAAATGATGGCTACACTATGCTTGCAAGTAACCTTCTCCTCTTTCACATAATAAATGGCAGGCACATTGTTTTGGACCCAGTCAGACTTGACGATGGTGATGGCGCGAAAGAACCTTTTAGGAGGCAGTTTCATCAATATTGACACCATATCATCAGCAACACAACACAAATCTGGAAAGGGACATAAAATGAATTGTAGAATGCTCAGCCAGTAGAGTGCCAAACCAACCTGCTTAAAACCAGCCGCGAAGGTCAATCGTGTTTCATATGTAACAAAGACGCCTCATCTTCGGATCTCAGATAATTAATGACAATGAACCTCGATAACAAACTAAAAGATGTATGGCAATGAACCTTGAAAACAGACTAAATAAACGTGCCCAAACTTTAAAAGACAATAACACTGCTGTAGTGTTTCGCTATGTTTGACATCAAATTGCAACTGAGATTTGGTAGGTCAAAGACAAATCTAGAAATTCCTCAACTGCTTCAGTACAACTTGTATACAATGTTATAAGAAAGCGCAGCAACTCCCGGATATTCCAAGGATAGAGATCCTATTCACTATTTACACAGGGATGTCCATCTACATAAACATCGGTGGAACTACTTTAACCCTTTAACCCATAGCCTGTTTCTAGTATTTAAGATATGTGACCTAATAAAGCAGGCTGAAAGTAAAGCAGAATGTGCCCTAGGGCATATTCTGCTTTTCTTTCAGCCTACTTTAAGTAACTATCTGCTAGTATATAGAACATATTTCTTAAAGTACATATTCATGACAGTATAAAATGGAACTATTTTCTTTGGCGGATGAATAAAATGAATGCGCTAAAAGTCGCTTCTATAAGGGAAAGGGTTAAGAGCAACATAAGCATTTCATACGACATGTTGCTCGAGATATATGTACAGCAAAGGACCAAAAAGGGCATATGTCGAAGTTTGTTTGGAAAGGGCTTCCACCTACTGCAGAGAGCTGCCAGCCGCTGATCAAGTGTGGTTATTGTTCGACAATATTGACCTGACGTTGGTGACCTCTATTAGCATAATTTCACACTTTGTTGCATTTCTAAATATAGCTTCGGAACACTTCGTTATAATTTATACGAGAACGCACATTGCTACCACATCGGCACCGAGAAAATATAGCATAGCCCGGTTCCACAAATATCGACAGGTATTTAGCGCAAGTGGTAAGAGAGACGACTACATGTATACACTATTTTTCCGTACAGTCAGTGGTTCGAATCCCATGCTATACTCATACGTCTTTCACTTTTTTTTTTTACAATTTATACTGTTTCTATTAAGTTATCATACAGCATCTATATCGATTGGAACACGATTCTTTTGTTATTTTTAAAAACATTATGTCATAGCGTCTGTTTGGTCTATAAAATAACATTTTATAAAATAAAAATATGTTCCCCTCTATCGGGATTCGAACCCTGAACCTCGATGGTACAAATCTCTTGCTCTATCGACACACCTATTGCAGATTAGTTACATCTGGGGGTTGTAAATTAGGTATATATTGGCAAGAGTCGCAGGTGAAGAGATCGATGATCTTACCTGGATTAAAACCAACTCGAAAGCGCAACATGGTGCGTTTTAGTAGATGCAATTATATATAGCCCTTATAGTAGGAGACTCGGGAATAATAGTTAATCAACAACATTGTGTTGAACTTGCTCAATGTGGAGTGTTAATCCACTGAGGATCACAACTGTAACAAGATTCACGTAATCAGCCGAAATAACCCGAAAGTGTACGAAGGCTATCGATTATTGATTTATACTGTGTCATCTTATTATAATTTATTCTTGCATAAAGTTCAACGTCAGGTCAATATTGTCAGACAATACAAGTCAGAATGCTACGGTCTGACCTACACGGCCTTGTGAAACTGAATATGTAAGGACAAGTGGCGTTCTAGTGTACTCAACCAGGCAATAAAACAATAAGGGTACGTCCTAAAATGTATTGGGTTTCTAATGACTGTGATATGACACATTTACCCTGTTTAAAGCCAGAAGGTCACCCAAATGTATGTTTAAAACGCGCAATTTCTTATATAAGAACATTTTCTATGTATTTAAACTAAGCGAAATCCGTTGTCAGGTGCCTGAAACATGCCCCCCTTTCTTTAAGAACCATACCTAAATGTGCCGGTTTCTTATCGAGATGGTTGGAAAATAAGCTCTTTGTTTACATAACAAATCTTCGTGTCGGCTTCCGAAGAGTCACGTGATCGATCCGATGTTTCTGACTTGTCTCTGTTACTTTAGAACAGAATAGTTAATAATGGTAAATAGGTAATAGTGGAGAAAACGTTAGTCTTTCCCGTTTTAAAGCAAACGAAACGCAAACGCATCACAATAAAACGCATAAAAACACAACCTTTAGACAATTATAACCATTCATGTTAGTCTGAGTTGCAAACAGTTTGGTGCCTGATCAGACGCCGGGTTACCCGGCATCTGATCTGCTCCAAACTGTTTGCAATTGAAATCATAGTTTTAGCGTAAGCGCGTTTATTGGGAAAGAATAACATTTTCTCCACTGTAAGGAAGGTAACATCGAATACACAGTCGTACACATTCCTACTTGAGATAAGTATGATAATCGTGCAGCACGAGAACGCTGCTCTAACTTTACTGATATTTTATTCTTTCAAATTAAACGCATTTCTAAACAAAACTATTATTACCATTGCAAACAGGTTGGAGGCAGATCAGACACCGCGTAACCCAGCGTCTGATCAGGCTCCAACCTGTTTGCTACTCAGATTAAAAAAAATAGTTAAAATTTCTAAAAGTAAATTTCCACAGTGTAGTGAATTGCGTTTGCGTTTGCGTTTAAACCGGAAATTAAAATGTATTCTCTACTGTATATTGCGCACAATAAATACAGCTATCAATGTCTGAATGTAGCGAATACTCATCCCTTTTAAAGTTTTAGAATGTTCCAATCTAAAAATAACTCTGCCAAGTCAGAAGAAAACATTTTTACCGGGCGCAAGCCGAACAAACTCGGAAAATCTCCGTCGTTGATCGGATGTCAACAAACCGATTCAAAAATCGAATTCTTTCCACCAAATTCTTGGGTTTGTAAGCAATGTTGCCTTCTTTTTATATGTTTAGATTACGTATGTGCCTGGATGTTCAGGTTTAAGAAATGCGCGATGTTGGCTTACATACTGCCTTTAAGATTCCAGGACTAGTTTTATATAATACAGGATAGCATGTGAGTAAGTGCGCTGTTCCAAATACGCATTCTTCATAGTCATAAAAGTATTATTTGACACAAACATTGAAATATTCTTGATTTTATTGCAAAATGCAATTTCACTGTATACTGTTGGTGGTTTTTTTTTAAAATTGGCTACCATCTAGAAATTATAGGAAGCTTACGAGTACACGGAAGACAGTGAGTATATTCAAAAAGGTATGATTTGGCACAAAAACCATTGATATAGAAATGGTATTTACTATTTTATTGCAAATGAAATAATTCTAAAATAGCCATCTTAAAAACTGACCGCCATCTTGAATTTTAGGTGGCTAACGAGTACAAGGAAGCAAGTGAGTACTTACAGGGTTCGATATTTAAATTGTCTATAGTAAAAAAAAGTATTGTTTTAAACAAAGATCATTGAAGTAGGACAAGTTTTTACGATTTTATTGCGAAATGCAATATTTCGGTGGCGGCCATATTGAATTGTTAGTGACTAGTGGATACAAAGAAGCCATTTAATAAGTTCATAGTTCCAAATTTGAATTTTCCATTGTCTAACAAGTATTATTTGAGAAAAAAATGTATTTGCAACTTTATTGCGAAATGCAATAGTTCTGTATATTCCATGGAGGCCATCTTGAAAATGGCGGTCATCTTGAATTTTTAAGTGGCTAACGGGATTTTTTTCACAAGAGCAAACCCCAAGGAGTATGTGTGCGACTTTTGGTGCTTGTTTCCGGAATAACAAAAATCCTCAAATGTGTGATTATGTGTTCCACTAATGTATTGAATACATTGTATATCCGTCAGAATTTTCAAAAGATTGTTATTTTCTACATTTTACATTATATTGCCTGGGACAGAAAAACGTCTCCTCCACTATAAAGGCTTATTAGCAAAGCAAAAACAGCTAAACATATATGATCTCATTTCTGAACAATATTACAGACAAAATGTACGCTTAACAGTGGGGTTTATTTCCCAATAAATATGTCGTTTATGCTAAAACAATTATTTCCCGATGATGATTGTAAATAGCTTGGAGCCATGTCAGACTTTGCCACTAAGAGTAAACTAAATCGAAAATATTTGCGGGAAGCTATTATTTTCAAGGTCCTACTTTTTTGTTTACGTTCTGTTAAAGTTTTATTTTATTTAATTTAGTCATTTATTCTACATCTATTTAACCCTTTCACCTCCAGTGCGTTGCGTGGCGTCTGGTCGGGATCCAAACTAACACATTATTGCTATTTTAAAGCTATACTACCTTGATTCAACTATGAAACGATCTTGCAGACAACAATATTGAAGCAGACGACAGTTAAGCGGTGAAGGGGTAAAATCTCACGATCAATTTAGCACCAAAACAGTTAAAAAATGCAACCACAATAAAACTGTCATTAATCTTATCACATCTAAGATTAAACACGAGTGCAAATGCTGTATATGGTGAACTAGTCGCTCTCCTTTATATGTATCACGCTATTATAAAGGATTGGCTAAAATTAGCCAATAATAGTGATACTATTATAATTAAATCATTGTTTCAAAAGAGTATCATTGACTGTGGAGCGGGAGAAAAATGGGTTGCGAGCGTTAAAAATCTTTTGAATAATTACGGTTTTGGATTTGCTTTTTATAATTCAGAGCAGTTGAATATCAAGACATTTCCTTATATTTTTAAACAAAGAGTCATCGATAATTTTATACAGCGTTGGAATGTCTCAGTAAATAATAATCGAGTTTTAATCACTTATAAGTTTCTGGAAAGAAGTATTGATTATGATAACAATTTGGATATTTTACCTTACTCATTAAGATGTAGTTTTTTTAATTAGGTTGTCGTCGCATTCTCTCAGAATTCAAACTGATAGATTTGCACAGAATATGTTAATTCGTACTGAACGAATCTGTTTACCCTGCAATGAAGACGAATTCCATTTCATATGCGTCTGCTCTCGTTTTTGTTGACTAGAGAGTGAATTATCTAAATAGATACTTTTTTCAAAGAACTTCAATGTTTAAATTTATTGAATTAATGAAATCGAAATCAACAAATAAGCATGTTTTGTATGATTTTGATATATATATAAGAGATGCTCTTAGATTAAGACACTCTTTCAATGAAAATTAACTCATGCAATCATCCTCACCATTGTCACGAGATGTTATATGCGTGTGAATTTAATATGTGACTAAGATGATGTACTTTATACAAATCTGAATAAAATTATGTTCTGTTCTGTTCTAAAACCTTTGAAAGAAAATTCTAGTTCTTTCTTAACTATTTTCTGCCTTATATTAACTCATTGAGCCCTAGTGACGCATATATGCGTCTTTTACCAAATATGTACCTATGAAGCGTACTCTTGTCCAATGCAAACAGTGAAGTCCCTGATCAGAGGGCTCCTGCAGGAGCCCTCTGATCAGGGACTTCACTGTTTGGCATTTTGCAATTGATTTCAAAAAACAACCCTAAATAGTCTAAAATGGACCAGCCTTTATTGCAAACTGGAATTTTCCATTAGAAGTTCCAGGGGATAATGAGTTAATACAATATGGACATTCTTTAATTTCCCCGTTTTAACCCTTTCATCTTAAGCTTCACTGTTTGTACTGCAATAAGTCAGTTTTTATAATGGCACGGCTCATTTTATGCAATGCATTCTCTCTTTTAAAAAATGCAAACATATTATCTTAACCCATTACCCCATAAGTACGTCTTTTTACGCCTCTAATTTATTCCTCCACTGAGGAAAAAAGTTCAATTCATACAGTCATAATATGTATCGAAAGAAAATTAAATACATTCTAACAGATGATAGATTAAAGCGTGTTGAAAGTAAAGCAGAATGTGCCTTAAGGCACATCCTTCTTTACTTTCAACCTGCTTTAAGTGGTCATCTACTTTCAATTGATTAACAGGATAAGGGGTAATGGGTTAACACATGTATGCCTTGATATTGCAATGAAATATCCCAAAAGTGCTTCCTAAAAGATTTCATTTTCAATATACAAAGGTCATCTTAAGTCCATACAGCATATCATTTCAACCAGTGCATACGTTGATGAGACGCCGTGTCAATTGGCGTCTGTTTATGGTCAATACCACTCTCATACACTCCGATTAACACATACATATATATATATATGCCTTGAAATACACATTTTACCTGGGACCCTGAGTTTTGAAGATCATACGTTTTTGCATACGAATTTTTACGCAACACATGTATGCATGTTTATTATTATATCATTTATAATTATCAGCCATTTGTATTCTGGGCCGGAGGCCTTATATTACAATAAACGTATGTTATATTATGTTAAGTTATGTTATGTTATTGGGGAAAGAAAAATACTCTCAGTGAAGTAGAATGGTTCTACATATATTTGCCAATTATTAGTCACGATAGACTTACATGGGTAAAAATGATGTTGCAAACAGTTTGGAGCCTGATCAGACGCACCGTAACGCGGCCTCTGATTTGGGTTCAAATTGTTTGCAAATGTAAGTCAAGTCATAATAAGCACTATTATGGTATGAATATTCCTCCCTATAACAACTCCGTCTAAACAACACACATAATATTTGAATCCCGTTGTGTTATTTTTTGTAGAGAGTGAACACTGTATATAGAATATTGGTTGAAAATGTTCAACCACAGACAAAAGAGTTGAACCTTATCAGACAAAGTTATATGGCGTCTGATCTGGATCCAAACTATTTGCAAAATGCTAGTGTAATCTGACTTTGCAGTGAAAGGCTTCGCGCGTGCATACACAGTGGAAAAGTTATTTTTCCCCAATGATCCCGTCTAGTATACAGTGGAGAATCTGTTATTCTTTCCCAATAAACGCGTTTACGCTAAAACTATTATTTGCAGTGCAAACAGTTTGGAGCCAGATCAGACGCCGGGTAACCCGGCGTCTGATCAGGCTCCAAACTGTTTGCCACCAAGATAAACATGAAATATCAGAATTGTCCAAAAGTTGTTCTTTTCTACGTTTTAGTGCTTTGCGTTTGCGTACGTTTGCGTTTAAACGGGAAAGAATAACAGATTCTCCACTGTATAACACTTATTTCCATTGCATCAGTTTGGAACATGCTCATACGCTGTTACATGTATCCTGCAAACAATTTGCTACTCAGAGTAAAATAAATCTTCATTATTTGTAAATAGCTATAATTATCTAGACTTCATTGAAAAGCGGATCAAATTTCAAAATTCGCCATTTTAAATGCATTACGCAATATGGTGCGAAATAGGGTATTGTTTTGTAAACTTATTCTCACCTTTTTGAACTATGGATAATGATTCATAATATGTTCCCGTGTAATTCTGCTTCTCCAGTTCTTTGCCAGCAGAGGTCACAAGCCATAACCACAGTTAAATGAATCTTTACTGGAGCCCTTAGGTAGGAAAAATAGATAAAAATGAAATCAAACGGACATGATGTGCACTTATATAGATTTATAGATTGTTTACGATCTAAGATAATAACGAAGCCACCCACCGCGAGGTATTACAATCCAATCTCACTATTACAACCTCCTAAAAAGTTTTATTTAAGACAGGTTACTGCTTAAAACAAGCTGAATGTAAAGCACAAAGCTCCCATAGGGAGCGTTCTGCTTTACTTTCATCTTCCTTTAAGATAGCACCTTTTTGAAAGCAGTCGGTAAGTGTCTTTGAAGTTCTTAAGTTCATGCATCGACGTATCAATGTACCCCCTTAACTAGATGAATTTCATAGAGATTGATTCCGCTTCTAAAACAGACTATTTAGCAGAATATTTCAAAAACTTTAACAATATTGAAAACTATAAGAGCCAACTCTGCAACGCATGTGCTTTGCATGTTTACGGTATGAAATATTCAACTCAAATCTTTGAAGAGTGGACAATTACTATCGCAATTAGACATGTTGATCATTTAATCACGTGACCGTACATCTTCCGTATATAAATGATTAGCAATATCAATTCTTAGAGCACAGGTACCCGCTTTCCAAGTGTAACCATGACGTTCGTTAAGCCACTCATCTGCCTCCTGTTGGTTTTTGTACTCGGTAAGTCTTTATTATTTACATAACTGTATTTTTAAAAGCTTAAATTAATGCAATTGTTGCCATAGTTATCATTACATATATAATCTTTTTAACACATTAGTCCATAAATATGCCTTAAAATACATCTTTAATTCTTTCCTCAACTAAAGAAAACAGGTTCATTTTGTACAGTTGTGAATATGTACTATATTAAGTAATATGTTCTGCGTCATAGCAAAAACTAAACAAGAACCACTGACGATATTCCTGTTCCGTTTGCTAGAACAGAAATATTTCGAAAATCTTGTATTCCGTCATTAATTGCAATATGAAATAATACAGAAAATAACCTCAAGAATGCTCCTTCATTTGCAAGTTTTGAATTAAATATCACTAAACATGACATAATCAATATATAATTTTTCTTTTTACATGGAAGTCGATATTTATCAGCTGTGCTTGCATATGTGCAAAACAGCTGTAGTAATTTAAACAACAATCTTTATGACAATCACATATCGAACAATCCGAACTGTACCCATTGTAACCAAATAGAAAATGCAAAGCACTACCTTTTTATCTGTGCTAAATATCATGCTCAAAGAATAGGACTTTTCAATGCTATTAGATCATGTCATCCTCTTAGTCCAGAAATGGGAGACACTGATTGTGTGCGTTGTACGGAGGGAGTCGTTATAGAGAGGGAAATTGGTTAACATTTACAAACAGCTTGAATCCAGATCAGATGCCGCGTTACGCGGCGTCTGATCTGGATTCAAGCTGTTTGTCACTCATCATTTAGTATTTTTCTGTCAAAATGTCGAATATGTAATTTTGAGAAAAACAGCAGACGACAAATTTAAGCAGACGATATTACAGCAGTCAAAGCGTTAGACATAATTGTCCCGTTAAGGAACTGCGACGAACGTCGTTGTCAGGAGGGAATCGTTGTTGGGAGGGCCGTTGTAGAGAGGGAACACTGTAACAACATCACTGGTGATAATATATTGTTATTGTTGATACTGTACAACGATATATGAAAGAAACAAATTGTTTCCTATAGGTCGTTTGCAGTTAAAAAAAACACGATAATTTTCAAATATCTCCATAACAAGACAACGCAGACAAATGGAATTTTGCATAGATTTATGATATATCTATACCAACTCTGACAAAAAAGAACAATATTTTCCTCATCCTAATAAAAAAGTTTTATTCATAACTTCTATATAAAGTTTACACTTCTAAGGGGCACTTTTCCGAAGGGTGATTTCAAGTTATTCAACAGCCTATCTTTCACGACCCGGTAACGCCTCACCGTTAACCCATCGCATACCATAGTATAGTCCGATTTTGACCCGTGAGCTGTGACTTTTAGGACGAGTCCACCCGTATAGGTAAAACGCATCACAAACCATGAATTTGTTCAGGAGTACCTACCTTTCATGGTATACTAAGGATATAATGCCTTTTGTATTGAAACTAAATCAATAATCGAGTTAGAGTAATTGGTAGCGGGTTAGGATACTTGCTATAGTGTAAAAGGCTGTGGGTTCGATTCCCAGTAGGATTTGCTTTTTTTTCCAAAAAATATTATTATTATCTATTAGAGCATAAGTTTTCAAACAATTACTTATTAGAATTGTTCAACATATTATGCGAAATGTGTCATGGATAAACTAAACGTTAAACGTTGTGAAGCTTAAAATGTATGTAAAATGTTACCCTATGTGTCCAGTTTCTCACTTTTAGAAAACAATTGCATTAATTCAGTTATCACTGAAATGACAATTGGCAATTCAAATTTCCAATTAAGTCTAGTTAATGTATGACAATTGGAAAATGATAAACAGTGTTGCCCTGCCCAAAGTGCTGCTTAAGGTGCCCTCTGATCTGGGTGTTCACTGTTTTCATGGGACAAGTGGAGTATACTCTTTCTAAATGACGATTATACTTGCCGTTAGGGTTCAATGTGTTAGGTACTTATAGGGTTACCCCATATAAGTTATGCGGGATTCGGATTAGATCCAATGGAAATTTATATCGCTTCTGCTTCTCCTTCATACAGGCTCGTAGACATTTTCTACAAGCTTCCGTGCTATGGAAATTTAGACTATTGACGCGGTGGTTTTGTCTGTCGTAGCATCTTTAGTTTGAACAATGTGGTTATAACTAAATGTATTGAGAAATTGAATAATATATATTATAAAAAAAACAAAGAAAAAAGAAAGGAATCACTGGGTATCGAACTCATGACCATACCCAGTAAACGACTACTCTACTACCTCGACCACGATGACATATAGGTCTCAAACTCTTATTTTACATATCAAGTTAAGGTTTGAACCCTAACTTACCCATAACATGGAATGGTTGCAACTTCAATAAATAGAAAAGCTCAGTCACGGTTCAGCGGACAAAATTTACCTATAGTTTACAACTAACCGAACGAGGCCCTGGCTTGGGTACGTTAAACGTATTAACCAACCATACTGTCATTTGCAAACATGTTCGATCCTAATCGGACACCGGGGCCATTTGGTATCTGAATAGGATCTGAACCATGTGCCACCCATATGAAAGTTTTATCAGCAAAACGCAAAATAACTAAATGTGATAAATAGCAGAAGAGATATGTTCATACCAGACGATCTACACCAACTTACCATTATCAAGTTTTCAACAGAATGTTTCCAGATCAGTTCGAAAACATTTATTATTTTATCGTTTAAAGGAAACGTAACGTAAACGTATTGCAATACAACTCGAACATTGATACATATTTAGCTCCAGATAAGGAGAGTATTTCCAAAACTAAAATCTTTATATCTGAATTAAGCCCTATGGTGGGACTACTCATTAGAACCGTCTCTTCGAGGCGATTATAATGGGTAGTCACACCATAGCATTTGGTGCTGAAATGAGTGAGAAAATGTTGGACTTGTTCAATTTTCTCTCTCTTATCTGGAGCTCTGTCATTATGTTCAAATGTTAGAGCTTCGGTTCGAAAAGTAATTGCAATTCTCTTTATTCCTGGTGAAGAGTTCGTGGATTTAGCATAGTATTAATGTAATGGATTATGGGCCTCACAATTAGTTTGTACAACTAAACAACCAATATCAGCACGGGATTCACCTTTCAGACAGAAACAACTAGCACGGGATTTTACCTGGGGATATTCTCTATTATAAACAAACGCGATCAAGGTAATAGCCAATAACACCCCACGTAATTGTCCATTTTCAGCGACACAAAATTTATATAAAACAAAGTAGAAAAGTTTTTAGTCAGGCCATCAAAAATTCTGAATTTCCTTGTCAGAGTTGGTATAGGCACATCCTAAGTGTATGCAAAATTTCATTTAAATACTAGTTTTAAAATTATCTAAGATTTATCGTGTTTCTTTTTAACTGCAAACGACCTATACCTGATAAAACTGTTGACCACGTGTGATATGTTCTGTTTATTTTCAGTTATGTGTTTAACCCACTACCCCATAGCCTGTTTCTAGTTTTGAAAACAGATGACTACTTAAAGCAGGTTGAAAGTAAAGCAGAATGCGCCTTAGGGCGCATTCTGCTTTACCTCCAGCCTGCTTAAAGCTATCATCTGATAGAATATAGAAAATATTTCTTTTGCAACATATTCCTTACTGTATAAATTGGAACTATTTCCTTCAGTGGAAGAGTAAACTGAATGCGCTAAAAGGCGCTTCAATTAGGGAAAGGGTTAAAGTTACACGTGTCGTACAGTGCTTCCTCCCTACAACGGCCCTCCCAAACAACGACTCCCTCCTTACAGCGACCATTGTAGCTGTTCCCAAAACAAGACATTTCTGTACAACCTATTCACGACTGCAACGTTGTCCGTTCAAGATTGACGTCTGCTGTTTTTCTCAAATATACTAATGGACATTTTGACAGAAAAACCTTAATAACGAGTGACAAACAGCTTGAATCCAGATCAGACGCCGCGTTACGCGGCGTCTGATCTGGATTCAAGCTGTTTGCAAATATAAGTCAATTTCCCTCCCTATAACGGCTCCCTCCGAACAACGCACATATTTCTTGTCTCCCATTGAGTGTCGTTGTAGAGAGGGAACGCTGTATTTTACACGTTTGTGTAACAAACGATGTGGTGTGTGCATGCTTTATGCCTGCATAGCATTATTATTTTCCACTGTCGTTTTGTTTTGTTGTAATACGTATATCTTGACTTAGAATATGCGTTGATGTAATACATATTAGCCGTGTCGTGACAAACCTGCCACATTACATTGCAACATTATACAGGCTTTGCATCTGAGTTTGGTCTACACTGTCAAATACTGTATATAATTATAGAATACAGCAATATTAAATGCTTTATATGCATGTTTGTGACAAACAGTGTAGATTAAGGCCAGCCGACGCGTATTTGACGCGGCGGCTGGTCTTGATCTTCACAGTTTGAAATGCATAAGTCAGATTTTCTCGTGGAACGGTCCATACATATTGTTCCAAATAGACAATCAGTCTATTGTAAATACAAAACAGATCATAGTTTATTTGACTTATACATATACATACATATTTCGTCAAACATCCAAACTAGATAATACATATAAGGTGTAACATAAATTGCGACTGAATCATTTAATCTTAACCTATTTCTCCATAGATACACCTTTTAACCCCATTAACTTTATAGCCACCGATGAAAATACATGTAGTTCCATTTTAGTCTTCATACAGAAATAAATATGCACCATAAGAAATAATTTCTATCGTCAGTGTACCTGTTTCAGTGAGGTACCAATTTCGGTGCACTTAACTGCGACAACTCTATCTTCTTTCTGAAGAGCTCAATTACGTTATCACTTTTTGCTATCAGCAAAGTAAACTTTTCCTGTCATCTTTGTCCAAAAAAATCCAAAATTTGATGCAAACGGATAATTTATTGACTATAAAAAATAAAGCATAGCAATTTGAACCAATTTCCTTATGTCCGTTTTCACTCCGAAAACACATGTTCCAAAATAACACTTTTTACAATTGATTTTCATAATTTTGTAGTGGTATGCATTTTTTGTTATCTTCTACACCAAAATCACATGAAATAAGTGGGCCCGTCTATTTTGTTTCATGTACAGTACACTTACAAAAGTATGCTCTCCTTATATACAGAAACTGTTTTTCGGTAAATTATTTTTTGAATGGCTTGATATTGTGATTTGATTTACATTATTTAAACGACTCTTTTGAAGAAATAAAAATGACGAAAATAGCCTACAGGGTATACTTGTCAAAATTATGTGACCACTCCTTGCCAAACTGAATTGCAACAGAGACCAACATAATTCATAAAGGAATGACTGAAAATGTACTGTTGTTGTTTTTCTTATTCAAATGGGAGAGAGGCAGTATAGACAAGGAACCAATTATATATTCAAAAGGGAGAAAATCCTAATCTTTAATATTTATATAGGTGGGAAACATTACAGGAATGATTCTTACAATATTTTTATTGATCACATACTTTTGATACAGTCTGTACTTCGATAAAACCAACCCTCACTGAAATAGGTACAACAAAATGTTCTCAGCACAAAATGACTACGTCATTGAAACGGTGGCGATTGCGCTAAATATAGAATATTTTGGAAATATTTTTACAGGGAATTAACCTAGACAATTGATTACAAAGGTAGGAATAATTGTTCCATAGACTTTTATGATTTGTTATCACCATGATCAGTTTGAACGTTAAGTGCACTGAAACTGGTACCTCCATGATATATTCTAGCATATGAAAGTTTTACGCAGGCTGGAAGAAAGGCTTTACTTTCAATCTGCTTTAAGCTTCCACCTTTCTTCAAATTTAGAAAAGGCTATGTGGTTATGAGTAATGTCTGGTATCAAAAACTTGGAATATAGGTAAAAAGGTGTTTGCCTCTTCACTGCTATAATACATCAATCTATTTAACTCTTTGCATGCTGGGTAATGTTTTCATCTGCAACAATTGTCGTCTGCTACTGTTCTAAAATAAGCATTTCATTTACCTTCATGGTCAGAATGGCAAACAATTTGGATCCTCATAAGACGCCGCGTTACGCGGCGTCTCATCTGGATCCAAACTGTTTGCAAAGGTAATTACTGGGGAAGATATATCCGCCGCTAGCATGCCCTGAGTTAAAAGATTGTCAGCTTTTGTTTATCAAATTTTAAGTAAAAATCGTAAGGAGTGTCCAACCGTTTCGATTCTCACCGCGTTACGCGACGTCTGGTCAGGATCCAAACTGTAATCAAACACACATAAGTATAGATGAAAGTTTGACGCAATATAAAAATGAACACGACAACCATTGATGCAAGTATTTATATCTACCTGGTGAATAACCGAGCATGATATTACAGACAAATAAGACTGCGTTCAATAAACGCAAATGACCCTCGTGGCACCCTTGCCAATATCCTCTGATTTTTCTCTAAGTTCAAATTACGTCGCCTTTAAAGGAACTATGTGCATTACTTTTGTTCTGCATTAGCCAATACCCCATAGTTTGTTTCGAGTTTTAAGATAGATGGCTACTTAAAGCAGTTTAAGGCACTTAAGGCGCACTCTGCTTCCATATTCTAGGATATAACTATTTCTAGGGCTTGGGCCACCAAAAGGGCTCTCCTATATAACTTATATAAAATGCGTCATTTCCAAGGTCCAAAAAATACAATTTTTATTCCAACCACAGGTGCCACCCTATATTCCCCACAAAGATACACCCACAGGTACTTGACACATACTTTATTATCTATTAACACCCCCCCCCCTTAAAAACATTTTTTTTTTTTACTTCTATTATAGATACTATCTATAATAGATGTATAGTAAAAAAAAAAAAATAAAAAAAAAAAAAAATTTTTAAAAAGGGGGGGGGGGGGGTTAATAGATAATAAAGTATGTGTCAAGTACCTGTGGATACACCCTTGCACAAGTGAAAAATGCAGAGAAAACAGGGGGTCATGTGGCATATAAGAAAATTCTCTTGGCTTCAGTGACATGACTGGTGTTTTGCTACATTTTGAAATAGGCACCGACTAAAACAGGGACATGTCACTTCAGCTCACATAATTTCTCCAAAAACCCATCTATCATGACAGAAAGTCTTTGTATCTATTCTCTAGCATCCATGTGTTACATAAAAGGCTCAAAACAGTACATATTTCTTGACAAAAAGCTATTCTGAGGCAAAAAGTGTGGCACTTTTTCTTTGCCGGACTTCTTTCGACTACACCATGAAGCACTTCCGGTCTATTTGGTGGCCCTATACCTTCTAATGGTACACATTCATGGCTTTACAACGTGGTACTGTTTTCGTCACTGGAGGATTCATTTATTTTAAGCAGTTTATTTATTTCTCCACTGAAAAACAACAGTTTCAATTTATAGTCTAGGATATGTATCGCACGAACTGTGTTCTATATTTAACAGGATGTAGCTTAAATCAGGCTGAAAGTAAAGCAGAATGTGCCTAAAGGCACATTCTGCTTTACTTTCAACCTGCTTCAAGCGGTCACCTCTCTTCAAAACTAAAACTAGACTACGGGGTAAAGAGTTTACAAACTTTTTCAATCCTCTGTAACCCAATATTTTATTCGATACGAAAGGGTTCAGTTTTCAGTGAATTCTATTTATATCAATATTATTCAATATTTACAGATCGCTGTCAAGCAGATCGGTCAAAAATCTTCAATCCTCTCCGTGAGATTGACCCCCATGTCTACCCATGGACCGGGTGGCTTCTGATCGGACAGAGACGTGTCAAATGCGGCGTTGTTCTGATAGCCACCGACAAGGCCCTGACTGCCGCCAGCTGTATCACAGGTGGCATTGACGGCGTCAACTTTGGAGACCATTCTCGTTCCGACGTCGACGGAAACGAGCAGACGTTTACAGTTGATTCGGTCATTGAACATCCCAACTATGACGCAACAACATATGAATATGATGTGGCTATCTTGATGCTTGATCGAGAAGCTATATTTAACGATTACGTTGAACCCCTTCCGCTTCTGCCTAACAATAAGGCTGCAATGAAGGTGCTAAGCAAGCGTTGTCGAGTTGTAGGATGGGGTTACGAGGTAGAAGGTGCGTCTGATAGGATCAGAGACCAGTCCGATGTACCACTTGAGATTACTGTCGAAATGATTGACAATACTACGTGTACCGCAGCCGGGGCACCAACAATGACTGGGATATGTTACGAGCCTTTCAGGAACGACACTTCATTGACATGCGAGGGTGATAGCGGTGGCGCTTACTTGTGCAAGAGGCAGGGAACGTGGATGTTGGCGGGAATCATGTCCATGTGGATGGTCGGCGAGGGCTGCACCGCCGGACCAAGAGTTGCCACTACCATCCCATCAACTTATGAATGGATTATTAGTAATCTCTAAGAAACCAGTTATTACAAAAACGTGCATGTTCAGATATCTTTGCTTTTAGCTATATTAAAAACAATCACTTATAATAATTGCCTATGGCAATACTGGAGTAAATACAATAAATAAATTTCCAACAATCAAGCTCATATTTCTAGTTTTCTTTTGCAACACTCTCGAACGATGAATGGTTTTTATTTGAGCTTCAATGACTTGAACGCAGTTAAACCTTATCATGCTGAATTGTCGTCTTGGTTGCTTCCAATATATCGTCTCAGGGCTACCATAAATTCTTCATCAAAATCCAAAGATTTCCAAATTTTCAGACGCGAATTAAGGAATCGTACCTTTAAATCTTTCGCTTCCCGGTTTTAAACACTAACATAATTATGCAAACAGCTATGATCCAGATCAGACGTCTGATCTGAATCTAAACTGTTTGACACCAATATCATTGTTTCCTTTTAAAGTAAAAAACGGATGAAATTCCAATTTTTTAAAGTAAGAGCAGAAATCCGAATTTCGGGAAAAATCCGAAGATCCGGAGAAATTAAGAAAAATTCGAAGATTTCGGAAAATCTGGATATATGGCAGCTCATTCGTCTGCGAGAAAAATCAGAAATCACCTGAAGATAAATTAAATATGAGTGGCAAACAGTTTGAATCCGGAAGGTCAGACGCCTCGTTTCGCGGCGTCTTATCTGGATCCAAACTGTTCAAATGTTAGTCAAGTCACATTCACATAAGTGTTCATCCGGTGCCCGTTTTACTAAACTACTTACGCAAAAAATTTGCGTAAGTCAAAATTTTAAATTTTAATTTATATTTTTCATTATCACTTGCTCGAACAGCAAATAGCCAGATCAGAGGACACGCTTTAAGCGCGTCCTCTGATCTGGCTATTTGCTGTTTGCAAACGTTTATGATCGGAAATTAAGAGTTAAACGATTTTGACTTAGATCTACGCAAAAATTTTGCGTAAGTTGTTTAGTAAAACGGGCCCCAGATTATTTCTGGATATTGCAGTGAATTTTCCCTCTGTTTTTGCTAGAAGATCTTATTACAGATAAACAAGAGTAATCTAAAGTGCTTATGAAATGGCAAACAGTGCAGACCGTGATATATAGGACCTGTCATGAGTCTAGAATTGAAATGTTATTAAGTGAGCCTTGGCGAGCTTATTTATAATAACTTTACTATTCTAGACGAGTCTGAGATCAACTTGTCTTAAACATGGACGAGTGACAGATTCTTTTTCTCACATAACCAACGATTTTAAGTTATTTGTTAAAAAACTATATGCTTTTTTGGAGTCCCAGTGACGTAATTTAACGCATTTATAAATAGTGACGTTATAGTGACGTCATCAAATTTAGCTCACATATGTTGGAGACAAGGATATTCGTGATCATTGTTCGCTAAAGAAAACAGAAGTAGTTATGTGAGAAAAGACAGTTCGTAACAACACTATTTAGTAGATCTACACTGTTTATATTAGTCACGGGGCTTTATGGGTAAACTCGAATTTTTCCGTGTACCAAAAACAAAAGGCAACCCCAACTCGATTAAGACAAAAGCATCGCGTTTAAACTTAAAGTGCAGCTTACATTTGATTTGTTGAAAAGTATACGCGTACAGTGGAGAATCTGTTATTCTTTCCGGTTTAAAGACAAACGTACGCAAACGCAAAGCACTAAAACGTAGAAAAGAACAACTTTTGGACAATTCTGATATGTCATGTTTATCTTGGTGGCAAACAGTTTGGAGCCTGATCAGACGCCGGGTTACCCGGCGTCTGATCTGGCTCCAAACTGTTTGCACTGCGAATAATAGTTTTAGAGTAAACGCGTTTATTGGGAAAGAATAACAGATTCTCCACTGTAAGATCGACTTAAGTGGGTCGAGTTATTCAAACTCAAATACAGCCGAAACTCGATACAGTGCTCCCTCCCTACAGCGGCCCTCCCAACAACGACACCCTCCTTACACCGACCCTTGCCGCAGTTCCCTGAACAGACCAATAACGTCTAACGCTTGCACTGCTGCAAATACGTCTGCTTAAAATTGTCGTCTGCTTTTTTCTTAAAGTTACATATAAGTGGACATTATGGTAGAATAAATATAATGACGAGTGACAAACAGCTTGATTCCAGATCAGACACCGCATTACGCGTCGTCTGATTTGGATTCAATCTGTTTGCAAATGTCAACCAAGTCTAAATCCTTACCTCCCTATAACGACTCCCTCCGAACAACGCACACAATCTGTGTCCCCCATTGGGTGTCGTTGTAGAGAGGGAGCACTGTACTTCAAACTCGCGTTTGTTCGAACATGCCCATATTTCAGAGTTAAAACGTGGCTTAGCCGAACATACCCATATTTCACAAAAAATGGACAGGTTAATGCCACAGGAAATGGCCTGTTAATATTTGTTCACTTATCTAGCTACATGTAGTGATTTTGGTCACATAAATATCGATTTATGAGCCCGGATATCCGTTCGTCTGTCGGTCCTTCCGTTTGTGTCCGTATTGCCCGTAGCATATTTTTCTATACAGCTAGGGATACATTTGTACCAATTTTGTTATAGGAGTATACCATGGGAACGCGTGTTGTCAAGTAACTTTTTTAGATCATTGTGCCCTTGACCTTGCTCTTAGACCTCAATTATAGAAAAAAAAACGCTTAACTGGAAGATATTTCATATACGGCACAAACTAGGGATACCAAATGTGTTATGTGAACTGAACGTACAATGTGACCTTGCCCCTGATATTTGACCTCATTGTAGAAAAATAGCTTGTCCAGAGCATTATAAAAATCCACCATGAGTGTTGATGTAGGATTGGAATTTTCTCCCCCGAGGGGGAGAAAATTCCCATCCTACATCAACAAAACTAATGGTGAATTTATTTTCTCCCATTTAAAGCGACTCGCAACCGGATGGTGTACTTGTCAAAATAAAATAAAATACTCAAATAAAAGCAAATTTGTGGCATTATTTGGCTTCTGACATTAAAAAAATATGATCAGTCCAAAAAAAAGTCTCAAGAATCGTCACCGAATCTTAGTTGTTTTAGATATATTCCATCGTTTTTCAAAAGCGTCAGCTGACGGTTTTGCTGTTGTTGTTGCTTCTCTACACGGGCTCTGACATAAACCGGAGCCGAATAATGTAGTATTAAGCGCTACCAGTGAAGTACGTTAATTCGCTACCATATATAGAGAGAGCGTCCGTGGTCGAGGCGGTAAAGGCGTGTCATCATTTTTCTTGTTTGTCTCCGCAATGGAGGGTCACGGGTTCGAATCCCACCAGAGCTTCTTTTTTTTTTTTTTTTTGGAAATGCATTTTTTAACAGAATTTATTATCCTAAACTAAATCTTACCCATTTATATAATCATTTGACATATATTTACAAATTACCATTTTTAATGCTAAATCCGGTTGCGAGCCTCTTTAAATCATTAAAACATGACATAAATAACGAAATAATTGCAGTTTGTGTGCTTGTTGTAAAGCTTGGCAAACAATAAAAGACGTCACATGGTATGGAGGATAGAGTGATTCCCCAATGGGAAATATCTCTTTCTCAACTCTCGGACAGAGGTGTCCCGAAATCTAGGGGGTGTGAGATAACCTTATCTGTTCGGAACTTCGGACAGACAAGCCGAACTATCTTATGATTGGTTGTTATTGGCGTTGTTATGACGTCGTCATGACGTCGTCATGCAGCGCATTTTTTTTTTAAATACAACTCGCCACTGTATGTATTAGTTATAGTTCATTTTTTGAAAATTATGCAATATAACCTTGAGCGACCGTAGGGAGCGAACAGGTTATGTTGTATAATTTTCAAACAAATGAACTATAACTGATTTACCGTTTGCCTCAAATATGGCACGTAGGCTAGTGTATGGCAGTTACCGTTCATCTTACTTTACCTATACTAAGTTATCGCTCAACCCAAATTACCGCTCGACCTAGTTTGTCAGCCAATAAAAGGGCTTTATTTCGGAGGGCGGTGCTTTGTATTTTCGGAAGCCGGCGAGTTCACTTTTACACATGACGTCACACGAAGTTGGAACAATAAGAAAATCGATCGGGAACCCTGTACGCGTGTACGGCTCGCTGTAGGCATTTCCATTTAGAAACAAAACCAAGAATGAGCTAGCGAGTCACCCAAATGGAATTTAAAAATAGATTCAATTGAGGACGATTTTTATTTGTGTTCCGACAGTTAAGTGTTGAAAACTGGCGTGAACGAGCTGCTGTGGACTGGTGTGACATGAACATGCTTGATCAGTTGATCTGCTAAAAATACCAAGCATTTAGAAGCCCCTGGTCAACCAAGATTCGAGTCCTTTAACCCACTAATGGAGTCAAGCAATAATTGTTTTAAAGTCAGTTTAGAAAAAAAAACCACAAATTATACGGTTAAAACATCCTAAGTCGAGAGCATTCTTTGTTTTTAAATGGCATTCGTTTGGACTGTGTTGTTTAGTGTATTATACTATAAATGACAAAAATGCCCATGGCACCGAAGGGGTTGAAGACGGATGCCTGTTTAACGCAATAATTAAACGCTTATAGGAGCCTCTGTATTGCTTGCCTTATGCATTGATAAAAAGCAACCGTATTTTAGTACAATATTGAAAATAAACAAATTTCTTTCGAGAAGTTTTACAGTCAAATATTTGTAAAACGATTACGCAAAAGACGACAATACCCACAAGTCGGCTGCTTAACCCTTTCAACCCAACTCTTATACAATGAACAATTCGAGTCTGGGCCATTTTTGTAATAGGAGATCTACGATGTGGTTCTACAATGTTTGCTGTTGACAAGTGTAACGGGTACATTATTTATTGACGAGTGTACTCGTCACCTAGGGCTCAATGAGTTAATGCAGGACATGATTAATGCAGAAAGGTAAATTCAGAGCGTTTCATATTAATTTCATTATGCACTAACTATAGTCTCCTGTCTACAGAAATATTTAATTTATTCGGGCTTCTTCATTGAAAGGCCGCAGTACATAGGTTATACTGTAATTCCCAGCTGAGCGGTTGCTGTACGACGTAATGATGCACTACGCTCCTCCTTAGCACGCGGTGTCCTTGGCCGTTTCATGACTTGTTTATTTCTCTGCCATACCCAAGTACAAAATTGAACGAATATGCGATATATTTTTTCATTTCTCGCTGAAATGGAGCCCTTTCATTGGCTGGCAATCTAGGGCAAACGGTAAAGCAAGTTAAACGCGTTTTTAGGGTTGACGAGGTGAGAAAATAAATCTAACACCACAGTTGAGTGTCAGATGAATATCCACCCTCGTTTGAAGATATTTTCGGAATGTCTTCAAAACTCGGGTGGGATATTCTTATCTGACACTTACGGTGGTGTTAGATTCACTATATCCCACATGGGCGAAAATGTGTGTTAAAACTTCTTTGTAGAGCAGAGTGTTGCATACCAATATGACCAAAAGTTAGACCTTTGATCTCAATTATATAAAAGGCTTGTTTGAGCATATGTCCTCTACCACATCCGCTCAAATTTAGTGTACAGTGCTCGCTCCCTACAACGGTCCTCCCAACAACGACACCCTCCTTACAACGACCCTTGCCACAGTTCCCTAAACAGGACAATTATGTCTAATTCTTTCACTGTTGCAATATCGTCTGCTGAAAATTGTCGTCTGCTGTTTTTCTCAAAGTTACATATAAATGGATATTTTGATATTATAAATATAATGACGAGTGACAAACAGCTTGAATCCAGATCAGACGCCGCGTTACGTGGCGTCTGATCTGGATTCAAGCTGTTTGCAAATGTAAGCAAAGTCTTATTTTTCCCTCCTTATAAGGACCCCCTCCGAACAACACACACAATATGTGTCTCCCATTGAGTGTTGTTGTAAAGAGGTATCACTGTATAAGTAGATCTTGGGATGACCGAGTAATTCATATTAATTTCAAGTAACTGTGCCCTTGTGGATTGACATATATCGTAAAGTAAACATGTCCGGAGCATACTTCCTAAATCTTATCAGTTAGATGTTCCAAATTGCATGTGAGACTACATCTTGGGAAGAACGGTTGTCGTCCTTGACATTTGACCTGAAACGGAATAAACTTGTCCTGGGCATATTTCCTTTACTAGTATCACACCAGCGAGATAAACCGAAATATGAGTGTTAATACATCTTTAACCCCTTCACTGCCATGACGTCATGAAATTAAAAGAATGGTCGTCTGCTGTTATTTCTCAAATTTAAATTTGATTTATTTTAACCTAAGAAATATGAAATTGAGTGTCAAACAGTTTGGATCCTGATCAGACGCGGCGTTCCGTGGCGTCTGATCAGGATTCAAACTGTTTGCAAATAACCATAGTACTCGGAGTAAGGCAGTGAAGGGGTTAAGCTCAATAATAGCAAAAGCTTTCCCGTATTCCATGTCCATTACCACATCAGTTAGGGATACCAAATTTAGTGCATGAGTACACCTTGGGTTGGCGTAGTAGTCCAGTCAATATATACTTTAACCTCAAACTAATTGCAACAGAAATAATTTTGTTACAAACTACTAACATAATGTTTAAATAATAACATACTAAAAGTCTGGAAAAATCTATAAAGTGGAAAAAGGTTAAAAAGGCGATTTAGAAATGATAATTTTCCTTTAAATTATATGGCCTTAAGTTTCCACCATACCATGCTGTAGTTACACAACGTCATGATGACGTCATAACGAATAGCATGTGTTTGTCTTTATGTATTATGTCCTCGTTTTGTTGACTTGAGAGTGAAATATCTAAATAACTACTTTTTCAAAGGCCTTCAATGCTCAAAATTTATTGAATTGATGAAATCAACAAATAAGCATGTTTTGTATAATTTAGTTATGTATATAAGAGATGCTCTTAGATTAAGACATTCTTACAATGAAAACGAACTTATGTATTCATCCTCGTATTGTTACGTGATGTTATATGTTTGTGAATATTTATATGTGACTAAGATGGTGTACTTTGTACAAATCTGAATAAAATTATGTTTTGTTCTGTTCTGTTCTGTTTATAAATGAAAATGGGATAAAGTAATGAGCTAAGGCAAGCTTTTATTGTTTTTGTATTCAATTGATATGATAACTGTTAAAATACAAGCTTTTACCAATGTAAACATGTTCACAAGACGACGATAGTTGTTAAATTTAAATGTCGTGGGTTTCCGTGGATGATACAGTAGAGGAAACGTTCTTTCCATATTTTGTTTTTAGTGCCATAATTTACAAAAAAGGAGCAAACTCGTAGCATCATTTTGTGCATTCAGAAGTATCCAGTGGACAGTTTTCTTCTTAAACTTTCAATCAAAATAATTTGTTTAATCAATTTCTTTCTTTTATTGGTATCAAAAGAATTGAACATATGACTTATGTGTCATTTCAAATAAAATCTGAAGGATGGGGTACCAACAGCAAAGCTAGGAGAAAACGGAAGCGTTCGTGTCAATAAGGCTAGTGCCAAGCGTTAGGAAAGTTTGACATATTTGCCAGGACAGATTGTTCATGTATGATGTCGAAAGAGATACTGTAACCCAAACAATCTAAATAACGATAAACATACCGGAAGTGATTTATTGTCAACTCAAAGAACACTTAGACCTTGTAGTGATTATTTTGATTTTAAAGACCAGTGCTTAATTATGGCTAAACCGCAAAAATTTTTGATCATGGAACTGATGTTTAACCTACCCTGTGAAAACATTAGAGTCCCAAAGAATGTTGAGGATGTGTGTAACAAGCATAGTGATAATTTGGTCAATACTTTAAATGTAATGTGAGCTTTAGGACAATGTACACCTTTGTCTGAAAGTATTATGAATGCATTTATTATTGTGACAAAGTATTCAAAGGGAAATAATAATAAGAAATTAACAATGGAAGATCTAGTGGAGATATAAAAAAAAAAATAATGTGGAGAGGAATCCGCCAATACTGCTCATATGAAACAAAGACTGAACGAACACATTGGTGATTCTATAATCATAATCGAAATATAAGTCACACCCCATCTTCAGCTCTACACACCTTTTACAAACAGCCAGAAAGTAATGAAGCAAAAAACGGTTCTAGCTTAATTATCAAAAGTTATTTCAAACCTTTAAAAAACAACAAAGATGCATACCCTACCTCCTGTGACCTATCAATCACTATCCAATTTATCATCTAAGCTCCCTTGGTCAAGGGTCCGACGTTTTCTGTCAGGTCTGCATGCAGTCTGCAGGTTTGGTCTCTATGCATTACGGTTTTGAGGATTAGTTCTCTCAATCATCAATGTCTCGTGGTCAAATCTTATTATTTGCTTCAAAGTTTTCTTGAGCCGACCAGCTTTCCTTCGCCTTTCCACCTACAAATTTGTTAATCCTGACATTGGTTCTCTCTACATAGTTGAACCAATGTCACTGGTTGGTTCTTAGGAGCTCATAAATTCTTGGTAAGTGCAGTTTTTCCAGTAGGGTGTCAAACCTGATATGCTGAATCTGGTCTGGCTAGACATTATACCAGGAAAGCTCATACTATTTAGAAGCCTGTGCTGGATTGCACATTCGTCTCCTGAGATGACCTCTGATTTTAAAAAATCTTTGAAAACTTAACAGAAAGTCTGAGATTAATGGCTGTGGAGACCGTAGAGACATACACTGAACAAATGGTTCAAGCTTCGCCGGACCTAAACGGCGACGATTTCTATATACATGTATCTGTAAATGAAGCATGTGATGGATAGATAGTGTATCAGTCTTATAAACAGTTTTGAAATCTACAGTCCTTATGTAGCCAAAAGAAGTTTTGAACTTAGTTGTCCCTTGAACTTGCGAACATAATTGTTCAGTTAATGAATATCGCGATTCATATATCTAATCAGAAATGACGAATCATATAAACTATTTCGGCATTTCATGAACAAAGGAATATATTGTTCTTTGCAAACACTAAGACTTTTATCAGGTGTTAATCAGATATTAAGTACAAATAGTCGTATACATACAATTTGCAGGGCAGGTGACACTTTTTTTAAATGTCACAAGACATCAAATGAAGCTTGAAAAAATTGGCATTGATAATGATAAGACCAATATTTATATTCTTGGTCTACACTATTTTGCAATGTTTAGGTGCCATTTAATCATCATGCAGTTCGTTATTAGAATAAACTCTAGAATAATCTAGTTTTAATATGTCTTTAAATGCATGGTTCTTCTGGAGGATACGTATATCAATTTATGTGGATACGGAGAGTGGGTGGGGTAACAGATTCACTTTATTTTAAATTAAACTAATCTTATACTGAGAAAAAAGATTAGAAAACTTGTATTTTCTTTAAACAATAAATGTGTATCAAATTTCTTATCAGAACAGCTATAAAAAAAAACCTGTTGTTTAATCATTTAATGCACATGGGCCAATTAAATAGAATTGACCGCATCAAAAAAGAGAGCGAAATTCCTCACCAGAGGTGTTGTAGAAATATTGAAATAAAATGACTTTATTTTTCTAGACTTTTTTGTGTTACATCACAACACATAGAGCTTGCAGAAAACACGTATTTCATTTCTGTTGCAATTTGTTTGAGGTTAAGCCCCTTTTGCCAACATATTGACTGGACTATAGCGTCTAGTATCACTTTAAGGCCATTGTTGCGTTGGTCTTGACCTCATGTATAGAAGACGCTTGTCCTCATAAATAGAGGATATTGAATAAGTGTTTTTGTAATAGTGGATTTATTGAACGAGTTGGATGAAATTATATGTTGCGAGCCTTGGCGAGCAACATATCATTTTGTCAAATGCGTTCAATAAATTCACTACTGAAAACACACGATTTTAATGTTTATGTTTATCACATAAACACCAAATCACACGAACATCCGGACGGTCTTACTTTCAGTTTTTCCCTCGGCTCTTAGGTAAACAATTCGTCATAGGTGCTATCCGGTTTTATTCATCCGTAGATAAAAACACCTATCAAAATAAAATAAAGAAAAACAACATCAATGTGTTGTGAAAAGACTTCTCTTGTGCCATATTCAAACTTCAAATTCATACATAATCTAAAAAAAAATCTAATTAAAAACTATTAATGTTCCAATGACATTTAGAATCTAGTTTCGTTTACAAAATTACGTCGTTATTGGAACGTGACGTCATTATTATTGTAACGTTTAAATTTGAAAAAATATCCGATTCACTGTTAAAACTAGAAGTCTAAGTAGCCTGATTTTCAGCCTAAATTTTCGGAACTGTATTTTGGTGATTTGAAAATTTTTATATTATATATGCCCAGTGGGTCGTACGATTTTTACGGCCCTCTATATTTTGCACGTTTATGTGATAAATTCAGGTTACTTAGACTTTGACTATGGCCTTTGACCTTCGTCCAGAGCATATTGCCTATAACATTTACAGAAACGGAAGTTCGTGTGCGAGTACATCTAGGAGTTACAGAGTGTGGCATACCATTTTCTAATGTTGTGTTCTCATCTGTATACAACAACATAAAGTATACATTTAATTGTCAATAAATGCTTTGGAGGCACTGTCATCCCTAACCGAAGTTTTCACCTAACTGACAAATTGACAATAGACAACTATCAGCCAACTTCACGCAAATGAGGTGCATTTTCAGTACTAACAAGATACGTTTGTGAAACACTAACCGCCACCCAACCTCACTTCACACACACGCCTAACATATTTGACCGATTGGCCAACATAGACTTGACATTTGGTCCTACTTTTCTGAAATCTTCATATTCATACTTCTCTCAATTAGAGTAAAAATAGAATACACTAAATGCATAGCCAATCAACTGAGGGACTTAACGTTGGTGCCATTTAAAATGTTTGACCTTTTGACCTCTTTGACCATGACGATTGACCCCGCAGGTTTGTACTCTACAAATACAGTGGAGAAAACAGTAATCTTTCCTATTTAAAAGCAAACGAAACTCAAACGCATCGCAATAAAACGTAGAAAAAGACAACTTTTTGACAATTCTGACTAGTCGTGATAATCTGGCTGGCAAACAGTTTGGAGCCTGACCAGACGCCGGGTTATTCGGCGTCCGATCCGGCTCCAAATTGTTTGCAATGGAAATAATAGTTTTAGCTTAACGCGTTTATTGGGAAAGAATAACGTTTTCTCCACTGTTGTTTAAGCTATAGACCACGTTTATTTGCGGTGAAAGCACCATACAACCTTTTGGTACTTTCTTATAGCATATTTCCTCAGGAGTTCGGAAACAATCGTCTGATGCGTACTTAGGTAGTGATAAGGGCAGATAATTGAGCTTAGAGTTTTCTGACCTTTGGGATTTTAAAAATGCACAATGACATGGAAAGGCACACACAAAAAAACAATTGCATAACCTTTCAAATCAAGAAAATTTGTATTAGTAGAAAAAAGTAAAAAGGTATAAACGGCAGCCATTTGGGATTATATCAGCACTAGGAGACAGGACATGAACCAATCTTAATAAAAGCCAATCCAATTGCTTGGTTTATATTTAATAAGAATCAACTAAAGTTGGTAATATAAGTTTCAATTTCAGCACGGAATACTTAGGGGGGTCTAAGTACTCCGTGATTTCAGTCAATAAAAGTAGTTGAATTGTTCGAAAAGCTTAAATGTTGCTAAAAAAAAACTATTTGGAAGCCATTTTGGATTTCAATGAGTCTGAATCTATCCTAAAACTTGTTCAAAATATGTATTGGGGCAAACTTTTTCAATAATTGCTTATAAATTCATAAAATAAAAGCTCAACAAGACATTTTCTGCTTAAAAATTCTATGGACAGACAACTTTAACCTCAATTATCTCCACTTATCACTACCTAAATACGCGTCAGACGATTGTTTTTGAACTCCTGAGGAAATATGCTATAAGATTGTATTAGGAGGTTGTATTGTGCTTTCACCGCAAATAAAAGTGGTCTACGGCTGACTACATGAGGTCATTTTCTACGTCGAAAAATGTCCCGGGGATGCAACTCTGAGTGGGGGCAGTTTCCGTCGCCCGTATAAAAACACCGGGCCAAACTGGAAACGAACTTAATAGCCCGGAGATATTCTGCTTCTTAACCGGTGGTCAACAGGGAAAATATAAGAATGGCATTTTTTTGTCAATAAAAAAACGTCCAGGTGTATTCGGATACAGCGGCTATCTTTCACCGGGGTACCGTAGGGCAAAATCCTGGTGACAGTGCATGGCAACGGCTTTACAATAAATTTTTGTTTCCCCTACAGCCGGAATAATGGTTTATATCGCTGTAGCGAGTATGCCTTCATTTATCAATTGAGGTACAGTAAACCCTCTCTATAACGGCGACTAAATTGTGTGAATTATGTTTTGTTTATGACAGGTGACTACTTAAAGCAAGGTGACAGAAAAACAGAAAGCTCCTTTCGGAGCTTTCTGTTTCACTGTCACCTTGCTTTAAGTTGTAATCTGTCTTTTATATATCTAAATAGCATTTATTTTAGTGGTCGTTACAGAGAGGGTTTACTGTACATAATTATACTAGTAGTTGATTTAATCAAAATTTAGCAAAACTTCCAGCTGGGTTCATTTTATTGCTGACACCACGTACAGTGGAGAAGACGTTTTTCTTTCCCATTTGAACGAAAACGAAACGTATTTACGCTTTGCAATAAAATGTAGAAACTTACAACTTTTTTACAACTGGAAAGTTCATTTTAAACTGAATGGCAACAGTTTGGAGCCTGATCAGACGCCGGGTTACCCTGCGTCTGATCTTGCTCCAAACTGTTTACATAGGAAATAAATGTTTAAGCGTAAACGCGTTTTTTGGGAAATAATCTTGTTTTCTCCATTGTACAGTGAAGAAGACGTTATTATTGCCCAATAAACGCATGAAGGCCATGACAGTTGTACAGTGGAGAATCTGTTATTCTTTCCCAATAAACGCGTTTACGCTTAAACTATTATTTGCAGTGCAAACAGTTTGGAGCCAGATCAGACGCCGGGTAACCCGGCGTCTGATCAGGCTCCAAACTGTTTGCCACCAAGATAAACAAGAATTATCAGAATTGTCCAAAAGTTGTTCTTTTCTACGTTTTTGTACTTTGCGTTTGCGTACGTTTGCGTTTAAACGGGAAAGAATAACAGATTCTCCACTGTAGCCAGTCACAAGTGCTGGCTCCAAACTGTTTGTCAATCAGATTAACCCATTGTCCCCATACAGTACTGAACCTTTTTAAATTAAATTGATAATCGCAAGCGAATTGCCATCGAATTACCATCGAATCGCGCGCTTCAAAAACAAATCCTGCGTTTTACTATTTTTACGCGAATTTTCCGAAGCGGTTGTGACAAAAAATAACAAAGGCATATTTGCGAACATTTGTGAGATATACCATTCACGTAAACTTACCCGAGGGTAAAGTTAGTGCTTTGAATCGCAAGCGAATTGCCATCGAATTGCAAGCGAATTGCCATCGAATCGCAAAAATTGTTAATTTAATAAGATTCAGTACTGTAGTATGTGTCTTGTTTTGAAGACAGGTGGCCATTTGAAGCAGGTTGAAAGTAAAGCAGACTTCGCCCTAAGGCCTGATTTAAGCTACAGTGGAGAATCTGTTATTCTTTCCCAATAAACGCGTTTACGCTTAAACTATTATTTGCAGTGCAAACAGTTTGGAGCCAGATCAGACGCCGGGTAACCCGGCGTCTGATCAGGCTCCAAACTGTTTGCCACCAAGATAAACCAGAATTATCAGAATTGTCCAAAAGTTGTTCTTTTCTACGTTTTTGTACTTTGCGTTTGCGTACGTTTGCGTTTAAACGGGAAAGAATAACAGATTCTCCACTGTACCATCTACTGCATGGAGTATAGAAAAAACATTTCTTACCAGACATCTCAATCATTTTAAGAAGCTGTATTCTTTAGTGGGTCAATATATTATAAGGCGTAAAAAGGCGTGTTTATGGGGTAATTGGTTAAAACGAGTCCTCAAATTTACAAGCTGTCTTTTTCAACATTGAATTGTACCGGTATTGCGTTAGCATTTCGTTTCGTTTAAACGGGAAAGAATGTTTATTTCACGCGTTTCGTCAGTATAGCGTGAAATATATGTCTTATGCGGAACGTTTTTTCAACAGTATGTTTGAAAAGCCGCGTACAGGGTTCACAGTTGGTGGAGTATGCACGAGTGTATCGTGTGTGTAAAGAGTACATAAATAGGGTCTGTGGATTGACTAGCTCATTCTACCAGACGACACTGTTAAAGCACCATCGCATTTTACACAGTTTTCTAGTTTTGCCACGTGTAGTAAATTCGAGCATGGCCTCCGAAAATGAAACTTTGTCGCGTCTAGAGCAACTTATGGCTGCCAAATTTGATGCGTTTGAACAACGCTTCTCCAACTCACAGCGACAGATTTCACAGGCGGAGCTGTCACAGATTAAAGAAGGGCTGAGCGGCAGTAAACTTTACACATTCAAGAAGAAAGGAAACGAGGAACAGCATAAAATAAACACACAGGTTCTCGACAAGTTGAATGAAGCAGAGGGATTTTTGTCGGAGGCAGTACAGTCCGGGTGCTCAGACGCAGTTCTTACAGCGCAAAAGAAGCTTTCAGAAGGTATGGAGATTCTTTCACATAGGCAGAAATTGATTAAACTGGCCGACTCTTCTGATAGTGGGTGGAGAGTAGTCCAAGAGTATGAGGCACATCCATTAGCCGACGATTCCGACGATGAGAAAAAGATTAATAGAGCACAGATGAAAGCCGACCGCAAGTTACAACAGGAGAGAAGAGTCAGGTCTCGTCGTTTTGTCCCATACGCCGCTGCCAGAGGGCCTGTTTCTAACGTATCACCAGCAGTACATGGTAACCAGCAGAGTCCGAATCCCTCGGGTGCAAGGAAGCCAGGGTTGTGTTTCCGGTGCGGTCGACCCGGGCACTGGAGGCAGGAGTGCAAGATGGCTGTCCCGGAGAGTGGCTTATCCAACGCTGAGCAAAAGATAAGTAAAGTTTTATCAAAACCCTTTGAGAGTGTGTGTAAAAAGTCAGTTCAGGGTCCGGAGCCTGTGACACCAGTCGGTAAGTTAAGGCGTTGTTTAAATTACTGGAAAGACGCAGGCGCTAGCGAGTACATATTGGATGTGGTAGGTCAGGGGTATAAGTTACTTTTCAAAGAAATTCCAAAAAGGGCGTTTCTTAGAAATAATAAATCTGCTAGAGATAACGAGGAATTCGTAATAGCTGAAATAAAGAATCTTCTTCAGAAAGGGTGCATATCTGAGGTGCAGCATGTGCCGCACGTCGTTAACCCGTTAACGGTTGCTTATGGCAAAGCTCGAAAGCCTAGGTTAGTTTTAGATTGTCGGCATATTAACCTTGATTTGTTTAAATATAAGTGTTGTTTTGAAGATCAGTCGGTTGCCAAGCATATGTTTGCCGCTGATGATTTTATGTTTTCATTTGATATTCGGAGTGCTTATCATCACGTGATGATTTATCATGAACATAGGACTTATTTAGGTATGTCTTGGGAATTTGACGGTAAAGTGCGTTATTTTGCATTTCACTGTTTCTCAATAAGAAGGAACACAGCAGCTATATAGATGTCAAAAATTCAACTTCAGCGTACACATATGTCCTATTGATTTTACCTTAAAGAGTTATCTCAGGAATTTGTATCTAAAATTTTGAATACAAATCTTTTATGGTTTTGATGTAACGAATGATTATCTATCGACACTAGCCAGGGATTATGGAAAGAAAATCATATATCCGTTATGTGCATGTATACAAAATATTGCTAAAACGGCATATGTGCTGTCGACCAACTGCAAAAAATAATACTTATTTTTTGTTCAACATGTTTATCTGTATCCAAAATTAGATATAATAGCATGAAATATCCACCAATCTACTGGATTATCACATGGAACTACATGTAAGTGTGTTTTATTTTTGGGGTGTATTTTTTGTAGATAGTTAAACATTTTTTAGTATTTCAGAAATTGTAAATCTAATGATTGTTTACTTTAATCATATTTTGTCACTTTAATCTAAACTTCTAACTATCTTGTGCATGTTGTTTGAATTTTTGAGTCGATATTTACAATTGGTCATAAGTAAAGCAAAGAAGAAAAAATAGCAGGTTCGGTAACGGACATTTCAATCAAACACTTAAACTGTTATAAATCAATGATGACATACATTTTTATTTTAGAAACAAACTAATATGTTTAAACAGATATGCTTTTTGGATTTTTGCCCTTATTTTTGGCACCATTTTGTCTCTGGAAAGAATAAATTTCCGTTACCAAAAATCTAATTTCCGTTACTAACATGGAACAGGGCCTGTGTGTCAAACTGGTCTATTTTTCGATACACAACTATGTCACCTTACACTCTTTTTGTATTTGTTTATTTAAATAATGTCAAAAGAAACTCTAGTAATGTTATGTTGCAATGTAACCATCTTTCAACAAAACATAAATGGCCTATGTTACTGCCAAGAAAGGCAATGGCAATGTTGAACGCTTTTATTTATGAACCCAGTTTATTTTTGCGTCATTGTGTCTGCAATTTAGCATAAAGTAGAATAAAAAGTTATATTCTGCTTCATTAATGAGAAATGCAAAGGAATGCGTCCAATTTGTCAATGATGATGAAATAAAAATTTCCGTTACCGCCCAGTAACGGAAATTTTACCTCCAATGTATTGATGTTAACAAGATCACTGTTTGCAATGTGTTATCACAATTAGTTCTTTTAAGTAATTGGGGTATTTAGAAAAGAAAGAGTGATTCCAATGACATGTTCATGAATGTCTTAACATAAATGAGTTTTTATATAAATGATCACTTATCGTCGTGTCTTCTCTGTTAATTAAGCTGGTCAATTAAACTCTTATCATCATGGCAGTCTATTCACAGTATAATTACATCATGCAATGACATCATACAATGTCGTCATGCAATCAAATACAAGTTTATATCCCTGTATTTCTGAATTTAGAATTCTGATCACGGAAATTTTGATCACGGACATTTAATTTTTGTCATAAATATCAACTTTAGCAATTTGAAAAGGAGTTGATAATTGGTAAAGGCTGCTTGCTTTAATCATTAGTATTCTTTACATTGTGTTTAAAAACTAGAATACCCAATATCCAAACAGTATGTGCGTAAATAACGGTAACGGATATTTAGGTTTGTATAACAAAATGACCACACTTTACCTTCGGCAGTTATAGATCGACAACATTGAAAAGCAGTCAGTGAATATATCACCTAGATGGTATAGCAAGTTCATTTACTTCCAAATTAATATAAATTGGCAGCTGTAGCAAAGCTATTTCTATTATTTGAACATATAGACTAGTCGGATTTTGGGGAAATCAAACTTCTGGAGGCATTTTTGGGGAAAAGTTGACAGGCCACCTTTGTATCATAATTAAAGTGTGCTGAATCCATTTAGGGTCCCTGTCACCCTCTCCGGTGCCTTGAAAGCCCAAAAATGGTAAAAAACAAAATGGCCGCCAAAACGCTATTTTTCGCTTTTAAATCCAATCTTTTTGGGATTAAATGTGCCTAATACATCTGCTTTTCCTAATCTATATGGTTTATTACAACAAATCATCACAGGAATGTTCCTGGGTTGATTCTCCATCAAAAAATTGATATCATGAAGATGTCTGGTTGCCATGGCAACCAAAGTAAAAGATAGAGAAATCTTAAAAATATAAAATTCTTGTAAAATAAATCATAAATAAAGCCCAAAACTTAGATACTTGATTGATAACTGGCAAACCACATGTTAACCATAATTAAAAGCATGTGAATCCAGTTTGTTGTCTGTCCCCCTTTCCAATGAAGTTGAAGGTCAAACATTGGTAAACAAATCAACAACACAAAATAGCCACCAAAACTCTAAATTTTCGTTATTCTATGCAGTCTTTCTTGGATTTAATACACAATACATTTTCCTCTCAACCACATGGCTGATAAGAACAAACTGTACAAGACTATGTTTTGGGTCAATCTCTTTAAAAAACGATTTCATGCAGACTTTCTGTTGTCATGGCAACAAAAGTAAAAAACAAGGTTTTTCGTTATTATATCCAGTTATTCTTGGATTAAAATTAATACTCCTAATACATGTGCTTTTCCTTAACCTCATGTTTTTTTAAAGCAAAACTTTACAAGAATGTCCATGGGGTATATCTCCTTAAAAAATATTAGTTGCCATGGCAACCAAGGTAATGAAAAAGAGAAACCTAAAAAACAAGAATTACAAACTTATACCCCCTCCCCCATCTCCACACATACACACACGTCCCAAAGCTTAGAAAATTGATGGATACTTACTTTAACCTATTAGACCTCTATCAAGTTTATACCTGGATCTAAATTTTAGGGGTGTAACAATACACTCTAAACGGTATTTCAATATGTTACAAAATTTATAAATTGGCCCCGAACCAGGGTCAACAGTTTTGCATAGACTTATCCTCTATAGGAAAAGAAATGTTGTCAAAAACCACAAAGCTCAAGCTTGTATATTAGCATAACACAGTAGACCTTTATCTCGTTTGTTTAAATCATCGCCTAGGCTGATGGTTGGCCTCTGCCATCACAAACCGTTCAGTCATCATCATCATCATCATCATCATCAGTGTTTATAAAAACATGTGAAACGCAGAGCTTAGACATTTTGTGTATAGTACGGCCTAGAAGACATCTATCAATCTTTTTAAAAAGCATATATCCGTGATAAAAAATACCATTGCCCTATCGTTCTTGTAAGTTACTTTCGTCCATGTAAGAACCTCGTGTCAAAAATCTGACACTGTCCAAAGCTTTGATATCTAGTGTAAATCATCACCAAGTACAGTGCTCTCTACAACTACTCTCATTACAATTATACCCTCTTTACAACAATGCTTGTCACAGTTGCATAAACAACATTAATTTATTTCAATATACCCCCTCTAAACAACAAACACACTTTTCGACCCCCGATGGGTGTTTTTGTAGAGAGGGAGCACTGTAAAATTCTTCAAAGTTTGTAAAATTGTTGCCATATGGTCAAACATTACTAATGAAAAGGTTTTTTAAATACATTGTCAAAAACATAAGGTGACACATACTAGATTTGTTTTGTAAAGAATAACGTTGTAGACCTATATCAGGTTTGTTAAGATCATAGCCCTGGTATCAAAATCGTACCCTCCCAGCGGCTCTTATGTCAAATTCTAATGACACAGCTGAACTATATAGAGTCAGCATGGTCCTCTCGTTAAAGCATTTTGATCACACAAATAAAACTTGATGGATAATTGAATAAAATTGCACCAGCTTCCAAGAGATGTGTTTCATGAATTTCTGAAATGGAAACTTGTAGCAATTAGATCAAAGTGTTGATTTAATCAAGTTGATCTAGACAAAAGCCATGGTTTGCTGAACAGAAAGAAGAACTTCAGGGGATCACTGCATACCTCTTGTATGATCAGAAGAGAGTAATTTTTCCAGCTGCAGTTAAGTTTCTGAAATCATATCCAATATTCTCTCGATGTTGGTGAAATGTTGAACTAGCACTACTGGTCTGCCCGATATAAATTTATAATATGACGGATTACGGTATCATGGCATGAATCTATGGACTGGTATCATGGTTTTGCGGCACTATACATGTATCTGTCTCAAGAAGACACTATCTCGTTATAGCTATGTTGGTGAGATGATAAACCCAATTCACTCATCAAATACTTGTTGACTCTTCAGAAAGCAGACACAAGATATCGAAGACGAATTGGTGTCAGAACTTACGTCGTATATGATTCAATATGCTTGCCATTGAAGAGTATGCAGATTAGCCAATCATTGTAACAAAGGACTAAGCCATAAAATGACAATGAATTCCTAAATGCAAAGGACAAAGGTAACGCAACGCATTTGTTGAGGAAAGCCTTTTGCCATGTAAGGACCGGAATGTCAGATTCCAATACCGTTGTAGAAGAACAAACCACTGATATTTTCATCTCTATTTGATACAGAAAGGATTATGTTCTAGAGACAGCAAACATACCGTATCAAATGCTGACCGTTCATCATACAGTGGACTTGGATGAACCATAAGCAATTGTCTTTGCTGATATCGCTTGCTAAGATATTCAGCCATTCTATATCAGATTGTAACAGCAGAAACAATGTGTTCACAAATGTAGGCAACAGCTGAACTACTGTCTTCATTATTATTGATGGACATGCCTTTCTGATTGCCATTATGAAGACACAGAAAGGTTCTACATTTGAAGATCTTATTGGTGTTTTAATAAACATGGCAGGTATTATAGGATGTCAATCAAATCTGAGGCATGTAACAGAAGTGCCAAGGGTATCAGACCCAGTTAGGGTGTTATTTTCTGATATAAGGTACCCCTGCCAGTTGATTTGGGAAATTCCAAGTAACAAGACTGACTTGTCAGGAGCTCTCTCTCTCTCTCTGAACAGGCTGCAGAGTTTGATCCACATGACCAAGTCACAGTTGTGGCTGTTGGGTTCCCTGATGAGCAAAATGTCTAAATCCGAATCAAACAAGTCTGGTGTAGACACGTAAATACCCAAGCTTGACAAGAGGAGGATATCAACGGATTATTTTACTTTTTTCTTACAAGCGATGTTGACAAAATAGTTGTTCTGGTCAGATACACTAATGTTTTGATTCTTCTACTGTCTCACTGCCATTCAATGTATTACACCAAACTCTGGCCGAGAGAGCCGGGGTCACAGACAGGAGTATAATATCCCTGCTCACACTATGTTGTATGACCTAACTGTCCTGGAAACCATTCCAGTCGTGCACGCTTTAACTCGAAGTGATTGACATCCTTATTCCCTAGCCAAAGCAAATAGACTGCATAAAATGTTTTGCAGAGCATCATGGAATGCTGCAAATCTTTGTAAATAAAGCTTTGTCAAAACAAGTGATGCACTATCATTACATGTGAAGCGTTCACATTTCAGACATTAGAGTAGAGTGAATATCAATGGCTTTCCATCTTAATGATATTTACACCAATACCCACACCAATACCCAAGTTGTGTTTGAAACTGCCTTCCTGTAATGACTATACTAACAATATGATTTAACAGTGAAAACTTGTGCGGAATATCCCGTATACTGTCCAGTGTCCACATCACAATACAAATCCAAGGATAACGACAACTACCACTATGAATAGGAACTATATGATATTTTGAATGCAGTATGTCAGTTATAACTAACCAATAGTAACTACAGCAGTTACAACTGTATTCTTTAAAACCATGTTTGTGCCAAAACAATGATGTCCATGGTAAACAAATTGAGACCAGATTAGACACCAGTTTTATTAATCTCCAAAATAGTTGCCACTAAGATTTTAATACAAAGTCAAAGTTTCCAAAAGGAGTTATTTCCAACATTTATTGAACCGCGAAAGCATTTACTTCCGTTTAAACAGGAAAGAAAACAGTTTCCAACTGTAACATATAAGATAATAATTTAAGTAGATCATTATGCATTGTAAATAGTAATTGTACTCAACTTACTTTAAATGCAAAAATGCTCCTTATCCGCCAATTTCGCTATGGTTATTTTGTACCTATGTACAATGTATAAGTGATTTATACATGTACTGGGCATACAAAAGAACCATGGACTCCATTGAACAATAGTTGGGTATCGCCCGGGTACCTCTTATATATATCCGCTTCTCTTTCTCTGTGATGTCCAATTAGCCCAATTAGCCCAATTAGCCCAAAGTTAGCAAATTTTGACAAAATTAAACCAACCTGATTTTAACTTTGGTTACCATGGCAACAAAAAGTCTGCATGAAATCATTTTTAAAGAGATTGACCCAAAACAAAGTATTGTACAGTTGGTTGTAATAAACCATGTGGTTTAGGAGAGGAAAATGTATTGTGTATTTGATCCCAGAAAGACTGCATAGAATAACGAAAAATAGCTTTTTGGTGGCCATTTTGTGTTTTTTTTTACCCATGTTTGGCCTTAAACTTCATTGGAAAGGGGGACAGGCAACACACTGGACTCAAATCACTTTAATTATGGTTAAAAGGGAGTCTGCCATATATAAAAAAAGTATCTAAGCTTTGGGCCATGTGATTTATTTTACAAGAATTTTATTTTTTTTCAGATTTCTCTATTTTTTACTTTGGTTGCCATGGCAACCAGACATCTTCATGGTATCAATTTTTTGATGGAGAATCAACCCAGGAACATTCCTGTGATGATTTGTTTTAATAAACCATATAGATTAGGAGAAGCAGATGTATTAGGTAAATTTAATCCCAAAAAGATAGGATTTAATAGCGAAAAATAGCGTTTTGGCGGCCATTTTGTTTTTTACCATTTTGGGGCTTTCAAGGCACCGGAGAGAGTGACAGGCACCCTAAATGGATTCAGCACACTTTAATTATGATAAAAAGGTGGCCTGTCAACTTTTCCCCAAAAATGCCTCCAACATTTTTTTGGAGCATATTTCTGAGATTTCCGACCAGTCTAATACACAAATATGCGATAACGGAGATTTTTTTAGAAACTCAAAAGTCCGGGGACAACTACTTCTTCAATGGTATTGTTAAAATATCTGGTCTCTTGGTGCGTTAGGCTTGAAACAAAGTAACTACACATATGAATGCAAAAAGTTAGCCTTAATTTAGATGGTTACCATGTGATTTTATTATCAGAAAATGCTTTACAAAACTAGATTTGAAGACGGAGACAGTAACGGAAATTTGATTTTCTCGGGTTAAAAATCGAATATTTTTCTTACATTGTGCTATAAATTGACAAAACTCTATTCAAGTATCTTAAGTAATGTGAAGCTATCATAAAATACTTCAAATTGAAATCTGGAAGGTAAAACAATTCTTACATGTGCAGGAACATGCAGTGTTCCTACTTATTGAGAATCAGTGATTTAATGTACTAACATTTGGGATTTCGACAGCAGGATATATTTACACGAAATTAATGCGTGTTATAGTAAAAAAATGGAGATCTCAAGGTTTAAGAGTGGTCGTGTTTCTTGACGACGGACTAGGTGGAGACCGTACCTTTAAGGAGGCAAAATCAGCCTCAGATTACATGCACTTTGATTTGTCTAACTTCGGGTTTTTGATAGCAGAGGACAAGTGTACTTGGTTTCCATGTCAAAATTTGATTTGGTTGGGTTATAACTGGAACACAGCAGACGGCACACTGTCTGTCACTGCTGATCGCATAACGCGCGCATTAACATTAATAGATGAGTTGTTATCTGCTAGCCGGTAGGTTAATGTTTCCAGTTAGGAAAATTGCACGTCTTGTTGGTCAGTTGATTTCAATGCAAACTGCAGTTGGACATGCAGTCCGCTTGAGGACTAGGTATTTATATCAGTGTGTTGTCCAGAGGGCTAGCTGGGAAGCGCCCGTTATGGTAAGTTCTCGGGCTCTAGATGAGATTGAGTTTTGGCGCGAAAATGTTAGCTTTATGAATAAAGCAAAGTTAAGTTCGAATAGTACTAATGAGAAGCCCGAGTCAACAGTCGTCTTTTATGACGCCAGCGGAGCTGGATTTTGGTGGATTTGTCGAAGGTAAGGCAGACAGCCAGGTCATCGGGTGCTGGTCAGAGGCTGAATGTGAATTAAGTTCTACTTGGCGAGAGCTTGAGGCCGTGCATAGGGTGTTAAACAGTTCACTTAACAGCCTGGAAGGGCAGAAGGTATTGGTATATACTGACAATAAGAATGTCGCTAGTATATTGAAGGTTGGCAGCAAAAAGCTCCATTTACAAAATATTGCAATTGAAATAGATAACGTTTGCAAAAGCCATGAAGTTTCTTTGATGTCTAGTTGGATACCTAGAGAGAATAATGTAGAAGCAGATTTCTTCAGTAGATGTACAGACAGCGATGATTGGTCAATTGCTGGTCATGTATATACCCTGTTAGATAAGAAATGGGGTCCTTACAGCTGTGACATGTTTGCATGTAATTATAATTCAAAATGTAAAAGATTTTACTCAAAGTATTGGTGCCCTGGCACATCAGCCATAGATGCATTCAGTTGTAGCTGGTCCGGAGAAAACGGTTGGTTAGTACCTCCTCCACGCCTTGTATCAATGTGTATACGCAAAATATTGAAAGAAAGTTGTGCGTGCACTTTAGTAGTACCAATTTGGAAATCTGCTCCATATTGGCCATTATTGTTTCAAAAGGATCAAAACAAGATCAGAGTATGTACATGACATTTTCATTTTTCAGCCAGGAAAATTGACTGTAAGAGGTAGAGGCAAAAATGGCGTATTTAACGGAAGACCTCTGTCATTTGGTTTAGTTGCACTGAGGTTCGAGTAGAGAGATTATTGTTATGTCTTTGTTTCGCAGATTTGAAATTGGCGGATTGTGTAGACGCTGGGGTACGGAAAGGCAATATAGACTGCGTGCAGTTTGGTGATCTACCGAGCAAAATGGCGATTTTCCTGACAATGGCCAAAAGTGACAGTACAAACGCTAAGTATTTGGGTTATTTTAAAAAGTGGGAACAGTTCATTATCCAAAAAGGAGGATCGGCAGTGCCAGCGTCCCCGATTCATGTGGCTTTGTATTGACTGATCTAATGGACAAACGTGTTTCTCATTCAGTGATTTAATCTACCGTGTATAGCATTAAGTGGGTGCACACACTGAAAAGTTTAACAGATCCAACGGACAATTTGTTCATTAAGAACCTTATAGAGACTTCTTAACGTATGTTAAAGAAACCCGTATGTAAGAAAGAGCCAATTTCAACAGACACTTTAGTTTCTTTGTGCAGCAAATATGCTGATTCTACAGACATATTGGTTATCCGTGATCTATATATGATTTTGATCGCATTTCCGGGTTTTTGAGATTTTACGAATTGGTTAAATTACATTGTAACGACATAGGGTTTTGCACTGAATATGTTTCTATATTTATAAGAAAAAGTAAAACGGACCAATATCGCCATGGTCAAAACGTAGTAATTTCAAAAGGTGATACTGTAGCAAGTCCGTATAAAATGCTTAAGAGATATTTCGTACTAGCATGTTTAACGGTTACTGATGATGCTTTTTTATTCAGACCTTGTTATCGCTCGAAAGGAAAATGCGGTCTGATTGCTAAGAATAAATGTCTTAGTTATACACGTACAAGAGAAACTCTTATTTCCAGGTTAAGGGAAATAGTGGGGGATTTGAACATTGGTTTGCATTCATTGCGATCGGGGGGGTGCAACAGCTGCTGCAAACGCTGGTGTAAATGACAGGTGCTGGAAAAGGCACGGTAGATGGAAAGGGGAAAACAGTAAAGATGGATATATTGCAGACTCTTTAGAAAGAAGATTGGGGGTATCCAGATCTCTTGCACTATGAAACATTTGTGTAAGGGTTGTGAACATCACCAGTCTCTTCGATTTTCATCTAGCCCGCTATTTTCGTTTTCTAAAACGCCCGTCTGGTATTGCATATAGTCTTATGTTGTTTGTTTTATAAGTGTAGAAAAGACTGTTTATTTCACGCGTTTCGTCAGTATAGCGTGAAATATATGTCTTATGCGGAACGTTTTTTCAACAGTATGTTTGAAAAGCCGCGTACAGGGTTCACAGTTGGTGGAGTATGCACGAGTGTATCGTGTGTGTAAAGAGTACATAGATAGGGTCTGTGGATTGACTAGCTCATTCTACCAGACGACACTGTTAAGGCCTTTCGCTACAGGAAGTCGGTCTTGCGGGCGAGCGGATATGCGTCTGGACGACACAGACTTTTTTCGTACGTGTTTATACTATACAATTTATATAAAGGAAATGTTGATATAAATTAGTATAATCCTTCATAGCGCAGTTAGTATAGTGGTTGACTATAGTGGTTGACTAGCAATCCAAAGGTCATAGGTTCGAGACCCATCCGACCCAAATATTTTTTTTAGTGTCCGATTTATTGACTTGTCAATCCATAACGCAGTAATCAAGAGACATGTTATGTTTAGTCTTCGTTGATTAGTACTAGTGATGTTTACGGTCCAAGTATATGTCCACTTACCTGTACGTTTTAGTTTAATGACTTACAAGTCGATTAAATCGGTAAACATGTAAACGATTTGATCGAACTATAAAGCCACACCTTGAAGCTTATCAATACGCTAACCTTTTCAAGATCGATATTGCCCATTATAATTATGTTCAAACAATATAATAAACCTTGTATGCAAGTCCATGAATAAATAATAATGCATTTTAATGACGAAGTTTTAATTCTAAGGTAGGTAACTGTATCTAAACAACAAATATCCCACATTTCAATAAGAAAATATGTTATTACAACAAATACTGACTGTAATATTTTCTAAATTTTTCAGACTGACTAGTTCATCAACCATATATTTGAATAAAATGAAAACAAATATACATTGAATGAGTCAAAATTTAAATAGCTGATAACATCTTTCTGAACACCTTTATTCAAAATGTTTTTAGCTTTTCTTGTAATGAATGTTGTGGACTACTTATTGGGCGAGAATTATAGTCATTAGCTTTATTCATTTTTAAGAAAAATAAAATCATCAAAATTCTAGGTTTTTGTCAGAAAAAAGACCTTAAAGACAAACCACACGATAAATTTTGCCTATATTTACACACATTGTTTCTTAGGCTATTATCATTCTTCATGACAATTTTCATAACAATCGTATGGAAACTACGCGCATATGCGAAGTACCTTAAAGCAAACTTTAAAATGTTTAAAGAAATTTTAATGAGTATTCTGCGGTATTGATAACTGCAATTTTTGAATGTCTACATGCTTTGATATTTCTTTACATGTAAAACCATATATCTACAAAGAATGAGGTCCGGCATTCTTGCGATCTGACAGCTATCTATTGGATCAAGTGAATAGTTCATTTGATTACATGTGATAGAGACGTTCGGACACAGGTTTCCAGAGTTTTCATGAATGTTTTATCTCTGGTTTTTCCTGGGCGAGTCGGTTCGCTGCATCTTTGTTAGTATTTCAGAACTCTTTTTTGAATACTATTAACGTTTTGTCGTTTTGTTTTCGAAATTTTTTTTTGGATAACCCAGTTTTGCCTTAGCAAGTAGGGGATTTATATCCATATTTGTAGTCGGTGAATGGTTTTTTCAATGGTTGCAAACCCATTGTAAATGTTGCTGATATAGCCATTGGTACTGCTAAATGTTTGATTCTGTTCAGGCACTTGTCAGCCTACATTGCATTTCACGTGGCACGTGGCACAAATAAAACGCCCGTCTGGTATTGCATATAGTCTTATGTTGTTTGTTTTATAAGTGTAGAAAAGACTCACGTTTTCTTCACTGTATATGTACAAACGGTTTGTTACATGTAGATAAAATGGTACAGACAAACTTTGACAGCCGCAGGGACAGGGGACACCAAGTCACCTCTACAGTGTAGTCGAGAATGTGCTATAACAGTGCTCCCTCACTACAACGACACCCAATGGGAGGCAAAAAGTGTGTGCGTTTTTCGGAGGGGTCGTTATATGAAGGAAAATTGGCTAACATTTGCAAACAGCTTGAATCCAGATCAGACGCCAATCGCCATTAAGTGGGGTGGTTTTTTTTCAATCAAAATGTCAATTATGTAACTTTGAGAAAAATTTTAGCAGACGACATTGCAGCCGGGAATAGGTTGAACATACTCATTTTGATTTTAGGAAAAGCAACAAGCGTTGTTGTGAGGAGGGAATCGTTGTTGGGAGGAAGCACTGTATTTATATTGTAACGCAAACTAAACGAACTCGAAATGCAATAAAATGGAAAATTATGTTTTAATCAAATTTATTTTACGATTTTTTTTTGTCTGAGGGTCAAACAGTTTGGAGTCTTATCAGACAACGGGAACGCCAGTTTGTAATGGGCATTGTTGTATGTATTAGTACAACTGCGGTAACAGTGCTCCCTCTCTACAACGTCCCCAATGGGAGACACATATTGTGTTTTGTTGTTCGGGGGGAGTCGTTATATAGTTGTTAAGACTTGGCATACATTTGTCATCAGCTTGAATCCAGACCAGACGCCGCGTAACGCGTTCCGCGGCGTCTGCTCTGGATTCAAGCTGTTTGCAAATGTAAGCCAAGTCTTATTTTCTCCTCTCTATAACGACTCCGAACAGCACACACTATCTGTGTCTCCCATTGGATGTCGTTGTAGAGAGGGAGCACTATTATCTAAATATGGATTTAACAACACAATGAATACTTTCAAGACTAATCTAATAATTTACTGCGCTATATTAAAGGTTTCATGCAGATACAACAATTATCATAACTCCATATTTCATACATATACTTGTACAGTAAATCCTCAATATTAAGACCACAAACGAGTATATTAGTTAGTATTCGTTTACCGCAGGTGGCTGCTTAAAACATGGTGACATTAATGCTGAAAGCTCCTAAGGTTTTACGTTGCTTTAACCCTTTGAATCCTAGTCCCGCATATAGGCGTCATTTTCAAACAGTATACATGTAAATAGTACACTTGTCCTGTGCAAACAGTGAAGACCCAGATCAGAGGGCTCCGAACGGAGCCCTCTGATCAGGGTCTTCACTGTTTGTCGTAATACCAAACATTGACACAAACAACCCTTAAAAGTCAGAAATGGACTAGACTAAATTTGAAACTGGAATTGTCCATTTAACGTTTCAGGGAGGAAAGAGTTAAGTTATCGCCTGTCTGTTTAACAGTCAATTTACCTTTGTTTAAGTTGTCGTAATAGAGAGGTGTTACTGCAATTGGCTTAACTCATTCACCCCTGAAATTTTAAATAGGCAGTTCCAGTTTACAATTAAATATGGTCCATTTTTGAATAATTAGGGTGGTTGTTATCAATATTTTACAAAATGACAAACAGTGTAGACCCTGATCAGAGGGTTCCTTAAGGAACCCTCTGATCAGGGTATACACTATTTGCATAGGACAAGTGTACTATTGATAGGTATATGATTTGTTCATGACGAGTATACTCGTCGCTAGGGTTTACTGTGTTAAAAAGTTCATACCTAGGTATTGCGGTGAAGTCACCTTGTCTGTTTTCTGGATGATTTCATTAGAGATAAACAATTGATACAGTGGAGAAAACGTTATTCTTTCCCAATAAACGCGTTTACGCTAAAACTATTATTTACAGTGCAAACAGGTTGGAGCCAGATCAGACGCCGGGTTACCCGGCGTCTGATCTGGCTCCAAATTGTTTGCCACTCACTTTAAAATAAATGGTCTGGATTGTCAATAAGTTGTCTTTTTCTACGTTTTAGTGTTTTGCGTTTGCGTACGTTTGCGTTTAAATGGGAAAGAATAACGTTTTCGCCACTGTATCTAAGACAATGCAGTGTTTGTCTATATATCGGAATATTTCATATGATACAGCAAACAGGACAGACACCGATTAGAGGTCTTTGAACTTGTCGTCTCATTACTCATTAGGGTCTGCATTGTTTGTCAATGTCCTCATTACATGTACAGTGCTCCCTCTCTACGACGACACTAAACGGGGGACAAATATCGTGTTCGTTGTTCGGAGGGAGTCGTTGTAGGGAGGGAAATCGGTTTATATTTGCAAACAGCTTGAATCCATAATTCTGGGGGGTTTTTTCTGTCAAAATGTCCATTACGTAACTTTGAGAAAAACAGCAGACGACAATTGGGTAGTGTTGGGAGGCCAAAAGTGTGTGCGTTGTTCGGAAGGGGTCGTTATAGGGAGGGAAATTGGCTTACATTTGCAAACAGCTTGAATCCAGATCAGACGCGGCGTCTGATCTGGATTCAAGCTGTTTGTCACTCGTCATTAAGTTTTTTTTCTGCAAAATGTCAAAAATGTAACTTTGAGAAAAGCAGCAGACGACAATTTTAAGCAGACGATATTGCAGCAGTGAAAAGGTTGGACATAAATGTCTCGTTTGGGGAACAGCGGCAATGGTCGTTGTAAGGAGGGGTCGTTGTTGGGAGGGCCGTTGAAGAGAGGGAACACTGTACACTGTTCGTAAAGGTCGAGTATACTCGTTGCTAGGGTTCAATGTGTAAAGAAATTGATTTGTTAAAATAGCAATTATTGTAACTAATTGTGATGATCCAAATCACACGTATCTGTCCACGTGTCTTTGCTATCTTGAAAGTGAAAATTAAAAGACAAAGAACTTCAAACGTTTAACTTATTACTAACAGTAGCCCTGGGTACAAAAAATTAAAAATATAATTAGATAAAAATTATTGTATGCTCGGTCAGGTTATATCTAACCCCTGCATTGCCTTACCCGAGTGCAATAGTCATATGAACAAAAGTTTGAATCCTGATCAGTCGCCGAGTAACGCGGCGTCTTATCAGGATCCAAACTGTATGACACGCATTGCGATATTTCTTTCGTCAATTTATCTAAAAATTAAATTTTAAAAATCAAAGCAGACGACAAATGTTTTATGATAAATTATGTCATGGCAGTAAAAGGCTGAGATGTTCTAAATTGAAAATACAAAAACTGAAATCAACTCTTCCCTGCTAGCAGCGGATATGACTGCCACAGTTACCTTTGCAAACAGTTTGGATCCTGATGAGACGCCGCATTACGCGGCGTCTCATCTGGATCCAAACTATTTGCCATTCTGATCCTGAATTTAAATGAAATTTTGAAAAGTCTTACTAACAGTAGCAGACGATAGTTGTTGCAGACAAAAAAAATACCCAGCATGCAAAGAGTTAAGAAGAGTTCGCCGAGGTCTGAACCTTGCACTAGTACCCCTAGTACTAGGTAGCACCTCAATTGTCAACCTTTTTTATTCAGGTCAGTTTCCTTGCCAAGTTTTATCGTCTGCTTTAACAATCTTACAGCCCAAATATCGTATGCATTGGAAGTGTCGTCTGCTATATTTGCAAAGTCAGCTTAAGGGCTGTTTTGACTGAAGAAATGTCGACACAAATGTCGTCAACGAGATTAGATCCTAATCAAAAGCCGCGTTACGTGGCGTCTGGTCAGGATTCAAACTGTTTGCAAAGTCGCCCTTTGGCGCCATTGGCAGTTTAGAGTTAATTAGTTATACGTTTTGAAGGTGGCGATCTTCATTTAGCGTTCAAGAGTGTGAAAAGGTTATTACATCACATGATCTAGCATGTCTGTATATATAAGGGGCTGGCACTCGTAGTAAGATCATCGACTTTGGTTTTCGACAGCTTCGAATATGAATTCGTTCAAGATCACCGCTTGCTTCTTGCTCGTGACACTACTCGGTAAGTTTTCGGGGTGGGAGTATTTATTTTCTTTATTTATTTTTTAAATACTTTTTTCTTAAATTAAGAAGTGTTGTTTCGTTGGCTTTCTGATTTTCTTTTCTCTTTTTTTGTGAACCGATTACTCCATAAATACATTTTTAAAGTTTGTGTCTGCACTGTAAATCATTTTGCAATATAAATCTACAACATGTAAAATCCATCTCTAAATAATCAAAACTGGACTAAACTTAATTGGATATTAGAATTGGTCATTAAAAGTTCCCGGAATAATGATTTGAGAATTGTCTTTTTTATTTCTAAAATTTAGAATTGAGACCTTTTTTAAATCAAAACCATTGATGTAGTGAAGAGGACGTTATAAATTCCCAGTTAAACGATACTAACCGAAAATGCACCGCAATAGATAATGTCAATGTTTTAAAAACGAAAACAGTTTATCTTAATCTATATGTCAAACAGTTTGGTGCCCGGTCAGACGTCTGGTTATCCGGCGTCTGCTCAGACTCCAAAATGTTTCCCGATCAGGGTAAAATAAATCATTAATATTTGCAAGCTGTCACTTTCTAGATTTTATTGCAATACGTTTGCGAGCAATACGTAAGTCTTCTCTACTGTACGTTAGCACAAACGCAGTTAGTGGGAAAGACTAGCGACTTCTCTTCTGTACAGTGGAGATTCCCGTTTAAACGCAAACGAAACGCAAACGCAAAACACTAAAAGGAAAAAAATGACAACTTTTTGACAATTCTAACTTTTCATTTTTACCTGAGTGGCAAACAGTTTGGAGCCTGATCAGACGCCGGGTAACCCGGCGTCTGATCTGGCTCCAAACTGTTTGCACTGGAAATAATAGTTTTAGCGTAAACGCGTTTATTGGGAAATAATAACGTTTTCTCTACTGTATCAGCTTGGTTGTGTTTCTATTTTTTCTTTTCCAAACTGTCTGATCAGGCTCCAATTTGTTTGCCATTCAGATTAGTTTTCATTTTTCTACATTTAATTGTTTTGCGTTTAAGCGGGATAGAAAAACGTATATTTCAGTGTAATTGAGGGTGCATTCTGCTTCCCTTCCAGTCAGCTTTAAGTTTCAATCACTGTGTTACTTTTGATTTATATACCGTGAAAAAATACTGTCCTTTAAGTCTGTTTCTAATTTTGAAAACAGGTTACCATTTGAAGGGGGTTCAAAGAAATGCACCTGCTTATAATAAGGCTTCTTTCAGGAGCAGTCTGTTTTACTTTCAGTCAGCTTTAAGCTTTAAGCTTCGGGCACTCTATTGATTTTGATGATAATAATTGTATGGAATAGTTACTGTATTTAAATCTGTTTCTAGATATGTAAAAAGGTTACCACTTGAAGCGGGTTCAAAGTTATACAGAATGTGTCTTTGATGCATTCTGTTTTCATTTCAGCAAGCTTTAAACTCCATACACTATATTAGTTTTGAATTATATACTGTGGAATAGTTTATGTAGTTGGGTCTGTTTCTTGTTTTGAAAACAGATTTTACTTAAAGCGAATTGAAAGTGAAGCAGAATGGGCCTTAAGTCGCATTCTGCTAGACTTTCAGCCAGCCTTAAGCCTTAATCACTGTATACAGTATACTATGGCATTAGTTACTGTACTTTAGCTTGTTACTAGTATTGAAAACAGGTTATCACTGTTCGTGGGTTGAAAGTAAAGCAACATGAACATTAAGGAGCATTCCGGTTTACTTTCAATCAGCTTCCAGCTTCAACCACTGTATCAATTTTGATGTAAATTGGTAAACTTTAACCAAAGTTGGTCAATGCACTTATTTACCCTTTCAGTGTCAGATAAGTCAGCATTTTATATCTTGCTAATAGTTATGATCCAGATCAGAAGTAACAGCGTAACGCGGGGTCTGATAGGAAGCCAAACTGTTTATAAATTAGCCTGTTACAGTGGAGAATCTGTTATTCTTTCCCAATAAACGCGTTTACGCTAAAACTATTATTTGCAGTGCAAACAGTTTGGAGCCAGATCAGACGCCGGGTAACCCGGCGTCTGATCAGGCTTCAAACTGTTTGCCACCAAGATAAACAAGAATTATCAGAATTGTCCAAAAGATATTCTTTCTACGTTTTAGTGCTTTGCGTTTGCGTACGTTTGCGTTTAAACGGGAAAGAATAACAGATTCTCCACTGTATGAACTTATAAAGGTAGTGATAGGATTAATTGCGTATATTTGATGCTCTTTTGGAATATGTTGATATTTAAGTTACAATATCATTTCTTTATGACCTGTAAACAATTAGTTTAATTTGAACACTTAGTGTACTGGGCCCAGGTGCAGCACTTCGCAGTTAGTTTATCTATACTGTAGTATAGTATTAAAAAATCAATATTTAACTCTCAGCGATGGAGTTACCATACAGGTAGACACTAACTATGTGTCATGCACCCCGGCCCTGATGCGTGTACTCTGTAACCTTGTAAATATAACTGCCTTGTACATGTATATACTGTATGTTATGTTGAGGGCCTTATGGAAGATTGACATTGCCAAATGAGTTTTCTCGTCAATTAAAGTCTTTATTATTATAATCATCATTATTATTATCATTATTATTATTATTATCATTATAACAATTATTATTGTTGATATCATAATTATTATTATTATTATTATCATTATTATAATTATCATCATCATTGAACATGTTTAAAATATACACATTACATTTGCAAACAATGCATAGCCAAACTCATAGGGCTTTTTTAGGGGAGGAATACTTGTCGCTAGGGTTCAGTGGACTAACTTACAATAAAACCTCTCTATTGCGACCAGTTAAAAGAAGACATTAATTGTATAAAAACAGGTGATAGCTTAAGGGTGTATCAAACCCATAAGCCAATTTTTCAAAGTATTAAACTTTTTTTCTATCATTGTTTTTTTTTAAAGAGCTGTTTATGATGAATGAAAAAAAAATAAAAAAAATGTGGTGGTGTCCTTCTGTTTTAGGTACAGTGATTTGAAAAAGATTTGTCAAATTTGGAAAAAAAATTCAAATTTTACCCATTCAGAGTACAAGCCTCAGTAAAATCTATTTCAAAACAAAACAAACATGGTAATTTGAGTTTTCATTATTTATTTCATGTCTATAGTGGTATTTTCACAATTAGAAACCAAATTTAGACAAAGCAGGCACCAGGTTTGAACAATATGGATCCTTGAATATCAAAAATATGCTTTTTATAGGGCATGATTTAATTAGATTTTTTTATTTTATGAAAAAATGAAATAGTTCTAGTATTAAACTTTTTCTTATATCCTACCAGATGAAAGTGCATGCTAAGGCAGTTCAAAATAAAAAAGAAATTGAAAGGTCAGTGTTGAAAATTTTGAGTTATTGAAGAAAAAGGAGTTATCTCCATTTACAAAATTTACAAAAAAAAGTAACATATCGATGCTATTTAGAGCTTTATAAATTTCACATTTGGTGCCTGTTTTGTCTTAAATTAGTTTTTGTATGAAGAAATACTACCATAGACATGAAATAAATAACACAAAACCAAGTTATCATGTTTGTTTTCATTTGAAATTGTTTTTATTGAAGCGGGCTGTTTGAAAAGGACAAACTAAGAAAAGGTGGGTGGGGTAAATTTTACATGGCCGTAGAGCCAAAAGTTGTTCACCAAAATGTACACCTTTTCTAATTTTTCATTCAACTTAAATAGCTCTTCAATACAAAACCATCATAGAGTGTTTTATATACTTTGAAAATTTCCCAAATTCATGAGTTTGATACACCCTTAAAGCAAGGTGACAGTAAAACCAGATAGCCCCTAAGAGAGCTTTCTGTTTAACGGTCGTCTTGCTTTAAGCAGTCATATGTCCTGAACACCTAATGATTATCACAATTCAGTGGTCGTAATAGATAAGGTTTCACTGTAGCACAGTGAAGAAAAGGTTATTCTTTCCCAATAAACGCGTTTACGCTAAAACTATTATTTGCAATGCAAACAGTTTGGAGCCAGATCAGACGCCGGGTAACCCGGCGTCTGATCAGGCTCCATACTGTTTGCCACCAAGATAAACATGAAATATCAGAATTGCTTAAAAATTGTATTTTTCTTAGTTTTAGTGTTTTGCGTTTGCGTACGTTTGCGTTTAAACGGGAAAGAATAACGTTTTCTCCACTGTAATCAACCTTTTGACAACGTCGTTTCATTCAAGAATTTTTCTAACCCATTACCCTACAGATACGATAATGAGCTTCTGATTCATTCCTCCATTAAAGGAAATAGTTTCACTTTATTAAATCAGGAATATGTAACTATGTACCATAAAAGTAGTTTCTATATCATAGCAGATGTTAGTTTGAAGTAGACTTAAAGCAAAGCAGAATGCACCTAAAACGACCTTTACTTTCAACCTGCTTTAATTGATCGTCTATTTTCAATATTGTTTACAGTATCTGGTTAAGCGGTAACTATAGTAACTAAACAGGGTAATCGCTAAACCCCTGCACTGCCTTACCCCGAGTAAACTACATGAAATTCTTGAATTGCAAATAGTTCGGATCCTGATCAGGCGCAACGCGGTGTCTGATCAGGTCCAAACTGTTTGACACTCATTTCGATATTTCTTGAGTAGAAATAAAAAGCAAACAATATTTTAAAATTGATGATGTCATGGCAGTGAATGGGTTAACAATCGATTGATTGTTTTTGTAGGTCTCTGTCAAGCAGATCGAACGAAGATTTTCGGCCCTCTACGGGAGGTTGAAGTTGGCACCTACCCATCGGTAGCGTGGATTCGAATTGGTATTAGAAGGGTAAAGTGTGGGGCGGTGTTGGTGGCTGCCGACAAAGCCCTGACGGCCGCAAGCTGTATCACAGGCGGTATTGACGGTGTCATCTTCGGAGACCATGACCGATCAGACACCACTGGGAACGAGCAAGAGGTCGGTGTATCTTCCGTTGAAATCCACCCTGACTACTCAGGTTCCACCTATGAATATGACGTAGCTCTCTTGATTCTTGACGCACCAGTCACCACTGGCACGTACGTCGATGTCATGCCGATACCAGATAGATACGCACCTGTTGATAAGGTTCTACGCAAGAATTGCCGTGTGGTTGGGTGGGGGTATGAGATTGAAGGGGAGACTGACTTGATTAGACACCAGTCCCCGGTTTTGTTAGAGGTCACGGTAAGAATGATAGACAACGCCACATGTGCCGCCGCCGGGGCACCAACCATGACTGCGATTTGCTACGAGCCTTTCAGGGAAGCGACTTCAACGACATGCGAGGGCGATGCTGGTGGCCCTTACATCTGTAAGAGGAAGGGAACATGGTCACTGTGCGGCATCATGTCGTTGTGGAATGTGGGAGAGGGGTGCACCCACGGCGAAAGAGCGGTGACCATATTACCCGCCTTTTATGACTGGCTCGACAGTTTCCTATAACGTAGTCCCTGCAACTGTATATACACGAAGCCAATACTTTCCGTAAAAGTACTAAAATTTTGGACACCTTGTGTAACGGCTGTAATTATCATAAATGTTGAATTTGTCAAAAAGGGAAACAGGATGGAAAACAATGAAGACTCTGATCAGACTGTTCCCGAAATCAACCATGATTATTCAAAAATAGACTTGAGATTAATAGACTAAACAGATGTCCAGCTGTTTTGATCATGATAGGATGATGTCAGTGTTTTTAACATATATTTTGTAATAGAATGCTAGAATGAATAAACTACTGGCCAGAGAATATTTTGTTTCGTTTTCCCTAATAAATCCATCAGACCAATATCTGTGCATTTACAATTTAATTCTTAAGTCCATAGTCTATTTCTAATTTTAAAGATATGTAATCACTTAAAAGCTGGTTGAAAGTAAAGCAGAATGCGCCCTAAGGCGCACACTGCTTTATTTTCAGCCTGCTTAAAGTTACCATCTGCTAGAATTTAGAAAATTATCCTTATGTTACCTATTCATGACTGCATCAATGGGAACATTCTCCTTAAGCGCAGGAATAAATTAAATGCGAAAATAGACTTTTAAAAAGAGTATATATGGAGTAAAGGGTTGAAATGCTTATAGAAATATCGCGGCCGCTTATCAGCGAAATTAGTATAAGATAATTTTTTAACAACTGAAAAGAAATAAAGTGGTTGTTTCTGGAAAATAAACAGTGTAACCAAATACATGTTCAACGTAGCCTGTTCTTGTGTAGACAGGTGATCACCTAAAGCAGGTTTAAAGTAAAACAGAATGTGTTTTAAGGGTGTATCAAACTCATGAATTTTTGAATTTTTCAAAGTATACAAAAACACTCTATCATGATTTTCTTTTGAAGAGCTATTTAATTTGAATGGAAAAATAGAAAAAGATTTTATATTGGTGTACAAATTTTTGCTCTACGATCATTTCTATAAGGATTTGATGTGTCGTATTTTGTCCTTTTTAAAGAACACACTTCAGTAAAATATATTTTAAATGAAAACAAACATGGTAATTTGGTTTTGTATTATTCATTCCATGGCTATGGTAGTACTTCCTCACAGAAAAACTAATTAAAGACAAAACACGCACCAAATGTGAAATTTATGAAACTCTTAATATCATTGATACGTTACTACTTTATAAAATTGTAAAGGGAGATAACTCTTTTTTCTTTAATAACTAAAACATTTCAACACTACCTTATCATTTTCTTTTCATATTTTGAATAGATTTTGTATTGGCTTTCATTTGGTACAAAATAAGAAAAAGTTATATTCTAGAAATACAGTTTTTTCTAGTTTTTATGAATAAAAAAAATCGTTTAAAAAATATAATTCCCCATACAAACCATATTGTTGATTCAGAGATTCGTGTTTTTCTAATCTAGTGCCTTTTTTGTCTCGTATTAGCTTCTCAGTGTAAAAATACTTCCATAGACATTATCTAAATAATGAAAAGCAAAATTAGCACATATAATTTTATAAAAATTAGATTTTAATCAAGCTTATACTTTAAATTTGGCAAAATTTGAGAAAAAAATCGAATTTGACAAGTCTTTTTCAAACTGCCGTAGTGCAAAACAATTCACACCAACATATGGTTTTTTTCTTCATTTTTTTCATTTGTCATAAACAGTTCTTCCAAAATAAAATATGATAGAAAAAAAGTTGGTACTTTGAACATTTCGCTTATAGGTTTGATACACCCTTAAGGCACGTTCTATTTTACTTTCAGCATGCTTTAAGCAACTATTTTCTTAGATATAGACAATATTTCTGACACATGTGATGCATATTATGAACTGCATGAAGTGGAACTTTTTCTTCACTGGAGGAACAAATTAAAGACGTAAAAAGGCGTATCTATAGAGTAATGGTTCAACGTAGTAACGAATTGTCAGAAAACATATTTTAATCTCAGGGCTGCCATAAGTTGATCATAAAAATCCGGAGATTTCAAATTTTCAATTTTTCAGACGCAATTTTACTAATTGTACCTTTACCCCATAGTCTGTTTCTTGTTTTGAAGACACATGATTCCTAAACAACAGGTTGAAAGTAAGGCAGAATGCGCCTTAAGGCGCATTCTGCTTTACTTTTAGCCTGTTTTAAGCTACCATCCGCTAGGATAAAAATCCGAAGACTTCGGAAAAATCCTGAGAAATGACAGCCCTGTCATCTGTCTGCCTTGCTTTTATTTGCATTAAACAGCCAAGGGTATTTAAATATCTCTATCCGTTCATTTAGTGACAGTTTTACACAAGTTTGAGTGTGAATGCAGATGAAGTGAAACAAAATGTAGAAATTGCTATAACGAAAAGAAAATTCTAAATCACATTAGTCTGGCCCAAATAAGGCTGCTCTATTATTGTCGATGTTGGAACAAAATGTTTACCAGTGGAGAAAACGTGTTTCCCAAAAACCTTGCGTTTGCATTAAACAACTAGATGTGTTTGTGATATTTGACCTTTTGACCACTGTGAAATTTACATTTGACCCGACATGTGTGAAATAGTCAAATTCATTCTCCTCATAAATAGAGCAACGTGTATATCAAAGCTGATGTCCTATTCAATTCAATTCTTTATTACACTTAGTTCAAGATTTTAAACGATCCCCCGCGGATCAATATTTGACTTTTGACCTCTGTGACTTAACATGTCTGAACATATTCATATTCATCTTAATAATAAGAGCAACATGTAAAGCAAATGTTAAGTCTCTATTCCTTGAAGGTCAAAGGTCGTTGCCATTTCATTTATTTTACCTTTTGACATTGTTAAACTTGACTTTTGACCCGACATATCTATAATATACATACATGCACTTATATTCTTCTTAATTGGAGCAACATGCATACTAAACATGAAGTCCCTATAACCATAGGATCTAAGGTTATGGCCATTTCAAATGTTAGACCTATTAATCTCTGTGACTTAGACCTTTGACTTGTCATGTCTGAAATATATATAAACCTCTCAATAGCAACATATATACCAACGATAAAGTCATTATAACCTGAGGATCAACAGTTCTTGCCAATTCAAATATTTTAATTTTTGAACTCTGTGACCTTAAACTTTAAGTCTGCATGTATAAAAATGCAAAATCTTACTTCTCTGTATTACATCAACATACATACAAAAGATGAAATCCCTATTAACAAAAATAACCTTTTGACCTCAGTGACCGTGACCTTTCATCTTACATGTCTAATATACATGTATAGATACTTATATTCCTCTCAGTTGAATCAATACTGATACCAAATACTAGGTCCCAATCAGGTGAGAGTCAAAGAATATGGCTATTTAAATTGTTAGACCTTTTGACATATGTGATCTCTGACCTTGGCCTTGACCTTTGACCCAACATGCCATTAACATGCATATTCATATACCTCTTTATATGAGCAACATAAATACCATAATTGTATTAACTTTATATTAATTATAGTTTAAATGTGTGGCCTACTTTAAGGTTTCGTATTAATCTGACCTTTTAGACCTCAGCGGCCTTGACCTTTTACTCAATGTTTCTAACATAAACACATTCAAGCTTTATTAGAGAAATATGTATATTAAATATGCAATCTCTATCGCTTGAGGGTCAATGGGTAATTGTTATTTCAAATATTACTTTTTTAACCTCTCTGACCTTGACCTTTGACCCGGCATGCCAAAAACCTGCATATTCGTAAACGTATCTAATCATGCAATACATACGCCATGGATTGAGGTTGTATTGATGATAGTTCAAAATGTATTTCCAAAGTTAAGGTTCCGAATAACTTTGAAACTTTGACCTACGTAACCTTGAATTTTCACCTGACAGGTCTGAAATATACATGTTTTATTATTTTCAATGCGAGCAACATGTTTACATAATATGAAGTACTTGTTCAGTGGAGGGTCAAATGTTATGTCCTTTTTTAAAAAATAACTTTCTGACATCTGTGACTTTGACCTTTGATCCGACATGCTCGGAACTGACATATTTGTATACCTCCTAATATTTGCAATATATATACCACTGTAACCATGTACGTATTAACTTTGTAATAGTTTAAAATTTATGGCCTACCTTAAAGTTGCGAATAAATTTTGACTTTTGACCTCTATAACCTTGGACTTTAACTCGATAGTACATAAATATAATTGTCAACTTTCTCTTAATTAGAGAAGTATACTGGATATGAAGCCTTCATCTCTCGAGGGTCAAAGGTTATTGCCATTTCCAATTAATAACTTTTTGACGTCTATGGCCTTGACCTTTAACCCAACATGCCAAAATATGCAATATATAGATAAAAGTGTGCGGAAAAATATCCCACACCACGGGAAAAAATAAAGCGTTTATAATTTATAATGACAAACCTATGATTTATATGTTTTATTTTACCTCAACCGGTTTCACAATCGATCATCAGGAGGAATAATGATAATAACATGAATCCCCGATGATGTACAGGAATGTTCTTGAGCAAGACATGTACCGCGAATTGCTCCTCTCCACCCAGGGGTTAAAATGGGTACCTGTGAAGGGTCTGAGTCGGTACTGCGGCTGCATTTGACTGCGCCATATGTTAGCAGTGCTCAATATTGTAGGCAAGATGTCTCAATGATCAGGGGAGTAAATGTACAGTCGGCTGAGCGGTCATTCGGACTGAAAGTAGACTTTAACTTGGTATATTACTATATAGAACTCCTGGCAGCCGTTGCAGGTTAAAACATAAAATACGTATTCAACTTTTGGATAATTAAGCTTGACCTTTCTATTAAGTGCTTACAGAGTCCGGGCTCGTTGCACTTGGTGACCGACGGGATGTTTTAGTTTCATTAAATTCGGATTTAATCAGTAGACGTTTTGAATTAGGAAGTTGCCGTTTGCATTTTACGACTTTTGTTTCATTCAAAATTCTTTACATTTTCTCATCCGAATTTAAAACATCCATGTTATATCTAATGCTACCGAATACCTCCTTGTGTTTGGGATTGTGTGTGAATATAATGGGTGTTATGTTTTTTATGTTTTGTCATTGACTTTTAGTAACTGTGGCCTCGGAATAGATAAGGCTTTCTTAATCCCTGTATATATAACCTGTATTGGATACTTTCTTTCTTTTAGTGTCTGAGATAATTCTCCCAAACGTTCAAATAGTAAAGTTTCATTCGAGATAATTGTGCATAACCTTCGAGCCAGAGAAAAGGGTATATTTGTTTTAGTATGCTTTGGGTGGCTGGAATTGAAATTGAGGTCTTGTTTTGAATCTGTGATTTTATGAAATATATCCGTTGAAATTGATATTCCTGATTAAAGGGCTAGTACGTCAAGGAAAGGTAAATGATCTGAACATGTTGATGATGTAAATTTCATATCTGTGTGTAAGGAGTTGAGAAAGTTTTCAAAGTAGTCTAAATCTGTATGTGAAAATGGCCAAATGGAAAACAATCATCCAGAAATCTTTTCCAATTACTGATTATAAACTGTCCAAACTGTTCACTTGTTTCCATTCTAATTTTTTCATACATGAGTTCTTCCAAATATCCTAAACCTAGCGTTGCATATGTAGGGGCGACTTTCGTTCCCATGGCAGTCCCCTTTGTCTGGATAAAAAATGGTCCATTGAATGAAAAGTTATTGTTGTCCAAAATTAGTTTTAGACCTTCTAAAATAAAATTCTTAGAGAAACGGTTTTTTATTAAAAATCTTGAACCACCTATTATTTGCTATAAGTATAATAAATCTGTAGGAGGTTTAATTTTTAGGTACAATAAAATTGTTTCTGATCTTAAAATTCTCGAAAACACACCAGATACATGTGAAATCTAAATTCTGTTACGCTCCAGTGGGTCGTATAATAACAGGCAATTTTGATATCATTAAAGATAAACGCATCAGAGCGCTTTTGGGTAAGGGACCTAAATTTAGAATACCTGCCTTAATTGATTTCGATACTTGCCGCAATCATATTTCGGAAGCTTTGAATAATTATAGTACCAACTGGTGCCGAAGAGAACATGCTGAAAATGACGCTCTTTCAAAATGGAAAGAATTAATTTTTGTTATTATCGACACCCGGATTTCGTTCTATTTATCCAATAACCATCTTTTACCACCTAAACCTAAATTTAACATTCGTCACTTAAAGAAGGGCATACAAGACTTTCATTCCAAGTATGTACTCGTTCCTGCAGACAAAGCATCCAATAATGTGATAATTGTATGACGATTACATTATGTTGATACTTTAAATCAGGAACTTGTGAATACCAATTCCTAAACATCAACCAATTTAACGGAACGTAATGTAGTATCTGATCATCTTGATATATGTGTACAATTAAAAGCTGATGTCAATATTACATGTCACAAACTTCCTACAATGTACTGGATACCAAAACTCCACAAAACTCCATATAAGTCTCGTTTTATTGCTAATTCAAGTGCATGTACTACTACTAAGCTTTCAAAACTTTTGACATCGTCTTTAATTAAAATCAAAGAACATGTTCAAAGGTATTGTGCAAAGACTTACGAAAATTCTGGACTTAATCTGTTTTGGTCTATCAAAAACTCAAATGAAATTTTGACGAAGCTTGAAAATAGAAAATATACCGCCAAGTGATTGGTATCCCTTTGGGTACTAACTGTGCGTCCCTTGTCGCAGACCTATTTTTGTACTGTTATGAGAGGGACTTTATGCTAAGTCTAAAACCTGATACACAGGAAGATATGATCGAAGCCTTTAACAATACATCGCGCTATCTAAATGATAGTTTTAATATAGACAACCCATTTTTTGATACGTTGTTTCCCTTTATTTACCCAAAAGAACTACGCCTTAATAAAACAAGGAGAAGAACTAAATAAGCTTTAGCTTTCGTTCTAATCCTATAATAGATATGTTGTATATTTTATGTATCTGTACATTTTCTGAAATAAATATGTTTAAACTAAAATAGAAAATTCCAAGCTTGCAATGTAAGTACTTATGCCTTTTCAACACTATATACTACCTTACCACATAATTTAATAAAAGATAAACTCATACAACTTATTGAAAAGACTTTTGCCAGAGAAAGGAAACTATTTCTGGCGTGTAATACTGTTCGTGCATTTTTTACAAATGACACGGTTAAGCATTACACTCTGTGGACTTACACCGATGTCTGTAAATCACTATCATTTCTTCTGGATAATATTTTTGTACGTTTTGGGAGTACCATGTACCGCCAAGTGATTGGTATCCCTTTGGGTACTAACTGTGCGTCCCTTGTCGCAGACCTATTTTTGTACTGTTATGAGAGGGACTTTATGCTAAGTCTAAAACCTGATACACAGGCAGATATGATCGAAGCCTTTAACAATACATCGCGCTATCTAAATGATAGTTTTAATATAGACAACCCATTTTTTGATACGTTGTTTCCCTTTATTTACCTAAAAGAACTACCGGTGCGCCTTAATAAAAACAAACGAGTCAAATTTGTCGGCACCATTTTTAGATTTGGATCTTTTAATAAACGACGGAATTGTTTCTTCTAAGATTTACGATAAACGAGACGATTTTGATTTTAGTATTGAAAATTATCCTCATCTAGATGGCGATGTTCCCCGTTCTACATCTTACGGGGTTTATATTTCACAACTTATTCGTTTTGCAAGGGCCTGTACCTCTGTTGAGGACTTCCACATTCGTAATAAAACTATTTCTGAAAAGCTTCTTAAACAGGGGTACAGATTTCGTAAACGTCGTAAATTATTTTCTAAATTCTTTTATAGAAATCTTCCTCTCATTAACAAGTATAAATGTAACTTAAAGTATTTTCTGCGGCAAGGTGTTTTATGGTGATGTTATTTACAGACTTCGTAAGATTCTTGGACATACTCATTTTCAAAACCTGTTTGTGAAACGTATTAGATTTTTCCTCAAAAAAGATTATGATCCAACTATATTGCTGCGCACTTCACGTTTGATTATCGATCAATCTACAATTGATAACCATGCTTTCCTCTTTGGTTGTGCGACGACAGACAGGGCTTAGCACTACATGATGATGTATCTCTAAATCCGTCATTAACCTGGAGAGTTATGTCGGATTTTCGTGCTTTGTTTTTTCTCTCCCTCTCTGTCGTACTCTGAACCCATCCATGTCTTACAGTTACTCGTGAATACAGACTAGTCGCTTGAGTACAATTTGACCGTTGCCACAGTGGGTTATTTTTAACACGGGCTTGAATGTTAAATTCTTTCCCGTGTTACTAATAATCTTGTCATAGAATGTTTGTTAGATGTTTTACATTGTATTTACTTACTGTGTTGGCGGTCTTTTTGATTGTAAGGTTTTGGAACAGGGTTTATATATTATGTACACTGTTCGTCTTTATAGGTGAATATAGGAGATAAGAGTGAGGTTGGGCGCCCCTAAACCCAGGTTAAACCCCCAGTGGTTGTTAATGGTTAATTTATAATTAATTATTGATTGCTACTGACCGTACCAAGGCGGGCTCCTATATTCACTTTGCTTTATGTTTGTCTTGTGTGTTGTTTTCTGTTTAGTGTGTAGATGAAGAAATGGTATTGCGTGTGTGTGTTTGTTATGGTATGACTGTGTGTGTGTTCTGCTTGAGAGGTGGGTGTATTGTTTGTGTTGCGTTTCCTGCTTGGGTCTTTCGTATTTTTTTTTATTAATTCCGAATGTTTGTCCAAGCAAAAGTCTAGCGCCTGAATGCCTAGACTGTATGGACTATTGGTATATAAAATTAAAATATCAAATGAAATTAAAAGAGTATGTTCTGAAACAGTTTTAGGAAGAAAATTTAAAAAGTCAATATCATCTCTTAAATAGCTTTTTACGTTTTTCAAAAATGGTTTTAGTAAAATGTCCAAAATCAAACTTAAATAACTAGTTTCTCAAATGGGGCCTGCAACAATGGGCCTCAACGTTAAGTCTTCCGGATCGAGAATTTTTACATATTCAGCATTTTTGTTAACTTTACATGAATCTTTAATTACTTTGCTTTTGTAAATTTTTGGTAAGCTATAAAATGTAGTAGTCCTGCAATCAAAATTCAGTAAAAAATCCTTTTCATTGTTAGCTAAATTTCTATTGTTCTTTAAAAGCTGTTTTATTTTCAAAAATACTTCTTTTCTATTGTTTTCTTGAATAGGTGAATAAAAAGCTTCATTCATTTTTTTTTTTGTAAATGTTTTCAATAAAAAAAAAACTTTTATTCATCAATACAATTCCTCCACCCTTATCCGCTTCTTTGATAATGATTGAATTGTCTTCAGATAATGACTTCACAGTTTTTATCTGCTCTTTGGTTATGTTATGTTTAATGTGTCCAATTTCATTTTGTTTAGGGAAAGTGTATATATATGTTTGATTATGCTGGATGATATAGTAAAATAGATATGCTCTGGAAAGGTTGTTTAACAATCGAGGTCAGGGATCAAGAGCAATGTTCAATAAACCTGAATAAGGTATGCGATACACCATCATCTCATGGTGTATGTACTTACTAGGTTTTGTAATCGTAGGTTATATGGTAGATGCATTATGCTACGGAGAATGTTTCTCAATTACCAGAGGTCAATGCCAAATTGATCTGAAAGTGGTGCGGGATAATCTGCTGTCCCAATATCTATCCACACACTGCTTAATTAGTCCTATATTATATAGTAAAGAAGATATGCTACGGACAAGGTTTTTCAATATATTTAACCAATGCCAGAGGTCAAGCTCAAAGTAACCTGAAAGTGGTACGCTACACGCGGCAATCCAAAGATGTATCCACGCTCTCGGTTAGGTAATCCTAGATGGCATACTAAAGTACTGATGCCCCCGGACAAGGCCAGAGATTAAAGGAAAATGGACAGCTGATTACAACTTGGTTTAAAACAAATGTTTATGTATTAAAAATGCCAAAGTTGAAACTTGAGAAAATCCTGAAAAACTTTCAAAATAATGCATTTATAGCATGTTTTAGTTTGGATAAAAAGCTTTCATAGAGGCCGCCATTTTGATTACCTGTGTGACATCATTTATACCATGTCGGTATATGTTTACAACAAAGAAGAAAGACAGTTCGTGAAATTAATATTAACTTAATCAGTTAAACCCTGTTAAACATACATATTTCATGTACGGTTGGTGTTTATGCGAATACTTATGTAAGTTAAACGTTCCTGGTATTTCGATTGGTTTTTATACAAGAACATTTTAATTTACAAATCTTATTTGAAATGTCCGAAACTGACCCTAGTTTGACATTACGTTTCGCGATTTAATGCCATAAAGTTTCTACGGAATACACCTGAAATATTGACACGGGTCATTAACAAAGTGAACAAGACATCAACTGTTCCGACCTTTCGCGCGACAAGTAAAGACAAGTAAAGTCGTTATCATACATTTCCGGTAGCGGCGGGCCATGTGCGGGCGAAAATGGAAGTCTGCCTCGACGGGTGGTTTATGGGCTTATGGGTCTGGCTGATAACTCTAGTGTCACTAATCGGTTTAGTGGGCCGGGGGTTCGATGGTAAGGACAGCAATTATCACGAGGGATTGACTGAGCGCAATCAGGATGGTGCATGCCATTGTTAATGCACAGAAAAGCCTGAATCGCATGCGTGTGTGTATAGTTGTAATATTCATTTCATGTTAAAACAAAACGTGGAAAAAGGGTTTGCTAAGTTTCCCATCCATCATTAAGTTTAAGTGTACTTTTATAGCCAGTTTAGCTGGTATTTATTTGAAAATCACTTAGAGTTTCAAAGCTTTTTATCAGAGAAAAAAATTACTTAAGCTATATGTACCCTGTACAACCAAAGTATTAGACAGCATGCAAGGGGAGATATGACGTCATAAATAGGATAAGGACCGAATAGTTCCGCTTGAGATTATGCAAAGATGGGGGCCTCCTATTTAATTAGTGGGGACTTACCTGGATATTTTATTATCTATTTTTTACGCTTATGTCCATCCTAACGACAACGTGATTTCGACATATGTTGTTTGTAAGACAAATTTGAGACAAACTTAACCGGAGCTGTCCATTTCCTTTAAGAGGAATACAGATATGTATACGTGTACAATAATGTATAATAGATAAATCGAATGACATGTTATGGTAACTGAGGTCAGTAACTTTTAAAGTGCCATAACCTTTGGCTCTCATCTGACTGACTTCATATTTGTATGCATGTTGCTGTAATTCAGAGAAGTAAGATTTTGTATGTTTTATACATGCAGAGTTACAAGTGTAGATTTCAAGCATGTTAAGTCAAAGAGGTCAAAGGTCGAATCTTTTAAATGGCCATCCATTGATCCTCGGGTGATCGGGACATCAGATTTGATACAGTAAAATCTCGATTCTACGAATTCGCGTTTGTTCGAACATACACGTATGTTCGACTTAAGCGAGATTGACTTATCGAAATACAACTTACGAAATACTGATAAAAAATGATTTAAGAGAGTTCAAAGTATCGAGTTCGGACTGTATATATTTTGCTCTAATTAAGAGGAAAATAAATATGCATTTTTTACACATGTTGGGTCAATTATAAATTTCACAGAGGTCAAAGAGTCAAATATTTGAAACTGTCTTTAACAAACACATAAATGTATAGTTGACTGGTGTAAAAAACGTTTTCTTAACTGTAAAAGTATTTGTTCCCACATCGACAATAAAAGAGCAGCTTTATTTGGGCCGGAAAATTTTTCATTTCGTTGTAGCAATTTCTGCATTTTGTTTCATTTCATTTGCTTTACACTCAACCTTGTGTTAAACGGACACTGAATGAACGGATATAGAGATTTCTAAATACACTTGGCTGTTGGCTGTTTAAAACAAGATAAAAGCACTGCAGAAAGCTGAAAGGTGTTTTCTGACAAATTGTTACAGCATTGAACCATTACTCTATATATACGCCTTTTTACGCCTTTAATTTATTCCTCCAGTGAAGAATAAAGTTCCTCTTCATACAGTTATGAATATACATCATATCTGTTAGAAATATTGATAATATCCTAGAAGATGGTTGGTTAAAGCATGCTGAAATAAAACAGAATGGGCCTTAAGGCACATTCTATTTTACTTTCAACCTGGCTGTCTACAGAACAAGAAACAGGCTACTGGGGCTATTGGTTAAACTGCCTATTTTCCAGAAACTACCGCCTCATTTCTTTCCAGTTGTTAAAACAATTACTCCCATTTACAGTGGATAATCTGTTATTCTTTCCCAATAAACGCGTTTACGCTAAAACTATCATTTGCAGTGCAAACAGTTTGGAGCCAGATCAGACGCCGGGTAACCCGGCGTCTGATCAGGCTCCAAACTGTTTGCCACCATGATAAACATGCATTATCAGAATTGTCCAAAAGTTGCACTTTTTTACGTTTTAGAGTTTTGCGTTTGCGTACGTTTGCGTTTAAACGGGAAAGAATAACAGATTCTCCACTTTAACACATTAATCTTGAATCTGTAAATGGATCATTCCTTGTCTCAGTACAGGATAATCAATTTTATTTACTATGTTTTCTTTTAACAAATTATATTGCAAAATTTCAAACAGTACAGACATTGGTCAGATTGTTCATGTAGAAACCCTCTATTATGTGTCTAAACTGTTTGCATAGAACACATGTACAGTGGAGAAAACGTTATTCTTTCCCAATAAACGCGTTTACGCTAAAACTATTATTTCTATTGCAAACAGTTTGGAGCCAGATCAGACGCCGGGTAACCCGGCGTCTGATCAGGCTCCAATCTGTTTGCCACCAAGATAAACATGAATTCTCAGAATTGTCCAAAAATTGCACTTTTCTACGTTTAAGTGTTTTGCGTTTGCGTTTCGTTTCGTTTAAACGGGAAAGAATAACGTATTCTCCACTGTACTCTTCTCAAGTAGAGTGTTTAAGTGACGCGATTACTCGTTTCTAGTGTTGGGTGAATTGAACTCGTTAACTATCAAATTATATCTTCTTAGAATTTTGCTTTAGATCGGTTGCGATTTTCTATAAGCATTTTAACCCTTTTCTTCACAGATACTGATTTTTACGCATTAAATGTATTCATGCACTAAGAAAATAGTTCCAATTAGTGTCGTCGTGATTACAGGTATGAAATAATAAGGAATACTTTTTATATTCTAGCAGATGACATCTTAAAGCAGGCTGCAAGCATAGCAGAATGCGTCTTAATGCGCATTCTGTTTTGCTTTCAATCGGCTTTAAGTGGTCACAGACTATTGAGTTAAGGGTTAAATTGTAGGAATAAATCCTGGTATATAAATGCAGATATAGCACTGATGAATTTAAAAGGGAAAACGAAACGAAAAATTCTCTGGTCAGTAGTTTATTAGATCTAGCATTCTGGTACAAAATGAATGTAAAAAAAAACTAACATCATCCTCCCTTGATCTAAACAAACAGCTGGGCATCTGCTTATAAAGCATTTGGGGTAAATCTGATATATTTTCAAAGCTTTTGATTGGTCAGATATGAGTGGAAACTCAAATCTGACAAATCAAAACCTTGAGAACGACCTCAGATTTGTTTCAAAACGCGTTATAAGCATTTGACCAGTAGGGCATGGTCACATGTATAAGCGGATGTAAATCTTTGTTAGAAACAACAACAACATAATGTGCTTTATTATTATATATATTAGTGGCTGTTTAATGCAGAGAAGATACATTGTAAAAAGATCCTTTCGTCCTGCATTAAACTGCTGCCATCTGTCTTTTAAAAACAACAAATTTGTTTACTGTAGATGTTTTTGAAGAGTGGTGTAATTGTAGTCTCGGTTAAGCCTGTTTAGTCCCGAGACTTCAAATGGACAGTCTTAGTTAATTTAATTTTAATTAAGTCTTGTCTATTTTTGACTCTCTATGGTTGATTTCAGGAACAGTCTGATCAGAGTCTACATTGACGGTTTTCCATTCTGTTTCCCTTTTGGATAATTACAGCCGTTACACAAGGTGTCCCATTTTTATCGCATTTTTTTCGGAAAGTATTGGCTTCGTGTATATACAGTTGCAGGGACTACGTTATAGGAAACTATCGAGCCAGTCATAAAAGGCGGGTAATATGGTCACCGCTCTAGCGCCGTGTGTACACCCTTCTCCCACATTCCACAACGACATGATGCCGCACAGTGACCACGTTCCCTTCCTCTTACAGATGTAAGGGCCACCAGCATCGCCCTCGCATGTCGTCGAACTCGCGTCCCTGAAAGGCTCGTAGCAAATCGCAGTCATGGTTGGTGCCCCGGCGGCGGCACATGTGGCGTTGTCTATCATACTTACCGTGACCTCTAACAAAACCGGGGACTGATGTCTAATCAAGTCAGTCTCCCCTTCAATCTCATACCCCCACCCAACCACACGGCAATTCTTGCGTAGAACCTTAGCAACAGGTGCGTATCTATCTGGTATCGGCAAAACATTGACGAACGTGTTAATGGTGACTGGTGCGTCAAGAATCAAGAGAGCTACGTCATATTCATAGGTGGAACCTGAGTAGTCAGGGTGGATTTCAACGGAAGATACACCGACCTCTTGCTCGTTCCCAGTGGTGTCTGATCGGTCATGGTCTCCGAAGATGACACCGTCAATACCGCCTGTGATACAGCTTGCGGCCGTCAGGGCTTTGTCGGCAGCCACCAACACCGCTCCACACTTGACCCTTCTAATACCAATTCGAATCCACGCTACCGATGGGTAGGTGCCAGCTTCAACCTCCCGTAGAGGGCCGAAAATCTTCGTTCGATCTGCTTGACAGAGACCTACAAAAACAATCAATCTATTGTTAACCCCTTCACTGCCATGACATCATCAATTTTAAAATATTGTTGTCTGCTTCTATTTCTCAAATTTAATTTACGGTATCTTAACTTAAGAAATGTCGAAATGAGTGTCAAACAGTTTGGATCCTGACCAGACGCCGCGTTGTTACGCGGCGTCTGATCAGGACCCAGGCTATTTGCAAATAAAGAACTTCATGTAGGCTACTCGGGGTATGGCAGTGAAGGGGTTTAACAACCATCCTTTTTAGTTACCATAGTTGCCCCTTAACGAGATACTTTTATTATAATATTGAAAATGGACGCTCACTTGAAGCAGGTTGAAAGTAAAGGTCGTTTAAGGTGCATTCTGCTTTGCTTTAAGCCTACTTCAAACTATCATCTGCTATGATATAGAAACTACTTTTATGACACATAATTACATATTCATGATTGAAGTAGGTGGATTTATTTTCTTTAGTGGAGGAATGAATCAGAAGCGTAAAAATGCGTATCTGTAGGGTAATGGGTTGGAATTATTCGTGAATGAAACAACGTTGTCTAAAGAGGGATAAACAGGGGAATATATTAGTACAGTAAAACCTCTCGATTACGACCACTAAATTGTGTTTAAGACAGGTGATTGCTTAAAGCAAGATGACAATTAAACAGAAAGCTCCTTTAAGAGCTTACAAATGTAATGAGTATATTCTAAACAGGTTCAATGATGATGATTATGATGATGATGGTGATAATAATAATAATAATAATAACGAATTTATTTGACGAGGGACAGTGCTGCCATAAGTTCACATGAAAAATCCTAAGATTTCCAAATTTGCATTTTTCAAGTGCGATTTTACGAATCGTTCTTTTACCCCATAGTCTGTTTCTAGTTTTGTTGACAGGTGACTACTTAAAGCAGGCTGGAAGTAAAGCAGAATGCGCCTTAAGGCGAATTATGCTTTACTTTCCGCCTGCTTAAAGCTACCATGTATTAGAAAAGAAACCGAAAATAAAGGAAAAATCCGGCGAAATGGCAGCCCTGGAGAGAAATCATTTGGCAATGTCAATCTTCCATAAGGCCCTCAACATAACATACAGTATACATGTATACATGTACAAGGCAGTGATATTTACAAGGTTACAGGGTACACTCATCAGTACACTAAGTGTTCAAATTAAACTAATTGTTTACAGGTCAAAATGAAATGAGCATGTTACTTATATATCAACATATTCCAAAGAGCATCAAATATATACGCAATTACGTAATCCTATCACTACCTTTATAAGTTCATAACAGGCTAATTTATGAACAAACAGTTTGGCTTCCTATCAGACCCCGCGTAACGCAGTTACTTCTGATCTGGATCATAACTATTAGCAAGAGATAATGCTGAATAATCTGACACTGAAAGGGTAAATAAGTGCTTTGACCAATTTTGGTTTAATTAAATTTTACCAATTTGCATCAAAATTGATACAGTGATCGAAGCTTGAAGCTGGATGAAAGTGAAGCAGAATGCGTCTTAATGTTCCTTCTACTTTTCTTTCAACCCGCGACACTTGATAGTCTGTGAACAATAAGTATTAGTAACAAGATAAAGTACAGTAACTAATGCCATAGTATACTGTGGACATCAAAAATCAGTACAGTGATTAAGGCTTAAGGCTGGCTGAAAGTATACAAATGTAGCAGAATGCGACTAAAGGCCCATTCTGCTTCACTTTCAATTCGCTTTAAGTAAAATATGTTTTCAAAACAAGAAACGGACTAAACTACTCGTACAGTAACTATTCCACAGTATATACATGTAAATCAAAATTAAATATACACAGTGTATGGAGCTTAAAGTTTGCTGAAAGTAAAGCAGAATGCACCAAAGACACATTCGGTATAACTTTGAAGCCCGCTTCAAGTGGTAACCTGTTTTCATATCAAGAAACAAAAATAAAATACAATTCAATACCATGATTATAATCAAAATTAGTACAGTGCCTGAAGCTTAACCCGTTCCCCCATAGAAGCGCCTTTTAGCGAATATGATTTGTTCCTCCGCTAAAGAAAATAGTTCCAATTCAAACAGTCATGAATATATATTATAGGGAATATTTTCTATGGTGTAGCACATGATAGGTTAAAGCAGGCTGAAAGTAAAGCAGAATGCGCCTTAGGGCGCCTTCTGCTTTACTTTCAACCCTGCTTTAATTGGTCACCTATCTTTAATACTAGAAATAGGCTATCAGGTAAAGGTGGAAAGTAAAACAGACTGCTCCTAAAAGAGGCCTTATTATAAATATCATTCTGCATATCTTTGAACCCCTTCATATGGTAGCCTGTTTTCAAAATTAGAAATAGACTTAAAGTAAAGTATCAAGTTCACGTTATATGTAGAAATGTGGAAAATGTAGAAAAATGACGACTTTTTGACAATTCTGAATGTTCATTCTAATCTGAATGGCAAACAAATTGGAGCCTGATCAGATTCTTTGGAAACGAAATAATATAGAAACACAACCGAGAAGTCGCTGGTATTTCCTAACGCGTTCGTGTTAAAATACAATAGAGAAGACATCATTGCTCGCAAACGTATTTCAATAAAATGTAGAAAATGACAGCTTATTTTGGAGCCTGGTCAGACGCCGGGAAACCCGGCGTCTGACCGGGCACCAAACTGTTTGACATTCAGATTAAGATAAATTATTTTCGTTTTTAAAACATTGACATTTTCTACATTTTATTGCGGTGCGTTTCCGGTTAGTATCGTTTAAATAGGAAAGAATAACATCTTCTTCTCTGTATCAATGGTTTTTATTTTAGAAATAAAAAAGACAAGTCTCAAATCATTATTCCCGGAACTTTTAATGATCAGTTCCGATTTCCAATTAAGTATTGCCCATTTTTAATTATTTAGGGTTGAATTTGTGATAGATTTTTATTGCTAAATGACAAACAGTGCAGACCCAGATGTTGAAATTCGTATTTATGAAGTAATGAGTTAATGAAAAGAAAATCGGAATACCAACGAAACAACTATTCTGAACTATTCTTGAAAAAGTAAAAATAATAGCCCCAAAACCCCGAAAAACTTACCGAGTACTGTGACAAGCAAGAAGCAAGCGATGGTCTTGAACGAATTCATATTCGAAGCTGTCGAAACCCAAAGTCGATGCTCTTACTACGAGTGCCTACCCCTTATATATACGGACATGCTAGATCACGTGATGTAATAACCTTTTCATACCCTTGAACGCTGAATTTATATCACCACCTTCAAAACATGTAACTAATTAACTGTAAACCGCCAATGGCGCCAAAAGGCGACTTTGCAAACAGTTTGACATAGCACACACCTGAATCTCACTTTAAAACATTACAGACGACATTACCAATGCAGAAGATATTCTGGCGCTAAGATTGTTAAAACAGACGATGCAACTTGGCAGGGAAAGAGTTATATGCATAGAATTGACTGATTTCTGTTAAAAGGTTTTAGTGAGATTTTGAGAGCTATATGGTGTTTAGATTCTTATCAGACACCGAGTTGGTCTGCTTTTGAACGTCGTCTGCTTTTAACAATTATTGTCTTCAGAATTTATTTCGCTATTTTAAAAATTAGGCTATTTATTTAATAATTATGGAAATGGGTATCAAATAAATTGGATCCTTGCACGATGTCGCGTTTAACGGCCTACAGTGGAGAATCTGTTATTCTTTCCCGTTTAATCGCAAACGTACGCAAACGCAAAGCACTAAAACGTAGAAAAGTACAACTTTTGGACAATTCTGATAATTCATGTTTATCTTGGTGGCAAACAGTTTGGAGCCTGATCAGACGCCGGGTTACCCGGCGTCTGATCTGGCTCCAAACTGTTTGCACTGTAAATAATAGTTTTAGCGTAAACGCGTTTATTGGGAAAGAATAACAGATTCTCCACTGTATGACCAGAATCAAAACTGTTTTGAAAATAACCATTGCACTCGTGATAAAGCGGTGAAGGGGTTAAACCTTTCACTGACAAATGTTACGTAAGATTTTTACATCTTCACTATTTCATTGTCGTATGCTTCAAGTTTGTTGTTAACAATATCGTTTCAAAGTTAAAAAATAAGGCAGGAAATATATGACTGAAAATTTTTGAAATCGAGTGTCAAACAGTTTGGATCCTGATCAGACGCCGCGTTAAAGCGGCGTCTGATTAGGATCCAAACTCTTTGCAAACGCGCTTTTAAGCGTCACTGACAGTGAAATGGTTTAACGAAACTATTGGACTTTAGCACTAAAACCCAGTTCTACCATTAAAATGTCTACTTAAAACTGTCGTCTGCTTTTAATTGTCGTCTGGTTGAAATTGTCGTCTGATTTAAACTGTCGTCTGCTTTCATCAGATACTTTATATTTCTGACAGTTTGACTGAACACACATCGGAATGAATCTAAAAGTTAAGACACAGGCCAAGCGGAAAGTTACTCGGTGTCTGATCTGGATCAAATAATTGACAGCTGAGCTAGTCGAGCAGGGTTCAGGGTTCGGTGCACTTATGTTAACCCATTTAACCCTTTCATGATCAAATAATTCGGAAGAGTTTTACCCATTCCCCGCTTTATTGTCGTCTGCTTCATTATTATTGTCTGCAAGGCACGTTTCAAAGATTGTTTGACTTAATAAATATCGCTAAGAGTGTCAAACAGTTTGGGTCCTGATCAGACGCCGCGTTACGCGGCGTCTGATCAGGACCCAAACTGTTTGCAAACGCGCTTTAAGCGTCATTGAGGGTGAAAGGGTTAAATCTAGTGTCGATTAACCCTTCCCCCATAGAAGCGCCTTTTAGCGAATATGATTTATTCCTCCGCTGAAGAAAACAGTTCCAATTTTAATCAGTCATGAATATATAGCATATGGAATATTTCTATATTCTAGCACATGATAGCTTAAAGCAGGCTGAATGAAAAGCAGAATGCACCTTAAGGCGCATTTTGCTTTACTTTCAACCTGCTTTAAGTAATCACCTATCTTCTATACTATAAATAGGCTATCAGGTAAAGGGTTAAAGAGGACATTGGCAAACAGTGTATACCCTGAAGAGAAATCGCGTTACGCGGTGTCTCATTACTCATTAGGGCCTGCACTGTTTGCTATATCGCATTTGAAATGTTCAGCCGGATAGGAAAACATTGCAGTATCCTAAGATCTTCATTGTTTATCTACAATGAAATCTTCCAGCAAGCATATAGGGAGAGTTCATTGCAATATCCAGGCATAATGGGTCATTACAGTGGAGAATCTGTTATTCTTTCCCGTTTAAACGCAAACGTACGCAAACGCAAAGCACTAAAACGTAGAAAAGAACAACTTTTGGACAATTCTGATAATTCTTGTTTATCTTGGTGGCAAACAGTTTGGAGCCTGGTCAGACGCCGGGTTACCCGGCGTCTGATCTGGCTCCAAACTGTTTGCACTGCAAATAATAGTTTTAGCGTAAACGCGTTTATATCTATTTAATTTATATCTAGATCATTTAAAGCCTTCACTGTCATGACAAAATTTGTTCATAAATAACCTTCGTCTTCTTTAGACACAGGTCAAGCGCAAAGTTACCCGGCGTCTGATATAGATCCAAACAGTTGACAGCTGAGCTGGCAGTGCAGGGTTCAGGACTCAGTGCATTCATCAGTTTTTTTTTTCCTTTTTTAATTTAGATAATTTAAACCCTTCGCTGCCATGACAACATTTGTTATAAACAACCTTCGTTTGCTTTTATTATTATTTTTTATTATTTTTTTTTTTGATTAACTGACTAAAGTTATATTGCAACGCGTGTCAAACAGATTGAATCTTGATCAGACGCCGTGTCACACGGCGTCTGATTAGGATCCAAACTGTTTGAAAATGACCATTGTACTCGGGTAAGGCAAGTCAGGGGTTAGATATACAGTAGGGAAAACGTTATTCTTTCCCAATAAACGCGTTTACTCTAAAACTATTATTTCCAATGCAAACAGTTTGGAGCCAGATCAGACGCCGGGTAACCCGGCGTCTGATCAGGCTCCAAAATGTTTGCCACTCAGATTAACATGAATAGCCAGAATTGTCGAAATATTGTTTTTTTCTTCGTTTTGTTGCAATGCGTTTGCGTTTCGTTTGCGTTTAAACGGGAAAGAATAACGTTTTCTCCACTGTAACCAGACCGAGAATACAATAATCTTTATCTAATTATTTGTTTTAATGTTTTTATACCCAGGGCTACTTTTTATAATAGGTTTAACGTTTGTGGTTTGTTGTATTTTAATCTTCACTATCAAGATATCTAAGACACGTGGGCAGATAAGTGCGATTTGAATCATAATTATTAGTTACATAGGTCTCCTTACAATGTATGTGTTATATGGCAATGTCCTTTGATATCTATTTTGCGTGGCTAGCCACTAAATAGAATTTCTCGAAATTGTAATGCCTCCAATAGGTAGTGGGGCTATATAGGAATCACTTTGTCTGTCGGTCTCCTCACAAACGTTGTTTTATGTGGCTATTTGATCCTATTTTTGCCTTGCTAGCCACAAAACATAATGTTTCGTTACAGAATGATCTAGAAGTTAACCTTTACCCTAACCACATTCCCTCTAATGACCAGGATAATGGTACAATGAAATGTCCAGGTTAATGTCACATGATATGGCCAGGTTATGTCGCTAGCTATTTCGATTTATGAGTTCGGTTTCCGTCCGTCCAAAAACTGCCCGGATAACTCATATACTATGCCACCTATGATTACCAAACCTAGTGTGTGGATAAATGTAAGGAATGCTTAGAGTCCCATACCATTTGTCATTTAGATCTTGGCCTTAAAGGAAAATGGACAGCTCCGTTTAAGGTGGTCTTATATTGTAGATTTTGTCTTATAAACAACATATGTCTAAATCCCGTTGTCGTTAGGGTGCATATAAGCGTAAAGTAGATAATAAATCCAAGTAAGTCTTCACTAATTAAATAGGAGGACGTCATCTTTGCATATTCGCAAGCGGAACTATTCGGTCTTTATCCTATTTGTGTTGTCATATCTCCACACGCATGTGGTCGAGTACTTTGGATGTACAGGGTACATACGCTTAAGCAATTATTTCTCTAATAAAAGGTTTTGAAACTCTTAGTGAATTTCAAATAAATACTAGCTAAACTGTCGATAAAAGTACAATTAAAGTTAATGATAGATGGGAAATTAGCAAACTCCTTTTTCCACGTTTTGTTTTAACACGAAATGAATATTGCAACTAAACACACACGCACACAATTCAGGCATTTATGTGTATTAACAACGGCATGCATCATCCTGATTGCAATTAGTCAATCCCTCGTGATAATTTCTGTCATTGCCATCGAAAAAAAAAACACTTATTCGATTAGTGAGTTATCCGACAGTTTTACAGATGATACCACACTTTCTGTTCATAGTTCTTCTCTATGCCGAGTGATAGAAGCTTTAAACCGTGATCTGCTTAATATTTTCTCATGGTAGGTTATCAAACGCATGTCTATAAATATAACAAAGACTAAGTCCATGTTTTATCATCTAAATATCAAATCAGACGCATTCAAAAGATAACCCCTAATCCTATAGAGCTTAACCCTTTCCCCAATAGGGTACTTTTAGCGTATTAAATTTATTCCTCCGCTGAAGAAATTAGTTCCAGTGTATACCCTCATGAACAATTACCATTACAAATGTTTTTTATATATCCTTGCAGATGGTAGTTTAAAGCAGGCTGAAATTAAAGCAGAATGTGCCTTAAGGCACATTCTGCTTTACTTTCAACCTGCTTTAAGTGATCACCTGTCTTTAATGTTTAACAGTTTATTGGGTAAAGGGTTAACTGTGAAAATATTAACTGTAGTACAGAAGATAGATTGTTAGGTGTAACTATTGGCAGTACTCTCATTAACTGTAGTACAGAAGATAGATTGTTAGGTGTAACTATTGACAGTACTCTCATTAACTGTAGTACAGAAGATAGATTGTTAGGTGTGACTATTGACAGTACTCTCTCATTAACTGTAGTACAGAAGATAGATTGTTAGGTGTTACTATTGACAGTACTCTCTCATGGGAAAAACATATCGATCTTATTTTGAAAAAATGCAAATCATTGCTTTATCTGCTATCACGCATCAAACAGTATCTAAATATTCATATGGGTAAAATGTTCTTTAATGCATACATGTTGTCCCACCTAGATTATTGTTGTGTTCTTTGGGGGGAATTGCAATTCATTACATGAAGAAAAACTGGTCAGATTTCAAAAAAGAGCTGCAAGACTGATACTTAATAGAGATGTATATATTCCTTCTAAATCTCTATTCATTGAACTAAATTGGCTTATATTTCCTGAGAGAGTTAAGTTTCAAAAAGCTGTCTTATTATACAAAATCTTCAAAGTCATTGCCCCAGATTACCTTATTGATATGTTCACATTTACTTCTTGGATTCATGAAAGAGTTTTGCGACCTTCTTCAGATTCACAACTCTATTTACCAAAACCAAATACAGATCTGTTTAGAAAGTCTTTCCATTACTCTTCATCTGTTGTCTGGAATAGATTGACTGATTTCATAAAAAAGCCAATTCAGTCATTCAGTTCAAAAAGATGTATTTAAAAAGGCACAGGCAAGTTGATCCAATTTGAGTCCCAGTCTTGCTTCTCTTTCTTTGAGCTACTAATGTAACTCTCAATACTATTACGACTCGTACAATGATCACATAATGTATAGAACTTTATTGTGGTAGCAGAGCTGTTCTGTAACATAGTTTTTTGTTGATTATTACTAAGGTAATGCAGTTTTAAGGAGTTTTCTCTTGAAATGTTGTTATACGTCGTACGATGTATACTGGGACCACGGTTTTGGTGAGAATGGTTGGGTCTTGGATCGTTGTCGGGTATTTGATTTGTCAGCTTTGAGCAAAAGCTAAAATCAGGTCAATCGGATGCCGCAAGTTGGGCCGATTTGGGGCTCGGTTTAGACTCTTTATAACTTTGGGGCATGGGCATAAACTGTCTTCATTAAAAAATATAATTACTTAGAAAGAACACGGCCGAATGCGGGACGAAGATATTACAGAGAGTTCCTGTATGAGCTTTCTGTTTTGCTGTCATTCTGCATTGCGCAACTAAATATTTTTTATGTATTATGTGACCTCTCATGGATTATGACTGCCTAATTCTGAACGAAAGTGATGTAGAAAGCTCATACAGAATCTTTCTGCGTCATTTTCGTCCTGCATTCAGCAACTACCCATTTACTGCATATGAAATTTCTATTGTGTGGTTGTGTAACATAGTATTGACAAAGATGAAAGAGACTGTTGTCAGAGACCTACTCTTCGCCGACGACTGCGCACTCATCGCCGATACTGAACTGGGGATGCAAAAGGATATGGATCGCTTCTCCGATGCATGCGACAACTTTGGTCTCACTATAAGCATAAAGAAGACCGAAGTAATGTACCAGCCCACACCAGGAAAACCCTACCAGGAGCCTCATATTACTGTGAAAGGACAGAGTCTCAAGGCGGTAGAAAACTTTACCTACCTAGGAAGCACGCTCTCTCGAGCAGCCAACATCGATGTTGAGGCGAACAACAGAATTGCAAAAGCCAGCGCTGCCTTTGGGAGACTCCGACAAACTGTATGGGAGCGGCGAGGACTCGCACTGGAAACCAAGCTGAAAGTTTACTCTGCAGTTGTCTTAACTACGCTACTCTATGCTTGCGAGACATGGACAGTCTACAGTAGACATGCAAAGCAGATCAACCACTCCCATTTAAGTTGTCTCCGCAATCTTCTCCTCATCAGATGACAGGACAAAGTCCCTGATACAGAGGTATTGGACAGAGCAGGAATGCATAGTGCATACACCCTCATTCTTAGGGCCCAAGCAAGATGGGCGGGACATCTAGTCAGGATGCCAGACAGTCGACTGCCCAAGCAGTTGCTATATGGAGAGTTGTGCAAGGGCAAGCGGTCAGTCGGAGGTCAGAAAAAGCACTTCAAGGATAGCCTTAAAGCATCTCTCAAAAACCTCAACTTTGATATCAACGCCTGGGAGACAATTGCTGAGGACCGATCTACCTGGCGAAACAATGGGTTTATTGGTTCCCGTACAGCCGAAGAAAGATGCACTACCGTGGCGAAAAAGAAGAGAGCCATGCGCAAGGCCAAAGCATCAACATCTACACCCTCCACACACACAGACAGCAACCGCACGTGCCGAACATGTGACCGATCCTTCAAGGCTCGGATTGGCCTCATCAGTCACCTCCGGACCCACAGATAGACCACATGTGGAGTGTATTGTCATGGTCATCTTCGACTCCGAAGGACGAACAACATTGACTGTAGTGTTTATGATTATACAAGTTTGCCTGTACATCATTAGTCAATGTTCAGTATACAACAATAAAATATATGAAAGTCTAATACGGCCATCTGTAGGATCTAGATTTATCCATGTTTTTTCCATCTTGCATTGAGCGAGCAATTTTTAAAAACAATCATTTGATACGCAATGTTCAGATCTAGTTCATGAATATTCCTGCTCACTTTGGGTCGAAAATGATGTAGAAAGCTCCTTAACCCTTTACCCAATAACCCGTATATAACATTAAATACAGATGAACACTTAAAGCAGGTTGAAAGTAAAGCAGAATGTGCCTTAAGGCACATTCTGCTTTACTTTCAGCCTGCTTTAAACAACTATCTGCTAGGCTACATAAAAATATTTGTTATGGTAATTGTTCATGAGGGTATAAACTGGAACTATTTTCTTCAGCGGAGGAATAAATTAGATGCGCTAAAAGTCGCTTCTATGGGGTAAAGGGTTAAGAGTCTCTCTGCGTTATTATCATTCTAAATTTAGTAGCCACATGTTATATCTAGATCAAGTAGATTAGATCTTCATGTGTACATATTTTATAAGCAAAATATAGCTGGTCTGCTCATTGTTTCAGATAAATCTAGAAAGCAGCTGCTATAAATTCCGAGATTAAAACAGACATATGAAGCTCAACACTATCATTGTCTAAAACCGCTTTTCCGTAGACAATCAGAGATCTAGATCTAGATCTACATAAAATCGTTTAAACCGTATGGTGCAAAATCAGACGCCGAGTTATCAGCGTCCAATTTGGCTTCATACTGTTTCAAATTTGCGTCAAAACCTGATATTGTGACGTCACAGTCGGTGACGACATGACTTTTGTTTAGACTGCTTTTATGAACAGAACAGAACAGAACAGATGTTTTATTTGACTTAAGCATACAAGCTCATCATTATGTTTTCTAGCACATTGAGTAGATCTAATTTATATAGATCCATCTTATAAATACTCTATCATGTTCATCTAGATTAATCTACTTATTAAAAATTGCAAAGTTTGGATCCGTAACAGACTCAATTGAAGACAGTTGGTGTAAACTGTTTAAGGTTGTATGTCTTCGTCCTAAAAACAAGGTATTAAAGGGAGCCCTTATATCTATTAATGGATGGCAAATCGGACCGCAAAATTTTAAATTGGTAAGAAAATATCTAATTGTGGAAACTTATATAGAGGTCATATACGTGCTCTCTCAGCTAGTATCCACTGTTTTACAATTAATATTAAATTACATGTAGATCTATAAAAGATTAAATTTCTTTTCCTGGCCTTGAAACTTCAACATGACAACTCCAGTTTCCAATTAAGACCAGTCCATCTTATTACTAGATCTATTTAGGGGTTATCTTTTATCTTTTCTTTATACATTGTAAAATGACAGACGGTGCAGACCCTGATCAGAGGACTCATTGGGAGTCCTGTGATCTTGGTTTTCACTGTTTACACAGGACAATTGTACACTTAACATGTGCACTTTTGTTTTTGTAAATTGCTGCATCCAGGTTGGTATTGTTATTTGTTGTTAATTATTTGTTTTGTATGAAAATGCCTTTTGTTATATGTACGTGTATATATGCTGATGGTCTCATGGAAGATTGGTCTTTACCAAGGTCGCTCTCTTACTGCTATTATTGATATTATTATTATTTTATTATTATTATTATTATTATTATCAACCACCCCCATAAACCACCTGTCGAGGCAGACTTACATTTTCGCCGACTTGGGGCTCACCGCTACCGGAAATGTATGATAACGAATGTTACTTGCCGCGCGAAAGGTCGGAACATATGATGTCTTGTTCACTTTGTTAATGACCCGTGTCAATATTTCAGGAGTATTCTTTAGAAAATTAAAAGCATTAAACCGCGAAACGTAATGTAAAACTATGGTCAGTTTCGGACATTTCAAATTAGTTTTGTAAATTAAAATGTTCTTTTTAATATAAAAAAAATCGAAATACAAGGAGCGTTCAACTTACATGGGTATTCGCATAAACACCAACCGTACATGAAACATGTATGTTTAACAGGGTTTAAATTATTAAGTTAATATTAATTTTACAAACTGTCTTTCTCTTTTGTTGTAAACATATACCGACAGGGTATAAATGATGTCACACAGGTAATCAAACAAAATGGACACCACCATGAAAGTTCGTTATCCAAACTAAAACATGCTATAAATGCACTATTTTGAAAGTTTTTGAGGATTGTTTTCCTTCAATTTTGGTATTTTTGATACATGAACTTTTGTTTTAAACAATTTATAATCAGCTGTCCATTTTTCTTTAAATAAAGCAATATTTAAACCAAATATCAAGTCCCGATCAGCTGAGAGTCAAAGGTTATTGCAATGTTTTACCTTTTGATATCTGTTATCTGTTACCTTGGCGAATACTATACATGCAATCTCTATCGCTTGAAGTTCAACGGTAACTTCCATGACAAATATTGAACTACGATCTTGATATTTGACCCGACATACCCAAAACGTGCATATTCGTAAACCTTTCTAAATGTGCAATATATACGCCATGTATTGAGTTTGTACCGATGATAGTTCAAAAGTTATTGCAAATAACTAAGACCTTTCGACTTATGTAACCTTGATTTGTTTCACCCGACAAGTCTGGAATAAACATAATTTTATTAATTTCAATGAGAACAACAGATATACAAAATATAAAGTCTTGATCCGCTGAGGGTCAAAGGTTATGGTCATTTAATAAAAATAATATTTCGGCATCTGTGACCTTGATCTTTAATCCGACATGCTAAAAACAGGCATATTTATATACCTTTTATATGGGCATCTAATATACTAATTAACTTTGTATTAGTTATAAGTTATAAGTTATGGCCTACCTTAAAGTTGTGAATAAATTTGATCTTTTGATCTCTATAACCTTGACCTTTAACACGATAATACATAAATATGATATCAATTTTATCTTAATTAGAAACATTTGTATACTGAATATGAAGTCTCTATCTCTTGACGGTCATTTGTAATTGCCATTACAGATATTTAACCTTTTGACGTATGCCATTGACCTTTGGCCCGACAGGCCCAAAACATGCATATTTACAAAATTCTTTATATGGGCAATATATAGGTCATCTATTGGTTGTAGTTCCAACGTTACTGCCAGCGTTAAGGTTGCGAATAAATTTGTAATATACTTTGTAAATATTGATCAGTAGACCTCTTTGACCGTGATATATATAACGACAATGCTAAAATATACATATTCAAATTCCTCTTAATAAAAGCAATATCTACCAAATATGAATTCCCTATCACTTGAACGTCAAAGTTTATTTCCATTTCAAATAGTTCACCCTTTGACCTCGGTACCATTGATATTTGGCCCGAAATGCCTAAAACCTGCATATTCCTATACCTCTCTTGATATGGGCAACACATGCGCCATGTATTGACTGTGCATTAGTTATAGTTCAAAGTTATTGTCAATGTAAATGTTGCGAACAAATACAACTGAAATAATGAGACAAACAGACAAACAAATAGACAAGGCAAAACCAATATGCCCTCTATCATAGATCTGGGGGCATAGAACATTTTGTCCATAGCAAACATTTTTTAAGCCTGATCATACGCTGGGTCCAAACTATTTGGTATTTCAGACTGGAATCAATCGTTAATATTTTCGAAAAGTTGCCATTTTTGTCTAGATTGCATTGCCTTGTGGTTGCGTTTAGTCTCGATAAAATGGGAAAGAATGGTGCAGGGCTCCAGATAAGGGTAGTTTTTCAAAAACTAAAATCTTTATTTCTGAATTAAACCCTATGGTGTCACTACTCATTAGAATCGTCTCAAAGAGACGATTCTAATGAGAAGTAACACCATAGGATTTGGTGCTAAAAAGAGTGAGAAAATGTTGAATTTGTGGAAAAAACTACCTCTTATCTGGAGCCCTGAATGGTGTCTTCTCTACATTGATATCAACACTATTATTGATAGTGGCGTCCCAAGTCACTGTGACCTTCACCTTAGAGTAAGACCTCAATTATAGAATAAACTTGTGCTGAGCATACAATGTACTTTATACACTGCATCAGCTAGGATAAACTATGACTTATGTGAGTATATGTTACAAGGATAGTTGAATTGCGAGTTCCGGTTTTAGGGCACAGACAATGTTCGTTGTAAGGAGGGATTCGTTATTGAAAGGGCCGTTGAAGGGAGGGAGCACTGTATTTGTAAGCTAAGATATTTTTTAAATTTGAAAATAAGAGGGACTTAGATCTAGATGTAAATACAGTAGAGAAAAACGTATCCTTTTCCAATAAACGTGTTAAAATTAAAAAAAACTATTTCTGTTGAAAACAATTTGAAGCTAGATCAGACGCCGGTTTGCCCAGCGTCTCTATCAAGCTCTAAACTTTTTGTCACTCGCCTTTATAATTCTTCTATCCAATATGTTACTTTGAGAAAAAAAGGAAGACTATATTGCAGCAGTGAAAGAGTTAGACATAATCGCCTTGCCTTGGAAGCAGCAACAAGCACTGTTGTAAGGAGGGACTCGTTGTTCGGAGGGCCGTTGTAGGGAAATACACTGTACATGGGAGAAGATGAACACATGCAATGTTTCTGCTTTCGACAATTGCCATTTATTTGTGACGATAAGATAATCAAAATTGTATATAAAAATGAGTATGTACAAATATTGGATCACAAAGACGTAAAACAATGTAGATGGACTTGTACAGTGGAAAAGACGCCATTCTTTCCTGTTTAAATCGAACGCCAACACATTGCACTAAAATGAAGAATGACACTTACTTTTACTCTGGGTGAAAAACATTTCGGAGTCTGATCAGGCGCTTGGATTATCCGGCGTCTAATCTGTCTCCAAACATTTCACAAAGCAAAATAGTTGTTTTAGCATTTTTTTGGAAAGAATAACGTCATCTAAAGTGTATTAGGCGACCATTGATCGAAGTAACAACAGTGTTCCCTCTCTACAACAACACCCAATGGGAGACACAGATTGTGTGTGTTGTTCAGGGGGAGTCGTTATAGAGAGGGAAAATCAAGACTTGGCTTACATTTGCAAACAGCTTGAATCCAGATCAGACGCCGCGTTACGTGGCGTCTGATCTGGATTTAAGCTGTTTGTCACTCGCCATTATATTTATTCTATCAAAATCTTCAGTTACAGTGCAACCCCTCTATTACGACCACTACTAAAATGAAGACTTATTGATTGGATAAAAGACAGGTGATAGGCTTAAAGCAAGGTGACAGAAAAACAGAAAGCTCCTATAGGAGCTTTCTTTTTTACTGTCACCTTACTTTAAGCAGTCACCTGTCGCAAACACATTGGTCGTAATAGAGGGGTTCTACTGTATATGTAACTTTGAGAAAAAACAACAGAAGATTAAATTTAAATTTAAGCAGACGATATTGCAGCAGTAAAAGCATTAAGACGGAATTGTCCCGTTTAGGAAATTGGGACAAGGGTCGTTGTAAGGAGGGAGTCGTTGTTGGGAGGACCGTTGTCATGACTCCATCTATTCTAAATAATTGCCGTCTGCTTTTATTTCTTAAATTTGAATTTCATGTTGATCTAGATCTTATTTGGACTTAAGAAATATTAAAATAAGCGTCAAACAGTTTGCATCCTGGTCAGACCCCGCGTTACGCGACGTCTAATCAGGGTCCAAACTGTGTGACATTCATATCAATGTATTCTTAACCATTTAATGATCATATTATTCGGGAATTGTATACCCCTTCACCGCTTTGTTGTCGTCTGCTTCATTGTTGTTGTCTGCAAGACACGTTTCAAAGTAAGATTTAAAGTTATATATTTTAATAAATATCAATAAGAGTGTCGAACAGTCTGGGTCCCAAACTGTTTGCAAACGCACTTTAAAGCGTCATTGCGAGTGAAAGGGTTAAAAAAAAAGTCCTAAATTCCTTTATTTTAGAAATCAGAACAGACGACAGTTCCAAGCAGACGCGGCGATACTATTGCAGTGACTATATTGGACAGGATATGACAGCATTATGGTAGTGAAAGGTTTAAAACGAGTTGACCCCTAGATTTGTTCATCTTAAGGTATGAAACTATTAACCCAATCAATTACTGCTGGTATTTTTATTGCTGCCCTAGCTCCCTGGACACACCCCTCACCAAACAGCCAATCAGACATGATTCCTGCTAATGTCCACACCCCTTTCCTCTTGCACAAGTACGCACCCCCACTATCCCCCTCGCAAGGCAGTGCCGCTGGGTCCCTAAACGGTTCGTAACAAATCCCGGTCAGTATAGGCCCACCGGCACTTGCACATGTTTCATTGTCGACTCTGTCCACTGTAATCTCGTACAGCACCGTAGACTGATCGTTAACTCTGTCCGTGGTCCCTTTTACTCTATAGCCCCAACCGGCTACTCGGCAATGCTTGCTCAAGACTTTCTCAGCGATTTTATCATCCCGCAGAAGCGGGATAGTCCGGACGTATTGGGTGATGTTAGCGCTGCGTTCAAGCATCAATATAGCGACATCATACTCATAGGTTGCGTGATGGTAATCCGGGTGGACAATACTCAATGCTATACCAATCTCCTGTTCTTTTCCGTTCGTGTCTGCGCGGTCATGGTCGCCGAATGTGACAGACTTTATATTTTCAGTGATACAGCTTGCAGCGGTCAATGCCATATTGGGAGTGATCAACACCGCTCCACATTTAACTCGCCGGATACCAATAAGGATCCAGCCCAGCCATGGATACGCATTTGGTTCCACTTCCCGAAGACCTTGGAAAATTTTGTCCCTTGCCTGACAGTGATCTGTAAAAGATTGATGGAAGTCAATTCCTGCAATTAACATTTCACTGGATTGAAGCCATCTGTTTCAACCCATTACGCCATAACATGTATTTTGACGCCTTTAGATTATTCATCCGCTGAAGAAAATAGTTCCCAAATGTAAACAGTAAAGAATATGCACCATAAGAAATATATTCTATATTATAGCAGGTGTTAGCTTCAATCAGGCGCATTCTGCTTTACAAGTGGTCACTTGTCTTCGTAATTAGAAATAGGTTATAGATTAACGAGTAAAGCAATTGTCGTCTGTTTCATTTTTTTTTATTTATTGAAAACGCGTTTGCAAACAGTTTGGATCCTGATCAGACGCCGCGTCAGGATCCAAACTGTCTGACACTCGTTTGGAAATTTCTTCTTTCATGTTGGCTATTTTTTTAACTTTGAAACGATATTGCAGACAATGAAATTGAAGAAGACAACAATGAAATGGTGAATGGAAAAATCTCACCAACAATTTTGCATTGAAAGGGTTAAATCTTATACATTATGCGGCGTCTGATCATATGCTTCAGGGTTTACGCTTAAAAAGAGGGGAAGTAAAACACAAAGCCCTTTTCGCAGCTTTGCTTTAAAGAGGCTCGCAACCGGATTTAGCATTAGAAATAGTAATTTGTAAATATATGTCAAATGCTTATATAAATGGGTAAGATTTAGTTTAGGATAATAAATTCTGTTAAAAATGCATTTCAAAAAAAAGGAAGAAGCTCTGGTGGGATTCGAACCCGTAACCCTCCATGCGGAGACAAACATGAAAAAAAGGAAACGCCTTTACCTACGCGGCTACTGGCGCTCTCTATCTACATGGTAGCGAATTAACGTACTTCACTGGTAGCGATTGATAGTAAATTATTCGGCTCGGGTTTATGTCTGAGTCCGTGTAGAGAAGCAACAACAACAACTATACCGTCTACTAACGCTATAGAAAAACGATGGAAAATATCTAAAAAGACTAAGATTCGGTGACAAATAATGCCACAAATTTGCTTTTATTTGAGTATTTTATTTTATTTTGACAAGTACACCATCCGGTTGCGAGTCCCTTTAAAGAGACTGGCAACCAGATTAGGCATAAAAAATAATATTTTGTGAATATATGGTAACCGTTTTTCTCACATAACTACCCCTATTATCTATAGCGAACAACGATCACAAATATCCTCGTCTCCAACATGTGTGAGATCATTTTGATGACGTCACTATTTATAAAGGCGTTTTAACGTCACCGGACTTCAAAAAATGCCTATTGCCTTGAAAAAAGCTTAAAACGTTGGTTATGTGAGAAAAAGAATCTGTTACTCGTCGATGTTTAAGACAATTTGATCTCAAACCCGCCTAGAATAGAAAAGTTTTTAAGCTTGTCCAGGCTTGCTTAATAACATTTCAATTCTAGACGCGTTTGAGATCAGCTTGTCTTAAACATCGACTCATGACAGATCCTATATATCTAATTGGCGGTGAAATGGATAAATACGTTTAAGTTGTTATGCGAAACTAAACGCAAAAGCATTGGAATAAAATGTATGAAATGGCAACTTTTTGAAATGCTAATGTCGTAGGGTGAATTTTGCTATAAACTGTTAAAATATGAATAAATTAATAAATTTCCGCGCTCCATATTTCACTGTACTAAACCAACTCTCAGTAGTTTTAATACAAAAAGCGAACAGTTATATCCTTTCACTCTCAATGACGCTTATAGCGCGTTCGCAAACAGTTTGGATCCTGATCAGACGCCGCGTAACGCGGCGTCTGAACAGGATCCAAACTGTTTGACACTCGTTTTGAATTTTCTTCAGTGATACTGACTTGTTTACTAACTTTGCAGAAAACAAAAATGAAGCAGACGACAATGAAACGGTGAAGGGGTAAAAATTTCACGAACAATTTGGCAGTGAAAGGGTTAACCGGAGTTCAGATAGAATCTTTATTAACTTCTCAACAATGCACATTCAATACAAACAGGGAAATACAACACAAGCTTTAACATAGCACAAAGCCATTCCATAAAGGAATTATGATAGATGATATAAATGACATATAATATGTCATATTTATAACACATATATGTATAACAGCACATTATTACACAAATAAAAGGAACGTTGCAAAAAGAGAATTAACCGTTTCATGATCAAATTATTTAGGAGATTTTTACCGATTTACGCGTTATACGCGGCGTCTAATCAGGACCCAGACTGTTTGCAAACATGCTTTAATGCGTCATTGAGAGTGAAAGGGTTAATAATAACTAAAATTCTTGGACCGAGGCCTGAAAACAATTTTTTGAGACATATTAAAAAGAATACGAGTATATTGATGTTTCTCCAATCAAAATGTCTAATATCTAAACTAGAGAGTTAACATTATTAGATGCTTCATCGTGCAATGGAGAACACTTTATTCTTTCCAAATAAACGGATTTATGCTAAAATAAGTACTACCATCGCATCCAGCTTGGAGCGAGATCAGACGCAGGGTAACCCAGCGTCTGATCAGGCTTTAGATTCATTGCCGTTCAGGGTCAAATAAATAAATATTTGGACAAGAAGCTCTTTTTTTCAAATTGTATCGCAATGCGTTTGCGCTTCGTTTCGTTACATGGAAAGAACGGCGTCCTCAGCACTGTAAAATGTAATAAAAAAAAGTAATTAAAAAAAAGGATACCGATAAAAATAGCATCAAAGCACTGGAAACAAATATTGAAATACGTTATTTTTCTACCTTTTTTATATAAAAAAAAAAAGTAATTACAAAAAAAGAATATTAATGAAAATAGCATCAATGCACTGAAAATAAATATTGAAATACGTTATTTTTCCTACCTTTTTATATAAAATAAAGTAATTACAAAAAAAAGAATATTAATGAAAATAGCATCAAAGCAATAACAATAAATATTGAAATACCTTATTTTTCCTATCTTTTTTATAATAAAAAAAAGTAAAAAAAGAAGAATATTAACAAAAATAACACTAGCACTAACAATGAATATTGAAATACGTTATTTTTCCTACCTTTTTTATAATAAAAAAGTAACTAAAAAAAGAATATTAATGAAAATAGCATCAAAGCACTAACAATAAATATTGAAATACATTATTTTTTCTACCTTTTTATGAAACCAACCCCAAACGCAATGCAAGATAATCTAGAAATATATTCAATAAAATTATGTTGATTATTTATTAAAATCCTTAGTGACACATCGTTTCAAGTCTGATCAGACGCCGATTTAATCAGCGTCTGACCTGGCTCCAAGCTGTTTGTATTGAAATTAGTACATACTCGTTATGCTATTCCCCCTATGGAGAACTTACCCACAATAGCCAGCAACAGAAGACAGCTGAAGACTTTAATAAAATTCATGATTTCCCTTTGTCAAGTGAATATCTGTATCCGCTGAAGGAGGAATGGCCGCTGACCATATTTTGCAGAAACTATATACTGAATAATTGCATCACGTGACGACAGAAGTTGAATAATCTGCAAATTATTCCAGCCCTTCGAATATCGTAATATTGTCTGATTGCATAAATGCCGTCTGTAAAATTCATCAAATCAAAATTTGTGTATCTTTAATTTTGGATAGAGCAAAAAGCGTATTTTTATAACAGTTGTGTCAATTATAAGAAACCGAGTTACTAGGCGTCCGATCTGCATCCAAACTGTTTGCAAATACCAATTTAGTTAAGGTGTAAGTGATGTGGCGCGGTGACCTTACCATACTTATCCTTTTATGATCAAATTTATCGTGAGGTTTTTACCCCCTCACAGCTAAAGATAGTGTCGTCTTCATCAATATTTTTGTCTGCAATGTCGTTTCAAAGTAAGATATAAGGCAGTATAACTGACGAAATTTCAAAACCAGTGTCAAACAGTTTGGGTCCTGATTAGACGCCGCGTAACGCGGCGTCTAATCAGGACCCAAACTGTTTGCAAACGCGTCTGGTTGACGTCATTGGCAGAGAAAGAGTTATTTCCTGAACTTACTTAACTGATTTTTTTTATCATTTCTTTGCAAAATGTTAGCGCATATGGAGTAGTTCGGACCAAAACTTCGAAAAAGGCAGCATCCAAGCAGGGCCCAAACTGTTACTCGTTCAGTGTTTAATTTGGTATGGTATTATATTTGCAATTGTTTTAATAGAATTTAAAATCACTACTCTATTCAAGTTAAGGGTATCATCCACTAAGTGTCCATTTAAATTTTGTAATTTGTAATTTATATATAATGCCATTAAATTTTATGATCTGCAATAATATTTTATACCTCTATACCCAAAGGCGAATGTATCTATTGTAAAAAGGCAATGACACACTAGTTACTCTTAATTGGCAAACAGTTTGGAATTTAAAAAATCAGGTCGTTTGGTTGTTTACCCTTTCATGATCAGATTATTCGGGAGATGTTTACCCCCTCATCGCTTAATGGTCGTCTTCTTCAATTGTGTTGTCTGCAATATCGTTTCAAAGTTTTAAAAAAAATGGCAGTACGCTCGTATGACTGAAGAAATGTCAAAACGAGTGTTAAATAGTTTAGGTCCTGATCAGACGCGGCGTCTTATCAGGACCCAAACTGTTTGACACTCTTATCGATATTTATTTTGTCAAACAACCTTAAATATAACTTTGAAACGTGTTTTGCAGACAACAATACTGAAGCTGGCGACAATAAAAGCGGTGGAGGGGTAAAAGTCTCGCTAATAATTTGATCATTAAATGTTAAATTGTTGGTTCATGTACAAGCAAGCATTTAAATGTTTGACCATGGTATTGGTTGCAAGTTATTCAAAATTGTTGTCTGCAAATTTTTAACCAATTACTCCATACATACGCCTTTTTATACCTTTAATTATTCTTCAATTGAAGAAAATAGTTCCATTTTATAATGTAGTGAATTATGAAAATAAGAAATATTTTCTATATCTTAGCAGCCAATTGCTTAAAACAGGTTGAACGTAATATAGAATTCGCTTTAAGCCTGCATTAAGTGGTAACCTGTCTTTAATGGTTACCTGCTTTAAGTGGTTACCTTTTTCCAAAACTAGAACGAGCGATGGAGTAAAGGGTTTAACTAGTTTTGATAAGTTTTAACATTTTTAAACCCTTGTCATTTGCCAACTTACCCCCTTCCGGTTTGCCGAGCCCCTACCCCCTCTTTACTTCTTTGAAATGAATTATCACCCTATTTTTTCATAGAGATGTCATTTCCTGATACACTGTTTGTCATTTTGTAAAATAACACACTAATTATTAAAAATTGGACTAAATTTAATAGTCAACTGGAATTGTTCATTTAAAGTTTCAGGGGTGAATGAGTTAACCCATTATTCCTTAGATATTATTAGTTACATGGTATTTCTGCAGGGTGTACGGGCTTGTATGACGGTTTTGGATTCCGTATTTGCTGAGTCTTATAATAATTTCAAAAGTCGTAATAAATTCAAGTTTACTGTTTAGTGTTTTTAAATTGATGAAACGTACACGTTGTGGAGAAGACGTATTTTTCTTCTAATAAACGTGTTTACGCTAAAACTTATTATTTTCATTGCAAACAGTTTGGAACTAGATCAGACGCCATTTCCTACATTGTATTGCAATATGCGTTTGCGTTTCGTTTGCGATTAACCCTTTCCCCCATTTGAAGCGCCTTTTAGCACGCTTAATTTTATTCGTCGACTTAAGAAAATAGTTCCAATTTTTACAGTCATAAACATGTACCAAAAAAATAGTTTCTATATCTTAGCAGATAGAAGCTTAAAGCAGGCTGAAAGTAAAGCAGAATGCGCCTTAAGGCGCATTCTGCTTTACTTTCAACCTGCTTTGAGTAGTTACCTATTTTAAAAACTAGAATTGGGCTATGGGGTAAAGGGTTTGACTGGAAATAAGAACCTCTTCTCCACTGCACTAGGGCAGTGCGGTGTTTGCTTGTAAAATTAGTGCGAATAAGCAAACATTTCAATAAATATAATTATATAATAACCTCTCACGTGCGGTAAATAAAATTAAGATATCCATCAATCCTCTTAATGTTATTAGTTTAAGTCCTTAATCCTTTCAAGGTCAAATTTATCTTGAGATCTGTACCCCTGCACCGCCATATTGTCGTCTGCTTCAATATTGTTGTCTGCAGTATCGTTTCAAAGTTTAATTTACGGCAGTATGACTGAAGAAATTTCAAAACGAGTGACAAGAGTTTGGATCCTGATCAGACGCCGCGTTACGCGGCGTCTGATCAGGTTCCAAACTGTTTGCAAACGCGCCTTTTGGCATCATTGCTAGTGAAAGGATCAACCGCCTTCAGTTATATTTTGTTACTTTTACATTGCTTTTATTTCTCATATTTTGATTTTAAAGCAATTTGATCATTCAAGAGATATCGGTTTAGTTATCAAGCGGTGTAGATTCTGATCAGACGCAAAATTACGCGACGCCTGGTCAGAATCCAAACTGGTTGCCTTTGGGAATTTACAGGGATGTGTATAAAAGACTCCTATTGTACAGTGGAGAATCTGTTATTCTTTCCCGTTTAAACGCAAACGTACGCAAACGCAAAGCACTAAAACGTAGAAAAGAACAACTTTTGGACAATTCTGATAATTCTTGTTTATCTTGGTGGCAAACAGTTTGGAGCCTGATCAGACGCCGGGTTACCCGGCGTCTGATCTGGCTCCAAACTGTTTGCACTGCAAATAATAGTTTTAGCGTAAACGCGTTTATTGGGAAAGAATAACACATTCTCCACTGTAGCGTTACATCGAGTGTATGCCTCAAGCTGAATGTATACTATTACCCCCAACACAGATTTTCAGAAATAAAGTGACATTTAATAGCTTTTATTGGACACTTAACCCTTAGCCTGCCACTCACGACTATATCTCCATATGCAAACAGCTTGGATCCGGATGAGACGCCGAGTAACTCGGCGTCTCATCCGGATCCAAGCTGTTTGACACTCGGACAACATTTTCAGCAATTTTGAGCAACTTTGAAGCACTTTGAAACTTGAAGCAGACGAGAAATATAGCAGACGACAATTTATTTGGCGGGCTAAGGGTTAAAACGCTTCACATTTAACCCTAGTGACGAGTACACTTTACTGATAGTTTCCCCCGTTATAAGTACATTTGTCATATGCATTATGTGTAGACCTAGATCAGAGGACTCTTAACCCTTTACCTGATAGCCTATATCTAGTATTGAAGATATGTAACTAATTAAAGCAGGTTGAAAGTAAAGCAGAATGCGCCTTAAGGCGCATTCTGCTTTACTTTCAGCCTGCTTTAAACTATCATGTGCTAAAATATAGAAAATATTTCCTATAATATATATTCATTACCGTATAAATTGGAACTATTTTCTTCAGCGGAGGAATAAATCATATTCGCTAAAAAGCGCTTCTATGGGGGAAAGGGTTAAATGAGCCCTCTGATCAGGGTCTTCACTGTTTGTTATTTTGCAAGATGCTACAGGAAAAAAATCGAAATAATTATACATAAATGGTCTAGACTTAATTGCATACTGGAGTTGTCTATCCAAAGTTTAACTCATTCACCCCAAGACTTTTAATTGACAATTCCAATTTCAAAATAAGTCAAGACGACGTACCATATCTGAATGGCAAACAGTTTGGAACCTGCTCAGACGCCGGGTTACCCAGATTGTAGCGCAGGTAATAAAAGAGTTTAGCATAAACGTGTTTATTGGGCAAGAGCAGTCATTTCCACTGTAGCACAATGGTAACGTCTGCATAAAACGTGTCTGCTCTGAATTTCACATTAATTAGCCCTTTCCTCCCTGAAACTTCAAATGGATAATTCTAGTTCAAATTTTGTCTACTCCATTTTTGTCTATTTAAGGTTGTTTTGGTCAATGTATAACAATATTAACAAGAGGCCCATGCGGGCCTAAATTTCGCTCACCTGGAAAAAACCAACACAAGGGTCACATGACCCCTGGGGTGGGATCACTTGTTACCCCAGATACATGATTTCAAAAATCTTGCTGATGAACTTGAAAATTAAGTGTTCTGTCAAATATTTTGTACATGGGTGGTTTCAGACAGGAAGACTTTTCATTGAAAAAAAATTATTTTTAGCTAATGTGACCCAGATATGCAACAGACCCGAACCATTTCAGCAATATTGGTAAAGAATATCTAAAAGTGTCACTATGCTAAATATCAAAGCTCTTGCAATAATAGTTTCAGAGAAGAATATTTCACTATATAACTCTATGTAAAACTGCGACCCCTAGGGCCTTGGCAGTTTTGACCCAAGGGGCATAATTTGAACAATCTTGAAAGAGGACTTAAAGATGATGCTTTGTGCCAAATATCTAAGCTCAGGGTACTGTGGTTTCAGACAAAAGGATTTTTTAAGTTTTCATTGAAAAAAATCTATTTTTAGCTCCTGTGACCTAGATATGCAACGGACCGGCACCATATTTACAAATATTTGTTAAGGGCTTCTAGAAGTGTCACCATGCTAAATATCAAAGCTCTGGCCATATTAGTTTCAGAGATAAAGATCTTTGAAGATTTCACTATATAACTCTATGTAAAATTACGACCCCCGGGGCGAGGTCATTTTTGACCCCAGGGACTTAATTTGAACAACCATGATAGAGGATGTAAAGACAATGCTTTGTGCCAAATATCTAAGCTCAAGGTACTGTGGTTTCAGCCAAGAAGATTTTTTAAGTTTTCATTGAAAAAATCTATTTTTAGCTCCTGTGACCTAGATATGCAACAGATCGGAACCATATTAACATTATTGGTTAAGGGCATATAGAAGTGTCACCATGCCAAATATCAAAGCTCTGGCCATATTAATTTCAGAGATAAAGATGTTTGAAGATTTCACTATATAACTCTATGTAAAATTACGACCCCCGGGGCGGGGTCATTTTTTTCCCCAGGGACATAATTTGAACAATCTTGATAGAGGATGTGAAGACGATGCTTTGTGCCAAATATCTAAGCTCAAGGTACTGTGGTTTCAGACGAGAAGATTTTTTAAGTTTTCATTGAAAAAATCTATTTTAGCTCCTGTGACCTAGATATGCAACAGACCGGAACCATACTAACAATATTGGTTAAGGGCTTCTAGAAATGTAACCATGCTAAATATCAAAGCTCTGGCCATATTAGTTTCAGAGAAGAAGATGTTTGAAGAGTTCACTATATAACTCTATGTAAAATTAAGACCCCCGGGGAGAGGTCATTTTTTACCTCAGGGACATAATTTGAACAATCTTGATAGAGGACCTTAAAACGATACTTTGTGCCAAATATCTAAACTCAAGATACTGTGGTTTCAGACAAGAAGGTATTTTAAGTTTTCATTGAAAAAATCTATTTTTAGCTCCTGTGTCCGATCTGGGACCTTTCTTATAAAACTTCGTATGGCAAAAAAGGTCGTAAATCAAAACTTTAATGAACATTTCTCTATCTAATCCTGTCTTGAGACATCTTCTCAAGAAGATTTCAAAGAGATGTCACAAGACAGCCATAGATGAAGAAATAAATTATATTTGAGATAGATTATAATCTGACGTACGACAACATTAATTTTTATGAAAAGGGATCCAGGAACCAACCTGTTTGCAAATACCAGTGCCTACGGTGTTCAACCGTGTTGGGTTAAGATTAATGTAAGGGCCGGGCAACACTTTAACAGGCTTGTCTTACCGGTGGCACTAACACGTTATGGGTATTTTAACAGCAACACAACACAATAGCGAGTGACAAACAGCTTGAATCCAGATCAGACGCCGCATTTTCCCACCCTACAACAACTCCCTTCCAACAACACACTCACAATCTGTGTATCTCATTGGTTATTGTTGTAGAGAGAGAGAGTGCGCTGTACATCATTATTCTTAACAATCGCTGACCCTTATTGTGTTGCTTAGATCTAGTTCTTGTTGCCCGTGAATACCATTTACATTTTCTAGCCAATCGACAAATTTACCATATTTCGTTAGTGCGATTCATGGAATTTGCCGATAATTTCCTGTCGTTTATTTCGCTTAAACGCCGAAAAAATTCAGTTCATTTCTTAAAAATATAGAAATTTCTAAATTTAGAACAGCAATAATTTTGACTGTATCTCATTGTTTTCAATGTTTTGCCACGTTCAAACTCCAAGATGAATGTGAAAAAACAACAGAACACCAGTCTATGCCATTTCGGCCTATATGGCCAATGAGAGTACTGCATTTCAAGCAAGTGGACATTGATCTGGATTTCTGATCGTTCCTCATTGGTTGCATTGTTTCAGAGAGCTGAGGTATAAAGAGAAAACAGATCCGTCTGCGACATGATAAAGGAAATTTTTAAATAAATGACATTTCTGCAAATTCATATGATTTTAGAATGTTACTATTGCCGCCAAAGAAAATAACCGATGGCTTTTTAAGTCAGAAACAAACATCTATTATCAAAGTCTTTTATTTCAAGTCAACAAGACTCTGGCCCATCGAAAAAAAGAAAGAATGAACTATAAACTATTGACAATGGTACATACTTGTTACATCAGCACAATTATAAAAATAACAATAATAATAACAACAACAACAACAACTTCATTTTATGTGGATTACATAAATATTTGGAATCAACAACAAAATTTCAATATGGTCCACAATTTTTAAACCTTTCACCACGATACTGTGTCGTCTGATTTAACCCATTACCAATAAATACGCCTTTTTACGCCTCTGATTTATTCATACACTGAAGAAAATAGTTCCCCTTTATACAGTCATGAATATGTACCATAAGAAATAAGTTCTATATCCTAGCAGATGGTACCTTAAAGCAGACTGAAAGTAAAGCAGAATGCGCCTTCATGCACATTCTGCTTTACTTTCAACCTGCATTAAGTGGTCTCCTATCTTCAAAACTAGAAATAGGCTATGGAGTAATGGGTTAACCCTTTCACCATCAAATCGTATGTGTAAATACCGTGCTTGGCTCTTTTGTTTCAAGTTACATGTAAGGCAAAATGACTGAAGAATTTTCTAAAAATATTGGAACAGTTTGTATCCTTGTCAGACCACGCGTGACGCGGCGTCTGATCTGGATCCAATCTGTTTGCAAACTCGACCGGAGTAGTCTATGTCGGTGAAAGGATTATGCCAACACACAATTTACAGTGAAGCTCACTTACAAATACATTGTAACATAGTCCTCGGGACAGTCTGATTTCTTTTGTTTTATACAAATTTCGTTATAGCAGATCCATTAACTATACGTTAATTAGGGATATGGAATAACTGTTATTTTGTTATATCCAATAGTAAGTTTTATCCAATAGTTTGATATATCCAAATTTCGTTATAGCAGATGCATTAACTATAAGTTAATTAGGGATAGGGAATAACTGTTATTTTGTTACATGTATATCCAAAATTCGTTTTATCCAAAATTTTGTTATATTCAAATTTCGTTATATCAGGTGCATTAACTATAAGTAAATTAGAGATAGCGAATGACTTTTGTTTCGTTATATCCATTACTTCGTTATATCCAATAGTTCGATATATCCAATTTCGTTATATCCAATTTCGTTGTAGGTAAGTTTCACTGTAGTGACAGGCTATAATTTTTACTTTTTACACACTTAATGTGAAACAGAGATTACCTTTTTTTTCAAAAAAATACCAAAAAATGCATACACTTGGCATTTCATCAGAAGTCAGACTGCTTGATATTTTGGCTCTCAGCTTTTGAGAAGATATTTTAGAAAGGTTGTAGAACTCTACCAAACAAGTATTGCAGATGTAAATATTACATACTTCAGCGTTCTGAGAATTAAACATAATACGTATGAGCCATGTCATGGGAAAACCTGCCTTATTGCACTGTAAACAGTGTAGATCAAGGCCAGCCACCGCGTCTTTGACGCGGTGGCTGGTCTTGCTCTACACTATTTTACGCCCATAAACATCTGAGGCATTTTATGTAGCTACTAGTACAAAATGTATAATGTATAGTATATAAAGTATTTGATAGTGTAGACTACACTTAGATGCAGAGCCTGGTATGACAACGGTTCTTGGTTTGTACACTGTTGCAATGCAATAAGGCAGGTGTTGTCATGGTACGGCTCATAAATGTATTGTCTTGTCGGATGTTACAAAGAGATGTGATTATTAAGCATGCAATGTAGATATTTGCAAGTTAATGAAAATAATAATATCTGTTTGTCTTCTTCCTTCTCTTTTTTTGCTTCTTCCTCCTCTTCTTTCCTTCTTCTTCTTCTCCTTCTCTTATTTTTATTATTGTTGTTATTATTATGAGTACCATCGGTATTATCATTAATATAATTATTATTGTTATTATTATCATAATGATAATAATTTTGAAAATAATAATAATAATAATAATGAATTAACTGAATATCATGATAATAATAAAAACATAGTATAATATGTTATTATTCCCCGTTTAAACGAAATGAAACGCAATGCAATAAAATGAAGAAATTACGACATATTTTTTATATTAGTTAACGATTAGTTTTATCAAACAACTGTGAGCCTGATCAAACGCTGTGTAATCAGGCGTCTGAGTTGGCTCCAATCTGTTTGCCGTTGACAAAAGCGTTTATTGATGATACATGGTATGTTTGTGAAACACTATGCCCAACCCCAAATATATGACCATTGCCTCTAAATGACCTTAACGTTTATATGACATGACCCAACTCATGTTGTGCTCAAAAGCATTTTAAGTTGATTGCACATGCCAAATATTAAGCACATATCACATGTATTTCTAAATGTATGGCAAAAATTAAAACTGTGTACAGACAGAAATATCGACCGACAGTTAGACAGACACACACGCACACCCCACGCACATACCCACATGGCTAGTTTAACACATTCAACCCTAGCGACGAGTATACTCGTCATTTACAAACAGTGTACCTATGATTATTACACTTGTCCTATGCAAACAGTGTAGACCCTGATCAGAGGGCTCCTTAAGGAGCCCTCTGATCAGGGTCTACACTGTTTTTCATTTTGAATTAATTATGTGAAAATCAGCTCTTAATAGTAAAAAATGGACTAGATTTAGTTTGAAATTTGAATTTTCCATTAAAAGTTTCAGGGGTGAATGAGTTAATCAACAACATCTTGTCCAGACTAAGTCGTGAAGCGGGAGGGGGGCATAGAATACCCACTTCTCCGCTGTACTTGCACAGCGCCTGGAATTCTAAAGTGCTGCTTGTAAACATGTTTGGTCCAAGTATTTTTGCACGAGTTCCATATACCGCGAAGCTGTTGATGGCGAGGTATAACCGTTACAATAGCTTACATTGCCCATAAGTGACCCCTTAACTGTCATCACAGACACGAAAAATATCGGCATTTGGTCTATCAAAGTGCTCGAGGTCCCAGCCACGTCGGTTAGTCGAATTCGTTCCCTCAGGCTATCGTGAAACAAATTGTCAAGTCTGCCGATGTTCGAAAAACACAAAACGAACGGAGATTTTCCAGTTTGTGGCTTCAGTTCTTGAACAGAATTCTTGATATAGATTTCATTTTCATGCTTCATCCTTTCTACGATGAAAGCATTCGGATTCACCGTATAGTGTTGTATCGCAGTACCTATAGCATTTGCAATGTTCAAAAAGTCATTCCTGGCAACAGGTCTTTGGCCCAGTTTAAGCTGGATAGATATAGGTACGCCTGCTGATGCTATACCAGTGTAGTACGGGACTAACTCGTTGCTTAGGTTTTCAATGTTATAATGACGCCTGAAATCAACCATGAACTCAATAGGGATTTCGTACACATCTTTGGCACTAGATTCGGGATAGATGAGATCAACCATTGCCAAAATAAACGCAGTCATGAAGATGTCCGGTGGCTTGCAACTTTCACAAGCACAAGCGCGCACGATTGCTGATGTAGTTGATTTGCCTAATTTGAAGAAAAGAATATCATTTGCAGGTTGCTTCTTTGATAAATGTGCTATTTCGTCTTTAAATTGCACATTGTAGTCATCTACAGCAGAAGTGTCTGCTGTATCATAACACATTTTTATATGACACGCGGTTTGTTCTGAACAGTAGCTAAAGGGATGAGATTCGGCATGAGATGGATACCTTAAACAGTCCTCGATAGGTGGCAGAAGAGGTAGCTCCCTTATAGGGCCAATAGGGGTCTGAAGTATATACGCGTCAAGGAAGTTGACAAACTCTTGAAACAGCCACATGATGTATCCGCCATCTATCACCGAATGGTGGGTTATAAATATGAACAATGCTTTGTGCCTATACGTATCAGAATCTAATACACTTTCACTCAAAAACGCGTCTCTCTGAGAATGTGGGTCTGATTTAGATGCTTCGTCCGAAAGGGTCCAACCAACATTTACAGCGTCAGCTTTTAACATACGACACCGCATGAGCGGTTTCTTGTCGCTGTGAAATGGTTTGTGCACTTCTTCCAAGGTAGCGTTTAGCCAATCAGAACGCTCCAATGCTAAAAAGTCTAATTCAAGAGAACTGTTTTCAACAAATATTGCAGACTGGTCTTGTGTACACGTGTCGTATTTTATTGAGCTTCTCAGAAGTGGGTGGCGATCCATGAGGCATTGGAGTGCCCAACGAACCGCAGATTCTGGGACCGGGTACACAGACTCTACTCTCGACATCATAGAGAGAACTTCTGTTCCGTGTGACAAGTAAAAATTGTACATGGCCTCGGTACCTCCAAGCTTCCTCCTGAACATTGGTCTCGTTCTGGGTTGATCTCGTGGTAAGCGAGAAACACCGAAATTTTGGGAAAACAATGGTTTTGTGGGAGCTGTATCCATGGTCTCTCCGATAGATGAACGCGAGTTTGGTTCCTGCTCAAATGGTTGGGCTATAGCACTATGGTAGAATAAAGGGGAGTTATTGGCACGACTTCCTGTTATAGTTCTTTGGAAACTGGAACAGTGATATAAAAGGTTACTATAAGTCGATGCGTTTGCATTTGATGCTGTTTTGTGGTTGAGTAAAGATGTGTTCCGTCTAGAGATTTGATTGGTCGTTACATGGTGTCCCCGTTTCTGTGTTAGTCATCTTTGCGGGTATCTGCAATATAGACAACTCGATATATACAGTGATATAGTTTTGGTATCTTAACAAGCTGGTAACAGGTGACAGCAAAATGCAAGATAAAATTGAGTCAGAGAGCTTTCTTTCTCATTTTTAACCAGCATTAAGTAGTCCTAGTCTCATTCCTTTTGTGATCTAAGTGTTTTTTCCAAAGGGTTATTGTGTCAGGTTTATAGAGGGTTTACTGTGCAGCAAACGGTAGGTAAACCACTACAAGGTACGCCAGGGCTGCCATTTCTCCGGATTTTTCCTAAATCTTAGGTTTTTTTTCTAGAACATGGTAGCTTAAAGCAGGCTGAAAGTAAAGCAGAATGCGCCATAAGGCGCATTCTACTTTACTTCCAGCCTGCTTTAAGTAGTCACGTGTCAACAAAACCAGAAATAGGCTATGTGGTAAAGGTACGATTCGTAAACTCGCATTTGAAAAATGCAAATTTGGAAATCATAGGATTTTTCATGTCAATTTATGGCAGCCCTGGTACGCTAATTGCATGAAAACCATGTAAAGTGGTAGCTTCAGGTAAAGTAAATAAGACAGAAAGCTCCTAAAGGAGCAGTTTGTTTTACGATCACTTTACTTTAAGCATCCACCAAAATATTAATATTTAGTAGTGGTATTAGAAAGGCTTTAATGTATAGAAGTACTGCCATAATGTTACCTAAAGAATTAAGGTGAGATTGCATTCTTCAAAAATGGAGACAATCTAATACTTGGCAAATTTATTTTGCAGAACGCTCCTATATGAGTTTTCAGCTTTACATGTGTCCTTCGTCTTTGTCGAGTAGCTATAACAAGTCTTACTGCAGTCGAACGCCTATAACTAGCTTAAGTCGAATACACCCGTAGTATTTCTACATCTGAAATGTAAGACCCTGGGCTTGTTTATGTCGATCATATCCGTATTGTAAAGCTAAAACGCTGCTAAACCAAGTTTTAACTTTGAACTACGGATGAGTTCGACTTAAACGATTTCAATTAATATACAGTAAAACCTCGCTATTAAGACCAATAAAACGAGGGCTCATTGCTCGTATAAAAGACAGGTGACAGCTTAAAGCAAGGTGACAGTGAAACAGAAAGCTCCTAAAGGAGCTTTCTGTTTCACTGTAACTTTGCTCTAAGCTGTCACCCATCGTAAACATCCAAATTGTTAACATAATTTAGTGGTCGTAATAGAGAGGTTTTACTGTATATGTCCTATATATAGACTGTTATACAGTGAAGAAGAATCAGAAGATGTGATTCTTTTGAATCTTGTCTAATTAACGCATTTATGCTGAAACAATGATTTTCATTTGCGGCAAACAGTTTGAAGACTGATCAGACGCCGGTTGACCCGGAGTCTAATCAGGCTCCAAACATTTTGCCACTAAGAATTAGATAAGTCGTCACTATTTGCAATAAGCTGTCATTTTCTTTTTTCTTTTTGTTTCGCTTCGTGTAAAAACGGGAAAGAATAACATTTGTTCTACTGTATTGCATATGAACATGATCTGAAAGACAAAATACTCACATAAAATATATTTAATCCCAATAACGAATAGATCTGGATCTATATGACAACTCTTCTTATTGGCGAACACGTTTGTGGAAAAAAACTTAGAAATTGAAGTAACTACATGTATGAATAGGGATCAACAATGTAGACCCATATATGACATTGGTAACACGACGACTGGTCAGTCTCAGTAATCAATTTGTATGGTGCATCTCTAAACGTATACACATGATTATATAATGGAAAAGTTATTATACTTTCCCAATAAACGCGTTTACGCTTAACACCCGCATGTCTATTGCACACAGATTGGAGCCTGATCAGACACCGTGTAACCCGGCGTCTGATCAGGCTCCAAACTGTTTGCCACTCAGATAAAAAACAAATCGTCGTAAATTTTTAAAAAGCTTTAATTTTCTATATTTTACTTTTGCGTTTTGAACTGGAACATAATAGCACCGTCTCAACTGTACATACAATCGAACTTCGATATCTCGAACTCGCTTAACTCGAACTATCCTGTAATGTCGACACATGAACTTCATTATTTCATACACGGTTATGTCAAATGTACCCGTATTTCAAAGTTAAAACGTGGCTAAGCCACATTTTAACTTTAAAATAGGGGTATATTCGACTTAACCGAGTTCGAGATATTGAAGTTCAACTGTAATTGTGTTTATGTTCATGTTTAGTTTAGCCTTATAGTGTATCCTTACTTTATGAAAGTATCCGTGAAGTGGGCTTGATATTACGATATCAACTACTCTAATTGATACAGACATTCAGTAATACATCTGAAACCCGACTCACAAATGCCTTCTCTATGACATTCAGTAGCAAATGCATTATACATTTTCAGAAATAGATATGTTTAAACTACTTTAACTTAATACAAAACCCTCAGAGCGGATCAATACTGACACTATGTGCAAAATGTGCATGCTTTGAGCAAACTTGGTAAAGTAATACTCGACGATGCTCTACATACTGATATTAAGCTCTGTGCTGCGTAGATTTAGAGAACCATTTTTCATTGTACTAGTGATTCAGTATAAAAAAGAGACATGGGTTAAACAGAGACTTCAAGCTTAGTCTTTTCACCATCAACATAAGAATCCTGCTTTACTTTTATCCTGTACAAAGCAGTAAGCTATCCTCAGAAAGTTCCATGTTTCTCTGTGTAACGCGACGTCTGATCAGGATCCAAACTGTCTTACACTCGTTTTGAAATTTCCTCGGTCATAATGCCTTATTTTTTAACTTTGAAACGACACTGCAGACAACAAAATTAAAGCAGACGACAATGAAACGGTGAAGGTGTAAAATCTCCCGAATAATTTGATCACGAAAGGGTTAAGGTTGATTTTAACAAATTGTTTCAAAATATTTAAGGGTGTACACTGTTTGCATGGGACAATTTTTATCGTTACAGGTACACTGTTTGTAAACGACGAGTATATTCGTCGCTAGGGTTGAATGTGTTAAACTTGATTGTAATATGACAAGACATGTGTCTTAAAGATGTCTACATCACATCGCTGAGTGGTCGCTTTAATTGGTCCATATCAGGGTGAATTTCAGATACTATATATTTATGTCTCAGTCTAATCTTATGGTATGGCTATCATTATAATCATCTCGAGAAGCAGTGTCAGTCTCTGGTTTGATGTAGACTTACATGTAACCATTAGCCTGCTACAGTGGAGATTCTGTTATTCTTTCCCAATAAACGCGTTTACGCTAAAACTATTATTTGCAGTGCAAACAGTTTGGAGCCAGATCAGACGCCGGGTAACCCGGCGTCTGATCTGGCTCCAAACTGTTTGCCACCAAGATAAACATGAAATATCAGAATTGTCCAAAAGTTGTTCTTTTCTACGTTTTAGTGCTTTGCGTTTGCGTACGTTTGCGTTTAAACGGGAAAGAATAACATATTCTCCACTGTAGTTGTCGTCTGCAATTATTCTTAACCCATTCAACATTAGCGAGGAGTATACTCGTCATTTACAAACAGTGTACCTGTAAACATTACACTAGTGTAGACCCTGATCAGAGGGCTCCTTAACCCTTTCCCCCATAGATAAGAAGCGCCTTTTAGCGAATGTAATTTATTTCTCCGCTGAAGAAAATAGTTCCAATTTAATCAGTCATGAATATATATTATAGCGAATACATTCTATATTCTAGCACACAATAGCTTAAAGCAGGCTAAAAGTAAAGCAGAATGCGTTTAAGGCGCATTCTACTTTACTTTCAACCTGCTTTAAGTAGTCCGCTATCTTCAATACTAGAAATAGGCTATCAGGTAAAGGGTTAAGAATCCCTCTGATCAGTCTACACTGTTTGTCATTTTGAACTATATTGTTAAAAACAACCCTAAATAGTCAAAAATGGACTAGACTTATTTTGAAATTGGAATTGTCCATTGAACGTTTCAGGGGTGAATGAGTTAACCCATTACGCCATAGCATGTTTTCTAGTTTTAAAGTCAATTCAATTCAATTCAATTTCTTTATTACACTCAGTTCATGATTTTACATGAAAACATGAGGAACAGACAATATACATAGACAAAACATGAGGAACAAAACAAAATGTACATAGACAATACATACATATTCACAAACAAATAATTCAGTACATTATCAGTTTCTGTAAATGATTCCGGATTTGTATATGATTTTTGGGAGAGTTACGAGTAAAATTCAGCAAAATGTACATAGAAAGTCAGACTATTAATGGTAAAGTCTAGTTCTCAATTTTGTTTATTACATATTTTACTTTTTATGGTTGCTTTCGTCTATACATTGCAATGTGACAAACACTGTAGATCCGGACCATAGGTTTCCTTTAGGAACCCCCTGATCCGGATCCACGCTGCATGCGTTCAGTTTTCACAGGTAAACATTGTTTACAAACAAAGAGTATACTCGTTGTTAGAGTCAGGAAACCACTTAAAGCAGGTTGAAAGAAAAGCAGAAAACGCATTAAGCCGCATTCTGCTTTTTTAGCCTGTTTTATGCTACCATCTGCTAGAATATAGGAAATATTTCTTATGTTTAATATTTATTACTGTATAAAATGGAACTACACGTATTTTCTTCAGTAGAGGGATGAATCAAATGCATAAAAGGCGTATATATGGAGTAAATGCATGGTTAAAGACAATAAGCCAGTCCATTCTTGACCCCACCCCCCCCCCCCTCATTGTTCTCAATTGGTGTGAAAATACAGGTAGATCACGTGAAAATTGCTCAGGTAACGGCTCAGCCATCTGAAGCTTTGATTAGAGGCCCTTACATAATAGATCTCAATAGGTTTTTCAATGGGTTTTACTAACCAAGCTATCAAATATTAGGTGCAGGCCTCGCATGAGACGCCTAAATGATTCTTTGCCTAGACGCTAGCCGAGTAAGTGCATGGGTTACATGCTTTGGTTCAAACTTTCTAGGTACTAGGTGTTACCACCCAAGCTTGGTCATGTTATGTCTTAAAAGCCATGTTAGCAACACTAGTCGTCTGTTACTGTTCTAAACTTTGGATATTCTAAAAAAATTATTTCAAAACTGCATCATAGTGTTAGACAGTATGAATCATGCATGTGTTAACCAGTTCACTCTCAATGACGCCTAAAAGCGCGTTTGCAAACAGTTTGGATCCAAATCAGACGCCGCGATACGCGGCGTCTGATCAGGATCCAATCTGTTTGACATTCGTATCGTTATGTTTTACATCTAAGTCAAACTGCAATGAATCTAAATTCGAAATTATCTTGCAAACAACAAAATCGAAGCAGACGACAATGAAACGGTGAAAGGGTAAATAAAACTCACGGAAAGTTAGGCAAGGAAAGGGTTAAACATGCATAATGTGTCAACTTCTCACGGAGCTTGGATTAATGGCCTGATATAGCCTTACTCTCAGGTGATACTTTTAGTGAAAATAAAATAAAAAAGTAAAAACAAAATCAGATAAAACGAAAACTGCAAGTTTTAGCCAAAGGGTATTTAAACCTGATTATTAACAAATGTAGTTATCAAATCGCATTTATTTCAATGCGTTCGCCACTTTAATTAAACCCTTTCCCTGACAGTATGACGTAATAATCCGCTTAACGCAGTCGTTTTCTCTATTATCGTCTGCTTATATTTTTCGTCTGCTCTTTTTTATATAAAATTTGGAAATATATTTGCGTATTTAACTTAAGACAAATTGGTATCAGGGTCACATAGTTAGGATCCTAACAGTGTTGGCAAGCCTTGCAGTGAAGGGTTTAAAAAAGTAGACAGTATCTGCTCTGAAGCGATGCAGACGAAAGTAAAATGTTTGCAGATGAAAACTAACTAGAGGTTATAGATTGAACACTAATGTACAGTGGAGAAGACGTTGCTCCTTTCCGTTTAAACTAAACGAAACGCTTTTGCATTGTATATCTAACCAAATGTAGAAAAATGACAGCTCTTTGAAAATGCTGACGATTTATTTTACCCTGAGTGGCAAATAGTTTGGAGTCTGATAAAATAAAGGAGAGCACCGCATGAGGGTGCCAACGCTCGTCTGTCTTGTTATCCTAGCTATGGCCAATGTTAAGTTCTCCCTATTTTACCTCTAAATGACCTTGACCTTTGTTAGACATGACCCAAGTTGTGCTGAATTCAATAGCTTCTTGAGGTGAGTACACATACCAAACATAAAGTCTTTATCACAAGTACAGTATTCCCTCCCTACAACGACCCTCCCAACAACGACTCCCTCCTTACAACGACCCTTGCCGCAGTTCCCTAAACAAGACAGTTATGTCTAACGCTTTTACTGTGGAAATAAGAGTATTTCTTACTCTTTTTTGTGTAATCATTGGCATATAATGTTGAGTGACATGGCTGTATTAAATCATACATATTGATGCCTATTGTTTACTGTGTATGTTTTTAATAACAAATTGCCATGTTATTTTACATTTTATGTTGAAATAAATCTAACTATCTACCTATACTGTTGCAATATTGTCTGCTTAAATTGACGTCTGCTGTTATTTTCTCAAATGTACATATAAGTAGAGATTTTGATAGAATACATTATTATTAATAACGACGAGTGACAAACAGCTTGAATCCAGATCAGTCGCCACGTAACGCGGCATCTGATCTGGATTCAAGCTGTTAGCAAATGTAAGCCCAGTTCCCTCCCCATAACAACTCCCTCCGAACAACGCACACAATTGGTGTATCCCTTTTGGTGTCATTGTAGAGAGGGAGCGCTGTAGCTCCAAAGTTATGGCCAGCGTTAAGACTTCGGACGAAAACGCCGACAACGACAAGGACAACACAGATGCCGGAGTGAGGCTTCGAAACAGACGAGCTACATGTAAAACGACACCGTTTTATCATGTGTCTGATATGGCTCCAAACTGTTTGCAATCATCGGATAATCATTATTTTTGCATATATGAGTCTACAATGGTCCTTCTCTTCAACGACACCCAATGGGAGACACAACTTTAGTGCATTGTTCGGAGGGAGTCGTTATAGGGAGGTAATTTGCAAACAGCTTGAATCTAGATCAGACGCCGCGTAACGCGGCGTCTTATCTAGATTAAAGCTGTTTGTCACTCATCAGTAAGTTTTTTCTGTCAAAATGTCCATTATGTAATTTTGAGAAATACAGCGGACGAAATTTTTAAGCAGACGACATCGCAGCCGTGAATTGGTTGGACATGACTGTCCTGTTAAGGGAGCTGCGATAAAGGTCGTTGCAGGGAGGGAGTCGTTGTTGGGAGGACTGTTGTAGAGGGAGAACTGTATTTGGAAAGAATACCATCTTATCAACTGTGCATTGTTTTTTGTTTTTTTCAAATATTACATGAAATAATAATGTTTCGACCTTGGTCCATGACCCATGAATTTTAATTAACAAATTCACTTCATGTAACCCAAATTACAATGGATAACTTGCAAACATTTTGTGTCCCGACAAGACCTCGCGTAACGCGGCGTCTGATCAGGATCCAAACCTTTTGAAAAATCAAAACTGTTTTATATTACGTCAATTCACCTAAAAGCAATTTTGAGAAATAAGAAACAGACGGCAATAATTGTTTAACCCTTTGAGGCCTAGTCCCGCATATATGCGTGCTTTTCAAACAGTGTACATGTGAATAGTACACATGTCCTATGCAAACAGTGAAGACCCAGATCAGAGGGCTCCGAAAGGAGCCCTCTGATCAGGGTCTTCACTGTTTGTCAAAATTCCAAACAAAGGCAAAAACAACCCTTAAAAGTCAGAAATGGACTTGACTAAAATGGAAACTGGAATTTTCCTTTTAAAGTTTTAGGGAGGAAATATTTAAAGCAGACGACGTCATGACAGTGAAAGGGTTAAACAGAAGGTCAAGTTGGTTACAAAAGATGCTATCTAGCAGTACAAATCGACTTATCTTGACCATCGCGCACTTATACAATGTATTGTTCAAAACTTTTTCCGCCATAATATCTACCGCCTTAGAAATGTCGTCTGGTCATTTTTATTATTTTGATATGTGTGCCTTTTAAAACGCATCCGAAAAATGCGTGTCAAATAGGATGAATTCTTTGCAACCAGTTTTTGATCTAGATTCAGAAGCCGCGAAACTGTATGGGATCTACAGCCAGCATCTATTTATAAACCCATTAAAGGTCATTTGGAAAAAAAATAGCGTGAAGAAATGCATAAAGCGGAGAATGTTGTTGTTTTTTGTTGTTTCTAATAAGGATGTATGTCGGTCAAGGCTAGAGAATACGCTATACTTTCCAAGTTGTAGTTATGACATATTAAGTATCCATAGCTAGTGTTGTATAGAAAATATCTTCCGGACAAATTCGTTCTATAATTGAGGTCAAAGGTCAAGGTCACAAAACCTGAAAATGTCACAATGCACCCTTCTTACCCAAGATATACTGTCCTTATTTGGTATCCCTATCTGGTGTGGTATAGAAAAAAGGACAAGGGGTACATGAATGGACCGACACAATAACGCTTTATTTTGTTGAGGGGCGGGGAGGGGAAAAGAGGGGAGATCAAAATTGGCATTGAGAGGGAAAAGGATATACACTTGGAGCAAGCTATGATGGGGATTTAAAACTCAAACTCAAAGTTATTTGTTCATGAGTAACAAAAAATAAAATTCTCACATGTGGCAAGAAGACTGCAGTAGTAATACGAGTGTAACTTGTCATGGAATTAGAGTAGTCATTTCTTACACCGTGAGAAATTAAGATTGTTTTTATTATTATCTAATCGTCCCCTGAAACCTTTAATGAGCAATTCCAGTTTCCTTTTAAGTCTAATCCATTTATGAATGTTTTGGGATGTAATAAATTTCAAAATGACGAAAATTCAAACCCTGATCTGAGGGTTCCTGCAGGTATCCTCTGATCTGGATCTACACTGTTTGCATAGGACACGTGTGTAAAGAAAAACTCAATCCCTTGAACTGCTGAATTATCGTTTGCTTAGGTCCTTTGATCAAGATCCAAACTATTTGACACTCGTGTCATTGTTTCTTAAGTCAAAATACGTGAACTTTTATGCCCCTATTCCACACCGACTACGAATCCCACGAATCGCTACGAATTGGAAAATGTTAGGATTCGTAGATGATTCGTGGAGTTCTTACCTGATTCGTAGTCGATTCTTGCAGTTCGTGAGCGGTCGGGGATTCGTGGCAAAAGTTTTGAGCTGTTCAAAGTTTTGGCCAAGACCTCCACGAATGGAACAATGGGTAGTTAATTCGTAACAGATTCGTAGTGCATTCGTAGGATTCGTAGCTGATTCGTAGGAGTCGTAACTGATTCGTAATCGGCTTTTTGGGCGTTCGTGGTATTCTTAACACATTCGTGGGATTCGTGAGTACTAGTTTGATACATTTCTCCTGTAGCCAGGAGTCTGAGAGTCAATGCCAGCTTCACTCCGGTTTATAGATTTGGTCTCACGTGAGTTTCCCTCCTCTGCATGGATGACTGGCCTATAATCCTGGCATTCTTACATAAAAAATTATATAGTTGGTAAAGGCATTGTCATCTTCCACACTAAGCTAATGTTCTAGCCTTCTAGCTGGAGTCAGCCACCGTCTAACACATCACCTTGTGGATCTTCTCCTTCTTCTTCGGGGTATCTTCTTGCTATTAGCATACAGCTAGCGTTCCAAGTCCTGTGCTACTGCTGCTCTATCTTAAACGTCCATTTCTGGACTGATGCCCGAGTTGAAACGGGAAATACAGCGCTCCCTCTCTACAACGACACCCACTGGGAGACAAAAATATGTGCGTTGTTCGGAGAGAGTCTTTATAGGGAGGGAAATTGGCTTACATTTGCAAACAGTTTGTATACAGATCCGACGCCGCATAAAGCTGCGTCTGATCTGGATTCGAGCTGTTTGTCACTCGTTATTAAGTTTTTTCCTTCAAAAACTCCATTATGTAACTTTGAGAAAAACAGCAGACGACATTTCAAAGCAGACGACATTGCAGCCGTGAATAGGTTTGGCATTGTTTTTGGGAATAGCGGCAAGCGTAGTTGTATGGCGGGAACCGTTATCGGGAGGGTCGTTGTAGGAAGGGAACACTGTATTGTGTAACTTTGAGAAAAGCAGCAGACAGCAAATTTAAGCAAACAAATTTAAGCAAACAATATAGCAAGCGTGAAATGGTTGGATATTTGTTTTGGGTTGGAAAACAACGGCAAGTGTTGTTGTAAGGAGGGAATCGTTGTTGGGAGTGCCGTTGTAGGGTGGGAACACTACATACCTTCAAGAATCCCACGAACCGTCAAGAATCAAACTTCATTCGTACCTGATTCGTAGATGCATTCGGCATATTCGTAACTGATTCTTAGCGTTCGTGCAGTAGTCGTAGTGGATTCTTGCAATTCGTACTGAATTCTTGACAGTATTCGTAAGATTCGAGCCGAATCCCACGAATAGTCTTAACTCGTTCGTAGCCGATTCGTAGCCGATTCGTAGAGGGCCACGAATTGGATAGAAAGAAATGCCGAATTCCACGAATCCCTACGAATCACAGCATCTATCAATTCGTGGGATTCGTGGGATTCGTAGTCGGTGTGGAATAGGGGCATTACCTGGCCACTTGGAGCTGTTATCTTTACCAAGGGAGATAATTTTTCATGTCTTGTTATATGCACATCCGATTTCTAGTTGCCCCTTTCCTCCCTCATTATTTTTTTTTTATTATTATTGTTTTATTTATTATCATCACCAGCAGCAGCATGTATCATCACCATCATTATTATTTCCATGACAACTATTTCTATTCGTAGCAGTTTGCAAGAAAAATATACTACTCAAAGTTTGCTAAGGGTCTAAGGTATAACCTCCAAAGGAACCGATTCGTCGCCCCTATCTCACTTTATAACTTTCCACAAATTTGCTCTATTTCAACAAAATTTTCAAGAGGTGTAGCTAGAGATCCATTCTACTGGTTCTTATGTGACTTACACATGTTAATGTCATATGCATGTGGATTGGTAAAACAGATAAAATATCACTTTTTCACAGAAAACTGCAAAAGTTACAAATTGTGTTTTTGAGTTTGATGAGCATGCTTTACAATTCAGAAAAAGGTACAATTGAACAATTAAAAGGAAAATCTTTTTATTCAACGAAAAACACCTCTAAGAATATTAAAATGTCTACAGACTTCAATGGATTTTACAAATTTGATGAAATCTCAGAAATTTTACATTTTGATAAATTCCTCGGGTTTCGCATATACAGAACCTGAAGAAGAATAAAGAATATCACAATATGTAAAGTGAACCCTTGGCACACATATCTCTAAATATGGAAGGAATCGAACAAAAATAATGGAAGTTATGCTGTAAGAAAGTGATAGGGTCAATGCATTGGAACCTATGAAGATATATACCCTTGACCCGTAGCAAATTTTGAATAGTGTATGACATGATCATCATTTTTGTTACCATGACAACTATTCCTACCAGTAGTGGTTTGCAAGAAAAATATGACGACACACAACGGACATAGGACGATTACACTAAAATAATAACAATATTAATCAAGTCTTTATTTAACGAGGGAACACAATTGGTAATAACCAATCTTCCATGAGGCCCTCAATACATATTATATACAAAGAACATATGCTAAAACAGATTGAAATAAGTATAATGTATTATTATACTCCTATTCCTGCTAATACCGGATTTGAAAACAAATAGTGACGACCCGGATCAGACAACTCCCACAGGAGCTAAAATAGCATGTAGCACACATTGGCAATGGCACTTCGTGACAACCTTAAATACTCGTATACGACCGGAATTGCATATTTTAGAAGCAGGCGGTATTTTTGAGTAAATGATATTTTGATGCAGTCGAATATCGGGTTTGTAAAGAAATACACTCACGGCTGTAATCCATTTATGTGTGTCAAATAAGCCTTTTATACGATGAAACCCCGCTATTTCAATTGAGAAATGCTTTTCGGTTTAACGCAAACAAAACGCACTGCAACAAAAATGTAGAAAACAACAGCTGTTTAAAATTTCAAACTATTTATTTCAATCAGAGTAGCAAATAGTTTGGAACCTGGTTACCCGGCGTCTGATCAGGCTCCAAACTGTTTGCAATTTAATTAATAGTTTTAGCATAAACGTGTTTATTGGGAAAGAAAAACATGTTCTCCACTGTACATGTACCACCACTTAATATAAAGTTTATTTTCGATGTTAAAAGAAGGCGGTTGCTTATGGCAATATACTTAAAGCAACAGGAAATCGACACAGATACCTCTTGAATCTCAATGTGCTTTCTACTTTAAATTCATCTTGCGTTAAGCGGTCGCCTGTTTTTAGTTCACTATCAAATGGTGCTCATACTGCAGGGGTCTTACTCTATCAAAAGTACGACTTACTACTGTGGAGAAACGTTATTCTTTCCCGTTTAAACGCAAACGAAACGCAAACGCACTGCAATAAAATGAAGAAAATGACAACTTTTGGACAATTCTGAAAGTTGATCTTAACCTGGATAGTAAACAGTTTGGAGCCTGATCAGACGCCGGGTTACCCGGCGTCTGATCTGGTTCCAAACTGTTTGCATAGAAAATTATATATTTAGCGTAAACGCGTTTATTAGGAGAGAATAACTTTCTCTCCACTGTAGTAGGCCAAAGGATGCGCCATGACAAGAATATGGTAATATCCGTAACGTGTTAGGAGTTACATATAGAAATATCTTATATAAGGTATGGTGCAAGATAAACCTGTCTTGTATATTAAAAATAAAACGTTTTACCATTTAACTGTCATTCTGATGTCATAACCCGTTCGAACAGAGTCACTGCCATTATATCGTCTGCTTAGATTTTTCGTCTGCTTTTAATTTTAAAATTTGGAGTTTTGTGTGATTTTTACTACCCAAAAAAATGATATGAGTGTCAGTTTTTGATCCTGAACAGACGCGATCGAAATTGTTTACAAATGTTAGTGTGGTCGGTCTGGGCAGTGGAAATGTTAACTCTTACGGTGCCACGTTTTATCGTCTACTTTAACCATATCTCCCGCCAAATTATAGTCTACATTCTATATTGTCAAGTCAGATTTAGAGCTTTTTTATTTTGAAAGAAGAAATGTAAATACGAGTGTCAAAGAGTTTGGATCCTGATCAGACGCCGCGTTACGCGTTTACAAAGTCGCCTTTTGACGCCAATGGCACATGAAAAAGTTAAGGCGGCAGCTAATGCAAATTATTTTTTTCAATCATTATGCAATACATGTAGCCTGTCATGTTAATAGAAATGCATATTTTTCAATAAGTAGAAGTAACCTTTCAGATATTAACTTGTAATAAGTGAGTTTTTATACTGAGCGAGCCAAGAATCGTTTAACCCATTGCCCCATAGATTATTTATAAACATCTATATTCTAGTTTTAAATAAAGATGACCACTTAAAGCAGGTTGAAAGTAAATCAGAATGTGCCTGAATGCACATTCTGCTTTACTTTCAGCCTGCTTTAAGCTGCCATCTTCTAGAATATAAAAATATATCTCATTGTACATATTCATGACGTATAAAGTTGGACTATTTTCTACAGTGAAGGAATAAATCAAAGGCGTAAAAGGGGTAAAGGGTTCAAACGTGAAAGAATATAACATATGCACTGTAAGGAACAAAAACCTCTTAAATGACGCCTTTACCCTCATTCTAAACACAGTAGGAGGAAATATTGCACCGCTGTTGAAGAGAAACAGTGGAGAAAACGTTATTCGTTCCCAATAAATGCGTTTACGCTAAAACTATTATTTCCAATGCAGACAGTTTGGAGCCAGATCAGACGCCGGGTAACCCGGCGTCTGATCAGGCTCCAAACTGATTGCCACTCAGATTTACATGACTAGTCAGAATTGTTGTATTTTTCTTCGTTTTATTGTGATGCGTTTGCGTTTCGTTTGCGTTTAAACGGGAAAGAATAACGTTTTCTCCACTGTATACTATTACAAAGTGAAAACATCTCATCTTCAAAAACGTTTTCCACCCGAATGCTCACATGCTGTGAACTTTTACTTCTGTTTTGCTTAAAATCGGTTGCAATTAAGGTCCTGCGCTGTACCTTGTAGATATAAATCACATTGTTTTGTAAAAAATTAAAATGTGAATTATTATTATGATTCATAACATTCTAACATTCCAGCTTATAGTTAACAAACTGCTAAAATCTGAAGTTTTACATGTAGTCATGCTACAGTAGAGAAGACGTTGTTCTTTCCCGTTTAAAGGAAGCGCAAATGCATTGCAATAAAATGTAGAAAATGACAACGTCTTCCAAATATTGATGACGGGTTTATCGGCGTCTGATATGGTTCAGATTTGTTTGCAATGGAAATAAATGTTTTAGCATAAGCGCGTTTATTGAGAAAGAATAACGTTTTCTCCCCCTGTAAATGTGTCGTGACTTGCAGTTTGAAAACAGCTTGAAATGCGAAATATCCCAGTGTCCGCGTTACGCGGCGTCTCATCATGGTATGCACACTGTTTTCCAGTGTGCTTAATTAAATGAGATAGTTACACTTTCAGCCAAGACATAACCATGTATATGTATGTAATATTATGCTCGCATCTATAGTTCAAACTGTCATGCTACAGTGAAGAAGGCGTTATTCTTTCCAGTTTAAACGAAACGAAACGAAACGAAACACAAGTGCATTCATATAAAATGTAGAAAACGACTGCTTTTGCAAAACGTTGGCGATTTTATTGTTACATGTATGATGATAAATATAAATAATTTTTTTGTTTTTTTTTGTTATTATAATAATTATTATTTTGTTGGAGTAGCAAACAGTTTGGAGCCTAATCAGACACCGGGTGATCCGGTGTCTGGCCTGGTTCCAAACTTTTTACAATGGAAATAATTGTTTTCGCACAAACGCGGTTTCTGGGAAAGAATAACGTCTTCTTCACTGTAACCCGTACTTGCGCAGCCTTGTTCAGTGAAACGCTGTTGGAGCACAGATTTTCCACCTGTTTTATCCAAGTCTTAACCCTTTCAACCCTACAACCCTCTGTAGAGATTACTGATTACAAATGCAAACAGTGTACACCCAGATCAGAGGGCTCCTATAGGAGCCCTCTGATCAGGGTCTGCACTGTTTGATAGTTTCATTGGTTTCTGTTGTCACACCAAACAATGCAACGGTAGAGTGGTTCAAAAACATGTACTAGAAGAGTACAAATGATTATAAATACCCACAAAAGAAATTTAGGGTTGAAAGGGTTAACCAACGCCAACGCAAATAGCAAGACCTACAGTAATGCTAATGAACAGAACAGAATAGAGCATATCTTACTTGGCTTATTAACACATACATTATCTAATTTGGTCAATTATATACACTAAATTATATGCACAACAGTCACGTAAGCTATGACAGGAGCAAACAGGTAGGCATGCAGCGTCTTCGTGTCGCTTTTTATAATTTATCTATAATTAATATACTTATAAGTATATTAACTTGAGGTAAACTTGACTAATTACAGCAAGGGTGACTGCATAAAGCGTCCCTGTTCTTCGAATAGGCGAGCTAAATACAGAGAAAATGGATTATACTTAAACTCCATCCCTACTGCATGCACTATTTAACAGAAGAAGGCGTATTTTCGGTATTAATCAATCCATTTTTGCCCATTTGTAGGGGAAATATCAATTTTGAATTTAGAAAGATTATTAAAGGAATGGTGAGTCTTAGTCTAGTGATAAAGCTATTAAAACAAGATGTTTGTGAAAACCTATGCCCCCGATGTCACCATGCCATCTAAATACCATTGACCTTTGTCTAACATGAACTAAGTTGAAAGTCCTCTCAAGAGCTTCTTGATTTGAGTACACATGTTATGGCTAAAACTGATTTCAGCATAATTGACCTCTAAATGGCCATGCCTTTTTCCAGACATAACCAAAGTTATAATGAGCTCACGGAATTTTTTAGTTTAGTACACCTGCAAAATATATAATCTCTGTCACATTAAGTTTCAAACGTATGATCAAGGTCAAATTCTGCCTATTTGACTATTAAATGACCTTGACCTTTGAATGACATGAACCAAGTTCTATTGGGCTCAATGGCTTCTTTAGTTTTGGTATGCATGCCAAATATGACAATCTCCATAAAAACAAAGATTTAAAACAACTCGTCCAAAAACGTTTAACCTGGTGATTTTGGTGAAAAAGTCAAGTCCAAATCATGTCAAAACTTGAAAAATATTAAAATCATTTTCAAGTTTAAACTTCACAGCATCAATACTTGACTCCCAAAAGACCATCATACAAATGTATAGCATCCCAAAACAAATATAAAGCTTTAAAACAACCCGTCCAAACAACTTAAACTGGTGATTAGTGGCCACAAAACTAAGTCCAATACATGTTAAAAATTAAATAAAACAAACACTTTCTAAATAAAACACAGATAGGAAACGTAATATACAAGTATATCCTAATGGACGGACAGTATGAAAAAGGGCTGAATTTTAAATAGAAATCACCCAAAGGAGATTTCTGCATTTAGTTTAACCTGCTTTCAGCAACCATCATTTTTAAATCATGACAAAATATTTTAGGGAAAGGGTTAAGCAAAGCTCCTGCAGTTTTTATAAACTTTGTGTGACCGCGCATATCAGATCATCTACAAAGATTAAACCTACATAATTATATAGAGTACAAGTATTGATAGATCTACATGTACAGCGTATAATGTGAACTTAACAAAAACACGAATCAACACATTTTGGAAAACGACAGTTATTTTTATACACTACGATTTATCTTTTACTTAATTTGAATAGCAAACAGTTTGGAGCCTGATCAGACGCCGGATTATCCCTTTGCAGTGGGAATAACATTAGACGCGTTTATTTGGAAATAATAACCTTTTCTCCACTGTATCTTGGGAATACTGAATTTGTTTCCGTATAAACGTAACGAAATGTCAACGCAAAACCACACAGTATAGAATACGACAAAGTTTATTGATTCTATACACATGTACAATGAAGAAAACTTACTCATAACGTAGTCCACGGAACAGTCTGATTTGTCTCATTATATCAGAATTTCGTAATATCCTGTCCATTTTACTACACGATGATTAGAGATTGGGTAAACACTTTGTTAACTCCAAGACTTTTTGCTCCAAATTATATTAATCGTGTATGCATATGCCAACGTATTTTCTAAATATTAAGACATATAATTCTGCCTTTTTTTTCATACCAAGTCTTGATAAATAGTATTGAAGACCTTTTCAGCCAGTTTGGATCCAAATATTTGCTATTCCTGATCAAATCCCAATATATTTGTCACCTGGGCACGGTTTCCTTTTAACCCATTAACCCATAAATACGCCTTTTTACACCTCTAATTTATCCCTCCACTGAAGAATATATTTCCAATTTATACAGTTAGGAATATTTAACATTAGAGATAATTTCTATATGCTAGCAGCTTGTAGCTTAAAGCAAGCTGAAAGTAATGCAGAATGCGCCTAAAGGCGCATTCTGCTTTACTTTCAACCTGTTTTAAGTGGTCACCTTTCTTCAAAATTAGAAACAGGCTATGGGGTAATGGGTTAAAAAGCGCTATTATTAGAACAGTTGTACATTTGTTCTTACAAACTTATTGTGTTTAAAAAGAGTATCTATAGAGGTAATATATGACAGGAAATTATACAAAATGCTACGTTTATAAACTTATAGATTTGGTATACTGTATAGATATGGCGTGACAGTCAATGTTCTTTGGCCTTTTTGGCGTTGTTTCTAAGAAGAATTTACGTCCGCCCAAAGCCATACATAATATACGTATATGATGCTAACCTACAAGTGTTTGTTGGTAAGAAAAATTCGGTATTCAGTACGTATAGTTTGGATCCATTTAGATGCCTGCTAACGCTTAACTGGATCCATAATGTTGAACACTTATCTTACGTTTCTGCATGAATTTCGTATGCATTACATTTTGTCATAAACTGTTTTTGTTCAAATTTATTAAGCGTTCATTAAAATGACCGGAGCAACGTGAATTCTTTGACCCCGTGGAAAAATGAAATTGTCAACTTTGCAAATAGACCCGAGGTCGATTATCAAAAGATTATCTAAATGATATGAAGGCAAATGAAGAAAATAATATGTTATTGATTTAATACAAAAAAATCTTGTAAATATAAATTGCGCATCTCGCCAAAAGCAGGCTCACCGCATAATGACCGAGGTACAAATCAGCTTAGGCACTGCTTGCGATGACATTGATAAGCTTCAAGGCAATGTTCACCTTCATCATGTAATAATAATCTTTAAAGTTGTTGTCTGCAAAATTAAAAATATGCACCTATATGCCCCCGCTGGCATCTTTGACAATACATTCTAAACAATCTTAACCCTTTCACTCTCAATGACGCCAAAAAGCGCGTTTGCAAACAGTTTGGATACTGATCAGACGCCGCGTGACGCGGCGTCTGATCAGGATCTAAACTGTTTGACACTCGTATCGATATGTTTTAAGTCATACTACATTGAATCTTAATTTGAAACGATCTTGCAAACAACAAAATTGAAGCAGACGACAATGAAACGGTAAAAGGGTAAAAATCTCACGATTACTTTGGTAGCCAAAGAGTTAAGTCCAAATTAGGTCGATGTCAAATTGAAGCTGGCAGTACTGAACCTTATTAAATTAACAATTTTTGCAATTCGATGGCAATTCGATGGCAATTCGATGGCGATTCGCTTGCGATTCGATTAACGCGATTAATTATAGGCGATTCGATTCGCTTTGCGCTTCTATAATTTGCCAAAATCTGATTGGTTGAGAGAATTAGTTTCGTTTAATCTGATAAGCGATAGCTATTATACAGTATACCGCTAAATCACATTGTTTAAGCCGCCATTTTTTTTCTCTATCGGACCACGCACAAAAATACATAAACTTATTCTGTTTTCAGATGATAATCATATAATAATTTAATTGAATGATTAAAAAATCAGGAGTATAGATTTCTAGACTAGCAATTTTTAACAGGTTCAATATAGAAAAAGAATCTGATACAATTGAGAGTTGTGCCGCTGACACTGGTACAAATCGGAACTCGAATATGTACCGGTATAAATCGTACAAAGCTTCAAACTATGGATATAGATATGGTAGTGACTAGGGGTACGTGACCGTACCTCTAATATTTGAAATTAGCGGTACGGTCACGTACCCCTAGCGAGCCCTGTGAGGGTTGACTAGGGGTACGTGAGTCATTTAAACTATGTAGCACCATATTAATTTGCCTGCAGATACGTTTTATTGATGCTAATATTAATTATCTCTCATTTCTACCTTATCTTGTGGATATTTAATGGAGAAAAACAAAGAAACTTCGACAAATATTCCCCACCCAACTTGTTCTCACCGGCAGCGATGAGAATAGATGTATTCCGCATACATGTATTGGGTTAATTATCGTCAGATACGCCCGATATCTGAAAATCCGTGACCAATGTTAAGTTTTTTTCTTAAAATTTTGATTCAATGGAAACTTAATTAATACAATAAGCTTGTAAGAAACTACTGATGATGTGCCTTCCTAACTTAGCTGTGAATATAAAGTGGTAGATCTGAGAAAATAAAAAATATCGAAGCTTCGGCTCCAATCAAGTATCGAAACATGTAAGTTTGCCGGTACCCAAGTTTGCTAGTTAATGACCTACACAAATCAACTCGTAAAACACGTTTGATAACTGATCGCAATTAAACAGTGCATTTATTCTAAACAAGGCTGGTATTGGATATTTATACATGTTTGTAAAAATGTGTGAACGTTCTTTATTCATAGGTATAATTTTCGCTGCCGTGAAAAAAATGCCGATTGGAAATTATTTTTGGATTAATTTTTTTTTGCTTTTCTGCGTTAAACAGTCAGAATAGAAGGTTGAACTGAGATATTATTAACATTAGCATCGCTATTAACGTATCTGCAGACACAATAAAGTGTTGTTATACAGTGTTATGGACTCACGTACCCCTAGTCAACCCTCACAGGGCTCGCTAGGGGTACGTGACCGTACCGCTAATTTCAAATATTAGAGGTACGGTCACGTACCCCTAGTCACTACCTATAGATATACAAACAACTTAAATATCAAGTCTACAATATGTCATATAATACTGAACAAAGTTTAGCATATGGTGAAAGAAGATTTACCCTAAAAAATGAAATATAGTAACAGCAGAAAATTCCCTTAAAGATGGTAGGCCGATTCTCGATAAAAATGCATTTAATGATTTATTTGTTAACCGATAACTTATTTGACACAAAATAACACTTTTTCTGAAGGAAATATATAGAAACAGCATATCTATTCCAAGATGGTAGGCTGAATCTCTATAAAAATGCAATAATCGCAATTTACATTGCAAAAAAAGCTCTATTTTCTGCTCAAATAGGTTTAAAACAAAAGCTGACAGACTTGAATATTATCAGGAACATAGATTAGATCTATAATCTACGTTCCTTCATTTGCATTACATGATTTTAATAAATAGTCAAGCAGCAAAATATGTCGACATTCAGCTTCTTCGGTCGGAGTAAACATGGAGAAAGGACAAAAAAAACAATTTGTCCTTTCTCCATGGAGTATATTAGCTTTCGCAGGAGCGAAATTTATTTCGAACGCTTTTTTTAACACCGAAAAGTTAACCGATCAATTATTTTGATACATAATACCACTTTTCTGAAGGAAATATATAGAAACAGCAGATAATTATTCCAAGATGGTAGGCGTTATCTCTATAAAAATGCAATTATTGGCAAATTAAATAGCCAAATCAGCTCTATTTTCTGCTCAAATAGGTTTAAAACAAAAGCTGACAGACTTGAATATTATGATAAACATGCATTAGCATTACATGATATTAAAAAATAGTCAAGCGGCAAATTATGTCGACATTCAGCTTCTTCGGTCTGAGTAAATTAGCTTTCGCAGGAGCGAAATTTATTTCGAACGCTTTTGTAAACACCGAAAAGTTAACCGATCAATTATTTTGATACATAATACCACTTTTCTGAAGGAAATATATAGAAACAGCAGATAATTATTCCAAGATGGTAGGCGTTATCTCTATAAAAATGCAATTATTGGCAAATTAAATAGCCAAATCAGCTCTATTTTCTGCTCAAATAGGTTTAAAACAAAAGCTGACAGACTTGAATATTATGATAAACATGCATTAGCATTACATGATTTTAAAAAATAGTCAAGCGGCAAATTATGTCGACATTTAGCTTCTTCGGTCAGAATAAATTAGCTTTCGCAGAAGCAAAATTTATTTCGAACGCTTTTTTATAAACCGAAAAGTTAACCGATTAATTATTTTGATACATAATAACACTTTTCTGAAGGAAATATATAGCAACAGCAGATAATTATTCCAAGATGGTAGGCGTAATCTCTAAAAAAATGCAATTACATGTATTGGCAAATTAAATAGCCAAATCAGCTCAATTTTCTGCTCAAATAGGTTTAAAACAAAAGCTGACACAGTGACAGACTTGAATATTATGGAATACATGAATTAGCATTACATGATTTTAAAAAATAGTCAAGCAGCAAAATATGTCGACATTCAGCTTCTTCGGTCGGAGTAAATTAGCTATCGCAGAAGCAAAATTTATTTCGAACGCTTTTTTATAAACCGAAAAGTTAACCAATCAATTATTTTCATACATAATAACACTTTTCTGTAGGAAATATATATAGAAACAGCAGATAATTATTCCAAGATGGTAGGCTGAATCTCTATAAAAATGCAATAATCGCAATTTACATTGCAAAAAAAAGCTCTATTTTCTGCTCAAATAGGTTTAAAACAAAAGCTGACAGACTTGAATATTATCAGGAACGTAGATTAGATCTATAATCTACGTTCATGCATTTGCATTACATGATTTTAAAAAATAGTCAAGCAGCAAAATATGTCGACATTCAGCTTCTTCGGTCGGAGTAAATTAGCTTTCGCAGGAGCGAAATTTATTTCGAACGCTTTTTTAAACACCGAAAAGTAAACCTATCAATTATTTTGATACATAATACCACTTTTCTGAAGGAAATATATAGAAACAGCAGATAATTATTCCAAGATGGTAGGCGTTATCTCTATAAAAATGCAATTATTGGCAAATTAAATAGCCAAATCAGCTCAATTTTCTGCTCAAATAGGTTTAAAAAAAAGCTGACAGACTTGAATATTATGATAAACATGCATTAACATTACATGATTTTAAAAAATAGTCAAGCGGCAAAATATGTCGACATTCAGCTTCTTCGGTCGGAGTAAATTAGCTTTCACAGAAGCGAAATTTATTTCGAACGCTTTTTTATAAACCGAAAAGTTAACCGATCAATTATTTTGATACATAATAACACTTTTCTGAAGGAAATATATAGCAACAGCAGATAAATATTCCAAGATGGTAGGCGTAATCTCTATAAAAATGCAATTATTGGCAAATTAAATAGCCAAATCAGCTCAATTTTCTGCTCAAATAGGTTTAAAACAAAAGCTGACACAGTGACAGACTTGAATATTATGGAATACATGAATTAGCATTACATGATTTTAAAAAATAGTCAAGCGGCAAAATATGTCGACATTCAGCTTCTTCGGTCGGAGTAAATTAGCTTTCGCAGGAGCGAAATTTATTTCGAACGCTTTTTTAAACACCGAAAAGTTAACCGATCAATTATTTTGATACATAATACCACTTTTCTGAAGGAAATATATAGAAACAGCAGATAATTATTCCAAGATGGTAGGCGTTATCTCTATAAAAATGCAATTATTGGCAAATTAAATAGCCAAATCAGCTCAATTATCTGCTCAAATAGGTTTAAAACAAAAGCTGACAGACTTGAATATTATGATAAACATGCATTATCATAACATGATTTTAAAAAATAGTCAAGCGGCAAAATATGTCGACATTCAGCTTCTTCGGTCGGAGTAAATTAGCTTTCGCAGAAGCGAAATTTATTTCGAACGCTTTTTTATAAACCGAAAAGTTAACCGATCAATTATTTTGATACATAATAACACTTTTCTGAAGGAAATATATAGCAACAGCAGATAATTATTCAAAGATGGTAGGCGTAATCTCTATAAAAATGCAATTATTGGCAAATTAAATAGCCAAATCAGCTCAATTTTCTGCTCAAATAGGTTTAAAACAAAAGCTGACACAGTGACAGACTTGAATATTATGGAATACATGAATTAGCATTACATGATTTTAAAAAATAGTCAAGCGGCAAAATATGTCGACATTGAGCTTCTTCGGTCGGAGTAAATTAGCTATCGCAGAAGCAAAATTTATTTCGAACGCTTTTTTATAAACCGAAAAGTTAACTGTTCAATTATTTTCATACATAATAACACTTTTCTGAAGGAAATATATATAGAAACAGCAGATAATTATTCCAAGATGGTAGGCGTAATCTCTATAAAAATGCAATTATTGTCAATTTACATTGCAAAAAAAGCTCTATTTTCTGCTCAAATAGGTTTAAAACAAAAGCTGACAGACTTGAATATGATCAGGAACATAGATTAGATCTATAATCTACGTTCCTGCATTTGCATTACATGATTTTAAAAAATAGTTAAGCAGCAAAATATGTCGATATTCAGCTTCTTCGGTCGGAGTAAATTAGTTTTCGCAGGAGCGAAATTTATTTCGAACGCTTTTTTAAACACCGAAAAGTTAACCGATCAATTATTTCGATACATAATAACACTTTTCTGAAGGAAATATATATAGAAACAGCAGATAATTATTCCAAGATGGCAGGCGTAATCTCTATAAAAATGCAATTATTGTCAATTTACATTGCAAAAAAAGCTCTATTTTCTGCTCAAATAGGTTTAAAACAAAAGCTGACAGACTTGAATATGATCAGGAACATAGATTAGATCTATAATCAACGTTCCTGCATTTGCATTACATGATTTTAAAAAATAGTCAAGCAGCAACATATGTCGATATTCAGCTTCTTCGGTCGGAGTAAATTAGTTTTCGCAGTAGCGAAATTTATTTCGAACGCTTTTTTAAACACCGAAAAGTTAACCGATCAATTATTTTGATACATAATAACACTTTTCTGAAGGAAATATATGGAAACAGCAGATAATTATTCCAAGATGGTAGGCGTTATCTCTATAAAAATGCAATTATTGACAAATTAAATAGCCAAATCAGCTCTATTTTCTGCTCAAATAGGCTTAAAACAAAAGCTGACAGACTTGAATATTATGATAAACATGCATTAGCATTACATGATTTTAAAAAATAGTCAAGCGGCAAAATATGTCGACATTCAGCTTCTTCGGTCGGAATAAATTAGCTTTCGCAGAAGCGAAATTTATTTCGAACGCTTTTTTAAACACCGAAAAGTTAACCGATCAATTATTTTGATACAGAATAACACTTTTCTGAAGGAAATATATAGCAACAGCAGATAATTATTCAAAGATGGTAGGCGTAATCTCTATAAAAATGCAATTATTGGCAAATTAAATAGCCAAATCAGCTCAATTTTCTGCTCAAATAGGTTTAAAACAAAAGCTGACACAGTGACAGACTTGAATATTATGGAATACATGAATTAGCATTACATGATTTTAAAAAATAGTCAAGCAGCAAAATATGTCGACATTCAGCTTCTTCGGTCGGAGTAAATTAGCTATCGCAGAAGCAAAATTTATTTCGAACGCTTTTTTATAAACCGAAAAGTTAACTGTTCAATTATTTTCATACATAATAACACTTTTCTGTAGGAAATATATATAGAAACAGCAGATAATTATTCCAAGATGGTAGGCGTAATCTCTATAAAAATGCAATTATTGGCAAATTAGACAGCCAAATCAGCTCAATTTTCTGCTCAAATAGGTTTAAAACAAAAGCTGACACAGTGACAGACTTGAATATTATGGAATAAATGAATAAGCATTACATGATTTTAAAAAATAGTCAAGCGGCAAAATATGTCGACATTCAGCTTCTTCGGTCGGAGTAAATTAGCTTTCGCAGAAGCAAAATTTATTTCGAACGCTTTTTTATAAACCGAAAAGTTAACCGATCAATTATTTTGATACATTATAACACTTTTCTGAAGGAAATATATAGCAACAGCAGATAATTATTCCAAGATGGTAGGCGTAATCTCTATAAAAATGCAATTATTGGCAAATTAAATAGCCAAATCAGCTCAATTTTCTGCTCAAATAGGTTTAAAACAAAAGCTGACACAGTGACAGACTTGAATATTATGGAATACATGAATTAGCATTACATGATTTTAAAAAATAGTCAAGCGGCAAAATATGTCGACATTCAGCTTCTTCGGTCAGAATAAATTAGCTTTCGCAGAAGCAAAATTTATTTCGAACGCTTTTTTATAAACCGAAAAGTTAACCGATCAATTATATTGATACATAATAACACTTTTCTGAAGGAAATATATTGAAACAGCAGATAATTATTCCAAGATGGTAGGCGTAACCTCTATAAAAATGCCATTATTGGCAAATTTAAAAGCCAAATCAGCTCTATTTTCTGCTCAAATAAGTTTAAAACAAAAGCTGACAGACTTGAATATGATGGAATACATGCATTAGCATTACATGATTTTAAAAAATAGTCAAGCGGCAAAATATGTCGGCATTCAGCTTCTTCGGTCGGAGTAAATTAGCTATCGCAGAAGCGAAATTTATTTCGAACGCTTTTTTATAAACCGAAAAGTTAACCAATCAATTATTTTGATACATAATAAAACTTTTCTGAAGGAAATATATAGAAGCAGCAGATATATTCCAAGATGGTAGAATGAATCTATATAAAAAAAGAAGTTGTTGGCAATTTATAGTCTAATTGGCTTTATTTTCTGCTAAAATAGGTTGGAAACAAAAGCTGACAGTGGAAGTAGTGACAGTTGTTGTAGTGGTAGCAGCAGCAATGGTAGTAGCGAAGATGGTTGTGGTAGTAGTAGTGAAAGTAGTAGTTTTAGTAGTAGTACTAGTAGTAGTTGTTGTTGTAGAAGCAGTAGTTGTAGTAATTGTTGTTGTAGTAGTAGTAGAAGTAGTAGTAGTAGTAGTAGTAGTAGTGGTAGTAGTTGTAGAAGAAATCAGCAGTCATATCAGTAGCAGTAGTACTAAGTAGCAGCATTCTTAATAGTAGCATTCATAGTAGTGGTAGTAGTAGTTATCGTTGTGGTTGTAGTTATTTTATCAGAAATTTGAGAATATATTTGTCGTGTAGGTGGTGGTAGTAGTTGTAGTAGCATTACTAGTAGTATCATTAGAAAAAGTAGTAGTAGTAGTAGTAGTAGTAGTAGTATCAGTAGTAGTAGTAGTAGTAATAGTAGTAATAATAGAAATAGTAGTAGTAATAGTTGTAGTTGTAAGTTTATTTCAACAGCACATGGCACAGTCTTTTAAGTTATAATCGTGCAGATCGACTCCTGACTAAGGTTTTTAGACAGTGTGGATCCTTGATTACGTACTTTTCATCTGATCAGGATTTTGCAAACAGCAAGAAATAACTGATATACCGATACATTAGAATGTTTGTAGTTTCCTTTACATGGCTTTTATTCTTTGAAACCAACCAAATCCAAGTGGGCCAATGTGATTAAAACTATTTGTGTATTGTGACAAAGAAAATGATTTTTTTTAATTCGTGGTTCTATGCAAAATTCACTAAATTCGGAGGATTTACATCCGCTTATGACTGCACTAATTGGTGACTCCATTTAAGTCGTATTTGGGTATGTGTAATAAACATTCAATCCGGAATGTCAACTCAGACCACCAGACACAGCGGGCGACAGTGTCTGTTTAAGGTTTTATGACCGTTTAAAGAACACTCTTCTGATTGCAGTATAAAACGTACATTGCTAAAAATTCCTTATTACAATAGAAGAGAATGGATGAATCCACTTTTCATTCAAAGAGTGCTGTTCTATGTTTTATATATTTGTTTTAGATTGATAGAAAATGCTGTTAGAAAACAGTGTAGACTCAGACCAGACGCGGCATTATACTGCATAATTATGATATGAGTCTGCACTGCTGGATTGTGTCCCATTTATTAAACGTTTGTACATCGTAATAATATGTCAAACAGTGATTGATCTGACCTGACGTAGAATCGTCATTACAACTTAAATTAACCCTAGCTGTGACCCATAGTGACGCGTAAAATTCAATGTATTTTGTACAGTGAACCTGTCAAGTTTACACTTATCATGTAGAAACACTATAGACCCAGAGCAGATGTCTCATAGAGGATCCGTGTGTTCAGAGTATTTTGTTTAATCTATTGTAAACTATTAATGTCATATTTAATTCGAAACTTGAATTGTTCACTTGAATTTTCAGGATTAATAAGCTATAATAAACTAGACGATGGATTTTACTACTACTTCTACTACTACATGTACTACATGTATTACTACTACTACTACTACTACTACTACTACTACTATTACTACTACTACATGTACTACTAATACAACTACTACAACAACTACTACTACTACTACTACTTCTACTACTACTACCACTACTACTACTACCACTACTTCTACTACTATAACTACTACTACGACCACCACCACTACTACTACTACGTCTTCCACTTCTACTACTTCAATAATAAAACTATTACTTATAACTATTTCTGTTACTACTGTTACTATAACCGCCTCCACTTTTTCCGCTACTGCTACTACCGTCTTCAAGATGATTTTGAAAAGTCGCATCATAGAGAATTCAGTCACATGATTTAAAGAGACTCGCAACTAGATTTAGCTTAAAAATAGTAATTTTTAAATATATATCGAACTCTTAGACGGGTAAGAATAAGTCTAGAACAAAAAATTCTGTTTAAAAATGCATTTCAATAATAAAAATATTTTGAGCTCTGGTGGGATTAGAACTCGGGACCCGGCGGGGACAGAGAGAGCAAAACACAACCCTTTAGCCCACTGGGCTATGCCGGACTTTACCCAAGGCGGTATCAATTTAACATATTTGTCTTCATAGCGCGGGAGAATACCTAAATAGGTTCGCGTTTATTTCTAACCCCGTGATCGATATATGTAACATTTTCTCTTCTGGGGAAATTTAAATGAATATATATATTACAATTTTGTAAGTTAGCACTCGGTCAATTATGTCTGTTGATGCTGATTGCATATTTTCGCTAATATCTTTCGTTAAATTTTATCGATTCCTTTTTTGTTACAACCGCTTCGGAAAAATCGCTTGAAACGATTTTTTAGCTTAATCGATTTTCAAAGCGCCCGATTCGATGGCAATTCGATGGCAATTCGATGGCAATTCGATGGCGATTATCAATTTAATTTAATAAGGTTCAGTACTGTAGATATGGGTGAAATTGTAACGTCCGTGGTCAAAATCAATGACGGTAATGTAAGTTAATCAACTGGTAATGGTCCCAGGCAACAACTGTATAAGTAGCAACGCATTGTAGCACATGTAAGTATTGTTGATGCTAGACGAAACGAAACAATAAACGCTGGTTAACCAAGAATATTCCATTTAAAACAGTCTAAGTCCAATTTAAGTAAAGGTCAATGTCAAATAGTGGTTTTGTGATATTGGTCGGTTCGAAATGGTTCAAGGCAACACCTACTTAAGTATCCAGGTAAGCGTTATTGGTGCTAGAGGACACCATAGAATCTGGTTAATCCCGTGCACATACATGTAGACAAATGGACACACGAACGGACAAAACATTCGCTATATATTTCCCGCGTCTTTGGATGCAAAGGGCATAAAAAGAGGTTTAAAATTCCAACCAATAAAATTTAAAATGTGCGTTTATTTGAAGATTCGGGTAGGATTGAGATAATATCAGCTGCTGCATAAGTGTCGTCTTCATTTGTTTATCAAAGTTTCATGTTGCATACCGTATGGCTGCAAACACATCCATGCGACACCGGATCAGACGTCACGTCACACATGTGCAGCGTTTGCATCTGGATCTTACTTCTTTACAAACGTCGTTGCCTTTCCGAAGTCTTACAGTCGGGAAAATGTTATTAATGAAAGTCAACGCAATAACAATGGAAACAAATGTAGAAAAAAAAATTTCTAGAAAGTTGACAATTAATTTTAATATGAAGGAAAAAAAAGTTACTCGGTGTATAATCTAGCTCCAAACTGTTTGCTGCATAGGCATATATCTACATGTTGAAGCAAAAACGCGATTACTGGGAATTAAAAACTACATCCCCGTTGTTCCGTCTTTGAACTTGTTTGGAGCCGCAAAAATATGTGTTTTGCAGACAACTGTTTATAAACAAACGCTGTTAACCCTTTACCTTATAGTAGCGCCTTTTAGCGCATTCCGTTTAATCCTCCGCGGAAGAAAATAATTCCAACTATACAGTCATGAATATGTATCAGAAGTAATATTTTCTTAATTCTAGTAGGTGGTAACTTAAAGCAGGCTGAAAGTAAAGCAGAATGCGCCTTAGGGCGCATTCTGCTTTACTTTCAACCTGCTTTAAGTAGTCACTTATTTTCAAAACTAGAAACAGGCTATTGGGTAAAGGGTTAATATAGGTTGGAGTTGTTTGTTGAGCGTGTGTGTTTATTTCAGTTGAGATAATTTACCCTAACAGAAAACTAATCGATCTACTTTTGTTTAAAAAAAATCTGATAGTCTGATAAGGGTGCAGACTTTTGGATTATTGCATCAAGTTTTCTTCCGTAAAATACTATTAAATTGTATAAATAATACAGAAGACAAAAATAAGCAGACGATAATATAACGGTGAAAGGGTGAATATAAATAGCCGCGATTGCAAGGAGTACATTATCGAAAAAATAACACAAATATCATCCCTGCAAAACCATCCGCCATCCTTTGAATGCGGGTAACTGGTACTTTAATATACATCTGCAAATAGTTTCAGGGTCCCATATGAGGGGGAGTACAATGTACATGTATTTCAAAGAATAAGTCTTCATTTCTGCATTAAACCATATGGTGTCACTACTCGCTAGAATTGTCTCTTCGAGACGATTCTAATGAGTAAAACACCATAGGAGTTGGTGCTGAAATGAGTGAGAAAATGTTGGATTTGCTTAGTTCACTCCCTCTTATCTGCAGCCCTGCTGCTTGGTTCCAGATCGGACACCAGCTAAGTTGACGACAAACCAGTGTAATAACTATTTATTATTATACTCTTTTTTCCATAAAATTTAAAGATAAGTTAGATAAATTCATAATTTTATCAGGCGACATATACAGCAGACGACAGATTAAATATGAAGCGTTTCAAAGATTTAGCGGAAGTCAAAAAAGCGCCACATTGAATGCTCATACGTTAAGATAACCAAGAATATAACGTAGTTATAAAAGAGATAAAAACAAACATTTCCAGGTAACTCGCTAATCGCAGAGGTATTTTGTCGTCTGCAAACTTTAACGTCTGCTACACTGGTTTATAAATAGAATTGTCTAAACTTTATTTTCAAAATAGGGTAAGAGGTATAAAACAGTTGGGAACCTGGTGAGTTACTCGGCATCTCATCTGTATCAAAACTTTTCGCAATATCTTTAGGGAATCACGTTGCTAATTAAGTGGCAAATATCAAGATAGAGACTAAACTTGAAATGATGCCAAAACATGCATGATTAACCCTTTACCCCATAGAAGCGACTTTTAGCGAATATGAGTTATTCCTCCGCTGAAGAAAATAGTTCCAATTTATCAGTCATGAATATATATTATAGGGAAAATGTTCTATATATTCTAGCACATGATAGCTTAAAGCAGGCTGAAAGTAAAGCAGAATGCGCCTTAAGCGCATTCTGCTTTACTTTCAACCTGCTTTAAGTAGTAACATATTTTTAATTCTAGAAATAGGCTATCAGGTAAAGGGTTAAGTGTGAAACCAAGATAATACTACATCTTTTCAGTGACCCGTTTTACCATATAAATGACAAGTGGGTGTTCAAAGCAGAATTACAGTAAAGCGGAAATAAATTAATTTACTTCTTTACAACCATACTGCATTAAACTGCCAATTTTTTTTTTTTTTTTTTAAAATAACAATGAATACAGTGAACTCTCTCTGAGCCGGGCACTTAAAACACGACTTTTTCAATCTCTAAATCAGATGGATATAGGTGGCAGCCTAATAACCCTTTCATGGTCAAATTATTCGGGAGATTTTTACCCCCTCACCGTTTATTGTCGCCTGCTCCAGTATTGTTGTCTGCAAGACACATTTCAAAATAAGATTTAACGTTGTATGCCTTAATAAATATCGATTAGAGTGTCAAACAATTTGAATCATGATCAGACGCCGCGTCACGCGGCGTCTGATCAGGATCCAAATTGTTTGCAAACGCGTTTTTAAGCTTCAGTGAGAGTGAAAATTAATGGTTAAAGGATAAAAGTATTACAGAAAGCTCTCTGTTGTCCTACATTTACATGTACAGTGGAGAATCTGTTATTCTTTCCCGTTTAAACGCAAACGTACGCAAACGCAAAGCACTAAAACGTAGAAAAGAACAACTTTTGAACAACTCTGATAATTCTTGTTTATCTTGGTGGCAAACAGTTTGGAGCCTGATCAGACGCCGGGTTACCCGGCGTCTGATCTGGCTCCAAACTGTTTGCACTGCAAATAATAGTTTTAGCGTAAACGCGTTTATTGGGAAAGAATAACAGATTCTCCACTGTAAGTAGTCACCTGTGTTTTGTGGTCTACGCTCTTGTTTAGAGAATGCCAGATATAGAGAGGGTTTACTGTGCTTATTTGAGGTGTTGTAATACTGTACTTTATATATCTTGTAGAATATCAACATTAACGTGGCTTGTTGCAAAATCAATTGATGCTCACATATAGAGCTAACGACTTGCACCTTAAAGCTGTTCTTGGCATATTGTATCACGCATTTTCTTAACCAATTTATTCCTAGCGTCCTATAAAAGGGACATAGGCAAACAGTGTAGACTCTGATCAGGCGCCGCATAATGCAGCGTCTGATTAGTGTCTTCACAGATTGCTGATAAAGATTTAAAGAAATGGACTAATCAAATATAATAAGCATGAAAGAATCAACTGGACATTCATGGGTTACCACCAATGACCGTAGTGAAGCATATAGATGTACGCACCATTTAGAAACACTTGACCTATGAACAGTGCACCTATCCTATGCAAACAGTGAAGAACAGAGTCTGCACTGATTCCCAATACTGTAATATATTGTTTAAACAATCCCAACAGGTCAAAAATATACTAGTTTAAATTGGAAACAGGAGTTGTCCATTTAAAGTTTCAGGGGTTAATGAGTAAAAACTGGCTATACATGTATAAACCATTTATGCCAAGTGGATACTTCCGTATTTATATATTGGATGAGTCCATTTATTATCTAAGAGATTACGGGCCTAAAAATTCCATTTTATTTTTTATAGAAATTTCTGTTAGCAAACAGTGTAGCCTCAGATCAGACACCGCATTAAGCGGCGTTTGATCTGAGTCTACACGGTTTGGGTTAATCTCTCGCAATAATATGATGTGTTTGAGAACCACTGTTGCTTCTACATCTACATCTACATGACTTTGATCCATGTCTTACATGACCAAAGTTTTAATAAGCTGAAGAGCTTCTTGGATGGAGTACACATGACATGTATGAAGTCTCAATCGAAATCCAAAGTTATGGACGACTGAAGGTCGAAAAGACAGACAGACAAACACACAAACAAACATGCCGACAGACAGACAGACAGACCAAAACCAATCTCAGATCTCACCAAGGGCATAAAAAGACCGGTTCATGAAATGACCAACAAATTCTTGGGCTTGGAATTTATCTTTTAATTGTTGCTTAATCAACAAGCTTCTACAAGAGCGGCATACTGAATTCGGAGCCAAACCAATACTCTAGAGATCATATTTTATTATTTAAGTACCAAGCTTGAGTTCAAGCTCTGTAGTTTCACTATTCTATTGGCCTTGGGGGAATACAATACCAATTTGTTTTCAGAGACAAAATGTTAGATAAAAAAGTTCTACTGCCTTATCCCGAGTACAATGTTTATTTGCAAACAGTATGGATCCTGATCAGACACCGTGTGACGCGGCGTCTGATCAGAATCCAAACTGTTTGACACTCATTTCAATATTTCTTAAGTCATATACCTAAAATTAAAGTTTGAGAAATAAAAGCAAGTGATAATTGTTTTAAATTGATGATGTCATGGGGCTCGTTTGCAAAAAACCCTACAGTGTCAATGTCTTCTAAGCAACTTATTCCAACTGTGAGAAAATGTTTCCTAACCAGACACAAAATGCCTCGTCATCCGATATGTTCCTACGTCGGCCAAATATTGCTTTAGAACAATAAAGGTAAGGAAATACTTTCACACTCCACTCTCTTTCACTTCTGATTCACACATTCGTTGATACTTGAACTGTGATAGTCTCTTATAATTCTTATAACGAATGGCTGTGTACGCCATATTTGTTGTATATGTGATATTTGCTATTTTATGTTATGTACACAGATGAGACTTGAATAAAGATCTATATTCGTCTCTATCGCAGGATATGTACTACTATTGGCGTATGTTGAGCCTTATATGTCACAAAAACTTATATGTCACAATTTGTCACAATTGTGACGTATACGTGCGAATTCATCACAAGGCGGTTGCGACAGCCACGTATATGTCACAACGTGACTTTTTGATAGGGTTGACATTAGAAACGTATAAATGTTTGTTTATTATAGTGTCATTGTTTATTATAGTGTCACCCCTAGCGAAGTAGGGCCAGTCACATTTATGACGTATACGTTTTGTGACATATAAGGCTCTAACAAAACGTATATGTCACAACGTGACTTTTTGATAGGGTAGACAGTAGAAAGGTATAAAAGTTTGCTTATTATAGTGTTTAAAACAATACTCTCCGTGTTGTTTGGTTGAGTACTGAATAATCCATGGCCGCGGTACACCTTTAGTTCATAAACATAAAGCTGTCCAAGAATTACACTATAGACCCCTAGCCAAATGGTTTCAAAGCGATTGGACAATCCCTACCAGCAAGATCTACCAGACAGGCACAAGGTCAATGGAAAAACTCCAGAACTGCCATTTAGACCCACAGCATCCACAGCCCAGAGGTAGCAGTCATGGTAAACTACTTTCTTCTAATAACATATATTAAAGAAGTGTTTCTTCTTCTACTTCTTCTTCTTCTTCTTCTTCTTCTCCTTCTCAATGAACGAAGAAAGAAGAGCGAGGTCTCTAAAGCATCACTGTGTTAATTGCTCCAAAGTAATACACAGTTTACATTGCCATGCGAGGGTTAAAAAATAGGTCTGAAAGGGAAGTTTTTTTACTGAAACGAGATACAGTTTTCAGATATAGTAGGGAAGTTTTCAAGATAATTATATACTGAAAAGAGCATCTTCCATAGGTTTCTGCCGGAGTATCCCTAAAGACACTATAATCAACAAACTTTTATACGTTTCTAATGTCGACCCTATCAAAAAGTCACATTGTTACATATACGTTTTTGTTAGAGCCTTATTTGTCACAAAACGTATACGTCACAAATGTGACAACCCTACTTCGCTAGGGGTGACATTATAATAAACTTTCTAATGTCAACCCTATCAAAAAATCACGTTGTGGAAAAATCGCAATTTTGTGACATATACGGTTCTAATGCAACCCTATCAAAAAGTCACGTTGTGACATATACGTGGCTGTCGCACCTCATTGTGATGAATTCGCACGTATACGTCACAATTGTGACGTATACGTTTTGTGACATATAAGGTTCTCTTCGTAGAGCCTTATATAAGTTCTCTTTGTAGAGCCTTACATGTCACAAAACGTATACGTCACAATTGTGACATATAAGTTTTTGTGACATATAAGGTTCAACAGGCGTATCATTCTTAAGAATGATAGCGTGTCAGTCACTGTCAACGAAATTTACAAGAAAATGTACAAAAAATACATCTTAAATGCCAAAAGTCATACCACACAGTAACTGAGTGATTGTGTTCCGTGTTTACTTATGATAAAGATATGGAATTCATTAAATTTTAAAACGATTTTACTTTCTGAATACATAAAATAGTTCTTAGATTTGTCTCTATATAATATTTTAATTTTTAATATTTATTATTATTTTCTATTGAAAACTATAATATTTGACATATTTTACATAAAGCATTACTTCTGATTTTAATCGGAATGTTTGCGGCTCTGATTGAAATTAGTCGTCAATTTTGCAAGAATCTGTCATTTTCTATATACAGTGGAGAAAACGTTATTCTTTCCCAATAAACGCGTTTACGCTAAAACTATTATTTTCATTGCAAACAGTTTGGAGCCAGATCAGACGCCGGGTGACCCGGCATCTGATCAGGCTCCGAACTGTTTGCCACTCAGATTAACATGAATAGTCAGAATTGTCGAAATGTTGTCTTTTACTACGTTTTATTGCGATGCGTTTGCGTTTCATTTTCGTTTAAACGGGAAAGAATAACGTTTTATCCACTGTATTATATTGCAATGCGTTTAGCTTCGTTTAAACGGGAAATAATAACATCTTCATGGTACCACATTCCTGTTTCTGTAAATATGTAAAAGACGGAAACCAAACTATTTTCAATTTTTAGCAGGCGCCATTTTAGCAGACGACTATTAATCAGTGTTGAAGCGATTAAAGGGTTACTTTTACATAGCAGAAATACGATGCGTCCAATTGCAATATGCACATTTATCTAATACCTCCCAATGTATAGAATTCCACTAAGCTATTAATCATTGTCGCCCTGGGCTGTCCCAAGCTGCAGTGGAAAAGACGTTATTCTCCACCGTTTAAATGGAAATTAAACGCAATTGAAATAACGTATAAAATGACAGGTTTTGAAAATGATGATGATTCATTGAAATATGATGGCAGACGCGGTGTCTCATAAGGGTTTGCACTAAGTGCCATTTCATTTTATTTTTTTCTGCTGTACTGGACATCTTTATATCATCCTTGTATATCAACCGTAAAACCTCTCTATTACGACCACTAAAATGAAGGATAATTGATTGTATAAAAGACAGGTGACAGCTTAGAGCAAGGTGACAGTAAAACAGAAAGCTCCCGAAGGAGCTTTCTGTTTCACTGTAACCTTGCTTTAAGCAGTCACCTGTCGTAAACACCTAATAATAATACAATTTTGTTGTCGTAATAGAGAGGTTTTTACTGTATATCTTTATTTTCCAGTAGGCACATGGCGAGAGCTCTTTGCAATATGCAGGCATGGCGATGGTAACCATAGGTTTTGAATGTTGATATACAGTGGAGAATACGTTATTCTTTCCCGTTTAAACGCAAACGAAACGCAAACGCAAAACACAAAAACGTAGAAAAGTACAACTTTTGGACAATTTTGATACATCATGTTTGTCTTGGTAGCAAACAGTTTGGAGCCTGATCATGCAGACGCCGGGTTACCGGCGTCTGATCTGGCTCCAAACAGTTTGCAATAGAAAAAAATAGTTTTAGTGTAAACGCGTTTATTGGGAAAGAATAACGTTTTCTCCACTGTAGGGTAGGTATTCTTGTTACTGAATTTGAAGCCTAACAGACACTCCCGATGCTGCAATGTGAGATGCACCCCATGCAAGTTTTTTGATAGCTGTTTATCTGTATTCTGACTGTGTTAATAACAGGTGTCAGCATTAAGTAGAATAAATGTACAGAACAGACGCCATTTTAAAACAGGATAATGGTAGAGCAAAACATTACATTAATGAGTTTAATGTTACTCTTTGTTTTACGTTAAACTCCACCCCAATTGTATAGTAAAATCTCTCTATTACAACCACTGAAACGAAGGCTAGATCCAATTGATTGTATTAAAGACAGGTAGAAGCTTAAAGCAACGTGAAAGTGATTTTTAAGAGTTTTCCGTTTTACTTTAACATTGCTTTAAGCAGTCGTTATACATAAAACAATTAGAATAATTTAGTGGTCGTAATAGAGAGGTTTTATATAGCATATACATGTACGTACATGTATGTTCTAAATTGTCGCCTAACTAGGGTTTTACTGTTGATATAGTGCAGGTATAGTTTGATTATCCAATTTGATGCTTCCCAGGCAGTCTATACTGCACCATCAGCTTCACCAAGTGCAGCCTGCTGTTTGATACCTATTGAATTATATATCTTTCTAGACGCACTCACCCCTGAACATTGTAATGAAGGAAATCTAGTTTCCAATTAAATATAACCCATATAAGGCTATTAAACGGGGGTGCAAATATATTGCAAAATACTAAACAGTGCAGACCCTGATCAGGAGAATGGGCTCCTATATGAGCTTTCTGATCATGGTATGATAGGACAAGTATACTTTTCACAAGTATATTAATGGTAAATGACGATTATACTCGTTCCTAGGGTTCAATTTGTAACTCTTTAAACGTCTGCTTTAAAAAATGTATTTTGCAATTTTATCTTAATCCCTTCGCCGCCAAAGATAATCTGATTCAACTTATTTGCGCCCAGTGGATTCTTACATGCTTATATAGTGGATTAGTCCATTTTCAATTAGTTTTAAATTGAAAATACTCTGTGCAAACAGTGAAGACTCTGAGCAGACGCCGCATAATGCGGCGTCTGATCAGAGTCTACACTGTTAGTCCATATCCATTTTATAGGACAAAGTATACTAAAAATTACACTATTGCACGTATCTTGTAGGGCAATAATTGTCTGTTTGATGTATAAATGAACATCACCAAAGATTTACAGTCCTGACTTATCAACATTTCGTACATGACTAGAAAAATAATCACATAAATCAATAGCCCTCGTGTAATGAATTTGTTTAAAGCTTAACCCCTTTACTGACAAACATCACCTGCTTTGAAAATGTTGTCCGTTTTCATTTATCAATTGCAGAGTTGGTCCAGTTTTGAAAGTTAAATATATGTTTGTGTTCTAAAAAATGGATATTGATCAGACACCGAGTTATTCGGCATCCGATCTTGATAAAAACTTACGATTTGTAATTGCCGGCGAATTTTCAGCCTTGGCAGTAAAAGGTTTAAGTTTTCTTGTTATGGTATTAGCTAATCATTTATCTCCGGCCCTTCATGTTTACGTACAGGTTGTTACATAATTTATTATTGCATGCGGAAGCATGCAATAATAAATTATGTAACAAGCTGCATGTCATCACCTGACCCCTTAGAATTATAATCTATATACCAATTACATGCTCTGGTGAAAATTCCCTACAAGTATAGATAAGTCGGCCAGGGCCTTAATGAGCATTGTCAGTTCTTCGATAAGATGAAACAATGTGTTAACACAAATGAAACTATTTCTCTGCTTCTTACTGTCTTAAAAAGTCTATATTGTAGTTGCAGCTCTTTTATTTGGAATCTAATCTGGTTGCAACCTGTTTTGAAGACCATTTTAATGTTGTGAGAAATTAAAACCACATGCATTAAGTAAAACATTTAGCAGACTGCGAGTCTCAGCAAAAAGTGTACAACCACAACCTAAGAAGAGACAGAAACCCGATACAAGGCTTTCTGTAACATTCAGATATGTATGTCTCTTATCAACATGGATTTCAACCATCCAAAAAAATAATTAGTCCTCTTCTGACCATACGCTGTCAGTTTAATTTGAATTTAATTACTATTTTATTAAAGGTCAGATAAACATAATTTGTGCAATATAGAAATATATCCGTCCACAAGCTTATCACTCTCTTTTGGTAATTATTGCATATATGGTGACATTATGAATTAAACCATTTAACCCTTTCACTGTCAACTTTTTCGTGAGCTTTTTACCCCTTCACCGTTTCATTGTCGTCTGCCTCAATTTTGTTGTCTGCAATGTCGTTTCAAAGTTAAAATTAAAGCAGTATGACTTAATAAATTTCAAAAAGAATGTCAAACAGTTTGGATCCTTTACATTCAACCTGCTTTATATAGTCACCTATTTTCAAAACTAGAATGTTCGGCTGAATGGTCATAATAGCGGATCTATCAATCTTTACAATCTTCTTCAAATCGTGTTTTGAAAAGCTATTTTGAAAATTCTACTCTATTTTATACAGCAGCAGATAACAACTGTTGCAGACGGAAAAAATACCATAATGAAAATGTTCCACTTAATATGCGTCACAAAAGCAGGCATTATAATATCGCAGGGACGACATCGCGAAGGCCAAAATTCCTATTTTCTAATGTTATGTAATTGCCATCCCCTCATCATCCATGCGTTTTTCACCCATCCTCCATCACAAATACGTATGGTTAAACACATTTGAATGAAGAAACAAAGATAAGGGGCGTATTTGGAAGTGTAACGTCCCTCTAGGTAATGATTGACCAATTATTGTGGAGATGGCCAGCTATTACAGGTGGAGGAAGATCCCAGAAGAACTACTTCAGGCACAAATCGGCAACTGGGTAGAACCACAGAACTTCTGCAAACCAGCTGGAAGGCCTCCCAACATGAAAATTCCGGAGTGTCCAAACAGGGATTCGAACCCACAGCGGTGATGAGCTGAGTGATTGCAAGTCACAGTGACCATAACCACTAGGTCATGAAAGTCCCCTAGAAGATATGGATAACAAGTAGTCTGGAGCCTGTTTAGACGTCGAGTCTCTCGAATGTTTGAACAGCCGGGTACAAACGGTTTGCCAATGTCGGTGTGTTCGGGTCATGACAGTAAATAAATTAGGTTGTATTGACATACTTTGGATGAGTTTTAACATATTTATGTAAATAACAGCGAATGAATACTTCAGAATGTATCTTTATGTTAAGAGTTGATGTGCTTTACTGAATTAGGTAACTAAGAAGACGTTTCCTGTATCTGAGAGGCAAACTACAGTGGAGAATCTGTTATTCTTTCCCGTTTAAACGCAAACGTACGCAAACGCAAAACACTAAAACGTAAAAAAGAACAACTTTTGGACAATTCTGATAATTCATCTTTATCTTGGTGGCAAACAGTTTGGAGCCTGATCAGACGCCGGGTTACCCGGCGTCTGATCTGGCTCCAAACTGTTTGCAGTGAAAATAATAGTTTTAGCGTAAACGCGTTTATTGGGAAAGAATAACAGTTTCTCCACTGTACTTATACATGTAGTACTCATTAACCCTTTCTATGCTAAAAAAAAGTTCATGTATTCTCACAAAGAGTGTAGACTAGATCCTGATCAAAGGGTTCCTTGAGGAACCCTCAGATCAGTGTCTGCACTGTTTGTTTTACTTTCATCTTCCTAAAATGTTTTTAAAACATTCCTTAATATAAAATGGAACACTTTTGACGATGCGCCCGCACCTAAAGCCCTTACTAACCCTAAACATAACCCTAAAATTACCATCTATTACCCAAATCTCAATGCTGATACTTTAAATTGCCAGGTTAGCGTTACCATTCGGGGTATTTCGCAATTCTGATTTGCCAAGAGTGTTAGTTTGACAAAGAGAAAATGCCATTTTTAAGTGCAAATCGTAAGAGAATAATAGGATATACTTTTCTAAAACAAAAAGTAGTATTTTGTAAAACCATAATATTATGTCAGAAGGAACCTTCTGGTTGCAATACATGTACAGTGCTCCCTCTCTACAACGGTCCTCCCAACAACGATTCCCTCCTTACAATGACCTTTGCCGCAGTTCCCAATCAAGGACAATTATGTCTTACGCTTTTACTGCTGCAATATATCGTCTACTTAAATTTGCCGTCTGATGTTTTTCTCAAGTAACATAATGGACACTTGGACAGGAACAAACAACTTTCTTTCTGTTCGTGAATAGGTTGGACATAATTGTCCTGTTAAGGGAACTGAGACAAGGATCGTTGTTAGGAGGGAGTCGTCGTTGTTTGGAGGGCCATTGTAGGAAGGGGGCACTGTATATACAACAATTTATTTCAAATTGTCAATGCATGACCGAGACAATGAGTGGAAACCATAAATTAAAAGTAATGCTCTAACTGCGAGGGGCATAACTCCGCCAATAATTATTTAAATAGGACCAGGTTCAAACTTGGCCAGCGTATTCCTTAGATGTACTTGTATCCTGAATTTCAATTCAAAACACAAATGGAATACCGACATTCAGCGGAAACTATATACTATTAGAAAGTGTCTAAGTGCAAGAGGCATTACTCTGCAAAGAATTATTCAATTTAAACCAAATATTTACTTGACCTGCGTATTCTCACGATGTACTTATATCAGTATATAATGTCAATGTGTGATTGAGATAATGATCGGAAACCAAACAATGTTCTAATGTTCCAAGACCAAGAGGCATTACTCTGCCAAAAAGTATTCGGCCGAAACCATATTCGAACTTGTCCTGCGTATTGGCATGATGCAGCTATATACCAAATTTCATTGCGGGGCATAACAAAGGCCAGACAAAGTCCTGTGGCCAAAGTCAACAAAACAATTCGAATTCGTTGAATTGACTGTACTTTGGGAAACAAAGACGGATGAAACTCACCAGGGAGCAGACTCAGCTTGAGACACTAGTGTTGAGTACAGGCAGAATGGATAACCAGACAATTCAGTGTAGAGGCGGGATGTAGAGGTTTTGTAGCCCAGTCTCTACGGCAGATACATGTACTTGAAGCTCTTGGCATCAAGGGTGCCAAACGGAAAGCACTCAATTGTGTAGGCTGAGAAAACTCCCAGCTGGTTATGAACGAAACGGGAAGAAGAAAGGAAGGTACCGGAGTCAATAACTGAACTCATATACTCTGTGTATGGGTAAGTGAGTGTTAGCTGAAATCATCTTCCGCTATGTGTTTCCTCGAAGCTGTAGGCCCGAGTGTTGTTTCCTGTAGTAAAGTTCTACTAGATAGATCATCTATAGTCATTTGAATCAAGTTCCTTGTCGTATTTGAAAAGTACGCCAGTCCCACCATAATAGGGAACTACTCCGTTGCCCAATTATAATTAACTGTCGTAACAGCAAATTTTTGATTTGGTAGCGTTGTTTTGTATAAAATTGATTCCATTTGATACACTAAAAAACCATGCCAAACCTAAATAAGACAAATTATTTTACAATACCATGCAACCCCACCTCACCATAGCATGTGCAAAGGGTGCCAGTATTCCGCTTTGACTGACCCTACGTATGTCGATTACGCCAATGAAACGTTCAAGACCACTTGCAAAAACACCTTTCTGATTAAAACAAAATAAACGAGTTGTGAAGTTGATCAAAGTATCCGTGAAGGTTTGCGGCTGAGGTTTGTCGAGAAACAGTCGCTGCCAAGGTGATACAGTAAAGAGGATGTTATTCTTTCCCGTTCAAACGCAAACGAAATGCAATACAATAAAATCTAAAACAACTTGCAATTTCTTGAAAATGTTTTCGATTCTTTTAGGTGTGAGTGACAAACAGTTTTGAGTCTGATCAGACTCCCAACTGTTTGCCAGGGACAGTAAGGTTTTCCGCATAAATGCGTTTATTGGAAAGTAATTACATATTTTATCCACTGTAACTGACGTGAGTTGGCCATCCTGTTCAATTGTTTGTTTTTAACAGTCAACATGCTCTAACTGAAACGGAAACTGAAGCTGTGATGGACTTTGTAATATATATAGAAACAGTTTGGACCCAGATGAGACGCCAAGTAACTCTACGCAAAATATGTTTAAATCTTATGGTATTTTCCAAAGAATCGTCTCTGAGAATTATTGTTGTAGACGGTTAACAGTGTATCAGTGTAGCTGTATACCACATAGCCTGTTTATATAGAATTGAGTATAAGTGACCACTCAAAGTAAATTGACAGTAAAGCGGAATGCGCCTTAAAGGAGCATATACTGCGTTACTTTCAGCCTGTTTTAAGAATCTGCTAGAATATAGAAAATATAAAGTCACTGTAGTGCATATTCATGAATGTAATACACTGGAGGACTTTTTCTCAGTAGAAGAATGAATGAAATGCGTTAAAGGTGCATTTATCGGGTACTTGGTTTATGAAAGTGGAAAGTATACAGTGGACAAAAAGTTATTCTTAAAACCAAACGCAAACACAATGTAATAAAATGCTGAAAATGACAACTTATTAATACAGTAGAACCTCTCTGTTACGACCGCTAAAATGAAGGCTATATATACATAATTGTATAAAGACAGATGACAGCTTAAAACAAGGTGACAGTGAAACAGAAAGCTCCTAAAGGAGCTTTCTGTTTCACTGTTACCTTGCTTTAAGCAGTCACCTGTTTTATATGTATGCTTTTTAGCACAATTTAGTGTTCGTAATAGAGAGGTTCTACTGTATGTTAACGATTAGTTTTTATTCTAAATGTTATTTAATCGGTCTACTTGGAAAGAATAACGCCTTCTCATCTGTATAAAGGTTTCCTTATCAGAGTAAAGCCGATGTTGGCTTTGGCGTGAACTATGACAATTACAAATTATCTGAAGAAGATAGAAATTTCCGTAACACTTATCTACATCGACGCTCAAAATAAGCCTCACTGTTGGTTTTTTAACTCAAATCTGTCAAGGCGGTTCTTCCATGCTTATATATTGGATGATTCCATCTCTCGTTTGAGAGGCAGTTACTGGTCTATTTTATTATTACTATTATGGTTATTCATTTAATTTTCATAGAAAATCCTGTTAGCAAACAGTGTAGACTGATCTGAATATGCACTGGTTGTCTATGTCCCATTCATGGCAGATTAACCCTATACATGTCTAAAGCATTTTTGTAATTCCTGTGTCCTGAAAAATTTCATCCACAAGTCCATATTATTTCTGACATGCACGTGGTTCAAGAAATGTTACATTGGGATGTTAAAACTTTGCCAGAACCTACAAAAATGTAAAAAGTTTTGCTCATAAAATTCGATGTGTTTTATGGATAAATGAAACGGAAAATGCGGAGTAGTTCTGCTTTAACCCATTCAATCCTGGTGTCTACTTGTAAAGGACATTGGCACACAGTGTAGAACCTGTTTAGATGCGTCTCATCAGGGTACTGTATGCATTAATTTTCTATTGTATGTCGGATGTTCCGTTGTATAGACAAACACTATATGTACAGTGGAGAAAACGTTATTCTTTCCCAATATACGCGTTTACGCTAAATCTATTGTTTCCAATGCAAACAGTTTGGAGCCAGATCAGACACCGGGTAACCCGGCATCTGATCAGGCTCCAAACTGTTTGCCGTCAAGGTTAAAATCAACATTCAGAGTTGTCAATTAATTGCCATTTTCTACATTTCAGTGCACTGCGTTTGCGTTTCGTTTGCGTTTAAACGGGAAATAATAACGTATTCTCCCCTGTACAGTGTCTTTAGATCACTTATTTTGAAATATTCCAGCATGTACACAATGGAGAGTTCATTGAAATATCTACGCATAAATGGGTAACTAAAGACGATTATTTTTTAAATTTTGCTTGGTCCGTATTTAAACCTATTGAAATATATACATGTATATATGTACATGTACTCACCGTTTAGAACAATAACTAAATATCCAGCGTAAATGTTTTGATTTCACTGACGATGGCAGATAAACACATCTGATCAATTGTTGACCTTAAACATACATGTGATTCCTGTGTTATCTTCCGGGATAAATCACAAACCGAAACTAGTCTGATATATCTGTTAGAAGGTACTTGACGCGTGTAGACGAAGATAAAACTTCGATTTATCATAATTTAAAGTATGACAGTAATATTTTCACAGAGGAAAAGACGTTATTCTCTCCGTTCAAACGAAATGAAGCGCAGATAATATTGCTGAAAAGTGAAAAGGACATCTTCTAGCCAATATTGGCGAATTATTTTACTATGAGTGCACTGGCAAACAGTTTAGAGCCTGATCATACACCGAGTTAACAGAGAGATAGGGACAGAGAAGGGGGGGACACAGGCAGAGGGACAGACACATATACAGACAGTCAGATAGACATAGAGAGAACAACAGACAGACAGACAGTCATGCAGGCAGACAGACAGACAGATACAGAGAGGGGGATACGTGCAAATATAGTGTGACAAAGAATGATAGATAAAGAGAGAGTGTGAGTGAGTGTGAGTGAGAGAACACGAGAGAGGAAGATATGCATAGAGAAATTGGAAGAGCGTAAAGAGGGGAGGCAGAGACAGAGATAGAGATATATATAATGAGGGAGATATAGAGAAATTCGGATGAGTCACCGTGTAACTCAACTTTTAATATTGGTCTACACTGTTTGCCATCCTAGTTTTATTAAATGGTGCATAAATCTACACTAAAAGTTGCTGTAGACATTCTAATTGGCAGAGGTATAGACTGTCATGAACACTAAAGTTAAAATACAGTGGAATAAACGTTATTATTTCCCAAAAAACGCGTTTACGCTAAAACTATTATTTCCATTGTAAACAGTTTGGAGCCATATCAGACGCCGGGTTACCCGGCGTCTGATCTGGCTCCAAACTGTTTGCCACCAAGATAAACATGATTTATCAAAATTGTCCAAAAGTTGTACTTATCTACGTTTTAGTGTTTTGCGTTTGCGTTTCGTTTGAAATAATAACGTATTCTCCACTGTGGTCGCAACACACGGAAAATAATAATTGAAGACGACATATTCGTTACAAAAGACAGTTACAGCAGTTTATGGCTATAAAATAGTTATGCTCGAATGAATATAATAATTTATATCCTTAAAAATACCTTAGTAAATACCTGAATAAAACGCCCCCTTACCTTGCATTCAGAGCTCAAGGTAAGCGTGAGTAAGCTAAAATATCCAAACTTTCTCCTTTATGCATTAAGAAACCCCTATATTGTGACTATTCGTTAGAATCGTCTCCTCAAGACGATTCTAATGATTACTGACAATAAAGGGTTTTGTTGAGGCATATGGAAATGCTCAAATTAGGAGCCCTTGTTAAAGCTGAATATAAATCATTGCAAAGGCCATCTTTTCATAGATACAGTCCAAGCTCTATAGCTAGGATTCGCTTAACTCATTGAACCCTAGTGACGCATATATACGTCCTCTACCAAAATTGTACCTGTGAAGAGTACACTTGTCTAATGCAAAAAGTGAAGTCCCTGATTAGAGGGCTCCTACAGGAGCCCTCTAATCAGAGACTTCAATGTTTGTCATTTTGTAATATATTATAAAAACAACCCAAAATTGTCTAAAATGGACCAGCCTTTATTGTAAACTGGCATTGCCCATTGGAAGTCTCAGGGGATAATAAGTTAAGTCGAACATATCCATACTTTAAAGGTTAAACATGGCTAAGCCACGTTTTAACCTTGAGATACGGGTATGTTTGACTTGACAAAATTCGAGCTTTCAAAATTCAACTGTGGAATTGTTGATAAATTCAAGTTAAATTAGTTCGAATTACCAAGGGTATTATGGTGTATTATGATATGTTTGCCCTTGGAGAAAACGTTATTCTTTCCCGTTTAAACGCAATTTCGAAACGCAAACGCATCACAATAAAACGAAGAAAATACAACTTTCCGACAATTCTGACTAGTCATGTTAATCTGAGTGGCAAACAGATTGAAGCCTGGTCAGACGCCGGGTTACCCGGCGCCTGATCAGGCTCCAAACTGTTCTCATTGGAAATAATAGTTTTAGCGTAAACGCGTTTATTGGGAAAGAATAACGTCTTCTCCACTGTAGGTAAACTGAGTTAGTAGGAATGTTTGAAATAGTTATTGTTGCTTGATGAACAGTGGAGAAAACGTTACTCTTTCCCAAAAAAAACGCGTTTATGCTATAAGGTAAATTTCCTACGGATATGTATAGTGCAAAGAGTTTGGAGCCAGATCAGACGCCGGAAACCCGACGTGTAATTAGGTTAAAAACTGTTTGCCACACAGATTAGAAGAAATCGTCAATATTTACAGAAAGTGTCATTTTCTACACTGTATTGCATTGTATTTGGTTTTCAATTAAACGGGAAATAATACAGCGGCCACTTCGCAATGCAGAAACATGCCGTTCTCTAAACTTAGACTAAACACAGTTGACTTCTTAATACTGGGGAAGGGGTATACAAAAAGTTAATATAACCCAAATAATTAATATCAAATCGTTTCAACAATTACAATTGAAACGAAATCAATAATAAATAAACTAATAAAACATAAGTGATACAATAATTTGTTCTGCAATAAGCAAAAGTAAGCTTCTTTAGGAGATGTCTAGTCTTCACTGTTTTCAAAAAGTATCAATAATTTACGCTACCGGGCCCGTTTCATAAAACTTCGTACGACAAAAACGGCCGTAAGTCAAAACTTTAAAATACTTTTAACTTCCAATTTCTCTATCGAATCCTGTCTTGTGACAGGATTAGATGGAGAAATGATAATAATAATTGAGACTTTTTATACTCTGAATTACGACAACATTTGTCGTACGAAGTTTTATAAAACGGGCCCCTGTAAAGCAGGAGAAGGGTTAATATTTAAGCTACCAGGGTTAACTATGTTATTGTCGTCACACTCACTACACATAGGAGAGAGGTGCGAGTTATAGGCAAAAAAACCTTCGAAAATGTTACAGTGGAGAATCTGTTATTCTTTCCCGTTTAAACGCAAACGTACGCAAACGCAAATCACTAAAACGTAGAAAAGAACAACTTTTGGACAAATCTGATAATTCTTGTTTATCTTGGTGGCAAACAGTTTGGAGCCTGATCAGACGCCGGGTTACCCGGCGTCTGATCTGGCTCCAAACTGTTTGCACTGCAAATAATAGTTTTAGCGTAAACGCGTTTATTGGGAAAGAATAACAGATTCTCCACTGTAGTATTGTACAATGTAGTGTGTGATAAGTGACAACTCTTAAAAGAGGCGTGGCACTAAATCAACGGTTTGCTTATTGCAGGATAACGAGTAAAGCAGAAACGGTTCCAGTTGGAACATTTAGCTTTACGTTTGCCATGAATAAAGCTATGTTTGTTATAAAGGTACTCATACGATTGTGATTTAGGTCTATTTCGGGTTGCTGCTTAACACAAGTTTGACTGTATCATTATTTTGTTGTTAAACTTTGATTACCTATACATTAACCCTTACACAGCCACTTAATCGTAAGACAAAATATCGTCTGCTAAATATTTTCGTCTGCAATTTTATGCAAAATTCAATTTTCCTAAGTTTTGATAGCAGAAAATGTTGACACAAGTGTCAAACAGTTTGGGTCCTGATCAGACGCCGCGTCTGATCAGGACCGAAACTGTTTGCAAAGTCGTCTTTATTCGCATATGGCGATAATGGGTTCAAAATGATGTTGTTATAGGTCGTTTGCAGTTCAAAAAAACACGATACATGCACGTGGCGTTTAAGACAAATAGGAGTTTCATCTTAAATTACAGTAACATAGACTGCTTTTCAAGGTGTTTTTTTATGAAATATTGTAGTGTATGAAAAGGGTGTATTTATGAAGTAAAGGATTAAATCGTTTAGCTACATGTGAGATATTGAGAAACTCGCCAGGTAATCAAGATCCATACTGTTTGACACTCCAATCAAAGTTTTTTCAGGCCAATAGAAGACAGCAACACTCGCCGGTGGCACATTTCGCAACTTAAAAGCAGATGTTGAGATCAAGGTCACAGAAATTTCACAAGGATAGAAATGTCTTGTCCCCGTGTATGTGCGCTGCAAGGATGAATGCTATATGTCAAAGAGTATAGTAGTTGTGAGCCCTTTTCAATACAATGTACTTAAATTTAGGATTTAAACGCAGAGGCTGTTGGCAAGGTCAATGTAACAAAGGTAACACATTTCGCATAGATGGAAATATTTTGTCCCAAGGCATCACTTTTCAAAACTTAAACGCAGAGACTGAGGTCAAGATCAAGGCCACATGGTTAGAAAGGTCTTGTCCCAAGGTACGGGTGCTGCAAGTATGAAAGCTGCAGTTCAAAGGGCAGAGAAGTTGTGAACCCTTACTTCAAAATCTTGAACGTGCTAACTCGAACGGAACGACGCCAACGACTGGGTTCAACATATAGGCTCTACAGGAGTCCGTCTTACGAAACATTGTACGACAGATATTGTCGTAAGTTAGATTCTAAAATCTTAAATAATACACTGTAATTCATTTCTCCATCAATAATCTCTGTGAAAAAGACAAATCCAAAGAGATGTCAAAAGACAGGATTAGATGGAGAAATCAGAAATAAGTTTTATTTTAAATGTTTGTCTTACGACCGTTTTTGTCGTACGGCGTTTCCTGAGACGGCCCCTGGACTTTCGTCCTGCGAGCGAACTAAAATAGGCCAACATTTTAAACAGATAATATTTTGACAGTAATTAAGTAATTTAAGTTTGTGCATATGCATTTTAATTAGTACCTCGGTACATTTATTATTAGTGTGTACGTACATTAATGTTCATACATATATGCTTTATTTGACAGTTGCAGACGATTCTCGGTGAAGTCGGAAATACTTTGATGTGTAAATATATTGTAAACATCAACCCCAAATAGTCAAAAATGGACGGACTTTTATGGAAACTGTAATTCGTGAATCCTTAACCATTTCACTCTCAATGACGCTTAAAATCGTGTTTGCAAACAGTTTAGATCCTGATCAGACTCCGCGTAACGCGGTGCCTGATCAGGATCCAAACTGTTTGACACTCGTATCAAAATTGTATCAGTCATACTGCCTTAAAATTAACTTTGAAACGATAGAGCAGACAACAAAATTGAAGCAGACGACAATGAATCTGCGAAGGGGTAAAAATCTCACGAAAGATTTGGTCGTGAAAGGGTTAAATCTTTAGGGGTAAATGCGTTAAAGGGAAAGTAGAAGGGGTCACTCAGCGAGTCCCGATACGATCTGCGGCTAGTTTATATAAATATGAACCTTTTATCAATTATAAACATAACGAATATGAGCTCAAATATATGCCTATACAGCGTGTTTATAGCTCATTCAAGCACACCTTTTACGCTAACAGTTACACCAAATAGTTTACATTATTGGTATCCCCTATCCTGTTACGTTCCGCTTGACTGACATTTGCAAACAGTTTGAATCCAGATCAGACGCCGAGTAACTCGGCGTCTGATCTGGATTCAAACTGTTTGACACTCGTTCTTAAATTTATTCAATTAAAAAAAAGGATTAATATTCTAGATTAATACTTTTGCAGACGATATTTTCCAGAGCAGACGATATCTTAACAGGGGATGGATTAAAACTTTTACCCTTTATCCGTGTCAAATACTATCCGTTTAGTTGTCAACATGTTTATATATTAATCCATCTTTCGTGTTCACATCTTAAAACACTATTGCATTTCAAAAGATGAATGCATGCAACATCAAACAACCTGTAAAGAAATAAACTGGTAAAGTTTTTGCCTACCTGTAATTCTCTCGCCCGGTGCCTAATTTCGTTCTGCTAAGGCACGTTCGGCTGGCTATGTTATATCGCAACATCTTGCTCACCTGTATGCTTTTACTCGCACAATATTTCAATCAACACCGAATTCGATTTGCTTTAAGTTAAGGCAGGCTTAACATGTATTCACTGTCCCGTACAATATGGGCTCATCTTATTTTATATGACTCGGGGTGGCATATATTTACAGTCAGTCAAAAACCACGGAAGCGAAACATGGGTGTATATTAACCATTATCACACTATAATATCTTCTGCTTTGAAATTGTCGTCTTCAAAATTTGTCAAAATTTATTTTATTATTTTTTCCAGTCAAAATTCCTAAGACGAGTGCCACTCAGTTTTGGATCCAGATCAAACGCCGCGTTACGCGGCGTCTGATCAGGATCCAAACTGCTTGCAAAAAATCATTGTATGCTTAAGGGGTTAAGACCTTTAACGTGGTATGTCGGTGTACCAACATGACTGTCTACTCGAGTTTTTTAAAGAACATCGAACTCGCGTCCCACGCAAAAGCCGTGCTTGAAATTGACGTAACTGATATGTTACATGATTGTGCCATGAATTTCAATTTCAACATCGGCATTTGAAATGACAAGTGGTACTTAAAATAAGTTCATTTTGTACTGTTAAACGTTTACACAGTGGCAACCAATGATGATCTCCGAATATAGACAACTGCTAGATCACCCATTCGCCTGCTCAGTAGTCTGTCGCGACTTCACTAGATTTTGCCAACAATTTGGATCCAGGTCAGACTATTTGACACTCGTATCGATATTCCATCAGTCAAAAAATCCCTTAATTTGACTTTAACAGTACAGCAGTATACTTAGTTAAAATAGTTAACATTCTGAGAGAGCAATATTTCTTGAAACATTGAAAAATACTGTAAAGAGACTGAAAACCGTATTTTGCATAAATATATAGAGGATATTGTATGAGTGTTCATTATTTATCATTTTTAATAAACGAGTTGACTAAAATAATATGACGCGAGCCTTGGCGAGCGTCATATTCATTTTAGTCAACGAGTTTATTAAAAATGATAAATAATGAACACGAATGTGAGATTCTATTTATCACATAACAAGTTTAAGCACCTATTAAATTGTTTGAAGCCGTAGTTTGTAGACACTCCGCTATATAGATTTTCCGCCAAACGTTACGTTGTTTACGTTAACGTCATAGTAAATGACATCATTTGGCACCCCGCTACATGCAGCGCTTATCCATGGACGAACAAGTTAGGCCGGAGCCCAAAAACCGATATTCCACTAGTGGATTACGATATTTATACAATCGCTTTATGCAACTCCCAGACCGCAAATTATGTGATAAATAGAGGATATTGTATGAGTGTTCATTATTTATCATTTTTAATAAACGAGTTGACTAAAATAATATGACGCGAGCCTTGGCGAGCGTCATATTCATTTTAGTCAACGAGTTTATTAAAAATGATAAATAATGAACACGAATGTGATATTCTATTTATCACATTACAAGTTCAAGCACCTATTAAATTGATTTGAAGCCGTAGTTTGTAGACCCTCCGCTATATAGATTTTCCGCCAAACGTTACGTTGTTTACGTTAACGTCATAGTAAATGACGTCATTTGGCACCCCGCTACATGCAGCGCTTATAGACGAACAAGTTAGGCCGGAGCCCAAAAACCGATATTCCACTAGTGGATTACGATATTTATACAATCGCTTTATGCAACTCCCAGACCGCAAATTATGTGATAAATCCTATTTTGTAATGATTTCATAAAGTACGTGAATAAATTTCTAGTTTAATTAAACATGTAAACAGGGCTGCCATTTCTCCGGATTTTTTTCTAGTACATGGTAGCTTAAAGCAGGCTGAAAGTAAAGCAGAATGCGCTTTAAAGCGCATTCTGCTTTACTTCCAGCCTGCTTTAAGTAGTCACATGTCAACAAAACTAGAAATAGGTTACGGGGTAAAGGTACAATTCGTAAAATCGCATTTGAAAAATGCAAATTTGGATATCTTAGGATTTTTCATGTCAACTTATGGTAGCCCTGTGTAAAAGTAAGATCTCTGGCATCCAAACATCAATCAGTTTCCATACAATCAGAAGCAGACCAGATTCTGAAAATCTCTGGCAGAGTTATTCAGCATCAAGTCTGGATGCAACAACTTGTAAATGCCGTATTTCTGCAGTTTTGGTCTTGATTCAAACTATGTTTTATGTTAACCACTTAAAGGAATATTTATTACATTAATAATATCATTAATTGATATATTTGATTTTTAAAAAAAAGATTTTTCAAAATTTCTTTTCAAAACAGGTTGTTAAACAGTTTTGATCCTGATGAGACGCCGCGTACAAACTGTGTGCATAGTTTATCAGTGTTGAACATATCCGCCGCTAGCATGCAAAGAGTTAAACACTTACATGTTTATCCTTTTAAACTTTATCTATCATGCATTCCATACCGAGTTTACCTCCCGATCAAGTTCCAAATAGATCCTGAAAACAAAAGTCAAACTGGTTGGATCCTAATCAGACGCCGAGAAACTCGGAGTCTGAACTGGATTTATACAGTTTGCGATCATTTTTATGATTTTCTGTCAGTTTAAATACAAGCCAACGCAGACGACACTTTTGAAGAAGACGGTATCATGGCGTAATGAGGGTTAAGTAATGAGATACATGCGCAGATCCACAGAGACACTCTCCCCTTGGAAAACCCCAAAAAAATGACAAAAGGAAAGGAACAATGAAATCGTGCTACAGTGGAGAAACCGTTATTCTTTCCCAATAAACGCGTTTACGCTAAAACTATTATTTCTATTGCAAACAGTTTGGAGCCAGATCAGACACCGGGTAACCCGGCGTCTGATATGGCTCTAAACTGTTTGCCACCAAGATAAACATGAAATATCAGAATTGTCCAAAAGTTGTTCTTTTCTATATTTTAGTGATTTGCGTTTGCGTACGTTTGCGTTTAAACGGGAAAGAATAACAGATTCTCCACTGTATGTGAATTATGTTCATTTTAAACCTCCACTTAACCCCGAGGTTTCCGCTGAACCGAGAGAATCCCCTTCCCACCTTGGAAAAAATAAGGGTTGGATCTGCGCATGCAAATTTTCAAGTACATCTAGATTATGATATAATAGTTGCTCTCATTGTCTATATAGTGGATTAATTGTACAGTGGAGAAGACGTTCTATTCTTATATTCCGCGCTTTTTTGGCACTGAAATAATGTGAAGAGAATAGTTTGCCAAATATGGAGTTGATGATTTCAAGTTAAAAGCCTTTAAACCGTAGCAGTGACACGCCAAGTACCTTCAATTAACTAAGAAGCCGTTCCTTTCTCTAGTTTGAGGTTCACCGTTTAATGCTTGGAATGCATGCTGTTTCTGGTGCACTTGTTGGAGGGGTTAGAGGGGATAGGACCCATTGATATAGATACTATGGCAGACATGACTCCTTTCATGTAGACATAATCGTAAAATTAGTAGAGATACAGAACAGAACAAACCAATTGTATGCAGCTGTGCGTGCATCACATCGTACGTATTTTTACAGTAACACCCCTCTATCGTAATCATTATATGAGGTGATTTATTATAGGCATAAAATTGGCGTATTGTGGAAATAAGATACAAGTTTGCTTCATTCTAGTGACATGGAATGAAACGAAAGAAAACGTGCATTCGTCTATTTTCTATATTTCATTTGTGTACGTATGCAATGGAGTGTACTGTGACAAACTGTGGCTACAACTATTGAAGTCCACATGTTTAATGTATGCTGATGTAGATACTTGTTTTTGAATGTAAGCGCATACATGTATGCCTATAGTGGAGAATACATTATGCTTTCCCGTTTTGAAAAGGAAACGTAACGCAACCGTATTGCAATAAAATGTAGAAAATGACAGCTTCCTGAAAATATTAACGACGAGTGGTAGACATAGTTTTGGGGCCTGATATTGTTCCAAACTGTTTTCAATGGAGATAATTGTTTAACCCTTTACCCCATAGTCTGTTTCTAGTTTTGAAGACAGATAATTACTCAAAGCCTTAACGCACATTCTGCTTTACTTTCAGCTTGCTTTAAACTTGCATTTACTACAACATAGAAAATATTCCTTATGGTACATCTTCATGACTATATAAATTGGAACTACATGTACTTTCTTCAGTGTAGGAATAAATTAAATGTGCTAAAATTCGCTACTATTAGGGAAAGGGTTAAGCATAAACGCGCTTATTGGAAAAGAATATATAGTTTTCTTAACTGTATGTATATACGTTGTATGTATTTGTATGTTGATCGGAATTCGAATTAAGTATATACAGTGGAGAAAACGTTATTCTTTCCCGTTTAAACGCAAACGAAACGCAAACGCATTGTAATGAAATCAGTAAAATGACAACTTTTTGACAACTTTGACAACTCATTTTAAACTTACTGGGAAATAGTTTGTAGCCTGGTCAGACGCCGGGTAACTCCGGCGTCTGATCTGGCTCCAAACTGTTTGCAATGTAAATAATAGATAAAGCGTAAACACGTTTTTTTGGGAAAGAATAACGTTTTATCCACTGTACGTTGATTGATTATTGCCCGTCGCATGGTTGGCGATTTTTATAATACAGTGCTCCCTCTCTACAACGGCCCTCGGAACAACGAGTCCCTACGTACAACAACGCTTGCCGCTGTTCCCTAAACCAGACAATTATGTCTAACCCTTTCACTAGTGCAATGTCGTCTGCTTAATATTGCCGTCTGCAGTTTTACTCAAAGTCACATATTGGACATTTTGACAGAAAAAGACAAAGTGACGAGTGACAAACAGCGATAGGCGGCGTCTGATCTAGATTCAAGCTGTTTGCAAAAATAAGTCAATTTCCCTCCCTATAACGACTCCCTCCGAACAGCGAGCAAATTTATTGTCTCCCATCAGATGTTGTTGTAGAGAGGGAGCACTGTAGATGCTTCAGCAATTATATATAACACGAATGTCCGTATATAAATATATATGTGTGCTAAACCCATTTAAGCCCACTATCTACCAAACAGGACATTGGCAAACAGTGTAGACCCTGATTAGACGATCTCTAAACGACCTAAACATGTGTGCTTGTTAGATTTCATTTAATATAAACATAGTACATACATTGGTTATCTAAAGATACTGCAGTGTTTATCCATACAGCAGAACAATTCATATGAAATATCATACAGTGTAGACCCTGATGAGACGCCGCGTGACGTTAAGTCCCATTTGGGTCTACAATGTTAACTTATGCCCTCTTCAGTAGACACCAAGCTGAAATGGGCTACACTCCGAAATAGCGTAGGTTAACCCATTACCCCATAGCCTGTACCTAGTTTTGAAGATAATATTATGTGCATCACACTGTAAGCCAGTCGGACGCTGGGCGCGTTCAAAAGTCGAACACAATACATTCAATGTTTCAACATACATGTATGTGTTCAACCCTAACCCTAAATCTGCTGAATTTACAAGATTGCATACCAAGTGCTCACAGTATTTGTTAACTACATTGTTCAAAAGTTGAACACCAGCGCTTATAGGTTTGGACCCTAATGTTTATGGAATTCAATTTAGTTCCTTTATAGACCCAGTAGATTTTTTTAAGTTTGTCTGAATTTATTTGATAAAACTTTAGTTTTACGTGAATATCCGACGCGATTGGATGAGCACATTCAAAATACGCACCTTCTTTGTCATACTGGAACACATTATCAACGCGTGGCGTTCAACATATGTTCTAAAATAGGAAAACATTAACTCATCAGTGCATGGCGTCATGACTATTTATTATTTAATGACGTCACTATGATGTAATCAATATGATTTTTAATAAAACAACAACAAGTAGCCATGTTTCGTTGATGCGTCGCAAACCATTGTGAGGAATTTGCAAAATCATTCCATGCATTCACTCACATGGAGTACGTACACAGGAGAGGAAACTGTAGATGTAATGTATTTTCTGGTCTTAGATGATTGGAGTATAATAGCTTTCATATTTGACTGGGGAAATATTTTTATCTACGCAATCTGCAACCACAAAGTAAAGGAAAAAGTGGGCTTAATGCACAAAATAGAATTTTATAAGGAGGAGGGTGTGTGGGGTGGGGGGGGGGGGGTCTCGTTAACTCCAGGAATTTGGTAAGTAGATCTAGGTGATTCTGAATTTAGTATATTTCAATTGCTCAGAACATGTTTAATATTCTCGTGTAAAACGTCAAGAAGTAAAATTGAATAACCCAGGAAATGGCGTATTTCCGGTAAAATGGCTTTTTAGGGAGTATTTTTGAAATGGCATACCCCATGTACAACATTAGCGAATAAACATAACCATAATATTGGTTTACCATTAGATACACAGGTATATAATATATGTTATGTGTAAATTACTAACTAATCGGATTAAAATTATAGAAAATATTAACATTAATGTTATCCCTTTCAAGTGCCAATATGAATCATTTTTATTGACAATCCATTGGGTAATATACCATCATGTTTAATGGCATATAAGTGAATATTCAATTCTCCGATAATAATCTTATGTTTTTGTTTTCACTAGAGCTCCGTGACTAGAGGAAGATTGTATCTTTCAGAAAATGTCCACTTTTATAAAATCAGAGAATCCAATGAAAAGGTATCGCTCAAGTATCAGTACTTTTCAAATACCCCTGTACACGCATTAGGAATGCACCGTTTTTAAATAACAATGCCATTTTGAACTATTTATCAATTGACCAATCGGGGGGTGCGAATTGACAAGACAGTCTCCGGGCGATCGAGAGTAGCGACCTTGTTATAAATAAATACATTTATTATTTTATTTTCGCTTTGAATTTATTTTACCACTTTTGTTCGTTGATATTTCTGTTAATTACTATTCAGTTAAGAATTTTAGATCCATTAACAAGTAACAATTGTTACAATAGGTATGCGCATGCGCAAAAATATTACTAAAGAGATCGAAACCCCAGGCCCCGTGTTCACTAAAAGTCTTAAGACCAAAATTCTGGTCGTTGGACTTTTAGTGAACACGGGGCCTGGTTACCAGGCTATTGGATAAAAGAGGCAATTTATCGCATATCTTGTTTTGCCTTCTCTGCACCGGTTCGATCCCCACCGAGCTTAATATTTCTTTGAAATGTAGTTTTCTTAACATAATTATTTTCATCCATTAACAAAAAAATGGATTTGGTTTTGAGTATCTTGAACCCCATAATTTTGCCATAATATTGACTGCTTTAATGCTATTGTCTGATTTGTTTCAAGTTCATATTTAAGGAACTTGAAATGAAAAATATCGATACGAAAGTCAAAACAATTTGAATCCTGAGCAGCCGCGATACAAACTGTTTTCAATTGCGATTATGGTCACCTATATAAATAACCGGATGATAGTAGTTAACATGCATGTGTGAAACAACCGATAAAATGCTTCTATTTGTTGATAATTTTTCGATAAAAATGCACGGTTTGTAAATAGGAGATAAAGTTATCTGTTTTAAGCGCTTTTGATTTTGGCAAAAGGCATCTAGGGGAACAATTCTTTTACAGATTTAATAAGCCATTTTTCAGAAATATAGGAAAACCGGCACGACCTCTACTGACGAGTATACTCGCCATTCAAACACAAACCGTGTTACTGTTTCTATGAAGAGTACACTTGTTGTATACAGTGTTGACCCATCTCAGAGGGCTCCTTTACCAGGGTCTGCACTGTTTGCTATCTTGCAATAAATTGTTAAAACCAACCCTAAATACAATGTTTTAAGAAATAATAAATTCATACGTGTGTTTTATCGTGCAATAAAACACGGGTAGGAGTTGAGATGCGTAGTAATTTGAAGGCCTCGTGATTTAATTACTACGCATCTCAACTCCTACCCGTGTTTTATTGCACGATAAAACACTGGTATTAATTTATTATTTCGATTCTAACACCTCAATTTAACACTAAATTTACACGAGCGCTGCATTTCATGTCGTACGCATTTTCGAAGCCATATGATCGTCATGTTAAGACGTTACAGCGCTTGTGTGTGTGTTTTTTTTAAGAAATAATAAATTCATACCAGTGTTTAACGTGCAATCGAACACGGGTAGGAGTTGAGATGCATAGTAATTTAATCACGAGGCCGTAGACCGAGTGATTTAATTACACGCATCTCAACGAATAATCAAGGGTTACATAAATACATGTACTAGTAAGAATAAATAAGCTGATCGTTTTCAATTATTTCTCATTTATTTCAAAACCAAACCCTACTTTGCACATTGTAACTATTTGTACGCATTAGAATCGTCTCAAAAGACGAAGCTAGTTAGTAGATTTTGAGACGATTCTAATATGTGTAGTTCCAACACAGGATTTGCTTCAGACATGATTTAAAAATACATTGTACTCACCTTATACGTACAGAGCTCTGTTTTCAACAGCAACATAGACAGGGCAGGTCCTCAGAAACCCTCGACTCACAAAAAAAGTAACTTAAAATGTGGGAAGAATGGTATTCCCTCCCTTGCAGCAAGTTTTGAATAGATTATGGATGGATAGAACAGAGAATAGTGCTTCAACTTGTCGATGTATTTGGGTATTAACCCTTTCACTTCCAACTTTTCCGTGAGTTCCTTTACCCCTTCACCGTTTCATTGGCGTCTGCTTCAAGTTTGTTGTTTGCAAGATAGTTTCAAAGTAAGATTCAATGTAACTACTTATGACTTAAAACATATCGATACGAGTGTCAAACAGTTTTGATCCTGATCAGACGCCGCGTTACGCGGCGTCTGATCAGGATCCAAACTGTTTGCAGCCGCGCTTTCAATCGTCATTGAGAGTGAAAGGGTTAAGTTACTTAACCCCTTTTACTGCCTCGTCATTTCTAAACAATAATTGTCGTCTTTTTTTATTTCTCAAATCTAAAATTCAGAAATGATGACTTAAGAAATATTGATAGTACATGCAGTGTCAAACAGTTTGGATCCTGATCAGACGCGCGTCTGATCAGGATCCAAACTGGAATATGCAAATACATGTAACCATTGAACTCGGGGTAAGGCAACGAAGGGATTTACCACGTGTTCCACACTACATTACCCACCTGCTTTGAACATTGCACTTTAAATAGTCAATTTTCCGGAACACATTAACGCTGCACAGTGCACACATGTGCAGGGTGTAAAGACACCTCTGCTATAGTTGGTGGGTGGGTCAGGAGGAGGGTGACAGATAGACAGAAGCAGTGACAGAAACAGAGAATCAGGGAGAAAGAGATAAGTAATACGATGGATATTGAGCCTCACAGCTGAGAGAGAGGATGGAAGAGAGGGAGAGAGAGCTAGCGAGACAGAAGTACAGACAGGTGTACTGACACCCATATAGACAGACGATAGAATGAGAAGAGAGAGAAAGAGAGAAAGAGAGAGAGAGAAAGAGACATAGACAGAATGACAGATAGAATCAGAGACAGAATGACAGGCAGAAATGCTTGTTATTTTTGTTCACATCCGTAATACAAGTACAGCGCTCCCTCTCTACAACCTACGGAGAGACAACGATTGTGTATGTTGTTCGGAGGGAGTCTTTATAGGGAGGGAACATTAAGACTTGGCTTACGTTTGCAAACAGCTTGAATCCAGATCATCCGGCGTCTGATCTGGATTCAAGCTGTTTGTCACTCGTCATAATATTTCTTCTATCAGAATGTCAACTTATATGTAACATATGCCTTTGAGCAACAACAGCTGTTGACAATTTTAAGCAGACAATATTGCAGCAATGAAAGTGTAAGACATAAATGTCTTGTTTGGGGAACAGCGATTACCGTTGTTGTATGGAGGGATTCGTTAAGAGGGTCGTTGTAGAAAGGGAGCACTGTAGTTATATATTGTTTTTGTTAAATCCCCCTGTCTGCCTCTTTCTGTTTGTCTGTCTATCTGAGACTAGAGTTTTTCCGTCCACACGTACTAGGGTCAAACACAAGATTTAAAAGAAAAGATACTTGTATTGGGACAACATAGAGTTAACTCTTTCAACACTAAGTAACTATTGTGGGTTATTATGTACCCTTGTGGGTATTTTAGTTACCAAAAAATGAACCAGTCTGCTTGGAATTCCTGGTAGGTTAATAAATACTGGTCTAAATTAGCAAACAGTATAGACCCAGAGCAGAGGGCTCATACATACATGAGCCCTCTGGTCTTGGTCTATACTGTTTTCAATGTAATGAGTATGTTTTAAACAGGTCCATGGTGTTAAAAGAGTCACTTCAAATATGACATTAACAATGCAATATTGCTGTCTTCCAGTTTTATTTAACAAAATATACATGAACATCTCACTTCAGCACAGGGATAGTTTGTAATAAATTGCACTTTTGTATCCATGGACAATATACCTCATAACATTAACACAACATTATCATATATATAGTTAACACGTTCAACCCTAGTGACGAGTTTACTCGTCATTAACAGACAGGGAGACTGTAAAGAGAACATTTCTCCTATGCAAACAGTGTACACCCTGATCAGAGGGCTCCTAAAGGAGCCCTCTGATCAGGATCTGCACTGTTGGTCATTTTGCAATATACAGCAGGCAACAACCACAGAAAGTCATAAATAGACGAAATTTAATTGGAAATTGAAATTGTCCATTTAAAGTTTCTGGGATGAACAGCTTACTCAATACCTGAAACTGTTTTGATTTGGAAGTTTACTTCATATATTACTTACCGGGTAATATATTTGCTTTACACTCAAAAACATCATTAAGTTGAACTTCAATATGTTAACCTTTGTTAAATCAAATTTATTCTTCTAGAACTGAATTTCATTATTTTAGTTTCTCATATCCTTATTTCAAAATTTAGATGTGGCTTGGCCATGTTTTAACTTTGAAATATGGATATACCAGATTTAACCAAGTTCGAGATATTGAAGTTTGACTATATTTCCAAATATATCCAAATAAAATCTCAACATATATCAATCTCTATATGAGGATGTGTCAATCAGCATGAGTTTTTATTAACTGTCTTACTGTTTGACAATTAGCAAACATTGCTGATTTTTAGAGTATTCAAACCAGAATCTACCTGAATGAGTTAACCCCTTCTATGCTAAAAACTTGCTTATATTTTGCCAACAGTGTAGACCCTGATCAGAGGGCTCCTCAGGAGCCCTCTGATCAGGATCTGCACTGTTTGCTATTTTTTTAATATTGATATATTCACTGAAAACAACCAGCAATTTAACATGAACTGGTCATTGGTTGATAGAGGAGTAGTCCATGTCAACAGTTTAACATAGAAAGGGTTTTACATGTAGCATACATTTCAGAAACTTATCTGTTTCAAAATAACAACTTTAAAAATTCATCATGCTATTTACAATAGTTTGATTCATTCACTCAATTATTCATTCATTGTGTGTAAAGCCATGGTTAAAATATACTTGTCTCCTCACTTTGTTCAAATAAAAAACAACTACGGTATATACACAATAAAACTAGAGACGTGGCTACATACGATGCCCTGTAGCTGCATGCACCATATATGCAAATAATGACAAAGTTTAACAGGCCGATACTCTGAGACAAATTAATGAAAATCAAATCGCTGACAATATGCACATCTGTGATATACATCTATGTGCAAACATTTTATAAAATCAAAATGTTGTAGCTTGAAATCTGTAGGGAGTTGAATGGACAAAGTAAGTACCTTACATGTGGACTGACAAATAAACAGAGTAACGAACACATGTACGGATGGACAGACAGAGTTAAACAGTATGCCCCCACCTCCTCTTCCGACTTATCATCATAAATAAGTATAAACATCTATAGAAATACATGTATGCCATATAAAGGGAGCTGGTCTGCATGGCAACAATCCTACAAAATATCCCAATAAAGACAAGTGACCATTTAAAGCAGGTTGAAAGTAAAGCAGCGCCTCTATAGATGCATCACAAATGAGTATTCTTTATGCTTTATAATACAGATGACAGTTTAAAGCAAGATGAAAGTAAAGCAGAAAGTAGTTACCTGTTGGATACCGGTTTACCGGTAGTTGATTTTCACTTTTGGTTATAGAGGAAAGGTTTAACTCTTTACTCCAGTCTGTTTCTAGTTTTGAAAACAGGTGACCGCTTAAAGCAGGTTGAAAGTAAAGCAGAATATTCTGCTTTACTTTAAGCTTGCTTTAGGCTAACATCTACTAGAATATATAAAATATTTCTTCTGATACATATTCAGTATTGTATAAACTGGAACTACTTCCTTCAGGGTATGATTAAACTAAATGTGTAAATATGCGTATCTTTGGAGTAAGGGGTTAAGCAATCACCTTGAACACTAATTCCTGAACTTCTTCTAAATGGTCGAAATAGTGGATTTTACTTTCTTGCGAAAGATATGTCATTGAAATTGCTCCGAAACATAAAAATACAGTAAAACCTCTCTATTACAGTACCTCAACATTACATAAATTATCTCGTGTTTAAGGCAGGATACTGCTTGAAGCAAGGTGTACTAAAACAGAAAGCTCCTAAAGGAACTTTCTGTTTAACTGTCACCTTGCTTTAAGCTGCCACCAGTCTAACATATATATCACTTAGCATTCTTTTTAGTAATATGGAAATTTTACTGTATATGACTCTTTACAGATTTGCAAGATTGTTTGTATTATATATGTGTAAAATATTTCATGACATGCTATAATATTGTTTATGTACAGTACTGAGACAAAATTGAACAATAAAATAACAGGTGACAGGTGACATACATTGTAAACAGCTGGATAGGCAATGGAGGAAGCTATTTACAAAGTTATCCCTTTTGTGTCAAAAGCCAGAGCTCCAGATATGGCGAATCATTTCAAAAACTAAAATCTTTATTTTTGAATTTATCTCTATGGTGTTACTACTCATTAGAATTGTCTCTTTGAGACGATTCTAATGACTAGTTACACCATACAATTTGGTGTTGAAATGAGTGAGAAAGTGTTGGATTTGTTAAGTTTACTTCCTCTTATCTGAAGTCCCGCAAAGCAGCTGCAAAAAGAGCAGATCAAAACTCTAATGCAGCATCTAAAATGGGTCTTTGCTGGTAATATCTCTAATGTGACTACAGCAAAACCTGTATTAAGCCACAACTTAAGTTTGGTGTAGTTTAAGCCTATATGACAGCCTATAGGAGCTTTCTGCATTACTTTTGTCTGACATTCAGCTGTCACCTGTCTTTAACCCTTCCCCTCATAGAAGCACCTTTTAGCACATTTGATGTATTCTTCCACTGAAGAAAATAGTTCCTATTTATGCAGTCTTGAAAATGAACAATAAGAAAAAAATTCTAAATTCTAGCAGATGATAGCTTTAAGCAGGCTGAAAGTAAAGCAGAATGTGCCTTAAGGCACATTCTGCTTTACTTTCAACCTTCTTTAAGAGGTCAACTTTTCTTCAAAACTAGAAATAGGCTATGGGGTAATGGGTTAAATATGAATAAACTACATAATAGCGTAAGCAGTTTTTTAATACAGGTCTGACTGTACACTGTATTGTCAATCAACTATTTTCATTGTCATAAGCTAATATACCGGTTATTTCATAGCTTTCTTAAAACATGTTAATGAACATCTTAATGTATCTAAAACATGATTTGAACTTGGCTATATACATGAGCAAATTGCACAGATAAAATCAGCTGACATGGCACATAGTACATAGGCACATCCTTATATAGTACATATGCACTTATTTACATTAAAACCTCTCTATAACGACCACTATATTGTGTTAATTATCAGGCGCTTAAGCCAGGTGACTGCTAATATCAAGCAAGCTGAACATAAAACAGAAATGTCCTTTTAGTAGATTTCTGCTCTACGTTCACCTTGCTTTAGGCTTTCACCTGTCCTTTATGCAGTCAATTAGTCTTCTTTTTAGTGGTTGTAATAGACTGGTTTTACTGTTAATATTCATTTAACCTTCAAAAACCTAACTCCCATACACCAGAAGTCTGTGAAACTGAATCAGATTGCTTGGTCCCAAACATTAATTCTAAATGGTTAACAAGCATTCAATGACAAGGTATGAACAGTTCTACTTCTGAAGAAAAAAATTAATGTAACTACTGGTGCACCTGTATTTAGGCATCCACCTGCATTAACCCATTATCCCATAAATACGCCTTTTTACGCATTTAGTTTATTCCTCTATTGAAGAAAACAGTTCCAATTTATACTGTTTCAAATACAAATCATAAGAAATATTTTCTATATTCAATCAGATAATAGCTTAAAGCAGGCTGAAAGTAAAGCAGAATGTGCCTTAAGGCGCATTCTGCTTTACTTTCAACCTGCTTTAAGTGGTCACCTATTTTCAACACTAGAAATAGGCTATGGGGTAAAGGGTTAAGCCATTACCGGTACTCCATAGGTTTTCATTTTTACGCATTTAATTCATTCTTCCACAGAAGAAAATAGTTCCAAGTTTATACAGTAATGAATGTGCAACATAGATATATTTCCAATACCCTTGCAGATGGTATCTTAAAGCAGGCTGAAAGTAAAGAAGAATGAACCTTACTGTACATTGTGCTTTACTTTCAACCTGCTTTATGTGGTCACATATCTTCCAAACTAGAAACAGGCTAAATAGTTAAGGGTTAAGCTGTCACTTTAGATGTTCCTTTGGCTTTGGCTGAATGCATATAATATTGTATAGTAAAACCTCTCTATTATGACCACTAATTTGTATTAATTATAAGGTATTTACAACAGGTGACTGCTTAAAGCAAGTTGACAGTAAAACAGAAAGCTCCCTAAGGAGCTTTCTGTCTTACTGTCACCTTGCTTTAAGCTAGCACCTGTCTTTTATACAATCAATTTGCCTTTGTTTTAGTGGTTGTAATAGAGAGGTTTTACTGTATAGAGATGCTATACACAATCTTGTACATCTGTACATCTTGTACACAATATCTGCATGATACATAAGACATAATTATACAACATGCAGTCAAATATGTGTTAAACGACCACCCAAAGGAAGATGAGTCAAGGGCATTTTAGTAGGTGAAAAAGTAATTAGAAAGCTCCTACAGGAGGAGCTTTCTTCATTACTTTTATCCTGCATTGAGCAGTCAGTTATATTTAAAGCTTGCAATTCGTCATTACTATACATGTTTGATTGCATGTATAATCTCTGGTTCTCTGTGATATATGCAACATGTATACATGTAATCTCTGAGATAAACATAATATGTGTACTGTAATCTGTAATCTCTGAGATATACACAATTTGTTTAATCTCTGTGAAATACACAAACTGTATAATCTGCAATAAACACACTGTGCATAATCTCTTAGATATATACAATATGTACAATCTGGGAGCTAAACACATTATGTTTAATCTGTGATAAACACAATATGTATAATCTCTAGAGATATACACAATCTATGTGATATTCACAAAAATTATAATCTCTGTGATATACACAATGTACATGTTTAATCTCTAAGATATACACAATATTTATAATCTCTGTGATATTCATAATATGTGTAATCTCTGAGATATACATACAATGTTTAAAATCTCTGATATACACAATATATATAATCTCTGATATATACACAATACACCTATGTATAATCTCTGTGATGTACACAATAAAGTATAATCTGTGATATACACTTACATGTGCAATTATAATCTTAACATCAACACTGTGATACAGATTTAATGCAACTTTTGATACCTTGCTTATATACTTGCCATTTAGTCATAAAACACCTTTAATTTTTCTCAATCTAACGCCACCCCCACACAATCTATCTGCTCAAAACTACTGTACTTTTACCATTTCCCCTATAACTTTTTTCCAGTATTGAGACAAATGGCTGTTTAAAGCAGGCTGACAGTAAAGCAGAATGCTCCTTCAGGAGCATTCTGCTTTACTTTCAGCCTACTTTAAGCTTTTGGGATTTGCATCATCCCCTACGGGGCTTTAAATGTGGTTTTACAGTAATAAATATATCTTCACACCTGTGATATATCAAGCATTATATAAGTATCTTATATTAATTACAACATACTTAATATGGCAGCACTTTGGGAAATACAGTAAAGATTGTATTAAGTGACCATTTTAGCAAAGACCCTACTACTTGTGTTTGCTTAATAAAATATTGCAGAAATCTCCTTTAAGGGTGTATCAATGTCATAAGCCATTTTTTCAAAGTATTTAACTTTTTTTCTAACATTGTTTTTTTGGAAGAGCTGTTTATGACGAATGAAAAAATGAAAAAAAAAATATATGGTGGTGTCCTTTTTTTTGAGCTACAGCGATTTGAAAAAGGTATGTCAAATTTGGACTTTTTATTTCAAATTTGACCCATTCAGGGTACAAGCTTCAGTAAAATTTATTTCGAAACAAAACAAACATGATAATTTGGGTTTCCATTATTTATTTCATGTCTATGGTGGTATTTTCACATATAGAAACCAAATTTAGACAAAGCAGGCACCAGGTTTGAACAATATCGATCCTTGAATATCAAAAATATGCTTTGTATAGGGCATGATTTTATAAGATTTTTTATTTTATGAAAAAAAGTAAAAAAGTTTGAAAATGAAATAGTTCTAGTATTTAACTTTTTCTTATATTCTACCAGATGAAAGCCCATGCTAAGGCAGTTCAAAATATGAAAAGAAATTGAAAGGTCAGTGTTGAAAATTTTGAGTTATTAAAGTAAAAAGAGTTATCTCCCCTTACAAAATTTACAAAAAAGTACCATATCGATGCTATTTAGAGCTTTATAAATTTCATATTTGGTGCCTTTTTTTTCTTAAATTAGTTTTTGTATGAAGAAATACTACCATAGATAGGAAATAAATAACACAAAACCAAATTATCATATTTGTTTTCATTTAAAATGGATTTTATTGAAGCGGGCTGTTTGAAAAGGACAAAATAAGAGGAAGTGGGTGGGGTAAATTTTACATGGCCGTAGAGCCAACTGTTGTTCACCAAAATGTACACTTTTTCTATTTTTTAATTCATCTTAAATAGCTCTTCAATACAAAACCATCATAGAGTGTTTTCATATACTTTGAAAGTTTCCCAAAGTCATGACATTGATACACCCTTAATAAGAAGTTATCTGCATTAACTCTCTCCTCCCTGAAACTTTAAATGGAATATTCCAGTTTCCATTTTAGTCTCGTCCATTTCTGCCTTTTAAGGGTTGTTTTTGTCAATGTTTGGAATTATGATAAATAGTGAAGACCCTGATCAGAGGGCTCCTAGGAGCCCTCTGATCTGGGTCTTCACTGTTTGCATAGGACAAGTGTACTATTCAAATGTACACTGTTTGCAAAGGACGCCAATATGCGAGACTAGGGTTCAAAGGGTTACACTGAGTGGTCACTTAGCACAAAATTAACTGTACGATATAAACATAACAAGTTTTAACAAATACATTTTTGAAACTTTAACATGGAACAAAGGACACCATCATAATAATAATTATACTTTTTCCTACAACAATGTTTACTGGTAGCTTAACTTTATAGCTCTTCAGTTTAAGCCATATGATCCAAAATTCACTATGAACTTTTTACCGCAAAATCAATACAGCTATTATGGATCTGCTTATCCCATGCCTCTCATCTAAATCAGGCATCATCTAAATCCAATTGACACTTAGATTGTAACTTTGCAAGATGGGAAGAAAGGTCATAATCAGATAAACAGAAAACAGCTTTATCCAATAGCCTGTTTCTAGTTTTGAACACAGGTAACCACCACTTAAAGCAGGTTGAAAGTAAAGCAGAATGCTCCTTCAAGGAGCATTCTGCTTTACTTTCAACCTGCTTTAGCTACCATCTGGAAAGAAACTGGAAATTGTTTCTATGTTTAAAGTTCAGGACTTCCTAGTTTGGGACTACTTTCCTTAGCATAGAAACAATTAGAGGTGTAAAAAGGCTAATTTATGGAGTGATGAGTTATGCATGAGGAAGTTTAAAAACTTCAAAACAATAAACATTGTAGATATGATTGAGTTTTTCTGACAACAGGGTTTTCCCCAGGCCATTTAAGCGCTGGGGTCCCCAGCGCCTTAATTTCTGAACCTCAATTGCCCCAGCGCATTAAATTCTTGCCAGCGCTTAAAATCCGAGACCCCAGCGCCTTAAAAATCCCCACTTGCGAAACAGTGCTATTATCAAACTTGCTAAAAGGTCGTAAAACTATTCTTATCAGTATGTTAATTAAACCGCGGGGTAGATGGGACCTCTCAGCAGGAGACACGCGTTCCGCCCGAGGCAGTTATAATTGTCACAAGTAATCACATTTCAATAGCATAGCAGCTTTGGAAAATAAATAAGACCAATACGTTTCCTCAAATTAGTAAAGGTTTTGAATTGCAAAACTTAAAGCACAGAGATGGCAGGGCTTCAGATTAGAGTGGGTAACTGAATATTTCCAAAATGTTCTCTTTTATGTCATTGTCTCTACATAAACCCTATGTTGTGACCACTCATTAGAATCGTCTCTTTGAGACAATTCTAATGAGTGGTCACAACATATGGTTTGGTGGAGAAATAAGAAAGTTATTATTGGAATTACCCTCCTCATCTAGAGCTCTGAGATGTCCCAATATAGCATATATGAGCATTTCAAAGTTTGGGGCCACTTTTGTCCACAGTCACTGCCTTTTTAAGGCCGCCTTTCCTAAAACCTGATATGGAGGATAGTAACGCCCCTCTGCCTTCACTAGGAGGGGATGGAGCTTGAGCCGGAGGAGGCGGAGCTCCTGCAGGGGGCGGTGGAGGAGGTGGGGCTCCACTAGGTGCAGGAGGTGGTGGTGGCGGTGGAGGCGGGGCACCTGCTGATGGTGGTGCTACCGGAGGTGGCGGCGGAGCACCTGAAACAGAAAATAAATAATAATAAATAATGTGTTTCTGAAAATGATATTTCTTTCCCTATTAGTTTCTATCCAAAATTAGTTTCAATATTAAGAGCATAATGATTGGGCTAGACATTCTTCCAACATTAGTTACGGCCCTGCCTCTAACAGAGTACAAATATAACATTGTTACAGCAAACAGGTTCGGTGAGTTAACCTTGCAAGGAATGAGATTATCAGGGCTCCAGATAAGAGGTAGTTATTTCAACAAATCCAACATTTTCTCACTCTTTTTAGCACCAAATCCTATGGTGTTACTACTCACTAGAATCGTCTCGAAGAGACGATTCTAATGAGTAGTGACACCATAGGGTTTAATTCAGAAATAAAGATTTTAGTTTTTGAAAAACTACCCTTATCTGGTGCTCTGGATGATGCATCAATATAGGGATTTGAGCAGACATAAATCTTACTACGAAACAAGAACAACTACACAAGTTTACCAGCATTAGTGATGGCCTACAGCCCTTGCATAAGTAAGTACAATTCATGAAAGACAAACAGTGTGGATTTGGACGAGATGTTAACCGGCATCTCATATTTATCAAAACTATTTGCAAAAGTCCTCTATCAATTACATGCAATGTAAACTTACAAGCATGAGAAGATGAAAATTATAAACAGAAGCAGATGACAAATTTAAGCATACAATATAATGGTAGCGTCATTGTGTTGGGCAGGTAATTCCGCCATTTTTTATTGAATTTGCTCTTACAGTGCTCTTTTCATACAAGCCCTCCCAACAACTCCCGCCTTACAACAACCCTTGTCTCAGTTCCTTTAACAGGACAATTATGTCAAACCTATTCATGGCTGCAATGCCGTCTGCTAAAAGTTGTCGTCTGCTGTTTTTCTCAAAATTACATAATGGACATTTGACAGAAAAAACACCCTTTATGACATTTGACAAATAGCTTCAATCCAGATCAGATGCCGCATTCTGCTTTATTCAAGCTGTTTGCAAATGTAAGCCAATTTCTCTCCCTTTAACGACTCCCTCCGACCAACGCACTCAATTTGTGTCTCCCATTGGGTGTCATTGTAGAGAGGGAGCACTGAATAACTAAATTTGACAACACTCAAACTCGTGTTAAGTGACCAATAAATGAAGAAGCTTAGAGATCTCTAGACACAGGCGTTTGCTTAACCCATTATCCCATAAATACACATTTTTACACATTTAATTTATTCCACCATTGAAGAAAACTGATCAAATTTTTACAGCCACTCAACAGCCACTCAACACTCTAGCAAATGGTAGCTTAAAGCAGGCTGAAATTAAAGCAGAATGTGCCTTATGGCACATTCTGCTTTACTTTCAACTTGCTTTAAGTGATCACCTGTCTTCAAAACTAGAAACACTCTGAGAAAAAAACCCACATTACCCAATAACTACACCTTTTTACACCTTTAATTTATTTCACCATTGAAGAAAATAGATCCATTTTTTACAGCCATGAATATATATCATAAGAAATAGTCAACACTCTAGCAAATGGTAGCTTAAAGCAGGCTGAAATTAAAGCAGAATGTGCCTTATGGCACATTCTGCTTTACTTTCAACCTGCTTTAAGTGATCACCTGTCTTTAAAACTAGAAACACTCTGAGAAAAAAAACCACATTACCCCATAACTACACCTTTTTACACCTTTAATTTATTCCACCATTGAAGAAAATTGATCCAATTTTTACAGCCATGAATATATATCGTAAGAAATATTCAACACTCTAGCAAATGGTAGCTTAAAGCAGGCTGAAATTAAAGCAGAATGTGCCTTATGGCACATTCTGCTTTACTTTCAACCTGCTTTAAGTGATCACCTGTCTTTAAAACTAGAAACACTCACTTTTTTACACCTATGGGGTAATGGGTTACTGATATATATAAATGGAACATTACTATACTTTGCATATCTTATGCACCGGATCACTCGAGTTGTGTGTGTAAAGGCTATATCCAACGAGTCACCGAAGGTCGAGTTGGATATAGCCTTTACACGCACAACGAGAGTGATCCGGTACATAAGATATGCAAAGTATAGTAATGTTCCTTTTATTATATACCTCTTATAATAAAAATAAAATGAAAAACGATGGAAATGTTTCGAGCGTTACTATAAATAAACGGGATTTCCCATACTATACGTCACACTCAGGGGAATGGCGCGTGAAAGTAAATACTCGCTATTACGACCACTAAAACGAATGCTAATTGATTAAATAAAAGAGAGGTGACAGCTTAAAGCAAGGTGACAGTGAAACAGAAAGCTCCTTCACTGTCACCTTGCTTTAAGCGGTCACCTACCGTAAACACCCTAATACTTAACATAATTTAGTGGTCGTAATAGAGAGGTTTTACTGTAGTTCCGAACTTCCGACTACACAGTAAACGTTCTTTTCCCATTACGCAAGGTACATGGGTAATACGGAATTTTCAATCCGTCAAGGTGTATTTGTTCGATAAAATACAGAAACATTTCGGGCAGAACATTGGTAGGTATATAATAAATATAAATATAATGCAACAAGCCTCAAAAGTTTTCTTCATTATTTTTATCATGCATTTTGCGACCACCTGTATCAAAAACAGCCATTAACAAGTCTTCTTTTAGTTGGGCATAATCTGGGTCCAATCTGTTTGCTAAGGTGCTCAGTATGTACTCTTTCAGTGTTGAAAGTAATTAATGAAAGTTATGGTTTTGGAAAGTCAAGAATGCATAACTCTATAAACCCTTATCAAACAATGTATCTCTTTCAAAAAGTTTGCATCCAGATCACATGCCACGAGATTAACTCCCTGATCTGGATTAAAGCTATTTAACAATGGTACCGAGACATTATTAATTAAAACAGTTCATGAAAACTGATGTTGAGCCCTTTTTGCTGAGACTTTTTCCCAAGCAGTCGGTAATTTTGTAGGATAAGGTTTAATCTCTGTAATTCAAAATTCCAAGTCAGATTTGTATCTTAATCACATTTGCAATGTGTTTGATGGATGCCATTTTGTTTAACTTTTTGCATAATCTAAATAATCTTTTCCAAATAGAGTCATTGAAATCAAACACAGTATCTTATTTATTTATTAAACTAGATTTATATAGCACTCTTTTCACACAAGACTTTTCCATTCAAAAGCCCTAAAAAAGTGTTCGGTATTTGGTTTCTGTGCTGAAACCATGTTAACCCATTACCCATAGCTTGTTTCTAGTTTTGAAGATAAGTGACAACATAAAGCAGGTTGAAAGTAAAGCAGATTGCACCCTGTCTTTAAGCCAACATCTGTTAAATATAGAAAATATCTTTTATCATACATATTTATTACTTTATAATTTGCAGCTATTTTCTTCAGTTAAGGAATAAATAAAGGCATTAAAAGGCATATTTATGGGGTAATGGGTTTAGTGATCAGTGATCTCATCTGAATCTTCTGTTTGCAAAGGTAATCACTGTTTTGCCACTTGCATGCAAAGCGTTAAAGGACAGAAAATGCAGTAAAACCTCTCTACTACGACCACTAAAGTACGGCAATTTTTTTGTATGAAAGACAGACAACAGATTAATTAAAGCAAGATGAATGTAAAACAGAGAGATCCTCCAGGAGCTTTCTGTTTTACCTTAACCTTGTTTCAAGAAGCCCCATGCCTTAATAGCACTATAAACACAAAATATTTAATGAAACTTGACCCATTTCCCCATAAATACGCCTTTTTACCTTTTTATGTAAGGATGAGTATACTCGTCACTAAGGATTCCATATGTTAACGCTTTATTCAATAAATACACCATTTTTACGCCTTTAAATGATTCCTCCACTGAAGAAAATCGCTCCACTTTATACAGTCATGAATATGTAGCACAATAAAGAATTCTATATCAATGCAGATGGTAGCTTAAAGCAGGCTGAAAGTAATTTAAATCAGAATGCACCTAAAGGTGCATTCTGATTTACTTAAGGTGCATTCTGATTTACTTAAGGTGCATTCTGATTTACTTTCAACCTGCTTTAAGTGGCCGACTGTCTTTAATGATAGAAACATGCTATGGGGTATTGGGTTAATTGACTAGGTATTAGAATCAATATGTTATGAGTTTTCAATAAAATTTGTCACAATCTAAATCATACAAAATTGCTAGCTAACAAATAAAGATACACAACAACAGTTAAAGCACCACTGCCACATTATCTACAAGTAAAGCTTAAACAATATACATTTGTACCTTATACAGTAGAACCTCTATATTACGGCCACTAAAAAGAAGGCTAATTGTCTGTATAAGAGACAGGTGACAGCTTAAAGCAATGTGAAAGTGAAACAGAAAGCTCCTGTAGGAGCTTTCTGTTTCACTTTCACATTGGTTTAAGCAGTCACCTGTCTTAAATGACTTATATTTGACACAATTTAGTGGTCGTAATAGAGAGGTTTTACTGTATAGACAAACTTGGTTAAATTAGCAAAACTCTAGATAGCTCAAAATGCAAATACACAGACTACGGACAGTCATACATGCATTATGCAGCCACACAAAACAGGACAAATTCTTTTAACCCAATACACTATAAATATGCCTTTTTACACCTTTAATTCAATCCTCCAGTGGAGAAAATAGTTCTAGTTTATACGGTCAAAAAATGCACCATAAGAAATAGTTTCTACATATCTTAGCAGGCTGAAAGTAAAGCAGAATGTGCCTTAAGGATGTCGGCCTGTCTTTTTTAGCATTATGAAATTTCCGAAAAATTTTACGAACTCGTTTTCAAAAAAATGGTAAGAACTCATTTTTGGTGAATGCATACAGTAATAAAACACTATTTTCCCGGGAAAAAAATTGGATTTTCGTTCCGGAAGGGACTTTTTAAGTTTTATGTCCTATTCGTAGTTAACAGCATACACTGTTTTCATAGGTAGGTTGTATTTTGTTACATCCGATTTTATTTCAATTTCTCAGAATATAAGCATGAAATTTTCATGGTAGTACAGTTTTAGTATAGATTATAGATAACTCAATAGATAAAACGAAATTTTTTGGAAAAAAAATATTTTTGGTAAAAGTACACAAAAAATTGAAAAAATGAGAAAAAACGGATTTTTTTGATAAAATGATCTATATCTTTTCTAAAAGGTACGGGACCCTGTGTTTTTATTTGCTATTTCACTAAAACATTTTGTTTGCAAGGCTAAAAACAACAAATAAAAAATTTGGTATTTAGTTTGCTACAATTTGTAGGGCAATTTTCACAGTGCCTTATTCTCCCTTTATAAAAAAGGGGGTGGGGTAAATTTTACTCCTTTCTGGTGAAATCAAATATTTTTATTTTGGATCATGAAAAAACATTATTTTCAGGGTTTATTCTTACTATGGTAATATAAATTAGGATACTTTTGGTACAAATAGATTGTTTAAATAAAGATTGAAAAACCGTAGTATAAAAAAGTAGGAGTTTTTATGAAGCTTCAATTTTAAGGGGGTAGCCTTGAAAAATCTCAAATTGTGAAAAAGAAAGGTCCGGTACCCCCACTTTTTTCACCAGTTTTGTCATAGAAACTAATTTTACTATCAGTATGCAAAGTTTGAAGAATTTGGTATTTACTTTACCAAGGTGCACCTACCCCCTTAAGATACATTCTACTTTACTTTCAACTTGCTTAAATTGGTCAAATGTTTTCAAAACTAGAAACAGGCTTTAGGGTAAAGGGGTAAACACTCCTATACTGTAATTGATCGAGAATAATGGATTGATCAATCAAATCACTATCTAGAGCATGCAAATCTAAATACATGTAGAATGACAAGAACCTAGAATGAAGTATGTTAACATAGCAAGAGAAAAATGCTAAACTGCAATCCAAATGTGATGCAAGATGTACAGTGGAGAAGACGTTTATTCTTTCCCAATAAACTATCATTTCCATTGCAAACAGATTGGAACCAGATCAGACACCAGCTGGTAACCCAGCATCTGATCTGTGATGAGGCTCCAAAGTGTCTGCCATTTCGAGTAAAATAAATTGTCAAATTTTGTAAGAAGCTGTCATTTTCTACATTTTATTGCATTGCATTTGAATTTAATTTCATTTAACTCTTTCCTCCCTGAAACTTTAAATGGATAATTCCAGTTTCCATTTTTGTCTAGTCCATTTCTGACTTTTAAGGGTTGTTTTTGTCAATGTTTGGTATTATGACAAACAGTGAAGACCCTGATCAGAGGGCTCCTTTCGGAGCCCTCTGATCTGGGTATTCACTGTTTGCATAGGACAAGTGTACTATTCACATGTACACTGTTTGAAAAGGACGCCTATATGCGGGACTAGGGTTCAAAGGGTTAAACAGGAATATCATCTCCACTGTATATAATGGAATGTTTATCGTTTAAGCCATTAAGCTTGATGTAAGGCACATATGGCCGGATCATGAAATAAAATACTGCAATTAACAGCACCACTGTTGACTGATGCTTATAAACAATCTGCATGAGGAAACGTAAGGCAGAATTACACAGAACACCAATTAGTTTTTTGAATGCTAAGTAATATTGTGATCTGCAACAATTGTTGTCTGCTACTGTTCTTAAAATAGAATTTGTAAAAATTTCTTTTCAAAATAGGGTCAGAGTGACAAACAGTTTGGATCCTGATGAGACGCCGCATTGCGGCGTCTCATCAGGATCCAAACTGTTTGCCAAGGTTATCATGGTTTCACCGCTAGCATGACTAGCGTGGTAAGAGTTAACTAAACATTTTAAAAGTGTAAATCAAAGTTTACATTTCTTTTCTTGTGAGGCACAGTAAATCCTCTATTGGGCAATCACCAAGTAAGAAAGAAAGGGTATTTGTTAGGATAAGAAAATGTTTAACGTAAGACGAAAGTAAAGGAGCTTTCCAAATCATGCACACTCTGCATTATATAACCACCTGTCATAAAGATGATGATCAGAATTTTGCTAAAGAGTAGTTTTAATCCTTTTTCCCCATAGCTTGTTTCTAGTTTTGAAGACAGCTAACCGCTTAAAGCAATTTGAAAATAAAGCAGAACACTTTAACCCATTAACTCATAAGCGATAAACAATTATCAATGCTTATCTCAATACAAGCTAGTGGATTAAAGTGTGTCAAAATGAGTCAGTATGAGAATATTGCTCACTGATTCAATATGAGTCAGAATGGCTTAATGGGTTAAGTGGTCATCTATCTTCAACGCTAGAAATATGCTATGGGGTAATGGGCTAATCTCTAAAATACTGAGAACTGTATTTTTTTCTCATTTCTAGTGTTGTTTTCTTTTACACATGCAAAAGATACATACAATTCTAGCAGTCTATCAAACAATATTTCAAAAGTTCCCAATATAGTCTACCTATTTATTCTATACTCAAAAGAAAGTGATTAGTTTTGGGAGTACACATTACACTAGAGTGATACACAACATCAGTCTCCCAAGCAATGATTAGTTTTCAGAGAACAGGTCACACCAGTGATAAACACAAAGCGCCAGCCACCCAAGCAAAGATTAAGTTCTGGAGTACATGTTACACCAGAGTGATTTACACTACACAGCACCAGTCTCCAAAGAAGTGATTTGTTTGGGATTACAGGTTACATGATAGTAAAAGATCTATACCATGCAATGGGTAATGTTTTGAAGTACAGGTTACATCAGAGTGATAGACAATACACAACACCAGTTTCCAAAGCATTTACATGTATTAGTTTCAGAATAGTGGTTAAAGTATAGTGATAAACATAGCACCTATCTCCCAAGCAGTGAGCAGATTGGGTGTACAGGTTACACTAGAGTGATATACATTAAACAAAACCATACTCCCAAGCAACAATTGGACTGGGAGTACATGTTACACTAGAGTGATATACACAACACAACACCAGTCTCCCAAGCAATAATTAATTTGGGAGTACATGTTACACTAGAGTGATATACACTACACAAAACCATACTCCCAAGCAATAATTAGATTGGGAGTACAGGTTACACTAGAGTGATATACACTACACAAAACCATACTCCCAAGCAACAAATATATTGGGAGTACAGGTTACACTAGAGTGATATACACTACACAATACCAGACTCCCAAGTAATAATTAGTTTGGGAGTACAGGTTCCACTAAAGTGACCAGTCTCCCCAAGCAATAATAATTTGGGAGTACAGGTTACACTAGAGTGATATACACTACACAACACCCAACTCCCAAGAAATAATTAATTTGGGAGTACAGGTTACACTAGAGTGATATACACTACAAAACACCAGTCTCCCAAGCAATAGTTCAGAGCTCCAGATAAAGGGAGTATTTCAAAAAATAATTAAACCCTATGGTGTCACAACTCATTAGAATCGTCTCAAAGAGAGTAGTAACACCATAGAATTTGGTGCTGAAATGAGTGAGAAAATGGTGGATTTGTACAGTTTACCCCCTCTTATCTGGAGCCCTGATAATTAGTTTGGGAGTACAGGTTACACAACACCAGTCTCCCCTAGGGTGTTTACCTAGTCCGCCTCCCGCGTGGTGTCTGACGTTACTGCAAACACAGCAAAACTCATAACATAGATATATAAGGTATTCACACACAGGTGGTTTAATACAAATAAAACTGTTAAGTTCCCATCAGCTCTTTTTGAAGTTTTTGCACACTGCAGACCCAGATTGAACAGCTCCTTCGGTCTAACCTGGCTCTGCACTGTTTTCTTATAGGATCAGGGGCCAGTTTCATAAAACTTCGTACGACAAAAACAGTTGCAAGTCAAAACTTTAAAATACATTTAATTTCTGATTTCTCCATCTAATCATGTCTTGTGACATCATTTTGGAATCATCTTTTCAAGACGATTCCAAAGAGATGTCACAAGAAAGGATTATAGACTACGAGCTACTGAACACCCCCCTCCCCCCATGTGGGGACTTTTGAACACCATACTTTTCTGAAACCTCATTGTCTTCCGAGTACATTCGGGTTTTCTGCACTTTGTACGTTGGGGCTTTACCTTGTCAGAGCAAATTGAAATTACCTCCCCTTTGTGAAAATTAAATTCTGATAGATAATGTAACAATGACTTGTTTTAGTTGCAAAATAGCTGTTCTTCACTGATATCACCATTGTTTTTATGGAGACATAATACCTATCCTTAGAATCGATCGAAACGAGTGTTTTTCTTACTTTTTACTGAATTATCTCCCCTTGAATATATCGAATACCATAAAAACTAGTTAATTCATAGTTTTATTACATTTAAAGCTTCTTTGAAAACCTAGTTTTTCTTTAAATGATGATAAAATATTCAACTGGGTGTAGTGAGGATGTTTTCTAACATACATTTATTATATTTTCACGGAAAATATTCTAAAATTATTTAAAAGTCTTAAATTATGAAATAACAAAAATACCGACAAAGACTTAAATACGGTTAATAACTGTAAGAAATAAGATTCTGAGAATTACAAAGGATTCATGGATCATGGAAATGGATAATACACGGATACGGTGCTAAAAACCCTTTTCTAGAGGCGGCCCATGGACCCATACAGTGCTACAACCCTTTTGTAGAGGCGTTCCATCAACAGATACTGTTTAATTAGTGCTTTAATAGTTATCTAGAGGCGGTCCACCAACGGATACAGTGCTGGAAACGGCATATACTGGCGGTCCACCAACGGATACAGAACTACAAAAGTTATCTAGAGGAGGGAAACCAACGGATACAGTGCTAAATCCCTTTTCTAGATTCGGGCCACCAACGGGAACATTGCTACAAACCTTTTGTAGAGGCGGTCTACAAACAGATACAGTGCTATATAGGTTATATAGAGGCAGTCCACAAACGAATACAGTACTAGAAACATTATATAGATGCGGTCCATTAATTGATACACTGCTAGAAAAGGTATCAACAGACTGTTCACCAACGGATACACTGCTATAAACAGTATCTTGAGGTGGTCCATCAATGGATATTGCTAGAAACCCTTTCTAGAGGCGTTCCACTAGGCATTCCACCTATGGATACAGTGCTAAAAAAGTTATCCAGAGGTGGACCACCAATATATACAGTGCTTTAAACGTTATCTAGAGGCGGTCCATCAACAGGTACAGTGCTAAAAAGTTATCTAGAGGCGATCAACCATCATATACAGTGCTTTAAACCCTATCTACAGGTGATCCACCAACAGATACAGTGGGAAAAAGTTATCTAGAGGCGGTTAACCATCATATACGGTGCTTTTAACGTTATCTACAGGTGGTCCATCAACGGATACAGTGCTGGAAACGGTATATACAGGCAGTCCACCAACAGATACAGCGCTAAAAAGTTATCTAGAAGCGATCCACCAACAGATACAGTGCTTTAAACGTTATCTAGAGGCGGTCCACCAACGGATACAGTGCTAGAAAAGCAACAAAGAGGCGTTCCACCAAGGGATACAGTGCTAGAACCTTTACAAGAGACGGTTCATAAACCGACACAGTGCTTGAAACCTTTTGTAGAGTCGATCCACAAACGGATACAGTGCTAAAAAGTTACCTAGAGGCGGTTCACTAACGGATACAGTGCTAGAAATGTTATATATAGGCGGTCCCCCAACGGATACATTACTAGAAACGTTATCAAGAGGAGGTCCACCAACAGATACAGTGCTAGAAACGTTATCTACAGGCAGTCCACCAGCGGATACAGTACTTTAAACGTTATATAGAGGCATTCCACCAAAGGATACTGTGCTACTAAAGTTATCTAGAGGTGGTCCACCAACGGATACAGTGGTAAAAAGGTTATCTAGAGGCAGTCCACCAAGAATACATTGCTAGAAACGTTTTCTAGAGGCAGTCCACCAACGGATACATGGCTAGAAACGTTATCTAGAGGAGGTCACCAACCGATTTAGTGCTAGAAACGTTATCTAGAGGCGGTCCACCAACAGATACAGTGCTTAAAAATTATCTAGAGGAGGTCCACCAGCGGATACAGTGCTTAAAACGTAATAGAGAGGCATTCCACCAACGGATACAGTGCTACTAAAGTTATCTAGAGGTGGCCCACCATCGGATACAGTGGTAAAAAGGTTATCTAGAGGCAGTCCACCAACGAATACATTACTAGAACCGTTTTCTAGAGGCAGTCTACCAACGGATACATGGCTAGAAACGTTATCTAGGAGGTCTACCAACCGATTCAGTGCTAGAAACGTTATCTAGAGGCGATCCACAAATGAATACAGTGTTAGAAACGTTATCTAGAGGAGGTCTACCAACGGATACAGTGCTAAAAAGGGTTATCTAGAGGCGTCCCCAACACATACAGTGCTAAAATCTTTTCCAGACGCGGTCCACCAATGGACACACTGCTGAAAGCCTTTTGTAGAGGAGGTCCACCAACGGATACAGTGCTAAAAACGGTATCTAGAGGCGGTCCACCAATAGATACAGTGTTAGAAACGTTATCTAGAGGAGGTCTACTTACGGATACAGTACTAAAAACGGTTATCTAGAGGCGTCCCCAACACATACAGTGCTAAAATGTTTTCCAGACGCGGTCCACCAACGGACACACTGCTGGAAACCTTTTGTAGAGGAGGTCCACCAACGGATACAAAGCTAAAAACGGTATCTAGAGGCGGTCCACCTACGAATATAGTGCTAGAAACACTTTGTAGAGGCGGTCCACCAACGGATACAGTGCTTTAAATGTTATCTACAGGCGGATCATCAATGGAAACAGTATTTTAAACGTTATTTAAAGTCGGTCAACTAACGGATACAGTGCTACAAACGTTATCTACAGGCGGTCCACCAGCGGATACAGTGCTAAAAACGTTATCTACAGGAGGTCCATCAACAGGGAAATGTTATCTACAGGAGGTCAACCAACGGATACAGTGCTAGAAACGTTATCTAGAGGACGTCTACCTATGGGTACAGTGTCAGAAACCTTTTCTAGAGGCCGTCCATCAACGGATACAGTGCTAGAAATATATTTTAAAGGCGGTCCACCAACGGATACAGTGCTTAAAACGTTATATACAGGCGGTTCATCAACGGAAACAGTGCTTTAAACGGTATCTTAAGTCGGTCAACTAATGGAAACAGTGCTAGAAACGTTATTTTCAGGCGGTCCATAAACTGATACAGTGCTATGTACAACGTTATCTAAAGGCAGTCCACCAGCGGATACAGTGCTAAAACCTTTTGTAGAGGCGGTCAACCAACGGATACAGTTTTTTAAAAGCTATCTAGAGTCGATCCACCAACGGGTACAGTGCTGGAAATGGTAAACATTGTATACTGGCGGTACACCAACAGATACAGTGCTAGGAACGTTATCTACAGGCGGTCCACCAACGGATACAGTGCTAGAAACCTTTTCTAGAGGACGTCCAAAAATGGATATAGTGCTTGAAACCTTTTCTAGAGGTTGCCCACCAACGGATACAGTGCTAGAAACCTTTTCTAGAGGCTGCCCACCAACGGATACTAGTATAGTGCTAGAAACGTTATCTATAGGAGGTCCACTAACGGATTTAGTGTTAGAAACATTATCTAGAGGACGTCCACCAATGGATATAGTGCTAGAAACCTTTTCTAGAGGCCATCCACCAACGGATACAGTGCTAAAACTTTATTTAAAGGCGGTCCATCAACGGATTCAGTGCTAAAATGTTATCTACAGGCTGTCCACCAACATATACAGTGCTAGAAAGGTTATCTAGAAGCGTCCCCCAACGGATATAGTGCTAAAAAGTTATATAAAGGCCGTCCACCAACTAATACAGTGCTAAAATGTTGTCTAAAGGCGGTCCACCAATGGATACATCAACACCTCTATACATGTATAACCTTTCTAACACTGTATCCGTTGGTGGACCTCCTCTAGTTTTTGTTCTTCTTGTTTTGTTTGAAAGGGGGGCAATTATCTTACTCCCATCAATTTTTTTTCTTTAAAGCAACCATCATATTGAATGCTTTTCACTTGATAATGTTGTAAAATAACATGTAATTGGCAACAAAGGACCTATGTTACTATGCAACTAACAATATACATGTACATGTATATCATAAAACTGCTTTTAACCCTAAATTAAGGGCAGACAATTCAAACAAAAGAAGTCTTTTAGTTGTAAAAATTATCATTTTCTATCAATTATGTGTAAAACTAGAATTGCCAGTTAAAATTTATAAATTGAAGTGTCTCTTTCTGTCCCAAAATAATGTTCGACATAATAACAATATGACAGAAATTAAACAAGAGGGCCATGGCCCTTAATTCGCTCACCTGAGGACATTGAAGTTTGTACCTAAGTTGACTGGGCAAGACAACATTTTAATATAACTATAAATGGAGTTATCTTCCAGACAAGAAAACATGTCAAAAGTGAATTTTGTTGCCAAGCTTATGACCCTTATCCATGACACATCCTCTTATCAAGTTTTTTCCATTTCCAATAAATGATAATTATTTCACTAGCGTCAACAGAACTGGAATTATTTTCCTGACAATAAAATATGACAAAGGGGAAAAACTAAATATTGCTGCCCTTGTGCATGGCATTTTCTCTCATCAGTTTCTTTCCATACATAAAATTTCATTACAATAGCATCAGTAGAACTGAAGTTGTCTTCTTGACAAGAAAATATCACAAAGGGAAATAACTCAAAAAACAATGATGTCAGAGTTATGGCCTTTGCAAATGGCACTTCCTCTCATCAGGCTCTTTCCAAATAGGCAATTTCATTTTACCCATTACCCCATAGCATGTTTCTAATTTTGAAAATAGGTGGCCACCTAAAGCAGGTTGAAAGTAAAGCAGAATGTGTCTTAACCCTTAGCCTGCCACTCACGACTATAGCTTTATATGCAAACAGCTTGGATCCGGATTAGACGCCGAGTAACTCGGCGTCTCATCCGGATCCAAGCTGTTTGACACTCGGACAACATTTTCAGCAATTTTGAGCAACTTTGAAGCACTTTGAAACTTGAAGCAGACGAGAAATATAGCAGACGACAATTTATTTGGCGGGCTAAGGGTTAATGCACACTTTGCTTTACTTTTGCATCTTACATTTTCATGACTGTTTAAAGTGGAATTATTGAAAAGACATACAGATAACTCTGACAAAACCAATATTAAACATATGTATAAATATGGCATAAGACATAATTACATAACTGTCAGTGGATCACTTCCAGATCCTGTTTCTCTAAGTATGAATCAGACTGAACCATATCTAAACTTTAGCAGACAACATGTTCAGCTGATCATGACCAGTTCTGTGATACCCACTACCAGTTCAGAGTTGCATAATATTTGACCTCAGTGGCTAGAACGCTTGGGCTTACCCTTACCAGACTGAAATGATGTCTGCTTAAAACCTACTGTATGTGAAAAGTGTACAAAAAAACAATTTAGAAACTGTTAAGTTGGTAAATGAGTGGCAAATAGGTTGGATCCAGATTAGATGTAGCATTATGATTATGTTGCATCTGATCTGGATCCAAAATGTTTGCAAATATTGGCTATTTGCCCATAGTATATTAAGGGTAACTCAGGTAAATACAGTTCTGCCTAAATAAAAAATACTGTAAAACCTGCCTAGAGCAGCACTTAAACTGTGCAGGGTGGTGTCAAATGTGACCCTAGGGATTTCATTTTAACAAACTATAGATAGATCCACCAGGAGATTCTACTGTACAAATATCAAAGCTTAGGGCCTAGTAGTTTTGGGCAAGAAGATTTTTTAAAGATTTTTGCTTTTTTGCTTTTTCAAGCAGAGTTTGTGCTTTTTTTCCTTTTTTTTGAACAACTTCTGTAGAGAAGCATCCAAGGAACATCATAAGCAGTTTGAACTCTCCCTACAATCGGCGGGTTTCAGAGGAGATGTCGTTTGAAGTAAAAGTGAACGGACAGACGGACAGACGGACAGACAGACAGACGGACAGACGGACAGACGGACAGACGGACAGACGTACTACGGACGGTGAGCGGTCACAATAGCTCACCTTGAGCCTTTGGCTCAGGTGAGCTAAAAAAGGGAGGTAATATTTTTGTTCAATTACACACAAAGACTGTGCTGTATAACCCAAAGGTTATATATTTAGTTTGTGGACATATAAGGCTTTCATGTAAAGAAGGTTTCGTGATTAGATCTTGTTTCTATGATATGTATTCAACATTTATAAAGGGAAAAGTGACTCGTTTTGTATAAAAACTGCATTCTGTACATTTAAGGGGAGATAATTTGAATAAAATTTGAGTTATGTCCAATTGTTTTTGCATTTTTTGCTTTCAGTTAGTTATGTTGCATAATTGAATCATTTTGTGTAAGATATATAAGTTTAATTAAAAATTTATATTAGTGCAACAACTACACATGAAAATACGTATTTCTCTATTTATGCAAGGGGAGATAATCTTCAAAGTCAAATTTTTTACTAAAGCCCCAACGCTCAAAGTGCAGAAAATAGTATTTGAACCTACAGACCCTGGACTTTCAGAAAAACATAGTGACCAAAAGTCCCCCTATGGGGGGAGGGTTCACATTATTGGCCAGCAGCCTATTAGATGGAGAAATAAATAATAATTATAATCTGACTTACGACAACATTTGTCGTACAAGTTTTATGAAACGGGCCCCTGATATCAATCTGCAATATTTCCTGTTGAATTCTTATCTTGGTCATTAGCAAACGTAATACATGTAGTAAAGATAATTGAAGTACATGTACATAGTGGGCTGGGTTCTACAGTGGAGAAAACGTTATTCTTTCCCAATAAACGCGTTTACGCTAAAACTATTATTTGCAGTGCAAACAGGTTGGAGCCAGATCAGACGCCGGGTAACCCGGTGTCTGATCAGGCTCCAAATCTGTTTGCCACCATGATAAACATGAAATATCAGAATTGTCCAAAAGTTGTACCTTTCTACGTTTTAGTGCTTTGCGTTTGCGTACGTTTGCGTTTAAACGGGAAAGAATAACAGATTCTCCACTGTATATTATGAATATTCAGCCGGGGAATTAAGGGTTAATGATATAATACAACTACAAAAGCCAAAATTAACAGTCATGCATCAGCAGATGCCAGGGTTCCAGATAAGGGGATTACAGTTGAACTTCAACATCTCAAACTTGCTTAACCCATTACCCTATAAATACACCTTTTTATGCCTTTCATTTATTCCTACAATGAAGAAAATAGTACCAATTTATACAGTCATGATTATATATCATTAAAAATTCTTTCTATATTCTAGCAGATGGTAGCTTAAAGCAGGCTGAAAGTAAAGCAGAATGTGTCTTAAGGCGCATTCTGCTTTCATTTCAACCTGCTTTAAGTGGTTAACTATCTTCAAAACTAGGAACAAGCTACGGGGTAATGGGTTAACTCAAATTTTCCCGTATTTCAATGGTTTAGAATTTCATTAGATGTCTCTATGCCTCGCTTAAGACGATTATATCCTTATTCCAAAGTTAAAACATGGCTAAGTCATGTTTTAACTTTGAAATATGGATATGCCCCGCTTGAGCAATTTCAAGATATCAAAGTTTGACTGTATTTTGAAAACTATAATCTTAATGCCTGCACAAACCACATGGTGTGACTACTCATTAGAATTGTCTCTTCCAGATGATTCTAATGAGTAGTCACACCAAAGAGTTTGGTTTAAAACTTTGAACACAAACGTGAAGTGTTGAAAACATTTAGTTACTCCCTCTTATTTAGAGCCCTGTACCCATAACATCCATAAAATGAGCAGAGGTTCACAGTGTAAACCCTGATAAGACATCACAAAATGTGACTTCTTATCAGAGAAATAAATCAAAAGGTGATTGAAAATATTGAGAATTCGTATAAATCTGTGTGGCAAATAGTTTATAGCCTGAACAAATGCTAGGTTACCGTTTGTCTGATCTGGCTCTAAACTGTTACCAATGGACATTAGTATTGTAGCATAAACATATGAGATGTGCCATGACAAAACCTGCCTTATTGCATTGCAAACAGTGTAGATCAAGGCCAGCTGCCGCGTCTTTGACGCTGCGACTGTCCTTGATCTACAGCTGTTTGACACCCACATGCATCTAAAGCATTGTATGAGGTGGCTGTATTATATACTAGTATGGTATTCAGGGCTCCAGATAAGAGGTAGTTTTTTCAACAAATCCCACATTTTCTCACTTTTTTTAGCACCAAATCCTATGGTGTTACTACTCATTAGAATCGTCTCTTCGAGACGATTCTAATGAGTAGTGACACCATAGGGTTTAATTCAGAAATAAAGATTTTAGTTTTTGAAAAACTACCCTTATCTGGTGCTCTGGTATTATTAGTGTAGACCAAACTCAAGATGCAGAGCCTGGGGTGACAACAGTGCTTGCTATATACAGTGTTGCAATGCAGTAAGGCAGGTTTTGTCATGGCACGGCTCATATTCATTGTGAGGGCTTAACTCTTTCCTCCCTGAAACTTTAAATGGACAATTCCAGTTTCCATTTAAGTCTAGTCCATTTCTGACTTTTAAGGGTTGTTTTTGTAAATTTTTGGAATTATGACAAACAGTGAAGACCCTGATCAGAGGGCTCCTTTCGGAGCCCTCTGATCTGGGTCTTCACTGTTTGCCTAGGACATGTGTACTATTCACATGTACACTGTTTGAAAAGCACGCCTATATGCGGGACTAGGGTTCAAAGGGTTAACATCTTCCCTTACTTTAGATTGTGTATAGCAAGTTTGTCCCAGAGCTCCAGATAACGTGTACTTTTCAAATACATGTACTAACTTCTTTAATAAACCCTGTGATGTTACCATTAAGTGTTGGAAATGTTTATTTAAACCGCCCCCCCCCCCCCCCCCCCCCCCTCATATCTCAAGCCCAGGGATCCAGATCAGATAAGTATCTTTGTATCTGATCATGATCCAATCTCTTTGCTACTTTGATTTGATATCTGTAAATTAGTTTTTAAAACAAGCAAATAACATTTTGATAAAATATTATTATGTGTATTTAGCATTCAAACAGTTAACATTTATATTCACTCCAAAATGCTTAAGCCTGTTTCCACAGGTATTTAACACATTTTTTCCCCATTCTTTTTACTAGATCTATACATATGGTAGAATCAGGGCTCCAGATATGGGGAGTATTTCCAAAACTAAAATCTTTATTTCTGCTTTAAACCCTATGGTGTCACTACTCATTAGAATTGTCTCTTCTAGAAGATTTTAATGAGTTGTAACACCATAGGGTTTGGTGCTGAAATTAGTAAGAAACTGTTGGATTTGTCCAGTTTACTCCCTGTTATCCGAAGCCCTGAACTTTTAGACAGCAGTACAATACAATTGTTGTATATTTCACAACTGCATGTCTTGTGTCGAGACTTGTGGTACCATTCAACAAAATGCAAGGCAGCTGCAAAGTGACCATGCAATCTATGCAAGACAAATACAAGAATTTAACCCAATACCCCATAATTACGCCTTTTTATGCCTCTGATTTATTCCTCCTCTGAAGAAAATAGGTCCAGTTATACAGTAATGAAAATGTATCATAAGAAACACTTTCTATAGTAGCTTAAAGCAGGCTGAAATTAAAGCAGAATGCGCCTTTAGGCACATTCTGCTTTATTTCCAACCTGCTTTTAGTACTCACCTATCTTCAAAACTGGAAACAGTCTATGGAGTAATGGGTTAATAACAGCAGCCACTGCAGCCTGATGCAAGGATAAATTGTATGTCAATTCAGGGATCCAGATAAGAGGGAGTAAACTTAATAAATTCAATGTTTTCTCACTCCTTTCAGCATCAATCCTATGGTGTTACTACTCATTAGAATCGTCTTGAAGAGACTATTCTAATGAGTAGTGACACCTAAGGGTTTCATGGGGAAATAAAGATTTTAATCTTTGAAATAATCCTCTTATCTGGAGCCCTTTCAATTGTGTGGGTGTCTTGAAGCAGCCTTGTAGGAACTTTGCAAACTCTAAAAATTGTCCAAAGTTTGCAAAGAAAATAAGCATGCAGAAAATCAATTTAATCTTGCAATTTTCCCCTAACCAATTACCCAAAAGGTTGTTTCTAGTTTTAGAGACAGAAGACCACTTAAAGCAAATTGAAAGTAAAGCAAATTGAAAGTAAAGCAGAATGCACTTTAAGCCTGCTTTAAGCTACTACCATCTGCTAGGATATACAAACTGTATTCATAATGGGCAGAGCATTAAGTGAGAGAAGGGTAAATGTTTTCAACACAGATTAAATTTGTTTTCATAAACTATTTTATCTAAAAATTCTAATTGGCCAGCCTTTCATATATTTACAGAAACATGATTCAACTAACCCTTTACCCTATTTTTAGTTTTAACCCATGACCCCATAAATATGCCTGTTTATGCCTTTTTTTATTCCACTGAAGAAAATAGTTTGAGTTTATACAGTCAATAATATAATTTGCACCATAAGAAACAGTTCAGAGTACGTTGTTCAGAATGTGCTGTTCAGAGGGGGTTATTATAAGGAGAGAAAATAAACACTTGGTTTACATTTGCAAACAGCTTTAATGCAGATCAGACGCCGCGTAATGCGGCGTCTGATCTGGATTCAAGCTGTTTGTCATTCTTCATTATATTCCTTCTGTTAAAATGTCCACTTATATGTAATATTGAGAAAACAACAGCAGACGACAACGGTAAATTAACCCTTAGCCTGCCACTCACGACTATAGCTCCATATGCAAACAGCTTGGATCCGGATGAGACGCCGAGTAACTCGGCATCTCATCCGGATCCAAGCTGTTTGACACTCAGACAACATTTTCAGCAATTTTGAGCAACTTTGAAGCACTTTGAAACTTGAAGCAGACGAGAAATATAGCAGACGACAATTTATTTGGCGGGCTAAGGGTTAAGATAATAAAACAGCATGCTGCCGCCCTTAAAGTTGAAATACAAAGGTCCGTATCGAAACACAGCCCTGCCATGTCAATAAAATCGAACTATACATGCTTTACATAAGTTGTTTGTCAACATGTCAGTCGGTGTTTTATTGGTGAAACGTGGAATGGATTTAATTTCAAAAGGTGCAAGGAATTTTTGTTTGTGAGTGTTATGTTACTATTATGGAATATATTGTGTGGATTATAACAGGACTATTTCAAAAGCAGTCTGTAAAACGCTCTATATTTTATATTGTGCCAATAAATAATCAGAACATTACAGTTTGGTGTTAGGTTTAATCCTCCGACGCTCCTTTCACACATCGGCAACACCAATTGAAATTTGTACTCTCCTTGGCTGAAGTCTTCACTGAAGAGTTTAGATATAGTGTGCAGAGCTCCAGATAAGGGGGTATTTAAAAAGAAAAATCTTTATTAAACCCTATGATGTCACTACTCATTAGAATCGTCTCGAAGAGACGATTCTAATGAGTAGTAACACCATAGGATTTGGTGCTAAATGAGTGAGAAAATGTTGGATTTATTCAGTTTACTCCCTCTTATCTGGAGCGCTGGATAGTGTGTCGATTAACGGTCATTACATGATTTTCTAACTACCTACTACCTAGTCAAAACATCATCCCACCTTCTGATCAAGAAAAGGTTGTTTTGTGAATGTGCCTTAAGGCACATTCTGCTTTATTTTCAACCTGCTTTAAGCTACCATCTATTAGAATAAGAAAATATTTCTTATGATTTATATTCATGGCTGTAGGCATTGGAACTATCTTCTACAGTGGAGGAATAAATTAGAGGCGTAGAGTGGTATATTTATGGGGTAATGGGTTAAAACAGGTTTTGTGTTTGTTTAACCCTTCTCCCACTCAGAGCTGCTTGATTGGGTTTTCAAACAGTATTGTTCTATACATGAAGCCAAGTAAGTCGGCTTCTTGTCAGGACCAAAACTATTTGGAGCACTATAAATTGAAGTAATGTTTCCTATCAAATATCAATTAAAAACTAATGTACTTGAATAAAAATCTGACAATATTTTAATGATACAAGGTTATAGCAGAATAAGGGTTAAACATGATTGAGAAAACGACTCGCTGCTGTAGGAAAATAGTAATGGAATGTTTAGCCAATAAGCTATATTTCGTTAAAATTAGCATATTTAAACTTTCTGAATGCAAGAAACTGGTGTCAATTGAAAATCTTTGCAGAGTGAACGGACGAGCCCTGTGCAAGGCATAGTTGAAAATAAATTCTATTCCTGTTATGCATAAATAAAACATTGAGAAATGCGTCTTATTTTCAGAGACTTTTGATTTTAAAGGGTCCAGTTTTTGTAAGATACACTGTATATGCTACCCCACACACAAAGAACCTACCCCACACACAAAGAATACTACACAAGCACTTTTGATAACATGTTAGGAATACATTTATCAAGTTAGGCAAGATAGTGTTACATCACATAGAAAGAATGGTGAACAAGGTACTCATAAATGTGATACAGCATAGTAAGGGAGACCACTACAAATGTCTTAAGCTTAAATGGTTTAGTGTGCCAATTCATATATCCAAAGGGAGACCACTACATATGCATTAAGCTTAGATGGTTTAGTGTAAGGTGCAAATTCATATATCCAAAGGGAGACCACTGCAAATGCATTAAGCTTAGATGGTTTAGTGTAAGGTGCCAATTCATATATCCAAAAGGAGACCACTACAAATGCAATAACCCTTTACTCCATAGCCTGTTTCTAGTTCTGAAGACATGTGACCGCTTAAAGCAGGTTGAAAGTAAAGCATAAGGCACATTCTGCTCTTCTTCCAGCCTGCTTTAAGCTTCCATCTGCTAGAATATAGAAAACATTTGATATAATACATATTCATGGCTGTGTAAATTGGAACTTTTTTCTTCAATGGAGGAATACATTAAAGGCATAAAAATGTGCATCTATGGAGGTTTAAAGCTTAGATGGTTAATTGGTGACGATGTATATGTAAACATCACTGTACAAAAAGCATAGCATTATACAACACTCTAAATGCATTAAGTTCAGGTGTTTTTTGTATGTTAAACATTCTACCATCCACTCTAAAAGCAAAGCAAAGGTACACAGAGTCTTTTATTAAGTGACCACTCTTGCAGAAACATGGAAATAGTTCAAGACGTAGAGGATAACTGGGTTTTTTTCAGTATAAGATAGAAATTTAATACATTGAGTGAACATTAGACGTAATATTTTCAAGAGTGGCGAAGCCAGGAGTGAAAATATAACAGTTTGATGTTCTACCTTTATCTGGAATCAAGGCCCCAAGATTATAAAGGGTTTGAGTTGAGTCTGAGATCGTTCTAAAGCATTTGATTGGTCAGAATCTGACCAATCAAATGCTTGAGAACGATCTCAGATTCAACTCAAGACTCATTATAACCTTGGACCCTGGTATAGGAATATAAACTGAATCATGCAATGAGTATGACCCCATGACCTAATTACATGACCTAATTACACAGTGACCTACTAACCTGCTGCTGGCGTAGTCGGTGTGCTTGGCACCGTCTGTTCTGTGACAGACTCCTGCTTATTAAGGTCACCATTCTCCAAGGCTTTCTGTAAGACAAAATAGCTGTCATTTCACTCTTTTAACTCATTATTACAAAGATACCCCTTTTTACTCATTGAATTTATTTCTTCATTGAAGAAAATAGTTCAAATTTATACAGTCATGAATATACATGTATATCATAAGAAACGTTTTCTATTTTCAAGCAGATATTAGCTTAAAGCATACTGAAAGTATGCTTGGCTGAAAGTAAAGCTTTTCCTTCAACCTGCTTTAAGAGGTCACCTGTCTTCAAAACTAGAAACAGGCTATGGAGTAATGGGTTAAAGCATCTTCTTCGAAGTTAGTGACAAAGTACTAGGACAAATGCTCAGGGGCCAAATGCTCAGGTTTGACTGTAATTTTGCTACTCACTCTTTTTGATTTCCGTCTCTCCTTTTTCACATCCTCTGACATGTGGTATTGTTTTGCTTTGGATACTCTTTTCATCTTATAGATCTGGAGATAAAACAAATACAGTTGAATTTCGAAACCTCAAACTCGCTTACGTCGAACATATTCTTATTTCAAAGTTAAAACGTAAGCAAAATTAAGTCTTTTTCATATGTTGCTCCAAAGTTGTGGCCAAGATTAAAATTGTGGACAGAGAGACAAACACACAGACCAAAAACAATATGCCCAAAATCTTTGATCTCAATAGCAAAAAAAACTATTCTAAACTATATACAGAGTTGTCTAAGGTTTTCCCTGGACACAACCAAGACATCATTCAGTCGCTACAGATCTTAACTCTTTCAAATACACCCAATACATTGGTAAACAGTGTAGACCCAGAACAGAGGGCTCTTATTGCCAATTTAGACAAATATTTTTTTAACTACCAAATTCCAAATAGACTGGTTCATGTTTTGATAACTAAGATGATCCACAAGGGAACCTGTTGTTCGTCCTTCGGAGTCGAAGATGACCATGACAATACACTCCACATGTGGGAACCTAATAACCCAAAAGAATTAAATAGTGTTGAATGGCATAATGAAAGTAACAAAGTGAAACTACAGTGTTCCCTCTCTACAACGGCCCTCCCAACAATGACTCCCTCCTTACAACGACCCTAACGACTGTTCCCCAAACAAGACAAAATTTTAACTCTTTTACTGCTGCAATATCGTCTGCTTCAAATTGTCGTCTGCTGTTTCTTCTCAAAATTACATTTTGATGGAATAATTATAATGACGGTTTACAAACAGCTTGAATCCAGATCAGACGCCGCGTAACGCGGTGTCTGATCTGGATTCAAGCTGTTTGCAAATGTAAGCCAATTTCCCTCCCTGTAACGACTCCCTCTGAACAACGCACATAATCTTTGTCTCCCATTGGGTGTCGTTGTAGAGAGAGCGCTGTACTGCCTATCATACTCACCACTTTCTGTTCTGCCTTCAGTTGACTTTCAAATTCTTCCTTGGCCTTTTTAAGAGGTTCTTTCAGCTTACTGGGAATTTTCAGGAATGGTTTCTCACCAGCTGGTAGCTTTACATCAGCGAAAAACCTTCAAACACGAAACAAAACTTAAACCAATACCCCATAAATACACCTTTTTACACCTTTAATTAATTCCTCTACTGTAGAAAATATTTCCAGTTTATACTGTCACAAATAAAAATCATAAGAATTTTTTTCCATATTCTAGCAGATAGTATCTTAAAGCAGGCTGAAAGTAGCGCAGAATGCGCCTTAAGGCACATTCTGCTTTACTTTCAACCTGCTTTAAGTGGTTAGATGCTTTCAAAACTAAAAACAGGCTATGGGGTAATGAGTTAAATGCAATTTAATTCATATAATAGTAACCCTTTACCCTATAGCCTGTTTGTAGTTCCAAAGACAAGTGACCACTTAAAGCAGATTTAGTAAAGCAGAATATGCTTGAAGACTTTCAGCTTGCTTTACACTACCATCTGCTAGAATAAAGGGCAAATTACTTATGTTGTACATTCATAAATGTATAATTTAATATTCATTATATATGGTTAGCTGTGAGTGACTAAAAAAAATTCATAACCTCATGAAAAAAAAAATCAGGCCACGCCTTGTCGAGACTACTTTCTCTTAGTCCAACTGCTCTCCACAAGCGCTGCATGAAGCAGGATGCCAAATGATGTCTTTGACGACAACGTAACTTAGTAACAAAACAATGTTGCGTTTTTGCGGAAAATATATGGCAGAACCTACATTTTCTAATTATTCCTTAAATAAAATGCAACCTTTTTTCTTCAGTGGAAGTATTAATCAAATGCATAATAAGATGTATATTTATGGAGTGAAGGGTTAACCAATGTGTCTGAAACATAATTAGTGAGGAAGAATGAGCCTTAAAAAACGTCCTAAATATGTGTTATTGTTCGACAATATTGACCTGACGTTGGTGACCTCTATTAGCATAATTACACACTTTGTTGCATTTCTAAATATAGCTCCGGAACACTTCGTTATCATTTATATGAGAACGCACATTGTAACCACATCGGCACCGAGAAAATATAGCATTGCCCGGTTGCACAAATATCGACAGGTATTTAGCGCAAGTGGTAAGGAAGATGACTATAGATTATTTTTCCGTACAGTCAGTGGTTCGAATCCCATGCAATACTCGTACATTTTTTCACATTTTTTTTTATCAATTTATGCTGTTTCTTTTAAGTAATCATACAACATCTATTTCGTTTGGAACACGGTTCTTTTGTTATTTTTAAAAACATTATGTCATAGCGTCTGTTTGGTCTATAAAATAACATTTTATAAAATAAAAATATTTCCCCTCTATCGGGATTCGAACCCGGAACCTCGGTGTTACAAATCCCTTGCTCTAACGACACACCTATTGCAGATTAGTTACATCTGGTGGTTGTAAATAAGGCATATATTGGCAAGAGTCGCAGGTTAGAACATCGATGATCTCAGCTGGATTAAAGCCCACTCGAAAGCGCAACATGATGCGTTTTAGTAGATGCGATTATACTAGGAGACTCGGGAATAATAGTTTATCAACAATAATCTTTTGAACTTGCTCAATGTGGAGTGTTGATCCACTGAGGATCACAACTGTAACAAGATTTACGTAATCAGCCGAAACAACCCGAAGTTGTACGTAGGCTATCGAATATTGATTTATACTGCGTCATTTTTTTACAATTTATTCATGCATAAAGTTCAACGTCAGGTCAATATTGTCGAACAATATCAGTAGTTTGTTTTCTACTGCTGCAAATAAAAACATACCATAATCAAATACCATGTTTAGAATGTATTAACCCATTACCCCATAAATACACCTTTTTACGCCTTCAATTAATTCCTCTACTGAAGAAAATAGTTCCAATTTATACTGTTACAAATAAGAATCATAAGAAATATTTTCTATATTCTAGCAGATAATAGCTTAAAGCAGGCTGAAAGTAAAGCAGAATGTGCCGTAAGGCGCATTCTGCTTTACTTTAAACCTGCTTTAAATGGTCTCACGTCTTAAAAACTAGAAACAGGCTATTGGGTAATGGGTTAAGTTGTTTTTTTTCATTACATTTTCCTTAAACACAAGGTTGAGATACCTTGCACACAGGGTGAGCAAATCCTATATTCATTATTCTTGTGCCAAGTAAGTATTTAGAAAATGTGACTCATACTTTTCTCTAAGGTTACGATATTAACTCACATACCCCTAAAAATACAACGTTTTTACGACTTTTACATACAGAGTAGCTATAAAAAAAAACATGCCCTACACAAACAGTGCAGATCCAGATCAGAGGGCTCCTGCAGGAGCCCTCTGATCAGGTTCCTCACTGTTTGTCATTGTGCTTTTTATTTCAGAAAATATCCCTATATAATAATAAATGGACTGGACTTAATTAGAAACTGGAATTGTCCATTAAAAGTTTGAGGGGTCAATGAGATAAAGGTGTTAAGTTACACATGTACTCACGGATGTGTAAGTAGGTCTTGCACACTGGGAATTCCATTTTTACAAGCCTCTGCCACCAGTATAGACTCCAACACTGAACCTAAAACATGGAAAATATATTTAATTGCTTTATTCAAGCTAACAGAACAATAAATGATACATGTAATCCCTGATTTTCACATGGATGGGTAGGACTTGTTTTAAAGTGTATGTTCTGCAAGTATGAAAGCTGTAGGTCAAAGGGTAGAGCAGTTGCAGGCACTTTTCAAAACTTAAATGCACATTCTGAAACATTGATGCTGAGGTCAAGGTCAAAGGGTTCAAATATTTTGCATGGATAGAAAGGACATGTATGCTGAAACTATGAAGGCTGTAAGTCAAAGTTGTGAACACTTTTTTGAAACTGCTAACATGATCAGCAATGGCAACGCCTATGACTAGGTGACAACATAAGCTCTCCGGGAATTTCGTTTGGCAAGCTAATGTTTCAATGGTCAGTCATTTAAGATAGGTTGCTAAATGCAGGACAATAGTAATGTAGAAAGACCCTTTAGAGCTTATGAAACTTGTTTATCAGATATTTGTACAAAATTATACTTATTCATACAGTAAGAAAAGTAGTCCCCAGCTAGGGACGCCTGAACATGAAATACAAAAGGCATTTCCAGTACCATAACCCTTTCCCCAATAGAAGTGCCTTTTAGAGGATATGATTTATTCATCCGCTGAAGAAAATAGAAAATAGTTCCATTTAATCAGTAATGAATATGTATTATAGGGAATATTTTCTATATTATAGCACATGATAGCTTAAAGCAGGCTGAAAGTAAAGCAGAATGCGCCCTAAGGCGCATTCTGTTTTACTTTCAACCTGCTTTAAGTAGTCATCTACCTAAAGTAATAGAAATAGGCTACCAGGTAAAGGGTTAAGAGATGGGAGGCTGAAGGAAAAGAAGAATGCTCCCTCAGGAGCATTCCACTTTACTTTCAACCTACATTATGTAGTAACCTACTTTAACACTAGAAAAAAAACTGGGGTACCTCTAAACGGTATAATGGACACAAGTTTGACTAAAACATCTATTTGCCATGTTCCTATATAACTGACCTTATACTGTAATAACTTACGTAGGTGTGCATCACTTTGTGGAGGGAATGTGTTACAAGACTCAGACTGAAGTTCTCTGCCAAACGTCATCTCATACAACACATGGCCAAAACAGTACACATCCATCAGCTCCAGGGTCTGAAATCATACAGCATGATCTTTAGTCTATTGAACTCATTATGCCACATATATAAATCAATCAAACTTTGATTGCATTAACTCTTTTAATTTTTCCATCTGCAACCATTGTCCACTGCTATTGTTCTTAAAATAGAATTTTCAAAAGTTCTTTTTTAAAACAAGGTCATAGTGTCAAACAGTTTGGATCAGGAGACACCGCATTACACAGTGCCTCATCAAGATACAAACTGTTTGCATAGAATGATAGATAATCACGATTTCGCCGCTAAACATCATTCAGGATACTTATAACAGTAGATTGATAAATATATGATCTTTTTCATAAACAGGATACCTGTGAAGAGTATGCAAACAGTGTAGACCCAGATCAGAGAAACTCCTACAGCAGCCCTTATCAGGATCTATACTTTTTGTCATTTTGTTGGGGGGGTTTTGTGAAAAAAAATAAAACAATAGGTCCATGGGCCATATTTCGCTCACCTGAGCATAGCTGACAAAATGGGAAGAATGATTTATGTCCCGGGGCGGGGTCATATTTGACCCTGGGGCATAATTTGAACAATCTTGATGGAGGATCTGTAGATGATGCTATGTGCCAAATATCTAAGCTCTTTGTACTAGGATTTCAGCCAAGAAGATTTTTTTAAGTGGTCATTGGAAAAATCTATTTTTAGCTCCTATGACCTAGATATGCAACGGACCGGAACCATTTTATCAACTTTGGTAAAGGACATCTAGAAGTGTCCCCATGCCAAATATGAAAGCTCTGGCCGTATTAGTTAAAGGAGAAACAGGCCATAGGGTACAGGTTATGGGGTAACAGGTTATAGTAATGAGGTTATACCAGGACATATACCTACCTGTATCTTTTTAAACTGTAATATAAACTGTCTGTGATACTGGGGCAGTCCCAGCAACCAATTCTCTACATCTAATAGCTTACACGTATTGTTCTCAACAACTATGTTGCCTGTGTGTAAATGACCTGAAAAAGATACATGAACTATGCCAACATTGTATTAATGTTTTCTTCTGACTTGTCCAAGTTAATTTTAGATTGAAACATTCTAAAACTTTAAAAGGGATGAGTATAGTACTCGATGATTTCTCTACAGCAAGTTAGAGATACGGAAAGCTGTAATTTTTGTGCGTAATGTACAGTAGAGAAGACATTATTAATTCCCATTTAAACTCAAATGCAATGCACTCAACTGTGGAACATTACTTTAAGAAATCTATGACTATATTTTTAATCTGAGTGGCAAACAGGTTGGAGCCTGATCAGATGCCGGGTTACCCGGCGTCTGATCTGGCTCCAACCTGTTTGCAATGGAAATAATAGTTTTAGTATATAAATGTGTTTATTGGGAAAGAATAAAATATCAGCAAAGTTAGCGCAGCTGTCTTGTGCTGCACGAGGATCATACTTATCTCAAGTAAGAAAGTGTACGATTTTATATTCGATGTTACCTTGCTTACCTATTTACCATTATAAACTATTCTCTTCTAAAAATAACTCGGACAAGTCAGAACAAGAGCCCCATGGGGCATATGTAGCTCACCTGAGAATAGATGTACATCAAAATGGAGATAATGATTTATGTCCAGGACGGGGTCATTTTTTACCCGAGGGGCATAATTTGAACAATCTTAATAGAGGACCTGTAGATGATGCTATGTTCCAAATATCTAAGATCAGGGTACTAGGGTTCTAGACATGAAGATTTTTTTTAAGTTTCCATTGAAAAAATCTAATTTTAGCTCCTGTGACCTACATATGCAACAGACTGGAACCATTTGAACAAAATAGATAAAGGACATCTAGAAATAACACCATGCCGAATATCAAAGCTCTGGCTATATTAGCTTCAGAAAAGAAGACGTTTGAAAACTGTGACCCCCGGGTGGGGCTCATTTTGACCCCAGGGGCATAATTTGTACAAACTTGATAGAGGACCTGTAGATGATATGCAATCGACCAGAACCATTTGAACCTTATTGGTATAGGACATCTAAAAGTGTCACCATGCCAGATATCAAAGCTCTGGCCATATTATTTTCAGAGGAGAAGACGTTTGAAAATTTCACTATATAACTCTATGTAAAACTGTGACCCCCGGGGCGGGGCCAATTTTGACCCCAGGGGCATAGTTTGTACAAACTTGATAGAGGACCTGTAGATGATGCTATGTGACAAATGTCTAAGATCTGGCCCTTGTAGTTTCAGACAAGAAGATTTTTTAAGATTTCCTTATTTTTTCACTTGGTTGCCATGGCAACCAGAGTTCTACATTGTTTTTAATTCTTTGAACAATTTTGAAACAACTTGACCCAAGGAACATGGTTGAAATCTTTTCAGCAATATATGAGGAGATGTCATTTGAAGCAATTGTTAAAGACAACAATGACTGTATAAAGTGAAATTATTTTCTTCTGTGGAAGAATAAATTAAAGACATAAAAAGGAATATGTATGCGTTAATAGGTTAATAAATATCATTATTTACATTTTCTAAATATAGGAAACTATATGTAAATGAGTGGCAAATTTGGATCCAGATTAGATGCAGCATTATGTGGCATCTGACCTGGATCCATACTGTTTATGGCCAAGAATTAATTGTGGACTGATAGACAGAAAGATAAACAAACAAACAAACAGACAGACCAAAAGTAATATGCCTTGAACTAAGTTGTGCTTGAGCATAAAATAGCAGACATCATAATTTCTGTTATGTATCTCAGTGACCTGAGTTCAGAGCTAGCTATGGGTCAGTTATGCAATAAGAGACCGTCTCAGGGAGAACTGACTATTATCATGCTGAACTGTTGTCTGCTCCAAATGTTTGTATGTGAAATATGTAAAAAATAATAACTTATATTTTCTAAATATAAGAAAATATGTAAATGAGTGGCAAATAGTTTAGATCCAGATTAGATTCTGCATTATGTGGCATCTGACCTGGATCCAAACTGTTTGCAAATATAGGTGATTTAGTATAAGGGTGCTTGAAACCCTGCTTAAACCTTCAGTAAAACAGTATAACCTGAATAAAGCGGCAATGAATCCTGCATAAAGCGGCAATGAAAAAATCCCTATGGTGAATCCCTATGGTCAGTTTTAGTTTTGATATTAACAATTTTGAGAGAAAATCACCAGGAGATACTAAAAAACAAATATCAAAGCTGTGGCCCTAGCAGTTTTTTACAAGAAGATTGTTTAAAGTTTTTCACTTTTTTAAATAAATTACAATAAGTAGTCCACTTGAAAGTTTCATTTTAACAATTTCTGTAGAGAAGCATCCAAGGAACACGGTGAGCATTTTAGTTTTCCCCTCAGACTCACGGTTTCAGAGGAGATGTCGCTTGAAGTAAATTTGAACGGACGGACAGACGGACGGACGGACGGACGGACGTGCCACCGAAATGGGTTAGAGGGCCTTTTCTTTTGTTATTTTCTTTTGTTTGAATAACGGGCCACGGCCCCTTATTCTATTGTTACGGAATGAACTCTATTGTCTTCTTTTGTTATGTTTACCGTTATCTGGCCAGAAAAGGCCCTCTAACCCATTTCAGTTGTGCGGACGGACAGACGGACGACGGACGATCACAACAGCTCACCTTGAGCCTTCGGCTCAGGTGAGCTAAAAATCGGATAATATAGCAGTGAAATGTCCTGTATTAAGCAAACATTTGTATATGCTGCTTCACTAAATTAAAGCTTGTTTTAACCCTTTCAACCCTAAATTTCTCTTGTTGGTATTTAAAGTCCTTTTGGACTCTAATAGTATAGGTAGTTGGAACCAGTCTGCTGTTGTATTTTTGGTACGACAACAAAAACCAATGAAAATATCAAACAGTGCAGACCCTGATCAGAGGGCTCCTATAGGAGCCCTCTGATCTGTGTCTACACTGTTTGCATATGTAATCAGTAATCTCTACAGAGGGCTATAGGGTTGAAAGGGTTAAGATTTGGAGTTGAAAAGAGCTTTCTCCATTATGTATGTCATGTTTTTATCTATTCCCCATAGCTTGTAGGAAGACAGATGGTTGCTTAAAGCAGGCAGAAAGTAAAGCAGAATGCACCTAAAGGAGCATTCTGCTTTACTTTCAGCCTGCATTAAAGCTACTATCTGCAAGGATATATAGGAACTATCTCTTATGGTGCATATTCATGACAGTACATGTATAAAGTTAAACTATTTTCTTCAGTGGAAGAATAAATTGAAGGAGTTAAAAGGTATTTCTATTGGGTAATGGGTTAAGCATGCACCTGTTATGTATATGCAACTTCACTGAATGGTTGCTTAGTACTTGTTTTAAATAGGAAACATTCAAATACAGATCAGGGACCCGTTTCATAAAACTTCGTATGACAAAAACGATCGTAAGTCAAAACTTTAAAATACATTTAATTTCTGATTTCTCTATCTAATCCTGTCTTGTGACATCTTTTTTGGAATCATCTTTTCAATGCGATAATTTGACTACCGACAACATTTGTCGTACAAAGTTTTATGAAACGGGCTCTAGTTGATTGAGTGGTACAAACACATATAAACTTACCATAAGGCAATCCTTTTTCATGCAGTAAGCTTAAAGTCTCTAATATTTGTCTCCCATACACCTTTATAGTTTGAGTATCCAAACTATTGCCCTTTGCATTAGGCACTGAATACTTTTTCAGCACATGTCCTTTGGGTTTACACTTATACAAATGGTCTTTAAGAGTTCCTTTCTCATAGTATGGACGAATGATAAGACCTCCGTTTTCATTGGTTGTGGCCAACACCGGTGTCTGAATGTATGGATGCTGAAAATGATTTGAAACATTAAGAGCTGTGTCATATAACATATATTATATAAATATTAGATGGCAGTTTGCGTGACATTCAAATTGTCAACCCGAGAAACAGCATAGCCGAGGGTGACATTCTTGTTTTCGAGGGTTGACAATTTGAATGTCACGCAAACTGACATCTAATATTTATTTTATTACACCGAGCTTATCAACCCTGGCTTTGGAATCGTTTTATTCGTCTTTTATAAAATGTGTTGTGAATATCAATTTAGCGCGGACATGTACATAACGCGGGAAATGACGTCGCCGTCTTACGACGTCACATTGTTTATAATTATATTACAAGAAACAAAGAAGAACGTTATGATAAATAAATTGAAGAAACAGCGTCTTTACATTGTCTAGGTGGCAAATATCCTCTTCCGAAATGGTGGCAAATCGTTAAGGAATGGACAAAAAGAAGCAACTTGTACAGAAAATGCCAAAAGTTGATTAGAAGTTACCACTCTTTAAGACGTTCCAATGTAGCCAATAGCGAAAGTCATGTCAATGCTGACAGTACGTTTTCTGACGGAGTAAAAAAGTAATGTCCTTTAGAGTGACGTCACAAAAAGAATATCATAAAGAGTGACAGTATATTTTGAATAGATGTAAAAGACATGCAAAATGTTAACTGTAGGTCTATGGGAAATTAACATTGTAACTCAAAGCGAGGTGTAATAAAGTATAATATTATATCTCTTACTGGTTGTATACCTCCTATCCATGTACAGTAAAACCTCGCTATTACGACCACTAAAACGAAGGCTAATTGAGTGTATAATAGACAGGTGACAGCTTAAAGCAAGGTCACAGTGAAACAGAAAGCTCCTATAGGAGCTTTCTGTTTCACTGTCACCTTGCTTTAAGCGGCCACCTATCGTAAACACCCTAATAATTAACATAATTTAGTGGTCGTAATAGAGAGGTTTTACTGTATTTGAAATAGATCCAATTACAATGCTCCCTCTCTACAACAACACCCAATTGGAGACACAGATTGTGTGTGTTGCTCGGAGACAGTTTTTTATAAGGAGGGAAAATTAATATGACTTGGCTTATATTTGTAAACAGCTTGAACCCAGATCAGACACAGCGTAATGTGGCGTCTGATCTGTGTTCAAATTGTCTGTCACTCGTCATTATATTTCTTTTATCAAAATGTCCACTAACGTGTAACTTTGAGAAAAAACAGTGGACGACAATTTTTAAGCAGATGATATTGCAGCAATGAAAATGTTCTAGACATAATTGTTTAGTTTGGGGAACAGTGACAAGCATTGCCTGGAAGGAATCGTTGTTCGGAGGGCCATTGTAGGGAGGGAACACTGTAGTGCATAATAGTATACCTCCTACTTGTGTGTACCTCCTACCCTTGTATTTAACCCATTACCCCATAGCCTGTTTTAAATTTCGAAGGTAGGTGACCACTTAAAGCAGGTTGAAAGTAAAGCAGAATGTGCCTTAAGGCACATTCTGCTTTACTTTCAGCCTGCTTTAAGCTACCATCTGTTAGAATATAGAAAGTATTTTTTATGATATATATTCATGACTGTTTAAAGTGGAGCTATTTTCTTCAGTGGAGGAATATATTAGAGGCAAAAAAAGTGTATTTATGTGGTAATGGGTTAAAGTATATCCTATTATCAGTCATGCAATCACCTAAAGTTTGTTACAGTAAACATGAAAATTCCTCGCTATCTGCCAAACAGACAAAATGAACTTTCTGTCTACTCTCTTCTAACGTTTTACCCCATAGCCTGTTTCTAGTGTGGAACACATGTAACTTAAGTTGAAAGTAAAGCATGTGCCTTAAGGAGCATTATGCTTTACTTTCAACCTGCTTTAAGTTACAATCTGGAAAGAAATTTGATATGCCTTCTATGTTTCATGTTAACACATTCCCCCATGAATACGCCTTTTTACGCCTCTCATTTATTCCTCCACTGAAGAAAATAGTTTCACTTTATACAGTAATGAATAAGTACCATAAGGAATATTTTCTATATTCTAGCAGATGGTAGCTTAAAGCAGGCTGAAAGTAAAGTAGAATGCGCCTTAAGGCGCATTCTGCTTTACTTTCAATCTGCTTTAAACGGTCATATGTCTTCAAAAGTAGAAAGAAGCTAAGGGGTAATGGGTTAAGGACTTCTTAGATGGGGACTACTTTCTTTAGTGTAGAAATAATTAGAGGCGTAAAAAGGTGTATTGATGGAAACCTTTTCACTGCATACCAATACCATACCTTTATATTAGCCAGGACACTCATCAAGGCTCCAAGCTCTTTGTCTGGTAAATATCTGTAGGGACCAAACTCCACCTAGATAATAGAGAAACAAACAAACATGAATATAACTACATGAGAAACTATTACAAAACAAATTCTACACATGACTCTCTAAGCCAAAACTGAATGCTCTGTAAGGAACATTCTACTTTACTTTCAATCTGCTTTAAGCTACCATATGCTAGGATATACCGGTGTAACGGTCCAGTTTTTCCCCAGTCAGTTTTTTCCCCGGGGTACAATGAAGACAATATTTCGTATGTTGCATGCCCATGACTGTATAAAGTGGACTACTGTTCTTAGTGTAGAGATAATTAGAGGCATAAAAAGGAGTATCTTTTCGGTAAAGGGTTTATACAAGATCGACTGTATCACATGTGTTGCTACAAGAGTGTTTTTGCTTCATGTTTATCTTGCTTTAATCAGCCATATGCATTAAAGACTTAACCCATTACCCCATAGCCCATTTCTAGTTTTGAAGACAGGTGACCCCTTAAAGCTACCATCTGCTAGAATATAGAAAATATATCTTCTGATATATATTCATGGCTGTGTAAATTTGAACTATTTTCCTCAGTAGAGGAATAAGTTATAGGCGTAAAAAGGTGTATTTATAGGGTAATGGGTTGAATAAAATATATGCCACAATAAGTTATATAGGTGAAGGCTACAGAGGAAAGGGTCATGATTAAATCATCTAGGTCAAGTTGTTGTATCCCGATGAGAGCCTCCGGATCCAAACTGTTTTTTAAGGTTATCATCAAGTTGCCAGCAGAGTGTTTAACCCATTACTTCCATAAGTATACCTTTTATGGCTTTAAATTTATTTCTCCACTGAAAAAATAGTTCCACTTCATACATTTATATAAATGGATACTGGTATGCACCGTAAAAAATATTTTCTACATCCTTGCATACGGTAGCTTAAAGCAAGCTGAAAGTAAAGCAGATTGCATTTAATATGCATTCTGCTTTACTTTCAACCTGCTTTAAGCTGTCACTTCTTTTTAGAAAACCAGGAACAGACTATGGGGTAACAGGTTAAGGGCTATCTATGTACTTGTTTACATATAATACTCAACAATTACTCAGCATATACACATGTATGTACAAGTAACAATTGCAATCTGTGGCTAATAGGTCAGAATCAAGAGGTTCACTGTATCATACATTGACCCAGTTAACCTTTTTTGATAACAGATTTTATAACTCCACTAACATCTGTTAAACTCTTTACCAAAGAGCTTGTTTCTAGTTTTTAAGACAAGGGAGAACTCAACCCATTTCTCCAAAATTGTTCCTTTTTAAAGGCACAATCCCGCTCAAATTGGTGTTTAAAACGCGCAATTTCTTATATGTGTGCATTTTCTATGTATTAAAACTAAGTGAAATCGAGTGTAAGAAGCCTGACATATGCACCCACTTCGTAAAGAATCCTACCTAAATGTGTCGAATTCTTATCGTGGTGGTTTACATTATAAGCGGGTTTGTTTACAAATAAGATTACGGGCTGGTTCCAAGAACTCTCGATCGATCGCATAAAGGTCACGTGATTGATTCGGCCGCGACCATGTGTAAACATTGCATCAGTTTAACGGCCAAACTTAAAGGAGTTGTCTCTCTTTGGTTGTAAAGCACTCGACTTGTTGTATAGAATTATGCAAATGAGCTTTACCGAGTATGTCCGTAAATTTTCGTCGCTATTCAAAAATAAACAAACTTGATTACTTGTTTCCACAAATTTCACTGTTCGTTAGCAATATTGCTTCAAATATCACCACGTATTACTTCTTTTTATATGGAACGCTTACGATAGTGACATAAATTTCATGTAAGAAAAATGTTTGATTCTGTTTATGTGGGAGTAATATAGTGGCTTTAAGCCTTGAATTTATTCCTCAATTACAGAAAATAGTTCAACTATATATGAAAATGTACTGTAAAAAATATTTTGAATGGCACAGCAGATGGTAGCTTAAAGCAGACATAAAGTAAGGCATTCTGCTTTATTTTCAACCTGCTTTAAGTTGTCACTTGTCTTCAAAACTAGAAACAGGCTATGGGGATTAAAGACCATCGCTACTATTTCAAGTATGATATATGATATTCGGCCTATTTCACTTGAGAAATAACTATGGAAGTGGGAACAACTTTGGTGCCTGATCAGAACCCAATTACTTTTTCAAGATAAGATGCTGATAACTTGACAAACTGTCTGACACTTGGGCTATGCTTCCAAAGCAAAAGAAAAGAAAATGATACTTTCAGATAATGTTACTAGAGCTGCAAATAATGGGTGTATTTCCAAAACTAAAATCTTTATTTCTGCATTAAACCCTATAGTGTCACTTCTCGTTAGAATCATCTCTTCGAGATGACTCTAATGAGTAGCAACACCATAATTATGATTTGGTGCAGGGGTGAGTGAGAAAATATTGGATTTGTTCAGTTTACTCTCTCTTATCTGGAGCCCTGATCTGAATGTATTTTTAAAAGAGACAACTTGTTCATTGTTCAGAATGAGAGGGGCTAAATATTTGTCATAAAATCTGACCTTGGCTCACATGAAAGATGTAAAAATCATGTAAGAGATAGCATCTCACCTTACATTCATTATCTTCAGCTAGTAAGATCATCAAATCTGTGACATTCACATCTTGTTTTCAACTAAACTAGATGTATAGATATTACAGTCAAACCTGTATAAACCCATTACTCCATAAATACTCCAATTTACCACTTTAATTTATTCCACCACAGAAGAAAATAGTTCCCCTTTGTACAGTCATAAATATGCACGATAATAGTCATAAATATGCACCATAATAAATATATTCTATATCCTAGGGGATGGTAGCTTAAAGCAGGCTGAAAGTGAAGCAGAATGTGTCTTAAAGCATTTTGCTTTTTTCCAATCTGCTTTAAATGGTTATCTGCCTTCAAAACTAGAAACAGGCTATGGAGTAAAGGATTAGGATTTAATATGACAAGCTATGACAGAAAGGGTTTTCACATTTTGTTTCTTCAAGAAAATAAACATGTAAAACCTCTCTATTACGAGCACTAAATTGTGTAAATTATTAGGCGTTTCTGACAGGTGACTGCTTAAAGCTAGGTGGCAGTAAAACAGAAAGCTCCTTTAGGAGCTATCTGTTTTGCTATCACCATGCTTGAACCCATTACCCTATAGCATGTTTGTAGTTTTTAATACATATGACCACTTAAAGCAGGTTGAAAGTAAAGCAGAATGTGCCTTAAGGCACATTCTGCTTTACTTTCAGCCTGCTTTAAGCTAACATATGCTAAAATATAGAAAATATTTTTATCATACATATTTATGACTGTATTAAGTGGAAGTTTTATCTTCAGTGGAGGAATAAATTAAAGGCGTTAAAAAAGCATATTTATGGGGGAATGGATTAAGCTTTCACCTGCCTTTTATACAATCAATGAGCCTTCTTTTTAGTGGTCGTAATAGAGAGGTTTTACTGTATGACTTACCCAGGAGAGCATTTGTCTTGTTTTCTGATTATCTAGAGGTTTAACAAGTATGTATTCTTTCCTGATCCTCCAGCCTGAAACAGCATAGACATAATGGTATTCAGGACGTCAGTACCGACTTCTAACCTCTTCATCCGCTTTAAGTTCCACAAATAAATGGTTTTGAATACATGGTGGTGGCTTAACCTTTACAAACAATATTTTATGCTAGAGACTTGAATTTAACCCAATACCCCATAGCCTGTTTGTAGTAGTTTTGAAGACAAGTTAACACTTAAAACAGGTTGAAAGTAAAGCAGAAGGGGCTTTAAGGTGCACACTGCTTTACATTCAGCCTACTTTAAGCTGCCATCTGCTAGAATATAGAACATTTTTGTTCTCATACATATTCATGACTGTATAAAATGGAATCATTTTCTCCCATTGAGGAATAAATTAAAAGTGTAAAAATATATATCTATAGAGTAAAGGGTTAAACAAAGTTGAATATAGCTGATTTGCACTTGCGACTGAAAGTAGAGCAGAAAGCCTAAAGAAGGCGTCTAAGCCGTTTGCTGCAAGGCATGAAAAGTTGTTGTTTTTTTCTATGGAGGAAAGGGTTAGGTAGGTTTAACTTCTGACTGTACAGTCTCACCTGTGTTAAGCAACCACTAAGACAATATTTATGACAGATTGCAGCTTAATGAAGGGCAAAAATCATGCAAAAGGATAGGAGCCTTATGCATGAGTTTTATCCTGCATTAAGTAGTCACCTGTCTATAAAGATCACCAAGCATCTTCATTCAGTGGTTGCTCAACACAGTTGGTCGGTTAACACAGGATTTACTATAATATCATCTGCTTCAAGATGTCTTTTACAATGAGTTTATGTCTTCAACTGAAGAAACATATCTTTGAGCGTCATCAAACAGTTTGCAAGGAATCTTCATGTTATTCACATAACCCATTACCCTATAGTATTTTTCTAGTTTTGAAGACAGGTGAACATTTGAAGCAGGTATACAGTAAAGCAAAAGTGCATTCTGAATTACTTTCAGCCTGCTTTAACCCATTACCCAATAGCCTGTTTCTAGTTTTGAAGACAGGTGACCACTTAAAGCAGGTTGAAAGGTAAGCAGAATGCGCCTTAAGGCACATGGTGTACTTTCAGCCTGCTTTAAACTACCATCTGCTAATATATAGAAAATATTTCTTATCATACATATTCAAAACTGCATATATTGGAACTATTTTCTTCAGTGGAGAAATAAATCAAAGGCGTAAAAAAGGGTATTTATGGGGTAATTGGTTAAGCTTCCATCTTCTAGGATTTAGAACATATTTGTTATGATACATTTTCATGACTGTATAAAGTGGATCTTCGAAAAACTAAAGGGTGTAAAGAGTCATTTTTATGGGGGGGAATGGGTTAAAGGCCAAACTGTACCTATCTCTGGCAGAGGCTCCACAACATCCCATTTCTTCTCCGATCTCAACACCATGGATACATGTTGCAAAGCCAATTCTGTAAAATAATGTACAATATACAGGTACAGTAAAACCTGTGTTAAGTGGCCTCTCAGTGATAACACATGGGCTCTATCAAGACAAGTTGTTGCTTAATGGAGAGCAAATGTAATGAAGAAAGAGTTTCATTACTTTTACCCAGCACTAAACTGCTACCTTTATATAAGTCTGCCATACATGTTTCAAGTGGCTGCTTAATTAACACAGTTACTGTACAGTATCAAAGCTCCAGATAAGGGGAGTATTTCAAAAACTTAAATCTTTATTTCTGAATTAAACCCTATGATGTCACTACTCATTAGAATTGTCTCTTCGAGACAATTCTAATGAGTAGTCACACCATAGGATTTGGTGCTGAAATGCGTAAAAACTGTTGGATTTGTTCAATTTACTCCCTCTTATCTGGAGCCCTGCAGTATAACTAAATCTGAAATATCTTATACATCTTTGTTAGAACAACAGATCAATAGACACAATTAATCTCAGATCTGTCAATACAGTTAATTACCATACTATCTGTAGTTAACATAATAAGCTGTATACAGTAACCCTTAACCCATTAACCCATAAATACACCTTTTTACGACTTTAATTTATTCCTCAACTGGAGGAAATAGTTCCACTATATACAGTCAGGAATATGTAGCAAAAGAAATATTTTCTATATTTTATCAGATGATAGCTTAAAGCAGGCTGAAAGTAAAGCAGAATGCGCCCTAAGGCGCATTCTGCTTTACTTTCAACCTGCTTTAAGTAGTCACCTGTTTTCAAAACTAGAACAGGGCTATGGGGTAATGGGTTAATTCCATAGCCATAAAGTCAAACTGTGTTCAAGGCAGCTGCTTAAAGTAATATAAAAGTTAACCCATTACTCCATAGATACGCTTTTTTACGCATTAAATTTATTCCTCCTCTGATGAAAATAATTCCATTTTATACAGTTATGAATGTGCAACATAAGAAATATTTCCTATATCCTACAAGATGGTAGCTTAAAGCAGGCTGAAGGTAAAGCAGAATGAACCCTAGGTGCATGCTGCTTTACTTTCAAACTGCTTTAAGTAATCAGAAACTGGCTATTCATTAATGGGTTAAACTTAAAGCAATATGAAAGTTAAGCAAAAAGCTTATATTGGAACAAGTAAACTTGTCGCTAGGGTTGAAGGTGTTATTTTCAGATCTGTCTAGATACCATTAATTATCATACCATCCATAATTAACATATTAATTGTAAACAGTGACCCTTTCCTCCATAGCTATAAGTATAAATTGCCAACATCCATGTGTGTTTAAGGCTGGTGAATGCTTAAAGCAAGATGAAAGAAAAGCAGATAGCCCCTGTAAGAGCCTTCTACTTTACTTTCACCTTGCTTTAACTCTTTCCTCCCTGAAACTTTAAGTGGACAATTCCAGTTTCCATTTTAGTCTAGTCCATTTCTGACTTTTCAGGGTTGTTTTTGTCAATGTTTGGCATTATGACAAACAGTGAAGACCCTGATCAGAGGGCTCCTTTCGGAGCCCTCTGATCTGGGTCTTCACTGTTTGCACAGGACAAGTGTACTATTCACATGTACACTGTTTGAAAAGGACGCCTATATGCGGGACTAGGGTTCAAAGGGTTAAGCAACTGTCTGTATTCAACACTTTCAAGGGATATTCAGTTGTGTTGCTTACATATAAATGATAAAATAGAGGTGTCCTAGGGCATTTTGGTGCAGGAAACTTAATTTTTTATAATTAATATCAAAAGCATGTACACTGTAGTTATAATCAATCTTGAAAGTTAAAAGTTGAAGAACTTAACAGGGCTCCAGACAAGGGGATTTCAAAAAATAAAATCTTCATTTCTCAATTAAACCCTATGGTGTCATACACATTAGAATCATCTCTTTGAGACGATTCTAACGAGTAGTCACTCCATAGGATTTGGTGCTGAAATGAGTGAGAAAATGCTAGATTTGCACAATTTACTCCCTCTTATCTGGAACCCTGTAACTAGTAAATAATTGCAGGTGTCGATTGTTGATAAAGTCTTTCTGAAGACAAGTCATACCTAAGAAATTAATGTTGTAGTTTTTGGGGTCCAGGAATCTTTTCACTGCCAAGCTCCGTGCTAATGGTGGATGACACAACACTGCAGCTATGTACTCCTGTAATAAACACAGCTTTGAACATTACTGCAGTGAACACACTCACCCTATGAGTATAGCTTTTGTAAGTAAAGAGTAACATAAGAATAAAGATACGCTCAAACTTGTATTAACGCAGTACCTCATAAACATGCCTGTTTATGCCTTCACTTTGTTCCTCCACTGAGGAAAAGAAATCCATTTTATACAGTAAAGAACAGGCCCATAGGAAGCAAAATGCGATTGCGTGGGACACCCGCCAGTGGCGTAGCTAGACCAAATCGAGGGCTTGGTGCAAAACTATTGTAACTCCCTCACAATTGTGAGGGAGTTACAATAGTTTTGCACCAAGCCCTCGAAATGATGTACTGATGGCATTTCTTGCATTCCAAATAAGTAAATTACTGACATAAATCTATGTACAAATTTGACTCCAAATACATGTAACATAAATTGTGAAATCTAGAATAAGATTTTTTGACAGATTGTCTTCCTGCCATTAATCTTGAACCCGTACCCCCTCTGATATGCACTCCCCGTATGCACTCTTACTAGGTGGGTCTGAGGGCATATATGCACGAATGTTTTCCATATCCTAGCAGGTGGTAGCTAATCAACCAGGCTGAAAGTAAACCAGAATGCTTTACCTCAACCTGCTTTAAGATGTGACCTATCTTCTAGACTAGAAACAGGCTATGGGGAAATGGGTTAACTCACTTATCCCATGAATTGACTCATGAATCTTCAAATGTAGGCATCACTAGGATTCCAGTTTTCAAACACTGTAGACCCTGATCAGAGGGATCACACAGCCTTCTAATCCAGGTTTACAATGTTTGTCATTTTGCAACAATTTAAAAACAAGAGGGCCTAAAGGCCCTGATATCGCTCACCTGTTGTACTGAAGCCTGATAGCTTTACTTTTCTGTTTCACCCGTTTTAATCTAAATCCATTCAAGTTTGTAGTATAGCATGTAAACAATTTTGGAATACAACCTCATAATTCTAGTATAGTAGACTACATCAAGGGCAGATAACAAGAGCCTAAATAATACTGAAATGAAGCATTTTCTATCATTTTAAAGTATATCAAGGGCAGATAACTATTGCTACAATTATTAGATTTCAACAATAATTGCACTCCTTTGGGAACTTATAGCTTTATACTTTGCTTGCAAGTATAACCAAAATCCATTGAAAATTTTAGTTGCAAGAGTGTAAACGCTGTAAGAAATGGCATTTTCAGCAATTCAAGGGCAGATAACTCTTGACCCATAGGTCTGATTTCAACCACAATCACACTTATTCGAACTCTTATGATCGTGTACTATCTGGGCAAGTTTGAGAAAGATTGGATAAATATTGGGGCCTCTTGAGTGTAAACACTGTTAAATATGGCATTTTCAGCAATTCAAAGGTAGATTACTATTGAATTACAGACGATTCGTCACCATGCAAATTCGTCACCAAAGCGATATATAGTAATGGCAAAAGACGATTTGTCACCAAAGACTTTGTATAGGGTATTTTCTTACCTGGTATATATATATGATCATATATATGATCAGGGTCATTTTTCTGTTAATTGTATAAGTTATATTGTTGAAATTGACAAGTATCGATAAGCCCATATGTATATTCCAGAATTTACAATTGTAATATATAAATTACTATAACTTCAGTATAAGCTAGATGCCGAAATTTTTCGATTTTTTTTAAAACTATGACCAAGTTTGTTTATATCTAAATAGATTAAAGTAATTAGATATATAATAAATAAACAGCATTCCACATGTGCATGTACAAACTAATGAGCGACACGGATTGCAGAGGCAAAAACTTATTGTGTAATAAATTAACGTTAATCCCTCCTCCTTAAGGAGGATCATATATGATCACCCTTATTACTGCCATTATGCATGAAAATTGTTGCAGAAAGCTGCTATATGTGTTCCCTTATTAATGTCATCTTGCCTTAGGCAGCCAACTGTCTAAAACACTAATAATAGGTAGACTTTTTCAATGTAAATATGTGTTTAGGTTCTTGCACGTGAGAAGGGTGGATTGTTAAAACAAGGGCCACTATGGCCCTAAATCGCTCACCTGGTAACCATGTAACCATGTACACCGTGTGACCTAGTTTTTGACCGGGCATGACCCTCATTCTAACTTGACCTTGATATCAATGAGACAAACATATTGTTCAAGTTTCATGAAGATTCAATGAATTGTGTAGTCTCTAGAGTGTTAACGAGGTTTTTCAATGATTTGACCTAGTGACCTAGTTTTTGACAAGACATAAGCCACATTTGAACTTGACCTATATTTCATAGAGGAAACCTTTTCATCAAGTTTTATGAAGATCAATTGAAATTTGTAGTCTCTAGAGTGTTAATAAGGTTTTTCGATGATTCGACCTAGTGACCTAGTTTTTGACTAGACATGACCCACATTTAAATTGACCTAGATTTCATTGAGGCAAACATTTTGATGAAGTTTCATGAAGATCCAATGAAATTTGTAGTCTTAGAGTGTTAACAAGGTTTTTCGAAGATTTGACCTAGTGACCTAGTTTTTGACCGGACATGACCCACATTCGAAATTTGCCTAGATTTCATTGAGGCAATCATATTGGTGAAGTTTCATGAAGATCCAATGAAATTTGTAGCCTCTAGAGTGTTAACAAGGTTTTTCGATAATTTGACCTAGTGACCTAGTTTTTGACCAGACATGACCCACATTCGAACTTGACCTAGATTACATTAAGGCAAACATTTTGATGAAGTTTCATGAAGATCCAATGAAATTTGTAGTCTCTAGAGTGTTAACAAGGTTTTTCGTAGATTTGACCTAGTGACCTACTTTTTGACCGGACATGACCCACATTCAAACTGGGCTTAGATTTCATTGAGGCAATCATATTGATGAAGTTTCATCAAGATCCAATGAAATTTGTAGCCTCTAGAGTGTTAACAAGGTTTTTCGATAATTTGACCTAGTGACCTAGTTTTTGACCGGACATGACCCACATTTTAACTAGACCTAGATTACATTAAGGCAAACATTTTGATGAAGTTTCATGAAGATTCAATGAAATTTGTAGTCTCTAGAGTGTTAACAAGGTTTTTCGAAGATTTGACCTAGTGACCTAGTTTTTGACCGGACATGACCCACATTCGAACTTGGCCTAGATTTCATTGAGGCAATCCTATTAATGAAGTTTCATGAAGATCCAATGAAATTTGTAGCCTCTAGAGTGTTAACAAGGTTTTTCGATAATTTGACCTAGTGACCTAGTTTTTGACCGGACATGACCCACATTCGAACTTGACCTAGATTTCATTGAGGCAAACATTGTGACCAAGTTTCATCAAGATCCAATGAGATTTGAACCTGCTAGAGTGTTAACGAACAATTGTGAACGGACGGACGGACGGACGGACAACGGACGACGGACATCCAGCGATCCTAAAAGCTCACCTTGGCACTACGTGCCAGGTGAGCTAAAAACACCTGTCTTAAAACAAATACGTGAGTTTGTTCGCTGACCCTGGTTTTATTAAACTAATCTAAAATAAAAATGGAAATGCGAGATAAATCCTCTCTATTGTGTCCACAGAAATGAAGAATTTTTTAACCTAGCCACCTGTTTAAGGAATCATAAAACGGAAATTGACATGTATTTATTGAGGTTTTTTTTTTAAATATTCGAATGTGTTATTTAAAATGAATGCAAAAAATGATCTTAAGCTACAATTAATACAGTAAGAAACAGTAGGTCAAACGTAAAAGTTTGTTATATCTACCGCCAAAGGCAGATTACTTTAATTACATGTACATTGTTGTTAATCTGGTGTGAAATGTTGATTGGTAATTACCCGACCTGTTATAACTGTATTGATATTGATATTAAACTGTAAAAACAACAAACCAATTAATGTAAATATCATAGGCACACGTACAAAGGAATGTCATGCTCAGTGAACATACACGTGTCAGTCAGTCACGTGTCAGTCACTTTGAAACAAGATACTGATAACAGGTATTCTTTGATTCAGGCTTCAAAGTAGTTATATAAATAGTTTAAAAATGATGAGAAAGTAAGAAATTAATTAAATATTTAATCCCATTTAATGTTGGACAAAAGTAATGCAGTGGTAAGCTTAATGCAAGACCTTTACTATACGTGTGCCGATCAGTGTAAATTAATTCTGGTTATCTATGGTTTAGGTCCTTGGTGGCATTTGCAAAGGATTTTGATTGAGGCACGATTATGATTATTATCTGTCTATACCCTTATACATGTAGTAACTATAGGAAGCGGGTGAGAAGATCTTATATGTTTAACCCTTAGCCCGCCAAATAAATTGTCGTCTGCTATATTTCTCGTCTGCTTCAAGTTTCAAAGTGCTTCAAAGTTGCTCAAAATTGCTGAAAATGTTGTCCGAGTGTCAAACAGCTTGGATCCGGATGAGACGCCGAGTACTCGGCGTCTCATCCGGATCCAAGCTGTTTGCATATGGAGCTATAGTCGTGAGTGGCAGGCTAAGGGTTAATGTAATAAAGGTTTATATGATATGATAAGATCGGTCTTGAGTATTTATTTCACCTATGAAGTTCTAAAACGATAACACAGTTTCGATCCAAATCTTTTCTGGCTCCGATTTATTTCCAAACAACGCTTAAAAGTATTGGAATAAAATGTCATCTATAGTTTCTGGTTGCATTTTATTTCTTCCGCTTGACAGGCATTTTGGAGCCAGATCATATGTGGATCCAAACTATTTGATAAAATATTACCAAATTGCCCCTAATAGCGTAAATATAGCCATACCCGTATATCGGGCTCCTAACTGTCTGACCAAAAATTGTCCGTATATACATGGAGGAATTATACCGGTAAAATTTCTCCATGGTATATATCGGGATCCAAACAATATGTAAGGGTCAATTAGATCTACATAACGTGTATATTAACACTACAAAAAGGTAATTATAACACCTCTATGTGTGAACAATTATACTCATTAAATCAGAATATAAAAAAATTGTACTATATTTCCTTTGGTGACGAATTGACTACCCCTTTTGTACTATAATGCTTTGGTGACGAATCTGCATGGTGAAGAATTGTCCATCATCCTTACTATTGACCTTTTGGTCTGATTTCAACCATAATCTAACTCATATGAACTCTTACAGTAATATACAATCTGAGCAAGTATGAGAAAGATAGGATAAATATTATGGCCTCTAGAGTGTAAACACTGTTAAATATGGCATTTTCAGCGATTCAAAGGTAGATTACTATTGACCTATTGGTTCGATTTCAACCATAATTGAACTCATTCAAACTCTTATGGTATTGTACAATCTGAGCAAGTTTGAGAAAGATTGGATAAATATTATGGCCTCTAGAGTGTAAACACTGTTAAATATGGCATTTTCAGCAATTCAAAGATTGAGAACTCTACTTATTTGTCTGATTTCAACCATAATCATCCTCATTCGAACTCTTATAGTAATATACAATCTGAGCAAGTTTTAGAAAGATTGGATAAATATTACATGTGGCCTCTAGAGTGTAATTACATTATCACTGTTAAATATAGCATTTTCAGCAATTCAAAGGTAGATTACTCTTGACCTATTGGTCCGATTTCAACCACAATCAAACTCATCGGAACTCTTATGGTAATATACAATCTGAGCAAGTTTGCGAAAGATTGGATGAATATTGTGGCCTCTAGAGTGTATAAACACTAAAATTGTTGACCCCGCACACCGCATGACGGACATTCAAGTATTGCAAAAGCTCAGGTGAGCTAACAAATTACATACAGGACATCTAGAAGTGTCAATATGCCAAATATCAAAGCTGCGACCATATCAGTTTCAGAGAAGAAGACATTTGAAAACTTCAATATATAACTATGTAAATTTGTGAACAACCCCCCCCCCCCCCCCTATAGGTGATTCCATATGCCAAATATATAAGCTCTGGCCCTGAGTTCTGCATTTTTTTATTTTTTTTTTAACAAATTTGAAAGAGCTTGGCCCAAGGAACAATTCTGTAAAGTTTGGCTGAAATCTGTTCAGCGGTATAGGAGGAAATAAATGTTAACGACGACACAAGACGCATGGCGGATGATGACGCACAACGCAGGACGGACACAGGGCCATCCCAATAGCTCACCTTGAGCCTTTGGCTCAGGTGAGTTAAAAAGACAACTATGCCACTGGCGACTCATTCGCTTGTATGAAAGCATTTCACTCATTCTGCTGACAAGAAATCAGCAACCTGTAACATGCAGAGTGTATGTGTGTGTTCAGATTAATTGTAAAAGCAGAATTTTTTTCGCATATTTAGGCAAACTAAGTTAACTGATTCGTCTTAATTTTGAAACTTATTTGAGTGCAGATATACATGTTGTGTTAAACATGAGTTACATCCCTTATTTACGAAGACCGCCATATCTACAAAAATACGTATATATACCTGCTATTATAAATAGATGCAAAAGTTTATAAGTTATCAAAATCAGACGTTTGTCACAGTTTACACATTCTGCTCATGGTTTGGTTCATTTAAGATAGGTATTTCTACGAAAAACATTTGATTGTGAAGTTATACTCATATAAACCGCACCCCCATCGGAAATTCATTACGCTAATTCCTGGTGAATTATTTGAATAGCAAATTTTGGTTCTAGTTCCCATCCCTAATTTAAAACCAGTTGCTAGAGTGTAAACACTGTTGATTATGACATTTTCAACACATCAAGGACAGATAACTCTTGACCTAATTGCCCAATTTCAACAATTATCTTATGTTCGTATACAATTCTGAGTAAGTTTGAGAAAGATTTAATAAAATTGTGGCTTGTAGAGTGTAAACACTAAAGTTGTTGACGATGGACATTCTAGTACAGTGTTCCCTCTCTACAACAATACCCGACGATAGACAAAGATTGCGTGTGTTGTTTGGAGGGAGTTGTTATAGGGAGGGAAATTGGCTTACATTTGCAAACAGCTTGAAACCAGATCAGACGCCGCGTACCGCGGCGTCTGATCTGCATTCAAGCTGTTTGGCGTTATGTTTTATTCTGTCAAAAAGTCCAATAAGTGACTTTGAGAACATCAGCAAACGACAATTGTAAGCAGACAATATTGCAGTCGTGAAAAGGTTAGACATAGATGTCTTGTTTAGGGAACAGCCACAGACATTGATGATTGTGGTAGGAGGGAATCATTGTTCAGAGGGCCGTTGTAGGGAGGGAGTTCCCCACCATACCACAAAAGCTCACCATGAGCTAAAAATTACTCATATGAGCTAACAAACAGTATATATAATATATTATTTAACAGGCCCGTAGGAACATGGGGGGTGGCAATAACTTTGTCAAGTATAATAATTTTTAGCCAAAAATTTTAATTTGCACTAAAAAAACGCCAGTAAAACGCTCTTCAGATGTTGTTTTTACGCAAATTTTAACCCTTTACCCAATAGACGCGCCTTTTAACGCATTCAAATTATTCCTCCGCTGAAGAAAATAGTTCCAATTTAAACAGTCATTAATATGAAACATAAAGAATAGTTTCTCTATTCTAGTAAGTGGTAACTTAAAGCAGGTTGAAAATAAAGCAGAATGTGCCTTAAGGCGCATTCTGCTTTACTTTCAATCTGCTTTAAGTGGTTACCTGTCTTCAAAACTAAAAACTGACTATTGGGTAAAGGGTTAACGAACAAAACAAAACAAAACAAAAAACTTCAAAAGACAAAAAATCGGTGGTGCCCCCCTAATGATGAAGTGTGTCCCCCCCCCCCCCCCCCCCCCCCAATCCAATTTTGCTGCCTACGGGCCATCTGATCTTGATCTACACTGTCTGCTCAGGACAAAACAAAACTGGAGAAAACACAGCAACAAAGAATAACAATCTTGAATATATTTGTCATCTGATTAATTAAAGGAGTCAAAACACTACAGAAAAGTTCCTGATTATGATATTACAATAAAAACAATTAATTGATGGGTTTAACCCATTACCCAATAAAAAAGCATTTTACACCTCAAATTTATTCCTCCACCGAAGAAAATACAATTAAGTTCCATTTAATACAGTCATAAATGTGCACCATATGAAGTATTTGGTGGTAGCTTAAAGCAGTTTAAAAGTAAAGCAAAATGCACCTGAAGGTGCATACTGTTTTACTTTCGATCGGCTTTAAGCAGTAATATGTTTCCAAAACTAGAAACAGGCTATGGGGTTATGACAGACTGGAGATTAAAAACAGGGCTGCAATTTCTCCGGATTTTTCCTAAATCTTCGGATTTTTTTCTCTCCAGTACATAGTAGCTTAAAGCAGGCTGAAAGTAAAGCAGAATGTGCTTTAAGGCGCATTCTGCTTTACGTACAGCCTGCTTTAAGTAGGTGCATGTCAACAAAACTAGAAACATGCAATGGGATAAAGGTATGATTTGTAAAATCGCACTTGAAAAATGAAAATTTAGAAATCTTCGGATTTATCATGTCAACTTATGGCAGCCCTGTAAAAAGTTGGATAAATGTACAGCAGAAAGCTCTTCTGGGGCCCGTTTTTCAAATTTCTTTGAAATAACTTTTTTCCCTGCAACCTGAGTTGGTAAACGTTGTGGAACTTAGATGTATGTTCAATACATTAAGCGGTGTATTAATATAGGAATATAGTTGCCATAGAATCCAAACTGAAACAAGGATGACTGCATTACTTTAGCTGCACCTTGTCTTAACCCTTTCCTCCCTGAAACCTCAAATGGACAATTCTAGTTTTCAATTTAGTCTAGTCCATTTTTGCCTTTTTAGGGTTGATTTTTACAATATTATGTCAAAATGACACACAGTGTAGACCCTAATCATAGGGCGCCTTAAGGAGCCCTCTGATCAGGGTCAATACTGTTGGCATAGGATGAGTGTACTCCTCTCAGGTACGCTGTTTGCAAATGATGCATACCGGTATACTGTATGCGTGACTAGGGTTCAAAGAGTTAAAGACCATACCTGGGGCCCATTTCATAAAACTTCGTACGACCAAAACGATCGTAAGTCAGATTATAAAAGTCTCAATTATTATTTATTTCTCCATCTAATCCTGTCTTTTCAAGACGATTCCAAAGAGATGTCACAATACAGGATTAGATAAATGTATTTTACAGTTTTGACTTACGATCGTTTTTGTCGTACGAAGTTTTATGAAACGGGCCCCTGATTATTAATTTCTGTACTGTACATTCATCTTATCAATGATGGCTGCTTAACCCATTACTCCATAAATACACCTTTTTACACCCTTAATTATTTCTTTACTATGGAAAGTAGTCTCCATTTGAACATGAAACACACAAGGTATTTTCCAGATAGAAGTTTAATCTATTACCCCATATCATGTTTGTTTTTTAAAGAAAAACCCACTTAAAGCAGGGTGAAAGTAAAGCAGAATGCGCCTTCGGGCACAATTACTCTGAGGTTTTTTTCAGCCTGCTTTAAGCTGCCGTCTGCTCAACTACAGAAACTACTTTTATGGTGTAAAAAATGGATTCTTTTCTTTGGTAGAGGAATAAATTAAAAGCATAAAAGGTATATTGATGGAGAAATGCAGGGCTGCCATAAGTTGACATAAAAAATCCTAAGATTTCCAAATTTGAATTTTTCAAGTGCGATTTTAAGAACCGTACCTTTTCCCCATCGCCTATTTCTAGTTTTGTTGACACATGGCTGCTTAAAGTAGGCTGAAAGTAAAGCAGAATGCGCCTTAAGGCACATTCTGCTTTACTTTCAGACTGCTTTAAACTACCAAGTACTAGAAAAAAAATCTGGAGAAATAGCAGCCCTGGAAATGGGTTAAAGCTGGTTGAATGTATAAAACTTTTGGTATATTTAACCCTTCTTATGCTGAACAAGTTCACTTTTTTAAAAATCATTTTAAACAAGTTGTCGCCTTTAAAAATGATACCAAAATAAAATCTACTTTCTACTGATGATTTGAAAATGACTAGCAATAGAGGTTCATTCAGAGTGTCAAATAGTTTGGATCCAGATAAGTTGCTGAGTTACTTTACATCTCCTTAGGATATACACTGTTTGCAATTATGTCATTGATATACATGTATGCTATTATCTTTAGAAGGGCTTCAAGACGATATTAAACCCTTTACTCCATATAGATACATTTACACATTCAATCTATACTTCCATTGAAGAAAATAATTCCAATTTATATGGTCATGCATAATTATGCATCATAAGAAATATTTGCCATATATTCTAGCAGAATTATAGCTTAAAGCAGCAGGCTGAAAGAAAAGCAGAATGTGCCTTAAAGAACATTCTGCTTTACTTTCAACCTGCTTTAAGTGGCCTATGCTATAATCTTTAGGAGGGCTTTGAAACGATATTTAATCCTTTACTCCATAGATACACCTATATTACTCATATTCGTTAGTTTTGCCAAAGAATGGACATTTAAGCACAAGAGAACACTCTTCATATTTCTGTGATAAGAGAGTTGCTTATTCATTTGGAGCCAGTGATTGTTCTGTACACTTTGACCACATTTATGTTTAACATTCCCAAATATAGCCTACAGTCTGTTTCGCTGTAACCGATACACTGAGGAGCGTACAAAGCATCAGCCTCAGTAGTCAGTAATAGTTGGACTTTCCTGCTGTCTGGGGTCATCTGGTGGATGTCAGATCCACATAGACAAACATGGCCACTGCTGTCAACGAGTAAACCATAAGGACCCCTGAGCTCACTGTTAGTATATGTGTCTACAACAGTACCATCAAACTTTACATGTACCACATTACTACAGAGTCTGTTAGACACATACAAGGAGGTGTTGTCTTGGCCAAGTGCTACATAGAACGGAAGACTGAACAAGTCTTGTCCTTGTTGGTCCTTTGTTATGGTGTAGAGCACGCTACCCTGTAGTGTGAGGACTTGAACTTTGTGAGGATTTATGAATGACACAGCCAGTTTGCCATCTCTGTAGTCCACTCCATAGCATAGTCCATCCACATCCAGAGTTCTGTCATCAGACATGGCAGTGGCTGTCACATTCACCATGGCTAAGTTCCTATTAGCTGGCATGGTAATGGCTACCTGGCAGTTGGTTACCATGGCAGCATCACAAGGATATGAGGATAATTTCAGGTATGTGATGACCTTGTCACACTTTACATCCACCAACTTCGCATTGTTATTGTTGCTATCAGTAAGTACCAGCCTGTTGCCAGGTAGGACAACTAAACCAGTAACATCACAGTATTTCTTGTCTATTTTACACTTAACATTGATATCCTGGATATGTTCAGCACTCATAATTCTGTTTGCATCCAGCCTTTCAGCACTGGTTGTATGTTCCTTCTGTCTAACAGGGATTTGGGGTTGTTCAGGTTTCACAAATGTTCCAGTTGTCATCACTTTCCCAAGAGTGTCAGGTAGTTTCAATGTGTTGAGAGTTTCTTTGTTGCCAACAAACTTTATCCGGCTGTTTATATAGGATTGTTCCTTTTCTGCTTCTTTCACTCTCTCCTCTGCTAACTTTAATGTATCCTTTATTTTCATCATGCGTGTGTACAATTTGCAGTTCTGGTTATTACTTTGGTATGCTTCTTTCATATCCATCAATTCATACAATTCTCTCTGCGTTGATTTCAACTTGTCAACAATCTGTGCAAGTTTTGCTGTTTCCTCTGACTTCATTGTTTCACATTGTTGAAGAAGAACGGTCTCAACCTTATCTAGGACTTTGTTTATGTCTTGTCTGAATGTTGGCACCTTCTTCACTGCCTTAGAACAGTATTTTTGAAGTGAATTAGCTTTCTTTTTATTGTCCTTGGTTACTTTCTTAGATCTACCCACCACTGATATCAACTGACTCTCAACTTGCTGGTATTCTTCATTGTTGGCCAGGTCTTTAGCTACATGGGGAATATATCTCACACTGTCGCATGTTCTATGATCAAGAGTTATACAGACACTACAGCCTAAGTGGCTGTGATTGATACAGTAATATTTGATGACTTCCTCCTCATGTACAGCACATTTGTCAGTGCATGTGTCCTTAGTTATTGAGACTTGACTCTGTAGCATTGCTTCTTTGTCCAACAACTCATGTTTCCGGGATAGTTTTGATATTTTATGTACATCAAAACACTTCTGACACAGGTGATCCTGACAGTCAATACACATTCCCACTGCCTTGTGTAGTTCTCCATCTTCTTGACAAGGGTCGCACACAATATCATTGAAATCCTCTGATCCTATACTATAAGATAAGTTTTCTCCACCTGTAGCCATGTTGTTAGTGCAACTATTTCACTAATTACCAATGTGCAGATATTAGTTCTTTAAATACCAATACATACTGACCTATCTTTTTATCATTTCAACACCCACTTAGATTTCTGGTTTCTATTTGTACAGATTTTAATATCAAACTAACAAGTAATTAGCTAATTAACCTCAAATTTAGAGGTACCTCATGTATAAGCATTTGCCAAAGATAATATTTCTGTATCCAAACATCCTCTTTTCTCCCTCATTTCAGTATTCAATACATAATGATAAGTAAATGTAAGCAAAGTATCCAGTTAAAGGTTTTGGCAATCATAAACTATATAATGTATTGGATTTTGTAATTTGAGATAAAGTCTTTGTATAGATTGCGTGCAAGTTTGTGCTAATTAATTTACTATAATAATTTGTTTTAAACCTATCCAAACAGTAAACCTGTTTTGAAGACCTTTTCAACCAGTTTAGATCCAGATCAGTTTTAGATCTGGAAACAAACTGTTTGCCACTTGGATCCTGTTTCTGTTAATTTAAAGAAGATCAAACCAATTTGTATTATGTCGTTAACCTTTAATTCTCCCCCAATTAGTTTATATCGACTTTTTAACCATTATGGTGCCTAAGTCAACTTTTCAAACAGCTTGGATCCAGATCAGACGCCGCTTAATGCGGCGTCTGATCAGGATCCAAGCTATTTGACACTCATATATTATTACTTAAGTCATTATGAGTACCGTAAATCTATCTTTGAAATGATCTTGCAGACGGCAATAATGAAGCAGACGACGACATAGCAGTGACAGGGTAAACAAGAGGGCCTGAAGGCCCTGATATCGCTCACCATTTGTAATGAAGCCTGATAGCTTTACCTTTGAATTTCACCCGTTTTATTCTAAATCCATTCAAGTTTGTCGACCTACTGTAGTATAGTAGAGTACATCAAAGGCAAATAACTAGAGCCTAAACAATACTGAAATTAAGCCTTTTTCTAGCATTTCAAAGTATATCAAGGGCAGGTAACTATTGCCACAATGATTACATTTCAACAATAATTGCACTCCTTTGAGAATGTATAGCTACATCCTTTGTGTACAAGTATAATCAAAATCCATTGAAAACTGTTGTTGCAAGAGTGTAAACGCTGTAAAATATGACATTTTCAGCAATTCAAAGGTAGATATCTCTTGATCTATTTGTCTGAATCCAACCATAATCACCCTTTTTCCAACTCTTATGGTCATATACAATATGGGCAAGTTTGAGAGAGCTTGGATAAATATTGTGGCCTCTAGAGCGTAAACACTGTTAAATATATCATTTTCAACAATTCAAAGGTAGATAACTCTTGACCTATTGATCCGATTACAACCAAAATTGAACTCATCCGAAGTATTATGGTAATATACAATCTGAGTAAGTTTGAGAAAGATTGGATAAAATGTGTGGCCTCTAGAGTGTAAACATCGTTAAATATAGCATTTTCAGCAATTCAAAGGTATATAACTCTCGACCTATAAGTCTGCTTTCAAACTCATCTGAACTCTTATAGTAATATACAATCTGAGCAAGTTTAAGAAAGATTTGATAAAAATTGTGAACTCTAGAGTGTAAACACCGTTAAAAATGGCATTTTCAGCAATTCAAAGGTAGATTACTCTTGATCTATTTGTCCGATTTCAACCAAAATCAAACTCATCCGAACTCTTATTGTCATATACAATCTGGGCAGGTTTTAAAAAGATTGGATCAATACTGTGGCCTCTAGAGTGTAAACACCGTTAAATATGGCATTTTCAGCAATTCAAAGGTAGTTAACTCTTGATCTATTTGTCCGATTTCAACCAAAATCAAACTCATCCGATTTTCTTATGGTCATATACATTTTCTTATGGTCATATACAATCTGGGCAGGTTTTAGAAAGATTGGATAAATACTGTGGCCTCTAGAGTGTAAACACTGTTAAATATGGCATTTTCAGCAGTTCAAAGGTAGATAACTCATGACCTATTTGTCCGATTTCCACCATAATCGAACTCATCCGAACTCTTATAGCAATATACCATCTGAGCAAGTTTGAGAAAGATTGGATAAAATGTGTGGTCTCTAGAGAGTAAACACTAAAATTGTTAACGCCGAACACCGGACGCCGGACAATATCAAGGATTGCAATAGCTCACCCTGAGCTAGCTCAGGTGAGCTAAAAACTTCATAGTCTGACACAAAAGGACTATAGGTACTAAATTGAAAACTGGAATCCTAGTGATGCCTACATTTGAAGATTCATGATTCAATTCATGAGTTAAATAGCCATTCTGCTCTGCTTAATCCTTTCCCCCACAGAAGCATCTTTTAGCACATTTAATTTATTCCTCCACTGAAGAAAATAGTTCTAATACCCTATATACATATATAGTCATATAAAACATGTACCAAAAGAGGTATTTTCTGTTCTGTTCTATATCCTATCAGATAGTAGCTTAAAGCAGGCTGAAAGTAAAGGGGCTGTCTGATCAGGGTCTGTACTGTTTTCTTATAGGATCCGTCTGACATGTGTCTGCACTCTTTCCTGCGAAACATTTTCCTTACCAGTATTTCTTAAGCCAATGTAATAGTTGAGAAGATAGATGGTCATTGTGGGCGGAGCTTTACATGTATGAATATTCGGCAGGAGAAGACTGAAGAGTTAACTGTACAGTATTCCATCTCTACAACGACATCCAATGGGAGACAAACATTGTTTGCATTGTTCGGAGGGAGTCATTGTAGGGAGGTAAATTGGCTTACATTTGCAAACAGCTTGAATCCATATCAGACGGCGCGTAGTTAATGTGGCGTCTGATCTGGATTCAAGCTGTTTGTCACTCGTCATTAAGTTTTTTTCTATCAAAATGTCCATTATGTAACTTTGAGACAAACAGCAGACGACACTTTTAAGCAGACGGTATTGCAGCCATGAAAAGTTTCGACATAAATGTCTTGTTCTGGGATCTGCCACAGGGGTCGTTGTAAGGAGGGAGTCGTTGTTGGGAGGGTCGTTGTAGGGAGGGAGCACTTTAATTCCTTTTACTGTTATTATTGACGGTACAGTAAAACCTCTCTATTACCACCACTAATTTGTATTAATTATTAGGTTTTAAAGGCAGTATGTAAGCCAAAATAGCGCATTTTTTAAACCTGAATATTCAGGCAGATACGTAATCTAAACATATAAAAAGAAGTAATCCGCGATGATTATGGAGGCAATAAATCTGACAAACACATGAATTTGATGGAAAAAGGTCGACTTTTAAATCGGTTTGTTGACATCCGATCAACGACGGAGATTTTCCGAGTTCGCTCGGCTTGCGCCCGGTAAAGATGTTTTCTTATGACCTGTCGGACTTATTTTTAGATTGGAACATTCTAAAACTTTAAAAGGGATGAGTTTTCTCTACATCCAGTTAGAGATACGGATAGCTGTAACTTTGTCAAGGCTGGCAAACTGAGTGAGGCAAACCAGGCTAAAGCTACCTACAACGAGGCTAAGCGTGTGGCCAAAAGGGCAGTCTGGCATGCAAAGCTGGAGGCTGAAAAGGACAAGTTTGCCAACATCTCGCCCAATGATGGTAGCATCTACAAACTTGCTAAACAGATGGACAGGTCGAGCCAGGATGTTGTGGGCGAGAAGTGCGTCAAGAATGATGCCGGAGAGTTATCCCTCAGTGAGGATGGAAAGATGAAGGCCTGGGTTGAGCACTATAGTAGGTTGCTGAATGTCGAGTTTGAGTGGCCCAGTGATCTACTTCCTGAGGTTGCACCAGTGGAAGGCCCATCCCCACCAGTCACATTGGATCTAATCCAGAATGCTCTCAGCAAGATGAAATGTGGCAAAGCGGCGGGGCCGTCAGGCATCATTGCTGAGATGTTAAAAGCTGCAGGCGAGGAGGGCATAGCGTTGCTAAGGGACTTGGCAGAGGCGGTATTCCGGGTTGGGGTTATTCCTAAGGATTGGGAGGCGAGCTTTATTCTCAACCTCTATAAAGGTAAAGGTGATGCCCTTGACCGTGGTAACTACCGGGGGCTAAAGCTTACTGACCAAGTGATGAAGCTGCTGGAGCGTGTACTGGACACCTCTATCCGTAGGATGGTTAGCATCGACAAGATGCAGTTTGGCTTTGTGCCTGGCCAGGGCACCACAGATGCAATATTTATTATCCGCCAACTTCAGGAGAAACATATTGCAGCAAACAAGAAGCTGTATCTTGCCTTTGTTGACCTGGAAAAGGCGTTCGATCGCGTACCAAGGAAAGTCCTTTGGTGGGCTATGAGGAGCCTGGGTGTAGAGGAGTGGGCTGTACGTGTGGTCCAGGGAATGTATGCAAATGTAAGGAGTCGTGTGCGAGTCAGTGGGCAATACAGCGAGGAGTTCAGTGTAGGAGTGGGTGTCCATCAGGGATCGGTCCTGAGTCCGCTCCTCTTCGTCTTAGTATTGGAGGCGCTGTCACGTGAATTCCGCTCCGGCGTGCCTTGGGAGCTCCTTTATGCCGACGACCTTGCCATCATGGCCGACTCTCTGGAGGAATGTGTGGCAAAACTCAAAGCCTGGAAGGATGGGATGGAGAGCAAGGGGCTGAGAGTAAACATGAAAAAGACCAAATTCATGATAACAGGACCTGGCCTTGATGTCCTCCGTGATTCTGGTGCATTCCCCTGTGCTATCTGTCGGAGCGGTGTTGGAGTGAATGCAATCATGTGCTCGCAGTGCACACTCTGGGTACACAAGAAGTGCAGTGGTATCCATGGGAGACTTGTTGCCAACCCCACTTACGTTTGCCCAAGGTGTCGTGGACAAGCACGCCCAATCGATGGCAGACCAGTCACACAAGTAGACATTGATGGTACCCTGTTAGACGTTGAAGCCAGCTTCTGCTATCTTGGTGACATGTTGTGTGCTGCTGGTGGTTGCTCTCTTGCCATAGTAACCAGATGTTGTACTGCCTGGGGTAAATTCAGGAAGCTTCTGCCGATATTGACATCTAGGCACATATCCCTCACAAACCGTGGGAAAGTTTTTGAGACCTGTGTCCGCTCTGCACTTCTTCATGGTAGTGAAACATGGGCCCCGACAGCTCCAGACCTACAGAGGCTCCGCCGAAATGACAGAGCAATGATTCGTTGGATCTACGGCACCAAACCCCATGACAACATCCCGTTCGATGTTTTGTGTACCAGGCTGGGGATACAGGAGGTGACAGCTGCCTTACGCTCTAGGCGTCTAAGATGGTATGGACATGTTGTTCGCTCCTCATCCTCAATAAAGTCCATCACCAATATGGAGGTTCAAAGTCCAAGAGTGCGCGGGAGACCAAGAAAGACATGGTCTGATTGTGTGAAGGCAGACATGGATGTATGCAACCTTGGGGATGTTAACCCACTAGACAGAGCTGCTTGGAGATCTAGTATCAGACATACTAGCCGCCTGCTGCCTACCCCAGATGCTGGGAAACCCGCAGCAGATGACAAATGAAATCAGGATTAAGTAAGTAAGTGTACAGTAGAAGATATATCATTCTTTCCTGTTTAAACGCAAACGCAATACGCTAAACTGTGGAAATTTACTTTTAGAATTTTTTACTATATTTTTATTCTAAGTAGCAAACAGGTTGGAGCCTGATCAGACGCCGGGTTACCCGGCGTCTGATATGGCTCAAACCTGTTTGCAATGGAAATAATAGTTTTTAGCATAAACATGTTTATTGAGAATGAATAACATATCAGGAAAATTAGCGCAGCTGTCTCGTGCTGCACAAGGATCATGCTTATCTCAAATTGGAAAGAGTACGACTATATTGATCCGATGTTACCCTGTTATCTATTTACCTTTATGAAATATTCTGTTCTAAAAATAACTCTGTCAGGTCAGAAAATTCGCACAATAGCTCATTATTAGTGTTTTCTTCTGACTTGACATAGTTGTTTTTAGATTGGAACATTCTAAAACTTTAAAAGGGATGAGTATTCCCTACATCCAGCAAGAAACATTGATAGCTGTGTTTATTGTGCGCAGTATACAGTAGAGAATACATTTTTCTTTCCCGTTTAAACGCAAACACAATGCACGTAACTGTGGATATTTACTTTTAGAAGTTTTTAACTATTATTTTTTAATATGAGTAGCAAATAGGTTGGAGCCTGATCAAACGCCGGGTTACCCGGCGTCTGACCTGGCTCCAATCTGTTTGCAATGGAGTTAATAGTTTTGTTTACAAATGTGTTTATTGGGAGAGAATAAAATATCAGTAAAGTTAGCACAGCCGTCTCGTGCTGCACGGGAACCATACTTTTCTCAAGTAGGAAAGTGTATGACGATGTAGTCGATGTTACCTTGCTTACAGTGGAGAAAATGTTCTTCTTTCCCAATAAACGCGTTAACGCTAAAACCATGATTTCAATTACAAACAGTTTTGAGCAGATCAGACGCACCAAACTGTTTGCCACTCAGACTAACATGAATGGTCAGAATTGTCTAAAGGTTGTCCATTTATGCGTATTATTGCGATGCATTTGCGTTTCGTTTGAGTTTAAACGGGAAAGAATAACGTTTTCCCCACGTTACCTTAATGGTTATGAACTATTCTGCCCGTGACTCTTATTCGACCTTGTGGAAACTCTCGCAAGCCGACACGAAGATTTGTTATGTAAACAAAAAGCTTATTTTTCCAACCATCTCGATAAGAAATCGGCACATTTATGTATGGTTCTTAAAGAAAGGGGGGCATGTTTCAGGCACCTGACAACGGATTTCGCTTAGTTTTAATACATAGAAAATGTTCTTATATAAGAAATTGCGTGATTTAAACATACATTTGGGTGACATTCTGGCTTTAAGACAGGTGACTGCTTAAAGGAAGGTGACAGTAAAACAGAAAGCTCCAAAAGGAGCTTTCTGTTTTACTGTCCCTTTCCATTGATGATTGACCCATTAACCCATAAATACACATTTTTACACCTCTAATTTATTCCTCCACTGAAGAAAATAATTCCACAAGTTTAGTATAGTCATGAATACTCAGCATATGAAATATTTTCCAGATCCATGTAGATAGTAGCTTAAGTTAAAGCAGGCTGAAAGTAAAGCAAAATGTGCCTTAAGGCACATTCTGCTTTTCTTTCAACCTGCTTTAATGGTCACTAGTCTTTAAAACTAGAAATCGGCTATGGGGTAATGGGTTAAGCCAGCATCTGTCCTTTATACATTCAAATAGCCTTCTTTTTAGTGGCCGTAATAAAGAGGTTCTACTGTATTTACCTGCAGACCCTTTTGTCTCTCTGCAACAAAATCTCTGTCAAAATTCCCGATGATCTTCTTTGGAGGCAGAGGCAGATCAATACCCGCAATTCTCAAATCAGAATCTAAATTTGCAAAATCTGAGTAGCGTTTCTTCTGAAGCCATGCCACATCTGATGTTTTTCCACGCTGAATCTTTAAAGTATAAACCTGCAATACAAAACAATAATCGTGTCTCACTAGACTATCACTTTTGTTGCATTTCTGTCTAGCTTAAATAATAACCTTCCATAAAAACATAACATAAATCACGGAATTATACAAAACGGAATAGCAACTAAGCGAAATTGAATAGGCGAGTACCTGAGCTCTCGCGGGGGTTGAATTTTGCGAGATTATGTGTCACTTGACAACATCTTCACTTCTTTGCCTCGTTGTCCACGATTTCTGGCGTGAAATTTACCGACTCGAGTGTTTTTATTGACATTTTATAGGATTTAAACGACTATGTGGACATTCCTATCAATTCACGGGAATAAAAACCCGTGAACAATGCTTCGAAAACACACATTTATCATATTGACTACCGATAGACGGTCTCTTATCAAGTCTCGCGAGTCTCGTATCCGCCGCATGAGATTTACGATATAGCGCGAGGTTTCGATTCCGTCAGTGTATAATTCTGTGCATAAATTGATAAAAGTAAAAATTAAAACCAACTGTAATAATGCAATTTCAACAGTAACTGTGTCTACCCACTGAAACGGCAGAAACATTTTTTGGCGTAAGGACATGGGTGCGTCCTGTGCCAATATATCCTTGGCAACTACTGTACGCTTGTTTAGGCGGCAATATCATTATCAAGCATAACGTACAGTCATACAGTTTCATAGTTATATACACTTTTGGAAGCGATCATACCTGCTTCCTCTCCAATCATTGTAATCAACCAGAAATTCACAGGTTTTCATTGAAAACAGTAAAGTTTCTGGTATTGAGGTGGTATACGGTGGACAGTTACATAGATGGCCGCCTCCATACGATTCCGGGTCGTTTCGCGCCCAAGCTGTTTCCTCCCTGGTCGTTTCCACCCTGGTCGTTTCGCTCCCAAATGAGACCCGAGTCGTTTCGCCCCCTAAGGGCTAGTCGTTTCGCCCCCAATTTTATAAACTTACTTTATATAATGTATGGTATCCCATAAACTTAAGTTTTAGGTTTCATGTAATAAAAGTGAATAGAAAATCAATTTGTCCTTCTCCCAATTTGTATTTGTAAAACAATAAAAGTGTGGAAAATATAATGTATCGTGTTATTTGTTCTTAATATTTATAATATTTTTGTAAATTTATGTTATATTTGAAATTTATAATCATATTTATTACAGATTAGCTACAAACAATTTAATAATAATTATATTGTTGTTGTTTGATTGTATTAACTGTTTAAACACAACATGATTGCCATAGTAACTAACACATAATTATCTTAACACTTGAATGTGTTAATATGACGACACTTTGTTATCTTCCACACACGTAAGTGTCAAATAATTCGCGAACGTGCGAGGGCATAAAGAATGTCCACGGTACCATCAAACAGGTGTTAATTTGCTTTGTTTATTGCACCTTGTTTGTTACGTTTTTCACGAACTTTGATGTTTAAATGAGGTATTATAATTAAGAAAACCAAATCCGTCATTTTAAATTGAAACAACGGATCTGAATAGAAATCAATTTTGATTGGTTTTAAGCTAATTACAGGTTGTGATTAAATATTTTTGAACGATGATTCGATGAAAATTAGAGTAAATCGAGTTTGATTAGTTTTTTAGATAATTATATTGCATATTGTTTTTTGTGTTCACAATGAGTGATATTTGCATAGCATGCGAGAAAGTGGTACGTAAACTACAAGAGGCAATAACATGTGACTGTTGTGGTCGATGGCACCACAGGAAGTGCAATTCAGGTTAGTTATTTTATTATTTATTATTTTAAAAAACCATGTTACCACATTCACTGCCATGATAATGTATTAACAATTCCACCAATTTATCCCGAATATATTGGTTAATTGCAAAAAGCTTGGATACTGATCAGTTGCAGAATATAACTCGGCGTATGATCAGGATAAAAACTGTTTGACATTTTTTGAATTTAGTCTATTTAAATATAAAATAACATTGAAATACAGACGCTCCACTTTTTGACAGGTTGATGGCATGTCCGAGAATGGATTATAGAAATTGTAAAATTTTATATCGTTACTCATTAAGCACGTGCATTGACGAATTTTCAATGTCATGAATTTGTTAGTTTGGTCACCTGAAATATAGATCTATATCATACATTTCGATTTCACTGTAGTCATGTTGCCTAAGATTGAAGAATGAGAATTAAACTACAATGTATTTTTAAAAATGTTGAATATGTAATATTGCTGTGCACGTAAAACACGTGCATTATTACCATGGTTGTAACTATTATATTATTAACCTGCAGATTTAATTTTTATGTATTAACTTTAACTGATTATCTCGAATACAAGTGGCTATTTATAAAAAGTTGAACCCTAACCAGATGTCGAGTAACTCGGCGTATGATCAGGATAAAAACTATTTGATATTCCACCAGGTATTTAAAATTATCAATTTACAGTAAGTTTCAATTTTTAGGAACATGTGCAGAACAAGGACAGACGATCAATATCTAAATATTTTAGAGTTGACTGTTGTTATTTTCTCTAAGATTTAAAAAAAGGAATTAAAGGGTATTTAATAAATAAGGAATGTAATATTGCCGTGCACGTTAAACACGTGCATTACCACCATGGTAGAAAATATCTAAAAAATCTGCAGATTTAATTTTTATGTACTAATCCCTTTACTGGTTATCCCGAATATAATTGGTCATTCATAAAGAAAGTTTGGACCCTAACCAGATGCGGAGTTACTCGGCGTATGATCAGGATTAAAACTATTGGTATTCCATCAATGATTTAAAATTATCAATTTACCGTAAGTTAAAATTTTAGGAATAGGTGCAGACGATAAATAGCTAAATATGTTAGATTTGGTAATATAATATTTCCGTACACGTTAACACGTGCATTGCTACCATGGTAGAAATTATTATTTTAATAATCGACAGTTTAATTGTTATGTACTAATCTGTTCATTAATTACCCCGAATATAAGTGGTTTTCATAAAACGTTCAGACCTTAAAATCATAACTTTTTATATGTGTTTCTCGTTAATTTGAGACATACATACACACAGTAAGTTGAGTAACATGATCAATATCCTGTCTTACAGTACTTGCTAACATCAAATTTCTATCTAAACACCCTTCGATGAAAACAACAAATAAATGTACGTTAATTTTTAACAGAGATGTACTGTAGATACATAATTGATATTGGGTGCGAAACGACCAGGGGCGAAACGACCAGGGTGGAAACGGCTTGGGAGCGAAACATCCAAGGTGCGAAATTGTTTGGGCGCGAAACGTCTTGTCACCCCTCCATACTGCCCTGAGATCAGGATCTACACCACTGTTTGTCATTTTACAATAGATTCTATATTGCGGAAAAGAACCATCAACACTGACTAAATTTTACTGGAAACTTGAATTGTCCATTAAAAATCCACGGGTGACTGGGTCAAGAGCCCTACGGTAACAAACTTACAATGTGATCTTGACTTTTCTCTCCACTTTCAACAGCAAAAATCAGAGGAACAGAGTCGTCAATCGACAGGTTTGTTGACTTCGATTTTTCTCGTGCGGCTGCCATTTTTCTACACTTGACTCACAAAATAACAAACATTTTAATCCGATTCAAATTCCGTAGTATCACGTGAGTTAAAAATACAAAACTTCGCAGTTTCTTCCACGAAAAGAAAAGAGGCGTACATTTATTTGCCAAAAACAAGCTCGGATAAAGTTTGCGGTGTTAGATGCGGTTTAGATTGTCGTAATATTCTGGTTATTCATTCTGACACACTGTTACTCGCAATAAAAAGCTGAAATTAACAAGAAATTTAATTACATTCGCTTCATGTTATTTTTCGATTAAGATGTTCAAGTCACAAAATGTTGTCGTTTAAGATGCGGTTTGTTACTTTATAAAATTGTAAGAGTGTTCTCCCTTATTCCATTGTACAGGGGAGGTCACTTACGCTCTCTCTTGTGTCATTGAACTTTAGATTCCGGACTTATTCCATACGTGTTCCAAATACAGCACAGAGAGTTAGGTAGAATATGTCAACGGATAAATATTGGAGTTTTGTCGAGTTTGAATTGTTGCTATGAAGGTCGCACAAGTTAAAATTGACACCAAATTTTAAGAGTGACAGCTAAGCAACATCTAACTTTGTCAATAACAAACCCTTTTTCAAAGTTTTTTGTGCACTGAAACCTTCAATATTCAATAGGTATCATCTGCATTACTGTATACAGTAACACCTCTCCAAAACGAGCACGCGAAGGCAAATTGATTGTATAAAAGGCAGGCGACCGCTTAAAACAATATGTTGTATTAGGCCCCAATACTATGAATATGTATATACATTCAGACTCACGGTTTCCGCTCGTCTGCCCTTCCTCGTGGCTGGCAGGGTTGTGCGCCGAATCACTTGCTGCATCCCGGCTCCTCGCGCAACTCTCCTGTGCAGACTTCCCATTCTCCGGGACCCGACGGATCCCGGCTCTCACCACACTCCTCCCCACTTTATCTTTGAGGATAAGGCTCCGGGCTGCCTCCTGTTTCTTTGTATCCAACACCTGGCCATGCTGGATAACAGCCCCCCTATCCCCCTTCGACCCTCCTGTTGCCTCTCAGGCAGCAACTTTTGTCAAGGCATCAGAGATCCTCCTCGGATAAGGACCTCTTAGATTGAACTCAACGGCAAATTGAGTCGATCTACTCCATAAGCACTTGACCTCCTCCAACGTCGGATATCAACCCGGTTCACAGAAGAATCGGCACCTCTGCTCCACCTGGACTCCTGGTGCTCCCCTCTGCATCCCAGGTCCCTGGCTGTCCTATCCAGGTGCCAACCAAACTCCCCCCAATACTAAGGAGTTTCTCACAGCAATTGACTGTTCACCGCCCACCAAAGTAGATCTTCCATAACAAATCTGCTGAGGTGTCTAGATCCTGCTACTTCCTGTACTGCTGAAGCTCTTTTGCTCAACCAAAATCCTCTACAATATTAGTCACCACATGTGTCAACCATTATTGTATCTTCTGGCTTGCCACTTTTACTCATCTGGTTATGATTAGATTCCCTCAGGTTGCCCGTGAATGACCACAGTAGGTCCCCATTGATTTACCAGACTGTCTTACATTCCATGGCCAAAGGAAAAGACCTGTCTATCAATGCCACTACCTAACATCCACCTCTTCTAGGAAGGACCCCCAAATTCTCTTTGGGCTTTCCCATTCCAGTCAACAAGACAACTATCCAGTTGCGTTCCCACATGACTATTGCAGTATTGACCTTGGGAGTGACGACATCAATACATCCACAATAACATGATCGCAACAAACCAGGTAATTGACCATTAAAACTGCAGTATAATTGCCTTTGGAGTGACGGTGACAACTGTTGTCTTTAATAGAGTGACGACGACAACGTATACGTCTACATATACGTATACATACGCAATTCCAATCTCAAAACCAATTAGACTGTCCCCCGACAATCTCACCCAGCTGTTCCTTTGACTCTCGAAATCCTCATAAACCATCCATAGCTTAAGTGGTCAGAATAAACATCAAATGGTCTCCACAACAGGAAAGCTAACATGGCTTCTCCATGCTCAACTTCTCTAAATTGAGCCGACAAGAGATGTACATAGCAAATGAAGCAGGAGCTCCTCAAAACCCAATGCTCTCTTGACCACTCTCAACACCCCTCTACTTTGCTATTAAGACTGTCTTAATCCGTGACTAGCCAATCATTTATTAACGGCAGTTCAATTTGAACAGGCTCTCCCGTCAAATGCACCACCGGGCACAACCCACCATCCCTTTCCTTATCTTCTCCCCAGCACAAGTGTAGCCAAAGACATGCAGCTCTTCGTTTTGCAACAAGATTCCTTTCCAGTTTACTTTCACTGCGTACAAAACATCCTTGTGACTTTCAGGAGTGCATGCGGCTCCCGTACAGACATGACGTCCTGTCTGCACTGTCCAGCATACCCTGCTAAAAACACCAAATGCACATCTGTACACTAAGAAAGCCATCTAGAAAGACTAGACGCCCTGGGGAGAGAGTCTGATCACTCGGTCCCCCTTACACTGGCAGCTTGCATGCACATTGAGTGAAACTACTTGTGCCGGCTTCGGAGTTTACGGAAAGAACTTGCTTGAAAGGGATTTCAGATGACACAGCAGACTGGTCTCCTCTGCTGCCTAGCCTGTCAGACACAACCAGAAACCACAGAGTCAACACAATAAATCTGAGCATCTAGGCAAGTTCAGCGAAATTAAGACAACTCTCAATTTGTATTCCATTCTCTCTCTTCCCCCTCATGAAAAAATAAAGAAAATACAAATACAAATTGCCATTAAAAATTAGATCTTGAAATTTTTCCGAGGTCCGCCGCCGAAAATGGCGACGGAAAAGCCAAGGAGAATGTTCGACAAAAAACTCGCCTTAAATAAGAATCTACCGCTACCTAAATAGCAGTCTTCAAACAGTCAGGTTGCTGGTCGCAACGGCGTTGATTCTTTTGCAACAGTTCTGACACCATTGTTGTATTAGGCCCCAATACTATGAATATGTATATACATTCAGACTCACGGTTTCCGCTCGTCTGCCCTTCCTCGTGGCTGGCAGGGTTGTGCGCCGAATCACTTGCTGCATCCCGGCTCCTCGCGCAACTCTCCTGTGCAGACTTCCCATTCTCCGGGACCCGACGGATCCCGGCTCTCACCACAGTGCATGAGTAAAACAGAAAGCTCCAATTAATGCAAAGTCACCTCAGACCTGTCTTAAACACATAATAATTAACACAATTTATTTGTCATAATAGAAAGGTTTTACTGTACTTTTGTCTTGCACTAATCCTTTCCTCCATAGTAATATCACCAAAAGCATTTATGATAATTTTGTGATGAAGGCAGATTGCTGCTTAAAGCAAGATGAAATTAAAGCTAGCTCCTTGAATTTAAGCTGCCACCGTGTAATGAACACTTTTATAGTGAATTATCATTTGACTGGGTAGAGGAAAGGATGTGGTAAAAGCATCCTATGGCAGGGCTCCAGATAAGAGGGAGTAAACTGAGCAAATCCAACATTTTCTTACTCATTTCAGCACCAAATCCTATGGTGTTACTACTCATTAGAATCGTCTCTTCGAGTTCGAGACGATTCTAATGAGTAGTGACACCATAGGATTCATTGGCGTAGCTTCCTATTAGGCAAGTAGGCATGTGCCTACACTTTTTTCAGAAGTCCAAAAAATAAAAAAGGCTAAAAATGCAGAAAAAGCAATAAAATTGACATCTAAGGGGGGTTAGAGGTGAACCCCAATTATTTTTACATAGATTCATGTTAGTATTTTGCCATTATCAAACGCGGGAAAAGACCTCAGAATGCACCTAGAGACTATCTAGGAATAAAAATTTGCAGTGGGAGCATACCCCGGACCCCCCTAGTAAGAAAGCGAACACTTATTAATTGGTCTAATCACCCCGTTGTACATGTAGCTGCCTTATGCAAACACATGCGCTACCGCATACACACTGTCCTCATACTTGGGACAATTCAAAAAGTTAAAAAATGCAATAAAATAGGAAATGGGTGGTGTTGGAGTCTAACTTAGAGATTAATGGAAGATAACCTGTCAACAATAACATTATAATAACCTGGAATAGAAAATTTATGTCATTTGCAGTCGTGTTTTTACATATATTTATGGCAGAATTTGACCTGTCTTGGACGCGCAAAAATGCCCTCAGAACAAGCCAGAGGCTATCTAGGATTCAACCCTCCCCAATCCCCTCCTAGTAAGAGTGAGTTCATTAATTGGTATAATTACTTTGGATTTCATACGGGCCAGTAGTGTGCTCGATTTGTCCCGAAAAGAAAGTTACATCCAAATAATTTCAAGTAGCGAGTATGTTAATGAAAAAATTACGGTATCAGACCCTATGATATACTAATTGACGTGGGGTTGTTTTTTGGTGATTTTTTTTTCAAGAAAATATGCAGACATATTCCTTTGCAAAAAATTAAAATTGTCTGTTTGAAGCTTTTCATTTCATTACTTCTTCATATAAATGTCTTCCCAGACCCTCCTTAAATGCGTCTACAGTGTTGTAGAACTCAAAATTTTCACGGGGGAGCATGCCCCCGGACCCCCCATGAAAAGTTATGCCTACACTTTCATTTCGGCCAAGCTACGCCCCTGGGATTTAAAGCATAAATAAAGATTTTAGTTTTTGAAATACTCCCCTTATCTGGAGCTCTGCTAAGGGTTAAGCAGTTCCTTATACAAAGTGACCTTCATGCAGTTGTATTAAGCATTAAATTTGCTTTATCTCTAATCTGACCTCAGGTGGAGGGATATGCAATGTTGTGTTATCACAGTATTATTCACACATTATTGTGAACAGTAATTCATTTCCTAAGTACATTCCTCAACACTTCAGACTGATCAGACACTGCATTTAACACTAATTTCAGTAATTGATTGACCTTTATTTTGCAAACTGGCCCTGGAAATGAAGGAACAGTATTAAAAGTTATATTTTTCTTATGTTTACAGTCATAAGGAAGTTATCAGAATTTTTTCATTTCAGGCAGATCTATTAGTGAAAGGTTTCAACATGTGGACCAGTGTTGGCAGTGTCCTCAGAAGGAAATGTATTTCCACTAGTAAAGAACTAAAGAGATTAGCAAGCACAGTAAGTAAACATAACCTGAACTGTAGCCATTTAAAAAATGGCAATCTCATTATCTGTAAATTACAGTAAAGACAGATTACTGTTGAATGCAGGATAAAAGGACAGAATGTCCCCATGGAAGTTTTCTGCATTACTTTTATCCTGCATTTAACTGTCTCCTCCTTATAAGACTGCATACTTTTTGAGTGACCTCTAGCCACATATAAATCATATAAAATCATTCTGGTTTTAATATTGATACAGTAAATATACACACAATTTAAATTTAAATGTGTGAAAATAAGTATCTATTGAGTAAACGGTTAAGCTGTTGGCTGCATTATCCTTACTCCCTGAATATTCATATATAAAACTCCACCCACTATGCTTATTGATCTGAACTGTTTCATTGGCTAATATGATACAGTAATATTTCCCCAGATAAAATGCAGATTCATGTAACACAGAACCATCAGTAGCTGTCTGATATGGGTCTACATTGTTTTAAAAACATCAATATTAGAAGAAAGATTAACACTTTACTCCATAAATATGCCTTTTTACGTTTTTAATGTATTCCTCCACTAAAAATATAGTTCCGCTTTATACAGTAATGAAATTTTCTATCTCTTTGAGACAATTCTGATGAGAAGTAACAGCATATAATTTGGTGCTGACATCAGTGAGAAAATGTTGGATTTGTTCAGTTTACTCCCTCTTATCTGTAGTCTTGTGAATTCAGTTTTCAAAGGATACACTACATTTGTGTTTCAGGATTTAAAAAGGACATGCTTGTATGACTACCATGTTAACAAGGGAGCCAAAATGGTTCCTTTTGCTGGATGGGAGATGCCAGTCCAGTACAAAGACTCTATCATAGAATCTCACCTTAATACCAGAGCCAATGGTGGAATATTTGATGTGTCTCACATGCTCCAAACCAAAGTCAGTGGGAAACACCAAATAGAGGTATAGTAGGCTGAAACACTACCCTTTCTTAGCCCATTACACCATAACTATATATGCATTTTACCCCCTTTGAACTTATTCATCCACTTGTTCCAGTTTGTACAGTCATGAATAATGCACCATAAGAAATGTTTTCTTTTTCTTAGCAGATGGTAGGTTAAAGCAGGGTGAAAGTGAAGCAGAATGCTCTTCAACCACATTCAACCCTAGTGACAAGTATACCTGTCATTTACAAACAGTGTACCTGTGAGGATTACACTTTTCCTATGCAAACAGGATCTACACTGTTTGTCATTTTGAAATATATTGTTAAAATCAACCCTAAATAGTAAAAAATGGACAAGACTTAGTTTGAAATTGGAATTGTTCATTAAATTTCACAGTATTCACTGTAAAGTTGCTTGTTTTTAGCTCACCTGAGCCAAAGGCTCAAGGTGAGCTATTGTGACCGCTCACCGTCCGTAGTACGTCTGTCCGTTCACTTTTACTTCAAACGACATCTCCTCTGAACCCGCGGATTGTAGGGCGGATTCAAACTGCTCATGATGTTCCTTGGATGCTTCTCTACAGAAGTTGTTTAAATGAAAGAGAAAAAGCAAAAACTCTGCTTGAAAAAGCAAAAAACTTTAAAAAATCTTCTTGCTAAAAACTACTAGGCCCTAAGCTTTGATATTTTTACAGTAGAATCTCCTGGTCGATCCCTCTATAGTTTGTTAAAATGAAATCCCTAGGGTCACACTTGACGCCACCCTGCACAGTTTAAGTGCTGCTCTAGGCAGGTTTCACAGTATTTTTGATGAAACAGAAGCAGAACTGTATTTTACCTGAGTTACTCTTAATATACTAAGGGCAAATAGCCAATATTTGCAAACATTTTGGATCCAGATCAGATGCAACATAATCATACCCTTGCGGAAAAAAAACGCAGCTCTAGATATACGCAGCTTTTACGAAGCTTTTACGTAGCTTTTACGAGCCTCAAAATACGCACCTCAAGTCATAGCTGCGTATTTGCCAAAAAGTTTGGAAAATTGATCAAAAGGCTCGTTTTTAGCTAACTTAAAATACGCAGCTTTGAAAAAGTTTCGTATTAGTGTCGTATTTAACTTTTTTAATGCAAAAGGCTCGTATTCTTTGAAATCAGAAAAGGAGTTAGTGTCGTATTTAACTTTATCATTGCAAAAGGCTCGTATTCTTTGAAATCAGAAAACGTAACTTTGAAAAAGGCACGTATTTAACTTTCTGACAACAACAAAGCTGCGTTTTTTCCCCATTTATGTTATGTCCATATCAAAGGCAGTCAAAAAGTTAAATACGCAACTAATACGAACCTTTTAAAGGCACGTATTTAGATTTTTCAATTTAAAATAATATTAATGGCTACCGTATTAAAAAATGTGGCAAATTGTGAGGCTTGGATAGGAGAAACACACCTGACAATATCTTTAACTTTCTATAACTTTAGTATTGTCTAAAGGACACAACTCAGTGACAACATAGGGTTTCTATAATTCCCAGGTTGTTGTTGTTGTTAGGTTGTTGTTGGTTTGTTTGTTGTTGGTTTTTTTTTTTTGGGGGGGGGGGGGGGGGGTTTGTTTGCTGTCCACATATAATACCCAAACCGGAACCGCTTTTGTGATGATGTAAGCAGTTCGCACATGCTACAGTATATCAAGCCGTTTTTAGGCTTCTGGAAACATGAGTAGCTTCTGATGAATGAGAATCAAGCATATTTAGTGAAAATATCAATATTTTTTTTCTGTGGAAATCAAGATTTTTTACGAGACTAAAGTCGATTCTGTCAAAATATCTGGTTCTAGATTCATATGTATAGATTAAAGAGAGGCTTATATACGTTGCCATTTGTATTTTCATTTTTAACGCCGAGTTCTGAAAGACGCTATATCGAACAGAACTCAAAAAACGACAACAAACATGACAAACCAATTGCACTTACTTCAGTTCACGTTTGCATATTTTACAAACAACGACATTGTTGAAAGTTTGTCCCAATTTTCTAAGCAACCAACGGTGTTTCCATACTAGGATTTTGGAGTTAACAGATGCATCGGCTATTGGAAAAAGGTTCAGAATCTTCGTGAGAGATCAACAGTTTGTTAATTTTTTCAGTGGGAAAATTTCCTAGACCAGACTACGGTCGTTGTCGTAATTGTGTCTATCAAAATTAAGATATCAACAGTTCAAATTCTTAACTTATAGTACATTATCCTTTTTTTATTATTAAAATCATGCCCCAGACCAATATTTTAAGTGTTCCTTTTTTTTTCTAAAATGTCAATGTCGTAACACAAAACTTTCATGACCTACAACGGTTATCTCCCCTGCAACAAATAAAAGAAGATATATTTTCGGCTGAACATATGGGTCCCAACTAGTCTCATTTTTTTTTTTTTTAATATTAGCAGAGTTAATCTTTTTAATTAAATCTAGTATGGAATCGTTTTTTCCAATCTATCTAAAATTGGGAGTTGCTCTTATATTCTTAAGGATTCGACGTATTCTCGATTCCGCACATCCGGGTATTTCGGTAATTTAGAGTCACTTCCCTTGCGTACCCGGGTCTTCAGTTTTATCCAATCAGATCGCGTATTTCTTACCAGCGCTACTTTCGAAAAATATTGAACGGGGTCGCAACAACGACTGCACAAATAAAGGAAAAGCTAGCCAACGCCCAACCAGGAGGTAAATAGCATATCTAGATGATATATAGATAATTCATTCTACATTGCTTTAGCTTCAGAAAAAACAATAATTCATTAATATAAGACGATCGTCGACATAATTATGTAACTTGAAATGTGTACAAAACGCGACGCCATTTTAAACGGATACGCTAGGCTTCAAAATGGTAGACATACAGAAAATCCGTTATACAGTTTGCGAAACAGTTTCACATTTGAATAAATACTAATGAATGATGAAATCAACAATAAGTGGTATTGTTGTTTACAACATTAATATAACGGAACCGTAATCTCCAATCGCCATTGTTATTTAGTTGAAGATGGCACAGTTCTTAATATATTTGCAACAGTGTAAGTTTCATAGCAAAATACGATCGCGTTTATAGATAAATCAATATCAGATTTTATTTTAAAGAAGTCTATGTAGATTCTAAACTTATTGTGTAAAATTTGACCGCGGAAATTAATTATTGTAATTTCGTAGCCCCGATCGAGTACGGACATTCTCATTTACGGACGATTTTTAAAAAAATAATGTAGGACTAGTGTCACTTTATAATACAGTGATATTCATAATTTGATATCAGAATGGTGTGTCCTGAGAATGAACATTTTGTAAATATTTTTTTTCCTTGGGAGTTTTCAGATCTTCAAACTTACAAAGGCCATGAGACTCATACTGAACATTATAACTTGACAAATGAGCCCATGGCAATTTTAATGAGTATAGAAGAAGAAGAAGAGGACTTGGGACTCTAGGCTAAATTTATCACTGGCATATGATATAGTTCATACAAATATTTATTGCTTAATATAGGCCTAATCAGTTTTGTTTTCTTTGTAGATTATTTAGGGGCTTACAAGACAGACAGTGGCATCCCCCAGGGACGTGTACTGGGCCTAATCTTCTTCTCCATATCATAAATAAGAGGAACAGATCAGAACAATGATGGAAGCCTTATCGATAATGTCAGCTGGAGCATTGCTAGTGTCCAAAGAGAAAGTGGCAGGTAAATATTTAAATCATATACCGGTGTACCGATTTCGCAGTCTAGAACACAACATATGGGAGAGCAAGGTGTATGACTTGTGTGAAAGCGAGAAAGATAGAAACTTAATGAGTTGAAACAAAAATATCTTTTGCAGAACTGCTTGGTGGGAAAATCAATATCGCATGGAAAACAGCAATCATTTTTCAATGATGTCTGCATTCAGTGTGATAGAGTGGTACACTAATTCAAAATGGGCTCTATAACATAAGAGTTAAGACATACAGATAATTCCTTTATAAAGATACAGTCTCCCATCCAAATTTCTAAATTTATTTGCAACAGCATCAGTTTCGTGGGAAATAATTTATTGCTATAAGATTTTATTTTAAAGGTATTGTGTAAATTTTGAGTGCGGAAATAAATTGTTTGTAAATTCATAGCAACGAATAGATCTGACATTCTAATTTAGTGACGGAAGTTTTTTAAATCTACGTTTGGCTATAAATGCAGTGATAGTTTGGTAAATGATTTTTTCCCTAGGACTTAAACATTGGCGTTCTCAATGATCTTTTAAAATGTAAACAAAGGCCAAAACACTCATGATGTCATAATTTCTTGACAGTATGAGTCCATTGCAATTTTAATGACTATAAGACTCCGAACTGTAGGCAAAATTCATCACTGGCATATATAATACAGTTCATACAAATATTCATTGCTTAAAATATTCAATTTTGTTTCTTTGTAGATTTTTAGGGGCTGCCACCTACAAGATAGACAGTGGCATCCCTCAGGGCAGTGTGCTTGGCCTTATCTCCTTCTCCATATCATATAAATAAGAGGAACAGATCAGACAAAAATCTTGTCAGACAAGGCACAAAGATGGCAGCCTTACTAATAATGTCAGCTGGAGTGGAGTGTTGCTAATGTCCAAAGAGAAAGCGGCAGGTAAATATTTTAATCATATACCGGTATACCAATATCACCGTGTAGAATGCAATACATGGGAGAGCTGTGATGTCGCATACAGGGTGTATGTGTTATAGCAACAAAAGTAGACACTTGATGAGTAAAACAAATATTTTGTCTTTTACAGAACTGCTAAGTGGTAAATACCATATATCACATGGAAACTTTTTCTTTAAAGACAGTCTTCTTGTTAACCACTGGGCTAATTTCATCAAAACTTCATGGGATTTTTCATTGTAGGGTACTCTCTCAGATTGATTCAAATTTAGGTCATCAAATTGAAATTGTGGTTGTCATGGCAACCAATTGAAAAAACTTCAAAAATCTTCTCGTCAAAAACTACTTGTCCGAATTGAAAATAATTTTACCCTTTATCAGATTTCTTAAAAAAAATTTCCTGTTTTAAAAAACATGGCAGTGGGTGGGGCAGATTTTCCTTATATGGCTATAAAGTGAAAACTTAAAAAATCTTCTCGTCTTAAACATCTGGTCCAATTTTGAAAGTAATTTCATGCAAATGATCCATGGGTGACCCTCTACCAGATTTCTTAAAATAATTTTGATATCTATAAAATAATGGGGCACATTTTCCTTATGTTACTGTATAGTAAAAACTTTAAAAATCTTCTGTGAAACTACTGGTCCAAATTGAAAATAATTTTACAAAAATGATCCATGGATTTATGATTCTCTACCAGATTTCTTAAAATCCTTTTGTCATCTTTGAAATCATGGCCGCCAGTGGGTGGGGCAAGTTTTTCTTATATTTCTCTTTAAAAAATCTTTTTCTCTGAAACTATTGGTCTGATTTAAAAAATTTTTTACACAAATAATGATTCATGGGTGACCTTTTACCAGTTTCTTCAAAATAATTTCCTAGCTCAAACATGGCCGCCAGTGGGTGGGGGTGAATTTACCGTTGGTGGCTTATAGTGAAAACTTAACCATAACTGGTTCATTACCATGACCGTAACCATGGGTACCAGGTGAGCAATTTAGGGCCACATGCGGCTGTTGTTAAAATAATTTTCCTATCTTAAAAAATATGGCCGCCAGTGGGTGGGGGAAAATTTACCGTTGATGGCTTATAGTGAAAACTTTAATAAAAATATTCTTGCCTGAAACCACTGGTCCGATTTGGAAGTAATTTTACACAAATTATCTTTTGGTGACCCTCTAACAGATTTCATAAAATAATTTTGTAAATTAAAAAACATCATGGCCGCCAGTTGGTGGGGCAAGTTTTCTTTATATTACTGTATCGTAAAAACTTTAAAAATCTTCTTCTCGGAAACAACTTTTCCAAATTAAAATAACTTTACACAAATGATCCATAATTGATGCCCCTCAGCCAGAATTTTGAAAATTATTTTGTTTTCTTAAAAGATATGGCCACCAGTGGGTGGGGTCGGGATGATTTTCCTTATCAATGGCAATATAGAGAAAACTTTAAAAAATCTTCTTGTCTGAAACCTGGTCCGATTTGGAAGTAATTTCACACAAATGATCTTTTGGTGACCCGGCCTCTACCAGATTTCTTAAAATAATTTTGATATCTAAAAAAACATGGCCGCAAGTGGGTGGGGCACATTTTCCTTATGTTACTGTATAGTAAAAACTTCTGTGAAACTACTGGTCCAATTTGAAAATAGTTTTACACAAATGTGTCTTTGGTGACCCTCTATCAGATTTCTTAAAATAATTTTCCTGTTACTGTATAGTAAAAACTTTAAAAATCTTCTTCTGTGAAACTACTGGTCCAAATTGAAAATAATTTTACACATATGATCCATTTATGACTCTCAACCAGATTTCTAAAAATCACTTTGTCATCTTTAAAATCATGGCCGCCAGTTGGTGGGGCAAGTTTTCCTTATATTTCTGTATAGAAAATCTTTAAAAATCTTTTTCTATGAAACTATTGGTCTGATTTAAGAATATTTTTACACAAATAATGATTCTTGGGTGACCCTTTGCCAGTTTTCTTCAAATAATCTTCCTAGGTCTAACATGGCCGCCAGATGGTGGGGATGAATTTACTAATGATGGCTTCTTAATTATAGTGAAAACTTTACCATTACTTGTTCATTACCAATGTTACCATGGGTACCAGGTGAGCGATTTAGGGCCGCATGCGGCTCTTGTTTTTATAAATGATCCATTGGTGAACTTCTACCAGATTTCTTCAAATAATTTTGCTAGCTTAAAAACATGACTGTCAGTGGGTTGTTTATGTTTTCCTGATATGGTTTAATGAAAGCTAAATACAATTTTTTTCCCTAAACTTGCCCAATTTGAAATCACCATGACCATAATAAATTAACCAATACCAATGTGTACGAGGTGAACGATATATAGGGCAGCATTTGGCTCTTGTTAAAAAATATATGTAGAACTATATTATAAATTCAGTGATAATTCAAAAATCAGAATGGTGTGTCCTGAGAATGCACATTTTGTAAATGATTATTTCCCTGGGACTAAACATTGGGAGTTTTCAGATCTATTAGCATACATGTATAATACACAAAGGCCATGAGACTCAAACTGTCATAATTTCTTGACAGTATCATGAGTCCATGGCAATTTTTAATGAGTGTAACACTCAGACCTGTAGGCAAAATTCATCACTGGCATATGATATAGTTCATAAAACTATTTATTGCTTAATATATTCAATTTTGTTTTCTTTGTAGATTTTTTAGGGCTGCTGTTTACAAGATAGACAACTTGGCATCCCTCAGTGTGGTGTGCTGGGCCTAACCTTCTTCTCCATATCATAAATAAGAGGAACAGATCAGGCAAAATTCTTGCCAGACAAGGAATATAATGGAAGCTTTACAGATAACATCCACATCTGTGTGATTGAGTCGATCAACCTTGAAGTAGTATGCAAATCCAGTGATTAAGACTGTTTTGACTGTAAATAGAACTTCTAGCTATCCTGTTTTGATTATAAATATGTGGTCAATTACTTGACATTATAATAAATTAAATTACAATATCTTGTCAGAAGACTCAATTATATAACAATGATTTTGTAAAGGTAATTAATTAAAGAAAGAAATCAATTTTTAATGCCATTTAAGAAGATACTGATGTTATTTATTTACTGCAGTGCACTTGTTAATAAAATTTTGTTAACTTATTCAGATTTCTGTAATATTTTAAATCATTTTAAGGTTGTAGGATTGTTTTACCATAGACATTAGCAAAATATCCTTTGAATGGAAAATATGTAACTTTTACAACAAAAACATGAAAATACGCAGCTCTGAAAAATACGTAGCTAGTTTGGTTCAAAAGGTTCGCAAAAGGTATGCTTTTACGACACTTTTCTGAATAGCTGCGTAAAACGCAGCTCTGGAAAATACGCAGCTTTTTTGTCAAAAAGGTGCGTAAAAGCTTAGCTTTTACGAGGCGGTATTGGCACCCTCGTAAAAGGTATGCTTTTACGAAGCTTTTCTACAAAGCTGCGTAAAACGCAGCTTTGAAAAATGCGCAGCTTTTTGGTTTAAAAAGGTGCGTAAAAGCTTAGCTTTTACGAGGCGGTATTGGCACCTTCGTAAAAGGCATGCTTTTACGAAGCTTTTCTAACATAGGTGCGTTTTTTACGCGCAGCTTTTGCGAGCCTTTTCCAAAGAGCTGCGTATTTTCTACGCAGCTTTTATGAAGCTTTTTAACAATAGCTGCGTATATTTTACGCAGCTTTTTTAAAAATACGCAGCTTTTACGCACCTTTTTCCAAGCCTAAGCAAAGGCACATAAAAGCTGCGTAATACGCAGGTGCCAATACCGCCTCGTAAAAGCTTAGCTTTTACGCACCTTTTGCGCAGCTTCAAACACAGCTAAAAGCGTACCTAAAAGCTAAGCTTTTTTGGAGAAGGGTAATGCTACATCTAATCTGGATCCAACCTATTTGCCACTCATTTACCACCTTAACATTTTCTAAATTGTTTTTTTGTACACTTTTCACATACAGTAGGTTTTAAGCAGACATCATTTCAGTCTGGTAAGGGTAATTCCCAGAGCTCTATAGCCACTGAGGTCAAATATTATGCAACTGGTACTGGTAGGGAGTATCACAGAACTGGTCATGATCAGCTGAACATGTTGTCTGCTAAAGTTTAGATATGGTTCAGTCCAGGATTCAACCCTTTCCTCCCATATACTGACGTTTGTTAACCCATTACCCCATAAATGTGCATTTTTAGGCCTTTGATTTATTCCTCTACTTAAGAAAATAATTCCACTTTAAACAGTCATGAAAATGTAAGATGCGAAAGTAAAGCAAAGTGTGCATTAACCCTTAGCCCGCCAAATAAATTGTCGTCTGCTATATTTCTCGTCTGCTTCAAGTTTCAAAGTGCTTCAAAGTTGCTCAAAATTGCTGAAAATGTTGTCCGAGTGTCAAACAGCTTGGATCCGGATGAGACACTGAGTTACTCGGCGTCTAATCCGGATCCAAGCTGTTTGCATATAAAGCTATAGTCGTGAGTGGCAGGCTAAGGGTTAAGACACATTCTGCTTTACTTTCAACCTGCTTTAGGTGGCCACCTATTTTCAAAAGTAGAAACATGCTATGGGGTAATGGGTAAAATGAAATTGCCTATTTGGAAAGAGCCTGATGAGAGGAAGTGCCATTTGCAAAGGCCATAACTCTGACATCATTGTTTTTTTAGTTATTTCCCTTTGTGATATTTTCTTGTCAAGAAGACAACTTCAGTTCTACTGATGCTATTGTAATGAAATTTTATGTATGGAAAGAAACTGATGAGAGAAAATGCCATGCACAAGGGCAGCAATATTTAGTTTTTCCCCTTTGTCATATTTTATTGTCAGGAAAATAATTCCAGTTCTGCTGACGCTAGTGAAATAATTATCATTTATTGGAAATGGAAATAGCTTGATAAGAGGATGTGTCATGGATAAGGGTCATAAGCTTGGCAACAAAATTCACTTTTGTCATGTTTTCTTGTCTGGAAGATAACTCCATTTATAGTTATATTAAAATGTTGTCTTGCCCAGTCAACTTAGGTACAAACTTCAATGTCCTCAGGTGAGCGAATTTAGGGCCATGGCCCTCTTGTTTAACCTATTCTCATTGACTTTTAAGAGAAATGAAAGGGTTTATTTACTTGTACATGTATTTAGTTTTAGTTGGTGTACAATATTCTGGCAAATCATTTTGGAAGTTTTAGCTCATTGAAATGAGGCAGTATGTTTGTTTGACAGTTTATGGAGAGCTTGGTGGTGGCTGACGTGGCGGGACTTCAGGACAATCAGGGAACTCTCTCACTGTTCACAAATGACAAAGGAGGAATTATAGATGACCTCATCATCAACAAGACAGATCAGGACTACTTATATGTTGTGTCAAATGCTGGCAGAGCTGATGTAGATCTTCCTCTGATGATGGTAATTTTTTTTTTTTTTTTTTTTACCCATTTAAGCCTAGTGTCCATTAGAGGGGACATTGGCAAACAGAGTAGATCCAGTCTGAACTGTTTACTACTGCATATGAAATGTTCTACTGTATTGAAAAATATTGCACTGTACTAGATCTCCCTTGTATATCTATAATGAAATCTTCCAGAAAGCACATAAGGAGAGTTCATTACAATACCCAGGCATAAATGAGTTAACCCATTACGTCTTAAATACGCATTTTTATGCCTTTAATTTATTCTTCCGCTGAAGGAAGTAGTTCCACTTTATACAATTATGAATACACATCATAAGAAATACCCTCAACATCCTAGGACTTGGTACTTAAAGCAGGCTGAAATTAAAGCAGAATGTGCCTTAAGGCGCATTCTGCTTTACTTTCAACCTGCTTTAAGTGATCACCTATCTTCAATACTAGAAATAGGCTATGGGGTAATGGGTTAATAGGATAACAACTGAGTACAGCATTCACAGTTTCATGACATTAGCCCCCTTCACTTGTCCTTTGCAAACAGTGTAGACCTTGATTAGAGGGCTACCCCTGATCAGTGTCTACAGTACAATGTTTGTTATTTTGCAAAATATTGCACGCAACTCCCCTAAATCGCCAAAAATGGACAAGGCCTAATTGGAAATTGGAATTTTTCATTTATAGATTCAGGAGTGAAAGAGTTAATCCCCAAGGAACTATATACATGTAATTACTATATACAGTCAAACCTCTTTATTATAACCACTAAATTGTGTTAAGTATTAGATGTTTACTACAGGTGATTGCTTATTGCAATTTGACAGTAAAATAGAAAGCTTTCTGTTTTACTGTAACCTTGTATTAAGCAAATTAATCAATTAGGCTTGGTTTTAGTGGTCGTAATAGAGAGGTTTTACTGTACATGTAATTGCTTTATTTTCAGCCTGCTTTAGAAAAAATCCTCTGATATTTGATCAAGACAGGGTAGAAGCATTGAAAGGGATTTAGGCCTGAAAAGAGATTTGCTTTGCAGGGTAGCAGATATGATGAGGTAATTCTCTACTGTCTCCCATTTTAGAATCAAGCTGCAAATCTGAGGAAGAAGGGGTTAGATGTTACTGTTGAAGTTATCTGCAATGGACTTCTGGCACTTCAAGGTAAGCTGAATCCCTGTTCTCAAAAATGTTCTCTGATAACCATACAGTATATGTCTGTAGGAAATGTCTGTCATTATGTTCATGCAAAAGAAGCCTGATTTTCAGTGTTAAAGTCATTGAGCCCTGAATATACAGTATAACCTCTGTCGATCGACACCTCTCTTGACCGGAAACCTCTGTTATCCGACCCTGCTGTTTGGTCCCGGCAGTTTCCCTATATATTTTATGTAACCAAATTCTCTCTTGATCGGATACTCTGTTAACTGTTTTCCGACATACCTTGACGGACCAAAAAAGGCAAATTAGAGGTTTTTCACACCCCGTTATCCGAAGGTATGCTGACCTTTGATCATTGACCGACTGTACACGCGCAGGTGATAATGACACATATTACTCCGATGGCCGTGTAAGACAACATGTATTGTTTAAACAATGAGTGAATAATGTGAGGGTTAATAAGATAACTTCAGCCAACACGTGTTAGCAACCCATTCAGGGTCGCAGTGCCGAAAAGACCAACTCATCAATCCTTTCCAACAATAGCTAACCATTATTTCGTGTTCAAATTGGACAGGTATCTGACAATCGTCATCACCGTCAAGTTGTCAACACTAGAAGTAAGAAATATATATCTAATGCGCCCTCCGCATAGGTCGAGTCTATAGTAATAATCGCAGGCGTAAAAATGTATGCTCAAGTTATATTGAGAGAAAATAAATACATTATCGCAATTTGAAGTTTTTGTTATTTTCCCGCTAGTTTGACATAACTAGAGAAGAATGTACTTGTAAATAAAATGTAAATACGAATGTGCCGGTGTTTTAGTCGATCCCTTAATATCTACATGTGTGCGTGTTTACTTCCGATTGTACACTGACAATACACGTTTATGCCTACTGTAGAAAGAACAATGGAAAACCGTGTAGATCAGGAGCAGTGGACTCCTATTTTAAACTGGAATAACCTGACAAGGATATGCTGCAGTCATTCAAGCATATTTAATAAGTCAATCTGTACCGAGAAATTCGCCTCGCAGCGACAATGTTTGGGATGTAAACTTGTGAACTTAGGCCTAATTCCGTTAACCGAAAACCTCTCTTAACCGACTTACAAACATGGAACCATGGGGTGTCGGATAACGGAGGTTATACTGTAATTATGTGGACAACTTTCCATCTTTTATACCATTTAGAGTCAGGATAAAAACTGTTTTACACCCTTTGAAAGTCACACTACCTAAATTTCTAAATTTTAAAAATAAATGCAGATTATATATTGTTGAGCAGACAATATTGTGAATGTAGACAGGTTATACAATGATAATGGCAGTGAAAGGGGTTATAATGCTAGCCTCAGCTGCCTGGACCCAAGGTTATAAAGCATTTGAGTTGTGTCTGAGATCTTTCTCAAGCTATTGATTGGTCAGATTTGAGCAAAAGCTCAAATCTGACCAATTGAAAGCTTGAGGAAAATCTAAGTTCAAATGTCACCTATCAAAAGCTTGAGAATGATCTCAGACTCAACTCAAAACTTTATAACCTTCGGGTCTGCAGTATTTCATGATACCATCAGAGCTCCATATAAGGGGAGTACATTGTATTTCAAATACTAAAATCTTTATTTCTGCATTAAACCCTATGGTGTCACTACTCATTAGAATCGTCTCTTCGAGACGATTCTAATGAGTAGTAACACCATAGGATTTGGTGGTAAAATGAATGGGAAAATGATGGATTTGTTCAGTTTACTCCCTCGTATCTGGAGCCCTGTACCATTCTGTTTAGGCCCAGCAATGGTGAAGACTTTACAGCCAGGAGTAGACTTCAATCTGGAAGATCTTCCATTCATGACAACCAGAGAAGCCAGTGTGTTTGGCATTGGGGACTGCAGGGTGACTAGGTGTGGGTATACAGGGGAGGACGGGGTAGAGGTAGGGACTGTGTTTGGTTTGTGGATCTTTTAAATTACTTAACTATTTAACCCTTTCCTCGATAGAAGTGCCTTTTAGCGCATTTAAATATATTCCTCCACTGAAGAAAGTAGTTACAAATTCCACAGTCATGAATATACACCATAAGAAATGTTTTCTAAATCCTAGCAGATGGTAGCTTAAAGCAGGTTGGGAGTAAAGCAGAATGTGCCTTAAGGCACATTCTGCTTTACTTTCAACATGCTTTAAGTTGTCACCTGTCTTCAAAACTACATGTATAAACAGACTATGACATACAGTGTTAAGTCATAATATTATAATTTGAGGGTTCTGATACAAGTCACTTGTTTTATAAATCTATTAAAATATTTGTAAGGACTAGGGTGTACATTGATAAAACAAGCCTATAAACAGGATTCCAGATGAGATGGAATCATCTTGAAGAGCCAAACACCGTTCATTGTGACTACTCACAAATACTGCCTTTGAGGGAGAAGATTCTTATAAGTACAGTCATGTAGTGACATAATATGGAGACACAAGGATTTTAATGTTTTCAATACTCCCTGTATCTGCATGGAAAGTTATATCAGTAACCTATTACCCCATAAATACACTTTTTACGCCTTTAATTTATTCCTCCACTGAAGAAAATATATTTGCATGTACATGTATAACTTTTTAATTGAGTTATGAATATATGTATTGTAAGAAATATTTTCTATGTTTAGCTGTCAGAAAATAGCTTAAAGCAGGTTGAAAGTAAAGCAGAATGCACCTTCAGGTGCATTCTGCTTTACTTTCAACCTGCTTTAAGTTGTCACCTGCATTCAAAACCAGAAATAGGCTATGTGGGTAATGCGATAATAAACTGTAATGAAATCCATTGTAGATCTCGGTACCAACAGAGAAGGCTGTTGAGCTAGCAGAACATCTTCTTAACTCCAATCCACAAGTGCGTATGACAGGGCTTGGAGCCAGAGATAGTCTTAGGCTCGAGGCCGGTCTGTGCCTGTATGGAAATGATATTGACGAGAATACGACCCCTGTGGAAGCCACTCTTGCCTGGACAATAGGTACTGTAGACATAGGCATGAACATAATCTAAAGATAAAGTAAAGGCAGATGAAAGTTACGTCTATTAAGAATTAGCTCAATACTCCATAAATATGCCTTTTATGTTTTCCTCCAATGAAGAAAATAATTCCACTGTATACAATCATGATTATGTTACATAAGAAATATTTTCTATATCCTAGCAGATGGTAGCTTAGAGCAGGCTTAAAGTAAAGCAGAATGCACCTTAAGGTGCATTCTGCTTTATTTTCAACCTGCTTTATAATAAATGGTCATCTGTCTTCAAAACTAGAAACAGGTTATGGGGTAATGGGTTAAGCTGTTACATGTACTCAAATGAAGTACTTATAGTCTTTAATAAAGATGGTACCTAAATGGTGACCATAGTCTAAAGTAATGGAGCTTTCTTCATTACTTTTTAGCTCACCTGAGCCATAGGCTCAGGATGAGCTATTGTGATCCCATTCCGTCCGTTGTCCGTACTACGTCGTACATCCACATTTTCAAACAATATCTTCTCTGAAACCACTGACTCGATTTCAACCAAACTTTGTCAGAAGCATCAGTGACAAGGGGGAACGAAATCTTGTTCAAAGTTTTTGGCTAGAGTTATTCCCCTTGCTTTTGGACCAGATTTTCTAACATGACCGTATAGACAACTTTTAATGCATAAGAAAATCTTTAAAAATCTTCTTCTAAGAAACCAAAAGGTCCAGACCTTAATAGATTAAGAAGGAACAATGAGTTATTATTATTGCCCTGTCTGTAATGACTATTTATTGGCCTTACTACTGTTGGGCTCTAAATTACCTAAACCTTTGTCTGACATACCCCAACATGTACTGAGCTCAAGAACTTCTTGAGGTGAGCACACATACCAAATATGAACTCTCTATCACATGTTGTTCCAGAGTTATGGCCGATGTTAAATTAACCATATTTGACCTCTAAATGACCTTAACCTTCGTCAGACATGACCCAAGTTGTACTGGTCTCAAGAACTTCAAATATAAAGTCTGTATCACATGTAGTTAATACAACTGAATAGGTTGTTTCCAGGCTCAGGATTGGACATATTGATGAGTTTTTCATGACTCTGAGCTGTTATTTACCTGGTATGATTTTCGGAGATTTCTCATCTCCCTGGTCAGCACTACTGACTAGTAAGGCTGTGTTCGCAGGTCATGTGACGTAGGCAGGTCACATGACTGGGAGAGACCCCAAGTTTACACACCACTTCTCTCCAAGTCATGTGACCTGCCTACCTTACGTGATCGGCCAAAACAGCCCTACTTGTCAGCAATACTGACGAAGGAGATGAGAGATCTCCGAAAATTACACTAGGTAAATAACCGGTCAGAGTCATGAAAAACTCATCAATACATGTAGTTAAGTTATGGCCAACGTTAAGATTTCTAACAACAACCACGGCAGAGTGATGACAATAGTTTCTTGTTTTCTTCAAAACAAACAAGCTAAAATTGAGATTTCATATGTGTGGTCATAGTATTTTCATTTTGGTTTGAAATTTTCTAGGTAAAAGGCGTAAAACTGAAGGCGGTTTCCCAGGAGCTGCTATTGTCTTAGATCAGATAAAACAGAAGCCTAGCATGAGAAGAGTAGGCTTCTCATCCACAGGCCCACCTGTCAGAGGTAAGTTTCATTGGGAGCTTATAAATTCTTGTACCCAGGACAGAGGTTTTCCTCTGATATTCTTTTAACCCTTTCCTCTATAGCAATGTTTTCAAATCAACTATTTCCAACTGTGCTGAACCCTTCACTCCACAAATCTGCATTTTAATGCATTTGATTTATTCCTTCACAGAAGAAAATAGTTACACTATATACTGTTATAATTATGCACCATAAGAAATAGTTTCTATATCCTAGCAGATGGTACCTTAAAGCAGGCTGTAAGTATAGCAGAATGTGCCTCAAGGCACATTCTGCTTTACCTTCAACCTGCTTTAAGTGGTCACTACAAGAAAGAGGCTATGGGGCAAAGGGTTAAGGCATGGACAAATGAGACTTCTATCATAGTTACCAAAATAAATAGTCCTTGAAAATAGGTTTTATGTCTTAAAGTCCTTGAATTTTACCAGGTTGTGTCTGTATTGGCCTAGGATTTTCTGTGATGAATGGTTTACGATGTGAAAATGAGTTTCTATGAGGAACAGAATTAGATATGAAAATGAGTTGTATGAGGGAAAAAAAATGTAAAAATCAGTATCTATGAGAAATGTATTAAAAGTATGAAAAGGAATTTCTATGAGAAAAAGGTAAAGGCATTACAATGTATTCTTCGAGGAATAGGTAAAGATATGAAAATGAATTTCTGTTTGTATGGATTATGTACATGCATGACATGGTATACCAGTGAGAGTAAGAGTGAACACGTAGTAAGCACCAATGAAAGATGCATGCCCAGAGCTATGTGGCGTCATACATATCCTGGGTTGCGCATATTCATCAGCCTATATTGTCAAAACCAACATTTTCTGTGACTGTGTTTTAGATAAAGGTCTAGTACATGTATTTCAAATACTAAAATCCTTGTCTCTTTCAAACCTTATTGTGTAACCACTCATTAGAATTGTAAAAAAAAAAGGGACAATTCTAATAAGTAGTCACGTCTTAGGGTATGTTTGAGGCATAGAGAAAATATTGGAAAGCATTAATTTTGTTTACTGTCTGAAATTCTCTTAATAGAACTTCTGCTCCATTTTCTTTTCTTTTCTTCTTTAGGTGGTATTAAGGTTTTCAATGAGACAGGGGACACAGAGATTGGATATGTTACAAGTGGTTGTCCTTCACCTTCACTCAAGAAGAATGTTGCCATGGGATACGTGAAATCAGCATTTTTCAAATCTGGGACAAATGTAAAATTTACGGTTCGCAATAAATTAATTGATGGACTTGTAACTAAAATGCCCTTCGTGCCATGCAATTATTTCTTTGGGAAAAAATAGATGCTCAAGATTGAATTTTACAGAGCTCCAGATAAGATTGTTATTTCAAATAGTAACTTTATTATTTTTCCACCAAACCCTATGTTGTTACTGCTCATTAGAATTGTATTGAAGAGACATAGAGTTTAGAGGAGGAAAAATTGGAAACGTTAAGTTTACCAACTCTTATCTGCTGTCCTAGATAGTTGCTCAAGATTGAATTTTACAGGGCTTAAGATAAGGGGAATTTTTCAAATGTTTAATTCTTAAGTGTCCAAAAAACCTTATGTTGTGACTACTCACTAGAATTGTCTCTTTGCGACAATTCTATTGAGTAGTCACAGCATATGGTTTGGTGCAGACATAAAAGAGAAAAAATAGAAACTTTCATGTTTACTCATGCTTATCTGGAGTCCTGATTTTATTTGTAAAGGAGCTATGTGATATCAATGTAGACCCAGATCAGACAAAACATTGGAAATGCTACCACACTGGCTTATCTGTTAATACACTCTAATATTATTCATAGAAATAAAACCAGTGCTGAACCACATGGCTTTAGGTAAGGGAAGTATTTTAAAATCTAAAATCCTTATGTCTGCACCAAACCCTATGGTGTGACTACTCAACAATAATCCCTTCACAACAATTCTATTGACTAGTCACACCATTGGCTTTGGTAAAGGCATGTATAGAAAATATACTTGACTGATTTTTATGTACACTGTAAGCATAGCTCTTTTAGGCTCAATTATAACATGATTTTGATTTGCATAGTCCAACTTAAATGATGCAGTCATTCTTATAAATAGTTCTAGTGGCAGCTTAATGCAAGATGATAGGAATACAGAACTCTCTTACTGGAGCATTATATTTGACTGTTAAAGCTAATTTGGCAGTTAACCTATTACCCCATAAATACACCTTTTTACACCTTTAATTAACTCTCTACTGAAAAAAAATAGTTCCAATTCATAGTCACAAATAAAAATCACAAAAAGTATTTTCTATATTCTGGCAGATAATGGCTTAAAGCAGGCTGAAAGTAAAGCAGAATGCGCCCTAAGGCCCATTCTGCTTTACTTTCAACCTGCTTTAAGTGGTCACATATCTTCAAAACTAGAAATAGGCTATGGGGTAATGGGTTAAGATATGATTTATTTTGTCTTCCTTGTTTTTTATGTATAATATGTAGATAAGAAAGTAATCAAACTTACAATAGATAATCAAAATTGTATTAATTTGATTTTGAAGTTTCAGTGTAGCTTTTTACCTACCAAAAAATCAGTCACTTTGCATAGATTGAATCTCTTGCACTTGAGTGGTTTAATAGTACAGTTTGTTTATACATGTTAGAAATTGTTTTTAGTGCCATTGCCATGTCTCTTTAAGCCATTACCCCATAAATACGCCTTTTTACACCTGTCATTTATTCCTCTACTGAATAAAATAGTTTCAATTAATACCGTCATGAAAAAGTATTGTAAGATATTTTTTTTATATTCTTGCAGATTATAGCTTAAAGCAGGATGAAAATAAAGCAGAATGTGCCTTAAGGCACATTCTGCTTTACTTTCAGCCTGCTTTAAGTGATTACTTATTTTCAATATTAGAAACTGGCTATAGGGTAATGGGTTATGGGTAACCTTAGATAAGAATTAAGGATTATTATGCCCCAGCATTCATTGATGCTAGAAGCACATAGTGATTGTGCTATCCATCTGTTCCGTCTGTGTATACCAGGTTCACAAGATTTTACCATTTCTTTGAGCATCCATTCTGCTTTATACGAGAATGCCTGGATACTTATACAGTTGTTGACCTTGACCATTCCCAATTTACCCATATTGTCCAACCTCAGTTTGACCTTGAACTTAATTGGACTAAGAAAAGATTCAGAGGGATGCCACTGGGAGTATAAACATTTATTAACCCTTTACCCAATAGCCTGTTTCTAGTCTTGAAGATAGGTGACCACTTAACCCATTACCCCATAAATATGCCTTTTTATGCCCCGGCATCGACAGATGCGGGAGCATATAGTAATCGTCCTGTCCGTCCGTCCGTCCGTAACCAGGTTAAGTAGATTTTACCGTTTCGTCTAGCTTCAACACCACTTATTCAAATGCTTAGATACTTATACAGTTGTTGCCTTGGACCATTCCCTAGCCACCAATAATAACCAACCTTAATTTTGACCTTGACCTTGACCTAATTTGGACTTAGAATATTTTGAATGGGCTATTTCTTGGTTAACTAGATTTTACCGTTTCGTCTAGCATCAACACCGCTTACTCCAATGCTTGGATACTTATACAGTTGTTGCCTTGGACCATTCCCTATCCATCAATATCACCCAACCTTGATTTTGACCTTGACCTTGACCTAATTTGGACTTAGAATATTTTGAATGGGCTATTTCTTGGTTAACTAGATTTTACCGTTTCGTCTAGCATCAACACTACTTACTACAATGCTTCTATACTTATACAGTTATTGCCTTGGACCATTACCAACCCACCAGTAATACCCAAGCTCAGTTTGACCTTGACCTTGACCTAATTTGGACTTAGAAAAGATTCAGAATATATTGTCAAGGATGCCACCGGGGGCATAAGCGTTTATTGAACGCGCAGTCTTGTTATGCCTTAAATTTATTTCTCCACTGAAGAAAATAGTTCTAATTTAAACAGTCATAAACATGCTACCATCCCCCTAGAATATAGGGTTTATATTGATGAGTATGTACCCAGAGAAATATTTTCCAAATGATAGCTTATAGTAGGTTGAAAGTAAAGCAGAATGTGCATTCTGCTTTACTTCCAACCTGCTTTAAGTGTCACTCGTCTTCAAAACTAGAAATAGGCTATGGGATAATGGGTCAAAGTAGGTTAAAAGTAAAGCAGAATGCACCTTAAGGCACATTCTGCTTTACTTTTAGCCCGCTTTAATACAAGAAACAAGAAGCTTTATATTTAGATAGGTTTACAATGGGGAGCATTAGGTATATCAAAGCTATTTTCAGACTATAGTAACAAAGATATCATCTGCTGGAATAAAGAAAATATTTCTTATGGGCAAATATTCATGACTGTACAAATTGGAACTAGTTTCTTCAGTGGAGGAATAAGTTAAATTTGCTAAAAGGCATTTCTATGGGGGGGAAGGGTTAAACACATATTGTTTAAGGGGTTGTTTTTATTGTTATATAGGTTATTGTTGATAGAATCAGATTTGGGTTAAACCTGTATTTTACTGAGATTAAATACAAATGTATATTTATTACTTGTAAAAAGTGACCACTCTGATCAGAGTTTGCACTGTTTTTGGTAAGAAGTCTCAGAGATAGTCTTGTTCCTGCTAAATACAACTGTTACAAATGCATATTCAAATCGTTTTCAATGGCTTGGTAAGTTCTCTTATCTGAAAACCTCTCTGACACCAAACTTTTTTCTCGGTCTGGCAGGATTGGTTATTCAGCAGATTTCCTGTATTTTATTTTACTGTATTGCCAAAGAGTTGAAGCTAAAGATGATCTGATGTTGTTACAGTATATTATTGCTCATCTTTAAATCTTATGCAATTAAAAAAAATCTCAAAATATCTTGCCATTTTGCATGTTATATAATATATATTGTTATCTGTATACATTGAGTAATATCTCCACCAGTATATTAAATAACCAAAGTATTACCATCCAATCTAGATTTTTATTCCATTTGTTTTGTTTACCATATATTGATATTGCATATTAATATTTTTATGAGTTTTTGTTGATATTTGACTGCATACCTCTAATTTAAATACTCACAGGGATGATGCAAAATCCAAGAAGCTTAAATCAGACTGAAAGTAAAGCAGAATGCTCTTTAAGGAGCATTCTGCTTTGCTTTTTTAGTCTGCTTAAAACACCCATCTTTCAGCAATATTGAAAAAAAATCAATATGGTAAAGTGTTCAAATGTAAAAGTTTTTAGTTAAATCCAGTGCTTTTGTATTAATTTATTTTGCATATATATTGAGGAGGGCTTTTATTTGAAGGGGTTGGCGTTTAAATGGAGGTATATGGTTAGTCCATAAGGTATTAGAATGGTCATTATTATTAACCTATTACCCCACAGCCTGTTTCTAGTATTGAGATAGTTGACTACTTAAAGCAGGTTGAAAGTAAAGCAGAATGTGTTTTACATTCACCTTGCTTTAAGCAGTCATCTGCCTGAAACACCTGCTAATTAACATAATTTAGTGGTCGTAATAGAGAGGTTTTATTGTGCTTGTTTTTTAGCTCACCTGGCACGAAGTGCCAAGGTGACCTATTGTGACTGTCCGTAAGTCCGTCCGTGCAGCTAACTTAGAGTAAGGGGCCATTTTAGTGGACTGTGTACAAATATACGGCTATTGGCAGTTAAAGGGCCATGGCCCCTTAACTGGTTCTAAAAATTGCAAAAATGGTTTCAGAGGGGCTCAAGGGAGGTAAAAAATAAGTTTTCAAATTAAGGCCCTTAGCACAAATGTCCATAATCTGTCCATATGTAGGGGTGTGACTTTAAAGGGCCATTTTGGTTGCTCAGATAATATCAATGGGCCACTTGTGGCCCTTTAACTTGGACAGATGGCCCTTTAAATTTGGCCCCTTAGCAGGCTGGCCCTTAGACCTAAGTTAGTAGACCTTCCGTCCGTCGTCAAACTTTTTCTTTAAAGATCTTCTTCTTGGAAACCACTGGGCCAATTTCTTCAAAACTTCATAGGATTGTTCCTTGTAGGGTACTCTCTCAGATTTCTTCAAATATAGGTCATCCAATTGAAATTGTGGTTGCCATGGCAACCAATTGAAAAAACTTTAAGAATCTTCTTGTCAAAAACTACTGGTCCGAATTGAAAATAATTTTACACAAATGTGCCATTGGTGACCCTCTATCAGACTTCTTAAAATAATTTTCCTATCTTAAAAAACATGGCCACTAGTGGGTGGGGCAGATTTTCCTTATATGGCTATATAGTGAAAACTTTAAAAATCTTCTTGTCTGAAACCGCTTGTCTGATTTGAAAGTAATTTCACACAAATGATCCATGGGTGACCCTCTACCAGATTTTTTAAAATAATTTTGATATCTAAAAAAACATGGCCGCCAGTGGATGGGGCACATTTTCCTTATGTTACTGTTTAGTAAAAACTTTAAAAATCTTCTTCTGTGAAACTACTGGTCCAAATTATAATTAATTTTACACAAATGATCCATTCATTACTCTCTACCAGATTTCTTGAAATCATTTTGTTATCTTTAAAATCATGGCCGCCAGTGGGTGGGGCAAGTTTTCCTTATATTTCTGTATAGAAAATCTTTAAAAATCTTTTTCACTGAAACTATTTGGTCTGATTTAAGAATATTTTTACACAAATAATGATTCATGGGTGACCCTTTGCTAGTTTTCTTCAAATAATCTTCCTAGCTCAAACATGGCCGCCAGAGGGTGGGGATGAATTTACCAATGATGGCTTATAGAGAAATCTTTACCATTACTGGTTCATTACCATGACCGTAACCATGGGTACCAGGTGAGCAATTTAGGGCCGCATGCGGCTCTTGTTTGTTTGTTTTGTTTTACTGTGACAAAGGAATGAAAGTGAGACTTAAGGTATTGTCTTTCTGTTGACAACTTAGGGAACACTGAATCAGATCGCCAGATAAAGTGGGTATTTCAAATACTAACTGTCTTATTTGTCCACCAAATACTATGGTGTTACCACTCGTTAGAATCGTCTCGAAGAGTGGTCACAACATAGGAATTAGAGAAGACATAAAGGACACAAAGGAGAACATTTTCAAAATATTCAGTTTACCCGCTCTTCTAGGGCCCGTTTTCATAAAACTTTGTTGTCTTAAGTCAGATTAGAAAATTCTCAATTATTATTTATTTCTCTATTTAATTCTGTCTTGTGACTTCTCTTTGGAATCTTTTGAAAAGACGATTCCAAAGAGATGTCACAAGTCAGGATTAGATAGAGAAATCAGTATTAAATGTATTTTAAAGTTTTGACTTACAACCGATTTTGTCGTGCAAAGTTTTATGAAATGGGCCCAAGTGAAGTCACGAAACTTTTATGATTTACTGTAACTCTATTTCTTAACCCTTTACCCCATAGCCTGTTTCTAGGTATGATGAAAGGTGACCACTTAAAGCAGGTTGAAAGTAAAGCAGAATGTGCCTTAAGCACATTCTGATTTACTTTCAGCCTGCTTTAAGCTACCATCTGCTAGGATATAGAAAATATTTCTTATGGTGCATATTCATGACTGTATAAAGTGGAGCTAGATTTATTTTATTCAGTGAAGGAAGACAGTAAAGGTGTAAGAAGGCATATTTATGGGGTAATGGCTAAGTGCAATGCCTATGTCTCACTATCACTTCTTTGGTACATGTATACATATAATTGTGTTGAAGTCTGTATGTGTAGTGTGTACGGTGGAGGTGTGTTTTCTTACCCATGTTGAAATGGCTTGATCCCAGATACTAGATAACAAGTGTCTCGCCTTATTCAAATTAAATCAAAGTTAACAAGAATTACTTAAATTGCTCAATAACTCATTCATCCCTGACCTTTCAATGGACAATTCTAGTTTTGAATAAAGTCTGGTGCATTTATGACTATTAGGGTTGATTTTTACAATATGTTTGAAAATGTCAAACAGTGCAGACCCTGATCAGAGGGCTTCTTAAAGAGCCCTCTGATCAGGGTGTACACTGTTAACGCAAGACAAGTGTACTCTTCAGGGGTACACTGTTTGTTAATGACAAGTAAAATCGTCACTAGGGTTGTATGTAAACCTATACATGGCAGTTGTTATACAGTATAACCTCTCTATAGCGGCCACTATTTTTTGTTGATCATTGGGTGTTTAAGGCAGGTGACTGCTTAAAGCAAGGTGACAGGGAAACAGAAAGCTCCTTTAGGAGCTTTCTGTTTCACTGTCACCTTGCTTTAAGCTATCACCTGTCTTTTATACTATGAATTATCCTTCGTTTTAGTGGCCGTTATAGAGAGGTTTTACTGTATGTGGAAACTATGAAATCTTATAGTACAGTAACAAATAAAGAGTATTGAAACCCTTTGCTACAAAGTGTCATGTTTTGTTATTATTTCAAATATATTTTATACCCCTACTGGCTGTTTGGAATCACATTGTCTCTCCATTCAGTTGTTGGTCCCGAAATTGTCCATAGCATAGTGCTCCCTCCCTCCAAACAACGACTCCCTCCTTACAACTACCCTTACCCCTGTTCCCTAATCAGGACAATTATGTCTAACGCTTTACTGATGCAATAATTATCGTCTGCTTAAAATTGTCGTCTGATGTTTTTCCAAAGTTACATATAAGTGAACACTGTGATAGAATAAATATAATGACGTGTGACAAACAGTGTTACTGATCTGGATTCAAGCTGTTTGCAAATGTAAGCCAAGTCTTTATTTTCCCTCCATATAAAGACTCCCTCTGAACAACAAACAAAATCTGTGCCTCCCATTGGGTGTCGTAGAGAGGGAGTACTGTTTTTGGATTGCTGAGAGTTGTTTACCGGTCACTTTGACATTAACCTTGACATCTAACTTTAATTATAGAAAAATCTTTTTTCTGTCTGACCTAAAATTGTCCGAAGCAAAATTTCTATACATTGTCATCTAGGATTACCAAACCTTTCGTGTAGATACATCTTGGAATTATGGAGTGGGGTTTACCACTTTCAGGTCACATTGACCTTGACCTCTGATCCTAAATATTCTAAAACCTTTACTGAAGTATTATTTCTCTATTCTATGTCATCTACAATTACCAAGATTGTTGTGTGCATTTATTTTGGCATTGTGGAGTGTTGGGTATTAGTGTTTTCTTCTGACATGGCAAAATTATTTTTAGATTTGAACTTTCTAAAACTGAAAATGGGATGAGCATTGTGCTCAATGATTTCCATACAGCCAGATAAGAGATAGGGATAGCTGTATTTATTGTGCCTAATGTACAGTAAAGAAGGTGTAATTATTTCCCTTTTAACCCATTACACCATAAATACAGTTGTGAATATTTTACTTTAGAAATAATTTCTATTTTCTAGCAGCTGAAAGCAGGTTGAAAGTAAAGCAGAATGTGCCTAAAGGCACATTTAGCTTTACTTTCAACCTGCTTTAAGTGGTCACATATCTTCAAAACTAGAAACAAGCTATGGCGTAATGGGTTAAACACAATGCACTAAACTGTAGGAAATAACATCTTTTTGAAATTTCTGACTATTTATTTAATCTGAGTGGCAAACAGATTGGAGCCTGATCAGACACTGGGTTACCCGGAGTCTGATCTGGCTCCAACCTGTTTGCAATTGAAATAATATTTTTGGCATAAACTTGTTTATTGGGAAAGAATGAAGTATCAGTAAAGTTAGTGCAGCTGTCGCGTGCTGCACAAGTATCATGCTTATCTCAAGTATGAATATATATCCGATGTTACCTTGCGTACCTATTTACCATTATAAACTATTCTGTTCTAAAAATAACTTGGCCAGGCCAGAAAAATCTGATAATACCATTTTCAGGTCACTTTGACCTTAACCTTAGGAATGTTTTTAATTACAATTACTCGTAATTGGGAAACGGCAAACAGTGCAGTTCCAGTCAGAGGGCTTCTGTGATCTGTGTCTACACTAGGTTTGCTGAAGACAAATGTACTCTTCACAGGTACACTGTAAAGGATGTGAATATATACTCCTCGCTGTTAAAGAAGACAGAAACTTCCTTAACCCATTTCCCCATAAATACGCCTTTTTACGCCTATAATGTTTTCCTCCACTTAAGAAAATAGTTCCACTTTATATAGTCATCAATATGTATTGTAAGAGATGTTTTCTATATCCTAGCAGATAATAGCTTAAAGTAGGCTGAAAGTAAAGCAGAATGCACCTTAAGGTGCATTCTGCTTTACTTTCAACCTGCTTTAAGTGATATTTTTTCTTTAAAACTAGAAACAGGCTAGGGGTAATGGGTTAATTAGGGAGAAGGATTTACTTTCTGTCTGCTTTTAGCAGTCACCAGCTCTCTCAAGAGCTAAAAACAAACCATGAGGAGGGTGTAAAGAAAAACGATGCATATGTATGCATAGAGTATAAATTTACTTCCATTTTAATTACAATTAAAGAAATAAGCAAACTCTATAATATCATCTACTATAAATATAAAATAAACTAGTCATTACTTAAAAGTAGACTAGTCCTTTTGCAAAATCCAGCAATTTTAAGATTAACCCTTTACTCCATAAACACACTTTTTAACCCATTTAATTATTTCCTCCACTGAAGAATTTTTTTTCATTTTATACAGTAATGTATGTGCAACATAAGAAATAAATTCCTATATGCTTGAAGATGGTAGCTTAAAGCAGGCTGAAAGTAAAGCAGAATGTGCCTTTAGGCACATTCTGCTTTACTTTCAACCTGCTTTAAGTGGCCACTAGAAATGGGCAACTGAGTAAAGAGCTCAAGATTGCAGGAATAACCCACTAAATGGTAAGTAGTGAAATTTCCAACAGATTTATTGGAACAGAACACATGTCTTTGTAATTGGGTGAAAGAGGGCTCCTTTTCCAATGTCGTTGCGACAATCCCCCTCGCCCAGGAAACGTCCATCCAAGCATTTACCATAAAATGGAGAGTTCGGCTTGTGCGGAATAACCATCTTTCCATCAGGCTTGCCTCTGCACTCTGGGAAGCCTAGGATACATTCCCGACAATGTGGACCATGGCACTGGTTTTTCTTATACTCGCCTGTATGACATAATGTAAATATTCTAAAAATTGGGACACCCTGTAGAACTGCCGTAATGTAGCGTAACATTTGCATTTTAGCTTTTATCACACAGAAATTTGTCGAAAAGGTGCAAACTGAATGGCAAACAGTGTAGACTCTGATCAGACTGCTCCCATAGGAGCAGTCTTGTCAGGGTCTACACTGTTTGGTCAGGCCTGTCTATCCATATACTTAGGATCAATACAGTAGGGGGGAAATGTAGTTAAGTTTCAGAAAAGTATAGGGGGAATTTATGATCGGAAATATTTATAGTTTCTGAAAATTATATAATGGGGAAATATGGCAATTTTTCCAAAAGTATGCATGTAAACAGTTTGAATTGTACAGTGTAGATACAAAAGGAGCCCTCTGCTCGGGGTTTGTACTGTTGTGTCATACATCTTTGCATGCTAGCGGATGAATTGAGATTATCTCTGCAAACAGTTTGGATCCTGATGAGACACTGCATAAAGCAGTGTCTCATCAGGATCCAAACTGTTTGACACTCTGACCCAGTATTAAACCAAATTTTGAAAAATCTAATTTTAGAACAGTAGCAGATGACAATAATTGTTGCAGACAAAACAAATTTACCCAGCATTCAAAGAGTCATTATACTGGGATAAATCCCTTGTAAAGCAATGTAAACTGGTCATTCACAGATTAGATGGAAAAGCTCATTTTAGCCCTTTTGCTAATAGCACATATTGACACTTTTTGAAAACAGTGCAGATCCGGATTAGACAGCAGGAAATGCTGAAAGAGCCAAAGATTGCTTTGCGAAAGGAAGAATGAAATTGCTTACAGCCATTGATAGGCTCATATCGAGTTCCACAATTCACGGCTGTGAAAAACACACACGTCAGTGTTATTTCATGGAATAGCTGTGGATAGTCACATTGCATGACATTCTTCTCAAGCCATGGTTCAAAATGGCCGTCTAGACTACAGTCATAGTACATACTACAATTCATAGGGTGAGGTATTCTATGGGTATCTCCAGGCTGGCATATTGAAGCATCATCTAGAAGCACCAGATATAAAAAAAATAAACAACAACAATAAACAACTCGTAGGCTCCAGATAAGAGGGAATAAACTGAACAAATCCAAAATTTTCTCACTTATTTTAGCACCAAATCCTAAGGTGTTACTATTCATTAGAATTGTCTCAAAAAGACGATTCTAATGTGTAGTAACACCATAGGGTTTAATGCAAAAACAAAAATTTTAGTTTTTTAAAGGCTGCCTTTATCTGGAGCTCTAAATGGTACTTAAATTTTGCAGATTTTTTCTTTACCCATTACCGCATAAATTCACTCATTTTAAGCCTTTATCATGAACGCTTTCACTGTAGAAAATAGCTCTATTTATACTGTAATAATTGTACAATATAAAAAAAATTTCCTGTATCCTAGCAGAGGGTACCGGTAGCTTAAAATTAGGTTGAAAGTAACCATAACTCTTTCCTTCCTGAAGGGTTGTTTTTGCCAATGTTTTGCAGTATGACAAACTGCAGATCCATATCAGAGGGATACTAAAGGAGCCCTCTCATCTGAGTCTTCACTGTTTGCATAGGACAAACATATTCTTCATTGGTACACTGTTTTTCAAAAGATGCATCTATGTGTGACAAGGATTAAAGGGTTTAAGGTGCATTCTACTTAACTATCAACCTGCTTTACCTCATAGCTAAAATGTTTCTAGTTGTGAAGATGATATGACTACTTAACCCTTTACCCAATAGCCTGTTTCTTGTTATGAAGACATGTGACCGCTTAAAGCAGGTTGAAAGTAAAGCAGAATGCGCCTTAAGGCGCATTCTGCTTTACTTTCCGCCTGCTTTAAGCTACCAACTGCTAGAATATAGAAAATGTTTCTTATGGAATATGTTGAAGACGGTATAAATTTTAACTATTTTCTTCAGTGGAGGAATAAATTAAACACGCTAAAAGCCGCTTGTATCAGGCAAAGGGTTAAAGCAGGTCGAAAGTAAAACAGAATGGGCACATTCTGCTTTACTTTCAGCCTGCTTTTAGCTACAACTGCTAGTATATAGGTAGCATTTCTTTGATGGTACAGTCATGTTAATTAATGTGGTTGATACATTGGAAATATTTTCTTTAGCGGAGGATTATAGAGCTAAATTATGCATCTAATAAGGCTCAAGCTTACCTGTTATGACAGCCTGCTTGGTAATAAACAAAACTACATATTTAGGAGCTTTCTGTTTTGCTTTTAGCTTGCTTTAAGCAACTCCGTAACCCAGTGCTATAACACTGACAAGCTATAAAGGACAGAGTCAATAAGCTTAGATGTGCAAATACTCAAAACTTACCAGCTCTGACAGCATGTATGGCAAGGAACAACATTATAAAATACATGTACATGTATAACACCTCCATGGTCGAGTGTTGAAACATTGCTGTGTTTTGAGAGAAGTTGCCTCAGCATGAACACTGGCTGGACTAGCAGTGTTGTACAGTGCTCCCCATTGGGAGAAAAATATTTCATATGTTGTTCAGAGGGAGTTGTTATAGGGAGGGAAAACTAACCTTCAACACTGCCTTACCTCGACTACAATAGTTGTTTGCAGTTTGGATCCTGATCAGATGCCGCGTAACGTAGGGTCTGATCAGGACAATGATTATATTACTTAGTCATTGTACCTAAAATTTAATTTTTTTTATAATAAGCACTATTTAAAGCAGGTGACGTCATGGCAGAGAAGGGGTTAAGTATTGTCTTGGGCAACAGTGGCAAGCATTGTTGTAAGGAGGGAATTGTTGTTCAGAGGGCTGTTTTAGGGAGGGAGCACTGTAGATCCCTTTACCCAATAGCCTGTTTCTAGTTTTGATTTTGATTTGATTTGTTATGATTTTACGTCGCTTTTTAACAGTATTTCAGTCATATCGCGACGTCCAGCTAATTACAGGTGGAGGAAGACCCCAGAAGCCCTTTATGCACTGTTTCAGACACAAATCGGCAACTGGGTAGAACCACCGACCTTCCGCAAGCCAGCTGGAAGGCTTCCCCACATGAAAAATCCGAACGGCCCTACTGGGATTCGAACTCACAGCGGTGAGGAGCTTAGTAATGTAAGTCACAGTGACTATACCACTAGGCCACGGAGGCCCCTGTTTCTAGTTTTGAGGACCGGTGACCACCTAAAGCAGGTTGAAAGTAAAGCAGAATGTGCCTTAAGGCACATTCTGCTTTACTTTCAACCTGCTTTAAGTTACCATCTGCTAGGATATAGAAGATATTACTTTCGGTGCATTTTCATGACTGTATGTAGTAAAATGTTTATTTACTATTGAAACGATGTATGATGTACAAGTAAAAAATGAAATAAAATATCTATCTCTATCTATAAAGTTGAAACTATTTTCTTAAGTGGAGGAATAAAGTTAAGGGTGTAAAAAGGTGTATTTATGGGGTGATGGAATATCTATGTATGTATATTTGTCATCACTATAGCTGATAGATGATGCAGTTTTATAATCATTAAATTGTCTCTTATCTATTCCTGACAGAAATGCCTTTTCAGAAATTTGCAGAAATTTGCCTTAGTCCAAATAATAATGATGCATGATAAATCTAAGTTTCGCTGAACACTTCAAAAGCAGGGTCTTTCTAGAAGGACTTTAACCCATTCCCCCATAGTCTCTTTCTTGTTTTAAAGATATGATAACCACTTAAAGCAGGTTGAAAGTAAAGCAGAATGTGCTTTATGCTATGATCTGCTAGAATAAAGAATACATTTTTTATAGTGCATAATTAACTGTTTAAGTTGGAATTATTTTCTTCAGTGGAGGAATTAATTCAAGGCGTATTTATGGGGGAATGGGTAAAAAACCATCTTATCATGTTCACAAACTGAGCTCTAAAATTTCTTGGTTTTATTCTTTAAACCCTGAATAGAAACACCTCATGCATGCATGTCTTTAGTTATTCCTCATAAAATATTGTCTTTACCTGTTTCTACGATATCCAAGCAAAAAGAGACAATGAAAAGCTTAACCCATTACTCTATAAATACGCCTTTAACAAATCTAATTAATAATTTCTACTTGAACGAAAGAAGTCCTTACCTAGGAAAATGAGTCCTGAATGTAAAAACAGAATTTATATTTCCATTAAATTTCTAGAAGGAATTTGTATTGTATTGTACAGATGATATAGCTTAAAATAGGCTGAAAGTAAAGCAGAAACTCCAAGAGATGCATTTTGATCTCGTGACTTTCAACTTGCTTTAAGTATGTCACCAGTTTTCAAAACTAGAAACAGGCTATTGGGTAAATTGCTTGCATGCATGTCGCTTAAAGGTAAAGCAGAAATCCTATACATTCTAACAGACAGCTATGTAAAGCAGGCTGTAAGTAGAGCAGAAAGCTCCTTCAGGAGCTTTCTGCTTTGCTTTCAGCCTGTTTTAAGCACCTACCTGTTCAAACACTGACATAATTTTTGAAGATCAGTCATTAAACTAATGTGTGTAGTAAAACTTACCAGAGCCGGCCCATACACCAATGGTCTGCATGGAAATTAACAAAACTACAAAATATAGGACCTCCATCTGTGACTGTTGAAGTACTGCTGTGTTTTTGGGGGATAGTGCTGGCAATATCATATATTTATAGCCACATGTGTGTCCACCATCATTACAGCCTCCAGTTACTATATTTTCTGTCATGACAGATAGCTGCCTGCCTTGGGCAGTAGCCATGGTAACAGATTGATCCCATTATAATACATTTAATAAAGTCCAAATTTTCATCTGATTATGTCATACATATAATTCAATCTGTTTATTTTCTGATTTTTTGGTGTTATTTAATTCCATGGACCAACATTATATCACCTTTTACTACTGAGTATTAGCAAGGAAGGCACTGCTTTCATATTAAACCCTTGGTGTGAGTATAATCATCTTTTACATACAGTGTACCTGTAAAGCGTACATTTGTCCTATCAGTGAAGACCCAAATCAGAGGGCTCCTTAACCCTTTCCTCCCTGAAACTTTAAATGGACAATTCCGGTTTCCATTTTAGTCTAGTCCTTTACTGACTTTTAAGGGTTGTTTTTGTCAATGTTTGACATTATGACAAACAGTGAAGACCCTGATCAGAGGGCTCCTTTCGGAGCCCTCTGATCTGGGTCTTCACTGTTTGCACAGGACAAGTGTACTATTCACATGTACACTGTTTGAAAAGGACGCATATATGCGGGACTAGGGTTCAAAGGGTTAAAAAGCCCTCTGGTCAGGGTCTGCACTGTTTGTCATTTTGCAATATATTGCAGAAAGCAACACTATGCCCCCTGATGTAACCATGACCTCTTAATGACCTTGACCTTTGTTGGACATGACCTAACTTGTACTTAGCTGACAAGAGCTTCTTGAGTTGAGTACACATGCCAAATATGAAGTCTCTATCGCATGTACTTCTAAAGTCATGGCCATGTTCAAATTCTGCATATTTGACCTTGGTTGGACATGACCCAAGTTGTACTGAGCTGAACAACTTTTTGAGTTGAGCCCACAATGTCATGTCAAATATGAAGTCTCTGTCACATGTAGCGTACTTCCGAAGGTCTGGCTAAGTTAAAATTCAGCTTATTTGACGTCTAAATGACCTTGACCTTTGTCAGACATGACACAACTTGTACTTAGGTCAAGAGCTTCTTCAGTTCAGTCATGCCAAATACATGTATAGTCTCTCTCTACCACATGTAGTCAAGGTTAAAGTTTGGGACAGACGTTATGGGGTGGGTGGGGGAAATAAAAATAATGAGTAAACAAGGGCCACTATGACCCTATATCACTCACCCGGTACACCATGTAAAACTTGACCTATAGTGACCTAGATTTTGACCGGACATGACCGACATTCAACCGTGGCTTAGATTTCAATAAGGCAAACATTTTGAGCAAGATCAAATGAGAAATGTAGCTTCTAGAGTGTCAACAATGTATTTTCAGGATTTGACCTAGTGACCTAGTTTATGAACCGACATAACAATTTCAATCATGGCCTAGATATCAATAAGGCAAACATTTTGACCATGTTGCATTCAGATCTAATTTGCTTTGTAGCCTATAGAGTGTTAACAAGGTTTTTCTATTAATTGACCTAGTGACCTAGTTTTTGACCTGACATAACCCACATTCGAACCTGATTTAGAAATTAATGAGGCAAAGAATTAGCCCAAATTTCATGAAGATCTAATGAGTTTTGTAGCTTTTAGAGTGTTAACAATGTTTTTCTATGATTTAACCAAGTGACAAGTTTTTGACCTGACATTGCCCATATTCGATCTTGACCTAGATATCAATAAGGCAAATATTTTGACCAAGTTTCATGAAGATCAAATGAGATTTGTAGCCTCTAGAGTGTTAACAAAGTTTTTCTATGATTTAACCTAGTGACCTAGTTTTTTTTTTATCAGAAATGACCCACATTCGAACTTGACCTAGATTTCATCAAGACAAATATTGTCATCAAGTTTCATGAAGATCAAATGAAATTTGTAGCTGCTAGATATAGTTAACGAACAATAGTGGACAGACAAGACAGACGAAGGACATCTAGTGATCCTAAAAGCTCACCTTGGCACTTCTTGCCAGGGGAGCCAAAATTGACTAGACTAAATTGCTTAATTGAAATTGTTCATTAAAAGTAAATGAGATAATGATATTGATGTGTCATGGCTTGGGAAAAACTTAAAACTTTGGTTCCCAAAACTGCGATATTAACTACTGAGCTAAACAGGCTGGTTTTTATATGTTATTTAGTACACCATAAATATGGGAAAGGTGCTTATCTTTTAAGTTTAAGGAGGTCTGGCCTCATGCTTATAAAGCCTTTGAGACTAGTCTGAGATTGTACTCAGCCTTTTGCATTGTGCTAAAATATATCCAATCAAGCCTCATGCAGTGTACTATCTCACACTATAAGACCAGGCCCCAAGGTAAAGTATAAAGAGTTTGAGATGAGTATGAGTTTCTTCTCAAGCAATTTATTGGTAAGATTTGAGCAAAAGCTCAAAATCTAACCAATCAAGAGCTTGAGAACTATCTCAGACTCATCTCGAATGCTTAATAAACATAAGTCCTTGGTCCAAGGTATCAAACTTTTGAATTGAGTCTGAGATCGTTCTCAGGTATTTGATTGGTCAGATTTTGAGCTTTTGCTCACACTTGTTTTCGGAGGCTGTGCAGTTTTCCAATTTGACAAGATATCCCATCAAAGCCTGCATCTAAACTGAGCCAACTAATTAAGACTCAGGAGCGGATCATTATCATTTGAGTTGGGCACACAGGCTGTTACAGCTCACCTGGAGCTGTTTAAAGACAACACCTTTATCTTGTTTATCTTTCCTTTGTGATCGAACAGTTTGGATCAAAATGTTAATACATGAACAGTTGAACCTTGGTAACTCAAAATTGCTTAAGTAACAATCCAGATACTGAAATTTTTGTTTCGTTTTGTTTGTTAACGTCCGTTTCTGCCATCTATGGGCTAATTGGATGCCCCAGAGAGAGGGGAGCGGATACAGAGAACCCGGGTGCGATGCCCTACTCTTATAATCAACAAAGTTCTCTCTTTCTTTTAGATGCCCATCGGACCTGGGTTTATAAAGTCTCATCCGAAGGACTTGGTCCGGAGGGGGAGTGAAATTTGTAGATGTTCTTCTTAACCTTTTACTCCATAATAGGTACACCTTTTTATGCCTTTATTTATTCCTCCACTGAAGAAAATAGTTCCAATTTATATACATGTAGTCAGGAATATGTACCATAAGAAATATTTTGTATATTATCGCAGATGGTAATTTAAAGCAGGCTGAAAATAAAGCAGAATATGCCTTTAAGGCACATTCTGCTTTACTTTCAACCTGCTTTAAGTGGTCACAGGACTTCAAAACTACAAACAGAACATAGAGTAAAGGATTAAGCTGCCCCTGACCTATCTTAACAATTGTTAATTTATCTTCTATTAAAATACTATTCTAACTCTACCTAATATCATCATCATCACTGACATTTTTTCTATTTCTCCAGGTTCACAGCTGTTTATTTACGCTGCCGACTAGCAGTGTCACTTTAACCCTATCATACAGTGATCCCTTGACAACTACAACTGTTCACACAAAAATAAAAATTGCTTTTTTTTCTGCTCATCAGTGTTACTAAAAAGGAGGCATGTTTTCATTTCCTGTGTCTGTTTGAAAACATTTACCCATAACCTGTTTCTTGGTTTGAAACAAGATTACTACTTGAACCAGGAGGAAAGTAAAGCAGAAAGCCCTTTAAGGGACATTCTGCTTTACTTTCAGTCTGCTTTAAAACCCATCTGGAAAGGTACTGAAAATGCCATTTATATATCATATTCAGGATTTCCTAACTGGGAACTTTTTACTTAGTGTGTAAAAATTAGAAGCGTAATTAAGTGTGTTTATTGAGTATAGGGTTAAGAAGAACTAAGGTTAAGCGGAAATCTCCTTCAGAAGCTTTCTACTTTACTCTCACCAACTTAAGTATTAAGTCACCTTTATTTTACAACTGACACACATATTTCAGTATAGTTTTCAGCAGTAGTATTAACCCACTACCACATAAATACACCTTTTTACACCTTTAATGTATTCCTCCACTGAAGCGAATAGTTCTAATTTATACAGTCATGGATATTTATCATAAATATTTTATACATTGTAACAGATGATAGCTTAAAGCAGGCTGAAAGTAAAGCAGAATGCGCCTTAAGGTGCATTCTGCTTTACTTTCAACCTGCTTTATGTCACCACCTGTCTTCGAAACTAGAAACGGGCTATGGGGTAATGAGATAATAGGAATTTACTGTTTTACTTTTATTCTCCAGTCTACAGAATAACATGTATAGAAGTGGGAGTTAAAAGAAACATGTGTCGCTCATATAGCATCTGTTTGTGATTTATGTTATTTCACAATACTGACAACAACAAAGCCATAAGTGCTAGGAGCCAACCCATTGTCATCCGAAAGGCATCTATGTTTTCACTGGTTTGTAATAATCCATTACACTGTTTATCAGTTTGTAATTATATTGTACAACACCCATAGATAGTAAAAGGTGGACTAAAATCGGAGATAGGCATTTTCCATTTGATTTTTTGTTTGTTTACGTCCATTTCTGCCATCTATGGGCTAATTGGAAGCCCCAGAGAGAGGGGAGCCGATACAGAGAACCTGGGCGTGATGCCCTAATCTTATTATGGACAAAGTTCTCTTGTTCTTTTAGATGCCCAGTGTAAAGCACTAATACATCAGACCTCAGTTTATAAAGTCCCATACGAAGGACTTGGTCCGGTGAGGGATCAAACTCACGACCCCTGGCATTTGATGTTTCAGGTTTATAATTATGACTGATAAACTTCACAAAATTATCACATGGTCAAAACATTCATCACTACAGTGGAGAATCTGTTATTTTTTCCCGTTTAAACGCAAACGTACGCAAACGCAAAGCGCTAAAACGTAGAAAAGTACAACTTTGGACAATTCTGATAATTCATGTTTGTCATGGTGGCAAACAGTTTGGAGTCTGATCAGACGCCGGGTTACCCGGCGTCTGATCTGGCTCCAAACTGTTTGTATGGTAAATAATAGTTTTAGCGTAAACGCGTTTATTGGGAAAGAATAACAGATTCTCCACTGTATCAACGTTAGTTTATGGGGTTGAAATAACCAATAACTTCTTGTATATATTTTTTTCTTATTTTATTTGTAGTTTTGCATAATTTATGCCTTGACCATAATAGAAAAATAGACCATCTTACAAACACGAAATAAATATATCAAATATAAATTATAAGAATAAAACAACAACTTAAAATACTCTGAACAAAAATAAATGCATAATACTTATCATAGTATTGGAATAAGCAAGTATCCACCTAATATGGGTTATTTAACCCTTTGCCCCATAAAAACACCTTTATTTTATTAATCCTCTGAAGAAAATAGTCCCATTTTATACAATCTTTTTTATGCAATGTAAGAAAAAAATTCTATATCTTAGCAGATTGGTCACCCATCGAACACATGGATTTTTCTCCCAGATCTCTGGTTTAGTGGTTTTCTCCCACAGAAAATGACCAAATAAGCCACCATTTGAGCCATCGAGAGAGATTTGTCTAAGTTGTTAGAACTTGTTTCATAATCGATGTAAAACATATTCAGATTAAACTTTTTAAACACTAAGCCTGATCTGAGTTTTAAGTCTTAGCACAATGCAAACAGTTTGGATCCTGATGAGCCACCACATCACACGGTGACTCATCAGGATCCAAACTGTTTGACACTCTGTCACTGTTTCAAAAAGAAACTTTGAAAATTCAATTTTTTAGAACAGTAGCCGACGAAAATTGATGCAGACAGAGAAAAAAACCAGCATGCAAAGAATTAACACATTCAACCCTAGCGACGAGTATACTCGTAATTTCTAATTAGTGTACCTGTAAGGACTACACTTGTCCTATGCAAACAGTGTAGACCCTATATTGCTGAAATCAACCCTAAATACTAGTAAATAGTCAAAAATGGACTAGACTCAGGGCTACAGATAAGGGGAGTATTTCAAAAATTTAAATCTTTATTTCTGCAAACCCTATGGTGTCACTACTCATTAGAATCGTCTCTTCAAGACGATTCTAATGAGTAGTAACACCATAGGATTTGTGCTGAAATGAGTGAGAAAGCACTGAACTTTGTGCTAAAGCCAATAGAACACTATTATTGCATTCAAAGAGTAATTATGCTCATGTAGACTACTTGAGATTTCAATAACATCAAAAACACTACAACAACAAAAGATGAGACATGCGTAGATAAATTAGAACCTAATGACTACAATAACATTATTGTTTCCGGTTTAACCCATTATCCCTTAGATATGCCTTGTCAAGCCTCTTATTTACTCCTCCACTATAGAAAGTAGTTTCAATTTAAACAGTTACGAATATGCACCACAAGAAATATTTTTCATACCCTAGCTGATGGTAGCTTAAAGTAGATTGAAAGTAAAGCAGACTGAGCCTTAAAGGGACTCGCAACCGGATGGTGTACTTGTCAAAATAAAATAAAATACTCAAATAAAAGCAAATTTGTGGCATTATTTGGCTTCTGACATTAAAAAAATATGATCAGTCCAAAAAAAGTCTCAAGAATCGTCACGGAATCTTAGATTTTTTTTCTATACCGACTAGTAGACGGTATAGTTGTTGTTGTTGCTTCTCTACACGGGCTCAGACATAAACACGAGCCGAATTACGAAGTTGTATGCACTTTCGATCGCTACACATTGAAATACGTTAAATCGATCCGAGATAAACGGATAGTTCCGTGGTCCATTGGTCTAAGCGGTTTCCCCTATTTTGCCTTCTGTCCGCCAATGCCGGGCCCCGGGTTCGAATCCCACCAGAGACCAATATTTTTTTTATTGAAATACATTTTTTTAAACAGAATTTCTTATCCTAAACTAATTCTTTACCATTTATATAAGCGTTCGACACATATTTACAAATTACTATTTTTAATGCATCATCTGGTTGCGAGTCGCTTTAAGGAGCATTCTGCTTTACTTTCAACTTGATTTAAGTGGTCACCTGTCTTCAAAACTAGAAACAGACTATATGGGATAATGGGTTAAACGCAATTAAACACAATGCATTAAATATAGAACATATTTAACGCATACATGTAATATATTCATACAATATAAAGCAGTAATATTCTTAAGAACACATTGATACCCTGAAGCAGCTATTATGATGGTTTTTCAGGGCTCCAAATAAATGGCAGTAATCTAATGAATTTCTAACATTTTTATTTTCCTTTATTTCCTATAAAATGACTTCTCTTAATGTATTACTCCATACACACACCTTTTTATGCCTTTATTTATTCCTTCACTGAAGAAAACAGTTCTAATGTAAATAACCATGAATATGCACCATAAAATATATATTCTATATCCTAGTAGATGGTAGCTTAAAGCAGGCTGAAAGTAAAACAGAATGTGCCTTAAAGCACATTCTGTTTTACTTTCAACCTGCTTTAAGTGGTTAACTGTCTTCAATACTGAAAACAGGCTATGGTGTAAAGGGTTAAAAATTCTCTCTTCAAGATGATTCTTATGGATAGCCATGGATCCCTGGAAATAAATAGAGACTATACAATCAGGGCTCCAGATAAGGCGAGTAATTCGAAATTTTAAATCTTTATTTCTGCATTAAACCCTATGGTGTCACTACTCATTAGATTCGTCTCTTCGAGAGTAGTAACACCATAGGATTTGGTGCTTATATAAGTGAGAAAATGTTGGATTTGTTCAGTTCACTACCTCTTATCTGGAGCCCTGCTATACTGTCCTGATATACAGCATAACTTCAATGTATTTCTTTTCTTTCTTAACCCTTCTCCTGCTAATAGTCTGGAAAACAGTGAAGACCCTGATCAGACAGCTCCTGAAGGAGCTGTCTGATATTGGACTACACTGTTTCCTTCTACAATCTGTCTGACATGATTTCTTCACTTTTTCATGGTAAAAATTTCCTAATTTTTCTAGCCAATGTAATAGATCAGTATATAAATGTACATAGCAGACAAAGTTACTATTATATGAATGTTACGGGTGTATCAATGTCATGAGCCTTTTTTTCAAAGTATTAAACTTTTTTTCTATCATTGTTTTTTTGGAAGAGCTATTTATGATGAATGAAAAAATGAAAAAACAAATATATGGTGGTGTCCTTTTTTTTGAGCTACAGCGATTTGAAAAAGGTATGTCAAATTTGGATTTTTTTCTTCAATTTTTACCCATTCAGAGTACAAGCTTCAGTAAAATCTATTTCAAAACAAAACAAAAATGTTAATTTGGGTTTTCTTTATTTATTTCATGTCTATGGTGGTATGTTTACATATATAAACCAAATTTAGACAAAGCAGGCACCAGGTTTGAACAATATGGATCATTGAATATCAAAAATATGCTTTATATAGGGCATGAATTTATTAGATTTTTTATTCTATGAAAAAAAAGTAGAAAAGTTTGAAAATGAAATAGTTCTAGTATTAAACTTTTTCTTATATTCTACCAGATGATAGCCCATACTAAGGCAGTTCAAAATATGAAAAGAAATTGAAAGGTCAGTGTTGAAAATTTTGAGTTATTAAAGTAAAAAGAGTTAGCGCCCCTTACAAAATTTACAAAAAAGTACCATATCGATGCTATTTAGAGCTTTATAAATTTCACATTTGGTGCCTTTTTTTTCTTAAATTAGTTTTTGTATGAAGAAATACTACCATAGATAGGAAATAAATAACACAAAACCAAATTATCATATTTGTTTTCATTTAAAATGGGTTTTATTGAAGCGGGCTGTTTGAAAAGGACAAAATAAGAGGAAGTGGGTGGGGTAAATTTTAAATGGCCGTAGAGCCAACTGTTGTTCACCAAAATGTACACTTTTTCTATTTTTTCATTCATCTTAAATAGCTCTTCAATACAAAACCATCATAGAGTGTTTTCAATTACTTTGAAAAGTTCCCAAATTCATGACATTGAAACACCCTTAAGCAGAGGAATGGTAAATTTCAAAAATAAATAATCATTATGCAGCTTCATATAAATTAAGCACTGAACACAATTATACGAACAGTACAAAATGAAAAGTTGTTTCATAACCATTACCCTTACCATGCTGGGTCCCAGAGTATAAATCTTTTGCAAACAGTGTAGACCTGATGGAGCCCTCTGATCAGGGTCTGCAATGCTTGCCATCCTTTCTAAAAGCTTTGTGACAAAGCCCACTAGTCAATGTGAATTAGTCCTTAATCAGAAGAAACTGGAAGAGTCCTTTTGAAAATTTAGTATTTTAAGGGTTAAGCATGTCAAAATAAGCATCAAAACCCGGTAACTAATAGCAAATTTCTAGTTTCAAAGTCAGGTAAGCACTTAAAGAAAGTTGAGAGTAAAGCACCTTAAAGTGCATTCTGCTTTACATTCATCTTGCTTTAACCCTTTACCCTTTACCCCATAGCCTATTTCTAGTAATGAAGATAGGTGATCACTTAAAACAGGTTGAAAGTAAAGCAAAATGTGCCTTAAGGCACACTCTGCTTTACTTTCAGCCCACTTTAAGCTTTTATCTACAAGGTTATTGAAAATATTTCTTACGATTCATGTTTATGACTGTATAAATTGGAACTATTTTCTACAGTGGAGGAATAAATTAAATGCGCTAAAAGGTGCTTCTGTTGGGTAAAGGGTTATAAAGCAAACACCTGTCTTTAACACTGAAAACCCCTATGAAGTTAACTCTTCTCTTGAAATAATACTGTCTACTCTATTATCACTTTTCTGTATGTTATCTATGTAACACATATAGGACTGCCATTTCTTCGAATTTTTCTGAAATCTTCAGATTTTTAATCCTAGCAGATGGTAGCTTAAAACAGGCTGAAAGTAGCAGAATGTGCCTAAAGGCACATTCTGCTTTATTTTCCACCTGTTTTAAGTAATTGGGTTTGAAAATAGAAAATTTGGAAATATTAGGATTGTTCATGATCAACTTATGGCACAGCCCTGCACATATGTAAGAACTTCAAAATTGTTGGATCCTAGTCAGATGCAGAATTACTCAACCTCTGATCTGGATAAAGATGCACTCTGGTGCTATCTCTCTTTCTTTGTGCTGAGATTCTCTCCCTTTGTTGGCCAATTTTTGCGTACAACTGCGACCCCGGCGTCACATCTCTGAGTGGACATATTTGTCTCTAGCACTGTCCAAGTGTCTGTTATAGGGTCATAACTCTCTACAGTGTTCAGTAAGGTATTCCCATCATATCTGAAATGGCAATGGAATTAAAGTCTAATGCAGTTATCTCCCTTGCCTTCCATCACTGTCTGAATATTGGAACTATAGTCCGATATATAGTCCATTGAAAGTGAGGCAGGCCCATGCGCATTAAGGTCCACAGAAGAACATTGTTTGTCGATTTAATGAAATCTTAGAATGGGTCGTCTGTGGGTCATACCATCGATGTTCTGTTGGAGCTATAGTCAATATAGACGACTATGGACCAGACTATAGTTCCACGTGATTTTGCTCTATAACTGCAAGATATTTATCTCCCTTGCCTCCAATCACAAGGCTCCAGATAAGGAGAGTATTTCAACAAAAAAAAAATTTATTTCTGAAGTAAACCCTATGGTGTTGTCACTACTCATTAGAATCGTCTCTTCAAGACGATTCTAATGAGGAGTCACACCATAGGATTTGATGCTGAAATGGGTGAGAAAATGTTGGATTTATTCAATTTACTCCTTCTTATCTGGAGTCCTGAGTATTATCACATTCTGCATGGACATTGAAATAAAACTCTAACATAGCTATCTCCCTTGACTCACTGACAAGTATCAAGCTTATAGGTTTTTTATGTAACCGAGCTAAAACTCTTAAAAGACTGTTTTAACACAATCAACGCTTGAGAAAAGTATATTCGTCATTAACAAACAGTGTAGTACACTTGTCATATGCAAACAGTGTAGACCCTGATCAGAGGGCTCCTGTAGGAGCCCTCTGATTAGGGTCTACATGTAGTTTCGTAATTTTGTATATATTTTTAAAATCAATCTTATAAAGATGGACTAGTGGACTAGACTTAATTGGAAATGGGAGTTGTCCATTAATTTTTGTAGTTAACAAATATGACAGTTATCAATTGGGTCATAATGTAAACAATTGATATATTAAAAGCAGGGGTCCAAATATGGTGCATTTTAACCCATTACCCCATAAATACCCCTTTTTACATCTTTTATTTATTTCCCCACGGAAGAATATGGTTCCAATTTATACTGTTATGATTATGACTTGTATGATAAGAAATATTTTCTATAATTTAGCAGATGGAAGCTTTAAGCAGGCTGAAAGTAAAGCAGAATGCGCCTTAAGGCGCATTCTGCTTTACTTTCAACCTGATTGAAGTGGTCACCTGTTTTCAAAACTAAAAGCAAGCTATGGGGAAAAGGGTTAAGGCACATTCTGCTTTACTTTCAACCTGCTTTCAGTGGTCACCTATTTTCAAAACTAGAAACAGGCTATGGGGTAATGGGTTTAAACACTAACTTCCCTTTTCTATGAGACAATTCTAATGAGTAGTCAAAGAGTTTGATGAAGACATAAAGGAGTAAGGGAAGAACAGAGAATGAACAAAACAAGCCTAATCATAGTCATATAACCCATTACTCTGTAGCCTCTTTCTAGTTTAAAGATAGGTGACTGCTTACGCAGGGTGAAAATAAAGCAGAATGCGCCTTAAGCCGCATTCTGCTTTTCTTTCAACCTGCTTTAAGCTACCAACTGCTAGAAACAGGTGTATTTCTGGGGTAATTGGTCTCTGAGATTTTACCTACCCAGCAACCACCAGCAGTTGTCCTTTGAGCACACAGGCACCAACGTAACAGCGGGGAGAAGTCATCCTCTGCAGTGATGTCCAGTGACAGGTGTGTATGTTATAGCTCTCCACACTAGACAGGTGCTCCGACCCATCGTACCCACCACACACATAGATAATGTCAGACACTACAGCAATACCAGCCCCTGTAACATACATGTATATATTACCCCAGCACAGGTCCTTGGACCAATTATAATCACACAGGTGCTTGGACCCATCATAATCAGAACACACAGATTTGTTTTGATTTTACGTAATTTTAACAGGATTTCAATCATATCGCCATATCCAGATAATTACAGATGGGGGAAGACCCAAGATGCCATTTAAATGTTGTTTCAAGTACAAATCGGCAACTAAAGAAGCTTACAGGTAATAAAAAACAAGTGCTAATTGCCATTCGTATGAACCATTTTGATCAAGGTTGGAAGTAGATTTGAATGACCTGAAAACAAAATGAAAGCATAAACAGGCGTAATTATGGAGTAAAGTGTTAAAATGATGAACATACAGTGGAGAATCTGTTATTCTTTCCCGTTTAAACGCAAACGTATGCAAACGCAAAGCGCTAAAACGTAGAAAAGAACAACTTTTGGACAATTCTGATAATTCTTGTTTACCTTGGTGGCAAACAGTTTGGAGCCTGATCAGACGCCGGGTTACCCGGCGTCTGATCTGGCTCCAAACTGTTTGCACTGCAAATAATAGTTTTAGCGTAAACGCGTTTATTGGGAAAGAATAACAGATTCTCCACTGTACCTGATCTTTTAGTTGACATGTTGCTAATTGGTGACCACTCATCATTCTTAATGTCATATTTCTCTGCTGTATCTAGAAGGTTCACTCCATCATACCCTCCTATACAATACATCATGCTCCCTGCCACTACCAGCCCCGCCCCTTCTCGCCCCACCTCCATGCCCCTCAGGGTGTTCCACTTGTCCAGGTGGGGGTTGTAACATTCCATGCTGTGGTGTCGTGTATAGCCGTCAAACCCTCCACACACATACAGCTGACCTACAGTGTAAGCAGATACAAAACTACAGTCATCCCATAAATACACCTTTTTAAACCTGAGAGCAACAAATGAATATTCACTTTCGGCACTATTAATGGTAAAAAGTATGTACAGTAGCCCGGATTAATACACTATACCTTTATACACTGTAACACCAGCCAGCCCTCGTCTCTGAGACATTGGAGTGACTGGCTGCCATACGGGTTCCTCCGCTGCGAGATTCAAGCATTCAACTGCATTGAGACGGGCCTGACCATCATAGCCCCCTACCACATACACCTTGCCATTGATGGCTGCCGAGGCTACATATCTACGTCTTCGTGTGAGATTCTGTAATTTTAATCATGCATATTCAGTGCTATCTCCCTGCAACGCCCCTTCCAATGTTTCAGTCCTAACAAAAATGCTTGCCCCTATTCCCCAAAACATTTACAGTAAAACCTCCCTATAACGGCCACGAAAACGAAGGATAATTCATAGTATAAAAGACAGGTGATAGCTTAAAGCAAGGTGACAGTGAAACAGAAAGCTCCTAAAGGAGCTTTCTGTTTCACTGTCACCTTGCTTTAAGCAGTCACCTGCCTTAAACACCTAATAATCAACAAAAAATAGTGGCCGTTATAGAGAGGTTATACTGTATCTCTAAAGCTTTCATTACTGCAATATCGTCTGCTCAAATTTGTTGTCTGCTATTATTTCTCAAAGCTACATATTGAACATTTTTACAATGGAAACATAAAGAGGAATGACAAACAGTTTGAACCCAGACCAGATGCAGCATTACTCTAATCTGGGTTCAAACTGTTTGCAAATGTAAGCCAAGGCATTCTCAGCATACTAAAGATAAAACGTTTCTCTGCCTACATCAACACCCTGTGAACAACACACACAATATTTGTCTCCCAATGGGTGTTGTTATAGAGAGGGGGTACTGTAGTATGAACTTGGTCAAGTAGGGAAACACCTTTGTCCTATAGCACCTGATGGTTATCTCTAAAGACAGGTGCATTGCAAAAGTAATGCAGCATGCTTTTAAAGGGGTTATATTACATAAAGCCAGGGCTCCAGATAAGAGGGAGTAAACTGAACAAATCTAATATTTTCTCACTCATTCCATACCAAATCCTATGGTGTTACTAATCATTAGAATCGTCTCGAAGAGACGATTCTAATGAGTGGTAACACCATAGGGTTTAATGCAGAAATAAAGATTTTAGATTTTGAAATACTCCCCTTATCTGGAACCCTGATAAAGCTCTCGTCTATATATAAGACGAATATCAACAATTCTATAATTCTATTAGGTTAAAAGCCAATATGTAAGGTGCAGGTTTCTCCCTGTTGAGGGCATAATGACAGATAAGAAGTATGTATAAGCATGTATTATGTACAAAATGTGAGAGATATCATGTGAGCATGCAATTTTACTTTCGGCCTACTTGAGGCTATTATTTACTAGGTTATAGAAAATAGTATACATATTCATGACTGTATGCAGTGGTATTATTCTTTTATAGTGGAGGAATAAATTCAAAGCGTTAAAATGTATATTTAACCCTTTACCTGATAGTCTATTTCTAGTATTGAAGATAGGTGACTTCATAAAGCAGGTTGAAAGTTAAGCACAATGCGCCTTAAGGCGCATTCTGCTTTACTTTCAGCCTGCTTTAAGCTATCATCTGCTAGAATGTAGAAAATATTTTGTATTATACATATTTATGAATGTATAAATTGGAACTATTTTCTTCAGGGCAAGAATAAACTGAATGCGCTAAAAGGCGCTTCTATGGGGGAAAGGGTTAAAGAGTAATGAGTTAAGTACACTTACCGGCAGGCTACACCACTGCTCTGTTTTAGGGTCAAACTGTTCCACTATCTCCACCATGTTCTGATGAGCTCCAAAGCCTCCCACAACTACCAGTACATCATCAGTACCTGAAATTGTGAAACAGAAATCTCCAGGGGTAAAAATTCCACTTGTCCGCTCGTCCTGCATGCTTTTTCCCCTTCTTTGACTAATGTGCAGGACAATGGCATTTTTTGGTTTGCATTCATTCTCTTTTATGCAGGACGAGTAAGAAATTTCAAAATTTTTACCCTAGTCAAGCTTGTGTTGTATGGCAAAACAACAGAAGAAGCAGTCAAGTTTTGAACTCTTTCCACTGTAGCCATAAGTATCCAATATCATCTAATTGATGTATGGCAGGATTCTGTTTAACTCTTCACTCCATAGATAAACATTTTTACCCATTTAAGTCATTCCTCTTCCACAGAAAGCACATTTGGACGTTTTTTTATCAATTGTGATGAAACAGACAAATTGTAACAGGAGAAGAGTGAACCCATTGGCAATATAAAATAGAGAAATACATTGTTAACACATTCCATCCTAGCGATGAGTACACTCGTCATTTACAAACAATGTAACTGTGAGGATTACACTTGTCTCATGTAAACAGTGTAGACCCTGACCAGAGGGCTCCTTAAGGAGCCCTCTGATCAAGGTCTATACTGTTTGTCATTTTGAAATATATTGTTAAAATCAACCCTAAAAAGTCAAAATGGACTAGACTTAATTTCGATATTCGAATTGTCCATTAAAAGTTTCAGGGGTGAATGAGTTAAGGGTGTGATTATTCTTTTTACAAATTGCAATTCTTATTAGTCATGATACCTGATCTTGCTCTCATTCTTGGTCCCTTCATCTGTGTTCTTAGATCTGGGCGTAGGTGAAACTTCTTGGCTTCATCTAACAGATCCCGGCACTCATGGCATCGCTTCACTAGATTCTGTTAATAAACAAAACTTTATACATTCACACACAATATTATACTGCAAGTACAGTCAAAGACTCAAACACCTGAAAACAAACTTTGTGAACTAAGCAATAAGTTTGGTTAACTCATTATATTTATATGCCTATAATTATTTCGATACTAAGAAAAGCGCTCCCAATCTAAGAAGTCCAAGCCCCTAGGTTATAAAGCATTTGAGTCGGAGATCATTCTCAAGCATTTGATTGATCAGATTTGAGCTTTTGCTCAAATTTGACTATCGGTAATCAAATGCTTCCTCAAATCTAACCAATAAAATGCTTAAGAATGATCTCAGACTCAACTCTTTATAACCTTTGACTTGAACATGAAACACAGAAGGTATTTCTAGTATTTTTCCAGGTGGCAGCTAAAAGCAGGTTGAAAGTAGAGCAGAACTCTCTTTGTGAGTGTTCTGCTTTACTTTAAGCCTGCTTTAAGCAACCATCAAAACTAAGCCTGCTTTAAGCAACCATCAAAACAAACTATGAAGAAAAGGGTTTCAGACTGTAAGCAGCTCAATGCAAAACAATAGTAAAGCATAAAGCTCAAATCCATTTTCAATATAGCATAGGTAAAGACTGATTATTGCTTAAGGTATTGCTGATATCTAATTCATCACTGAAACACTAAATGGATGATACCAGTTTCAATTCAGTTAAAATTCAGTTAAGATCAACTTCAACACTTTTTCTTATCTAAAACAGCATTATTTGTTGGAACTCTGAGATTTGGGCCTAGATTGCCAAACTTAAATCTATGAGTGTGAATGCCTATCACTGAAATGCATTTGTAGCATTTGTAATTTCCCTCACTACAGGCCCCAAGGTTATAAATCTTTTGAGCTGAGTCTGAAATTGTTATCAAGTATTTGATTGGTCAGATTTAAGCTTTTGCTAGCAAAAGCTTAAATCTGACCAATCAAATGCTTGAGAATGATCTAAGACTCTTTATAACCTCATTATATATCTATAACCTCATTATATTCTCAGGGTACCAAATGACATCCCAACAAAATTGAGCCGATGCTGACCTGGGCCGCAAGGCATTGGAGAAAGCATCAATATATGACGTTATATCCTTCTTAGTACCAACAACACAGGGTAACAACTCATTTATGCCCAGTGGATTCTTCCATGTTTATATATTGGATTAGTCCATTTTTTATCAAAGGGATGCCTTGCCAAAATTTTCATTTTCATTTTGTTTTATATTGAAATTCCTATCAGCAAACAGTGTAGACTCTGATCAGACGCCGCATAATGCGGCGTCTGATCAGAGTCTACACTGTTTGCCTATGTCCCCTATATGGGATCGTGGGCACGAATGGGTTAATGTAGTATATCACTTACCTCACTATCAACTATATCTGTGATGTACCTAGCTGACAGCAGCGGTAGACGAATGTGTCTCATCAAGATAGACAAATCATACTTGCGATTGTCTGGTTCATGCTTCACCCACTTCAACACTGCCTCATAAACTGGCTCTTCACTGTTTACCTATGGGTGAAAATAAAGATCAACCCTAACAATGCTGAAATTTCAAAAAATTTGAAATCTACGTATTATCATCAAAAATTAAATGTATTGCTACAACAACCTATATATATGGGTATAATAATAGATTTGTATTCCTACGAAGTCAGTGTAAAGTAATACAGTGAGAAATATTTGCTACGAAAACAAAGTTGCCTTTGTAGGAATACAAATCTGTCATAGTATCCATATAAATTGTTGTAGCAAAACATTTGACATAATACCTAGTTGGCCCAAAATGAAATGGCCTTTTCCATTTTCTGATAAATGACCAGTTCATAATGACTTTTCAGGAATTGGTGCCAAAATATTTAAAATTATGGCAAACTCAACTACTCAACAGATACACCTTTTTTTACGACATCAATGTATTCCTCCAATAGAGAAAATAGTTCAGTTTTTGTACAGTCATGTATATGCACAATAAGAAATATTTTCTTCATCATAAATGATGGTAGCTTAAAGCAGGCTGAAAGTAAAGTAGAATGCTCCTTAAGGAGCATTCTGCTTTATTTTCAGACTGCTTTAATCCATTACCATTATCCATTACCCCACAGCCTGTTTCTAGTTTTGAAAACAAGTGACACCTTAAAGCAGGTTGAAAGTAAAGCAGACTGCTCCTTACTGTTGCTTGACAGTAAAAAGGAGTATTTATGGGGTAATGGGTTAATGGCAGACCCCACTGATACCTGAAGCTCGTTGCTGCATATCAGCTGTTCTACTTCTTCCACAGGCAGTGATTTGAACTCTTCATTCTCTACAACTTCTTCGAAGTGTCGCAGGCTGTATAACTCCGCGGCCGACTGTAACACGTCACAACAATGCTGCTCTGCAAAGATCTTTATCCCAAGACAGTTTGTCTGATCCAGCTGTTTCTCTAGGAATGAACAGCAAGCAGATTTGACCCCTGAAAGAAGACAATTGAAATTAATTTGGGTTGATGGCACTTCAACACAGTATCAGTCATACAAACTGATTTTAAGGCAAGAGAATGCTTAAAGCAAAATTAAAGTTACACAGAGAGTTTCTTTAGAGGCTTGTTGCTTTACTTTCATCTTGTTTTAACCAATTTACATATAACCTGATTATAGTTTTGAAGACATGTCACAACTTAAAGCAGGTTGAAATTAAAGCAGAATGCTCAGTACACTATATGCATCACATGGGTTCAAAGGGTTAAGATTACTCTCCATTGAGTTGTAAGAGACAGGCAGCTGGTAGCAGGTCCAGGACAGCTTCCATACTAACATTGACTGTCTCTGTGTACACAGGGGTTTAAAGATATATAATATTCCCCTACGCTGGATCTCTACATTAAGATTACTCACCATTGAGTTGTAAGAGACAGGCAGCTGGCAGCAGGTCCTGGACGTTTTCCACACTAACATTGACTGTCTCTGTGTACACAAAGTCCAGTAACACCTCCATCACCTCTGCTGATATCTCGTGTAACTCTACCACTTCCTGGTCCTTCTCGGACAACTGAAACCAAAACCTTCAGATATAAGGTTAACCCATTACCCCATAGTCTATTTCTAGTTTTGAAGACAGGTGACCTTTAAATGCAGGTTGAAAGTAAAGTAGAATGGGCCTTAAGGCGAAATCTGCTTTACTTTCAGTCTTCTTTAAGCTACCATCTGTTAGAATAAAGAAAATATTTTTATGCTGGATATTCATGACTGTATAAATTAAAACTATTTTCTTCAGTGGAGAAATAAATAAAAGACATAAAAAGGTGTATTTATGGGGTAATGAGTTAACCCATTACCCTATAGCCTGTTTCTAGTATTGAAGATAGATGGCCACTTAAAGCAGGTTAAAAGTAAAGCAGAATGTGCCTTAAGGCACATTCTGCTTTACTTTCAACCTGCTTTAAGCTACCATGTTCTAGAAAATAGAAAGTATTTCTTATAATATATATTCATAACTGTATAAATTAAAACTATTTTCTTCAGTGGTGAAATAAATAAAAGGCATAAAAATGTGTATTTATGTGGTAATGGGTTAACACAGGTGTTACTGTAGATAATTTGCATTTATGGTATGACAAATGGCTCTAAGTGTCTTACATACTTACATTCCCTGTAAACATTGCACAGAAATAGTCACTACAAGCTGCTAGTACAATTCTATGGGCTGGGAACTCTTTGCCTTCTACTTTCAGGTAAACATCGCACAGTTTGTTCATTTTCCGCAGATTGTTCATCGTGGATAGAATAGACTTGGCATGGCTGTCTGTGAAGATGTGTTCATCTTCATCCATATTCACTGATACACTGTAAGTGAAGACAGGTGTTGAAATCATGTAGCGCTCTAGATAAGAGGGAGTAACTTCAAGTTTTCTGACATTTTCTCATTCATGCCCGCTCTTAACCCTATGGTGTGACTACTCATTAGAATCGTCTCTTCGAGACGATTCTAATGAGTAGTGACACCATAAGGTTTGGTGTAAACATAAAGATGTTAGATTTTGAAATACTCCTCTTTATCTGGAGCCCAACTGTATCTGTATTAACCTTCCAAAAACTACTTCTAGGTTGATCAGTGATCACAATATTTGGTTAACCCTTCCTAAGATCCTTATAGATTACGGTCTATCTGAATACCCCATACAACTGGTATAGTACACTGCTGGTAAACTATACTGAGGTTCTAACCATACGACCCCATATGAGTTGGATCTATACTCTAGGATAACAGGAGCACTTTTATGGATATTATTCTATCATAAACAAACAATTAGTTATTATCACAATGAAGATAATTTTGTGGGGGGGTTTTCTCATCCGCAGCCCCCCACCCCTTCCACACACACTTCCCCCAAGGCATGCACATTGTGGCAGACTTAGCCAATGGCTGAATCTGTGCCTTAAAAGCAGCAGCGGACAGGAAAGGAAAACCCCCCCTAAGAGATGTCTTTGTTATTTGTACTAGCCACACTACGGGATCCAACATTAAGTACAGAATTGTCCTCGCTGGATCTCAACCCAAAACATTAACATATCTTTAGAAACCATCAACCCTTTGGGAACCATTGGAAAATGTTGGAACCAGCCCCTTTGGCTGTCCACCAATTATTCCCTGACAGCTGAGGGACGTCCATTTGAAACTAGAACTGCTATCACTAAAGGTGATAAATACCCCGGATTATACCCCCACTATGCAGCACTCTGTCACACTCTGCAGACGTTTGCAATAAGGTTTTACAATAAGGTCAAAAGTGTAAGCCAAGGTCAAAATGATTTAAAAATGGTATATGACACTCTGCAATCCCAACATATAATAACACACCAGGTTTGGTAAACGTTTGTGTCTTGCACATCTACTGCCCTTGAGTTACATTTATGCCAAGTATCAAGTAAATCAGATTGAAAGTGAAAGAGGAGTTCACCATACAAGATTTTGCCTGCCAATTTTAATACCAATTTCAAGGCCAAAGGTCAAGGTCACAAAGATTTGAAATTTGTGTCTTGCACATCTACTAATCCTGAGTAACATTTATGCCAAGCATCAAGTGAATCAGGTTGAACTTGAAAGTGAAGGAGGAGTTCAAAGTACAAGCTTTTGCCTGCCAATGTCAAGACCAATTTCAAGGAAAACGGTCAAGCTAGGTCACAGATACCTGAAATTTGTGTCTTGCACATCTACTACACTTGAGTAACATTTATGCCAAGTATCAAATGAATCAGGTTTAAACTGAAGGAGGAATTGAAAGTACAAGATTTTGCAGACAAACTGACCCACGACCGACTGACAGGCTGATTCCAGTATACCCCCCTCAAACTCTGTTTGTGGGGGTATAAATACATATATTCAGGCCGCCTCCATAGCTCAGTTGGTAGAGCGTCCGCTTTCGAGGGGGGAGAGTGGATTCAATTCCCGTCTCTACAGAGCTTATGTTGATTGTTTACCATATGCAATGTTGAACAAAGCTTACCTTTACATAAACTTGTGGAAGGATGCAAACATAGATAGGTTTGTTGGGCACAAATATTTTGCAACAACAACCATCTGTATCTACTACGTCATAGAATCTAATGTAGAGACTGTAGAGGTTGGGCATCTTACTATCTATAGACCGTGCGGCTAGCTCAGTCGGTAGAGTGCCGGACTACTGATGAGGTGGCCATGGGTTCGCGTCCCACAGACCTACTGAATTCAATGACGTTCTGTCACGGGTTGTCTTCTTTCTGTCACAGGTTTCTTCCTACCTTCACGGGTTTTGTTCAGAATGTCGCCGGTTTTCTATCTATTTAACATGTTTTATTCAATTCGTCACATCTTTTATATTGTTGTCATGGGTAACAAGTAACGTTATAGTAGACGACAGATAAACAATGTCATACATGTCCGGATATCATAGCGATGACGTCAAAGTCATTGTGTCTTCTAAACAATGTCGTCGCGACAATCATAATTAACAAAACAAATTATTTTGCAAACATTATTACATCTCAGCATACACTTTGTGAAAACCAACGACAAAGTAAAAAGCTGTGACGGATTTTGATAATAGAGCCATAAGTATGGTGTTTACTCCACTATAGATCAACAATAAAGATGATTGGTGTCAATCGTATTTGGGTCATATCATGTCATCATATGTCTGTGAATATTTTGTATTTTCTCTGTTTTCTCAATGTCCATGTAGACCAAGATCCCATATAACGTGCATACTAAAACCTGTGACATTGCCTGGTAATGGTTATTGTTCAACTAAAAATAGCACAATGCTGTTACTAAAAAAGTTCAATGTCACAGGTTTTAGGTGCAGATCCCAAAAACCTGTGACGAGATATGGTTCACACATAAAAAAGCTGTGATGAAAACTTGGGCCGTCAGGGGTTTTAGGTAATTACCAAGTTCTAAACCATCACAGGTTTTAATAGATCCCAGAATCCCACCTCGGGCAGACATTTTCACCCATTTCACATTACCAATAAAGGCTTAAATTACACGACGGATGTGAAAAGTGGACGCTATTTTTGGTGAATATGGTCTCCTATATTCATTTGTATGTACCTTAGGCCAGCTTTTTGCGCAGGTCGCCTTTAGATAATGTGTACGTGTTGCGTGAATTAAATAAGAAATAAAGAAATAATTCTCATTACCCGGTTGATCTAGGAATTTATCGCCGGCTAATGGGCGCTGCCATTTTATCTGTCAAAATTTCCCTTCCAGCAGGGGAATGCGTAATTCACCAACCAACCAAGCGTTCGGAAATTCCATACCTGCGCACACTGGGTGGACACGATTGAGTACACAGGCTTATACAGATAGACATATATCCCTATCATGTGATAAGTACGCCCCACTGGATAAGTGAATCAAGTGGCCCGTACCAACATGCCACAAATTACCATAGATGAGAAGGGACTTGAAAAGCTCCTACTAAATGTCAATCCCAATAAAGCGTCAGGGCTGGATAGTATCCCAAACAGGATTTCAAGGAATGCGCACCATCATTAGCACCCATCCTGAGAATCATCCTCCAACGTTCATTAGACTCTGGTGAATTACCAAAAGACTGGAGAGACGCCAACATCTCGAGCATCTTTAAAAAAGGGGATAAACACCTCCCAGAAAACTACAGACCTGTATCCTTGACATCCGTCACCTGTAAACTTCTAGAACACATCATCTGTAAACATATCCTAAATCACCTAGAGAAAAACAAAATCTTAACAAACCTTAATCACGGCTTTCGAGCAGGATACTCCTGTGAAACACAACTAATAACTACCATGAATGACTTCCTTATTGAAGTTGAACATGACCTAGGTAACCAACTCGACGTTGCCATCCTTGATTTTTCCAAAGCTTTCGATACAGTGCCTCATGACAAATTACTCTTCAAGTTAAACCAATATGGAATTAGGGGCAACTTACACACATGGCTTACAAATTTCCTGACTTCAAGAACAATGAAAACAGTAGTCGAGGGGGAATCATGTTCCAGTGAAACCAGTGTAGACTCTGGAGTACCCCAGGGAACAATCCTCGGACCGATGATGTTCCTATGCCATATAAACGACCTGCCGGACAGCGTGAAATCCTCAGTACGACTCTTTGCTGATGATTGTCTGCTCTACAGGACCATAAAATCAGCAAAAGACCACCATCAACTACAAACAGACCTCAATAACCTCGAAATTTGGGCAAAGAACTGGGGCATGAAGTTCAACGCAAAAGAATGTTACATCCTGTCAATCAACAAACGATCCTCTAGATTCTATTAACTTAATCAACACATACTGCAAGAAGTAGAAAACCCGTATTTAGGCCTCCAAATATCAAACGATCTCAAATGGAATAAACACATCAACTTAACATGCAAAAAAGCAAACTCCACTCTTGGTTTTCTAAGAAGAAACTTAAGAAATGTCCCCGAAAACTGCTGCAAGATAGCATATAGATATACTTCATTGGTTAGATTAATTATGGAAAACGGGGCAACAATTTGGAACCCATACTTAAAAGGAGATATTGACAATCTAGAAAGAATACAACATCGTTCAATAAGATTTATTAAGAAAGACTACAGAAGCAGAGAGACTGGATCAATAACACGCATGAGACAAGAGCTCGAGACGCTAGAAGCCAGACGGCTCAGCTTGCGATTAATAACCTCCGAGTCCACAGGCCATCGGTTCTCCCTCGGAGAGTTTCGGCCCAATGTTCGGCCCTATATTGATGTACAGGGTGGTTGAGGGGCTGGTGCCAGTGTCATATCAAATTTGGACCCCCCCTGTAAAAAATGGACCCCCCCCCCCCATGCAAAAATTTAGAATGATAAAAAAACATAATAAAAAGTTAAGAAACAAGAAACCAATGAATGTTTTAACCCATTACTCATTAATTATGCCTTTTTACGCCCTTAATTTATTCTTCCACTGAAGAAAGTAGTTCCATTTTGTACAATGTATTCTTACATTGAAGAAAATAATTCAATTTTATACAGTCACAAACATTTACTGTATAGGAAATATTTTATGTATCCTAGAAGATGGTAGCTTAACCAATTACCCAATAAATATGCCTTTTTATGCCCTTAATTTATTCTTCCACTGAAGAAAGTAGTTCCATTTTGTACAATGTATTCCTACATTGAAGAAAATATTTCCATTTTATACAGTCACAAACATTTACTGTATAAGAAATGTTTTATGTATCCTAGAAGATGGTAGCTTAACCCAGTATCTAATAAATATGCCTTTTTACGCCCTTAATTTAATTGGACCCCCCCCCCCCCTCCCTTGGCAACACCCAACCATTAGTCATTTGATATTCACATCAATTTTAATTCTTTTCGATAATTTGTTTTGTTTACTTAGTAATGTTTTTTCCCTTTCCTGAAGTTACTATGCCCTGCAATTTGATGGCGTAAAAAATGGAACCCCCCCCCCCCCCCCCCCCCCTCCCTTTTCAACACCCAACCATAAGTCATTTGATTTACACATCAAGTTTAATTCTTTTCCATTACTTGTTAAGTTTTAGTGATGTTTTTCTCCTAATCTGAGGTTACTATGCGCTGCAAATTATTTCAATTGGAGAGGGGGGGCCAAATTTGATGGCGTAAAAATTGGACCCCCCTCCCTTTTCAACACCCAACCAACCATAAGTCATTTGATTTACACATCAATTTTCATTCTTTTCCATTAGTTGTTTTGTTTAAGTAATGTTTTACTCCTTTCCTGAAGTAACTATGCCCTGCAAATTATTTTGGTTGGAGAAGGGGGGGGGGGGTCCAAATTTGATGGCGTAAAAATTGGACCCCCTCCCTTTTCAACACCCAACTATAAGTCATTTGATTTACACATCATCTTTAATTCTTTTCCATTCCTTGTTTAAATTTTAGTGATGTTTTTTCTCCTATCCTGAGGTTACTATTCTCTGCAAAGTATTCCAGTTGGAGAGGGGGGTCCAAATTTGATGGCGTAAAAATTGGACCCTCCCTCCCTCCCATTTCAGCACCCAACAATAAGTCATTTGATTTACACATCAATTTTAATTATTTTCCATTATTTGTTTTGTTTAAGTAATGTTTCACTCCTTTCCTGAAGTTACTATGCCCTGCAAATAATTTTGGTTGGAGAAAGGGGGGGGGGTCCAAATTTGATGGCGTAAAAAATGGAAACACCCCCCCCCCCCCCCACCCCCACCCCCCTTTTCAACACCCAACCATAAGTCATTTGATTTACACATCAACTTTAATTCTTTTCCATTACTTGTTAAGTTTTAGTGATGTTTTTCTCCTAATCTGAGGTTACTATGTGCTGCAAATTATTTCAATTGGAGAGGGGGGTCCAAATTTGATGGCGTAAAAATTGGACCCCCCTACAATTACAACACCCAACCATAAGTCATTTGATTTACACATCAATTTTAATTCTTTTCCATTAGTTGTTAAGTTTTAGTTATGTTTTTCTCCTAATCTGAGGTTACTATGCCCTGCAAATTATTTCAATTGGAGAGGGGGGTCCAAATTTGATGGCGTAAAAATTGGACCCCCTCAATTTTCAACACCCAACCATAAGTCATTTGATTTACACATTAATTTTAATTCTTTTCCATTAGTTGTTTTGTTTAAGTAATGTTTTACTCCTTTCCTTCAGGTACTATGCCCTGCAAATAGTTTTGGTTGGAGAAGGGGGGGGGGTCCAAATTTGATGGCGTAAAAATTGGCCCCCCTTCTCCCTTTCCAACACCAAACTATAATCATTTGATTCACACATCAGGGATTTCCCCAGGATTTTCTGAAGGCATGTTGAATTTGGGGCATAGGGGGAGGGTGCGGGAGGGCTCTCCCTCCCGCGCTGCGGGGATTTTTTTTGCTCTTTAATTAATGAAATAGTGCATTTTTGGCATTAAGTTTTCACTTATTCACCCCATCCACTGGTGGCCATGTTGTTTGAGCTAGGAAGATTATTGGAAGAAAACTGACAAATGGTCACCCATGAATCATCATTTGTGTACAATACTTCTTAAATCAGAACAACAGTTTCAGAGAAAAAAAAATTGAAATTTTTTCCATACAGAAATAATAGGAAAACTTGCCCCTCACACTGGTGGCCAGGTTTTTTTTTTAAATAACAAAAAGATTTTAAGAAATCTGGTAGAGAATCATCAATTGACCATTTGTGTAAAATTATTTTTTAATTTGGACCAGTAGTTTCAGAGAAGAAGATTTTTAAAGTTTTTAGTAAACAGTAACATAAGGAAAACTTGCCCCACCCATTGGTGGCCATGTTATTTAAGATAACAAAATGATTTTAAGAAATCTAGTAGAGGATCATCAATTGACCATTTGTATAAAATTACTTTCAAATCGGACCAGTAGTTTTTGACAAGAAGATTTTTTAAGTTTTCACTATATAGCCATATGAAGAAAATCTGCCCCACCCACTAGCGGCCATGTTTTTTAAGATAGGAATTTTTTTTCTTGAGGTTAAAGAAAAGAAATTGTTTTTGTACCCTATCGAAGATAGATCTAGATCTACGATAATATAATGGAGGTCTCGTAAAAAATATAAAAAAATTTATGTGTCAAGAACCTGTGGGTTAAGAGCATAGAAAATTTCTCTGCATCCCGGCAAGTGGATGTCAAATGGTGGATTTTTGTTTACTTTAAGCCTGCTCTTAACATCCATCCATCATAAAAACAGAAAACAAATTTTTCTCTGTGAAGAATTAATTAGACTGTTTGACTTTGTCATGAGATAAAACCAAGTCTACTTGAATATGTGTTGTCACGATTGTTTTCTGTTTCAATATTTAATCTCCCAAGTATTCAATTTCAATTTCTATTTACCAAAAATACCAGAAAGCTATTTTAAGAGATTCATCGTTTCCCGCGTGTATGTGTTGCTTTTGTTCTTCTCTTCAAGACTTGTAACTTATTTCCAAAAACTCCCATGAAAAACGTCTTCCGCGATAGCTAGCCATTGCCTACGAATAAGTGCTAATTTTAAACATCGCAATTTATGTTAATTTCCTGTCATATTCTAAACACAGGGAACCGACACGATTGATTTTTGAGAGAAAAAAAATGTCAGAAGGTATATATAGAGACAAGGGGTACAACTGATCGTCAGTATATTCTCACCCTTTCTCGACAAAATCGGGCATATCATGAATAATAATTGATGAAACGACACCCCTTTTGCATTTCTGTCTAGCTAATACAATACCCTTTCATAAAAACATAACATCAAGCCAACTGTAAGTATGCATTTTCAACAGTAACTGCGTCTACCTACTGAAATCACCGATTTTCGGAAAACGGGACAGGTGTTCGTTCACAGTCGACACAGCATTGGCCACTACTGTTCGCTTGTTTAGGCGGTAATATCGAGCATGCCAGTCATACAGTTCCATATATATACGTTTTTAACCACAACGACCCGACATGATTTAGTTTTGAGTGAAATAAATTGTCAGAAGGTATATATAGATACTCTAAAGTCTATATATACCTTATGCATTTTTTTCTCAAAAAGTCAAAACTGTCGGTTGCCCTGTAAGGTAAACATGCGAATTTGTTGTTGGTACGGCACTACTTTGAGAAGAAATTAGCTTTGATCGGTATCAAAAACATATATATATGGAACTGTATGACTGGCATGCTCGATATTACCGCCTAAACAAGCGAACAGTAGCGGCCAATGCTGTGTCGACTGTGAACGAACACCTGTCCCGTTTTCCGAAAATCGGTGATTTCAGTAGGTAGACGCAGTTACTGTTGAAAATGCATGCTTACAGTTGGCTTGATGTTATATTTTTATGAAAGGGTATTGTATTAGCTAGACAGAAATGCAAAAGGGGTGTCGTTTCATCAATTATTATTCATGAAATGCCCGGTTTTGTCGAGAAAGGGTGAGAATATACTGACGATCAGTTGTACCCCTTGTCTCTATATATACCTTCTGACATTTTTTTTCTCTCAAACATCAATCGTGTCGGTTCCCTGTGATTCTAAATGGAAGTTTATAACGACTAATCTAATTGGATGTTTTCAAAAAATGACGCTAGGAAGCATGCCGCGCATTTGGATTTCATTTCGGAAGTTTGGAATACTGTTTGCGTCTGTTACGTGATTATTAATACGGAGTTGTGAGGAAATCAATTCTAAAAGGTAATTTATATTCATTTAAAACATTCGTTTGTTCAGTATTTGCGGAGAATTTCCTTATTTAACAGGCCCCGTATCGAGGATATTTTTTCGAGGCGACACACGATTTCACGTCTCGTTATTCGCGGCGAATTTTCAGTCCACCGTTAATCATCTTTTGACTGTTAAATTCGGGAAAAGGAATGTCCGAGATTCCGGTTTCGGCAGGTATTTATTTTTCTTTCAGCGTTGTTCGTAGCTTGTTTTCCAAAAATCATCCAAGTCGCTGTTTGTAAAGTAAGCCATGTTCGGCATGTTGTAGAATCTACTCGCATCAAAACCAGAAACGTCAATCAAAAGTTAATCTCCCTCAAAATGGAACGAGTCCCTGTCAATCACCGTTTAGATAAGGAAATTCGGCTCCTGATTGGTTGATGAAGCTAACCACACGCCCGACACGCGTGACGGCGTTTGGCATATGAAATAATTACTGGAATACACAACACAGAGCCCTGATTAAGGCTAGTCGCTCTACGGATTAAGACATGTCGGCCAGATCAAAGCATGTCGCGAAGAGACCGTCGGGAAGGAAGACATGTCGCCCGCGACAGGCGAAAACGGCCTGGGGAAATCCCTGCACATCAACTTTAATTTTTTTCCATTACTTGTTAAGTTTTAGTGATGTTTTTCTACTAATCTGAGGTTACTATGCCCTGCAAATTATTTCAATTGGAGAGGGGGGTCCAAATTTGATGGCGTAAAAATTGGACCCCCCTCCCTTTTCAACACCCCACCATAAGTCATTTGATTTACACATCAATTTTCATTCTTTTCCATTAGTTGTTTTGTTTAAGTAATGTTTTACTCCTTTCCTGAAGTAACTATGCCCTGCAAATTATTTTGGTTGGAGAAGGGGGGGGGGGGGGGGGTCCAAATTTGATGGCGTAAAAATTGGACCCCCCCTCCCTTTTCAACACCCAACTATAAGTCATTTGATTTACACATCATCTTTAATTCTTTTCCATTACTTGTTTAAATTTTAGTGATGTTTTTTCTCCTATCCTGAGGTTACTATTCTCTGCAAAGTATTCCAGTTGGAGAGGGGGGTCCAAATTTGATGGCGTAAAAATTGGACCCTCCCTCCCTCCCATTTCAGCACCCAACAAAAAGTCATTTGATTTACACATCAATTTTAATTATTTTCCATTATTTGTTTTGTTCAAGTAATGTTTTACTCCTTTCCTGAAGTTACTATGCCCTGCAAATTATTTTGGTTGGAGAAGGGGGGGGGGGTCCAAATTTGATGGCGTAAAAAATGGAACCCCCCCCCCCCCCCCTCCCCCTTTTCAACACCCAACCATAAGTCATTTGATTTACACATCAACTTTAATTCTTTTCCATTACTTGTTAAGTTTAAGTGATGTTTTTCTCCTAATCTGAGTTTACTATGTGCTGCAAATTATTTCAATTGGAGAGGGGGGTCCAAATTTGATGGCGTTAAAATTCGACCCCCCTACCATTTCAACACCCAACCATAAGTCATTTGATTTACACATCAATTTTAATTATTTTCCATTAGTTGTTAAGTTTTAGTTATGTTTTTCTCCTAATCTGAGGTTACTATGCCCTGCAAATTATTTCAATTGGAGAGGGGGTCCAAATTTGATGGCGTAAAAATTGGACCCCCCTCCCTTTTCAACACCCAACCATAAGTCATTTGATTTACACATTAATTTTAATTCTTTTCCATTAGTTGTTTTGTTTAAGTAATGTTTTACTCCTTTCCTTCAGGTACTATGCCCTGCAAATTATTTTGGTTGGAGAAGGGGGGGGGGGGGGGGTCCAAATTTGATGGCGTAAAAATTGGACCCCCTTCTCCCCTTTCAACACCAAACTATTAGTCATTTGATTCACACATCAACTTTAATTCTTTTCCATAAAAAATAAAAATTGATGTGTAAATCAAATGACTTATGGTTGGGTGTTGAAAAGGGGGGGGGGGGGGGGGTTTTCCAATTTTCACGCCATCAAATTTGGAACCCCCCCTCCCCCCCCCCCCCCCCCCCCCCAATCTCCAACCAAAATAATTTGCATAATTAAAGTTGATGTGAAAATCAAATCAAATGACTTATGGTTGGGTGTTGGTTTGTTTTTTTTTATTTAATTTTTTTATGGGCATAACAACCTCAAGATAGGAGTAATCAATATTTTGCATTAGGGAGAAGCATTACCAACTTTTATGGGGGGGTCCAAAATTTACAGGGGGGGTCCATATTTCGCTATCAAAAATGGACCCGCGGGTCCATTTTTACGGAGGTCCAAATTTGATCTGACACCGGCACTGCCAGTTCAAAATTTTGTTATTCCTGCCAAACCAAAAAGAAAAATCAGAGCAAAAAACTTTGAAGATTGTATAGCCTCAAACATTATTCAAAAGCAAATTTGCAATAATAGTAGGGCCCTAAAGATTCCAGACAGCAGAACGCAACAATACAAAAACTCTTTCTTCATTGACACCGTCATCCACTGGAACCACCTGCCAGAAAATATCGCATGCGCCACTTCCCTAGGGGCCTTCAAGACCACCCTGGGGAACCATCGCCGATAAGCTAGTCATCGGCGCTCTCCCTCACCGTTGTATAAAAACCGACATCGGGTTCTTTTTTCTATTTATTACTTCTACGCCATCAATTCTGATGATTATGAGAAGGGGCACTTTTTAGTTGCACCAATGGGACTGTACCCGGCCGGTCACTTTATCCTGACACCGACGAACCAGTTGTAATGCTAACCCGAAATCCTGAGCGCCAAGGAGGGAAGCCATTCAATAACTACCAATTTTCAAGTCTTTGGTTTGACCCGGCCGGGGATTGAACCCGCAACCTCCCACACTGCAAGCGGACGCTCTACCACTAAGCCACGCAGCCGGGTTCTACAACGTACCAGATACAGAAACACAAGTGGCCAATAAAAATAAGAAAAAGAAGAAGTGGCCAGTAAAGGGAAGAAGAAGAAGAAGAAAGAAGAACCCCTAGCAAAATAATCAGCCTGTTGATTGTGGCCAGATATAGGAAGAAGAAGAAGCTTTGCTAACATTATTAGAGTCCAAACTTACCAGTTATTCAATACCACTAATGTTTCACATTTTAACAGTATTTTCAACGATTCCAAAAGTGGCTAGTTATTGGGACAACGGAGAAGAAAAAATCGAGCAGTCACCATTTTCATAATTTTGTTTACACCGGAAGTGACCCATGTGAATTGGTCGTTGAAAATTTCACTTGTTCGTAAGAAAAATTATAAAAATATAAAAATGTGTTTTGCATGGGTCACCGTTTCTCGACTGCTGATGGACAGATTGATGCATTAAAAAGATGTGAATTTATGATGGATACAACAATCTGCTTGGTAAGATTTTTTTGAATATTTTGTTTTACCATTCAAAACTTTATACTAAAATATAGTTAGTCAAAATATTTGTGTTCTTAGTCTTTTGCTTAGAGCGGCGAATCACTCGAGCAGTGCACTTTTGAGTTTTATTTGTTGTTCCACTTTATCAAACACATTTTCTAGGCTTTTTTAGTATGAACATTTCATTCAGGTAAGTAGAATTTGACGAGGCCGTGGGTTAATTAAACTGTTGCACATCAAGCGTACAGTATTAAGAATCCCTTATAAGGCCTTATTACAACAGGTACAACAACAAGTATGAAAGAGTTCAATCAGGCTTACAGTCTGATTGAATTTCACTGGGAGACAAATTAGCGACTTCACTTGGAACTATGATTCGGTCAATGGTGACTCTAAATCCAACCAAACACGGTTGCATACATGTGATAACTACCGGCGGCAGGGTGTTCATACCGTTTTGAGAGGCTTTGAGCCGTCTACCTGAACGGCAGACGATTCCTACCGTTATGAATTTTCCACAGCATACCTTTTTTTTTCTGAACACATTCTTATCTTTAACTCGTAAAATCAGCCTCGGCAAGCCCCGCCATGTAAACAATACACAGGTTCAGAGGTCAAATCAGGTCACGCTGTTTGACGGTGCACTATACTACAGTAGCCAATCAGAATAAATATAGCTTCTACCTATAACCAATGACAGTAAGGTGCTTTGTACCGGTATGTAAACACACAAAATCACACATGGCTCGATAAATCCAGTGCTGGGAGATAAGCAATTACGTAATCGAACATCCATGCCAAACTGTATTTTCCCCATTAGAAGCCAACCTTGAATACACACGTGTCATAATTTCTGTTTTGACACCCAACTGGTAAAATCGCCGACTGGCTACACAAGTGTCACTGTGTTCTGAGAATTTCTTTGGTGATGTATCACAGGGGGGCATGGACAAATTTAAAATGTATCCTGTTACTATGATAAAGTCTATTATTATAGTAGGCTGTCGTTTCCCTATTTTTGTGTTTCCCGACAGGCCCTTGTGGCCCACATTCTGAACAGGTCGCGAAGCCGCGACAACATCAAAGACGGTGACCGTCTTCAACCCTAGTGACGAGTATAGATCAAAGGGTTAAGATTATGGTCACTGTCTTCAAGTTTATGTCAATTACAGTGTCAAAACTGCAGCTGCAGATTTTGTCGTGTAAGATATATATCTAGATAAATATTATAAGTGAACCCATAGCTAGGTCATTGAATCAAAATGGGCGGGGCTCCTCATTTGAACACATTGTGTGTAAATCGTGTCTGAGTAACTCAGTATGAAAAGTATCATATATAGAGAGGATAATTGTGGATGCTATTAGAGGCAAACATTCAAGGTGATTATCTGATATGATCTATTTTAGACTTTTTACTGTCATCTTAATCAAACTTTTTAGGGGTATGGGAAAGCATCAGTAGTTTAGATATGCCGAAGTTCCGCCATATTGGCATAAGTTTTAATTGTAGTGGTACGTTTCAACATTGATCTCAATGTAGGACCAAACATTTTCTTTTTTTTTAAAAATCTAATTCTTGGGCCACTGAAAAAAAAAAATTATTTTTTGCTGGCCAAAGACTTGGAAGAAATACGGTTCTCATTACATTTGCAAACATATATATGCAAACAGTGCAGACCCTGATCAGAGGCCTCTGATCTGTGTCTTCACTGTTTCCTAATTAAGACCAGGATTTATTAAACTACCAAGAATTGCAAGTAGACTGGTTCATGTTTTGGTAACTAAACTGATTCACAAGGGAACCTAATAAACAACAATATTTTCTTAGTGTTGAAAGAGTTAAAAATGTGAAAAGGTGTATTTATTAAGCTACATTTATTTTATTTAACCCTTTTTATGCTTACAAAGCTGTTATTAAAGATGTTAATATATTATACTTAGAATTAAATTAAATATTTAACCCTTTCTTTTATAGATCCTTTACAGTATTTCGTACATGTGGATGATTAAAAGAAATTAAAGCAGGCAGAAAGTACAGCAGAATATATGGTATAGGTTTGCTTTACTTTCAGCCTTCTTCAAACAGCTAGGATGTAGGAGAATTTTCCTATTGATCTTTATAAGGTTAGAGTAGAATCATGGACAAGCAATGCTATAAAGGAAATGGTTAAATGCCTACAAATATAACATTTGTTAGTATATCTTCTGATGTATTCCACAAACCTTTCATATAGCTCTAATTACCATTTTCATCCTGTTTCTCAGTGTTATTTAACAATTTAATGGAATATAGACAACTGACACACCCAAGAAAGTCATAGTTTTCCTATTTTATGGATAAAATACCTATATATGGCTAATATGCCCGTTTTTGCAAATCTACCTGACAAATGTCAAATCTACCTGAGAAAATGTTCAAATCTACCTGACAGACCAGTGAGGGTTATCACATGTATGCGGTTGGTTCGATTAAAGTTGAACTATAGACCGACCAAGCTCTTACCCATGGTTAGAGTTGTTCCAAAATGACTGGTGTTGCGGTTTTTTTTGCAGGTATATGGACGATGTGAACCACCGCCGATGTGAACCTAGACGATGTGAACCGGGTTTTTGGACGATGTGAACCGATTTTCAGGACGATGTGAACCACCCCATCGGACGATGTGAACCAATATTATTTTTCAAAATAAAACGACCCATGTCTTCTTATTTTTCCGTGTATTAAACAATACTCCTTCAATCAAACTTTAAAGGAACACGGACGGTAGATCTACTTCAAGTAGATGTAATAAAGTTTGAAAACAGACAATAGTTAATGAAAAGTTATTATGTCAATTTGCATTTGATCCGTATGATAAAGTATGCGTTTGGTTTTAAGATATTTATTATCAAAATTTTTGTAGGATTGTGTATATATTAACAAAAGAATGAGCATAGTATATGGAAGCTAGGGCATAAGAAAGAAACCATGGGCGCGGGAAAAATGTCACGTGACATGACCATTTAGGCGGGATATTTAACTTGAGGCCCACATGGAAGATTGGGCTTGCCTAAATGTGTAGCCTCAGTAAATAAAGTCGTTATTATTATTATTATTATTATTATTATTTCTCTAATATATATATTTGAAATACAACTTTAAAGTTTAACATAGTTTTCATTTATGTGCATGTACTAGATCTATTTTCATTCTATTGAATAGTTTTAATAAGTTTAATATATGAAAAATAAGCACATTTCGCGAGTTCTTGAAATGCTTCATCTATGAAAAAAGCGCAGTAAAAGTGACACGTGCAAACTTGTCATTTAAGCCATTTTAATGCTGTAAACTCAATTTAAACAATATACATAATTATGTATATATGTTGGTCAAAACACTAATTCTAATATGTTACCTTGTATACAATGACAATTTTCTTTTGGCCAACTTAAAGTCGCTAAAATAGGGTAATAACAGGTCAAAGAACATTTAAAAGTATACATAGTGTCCAACTGTTACAAGTAAATCTGATATTTCACCAATAAAACTACTAAAAAAATAGGTTCATATCGTCTTATGGGATGGTAAATCGGTTCACATCGGCGGTGGTTCACATCGGCGGTGGTTCACATAGTCCCTAATTCTTTTTTGCACACTAAAATCACGTATGACGCACTTGCATGCTTACCTGGGGCCCTCAAGGGCGCACTGGTGGTAATAAATGACCATTGTTGTTTTCAATGGGTAATCCTTGGAATTCCTTAAGATTGCTATATATAGCAGCATAAAGTTCTAATAATAAACGGCTTGCCATCTACGATTACCAAAACAAGTGTGTTGATACATCTTAGGATTGCCAAGTGTCACATACCACTTTCAGGTCACCTTGACCTTGATTACTCTGACCCTGATTATCAAAACTGTCCAGAACATGTGACAGGGAGCTGTAGTGGGGGTATTCATCACCTTAGTGATAGTTCAAATTTATTCTGTATTTTCTGAAAATACAGAATAAAACATTTTTTCTATACTCTAGCAGATGGTAAGTTTTTAAGCAGGCTGAAAGTAAAGCAGAATGTGCTTTAAGTCATGGTTACCTGTCTTCAGAACTGAAATTCTCATGACTGTTAAAAGTGAGACTATTTTCTTCAGTGGAGGAATACATATTATTAGAGGCACAAAAAGGTGTATTTATGGGGTAATTGGTTTAAAAGCTATAAAGGTTTGTTGTACATACAGAAACTATGCAAGACAGTATAGATCTACTGTGCTCTAAAACAGTTTAACCCATTGCCCCATAAATACACCTTTTACGCTTTTTATTTACTTATGCACTGAGGAAAATAGTTCCAGTTTATTCAGTTATGAATATGACTATAATAAGAACTTTTTAGCTCGCCTGTTCGTAGAACAGCAGAGCTAATGTCATACCCCCGGCGTGGGCGTGAGCGTGGCCAAGGTTAAAGTTTTTTGGACGGGTTGTTTTAAAGCTTAATATTTGTGCTAGGGTTATAAAATTTTGTATGGAGGTTCATTTGGGGTTAAACATTGATGTTATGAAGTTTGAATTTAAAAATAATTTTAATTTATGTCAATTTTTGACATGTTTTGGACTTAGGTTTTTCGACTACAAATCACCAGGTTAAAGTTTTTTGGCATATTGTGTGTTAAAGGGAGGTAATCAGATTAAAGTTTTTTGGACAGGTTATTTTAAAGCTTAATATTTGTGCTAGGGTGCTGAAATTTTGTATGGAGGTTCATTAAGGGTTAAACATTGATGTTATGAAGTTTGAATTTAAAAATAATTTTAATTTATGTCAATTTTCGACATGTTTTGGACTTAGGTTTTTCGACTACAAACCACCAGGTTAAAGTTTTTTGGACGGGTTGTTTTAAAGTTGAATACTTGTGCTAGGGTGCTTAAATTTTGTATGGAGGTTTATTAGGGGTCAAACATTGATGTTATGATTGAAGTTGAAATTTATAAATAATTTTAATATTTGTCAATTTTTGACACGATTTGGACTTAGTTGTTTTGACTACAAATCACCAGGTTAAAGGTTGCATGGGTTGTTTAAAGTTTAATATACGTGTAACTAGAATAAGACTCAACATTAAATTAATAATAGTTCTAAACTGAAAATTGATTTTCTTGTGATACAAGATGTTTTTTAGACTTAAACTTTAAACAGGCGAGCATCAGGTGGCTTTGACACCCATTTCTGGTTTCTATATTCTATTATAGAATATAGAAAAAAGTTCTTATCATAGTCATATTCATAATAGAATTTCTAGTAGATAGAAGCTTAAAGAAGGCTGAAATTAAACCTTAAGGCGCATTCTGCTTTACTTTCAACCTGCTTTAAGTGGTAACATATTTTTTAAAACTAGAAACAGGCTATGGGGTAATGGGTTAACTGTCGAAATAAACAATTTTGTATGTTATTGGCACTCAGGGGGAAGCAAACACACTTTTCAAACATATATACTAATTTCTGCTTAGAATTGATTTTGTCTTACCTATATTTTTGCTTGGGTCTATACATGTATACCAATACCATGACATCTTTTGTGTTTTATCTGATGGCAATGCTTCAGAAATACCGGTAGCTGTTTATTTACTAATTTATGCTTTAATTATCTATGGCAAATAGTAAACTGGAAGCAGATGGCCATTTCCAGAATTACATTTGATTGATTAACTTTAACTCTTTGAACCCTAGTCCCGCATATAGGCGTGTTTTTCAAACAGTGTGCATGTGAATAGTACACATGTCCTATGCAAACAGTGAAGACCCAGATCAGAGGGCACCGAAAGGAGCCCTCTGATCAGGGTCTTCACTGTTTGTCACAATGCCAAACATTGACAAAAACAACCCTTAAAAGTCAGAAATGGACTAGTCTAAAATGGAAACTGGAATTGTCCTATTAAAGTTACAGGGAGTAAAGAGTTAAGCATGCTTGGGGTGAAACCATGGTAACCTTTATAAATATTTTGGATCTTGATGAGATACCACGTTATGCACATGCATCATCTCATCAGGATCCAAAATGATTGACACTCTGACCCAGTTTTGAAAAGAACTTTTGAAAATTCTATTTTTTGTGCTGTAGCAGATGACTATTGTTGCAGACGAAAACATTACCCAGCATGCAAAGAGTTAAACCCTAAAAGAAATACAGTCAAACTTCGATATCTCAAACTCGCTTAGCTCGAACTAACCGATATTTCGACACATGAATTACATTATTTTACGTTTGGTTCAGTCGAACATACCCATAATTCAAAGTTAAAACGTAGCTAAGCCACGTTTTACTTTGAACTACGGGTATGTTCGACATAACGGAGTTCGAGATATTGAAGTTCGACTGTATAAAGAAATACAGTAAAACCTGTAATCCCATATAGAAATATCACTCACTCACACACTGTCCGGTTAATTTGTTGATCACAGTCTCTAAAGACAAATTACTGCTTAGTGCAGAAGAAAAGTAATGTATTATCTCATCTGTATTAACCCATTTTACCATAGCCTGTTTCTAAATTTCAAAACAGGTGACTACTTAAAGCAGGTTGAAAGTAAAGCAGAATGCCCCTTAAGGTGCATTCTGCTTTACTTTCAGCCTTCTTTAAGCTATTATCTGCTAGTATATAGGAATTTTACATCTGATACATATTCATAATTGTATAAAATTGAAATAATATCTGCTTCAGTGGAGGAATAAATTCAAGGGGTAAAAAGGCATATTTATGGGGTAATGGTTTTAACTATTACCCCCATAGCCTGTTTCTAGTTTTCCAGACAGGTGACAACTTAAAGCAGGTTGAAAGAAAAGCAAAATTTGCCTTATGGTGCATCCTTCTTTACTTTGAGCCTGCTTTATGCTACTATTTTCTTCTGTAGAGGTAAAGTTTAAGGTGTAAAAAGTAGGGATGGCAACGGTTAATCGGTTAACCGATTAACCGTTCAAATTTCCGATCATCGGTTCGAAAAATCGGTAACCGGTTAATCGTAAAATAAATAATAAAATATTAAAGTTCTTAACTAAACAGCAGAATTTCCATTTACGTTTCTGTTTCAGAAGATATTCGCTGTCACACAGGGGGTGTTATTTTGTTTAGGTTTGAAAGAGATAGCCCGAGAGTATTGGTCACAGTAAACAAGAGGATTAAATAACCAGTCTCATCATTACAGTTAGGTTTTGTCTTTGCTAATCCTTTAATGAGCTTGCTCGCACCGCCAACACTAATTTAAAATTATACTCACCACGGCTTTAATCAGGGGTACCATTAAATTATGAATGGAGTAGTTTTAAAATTACATGTAGATCTAGCTTCTATATCAGGCAAACACATCACTACATGTAAAAAAACATGTATTTAGTAAAATGCACGTCACGTAATCCTTTTATATGACAGATGAAAGGATCACGTTAATTTTATTCAAGTACATTGATCTGAGTTATAAGATCTGCATTAAATAAATTTTGATAGTTGGCTTCGTGGTTGAAGGTTATCGATTTGCATTTTTTTCTACACTTTAAAGCGACTCGCAACCAGATGGTGCATTAAAAATAGTAATTTGTAAATATGTGTCAAACGCTTATATAAATGGTAAAGAATTAGTTTAGGATAAGAAATTCTGTTTAAAAAAAATGTATTTCAATAAAAAAAAATATTGGTCTCTGGTGGGATTCGAACCCGGGGCCCGGCATTGACGGACAGAAGGCAAAATAGGGGAAACCGCTTAGACCAATGGACCACGGAACTATCCGTTTATCTCGGATCGATTTAACGTATTTCAATGTGAAGCGATCGAAAGTGCATACAACTTCGTAATTCGGCTCGTGTTTATGTCTGAGCCCGTGTAGAGAAGCAACAACAACTATACCGTCTACTAGTCGGTATAGAAAAACGATGAAAAATATCTAAAAATCTAAGATTCGGTGACGATTCTTGAGACTTTTTTTGGACTGATCATATTTTTTTAATGTCAGAAGCCAAATAATGCCACAAATTTGCTTTTATTTGAGTATTTTATTTTATTTTGACAAGTACACCATCCGGTTGCGAGTCCCTTTAAAAAACTGTGTATCAATTAGTTCAACCCCCTTCATCGCCACATTGCATGCTTTGAAAACGTCGTCAGGACTTTTGATCCGACTGTTGATTAAGACCGTTATATTTATTTTGTCAATTATTAATAGGCATTAAGGTAAAATTTATAGACTTTACATCTTACAAAACATATTTGATATGTTTTAAGTCATAATAAATGTCAAAGGCTAAAAAAGCTAATTGTATATTAACATGAATAAGTTTTTTTATATATATTCCTAAATTTACTATTGCATGCATACTAAATACATTTTTGCAACATGTTATAGCTCGAAATCTGTGAGATATATCAAATAAATAGTGTCCTTTGTATGAGAAAATTCGAGCTATGTTTTATGTATTTCAATAAAAAAAAAAAAACATTGATATTTTTAAACTCAATATTAGAGAACAAAATTGTGTTATTGTATATGTTATACTCAACATAATCATATCATTATTAAAGAATCTTTATATCGTTTAACTACATGGTATTTTACACACGAGGTCGCTATTCTATAGGGGTTATGATTCTTTGTAAGGGATCCGTTTCTTTCGTGTGCCGCGGTCGAAACTTTAAGACCAGAGAACCAAAATACTATGACCGGGGGTTAAATAAAAAACAAATGACCGCGGGTCACTTTTCTATGGGGTCAATTTACTCAAGTACACCAGCGTTCAAGTAAAAATATCTTTTGTCGCAACTGTCAGGTAATATTGAGCGGTTAACCGCTCGGAATTTTAAACGGTTATCCGGTTAGTCAAATGATCGATTATTTACATCCCTAGTAAAAAGGCATATTTTTGGGGTAATTGGGTAATGGGTTAACCCTTTGCCTGCTGGTCGCGACTTTATTGATTTTTGCAAACAGTTTAAATCCAGATCAGACGCCGCGTAACGCGGCGTCTGATCTGGATCTAAACTGTTTTACACTCGTCTTTAGGTTTCTTTACTTAAAAAAGTATACATCTAAATTTAACATATTTTGCAGACGACAATTTCGAAGCAGACAATATGACTGCAGGATAAGGGTTAAGATTCTACAGTTATATGGTACAACACATTTAGGTTGTTGTACACAAGTTGTACTGTATGCGACATTCTGTTATCAAATGATGAGAATAAGATTTGATGGGTTCTTTATGATGTTTTTACGGAAGGAGACAGGGTATAGTGTGACAGGTGTTGACCATATTTACAGGGCTGCTGAAAAAGAGAGTATTTCAAAAATTCAAATCATTATTTCTGTTTTAAACCCTATGGTATCACTACTCATTAGAATCGTCTCAAAGAGACGATTCTAATGAGAAGTAACACCATAGGAAGTGGTGCTGAAATAAGTGAGAAAATGTTTTTGTTCAGTTGACTCCCCCTTATCTGGAGCCCTGTATTTATGATTAACCCTTAGCCTGCCACTCACGACTATAGCTACATATGCAAACAGCTTGGATCCGGATGAGACGCCGAGTAACTCGGCGTCTCATCGGGATCCAAGCTGTTTGACACTCGGACAACATTTTCAGCAATTTTGAGCAACTTAGAAGCACTTTGAAACTTGAAGCAGACGAGAAATATAGCAGACGACAATTTATTTGGCGGGCTAAGGGTTAAGTTTTAGCTCACCTGAGCACAACTCAGGATGAGCTATTACGAACTATTTTCATCTGCCGTCTGTCCATCCACAGTCAGTTCTTTAATTTTGATTAAACTTATTATATTGTTCGACAATATTGACCTGACGTTGGTGACCTCTATTAGCATAATTTCACACTTCGTTTCATTTCTAAATATATCTTCGGGACACTCCGTTCAATTTATACGAGAACGCACATGGTACCGAAACCGGTAAACAAAGACAAATAGCATTGATCGGTTAGCAAACGTATCGATAAGTTATTAGCTCAAGTAGTAAGGAAGGCTACTATACATTATCTTTTCGTAAAAGGCCAGAGGTTCGAGACTTGTGCATCATCCTTTTTTTCTATTTTTCCCCACGTGTAGTGCTTCTGTATTTTTTCGTATTTTCTATAGTTTTATTTTTTCTCGCTTTCTTTCTTATTTTTCTTTTTCTTTATTTTTGCAAACATCTCAGAAACGTTAAAAATTGATTCTTTAACCTTAGATGATAAAATATAGTTTGAATTCCTATTTGACATGTTGCTGGTTAGGCTGTGTGTGAGAAAACGTATGATGTGGCATAGAATGACACGTGACAATGAGAAGAACGTGTCACCCGAGCGTTTTATGTGTAAAATAAAATTTATAACTTATAAAATATGAAAATGCAAATAAAAAAATATTTACCTCATACGGGATTCGAACCCGGGACCTCGCCATTACAAATCATTCGCTCTAACGACTCACCTATAGCAGATGCGATACGTCATGGGGTTGCCAATTAGGTATATATAGTGAACCGGCGTTAATCTTAGGTGAGGGTATCGAGGATTTGTCGTGATTTAAAACCAAATCTAAACCCAACATGATGCTTTTTAGTAGATACGATTATACTAGCATAATCGGAAATTGTATTTAATCGCTTAACTAAGTGGGAGTTTTACTCCACATAAGATAAAAAATGTAACACAATTTACGTAATTTATCGAACATTCTCGACAGTGTACGGCACGCTGTCGATTATTGATTTATACTGTGTCATCACTGTTTAATCTATTCATGCATAAAGTTCAACGTCAGGTCAATATTGTCGAACAATACAAACTGTTTATGTCCAGATAGTTCCGTAATGGTTTAAATTGAATTGACAGTAATTGTCCTTGATGTGTTTAGAATGCCATTTTTAGCTCACCTGAGCCGAAGGCTCAAGGTGAGCTATTGTGACCGCTCATTGTCCGTAGTACGTCTGTCCGTTCACTTTTACTTCAAACGACATCTCCTCTGAACCCGGGGATTGTAGGGCGGATTCAAACTGCTCATGATGTTCCTTGGATGCTTCTCTACAGAAGTTGTTTAAATGAAAGAGAAAAAGCAAAAACTCTGCTTGAAAAAGCAAAAAAGCAAAAAATTTTAAAAAATCTTCTTGCTAAAAACTACTAGGCCCTAAGCTTTGATATTTTTACAGTAGAGTCTCCTGGTCGATCCCTCTATAGTTTGTTAAAATGAAATCCCTAGGGTCACACTTGACGCCACCCTGCGCAGTTTAAGTGCTGCTCTAGGCAGGTTTTACAGTATTTTTGATGAAGCAAAAGCAGAACTGTATTTTACCTGAGTTACTCTTAATATACTAAGGGCAAATAGCCAATATTTGCAAACATTTTGGATCCAGATCAGATGCAACATAATGCTGCATCTAATTTGGATCCAAACTATTGGTACTCATTTACCAACTGAACATGTTCTAAATTCTTTTTTTTGTCACTTTTCGCATACAGTAGGTTTTAAGCAGATATCATTTCAGTCTGGTAAGGGTAAGCCTTCAGAGCAGTTGCTAATTCTACCATACTACCCAGTATTTGACCTCAGCCACTGAACTGATGGTCTTAGCTGAACATGTTGTCTGCTAAAGTTTATAAATGGTTTAGTCTGCTTCATACTTAGAGAAACAGGGTCTGGAAGTGATCCACTGACAGTTATGTAATTATGTCTTTTGCCATATTTATACATATGTTTAATATTGGTTTTGATAGAGTTATCTGTATGTTTTGTCTTTTTTTTTCTTGTCCAGGATTCAACCCTTTCCCTCCATAAATACTGACGTTTGTTAACCCATTACCCCATAAATGTGCATTTTTAGGCCTTTGAATTATTAGCTCACCTGAGCCAAAGGCTCAAGGTGAGCTATTGGGATGGCCCTGTGTCCGTCGTGCGTCGTCGTCCGTCGTCGTTAACAATTGCTTCAAATGACATCTTCTCCTAAACGGCTGAACAGATTTCAACCAAACTTTACAGGAATGTTCCTTGGGTCAAGCTCTTTCAAATTTGTTCAAAGAATTGAAAACAATATAGAACTCTGGTTGCTATGGCAACCAAAGTGAAAAAATAAGGAAATCTTAAAAAATCTTCTTGTCTGAAACTACAAGGGCCAGAGCTTAGATATTTGGCACATAACATTATCTACAGGTCCTCTATCAAGTTTGTTCAAATTATGCCCCTGGGGTCAAAATTGGCCCCGTCCCGGGGGTCACAGTTTTACATAGAGTTATATAGTGAAAATTTCAAACGTCTTCTCCACTGAAACTGATATGGCCAGAGCTTTGATATTTGGCATGGTGACACTTCTAAATGTCCTTTACCTAGTTTGTTCAAATGGTTCTGGTCGGTTAAATATCTAGGTCATAATTCACATTCAAAATATGTATAGCAGACAGCAATTCAGCATTATAAGAGTTAGACCCTAGCCAAATTTCCTACTGGCAGAGTTACATAACTGAACTCAGGTCAGCTGGTCAGCTGATGAGGTTGCATATGGTGGTGTCTGCTATATATTTATGCCCTGCAGTTGGGGGCATATTGTTTTTGTCTGTCTGCTTTTTTGTCTGTTTGTCCATTTGTTTGTCTGTCAGTCCACAACTTTAATCTTAGCCATAACTTTGTTAAAGTTAGAAACTTTATAACTTGGGTCATGTCCTACAAAGGTCAATGTCAATTTTGAGATATTTCCCAGTGTCATATTTTCTTGTCTTTGAGATAACTCCAGTTCTACTGATGTTAACCCATTACCCCATACATATGCCTTTTTACGCCTTTAATTTATTCCTCCTCTAAAGAAAATAAGTATCTATATCTTAGTAGATGATAACTTAAAGCAGGTTGAAAGTAAAGCAGAGTGCGCAATAAATAATCATATGGAAATACATGTAGCTTGATAAGAAGAAGTGTCATGGATAAGGGCCATAACTCTGCCAACAATATTTTTTTAAGTTATTCCAATTTGTCATGTTTTTTTTGTCTGGAAGATAATTCCATTTACAGCTATATTAAAATGTTGTCTTGCCTATTAAGCTAAGGCACAATGACCTCAGGTGAGCGAATTAAGGGCCATGGCCCTCTTGTTAATTATCTTTTTTCCTCTTCTGACCTAAGTATACTGTCAGTCTAATCTGAATTTAATTACTATTTTATTAATCTATTACTCAAAAAACCCCTCATTTTATGCCTTTAATTTATTCCTCCACTAAAGAAAATAGTTCCACATTATACAGTCATGAATATGTATCCTAAGGTATATTTTCTATGTCTTAGAAGATGATACGCTCAGCCTTTAAGCAGGCTGGGAGTAAAGCAGTAAAGCCCCTTTCACATCTGCTGTGCAGTTGGCTTTTAGAGGTAAATCGCAAGGTTTCGTACGACAAGCATACAAATTTTCAATGTTGCACAGCAGTCACAACATCGCAAGATGGATTTTATTAGATAATAACGATTTTGTCGCTAGCATACAAACAGCTAATATTTGAAAAACATGTACAGTAAACCCTCTCTATTACAACCACTAAAACGAAGGCTAATTAATTGATAAAAGACAGGTGACAGCTTTAAGCAAGGTGAAAGTAAAACAGAATGCTCCTAAAGGAGCTTTCTGTTTTACTTTCACCTTTGCTTCAAGCAGTCACCTGCCTTAAACACCTTGTTATTACCACAATTTAGTGGTATAATAGAGAAGTGGAGTAACTGTACTCACGTTATCCATATCTCCAGGTATGGGGAGTATTTAAAAAACACAAATCGTTAATTTTGCATTATTTACCCTCTGGTGTCACTCCTCATTAGAATTGTCTCTTCAAGACAATTCTAATGAGTAGTTACATGGTAGGATTTGGTTCTGAAATGAGTGAGAAAATACTGGATTTGTTCAGTTTAATCCCTCTTATCTGAAGCCCTGTATCTAGAGCTCTAATTTCCTGTTTGTTTTATATCCACAGATGGCTGTAGCTGTGACGAGATAAAGGAAAAACTCAAACTTCTTATTCACAGGAAAAATATTTACTACTCTGCACTTGAATGTGTTGCAATTCCGAAGGATGCAGTCAAGTATAATTTCTGATCTGCACTTTAGTGGTGTTTTTAACATGAACAGAGGAAGCCATGTCTGAAATGAGAAGATTTCGAGCAAGTCCTGTTCTGAAGCTTGCTTCCAGTTTACTTATTGTTACTTTAGTTGTCCTCTACATCAACTGGGGATCCCTTAGTAGAAGACCACAGGAAAGGATTAACTTTAAAGTCGTCAATATTGATGGATCACTACAAGTCATTTCATCTTCTTATAATATAACGCAGGAAAGGTTAAAGGACCTGGAGAATTTCCCAGAGCAGTTTGATCTTAGAATCATAGCCATAGTTTACAACAGAGCGACTTCATTGCTGCGACTACTGAACTCATTGAATGATGCCATTTATGACAATGACAGAATCAGGCTGGAGGTATGGATTGACAGAAATAAGAATGGAAGTGTTGATGGAAAGACATTACAAGTTGCAGAAACTTTTAATTTCAAGCATGGAAGCTATGGTGTGCGGCCGCATGCTGAGCATGTTGGGATATATGGACAATGGCTCGCCACATGGAAGCCAGTCCTGAACAGCTCAGAGATAGCTGTGATACTTGAAGATGATTTGACTGTGTCAAAATACTTTTACAAATATTTGAAAGCTGTGCATAAGAAATATGACAGCTATCCTCTTGTCAATGGCTTTGCCTTGCAAGGGATCTCAATCAAGCATTCCGGGAGTGGATACCTACAGGGTCCAAAAGAAGACCCAGTGTTTCTGTACCCAGTCGTGGGGACTTGGGGGTATTCTCCAAGTACTAGGAACTGGGTTAAGTTTTTGGAGTGGTTTTCAGTGGCCTATAAGGACAAGAACTTTCAGCCTCTGGTTCCCGGCAATGTGGCGTCGTCCTGGTACCAGACATTCCTACAAAGTGGAAAGACGGATGGTATGTGGTCTATATGGTATATTTACTACGCCTGGAAACACCATGAAAACTCCATATACCCGAACTTCAAAAGTAAGTACAGAACATCTTGACCCTTTAACCCTTTACCTGATAGCATTGTTTCTAGTATTGAAGATATGTGACTACTTAAAGCAGGTTGAAAGTAAAGCAGAATGCGCCCTAAGGCGCATTCTGCTTTACTTTCAGCCAGCTTTAAGCTATCATCTGCTAGAATATAGAACATATTTTGTATGATACATATTCATATCTGTATAAATTGGAACTATTTTCACAAGTGGAGGAATAAATTAAGAGGCGTCAAAAGGCGTATTTATGGGGTAATGGGTTAAACCCTATAGTCATGCATATGTGCATCCTTTGCAAAACAGTGTACATGATAAGAGTATACTTTTACTCTGCAAACAGAGAAGATCCAGCCTTTGGTTAGCTTTGCATGTGGACAGGTTGTCAATGTCAAGTTCGATAACCAGATAGATGGCCTCAGATAATTTGCTATTTTGATAATTTTATACTGTTACAATTGACATAAAATCATAAAAAATCCAAATCCAATCAGATAATTTGCTGAACTTTGGGATTGGTGTTGTATTATCCCATAGATACACCTTTTTATGCCCCTGAAGGTGGGCATATAGACTTAGTAATCGCATTGTCTGTCTTTATGTCTGTCTGCCAGTGCCAGGACAGGCTAACATTTGATGGTTACCTCCAGTCATCAGATTATGTCCATCTAAAATTTCATGTCCAGTCTGTAACATTTTTATCGATGAATGGATTTCAAAATAAATGTTCACCAGGCAAAGAGGATGTGTTGCGTTCAACTCCCTTGTCTATGGATCAAAGGTCAAGGTCACAGGGTCAAGGACATGGATACGGACAAGAAGGCAGTTAAGGGGCATTTGTCACACTACTGTGACTTTTTTACTACTCTAATTTATTCCTCCTATAAAGAAAAATAGTACAACTTTATATACATGTAGTTATGAATATACCATATCAAGTAAAATATTTTCTGTAGCCTAAGTCTAGTAGATGGCAGCTTAAATCAAGCTGAAAGTAAAGCCGAATGTGCCATACCATGCTTTCTGTTTTCTTTCAACCTGCTTAAAGTGGTTACTTATCTTCAAAACTAGAAACAGGTAATGGTTACTGTGTCAATTTGACTATCTTGTTGAAACGGAATAACTTCATCTATGTTACTAATAGTCACTCACAACTCTCTTTTGTTTTTAGATCACCAAGGACTGACAGCGAACTGGAAAGAGAAAGGTCTACATTATGTGGGCAGTGACCATGTAAGCTCTTCCAATCCACTGCTAGAAGACTGGGCCCTTCAGTACCAGACTTTGCCAGATGAACCAGTCATGCTAGATATACAGGGCAACACAGTGAAAAAACATTAAAACCCAACATTTTCTTATTCTCAAATATCATTAACCCTTAGCCTGCCACTCACGACTATAGCTCCATATGCAATCAGCTTGGATCTGGATGAGACGCCGAGTAACTCGGCGTCTCATCCGGATCTAAGCTGTTTGACACTCGGACAACATTTTCAGCAATTTTGAGCAACTTTGAAGCACTTTGACACTTGAAGCAGACGAGATATATAGCAGACGACAATTAATTTGGCGGGCTAAGGGTTAAGATTGAGTATACAGTAAAACCTCTCTATTATGACCACTCAGAATGAGGATTATTCACCTATCTTTATGAGAGCAGACTGTTTAACCTATTACACCATGGCCTGTTTCAAAAACAGGTGACAACTTAAAGCAGGTTGAAAGTAAAGCAAAATACACCGTAAGGCACATTCAGCTCTGCTTTCAGGCCACTCTAAGCTACCCTCTGCTAGGATATAGAAGTATTTCTTATGTTCATATTCATGTGTTGTGATTGTATAAATTGGAACTGTTTTCTTCAGTGGAGGAGTAATTTAATTTAATGACATAAAAAGGCATTATGGAGTAATGGGTTAAAGACTGCTAAACTACTTTAAGGCAAAACCTACACTTTAAGCCTTGCAATGCTGTACTGATATAATTATGCATCCTTTGCAACCAGTGTAGACCCTGATCATAAACCTCCTAATTTGGAGCCCTCAGATCATGGTTTGCACCGTTTGCCATACCTTTAAATATTTTTGGGACAAACCACTCAAGAGCTCGTGTAAACTTATCAGAAAATGGATGAGTTCATTTGAAAAGCCAACTATGTGGTTAACTCTATTCAATACTAAAAACAGGCCATGAGGTAATGGGTTAATGTATTCCTCCCCTAAAGAAAATGGTTCCAATTTGTAGTCATGAATAAATATGCACAATGAGAAATGATTCTATACCCTAGTAGAGGGTAGTTAAAAGCAGGCTGAAAGTAAAGCAGAATGCACCTTCAGGTGCATTCTGCTTTACTTTTAACCTGCTTTATGTATCACCTGTCTTCAAAACTAGAAATTGGCTTTGGGGTAAAGGGTTAAACACAACCACTGATTCTTCATTTAGTGGTCGTAATGACAAGATTTTACTACTGTCAAAACCATGATAACTTGTGCAAACAGTTTGGATCCTGATAAGTTGCCACTGAATGAGGGGTCTCATCAGGATCCATATTGTTTGACACTCAATCTGACCCAATTTTGAAGAAAAAAAAATGTTTGAAAAATCTATTTTCAAACCAGTAACGGACAACAATTGTTGCTGACAGAAAACATACCTAGCATGCCAAGAGTTAATTGACAACAGCCATGAGTTCAGTAAAGAAATTGGTGGCCATCAATTTCAAGTTGGCTACCTGGTATGAAATGCTCTGCACAATGCAGACGGGGCACAAACTGCTAACGTAAGCTGCAAACAGTGGCAACTGAACACATAGCAGGTGTGAAGAGCTAAAGCATGACTTTGGCCTATGTTTTTGTTTCAAATGTGAAATGAAAAGCAATTCTAAGAGATATGTATTATGATTTGCAATAACAAATGAACCTTATTTTAAAGATATCTGAGACAGTATTAAATAACCACCAATTTTGATTTTTAAGAACATTCCTTCGTTTCATAACCTAAAACATTGGTATTTGTCTTTAACCCTTTACTCCATAGGAAAACCTTTTGACACATTTAATTCATTTCTCCACTGAAGAAAATAGATCCTATTATACAATAACTAATGTGCAACATTAGAAACATTTTCTATATCCAAGTAGATGGCAGCAGGATTATAGTAAAGCAGAATGCACAATAAGACACATTCTGCTTTACTTTCAACTTGCTTTAAGTGGTCATCTGTCTTCAAAACTAGAAACATACTAAGGACTGAAGGGTTAAGTATAACTTACCCTCTCAAGTGTTACTTTATTACACTGGAGAAGATGTTATTTCCCATTTAACCCTTTACCCAATAGACACACCTTTTAGCGCATTCAGTCCTGAATATGTATCATAAGAAAATTTTCTTTATTCTAGCAAGCGGTGGCTTAAAGCATGCTGAAAGTAAAGCAGATGTGCCTAAAAGCGCATTCTGCTTTACTTTCAACCTGCTTTAAGTGGTTACCAGTCTTCAAAACTAAAAATGCCTAATGGGTAAAGAGTTAAATGAAATTAAATGCTTTTTTGAAACAGCTTTTTGAAAATGTTGACAACTCATTTTTTTATTGAGTTGGAGCCTGGTCGGATAAATATTATTGTTAGTCTATATGTAGAAAATAATTTTTTTTGGTCAATATCTCTTGTTTTTGGTAAAACTAATGCTTATTGCTTATGATATTCAAACGATTGTGACACAGATGTTATTTTTCTAACAAACTCCATTAAATATCAAGTCACATCATACTCTAGTAACCATAGTAACCATCTTTATAATTACCAGGCATTCACAGGTTTGATTTCCTGAATTTAAGAATGCGACTTTCATTTCCACCTAAGTGGTCCCTTACCCTTTTCACAGCCTAATTTTATCATTTTCTTTAACCCATTACCCCATAAAATAATACGTTTTTTACGCCTTTCAGATTTACTACACACAAAAAAAACAAGTTCCGCATGAGTATGTACCAAAAAAAGTATTTTCTCTTTCCTAGCAGATTGTAGCTTAAAGCAGGCTGAAAGTAAAGCAGAATGTGCCTTAAGGCACATTCTGGTTTTCTTTCAACCTGCTTTAAGTGGTCACCTATCTTAAAAACTAGAAACAGGCTATGGAGTAATGGGTTAACCCTTTCATTTAGAAAATAGTGTCTGCTTGAATATAATTGTCTGCATTGATGTGTCAAACTCAAATTTAATAAAGTATGAATGAGGAAATTATTATAAGAGTGTCTAAAAGAATGGAGCCTGATCAGATAGTGTGCTGATCAGGATCCAATTTTTTTTTTGCCAAGTCATCTGTAGTCGCATATGACGGTGCAAGAGTATATATAAGTTTAATTGTATATTATGAAAGCCTTATAATACTCTAAATAGGCCTAAACATAGTGTAGTAGTTGCCTAATATTTAGTGCTTCAGTATTGCTTATAGAATTGTTTAATACTCAAATTTTGCCTAGATGTTACAGGGCTCCAGATAAGTGGAAGTATATCAGGCACTTTTCCCCTCATACTAGCATGAAATCCTATGGTGTTACTACTCATTAGAATTGTCTCAAAGAGACGATTCTAATGAATAGTGACACCATAGGGTTTGATGCAGAAATAACAACCAAAATTATTAAATGGATTTTAATTTTTGAAATACTCCCCTTATCTGGAGCCTTGATGTTAGCAATGTATTCTTCTGTTGTGTTTGTTATAGATTATAGGGAAGTTTTCTAGATATTGCTTTATGTGTTCATATAAATGAAAAATATGTGCTCCATTGCCAAGAGAACAGAATTCACTGACACATTTTCAGGATTGAGACTCAAAAAAGTAACCTCTAAAACATTGGTTTGCTTCCCAGCTTCTTCCATTCTGGCAGAAGCTGTGAGCCAAACCGAAGTGTTTGAGATTGTTTTATGAGCATCAGGCCTGCATATGTGTTAGTTTGTTTCAGACATAAAAATGATATCAAAATCTTAAGTTTTGGCTCCCAGCTTCTGCCATTCTGGCTGAAGCCAGAAACTAAACCATTTATTCATGAATCTCAGGCCTAAGAATGTGTTGTTTTTTTTTAAAAAAAAAAATAGTTAGCAGGGCTCCAGATGAGGGGAGTACATGTATTTAAAAAACTAAATTCTTTATTTTTCATTTAAACCCTATGGTGTCACTACTCATTAGAATCGTCTCTTCGAGACAATTCTAATGAGTAGTAACACCATAGGATTTGGTGCTGAAATAAGTGAGAAAATGTTGGGGTTGTTCCTTTTACTCCCTCTTATCTGGAGCCCGTATGGTTGGTATAGAAATAATCTCAGTCATGAAAATAATCTCCTACAGGCTGGTTTGGCTCCAAGCTTCTATTATTTTTTAGCCACACCTGATCCAATACTCGTAGACTCAGAAGTTTAAGCAATACTCATCTACTGTCGATGGTTTATAACCAATTACTCATGATGTTACCAGTATTATCTATGAACCAGTGTAGTTCTTTTAACCTTTTACTCCATAGATACTCATTTTAATGCATTTGGTTTATTCCTGCACTCAAGAAAATAGTTTCTATTTATACAGTCATGAATATGCGTCGTAACTCATAAGAAATATTTTTTGTATTCTAGAAATTGATAGCTTAAAGCAGGCTGAAATTAAAGCAGAATGTGCCTTGCGGCACATTTTGCTTTTCTTTCAACCTGCTTTAAGTGGTCATTCGTCTTCAGTATAGAAAGAGGACAATGAGTGAAGTTTAAAATGCCAAATTGACTCTTTCGCTGCCAAATTAATGGTTAGTTTTTTACCCCTTCACCTCTTTATTGTTGTCTGTTTCAATATTGTTGTCTGCAACATCGTTTCAAAGTGAGATTCAATGTAGTATGACTTAAGAAATAATTGATACAGGTGTCAAACAGTTTGGATCCTGATCAGACGCTGTGTTACGCCATGTCTGATCAAGCATCCAAACTGTTTACAATGTCCCCTTTTGGCAGTGAAAGAGTTAACCCTTATCGTGCTAAGAATGACTCAACAGACATTGGCAGACACTGCTTCTAATAATGATTGAAACTATTTCACATTGATTTGTTAGTTAACTCTTTACCCCATAGTTTATTTTTACTTTTTAAGACAGGTGGATGCTTAAAACGGCTGAAGGTAAAGCAGAAAATGTATCTATGGATTTACTCATTACCCCATAGCCTGTTTCTGGATAGATGACCGCTTAAAGCAGGTTGAAAGTAAAGCAGAATGTGCCTTAAGGCACATTCTGCTTTACTTTCAGCCTGCTTTAAGCTACCATCTGCTAGAATATCTATAGAAAATATTTTTTGTTGTGCATATTAATAACTATATAAAGTGGAACTATTTTCTTCCCTGGTGGAATAAATAAAAAGCATAAAAAGACGCATTTTTATGAGGTAATGGGGTAAAGCAGTCGATTGTCAGAATGTAGAGAAGAGACTTCAGCCTTAGTCTGCTTTAAGCATCCACCTGTCTTTAAACATTGAAAACACACATGCTATAAATGGAGATGTGAGAGGGTTAACTTATATCTAGTCATGATAATTATACATCTGCAAGGTGACACAGGTGTTTTTCATTAACAATTTATACCTTTTATGATAAATATAGCTCAGTATTGCCTCAAATGGTATCAAGTATAGAAACAGTTATACCTTCATATTACGACCACTAAAAAGAATGCTAATTGATTATATCAAAAACAGGTGGCAGCTTAAAGCATGGTGAAAGTAAAACAGAAAGTCCCTAAAGGAGCTTTCTGTTTTACTTTCTTCTTGCTTTAAGCAGCCACCTGCTGTAAACACAAAATAATTTATGTAATTAGTGATGGTCATAAGAGAGGTTTTACTGTACAGTAAGTCTACCTTCACTCATCACTCAAATGGAGCCTTGTTGATGGGGTATTGAGGAAGCTGACAGCTTAAAGCAGGATGAAAGCTTTACTTTTATCTTTGTTTAAATAGTCACCTTTCTTAACCCATTAACTGTTTCTAGTATTTTAAAGATAGTTGACCACTTAAAGCAGGTTTAAAGTAAAGCTTTTACTTTCATCCTGCTTTAAGCTACATTCTGCTAGGATATAGAAAGTTGACTACTTAAAGCAGGGTGAAAGTAAAGGTGCATTCTGCTTTACTTTCAGTGTGCTTTAAGCTACAATCTGCTAGGATATAGAAATATTTCTTCTTATACATATTAATGACTTTATTGATTGGAACTATTTTGTATGGTAGAGGGATAAATTAAAAGCGTAAAAAAAGCATATTTATGGGGTAATGGGATAAACACCAAAACAAGCCTTTTTGCTATGATGTGGTAACAGGACTTGATTTTATAATTGTTTTTATATTCTTATATTAAGGTACCGTTTTACCTTTAATACTGCAAGCATTTGAGGCTTGATTTATTGGTAAGATAACAGCTTAAAGTGATTGTTTTGGTAATAGAGGTATTGATATTTATACCCCCACAAACAGAGTTTGAGGGGGTATACTGGAATCAGCCGGTTAGCCGTTGGTCGGTTGGCCGTTGGTCGATCTGTCTGCAAAATCTTGTACTTTCAACTCCTATTTCAGTTTCAACCCGATTAATTTTATACTTGGCATAAATGTTACTCAGGTGTAGTAGATGTGCAAGACACAAATTTCAGGTCTCTGTGACCTTGACCTATGGCCTTGAAATAAGTACTGAAATTGGTAGGCAAAATCTTGTACTTTCAACTCCTCCTTCAGTTTCAACCCGATTCATTTGATACTTGGCATAGATGTTACTCAGGTGTAGTAGATGTGCAAGACACAAATTTCAGGTCTCTGTGACCTTGACCTTTGGCCTTGAAATTGGTCTTGAAATTGGTAGGCAAAATCTTGTACTTTCAACTCCTCTTTCAGTTTCAACCCGATTCATTTGATACTTGGCATAAATGTTACTCAGGTGTACTAGATGTGCAAGACACAAATTCAGGTCTCTGTGACCTTGACCTTTGGCCTTAAATTTGGTCTTGAAATTGGCAGGCAAAATCTTGTACTTTCAACTCCTCCTTCAGTTTCAACCCGATTCATTTGATACTTGGCAAAGATGTTACTCAGGTGTAGTAGATGTGCAAGACACAATTTTCAGGTCTCTGTGACCTTGACCTTTGGCCTTGAAATTGGTAGGCAAAATCTTGTACTTTCAACTCCTCTTTCAGTTTCAACCCGATTCATTTGATACTTGGCATAATGTTACTCAGGTGTACTAGATGTGCAAGACACAAATTTCAGGTCTCTGTGACCTTGACCTATGGCCTTAAAGTTGGTCTTGAAATTGGCAGGCAAAATCTTGTACTTTCAACTCCTCCTTCACTTTCAACCTGATTCACTTGATACTTTGCATAAATGTTACTCAGGAGTAGAAGATGTGCAAGACACACATTTCAAATCTCCTTGACCTTTGGCCTTGAAATTGGTCTTGAAATTGGCAGGCAAAATCTTGTACTTTGAACTCCTCCTTCACTTTCAACCTGATTCACTTGATACTTTGCATAAATGTTACTCAGGAGTAGTAGATGTGCAAGACACACATTTCAAATCTCTGTGACCTTGACCTTTGGCCTTGAAATTGGCAGGCAAAATATTGTACGACGAACTCCTTCACTTTCAACCTGATTTACTTGATACTTGCCATAAATTTTCCAAGTTTTTATGATTGTGGCAGCACCCTGCCATTGTCAAACCTCATTGAAAACGTCTGCAGAGTGTGACAGAGTGCTGCATAGTGGGGGTATTTATCACCTTTAGTGATAGCCGTTCTAGTTTGTACTAAAGACATAATGAAACATATTTTACATCTTAAGTTAAAGACTGCCACTTTGTTTTCATACATTCATTCTTTTATTTGTTTTCAAGTTTTTACTTCATATCACTTTCTTTTTAAGTATTTACTTTATATAAAAAATAGCCTGGTATTTGTTCATATGATTTCAGTTGTGTTCAATTCATTTAAACATTGTCAAATTATGAATTTTCATAGATTTATTGTATTGATGTGAAGATGGAAACATCTACACAAAGCATCTATTTTAGCTTTTTGCTTTATTTTGCTTTAAACAGCCACCTGCCTTTAACCCATTTCCCCATAAATACTCCTTTTTACACCTTTAATTTATTCCTCCACTGAAGAAAAAAGTTCCAATTTATACATTCCTAAATATGTTTAATAAGAAATGTTTTTAATTTTCTAGCAGATGGTAGCTTAAAGCAGGCTGAAAGTAAAGCAGAATGCGCCTTGAGGCGCATTCTGCTTTATTTTCAACTTGCTTTAAGTGGTCATCCGTCTTCAAGACTAGAAACTGGTTATGGGGTAATGGGTTAAAACAGCAAAACAAGCCTGCTTTTGCCAAGTTGTATTAATAAACGTAACTTCATTATAAATTCTTTATTCTTATTTTTATGCATAACCAACATTTTGTTTTCATGCTTTTATCAAAATAGCCTAGTACAATTGGTTTCAGCTTTGTTCTATTAATGTAAACATTGTCAAATTATGTCCACTCCAAAAAAGATTTGTTAATAAATGTGAGGAAATTGTCAGCTAGCTTAAAGCAGGCTAAAGGAAAGCAGAAAGCTCTTACAGGAGCCATTTTGCTTTACTTTCATTTTGCTTTAACCCTTTACCCCATAGCCTGTTTCTAGTTTTCAAGACAGGTGACCACTTAAAGCAGACTGAAAGTAAAGCAGAATGCGCCTTAAGACACATTCTGCTTTACTTTCAGCCTGCTTTAAGCTAACATCTGCTAGAATACAGAAAAAGTTTCTAATGATACACATTAATGTCTATATAAATTGGAACTATTTTGTGTAGGAATATAATAAAGGATTAAAAAGGCGTATATATGGGGTAATGGGTTAAACCCCTTTTGTATAGAACAGTAAAACCTTGCTATTACAACCACTAAAAGAAGGCTCATTGATTGTATAATAGAGAATCGACAGCTTAAAGCAAGGTGACAGTAAAACAGAAAGCTCCTAAAGGAGCTTTCTTTCTCACTGTCACCTTGCTTTAAGCAGTCATCGTTCGTAAACACCCATATAATTAACCTAATTTAGTGGTCGTAATAGAGAGGTTTTACTGTAATAATAGCAGAACAGTAAACTGCCAGAACTAGACTTAACTATATTACTTTCTTTATTCTTAGGTTAGTGAACAGTGCTGATCACTATATTGTTATGTCAGCATTGTCAGGTGTGTTGCTGATATCAAATTACCCTAGTATTTGTCTATGGGTTTCAAGTTTATGGCATAGAATTTGAACGATAACGTAAGAAATTAACTGAATTTTTTCTGTGTTTAAGCGAAATAAATGGCAGAAAATGATGAGCAAATTCCATGATTCATAGTAAATTTGCAGATCATTTTCTGTTGTTAATTTACTTAAATGCAGAAAAAATTCATTTCATTTCTTGTATTAACATTGTATTTGCTGTAATTTCCAATATTAAATGAACACTTTATTAGTATGTTAAATCCATATTAGAGGTTGTTAACACAAATAATGTGTACTCTGAAAGTAACAGCGTGAGGGTTAGTGAGATTTTATTCCATATCATTGAATATGATTTGTTTATATTTTGTTGATTGCAAAGCAATATACCTTAATGTAATTTTTTGCCAACATGAGATTTTAGGATCGGTGGATGGCCATCGTCCAAGCTTCTCAGCCTCTTAACTGGCGCCAAACTGTTTACAATGGTCATCTGAAGTAGAACAAAAGTTTTCTATAACTCTTTCACCATTTATGACTATATAGGTTTTTTTTTTTAAATATGTTGCAAAATTACAAACAGTGCAGACCCTGATCTGAAGCCTCAATGGACACTTCTTATTTTCAATTTAGTCTAGTCCATTATTGACTTTTTAGGGTTGATTTTTACAATATATGACAAACAGTGTAGACCCTGATCAGAGGGCTCCATAAGGAGCCCTCTGATCAGGGTCTATACTGTTTGCATAGGACACGTATATTCTTCACAGGTACACTGTTTGCAAATGACGCATATATGCGTCACTAGGGTTCAAAGAGTTAAGGAGCCCTCTGATCTGGGTCTACATAGTTTGCATAGAACAAATGTGCTCTTGACAGGTACACTGTTTGCAAATGGCAAGTACTTGTCACTAGGGTTCAATGGGTTAAAGAAAGACTAATAAGTGTTTTGCTCCAGGCAGTGAGTGGGTCTTGATTTATTGACTTTTCATGTATGTATGTATAGCTACATGTATAAGCTTCAGTGACAAGGAACGCTCACGCTTCTCAACATAGTTGTTGAATTATGAAATAGTACTCATTTTCTAAAAGCATTTTGTCAAATATTTATAACTCCCCTGATAGATATGGCGATATGATTGCAAGACTACAAACAATGTCAATTCACAAGACTTAAACAGAAGTTGAAGACTACTCAAATATAAGCTCATTAATGGTCTTAAAGACAGGTGGAAGCTTAAAGCAGGATGGAAATAAAGCAGAAAGCTCTTAAAGGAGCTTTCTGCTTTATTTCCATCCTGTTTTAAGCATCAACCTACCTTAATCACCAAAATATATTTCTATTTTGTGGTCATAGTAGACAGCCATCATTGTACCAATATTCCTAATGGTATTGGTCTACATTTATTCTGCCAAAAAATAGTTCGCTTTAACATTGATGTCAGCTAATCAATAACATAATATTTCTTTCTTTTAAACTACATTGTATAGGAAACTGAACATAAGTGTTCATCAGTCTGTACCCTGATCAGATGCTGGGTAATTGGGCATTGGATCTGGATCCAAACTGTTTGCAAGTGTAAGGCATGTCATACTCAGCAAGCTAAAGGTTTAAACCCTTTGAATTCTAGTCACAACTTCCCTGATATTTGCAAACAGTTGGGATTCAGATTAGATGCAGCTTTATTGGATCCAAACTGTAGTTTTCTTCAATTTGATATGCAAAAATCTAATTTTGTTCAATTTGCATACAATTTTTAAAGCAGAAGGAATTAGGGCATCATAAATGATTTACAGTACAAACAGCTAAAAATACTCATATTACTTCCATTGTTGTTATGATACTCATGATAACTTGTCCTCCCATTGCATCAGAGCCATCATCTGATGTTATTATCTTTTACTTCTTAACCCATTACCCCATAACCTGTTTCTAGTTTTGAAAACAGATGAGTACTTAAAGCAGGTTGAACTTGAAAGTAAAGCAGAATGCGCCTTAGGGCGGATTCTGCTTTACTCTGCTTTTAGCTATCATCTGATAGAATATAGAAAATATTTCATTTGCTACATATTCCTGACTGTATAAATTGTAAGTTTTTCCTTCAGTGGAGGAATAAATTAAAGTAGTCAAAAGGTGTATTTAGGGGGTAATGGGTTAAGACCCCTTGCCTTAGGATGCCATTTCTCGCTAATGGTGTTTTTGGCAGGGTTAAGCTTAAAAATAGAATAAAAGTCTAAAAAAGCTCTTAACTCTTTACCCCATAGCCAGTTTCTAGTATTGAAAATAGGTGACCACTTAAAGCAGGTTGAAAGTAAAGCAGAATGCACCTTAAGGTGCATTCTGCTTTACTTTCAGTCTACTTTAAGCTACATGTATTATCTGCTAGGATATCGAAAATATTTATTTTGGTACATGTTCATGACTTATAAAAAGGAATATTTTCTATAGTGGAGGAATAATTTAATTTATGGGGTAATGGGATAAGCACTCATCAGAATATTGTTTTTGGACTTGTAGCTTTGGAGGGAAAGTGTGAACCATATTGTATTGACTCTAATTTTTGTAGAAAATTTGACACAATTCACATGTCCTAAATGTGTTTAATCAAGTAGGGGTAAAACTGTACACTGGTAAGTTTTATACATAGATATAATATGGCAGACATAGATCAAAATGTACAGTAAAACCCCTCAATTACAATACATAGATATAATATCGCAGTGTACCGTCAAGCTGGTATAGATCAAAATACAAAGTCAAACTTGAAGTTGTGCTAGAAAGTTCAGTTTGTTGAAGAACATTCCAGTTTTAAAAGTGCAATATAAATGTTGATTATTTTAATCTTTTTTTTGATAAAACAAAATATTAACTAGACCTTAATTAGTATGAAACAGCAAATTTGTAATTCTGTTTTCTTCTTTATAGAGAGTCGTTAAAGTTATACTCATTGTCAAATATTGTACGATTGTGTTATTTTGTGAAAGTATTTTGGTCCATTCTTATAAACTATTTGAGTTGAGTCTAGGCTCAAATCTGACCAATCAAATGCTTGAGAATAATATCAGACTCAACTCAAATGCTTTATAAGTACAGGGCCAGGACTGCTATAGTATTGCTGGCACTTTTGCTTGCAAATCTTGCCAAAATTAGCCATGTCACAGAAAGAAGGGCTCTTGGGTACAGAGGAAAAAGGTCTCTTGGGGACAGTAGTCTATAGACATGGACTGACTGTGTCATTTATAGATGTCTTTACTAATTGGTCATAGAACTTTTATAAGTTTACCAAAATCCTTTCAAATTATGTCCTGTGTTCTGACAAGTTTATGCTTAAGGCACAATAAAAGTAAATCAAAAAGTTCCTAAATACTTTCTGTATCTTAACAAATGGTAGCTTAAAGCAAGATGAAAGTAAAGCAGAATGTGCCTTAAGGCACATTCTGCTTTACTTCCATCCTGCTTCAAGAGGTCACCTCTCTTCAAAACTAGAAACAGGCTATGGGGTAGAGGGTTAAAAATCAGTATCATATTCTGTGTTTTCTTTATAACAGCGCTCAGTGTAGACCCTATTCAGATACAGACAGGTACATACACTGGTTACATTGCTCTGAGACACCTTCTTCTTGTGACGTGACTCAGTAGCTCCCAAGTTAAGATTTTTGAAGTGAATCTCATGAGACATTATGTCTATATTTTGCCAAAATGCATTTATTTCCCATACCTGTATTCTAGAAAAAGTTGTATATTTTGTCCTTGTCTGTATTCTTAAATAAAAGTACTTAGCCCTTACTATGCTGGAAATTAGTATATTATACTTCATTTGCAAACAGTGTAGACCCTAATCAGAGCGCTCCTAAGGGAGCCCTCTGATCAGGGTCTACACTGTTTGTCATAATTTTAAATATGTTTAAACAAAACACTCCAGAGTCAATGGAAAATGGAAGAGTCCATTTGGAAAGCCAGCAGTGTAAGGGTTAATTTAAAAATGAATGTACATGTATTTGTAGTTTTTATGCCCCGTGACTGATCATCGGCAGGGATACTGTTTTACTCCTGTCTGTCTGTTCGTTCGTCCATCCACATACAATACATACTTTGTTCGGCTAACTCCTACGGTTTTCAACCTACAACTATATAAATTGGCTGAGTGTTTGCACATATACCATAGATGTGCATGTTAACAGGATTTTGATCTGCTATGATTTTTCACAAAATTACAGTCAGTTGAACTTAAGTCAAATTTTTGCCGACTGTATTTGTCTTACTGACAAAGCCATCCCCCAGACTAGAAGAAGAGAAACCATTTCAATATTTAACCCTTACCCCACAGCTTGTTTCCATTTTGAAAGAAAGGTGACAATTAAAGCAGGTTAAACGTACAGCAGAATGCTTTCAGGCTGCTTTAAGCTGCCTTCTGCTCAAATATGAAAGCTTATTTCTTATAGTACATATTCATGACTGATTAAATTGAACCTATTTCCCTCACTGGAGAAATAGATTGTATGCATTAAAAGGCGCTTCTATGGGGGAAAGAGTTAATATAGGTAGAAAGAAAATTGTTGTCAAATTTGTTGTATATCTAACCAGTGAATCCTAGTGATGAGCATACACATCCTTTACAAACAGTGTACCTGGGAAATGTACACTTGTTCTATGCAGTATAGACCTAGAATCAGACAACTCTTGCAGGAGCCATCTGATTAAGGTATGCACTATTCATCATTATACAATAGAACCATTCTATTACGACCAATAAAAAGGAAGACTAATTTATTGTATGAAAGACAGTTGACAGCTTAAATCAAGATGAAGGTAAAACATAAAGCTGTTTTACTTTCAACTTGCTTTAAATAGTCATTTGCCTTAAATATCTTATAATTAACACTATCTAGTGGTCATAACGGGATTTACGTATATTGTTAAAATGACCTTAAAAAGTAAAATAATTAGTATAGAGTATTGGACATAGGAATAGTCCATTTAAAGTTTCAGGGTGAATGAGTTTAGCAACCATTAATCGAATAAACTTCTTAAAGACAGTTTCCTTTAGGACTTTTCTTGATTACTTTTGCACTGCATTAAAATTGCAACTTCCCTAAACATGACATGTGTACGTTTTTAGCTGGCTTGCGGAAGGTCGGTGGTTCTACCCAGTTGCCAATTTGTGCCTGAAACAGTGCATAAAGGACTTCTGGGGTCTTCCTCCACCTGTAATTAACTGGACGTCGCGATATGACTGAAATACTGTTGAAAGCGACGTAAAACCAAAACAAATCAAATCAAATTAGCTGCCTTGCACAAGAGCAATTGTGAGTGCCCTGTGTCCGTCCTCGTTTTGACTGATGTCGATGAGCTCACCAGAGCACAAAGTGCTAAAAGTGAGCTTTTGTGACACCCATTTGCCTTCGTTCTGACTGACTGTCAACAATTGCAAATGACTACTTGCATAAGTGTAACCAAACTTGGCCCGATACTTGTTGGATTGAGCTTCAAAAGTTGTTAAAAAGAAAGTGTGTGAGGCCAATGGTCTTGTTGCCATGGCGGCTGTGCACACAATCTAGAAAAATCCTCTTCTCTGAAACTACTGGTTTGATATCAATTTGTTTTCGTAAAAACATGGCCACCAGAGGGCAAGGTCTTTTTCCATATTCAGTAATATCGTTTTAAAATTTAAGAACCTTCTTAAAATTGTATTTTTTGGCTATGTCTTTATTAGATTTTGTTTTAGTGTCATATAATGAAATCTAGGAAGCTCATCAGGAGGGTTCATTGCATTTTCCCGATATAATTGGGTTACCCATTGACCCCTAGTAAAGAGTGTAGGCATCCTTTACAAACATTGTACATATGAGTAGTAGACATGTCATGTGTAGACTAAGACCAGGGTCTACACTTTTGTACAATTAAATTTTATGGTTTAAAGCAACCTAAGCTGTCAAAAATCAACTAGCTTTATATAGAAACTGGAGAAGCAGTTTACGTTTTAGGAAGGAATTCGTTAAGGTAGCCGCCAATATTAAATACCAACGCAACACCGTCTGAATGGCCTGGTTAGCAATGGATTTAATGTACCCTTTTTAACTCTTTGCATGCTGTGTTGCTATTGTGATCAGCTATTGTTCTGAAAAAAGAAATTTTCTAAATTTCTTTTCAAAACAGGGTCAGGGTGTCAAACAGTTTGGATCCTGGTGAGACGCGGCGTCTCATCTGGACCCAAACTGTTTGCAAAGGTTATTACTGTGGGGTATATCAACCGCTTACATGGTATTATTCAAGGGTTAAACCTTAGCAGACGACTTTAATTCCGTTGTCTTTTATCAAAGATTGTCGTCTGCACTCATTCCCAAATCTAGTTTCTAAAGTTTACAATACACCATATTATCAGTACGTGAAACAGCATGCATCTAGATGAGAAGGCGAGTTAATCGGCGTCTCATCTAGATCCAAACTGCCTTTAAATGCGTGACTAAATTCTCCAGCTGTATGCTAAACAATAATGAATATTTCATCGCCTGTTTCGCATTTTCCATATTCCGATACACATGACTTGGCCTGCAGAGCTATAACTTTTAAAATCCTGTCACATATACTTTCAAACGTCAGCGAAAATTTTCAATAATATATGCAGGCACCACGAAAGCTTGTTCCAGGGAGGTATGAATAATTCACGGTCAAAATCCACCCGGCGTGACGAAATCCATGGAGACGGCTCCAATTTCCCGGACATTGTTGAACGCAGTCTGCGATAGGAACTTGTTCTAGGCGCCAGTCTTGTCTACAATTGGCGAAAGGGCGATTTGATTCAAGAAAAATGAAGCCATTTCACCTGTACATTGTCCCGGTCCTGGAACTTGTCATAAGAGGTAAGAGAAATATTTTCAGTGAATCTCGCAACAGGGCTGCCATTTCTCTGGATTTTTCCGAAATCTTCTGATTTTTATCCTATCAGATTGTAGCTTAAAGGGACTCGCAACCGGATGGTGCACTTGTCAAAATAAAATAAAATACTCAAATGAAAGCAAATTTGTGGCATTATTTGGCTTCTGACATTAAAAAAATATGATCAGTCCAAAAAAAGTCTCAAGAATCGTCACCGAATCTTAGATTTTTAGATATTTTCCATCGTTTTTCTATACCGACTAGTAGACGGTATAGTTGTTGTTGTTGCTTCTCTACACGGGCTCAGACATAAACACGCGCCGAATTACGAAGTTGTATGCACTTTCGATGGCTACACATTGAAATACGTTAAATCGATCCGAGATAAACGGATAGTTTCCGTGGTCCATTGGTCTAAGCGGTTTCCCCTATTTTGCCTTCTGTCCGCCAATGCAGGGCCCCGGGTTCGAATCCCACCAGAGACCAATATTTTTTTTTATTGAAATACATTTTTTTTAACAGAATTTCTTATCCTAAACTAATTCTTTACCATTTATATAAGCGTTTGACACATATTTACAAATTACTATTTTTAATGCCCCATCTGGTTGCGAGTCGCTTTAAAGCAGATTGAAAGTAAAGCAGAATGCGCCTTAAGGCGCATTCTGCTTTACTTTCAACCTGCTTTAAGTAATCGCTTGAAAAATAGAAAAATTTGGAAATCTTAGGATTTTTCAAAATCAACTTATGGCAGCTCTGTTGCAAAATGGTGTCTACGAACACAACAATGTTTTAATTCGGTGTGAAGGCTAATATTTAGTGGACCTCTTTGCTTCAGTGTCCTCTTGTTTGACCGTTACGACAAACAGTCAACCTGTGAAGAGTATACTTGTCCTACGTAAAACGTGAAGACCTATAGACCAGAGAGCTCCAACAGGAGTCCTCCGATCAGCTACTGAACTGTTTGTCTTAAAAGACAATCATGGACTTTACTTAATTGAAGTTTCAGGAGGGAGGGAGTTATTACTAATTTAACTGATATAAATAAAACGACAACCCTGCAAAAACATAACATAAACTTGCGTCAACCGGCCACTCTGATGGATATAAAGTAGCAAGAAACAGCTTCACGATGGGCAAAATTCAAACATCAACTTGCAAGCGGATTGAGCCTATACTATTGGAATTTTCTGTAGACCCAGATTATAGGGCCTCTTATGTTATTGAAACCTGTGGCCTAACCCGGTTTCCTTATACATTCTGAGGAAAATTAAATAAGTTTAAACTAGAAACAGGGTTTTTCCATAGCAGACGCCGAGTAGCGAAGCGTCTGATCTTGGTCCAAAACATTTGAAACTTTCGACTCTCAACAGACATTATCATTATTTCAATTGTCTCTTATTCCTATAACCTTCGTTAGAAATTTGATGAATAACGTTTTCCCCACAATGTCCTATTGTCAACTACATGTATCGATTGCCAATGACACGGCGATATGTTAACTCACTATCTCCTGAAACTTCCAATGGACAATTCCAGATTACAATAAAGGCTGGTTCAATTTCGACTACATGTATTTAGGGTTGGTTTTTTTTTATAATATATTGCACAATGACAAATAGTGAAGTCCTGATTAGAGGGCTCCTGCAGGAGCCCTCTAATCAGGGACTTCACTGCTTGCATTAGACAAGTGTACTCTTCACGTGTACACTTTTGGTAAAGGACGCATATATGCGTCACTAGGACTCAATGAGTTAAACCATTTCCTTACCAAACTGTCTGCTTATGAACTGAAGTCTGTTGGTATGGGTGTCAAACAGTTTAGATCCTGCATGTTCAGACCCCGAGTAATCAAGATCCAATTGGTTTTTTTTCAAATGCAAGTGCAGAAAGGTTTGTCAAAGATGCCGACTAATTCCTTCACTGTCTTGACGTCATAAATTTTAAACAATTGTCGTCTGCTTTAATTTCTCAAATTTAAATTTTAGGAAATATTGAAATGAGTGTCAAACAGTTCGGACCCTGATCAGATGCAGCGTAACGCAGCGTAACGCAGCGTCTGATCAGGACTCATGTATATTCAGCCATTGTACTCGGGGTGAGGCATGCGGTGAATGTTTAAACATGTTGGCAAATGCGCTTTGTAGACGATAGAATAGAGAATGATTGAAATGTATCATTGTCCACTGACTTATGACGAATGCAGAACTCAATATTGAAAGAGAACAGTGCCTTTAGAAATACTGCATTAATTTAGTTACAGTCGAGTGTCACTAAACAATCATTTAACTCATTGAGTCCTATTGACGCATATATGCGTCCTTTACCAAACGTGTACCTGTGAAGAGTACACTTGTCCTATGCAAACAGTGAAGTCCCTGATCAGAGGGCTTCTACAGGAGCCCTCTGATCAGGGACTTCACTGCTTGTCATTTTTCAATTTATTACAAAAACAACCCTAAATAGTCTAAAATGGACCAGCCTTTATTGCAAACTGGAATTGTCCATTGGAAGTTTCAGGGGATAATGATTTAAACAAGCAATGTGTTCGTTGTTAAACGCAATTTACTGCTTATAGCCAATTTTGACCGTACAAATGAAAAAAAAACTACATTCTGCTTTCATTCACCCCTGAAAGTTTTAATGGACAATTCAAATACATGTATCCAATTAAGTATACTTCTTTTCTGACTACTTAGGTTTCATTGCAAAAGTACAAACAGTACAAACGCTGATCAGAGAGCTCATACAGGAACCCTCTGATCAGGGTCTACACTGTTTGCATAAAACGAATTTACTCTTCATTGCTACACTGTTTGTTAATGACGAGTATACTGGTGGCTATAGGGTTGAATCACTTGGATGTGTAACAATGCTTCCTCTCTACAACAACACCCAATTGGAGACAAAGACAGTATGTGTTGTCCGGAGGAAGTTGTTATAGAGAGTGAAAATGAAAACCCTTGAAGTACATTTGCAAACAGTTTAAACCTAGATCAGACGTCGGTGACGTGAAATGGTCATATGGCGCCGAAAATTGTAGAAATTTCTCTAAATAGTGAAAAATGGACAAGACTTAATCCGTATCCTGCTAAACGCGACTTGGCTGATACAGGGGTCCAGATAAGGGGGGTATTTCAAAAACTAAAATCTTTATTTCTGCTTTAAATCCTATGGTGTCACTACTCATTAGAATCGTCTTGAAGAGACGATTCTAATGAGTAGTAACATCATAGGATTTGATGCAAAATAAGTGAGACAATGATGGATTTGTGCAGTTTACTCCCTCTTATCTGGAGCTCTGCTGATATATTAAATTTGCAAACATCTTAGATGATCCAAGCTGTTTGTCCTTCATATTCATATTTTTTCAGTTTAAAAAGAATATAAAATGAGATACATGTACTACTTTTTTTTCTTAGACAATATATTTTAAGCAGACGACAATTCAGCATGATAAGGGTTAATTGGAAACTGAAGCTGTAGTAAGTCATTGAAAACACAGAATACAATCGTCAGCCATTGTATTAGGACAATGGTCACCTGATAAAGGTTTCTATTGCTATTTGACGATATGACGACAGACAAACAGTGTAGACCTCATGAATGGGTCTGTGTTAAGTACATACATATATTGTATTTCGTTTTTGGTTTCGTTTGTAGCTGTGTTCGGTGGGGCTCCAAACGTCGACATAACGGTCTCTCTGTTGTCTGACAAAATATTCCTCAACGAAAAGAATATGGTCAACAATACCATTCAGTTTCCCGACAAGATGTACAAGTCGGTCAAGGTCACTCTGTATCCGACGCTTGATGTACCGGATATGGTCATCACCAAGGTGACCAAGGTCACAGTCGGAGCAAACCTGTTGATGACCGGAAGTAAAACACCGGTGATGGATTGGGGGATCAAGAAGTTTCAAGTACCGGTAAGATAATTATACTAAAGTGGAGAAGACGTTGTTCTTTCTCGTTTAACCCTTTCACTGCCAAATTGTTCGCTAGATTTTTACCCCTTCACCGTTTCATTGTCGTCTGCTTCAATGTTGTTGTCTGCAATGTCGTTTTAAAGTTAAAAAATAAGGCATTATGACTGAAGAAATTTCAAAACGAGTGTCAAACAGTTTGGATCCTGTTCAGACGCCGGGTTACGCGGCGTCTGATTAGGATCCAAACTGTTTGCGAACGCGCTTTTCAGCGTCACTGAGAGCGAAAGGGTTAAACTAAACGAAACATAAACGCATTGCAATAAAATGTAGAAAATTACAACAAGCAAATATTGAAAACGGGCAAGCAATTGCTTGGTCCGGCGTCTGATCTGGCTAAAAACTACATGTATTTGCAATGGAAATAATTGTTTTAACAGAAAAACGGGACAGAAAAGCGGTCTCTCCAATGTATGTCCTACGGGAAACTGATTAAAAAAATCAGGACTGCCATAAGTTGATCTTGAAAAATCCTAAAATTTCCAAAGTTTCTATTTTCAAGCACGATTACTTAAAGCAGGTTGAAAGTAAAGCAGAATGTGGATTCTGCTTTAATGTTTGCCTACTTTAAGCTACTTTAGTCTTGAAAAAATACTTGGCAGATTGGCCTTGGAGAGTGCAAACAATATAGATCAAGATCAACCGCAATGTTGGAAACACATGCGTGCATGATCAGGGTTTAAAGCATTTTCACGCCTAAGAGCTATGGGGAAAAGCCCATGAAAAAACTGCTGGCGCTTACACATCCATCGAAAACTCAAACTATTATTACATGCTAATTATCAAATTGCCTTTGCTCGGAAATAGTTCTTTTATTCTGAACTTCTAATTTTATATGTTCAATTGTAACGTGCACACCGATAGACCCAGCGACAACAAACTCCTTCGATGCAAAGCTTAAGCTCACATTAAGAGATGTTTGTTCACCCACTTCCCAATTTACAACGATTTGGGAAGCCTCATTTGCATATACCAACGTACCATGTACGTTACATAACTCTCCCCTCCGAGGAGTCTCGTCCCGAGACTTGGACATTGGGAGAACCGTGGGCAAGGCAACCCCGGTCCGGCAGTTGTTTTTATCCCACGGCTGCCACAAAATGTAACGTATTATCCATAAGGTTTGACCTGTCAGTCATCACTTTCCGTCAACTTTCGTTGGTACCATCGGGAGTTTCCGTATACTTTAGTTATAGATCAATGAAAACTTCAGGTAGTATACTTCTGTCGATGATCTAACGCCACTGTCGCATTAGCTTAGTGGATAGTGTCAGTGACTCGTAGTGCTAGTGTCGTTGGTTCGATTCTATGCACTGTTTTGCAAACGTCGGCTTCAGGTATTTTGGTTTCGATAATAACATATTTTACTAAAATAAAACAGTAAACGTTTGGGTAAAGAAAAATTGGCTGCTTAACGAAATACAGAAGTAACAAAGAGTGCTTTTTGCCAGAGATTGCTTTGCAAAAAGTAATGTTGCTTTTTACAGTGGAGAAAACGTTTTTCTTTTCCAATAAATGCGTTTACGCTAAAACTATTATTTCCATAACAAACAGTTTGGAGCCATATCAGACGTCTGGTAATCCGGCGTCTGATCAGGCTCCAAACTGTTTGCCACTCAGATCAACATGAATAGCAAAAAATGTGGTAAATCTGTCCTGCTCTATGATTTATTGCTAAATGCGTTTGCGTTTCGTTTGCGTTTAAACGGGAGAGAAAACATTTTTTCTCCACTGTATACGTACTTTTCTATCCAAGTTTCCTTAGGCAAGTTCACTGTACTTTATTTTATACAATTGCATGAATATTATGGTTTTTATGTGTCTACCCTAAAAAAGTTTAAAAAAAGACACATTAAGAAATATTACAAAATAAACTCTATCGGGTATCGAACCCATAACCTTTACGTTGGTAGCGCAAACCTTATCGACAATACAAACCGAGTAACCACATCAACAACAAACCCCGTCGATGTAAAGCTTCAGCTCACAGCAAGAGATGTTTATTCCGCTATATCTATATTCACTCACCTCCCAACATACTATGATTTCGGAAGCCTCCTTTGCATATACCAACGTACCACGTACGTTACATAAAAACTTGTTGTCAGTACTTTAAAATGCTCAAAATTGTATGTAACAAGTGAAGACAATATCATTAAGTTAACCAGTTTATACCCACTGTCCTATATAAAGGACAAATGTAAACAATGTAGACTGCGATCAGAAGCATGTACTGCTTTTTGCTGATAGGAATTTCAAAATCAAACAGAAGGAAAATGAAAATTAGACCAGGCAACCCTTAGATAAAAAATAGACTAATCCAAGATACAGCATGGAAAAATCCGCTCGGCGTCATTGGGTTAATATGGTATGGTTAAGATATGTCAATTTATTTCAGGGAAGAGCCCTGTCGTGCGAATTCGACTTTGGCAACATCATCAAACTCGGAAAAGCGAGAGTTCCAGAGGATGAAACAATCATGATTGAGTACGAAGCCATGGTACCGGAAGATCGATTTGAAGGCTTTGACTCCGGCCACAACCATCAGCTGGGAGCCAGCGTAGAAGTTGAGGACAAGAACTACGTCATCGGGTTCAAGAACGCCCTGTTTACCTACAGGAGCCTTCCGGTATATACGTGTAGTGCCGTGCCGTCTTTTGATTTGTTTTTTGAGATGATTGGACTCTGGCCCACGCATTTATAACACCTGCCTGCATTCATGCATCTGTACATACACATCACAAGTACGTCAATTTCCGGCGTTAAACTATTTAATTTATGGTAGATATTGTTGGATTGAATGATGAAAACATTATCCGTGTGTCAAACAGTTCGGATCCTTTTAGCCAACTAATTGCCAGTACAAGTACCTATAGCTCTAGATCCTTGTGCAGTCAGTAATATATTACACAGTACACACCCCTTTTTCCAATTCAAACGCAACGATTAACAAACGCAATGCACAGTCTACTGCATGTAGATAAAGTCATTAGTTTTAGATCTATATATATCAATAAAATTGTTGAATGAGATCTACTCTTTTCTAATAGATCTAGTTCGACTTCTAAAGGCCGCCAACAAAGATATATTTTGTCCAAATACACGTCACATTTTTATTTCATGCATTCAGCCATAAAATAAAGATACGCATGTCCAAATACACGTCACATTTTCGTTTATGTATTCAGCCATAAAATAAAAGATAAACATGTCCAAATAAACGACGTCACATTTTTGTATCACGCTTTCAGCCATAAAATAAAAGATAAGCATGTCCAAATACACGACACATTTTGTTTATCTATTCAGCCATATAATAAAAGATAAACATGTCCAAATACACGTCACATTTTCATTTCATGCATTCAGCCATAAAATAAAAGATAAGCATGTCTAAATACACGACACATTTTGTTTATCTATTCGGCCATATAATAAAAGATACGCATGTCCAAATACACGACACATTTTGTTTATCTATTCAGCCATATAATAAAAGATACACATGCCCAAATACACGACTTCACATTTTTGTATCAGGCTTTCAGCCATAAAATCATCTTAATTCCCTTTTTGGAATATTTAATCTTTATTGTTTTGTTCAATGGTGGTGATTCATTTCAATGTTAATGTCAAACAGATTGGAACCTGATCCAACGCCAAGTTACTGGTTCCGAACTTTTTGCAATGATCATTTAGTATTTGCAGTACAGATGTTTCTGGTGTTTACCCGTTGTCTGATATCATTTTCAGCTGCTGTTCAAAGCTCATGTGACCAAGGGGAGAGCAGACAAGACAACGGTGGCCGAAATGGTCCAGCTGGCCATACAGAAGAAAGAAGACTCCAGAAAAAATGTGTTTGCCTACTAAAGACTTTCAATTAACATTGTAGCGTGTGATGGCTACAGTGGGGGAAACATTATTCTTTTTCCTTTTAACCCTTTTCCGCCCCGTGAATTCTCTCATGTATTTATATTGGATTAGTCTATTTTTGATCTAAGGGGTGCTTGATCTAATTTTTCATTTTCATTTTGTTTTATAGATATATTGAAAGTCCTATCAGCAAACAGTGTAGACTCTGATCAGACGCCTTAATGTGCGGCGTCTGATCAGTTTGTTTGTTAACGCCCGTTTCTGCCATCTAAGAGCTAATTGGACGCCACAGAGAGAGGGGATCGGATACAGAAAGTCCGGGTGCGATGCCCTACACTCATTATCGACAGAGTTTAGATACAAAGTGTAAAACACTGATACAGCGGACCTCAGATTTTATAAAGTCTCATCCGCCCGTGCGTCTGCTCAGAGTCTACATTATTTGCCGATGTCCCATATATTGGATCGTAGGCCCAATGGGTTAATCGAGATTAAGTGCAACGAAAGTAAAGATTGAAAATGGTTTACATCATGTATAGCTTTTAAGAAAGAAACCTTGGTTTTTAACTCATTCAAACCTAGCGACGACTATACTCATCATCAAGTTTTAAAAAAATATATAGAAAAGTGAAGAGTACACTTGTACTTGTCCTGACTGTGCAAACAGTGTATACCCAGACCAGGTGGCTCCTTTTTGGTCTGCACTGTTTGTCACTTTGCAATAAATTCTTTAAATCGGCCCAAAATATTTCAAAATGGACTAGGCTAAATTGGAAACTGGGAATGTCTATTTGAAGTATCGGGGTGAATGGGTTAATTGGCTAATTGTTTGCAACGGATACTCGTTTTTGAACTAGGGGTTATTTTGGTTTTCCCCCATGAACATGTTACATCGAAATTGGATTTTTTAATGCGTCTTCTTTGTTCTCTTATATTGTCACGATGTTGCTTGCTTTGACAGTGTTGCTGTTTTGTTATGCCCCGGCATCTACAGATGCAGAGACATTTTGTGTTTGTCCTGTTCTTCCGTTCGTGTGTCCGTAACAAGATTAACTAGATTTAACCGTTTCGATCAGCACCAACACGCTTACTCACATACAGCATGTAATTGGATATTTATACAGTTGTGGCCTTGGACTTTTCCCAATCCACCATCATCACCCAACCTTGATTTTGACCTTGACCTAATTTGAACTTAGAATATGGTAAATGGATTTATTCTTGGTTAACTAGATTTTACCGTTTCATGTAGCCCCAACACAATTGGCTTTGATACTTATGCAGTTGTTGCTTTGGACCACTATCAATCCATCCATGTTACCCAACCTTGACTTGACTTTGACTTGACCTTGACCTCATTTGGGCTTAGAATAGTTTAAATGGTATATGTCTTGGTTAACAAAATGTAACCGTTTCGTCCAGCATCAACACTACTTACAGCAATGCTTTGATAGCTTTTTACCATTGCCAATTCACACATATTACCCAACCTCAACTTCACCTGGAGCTTGAACTTATTTAGACTTAGATAAGATTAAGAATTTACATGGTATTGTGAAGGATGCCACCAGGGGCATATACGTAGTGTTTGTTTCAAATTTAGCTGCATGTATTTATGTGTTTTTTTAACTTTAAATGCCAGCTAAATGCTAACAGAAAACAGCATTGAATCTTCACCAGAGAGCTCTCTATTCTATATTTAAACTTTATCAAAAATCTTTAATGTTTATTCAAGTATATTTAAATAAACCGGATTGTTTTCAATATTAGCATGATATCAATAGAACTATAAAAAGTTAACAGAAAATTTAGACTATTTACATTGTTGAAATTTTGATTGAAAATGATTGTTGTGGTGTTTCGTACCTGTTATATTTAATTGTTAAGATGTTGACTGAGATGCTGTTATGTTTTGTCTTGTCTATGCGTATGGTCTTTATGCGACTACAAGTTTTATTTTGAAGTAATCATTAGTAGCGAAAGCGTTATATAGCAAACATGGCTCCAGATTAGAGTGAATAAACTGAACATTTCCAAAATGTTCTCCCTTATGTCTCCTCTAAACCCTGGAGACGATTCTAATGAGTGGTTACAATATAGGGTTTGGTGGAGAAATAAGAAACTTGGTATTTGAAAAATCCGCCATATCTGAAGCTCTGTCAAATATAACTTCTGTTGTTTTCAGATTGTTTTGGTTTACAACGATTTGGTAAAATTTGACATAAAGTCTTAAAAACGACTAGGATGTTTTCAAGCTACCATCTACTACGATATAGAAAATATTTCTGATGATTCATATGCATGGCAGTGCAAGGATTACTGTTTTCATCAGTTGAGGAATAACTTAAATGCGTAAAAGCGTATTTATTGGGTAATTGGATAATTATAACAATCTGCAATTTCTTTGAGGAAATTTCCCCAAAAGCGTACATTAGTTAGTATTTTATGTAATTCGGTTTTAAAGTGGTTCCAAACTGGTTACAGTGGAGAATGTGTTATTCTTTCCCAATAAACGCGTTTACGCTAAAACTATTATTTGCAGCGCAAACAGTTTGGAGCCAGATCAGACGCCGGGTAACCCGGCGTCTGATCAGGCTCCAACCTGTTTGCCACCAAGATAAACATGAAATATCAGAATTGTCCAAAAGTTGTTCTTTTCTACGTTTTAGTGCTTTGCTTTTGCGTACGTTTGCGTTTAAACGGGAAAGAATAACAGATGCTCCACTGTATCACACATCTCGTAGTGTTTGTTTTTAGGACAGTGTTGGAGGATGTGATTTGTTGTTGCAAAAATCAAAAAAAGTTTTCTAAAGTTTATTATGCAATTTAGGATATAGATTAACATGTACTTCGCCGACAGTGCCTTACATTTGTGCTTAACTTTAGAAAAAATTCTAATCTAAAACAAGCCGGCTCCTAATAAGGATCTAAAATTGGTTATGTACTTTTAAATTTACTTTGATTAATGAAGCAGACATTCAGTGACCATGCGTCTCTAAACAATTATACAGTGTATTAGATAGGATTTTCTATTATGGAACGCTTTTTAGCTCACCTGAGCAAAGCTCGGATGAGCATAAATTGTGACCTGTAATGTCCCCGGTCCGTCGTCATCAAATTTATTGTGTACAATCTAGAGCACCATAATTTTTATTCAATCATTCTCAAACTTGCTAAGATTCTCGCTTGAGTTTGATTATTATTGAAATCAGACCCACAGGTTAAGAGTAATCTTCAATTGGTGCGCTGAAAATGCCACATGTAACAGTGTTTACACTCTACAAGTTTTGAATGGATTTTGATTATACTTGCACACAATGTACATGTATATATGCGTACATGTATAAGTTCTTGAAGGAGTGCAATACTTGTCAAAATCGAACCATTGTGGCAAGAGTAATCTCCCCTTAATGTACTTTATATGAGTGGCTTTTGACTAAAAAAATGTAAAACTATATACATGTACATGTATGGCTATAACTTATCGAATGAGATCACATGAGAGAAATCTATGTACATGTAATTGGTCAAGAACCATCTGGCCTTGATGTGTTGACAATGTCATATTTAAGAGTTTAACACTAGAGCAACTACAGTTGTTTTGGTATGGATTTTGATTACACTAGCACACAATGAATAGAACTATATTATCCCATTACCCCATCACCTGTTTCTAGTTTTACAGAAAGATGATCACTTAAAGCAGGTGGAAAGTAAAGCAGAATGTGCCTTAAGGCACATTCTGCTTTACTTTCAGCCTACTTTAAGCTATTATCTGCTAGGATCTAGAAAATATTTTTATGATACCTAATCATGACTGTATGAAAAGGAACTATTTTGTTCAGTGGAGGAATAAATTATAGGCGTGAAAAGGCGTATTTATGGGGGATTGGGTTATAAGTTCTTGAAGGAGTACCATTAGTGTTGAAATCGGATTGTTGCATCAAGAGTTATCTGCTTTTGGAGAGAACTCACATAGGCTTTGCCTGTTGTACAATCCTTTTCTCTGAATAAAATATTTTTTAAATTAAACTAAGAGTTATCTGCCCTTGGTGTACTCGGGTATAGTAGAAAGGGTTTTATTTTAATAGTGTTAACACTTTAGTGCCTACACATTTGAATGGGCTTTTAAATAAGACTTTGTTAAACTATATATTGCTGTAAGTTCTCGAATGAGTTTGAATATGTTTGAAATCAGACTAATGAGTCAAAGAGTAGTCTGCCCTTGATGGCTAAAAATGTCATACATGTGGTTAACTGTATTTACACATTAGCAGCTACAGTTTGGAATTTATTTCGATTTAACTTTCACTCAATGTATAATATATATACAAGCCGTGTCATGACAAAACGTGCATTATTGCATTGCAAACAGTGTAGATCAAGGGCAGTCACCGCGTCATAGACGCGGTGGCTGCCCTTGATCTACACTGATTGCCACTCACATGCATATAAAGCAATGTATGTAGCTGTATTATAAACGGTATTTGGCAGTGTAGACCAAACTCAGATACAGAGCCGGGACTGACAACTGTGCTTGGTCTGTATACTGTTGCAGAGCAATAATGCATGTGTTGTCATGACACGTCTCATATATTTGGATAGAATCAGACTATTGTGTTCAGAGTTATCTTCCCTCGATGTACACAGCTACACTAGAATATATCATATTTCAATATTGTTCACACTCTAGATAGTGTCTAAAATATGAATGGATTTAGATTAAACTTGTTTTTGATTATGGGTTAAACTCAAACGTAAACAATTCAGGCTCAATAAAACAGGTGGGCGATAGCAGGACCTTCAATGCCCTCTTGTTTTTGTTTGCTTCATTTGCTTAAATAAAATATTCTTTACATATGGCGTTGTGTAGTCTCTCGTACCTGTCTTCACTTTGTCAGAAATAACCAACAGTGCATTTACAGTGTTCCCTCCCTACAACGACCCTCCCAACAACGACTCACTCCTAACAACGACCCTTGTCGCAGTTCCCTAAACAAGACAATTATTTCTAACGCTTTTACGGCTTCAATATCGTCTGCTTTAAATTGTCGTCTGCTGTTTTGTTCTTAAAGTTACATATTAGTGGATATTTAGATAAAATAAACATTATGACGAGTGACAAACAGCTTGAATCCAATTCAGACGCCGCGTAACGCGGCGTCTGATCTGGATTCAAGCTGTTTGCAAATGTAAGTCAAGTCTTAATTTTCCCTCCATATAACGACTCCCTCCGAACAACACACACACTCTGTGTCTCCCATTGGGTGTCGTTGTAGAGAGGGAGCGCTGTACTAGAAAGGCAGTAAAATGCTGTTCTTTTTTAAACTACATGTACAGTGGAGAAGACGTTCTTCTCTTCCATCTAAACGAAACGCAAACGCAATTGCAATACGAATTAGAAAGCGCCAACCTTTCAAATATTGGCGTTTATTTTACTTAGAGTGGCAAACAGTTTTGAGCCTGATCAGACGCCGGGTTACCCGGCGTCTGATCTGGCTCAAAACTGTTTGCAAAGGACATAATTGCCTAAGCATGAACGCGCTTACTTAGGAAAAGACGTCTTATTCACAGTAATAATGTCTGTACTCCCAAATACTGATGTCCGGTGCGCGAAGTATTTGAAGTTTATTAATAGATCAGATATTGCGCGGACCGGTGGCTGATCAGGATCAAAACTGTCAATACCTAAAACGTATGTGTTGTTCTTCAAAATAACGAGAGCACCACAGGTGGGTGCCAATGCTCGTCTGCTTTGTTATCCTAATAGATTAAAAAAGGAACAGTGAGCTATTCTTATTGCCTTTGTCTGTCTTGACTATTTGTCTGTCTGTATACTGTGGGGCTCTAAAGGACATTGACCTTTGTCTGACATCACCAAACTTGTACTGAGCTCAAGAACTACTTGAGTTGAGTACACATGCCAAATGTAAAGTCTCTATCACATGCATTTTTAAAGTTATGGCCACTGTTATATTAAGACAACCTATTTGACCTCTAAATAACCTTGACCTTTGTCTGCCATGACAGCCCTCCGACCAGTTTCTGCACTGTTTGTCTTTTTGAAATCATGTTTGTTATCTTTAGATAAACTCTAAAGATGTAAAATTAACTAGTCTGAATTGGAAACTGGAACTATCCGTTTGCAGGAAAAGAGTTAAAGAGTCTTGCAACCAAGTAGTAACTTGGCGAAAGGGAAAATCTATTAGAAACACGTCTAGGAAGCAAAATAGCACCGACTTTCTGAGGTACAGTGGAGAAAATGTTATTCTTTCCCAATAAACGCGTTTACGCTAAAACCATTATTTCTATTGCAAACAGTTTGGAGCCAGATCAGACGCCGAGTAACCCGGCGTCTGATCAGGCTCCAAAGTGTTTGTCACCAAGATAAACATGAATTATCAGAATTGTCCAGAAGTTGCATTGTTCTACGTTTTAGTGTTTTGCGATTCGTTTCGTTTAAACGGGAAAGAATAACGTATTCTCCACTGTATATGTTATCTCGATACTTCTAGGATGGTATACATACATGTACGTAACAGTAACTGCCATTATATAAGCCGTACCTTATTTAAAAAATTTACCTAATGTATTGACAATAACAATTTGGAGACTGGCAAGCACTGAGCATGTATTTATCCTACAACACACATATGGGCCATAACAAGAATCAAAACATGAACTTGAACGTTAATGTTTACGTCCCCTTATATAACGATGCAAAATGAAAACCAGACAGTATGATGTGACCTTTCATTCCTTCTTTAGCCTACTAGTATATAAAATGAGAGATATTTCCCACTCCACATAGGCACTTATCGCAAATTCCGCGATCCCAGATATGGGGAATAGGCAAAGTGTAGACACTGATCATAAGCCGCATAATGCGGTATCTGATCAGAGTGTACACTGTTTGCTGATAGGAATTTCAATATAAAATGAAAATGAAACTTTAGACCATGCACCCCTTAGATAAGGAATGCACTAAGCATGGAATAATCCACTGGGTGCGAATAGGTTTTAAACGACATATATATAGGATGCGATTTGCTACAGACGGGTGACTATAGACTAGCCAACATTCACGAATATTTGAAAAATCAAAGACCGACTGGATTGAAAGGACTGAGAAACAAAGGTTAACTCACTTTAAATAGAAGGATTCCGGCAATATTTAAATTGGAATTAAAAAGTAGTTACCTCCACAGATGGACTGGCAGTGGTAAGTGTCCCCAAGACAAACCGACGGACACCAAGATAGACAAAACGGAAAGCAAAGAGATACTCCCAATTAAATGCAAAACAACAAAGACGGACACTTCAAACCGATATGAACATTTATTGCAGGGCTTCCATTTCTCCGTTTTTTTCCGAAATCCTTGGATCTTTATCCTAGCAGATGGTAGCTTAAAGCAGGCTGAAAGTAAATCAGAATGCGTCTTAACTCTTTCCTCCCTGAAACTTTAAATGGACAATTCCAGTTCATTTCAGACTTTTGAGGGTTGTTTTTGTCAGTGTTTGGCATTATGACAAACAGTGAAGACCCTGATCAGAGGGCTCCTTTAGGAGCCCTCTGATCTTGGTCTTCCCTGTTTACACAGGACAACTGTACTTTTCACATGTACACTTTTTTAAAAAGGACGCCTATATGCGGGACTAGGGTTCAAAAGGTTAAGGCGCATTCTGCTTTACTTTCAACCTGCTTTAAGTAGTCGCGCTTGAAAAATAGAAAAAATTGAAATTTTAGGATTTTTCAAGATCAACTTATGGCAACCCTGTTATTGTTCAGTCTATCAAAAGTTATTAACTTCAAATAAGTGCATTCATATGTTGGCTATATTGAATGTTAATTAAAAACCAAAAGCGTACTTGCGGCTGGAGTGTTCTGAATTATTTAACGTCATGACGTCACGTTTGTTTCGACGACATTGATTATGACGCGTCATTCGTTGCATGGAAACAGTCCATACAGCCTTCATAACCAGCAGTTAGTACAACCAGCGTTCTTGAAGCATCATATCAGTCATGAATGATAAAGAAGTTCTAGATCTAGAAGCAATAACTCTGGACGAGGCTTTGATTGGGTAACTATGATCTAGATTTATTTTACGTTTCTATTTTCTAATGTTAATAGCAGTCATAAATTGGAAGTAGATACTCCCCCTTGAAAATTTTATTCCTAAATGACCTCTGGTGCGTTCTTGGGGCGTTTTGCGCATCTAAAACAGGTAAATAACTAAATACTAATAAAGATGTAAATTTTCGTATTAAAATAACAACCCCTGCTCCTACTATATGGACCTGTAGTAATTAGAAGTATTATTAAGCAGTAATAGCAGAAAGCGTAGTACATGTAGTAGTAAGTAGTAGTTAGTAACATAGACGTAGTTAGTGATAAGTAGTATAATGTGGTAATAGTAAGTAGTTAGTAGTACTAGTAGTTGAAACTGTAGTAGTAGCAGTAATAGTTAACAGAAGTAGAAATTAGTAATCATATGTATTAGAAGTAGTTAGTAGAAGTTGCAGTAGTAGTACAAATAGAAGTAGTATATAGTAGTGAGTAGTAGCAGTTGCAGTAGTAGTTGCAATAGTAGTAGGAGGAGGAGTAGAAGTAGTAGCAGCAGCAGCAGCAGTAGTAGTAGAATTGTAGCTAGTTGTAGTTAGTAGTAGTTTGTAGTAGTAGTAGTAGCAGTTAGTGGGTAGTAGTAGTAGTTAGTGGGTAGTAGTAGTAGTAATAGTTAGTATTTAGTAGAAGTAAGTAGCAGTTAGTAGTTGTTGTAGTTAGTAGTAGTAGTAATAGTTAGTAGTAGTTAGAAGTAGAAATAGTTAGTAGTTAGTAGAAGTTAGTAGTAGTAAGTAGTTAGTAGTAGTTAGTAGTAGTAGATCTAGTAGTGAGTAATAGTTAGTAGCAGTAGTAGTTAGTAGTAGTAAGAAGTTAGTAGTTAGTAGAAGTTAGTAGTAGTAAGTAGTTAGTAGTAGTAGTAGTGGGTAACAGTTAGTAGTAGTAGTAGTTAGTAGTTGTAAGAAGTTAGTAGTAGTAGGTAGTAGTAGTAAGTAGTTAGAAGTAGTTAGTAGCAGTAAGTAGTTAGTAGTAGTAGTATTATTATTAGTAGTTAATAGTAGTTAGTAGTAGCAGTAGTAGTAGTAGTAGTTAGTAGTAGTACGTAGTTAGTAGTAATAGTAGTAGTTAGTAATTAGTAGTTAGTAGTAGTAGAAATAGTAAGTAGTAGTAGTAGAAGTAGTCGTGGTAGTAGAACTAGTAAGTAGTAGTAGTAGTAGTAGTAGTAGTAGTAAGTAGTAGTTAGTAGTGGTTAGTAGTTAGTAGTAGTAAGTAGTTAGTAGTAGTTAGTAACTTAGTAGTAAATAGTAGTGATGGTATGAGTAGTAGTTGTTGAAGTATAAGTAAAGATAAGATAATATCAGTTATCATTTAATGCCACAGCACGGCTTAGTCGGGGCATATTGTTTTGGGCTTGTCTGTCTGTCTGTACACAACTTTAACCTTGGCCCTAACTTTGGAACGACATAGGATGGCAACCTTATATTTGGTATGTATACTCACCTCAAGAAGCTCTTGAGTTCAGTACAGCTTTGGTCATATCATGTCCGACAAAGGTTAAGGTTATTTACAGGTAAAATCGGGTGAATTTAAATTAGTGGTAGAGCGTCCGCTTAAAGTGCGGGAGGTTGTGTGTTCAATCCCCGGCCGGGTCAAACCAAAGACTTAAAATTGGTAATAATGGGTTCCCTCCTTGGCGCTCAGGTTTTCGGGTTTAGCATAACAACTGGTTTGTCGGTGTCAGGATAAAGTTACCGGTCGGGTACAGTCCCAATGGTGCACCTAAAAAGTGCCCCTGTTTGTAATACCCGAAAAGGGTGTGTAGCAGTATAGGAACGAATATTGTCCATAACTCTGTGATCATGTGATCATTTCTAAATTTAAAAAAAAATAGCCCTCAATATGACAAACGTTATTATGACGTCGACGTCATCATGCCGTCATCCATAAATCAATATGACGTCACGATGCTATGGTGATGATGCATTTGGAATAAGATGTTTCTTGATTTGCTAAACTGTTTGTATTACATAGTTTTAATCTTTTCAACGAACAAAAACAAAAATTGAAGGAGTACAATGTCTGCTGTATGATTTTATTTTACAGCTAAGTGAATGCATTGCATTGATAAAACACCTTGTGGGCATTTGTCGCTAACTGTTACACCGTTCTTGTTACCTTTAGACTAACAAGGCCATGTAATGATTGGGGTCGTTACAATTTAAATAAATGATTGTAGTAGTAGTAGTTAATTGTAGTATTATATGTTTTAGTAGTACTAGTAGTAGAAGTAGTCAGTATTTAAAGTAGTTGGTAGTAGTAAAAGTAGTAGATCTAGTAGAAGAAGTAGTAGTACAACTAGTAGTACGGCTAGTAGTAGTAGTAGTAGTAGTAGTAGTAGTAGTAGCAGTACAGATACTAGTAGTATCAGCAGTTAGTTTTAGAAGCAGTAAAAGTATCAATAGTAGTAGTAGACTAGTTACTTCTTACTAGCAGTAACTAACAGCAGCAATAGGATTAGTGGTAGTAGTTTAAAAAGTAGCAGCAGTAGCATAAATACAAACCGTAGTAATATAATTATTTGTAGTAAGTAAAAGAAAAATTAGAAGAATTAATAGTAGTAATAAATAATTATTTGCGGTAAGTGATAGAAATAGTACTAGTTGTCAGAATTTGATTATACTTGCACAACGTGTATATAAGTTCTTGAAGGAGTTCAATTATTGTTAAAATTGAATCATTGTGTCGGTAATCTGACCTTGATGTACTCAAAATGTCAGAAAAGGCTTTATTATACCCCCAACACTGTGTGGTGGGGGCTATATAGGAAATGCCCTGTCCGTCGGTCCATCGGTCCGTCGCGTTTTTTCGGGACATTTGCCTTTTTCTTGAAAACTATATACAATACCATTTTCAAACTTGGTAAATATTATCATTGTTATATGGGGACACTCAGTGACAGGTTTCATAACTCTTGCACAAAATTTGACATAATTATGCCCTTTTATAACTTTACATTTTGTTCCTTAATATGCACATCTGGTGGAAAGGGAGATAACTCATCCTATATTATGTCAAGTGACTAAGATGTGAATAGGAAGGGAGATAACTCATCCCAACTGGCCTTAACACTCTGATCATGTGATCATTTCTAAATTTAGAAATAATTCCTCAATATGACATATGACAAACCTTGTTATGACAACGACGTCATCATGACGTCATGATGACATCATGATGCTATGGTGATGATGCATTTGAAAAATCTATAAAAATCTTGTTTCTTTGTACATTTCCATCACAACAACAACAAGGAGTACAAGTATAACCTGCTGTATGATTTTACTTGAAAGCCAAATGAATACACTGCAGTGACAAAACACCTCGGGGGCATTTGTCACTTTCTGTGACACATTGGCCATAACTTTTTGATTACGTAAGATAGAGACTTTATATTTGGTATGTGCATTTACCTCAAGAAGCTCTTGAGTTCAGTAAAATTTGAGTCATGTCCGACAAAGGTAAATGTCATTTAGTGGTCATTTAGCGGTTACTCTGGTGGAAAGGGAGATAACTCATCCTATATTATTTCCATTGACTAAGAAGTGAGTAGGAAGGGAGATAACTCATCCTACGTAACCGGGTGGTAGTTACGTTCAGGTAATGGGACGAATAAATAACTTCCGGTTTAGTTTTGTAGAGTGATTTCCCTTTTCTGTTGTGAATGGTTTTTTCCGTTGAGAGTAGTATTGTCTCGATTATAAAATGTGATTATTTGATTTTCTCTGGATTAGTTCAGTGTTCTTTTCCACGATCTGGTATGTCACTTTCTTACGTTATATGAAGTTGCGTATTTTTCCACGAGCATTGTCTTGGAATCGGGCGCGATTTAGTATGTCATTTTCTAACGTTGTATGAATTCGCGTATTTTTCCACGTGCGTTGTCTTGGAATTAACGATATATTAGTAATATCAATTAAACAAACAAAACGTTATATTAAATTATATTGGCGCCTTGTGACAGGGATGTTTCCTGTGGGGGTATCAATCACCTTTAGTGATAGTTCTAGTTTTAGTATACACTCTTGTGTCTACTAGTTGCAAGTTCTCGCATGAGTTTAATTACGGTTGAAAATTTGAAATTGGGCGAATTGGTCAAGAGTTATCCTTCAATGGTATGTTAAAAATGCCATATTTAGCAGAGTTTATAATCTAGTAATATTTACTCACAATGCACGTGAATATAAGTACGTGAAGGAGTGCGAATATTGTTGAAATCAGATCATTGTGTCAAGAGTTATCTGCCTTTGATGTACATATATATGCCACAAAAGTCAGTGTTCTAGTATAGTTATGTTTATGCCCTAGTATAGTGTCTACAAAATCGATAGGATGTTGATAAAACTTAGTAAAAATATAATGTATGATTATAATTTCTTGAATTAGTTCAATTATGGTCGAAATTGATCAAATTTGTAGAAAATGCCATATCTTACAATGTTGATACTCTAGCAGCTTCAGTTTTAAATGGATTTTGATTATACTTGCACACAATGTACGTGGATATAAGTTCTTAAATATATGATAAGATTTGCGCAACATAAAACCGTTGTGTTTGGATTTTTCTGCCCCCAGCGGTACTAGAATATCACTATGAATGAAATTTTGCTCAGCAAAAGCTCAAAACTAGCTCCAAAGTTATAAAGCGTTTGAGTTGAATCTCAGGCGTTTGATTAGTCAGATTTGAGTCTAGGCTTGAGAACAATCTCAGATCAACTCAAAATCCTTATAACATTGAAACCAGTGATACAGCACATTGTGCACGGAATGCCTATAGCATAATTAAACATGCATGTATAGTTTGGATTCGGATAATCTAGATAAAACTATTGTAGTATAACTACAAATAAGAGCAAATATAAACTGAACAGCGCTATTTTATAATTCCTTATCTGAAATATTTTTATAATTATTAAAGATTTTAGTTTGAAGAAAAAATCCCATTATCTGGAGCTCTGTAAATATAATTGCACATGTTTGTTTTTGGTGAACATGCTGAAAGTAATGATTACGAAATATTGCAGACACAATATTGCTAATAGCCCTGTATCTTTTTTTTTTTTTTTTTTTTTTTTTTTTTTTATCTTTTTTCAATAACTTTATTCACATATATTACATCCATTTTTACATTTCAACATCATGTAGTATAAGTATGAAATACCAATACAACGAAATTTTCATGAAGAATCGTCAAAAACTAAATAATATTTCTAACATACAATTTTTCTATCGAATGTAAATATGAAAAACATACATTTTTATTGAAAAAATTGAAAATGGAATAAAAAAAAATACAGAAAGAAACATGCATTTTTGCTAGGTTATTTTTATTACAGTACGTTTTATGTCTAAATGTAGTTTAATATAAGATATTGTACAAGTGTCCATATAGAAGCTATATTTTCTGTATTACTACATGCTTGTTTTATATCCCATGCTAGTTTCAGTGAGTTATTTAACCCGGTTATTGACGGAACGATTTTCTTTGTTTTACATAAAAATATATATCGTTTTATTTCTAAAAACAAAATGTCAAGTTTGAAGTCATTTTGATCGGTTCCCAAAAGTACATATAAACTATTTATTTTGAGGTGCGGGTTATATTTTACTAACCTATCTGAAATATGTGTTATTATTGGTTTCACTTTACAACATTCCCAAAACAAATGAACAATAGTTTCTTCATGATTATGACAGAAAGTGCATAAATTAGTATCTTTGATTTTCATTTTAAATAATAATGTATTAGTAGGTAATATTCTATGTATAATTCTAGTTTGTAACCATTGCAAATAAGTATCTTTAGTACATTTAAATACATAGCTATACATATTCTTCCAATTTATAAGACTATTTTTGTATATTGACACCCATTTGGATTGACTAGTAGGGGTATCATCGTTATTAGCAAGTACATTATATACAAATTTATTATCACATTTTCCGGTTAAAATGGGGTACATATAACAGTTAATGGTTGGGTATTGAAATTCTAAAAGTGAATCTTTTATAGCCCTGAATAGCCCTATATCTTTCACTTTCAGGGCGTGTCTCTTCAGTACCAGTAGAAGGAGGTCGCCGAGATTTCCATGGTCTCATCAGGAAGAAGTTGATTCTGGTAAGATAAGCGCTATACATGTGTTTTAAAGCATTCTGCTGGGGTAATTTTGGGGTGAAAGGTCAAATAGTGGAATATTTTGTCGTGTCCAGGATCTAAATCCACTATGCATGGTTATGTGGATTTAAAATGATTGTCAGGAACATTCTTTTAGAAAATGCACACACCCCAGATATGTAGCTTGCAAGTCAATGTAACAATTTGGGGTCAGAGATAAAAAGGGAAATAATTTGTCTTGTCCAGGCTCTAACTCAACATTGGCCATAACTTTGGAACTGCATTCATGGCATTGGATACAGACTTTATATTTGGTATGTGTACTCACCTCAAATGGGCTCTTGAGCTCAGTACAACTTTGGTCTTGTCATATAAAGGTCAAGTTCATTTAGAGGTAAAATCTGGTGAATTTAACATTGGTCATAACTTTGGAACTTCATGTGATAGAGACTTTATATTTGGTATGTGGACTCACCTCATATGGCTCTTTAAAAGTTCAGTACAACTTTGGTCATGTCCGATAAAGGTCAAGGTCATTTAGAGGTGAAATCGGGATAATTTAACATTGTCCATTACTTTGGAACTTCATAAGATAGATGCTTTATATTTGGAATGTGTTCTCAACTCTAGAAGCTCTTGAGATTGGTTCAACTGAGGTCATGTCCAACAAAGGTCAATGTCATATAGAGGTCCATTGCCCATAACTCTGTGATCATGTGATACTTTCTAAATTTAGAAAATAGCCTTTAACATGACAAACGTTGTTATTGATTTCATATAACGATATCGCAAAAAAGCAACAAACAAACAAACAAAACGAGTGAAGCAGTTCGGACGTTCTACCATAAAACAGTACATGTAAATCTAATTGTTCATATTTATTAGTTTAATGTATACTATAAACATTGTCAAAACAAATTCACAATAGGTGTGTTTATTATCAACAGATATCAATGGATTCCAAGATACCACTTCACCAAGATATGACGTCCACACACGTCCAGACACCACGCAAAACACAGATACAGCAGACACTGATGAACACTGTTCTTCAAAAAGCAAAAAGAATGAGTAAGTAGAAACATGTCAGTGTAAGTAAGCTACCGACTTCATATGTCATGAGTCACGAGTTATCTGCTCTGGGTCCAAGGTTATAAAGCCTTTCAAATGAGTCTTAAGTCGTTCTCAAGCATTTGATTGGCCAGATTTGAGCCTAGGCTCAAATCTGACCAATCAAATGCTTGAAAACACATTCAGACTCAGCTAAAACGCTTTATAACCTAGGACCCTGTCGTGTTGAAAATGTAAACTCTAACAGTGCTTACACTCTAGCGGCCTAAATCTTTATTTAACCTTTGTCAAACGTGATCAGATTGTATATAACTATTATTTCTCAGATGAGTTTGAGTATATGGTTGAAATTGGACAGTTTAAGTCTGCCAATGACGTGTTGAAAATGCCAAAATCTAACAGTGTTTTCACTTTACATTCTAGGCGCCACATTTTTATCTTTCTTAAATTTGATCAGATTGTGAATAATCATAAGGTCTTGTATGAGTTTGAAAATGTCTGAAATTGATTTGATAGGTCAATAGTTATTTGTCCTTGATGTTTTAAAAATGCCATGTCGTATCTAATAGTGTTTATACTGAATACACTCTAGCAACTACAGTTTCAATGGATTTTGATAATACTTTCACACAATGTTCTAGTATATGAAATCTAAATATTATGGCAAGAGTTTCTGTCCTTGATTTTCTTTGAAATGCTAGAAAATTCTTTATTTCAGATTTGTTTAGTCTACAAATTTGAAAGGATTCTGATAAAACTTTGTAAATTTTTACATGGCTATAAGTTCTACAATGGGTTTGATTATTATTTAAATCAATCAAGAGTTGGTTGCCCTTGGTGCATTGAAAATACCACACTTGATAGTGTTTACTCTCTAGCAACTACACTTTTGACTGATTTTGATTATACGTGCACAGTGTGCACACAATGTATATAAGTATAAGTTATTGAAGAAGTAAAATTGCTGTTGAAATCATGTCACTGTGTCAATAGTTATCGTTCCTTGATGCACTTGACTTTACTATCTAGAATATGTCGCATATATTTGTTACACCCTTTACTCTACAAACATGAATTGATTGTACTGACTGTAGAGATTAGTATCGATAGACCGCCCGGATAGCTGAGTCGGTAGAGCGCCGGGCTGGTGTTGAGGTGGAAGTGGGTTCGAGTCCTACCTCGGGCGGACATTTTTCCAGGCGAACTAAAAGGCCGTCAAACCCTCAGAGTCAGCAGGACTTTGATTTAACTAGTTGTCATGAAGCCATTATTCAACTGCCGCCAGATTAACAATACAGTTTAGTCTCTACATGTATTTCTTATTTTTCAGAATCGAAGCAGATAAAGATAGAGGATTTGAAGTAAGAGGAGTCAGTAATATACAGCAGCACCACAATAGCAGAAAAAACCCTGCGGGCAGTATCAGCGCAGAGATTTCAGCTAAGGTGTATGCTGATATCTTCCCTATTCGGGCACCCAACCCCCGGCCTAAATCAAGTAATCCAAATACCACACCCTCTCGGGACCCCTCGCCACACCCTTCCCAGCCCTTCCCAGGTAAAAGAACCCTACCTATGGCCAAACTGGGGCAAGGGCTGAGAGAAAGGGTGGTGCATTCTAGAAGGGTTGTAAAAGTCCCGGAGGGAGAATGTCGCTCCAGACGAAAAATGGCTGAATCTGAAAACATTCATAAGATTACACGTACTTCCAAACCACTCAATAATTTGAAAACAAAGGAAAATTTAGATTTAGAATCTGAAAACATTCATAAAATTAAACGTACTTCCAAACCACTCAACAATATGAAAACAATGGAAAATTTAGATTTACAATCTGAAAACATTCATAAAAATAAACGCACTTCCAAACCACGCAACAATATGAAAACAATTGAAATTTTAGATTTAGAAGATGAAGAATTTACCGAATTACATGTAAGTCTACAAAGCGCGCCAATGATTCAACAACTAGTAAATGAAAAGAAACCTTTACCAAATACATGTCAATCAAATACAGCTGCAGATAAAATTAAACATACCATACCAAAACCAGAAACCCATTTAAAAACAAAACATGCCAAAAAAAGAAAGAGAAAGAAGTCAAAGAAAATGAAATGTGCCAAAGTCGTTCCATTTATAAGCGAAGAACCTGATACGCCAAAATTAAAATCAAAAGAAGAATTAGAGCGGATAGCAAAGATGTTCTCCGTTATTAATGTTGAAAATGCCAATGAATGTTATCAGAAAGAGCCCGATATAGACGAAGATTTGTTTTTTAGGCCGGGTGTTTGGGGGTGTAGTTTTCTCGAAAGTCTACCAAGCAAGAAGGAGGAGGACATTGTACCTGTCGGTATACAAGAGACCAATAGCCAGAGTCCAAACGGAAGCCGAAACGACATTAAGGTCCAGGAGAAAAAGAAAAAAGGAAATAGACTTTTAAACTTTTTTAGAAAACTTATCAGAAGAAATTAAATATGTTTTAGAGAAAAATAGAGTTTTGTTTGTACTTGTACATCGTTATAACCACTTAGTAGTAGATTGCGAGAAGGGAGGAACAGAGAGAGATACAGACAAACAGACAGAGACTGATACCTTGCTTAATTGTTAGGTCTAAATCTTTATCGATCGGTGTAGTCCTTCAATATCTCAATAGTTTGACCTTGGCGATACACTTTGGTTATACTTAAAAGACTGTTCTCAACTTGCAGATGAAGAAGGTTTACATGAACCAGTATGGATTTAGAACTAACAATAAGTGTTTAACGAGGCAGCCTGGGTCAATGCTTATAAAGCATTTGAGTTGAGTCTGAAACCGTTCCCAAGCATTTGATTGATCAAATTTGAACCTAGGTTCAAATCTGACCAATCAAATGCTTGAGAACGAACTCAGACTAAACTTTAACACTTTGTAAGCGCTCCAGCATCACAAAAAGGTCGATTTTATTGCATGTTGTTTAGATCTATACAACAAGAACGCCATGCTCTTTGACATATTTCACTGGGCCGAATACTTTCCTCAGTATTGGATCTTAGTAGTTTTGTTTGAAATTTGAATAGTATCTATGAGATGAGTAATTCAAACGGTATTTACACATGCAACCATGGCAACGAGGACACTAGTCATTTACAAACTGTATATATAAAACCTACATTTGTCCTATACATGGAGCCCTCTGACCAGGGTCTGCATTGTTTGTCATTTCACTGAATGTGAACAATAGCTGGCCTCCTTTAAAATGGAGAACAGGGCACTTTAGCAACCTTTTAGGGGTGTTTCACTTTGAAATACTTAGGTCTTTGTTACAGTTTCCTGAAGTTAGGAAATGATTTTCACATGGTCGTTCACATGCACAAGTGGTCAGGGGTCAATCTATAACTTATTCATTTAAGCCGTGTCTATACATTAAAAATAACAATTCAAACCTATCAGTCGAACCTTAGTTGTCAATTCAATCAATAAACTTTCCAAAAACTCGATATAGATCTACTAAAGCACATTTATTTCTATGTCCAATATAAAGATGAACAATGTAAAACAATGTACGAAAAATGTACATGTATTACGATTTTTAAAAACTTTTTTGCAAGTCATTTTCATTTGCTAAAGAGTTAAAAGGTTTCAACAATGTGAATGAGTTTTCAGGTTTTAGTGCTGCAACAAATCCCAAATATCATGCATGTACATGTACCATAAGAAACAGTTTCTATATCCTAGTAGCAGATGGTAGCTTAAAGCAGGTTAAAAGTAAAGCAGAATGTGCCTTCATGTGCATTCTGCTTTAATTTCAATCTGATTTAACTGATCACCTATCTTCAATACAGGGTAATGGTTCAACTCATTCAATACCCCCATAAATACGCCTTTTTACGCCTTTGATTGATTTATCCCTCCATGCAAAAAAATAATTACATTTTATACAGTCATGAATAAGTATCATAAGAAATGATTTCTATACTCTAGCAGATGATGGCGCAAAGCAGGCTGAAAATAAAGCAGAATGCGCCTTAAGGCGCAATCTGCTTTAATTTCAACCTGCTTTAAGTGATCACCTGTCTTCAAATTAGAAATAGGCTATGCGGTAATGGTTTAAATCTTTCAATACTTATAGCGTAAAAAATGCGACTTTGTCAACAGTTTTGAACTTTGTGCGTAACGAGGCTTCTGAGGTTGATATTGTTTTGTCAAAGTGTCTAAAGTCTAACTTTGAAAAACATTACAGACACGTGTAGCAATGCAGACTATTGCGGTGACAGGGTTAAAGCAGACGATAAAAATGCGACAGTGAAATAATTAAAATGGAAATAACAATATTTGCAACACTGTACATTGTAAAACCTCTCTATTACGTCCACTAATTTGTGTTAATTATTATGAGTTTAAGACAGGTCACTGCTTAACCCTTTCCCCAATAGAAGCGCCTTTTAGCGGATATGATTTATTCATCCGCTGCAGAAAATAGTTCCAATTTAATCAGTAATGAATATGTATTTTAGGGAATATTTCCTATATTATAGCACATGATAGCTTAAAGCAGGCTGAAAGTAAAGCAGAATGCGCCCTAAGGCGCATTCTGCTTTACTTTCAACCTGCTTTAAGTAGTCACCTATCTTAAGTACTATAAATAGGCTATCAGGTAAAGGGTTAAAGCAGGATGAGAGTAAAAAATAGAAAATCCTTTTTGAGCTTTCTGTTTTACTTTAACATTGCTTTAATCTGTTACCTGTTTCATACAATCAATAAGCCTTCTTTGTAGTTGTCGTAATAGATAGGATTTACATGTAGATGAATCACTCTTGCTATAACCAATAGTAGACACTAACGTTTAGAAACAGTCAAAATCGTAGAAAAGTAAAAATCATAACAAACTCTAGACAAGTTTCAAGTGGACGGAATTTCACACAAAACTATGCATCTTACTCATTCAATAATAGAGAGTAACTTCTGACTCACTGCAAGCTTAACTCCTTATTCTGTCGATTTGGAATTGACTGGTAATTATAGACAGTTTTGGTCCAGATCAGACGCCGCATAACGCTGGATCAAAACTGTTTGATACTCGTCTATAGGTTTCTTTTATCAAAAAGGTATTAATCTAAGTTTTTTAATTTAAAAAAGTTAAATCTTTATTGAATATACTTTTGCCGATGACAATTTCAAAGCAGGCGATTTTTCGACATGATATGGGTTGATACTTTGAGTTTTCGTCTGCTTTGAAAAATGTCGTCTGATTCCGCCTTTAAAGAATTGTATACAATAGATGCTGATTTCAAATACTGGTATGTTATAGTATATTTTGGAACTGGTCTGGACCAAAGCTATGTGGGAAAAATCAGTGGCAAATATTGATGTGACAGAATTAACCCCTTCATTGTCTAGTCCGGTTACACTGATATTTGCAAACAGCTTGGACCCAGACCAGACACCGCGTAACGCGGCGTCTGATCTGGACCAAGCTTGTTTGTACCTCATTTCGATGACGTTCTGTCATAATGCCTAAAAAATTAAATTTGATAGATAAAAGCAGCCGAAATATTGAAGCAGATGATAATGTGGCAACGGAAGGGTCGCATTTTTATTGAAGAGTACTAAGTTATGACTCAATTTTAAAATATTTATTTCAGCTACACGCCGCAAAACCCCAAAATTTGAAAATTCTGCAAAATATTGACTTTTGGAATTTTCTTCACCATTCATTGTCGAAGTGTATAAGTTACAAATACCCGATAATCTGGTTAGGGGCGCCTTTGAAGTCACTAATCACTTAATCTACCCGAAGTCAGCTGTCCCGGTAGTAGACCCTCGGGTCAGTCTTTTAGCCCTTACCCTGACTTAATTTTTGTCTGCTTCAAAGTTTTCGTCTGCATTCAAATAAAGTATAATTCTTTTCAAATGGGAAATTCTAAATACGATCGTCAAACAGTTTGGATCCTGATCAGATGCCGAGTAATCCGGCGTCTGATCAGGAGCCGCACTGATCACAAACGTCATTGAAGTTGCCAGATTTCAGTCGTCGTATCCATTTTAAAAGTAGAAATATATGGGTAAAAAGAACTGTTTATGAATATAAATTATTATCCGAAGTAACCTTGTTTAAATTGTTCGTAAAATGTATGAAGGTTATACAGTTTAGATCTTGATCAAGCAATATTCTTGTGTTGGGAAGTTTACCTATAAACGTAGACATCTATGTGAAATCTATATTTTCAGTGTTGCGGCCTTAACGTAATCGGCAGCAGTCAAAAGGACTGACTCCCGTGACTCACGATTCATGACATATATCCGCAAGCATGCACAGTCGCACATTAAGCAGTTTAAGCCTAGTGTCTATACTAGCGAATACATTAGCAAACCGGGTAGACCCTGATGAGACACCGCGTTACTCATCAGGGTCTGCACTGTTGGCTCATTTTAATGAAAAGATCTGCTGTATGGAAACTGCAATGTCTTTAGATCACCCTTGTATCTGTAATGAAATCTTCCAGCAAACACACAGGGTTAGTTCAATGCAATATCAATGTATATATGGATTAATATAATTAACTCCAATGTCCCTTATTAAGCTATATAGAAACACCTTTATATATTTCCTATAGAAATACATATAATTAACCCCTTCACTGCCTTACCCCGAGTACACTAGTAATTTCAAAACAGTTTGGATCCTGATCAGACGCCGCGTCACGCGGCGTCTGATCAGGATCCAAACTGTTTTACACTCATTTCAATATTTCATCAGTCAAAATAACTAAATATTTAATTTTAGAAATAAAAGTAGATGACAATTGTTTAAAATTGATGACGTCATGGCAGTGAAGGGGTTAAGTGTACCCTGGCCGGACAAGTGAGCCATTGGAATTGTTTTCCAACATCGTGACAGGTTAATAAGATCCAGGGTCCAGTTTTATGAAACGTCGTATACATGTACGACCAAAATGGTCGTAAGTCAGATTCTAAAATGATCCATTATTATTTATTTCTCCATCTAATCCTGTCTCGTGACATCTCTTTGAAATTGCCTTGAAGAGACGATTCCAAAGAGATATCACAAGACAGTATTACATTGTTTATGGAGAAATAAATAATTAGATGTATTTTAAAGTTTTGACTTCGACCGTTTTTGTCGTACGACGTTTCATTAAACCGGACCCAGTTTTTCTTTAGCCCGAGTGTTTTTTTACCGATCATATTTTTTAATGCCACGATGTACGATAATGTCACAAATGTGCTTTTATGTTAGTAGTTTCTCTCTTTTTGCCAATAATAACATTTGCGAAAAAAGGGAAAATACTCAAATAAAAGCAAATGTGCGGCATAATATTGTTCCCATCGCATGAAAGAAATGTGATCGGAATAGTGGAATTAATGATAATGACATAATATACCATAATTGTTGATCATCTTCAAATACATGCAAAATTGTGCATGATTCTGATATATGTTCATACCCACAAAATGTAAATACTAGGCTATATAGAGGCCTGTTGTTAAACAGTGTAACCGGGCAAGGAAATAAAAGGTCTTTCTGTTTCTGTTTTCTGGTATGAAAACACTCTCAACAAAAATCACTGAATAGTTGAGTTTTTTAGACATTTCCCATCACTTTGATTGATTAATTTTTTTGGCAACCGTGGAATACATGGCAATATAAATGCTTGCATATATAATGTAATATATAACAAATTATGCATACATATGAAAATGCACGTGATATGCTCACCAATGCCAAGAATTACACAAAAAGGGCTAAGTATCAATGCTAATGGCATAAGAATGTATGCATTAAACTCTATTAATTAACTGTCCATAAAAAGAAGATATTGCACATATATGCCAAAAAAGATCCTATAAGAAACACTGAGATATTTTTTCCAGTATTAAAAGGATTTTTTAATCAATCTGTCAGATACAAAATGTGACATTTGGATAAAAATAGATAAGTTTTCATAGATATATTAAACTTTTAAGGGGTATATTAAGAAGCACACACAAAGCCGTGCATGTTTGAGTAGATGGAATTATGTAGAATTACATAATTCTTCTGAATGGTCCTGTTACAATGAAAGCAGATCGCTGAAATACAACCATCCAGAAGAATCAGTCATAAATTATATACTTGGAATTCTGAAATAATGCACTTAAAAAACATTAAAGCATACATCACGGTACATTGTATAGTTAGATGATGATTCCTTCTGGACTGTTTAAACCTCAGATGGTCAATAGATTTCTCTAAGACTGTTAGAGACTGTTCCAAGACTGAATTCCGTGACAAGTTTTCTACTTAAGAAATAATAAATTCATACCAGTGTTTTATCGTGCAATCGAATACGGGTAAGAGTTGAGATGTGTAGTAATTTAATAACGAGGCCGTAGGCATTCGGCATCCATTTACAAAAGCAATGTGTTTATGACATATTTGGTTTTCTGTCTCTTTAATACAATTCTGCGGTGTGTGGGGGTTTTTTTTTTCAATGCTAGAGTTGAGGCAACATGGCTGAAGAAATAAAGAAACAATTGTCGAACAGTTTTGGATCCTATTCAGACTCCGCATTACGCGGCGTCTGATTAGGATCCAAACTGTAAGAAAAAGACGACATAAGTCGAGTTAAGAATACATGTCGATTGAATTGCTGTTTTTCTATTTTTTGCATAACACATATAAAAATATGCCACATATTTTAGAGTGCCGTGCAGATGTAAATGTACATGTATCGAATAAATCTTATCACACAAAATCACCGTCTCGTTAAAACTTGTTTGTGTCTGTGCAAAAAATAATGGTATTCTAACTTCAGTTGTTTGTATTCTAAAACGTCTGTATGTTTCGAATGACGAAATCATAACCTACAAACAACACTAATGCCTGATCATGATCCATATGCTGTTTTACAAATGCTAGCAAATTCGGTCTAAGCAGAATAAGACTTTAACGTACAATCGAACTTTGATACATGTAACTCGAACACATTGTGTCGAATCCACGCCTTTTATCAACAGCGAAATATAGATAACACGAATTTTCCCAATATCGAACATACAAGGAAACCTCTCAATTTCTACCACTAAATCAGGGCTTATTGATTTCATAAAATACATGTGATAGCTTAAAGCAAGGGGGACGTAAAACAGAAAACTGCGAAATGGGCTTTATATTTTACGTTCGCTTTGTTTTAAGTTCAGTTCAGTTTAGTTCAGTTTTATTGACAATCAGCATACATCGATGCCTTTGGTCATTTACAAAACAAATTTACCTAATATGACCAAGACAGCCTCATCAAAGTTTTTTACATGCATATATGAGCATAACTACATATAGAATAGAACATTAACACAATAAACATACACCTGCTTCATACACCTGTTAATTAACATAATTTAATGGTCGTAATAGAGAGATTTTACTGTACTAGTATTTCAAAATTAAAACGTGGCTTAGACACGTTTAAACTCTATGCATGCTAGCGTTGGAATCGTGATTATCTGTGCAAACAGATTGGATCCTGATGAGACGAATTTTTAAATTAAAACGTGGCTGAGACAGGTTTTAACTCTCTGCATGCCAGCATACATACATACATACATCACGATTCCAACAATCGTGCTTTCAGTGGAGAATCTGTTATTCTTTCCCAATAAACGCGTTTACGCTAAAACTATTATTTGCAGTGCAAACAGTTTGGAGCCAGATCAGACGCCGGGTTTGCCACCAAGATAAACAAGAATTATCAGAATTGTCCAAAAGTTGTTCTTTTCTACGTTTTAGTGTTTTGCGTTTGCGTACGTTTGCGTTTAAACGGGAAAGAATAACAGATTCCCCACTGTATCTGTGCAAACAGTTTGGATCCTAATGAGACGCCGCATAATGCGGCGTCTCATCAGAATCTACACTGTTTGACACTCCGATCCTGTTTTAAAAAGAAATTTTGAAAAAAAATATTTATAGAACAGTGACAGACGACAATTGTTGCAGATAAAAAACATTATCCATCATGCAAAGCGTTAACTTTGAGATACAAGTAAGTTCGAGTAAACCGAGTTCGATTGATCGAAGTTCGGCTGTACTTTTTATTTTTGTCGGCGCAACAGTTCTTACACCGGACAAACACTATGAAAGATCAAAACACTAATATTTCAAAGCTACATACGTAATTAAGATTAGAGCATAGCCCCGGTAGCTTTTCTTTTTCAATGTTACTGACTAAACATTAGATTTATTTGTTTTAACAGGAAAGCAACAGAAATACCAATGATTGTGATCGGCCGACCCTAATTGTCACATGAAACTTTATACTAGTACATGTACTTTGTTTTGCTTAGCACGTCTTAAACGAAATGGGAAAATGTATTGGATACTGATCAGACGCCGAGTTACTCGGTTTTTGATCAGGATCCCAACTTTTTGCTACGCTTATATTTTGGATAGATAAGATTTAAGAGCTGAAACAAAATTGCAGACCATACTTTTGAAGCAAACGAATTATAACAATGATGGTTAATATAGCGCTACCACATCGATAATTTACTTAAGAGATTAGGCGCATGCGCAGAAAGATTTAGACACCGACCAGCCAATGATTGTCGATATCTGCGGGTCTATTACAATACAATATGTCAATCATCCCTCATTATGTCAATATCATTAATTTCTGTATAAATCTGACATTTGTCTTCTTATATCATTTGACATTTTCTGAACTGGTAATAAAGATTGGTGGAACACACGTTATAAACAAGTTGCAATATACATAGATATAAATAATAAAACAATTTGTTTGTGATAATTATCTAATAATTATCTGTGATATACAAGAACTGTTTTACATATGTAGTTGTGAAGCAATTGACCAGATTTGGAAGAAAAAGACATTTTTTTTTATCATGGATCAAGTTCATCCCAATGTTCTGCAGTATTTTCAGGAGAGATTTCGCATTCCTCTTCAAGGGTAAGTTTCCATCTATTTATGACTATTAATTCATATAGTTTAAAAGACGTTATCCTTTAACCCTTTACCGATAGCAATGTTTCTAGTATTGAAGATGTGTGACTACTTAAAGCAGGTTGAAAGTAAAGCAGAATGCGCCCTAAGGCGCATTCTGCTTTACTTCCAGCCTGCTTTAAGCTTTTACCAGCTAGAATATGGAAAGTATTAAATATGACACATATTCATTACGGTTTATATTGGAACTATTTTCTTCAGCGGATGAATAAAATGCATGTGCTAAAAGTCGCTTCTATGAGGGAAAGGGTTAAACAATTATTTCTATTGCAAAAAGTTTGGGAACATATCAGACTCCTATAAGTGTTTGACAATCAGGGTAAAATAAGATGGGGGTTTTTTGTTTTAAAAAAAGTTGTAATTTTCTACATTTTATTGCAAATGCATTTAAGTTTCGGTTCTTATAAACGGCAAAGAATAACGTCGTCTTCGTTGTACAATGGATGAAACGTTATTATTTGCCTCGAAATACATCTCTACTCCACGAACGTATGTCTAAGGTACACAGTGTGGAGCCAGATCAGACGCCCAGTAACATGAGACTCAAATTTCAATGATTTTCAGCAATTTCAAACAACTGTCATTTTAACATTTCATGATAAAATTCCCAAACTGGTATTTCTAAATGTCTTATAGCTTGTGCCTTTATATTGTTTACTTCAACCGAACACTTAATTTAGAAAATACGAGTAACTTCACGTTAAACGATTTCGAGTTATCAAATTTTAATGGAAGAGATGCGGGTGCGGTGGACCTCACAGGCATTTCATTTTAAATGTATCGGAGCATATTGTGGCGCCAAAGTTTATTGCGTATAGCTGTACAACTTTAAATTTGGTAATGCCGTACTATTTGTTAGTGAAATAGTTTCTATATGAAACATTTATATTTGTATTTTAAGCCATTTGTTTCAGATGGAAAAGAAATCTAGGCATAAGCGTCGCAAATTCCTGTATTGCATTTAGTGTATCTGCATGCATCTATATAAAACTAGAGTCGAACATTGTTTTCATCTTATCATCCCATGTAGGCTTGTGGGAGACACCACAAGCCAAAACCAACCAGAGACTGTTACAAGTACCAAACATTTGACTGTATCAATACTGTATTTCATTGTTCTTATTTATCTTAACCCTTTCATGATCAAATTTATCGTGAAGTTTTTTAACCCCCCCCCCTTCAACGCCATATTGTCGTCTGCTTCAATACTGTTGTCTGCAATATCGTTTCAAAGTTAAAAGGCAGTATGACTGAAGAAATTTCAAACGAGTGTCAAACAGTTTGGATTCTAATCAGACGCCGCCTGACGCGGCGTCTGATTAGGATCCAAACTGTTTGCAAACGCGCTTTATGGCGTCATTGAGAGTGAAAGGGTTAACACAAGTAGAACTTGACCATTTTGTTTAAAGTTTATCCTTCTTTGAAGAAGCATGGGTCGCGCTTTAAACACGCCAAGATTAAAACAGAATGCTTTTATATAAATATAATATATATTATATATTAAGATAAGTCGTTTATTCTAAAATTATGTAGATTATTTTAACACAATCATTCATCACCCTCAATATCCGAATTAAACATTCGACTGAGTAGTCGCGAATTTGCCAGAATATGCAAACAGTTTGGATCCAAACCAGACGCCGCGTAATGCGGCGTAGTACTATTTACAAATTTTAGCCAATTAGATCTACGTAGATTTAGTATTCAAGTATATATTTCAGCGGTAGACTTTATATTCCGTAACTACTCTTTCAGGAATCCACTTGAGCGTTTTCGGTTCCCTGCCCAGCCATGTTTCCCGTTCCAGTTTCCACCATTTCACAACTTACTTGCCACACCCCAGCATGTGCAACCCGTGTTTCCCTCGCCGTCGGGTTCAGGGATGTCAGCAGCCCGGTTTGCATCTCCCCTGTCGTTGACAACACCCGCGTTCTCCTTCTCCCAGAGTGACGTCGACATGGTATTATACGGGTACACGAAACCACAGAAAGACGAGAGCAGTCGTCATGCGCTGTCCGGACTTCGATCCGGTGACCTCAGCTATGGTGAGTTATAGAGGTTGTTTTTTTAACTTGATTTAATTTTAAATCTATGTATAATCTCTTTTTATTTTTTAAATAACAATTGCATTCGTGGTAAGGCAATGAAAGTGTGAAATGCGGACGAATGTATGAGCTCTAAAAAGGCTAAATAATGGTCAATACAGGACAAACCCATTTCACAAGACGTTCATATGAATTCTAACCATATTGTGTGTAATTGCATTCATTATTATGCGATTACATAAAATTTCTGCATGTATTTTGAGTGAGCATTTACAGGGATGCCATTTCTCACTTTCTCCGGACCTACGGACTTCCCCGAAATCTTTTCTGCTCTTACTAAAATTTGGAATTTTATGCGTTGTTATATAGGAAACAATGATATATGTGTCAAATAGTTAAGATCCAGATCAGACGCTGCGTGACACGGCGTCTGATCTGCATCTAAACTGTTTGAGTAATCATTTTAGTCTTGTATAGCCCGGCAGCGAAAGGGTTAAAGGTACGATTCCTAAAATCGAGCTTGAAAATTAGGAAATCTTATGAACATTTTATGGTAGCCCTGAATTTAATACAGTTTTAATTTACAGTATATTTCAACTATTCGTTTCTTTTCCTTATCCATGTTTTAATTATTATCGTGGCGTCTGTTACTGCACTTAATACTGTACTTTTTTTACACTGGTCAGTTAAATTATGACTAAAAACGACAAAAAAGTGAATAAAAAAATTATTCAATAACACCGATTCTAATAATTTAGCTAGATACATTGCCCCCTCTCTACAACAGTACCCAATGGGAGACAAACAATTTGCGTGTTGTTGGGAGGGAGTTGTTATTGGGAGGGAAAACTAACCGCTTCACTGCCTTACCTGGGTGTAATTGTTCTTTGCAAACAGTTTGGATCCTGATCAGACGCCGCGTCACGCGGCGTCTGATCAGGATCCAAACCGTTGTCGATAATGATATTACTTTAGTCATTTTACCTAGAATTAAAAGCAGACGAGAACTATTTAAAGCAAATGACGTCATGGCAGTGAAGGTGTTGTAGAGACATTAGTAGTCTTGCTTACTGGGTAACAACGGCAAACGTTGTATGTAAGGAGGGAATCGTTGTTCGGATGGCCGTTGTAGGGAGGAAAGTGTGTACAAGTTACACGTGCCTATGATTATACATAGAGCGGCTTTAATTAAAACAAGAAAAGAACATGTAAAGCAGATAACAAATTGATGATTATTTAAGAAATAAACACCATTACAGAAAAGTATGATATTATTGTGCAAAAATCATTAAATTTGATTGTTCAATAAAATGAACATAATGAAGCAATGTGTTGCATTTATTTTCACTTCTAAATCGCATATCACAACCCCAATATAACATACAGTTTACAGTTTTCTGGTGTTTTCTTACGATTTAACATTGTCCGTATCAATATAACGTGTCCGTATCAATGTGTTCTTCATACTTAAAGGTAAATAAAGTAGATAGTGTAGCTACTTTATTTACCTCCATAAAAAGAGCAATTACATGCAATGCAAATAAGAAACAAGAACTATCTTTAAAAAAGATATTCAGCGGAATAAGTGGTGGAATTCATGCTGTAGATGGGTGTGCAAAATTGTATGAAATTGGGGTTTTTTCCAAGAATTGTAATATCTTGGATTGAAAAGCAAAAAATACACATTCAAGGATATAGCAAATAAATTACTCTGACTAAATGTACAGAAATGCAAAACAATAATATAACCCATATCCTAGCAACTGGTAGGAGATCCTCAGATTAAACTATTGTCTATATATCAAACTTCATTCATGGGGAGTTTCTTGAAACAAACTATAACTAAATAAACTGTGTGTGCATGTCCATCTGCTATCATAATTTAAAATAGAAGCATGATGTCATCAGCTCAGTAGTACACACACTGGTAAAACTGTTGTGCATAAGGTTTCAGGGCTCCAGATAAGAGGGGAGTAAACTGAACAAATCTAACATTTTCTCACTCATTTCAGCACCAAACCCTATGGTGTTACCACTCATTTTTATCGCCTCAAAGAGACTATTCAAATGAGTAGTGACACCATAGGCTTTAATCCACAAATAAAGATTTTTAGTTTTGAAATAATTCCCTTATCTGGAGCCCTGGCTACTATCCAATCAGACAATTCAGTTTCAACAAGTGCTCTTAATTCTAAATTTCTGATCAAATATAATTGGTTGAAATGTGTGGCCAAATAGAAAGTGTGGCTAAATAGAAACCAGACAGCTCCGCTGAAAAATACGCCATCGTATGGTGGCATGGTTCTGACACCACTTACTACTTAGCTTTTCTGAAAAATTTCAAGTTAATATCTCACATAATTATCTAGAAAGTGGAAAGTGGAAATATTTTCATGAAAACCTGATAACTATCGTATCGCGTCAAATGACCTGTTAGTGCCACATACTGTCACGACATAATATCTAAGTTAACTTAAACGTTTCTTGAAAAGTTTCGTGTTAACTTATCTAAAAATAGATATCCTGTCCCTAATGATGGCATCCGATTGCGACTCTCTACTTTTAGATAACTGGTAACACGAAAATTTTCTAGTTATTTATCTAGATAAGTAACTAGATACATTCGTTAAGTGGTGGCAGTTTAAAGCAGTATCATGTCAAAGTTCTTGTTCGGATATTTATCTGGTTATCGTGAAAAGTTTCCACATTCCACTTTACAGATAATTATCTGAAAACTAACGCGAAAGTTTTTGCGAAAACTAACTACAGTTGAGTATTTATGTGAGATATTAACAGGAATCTATCATGATAAATAAGTGGTTAACTATACCATCGTTTATCAATAGCCCGTCAAGTTCGATAGACTGTGCTTCGGCTTTGTAAAGCACGTATTTGCCTTCAACGCACGGATTCAAATCCCAAGAGACAATTTTTTTTCTTTAAAATGCATTTTTATCATAAATATGTTTCCTTAACTTATATGTACGTTATATAATATAGACGCCCGACATCCGTTTGCATTTTAGCCAACTCTGTGTTTCAGTCTCTGTAAGTCAATTTTCGGCTTTTGTAGTGAACGGAAAGTTCATAGTTATATCCAGGCATAAATGGGTTAAAGAGACAGTTAGAAATTACATGTATAATTGTTTAGAATTGTCCTGCAAAATGTGGCCTTGCTTTTATTTGCCGCATCATTGTTGGTCTAGGGGCCCGTTTCATAAAACTTCGTACGACAAACACGGTCGTAAGTCAGATTATAAAAGTCTCAATTACGTGTATTATTTATTTCTCCATCTAATCCTGTCTTGTGACATCTCTTTGGAATCGTCTTTTCAAGAAATCAGAAATCAAATGTGTTCTAAAGTTTTGACTAACGACCATTCTTAACGCACGAAGTTTTATGATACGGGCCCCAGAACATTGGCCCTGTAATAAGTGTCCTGGGGCCCGTTTCATAAAACTTCTGACGACAAAATCGATCATAAGTCTAAACTTAAAATATATTTAATTTGTTATTTCTCCATCTAATCCTGTTTTATTACATCTTTTTGGATTAGACGGAGAAATAAATAATAATTGAGACTTTTATAATCTGACTTACGCCAACATGTGTCGTACGAAGTTTTATGAAACGGGCTTATTTGACATCCAGCTTTCTATAGCTAAAACATTAAACTTATGTTTTCTGCTGACGGCATTTTTTAAGCAGACTTCATCTCAGCAATATCAAGGTTAATAGTTCCAATGGAAACAGAAGCGAAAATAGAGCTCATTATTAGACCCGTAAACCCTCGTGCATTTATTTGACTTCATATCATATCCTGATATTCGGTTTCACTCCGGTCCGCGCTTATTATTGTTCATGTCACGTTAGACATCTGCAAATTAACATTTCCCTCCTGTTTCAAATGATTAATTAAACACGACTGTGTCGCAGGGCTTTTATCTAATGTTTGGACTGACGGGCTCTGAAATGTGTCACTATCTTTGCTTAGATCTCGGTAAAATTTGTAAATGTTTAATTTCGTTTTGCGAGCTTTGTCGAGCGAACGTTCAAATACATTTAAATACACTAAAACATTGAAACATAACACGTAGCGATGCCTTGGCAAACATTGCGCGAATCTATCAGAAACACTTTTTAACTAACAGCTAAACAGATAGAGAACGGTTTGTGTTTATTTTGTGGAAGAAATCGTTCTATTTTGACTACTGCCGTATTTGCGTATCAATATGGTATTACCCCCAAAGGATGTTTGTATCTTTACACGGGGTGTTGACAGAGGGCTCTCTGTAAGGCACTTACAGTGAAGTGGGTGGGGACAGCCGACCCCCTTTCTTAAGTTTGTTAATGTCATAATACAGTCTGTTTTAAAAGTTACGGATGGAAATGTTTCGTTTTTAAGATTAAATTTTAGTACATTTTATGAAGAAACGACGATTCGGTTGTCAAACAGTTTGGAGCCTGATCAGACACCGAGTTATTCGGTGTCCGATCAGGATCCAAACTGTTTGCAAATGCATATGTACCCGCGTTAGGCAGTGGAAGGGGAAAGGGGAAATCAAATTCTTAAAACTGCCTGGCGTTTAAAGACACACTAAGAAATGCCACACATGTCGCTGTCTATCCTAGCAATGTGTTGTTGATCGGTAAATTTGATTCAACTCAGTATTCTAAGCTTATTTCGGTACTAAGTCTAACGCCAGAAATGCCGAATTAAGAGATGCGTTTTATAGCACACGACTGTTTGATTCGAGGCAGCATGGATATTTTTTTTCAAGTCTTTTGAAGTAACAGAGTAAGGGTTAGAGAACTCTTCTCCAATTATTCAAACTCGTGTTAAAGGAACGACTTTGGTGATTAAGTAATTGTCCGATACAGGTTACATCTTCCTGCAGGACAAAACAAAAAAAATAAAACAGAAAGCTCATAATCTTTGCTCTTGATTAAAGCATTTTATTTTATTAAGAGAAAACTTTGTTCTTTTAAAGAATGGTTGCTTCACACAAGTTTAACAGTACAGTACTTAGTCTTACAAAAGAGGAAGACGGTAAACGCTAATTTGTTAAAATAGACACGCACCTGGGCAAACAGGACCGAAAAATGCCAAAAGGTAATTTGCCTTTTTACTTAAAGAGTCTAAACAACAGATTTAGTATAAAAATATGATCAGAACAGAGCAAGTAGTTTATTTCCACAACGTGTACGATGTACCTCGTTGCATGCGCAATAACAATAACATACATATTTCATACTAAGTCTTATGACGTGTTGTATATATTGGTATGAATATAAATAGTGTTCCAAGTTACAGATAAAAATCTTCCTATAGATCGTTACTTAAAGTAATGATTACGGAAGATGAAAGATTGCTGGATATACTTTGCTAAATTAAACAGTAATGTTTCACTATTGGTTCGCATTAATTATGTGCAATTTTACATACGACGTACTTAGTCGAACATAATAGTAATCACCCTGTTTAATGATTTAGGTCTGTTACATTTCAACGATCGATATGGCTCATAAGAATGGTCAAAAAATATTATAAACCTTGGTTGTATTAAAACCATTAAAAAGGATCTAGTTACATAATGGTGCTTTAACTATCACTGTATCAAGTTTCATATATTACACTCGTATGTGTGTAATATATGGCATGTAATGCGAATCTCTTAAAATTCCTTTAAGGAATGGCGATGCACTGTTTTAAAGCTTATATGCATATGTGTATATTGGATGTACAATGATGAGATGTAAATAAATATTCTATTTATAAAATGTATCTATCTTGATGTCCATGTTACAAGGAGAGTAACTTGACCACTATGTCACAGAGGCACCCCTTTTAACTTAGTATACAAACTGTTATTACATGACTCATAAACTTCAAAAGAATTGAATTTTTCAAATTCCAAATGCTCTGTTGATCTCTTTGCAAAAACACACGTAATGTACCGTGGGTATATTGCTACCACTCTATTATTAAAGCTCGTGTACCGCCATATAGTAGCTCATGTCTATCTAAAACATTTTCTTTACCCTTATATAATTGGTAATTATTTATTCAAAGAAAGTAGATCGTAATCTACCAGAAATGTATACGTGACAAGCGCGGATCCATGTGTTCACTTGGGTGATAAAACCAAAGGGCCGCAGCAAAATAATGTAGTGGAATACATTATCAAAGAAGAGAAAGACATCTTTTATACCCTTTACCCCATAATCCTGTTTATACAGGTGACCACTTAAGGCAGGCTGAAAATCAAGAAAATCATTCTGCTTAGTTTTCAAACTGCTTTCTATAACCCTTTACCTCATAGCCTACTTAAAGCAGGTTGAAAGTAAAGCAGAATGTGCCTTAAGGCACATTCTGTTTTACTTTCAGCCTGCTTTAAGCTAAAATCTGCTAGGCTATATAAAATATTTGTAATGGTAATTGTTCATGAGGGTATAAACTGGAACTATTTTCTTCAGCGGAGGAATAAATTAAATACGCTATAAGTCGCTTCTATGGGGGAAAGGGTTAAGCTACCATCTGAAAAAAAGTATACTAGAAATGCCTTCTGTGTTTTATGTCACATGACTTCCTTGACGGGGATACTTTCATTAGTGAACAAATAATTACAAGCATAACATGTGTCAGGGCTGCCATAAGTTGACATAAAAAATCCTAAGATTTCCAAATTTGCATTTTTCAAGTGCGATTTTACGAATCGTACCTTTACCCCATCGCATGTGTCTAGTTTTGTTGACACGTCGCTGCTTAAAGCAGGCTGGAAGTAAAGCAGAATGCGCCTGAAGGCGCATTCTGCTTTAATTTCAGCCTGCTTTAAGCTACCATGTACTAGAAAAAATATCCGAAGATTTAGGAAAAATCCGGAGAAATGGCAGCCCTGATGTGTTTTATGGTGTATTGAGAGCTGTTCTAGAGATATAAAGATGGCTTTTGTATTGCAAACAGTGTAGACTTGGTGTCTAATCAATGTTTACACTTCTTGTAATATCCAAGTACTTTCGATGTTCACATAATTAATTTTGACAATGTACTCAATGTCTGCCTGGGGTGTTCATAGCTTTTCTAAAATTACATCCGCGCATGCAGAGTTGAAAGTTAGAACCTTTTGTCGCGTGCTATATGCTTACAAATGCGACGTATAGTTGTAAGTTATCCATTCGGTCAATGTTTTATCTTCGCTAGATATATCTAAAACGCGAACGATAAAAGACATGCCGCAATGACCGCCGGACTGTTTTCATTGCGGCTTAAACTTAATACCGCTCGATCAAGGGGGCATAAGCCTGGTTCGGATTAATTCATGGACCCTCTGTACGCTATTGTTCGGTGTTTACTTATGAACCTTTTATTCGTGAAAATCTTATAAAGTTTTGTTGATCTTTGTCTATATTCTTTAAGAACTATCGTATCAACTGTGAAGATGTACGTATTACTGATTTCACTGTTTACGTATCTGCTTAGTATCCGAAACTAATATTTTTATTGCTTGTTCATTTATCCCTTTATCCACAACAAAATCGAGTTGACCAACAGAACAATCTCCATTTCCACGTACATTTATTCTTTGACCAACTTTACAGAAATAAAAGCATTTCCAATGAAGTCTTTAACCCTTTGAACCCTAGTCACGCATATAGGCGTGCTTTTCAAACAGTGTACATGTGAATAGTACACATGTCCTATACAAACAGTGATGACCCAGATCAGAGGGCTCCGAAAGGAGCCCTCTGATCAGGGTCTTCACTGTTTGTCATAATTCCAAACATTGACAAAAACAACCCTTAAAATTCAGAAATGGACCAGACTAAAATGGAAAATGAAATTGTCCATTTAACGTTTCAGGGAGGAAAGGGTTAATACATGTATACAATAATTTCAGTACAAACAACATCTCAAATTACACGTAGTAATATCCTGACCAAACCAAGTTTAATTGATTAAATGCTGATCATTTTGTTTAAAGTTTACACAATAGCTTGATACCTATATACTACCAAACTATATCCGCTATTTCTAAAACTGATAATGATGCTAAAGACATATTATAACTTAAAGCAATATTGCAAACAAAAAAAGCAGCTAGAAAGCTCCCGAGGGAGCTTTCTGTATTTTTTTTTTAATCTGGCTTTCAGCTGTCTACTGCATAAGCCAGAAAAAACAACAATTGTATTGAGTCTTCGCATTAGCGAAGTGTTCGTAAAATCGACGTTTTACTGTGTTGCGGACTTTTCAATGACCCCAGAACAGCACTATAATGGGATTAGCGACGGATTATTGGTACATAAACTATTGTGTATCATTCCTTGCTTTAAGGATAAATAACTGACTTTGATAGCGTAAAAAGCGATCTCTATGCAATAAAAACAAGATCAATCTCATAAAGCTTTTAAGACCCAGTTTTAATTTAATGAAAACATTTTTCCACGTTGTGAGGGAGGAGTAGGTATTATTGAAACAGCGGTTATTTTTCTTTCATTTTCGCATATACCAATCCAAACAATTGCATAGTTATAGCAAATAATTAAATAATACTACTTTGTAGCAGTTATTGCCCCCGTCAAAACTACTTAAAAGGCCGTGAAGAGTTCACCTTGTCTGTGATTTGTGGTTTGTTCTATCACCTTTGCTGAAAAGAAAACTAACACATACAGACGGACATACAGATAGAATCTTTATTTACATCTCACCAATGCACATTCAATACATACAGAAACATATACAATAAAATCTTTAAATTAGCGCAAAGCCATTCCATTAAGGAATTATAAGAGATGATATAAATGACTTATATAAGTCATATATAACACAGATATTTATAACATCACAGTGTAGACCTTATTGAAAATTGTTTCTTGATACCAAGAATATATGTATACATTATTATGTTTTTGCTATAAGCATTCATGATTGTATGTAATGTTTTATGCATTAAAACCATCGTATCGTATCGTATATGTCATCCACAAAAATTAAAATCGTTATTATTAGTAGTAGTAGTATTACAGTAGAGCGTTTTAATCAAAGAACGTTATTATTTGTTTGTACTGAATAATCATAAGAAAGGGAAATCTGGAATATAGACCGGCATCTGACCTAACGGGATAAAAACGAAAATGCATTGAACATTCTTAGATCCTCTTCACTCCCATCTCTGTGTTAAACCAGTGGGCCTTATTGGCGAGTTAAATAGTCCTTAACAAACAGTTTGTCTGTCAATGGTACCTTTGTCCTTGCAGACACTGTAGACTGAGACTACAGTAACCCTCTGATCTGGGTGTGCAATGTTTGTTATGTTCCAACATACAATGTACGTGTATGATCAAATAACAAAGCCTGAATAGTTAAAAGTGTATTACTGGGGCTTAATTGGACACTGGAATTGTTAATGAATTAAGACGGGTATATTGTTACTAGGTGTAACGTGTAAGAAAAGTGTAGAAACGATGCCGTGTGAACTGTTTTACTTTCATCTTGCTTTAAGTTGTCATATGCAGTAATTTTGTGCTTTTCCTTGTTAATTTTGTTCAGAGTGATACTTGCGTGCGTGTTGATATATACATGTAATGCATTTTCAATTAAAACAGGGACATTTCATAACATTATGAAAGGTCCCCGATTAAAATATTCTGCTTTTTGAGATTTATGTTAACTCATTACCCCATAGCTTGTTTCTAGTTTTGAAGACAGATAACTACTTAAAGTAGATTGAAAGTAAAGCAGAATGCGCCAAAGGGCGCATTCTGCTTTACGTTCAGTCTGGCTTAAGCCACCATCTGCTAGGATATAGAAAACATTTAATGTAATACTTATTAATTACTGTATAAGGCAGAACTATTTTCTTCAGTGGAGAAATAAATTATAGGCGTGAAAAGGCATATTTATGGGGAAATGGGTTGAATGAACACAAATTAAAAGCAAAATAAAGATCATCAAACACCGCTTTCTGCTTATAGCAGGATAATAGTAATGCATCCTGTAAGAAGAATTTCGGACTCGATTTTTTTCTTGTTTCTTGTTAAACTGATAAAACTTGATGATAGTGGTTTGAAATAGTTTTGATCCAGATTTGAAAGCGAGATACTTCATATCTCGACTGGATCTACACTGTTTGACACTCTCAGTCTCAGTATATGTTCTTTGATCTCTGCTACTTTAGCTTCTATCAGTAGGGGCAGTGTTAAAGAATAATTCTCAGATGGACTGGGTTACTTAACTCGAACATAGCTCCCTCGAGGGGGAAGGATCTGTCTTTAGCTACACCAGTCCTGAAGGTGTCAAGCATCTAACCGACTTAGGTCAAATGGGCGTAAATCGTGACCACTGATTGGCTGACTGGAGTGTCGAATTTTCACGCTTGCGTCATTGATTGGATTAGCAATTTTCTACCTCCACGTTTAGAGAATTTCGGATTTGATTTAACGACGCGAGTTATTCCATTATTCGAAACATACTGCTTGAATGAAAACGCTAACTAGATCGGCTCACTTGAGGGGTGTGATTATCGGAAAAGTAAATCTTATTTGTCGTTAAATAAACACGGGGGGATGATTAAGTTCGATCACAAAATACTTCAATTATTCTCAAGTGATATTAACGCCTCAATTAATGATCCTTTAATCTTGTGCAATTGTGAAGGGTCGGGGCAGCTTTAATTCTGCACCAGTTACGATGTGGCCGCGACTTTATTTCAGTACAGTAGAACCTCTCTATTACAAAAATTGGAAAGAGGATGTATTGATGGTATAAAAGACAGTAGACAGCTTAAAGTGAAATGAAAGAAAAGCAAAAAGCTCCTTTAGGAGCTTTCTGCTTTACTTTCATTTTACTTTCAGCAACCACTTGCCTTAAACACTGATGAATAAAAGGTCATTTAGGGTTCGTAATGGAGATGTTTTACGGTATCACAAAGTTTATGAACTTCCACAGCTACTATAAGAATACAACTTGCTTAAAAAGAGTGTCTGCTTTTATTGTTTAAACTTTTTTTGATGGCATTTTGGGCTAAAAAACTGTTGATATGTGTGTTAAACTGTTTGAATCCTGATCAGACGCCGAGTTACTCGATGTCTGATCAGGATTCAAACTTTTAACAAGTCACTGCACTCGGGTAAGTGGTGGTGAAGGGGATAATTATTTTATTCTGGACGTTTGCGCTTTCCTCTAAGGTTTGAGCGAAAATAAAGGACAGCTCGCTGTTCAAATGTTGGGGAGACAAAGGCTGATACTTTTACAAGTTTTCAATCACATAATTCCTTTCTATATTTGTGTATTGAATAATGCACATCTGTTGCGTAGAGTAAATACATATTTGCACAATGTGTATATCAAGATCACGTCTCCTATTCAGATCTGATTATAGCGTTTATTTTTTTTACCCGGAATGCTTCCTTTGAATTTTGTGGACATATTGTTTTAGAGATATTCTTTAAATGACTCTTGACCTTTTGGTAAAAAAAAATCGTATTTCATATCGCTTTGCGAACGTATGATAATAATATTATCAAATACAACGTTTTATCGATGATTTGGGCCAAGTTATAAGTTTTACGGAAATAGTTTCCCAAGTGTTTCTGCTATTGTTTCTTTTTTTAACGAAATTACAAAAATTCTGAAAAGGTCTACAGAGACTTTCGGTTATCGTGAGTGCGGTTTTCAGAGAATTTCGATAATCGGGGTTTCCGGTTTTCAGAGAATTTCGGTTATCGGGAGTCGTGTTTTCAGATAATTTCGGTTATCGGACTTCCGGTTTTCAGAGAATTTCGGTTATCGAGAGCCGTGTTTTCAGAGACTTTCGGTTATCGGACTTCCGGTTTTTCAGAGACTTTCGGTTATCGGACTTCCGGTTTTTTTTTTCAGATAGTTTCTGTTATCGAGAGTCCGGTTTTCAGAGAATTTCGGTTATCGGGAGTCGTGTTTTCAAAGATTTTCGGTTATCGGGAGTCCGGTTTCCAGAGGTTATTGCTATGGTTATTGTACGAAAATGCCCTAGAGTGATCCCTGTACAACATTAGGTAGAATAAGAAAAAGAAGGCTACACTGGTATTGTCCTTCTCTGTTGTGAAACCTACAGGTACCAATATGTTCTGCATTCAAATTCCTTGAATCCCGTATTTCCATGACTCTGTAAAATGAGCATCAACTGATATCATAGTATTTTGAACTGACAGGCAAATGAATTTTTAAAAGCTGAAACTTGATACACATTGCAGTGCAGCCTTCAAACTTGATACACATTGCAGTGCAGCCTTCATTACGCGATCTATAGTCCGTTAACCCTTTCACTCTCAATGACGCCATAAATGCGTTTGCAAACAGTTTGGGTCCTGATCAGACGCCGCGTTACGCGGCGTCTGATCAGGACCCAAACTGTTTGACACTCTTATCGATATATATTAAGTCATACAACATTAAATCCAACTTTAAAACGTGTCTTGCAGACAACAATACCGAAGCAGGCGATAATAAAGCGGTGAAAGGGTAAAAATCACTCGAATAATTTTATCATGAAAGGGTTAATCTAAGCTAACGACAATGTACCGCTTATTTCAGGCCAAATGTATAATTTGCATAAAGCTTCGACTGGAGTTTTCTGTATTATTATCATACTGCATAAAGCAACCACCTAACGATACTATACACAGCACATATTTCTTCTATTTTCTGGTTGCTAATACAAGACTGGCTGTATGAAGGATTAAATACAAAAATCTTCTAATAGCAGCCTTAATCCTTTCCCCAAAGCTTTTTTCAGTATATTGAAGTCAGGTATTTGCTTTAAGCAGGTTGAAAATAAAGCAGAATGCGCATTAAGGAGAATTCTGCTGTATTTTCAGCCTGCTACCTATTGCTATAATATAGAAAATATTTCTTATGGTGCATATTCATATCTGTATTAAGTGGAACTATTATGTCAGTAGATTAATATTTTAGAGGCGTACAGAGGCGTAACTATTGTGTATTGGATGAACAAAGACTCATTGACCGGTTCATTGTTTAAAAAACTTTATTAATTTTACATTAATTATTTCAATCAAATTAATAGGACTTATACAAATCACTCTCGATGGCTCGAATGGCGTGCCTGCGACTGAAATGCGAGAATCCGCTGAAAACCCTACGCTTTCCAAGAGACTGTCGATGTATCATTTACATGGTGTTCCTATCCAGATTTCAATTTTAACCCTTTCGGCGCCAAATTATTCGTTGATTTTTACCCCTTCACCGCTATGTTGTCGTCTGCTTCAACATTGTCGTCTGCAAGATCATTTCAAAGTTAGATTTAAGGTAGTATGACTTAAGAAATATTTATATGAGTGTCAAACAGCTTGGATCCTGATCAGACGCCGCGTGACGCGGCGTCTGATCTGGATCCAAACTGTTTGCAAAGTCGACTTTTTGCAACTTCGACGCCGAAAGGGTCAATCCCTTCACTGTCTTATTCCCGGTACAATTTGTTATTTACAAACAGTTTTGATCATTATCAAAACACGGTGTCTGTTCAGGATCCATACTGTTTGACACTCAATTCGATATTACATTTTTACTAAGTCAATTTACCTAAAATTCAAAAGAGGAAATTTATTATTATACCTGCAGGTATAGACCGTATTTTGGCTACTAAAACAGACAACTCGAGTCCTCCACCTGCCCATCAGAGTCCAGTGACGTGTCGACCTGGTCCCACCCCAGTTCCAGTAGCAGAGCCACACAACGCGGTGGAAATTGAAGGTTTACAGTTGCCGGAAGGTAAGAACACAACTATATAACAAGCTTAACTCATTGACGCCTTGAAATTCAAATGGCATATTCCAGTTTCCAATAAAAATCTACTGGTGTATTAACTCTTTGAATACCATGGACCTGTTTAAAATATACTCATTACATTAGCAAACAGTTTAGACCCAGATCAGACAGATGCTATAGGAGCCCTCTGATGTGTGTCTGCACTGTTTGCTGATTAAGAGCAGTATTTGTTAAACAACAGATACTTCCAAGTAGATTGATTCATGTTTTGGTAGCTAGAATGATCCACAAGGGAACATAATAACCCACAATAGTTACTTAGTGTTGTAGTTTTACAATATGTTGCAAAATAAACTGTGCAAACTCTGATAGGAAGGTTCTTGTAGGAACCCTATTATCTAGATCTTCGCCGTTTGCATTGGACACGTGTAATCCTACTCTTCACATGTTCTTTGCAAAATGATAAACAGTGAAGATCATGATCAGTGGGCACATATAGGGGTCAGTTGATCTGGATCTACACTGTTTGCATATATGACAAGTATACTCCTGATAGGTTCACTGTGTGTAAAGGACATGTATTCTCGTCGCTAGGGCTCATTGAGTGAACTACCCATGTAAATTAAAACACTCTCTATATTTTTCTCCAGGTCTTGTAATTCGGAAGACAGCATTCGCCAGCCTACTGCACTATGGGGTGTTCTGCAGCAAGACCATCATACCGAAGGGTACAAGGTTCGGGCCTTTCAAGGGACGAATAATAAACACGAGTGAAATAAAGGCAAATGATGACAACTCCTTAATGTGGGAGGTATGTAAACTTTGATATACATGTATACTAAAAGCAGGGCTACCATAAGTTGATCATAAAAATCCGAAGATTTCCAAATTTTCCAGCGCGATTTAAGGAATCATACCTGAAACCCTTTCGCTGCCAGGCTCTATAACACTAATATAATTATGAAAACTGTTTGGACCCAATGTCCGCGTAACGCGGAGTCTGATCTGGATCTAAATAATTATCGACCGCTTTTATTTCTCAAATTTAACTTTAGGTAAATTGACTTAATTCATATTGTAATGAGTGCAGAACTCAGTAGTTTGGATCCTAATCAGATGCCGCTTCTTATCATGGTCCAGCCTGTTTGGCATTCATAATATTTCTCAAAGTCGATGTAGATATAAAATTTTGTCAGAAAATCATACGATAAGCAGACAATACATGTAAATACAATTTATGTATGGCAATGCATTTATTAATTATATGGGGAGGTGGCTTGGGCAGGGGCTCATTCACGCTGTCTAACCAATTACTGATTGTTTAAACATTGTCTGCTCCAAATTGTTGTCTTCAATCTACTTTTTTAAAACGGTTAATAGACATCGATACGAGTGTCAAATACATGTAGTTTGTACTCTATTAAGACGCCGTCTTGCACCTGGAATGTTCTGTGTCACTCTTCTTTCACATTAAACAACCATATGCCTTTGGCCGAAGTGTACAGTGAACGAGAACTTGAGTTATTCTTTCCCAATAGAGGCGTTTATTCATATACAATTTTATTTCCATTGTAAAAACAATTTCGGACAGATCAGACGCCGGGTAACCCGGCGTCAGGTCAGTCCCAAACTGTTTGCCACTCAGAGTAAAAGATCGTCAATATTTGCAAGAAGCTGTTATTTTTCTACATTTTATTGCAACGCGTTTTCGTTTCGTATCATTCAAATGGCAAAGAATAACGTCTTCACTGTTTGCCTTTGGTGGCGGAAGAGACATTTTCGTTGAGAAGCATGCCTTTACCAATCTTGTGAATCATCTATAGATATTTCAGGACGGGAAGCTGAGTCATTTTGTGGACGGAAGGCGCAACGCCGGAAACTGGATGGCGTTTGTCAACTGTGCCAGATACGCCCAGGAGCAGAACCTCATAGCATTACAGGTTCGAATCCTCCTTGCATAACTCATTCACCCCTGAAACTCTTAATGGAAAATTCCAATTTCAAATATTTTTAGTCCTTTATTGACTATTTAGGGTCGATTTTAACAATATATTTCAAAATGACAAACAGTGTAGACCCTGATCAGAGGGCTCCTTAGGAGCCATCTGATCAGGGTCTACACTGTTTGCATGGGACAAGTGAAATCCTTACAAGTACACTGTTTGTAAATGACGAGTATACTCGTATCTAGGGTTGAATGTGTTAATTAACTAAAAAGAAAATGAAAAAAAAACAACAGTTGTGAAGTGACATTTTTCGGTTAAAAATAAAAGTGCGCCGAGATTGGCGATGTTTTCAATTTGGTTTTGAGTAAAGTAGGGCCTTGTTATTACGACAACCCAGAAGAAAGTTTGTTTGCAGAATTTAAGAAAGATGATATCTGAAAGTTAGATAAAGTAAAGCCGCTTTACTAAATATCTTACTTTCAGATATCTTTCTTAAATTTAACGTCATGTTGCCTTTGTGTATCTACACTATTTACATATTACAAATGCTCCCTCCCATGAAATATCGTATTTATATAATACAGCGTTCCCTCTCTACAACGACACCCAATGGGAGACACGCATTGTGTGCGTTGTTCAGAGGGAGTCGTTATAGGGAGGGGAATTGACTACACTTGCAAACAGCTTGAATCCAGATCAGACGCCGCGTGACGCGGCGTCTGGTCTGGATTCAAGCTGTTTGTCGCTCGTCATTAAGTTTTTTTTCTGTCAAAATGTCAATTATGTAACTTTTAGAAAAACAGCAGATGACACTTTTAAGCAGACGCTATTGCAGAAGTAAAAGCGTTAGACATAATTGTCTTGTTTAGGGAACTGTGTCAAACGTCGTTGTAAGGAGGGAATCGTTGTTGGGAGGGCCGTTGTAGGGAGGGAACGCTGTACAACGTATTATAATTTCCATTGAAACAAGTAATGTCAATTTCTCAAATTTCCCTGGTTTCAAACACTTCTATGTATAATGAGCCTACTAGATTAAGTTCCATATCATCATGTAATTCATCACAATATTGCTTACGGAAACTAAAAGCACCGAAATTGGTGTACATGTATTTATAGTAAATTGTCCGTGTGTATTTCAGGTGGAGGGTGACGTGTTTTATGAGGTGTGTAAGGATATCCCCAGGGACAGCGAGCTATTGGTGTGGTATGGGGACAGCTATCTCCAGTTTATGGGCGTGCCCGTCGCCCTCAAGGAGATGACCACAACGGAGGGCATCGAGGACGCTGATGGTGAGGTTTAGCCATTGCCACAATACTATGCAATACCGTATCACTTGACATGTTAACCATTTCCCCGATAGGAGCAACTTTTAGCGCATTTTATTTATTCCTCCACTGAAGAAAGTAGTTCCAATTTGTTCAGTCATGAACATGTACGATAAGAAATATTTTATAATTCCTAGCAGACGGTAGCTTAAAGCAGGTTGAAAGTAAAGCAAAATGCGCTCATTGCTACTCATTAAAATCGTGTCGAAGAGACTCCAATGAGTAGTATCGCCATTGATTTTTTGTGCAGGAAAAAGGAGAAATATTGCAAACGTTAAGTATATTTACTCCCTCTTAGGCTTTTACCTGGAACTCTGGGATCCGTTTCATAAAACTTCGTACGACAAATCGTTCTTGAAAAGACGATTGAAAAGAGATGTCACAAGACAGTATTAGATTGAGAAATCAGAAACTAAATGTATTTTAAAGTTTTGACTTACGACCGTTTTTTGTCGTACGAAGATTTATGAAACGGGCTCCTGAACATACTAAAATGTTTCATCATTGTGTTACAGCCTCAGAGGGTTACAGTTGTGAGCGGTGTGGAAAAGTGTTCGCATATAAATACTACAGAGACAAGCATCTTAAATATACCCGCTGTGTAGACCAGGGAGACCGGAAGTACCCTTGTCATCTCTGCCCCAGGTAAGCCAAGGGAATAAGTCTTCGCGTGCATATTTGGATTGGTTGCTTAACCCATTTGCGCCAAGTGGATTCTTCCATGCTTATATGTTGGATTAGTCCATTATTAATGTAAGGGGTGTCTGGTCTAAACTTTCATTTTCGTTTTTTATATAATGAAAATCCTATCAGCAAACAGTGTAGACTCTGATCAGACGCCGCATAATGCGGCGTCTGATCAGAGTTTACACTGTTTGACTATGTCCCTTTAATCAGCCGCTATACATGTACATACAGTACTGAACCTTATTAAATTAAATTGATAATCGCAAGCGAATTGCCATAGAATTACAATCGAATTGCCATCGAATCGGGCGCTTCAAAAAACAAATCCTACGTTTGAATATTTTTACGCGAATTTTCCAAAGCGGTTGGGACAAAAAATGGAATTGAAAAAATTAACGAAGACATATTTGCGATCATTTGTGAGATACACCATTGAAGAAAACTTACCCGAGGGTAAAGTTAGTAATTTGAATCGCAAGCGAATTGCAATCGAATTGCAAGTTAATTGCCAGCGAATTGCAAGCGAATTGCAATTTTTTTTAATTTAATAAGGTTCAGTACTGTACATGTAAATGGGTTAACGCACTCACACCTCAATCTTCAAATGGAAAATTCAAACTTCCAATAATAGAGACTTGTCCGTTTTTGACTATTTTGAGTCGCTTTTTATTGTAATTAGTTTAGTACATAATGATAAACAGTGCAGAGCCTGATAACAGGACTGCTAAAAGAGCCATTTGATTTGGGCCTACACTATTTGCATAGGATAAGTGTACTTTTCAGAGGCGTACTATTTGTAAATGACGAGTTTATACATTGCTAAATCTCAATGGGTTAATCATAATTATGCAGTGTATATCGTCAATCACGCATTTGATTAATCCCAAGCAGATGACAATGATGACATGGCAATTGTCCATTTTTGCTCTGAAAAAAAAATCATGACCAAGGGAGACAACTCTATAATAACAACGATAATTCATCATATTTTCAATTACGGATTTATACCCATTGTTTTCTCCCCTTTATTGTGCGATCAACCGGTAGTGTAGAACAGTAATCAGGAATGTGGCTGATATAAACACAAGTGTTTGAGATATAGTTATAGGAATGAAAGAGCGGTACTATACTAACACGATAAAGAAACTGTTCATTTGGTTTGAGGGACTTTTGTTATACTTTTAAGTACAAACCATAGACAAATTTGGTATCAAAATGCGCCAAAAAATGTATTGGCTAAACGATGGTGTATGTTTAATTGTGATTTGATAATTTGCAGATCATAATTGTTTGTGTGAAAGACGATGGGGTGAAAAGTAAAAGTTGCAAACTTGTGATGTTTTGTAACCGTGTTGCCATGGACCAATCTTCTCAGTGTGCCAAATCGTGAGGCATAGAGCTTTGATATTTAACCTGTAGTAGACCTCTACCAAGGTTGTCCAAATGTGTATCCTGTAGTCAAAACTGGCCCCGCCCCGGGGGTCACAATTCTACATAGAGTTATAAAAACATTACAAATCTGCGATTTTTACTTTTCAAACCATCTCTTTCACACACAAAATTATGCTCTGCAAATTATTAAATCACAGTTAATATACTCATGCCATCGTGTAGCCAATGCATTTTGCGCATTTTTATACCAAATTTGGTTTGTACTTATAAGTATAACAAAAGTCCCTCAAACCAAATGTACAGTTTCTTTATCGTGTTTAGTATATATATAAGAAAGAATAAACTTCTTGTTTATGTTTGTAGATCGTTTGAGAAGCGAGACAGACTGCGGATACATATTCTACACGTACATGAGAAACACAGGCCACACAAGTGTATAGTGTGTAATAAGTGTTTCAGCCAGTCCTCAAGTCTTAACAAACATATGAGGGTAGGTCTGATAATAATAACCATAGAAATAATAACAATAAAACAACAACAATAATAATGATAATAAAGACGTTATTTAATAAAGGATCACATTTTGGTATTAACCACTCGTCTCCAGACTCCAAAAACCTATTTACAATGAACAACAGAATCCACACAAAACATATTTACAATTAACAACATAATCCAGCCACAAGACATTGCAGCCGGTGCAAACCAAGATCATCCGTTGCATGGAATTTGCAGCATCTAAACAGGGCCTTTACCTTGTATATTAAAGTAAATAAATAGACGTTAGGTTAGCCGGTTAGGTTATGTGAAACTTTTGAAGTAGTTCACAAACTTTAAAGCGACTCGCAACCAGATGGTGCATTAAAAATAGTAATTTGTAAATATGTGTCAAACGCTTATATAAATGGTAAAGAATTAGTTTATGATAAGAAATTCTGTTTAAAAAAATGTATTTCAATAAAAAAAAATATTGGTCTCTGGTGGGATTCGAACCCGGGGCCCGGCATTGGCGGACAGAATGCAAAATAGGGGAAACCGCTTAGACCAATGGACCACGGAACTATCCGTTTATCTCGGATCGATTTAACGTATTTCAATGTGTAGCGATCGAAAGTGCATACAACTTCGTAATTCGGCTCGTGTTTATGTCTGAGCCCGTGTAGAGAAGCAACAACAACAACTATACCGTCTACTAGTCGGTATAGAAAAACGATGGAAAATATCTAAAAATCTAAGATTCGGTGACGATTCTTGAGACTTTTTTTGGACTGATCATATTTTTTTAATGTCAGAAGCCAAATAATGCCACAAATTTGCTTTTATTTGAGTATTTTATTTTATTTTGACAAGTACACCATCCGGTTGCGAGTCCCTTTAACTGCAAATGTCTCTCAACTATGATGATCATGACTTCATGAGTACAGAGGGGTGGGACGTTATTCTTACCCGTATAAAACGAATCGAAACGCAAACGCAAATTCTCCCAGCCAATATACAAAAACGATGTAGAAAATAATACCTCTTTTTATATAGAAATATTGAAACTTTCTGTTTATCTGAGTGGGAAACTGTGTAGAGCCAGATCAGACACCGGGCTACCTGTTCTCTGTTCAGGTTCCATACTGTTTGATGATAAGCGCGTTTATTGAAAAATAATAACTTTTTTTTCACTTTTTGCAGTTCACAAACTATAAGTTATATTTTTTGTTTCAGGTTCACAGCGGAGAGCGACCATACAAGTGTGTTTATTGCAACAAAGCTTTTACCGCCTCTAGTATACTTCGTACCCACATTCGACAGCATTCAGGCGAAAAACCATTTAAGGTAATTTGAATGATGTATGAGAGACTGACGCATTTTAACTGAACAAATTAAATTTGGTCTATTTCGTTCAAATGACTTCTTTCAATTGTTATTGACAAATTCAGTATCCAAAGAAACATAACGAAATGTATATGAATATATATTTTGAATTTACGCCCAAAATGCTAATGAGACGCTATAACTGTCTGATTTATCGGTAATTGGTCTAATGGCCTAAGGGAGATAATGCATAACGTGTCCGTCTTACAGTTTGGCAAGTCAGGCAACTCTGCAAATATGTCCTGGATTCTTCGACATGGACCGCATAAGCGGAGTACCTGTCGTGTTTCGACAGTTGTAACATGACCTCTAGATACACATCTATATATAATATGATAAGATGCTTTATTAAGTATCATATTTTATTATGAGGTGTTTTATTTTACTTACACAGAATATATTTTTAAATCGTATTTCTTTTTTTTTCAGTGTAAGCACTGCGGGAAAGCCTTTGCATCACATGCAGCCCATGACAGTCACGTGAGACGTACGCATGCGCGTGAAAGACTTTGTGTGTGTTCAGTTTGTGGAAAGTCGTATTCACAGCCTTATGAACTCAAATTCCACATGGCAGTGCATTTACAAAAATGAGAAAATGTTTTATGTATTTATTATAATATAATGGCATCAACTTCTGTTGTAAAACCTAAGATAAAATTTGAAGAAACATTATACATGTATCCTCAATATATCCCCAAACGGAAATGATAAAACATAATGTTTATGTAATAAAAACCCCTTTGTTACAATTAAACCCGATCTATAGACACGTTGCTGCTTGAAGCAGATCCGATAAAGGAAAATACGCCCTTTTCTGGTCAAAGAATTTATTTATTCTTACAATCAAACCTAGTTAAACTTTGTAACTAGCTTAATTCGAACTTACCCTTTTCGAAAGTACATAACTGTATTTTCAATTTAAGCTAGTTCGAGGTATCGAAATTGATCTGAAAAAAGACGGACAAGTACTTTTCAGAGAGAACGAGGTAATCTCGTATCAGTGGAGAAAGCGTTATTCTTTCCCAATAAACGCGTTTACGCTAAATCTATTATATCAAATGCAAACTGATTGGAGCCAGATCAGACGCCGGGTAACCCGGCGTCTGATTAGGCTCCAATCTGTTTGCCATCAAGGTTAAAATCAACATTCAGAATTGTCAAAAAGTTGTCATTTTCTTTATTTTATTCCAATGCGATTTCTCCACTATACATGTATGTGTTTACATCCGGTTTTCAGAGACTTCCGCTTCCGGTCTAGGCCGGAAAGTCCGGTTTTGGGAAATTACAGATACGGCTGTGGTACATGCATTTCTAATATTTGTTGAATATTGAGTTGTTTGAAATGTTCATTCACGTGTATTTAAATGTTTGAAATATATATATAAAGATAGTATTGCTTGTTTATTTTTAAATTTAGTCATAACTACTTCCAAAACTACTACTACTACCGAAAATATGAGACCAATGTAAACAATGGCGTGGTTGACTCTCGCATGAGAGTCTTTTCAAAGGAGGCGACTTGTATGCTTTACAATAAAACTGACTTTTAACCCTTTCATGATCAAATATATCATGAGATTTCCCCCCTTCATCGCCATATTGTCGTCTGCTTCAATATTGTTGTCCGCAATATCGTTTCAAAAATTTATTTAATTCAGTGTAACTGACGTTATTTCAAAACAAGTGGCAAACAGTTTTGGTCCTGATCAGACGCCGCGTTATGCGGCGTCTGATCAGGATCAAAACTGTTTGAAAATGCACCTTATGGCGTCATTGAGAGAGAAAGGGTTAATCCGTTACCCCATAATCTGTTTCTGTAGTTCCGAAGACAGATGACTAGGCCCTACTTAGTAAAGCTTTAACCCAATACCCCATAGTCCATTTCTTGTATTGAAGATAGGTGGCCACTTAAAGCAAGTTGAAAGTAAAGCAGAATGCGCCTTAGGGCGCATTCTGCTTTACTGTCAGCCTGCTTTAAGCTACCAGAAAATATAAAAATATTTATTCTGATCAATATTTCTTCAGTGCAGGAATAAATTATATGTGTAAAAAAGCGTATTTACGGAGGGAATGGGTTAATTCATGCCTGAAATGAACTACAATTTGCTAGGTAATAGAATTATTTTTGATGGTGCTTATTCATAACTGTATAAATAGGAACTATTTTTTAGAGGAGGAATGAAACAGAGGCGTAAAAAGGCGTATTTATAGGGCAATAGGTTGATATGCTGTGATATGTACAAACATACGGAAGATAATATGTCAGGGGAACGTTCGGAATTTGTAATCGACCCATACTCAGATGGAGACATCAGCATGGCCACATTTTTACCCTTTCACTCTCGATGACGTTAAAAAGCGCATTAGCAAACAATTTCCAACTTTCCAAATTTTATTCACATATGCTCGGATAGTGAAGAACATTATAGGCATAATAATTATAACTCAAAGTAACATTGAACACCGAAGTAAACACTAATACAAGGTAAAACGACTACACATAATACATGAAGTTTGATATACATATGTACAAGGACTCCAGAAAAGAGTTGAAAAAAAACTGAACTTTTGATCCTGCAGCGTTTGGGACGTCTGATCAGGATCAAAACTGTTTGCCACTTGTTTTTAAAATTAAGAAAATTCTTAAGTAAATTAGGCCATTGAGAATTTTATACTTAGGATACTTAGAGTAAATTGCCGAAAACTAAGAGAATATTGATTTATTTAGAGAACAAATTATCTTAGAATTTTTCAGAATACGGACCCGGGCTTTTGCCTTTTCTTTTCAACATTCTTTTAGCAGTTACTTGAATAAAATAGAAACGAATCTATGGAGAAAAAAATATGTATGAAAAAATTTCGCGCACAGTGTGTTTTAAACCAGATACCCAGGGCATACTAGTCCGACTCGTTCCCTACTGAGCCACGGCGACTTCCTTGAACTTTGGTTCATAAGTTTGTTATAATTGTGGAATATCGTTATGTTACTACGCAAGTTTTAGTACAATAAGTGATCATTTATAATGCCTCGCTCACATTTGCTGCGGCTGCCGTACGGCGGCCGCACGGCTTGTTATTTCTACGGCGAGTAACATTTCCCCGGCCGCCGCAGAATTCCTACGGCCGCCGTGTGTTGCGCTCACATTTGCTGCGGCTGCCGCACGGCGAGTTTCTATTGTTTAAGGTTAAAAAACCTGCGGCCACCGTACGGCCACCGTACGGCAGCCGTGGAAGCTCCATCAGATTCTCTGCAATCAAAATGCTGCTCCTGCTACATAACTTGGTTTTGCTACATGTTCACAAAACTCATATCAGTCCAACTACACCGTGAACTCAATGGACACATTAGGACAACACTTAAGAACATCTAAATCCATTTTTAATAATACACATGTTCTACATGTATGAACAAAAGTACAAATGCACAATAAGAAAAGTGACACTTGAGTTCCGGCGGCCGTGCGGCGGCCGTGCGGCAGCCGTAGAACCACTCTGCGGCGAGTGTTTTCTACGGCCGCCGTAGGAATTAAAAAATGTTATAACTCCGCGTTATATTTCTACGGCGACCTCTACGGCCTATGAAATATGGGTATACGCCGTGCGGCCGCCGTACGGCTGCCGTAGGATTTCTACGGCGGCCGTGGGAAACTACCGATTTTCCAACTCTGCGGCCGCCGTACGGCTGCCGTAGGGCAAATGTGAGCGCACTATTACTCAAAAATAGATTTGGTAAAACTTGAATGTCCGTCGACTGTTGTCCGTCTTCCGTCCTCATTAATTTTAGTGTTTATACCCTAGATGTCACAAATGGTATCCAATCTTTTTAAACTTGCATGTGTCCATAAGGTCTCGGATGAGTTTTATTATGGTTGAAATCGCACCAATAATGGTTTATTTCCCTTATTGTGGCTTATTGTTTTCCGTGTCTCTTTTTATTCTTCTTGTGGCTTTATTTCCCTTCTAGTTACTCATTGTTTTCTTGTCGCCTTTTTAAAATTATTGTGGCTCATTTCCCTTCTTGTGGCAGAGTGTCTTTGTTGTCGTTTTTTATTTCTTCTTGTGGCCTTTTTCACTTCTTGTAGCTTTTTGTATTTCTTGTCGCTGTTTATTTCTACTTGTCGCTCATTTTCCCATATTGTGGCTTTATATTTCTTCTTGTGGCTTTTTTCTCTTCTTGTGGCTTATTGTCTTTCTTGTCGCTTTTTAATTCTTCTTGTGACTTATTTTTCCTTCTTGTGGCTTTTTACTTTTCTTGACGCTTTTTTATTTCTTCTTGTGGCTTATTTCCCTGCTTGTGGCTTTCTTTTTTCTTGTCGCTCTTTATTTCTGCTTGTGGCCTTTTTCCCATATTGTGATTAGCATGTCTTTTTGTGGCTTATTGTCTCTTCTTGTGGCTTAATGTTTCTTTATTACATTTTTATATCAAACTAACAATACAGAATTCAACGAATTATCCGTGGCTCAGTAGGGAACGAGACGGAATAGCACGTCGTGGGTAGCAGGTTCAAAACACACAGGGTCCGATCTTTTTTTTTCTGAACGACTTATTTTCAAAGATTCGTTTCCTTTTAAGGTACTTCGCGGGTGCGCTTAGTTTCCATACAAGGTGTCATGAAACTTTTCTTGAATAATGATAATAGCCAAAGAAACAATGTGTGAAAAAATAGGCAAAATTTATCGTGTGGTTTGTCTCTAAGGTCTCTTTTTCTGACAAAATCCTGGAATTCTGATGATTTTATTTTTCTCAAAATTAAAAAAAGCTAATGACTTTAAGTCTCGCCCAATAAGTAGCCCACAACATTCATTACAAGAAAAGCTAACAATATTTAGAATAAAGGTGTTCAGAAAGATGTTATCGGCTATTTAAATTTTGCAAAATGCTAAAAAATTGAATTACAAAAAACTGACTCACTCAATGTATTTTTTTTTTATTTTATTCAAATGTATGGTTGATGAAGTAGTTGGTCAGAAAAAATTAGACAATATTGCAGTCAGGATTTGTTGTAATATCAGTTTTTCTTATCAAAATATTGGAAAGAAGTTGAAATACAGTTACCTACCTTAAAGTTGAAATTCTGTCATTAAAATGCATTATTTTTTATTTATGGACTTGCATACAAGGTTCATTACATTGTTTAAACATAATAATGGGCAATATCGATCTTGAAAAGTTTCAATGTGTGGCTTTATAGTTCGATCAAATCTTAAACATGTATACCGATTTTATTGACTTGTAAGTCATTAAAATAAAACGTACATGTAAGTGGACATATAATTGGACCGTATATAACATCACTAATTCCAATCAACGAAGAATAAACATAACATGTCCCTTGATCACTGCGTTATGGATGGACAAGTCAATAAATAAATCGGACGCTTCATTTAAAAAAAATTATTTGGATCGAATGGGAATCGAACCTATGACCTTTCATTTGCAAGTCTATCACGTTACTGACTGCGCTATGAATAACTACACTTAATCGTGGCAGTATTTCCTTTATATAAACTGTCTGGTATAAGCACGTGCGGAAAAAGTCTATGTCGTCAAGACGCATTTCCGCTCGCCCGGAAGAGTGACTTCCGTATGCGAAATACCTTAAATACAAGTACCTGCTTACAGCTTGTTGAAAAGAAAATGTAAAATCCTCCAATAAGAAGGTTTCCGTCTTATTGTCAGTCTGCGTCAACACTAATACAAATTTTATGCTAAGCGCGAATTGGTCTATATTTGCTTACTGTTTGCAAACATTTTATATCCAGATAGGACGCCGCGTCACGTGGGGTATGATCTGGATCAAACCTTTTTTGCCAGTCATATTTTACTTTGTTTTGAAAGCATAAAATTGATTATATGTTTTTTCGCAGACTGTATTTGCAGAAGAAGGCAATTCTGAATGATAAGGGATAAACAGTAAACTGCAGGACATTTTTCAGAAAGCTCTTCAAATATCAAGAAAGAGCAAAAGCATGAAAGTCATTTCTAGAACTGTCAGCAACTGTTTAGAACAGAACAGAAAAATTGGGCCCGTATTCTGAAACATTCTAAGATAACTTTTTCTCTAAGTAAATCAATATTCTCTTGTTTTCGGCAATTTACTCTAAGTATTTGATGATTTACTCTTAGAAAGTGAAAATAACTAAGTAAATTCTAAACTCGTCAAATTTACTTAAGTATAACGATATTCTCTTAGAAAACCTATATAGTCTTAGTTTTGGTCATTTCAACTAAGTAGTTAGGAATTTTCTCTTAGAAAGATGAAAAAACTAAGAAAATTCTCAACTGGCCAAATTTACTATAGAATTTTCTTAAAACTTGAGAAAATATGACCCTCTCTTAACATTTTAGAATTTTTCTAAGATAAGAACACGAACGTTTATTATGCAGCAATAATTGTCCCAGAATAGATAAATCATTGAATAAAAATCGTTTATAGACCTATAGATACGTTAAGCGGAGGTTTTTGAGCCGACGTTTATGTTTGAGTGGCTTCGTGCAATTGGCTCAAATTCGGGGTGGGGTAACGTCATTACAAACGACGGAGGTTACTGTTTAAGACATTAATCCATATGGTCTTCAACGAGAAAACGTGGAAAAGATCGTCATCTATTCAAATTCTATATTTTTAGTAATAAATGAGCACTGTATGTACCAAAACTAGCGTAAATACATAACTAGTTCCACAATTATAGTTTACTAACAAACCGAATTTCAACGAAGTCGCCGTGGCTCAATCGGTAGCGAGTCTCACTGGCATGTCGGGGTAGCCGGTTCGAGCCACACAGGATACAACTTTTTTTTTTTTAAATCATCATTATTTCCATAGATTCGTTTCTTTAAATACAAATATAACTGCTTAATCCTTTCACTACCAATTTTTCGTGATAGTTTACTTCTTCACCGTTTCATTGTCGTCTGCTTGAATTTTGTTGTCTGCAATATCGTTTCAAAGAAAATTGTAAGGCAGTATGACTGAAAAGAGTTCAATACGAGTGCCAAACAGTTTGGACCCTGATCAGACGCTGCGTTACGCGGTGTCTGATCAAGGTCCAAACTGTTCGCAAACGTGCCTTTAGGCGCCATTGAGAATGAAAGGGTTAAAACATGCTAAAATAGAAGTAAAAATCTTCAATTAGAAGGTTTCCTTCTTATTGTCAGCCAGCTAGTTCTAGAAATGGCTTTCATTTTTCTACTGTTTCTTGATATTTGAAAAGCTCTATGAAAAGTGTCACGCAGGTTGCTGTTCAAAACTTTTGTAATTGTCATCGGATGCAAACACATCATCTGCAGAAAAACAACATAATCAATTTGATGCTTTCCAAACTTAAGAAAGGTAAATAATGACTGGCAAACAAGTTTGGATCCAGATCAGACGCCGCATAATAAGTGTGTGTTTTAATGCAGGCTGACAATAAGAATGATACTTCTTATTGGAGACTTTTACTTCAATTTTAGCATGATTTAACCCTTTCACTCTCAATGGCGCCTAAAGGCGCGTTTGCAAACAGTTTGGATCTAGATCAGACGCCGCGTAACGCGGCGTTTGATCAGGATCCAAACTGTTTGGCACTCGTGTTGAATTCTTTTCAGTCATACTGCCTTACAGTTAACTTTAAAACGATATTACAGACAAAAAATGAAGCAGGCGACACTGAAACTCTGAAAAAGTAAACTCTCACGAAACAAGTGTACCCTGTGTGGTTTGAACCGACTATCCTTGACATGCCAGTCAGACTCGCAACCTATTGAGCCAAGGCGCCTTCGTTAAAATTCGGTTCGTTAGTAAATTAAAATTGTGAACCTAATTATGTATTTACGCTAGTTTTGGTACATATAGTGATCATTTATTACTTAAATATAGATTTTGTAAAGATATCGATCTTTTCCACGTTTTGGCGATGAAGACCGTAGGTAATACTGTCTTTAACAGTACTCTCCGTCGTTTGTAATGACGTTACCCCACCCCGAATTTGACCCAATTTTACGAAGCCACTCGATCACAATTGTCGGATCAAACCCCTCCGCTAAACGTATCTATAGGTTTACAAACGATTTTATTCAATGAATAATCCATTACACATATTCTTGCTGCTTTATAAACGTTCGTGTTCTCATCTTAGAAAATGCTAAAAAGCTAAGAGAGGGTCACAGTTTACTCAACTTTTAAGAAAATTCTAAAGTAAATTAGGCAAGTTGAGAATTTTCTACTTAGAGTAAATTGCCGAAAACTAAGATAGTATTGGTTTACTTAGAGAAACGTTCCCTACTGAGCCACGGCGACTTCGTTGAATTTGGGTTCACAAGTTTGTTATAATTGTGGAACATCATTATGTAATTACGCAAGTTTTAGAACAATAAGTAATCATTTATTTCTCCAATATAGATTTTGTAAAACTTAAATGTCCATCGTCTGTTGTCCGTCTTCCGTCCTCAACAATTTTAGTGTTTAAACTCTAGAGGTCACAAATGTTATCCAATCTTTTTTAAACTTGCTAAGATTGCATGCGGCCAAAAGGTCTCGGGTGAGTTTTATTATGGTTGAACTCCCCTTCCGGTTGCTCATTGTTTTTCTGGTCGGTTTTTATTACTATTGTGGCTCATTTCCCTTCTTGTGGCTTATTGTCTTTCTTGTCGTTTTCTATTTCTTCTTGAGACATATTTCACTTCTTGTTGCTTTTTGTATTTCTTGTCTCTTTTTATTTCTACGTGTGGCTTCGAACCCATCTTGTGGCGGTATATATCTTCTGGTGGCTTATTTCTTTTCTTGTGGATTATTGTCTTTCTTGTCGCTTTTTAGTTCTTCTTGTGACATGTTTTCCCTTCTTGTCGCTTTTTGCTTGTCTTGTCGCTTTTTATTTCTTCTTAAGGCTTTTTCCCTGCTTGTGGCTTTTTGCTTTTCTTGTCGCTATTTTTTCTTCTTGTGGCTTTTTTCCCTGCTTGTGGCTTTTTTTTCTTGTCGCTTTTTATTTCTGCTTGTGGCTTATTTTCCCATATTGTGGCTTTACATTTCTTCTTGTGGCTTATTGTCTCTTCTTGTGGCTTATAGTTTCTTTTTAACATTTTTATATCAAACTAACAAGGCAAAATTCAACGAAGTCTCAGTGGCTCAGTAGGGAACGAGACGGACTAGCACGTCGTGGGTATCAGGTTCAACCCACACAGGGTCCGATTTTTTTTTTTCTGAACTACTTATTTTTATAGATTCGTTTCTTTTTAAATACAACTACCTGCTTAAAGCATGTTGAAAAGAAAATGTACAATTCTCCAATAAAAAGGTTTCCTTCTTATTGTCAGCCTGTGTCAACACTAATAAAAAGTTTATGCTAAGCGCGACTTGATTAATATTTGTTTACTGTTTGCAAACAGTTAATATCATCCAGATAGGACGCCGCGTCACGGGGAGAATGATCTGGATCAAGCCTTTTTGCCAGTCATATTTTACTTTATTTTGAAAGCACAAAATTGATTATGTGTCTTTCCGCATACTGTATTTGCAGAAGAAGGCAATTCTACATGATAAGGGTTAAACAGTAACCTGCAGGACATTTTTCAGAAAGCTCTTCAAGATATAAAGAAAGAGCAAACGCATGAACGCCATTTCTAGAACTGTCAGCAACTGTTTAGAGCAGAACAGAATTGGGCCCGTATTGTGAAACATTCTAAGATAACTTTTACTCTAAGTAAATCAATATTCTTTTAACTCTAAGTATTTGATGATTTACTCTTAGAAAGTGAAAATAACTAAGAATACTCTTAACTCAGTTTACCCATTACGCCTTAACCCTTAGCCCGCCAAATAAATTGTCGTCTGCTATATTTCTCGTCTGCTTCAAGTTACAAAGTGCTTCAAAGTTGCTCAAAATTGCTGAAAATGTTGTCCGAGTGTCAAACAGCTTGGATCCGGATGAGACGCCGAGTCTCATCCGGATCCAAGCTGTTTGCATATGGAGCTATAGTCGTGACTGGCAGGCTAAGGGTTAATATGTATCTAAATTTGGACGCAGGTGACCACTTATTGCAGGCTGAAAGTAAAGCAGAATGCGCGTTGAGGCGCATTCTGCTTTACTTTCAGCCTGCATTAAGCTACAATCTGCTGTGATATGGATAGTATTTCTTACAGTATTACATATTCGTGTTTGCCATAGGATAAAATGAAACTTTTCCCCAGTTAAAGGAATATATAACAGGCGTTAAAAGGTTTTATTAATTAGGTAATGGGTTTTAAAAGCAAAATTCTGGGCGGATCAATTTAGGTATATTAGATCTAGATAGATCATGACCGCCAAAGGCGAGTCGTAAATGTACAGCGACCAGTAGAGCTAAATGTTTAAAACGTGGATATTCAAGTTTCATAGATAATGGTTTTTCTTTTTACGTTAAGCTATAGGTCTATAGATATAGATCTAATCTATCATATTTCTATTATTAAAATATGTATTACAGTAAACATGTTTACCTTGCCAACGAGTAACTACGCCACTGCAATCTTACTATTTAATGTTTATAAATCACTTTCTGCATGCCTTTTATCACTCATTAACTTCTGAAATGCGGATTGTCTTTTAACTAATTGCACTCCCTTTAAACCATTACTCCATAGTAAAACTCATTTTTACGCATTAAATTTATTCCACCACTGAAGAAAATAATTCTAATTTAAAAATCTTAGATGATCTACACAGACATGAACATGTACCACAAGAATTTGTTTCTATAATTCCAGCAGATGGGAACCTAAAGCAGGCTGAAGGTAAAGCAGAACGCGTCTTGAGGCACACTGTGCTTTACTTTCAGTATACTTTAAATAGATAAGATAAGATAAGATAAGATAAGATAAGATAAGATAAGATAATCTTTATTTATAGTCGGTTTCAGTCAAACATATTAACACTAGCTTTAAGCTATTGTCCGACATAACAAGATTATCCAGTAACAATAGTCACACATCTTCAATACCAGTACAGACCAGACATTGAGTAAAGAGTTTTGCAAACAGTTTGGATCAAGATTATCAGTGTCTCGCTCGTATCCAAACTGTTATACTTTGAGCCACGGAATTATACACAGGTGTGTGTATAATTCAGTTTTTGAGCATATCTTACAGAGAAATATAGAGAAAACGATATTTTAGTTTTATTCCTCCACTGAAGAAGATAATTCCAATTATAAATCTCAGGTGATCTACTACAGTAACAGACACAAAAAGTTAACCGGCGTTGTACAGTTAAATAAAGTACAACGTCGGACTTTTACCCATAACCCAGCTTTCCTGTCATCCATGTTTTATCCATTGCCATTTTTCGACTGCTTTTCAATATCGGGATTACGCAGAGAGAAACACGTGTAAATAAAGCGAGTCAGTCACGGATTTTGTTTTCGCTATGCGGAAGGCTTCCATTTTCTTCGCTTGTTAAACAGCATCTTCTCTGCCAACGTCAAAACTACATGTCAGAGTGAACGGAACGTTAATATTTTACGTCAAACAGGTTTGTTTTCGTATAGTATCAGCTTATTTACCTGTGACGTTTAACAGGCACACTTTTGGTCCGGTACACATAATTGTCAACCATCTCCACGCGTGTCATGCATGTGCACGACAGCATGTTATAGGCATTTTGGTGCAGAATCCACTAAAATCCAGAACCACTTGGTCCATGACCTCGGTTAACCCTTACAATCCTGAATTTTTAAAATGACTCATTCGTTTTCTGATAAGGACCAGTTTACATTGACATTTGAGGGGTCGCTACACCAATTTCATGAATTTAAACTAGCAAACAGTGCAGACTCTGATTGGGAGCCTTCTGATCTGGGTCTGCACTGTTTGTTAGGGATGCTTATTAGCCGGCTTCAGCACTTTAACAGCAAAAAGTTATTTACTGTCAATGAATTAGAAGAAATACATAAGGTTCTGATAAGTTAGGTATTTTATGTACAGTACAAAACAATATTCTACCTCTTAGCAGGGCTACCATAAGTTGCTCATAGAATTCCTAAGATTTCCAAATTTTCAAGAGCAATTTTAGGAAAAGTACCTTTAACCCTTTCGCTGCTAGGCTCTATAACGCTAACATAATATTATGCAAACAGTTTGGATATCAGACGCTGCGTAACATTGCGTCTGATGTGGATCTAAACTGTTTGACACTCATATTATTCTGTACATCTGTATTCTCGCGGTACTTAATGTTTAAATAAAAGATGTAATTTAATAAAACTCTTACTATAATTTTGGCACTCTTCCTGGCAATATTTAGTTATTAAAGTTATAACTGCTGAACAAGAAATTTAGATCTGCATGTTTAAAACAATAAAAAACATGTTTATTTTGTGCCAGTCGGCAAGTTTGTATACTTCTTCTTCTTCTTCCGTTATAAGGACAGGAATCCAATACTGGAATGTACTTTGTCCTATTTGGTTAGGGGGCACATCACAATTGACGCCACATCACAATTCTCGCGGTATATAGGTCATTGTGTTAATTTTTGAAATTTAAACAATGGGCTTTTTGGACCAAAACTTCAAAATCAATGGGCTTTTCTATGAAAAAATAGGAAAAATGAGTAAAAGCAATGGGCTTTTTGGAAAGTTTATGAGCTTTTTGGGGCCAAAAATTATCACTGCGACTCACTTCAATCATCATCATCAAGCTCTGTAGACATAACAGTACATGGTCAGAGTTCACTAAATTTTTGTTAAAATTAAAGCTCACTGCAATATTAACAAACGGGAAGATTGAAAGACGATTTAACAACAAATTAACATTTTCAAATTGACTGTTTTCATTCATACAGTGAACCCTTAATTTTTCTGGGCAGTGAATACGCCGGAAAGTGGTGTTTTACATTATACCACCAAAATACTGCTAATTTTGCAGCTTTAAACGCGGAATTATTGATATAATTCAGTGGTCTAAACAATTTTTTATCAGACCGTGCAAAGTATGTCAACTGTGATTGACAGAAAACATCCGGATAGGCCGATGCGTTTTTACAGCGAGAATAGTGATTCCGCGAGAATTGTGATGCCGAGTATAATAATTCCTAATTTAAAACCGCATAAAATTCCAAATATTTAAAGTAAGAGCAGAAATCCGAAGATTTCCAGGAAAATCTATAGGTCAGGAGAAAATATGAAACTACAAAGATTACGGAAAAATCCTGAGAAATGGCAGCCCTTACAATCTTGGGTGACTATTTATTCAGTCCAACATAGCAAAAGTGATGTTAAAAGCATCATGCTGAACTTTCCACATAAGTTTTGTACTGCATTAAGTTATCACCTGTCTTAATGATTTCCTGTACTAAAATAATGTGTAGTCTCCTGATTGGCAGACGCAAGTTTGTAATACTATGGACTCATTAAAAATCAGCTCTTCTCCTACTACGTATAAAAATGCAGCTAATGCTGCCTTTAGAAAACACTGAAGACTAAGATCAGGCAACTGTGAACATTTCTGTATATTATAATTTGTAAGCCAATTTAATAATAAAGACTATAGATGATTATAGTATTAAGGAAGTGGAGTTTTAATGATGTATATTCAGCTAGATATAAGGGTTTATATTAACTATATATTAGGGTAGATATTTCTGTATTGAAACAAATTTAATGGAGTATGGACCTTGTGAAACATCAGGGTGAAAATGTTGCGAAATTTTGTGTTACTGTTATATTAATCACTAATTTGCATTGCATTAACTTGCCATTAAGATCGTGTCATTTTTTTCGTGTGTTGTTTGCTTAGATAGGACCAAGAGTTTACTGTATGCTACTTACATGTATTTGTCATATAAGCATTGGTTCAAAATCTTTGATAATAGGTGTAACAAGCTGAACAGAATCTATGTGAGTAGTCAGAAGCTGAAATTGAGTCAATCACGGCTCAGTGCGAATGCATAGAATAGCAGGATTCCATTACCTCCAAAAGTACTACAGTGCTCCCTCTCTACAACGACATCCAGTGGGAGACACAGATTGTGTGTGTTGTTCGGAGGGAGTCATTATAGAGAGGGAAAATAAAGACTTGGCTTACATTTGCAAACAGCTTGAATCCAGATCAGATGCCGCGTAAGGCTGTTTGTCACTCATAATTATATTTATTCTATCAAAATGTCAACTTATATGTAATCTTAAATACAGCAGACGACAATTTTAAGCAGACGACATTGCAGCAGTAAAAGCGTTAGACATAATTCTCCGGCTTGGGGATCTGAGACAGGGGTCGTTGTAAGGAGGGAGTCGTTGTTGGGAGGGCCGTTGTAAAGAGGGAACGCTGTATATCCAACTACCGTGTGTTTAAAACAAGTGACTGCTCAAAGCAAGATGAAAGTAAAACAGAGCTTTCTGCTTGACTTTCGGCTTGTGTAAAGCTGCCTTCAGAATTGAAAATCATCATCAATGAATGATCAATTGTAGTGCTTTATAAAATGCAAAACTTGCTTGAAAAGTAGATAGAGGCATTCTTAGGCACATTTTAGTTCTTAATATATGATGGTTACAGTAAGGGTTCCGATGCCAGGGGTCATGAGTTTGATATCCTTCCCTGCCAAGTCCTTCGGATGAGACTTTATAAAACAAGGTACAATCATTGGCAATATATCCAAAATTACCAGAAAACTCTTTCAATAGAAAGAGTAGGGCATAATAACGTCTGGGTATTGCACCCAGATTTTCTGTATCCCCTCCCTTCTCTCTTTGGCATTCAATTAGCCCATAGATGACAAAAACGGGCGCTAACAAAATATAACAACATTAACTGTTCATAAACAAAAGTTTAACTATATCAATTTCATCTTCCAGATACAAGTTGAAGTCTTGACAAGTGATGTTTGAGACATTCTAGGAAATTCAGGAACCAAGTTAGAATACAAATACAATTACGGTAGATAAGTAAAAATGGCATCCGCAGGATATCTCAAGAATCCTGCAGTTGCAAAGAAGCTGTTTGAGAATCTTCAGAGTGATTTGCGTACATTGTCTACTGAGGGCAAGCGAAAACATCCAGCAGTCAAAGAGGTAAGAGTTTACCCATTATCTCATATATATCAACCCTTTACCCCATAGCCTCTTTCTAGTTTTGAGGTCAGGTGACCACTTAAAGCAGATGAAAGTAAAGAAGAATGACACCTTTAGGCATATTCTACTGTACTTTCAGCCTGCTTTAAATTTAATCTATATGAGTTGTGATATAGGAAGTTACTTTTGTAGCATATTCATTACTTTATAAAGGAAACTGTTTTCTTCAATGGAAGAATTAATTAAATGCATAAAAAGGAGTATCTAGTGTGTGAAAGGTTAACCATTGTATTGCAAGTAGCATACAAGTAGATTGATAGAATCAATTTGATACAAATAGGAAATACACAGCATCTCGTCCCAACAAAACTGTATAACAGCCAGATGGTTCTTAGAGGACATGTAATAATGAAAGTTCAGGTATATTATCAGGGCTCCAGATAAGAGGTAGTTTTTTCAACAAATCCAACATTTTCTCACTCTTTTTAGCACCAAATCCTATGGTGTTACTACTCATTAGAATCGTCTCGAAGAGACGATTCTAATGAGTAGTGACACCATAGGGTTTAATTCAGAAATAAAGATTTTAGGTTTTGAAAAACTAAGCTTATCTGGTGCTCTGTATTATAAGTTACACAGTTTTCAGGTGACCTAATATGGAATATACACTGCCAGTAAATTCCATATGGGACGAGAGCGGAGCTCGAGTCCCATATGGAATTTACTGGCAGTGTATATTCCATATTAGGTCACCTGAACACTGTGTAACGTTTTTATCCTACCGACTACCTTTTATTCTTGACAAAATAGATTAAAGGCGGTCACTGTTATATAATATGAAAACATGACGTCATCAATCATTATCTTAACATTAGTGCGTGACGTAATGTTTACGGCCCAAAAACTGTATACAGCTTAAGGCCTTTCGCTACCGGAAGTCGGTCTTGCGGGCGAGCGGATATGCGTCTGGACGACACAGACTTTTTTCGTACGTGTTTATACTAGAAAATTTATATAAAGGAAATGTTGATACGAATTAGTATAATCCTTCATAGCGCAGTTAGTATAGTGGTTGACTATAGTGGTTGACTAGCAATCCAAAGGTCATAGGTTCGAGACCCATCCGATCCAAATATTTTTTTTAAGTGTCCGATGTATTGACTTGTCAATCCATAACGCAGTAATCAAGAGACATGTTATGTTTAGTCTTCGTTGATTAGTACTAGTAATGTTTACGGTCCAAGTATATGTCAACTTACCTGTACGTTTTAGTTTAATGACTTACAAGTCAATTAAATCGGTATACATATAAACGATTTGATCGAACTATAAAGCCACACAGTGAAGCTTATCAATACGCTAACCTTTTCAAGATTATAATTATGTTCAAACAATATAATAAACCTTGTATGCAAGTCCATGAATAAATAATAATGCATTTTAATGACAAAGTTTTAATTCTAAGGTATGTAACTGTATCTAAACAACAAATATCCCACATTTTAATAAGAAAATATGTTATAACAACAAATCCTGACTGTAATATTTTTTAATTTTTTCAGACTGACTAGTTCATCAACCATATATTTGAATAAAATGAAAACAAATATACATTGAATGAGTCAGTTTTTTGTAATTCAAATTTTTAGCATTTTGCAAAATTTAAATAGCTGATAACATCTTTCTGAACACCTTTATTCAAAATGTTTTTAGCTTTTCTTGTAATGAATGTTGTGGACTACTTATTGGGCGAGAATTATAGTCATTAGCTTTATTCATTTTTAAGAAAAATAAAATCATCAAAATTCTAGGTTTTTGTCAGAAAAAAGACCTTAAAGACAAACCACACGATAAATTTTGCCTATATTTACCCACATTGTTTCTTAGGCTATTATCATTCTTCATGACAAGTTTCATAACAATCGTATGGAAACTACGCGCATATGCGAAGTACCTTAATCAGCAACCGTTTTATAATGACTTGTTTATTGTATACAGTGGGGTCAATGTTATTCTTTCCCGTTTAAACGCAAACGAAACGCAAACGCATCGTACTAAATGTACAAAATAACAACTTCTTGACAACTCTGACTATTCATTTTTATACAACTGGAAAACAGTTTGGAGTCTGATCAGACCCCGGATCACCCGGGCGTCTGATCTGGCTCCAAACTGTTTGCAATGGATTTTTTAGTTTTAAGCGTAAACGTGTTTATTGGGAAAGAATAACGTTTTCTCCACTGTACCTGGTACAAAATCAACGAATATGTGAATTGTTTGAATGTTTACATAAGCGCGGCCGTTATAGAAACCAAATGACGTCATCTTCATTGAACGTTAGCCATTTTGAAAGTTACGTTGCTAACGTTTTCAAGTGCATAAGATCTGTTGCCCCCGGGCCAATATTATTAGGTTGCTGAAAGCAGTGGATGGAAAATACACGGCTTTCACGTGACGCCAATTCACCAATCGGATAGTTAGAAACTTGTAGGAGGTAGGATAATATAACAGACAGCGTGTTTCAAGAAGACAAGTAGTTTAATCCATTTCTCCATAGATAGGCATATTTACACATTTAATTTATTCCTTTGCTGAAGAAAATGGTTCCAATTTATACAGCCATGAGTATGTAAAATTACAACTTAATGCGCATTAAGGTGCATTCAGCTTGTCTTTCAAACTGCTTTAAGTGGTCACCAGCTGTCTTCAAAGTTAGAAACAGACTGGCATATTCATGGGAAAAAAGGTTAAAATTAAAAAAAAAAATCAGAAAAGATAACTGGTTATACACAAAGGATGAGAAGAATTCACTTCTTCACTGCCTTACTTAGAGTATACAGTGGATCTTTGCAAACAGTGTGGATCCTGATCAGACCCACTATAACAAGTTCAAAACTGTTTGCATTGTGATATTACTTCAGTCAATTCACATGAAATTTGAATCTCAGAAATGAAAGCAGACAACAATCATGTAACCCAATACCCCATAGGTCTTCCTAGTTTAGAAGGCAGGTGCCTTAAAGCAGGTTGAAAGTAAAGCAGAATGCACCTTTATGTGCATAATTCTGCTTTACTTTCAGCCTGATTTAAGCTATATTCTGCTAGGATATAGAACATATTTTTTTATGGCATAAAGTGGAAATATTTTCTTCAGGGGAGGAATAAATTAAAGATGTTAAAGACTTTTCCTCAGTCTATTGATGGACTACCGCCATTGTATCGATAGTGTGAGAATTTAACTGTCAAAGCATGCATCACAAGCTATGCCAATCTCAGTTTACCTGGTGAGGCCCAGATTATACTCATGCTCTAGTGATTTTCAATGATTATTTCTAACCAAACTATCAAATATACAGACAGGGTTGGCAATCGACCGGTCAATAAGAGTATTGACCACCCGGGCGGTCAATACTGGTTTTAACCGGTCAATACTGGTCATTAGTGGTCATTACCGGTCATTACTGGTCAATTGAAATGACCACTTCGAACCAACTTATAACCTATGTATCATATACCCCTAGCAATGTAAATTGTTGCTTAATATATACAGTACATACAAACCAGGATGGTCTTTTCAGATTTGAAAAATCCATTTTACCCTTCCTATACCCCCTATATACACTTCAAATAGCTTCCTGTGTATCTGTAATACATCCTTACACTATAATTAAACCTTTTTGAAGCTTTAATAGCTTTATTTTAACAAAAAATGAGTATTGACCGGTATTGACCAGTATTGACCACTTCAGGGAGTATTGACCGGGGCGGTTTTAACCGGTTAAAACCGGGCGGTTAAAACCGCCCCGGTTTTTACCGGCCAACCCTGTATACAGATCGGGTTTCACATGAGAAGCTCCAATGGTTCTTTGCTAGCTACATGTCCACAAGACCAATGCTTTTTGCAAGGAAATTGTCTGGCAAGGCATTATGATCGTCAGGAGATGTCTTTAAAAGGCATGTTTATTGGGTTCTGGGTTAAGGCAGACTCATGGGTCATGGCAGTGAAGGGGTTAAAGGAATAGTGAGATGTCAATGTTAAGTTTGATTTCAACTGATAAGCAAACCGTTTGGCCTTGCCTGGTTTAGTAAAGATTATGTCTAATATGAAATGTTTTGTTGTGTGTGGCATGACATGATCAATATGCTTGTGTCCTGATAATTCTTATTTGTTAAATGTTGTTTATCATTTGTTTCAGTTGTCAGAACAAGTACAACTAAAGCTGCGGACTATAGCAAGCAAAGGCGGGGAGGATTTGATTTCAGGTACTAGTATCGTATGTGATAAATGTTAACCCATTTTGAGTGTTAAAACTGTTGTACAGGCTGACTGTAAAGCAGAAGGCTCTTTAACCCTTTACACCATAACCTGTTTCTAGTTTTGAAGATAGATGACCACTTAAATCAGGTTGAAAGTAAAGCAGAATGTACTTTATTAAAGGCACATTCTGATTTACTTTCAACCTTAACCCTTTCCCTCATAGATGCGCCTTTTAGCACATTCCTTTTATTCATCCACAAAAGACAATACATGTAGTTCAGATTTATACATTCATGAACATGTAGCATAAGAAAATATTTTCCATATTCTAGATGATGTTAGCTTAAAACAGGCTGAAAGTAAAGCAGAATGGGCCTTGAGGCGCATTCTGCTTTACTTTCAACCTGTTTTAAGTGCATGGTCACCTTTTTATGCCCCCGGCATCGACAGATGCGGGAGCATATAGTAATCGTCCTGTCCGTCCTTCCGTCCGTCCGTAACCAGGTTAAGTAGATTTTACCGTTTCGTCTAGCTTCAACACGGCGTATTCAAATGCTTGGATACTTATACAGTTGTTGCCTTGGACCATTCCCTAGCCACCAATAATACCCAACCTTGATTTTGACCTTGACCTAATTTGGACTTAAAATATTTAGAATGGTCTATTTCTTGGTTAACTAGATTTTACCGTTTCGTCTAGCATCAACACTACTTACTACAATGCTTCTATACTTATACAGTTATTGCCTTGGACCATTACCAACCCACCAGTAATACCCAAGCGCAGTTTGACCTTGACCTAATTTGGACTTAGAAAAAATTCAGAACTTATTGTCAAGGATGCCACCGGGGGCATAAGCGTTTATTGAACGCGCAGTCTTGTTTAAAACTAGAAACAGGCTATGTGGTAAAGGGTTAAAGCCCCCTTCTGCCAAGAAATGCTGTACCATTTGGTAGCAGATGATTTGTACTGTTATGAAAAAAGGATTAATCCTGTAAAAGTTAAAACTTATGTATTAGGGCTTCACAGTGTTCACTTTCTCAGGGCCCCATATAAAGGTAGTATTTCTAAAACTAAAAGCTGTACGTCTGCACTAAACCCTATGATTTGACTACAAGTGTGAGTAGTCAAACCAGAGGGTTGAGTTCAGACATAAAGGTGAAGATGTTAGACAACGAAGCACTGCTTACCTTTTGTGTCACCTGTATACTAAGCGCGTTCAGTTACCATATCCATTGCATAAAAAATCGTAACAATTTAACTAAAACGACCTGTTTGCTCAATATCGATTGTGAACGGCCTCAGAGGTAGTGAGCCAACGTTAACGAGAAAAAACAAAATAGCGACCAAATGAGTTTGTAAATACAGCAAACAGTCCTGAGTTAATTTCTCATCAATAAACCAACATTTTCCGATATTTAATGTATCAAACAAAGCAGCTTACATCTAAGCAGCTAAATCTTATTTTTATATGCTGTAAAATTGATGCATTTCAGTTGATTTGTACACTTTTGCGTGTGTTATTCCGATTCGTAAATAGTTTGTTCGTACCCTTGAAAAGTAAATAAACTAGGGGGCGCAATGAGTTATTATTGAAGAGTATTGGAGAACGTTAGATGTCGTACTATAAGGGTTGTTTGCATCGATTAACGTTGCCGTTCTCCGATACAGTACTTGAACACGCTTTATACTGCTGTATGCAGAGGTGACACTTGGGGATCACTTTTCCTGCGTCTGTCTGTCCGCCCGTCATTGCGTAACGCTTCATAACTCCTGTTCTACTGAAGCTTTTAAGATGAAATGTCATTTAAGGAAAGAGCTTGACAAGTGGAAGTGTATTGCACAAGGGTCATAATTCTTGTATCAATATTGTCAGAGTTATTCCCCTTTTAAACATTTTTTTTCATGCAGATTTCTTCTAATTTACTGAAGATTTTGAAATGAAATTCTTTTATGAAAAGAGCATGTTATACTGATGCTTGCTGGACGGTGACACACATGTTCTGAGGAACCCATCTATTTTCTTTTTGTAGGGTTGATTCCAGCAAGTGCTGAGATTCTACAGCCATTTGTGATGGGGTGTGAGACAAAGAATGTCAAACTTGTACAGATTGGCTTGTCAGCCGTACAGAGAATGATATCTCATGAGGCCATATCTACGGTAATATATTATACGGAAGAACTTCTTTGTGTCGAACTTCGAAGAGTCGAGTTTCTCGGTGTGTCAATCTTTTTTTTAAAGTCCCAACTTTTCTCCCTATATAACCTTATTTAAAATCTACGTATGACTCGAGTTTTTGTAAGTCGAGTTTTTTGCTATATCGACTTTTTTCTCGTTCCTTACATACTGTTTAACTCAAAATTCACTTCACATGTGTTGATGTTCTACTGTACGAAGGACCGGAATTTGGCGTGTCGAGTTTTTCACACCTCCATGATCATCTTTACTCGATAGTATTACCTGACTGCCCAATTATCCAGGACAAACAGGTCAACACCTTCTCAATGTGTCAATGGCCCCGTGTATTCCTTGATTCATCAACTCTTTTCTATATTTTATTCGTCACAGACTTAATCATTATAGCGCCCTTATTCCGTTTTGTTTCAAGTCAATATGAACCCAACCATAAAACATATGAGTAGTTCGGTCAACGTTTTTTTTATGCCGGAAGAGAAATGTGTGTGTGCGTGTAAAAGATTAAGAACAACTCACGCGGAACCCATCCCGAAATATGTAGCATCAATAGTTATGCATTTAATTATCCTTATCCCTCTACGGAGATATTGTTACTATTTTAAGAAAAGGGTTTCCCCTGAATTGGTTTCGAGAGAATGTATATGCAAGAATGGGTAAAAGAACCGGTGTGCAGATGAAAAGTGACTTCTGTCCATACCGTTGTGTTGTTATTTTCTGAAAATTGAGTTACGGCAAACGTATTTTCACCTAACGTACATCTTTAAGATTCGTTTTGGTAAAATGAGTAAATATGCATCCAGTTTGGATGCGATACGAGCGTAACATAATTGCGTTTGAATTTTTTTAATTTGAAATAGTTGATATAAACAAGTAACATACGGACATATGTCGGCTTTATGGAGATCGAGTATATTTGAGAAAAAATCGAGGGAACATCAGGTAAAACATGAGTCGAGGCTTTGATGTGTCAAGTTTTTTCCGATGGTCCCTTCAACATCGACACATCAAAGTTCTACTGTATATGATATAGCACAGTTATATGCCTGATATAAAATAATTATAGGATCTGACATGACTTGCTGTCTGAGATTAGATTTAATTAAATTTTCAACATGATATATATTCTCTGTTGTTTTAAAAGTGCTGACACTTTAACTCTGAGTAGCAAACAGTCTAGAGTTTTATGTAGCTGAGTTACTCAGTGTTTGTGCAAATCAGTGCATTTAAGTCTCGTTACAATGGCATTGTTTATTCCAAACAGAGATGTTGTAATGAAAATGTCATCTTTATGAATTTCAACATTGATACATGAATGTCTAATAATGAGTCTTCTTTCATGACCATGAATCAATTTGTTCTTATACATGTAAAAGTACAAAAATATATTTTAACCCTTTACCTCACAGCCTGTTTCTAGTTTTGAAGACAGGTGATCACTTAAAGCAGGTTGAAAGTAAAGCAGAATGTGCCATAAGGCACATTCTGCTTTACTTTCAGCCTTCTTTAAGCTAAAATCTGCTAGGCTATATAAAATATTTGTAATGGTAATTGTTCATGAGGGTATAAACTGGAACTACTTTTCTTCAGCGGGGTAATAAATTAAATACGCTAAAAGTCGCTTCTATGGGGGAATGGGTTAAACACTTCAGTTATTGTTTGTAGATTGCAGCAGACAATATATTTGTTGTTATTTGTAGACTGCAGCAGACAATATCTTGACAATGCTGTGGCACCTTATGGAGGGAGGCCTAGAGGAACTGAAATTACTACAGACAGCCATTCTGTTAATAACAACCAACTTTGTGGTACAGCATGAATCTCTAGCAAAGGTAAACTAGCTGTCAATTAGTGTTTGGATACTATGATGACACTTTGAACATCTATGCATCCTTTGCAAACAGTGTACCTGTGAAGAGTACTCTTGTCTTAGCAGACAATGTGCTTAAAGCAAGCACATAGGGATATTTCATTGATATATCCATTCATGCATAGGTTAATCAGTTGCAGCTGTATGAATCAGACATAAATTAAGTCTCAATTGTTTACTGTAAGTCAATCTTGTATAAAGACACCATTAAATCAAAACCCCAGACTCAGGCTAAAATTAATACAGATGTTTTATAAGTTATTTATTCAAATACAATAAAACTTCTCTCTATTACGACCGCTAAAAAGAAGGTTAATTGGTTGTATGAAAGACAGGTGACAGCTTAAAGCAAGGTGAATCTAAAACAGAAAGCTCCTTGCGGAGCTTTCTGTTTTATGTTCACCTTGCTTTAAGCAGTCACCTGCCTTAAACACCTGCTTTTTAGCATAGTTTAGTGGTTATAATAGAGAGGTTTTACTGTACATGGACAGACTTTATGAAGCAGTGTTGAAAGTAACATTGTTATGTTGTGTTGTTGCAGGCCCTGGTTCTGTGTCTGCGTCTCCACTTCACCAAGGACAGCACCACTAACAACACGGCCGCTGCCACCATCAAACAGCTCGTCAGTATTGTATTTGAGCGTGTGCTGTCTGAAGACAAGGTTGCAAGTCAAGGTTAGTATAACATGCTGTCTTTGTGTCATACAGACAGTACTTTCTTTGTGTCATATAGGTACAGCGCTCCCTCTCTACAATAACACCCAATGGAAGACAAAAAGGATGTGCATTGTTCGGAGGGAGTCATTATAGGGAGGGAAATTGGCTTACAATTGCAACATCTTGATTCCAGATCAGACGCCGGGTAACGCGGCATATGATTTGGATTCAAGCTGCTTGTCACTCATCATTATGTTGTTTGTCCATTATGTGACTTTGGGAAAAACAACAGACGACAGTTTTTAGCAGACAATAGTATTAGACATATGATTGTCTGGTTTGGAGAACAGCGGCAAGGGTCATTGTAAGGAGGGAGTCGTTGTAGAGAGGGAACACTGTATTGCTTTCTTTAGCCACTTTACTGTATCTATCAATCTTAATTGTTGCAATATGTTTGAATAAACTGAAGTGAAACTCTAAAATGTCTTAGATAACTTGACAAGAAGCCTCCATGACCAAGTTTCGCCCCTCACTGCTGTAGGCTTGAATCCAGGTGTCTGGGAGTTTAGGTTTCATTATGTGAGGACAATTCAGCTGGCAGTCACTTGATCTACCTACATGTTGTGTGTTTATGGCAGATGCTATTGTTTCTAATAAGGTTTTGAGTGCTTCCAGGCATTTAATGATGCCTCACCAATCCTCTATGGTGACAGTCAGAAACAGCCTACTTTGGTTTGGACATGTATTGTGAAGCTATTAAAGAATCTCTGTTTATAAACCATCGTTTACCATGTATTTTCAGCCCAATTGGATGAATTTTCCCCCGACTCACTGAAGACGGGCTCAAGTACAGCTCCCAAGTCACTGCGCCCCTGTGCTGGAGACGCCTATCTGCTGTTCCAGGTACAGTCACACTTCCAATGATGGAAAAAGTATATTGTACAGCGTAACAGTTGGAAATAGCTCCTTTACCCATTACCCATAACCTGTTCCCAGTTTCAAAGACATGTGTCCACTTGCAGCAGATTGAAAGTAAAGCGGAATGTGCCTTAAGGCACATTCTGCTTTACTTTCATCCTGCTTTTAGCTAACATCTGCTAGGATAAAGAAAAAAATATTTCTTATGGTGCATATTCATGACTGTATAAAGTGGAACTATTTACTTCAGTAGAAGAGTAAATTAAAGGGGTAAACATTGTGTATTCATGGTGTAATGGGTGAATAATTTTGTTACTGAACAACAAACATGTTTCTTTATGAGCTTTCTCGTTCTGCTTTACTTTTATCTTGCTTCAAGCTGTTGCCTGTTTTTAAAACCAACCAATAAGTTGTCTTTTAACCCTTTACTCCAAACCTATTTCTAGTTTTGAAGACGGGTGACCACTTAAAGGCAGTATGTAAGCCAAAATCGTGCATTTCTTAAACCTGAACATTCAGGCACATACGTAATCTAAACATATAAAAAGAAGTAATCTGCTATGTATATGGAGGCAACATTGCTTACAAACCCATGAATTTGGTGGAAAGAAGTTGATTTTTAAATCGGTTTGTTGACATCCGATCAACGACGGAGATTTTCCGAGTTCGTTCGGCTTGCGTCCGGTAAAATGTTTTCTTCTGACTTGGCAGAGTTATTTTTAGATTGGAACATTCAAAAACTTTAAAAGGGATGAGTATTCCCTACATTCAGACATTGATAGCTGTACTATTGTGCGCAATATACAGTAGAGAATACATTTTTCTTTCCGGTTTAAACGCAAACGCATTTCACTACACTGTGGAAATTTACATTTAGAAATTTTAACTTTTTTTTTTTAATCTGAGTAGCAAACAGGTTGGAGCCTGATCAGACGCCGGGTTACGCGGTGTCTGATCTGGCTCCAACCTGTTTACAATGGTAATAATAGTTTTGTTTATAAATGTGTTTAATTTGAAAGAATAAAATATCAGTAAAGTTAGCGCAGCGTTCTCGTGCTGCACGATGATCATACTTATCTCAAGTAGGAATGTGTACGACTATGTATTTGATGTTACCTTCCTTACAGTGGAGAAAATGTTATTCTTTCCCAATATAGCTCACGCTAAAACCATGATTTCAATTGCAAACAGTTTGGAGCAGATCAGACGCTGGGTAAACCGGCGTCTGATCAAGCACCAAACTGTTTGCAACTCAGACTAACATGAATGGTCATAATTGTCTAAAGGTTGTGTTTTTACGTGTTTTATTGTGATGCGTTTGCGTTTCGTTTGCATTTAAACGGGAAAGACTAACGTTTTCTCCACTATTACTTATTTACCATTATTAACTATTCTGTTCTAAAGTAACAGAGACATGTCAGAAAAATCGGATCGATCACGTGACTCTTATTAGACCATGCGGAAATTCTCGAAAGCTGACAGGAAGATTTGTTATGTAAACAAAGAGCTTATTTTTCCAACCATCTCGATAAGAAATCGGCACATTTATGTATGGTCTTTAAAGAAAGGGGGGCATGTTTCAGGCACCTGACAACGGATTTCGCTTAGTTTTAATACATAGAAAATGTTCTTATATAAGAAATTGCGCGTTTTAAACATAAATTTGAGCGACATTCTGGCTTTAAAGCAGGTTGAAAGAAAAGCAGAATGTGCCTTAAGGCGCATTCTGCTTTTCTTTCAGGCTGCTATAAGCTGCCATCTGCTAAGATATAGATCTTATAACTGTATTAATTGGACCTAATTTCTTCAGTTGAGGAGTAAATCAAAGGGGTAAAAAGACATATTAATGGTGTACAGTCGAACTTTGATATCTCGAACTCGGTTAAGTCAAACATACCAATATTTCAAAGTTAAAACATGGCTAAGCCACCTTTTAACTTTGAAATATGGGTATGTTTGACTTATCGGAGAATGAGATAATGTAGTTCATGTGTCGAAATATAGGATAGTTTGAGTTAAGCAAGGTCGAGATATCGAAGCTCGACTGTAATTGGTTAAGTGGTCGTAATGGAATGATTTTACTGTACTAGAAAAAACGTTCAGACAATCAAACCCGTGCTTGTGTTTTACAGGATCTGTGCCAGCTGGTGAATGCTGATCAGCCATTTTGGCTGCATGGAATGACAGAGATGACAAGGACGTTTGGACTGGAACTGTTGGAAGCAGTGTTGACATCGTTTCCAGACATCTTTGCAAAGGTAAATACAGTGCTCCCTCACCACAACCGCCCTCCAAACAATGACCCCCTCCTTACAACGACCCTTGCCGCCGTTCCCTTAACAGGACAATTATGTCTAACGCTTTTACTGCAGTTATATCGACTGCTTAACCCTTTCCCCCATAGAAGCGACTTTTAGCGTATTTTTTTTATTCATCCGCTGAAGAAAATAGTTCCAGTTTATAACCTCATGAACAATTACTATTACAAATATTTTATATAGTCTAGCAGATTTTAGCTTAAAGCATGCTGAAAGTAAAGCAGAATGTGCCTTAAGGCACATTCTGCTTTACTTTCAACCTGCTTTAAGTGGCCACCTGTCTTCAAAACTAGAAACAGGCTATCAGGTAAAGGGTTAAAGTTGTCGTCTGCTGTTTTTCTCAAAGTTACATATTGGACATTTTGATAGAAAAAACTTAATGACAAGTGACAAACAGCTTGAATCCAGATCAGACGCCGCGTTACGCGGCGTCTGATCTGGATTCAAGCTGTTTGCAAATGTAAACCAGTGTCACTCCCTATAACTACTCCCTCCGAACAAGGCACACAATTTGGCTGTCCTTGCAGAGAGGGAGCGCTGTATTACAGTAAAGTGCAGGTAATATGGCCATTTTGTCATGAATGAGCATTGACTTCTGAAACATCAAATGGACCGTGACTTTTACTTTCTAACCTTATTGCTTTCAAAAGTGCATCATGCTTGCAGCTAGAAAGTTCTTAAAAGAAAAATGAAGTTAAAGAGACCAAGAAATAAAAGATGTTTCACCATAGGTCTTAGGTTTTTATGCTGATGTCTCATGGTTAAAGTTTTGGGGTAAGTGTTGAAATGCACTAATACTACATGAACTATTTGCATTAGGAGGCTGATATTTGGAATGGAGGTTTCCTGGGATTGGAGCATTGATGTTGCGTAGTTCAAATTGAAATAAAAATTGAGTTTTAGTCATAATTTTACCTTTTGTGGACTTAGCTTTTGGGGACTGTATATTTGCATTAGGAAGCTGATATTTGGAATGGACGTTCCTTGTGGCTTTAATATCAAAGTTCTGAACTACTGATACACTTTTCTATTGATAGATACCTATTAAAAAGGTTTGCATTAGGCGAGCTTTGCTGTTCTCTGACAGCTCTTGTTGCACATTTAATTTATTCCTCCATTGAAGAAAAATAGTTCCTTTTTATACAGTGAAGAATGTGCACCATAATAGAAATATTTGCATTATCCTAGCAAATGGTAGCTTGAAGCTGGCTGAAAGTAAAGCAGAATGCCCCTTAACTCTTTTCTCCCTGAAACTTTAAATGGACAATTCCAGTTTCCATTTTAATCTAGTCCATTTCTGACTTTTAAGGGTTGTTTTTTTCAATGTTTGGCATTATGACAAACAGTGTAGACCCTGATCAGAGGGCTCCTTTTGGAGCCCTCTGATCTTGGTTCTCACTGTTTGCACAGGACAAGTGTACTATTCACATGTACACTGTTTGAAAAGGACACCTATAAGCGGGACTAGGGTTCAAAGGGTTAAGGCGCATTCTGCTTTACTTTCAACTTGCTGTAAGTTTACCAGTCCTCAACTCTATTAAACAGGCTATGGGATCAGGTCATAAGGAATGGGGGGGGGGGGGGGGGGGGGGTTACACTGAATAAATCCAACATTTTCTCACTCATTTTAGCACCAAATCCTAAGGTGTCACTACTCATTAGAATCGTCTCAAAGAGAAGATTCTAAAGAGTAGTGACACCATAGGATATAAAGCAGAAATAAGAATTTTAGTTCTTCAAAAACTCCCCTTATCTGGTGCTCTGATGGGGTAAAGGGTTAAATATTATTGTCTCTCTCTGTTTCAGCACAAGGAGTTTGGTTTCTTACTGAAGGAGAGGGTGTGTCCACTAGTGATAAAGCTGTTCTCACCCAGCTTGAAGTATAGACAGGGTGTACCAGCCCCTCCATCCCCTACCCCTGTTGACAGACCCTTCTTCCCCATTGTGATGAGACTGCTGCGGATTGTCTCCTCTCTCATACAGTTCTACTACGAGCTACTGGTAATCACTCACTCTTTACCTGATCAGGCTCTGAGGTTATAAAGCTTTTGATTTGAGTCTAAACCCGTTCCCAAGCATTTGATTGGTCAGATTTGAGCCTAGGCTCAAATCTGACCAATCAAATGCTTGGGAACACACTCAGACTCAGCTCAAACGCTTTATAACTTCGAAGTCAGGACTCTGAACAATACTAACATTTTGTAACTCATTCTACTATGAGCTACTGGTATTCACTTACTCTTTACTTCATCAGGGGCCCGTTTCATAAAACTTTGTACGACAAATGTTGTCATAAGTCAGATTATAAAAGTCTCAATTATTATTTATTTCTCCATCTAATCCTGTCTTATGGCATATCTTTGGAATCGTCTTGAAAATAGGATTCCAAAGAGATGTCACAAAACAGGATTAGAGGGAGAAATCAGAAAGTAAATGCATTTTAATGTTATGACTTACGACCGTTTTTTTCGTACAAAGTTTTATGAAACGGGCTCCAGATAAGAGCCAGTCTACTGAACAATACCAACATTTTCTCTCTCATTTCAGCACTAAATCCTATTGGATAACTACTCATTAGATTTGTCTCGAATGAGTAGTGACACCATTGAGGTTGATGCAGAAATAATGGTTTTAGTTTTAATGCAGAAAATAAAGATTTTAGTTTTTGAAATACTCTGCTTCATCAAATTTTAGTTCCACTTTAACTCTTTCTTCCCTGAAACTTTAAATGGACAATTCCAGTTTTCATTTTTGTCTAGTCCATTTCTGACTTTTAAGGGTTGTTTTTGTCAATGTTTGGCATTATGACAAACAGTGAAGACCCTGGTCAGAGGGCTCCTTTCGGAGCCCTCTGATCTGGGTTTTCACTGTTTGCATAGGACAAGTGTACTATTCACATGTACACTGTTTGAAAAGGACGCCCATATTACGGGACTAGGGTTCAACGAGTTAACTCTTTATTCTATCCAATTTCAGTTTAAACTTGTCATATTTTATTCTATTCTAATCAATATCAGTGTACAATAGATCATATTTCATTCCATTCTGTGCAGTTTTGGCTTAATATTTATCATATTTAACTCTTATTTTATCCCATTTCAATTCAAACTTTATCATACTTTCAAACTTGAATTATTCCTTTACTCCATAGATATGCATATTTGTGCATTTAATTTATTCTTAGGGGGCCTCCGTGGCCTAGTGGTATAGTCACTGTGACTAACATCACTAAGCTCCTCACCGCTGTGAGTTCGAATCCCAGTAGGGTCGTTCGGACTTCATGTGGGGAAGCCTTCCAGCTGGCTTGCGGAAGGTCGATGGTTCTACCCAGTTGCCGATTTGTGCCTGAACCAGTCCATAAAGGGCTTCTGGGGTCTTCCTCCACCTGTAATTAGCTGGACGTCACGATATGTCTGAAATACTGTTGAAAACGACGTTAAATCAAAACAAATCAAATCAAATCAAATTAATTTATTCTTACGCAGAAAAAATAGTTATACAGTCATGAATGTGTATCATAAGAAATATTTTCTATATTCTAGCAGATGGTAGACTGAAGCAGGATGAAAATAAAGCAAATGTGCCTTGAGCATTCTGCTTTACATTCAGTCTGCTTGAACTAATTACCCCATAGCCTAATCTAGTTTTGAAAATAGGTGACCACTTCAAGCAAGTTGAAAGTAAAGCAGAATGTGTATTAAGGCACATTCTGCTTTACTTTCAGCCTGCTTTAAGCTAATATCTGCTAGGATAAAGAAACTATTCCTTATGGTACATAATCTTAACTGTATAAATTGGAACTATTTTCAGTATGCTTTAAGCTACCATCTACTAGAATATAGAAAAAAGTTCTTATCAAGTTATCATACATATCCATAACTGTATAAACTGGAACTATTATCCTCAGTGGAGAAATAAATTAAAGGTGTAAAAAGGCATATTTATGGGGTAATGGGTTAAGCAGCCAGCTGTCTTTACTACTGAAAGCAAGCTATGGGGGAGGGTTAACCCATTACTCCATAGCCTATTTCTAGTTTTGAAGATAAGTGACCACTTAAAGCAGGTTGAAAGTAAAATAGAATGCGTTCTGCTTTACTTTCAGCCTTCTTTAAGCTATCATCTGCTAGGATATAGAAAATAGTTTCTATAGTGTATATTCGATGACTGTATAATGTTGAACTATTTTCTTCAGTGGAGGAATAAATTAGAGGCATAAAAAACGTATTTATAGGGGAATGGGTTAAGGCTGTTGTATTAGCAGGCTTTTCACATTTGATCCTTCATACAGCCAGTGTTGTATTGGCAGCCAGTCTACTTTAACATATTACCCTATATAAACACCTTTTTACTCCACTTATTTATGCCTCCGCTGAAGAAAATAGTTCCAATTTATATAGTCATGAATATGCACCATAAATGTTTTGTTTCTATATCTTAGCATATACATGTAGTAGCTTACAGCAGGCTGAAAGTAAAGCAGAATGCACCTTAAGGCTATGGGGTAATGGGTTAAGGCTCATTCTGCTTTACTTTCAACCTGCTTTAAGTGGTCACCTATCTTCAATACTTCAATACTGGAACCAGGCTATGGGGTAATGGGTTAAGCAACCATCTGTCTTCAATACTGAAAACAAGCTATGTGGTAGTAGGCTAACAGACTACCTGCCTTTCAACAACAGATTAAAATCTTCTTTTGAGTGTTTATTAACCCATTACTCCATAGCCTGTTTCTTGTATTGAAGATTGTTAACCATTTAAAGCAGGTTGAAAGTAAAGCAGAATTCGCCTTAACCCTTTTCTCCCTGAAACCTCAAATGGACAATTCTAGTTTTCAATTTAGTGTAGTCCATTTTTGACTTTTTAGGGTTGATTTTTACGATTCCGGGTCGTTTCGGCCGTGAGTCGTTTCGGCCCTAGGGTCGTTTCGGCCGTGGGTCGTTTCGGCCTGAGTCGTTTCGGCCTGGGTCGTTTCGGCCTTTTTGAGGGGGTGGGTCGTTTCGGCCCAATTCACTTTTTTTATGTGATTTAATCAAATTTCAGGGAAAACCTGTTGTCCTAAACGTGTTTTGAACATTATCTGTGCGATGTGTTCCATAAAAATGATGAGTTGCACTGTTTTAGAGTGGTAAAGACAAGTAGATATTATAGAATCAGTTCGCACTGTCACGTCAGCCATTGATGTAAAGTTTTTCACCACAGTGTTTACAGTTGGCACAATCGAGGAGGTGTTATAGATAAAATACAGATCAAATGATAATCAAATACAGTAAAACCTCTTTTTACGACCTTTTAACGAAGGTCTATTAATGGATTTATTTCTATAAGATAGAATTTAGTGAATGTAATGTAGAGATTTTACTGTTACTTCGGTTTTTCTTAACACGCCGTAGGCGATAATCCTAAATTTTGCAGTGTGGATCCTGAGCATACAGCACGTTATTGACTGATCTTGGTGCAAACTGCCAGACACTGCTATCGACATTGTTTTGTAATTTCCTTTCAAAACACTTTTTAGCAGAATGTTAAAATAGGCAGTGCTTCGACATCTTTTTTTAATCCTTCACAGTTGTTGATTTTATTGCATTTTTAGCTATAACGTTTATCATGTAAAATGCCAAACACCGCAGACCTTGATATCATGTTTATAAGCCCTCTGATCTGGGTCTAAACTGTTTGTACAGAACATGTTTTCAAGTCACTATTAACATACTGTTAACTGAACCAATTTCCCCCTGAAACTTCTTAATTTCAATCCCAGCATCCAATTAAGACATAACAAATAACTACATCAATATATTTACTAACTATTGTTAAAACTTACGCTGGCCTGTTCTGTTCTGTTCTGCTACAGATGCCTACCTTTTTGATATACAGCTGTTAGTCAATTAATGAAGGTGTCAACACGCGGTGTCTGTCTCATATACAGCGTATTTTGCCGACACGCGGCGATTAGTGGTGGCACGTGGCAAGTGATTAATTGCTTTAACACCCCGTTGTTACAGATTAACGTGTTTGTTATCCGCTAAGGTAGGACACTTACTTAAATTACTCTATACTATTTTAGGTGGGTTTTTTTTATTATCAAACATAGTTTTTCAGCATTATTACTGGGGAAATAAAACGTTATCTACATATTTCAAATATACAAAAATGTCCACCAAACTCTTCTAAACTCCTTTAAAACATCACTCATAAATTACGTTTACCTCCACACCACAAGCCAATAATTTCGACTTCTGATTTGAATTCAACCAGCATTAGCATTATTTTGATGATGAAAACAATATTTCCACAAATTGTGGATTTATAAGAGTCGTCGTGTTACGTACAGGCTACATACGAGTGCCATTATATACAGTTAATTTTGTACCACACGAACGCTTATTAGAATATATTAATAGTAAGTATGCTGGATTTATTTAATACGATCAAAACAGGATATAGTTAGTATCTGCAATTTTCATATACAGTACGTGCGTTCTTTCATTGTGCTCTATTACTACAAGATTTAGGTTTTTCTTCATACTACATGTACATGCATTTAGTTCTTTAATCCAATACCCCATACTTTATTTCTGTCTTTAAATATAGACCTGAAGCGCACCTTAATGTGCATTTTTGCTTTACTTTCAGCCTTAGTTAACACATTTAACCCTATGGACGAGTATAATTGTAATTTACAAACAGTGCACCTGTGAATATTACGCTTGTTCTATGCAAACAGTGAAGAACCTGACCAGAGCAGCTGGGGCTCCTTCAGGAACCTTCTGATCAGGATATGCACTGTTTGTCATGTTGCAATTTATTGTTAAAATCAACACAAAATAGACAATATACTAATTGGATATGGGAATTGTCCATGAACAATTTCATGGTCGAATGAGTTAAACTATTCTCTACTTATTTATATGAACACATGTTGCTTAAGTTGCAGATTCGTGCCTTTATGCAAAATCGATGATGGTTCAGGATCAGGGTGCTTTTAAAAGACATTACATCAATTCGATTTTATTACTATTTCTGTAAAATTAATTAAATTAGAATCTAGATCTACATATTTTATGTCAAATTTATCAGATCAGGGTCTCCTCTGTTTCACAGTGTGTTGAAGGAATGATCAGGATCTATACAGTATGTTGATGAAGGAACGATCAGTGTATACTCTGAGACTGTTTTTACAGTATGTTGATGAGGGAACGATCAGGGTCTACTCTGTTTTTGCAGTATGTGAATCAGGGCACGATCAGGGTCTATTCTGTTTTTACAGTATGTTGATTTTTGAACGAACTTGTGCTTCATATGTAAATATAAATTAAGGAAATAATAGGCCGAAACGACTCACCAAATGGGCCAAGGCCGAAACGACCCACCAAATGGGCCGAAACGACCCACCCCTAAAAACAGGCCGAAACGACCCAGGCCGAAACGACCCGGACCGAAACGACTCAGGGCCGAAACGACCCGTTACCGATTTTTACAATATATGTCAAAATGACAAACCGAGTAGAACCTGATCAGAGTGCTCCTTAAGGAGCCCTCTGATCAGTGTCTACACTGTTTGATTAGGACAAGTGTACTCTCACAGGTAAGCTGTTTGCAAATGACGCATATATGCGTGACTAGGGTTCAAAGAGTTCTGCTTTACTTTCAACCTGCTTTAAAGCTACCATCTGCTAGGATATAGAAATTTTTCTTCTGGTACATATTCTTGGCTGTATAAATTTTTTTTCTTCAAGGAGGAATAAATGAATGGCGTAAAAAGGGGTATTTTGGGGGAAATGGGTTAACTCTTTCCTCCCTGAAACTTTAAATGGACAATCCCAGTTTCCATTTAAGTCTAGTCCATTTCTGACTTTTAAGGGTTGTTTTTGTTAATGTTTAGCATTATGACAAACAGTGAAGACCCTGATCAGAGGGCTCCTTTCGGAGCCCTCTGATCTGGGTCTTCACTGTTTGCACAGGACAAGTGTAAGACTCACATGTACACTGTTTGAAAAGGACACCTATATGCGGGACTATAGACTTCAAAGAGTTAAAGAATGGTTTTACTGTACAGTATATAATTGAAGGTCAGTAATCCAGCATCCCTTGATACTTACTAACATTTCACAGTTATCTTTCTTGGATGCTTTAACCCTTTCCCTTATAGAAGCGACTTTTAAGACATGCATTATATTCATCCGCTGAAGAAAATAGTTCCAATATATACCGTAATGAATATGTGTCATGTTTAGTACTTTCCTTATTCTAGCAGGTAATAGCTTAAAGCAGGCTGAAAGTAAAGCAGAATGCGCCTGAAGCGCATTCTGCTTTACTTTCAACCTGCTTTAAGTAGTAACCTATTTTCAATTCTAGAAATAGGCTATCAGGTAAAGGGTTAAATCATAAATAATACCTAGGTTCCAAGTAAAAGCAGGTCTCCCGATAAGGGGAGTATTTCAAAAACTAAAATCTTTATTTCTGCTTTACACCCTAAGGTGTCACTACTCAGATAAGAGGGAAGTAAACTAAGGATTTCCAACAGTTTCTCCTCTATACCTGCACAAAACCCTACAGTGTTACAGCTCATTAGAATTGTATCTTTGAGAACGTTTCTAATGAGTAGACACAGGATTTGGTGCCGACATAAAGATTTTAGTTTTCGAAATACTCCCCTTATCTGGAGCAGTCAACAATGTTTTGATAATTGTCTTTCCAGACAGACCAAGAATTTCTTTGATTTATCTGGGTCTATGCCATTTTTCAATATTCAGTAAATTTCTTAAGCATTACATTATCTATTATGTTATCAGGAACATACATGTAAAAAGTGGTAGCCGATAAGTCAATGAAGATAAGGCAGATAGCTGTTTACGCATTTCTCCATAAATTTGCCTTTTTATGCCTTTAATTTATTCCTCTATTTTAGAAAATCTTCACTTTATACAGTCATGAATATGTACCATGAGAAATATTTTCTACAACATAGCAGATGGTAGCTTCAAGCAGGCAGATCGTAAAGCAGAATGCGCCTTAGGGTGCATTCTGCTTTACTTTCAACCTGCTTCAAGTGACCACCTGTCTTCAAAACTAGAAACAGGCTTTAGGGTAATGGGTTAAATGAAGAATAAAAGTAATGCAGAAAGTTACCATAAAATTCCTTAGGAGCTTTCTGCATTTCTTTAGTCCTGTTTAACCCTTTCCCACATAAGAGCGCCTTTTAGCGCATATAATTTATTCCTCCACTGAAGAAAATAGTTCCAATTCAATCAGTCATGAATATGTATTATAAGAAATATTTTCCATATTCTATCAGATGGAAGCTTAAAGCAGGCTGAAAGTAAAGCATAATGTGCCTTAAGGCACATTCTGCTTTACTTTCAACCTGCTTTAAGTGAACACCTATATTCAATACTAGAGATATGCTATGTGGGAAAGGGTTAAAGCTATTACCCCATAGCCTGTTTCTAGTTTTGACAATAGTTTTTCAGCCTGCTTTAAGCTATTATCTCATAGAATATAGGAAATATTTCTTATGACTTTTGTTTTGTGACGGTATAAATCGGAACTATTTTCTTCAGTGCAGGAATGATTTAAAAGCGTAAAAAGGCGTATCTATGGGGTATTGGGTTAAGCCACCACTTTTCAAATACAACCCATTATTCCTTTTACTCAGTTTGATTGTAGATTATTGATTACCAAGAAACATACGCTTGCATCTAAGCATCAGTCTCTTATAGAAGAGGGATAGATACTCTGTTCAGTGTTTTGAGACCCAATCATTTGCTATAATTCTCAAAGTGAGATAAGAACTATACTTAGAGCTAGACAAGCTGTCAGTTTAGTGTATGACCCATAACATGATATACCATACCAAAGCATCTTGAGATGCCTTTTTCTTCTGCCTGAATTATCCTGTTATAGAGCCATCAATCAAAGATTGGTCCACATTTTATATCATGATGGTTAAGATAGTGAGTACGGATGGGGGACTTCTTTTTTCTGGATACAGTAAAATTACTCTATCAGGGTCACTAAATATAGGCTCAATTTCAGTGTAAGGCCGATAGCTGCTTTAACCCTTTTCCTGATACCCTATTTCTAATACTGAAAATAGGTGACTACTTAAAGCAGGTTTAAAGTAAAGCAGAATGCACCTTAAGGCATATTCTGCTTTACTTTCAGCCTGCTTTAAGCTATCATGTGCTAGAATATAGAAAATATTCCCTATCATATATATTCATGACTGATTAAATTGGAACTATTTTCTTCAGCGGAGGAATAAATCATTCGCTAAAAGACGTTTCTATGGGGGAAAGGATTAAGTAACATGAAAGTAAAACAAAAATCTCCTTTACTTTCATTTTGCTTTAAGCTATCATTTGTCTTAAATTCTATCAATTAGTGTACTTTCCATTGCTTGTAATAGAAGGGTTTTACTGTATTAACCCTTAGCCCGCCAAATAAATTGTCGTCTGCTATATTTCTCGTCTGCTTCAAGTTTCAAAGTGCTTCAAAGTTGCTCAAAATTGCTGAAAATGTTGTCCGAGTGTCAAACAGCTTGGATCCGGATGAGACGCCGAGTTACTCGGCGTCTCATCCTGATCCAAGCTGTTTGCATATGGAGCTATAGTCGTGCGTGGCAGACTAAGGGTTAAGATTAAATCTTTGTACACTAACCTATGGAGACAGTTCGAATCTAGAAGAGACATTGAATTACTTAACCGTTCTACACTCTGACCCTGGTTTGAAAAGAAATTTTAGAAAATTCTTTCTTTTAAAGATCTGAAGCAAAGGACAATAATTGTTGAAGAAAGAAAAATGACATTGTGTTCATGGCAGGGTTAACTAATTCACCCCTGAAACCTCAAATGGTCCATCCCAGTTTCCAATAAAGCCTTGTCCATTTTCACAATATATTGCTAAATGACAAACAGTGTAGACCCTGATCAGAGGGCTCCCATAGGAGCCCTCTGATCTGGGTCTGCACTGTTTGTTATTTTGTAAGTCTATTCTTCACAGGTACACTGTATGTAGAGACGAGTATACTCGTCGCTAGGGCTGAAGGAGTTAATGGCTAGCTTTTGATACAGTTGTCAAAAGAACTTATGGACAATATGATTGAGTAATATAGTACCCCTTATCACGCTAAGCACGGTGGTGCTACCATATGCAAACAGCTTGGATGCAGATGAGACGCCAAGTAACTTGGCGCCTCATCCGCATCCAAGCTGTATGACACTCAGCCAATAGAGTCTACAAATTTTGAGCGCACCGGTTTAAAATTTAAACTTGAGCAGACAAGATTATGAGCCGACGAAAATTAATTCAGCGTGATATAGGTTAAGATGCTTTTAGCTCTGCTGAAAATAACCTGTTTTGGCCTTGATTGGGCACTGGATTTGACCAAGTTTGGCAAGGTAAAAATGGGATAGGTTACAAATGGGTAAAAAAAATGATAATTTTATGAGAGTTTTATGGTTTAACCCATTACCCCATAAATACGCCTTTTTACGCCTTTGAATTATTCATCCACCGAAAAAAATGGTTCCTTTTAATACTGTAATGAATATATGAAATAAGAAACATTTTCTATAACCTATCAGATAATAGCTTAAAGCAGGTTGAAAGTAAAGCAGAGTGTGCCTTAAGGCACATTCAACTTTACTTTCAACCTGCCTGAAGTAGTCAACTATTTTCAAAACTAGAAACAGGTTATGGGGCAATGGGTTAACCCTTTACCCCATAAATACACCCTTGTATGCCTCTGATTCATTCCTGAGTATGTTCCATAAGAAATACATAATGTATTTGTAAAGGCAGATGAACAATTGTAATGCTGAAAACTGAGTCAGTTTTGCATTAATTATTAAAGTTTCTATGGATGAACCATGTTACTTCACTGTAACACCCATTATTCCACAGATTCACCTTTTTACCCCTCTAATTTATTCCTCAATGAAGAAAATATTTCCACTTTATGCAGTCATGAATATGCAACATGAGAAATATATTCCATATCCTAGCAGATGGTAGCTGAAAGCAGGCCTATATGTGCATTCTGATTTACTTTCAACCTGCTTTCAATGGTCACCTTTCATTAACCCTTAGCCTGCCACTCACGACTATAGCTCCATATGCAAACAGCTTGGATCCGGATGAGACGCCGAGTAACTCGGCGTCTCATCCGGCTCCAAGCTGTTTGACACACGGACAACATTTTCAGCAATTTTGAAGCACTTTGAAACTTGAAGCAGACGAGAAATATAGCAGACGACAATTTATTTGGCGGGCTAAGGGTTAAAACTATAAACACACTGTGGGGTAAAGGGTTAATTTCATGTCAAAGAAATGAGCTGTGCCACAAGAAAACCTGCCTTATTGCATTACCAACAGTGTAGATCAAGGCCGCAGCTGCGTCATCAAAGATGTGGCAACTGGCCTTGATCTACACTGTTTGACACCCACAAGCATCTAAAGCACTCTATGTAGTTGTATTATATGCGGTATTAGGTAGTGTATACCAAACTGGTATGTATAGTACAGAGCATGTGATGATAACCGTGCTTGGATTGTATAATTTTACAATGCAATAAGGCAGGTTTTGTCATGGCACCGCTTAACCCTTTACCTGATAGCATTGTTTCTAGTATTGAAGATATGTGACTACTTAACCCTTTGAACCCTAGTCCCGCATATAGACGTCCTTTTCAAACAGTGTACATGTGAGTAGTACACTTGTCCTTTGCAAACAGTGAAGACCCAGATCAGAGGGCTCCAAAAGGAGCCCTCTGATCAGGGTCTTTACTGTTTGTCATAATACCAAAAATGGAGAAAAACAACCCTTAAAAGCCAGAAATGGACTAGACTTAAATCGAAACTGGAATTGTCTATTTAAAGTTTCAGGGAGGAAAGAGTTAAAGCAGGTTGAAAGGCTTTACTTTCAGGCTGCTTTAAGCTATTAACTGTTAGAATAAGGAAAGTATTTAATATGACACATATTCATTACGGTATAATTTGGAACTATTTTCTTCAGCGGATGAATAAAATGAATGTGCTAAAAGTCGCTTCTATAAGGGAAAGGATTAAATGCTTTCCAATATCTCTACCCTACCGTGACAAAGAGACCTATAGGAAACACTATATCCTGACTGATGACTGCACAAAGCAGGCTGGACGTATTAACTCTTTCCTCCCTGAAACTTTAAATGGACAGTTCCAGTTTCCTTTTTAGTCCAGTCCATTTCTGACTTTTAAGGGTGGTTTTTGTCAATGTTTGGCATTATGACAAACAGTGAAGACCCTGATCAGAGGGCTCCTTTAGGAGCCCTCTGATCTGGGTCTTCACTGTTTGCATAGGACAAGTGTACTATTCACATGTTTACTTTTAGCAAAGGACGCCAATATGCGGGACTAGGGTTCAAAGGGTTAAACAGCCGTTTGGAAGCTTGAAACTGTTTAAACTGGCTGAAACTAAAGCAGACAGCTCATGCAGGAGCTTTCTGCTTTACTTTCAACCAGGTTTCAGCAGTCACAAGTCTTAAAACACTAAAAAAGGCTATCAAGGAAAATGTCAAACCTTGTTTTGATTGGTGAATAATTAGGATATACTGTATTTAACAAGACCCTTTTGAACTATACATTGTTCCCTCCCTACAACGGCCCTCCCAACAATGACTCCCTCCTTACATCGACCCTTGCCCCAGTTCTCTAAACAGGATAATTATGCCTTACGCATTTACTGCTGCAATATCGTCTGCTTAAAATTGTAGTCTGCTGTTTTCTCAAAGTTAACATTCCGGTAATGGACATTTTGACAGTAAAAAAAACTCAATGACTAGTGACAAACAGCTTGAATCCAGATCAGAAGCCGCATAACCTGGCATCTGATCTGGATTCAAGCTGTTTGCAAATGTAAGACAATTTCCCTCCCTATGATGACCCCTCCGAACAACGCACTCAGTTTTTGTGTGTCGTAGAGAGGGAGAGCTGTATCAACACCATTAAGACCCTTTTGTGCAATTCTACTGCTATTTTAAGACCTTTTTGTGCTATTTTAAGACCTTTTGTGCTATTTTAAGACAATTTTGGTGCTATTTTTAATTTTTATGATGTTTTATGTGCTATTTTCAGACAACAGAGTGCGAGATCTTCCTGTCACTGCTGGTGAAGTTCCTGGAGCCAGAGAAACCCATGTGGCAGAGGTGCTTGGCGTTAGAGGTCCTACACAAACTCTGTGTCCAACCAGAGCTTATCAAGTAGGTGATATACGGTGGAGAAACGTTATTCTTTCCCATTTAAACGCAAACGCAAAACACTAAAACGTAGAAAATATTTAGATATTTTTTACAATTCATTTTTATCTGAGTGGCAAAGAGTTTGGAGCCTGATCAGACGCGGGGTTACCCGGCGTCTGATCTGGCTCCAAACTGTTTGCAGTGGAATAATAGTTTTAGCGTAAACATGTTTATTGGGAAAGAATAACACATTCTCCACTGTATGTTATGCTTATGTTGTGTTAACTAATAACTCCTTTTTTCGTGCTGGAGTATATTGACACTTTTTGAAAACCTTGTAGACCTGGTTTAAGATCGGACAGCTCATGAAGTGCCATGTAACTGGCCATCTGATCAGAATCCAAACTGTAATGCAAACTTAATGCAAATTGACTCACTGTATGCCCGCGTTTATCCCTTTCCCTCCATAGAAGTGCCTTTTAGCGCATTTAATTTATTCCTCCACCAAAGAAAATAGTGCCAATTTATAGGCATTAAAATGTACTATAATATATATTTTCTATATCATAGCGGGGCCTCCGTGGCCTAGCGGTATAGTCACTGTGACTTACATCACTAAGCTCCACACCGCTGTGAGTTCGAATCCCAGTAGGGTCGTTCGGATTTTTTCATGTGGGGAAGCCTTCCAGCTGGCTTGCGGAAGGTCGGTGGTTCTACCCAGTTGCCGATTTGTGCCTAAACCAGTGCATAAAGGGCTTCTGGGGTCTTCCTCCACCTGTAATTAGCTGGACGTCGCGATATGACTGAAATACTGTTAAAAGCGACGTAAAATCATAACAAATCAAATTCTATATCATAGCAGATGGTAGCTTAAAGCAGCTGTCTTAAGGTGGTCACCTATCTTCTAAACTAAAAACAGGCTATGAAGTAAAGGGTTATACACCCCAATCCTTACCCCACCCCTCTCTTACAAATAGATTTTCTGGTTTTGGATGAATGATCAGTTTAAATGACATACTATGTGTTCCTGGTTCCGTTTTTAGCTCACCTGAGCACAAAGTGCTCAAGGTGAGCTTTTGTGGTCAGTCAATGTCCGGCGTCCGGCGTTGTGCGTCGTGCGTTGTGCGTCGTGCGTTGTGCGTTAACAATTTCTTCAAACATCTTCTTCTCCAAAACCACTTGCTTGATTGCAACCAAACTTCACAGGAATGTTCCTTGGGTCAAGCTCTTTTAAAGTTGTTCAAAGAATTTGAAACCATGCAGAACTCTGGTTGCTATGGCAACCAAAGTGAAAAAATAAGGAAATCTTAAAAAATCTTCTTGTCACAAACCACAAGAGCCAGAGCTTAGATATTTTGCACATAGCATTACCTATAGGTCCTCTATCAAAGTTGTTCAAATTTTGACCCTGGGGTCAAAATTGGCCCCGCCCCGGGGATCACAGTTTTACATAGAGTTATATAGTGAAATGTTCAAACATCTTTTTCTCTGGAACCAATATGACCAGAGCTTTGATATTTGGCATGATGTAACTTTTAGAGGTCCTTCACATATATGGATGAATTGGTTCTGGTCTGTTGCATATCTGGGTCACCGGAGCTAAAAATAGATTTTTTCAATGAAAACTTGTCTTCTTGTCTGAAACCATAGTACACTGAGTTAAGATATTTTGCACATATCATCGTTTACAGGTCCTCTATCTTAGTTGTACAAATTTTGCCCCTGGGGTCAAAATTGGCCCCGCCCTGAGGGTCACCTTTTACAAATCTTCTTTTCTGAAATCACGTGACCCATCCTAGTGTCACCATTGTCAGGTGAGCGATCAAGGGCCATTCTGGCCCTCTTGTTGTTTAGTTTTGTTTAAGAAAGATTTAAAAGTATGACAAACAGTGCAGACCCTGATCAGAGGGCTCCTTCAGGAGCCCTCTGATCTGGGTCTACGCTGTTTGCAAAGGATAAATAATTCCGACTGCAGCACTATAGGGTTAACTGAGGTTACATGATTTATTCCTTCCCTTCACAGAAATGCCATTTTCTGCCTCACCTAAACCAGGGCTCCAGATAAGAGGGAGTAAACCAAACAAATACAACATTTTCTCACTGATTTTAGCACCAAATCCTATGGTGTTACCACTCATTAGAAGTGTCTCTTCGAGACGCTTCTAATGAGTAGTGACACCATAGGGTTTAATCGAGAAATAAAGATTTTAATTTTTTAAATACTCCCCTTATCTGGAGCCCTGTAAACCTCATAAAGATGTCTTTTCATGTTTTTACTGTGTCCTGATAAAGTAGAATAGGAGACTTTTCCGACATTGTGACAAATGGTTTAAGCAGGTCTTAAACACTAAACAAGCCATAGGGGATCGGCTTAAGAGTGTAATGACCGAGAAATATATTTGATTCTTGTTTGTTTCCTTGTAAAATATTAACACATTGCCTGCTATTAGAGTATAATGATGCTTTTTGAAAACAGTGCAGATCCAGATCAGACAGCTCCTTTAAGAGCAGGGTCTGCACTGTTTTCTTATAGGAGCTGTTCGTCATGATACTGCACCTGGAAATATATTTGATTCTTGTTTGTTTCCTAGTAAAATATTAACACATTGCCTGCTATTAGAGTATAATGATGCTTTTTGAAAACAGTGCAGATCCAGATCAGACAGCTCCTTTAAGAGCAGGGTCTGCACTGTTTTCTTATAGGAGCTGTTCGTCATGATACTGCACCTGGAAATATATTTGATTCTTGTTTGTTTCCTAGTAAAATATTAACACATTGCCTGCTATTAGAGTATAATGATGCTTTTTGAAAACAGTGCAGATCCAGATCAGACAGCTCCTTTAAGAGCAGTCTGATCAGGGTCTGCACTGTTTTCTTATAGGAGCTGTCTGAAATGAATCTGCACTCTGGGGAAAATTTGTTTTATTTTATTAGCCTATTTAAACTTTCTGCATGTTACCAGTTAATTTGATTTGTTCAAATGATAGATTTTAATTGTTCAGATGAAAGCTATTCTTAGTGGGCGGGGTTCAGTATATGTATACTGTGGAGAAAACGTTATTCTTTCCCAATAAACGTGTTTACTCTAAATATATTATTTCCCATGCAAACAGTTTGGAGCCAGATCAGACACTGATAACCCGGCGTCTGATCTGGCTACAAACTGTTTGCTGTCCAGGTTAAAATCAACATACAGAATTGTCAAGAAGTTCTTCATTTTATAGCAGTGCCTTTCGTTTGCGTTTAAATGGGAAAGAATAATGTTTTCTCCCCTTATGAATATATAGTGAGAGAAGGTATAGAATATTATTGTGTTTATTTCAGATCATTCTGTTTGAGCTATGATATGAAGCCACACTCAACCAAGATCTTTAGAGACATAATCAATGGTATTGGAGCCTTCATACAGTCCCAGTTCATGAGCACTACAACAGGACCAACTTCTCCAGGTAAGGGGAGTATTTCAAAAGCGAGAATCTTTATTTCTGCATTAAACCCTTCAAGACAATTCTAATGAGTAGTAACACCATAGGATTTGGTAATACATGTGTGTCAGGGCTCCAGATAAGGGGAGTGTTTCAAAAACTAAAATCTTTATTTCAGCATTAAACCCTATGGCGTCACTACTCATTAGAATCGTCTTGAAAAAAAAAATAGGATTTGGTGCTGAAATAAGTGAGAAAATGTTGAATTTGTTTCAGTTAACTCGCTCTTATCTGGAGCCCTGTGTGTTGTTTAACTCAATGACCCCAGAAACTTTTAATATAAGGGATAATGCTAGTTTCCAATTACGTGTTCTACTGAGATGACCTTGCTGTGATGGCGGATTCACTTGAGGAGTGTGTTGCAAAGCTGAAGGTATGGAAAGACGGGATGGACGGCAAGGGACTGAGAGTCAACATGAAGAAGACTAAGCTCATGATCTCTGGTCCTGGGCTGGATCTTCTTCGAGACTCTGGGGCATTTCCCTGTGCAGTCTGTAGAAGTGGGGTTGGAGTCAACTCGATTGAGTGCTCCCAGTGCAAACTGTGGGTGCACAAGAAGTGCAGTGGCATCAAATGAAGACTCACCATCAGTCCTGACTACATTTGTCCAAGATGCCGTGACCAGGTTCGGCCGATTGATGGTAGACCAGTCACTCAGGTAGTTGTCAATGGCACTCAACTTGATGTAGAGGCCAGCTTCTGCTACCTGGGCGACATGCTATGTGCTGGAGGAGGCTGCAAACTCGCCATCATCACCAGATGCTGCACTGCTTGGGGAAAATTTAAGAAGCTCCTACCAATTCTGACATCTAAGCATGTTTCACCTAAGACCCGTGGAAAGGTTTTCAACGCTTGTGTCCGCTCCGCCATGTTGCATGGAAGTGAAACCTGGGCACCTTCTGCCTCGGACCTACAGCGACTACACAGGAATGACAGGTGTATGATACGCTGGATCTGTGGTGTCAAACCCAATGATGAAGTACTCGTTGATACGCTGTATGCCAGATTGGGGATACAAGAAGTGACGGCGGCTTTGAGAACAAGACGTCTGAGATGGTATGGACACGTTGTCCGTGCCACTTCATGCACCAACTCAACCATGAGTATGACAGTTACTGGCCCTAGAGGTAGAGGGAGACCAAGAAAGTCCTGGTCAGACGGTGTCAAGGCTGATATGAACATCTGTAGCCTTGCAGGCATAGATCCACAGAACAGAGAAGCGTGGAGACTGGGTGTTAGACACTCTAGCCACCTGCTGCCTACCCCAGTCCCTGGGACACCCGCAGCAGTTGAAAAATAAACTCAGGATCAAGTCAAGACTGAAGCTTTTAAAGTGAATTTTTATTTATGAAAACAGATTAATCTACTGATGCTTTTGAGCTGAAATTTGATTTATGGAAAGAGGTTGATGAGTTGAAGTGTCTTGCATATGGTTCATAACTCTTGTATTGTTAACACGAATAATGTGTACCCTAAAAGGAACAGCAATAACCGCATTCCTGAAGCTGTGTACATTTGAAATTTTGAACGCAACAAAATAAGTTCCAGTGTAAACATAAAACGTCATCATTTTGACAGTTTGGCGCGAAAATGCCGATTTGATGTCATTTTTTTTTAAACTAGGATAAATATATTGATTATTTTTGTCAAAAAGAAATGCAGACAGATGCTGTTTATAAGGTATTTCAATTGTCTTGAAATGTGGCTCATTAATAAAGAAGAATTTTAGTCGATAATCATGGTTTCCACCAATAGGAAAGCATGCATCCGTTAGAAAGCATATTTGAAAAAACAGCAAAATGTCTGCTCCCTGAGTTCGAAAGATTAATTTGCGGAGAAAATATTCATAAGCCCCGCCTCCTCTACAAAAGATATCCACAAGTCCCGCCTTCTCAAGCAATTGCATCTGTATGAATTAAATGTCAATTTTTTCAATGGAATTGAAAAGGGGGAATGTAAATATTTTGCGAAAAACTTCTGTAGCCGGGTTGAGTATATGATTAAATGGTGAGAGATTTGTGTAAGGGACCCAGATAGCCGGTAGAACACTAGCCCAAGAAGCAAGGGGTCCCGGGTTCGAGCCCCGGTCTGTCTGCATATTTTTCTCACCATGTTACATTTGGCGCCCAACATAAATAACCCGTAGGATAATATGTAACTCGTAAAGTGTACAGAAATAATTATAAGAAACTTGTGGAGTATTCTTTAGTAAGAATTCAGGACGAATTCTTGTGAAGGGGGTGTGTGTGTAGCCGGGTTGAGTTTATGAATAAATGGTGAGAGATTTGTGTAAGCGGCCCGATGGTTCAGTTTGTAGAACACTTGCCCTACAAGCAAGGGGTCCAGGGTTCGAGGCATGGTCTGGCTGCATATTTTTCTCACCATGTTACACTTCCTTTATCTTGAGCCATGTACAATACTTGAATACTGATAGAGTTGTTGCCTTGGGTAATTACCAATCCACCCGTATCAACTAACATTGTAGAATTACTGATAATTAGAAATTTAGCTAGTTCCAATGGCTTTTGTTTGACTGTATAACTAACTGCTCACCAGGGGCCCGTTTCATAAAACTTCTTACCACAAATGTTGTCGTAGGTCAAAACTTTAAAATACATTTAATTTCTGATTTCTCTCTCTAATCCTGTCTTGTGACATCTCTTTGGAATCGTCTTGAAAAGACGATTCCAAAAAGATGTCATAAGACAGGATTAGATGGAAAAATAAATAATAATTGAGACTTTTATAATCTGACTTTCAACAACATTTGTCGTACGATCTTTTATGAAATGGGCCCCAGATAACAAGTTAGAAGAGTGGTTGTAATAGCCAAGGTTTACAGTACAGTCGAACTTCGATATCTCGAACTCGGTTATGTCAATCATATCCATATTTCAAAGTTATACCATGGCTAAGCCACATTTTAACATTGAAATACTGGTATGTTCGACTTAACCGGGCATGAAGTCATGTAATTCATGTATCAAAATATCGAGCAGTTCGAGATAATCGAGTTCGGGATATCAAAGTTGGACTGTATGCACAATTGTGTGATGTCCTTTTCCAGGTGCCAAGACTGTTGACTTACAGGGAACTCCTCCGTCCCTAGTGGCTGGCCTACCTGTGGGCAGTGGTGTCACACCTCAGCCAGCCTTTATGTACAGAGGTACCTGGGTACCGCTAGTGCTAGTTCTACCTGCTGGACAGACAAGACCTACTTTGTAAGTATGATTCTCTTTGGCATACTTAACCCATTACCCCATAAATACGCCGTTTTACGCCAGTGACTTATTCCTCCACTGAAGAAAATAGTTCCAATTTATACTGTCACAAACAAAAATCATAAAGAAATATTTTTTAAATTCTAGCATATAATAGCTTAAAGCAGGCTGAAAGTAAAGCAGAATGCACCTTAAGGTGCATTCTGCTTTACTTTCAACCTGCATTAAGTGGTCAACTATCTTAAGTACTAGAAATAGGCTATGGGGTAATGGGTTAAGTCTAATTCTTTGTATTTTATGCTCAGCTAGCTCCTCATGGCTGTGGGCTTGAATCCCTGTCTGGGCATTAAGGGATCAGATTATAAAGCCTTCCAGCTGGTTTACAGAAGCTCCAAATATTCCTTTATTCTCCTAAGCAATAGTTCCAAGGGGAGTATTTCAAAAACTAAAATCCTCATGCCTCTACCAAACCCTATGATGTGACTTCTCATTATATTTATTGCTTTTCTTAAGGTTTGGAGAAGGCATAAAGGAGAACATGTTGCCAATAAGTGGTTTTGAGCTCTCTTATCTGGAGCAAATTTTTACTACAGTGGAGAATCTGTTATTCTTTCCCAATAAACGCGTTTACGCTAAAACTATTATTTGCAGTGCAAACAGTTTGGAGCCAGATCAGACGCCGGGTAACCCGGCATCTGATCAGGCTCCAAACTGTTTGCCACCAAGATAAACATGAAATATTTAACACCCATTTTCAAAAAGGGTACCAAATCAGACTCCAACAACTATCGACCAATCTCCATTTTACCAACATTGTCAAAAATCCTCGAAAAACATGTGTCTGAACATCTTAAATGCTTCTTAGAAACAAATCATGTAATACATGACAGGCAATCAGGATTCAGATCAAACCACTCCTGTGAAACAGCACTTTTATCTGTTATTGACGGCTGGATAGCAGCTATCAATGAAAGATCTTATGTTGGAACAGTGTATTTAGACTTCTCAAAAGCTTTTGACTTGGTTAATCATTCAATTTTGATTCAAAAACTCAAACTTTATCATTTTAGCAAGCCATGTGTTGAATGGTTTGAATCATACTTAACAGGTCGCACTCAGAAAGTCTGTGTTTCAGGAAACACCTCAAGCTCAAAAAGCATTGAAGCTGGAGTCCCACAAGGCTCTATTCTTGGCCCACTTCTTTTCATACTCTATATCAATGATCTCCCCCTACATACCATTAACACCTCAGTCGACATGTTTGCAGATGACACTACAATTTCAGGTTTCGGTAAAACAGTTGATGATGTGCACACTAACTTACAGACAGATGTGACAGCTGTAGAAAAGTGGTGCCATCAAAATGACATGATTTTAAATGTATCTAAAACCAAAGCTATGTACATATCAGCATCATATAACACCAAAGCAATTACTGACCATCTACTTTCAAATCAAATCCAAGTACTAATCAAACAGTTTCATACTCAGAGAATGAAAAGCTTCTAGGTGTACATGTTGATCAAAACTTGAGTTGGAGACATCATGTAGAACAAACTATAAAAAAATGTAATTCATATCTCTACCTTCTTCTCCGACTTAAATCTTATCTGGACTTGCATTCTAGAAAGCTTTTTTTCAATGCATATATTTTGCCGCACCTTGACTATTGCTGTACAATATGGGGTAATTGTAGCAGTGAGCTCCTGAACTCTGTACTGAAATTTCAGAAGCGTGCTGCTAGAATTATTTTAGACAAGGAGTTTGATGCACCATCAGAAGAACTATTTCAAGAACTGAAGTGGATGAAAATAAAAGATAGAATAGATTACAAAAAAGCTTTACAAGTATACAAGTCACTAAACAATCTAAACCCAGAGTACTTGAACACAAAATTTAATCTAAAAACAGGACGATCCCTCAGATCTATAGATAATATGGAACTTATGATTCCAAAACCAAGATTGGAGTTCTTTCGTAAATCTCTTCTCTATTCGGGTCCGAAAATATGGAACGATATACCTAAATACATTAGACTTTCTGATACAGTTGATCAGTTCAAGAAATCTTATATAAAATGGATCTTCTCAGTCTGAACAGTAAAGTCCTCTCTTAGTGTCTCCTTCAATTTTGACTTCAAATTATGTGTATATCTGAATGTAAATATGTATAGATGAAAAGTATAAAATCTTTTGTTACTATCTGCATAGAACTTTTGAACTTTCAATGTAATGCATTACACATTGAGAGTTAAAAAGTTTTATGCAACCATCTTGTTGCCTGATTATTTATTGTGTACTTATTTTCAACTGTATAATACCTTTCATTGCCAGTTACATCAATTAACTTCTAAAAAGTTAATAATGTAAGTGTAACTGATGTTTCCTTAGTAATATGAATTATAACTATTTATTAAAACTTAGTGAAACATATATGGTTACACCCTTATCTTTGAAGTATGGCAATGACTGGTACATATTCTTAATTTCTCTTGTTCTTATGTGCTACTTTTCTGTATATAACTATGTACATGCCATGATTGTGGACCATATTGAAAATTGGTTACACACCAAATATGTTATCCACGTAAAATAAAGTCGTTATTATTATTATTATTATTATTATTAAATATCAGAATTGTCCAAAAGTTGTTCTTTTCTACGTTTTAGTGCTTTGCGTTTGCGTACGTTTGCGTTTAAACGGGAAAGAATAACAGATTCTCCACTGTATCTGTATATAGGCAACTTGAATAAGGGACATTTTATTTTTACAAACATGGTAAACCAAGATAGGCCATCTTATCCGGGTACAGGTATTCACTTAATGGAAATAAAAGCTCTTTTGAAAGCTTTCTGCTTTACTTTCTGCTTGCTTTGAGTAGTCGCCTATCTTCAAGTAATTGGTTACAATTTGAAATATACTTCTGTTGTCTTGAACTATTAAGCAGTAAAACATAATTTAAAGTACAAAAAGTATTTCACCCCAAGTGGCTTCCATGTTTAAACTAAACTCTTAATAGTCCTAGACATGCTGTTCTTTGTAGTAGAAAAAAAAACCAATAGTATTTTTGAAATAGCATTGTTCTAAAATAATAACAGTTTTTTGCCAGATATAATGGCCCTCCCAACAACGATTCCCTCTTTACAACGACCCTTGTCGCTGGTCCCAAAACAAGACAATTATTTCTATCCATTTCACTGCTGCAGTAACGTCTGCTTAAAAGTGTCGTCTGCTGTTCATAATGATATTGTTTTCAGAAAAAGCTAAATGATGAATGACAAACAGCTTGAATCCAGATCAGACGTCTGATCTGGATTCAAGCTGTTTGCAAATGTTTACCAATTTCCCTCCCTATAACGACTCCCTCCGAACAACGCACTAAATGTTTGTCTCCCATTGGGTGTCATTGTAGAGAGGGAGCACTGTATTTTCAAAGGAAAAGAAGAGGGATAGTATGACAATAATAGTAATTTGATAAGCCACTATATTTTCGTAATCATTTTCTAGATAAAAAGTGACTATTTTAAGGGCATGGAATTAAAAATTGTATATAGACATGCTGAAAACATGTGATGTATGCTTGAATTTTAAAAATTGACTCTTTTCTGTACAATACTTTAACCCATTACCCCATAGCCTGGTTCCAATTTTGAAAATAGGTGACTACTTAACCCATTACCCCATAGCCTGTTTCCAATTTTGAAAATAAGTGACTACTTAACCCTTTCCCCCATAGAAGCGACTTTTAGCGTATTAAATTTATTCTTCCGCTGAAGAAAATAGTTCCAGTTCATACCCTCATGAACAATTACCATTACAAATATTTTATATAGCCTAGCAGATTTTAGCTCAAAGCAGGCTGAAAGTAAAGCAGAATGTGCCTTAAGGCACATTCTGCTTTACTTTCAAACTGCTTTATATGGTCATCTGTCTTCGAAACTAGAAACAGGCTATGGGGTAAAGGGTTAAAGCAGGTTGAAAGTAAAGCAGAATACTCTTTAAGGCGTATTCTGCTTTACTTTCACCCGGCTTTAATTACCATTTGCTAGAATATAGAAACCTTATCATACAAACATAATTATAATTTTTAAATTGGAACTATTTTCTTTACTGGATAAATAAATTAAAGGCGTAAAAAAGCATATATTATGGGGTAATGGGTTAAGATCAACTATCTGAGGTATGCATATAAAAATGAATCAGATGCTGAGTTATTCAGGGTCTGATCTTAACTCCTATAGGAGCCCTCTGATCAGGGTCTACACTGTTTGCTAAGTTTAAGCCGTATTTATTAAACTACCAAGAATTCAATGTAAACTGGTTCATGCTTTGGTAACTAAAATGATCCACAAGGGAACATAATAATCCACAAGAGTTACTTAGTGTTGAAAAGAGTTAATCCAAAATAATTCCAAATGTCTAGAAAAAAATGGTTTCCCCACATGTTAACCCTTTACCTGATAGCCTATTTATATTATTGAATATAGGTGACTACTTAAAACAGGCTGAAAGTAAAGCAGAATGCGCCTTAAGGCGCATTCTGCTTTACTTTCAGCCTGCTTTAAGCTATCATGCGCTTGAATATAGAAACTGTTACTTATAATATATATTCATGACTGATTAAATTGGAACTATTTTCTTCAGCGGAGGAATAAATCACATCCGCTAAAAGGCGCTTCTATTGGGGAAAGGGTTAAAGGCGTCAGTGCTGCTAATTCTTGCTGTAACGTGCTATTGTTGTTTTTGTTAAGTTCATTGTGTTTTTGGTAATCTTTTCCCTTGTGTATATTATGGACGTCATTATTTGATAGATCATTTACCTCTTAGAGTTTCAGCTTCCAGCTAATCAGATATACACTTTAACCCTTTCTTCCCTGAAATTTCAAATAGACAATTCCAGTTTTCAATTCAGCCTAGTCCACTTTTGACTTTGTAGGGTTGTTTTTAGGAATGTATTGCAAAATATGACAAACAGTGCAGACCCTAATCAGAGGGCTCCTTTAGGAGCCCTCTGATTTTGGTCTTCAGTGTGTGCATGGACAAGTGTACTCTTGACTAGTACACTGTTTATAAATGACAAGTATATTTGTCGCTAGATTTGAATTGGTTAACAAAGCATAAACTCAGAGATTGTTTCCAGGGTTGTAAGACAAGTTGTTGTTTTTCTCCCATTTTCGCCCATGTGGGATATCTCATCTCATTCCCCATGGGGAATCACTATATCCTCCATACCAAGTGACGTCTTTTATTGTTTGCCCAGCTTTACCACAATTAAGGGCTGCATGACACAGGTAACTAAGTGACATCATTCTTATGACGTTACTATAAACAACCTCATGTTTTGGTGGAAAAAAGTGCACAGAAACTGCAATAATTTTGTTATTTATAGCATGTTTTAATGATTTAAATGGGAGAAAAAGTCCACCATTGGTTTTGTTGGAATTGTCCATTTGACATTTCTGTGAAGAATGAGCCTGTATGGAAAGATGTCAGACTGTATGTTTAACTCTTCCATTGAAAATCCAGGGCCTGTTTGAAATGTACCCATTACATTCCAGTCTTCGCCCTAACCCACTTGCCCGGAGCCCGGGACAAGAGGTTTCTGATTCGGGCAAGTGGTATTTGCATCAGAATATGGTATATAACAGTGAAAAAAGCTGATTTTGCTAGTTTCGGGCAAGTGGCCTGAAAAACCTAAGGCAAAGACTGACATTTGCAAACAGAGTAGACCCAGATCAGAGCTGATCGGGGTCTACACTGTTTGCTAATTTAAAATAGTATTTATTAAACTACCCAGAATTCCAAGTAGACTGATTCATGTTTTGGTAAGTAAAATGATCCACAAGGGAACATGATAACCCACACTAGTTAGGGTTTATTTATCTTGATAATATCAAAGCATGCATCTACGTGTCTATTAGGAATGTGTTACTGTGAAAAGGAAAACAAATCTACTTGAACCCTTTACCTCATAGCCTGTTTCAGGGTTTGAAGAAAGGTGATCACTTAAAACAGGTTGAAAAGAAAGCAGTATGCGCTTAAGGCGCATTCTGCTTTCCTTTCAGCCTGCTTTAAGCTACCATTAGTATTGCTAGAATAAAGAAATTTGTTTTTATGTTTTCTTCACTGTAGGAAATGGAACTAATTTTTTCAATGGCAGAATTAATTAGATGCGTGAAAATGTGCATCTATTGAGTAAATGGTTAACAACACCTCCTTTTTGTCTGGCCACAACAAAGGAAAGAAGGCTAGACTCAGGGATTGCATTTCCGTAATAGCTCTAAGCTGTAGTAAGCATCGGCATCAAACAGTTGGATTTAACACCAATGTTAAGGTTTCCTTTTAGCTTTATAGCTCAAATAGTATAAGTGTTAGACCATCTAAACTTTATATCTGAATGTGAGAATTGGTAGGCAAAGCTGCAGAGACAGGCGAGACATTAATTTTGATTCCAGGGAATTATTGTAACTTTTCTGGAATATCCTCAAACTAATTTGTGTATTGGAGACTATTATGTTTTACCCTATTATTAAGAGGATCCAATATGTCAAATTGTTTTGTTAAATTTAACTCTACTACATGTATATGTCTAAAATATACACAATACGTTTGAAAACAGTGTAGACCCTGATCAGAGGGCTCCTATAGGAACCCTTTGATCAGGGTCTACACTGTTTTCTAATTTAGCCCATTATTTATCAAACTACCTAGAATTCCAAGTAGACTGGTTCATGTTTTGGCAACTAAAAAGATCCACAAGGGAACATAATACCCCACAAGAGTCACTAAGTAATGAAAGAGTTAAATTTGTGCTAAAATACATTGTACATGTATTAAGGCTTACCTTAGGATTCAGTTTTTCCCTTAAATGGAGATGAGAACAGTATCCTACTATAATCTTGTCTGCTTGAAAAATTGACATTCTGAATAAAAAATTGAATTAGTTATAAAGTCATTTAACTCTTTTAACACTTAGTAATTATTGTGGGTTATTGTATTCCCTTGTGGATCTTTTTAGTTACCAAAACTTGAACCAGTCTACTGGGGAATCTGGTTAGTTTAATAAATATTAGTTTGAATTAGAAAATAGTGCAGAACCTGATCAGAGGGCTTCTATAGGAGCCATCTGATCAGGGTCTTCACTGTTTTCAAATGTATTGGGTATACAGTCGTCCTCGGACTTCGATATCTTCAACTCAGTTAGGTCGAACATACCCGTATTTGAAAGTTAAAATGGGGCTCAGCATGAAATAATACAATTCATGTGTCGACAAATCGGATAGTTAAGAATTAAGCGAGTTCGAGGTATTGAAGTTTGACTGTATTTTAAACAGGTCCATGGTATTGAATAACATAAAATGACATAAGTTAACCCTTTCAGTGAAATGACATCATCTGCTAGAATATAGAAACTTCTTCTGATGGCCTATAATCATAACTGTATAAGCCACAAAAGGGGAACTATTTTTCTTCATTGGAGGAATAAATTAAAGGCATAAAAAGCTATATTAACCTTTTACCCAATAGCCTTTTTCTGTCTTTAAAAATAAGTGACTACTTAAAGTAGGTTGAAAGTAAAGCAGAACGTGCCTTAAGGCACATTCTGCTTTACTTTCAGCCTGCAATAAGCTATCAACTGCTAGGATTTAGACAGTTTTTCTTATGATACATTTTTATGACTGTATAAATTAAACGAATTATATTTTTCAGTAGTGAAATAAATTAGAGGCATAAAAAGGTGTTTTTATGGAGTAATGGGTTACCCCATAGCCTGTCTCTAAAATTGAAGACAGGTGACCACTTAAAGCAGGTTGAAAGTAAAGCAGAATGTGCCTAAGGGAGCATTCTGCTTTACTTTCAGCCTGCTTTAAACTACAATCTACTTGAAAATAGAAAATATTTCTTGTGATCAATATTCATAATTGTATAAATTGGGAATATTTTTTTTCAGTGCAGGAATAAATTACAGGTGTAGAAAGGCGTATTTGTGAAAGCAGATCGTAGCCAAAGGCAATAAAAAAAGTATAACATTTCTGTCTATTGATTCCCATTCCTTACTGCGATGACAGAATTGTCAGCGACTGTAATTAAAATGCGAAAATAGTGATAAATTGACTAATTTAGAAATATTTCTATTCTTTGTAATGATTTTTCATCTACAGTCAAACTTGTTTTAACCCATTTCCCCATAAATTTGCATTTTTACGCCTTTCATTTATTCCTCCACTGAAGAAAATAGTTCCAATTTATACAGTTAAGATTATGTAACATAAGAAATATTTTCTTATCCTAGCAGATATAAGCTTAAAACAGGCTGAAACTAAAGCAGAATGTGATACATTCTGCTTTACTTTCAGCTTGCTTTAAGTGGTCACCTATCTTCATTATTAGAAACAGGCTATGGGGTAATGGGTGAATTGGCCACTGAAAACCAAGGTGAATTATGTCTTCTTTACAGATAGTTAATAAAAACTTAATTCTTTGCATGCTGGGTAATTGTTTCGTCTGCTTTTGATCTAAAAATATTTTTCAAAATTTCTTTTCAAAACAGGGTCAGAGTATCAAACAGTTTGGATTCTGATGAGATGTTGCATAACGTGGCGTCTAATCTGGATCCACATTGTTTGCATAGATAATAACAATTCAGCTGCTAGCATCCAAAGAGTTAATGCAGGATGAATATAAAGCAGAAAGCTCCTATTGGAGCTTTCTGATTTATAATAGCCCTGCATAAAACTGGCGATAGCCCAATTAACCCATTACCCCATGGTCTATCTCTAATTCTGAAGAAAGGTGACCTGTTAAAGCAGGTTGAAAGTAAAGCAGAATGTGCCTTAAGGCACATTCTGCTTTACTTTCAGCCTGCTTTAAGCTATAATCTGCAAGGATATTGAAATATTTCTAATAGTATACATTCATGACTATATAAACTGGAACTATTTACTTCTGTTCATGAATAAATTAAAGGTGTAGAAAGGCGTATTTATGGGGTAATGGGTTAATGCATCTTCAAAAAGTAGCCACTTAACACAAGTTTGACTGTATTTTGTATTGAAAAAAATCTCGGGATGGAACGGACAATTTTCAGAGTTATTAATTTTGTAACTTATTCATTAGCAAATATAGAATTATTTCAGTTTTTCAAATTGCTGTTTTAAGAAAGAGCATCACTCATTTTCAAGCCTCAACCTTTGAATAATGCAAGTGTGAAATATTTTGTTTTAGATGTAACAGATGTTAAACAGGTTTTGCTATATTATATTTGTGTTATTGTAGCCCTCATGTGACAAAGGGTGTTAACAAGGAAGCGTTTACACTGGTTCTCTCCTATGACAGATATAGGTAACAGAACTTGGATGCAATTTTGCTGCCAGGATCTTGTGCATTGCAAAGTGGTCTATACTGTATTAACTACAGTGGAGAATCTATTATTCTTTCCCGTTTAAACGCAAACGTACGCAAACGCAAAGCGCTAAAACGTAGAAAAGAACAACTTTTGGACAATTCTGATATTTCATGTTAATCTTGGTGGCAAACAGTTTGGAGCCTGATCAGACGCCGGGTTACCCGGCGTCTGATCTGGCTCCAAACTGTTTGCACTGCAAATAATAGTTTTAGCGTAAACGCGTTTATTGGGAAAGAATAACAGATTCTCCACTGTATATTGTATTTGTGAGTTGGTTTGAAAGCTGTGATTGGAAACCATTGCTTTACACTATACTAAAACATGACTGATTGCATTCAAAATTGCTTAAAGCATAATTGAAATGTTTGTCATTATATGCAGAGCTCTAGATAAGGGGAGTATTTCAAAAACTAAAATCTTTATTACTGCATTAAACCCTATGGTGTCACTACTGGTACTCATAAGAATCGTCTCTTCGAGACGATTCTAATGAGTAGTAACACCATAGGATTTGGTGCTGAAATGAGTGAGAAAATGTTGGATTTGTTCAGTTTACTCCCTCCTATCTGGAGCCCTGATTATATGTTTGTACTAAAACATAATCTAACCCTTGTCATTGAATATTCTTATATGAAAATCTTTCCGCTATGGACATCTGTTATCTGAATTATTACATTGGCTAACAAAATAAGGAAACTTTTTGCAGGAAAGAGTACAGACTTTTGTAAGACAGAACCTGTAAGGAAACCGTGCAGACCCTGATCAGACAGCTCCTTAAGGAGCTGTCTGATCTGAGTCTTCACTGTTTCCAAAAGTGTCAATAATCCAGTATACGGTAATAGCAGGAAAAGGGTAACGTAATTGAAATGTTCGTATTCCATACATTTACTAACAAGGTAGTTTAAGCTTTCACACTCCATATACATTGTACTAAAAGCAATCTTGAAAACATTTCTCCATATACTAAAGGCATACATTGAATTTGTTGCATTCCACCTGCCCATCATTGAAATGTTGCATTTCATACATTTACTGACAACATGACTTCAGCCATTGCATTCAATATACTAATTGCAATATTGAAAACATTGCTTCATTTGCTGAAAGTATAACTGAAATCATTGCATTACACCAGTCCTGCTGGAAGCATGATTGAAATGTATAGTTTAAACATACTTTATTTCAATAGAATTTACTATTCAATATGCTAATGCATGCATGTAAAGTAAAGGAAGCATAATTGAAATGTATAGTTTAAACATACTTTATTTCAATAATATTTACTATCCAACATGCTAATGCATGCATGTAAAGTAAAGGAAGCATAATTGAAATGTATAGTTTAAACATACTTTATTTCAATAGTATTTACTATCCAACATGCTAATGCATGCATGTAAAGTAAAGGAATTCGATTGGAAGCTTTAAGCTTAGTGAGATCTTCTCCTTGTTTGCATTTCATACATTAACTAACAGCATTATTTCAAGTCTTTTAACCATTGCATTTTGCATGCCATATACCAAAAACAATCTTGAAAACATTGCTCCTTATACTGAAATCAGGGCTCCAGATAAGAGGGAGTAGTAAACTGAACAAATTTAGCATTTTCTCACTCGTTTCGGCACCAAATCCTATGGTGTTACTACTCATTAGAATCGTCTCGAAGAGACGATTCTAATGAGTAGTGACACCATAGGGTTTAATGCAGAAATAAAGATTTTAGATTTTGAATACCCCCCTTATCTGGATCCCTGTGAAAATATAACTGAAACCAATTGCATTCCACCTGCTGAAGGCATCATTGAAAGTTACAATTCATACATTTACTAACAACATGATTTATAAATCTCCTATTTTATTAAAAGCAATTTTGAAAACATTGTTCCATATACTGAAAACATGACTGAAATTATTGCATTCTACCTGCTCAAAGCATCATTGAAATATTCTGCATTACATACATACAACAAAAACATGATCTAAACTGATATTGTATTCAATACTCAAAGCATATTTGAAACAATGACTGCTCAACATCTTGTTTCAGTATTGAAGGCAGATTGTTCCGTAAAGCAATCTGTAAAAGAAGCTTTACTTTTAACCTGCTTTTAACCTATTACCCCATAAATACGCTTTTTTTATTCCTCCACTGAAGGAAAAAGTTTTAATTTAAACATTCATGATGAAGACTTAGTATTATAAGATAATGTTTATATATTCTAGCGGATTATAGCTTAACCCTTTGAACCCTAGTCCCGCATATAGGCATCCTTTTCAAACAATGTACGTGTGAATAGTACACTTATCCTGTGCAAACAGTGAAGACCCAGATCAGAGGGCTCCGAAAGGAGCCCTCTGATCAGGGTCTTTACTGTTTGTCATAATGCCAAAAATGGACAAAAACAACCCTTAAAAGCCAGAAATGGACTGGACTAAAATGGAAACTGGAATTGTCCATTTAAAGTTTCAGGTAGGAAAGAGTTAAAGCAGGATTAAAGTACTTTCAATCTGCTTTAAGTAGTCACTTATTTTCAAAACTAGAAACAAGCTATGAGGTAATGGGTTAAGCTACCATCTGTTAGGATATGGGAAATATTTCATATGGTGCATATTCATGAATTTATAAAGTGCAAATATTTTTGTTACTTGAGGAATTTAAAGGCATATATTAAGTTGTTTTATGGAGTAATGGATTAAGCTGCCTGGAAAACAATGTTTATGTTACATTACAAATACCTTATCTTTTTGACTGTCTATTTAACTCAGACATTGCTAGGGGTGGATGTGATTTACCTTTGCAAACAGTTTAGACCCAGATGAAATGCCACGTAACTTGGTGTCTCGTCTGTTTGATACTCTGACTGGGTTTTGAAAAGAAGTGTTGAGAATTCTTTTTAGTTCACCTGGCACGTAGTGCCAAGGTGAGCTATTTTGATAGTTCTGTGTCTGTCCGTCGTCGTTCGTTCGTCCGTCCGTCCGTCCGTTCGTTCGTTCGTTCGTTCGTTCGTTCGTTCGTTCGTTCGTTCGTTTGTCGTCAACAATTTCTTTAAACGACATCTCCTCCGAAACTACTGGATGGATTTTTACCAAACTTGGCAGGACTGATCCTTGTATGGTCCTCTTTCAAAGTTGTTCAAATAGTTATGGTCCGTTGCATATCTAGGTCACAGGAGCTAAAAATAGATTTTTTCAATGAAAACTTAAAAAATCTTCTTGTCTGAAACCACAGTACCATGAGCTTAGATATTTGGCACAAAGCATTGTCTTCAGGTCCTCTATCAAGATTGTTCAAATTATGTCCCTGGGGTAAAAAATGACCCCGCCCAGGGGGTCGTAATTTTACATAGAGTTATATAGTGAAATCTTCAAACCTCTTCTTCTCTGAAACTAATATAGCCAGAGCTTTGATATTTGGCATTGTGACACTTCTAGAAGCCCTTTACCTATATTGTAAATATGGTTCCGGTATGTTGCATATCTAGGTCACAGGTGCTAAAATAGATTTTTTTCAATGAAAACCTAAAAAATCTTCTTGTCTGAACCTACAGTACCTTGAGCTTAGATATTTGGCACAAAGCATCGTCTTCAGGTCCTCTATCAAGATTGTTCAAATTATGTCCCTGGGGTTAAAAATGACCCCGCCCCGGGGGTCGTAATTTACATAGAGTTATATAGTGAAATCTTCAAAAATCTTTATCTCTGAAACTAATATAGCCAGAGCTTTGATATTTAGCATGGTGACACTTCTAGAAGCCCTTCACCAATATTGTAAATATGGTTCCAGTCCGTTGCATATCTATGTCACAGGAGCTAAAACTAGATTTTTTCGATGAAAACTTGAAAAATCTTCTTGTCTGAAACCACAGTACCCTGAACTTAGATATTTGGCATATAGCATCATCTACATTAGCTGTATCAAGATTGTTCAAATTATGCCCCTTGGGTCAAAACTGTCAAGGCCCTAGGGGTCGCAGTTTTACATAATATAGTTTTATAGTGAAATATTCTTCTCTGAAACTTTTATGGTAAGAGCTTTGATATTTAGCATTATGAAGTGACATTTTTAGATGTTCTTTACCAATATTGCTGAAATGGTTAAGGTCTGTTGCATATCTGGGTTACATTAGCTAAAAATAGATTTTTTTCATTGAAAAGTCTTCTTGTCTGAAACCACCCATGTACAAAATATTTGACAGAACACTTAATTTTCAAGTTCATCAGCAAGATATTTGAAATTATGTCTCTGGGGTAAAAAATGATCCCAACCCAGGGGTCATGTGACCCTTGTGTTGGTTTTTCAAGGTGAGCAATATTTAGGCCCGCATGGGCCTCTTGTTTTTAGAAAAGGAGCATATGATAATTGTAGCAGACGAAAAAATTACCCAGTATGCAACTAGTTAATACATGTACCATTTTGACTGTACTAGTTTCACTAAACTTTCTAAGTGTCTTGTCAAATACATGTTTTACTGTAATTACCTCACTGAACCCCGATGGTGTTAAATTTCTAATATACATGTTTAATTCTCAGACTGTGACTTTTATGTGTAATTTCTCGTTCATCTCCGTAACTTGTCATTAACATGTCTGCAGAACCGGCAAAAACCCGTATTCACATTAAATTGCAAGTGTTTTCTTAGTGACAGGGTACGGCACAGATTTGGAGAATTCATTACACTAGATTATAGACCTCAGACACTTTAACAGCTGCAGTGTAAACCGATTCTACACCAGAGTATTAACTAAAATGCAAGTACAGTAAAACCTATCAATTACAACCACTCAATGGAGGATAATCAATTCCTTTGGATTGATATGAAAAATATATCTCAAGAATGGGTTATTATTTGGTTAAAAAACGAGTCTGCAGTACGAGTTTGTTTAACCAGATAATAACCCATTCGAATCATATTTTTAGCTCACCTGAGCCAAAGGCTCAAGGTGAGCTATTGGGATGGCCCTGTGTCCGTTGTGCGGTGTGCGTCGTGCAATCTGCGTCGTCGTTAACAATTGATTCAAATGACATCTCCTCCTATACCACTTGACAGATTTCAACCAAACTTTACTGGAATGTTCCTTGGGTCAATCTCTTTCAAATTTGTTCAAAGAATTAAAAACAATGTAGAACTCTGGTTGCCATGGCAACCAAAGTGAAAAAATAAGGAAATCTTAAAGAATCTTCTTATCTGAAACTACAAGGGCCAGACCTAAGATATTTGGCACATAGCATCATCTACAGATCCTCTATCAAGTTTGTTCAAATTATGCCCCTGGGGTCAAAATTGGCCCAGCACCGGGAGGTCACAGTTTTACATAGAGTTATATAGTGAAATTTTCAAACGTCTTTTTCTCTAAAACCAATATGGCCAGACCTTTGATATTCGGCATGGTGACACTTCTAGATGTCCTTTACCTATTTTGTTCAAATGGTACCAGTTTGTTGCATATGTAGGTCACAGGAGCTAAAAATAGATTTTTTCAATGGAAACTTTAAAAAATCTTCTTGTCTAAAACCCTAGTACCCTGATCTTAGATATTTGGCATATAGCATCATCTACAGGTCCTCTTTCAAGATTGTTCTAATTTAATAATGCCCCTAGGGTAAAAAAATGACCCCGTCCTGGACATAAATCATTATCTCCATTTTGTCAGCTATTCTCAGGTGAGCGAAATATGCCCCATGGGGCTCTTGTTTATCTAACTGAGAAATCTCTATAAATCACTGATAAGTATATAATAATTTGTTTTTTAATTACAAGATGTTTCAGACAGGTGACTGCTTAAAACAAGGTGACAGTGAAATACAAAGCTCCTTATGGTACAAAAAATAAAAAAATATGTTCATAACTGTATAACTTTGATTTTTTTTCCAGGGGTGGAATAAATTGAACATGCTGAAAAGGGCTTCCATAGGGGGGAAAGGTTTAAGACAATGCCTTTAGATAAACTTGACAACAAATTTGGCTGGCAACAATTACATTATAATGAAGAAGTGAAAAGAACTATCATGAAATTTTTGGGGAAAACTTTTTTTTCCTTTTCAATTATTGAAAAGACAATAATAAATGAGTAGTAACACCATGGGATTTAATGATCACAAAAATGAGAAAATATCTATTAACAGTTTACTCCGTGTTACCTGAAGTCCTGCAGTAAATTTACGTGTTAACTTAACACTTTTGCTGCCAAGTTTAACTGTCAGATTTAACCTTTTCGTAGACAAAATAATTATCATCTGTTAAAATTTATCGTCTGCAATTTTATGCCAGATTTAAAAAAATTTAAAAATTTGTATTGAAGAAATTTTGAGTAGCAAATAGTTTGGATCCTGATCAGATGCCGCATTATGACTGTGAGAGTTAGTTTTGAAAAGTAATAATCTCTTCTTGTTCATGATTAAAACTAATGGGACTGAACGCATGTTGCATGCAGGGTACCGTATTACATAATCTTTTTTCTCCCCAACATTGAAAATGTAGAGATCGCATGACACACCGCTTGATTGCGAAAGAAGAAACTTGATAATGTATTTACCTTAACACTGCCGTAATATCACCTACTTTGAAATATGTCTTCTATAAAGTTTGTCAAATTAAGATTGCTGCATTTTGTAAATTGAAGAAACTTTAAAATAAAAAAATAAATAAAAAAGAAGATGTACGGCAAATTGTGAGTTTAGATCGGGATCAGATGCAGGGTTATGCTGTGTCTGATCTGGATCAAAACTGTTTGCAAATAAGAGACAAGTCACAATTAGCAGGATAAAAGTTAACCTTACCACTGCTTAGATATCGTCAACTTCAAAATTTGATATCGTCATGGCAACATATTCTAATAAAATGGAATACGAAATATTTTTATTCATAAAATAAACATTGATATGTCTTGTCAAACAGTTAAGATCCAGATCAGATGCCGAGTAACTCGGCATCTGATCTGTATCTAAACTGTTTGACAAGTGGTAGGCGTAGTTGTACCAGGCAGGTTTAGACTTTGTTATAAATTGAATGCCAGTATGGGGTATTGATGGCCCTCTGAAAATAGGTCTTATTCGCTGCAATTGTAATTAAACCTGATGTAACAGTCGCACCTGTGCTAAAGGACTGTTCATTTAACCCATTACCCCATAAATACACCTTTTTACGCCTGATTTATTCCATCACTGAAGAAAATAGTTCACTTTTATACAGTGATGAATATGTATCAAATATTTTCTACATCCTAACAGATAATAGCTTAAATCAGACTGAAAGTAAAGCAGAATGTGCCTTTAGGCACATTCTGCTTTTCTTTCAATTTGCTTTAAGTGATCATCTTTCTTTAAAACTAGAAACAGGCTATGAGGTAATGGGTTAACTCATTACCACATAGTCTGTTTCTAGTTTTGAAGACAGGGGACCACTTAAAGCAGGATGAAAGTAAAGCAGGATACAGAAACAACTTCAATTTCATCTTGCTCGTTGTGCATTGTCTGTCTTTGGTCATTATCAACATTTTCTTTTGAACCATTTCTTCTTTGAAACTTCTCGGCCAATTTCATTAAAACTTCACAGGATTGTTCCTAAAAGGGTATTCTGTCAGATTTCTTCCATTATAGGTCAACCAAAAGATATTGTCTGCCATCAGGCAGCCAATTGAAAAGACTTCATGTCTGAAACTACTGGTCTGATTCAATTTAAGTTTTATGCAAACCATGTAAAGTAAATCATTGGCCAAAACATCTCCAGATTTTGAATAAGTAGAACAAAAATGTAGGAAGGTTTGTCAATGCAGTGGTACCTATGGAGATGTTACCCTCGGTGCTTAGCAAACTTTGAGTAGTATATACATAATGTAGTAACAGTTTGACAGCAGGATATTGTTTCAGCACATTAGGTAGAAAATAAAGTTGCATTTCAGAATATAAGCAGGCAACAGTTTTTGTGGTAAAAGTCTGTGTAGACTACTTATTTACTTATTTAGCACTCAAGAGGGTTAATGAGTTTTTAATTAACAATAACTGGGTTAATGCTTTGTAATTCTAACACAACTCGCGTGCACACCCCTTTATAAACAAAGAAGGACACAACTGTGTTAGAATTCTCAATAAAACATGCACATGCTGTAATGGCTAAAATGTGACGTTACTGATGTAATATTATGGCTTTGAAAATGCAAGCGCCTTTGCTTCGGTGCAAATTGTGATTAAATTGAAGTGTTAGAATCGAAATAATAAATTAATTCAAGTGTTTTATCGAACACGGGTAGTCGTTGAGATGCTTGTAATTAAATCACTCGGCCTACGGCTAAAATGTGACTTTACTGACGTAATATGGCTTCGAAAATACATACACCAAGAAATCAAGCGCTATTGTGTGGGTACAAATTGTGGTTAAATTGAAGTGGGGAAAGGGTTAAGTCCCGTTTTGCAAATAGCTTGGATCCTGATCAGATGCCAGGTCATGTGGCAGCTGATCAAGATGCAAACTGTCTGGCACAGGTATCTATACTTGAAAAAATTGCCTAAAATTGCAGACAACTTTTGGCAAACAATATTTGGTTTGTGAGAGAGTTAACTGTCTGCACGCTTTAGTGATAACTGCTTCAAACAGTTTGGATCTAGATGAGACACCGAGTTACACAGTGCCTCAACAGGGTCCAAGGTTATAAAGCTTTTGAGTTTGAGTCTGAGTTTGTTCTCAAGCATTTGATTGGTCAGATTTGAGCCTAGGCTCAAATCTGACCAATCAAATGCTTGAGAATGACTTCAGACTCAACTCAAAAGCTTTATAACCTTGGACCCTGGATACAAACTGTTTGACACTCTGATGATATTTTTTGAAAGAGAAAAGCAGATAGTTGTTACAGACAACAATTATTGCAGATGACAATTGCAGAGCTCCAGAAAAGAGGGAGTTAAATGAACCAAATCCAACATTTTTTCACTCATTTCAGCACCAAATCCTATGGTGTTACTACTCATTATATAATCGTCTCGAAGAGACGATTCTAATGAGTAGTGACACCTTAGGGTTTAATGCAGAAATGAAGATTTTAGTTTTTGAAATACTCCCCTTAACTGGAGCCCGGTACATAGCATGCAGAAGGTTGAATGGACTTTGCAGTGAGAAATGTTAAAATGGCGAAAGGGTTAACAAACTGTACAAGTGATTTACGTTGGCAGAACACGCCTCATATGAATTAGAATTCTGAATTAATAGAAATTGTTCACATATTTTGTCCAATTTTATTCATTTTGGTAATTGATAATTCGGTGTTAATTCAAGAAGATAACTTATGAAGTGCAGTTAATTTTATTTAATGGAGGTGAAGAAAATTGAGTAATGGAACTGTTCAGGTTCGTAGGTTGGCTGAAGGCTTGAATCATGGTACAAGCACTACAGATTTTTCATGTGGGGTCCAAGCTGGCTTGCAGAAGGTCCTTTGGACTACCCAGTTGCGGATTTATCCCTGAAACAGTGTATAAAGGGCATCTGGGTTATTCTTCCATCTATAATTAACTGGACGTTGTAATTTGACTGAAATACTGTTCAAAGCGACATTAAATCATAACAAATCAAATCAAATCAAAATTAATTTACTGTAACACGCAAGTGGGTTAAAGTGACATAAGAAGTTCTGATTTTTGACCTACATTTTACCAAATTTACCACGATGTCAAGTCAATATAAATCACAGACAGGACCCCTGCTGGTAATTTCTTCTCCTTTTAGGCAGATAGCATGTGGTTCCCTGCCTGCTTTATGAGGCCTCACTGACTTGTATTGTTGCAGGTAATCTCCAGTGTTTAGCCTATAGCAATTGTAACTTTTTACAAGCATAGAAACAGCAGGGGCCCGTTTCATAAAACTTCGTACGACAAAAACGATCGTAAGTCTAAACTTTAAAATACATTTAATTTCTCATTTCTCCATCTAATCCTGTTTTGTGACATCTCTTTGGAAGCGTCTTGAAAAGACGCTTCCAAAGAGAAGTCACAAGTCAGGATTAGATGGAGAAATAAATAATAATTGATACTTTTATAATCTGACTTACGACAACATTTGTCGTACGAAGTTTTATGAAACGGGCCCCAGAACTGGTATAACCTTTGCTTTGCAAACAGTTTGAATCCAGATGAGGCGCCGAGTAACTCGGCGTCTCATCTGGAACTAAACTCATGCTTGATACTCATACCCTAGTTTGACAAAAAGTTTTTAGAAAATTCTAATTTTAGAATAGTCAATTTAGCAGAAGACATTTGTTGAAGATGACGTTGCAGACAACATTATTGCATAGAGCTCAAAGAGTTGACTTTTAAGCAAACTATTTGGATCCAGATGACTTAACCCTTAGCCCGCCAAATAAATTGTCGTCTGCTATATTTCTCGTCTGCTTCAAGTTTCAAAGTGCTTCAAAGTTGCTCAAAATTGCTGAAAATGTTGTCCGAGTGTCAAACAGCTTGGATCCGGATGAGACGCCGAGTTACTTGGCGTCTCATCCGGATCCAAGCTGTTTGCATATGGAGCTATAGTAGTGAGTGGCAGGCTATGGGGTAATGGGTTAATATATCCTCATTAGGTATATTTTTTGCTTGTATTTCAAAAACAGATTCGAGTTTGAAATTGTAGCAGACTGTGTATTTTGAAAAAGAAAAGCAATGTGTATTAATGGTTTGAATTTTAGAATAAACATTGTCTGCTTTAAAAACGATGTCTGCTGATGTTCTATATGAACTTTTCTTCTCTGTATTATTCCTGAGTTATGATCAAAGTGACAAATAGAATGGATCCAGATCTGACGCCGAGTTACTTGGCATCGGATTTTAATCCAAATTGTTCGCAAATGTGAGGAATCTCGCTGCTGCATGGTGCTCTGTGTTGAAGGGGTATATACAGGGTTCCAGATAAGAGGGAGTTAAATCCAAAATTTTCTCACTCATTTTAGCACCAAATCCTATGGTGTTACTACTCATTAGAATCGTCTCTTCGAGACGATTCTAATGAGTAGTAACACCATAGGGTTTAATTCAGAAAAAAATATTTCAGTTTTTAAAAATACTCCCGTTATCTGGAGCTCTTGGTAGAGTTGTAATATTGAACAAATTTAACTTCAAACTGAACTTATTGAATTAGTTTTGTCTAGAGTCATTATACTTGGCTTTGAGATTAGTTTGCATCGGTTATTTTTACATACCGGTCTGTCAGTTCCCATGAGAATAACAGGCATCAGTGAAAATCCTGCAATACAAAATGATTGTAGATATATTGTCATACCTCTGTTACCATTTCCTCCCTGAAACTTCAAATGGACAGGTCCAATTTCCAATATACTCTGGTTCATTAATGAATATTATTTGATGTTTTTGTCTATATGTGTTGCAATATGACAAACAGTGCAGACTCTGATCAGAGGGCTCCTGAAGGAGCACTCTGATCTGGTCTTCACTTTTTGCATTGGACAAGTGTACTCTTGTCTGTTTCTAGTTTAGAAGGCAGGTGACCACGGAAAGCTTACTTTTGTCAGTTCGAAATTGTTTTGTTGTCATTAAAGGTTCTATTGCAGTCAGTTTCAAAAATGAGTTAATTTAAGTGCTGATTCTTTGCTCTGCACATTCTTAATGTATTTTAAAGTCAGCAAACCCAAGGCTTTCAGCTAATCTGTGAACTATTTATTGTTGCTGTCATATGTTTATTGCAAGCCTATAAATTCTACTACCTATGGTAGAAATGATAATAAAGCACCATACATCCATGCAGGGCTCCAGATTAGAGGCAGTAAACTGAACAAATCCCAACATTTTCTCACTCATTTCAGCACCAAATCCTATGATGTCTCTATTCATTAGAACCGTCTAGAAGAGACGATTCTTATCAGTAGTGATACAATTTGGTTTAATGCAGAAATCAAGATTTTAGTTGTTGAAATACTCCCCTTAGCTGGAGCTAAACCATAGGTCCTGGATTTTTTTAGACAATTCTAATGAGTAGCAACACCATAGGATTTAGTACTGAAATGAGTAAGAAAATGTTGCATTAGTTCATTTTGCTCCCTCTTATCTGGAGCCCTGGAACTTGTAGTGTATAAGTATGTAGGTATAGACAAATGTCTCTTTTAATATGTTGAGAAGTTCTCTATATATTTGGTATATAGAAGTTTTTTGTTTTAAATTGGCTTATTTAGGGATTTATAACCGTTGGGAAATTTACTTGGAGAATTTTGTTCAGCAAAACATTTAACACTGATGAAGGAGGTGTCTAAGATCAGCTGGTTGCCTTATCTCTTTCCTTCCATAGATGATTTCAATATTTAGGGTTTTTATAAAGTTGCTTAACCTATTGAATCCTAGCCCCTGGCATATAATAGACAGACAGACAGATATAATATCTGATTGACTACTGAGGAGCCGAAAGGCGAAACTAGTTTAGAAGAGGAGCGTAATGTTTTTATTAAATATTTTTTAAACAAAGGCATAATCTTTCTCTTTTTTTAGCTCACCTGGCACGTAGTGCCAAGGTGAGCTTTTAGGATTGCTGGATGTCCGTCGTCCGTCGTTTGTCTGTCCGTCCGTCCACAATTGTTCGTTAACACTCTAGCAGGTTCAAATCTCATTGGATCTTGATGAAACTTGGTCACAATGTTTGCCTCAATGAAATCTAGGTCAAGTTTGAATGTGGGTCATGTCCGGTCAAAAACTAGGTCACTAGGTCAAATTATCGAAAAACCTTGTTTACACTCTAGAGGCTACAAATTTCATTGGATCTTCATGAAACTTCATCAATATGATTGCCTCAATGAAATCTAGGCCAAGTTCGAATGTGGGTCATGTCCGGTCAAAAACTAGGTCACTAGGTCAAATCTTCGAAAAACCTTGTTAACACTCTAGAGACTACAAATTTCATTGGATCTTCATGAAACTTCATCAAAATGTTTGCCTCAATGAAATCTAGGTCAAGATAAAATGTGGGTCATGTCTGGTCAAAAACTAGGTCACTAGGTCGAATCATCGAAAAACCTTATTAACACTCTAGAGACTACAAATTTCATTTGATCTTCATAAAACTTGATGAAAAGGTTTGCCTCAATGAAATATAGGTAAAGTTCAAATGTGGCTTATGTCTTGTCAAAAACTAGGTCACTAGGTCAAATCATCGAAAAACCTCGTTAACACTCTAGAGACTACAAAATTCATTGAATCTTCATGAAACTTGAACAAAATGTTTGTCTCATTGAAATCGAGGTCAAGTTAGAATGAGGGTCATGCCCGGTCAAAAACTAGGTCACACGGTGTACATTGTTACATGGTTACCAGGTGAGCGATTTAGGGCCATAGTGGCCCTTGTTAATTCGATATATATCTAAACTTGTACCGGACCGACTTTTGTCGGACCTTTGCATTTCCGTTTATATATATATATATATGCTTCCTTGACAGTGTAAAATTATGTGAAGAATGCCTTTGTTTGATGCAAACAGTGTAGATCCCGATCAGAGGGCTCTTAAAGGAGCCCTCTGATCAGGGTCTGCACTGTTTGTCACTTTTGCAATACCATAAAAATACTAAAACTTGGGACACCCTGTTAACTGCTGTCATTATCATTAAATTTGAACTAATTACTAATATTACACAGTAATTAGTCCAAAAGATGCAAACTGAATGCTAAACAGTGTAGACCCTAATCAGACTGCTCCCTCAATGGGGACAGTTAATATATGTAATTTTCTCTTCACAGCATTGAGATGCCTAACAAAGCAGAGTCACCCTCAATTCCTGGTTGGACTTGAATGTATAAAGTTGTGTGATTATGATGTTCAATGTTTAAGTTTTCCCTTTTGTTTGTCTTTACAGTATTGAGATGCTTGATAAAGTGGACCCACCCACTATTCCTGACGGGTACGGAATGTCTGTGGGGTTCTACTGCCTCATTGAAGCAGGGCGATCCATACAGCTCATCATTGAGGGAGCTAAACCAACAGAGCAACAAACTAAAGAGAAGTCAGAGGACACTAAGGAAAAGGAAGACGACAAAAAAGGTAAAAGGGACACTAGCTCCATATCAGAGGAGAATTTCTAATGCAGTTAACCCATTACCCCATTTATACACCCCATTAATACACACATTATGATTATACAGTAATGAATATATACCATAATAAGTATGTTCTATATTCTAGCAGATTGAAGCTTAAAGCAGGCTGAAAGTAAAGCAGAATGCACCTTAACCCTTTACCCCATAGCATGTTTCTAGTTTTGAAGGTATGTGAAGTCTTAAAGCAGGTTGAAAGTAAAGCAGAATGCGCCATATGGCGCATTCTGCTTCACTTTTAGCCTGCTTTAAGCTACCATCTGCTAGAATATAGAATATATTTCTAATGATTTGTACTCATGGTTTTCTAAATTGGAACTATTTTCTTCAGCGGAAGAATATACTAAACACGCTTCTATCAGGGAAAGGGTTAAGGTGCATTCTGCTTTACTTTCAGTCTGCTTTAAGTGGTCACCTCTCTTCAATACTAGAAACTGGCTATTGGGTAATGGGTTAAACCTCTCTATTATGACCACTATTTAAATTGAGGTTAAATCTTGGGTCTATAAGTCAAGTGGCTGCTTTAAGCATGATGGAAATGAAGCAGACAGCTCCATCTTGCTTTAACCCTTTGAACCCTAGTCCCGCATATAGGCGTTATTTTCAAACAGTGAACATGTGTATCATACTCTTGTCCTATGCAAACAGTGAAGACCCAGATCAGAGGGCTCCGAAAGGAGCCCTCTGATCAGGGTCTTCACTGTTTGTCACAATGCCAAACATTGTCAAAAACAACCCTTAAAAGTCAGAAATGGACTAGACATAAATGGAAACTGGACTTGTCCATTTAAAGTTTCAGGGAGGAAAGAGTTAAGCTGTCACCTGTCTCTAAAACCATTATTTGATATTATTATTTTAGTGGTCATGTATACACAATAGGGGTTTTACTGTAATGAAAAATGTACCCGTAGTTGTTATAATTTATTAGAATCATTTAAAATGAAAGGATTTTAGAAACTTATTACAAGGGATTTGTTGGAGAAAATGTTTTTTCCTCTATCAAACAATATTTTATTACAGTGAAACCCCTCTAAATGGGACATGTGTGGGGACAACATAAATTTCCGGTTTAAAGGGGTTTCAAGTTTAGAGGGATTTTAAACTATTACCCCATAGCTTGTCTCAAGTATTGAAGATAACTGACTATATATAACTTAAAACAGGTTGAAAGTAAAGCAGAATGTGCATTAAGGCGCATTCTGCTTTACTTTCAACCGGCTTTAAGCTATCATCTACTAGAATAAAGAAATTATTTCTGACGATACATATTCATGAATGTATGTAGGAATAAATCAAATGTGTAAAAATGTTTATTTATAGTGTAATTGGTTAGAATAAAGAAGGGTTGGAAACAAGACCAACATTTTTGTGTGGATTAGAGATAATTCCAGTATTAAGCCATTTCCCCATAGCCTGATTCTAGTTTTGAAAATAGTTGAACACTTAAAGCAGGTTGAAAGTAAAGCAGAATGCGCCTTAAGGCGCATTCTGCTTTATTTCAGCCTGCTTTAAGCTACTAACTGCTAAGATATAGAAAATATTTCATGTGGTGCATGTTCATGACTGTATAAATTGGAACTATTTTCTTCTGTGGAGGAATAAATTAAAGGAGTAAAAGGTGTATTTATGGGGTAATGGGTTAAGGGGTTCTAATGTACTACTTATTGCAATCCCCTGAAAGAGACAATTATAAGAAAAAGTCCTAAATTGTGTTTGGCAGAGAAAAGTAATATAAAGTAAAAGTTTTGGAAATGTATATAGGGCTATAAACCATTACAGTTATTTATGGAAATAGAAAATGGAATTATTTCGCACTTGTACTGTCTTTTGTGCAGTATAAATAGAATGTTTGCGTATAAAGTATGTGCCAGTGTGATGCCAAGGTGATGTAAAGCAGAAAACTCCCCGAAAAATATTAAAAACTATCTCTTGGCTTAACCCTTCACCCCATAGCCTTTCTCTAGTTTTGAAGACCGGTGAGCACTTAAAGCAGATTGAAAGTATATAAAGCAGAATGTGCCTTTATTTAAGGTGCCTTCTGCTTTACTTTCAACCAGCTTTAAGCTACCACCTGCTAGGATATAGAAAATATTTCTTTTGGTACATGTTTATGACTATAAACTGGAAATCTTTTCTTCAGTGGAAGACTAAATTAAATGCGCTAAAAGGGGCTTCTATTTGAGGGCCACAAGTGAGATTAGTTGCTTGTGTGTTCTAATTGTGTTACCCTCTTGAAATAAAGTCTTTATTATTATTATTATTATTATTATTATTATTATTATTATCTATGGGGGAAGGAATAATCCATTAACTCCTACATGCCATTTACAAATAGTGTACCTGTGAAGAGTACACTTGTCTTATCCAAACAGTGTAGACCCAAAGCGCTCCCGATGAAGGTCTGCTCTGTTTGTCATTTTGCAATATATTGCAAAAACAACCCTAAATAGTAAAAAATGGACTAGACTTAAATAGAAGATGGAATTGTCCATTTGATGTGCCAGGGATGATCGAAAGAGCTAAGTGACAGGACTGGTGTCATGCTTTTATTTAACCCATTACTCCATAGACATTACTCCATAGATATGCCTAGTTATGCATATAATTCATTCCTCCTATAAAGAAAATAGTTCCACTTTATACAGTTATAAATATGTACAATAAGAAATATTTTCTATATTCTAGCAGATTGTAGCTTAAAGCAGGTTGAAAGTAAAGCAGAGTGCACCTTACAGTGCATTCTGCTTTTATTTCAACCTGCTTTAAGTGGTCAGCTGTCGTCAAGGCAAAAACAAGCTATGGGATAAAGAGTCAACATAGTCCCTGGCGAAAACAGGGACAATGACACTGTAGCGGACATTTTTGCACCAGGAGTTTCAACTATATATGTGACCAGCAAATATTTCTTGCCACCATTTCTCAGTACCAGTATATTACATCATAAGCAATTTCTTCAAAAACTGTTAATTTTAAGCAAAAGCTGTTGTTACTATTTTTAGGGGACTTCTCCATGGAAACATTTCTAAATACAGTCAGGCTGTAGCCACTTAAAACACTTTAACCGTTACAGCATTGAAATAACAGGATATATACATCTTTTTCAAACAGTGTAGACCTAAATCAAAGGGTTACAAACAGTTTTGGCCCGGTTTCAGAGGGCGGCAAACAGTGAAGACCTCTTCACTGTTTGTCATATTTTCAAAGTTTTTGTCTTTACACTTTTCCTTCTTGCAATACCTTAACCCTTTCTTCCCTGAAACCCAAAATGGACAATTCTAGTTTTCAATTTAGTCTAGTCCATTTTGGACTTTTTAGGGTTGATTTTTACAATATATGTCAAAATGACAAACAGTGTATACACTGTTTGCATAGGACAAGTGTACTCCTTTCAGGTACCCTGTTTGCAATGACACATATATGTGTTACTAGGGTTCAAAGAGTTAATCTCCATTTAGGCATCTTTGTTGCAGCTAGACCCTCAAACCCACTTCTTATTCATAAATAAATAAATTACATTCTTTACAGCACAACAGACGGCTTGAAAATTAAAATTTAGAATTGATCAGACAATATTACCTGAAAACTGTAAATTATTGATACTAAAAATCTGATTTGACTGAGTAGACAGGCAAAAGATGGCTCCAAGATTAACTCAACTTATGACATTATGTAATGAATAAGTTGAGTTAATATTGGAACCAAATCTGACAGGAGATTTCCGTGGCCTATGGTTAACTTATAGTCACTGTGGCTAAGCTCCTCATCGCTGTTGGTTCAAAGCCTGGTCTGGGCACTTCAGATTTTTCATGTGAGAAAATATTCCAGCTGGCTTGCGGAATGTATGTGGTTCTACCCATTTGTTGATTTGTGCCTTGAAGTCATGGTATGACTGAAGTACATTTGTACTGTTAAAGTGTCGTAAAATCATAACAAATCCAAATCTGATTTTTGTTTTTGCAGAAATTGACAAGGTGTTCTGATTACAAAACGGCCCTTATTTAGTAACAAAATGTCTTAAAGAAACCCTTGAAAAACCCATGAATGTTGTTCACCAGATATTTGTATGAAGTTTGTTTTTGTAGATATCACAGAGCCGGCTCCCAGCAGCAATCTAAACGAGGAGCTGATCAACTCATCGTGGTGTGGCATGCTAGCAGCACTATCTCTACTACTGGATGCCAGGTATGTAGGGCTTTCTTTATCCTATGTTTCTTTGATATGGTAAAAGCCCTCTATTATGACCATTAGAAATGAGGCTAATTGATTGTATTAAAAACTTGTGACAGCTTAACCCTTTCCACCCTGAAACCTCAAATGAACAGTTCTAATTTTCAATTTAGTCTAGTCCATTTATGACTTTTAAGGGTTGATTTTTACAATATATGTAAAAATCACAAACAGTGTAGACGCTGATCAGAGGGCTCTTTAACTCTTTCCTCCCTGAAACTTTAAATGGAAAATTCCAGTTTCCATTTTAGTCTAGTCCATTTCTAACTTTTAAGGTATGTTTATGTCAATGATTGGCATTATAACAAACAGTGAAGACCCTGATCAGAGGGCTCCTTTCGGAGCCCTCTGATCTGGGTCTTCACTGTTTGCATAGGACAAGAGTACGATTCACATGTTCACTGTTTGAAAATAACGCCTATATGCGGGACTATGGTTCAAAGGGTTAAGGAGCCCTCTGATCAGGGTCTACACTGTTTGCATAGGACAAGTGTGCTTCTCACATGTAGGCTGTTAGCAAATGACGCCTATATGCCTGACTAGGGTTAAAAGAGTTAAAGAAATTTCTTATGACCTTGAACAGCTATTAGAACAGCATTATCTGGGTCTCTTTAGGCTTTTTGTGTAGCCTTGATTTGTTGTTACAGACAGAAATACAGTTAGAACCACTTCAACTAAGGCTAATTGACCCTAATTAACCCATTACCCTATAGCCTAGCTGTTTCTAGAATTGAAGGTACGTGACCACTTAAAGCAGGCTGAAAGTAAAGCAGAATGTGCCTTAAGGCACATTTTGCTTTACTTTCTGCCTTGCTTTAATCTTGCATCTGCTAGAATATAGAACATATTTCTTATAATACATATTTATAGCTGTATAAATCTGATCTCTTTTCTTCAGACGAAGAATAAATCAAAGGGGTAAAAAGGCGTATTTATAAAGTAATGGGTTAAATACAGGTTACAGCTTAAAAAGCAAGGTGAAAGTAAAACAGAAAGCTCCTAAAGAAGCTTTCTGTTTACTGTCACCTTGCTTTTAGCTGTCACCTTTCATAAATAAATAATTCACAGGTTTTACCGAACTGACAATCACCCATCCAATTTTCACTGTTTAAAAAACCCCTAAATAATGTAAGAGAACTGCCATCCCTTAACCCATTACCCCATAAATACACCTTTTTATGCCTTTAATTTTTTCCTCCACGAAAGAAAATAGTTCCCTTTTATAGATTCATGCATGTGTATCATAAGAAATATTAGGGCACATTCTGCTTTACTTTCAACCTGCTTTAAGTAGTCAGCAATCTTCAAAACTAGAAACAGGGTATGGGGTAATGGGTTATGGCAAACATCTATTTAATAAAGAACCATGTACATCAGAAAAGACAGATGACTGCTTAATACAGGACAAATGTATTGAAGAAAACTCCAATGTGTGCATTTGTCCGCATTAAGCTGCCCATTGTTTTCAAATTGCGTGTGCATGTTATTTTGAATGGACACCATCAAGACAGTTAACATCTCTCTCCAGTTTAATTGTGTATGTGGGCGTGATGTAATCTTTAGAAACCAATTAGTTCCATGTAACCCTTCCAGAGTCAATAGCGACTTGACTGGCATTTGCAAACAGTCTAGATCCAGATCAGACATTAAGTAAATTTGGATCTATACTATTTTGGCAATAGGTTCTTTTGCTTGAAATAAACATTAAACTTGATTTGACAGAATTTGGTGACAACAGTTTTGAAGCAACAACATTATGGCAAGAGAGAGGTTTGTGTTGAGAAAAAAACAATAGAAAAAGTCTGTTGATATACTGGCTAGAGTGCCTATTGGAAGGCCACGGGGAAATGTCATTTGGTTCATCATAAACCAAAGAGTGCTGCTGAGATATTAGAGCTAAGGGGTAAAATTAATATTTACAGAGTATTACTGTAACTGGGTTAAACACAGCTCTGTATAGATGATTTGCATTTTTTTCTATGGCTGAAAGGTTAGAACAGGGCTACCATTTCTCCGGATTTTTCCCCAGTACATGGTATCTTAAAGCAGGCTGAAAGTAAACCAGAATGCGCCCTAAGGCGCATTCTGCTTTACTTACAGCCTGCTTTAAGTAGTCGCATGTCAACAAAACCAAAAAAAGGCTATAGGGTAAAGGTACGATTCGTAAAATCGCACTTGAAAAATGCAAATTTGGAAATCTTAGGATTTTTCATGTCAACTTAACTCTTTCCTCCCCGAAACTTAAATGGACAATTCCAGTTTCAATTTTAGTCTAGTCCATTTCTGGCTTTTAAGGGTTGTTTTTGTCAATGTTTGGTATTATGACAAACAGTGAAGACCCTGATCAGAGGGCTCCTTTCGGAGCCCTCTGATCTGGGTCTTCACTGTTTGCAAAGGACAAGTATTCTATTCACATGTACACTGTTTGAAAAGGATGCCTATATGCGGGACTAGGGTTCAAAGAGTTAAGGCAGCCCTGTTAGAATTTCCCCCCTGGAGGCGTATTTGGATGCCTTGACACTCAATGATAGTGTTTAACTCTTGGAATACTCAGGAATTTTACATCCTGCAACATTTGTCATCTGCTACACTAAATAGAATTTTCTTAATTTCTTTTCAAAGAGTCAAACAGTTGGGATCCTGATGAGACGCCACATAACGCTGCGTTTCATCAGGATCCAAACTGTTTGCAAAGGTTATCATAGTTTTGCTGCTAGCATGCTAAGAATTAAGACAAACTGTTACACAGGGTTCTAGATAAGAGGGAGTAAACTGCGCAAGTGCAACGTTTTTCGCACTTATTTTAGCATCAAATCCTATGGTGTTACTTCTCATTAGAATTGTCTCATCGAGACGATTCTAATGAGTGGTGACACCATAGCTTTTAAATGAGAAATAAAGATTTTAATTTTTCAAATACCCCCCTTATCTGGAGCCCTAAAAACAGTAACTTAAATCAGGACAAACCAGCTAGAGAACCTATGGCAAGGCCACATGGGAATGTCATTTGGTTCATCATAAAGCAAAGAGTATTATTACCTGACTCTCTATTTAAGTGAATATTAAGTATTTTTGACTGTTTTCCGAAATATTTAACAGACTGAGGCCAGCGGGCAACAGTTGACTGTTACATAGTACTGTTACATGCGCGAAAATGGTGCGCAAACCTTTCTGCATCGCGAGACCAAATAAGGCGTCTTTATGATACAGATTTTTGTTTAATGATCTAGCCTTTTGCGGAGTTGATCGGGTCATTTTTTCTCTCCCGAATAATCCCCTTAAAAGGCTATATAGTTCTAGACCTAAAATTAAGAGTAACTCCGAATAAAAACGACAAACCGCTTGCAGATCTAACGTCTTCCTTTTTTTAAACACATTTTGACGTTACAAAAATAATGACGTCATATTATACATGACGTAATTTCGACAAAGTGTCAATCAATTTCAGTCAATAAGAAACAATAATAATTCAATCGTAATTGAAAATATGAATATGTTAGACATCTTTTTTACAAAACAGTGATGTTCACATTCAGTTGTTGTATTGAATTGAATTAAGATTAAATATACACGTAAGATCATCTCTAGAATTTATAAATACGTGTTGTTCAAATTTTGTATAGATAGATCTAGATCTAGATCTAGCCATTCATTCAGCCTGGCTTAAATAGAGAGTCAGGTAATAAATAATTTGTTTGATAGTTACTTCGGGAACAGTCAAACCATTGTCCCTCGGTAGCAGGGAAGACCTTGAGAACTGTTGCCCTCGGCCGTTGGCCTCGGGCAACAGTTCTCAAGGTCTTCCCTGCTACCTCGGGTCAATGATTTGACTGTTCCCTCAGTACCTATGAAACAAATGTATACTGTTGAGACAGTGATTGACCCTGGCAATGTTTATCCAATAAGTGTTACACAAATTAGACGTCAATGTACATAGATAATTGGGAGAAAAGCATTTCCTTGTATAATTATAAGATTGTAATCCTTTTCCCTAAAGACGGAAGTATTTTACCTATATCTTTGCTTAATCTTTTCATCTACAGAATCAAGTCTTTCTGTGTTTATCTCTGTCACTGCCAACGGCGCCAAAAGGCCACTATGCAAACAGTTTGGATCCTGATCAGACGCCGCTTAACGTGGCGTCTGATCAGGATTCAAACTGTTTGACACTTGTATGGACATTTCTCCAGTCTTAAAGCTCACTTTGAAAATATTGCAGACAACACAACCAAAGCAGACAATATTTTGGCAGTAAGAGGGTTAAAGCAGACAAAAAACCTGGCAGTGTAAGAGTTATCCCGTTCGTGAACAGATGCACAAAAGGATGCCCTGACCTACTCCACATAAGCTTGTCAAGTTAATACATTAAAACCTCTCTATTACCACCACTAAATTGTGATAAATATTATGTGTTTAAAACAGGTGACTGGTTAAAGCAAGGTGACAGTAAAATAGAAAGCTCCTAAAGGAGTATTCTGTTTTACTGTCACCTTGCTTACATATTAAGCCATACTGACTCATATTGACGCATTGTGCAATATTGGCGCATTGTGCAATTTTCTCATAATGACTCATTTTGATGCACTTTAATCCACTATCTTGTCTTGAGATAAGCATTGATAATTGTTTATCACTTATGAGTTAATGGGTTAAGCTGTCATCTGTCTTTTTACACAATAAATTTACATTGATGTTGTTGAAAATGACCCCCAACTTAAATCAGGATGATAGTGATATTAAAACAGGATAAAAGTAAAGCAGAGCGCTCATAAAGGAGCTTCTGGCCCTGCCTTAATTTCATATGGCTTTAAGTAGTCATCTGTCATATCTCGTAACTGCAAAGCCTGTTTCGAAAAAAAAATGTTTCTACTAAAAGCAGGTTGAAAGTAAAGCAGAATGCTGTTTTGAGCTCTTTTCTTTGAATATCATCTTGACTTCCTGAAGAGTTTTATATTAAGATAAAACTAGTCAACAAAAAACATAAAAAGAAAAATACTTTCACCCTTCTTATTATAGCCTTATCTAAATTGTCCAGTAACTTTTCGTCCTTTATCATCTAATCTAATATACTGAAAAAGCCTTTTGTATGTTAAGTTAGGTCTTCCTAGGTGTGGACTACTCTCCTATATTAATAAAGAAATAATTAGAGGCACATTAATGGGGTAGTGGGTTAAACTTGTTTTATCTATTGCTCCATATAAGCATATGAGTAAACTTGTAATAGGGCTCCAGATAAGGGGACTATTTCAAAATCTAAAATCTTTATTTCTGTTTTAAACCCTATGGTGTCACTACTCAATAGAATCGTCTCTTCGAGACGATTCTAATGAGTAGTAACACCATGGGATTTGGTGGTGATATGAGAGGAAAATGTTGAATTTGTTCAGTTTACTCCCTCTCATCTGGAGTCACTGATGATGTCTCAGACAGTGTATGTTTGTTTATTTTCAGTATGGATGAGAGTGCCACAGAGTCTGTGTTAAAGTGTGAGGAGACGTATGTCAACCTGTGTGGTCGACTCGTAATGTCAACTCCACGAGATGCATTTATTACCTCCCTTTGCAAGGCATCCTTGCCTCCCCACTACACCCTCACAGTACTCAACACACAAGGTGTAGGACCTCAGAAAGGTGAACTATCATAGTTAATTCAGGGCATTTATTACCTCCCTTTGCAAGACCTCCCTGCCTCCCTACTACACCCTCACAGTACTCAACACACAAGGTGTAGGACCTCAGAAAGGTACTCTATCATAGTTAATTCAGGGCATTTATTACCTCCCTTTGCAAGGCCTCCTTGCCTCCCCACTACACCCTCACAGTACTCAACACACAAGGTGTCGGACCTCAGAAAGGTGAACTATCATAGTTAATTCAAGGCATTTATTACCTCCCTTTGCAAGGCATCCTTGCCTCCCCACTACACCCTCACAGTACTCAACACACAAGGTGTCGGACCTCAGAAAGGTGAACTATCATAGTTAATTTAAGGCATTTATTACCTCCCTTTGCAAGGCCTCCTTGCCTCCCCACTACACCCTCACAGTACTCAACACACAAGGTGTCGGACCTCAGAAAGGTGAACTATCATAGTTAATTCAGGGCATTTATTACCTCCCTTTGCAAGGCCTCCCTGCTTCCCCACTACACCCTCACAGTACTCAACACACAAGGTGTCAGACCTCAGAAAGGTGAACTATCATAGTTAATTCAAGGCATTTATTACCTCCCTTTGCAAGGCCTCCTTGCCTCCCCACTACACCCTCACAGTACTCAACACACAAGGTGTCGGACCTCAGAAAGGTGAACAATCATAGTTGATTCAAGGCATTTATTACCTCCCTTTGCAAGGCCTCCCTGCCTCCCCGCTACACCCTCACAGTACTCAACACACAAGGTGTCGGACCTCAGAAAGGTGAACTATCATAGTTAATTCAAGGCATTTATTACCTCCCTTTGCAAGGCCTCCTTGCCTCCCCACTACACCCTCACAGTACTCAACACACAAGGTGTTGGACCTCAGAAAGGTGAACAATCATAGTTAATTCAGGGCATTTATTACCTCCCTTTGCAAGGCCTCCCTGTCTCCCCACTACACCCTCACAGTACTCAACACACAAGGTGTCGGACCTCAGAAAGGTGAACAATCATAGTTGATTCAAGGCATTTATTACCTCCCTTTGCAAGGCCTCCTTGCCTCCCCACTACACCCTCACAGTACTCAACACACAAGGTGTCGGACCTCAGAAAGGTGAACTATCATAGTTAATTCAGGTCATTTATTACCTCCCTTTGCAAGACCTCCCTGCCTCCCCGCTACACCCTCACAGTACTCAACACACAAGGTGTCGGACCTCAGAAAGGTGAACTATCATAGTTAATTCAGGGCATTTATTACCTCCCTTTGCAAGGCCTCCTTGCCTCCCCACTACACCCTCACAGTACTCAACACACAAGGTGTCGGACCTCAGAAAGGTGAACAATCATAGTTAATTCAGGGTATTTATTACCTCCCTTTGCAAGGCCTCCCTGCCTCCCCACTACACCCTCACATATACCCTTTATCCCATAGCTTGTTTCTAGTTTTAAAGAAATGTTATCACTTAAAGCAGGTTGAAAAGTAAATCAGAATGTGCCTTAAGGCAAATTCATGACTGTATATATGACTGAAATAAAGTATAGGCCTAAAAAGGCATATTTATGGGGGAATGGGTTACATGCACCCTTGTAATAAATGTCCTCTCCAAAAGATTTCCCCAAAACCCCAATGAATTTAACTAAAATTGCTATATTAAAACTATTTTCACGGTAAGTTATTATTTTTTGTCTGATGCATCTGATAAAGCTTTGCAGGGACGCTAAACCTTTGCAGAAGTATATCTTTTGTCAAACAGTTTGGACCTAGATGAGACACTGCATTATGCCGCATCTCATCTGGATGCAAACTGTTTTTAGAGGTAGTCCGACTTTCGTAGCTAGAGAACAAAGAGCTTAACCCATTACCCAATAGCCTATTTCTAGTATTGAAGATAGGAGACCACTTAAAGCAGGTTGAAAGTAAAGCAGAATGCGCCTTAAGGCACATTCTGCTTTACTTTCAGCCTGCATTAAGCTACCATCTATATAAATATAGAAAATATTCCTTATGATACATATTTATGACTGTGTAAACTGGAACTATTTTCTTCAGTGGAGGAACGAATTAAAGGCTTAAAAAGGCGTATTTATGTGGTTATGGGTTTAAGTTAAAAAAAATCTTAACCAGTCAGAGCACATGAACTCTTTGACAGTATGAACATACATCTTATGAATTTGCACTTTTTATTTCAATTTTAAAGATCACATACGGACAAGCAGTCAGGATTTACAGAGTGTGCACACAGAGGCTATAGAGAGGAGTCAGGTTGTTGCCGTAGGAACCCCGTTGCCAACGGCAGCACTTCCTGTTGGTGCCCACCAGGGACCAGTCATGGTAAATTTGTGATTTTTTGGGGGGGAATTATTGCAGTTTCAGGGACTGGTCATTGAAGAATAATGGTGGTCCCTTAAGGTGTATTAGTTAGAAGACTTTTGACAGCATTATGCTGAACAAAAATGATGCAGAAAGTCATACTTAACCCATTAACCCATGGCCTGTTTCTAGTTTTGAAGACGGGTTATCTCTTAAAGCAGGTTAAAAGTAAAGCATAATGCGCCTTAAGGCGCATTCTGCTTTACTTTCAACCTGCTTTAAGCTACCATCTGCTAGTATAAGAATATATTTTGTATTGTGTATATTCATTATTGTATAAATTAGCACTATTTTCTTTAGTGAAAGAATAATTTATAGGCATAAAAATTCACTTTTATGGGTTAAAAGTTTCAAATTAACCCTTAGGAGGCACACTACGGTTTTTTCTGAAATCTCGGCACCGGCGCCATGGTCTACTTGACATCTATATTTATCTCCTCCTGACTTTCACGCACAAACCAGAATCAAAACTCAGTCCTATATCAGTAAATACATCCCTAGGCATAACAAAACAGCATAAACCATCCACATAAGCACACGTTCAGATTCCTCTGTGGCCAAATTTAAAGTTTGTTATGGTCGCGAAAACCCATGACAAAAAAGCCTCAAAACCCATATATTCTCCGAAAAATTCGAAAGTGTTCGCCTAGGGCTGGCACTTAGTGAAAAGTATTTTCAGACTCACTGAACCTGTTGCTTTTAGGATCTTTGGCCCAAACAATAGCGATTCCTGGTCGATTTCGCACAATTTTCATGTGTCTGCACCCACCAGTAAAATGATGCTGATTCCCAGTTTATTAGCCCGAACCACTAATTTCCAGACTGCCCCAGTTTTATACCCATCCGAATACAAAAAGTCATCATCTTAGTGCGCATTTTATTTTAATCATGCCACAAAGTGATAATATTAATGCATTCTCCCCTGAAATAATTTTTTTCATCTTCAAAAATACATTAAAACTTACCAATAGCCTTATATTAAGAAATTTGACCGGGGCCAATTCGAACATTTCCCTATGAAACCGTTGCGTGCCTCCTTAGCCTGCCACTCACGACTATAGCTCCATATGCAAACAGCTTGGATCCGGATGAGACGCCGAGTAACTCGGCGTCTCATCTGGATCCAAGCTGTTTGACACTTGGACAACATTTTCAGCAATTTTGAGCAACTTGGAAGCACTTTGAAACTTGAAGCAGACAAGAAATATAGCAGACGACAATTTATTTGGCGGGCTAAGGGTTAATTCTCTTTTTAAATGTCTTCACAGGAGACTTACTATACAGCCTTACAGGTGACAAGGCTGACTGAAAGTAAAGCAGAAAGCTCATAAAGGGTATACAGAAAAGTCAGGTTGTTGCTTTAGGAGCTTGAAATGTACTTTGAGCCTGTTTTGATCCATTACTTCATAAATACACCTTTTTATGCATCTGGTTTATTCCTCCACTGAAGAAAATAGTTAATTTATACAATTATGAATATGTTCAATAAGAAGTAATTATGTTCTATATCCTACCAGATGCTAGCTTTAGGCAAGCTGAAGGCGCATTCTACTTTACTTTCAACCTGCTTTAAGTGGTCACCTGTCTTTAAAATTAGAAATTAGCTATGGGGTAACAGGTTAAGCAACCACCTGTCTTAGACAACACCAAACTGCATTTTTAAAGAAAGCAACTTGTTTGGCTTGAAAATTGTTTACTCAAGTCTGTACTATATTGTATGGTCAAAGCCCAGGTCAAAATGTTAATACATTTAGGCTTACAATAGATCTGATTAATCGTATCAGTTGGATTCCTCCTCTCTGGGGATCGGATTGATGTAGTGTGGTTTTAGTCGCGGAGAATGGCTGTGATGATCCATAATTGAACATGGTTGTGTGGGGTGTGCACAAACCTAATTAATTACTGCCCCTGAATCTGTGTGAAGACTGAAAAAAGACATCCCAAGCAGGACTCCAGATAAGAGGGAGTAAACTGAACAAAACCTACATTTTCTTACTCATTTCAGCACCAAATCGTATGGTGTAACTATTCATTAGAATCGTCTCGAAGAATGAGTAGTGACACCATAGAGTTTAAGGCAGAAATGAAGATTTTTTTTTTTTTGAAACACTCTCCTTATCTGGAGCACTGTCCCAAGGCTACAGACATGAGTGAGTAAACTGAAACATTTCCAAGATTTTCTCCTTTATTTGACCACTAAACCACTTCCAGACAATTCTAATGAGTAGTCACAACATAAGGTTTGGTTGTGACAGAAAGATTTTAGAATTGGAAATATTCACTTTATCTGTAGCTCCCCATTTCTCGCTTTTCAAACTTGGATAGGTAAAATACCAATTCTTTTGTAATTGTTCCCGTTTACAGTTAACTCTTTCAACTGCTATGGGTTATTAGGTTCCCTTGTGGATCCTTTTAATTACCAAAGCATGAACAGTCTGCTTGGAATTCTGGGTATTTTAATAAAAGAAATTGTTTATAAACCAGTAAATAGGGCAGACCCTGATCAGAGGGCTCCTATAGGAGCCCTCTGATCTGGGTCTATACTTTTTCCAAACTTAATGAGTATATTTTAAATAGGTCCATTATGATGTTGAAAGAGTTAAGCTGCCACAAGTCTTACAACTGCTAGTATATAGTTTGTGTGTGGTCCTTACAAAGTTGTGTTTGTTTGTATACTGTCCTGACATTGAGGGAAAAAAACTAAAAAAATCTCTTATATCAGAAATTAATTGGATGCCCACGAAGGATTAACCCTTTCTTCCATATAGCAGAGCTCCAGATAAGAGGGAGTAAATTGAACAAATCCCACATTTTCTCACTCTGTCAGCACCAAAGTCTATAGTGTTACTAATTAAAATTGTAATTAGTAGTGACATTATAAAGATTTTAGTTTTTGAAATACTCCCCTTATCTGGAGCCCTGATATAGTCACAAGTGCAAATCATCTATGTCCAAATGTGCTTAAGGCAGGATACTTATTAACCAGTTGCTTTATATGTACACAATTTTACCCCTTTCAGTCATTCCTCCGCTGAAGAAAAAAGTTCCAATTTAATTGTTTATACAGTCATGAATATGTATCATAAGAAATATTTTCTATATTCTAGTAGATGATAGCTTAAAGCTGGCACACTCTGCTTTTCTTCCAGCCTGCTTTAAGCTACCATCTGCTTTGATTTAGAAAATATTTCTTATGCTACATATTTATGACTGTACAAGTTAGAACTATTTTTATTCAATGGAAGAATAACTTCAAGATGGATTATGTGGTTAACCCTTTACCCCTGTCTGTTTGTAATTTTGAAGACAGGTGATCACTCTTCAATTAGGTTAAAAAAAACTAGCCAGCTACGTGCGTGCAATGTACCTTAACCCTTAGCCCGCCAAATAAATTGTCGTCTGCTATATTTCTCGTCTGCTTCAAGTTTCAAAGTGCTTCAAAATTGCTCAAAATTGCTGAAAATGTTGTCCGAGTGTCAAACAGCTTGGATCCGGATGAGACGCCGAGTTACTCGGTGTCTCATCTGGATCCAAGCTGTTTGCATATGGAGCTATAGTCGTGAGTGGCAGGCTAAGGGTTAAACTAATACAAACTCAGATTGGATGGATAAGAAACAGTTTGTGGCGGCAATTTTGTTTCCCCTTTTTGGCCCCTTAAAAGTCAAAATCCAGTTTGGTACCCACTATATTTGGATTTAGCACCATTAAACTAGGTTAAAACACTAGGATACCAAGCATTACCCCAATTTGCCTTCACCATTTAGATTTCTTGAAATTCGGTCTTGTCTATAACCTGTTTCTAGTTTTGAAGCTAGGTGACTTCTTGAAGCGGGTTGAAAGTAAAACAGAATGTGCCTTTAGGTGCATTCTGCCTTACTTTCAGCCTGCTTTAAGCTACCATCTGCTAGGATATAGAAAATATTTCTTATGGTACATGTATAAATTGAAACTATTTTTTTCAGTGGAAATGTGGGAAATTAAGGGTTAAGTGATAACTTATTGTTAATTACTGGTCGGCCATACAGGGGGTCAGTTTGATTGGTGAAAAAACTGTATGAATTATGAATAATTAATTTACACCTGTGGCTTAGAAGTGTTAATTAAACATGTTTATATCTATTGAACACCAATTCTTACTGTCATATGAAAACAATTGATGAGAAAAAAACATGTTATTACTAGCCTCTCTGTGGTCCGAATATTTACAGTAAACACATTCAACCTTAGTGAGGATGTCATAGGGGACGTTTTACTTTATTTGATAAAAATATATCCCCTCTGCCAAGAACTAAATGGAAGGCAGGTCTGTGGTTTTGATCCCGTGCACTGCTTTGCAGCGAGTAAGATTAGCCGAAATCATCATCTTGAAATCATTCCTCATCATCATCATCATCATCATCATCATCTTATCATTCATCGGCGCTGTATGACCTATTTTGTGTCGCCCAACTCATCCATCTATCCTTACAGTGAGGAGTATAATCTTTGTTACCCCATAGCCTGATTCTAGTTTTGAAGATATATGATCACTTAAAGCAGTTTGAAAGTAAAGCAGAATGCGCCTTAAGCCTGCTTTAAGCTATTATCTGCTAGAATAAAGAAGAAAATTCTTATGATTTTTATTTGTGACAGTATAAATTGGAATTATTTTCTTCAGTGGAGGAATTAATTTAAGGCATAAAAAGGCATATTTATGGTGGAAAGGGTTAACAAACAGTGTACCCTATGAAAGGTACAATAGTGCTATGTAAACAGTGTAGATTCTGATCAGAGGGATTCATCTTGTTACTGAGTTGGTTTTCCCGTATAATTTACCTGTTTGCTGTTTACTGGTTAAGTTACTTCTACATGCAACATTTCACATATTTGCAATGACAAATTTCAGTATACAGGGCCCCAGATAAGGGGGAGTATTTCAAAAACTAAAATCTTCATTTCTGCATTAAACCCTATGGTGTCACTACTCATTAGAATTGTCTCTTCACCATAGTCACCATAGGATTTGGTGTTAAAATAAGTTCGAAAACGTTGGATTTGTTTAGCTAACTCGCTCTTATCTGGAGCCCTGAGTATGCATTCAGTATACCCGTAACACAACAGTACCTCAGGTGAATGAGATACATCTTGTTATATCTTTGATTCATTCCTCCACTGAAGAAAATAGTTTCACATTCTGCAGTCATGAATAAACACCATAACAAATATGTTATATATATCTTATAAGATGGTAACTTAAAGTAGGTTGAAAGTAAAGCAAAATGCAGCTTAAGGTGCATTCTGCTTTACTTTCAGCCTGCTTTAAGGAAAGATTTCTCATTTGATCCTGAAAGCAAGCTAGGGTGGGTGGGAGGTGGGGGGAGATTGATTAGACTGCTCTTTTAGTTTCTTTTGAATGACTGCTTATCATTAGACATCAATTCAGGTAAAATACATCAAGCCCTCTTGTTAAGATATATTAGATCATCTAATTAAGAATAAGCTCTTAATCTAAATGGTTAATTGGATAAATAGCACTCATGGCTCAAGCAAGAAAATACTAATTTAGCCACAATTAGGTTAATTTGTCTTTTAATGTCCTATTAAGAGAGATCCTAAAATAGCTTAATCTAGAAGTAGCTGGGGTTGGATCGGATTGAATGGGGTTTAACAGCGTGGCATCACAGTATACATTAGATTATTCAATTACTGCATATCCTTTTTCCAGGTTTTAAGACTGACTGTTGCTTAAACCAGGATGAAATGATGCTGAAGAAGCTTTCTGATGTACTTTTGTCCTGCATTAACCCTTTGAACCCTAGTCCCGCATATAGACGTCTTTTTCAAACAGTGAACATGTCAATAGTACACTTGTCCTGTGCAAACAGTGAAGACCCAGATCAGAGGGCTCCGAAAGGAGCCCTCTGATCAGGGCCTTAACTGTTTGTCATAATGCCAAACATTCACAAAAAAAACCCTTAAAAGTCAGAAATTGACTATACTAAAATGGAAAATGGAATTGTTCATTTAATTTTAAGTTTCAGGGAGGAAAGAGTTAAGCAGTCACTTGTAATAAGAAATGCTTGTGATACTTAACCCTTTTTCACAATAGATGCAGATTTTTAACACATTTTACCTTTTCCTCCTCTAAAAAAAAAGCTCGAATTTATACAATAAAAAAATATATCATATACTAAACTTCTATATTATTCTAAAAGATCATAGCCTAAAGCTGGTTTTACTGTTAATTTGCTTTAAGTGGTCACTTAACTCCAATACTAAAAAGCAGACTTTAGGATAAAGGGGTAAAAAATTAGATTTGGATATAGGTGATTTAATGCTCACACTTTTGACAATACATACAATGGTTTTAATTAATTTATTTCTCTGTTTCAGCTGACAGCCAAAAACATACAGTGTATGCCTTTATTTCTCTGTTTCAGCTGACAGCCAAAAACATACAGTGTATGCCTTTATTTCTCTGTTTCAGCTGACAGCCAAGAACATACAGTGTATGCCTTTATTTCTCTGTTTCAGCTGACAGCCAAGAACATACAGGGTATGCCTTTATTTCTCTGTTTCAGCTGACAGCCAAGAACATACAGTGTATGCCTTTATTTCTCTGTTTCAGCTGACAACCAAGAACATACAGTGTATGCCTTTATTTCTCTGTTTCAGCTGACAGCCAAGAACATACAGTGTATGCCTTTATTTCTCTGTTTCAGCTGACAGCCGAGAACATACAGTGTATGCCATTATTTCTCTGTTTCAGCTGACAACCAAGAACATACAGTGTATGCCATTATTTCCCTGTTTCAGCTGACAGCCAAGAACATACAGTCTATGCCTTTATTTCTCTGTTTCAGCTGACAACCAAGAACATACAGTGTATGCCATTATTTTTCTGTTTCAGCTGACAGCCAAGAACATACAGTGTATGCCTTTATTTCTCTGTTTCAGCTGACAGCCAAGAACACACAGTGTATGCCTTGATTTTTCTGTTTCAGCTGACAGCCGAGAACATACAGTGTATGCCTTTATTTCTCTGTTTCAGCTGACAGCCAAGAACATACAGTGTATGCCTTTATTTCTCTGTTTCAGCTGACAGCCAAGAACATACAGTGTATGCGGTCTCTCCTCAGTGTAGCCCATTGTCATGGAGGAATTCTGGACTCGGCCTGGCATCTGGTTCTCACCACCCTACAGGTAATACTTTAAAAAAGCCAGGGCACCAGAAAAGCCATAGCTATCTGCATAGACAGATGAAGTAGAGGGACGTTAACCCATTACCTCATGAATACACCTTTAAGTTATATCTCCACTGAGGATTTATACAGTTATGAATAATTATGTATGATAAAAAACTTTTTTCTATATTCTAGCAGTTGGTAGCTTAAAGCAGGCTGAAAGTAAAGCAGAATTGCGCCTTAAGGCGCATTCTGCTTTACTTTCACCCTGCTTTAAGTGGTAACCTATCTTCAAAAATAAAAAACAGCTATAGGGTTATGCCAGGGTTAAACTGACAATATAGAAGGAGAAGAAGTAAACTTAAGATCACAAGCATTTTATCTTTAAGCTACCCTCTGCTAGAATGTAGGAAATATTTCTTACTGTGTAAATTCATAACTTTATAAATTTTCTTCAGTGGAGAAATAGACTAACGGCATAAAAAATGTATATTTATTGCATAATTAGCCAAGACAAGTTTGATTATAATCTTAGTTATAAATCAAGCCTTTTATTCAAGATTTTTAGGACCAGTAATGTTGGATCACTAGAGTTTCTGAAAGGTTAAAAAACCTTTTTGTATTTGTCAAGGAAATACCCTATTAGTTGAAGAAAGTAAAGCAAAAACAGTGGAGTCTCAATATTTCAAACCTTTATGTTGAATTTACCTATAATTCTGCAACTTAATTGTGATAATGTGAACTCGCTGTTCAAAGTCAAAACTTATACCTATTACTACAGAGTTATAATGTAGTTTAGGTAAATTTTAAGGTTAGATAATGGGGTAATTTCAATTTTTGTGAGTGTGACTCCAATGTATAATAAATCAGAGGGTGCTATGATAACCCACTTAAAGAAGGCTTAAACCTTACAATGCTGAATTTTCAAATGGACTCATCGTTTCTCTGATAAATTGATTTGTTAACATTGACTTTCAAGGGGTGTGACACCAAAATATTTCACTGTATGACAAACAGTGCAGACCCTTTCAGAGGGCTCCTTAAGGAGCCCTCTGAAAAGGGTCTACACTGTTTGCAAAGTATGTATATATCTGGTTCCTTCTCTGTAAGAGTTGATTTGCGTCTTTTTTTTTATCATTTTATTTTTCCAAGACTTTACAATTCTGTATATAAATGTACATGCAGATCGTTTTAACAAAACATTTATTACATACATAACATCGCAAAAGTCTATGGTTATGTTATGGGTATATATATAAAATTTTGCGTCTTATAATACAGACCATATGAAGGGCTTTAGCAAAACCTCAGCTGTGCATATTTTCAGATACACTTATTAAAACCCTTATCCTACGGCAATACCATCTGCTTTGAAATTGTGTTTTCAAAATTTGTAAAAATTAACTTCAACACTAGTTACGACTATACTCGTCACTTACAAACAGTGTTCTTGCACAGAATATACTTGTCCTTTGCAAACATTGCAGACCCTGATCAGAGTCTGTACTGTTTGTCATTTTGCAATATACATGTATTGTTGAAATCAACCATAAATATACAGATGAGGTAATTTGAACTCGCTTAATTTCGAACATATCCATATTTAAAAGTTAAAACCTTGCTTAGCCATGTTTGATCTTTGAAATATGGATATGTTTGACTTAAGCGAGATTGGGTTATCAAAGTTAAACTTATGAAATACTGAGAAGGTTGATTGAAGGTAGTTTGAAGTATCAAGTTTTGACTATAGTTGGTTCTCCCGTGTATAAATTTTGCACCCTTATTCTATTTATATAACAAGGTATACAACTCGTCATATCTCTGCGGACACAAGCTCGTCCTGGAAATATCAACGTATCACGCCTGTAAATCAGCTTATACTCGCAATTACATTAATGAAATGCAACAATTCAGTTAAGAAACACAATATGAACACAAAACTTTAGCGCTAATTACCGGTCAATGTCAAACAGGAGCACTGTAGTTCAAACATTCATACAGAATCTAACCGTTACTTTTTGTTGATTAAAGCGATATGAAACAAGTCATTTCATTGGCTGCTGCTAACGGGATATTTCCTTTTCTCTACCGATCAGCCAATGAAATTGCTCGTTACAAAGATGGCATTTTTAAACATAAATTTGGGACGAGCTCATGTCCGTGTGGTTTGTTACACATATTATGTCAAATATCATTCTTCTAAGTTGAAATAGTTTGTACATTTAGACTTTGTTGATGAAAATGGTGTAGTTGATAAACAATGAACCCGTTTTTGTTCAGGTTAAATCTGTTTTGTTTGAATTTTTTCGAAATGCTGCAGTGTGTGTTGTGTACCTTGTTACTATATATACATGTAATATGTAAACCCAACTCGAGAGAACCACCTATGGTTTTGACTGTATGTTAAAATGAACTAGACTTAATTGGAAACCATAATGCTAATGAGGATATTATAAAACATGAGCAAAAGCTCAGCTATAGATTACTTTGACAATTGCACTCATTATTATTTCAGGTAGTCTCAATGCATACAAAAAGTAGCCTTTACATGTAAAACGTGATTGGAAGCCCAGCTGCATGTCTTTTTAATTATATATGCAACATTATCTATTGCTTTTTGTTTTGTCGTAATGCTTGAAAATATCCATGTGCTGCAGTTGTCATATTGTAGAATTACTGAAATATAGACACCTTCTCTCAATAGTATTTTAGTGTGTAAAAAAGTTTTAGACCTTGCAAACAGTTTGAACTTAGATCAAGCCCCAACATCATGGGGTCAAACCTAGATTCAAAGGTTGGCATTGATCTTCACTGCTCCTTGCTAATGGTTAAATATTTGTTTTAGATATAATCTGGTGGACATTCTGACATGTCTCCTGGTATTCATTTTCAAAAGTACAGTCTAATTGGTCATCAGTCTCCATGAGGGGCCTCCGTGGCCTAGTGATATAGTCACTGTGACTTACATCACTAAGCTCCTCACCGCTGTGAGTTCGAATCCCGGTAGGGTAGTTCGGATTTTTCATGTGGGGAAGCCTTCCAGATGGCTTGCGGAAGGTCGGTGGTTCTACCCAGTTGCCGGGTTTGTGCCTGAAGCAGTGCATAAAGGACTTCCGGGGTCTTCCTCCACCTATAAATAGCTGGACGTCGCGATATGACTGAAATACTGTTGAAAGCGACGTAAAATCAAAACAAATCAAATCAGTCTCCTTGAATAAAATGGTCCCCTACCAATATGCACGGCACAAGATAAGAGGGAGTACACAGAACAAATCCAACTTTTTAGTCACTCATTTCAGCACCGAATCCTATGGTGTAACTTTTCGTTAGAATTGTCTCGAAGATGATTGAGTAGTATCAATGCAGAAATAAAGATTTTAGTTTTTGAAATACTCCCTTTATCTGGAGCCCTGAATATGACTGTTATTAATACTTACTCCCTCATAGGGATACCAGACCCTGTAAAAAAGCCATAAAAATTTGTTCCTGCATCCTGACAGGTGATTACCCCATACCCATAGCCTATTTCTAGTGTTTAAGATTGGTGACCACTTTTAGCAGGCGTAAAGTAAAGCAGAATGCGCCTTAAGGCGCATTCTGCTTTACTTTCAGCCTGCTTTAAGCTATGATCTGTTAGAAAAGAGAATATACATGTATGGGTGTATAAAGTGGACCTATTTTCTGGAGTGGATGAATAAATTAAAGGTGTAAAAAGGTGTATTTATGAGTTAAAGTAGACCGAAAGTAAAGACAGAAAGTTCCTTAAGCAACCACCTGTCTGAAATGTTGAAAACAAGCTATGATATGCAATAAAAAGCATATTTCAGTTTCCACATTTGAAATGTTCAGCATTTTGTCACTGAGTGATCAGCAACTATGTTTAATTTGTAGCACCTGGTGTGGATTCTTGGTCTGAAGCCGTCCAGTGGGGGTAGCCTGAAGGCCAGTCAGCAGATTAACGACGCCACTAATGCTGTCATCACCACAGCCGTCATGGCAGATCTTCCCGTACTCTCCTCCATGTTGTCACGGCTGTTTGAAAGTTCACAGTGAGTATTGTCAAATCTTTTTCCTAGTGTATTGTTGTTGTTGTTAAGCCATGTATTGATGCATCCTCCCTGACCTCAAATGCCTTATGGTCTGGGGGCCCGTCTTATGAAATGTTGTACGATAAAAGTGGTCGTAAGTCAGATTCTAAAATTCTCAACTGTTATTTATTTCTCCATCTAATCCTATCATGTGACATCCTTTTGGAATCGTATTGAAAAGTTTTGACTTACGACCATTTTTGTTGTACGACGTTTCGTAAGACGGGCCCTAGCTAGCTGGGTCAACATCGGTTCACTTTCATTCGGACAAGTCAAACCTGTGATATGCACAGTTAAATCTTTCAACACCATGGACCTTAAATTTTTAAAATATACTCATTATATTTGCAAACAGTGTAGACCCTGATCAGAGGGCTCCTATAGGAGCCCTCTGATCAGGGTCTACACTGATTGCTAATTTACACTAGTATTTATTTAAATACCAAGAATACCAAGAATTCCAAGTAGACTGGTTCTTGATTACGTAACTAAAAAGATCCACAAGGGAACCTAATAACTCACAAGAGTTACTTAAGTGTTGAAAGAGTAAACACTTAACATTTTGCATGCCTGGTAATTTTTGTACCCCTTGCAAATTATGAGAAATACTTTTCCATTCCGTTATTTATAAAGGGAGATAATGGTTCGTGAATTATAGGTCATAGGCCCAGCGGTGGTATTTAAAATAAGTTGGCACCTAGGCAACAATTCTAGTTTCATCTGCAACAAGTGTCATATGCTACTGTTCTAAGAATAGAATTTTAAAAATTTCTTTTCAAAACAGGGTCAGAGTGTCAAACTGTTTTGATCCTGATGAGACATCACATCACATGGCGTCTCATCTGAATCCAAATTTTTTTCAAAAGTACAGTAAAAACCTCTCTATTACGACCACTAGAAGAAAGGATAATTGACTGCATAATAGACAGGTGACAGGTTAAAGCAAGGTGAACGTTAAACAGAAAGCTACTTAAGGAGCTTTCTGTTTTACGTTCATCTTGCTTGAAGCAGTCACTTGCCTTAAATACCTGATAAAAAACACAATCTCGTCGTAATAAGAAAGGTTTTACTGTAATCAAATTTCCACCATGTGCATGCTAAGAGTTAAAGCTGGCAAAACGTTGAGCTGAAATGTGTGTTATTGTGAAACATACAATTATTCTAAATCTAGTTTGCATTGTAATAGAGAAGTATGAATTATAAGGTGTGCTATGAATTACATAAACTTCTTCCTAGAAATCCCAATAATTTACTCTTAACTCCTTGCACGCTAGCGGCGGATTCGTGATTATCTATGCAAACAGTTTGGATCCTGATGACACGCCGCGTAACGCGGCGTCTCATCAGGATCCAAACTGTTTGCCATTCTGACCCTGTGTTGAAAAGAAATTTAGAAAATTCTATTTTTAGAGCAGTTGCAGACGACAATTGTTGCAGATGAAATATTTACCCAGCATGCAAGGAATTAAGCATTTAGCCCCTGCTGTGGCAAATTTTCACATGGATCATGATGGATTTTAAAACTTGTCCAGTTTATGTCCAGTCTTATTAGGTATATGCCTCCAAAAAATTAAAAATGAATGACAAACTGTTGAGACACAGATCAGAGGTATCCTAAACAAGCCATCTGTTCTGGATCTACACTGTTTGCAAAAGATTAGATAATAAGTTTAACACAGTAAGTGTTTTGAAAGAAAATTCTCTGAGTTAAAATGTTTAAATGGTCAGAATTACTATATAACGTATGAAATTGAACACGAACCATGGAATTATATAACTCTTTGCATGCTAGCAGCGGATATATCTGCCACAGTGATTACCTTAGCAAACAGTTTGGATCCAGATGAGACGCCGCATAATGCGGCATCTCATCAGGATCCAAACTGTTTGACACTCTGATCATGTTTTGAAAATGAATTTAGAAAATTATATTTTTAGAACATTAGCAGACGACAAATGTTGCAGACGAAAAAAATTACCCAGCATGCAAAGAGTTAAATGGTTAAATCCAAAGAAGAGGGGAAACATTGATTACCTTTGAAAACAGTTCAGATCCAGATTAGATGCCCTGGAACGCGGTGTCTCATCAGGATCAAATCTGTTTGACATTGACCTTGTTTTGAAAAGAATTTTTTTGAAAAATTCTATTTTACATTTAGTAGCAGCTGACAATAATTGTTTCTAGCAAACAGATTACCCAGCATGCAAAGAGTTAAACACAGGATATCAGAGTAAATGGATAAATTACCACTTTTAAATTTGCCTAGAAAGGTAGTATAGAAAAATGAGCAGTTTCGTAAGCAAATTATTTAGAGATATCTTAAACAGTGAAATAATCTTATCAGCCACTCCATTACTGATCAGCGTTGGAACCATCACAATGCCTTTTTGATGTCCCTGCACGACATGGTGGGTGGGGGTGTTTTGTTTTTGCTCTGTCTGTTAGTTTCTCTGTCTGTCTGTCAACATCATAAGTTCTGAACTCTATGTGATAGACTTCATATTTAGCATAATTATGTACTTAAAACTCTTTAAGAAGCCCTTGAGCTTAGTACAAGTTTGGTCTTGTAAGATAAAGGTCAAGGTCATTTAGATGTCATGGTCATTTTGAAAATTGAACATATAAATTCGAAACATTCAATCTTGTATTAAGCACCCACTTACAAGAAGACCCATAAGTAGTTTTAGCACTGCATGGTGGTTGCTTAATGTAGGGTAAGAATAACGCAGGAAAGCTCCTATAGAAACATATCCAACATTTTCTCTCCCATGTCAGAACTAAATCCTATGGTGTGACTACTCATTAGAATCATATATACAGGAACATCTTCAACATATTTTCTCCCATGTCAGCACTAAATCATATAGTCAGGGCTCCAGATAAGAGGTAGTTTTTTCAACAAATCCAACATTTTCTCACTCATTTCAGCACCAAATCCTATGGTGTTACTACTCATTTGAATCGTCTCGAAGAGACGATTCTAATGAGTAGTGACACCATAGGGTTTAATTCAGAAATAAAGATTTTAATTTTTGAAAAACTACCCTTATCTGGTGCTCTGTATAGTGCTACTACTCAATAGAATCATCTCGAAGAGTAGTCACACCATAGGATTTAGTGCAGACATAAAGATTTTACTTTTTGAAATACAGTTAAACCTCGATGTATCGAACTTCAAGGGACTGTGGAAAAAACTTCGAAACATCGGGGCTTCAAATCATAAATGGGTTGTGATTTGAGTTTTGAATTTCAATGCATATCAGATCTGTAAGAACTATCGTTCCCGGCGTGTAATGTTTTCACGTCTATGTGTACTTTTTGGCATATTGAAATAAAACATAAATCCGACGTGTTCTTTATCATTTATAAAAACAACGGCATAAATAACAAAATACAATACATGTGTACAAAGGTAGGAGAATTCATAGTTATACGCATTAAAACATAGAAAAAAAAACAACTACATGTATCTTACTTTCAACTTAGATGCTGTCAATTACACCAAGATGCGAAACTACGGCGGAAATGCCGAAAATCGTACTATGTACAGTGTAACTGTCAATCAATTTAGCTTCAAGATTGAAATAAACATTTGATTAAATAATAATGATTTTAAAGATTAATTTTCGACTTCGAGGTTGTCAAGATTGCAGGTGCATAAATACGAACATACAGTAATATCGTTATCGATATCTTAACAGAGTTGTCGTTCGTTGTGAGATGGGTCTGCCCAGCTATCCCCACGGATTGGTTACCGGGTCTTTCACCGGACAGACCATGATCGGAGCGCATCTGCCATGCTGTGGCTCTGATAATAGAATGCCGACCACTGGTTTATCAGCATTATTAAACTTCTCACAAAGTTTGGCTTGTTTCGTTAATTGTCGGTCCAAAACAGTCCTTGCGGTTTATTTACTCATTTGGATAAATTGGTGTCATCAAGCCTTTAAATATGGCGGCGTTGTAAATATCATTAACGAAAACTGTGAAACAATTAAATGACAAACTTACCCAATTATTACTGATAACACAGAGTGTGCATGCAGAATTAAAAGAGCACCCCAGCGTGTTTTCACGCGAAGGTGTGAAAAATTAGCGTCAGTCTAGCGAGTCATGTAATCCGTTGATCCATGTTAGTTGACAGGTGGTAATCTTGACAGGTAATCAATGTTCGATACATTTGTGGTATTTTATGTTGGATTTATATGAAAAGGACTGGAAAAAAACTTCGATACAACGGGGAATTCGATACACATAACTTCGATTCATGGATGTGTTTTTACAAGGAATATATAGTGGAAAAGATCGGGACTTCAAAAAAACTTCGACACAACGGGGTATTCGATTTATCGAAGTTCGATACATAGAGGTTTAACTGTACTCCTTTTATTTTGGAGCACTGAAAACTGAATCAACATACACCTTATCAGTGTCTATGTCATGTATGCTTGATTTCCTATATTCACCTCATGCATAGGGTCATATAGTTTCATGATGCACCCTATGTTTTATATCGTACCAGGTATTTGAACGATGTGGCGCTGCACCACTTGATAGACGCACTCTGTAAACTCTCCACAGAATCAATGGAACTTGCCTACTCCAATCGGGTAAGTTGATCCACTGTTACCCATCTGATATTGTATACAGTCAAACCTGTGTTAAACCACCTCTCTTGTATGAAGAATGTAGATTGCCACAGATATGTGACTGCTTATTGCAGAATTAAAGCAAAGCATATCTCTCCTAAACCTACAGTTAGCTCCCAAGTTAGCCCTATAGGATAACACTACCCTTAAACTGTCATCATGAATGCCTTGAAATGAGGATTATCTGATTGGTTTTAAATACAGATGGCAGCTTAACTCTTTGAACCCTAGTCACGCATATACGCGTCATTTACAAATAGCATACCTGTGAAAATTACACTTGTCCTATGCAAACAGTGTTGAACCTGATCAGAGGGCTCCTTAAGGAGCCCTCTGATCAGGGTCTACACTGTTTGTCATTTTGACATATTTTGTAAAAATCAACCCTAAAAAGTCAAAAATGGACTAGACTAAATGTAAACTAGAATTGTCCATTTGATGTTTCAGGGAGGAAAGGGTTAAAACAATATGACGTAAAGCATAACTTTAAAGTAACTTTAAACTTGCTTTAAGTAGTCACCTACCTTATAATACACACTGAATTACAATAAATGCTGTATCTGTGTTGAACTTATTATTTGCTCTAATGGCAATGGAGGATTATGGTTTACATTATCATCTATCTTTGAGGACAAGTGATCACTTAACCCATTACCCCATATATACACCTTTTGACGCCTCTAATTTATCCTTCCACTGAAGAAAATAGTTCCAATTTATACAGTCATGAATATATGCAGTTAGAAATGTTTTCTATATCCTATCAGGAGATAGCTTAAAGCAGGCTGAAAGTAAAGCAGAATGCGCCTTATGGCGCATTCTGCTTTACTTTTAACCTGCTTTTAGTGGTCACCTGTCTTCAAAACTAGAAACTGGCTATGGGGTAATGGGTTAAAGCAGGTTGAAAGTATAGGAGAAGGAGCCATAAGTCATATTCTGCTTTAACTTCAACCTGCTTTAAGTTACCGTCTTCTAGAATATAGAAAATATTTCTTATGATAGAAATGAAATAAATTAAAGGCATAAAAATATAGGATCTGTCATGAGTCAATGTTTAAGACAAGCTGATCTCAAACGAGACTAGAATGGAAATGTTATTAAGCGAGCCTTGTCTTAAACATCGACGAGTGACAGATTCTTTTTCTCACATAACCAACAAGTGTAAGCTTTTTTTCAAAGCAATAAGGTATTTTTTTGGAACCCCGGTGACGTCAAAACCTGACATTATAGTGACGTCATCAAATGGATATTACACATGTTGGAGACAAGGATATTCGTGATCGGTGTTCGCTATAGAAAACAAGGGTAGTTATGTGAGAAATGTGTATCTGGATTAATGGGTTAGAGTCTGCTGATTCATCATATTTAGTGGTTGCTTAGTACAAGTTTTACTGTATAGAAAAAAATGTCATGATGTATGTGTTGCATCTTATTGCAATGTAGTTTTTGTTTGAATAATGGCGGTGAAAATTGTTTTGCTATTACATACGGGTATGTTATTTCCGACAGCCTTGATATTAAGGAGAAAACTGATACTCAAAACAGATGTGGCTTAACTAGCTTTAATGCTTCACCCATTGAATTCTGTAAATGACAAGTATTTTTGTCAGGGCTACCATAAGCTGCTTGTGACAAATCGATTTCCAAACTTTCAGTTTACCCAAGCTCGATTTTAGGAATTGTACTTTTGAAAATGTGCTTCAAAACCATCTTGCCAAAATGATATATCACACTATTAAAGTGATGATCTTTATAAAAACATATACATAATAAAAGGATAAACTTTATTTCAATAAATTCCGAAGAACCCTGATGACTGGGATTACGCATTTGTAAAAGCTATAGACCTTAGCAGAAACAACAACTGCAGGTCTGACATTTCTCCGGATTTTTCCTAAATCTTCGAATTTTTTCCTGGTACATGGTAGCTTAAAGCAGACTGGAAGTAAAGCAGAATGCGCCTTAAGGCGCATTCTGCTTTACTTCCAGTCTGCTTTAAGTAGTCACATGTCATCAAAACTAGAAACAGGTTATGTGGTAAAGGTACAATTCGTAAAATTGCACTTGAAAAATGCAAATTTGGAAATCTTAGGATTTTTCATGCCAACTTATGGCAGCCCTGCAACTGATATTTTGACTGCCTGTTCTTGTCTGTTCAATATGTAAAATATGCATGGTGGTTTGATATCGAAGTGGTGGATGCAATTAACAGGAGGCTAAATTTGGCACTTTCTTTTTAGCAGTGCTCCAAATAAGGGGGAACAAATAAAACATTTTCTCAATTATTTCAACACTAAATCCTAGTGTGTTACTATTCATTAGAATCATCTCCAATAGAAGATTCTAATGAGTAGTGAAACGGTAGGGTTTTATGCGGAAATAAAGATTTTAATTTTTCAATTACTTCTCTTATCTGGAGCCCTGATTTCAAAGACTTTAGTTGGAAGTTGGGTTTTATAGACTGAACGGCAACAACAACATCAACTTTAGCCAAAATGTAATATTACAAAACCTGTATTGAGTCGAAACTCAAAAAATGATTTGGTAGCCATACAACCCTTTACCCTATAGTCTGATTCTAGTTATGAAGACAGGACACCACTAAAAGCAGATTGAAAGTAAAGCAGATTGAGAGTAAAACAGATTGCACCTATAGACGCGTTCTGCTTTACTACAAGCTTGCTTAAAGCAACCATCAGTTTAGATGTAGAACATATTTCTGATGGTTTATATTCATGACTGTATAGAACTATTTTCTTCAGAGGAAGATTTTCATCAGAGGAAGGATAAATTAAAAACGTAAAAAGGCGTGTCTATTTATTAATGGGTTAAATTTATGATAGCATTAACTTAAAGAGACTCGCAACCAGATTTAGCATTAAAAATAGTAATTTGTAAATATATGTCAAACGCTTATATAAACGGGTAAGAATTAGTTTAGGATAAGAAATTCTGTTTAAAAAATATATTTCAATAAAAAAATTATTGAACTCTGGTGGGATTCGAACCCGGGACCCGGCATGTGGGGATAGAGTAGCAAAATAAGTCAACTACTTAGCCCATTGGACCACCGGGCTATTCATATAATATTGGTATCGGTTTAACTTACTTCATAGTGTATCGATGGAGAGTACATAATTTGGCTCGGGTTGTCTGAGCCCGTTATAAATTTCTATAACAACTTTCGATGCCCACGTATAAAACGATGGTAAAATCTAAAAAACTAAGATTTTAAGACTTTTCTAGAATGTGTTTTTAGACTGATCATATTTTTCTAATGCCAGATGCACGATAATGCTACACATTTGGTTTTATTTGAGTATTTTCTTTTATTTTTGCAAATACACCATCTGGTTGCGAGTCGCTTTAAAGATTCAATTCTGTAAATAACCAATCCTGTCTTTAAATAATATAACCTATTTTGATATACCCATTACCTGCTAATTATGCAAACTGATGAATTTTGAAAACAGCCTGTTTCTAGTTTTCAAGACAGGTGACCATCAAAAGCAGGATGAAAGTAAAGCAGAATGCTCCTTAACTCTTTGAACCCTAGTCCCGCATATAGGCGTCCTTTTCAAACAGTTTACATGTAAATAGTACACATTTCCTATGCAAACAGTGAAGACCCAGATCAGAGGGCTCTGAGAGGAGCCCTCTGATCAGGGTCTTCACTGATTGTCACAATGCCAAACATTGACAAAAACGACCCTTAAACGTCAGAAATGGACTAGACTAAAATGGAAACTGGAATTGTCCATTTAAAGTTTCAGGGAGGAAAGAGTTAAGGAGCATTCTGCTTTACTTTTAATCTGCTTTAAGCTACCATTTGCTATGGTATAGAAAATATTTATCATGGTGCATATTCATGACTGTAACATGATACTATTTCCTTCAGTGGAAGAATAAGTTACAGTAAAGAGATAAGAAAACGTATCTGTAAATAAATTCTGTAAATAGATGTACCATTAACCAATCCTATGTAGAAGTGATGTAACCTATTTTGGTATACAAGTATTCTACATCTGTTAGTCATGCATATTGATGACTTTTGCAAAATAAAACTCTTTGCATGCTGGGTAATTTTTTTCGTCTGCAACAATTGTCATCTGCTATTGTTATAAAAAATAGCGTTTTTCTTCACAATTTCTTTTTAAGACAGGGTCAGAGTGTCAAACAATTTGGATCCTGACGAGATACAGCATTATGTGGCGTCTCAGCGGGATCCAAACTGTTTGCACAGATAATCACAATTCCGCCGCTAGCATTCATATGCATAGTCACATCATAGGGGTTTGTGGAAAATAAAGGGGACCTTGATTGGAAATGGTTATGCAGTTTACTCACTCTTGTTTTTTATTTGTGAATGTCCATTTCTGCCATGTATGGACTAATTGGACGCCCAAGAGAGAGGGGAGCGGATACAGAGAACTCGGGCGTGATGCCCTACTTTTAATATCGAAAGAGTTCTCTGGTTCTTTTAGATGCCCAGTGTAAAGCACAGATACATCGGACCTCGGTTTATAAAGTCTCATCCAAAGGATTTGGTCAGGCGTGGGATCAAACTCACGACCCCTGCCATCGTAATCTGGCGCTTTACCTCTTGACTTCGTTCACCAGTCTTACTCACTCTTATTTTGACCCCTGAAAAGGGTTAAAAAATACCTTGCCATTTGTATAATTCTATTTACCTTCAAGTATTGGTTTAAAAAGTCATTTCCCGATCCAACCCTATGATGTCACTTCTCATCAGAAATCTCTTTGAGACAATAGCAATGAGTGTCACAATATTGGGGCTTCTGGGAAAATAAAGAAGAAAACAATTCGAGGGCTTGGTGCAAAACTATTGTAACTCCCTCACAATTGTGAGGGAGTTACAATAGTTTTGCACCAAGCCCTCGAATTGGAAATGTTCATACTATTTACTTACACTGTTATTTTGAGCCTGGAAATAGTTGAAAAACAATACATGTGAATTGCCATTTGCAAACTTCTATCAACTTTCAAGTGGGTCTGAAAAGATATACAGTCGAAACTCGATATTTTGAACTATCGTTAGTTTGAACATACCCATATTTCAAAGTTAAAACGTGGCTTATATAGCCACGTTTTAACTTTGAAATACAGGTATGTTCGACTTAAGGGAAAACTTACTAAATACAGGTAAGATCCTTTTTAAGTGAGTTCGAAGTATCGAGTTTCGTGTTTATCAATTGGCAATTTCACAGTTCTGTGTAAAAGATGTCAGTAACTTGTTGCTGAAAAAGGCACTTGTGAAAAGTAATTAGGTTTCTTTGTTGTTTGTCTTGGGAAGGTACCCAGGTGTTGGCTGTTGTCAGTGACAGGTTATTTCAGTCTTACAAGTGTTTGTCGTGCAGAAGAGGCCTTGTAAGTGTTCGGTTTCGATGTTAACATTATTCTTTTCTTCGCTATGTGTTTTTGTGATTTCGTTGTTCTGGAAAGAAAGTCATATGATTTATTTGATGACATTGCAGCTTAAGCATTTCAGTCTTTGTAGTACTTGTGAACATCAGGGTTACAGATAAGGGGAGTATTTCAAAAATTAAAATCATTATTTCTGCTTTAAACCATATGGTGTCACTACTCATTAGAATCGTCTCTTCGAGACGATTCTAATGAGTAGTAACACCATCAGGTTTGGTGCTGAAATAAATGAGAAAAGGCTGGATTTGTTCATTTTACTCCTCCTTATATAGATAGATACCTGTTACATTATTCTTTTCTTTGCTATGTTTTGTGAATTTGTTGTTCTGGAAAGAAAGTCATTATGATTTATTTGATGACATTGCAGTGAAAGCAATTCTCAGTCTTTGTAGAACTTGTGTGTTTTCAATCCTTGAACAAGTCTCACATCCCCAAAGTTTGTTTTTAGTGTTTAACTCTTTCCTCCCTGAAACTTAAAATGGACTATTCCAGTTTCCATTTAAGTCTAGTCCATTTCTGACTTTTAAGGGTTGTTTTTGTCAATGTTTTGCATTATGACAAACAGTGAAGACCCAGACCAGAGGGCTCCGTAAGGAGCCCTCTGATCTGGGTATTCACTGTTTGCATAGGACATGTGTACTATTCACATCTACACTGTTTGAAAATCACGCCTATATGCGTGACTAGGGTTCAAAGAGTTAAAACATAGAATAATGTCTACACTATTTTCAAAAAGGGTCAAAATATACTTTTAGATGGAGAGAGGCTAAGGTAATTGGATGCTAATAAAGCAAGCTGGAAGGAAAAATGGAAAGTTCCTGGGGTATCTTTCTGCTTTACTTTAAAACCCATTACCCCATAAATACATCTTTTTACTCCTCTTATTTATTCCTTTACTGGAGAAAATAGATCAAACTTTTATTCTATTATAAGTCATGAATATCCACCATAAGAAATTGTATCTATATTCTAGCAGATGGTAGATTAAAGCAGGCTGAAAGTAAAGCAGGATGCACCTTATGATGCATTCTGCTTTACTTTAAGCCTGCTTTAAGTTGTCACCTTTCATCAAAACTATAAGCAGGATATGGGGTCCTTTGCAAACAGTAAACATGTGAATAGTACATTTGTCCTATGCAAACAGCGAAGACCCAGATCAGAGGGCTCCTAAAGGAGCCCTCTGATCAGGGTCTTCACTGTTTGTCATAATGCCAAACATTGACAAAAACAACCCTTAAAAGTCAGAAATGGACAAAACTTAAAGGAAACTGGAATTGTCCATTTAAAGTTTCAGGGAGGAAAGAGTTAAGCAGCAATTCCTGTTCTGATGGGCAAACATATTCCTTTGGATCTTTATCAGGGCATCAGAGGAGCATGAAAAGGCATTTCTCTCCTGAATAAGTGAATATATCAAAAAGTTTGTCTTTGAGGATAAGGGTTGAGCCTTTGATCGTGGTATATTTGTTCTTTGCCCTAAATGGCTTCCGTTGAAAGTCCTAAAATCAGAGCTCCAAGTAAGGAGTGTGTTTCAAAATCTAAAATCTTTATCTCTGCAATTAACCTTATGGTGTCACAACTCATTAGACATTTCTAATGAGTTGTAACACCACAGGATTTCAATGGTGTCGAAAATGAGTTTTGTTCAGTTTACTCCCTCTTATCTTGAGCCCTGTAAAATTTTCTGTATCTACTAAATATCGGTCAAAATAAGATTTAACAACCGTATAAGATAATGGTTTAGATACTAAGTCTTGTCTGCTTGGTATGTGTTTGACTGTATTTTCAAAAAATTAATTTAAAAAATTGTTAATATTTAATTCCAAAACTGCAAAATTAGATTTGAATGACAACAGTTCTGATTCTGATCTGTTCTAGTTTTCCAATATTCAAAGGACATTCAATGCATATATTGGCCTCTTTTATCGGCCTCTTTTTTTCTGCAAGAGTTTCTGCATGTGCCTAGGGTAACACACCTCAGTCATGGAAGCTCTACAAGCAACGAATATAAATAGCTTTTCTCTCTTTATATTGTTTCAATACAGGATAGGTGTTATCAATTCTGTATTCAATTCAATTGTTGCAGGGCTGCCATTTCTCCAGATTATTCCTAAATCTTCGGATTTTTTTCTAGAACATGGTAGCTTAAAGCAGGCTGAAAGTAAAGCAGAATGCGCCATAAGGCGCATTCTGCTTTACTTCCAGCCTGCTTTAAGTAGTCACGTGTCAACAAAACTAGAAACAGGCTATGGGGTAAAGGTACGATTCGTAAATTCGCACTTGAAAAATCAAAATTTGGAAATCTTAGGATTTTTCATGTCAACTTATGGCAGCCCTGTTGTTGTCAGCTCAGGATGGCTTCTGATCAACATGTCATCTGCTTAAGATGTTGCCATTTCAAGATGCAGACCTTGGAGTAAACTCAAAGTTGGTCAATATTTACTCCTTCATGTCTGTACTAAAGTCTATGGTGTCTATTAAAGGGACTCGCAACCGGATGGTGTACTTGTCAAAATAAAATAAAATACTCAAATAAAAGCAAATTTGTGGCATTATTTGGCTTCTGACATTAAAAAAATATGATCAGTCCAAAAAAAAGTCTCAAGAATCGTCACTGAATCTTAGATTTTTACATATTTTCCATCGTTTTTCTATACCGACTAGTAGACGGTATAGTTGTTGTTGTTGCTTCTCTACACGGGCTCAGACATAAAACCGAGCCGAATTGTGAAGTTGTATGCACTTTCGATCGCTACACATTGAAATACGTTAAATCGATCCGAGATAAACAGATAGTTTCGTGGTCCATTGGTCTAAGCGGTTTCCCCTATTTTGCCTTCTGTCCGCCAATGCCGGGCCCCGGGTTCAAATCCCACCAGAGACCAATATTTTTTTTTATTGAAATACATTTTTTTAAACAGAATTTCTTATCCTTAACTAATTCTTTACCATTTATATAAGCGTTTGACACATATTTACAAATTACTATTTTTAATGCACCATCTGGTTGCGAGTCGCTTTAAACCCTATGGTATGACTACTCATCAGAACCATCTCTTCAAGATGATTCTGAAAAGTAGTCAAACCATAGGGTTTTGTAGCAGACATTAAGATTTTATTTTTTGAAAAAAATCCCCTTATATGGAGCCCTGAAGATATCATATGCACAAGATGTCTTCTGCTCAGAATGAAGTCTGCTATTTACTCCCAAAGTGTCTGCTCATGACATCATCTTTACAGATTGCATGCACAGTATGCGCACATTGATGCTGTAGATGTCATATGCACAAGATGTCTTCTGCTCAGAATGATGTCTGCTATTTGCTGAGAAAGTTGTCCGCTCATGACATCATCTTTTCAGATTGTCTGCTGCTCATTAATGCTGAGAAATCAGAATTTTAACACTGATTTCACTGAACAGATTAAATTTTGATTTGTATCCTTCTGTGGTGAAGATTGTTAATGGGTTTCAACATTTTAAGAGACATGTGACATTTATCTTATAACAGATATTTTCATAAGTATATAAAGTCGAGAATAATTTACTGGATTTATCAAAACTGTGGTTTACAGCTTTAAGCTACTGAACGCATTACTCCTTAGATACAGATTTTTTACGCATTTAATTTATTCCTCCAAGGATTGAAAAAGGTCAAATTTAATGCAGGTTGAAAGTAAAGAAGACTGCACCTTTAGGCACATTCTGCTTCTCTTTCAGCCTGCTTCAAGCTACAGTTTTCTAGCATCTATTAATTTTTTCACATAATACATATTCAATTATTTGACCTATATTTAATTATTTTATTAAGTGGAAGAATGAATTAAAGGCATTAAAAGGTATAATACGGGAATAATGGGTTAAAAGTCATTTTAAACTTAATTGTCCTTTATCAGAAAATATTTGAAATATTTGAAAATGCAGCATAGTAAACATAAATATCAGATTCTGTACAGAAGGGAACAAAACAAGATGAAAATAATTATTATTGTTGAAATTGGAATATGGTTTATGTAATATTAACAGTTCTTGATTTAAATGATGTAAAGTAAAAATAAACCATAATGGAGAATATATTTGTATTAACTTTGCTATTATATACCAGTGGATATTAGTTGGATATTTTGTCTTTTCCTTTCTTATGCAAAAAGCATAATATTGATGACTATTGTAAACAATTTGGATCAGAATGAGTTAATTTTTCTTATATTGGTATATGTACAGTCGAACTTTGATATCTCAAACTCGTTTAACTCGAACTATCCAATAGTTCGACACAAGAAATGCTTTATTTCATGCTCGGTTAAGTCGAACATACCCATATATCAAAGTTAAAAGGTGGCTTAGCCACGTTTTAACTTTGAAATACGAGTATGTTCGACAAAACCGACTTCGAGATATCGAAGTTCGACTGTATATGGTTTAGTTTTTTATTAGCAAAGCGATTAAATGGAAGTTCTGCTAATATGGCAATATGCTCCTAATTTTGCTTACATTTGCAATGTTTGAATCAACATTAATTGTTCCAACGTTGAAACAATGTTGTGTGCCTGTTGGATGATCCATAATTATTATAATTAGAGTTTTTGTTTATATGGCCATATATACATGTGTTCTTAATTTTGCTATGATGGCCAATATAGTATCTAGTCTTGCTTATATGGCTGTATGTTCTTAATTTTGCTATTATAGTCATAATTAAATAAAAAAAGTAAGTTTTGCTAGCATGACCATATGTTTAATGACTATTAATTATGAAAGTATTGCCATCGTGTTCTTAAATTTTGCCACAATGGTCATATTTGCAACTTTTGCCTATAATTATGGCCAAATGTTCTTAATTTTGCTATCATAGTCATGACAATAAGGTTTTGCTTATATAGCCATATTAAGTTCTTAATTTTTCTGAGGATGATGGTTGCATACAGAGCTCAAGATAAGGGGAGTATTTCAGAAACTAAAATATTTGTTACATAAAACCCTATTGTGTCACCACTCATAAGAATCGTCTCAAAGAGATGATTCTAATGAGTAGTAACACTATAGGATTTGGTGCACAAATGATTGAGAAAATGTTGGATATGTTCAGTTAACTCCCTCTTCTCTGGAGCTCAATTATTATGTTCTTAATTTTGCTGTTATGGTCATATTAGCAAGTTTGCTTATATGGCAATATGTTTATAATATTCCCATATAGGCATGTTTTGTTTAAATGGCCAAATGTTCTTAACTTTGCTAAAATAGTCCTAATATCCTATCAACCAGTATTTCTAACATGGTCATGGGTTACTTTTTTTTGTGTGAGGAGCTATGATATATATTGAATGATAAAATATTGTCCTATTTTTGAACCAGTATTTCAAATATGGTCATGGGTTATGTGAGGAGCTATGATATATATAGAATGCTAAAATATTTTCCTATTTCTAACATGGTCATGGGTTATGTGAGTAGCTATGATATATTTTGAATGCTAAAGTAAATTGACCTATTTTATTTTGGCAGGGCATGTACTTTTCGGTGGATAGTGTAGGTTTTTGATGTCCGTTTGATGTTGTCAAGTGTTTTGATGTTACCATAATGACCCTAAGTATTGGGACAGACAGATCTGAGCAAACAGTGTAGATCCTGATCAGACTGCTCCCTCAAGAGCAGTCTGATCAGGGTCTACACTGTTTTCCATTGAGTTGGGCAAATTACTGTGTTCTAACAGTTATTGGTTTAAAAATTTAATGTTATTGCCATACTTATACAGATTGTCCTAATTTTTAGAAAATTTACGGTATTAAACTTTTTGAAGTCTGAAACCTCCTAAGTGATCTGTGTAACTCCATTCTGAAAACCTAGATTGGCTAAAGGAATTGGAATGCCAAAACAGAGAAGACCCTGATCAGAGGGCTCCTAGAACCTCTTCTCAGGGTCTACACTTGTTGCAAAAGTCAACTAATGCATTGGCCACATTCAAAGGGTTTAAGAATTGTGTGTTTTTCTTCAGTTATTCTTTTGTACACTAAGTCTTGTAGGGCACACTCTTGAAAAATGAATTTAGCTATAGCTTATTGGTCATATGTACACTATTTTACGCCTTTAATTTATTTCTCCACCAAAGAAAATAGTTCCACTTTATACATTCATGAATATTTACGGTAAGAAATATATTTTATAACCTAAAATATGGTAACTTAACCAATTACCCCATAAATATGCATTTTTACGCCTTTAATTTATTCCTCTACTTAAGAAAATAGTTCCAATTTACACTGTTACAACTGAGAATCATAAGATATAGTTTTTATAGTCTAGCAGAAAAGAGCTTAAAGTAGATTGAAAGTAAAGCAGAATGTGCCTTAAGGCGCATTCTGCTTTACTTTCAACCTGCTTTAAGTGGTCACCTGTCTTTAAAACTAGATAGAAACAGGCTATTGGGTTATCGTCATGGTTAAGAGAGGATTTACTGTGTCTTACAAAATGTTTCAAACCAAACGTGACATGATGGCACATCTATGTTTACATTTGAAGGTGCATTGGTTCTTTAATTTTACATCAATTTTTCATAGTTTATTACCCCCATTCCTTTGAAATTAAGGAAGCGTTCAACTCGTTTGGCTGCTAATACATCAAAGTTTTATCTCTATTTGAAGGCATACTGGGCCTTTAATTTTGAAGTTGATGGCTGTTAATATTCAGTAACTGCTTAGAAGATAAGTATGCTGTAAAATAATACACATGGCAGCTTAAATTAACCCTTTCCCCCATAGAAGTGCGTTTTAGCGAATATGATTTATTCCTCCTCTGAACTAAATAGTTCCAATTTAATCAGTCATATATTATGGGGAATATTTTCTATATTCTAGCACATGACAGCTTAAAGCAGGCTGAAAGTAAAGCAGAATGCGCCTTAACCCTTTGAACCCTAGTCCCGCATATAGGCGTCTTTTCAAACAGTGTACATGTGAATAGTACACTTGTCCTGTGCAAACAGTGAAGGCCCAGATCAGAGGGCTCCGAAAGGAGCCCTCTGATCAGGGTCTTCACTGTTTGTCATAATGCCTAACATTGACAAAAACAACCCTTAAAAGCCAGAAATGGACTAGACTAAAATGGAAACTGGAATTGTCCATTTAAAGTTTTAGGGAGGAAAGAGTTAAGTAGTCACCTATCTTCAATACTAGAAATAGGCTATCAGGTAAAGGGTTAATGTAGAATGAAAGTAATGAAGAAATGTAAAAACAATGAATATGAATATTACTACTAGACAGTTCAACCTCTGTTTAGTGGCTATAGTAACCCAGTACAGAAAAGACAGAGGCCCGGCTTCTACAAAATACAGTTGAACATTAGCTTTAATTAAACCCATTAAGCCATACTGACTCATTTTGACTCATTGCGCAATAGCCTCATACTGACTCATTTTGACACACTTTAATCAACTAGTATATATTGAGATAAGCTTTGATAATTCTTAATCGCTTATGAGTTAACCCTTTCCCCCATAGAAGCGCCTTTTAGCACATTTAATTTATTCCTCTACTGATGAAAATAGTTCCAATTTATGCCGTCATGAAAATGTATCACAATAATTTTTTTCTTTATTCTAGCAGATTGTAGCTTAAAGTAGGCTGAAAGTAAAGCAGCATGCTCCTTAAGGCACATTCTGCTTTACTTTCAACCTGCTTTAAGCAGTCACATGGGTTTTAAACTAGAAACAGGCAATGGAGTAAAGGGTTAAATCTAACTTTTATACATCTTAACCCTTAGCCCGCGAAATATATTGTCGTCTGCTATATTTCTCGTCTGCTTCAAGTTTCAAAGTGCTTCAAAGTTGCTCAAAATTGCTGAAAATGTTGTCTGAGTGTCAAACAGCTTGGATCTGGATGAGACGCCGAGTTACTCGGCGTCTCATCCGGATCCAAGCTGTTTGCATATGGAGCTATAGTCGTGAGTGAAAGTCTAAGGGTTAATTCATATCAATATTTCATAGTCAAAACCTGGCTTCGCCACATTGTAACTTTGATACATGGATATCTTTACTTAACTCTTTCCTCCCTGAAACTTTAAATGAACAATTCCAGTTTCCATTTTGTCTAGTCCATTTCTGACTTTTAAGGGTTGTTTTTGTCAATGTTTGGCATTATGACAAACAGTGAAGACCCTGTTCAGAGGGCTCCTTTTGGAGCCCTCTGATCTGGGTCTTCACTGTTTGCATAGGACAAGTGTACTATTCACATGTACACTGTTTGAAAATCACGCCTTATATGCGTGACTAGGGTTCAAAGAGTTAAACCAGTTTGTGATATTGAAGTTCGGCTGTAAATCACAATTATAGTTTCTTTTTCACAGTGTTGTACTTAAGGCCTTTCGCTACCGGAAGTCGGTCTTGTGGGCGAGCGGATATGCGTCTTGACGACACAGACTTCTTCCGTACGTGCTTATACTAGAAAATTTATATAAAGGAAATGTTGATACGATTTAGTATAATCCTTCATAACGCAGTCAGTATAGTGGTTGACTAGCAATTGAAAGGCCATAGGTTCGAGACCCATGCGATCCAAATATTTTTTTAAGTGTCCGATATATTGACTTCTCAATCCATAACAAGCAGTGATCAAGGGACATGTTATGTTTTGTCTTCGTTGATTAGAATAAGTGATGTTATATACGGTCCAATTATATATTTCCACTTACATGTACGTTTTAGTTTAATGACTTACAAGTCAATAAAATCGGTATACATGTATAAGATTTGATCGAACTATAAAGCCACACATTGAAGCTTTTCAAGATTGATATTGCCCATTATTATGTTTAAACAATATAATTAACCTTGTATGCAAGTCCATGAATAAATAATAATGCATTTTAATGACAGAATTTCAATTTTAAGGTAGGTAACTCTATTTCAACTTCTTTCCCATATTTTAATAAGAAAAACTGATATTACAACAAATCCTGACTGTAATATTTTCTAATTTTTTCTGACCAACTACTTCATCAACCATACATTTGAATAAAATGAAAAACAAAAACATTGAATGAGTCAGTTTTTTGAATTTCAATTTTTTAGCATTTTGCAAAATTTAAATAGCCGATAACATTTTTCTGAACACCTTTATTCAAAATGTTTTTAGCTTTTCTTGTAATGAATGTTGTAGGCTACTTATTGGGTGAAACTTAAAGTCATTAGCTTTATTTATTTTTGAGAAAAATCAAATCATAAAAATTCCAGGTTTTTTCAGAAAAAGAGACCTAAAAGACAAACCACACGATAGATTTTGCCTATATTTTCACACATTGTTTCTTAGGCTATTATCATTCTTCATGAAAAGTTTCATACACATTGTATGGAAATTAAGCGCACATGCGAAGTACCTTAAGCCTTTTACAGTTATACATCACTTGCAAATCAGTTTGTTGATGTAATTTTGTCATTATAAGAAAATGAAAAGAATTTATTTGGAAATTTCATCAGTGTATTTAGGGTTAAGAAAGAAGCCTTTCCAGGGCTCAAGATATATATATTTTTTCTTATCCAGGGCTCAAGATAAGAGAGAGTAAACTGAACAAATCCATTTCAGCACCAAATCCTATGCTGTTACTACTCATTAGACTCATCTAGAAGAGACGATTCTAATGAGTAATGACACCTTAGGTTTTAATGCAGAAATAAAGATTTTAGTTTTTGAAATACTCCTTTTATATTGGGCCCTGCTTTCTTTATGAGCTGTATGTTGTTTACTGGTGTTCACTTCACATACAATTTGTTACTCTATCTGTATCTCTTCTCTCCACAGAAGTATACCATTTGATACATGGCATGGTGACACTTCTAGAGGTCCTTTACCAATATTACTGAAATGGTTCAGTTGTCCGTTACATATCTAGGTCACAGAAACTAAAAATATATTTTTCAATGAAAACTGTAAAAAAAAATATTGTCTAAAATCAAGTGTCTTTATCAAGTTTGAACAAATTATTCCCCTTCAGTGAAAAATGAGGGTGTTTCAGGGTGAGCGATTAAGGGCCACATGGCCCTCTTGTTCATTTCACCAGTTTGATTATTTCATTGGGTATTACAGACTATATTACTAGTTTTCATTTTCGATACTAATCTCAATGCAATGTTAGATACCAGACAATATTGAACCTCTGGGACCCATGTGAATCTCAACTTTTGCACATACTTCTATAATAAAGACATGTCTGTGTAACATTTTACCCATTGCCCCATAAATACTCAATTTTACGTCTTAATTTATTCCTCCACTGAAGAAAATAGTTCCCTTTTATACTGTCATGAATATGTATCATAATGAGTATTTTCTATCTGCTAGCAGATAACAGCTTAAAGCAGGCTGAAAGTAAAGCAGAATGCGCCTAAGGCGCATTCTGCTTTACTTTCAACCTGCTTTAAGTGGTTAATTGTCTTCATAACTAGAAACAGGCTATGGAGTAAAGGGTTATAGAGTGACTGCTTACTCAATTTTATGTCTTAATTTATTCCTCCACTGAAGAAAATAGTTCCCTTTTATACTGTCATGAATATGTATCATAATGAGTATTTTCTATATGCTAGCAGATAACAGCTTAAAGCAGGCTGAAAGTAAAGCATTCTGCTTTACTTTCAACCTGCTTTAAGTGGTCACTTGTCTTCATAACTAGAAACAGGCTATGGAGTAAAGGGTTATAGAGTGACTCAATTGTATTGCAGTTCAATCAAACTGTTCACTATGAACATCTATCATCTGAACATATCAGACTGACTAATAAAATAAGAAATAAATTGCCAGTGAACTTCAAAGAGAGCAAACGCAATTGCCAGAAAGATGCTATAAGATAATAGTACAGACCTTGATTAGACAGGACCTTTCTGATGTGGGTCTACATTTTCATCAAGAAGGGTCAATATATGCTCATAACATGAGAGGGTTGAATTTCTATACAATTTAAGATACCAGACATTATTGAACCTTTGGGAATTATGGAAATCTCTGCTTTGGCACATACATTTACTTCTATAATAAAATCATGTCTATATTACAGTGGTGATATTATATTATGTAATCTAAGCTCTATAATTCGAACTCCTGATAGTTCGAACATAGTATTTCAAGTTAAATCATGGCTTATATAGCCACCGTTTAACTTTGAAATATTGGTATGGTCAACTTAAGCGAGGTCGAGTTATCAAAATTTAATTTAAAAACAAGTTTGTAAGGTAGATTTAAGCGAGTTCGAAGTATCAAGTTTAGACTGTACTTTTATGATGCTAATTGGCTGCTTAAAAGACATGTGACAGCATAAGATAAGTCCAAAATGTATCTTTTTCTCCATTTTATTGAAATGCCTTTGCATTTTGTGTATGTTTATTAAAGAAAGAATACCGTCTTCTCATCTGTTGTATGGCATGCAAAGGTTTTTAGTAAAAATGTAATTACTGTTCATTCACACTTGGTATAATATGATTTCATTCTGTCTCGACACTAGTTATAGAAATATGGAATCTCTCACAGCTACTCATACAGTTAAACCTCCCTATCACGACCACTAAATTGTTTTAATAATTAGGTGTTTACTACAGGTGACTGCTTAAAGCAAGGTGACAGTAAAACAGAAAGCTCCTTTAGGAGCTTTCTGTTTCACTGTCACCTTGCTTTAAGCTGTCACCTGTCTTTTATACAATCAATTAACTTATGTTTTAGTTGTCGTAATGGAGAGGTTTTACTGTAGCAGTTCATCACAAAGTTAGCATGCTTACTGCCAGGCAGGGTGTGGGGGAACCCTATTATACCAGGAGTCGAGACAACTAATGTAATACTACATCTTCACCTTGTCAGACTATTGCACTATGGCCAATAAATAATCATTTAAATTGGGCATCAATACATCATACACGGGGCTGTTATATACAGATACTGTCATGTTTAATGTGTTTGTATTTTAATAATGTAAATGGCATGGGAAATGAATAAAGTACAAGTCTGTAATTGAGTTCTCATAAAATAGAGAAGAACTGTTGAGAGTAGCAAAGCTCGCCCATTGCAAACAATTTTAGCTCGCCGGACGGGAAACCTTATGTTGTCACTTCTTTGCCATTTGACTTACAACTTTTAGATTTGGACCACACAAGACCTGTGACCTTGACCTTGACCTTAGCCCTCTGTGTTTAAGTTTTGATAAGTACTCACATTAACTTTACCCTTTGCCATACGGTTTGCATACTATGCAGTACACATACCTTGGGGCAAGGCCTTTTTATCTGTGTGAATAACTTAACCCCTGTGACCTTCACCTTGGCCTCTGTGTTGTAAGTTTATACTTGCAGCACACTTGCCTTTAGGTAAGCCTGTTCAAACTCTCCACAGAAAAATGGTAAAACAAATTTTAGCAGTGTTGCTAAGAGAAGAGGCATTATTATCTGCACATTGAAGGGTATATGAGGTTAACCAAATATTACCATTAGTTTAAACATATTTTTTGCATACAATATACATGCAGGAGATCCGGTTAAAAGTTTTTGCAACATTATATAATGCCCGCTCCCCATTAAACATCTAGCCCAACACTGTTTACTAGAATGCTTGAATACCTATATACAGTAATACCTCTCTATTACAACCACAAAATTGAATTAATTATTAGGTGTTTACGACAGGTGACTACTTAAAGCAAGGTGACAATAAAACAGAAATCTCCTATAGGAGCTTTCTGTTTTACTGTCATCCTGCTTTAAAACTGTGTGTGAATAAGTTATTAGGTGTTTAGGACAGGTGACTACTTAAAGCAAGGTGACAATAAAACAGAAATCTCCTATAGGAGCTTTCCGTTTTACTGTCACCCTGCTTTAAAACTGTGTGTGAATAAGTTATTAGGTGTTTAGGACAGGTGACTACTTAAAGCAAGGTGACAATAAAACAGAAATCTCCTATAGGAGCTTTCCGTTTTACTGTCACTCTGCTTTAAAACTGTGTGTGAATAAGTTATTAGGTGTTTAGGACAGGTGACTACTTAAAGCAAGGTGACAATAAAACAGAAATCGCCTATAGGAGCTCTCTGTTTTACTGTCACTCTGCTTTAAAACTGTGTGTGAATAAGTTATTAGGTGTTTAGGACAGGTGACTGCTTAAAGCAAGGTGACAATAAAACAGAAATCTCCTATAGGAGCTTTCTGTTTTACTGTCGCCCTGCTTTAAAACTGTGTGTGAATAAGTTATTAGGTGTTTAGGACAGGTGACTACATAAGGCAAGGTGACAATAAAACAGAAATCTCCTATAGGAGCTTCTGTTTTTTACTGTCACCCTGCTTTAAAACTGTGTGTGAATAAGTTATTAGGTGTTTAGGACAGGTGACTACTTAAAGCAAGGTGACAATAAAACAGAAATCTCCTATAGGAGCTTTCCGTTTTACTGTCACTCTGCTTTAAAACTGTGTGTGAATAAGTTATTAGGTGTTTAGGACAGGTGACTACTTAAAGCAAGGTGACAATAAAACAGAAATCGCCTATAGGAGCTCTCTGTTTTACTGTCACTCTGCTTTAAAACTGTGTGTGAATAAGTTATTAGGTGTTTAGGACAGGTGACTGCTTAAAGCAAGGTGACAATAAAACAGAAATCTCCTATAGGAGCTTTCTGTTTTACTGTCGCCCTGCTTTAAAACTGTGTGTGAATAAGTTATTAGGTGTTTAGGACAGGTGACTACATAAGGCAAGGTGACAATAAAACAGAAATCTCCTATAGGAGCTTCTGTTTTTTACTGTCACCCTGCTTTAAAACTGTGTGTGAATAAGTTATTAGGTGTTTAGGACAGGTGACTGCTTAAAGCAAGGTGACAGTAAAACAGAAAGCTCCTATAGGAGCTTTCTGTTTTACTGTCATCTTGCTTTAAGCTGTCACCTGTCTTTAATGATACAGCCAATTAGCCTTTGTTTTAGTGGTTGTAATAGAGAGGTTTTACTGTAGTTGTTTCCATGGGGACCTTTCCCAGTCTATTGTCAAGTATACCACAGGGGTACATGCGTTATTGAACACAACATCTTGTTCTAGCAATATAAAAAAGGATTCTATTGTAATCCAAGGTCGAAATAACACTTTTTGAGAAAACAATTGAGATAGATTCCTTTCAAAGTTCTTCAGAGGAACTCCTGGGTTTGGAATGGAAAAGCTGATATGCAAAAAGGTTGTAATTTAATCCAGTTTTTTTCCATTGTAGACTTGCAGATTAAACACATTCACTGCCTTACTCTGAGTACATGTGTACTGGTCATTTTCAAACAGCTTTGATCCCGGTCAGATGCTGCATAACGCTGCGTTTGTGTAGGATCCAAACTGTTTGACACTCATTACAATATAAATTTAGTAGAATTAACTAAAATTTAAATTTTAGCAATGAAAGCAGATTGCAATTTTTTATGCCCCCGGCATCTATAGATGCGGAGGCATATAGTAATCGTCCTGTCCGTCCGTAACAGGTTAAGTAGATTTTACCGTTTCGTCTAGCATCAACATCGCTTACTTAAATGCTTGGATACTTATACAGTTGTTGCCTTGGATCATTCCCTATCCACCAATATCACCCACCCTTGATTTTGACATTGACCTTGACCTAATTTGGACTTAGAATATTTTAAATGGGCTATTTCTTGGTTAACTAGATTTTACCGTTTCGTCTACCATCAGCATAACTGACTACAATGCTTTGGTATTTATACAGTTGTTGCCTTGGATCACTACCAATCCACCCATATTACCTAACCTTGATTTTGACCTTGACCGAATTTGGACTTAGAAAAAAAAATCAGAATATATTGTCAAGGATGCCACCAGGGGCATAAGTGTTTATTGAACGCGCATTCTTGTTTAAGCATGTGAGGTCATATGGCGGTGAAGATGCTAAAGTATGACCAATTGTTTTGACCTTTTCAACTTCAATTATTATCTTTGTCAAAAATGCTGTCGGCTTCATTAATAAATGATGAGACAAAAAGACCCCAGACTGATTGGAAAATTACAGATTTTGTTTCTTAATAATGGTGTGAGAAATTATTGTCATTGAGAAAATGAAAAGGGATCATGGTGCCAAATAAGTTGGGTAGTGCAAATCCAGAAAAACCTCTCTATATATACTGACCACTTATGTAAGTTAATTAGTTTGTGGGAAAGATAGGTTAAAAAGTAAAACAGGAAGCTCTTAAGGAGAAAAAAATGTTTGAAATATTTTGTTTACTTAATGTTTAATGGCTTGTTGTCTTCTTATCCTTGACATTTTAGCAAATTCACAAATATAATGATATACTGCTAATTAATGTTTTTCCATTTTGGCAATAAATATAATTATACTGTGTTGTTCAAGGCTATATTAAAAAACAATCAAGAAAATTGCAATAATTATTGTCATTCAGAGAACGCAGGTGTTCAAAAAACAAATTTCAACTGAAAAGGAAAATATGAAATTTGATACACTATATGTACATTTAGATTTGCAAACAAAGCATACTCAAATAAGAGAGTTCCAGCAGGAGCCCTCTGATCAGGGTCTGCATTGTTTGTCATATGTTTCAATACTGTTTTGAGTCAATGTGGACTGGTTATTTATCAGAAAATGGAAGAGTCCATTTGTCCAGTCAGCATTGCAATTGTTATCATAATGCCATGTTTAACAGTGTAATCTTACCTTGACAGGAAAAAAATGTTGAAAAAAATGTTTAAACTCTAAATGCCAAGTGACCATCCAATGATGAAAGCCTGATAATCTTGAAGAAAAGGTGACTAACTAATCACAGGGCAAAACTAATAATAAAACGGGTATGCAAGACAAATGGAAAGCAGAAAGCTCCTAATGTCTTGCATTAACAGAGATAATTTTAGAAATCAGATGAATGAGTCCTCGGGATGCACATTCTGTAAAAGAATGAGTCCTTGAGACAAACATTGAGTCCTTGAGTTGATAAATTAACCCAATATCCTATAACTAAGTTCTAGTTTTGAAGACAGGTGACCACTTAAAGCAGGTTGAAAGTAAAGCAGAATGTGCCTTAAGGCACATCCCTTAAGATAGATGATCGTTAGCCTGTAAACCATTGATTTATTACTAGCGACAAGTTAGTCCAGGACAGATAGGTGAAAAATTCGCCAAACCTAAAACAAATTGCAAAAGAAATGCGTTTAACATATTTGGGTCCTTTATGGTGTGTTCTATCATGTATTAAAAATCGCCATTGATAGTGTGTGCGCAAATTGGATTTTTTTCACCTGTAAAATGGTACCTGAGGAGTAATAAATGGACAAAAATTAACAACAAGCCGCTCAGAAGTGACAGACGGTTCTATTATTGGAATACAGTTACAACCATTATAAATGGTAAAAAACCTTGATATAATGCAGAATCCGTCTCAGTAAAGAATAAACAAACCATACATGTTGAAATACACTACATGACCTTCACAATCTAAATATGACCTTGACATTAACTGATATTTACAAAAAAAAAAACGCAAAGCACTGAAGTGAACAAAATTACACATTTTTTAAAAATTTCTATCTAGATCTATTTATTTCAATCTGAGTGGCAAACTGTTTTGAGTATCATAAGACGCCGAATTACCCGGCGTCTGATCTGGATCCCAACTGATTGCAATAGGAAAGCGCTCATAGCGAGATTATACTTGATAATGAATTGAGAAACACAAAACATAAACAAACCTTTCCAGTCTTACTGCTATACACAAAGTTTAGACCAAGACCAGGCGTTATATACAGGGGCGTAGCCAGACTTTAATTAATGTTTAATACGCACATCTGGGGTGCGGGTGGGCTGTCCCCCTCCTGATTTGGGGGGGGGAAGGCTCCCCCGCGAGAAAATTGAAAAAAAAAAAAGAACTGAAATGGTGAGTTATGAAGAGTGTTTGGAGAGATTTGGGGCACGATGTATGTGAACGATGTATGTGAACCATACAATTTTGTTCAAAGCTCCGTTATTATTAGACATATTAAACATTATTTTTAGGCTTTCGACTGTGTAGTTATCTAGATCTACTTAGTTTTTGAGTGTTTGAAACATGCTTTTGACAAACGCTAGGTTGGGGAGGGGGGTTATTCTCCGACAGAAAATGAAAATTAGAACTGGAAAGGTGGGCTATGAAGTGTGTTTGGAGGGTTTGGGGGCACTGAGTATGATCTGTGTGATAAAATACACGTTTGGTCAGAGCTCCCTTATATAAGGCATAATAAAGTTTTATGCAGGGCTGCCATAAGTTGATCTTGCAAAATTCTAAGATTTCCAAATCTTCTATTATTTAAGCACGATTATTTAAGCAGACTGAAATTAAAGCAGAATGTGCTTAATGCATACTCTGCTTTACTTTCAGTCTGCTTTAAGCTACCATCTGCTAGGGTAAAAAACAAAATTTTGGAAAAAATCGGAAAAATGGCAGCCCTGTTTATGAGTGAGGTTTTTCCTGCCGACTTTGTAGTTTTAACTTGAGAATGACTCATGTTGGTGGGGTCCAGAGGACCTCCCCGAAAAAAATGGAAATAAGAACTGAAATTGTGAGCTCTGAGGTGTGTTTTGTGGGGTTTGGGGCACTGAATACGATCTGTGTGAACCATTTAATATTTTTAAAAGTTCATTTATATAAGATCTATACATAATTGTTTTGCGACGAACCTTTGATTCTGCTAAAAGTATTCCGTTTTAACACGACCAAGAGGTAATGTAGCACTGTACGTTTTAGCTAGGCAGCCGACTTTGTTGTTACCAACTGAATATTGAACTTGACAAGTTGGCCTACTCAGGTGGGGGTGCAGGGGTCCTCCCCGGGAGATAAATGGAAATTAGAAATGAAATTGTGAGCTCTGAAATGTGATTGGAGATGATTCGACATTAATGTCTAGCCCCTATCCAATCCCCCAGCCTTCGATTATAATGCCATTATTTGGCCATGTTTGATTTTTCATTTTTCAAATTGGTGTTACGCACGTGCGTAAGTGCGAATCGCTAGCTACGCCCCTGATATATATCTAATATAGCTTCTGATATAGATCTACACGTTGTAAAAGATATACATATAGGATATTACATGAGTGTTCATATGTGAACTCGTCTTTTAGAAAACGATAAAAACAAGGCTCGTGGATGGACCGCTCAATTGAGTAAACATGCAAAAGGCAGTTCATAGGTAAATTCTTGAGTAGTCGGAAACGGGACGACTCAAAGTCACACCTGTATGACCACTGATAGTCATATTTCAGCATGACTTTTAAGGTAACCAACACATATTGCGTGTTTATATATATGTATATGTACACTGTTTTCAATAGTCATGCAGGTATGACTTTAAGTCGCCCCATTTCCGATTACATTATGAAAGAGCTCATTCCTGTGGCTTGTATATAGGTTTATATATTATATTCCAGACTGAAGTCACTTTCATGACTATAAGAGCAGCTGGAGCCTCTGCATTATTTTCACACAATGGAACACTGAATCCCATGCTTTCTGCATGAGTATCGCCTCGAGTCACAATTGACTATACACTTGCATCTTATTATTGCAAAAAGTTCTGCTGGAGCTGGTGGCATGTCTTTTTCAACAGCAACATATAGATCTAGTCCGTTGTGCAATTTCCGTCCCAAAAGTGTTGCGTCCATTTCGGCTGTTTCAGTACATTTTCGAGTCTAAAGATGAGACAGTGGTATCTAGCTGCATATATGACGTTGGTGGCAGTGAATGTATCTACACATTTTTCAAATTGTTGATAGTCTTCTCAGTGAAAAGGCGCAAGCATACTTGGTGTTCAAGTCGCTGAAGCTTGATCCGTTGTACAGTGCAACAAGAATTCTATCACACACATTGGTTACTTGTTCTTGTGATGTTCGTTCTTGAAAGTCTGCACATTCTGTCTGTAACAATTCACTAGACGATATGGGGGCCTAACTTTTTCAAAATGTTCCCTTTCCCAATCGCGAAAATGTGCAAGAATCTTCTTGGTTTTCTGAAATCTCCAAATTTTCAGCTTTTGGTTTGAACTAGGGTTTTGGTCTAATCGAAAGATAATTTCATTTGTCTGAAGATCGACATGGTAGCATAAGAGAACGAGCAAGTCGGTTTCTTCACCGATGAATGTTGTTGGTCGTCCATATAAAGATTCGACGACTGTTTTCACAATTGTCACATCAGAATCAGCCCTGGCATGTACCACTTCACACCCGATAGTTTGAAGTGTTTCAGCAAGAAAATTAATGAAAGCTTGCTTGTTTGCACTATTTGTCAAGAAATGATCCTTCTTTGAACGAAAAGTTGTTTTTTTTGTAAACAGAACATTCTTTCTCCATCAGTTGAAAATCGATTGACCAATAGGAATACCATTTAGTCTTCTTAACCCAAAGTACGGCCTATGAACACAGCTCATTTCTATACCCTGAAAAAAATATGGAAATGTAAATAGATCAGAGATAGCAAAATGCAGTACCCTTAAAATATATCATAATAAAAATATATTGTTTTTTCCGAAGATTTTTGGATGATAGCCTATTAAACAAGGTATTGGGAACACAAGTGTTACCTGCTTGAAAAATTAAGAGAGTATGGTGGACAGACACTCGGTCAGACAGATAGACAGACAAACAGACTGACAAGCAGTCAGAGTAGCGATTACTAAGTGTCAAGATTATACTTACAATCTAGATCTATCTCCTGTCTTCTTTAACCAAAGTAAGGCCAATGTGCACAGCTAATTTCGATACCCTGAAAATACAATCATACTTAAAACAGGTATATCCCATTACATTACCCTATATTAATATCATAATCAAAATAGCGGATATTGTTGTTGTTTCGAAGACCTTCGAAGGATAGCCTTTTAAACAAGGGATCCCGAGTTTTCTCTCATATCACTATAAATAAAGAGTGTGTGATGGACAGACATACCGAAAAACAGACATATGGACAGTCAGGTAGACACTGCCAGACAGAATAGTGATCTTGTGTACATTGAGTGACCAAAATACTTTTAAAAACACATTATTATCGCCAAAAAGTACTTCAGAACAAACAATAAATGTAGCCATCGTATGGCTAAAATGGGCTTCCGTAGATATTTTTTAAAAAACGTAGATCTACGTCAGTAATGAAATTCATTTTAATTCTTTTAGTTTTATCAACAACAAGCAAATACAGTAAAGGAAGATCATAATATATAATGCTATCAACATGTTTTGTATTCTAAACACATGCAAATAACAGAATCTTGATTTATAGACGGCGTATATGCAATACTATTATGACGTCATCAATAATAATATTATTATGGCGTCATCAATAGTTTGTAAACTTCACGCAATCAGGTGTTTATACCGCAGATGCTAATAATCAGGCTGTGCGCTTAGAATAAGGTGGAATTAAACATTGTCTGGTAAATTTCATTCTTTATTTGATGGTTTTACTTACGTTTTAATTAAACTGTGGAAATCACTGGAAAATGCCGAGTGTCTGCACCTTATCTGGCATCTTTAATGGGCATATATTTTCGCGAATATTTCGTAAACCGCACCGGATTTTTATGGCGATTTTTTACATAAGACTCATTTGTCTAATATCTACATAATGGAAATAGTTTTATTTCTTTTGCAATTTGTTTGAGGTAAAACCGTATCTGTCCTGGACTAAGTATACTAGATGTATACAAACAGTATACCTGTAAAGAGAACATTTGTCCTATGTAAACAGTGTAGCCCTCTGAACATGGTCTACACTGTTTGTAAATTTTGCAATTTATTCTAAGAACAACCTTAAATAGTTGAAAATGAACTAGAACTGGAATTTCCCATTAATTAACCCTTTGATCCCTAGTCCCGCATATAGGCGTCCTTTTCAAACAGTATACATGTTAAAAGTGCACTTGTCCTATGCAAACAGTGAAGCCCACTGTTTGTCAAAATGCAAAACATTGACAGAAACAACCCATAAAAGTCAGAAATGGACTAGACTAAAATGGAAACTGGGATTGTCCATTTGTAAGTTTCAGGGAGGAAAGAGTTAAAAGGTTCAGGGTTGAATGAGCTAAAATTGTTTTTTCTGCGCCTGGTTTGCATCGGCAAACAGGTTTGATCCAGATAAGATACCAGGTAACTCGGCTTTTGATTTAACCCTTTACCCAATAACCCGTTTATAACATTAAATACAAGTGCTTACTTAAAGCAGGTTGAAAGTAAAGCAGAATGTGTCTTAAGGCACATTCTGCTTTACTTTCAGCCTGCTTTGTACTACCATCTACTCGGCTATATATACATATCAGTTATGGTAATTGTTCATGATGGTATAAACTGGAACTATTTTCTTCAGCGGAGGAATAAATTAAAAATGCTAAAAGTTGCTTCTATGGGGGAAAGGGTTAAAGACTTTTCCTCAGTCCATTGAGGGACCACCAGCCCATTGTTCTGGAGGTGTCAATGTAACTGTCAAATCATGTGCAGCACAATCTTAGTTTACCTGGTGAGGTCCAGATTATACTCATCCTCTAGTGATTTTCAATGGTTATTTCTAACCAAACTATCAAATATAAAGGTGGAGTCTCACACGAGAAGCTTAAATGGTTCTTTGCTAGCGACATGTCCATAAGATCCACGATTATTGCAAGGAAATTGTCTGGCAAGGCGTTATGACCGAAAGGTCATCTAGGGATGTCTTTAAGTCCAATCTGTTTTACAGTTGCATTAAGGTTTTGAGTTTATTGCATTTAAATAGAATTAATGAACCATTTCAGATTGTGGGGCCTGATCTGAGATCAAAACTGTTTGCCTAGAGGTATACACCTAAAAATGTATCGCGCATAAAATGGGTTAAAGGATTAATGTTCCCTCTTCCGAGCTTTAGTAGATTTTAGCAGTGTCTGATAGAATATTGACTTAAAGACATCTCCTGGCGACCTTTCGGTCATAACACCTAACAAGCTATCAAATCATGCAGCCACGTGCAAGTTTTGTCCTTACTGCTATCTTGTCTAGGGATACACTCATCCAAGCGTTTCATGTGAAGCCCGTACCTTAAACTTGTTAGTTTGGTTAGTAAAACCAATTGAAAAAAACCTTTAGTTTGAGTATGTGAGGGCCTCTCTAGACAAGATTAGTTTAGTTACCTGGATTTTCACACCATCTGAGATTGGTGACACCTTGTGAATCATGCTTTTTCTCACCAATCGATGAATGGGCTGGTGGTCCCTAAATGGACTGAGGAAAAGTCTTTAAGCTGCAAACAGTTTTGATCTCAGATCAGGCCCCACAATGTGGGGCCTGATCTGAGATCAAAACTGTTTGCCTATAGGTATACACCTAAAAGTGTATCGCGCATAAAATGGGTTAACGGATTAATGCATTTGAACTTACATAGCATTAATTTGAATTAAAGAAATTTAAATTTGGAATGGTTTTATTTATGGGTACACACATGATTTATACAGTGAATCATCCAGTCTATCAGTAAGCATCCAAAATAATTGGCCACTGCAAAAAATGTCCTCTGCGATAATTTCTCAAAATAATATTTAGTTTTCATTGTGTTAGCATGAGTAAACTTAGCATTGTCAAACAGTTTAACCTATTATCCAATAGCCTGTTTCCAGTTTTGAAAACAGGTGAACATTTAAAGCAAGTTGAAAGTAAAGAAGAAATTAAATTATTATGCACCCTACTAGGCACATTCTGCTTTACTTTCAGCCAGTTTGAAGCTGTAACCATCTTCTAGGATGAAGCAAATATTTCATTAGGAACATGTTCATGATTGTTTAAATTTGAAACTATTTTCATCATTCGAGGAGTGAATACTATCTCTTCAATACTATTCTAATGAGTATAGTGACACCAATTTGGTGCGGGAATGAGTGAGAAATGTTGGATTTGTTTTAGTTTCCTCTGTCTTATCTGGAGCCCTTTTTGCAGAATTATCTGAATTGTTCAATCACAGAAAACCACAACCTCAAGGTCAAGGTCAATTGTTGACCTTGTTTTATGAATATGCTATATTTTATTTAGATTTGAACTTGTTACTCCATAAATATTAATTTTTATGCCTTTAATTTATTCCTCCACTGAAGAAAATAGTTTCACCATATTCAGTCATGAATATGTACTGTAAAAAATGTTTTCTATATCCTAGCAGGTGGTAGCTTAAAGCAGGCTGAAAGTAAAGAAGAATGTGCCTTGAGGCACATTCTGCTTTACTTTAAACCTGCGAATAAGTGGTCACCTGTCTTAAAAATAAGAAAGAGGCCATGGGATAAAGGGTGAATGCATTCATTTCTATTTGTGTTTGTTTTCAGCTCACCTGAGCTAGCTCATTCATTTCTATTTGTGTTTGTTTTCAGCTCACCTGAGCTAGCTCAGGGTGAGCTTTTGCAATCCTTTTAGTGTTTACACTCTAGAGGGCACAATTTTAATCCAATCTTTCTCAAACTTGCTCAGATTGTATATTACCATAAGAGTTCGGATGAGTTTGATTATGGTTGAAATCTTACCAATAGGTCAAGAGTTATCTACCTTTGAATTGCTGAAAATGCCATATTTAACAGTGTTTACACTCTAGAGGCCACAAATTTTATCCAATCTATTTCAAACTTGCTCAGATTGTATATGACTGAAAGAGTTTTGCTGAGTTTAATTGTGGTTGAAATCAGACTAATAGATAGAGAGTTATCTACCTTTGAATTGCTGAAAATGCCATATTTAAGGGTGTTTACACTCTAGAAGCCACAATTTTTATCCAATCTTTCTCAAACTTGCTCAGATTATATATGAATATAAGAGATCATATGAGTCCAATTATGGTTGAAATTGAATGAATAGGTCAAGAGTTATCTACCTTTGAATTGCTGAAAATGCCATATTTAATGTTGTTTACTATTTTATTGAGTCTTTTCCAAACTTGCTCAGATTGTATATTACCATAAGAGTTTGAATAAGTGTGATTATGGTTGAAATCGGACCAATAGGTCAAGTGTTATCTGCCCTTGAATTGCTGAAAATGTAATATCCAACAGCGTTTACACTCGTGCAACTACAGTTTTCAATTGATTTTGATTATACTTGCACACAAATTATATAACTATAAGTTCTCGAAGGAGTGCAATTATTGTTGAAATCTAATCATTGTGGCAATAGTTATCTGCCCTTGATATACTTTGAAATGCTAGAAAAGGCTTCATTTCAGTATTGTTTAGGCTCTAGTTACCTGCCCTTGAAGTATTTTACTATACTAGAATTCTGAGGTTTGTATTCCAAAATTGTTTACATGCTATACTACAAGTTTGAATGGATTTAGACTAAAACGTGAAACAGAAAGGTAAAGCTATTAGGCTTCAGTACAACAGGTGAGCGATATCAGGGCCTTCAGGCCCTCTTGTCTTGTCTTTGCTGCAATATTTCTAAACACAAACAATCTTTGGCATCCATGTCAAAGTTGTTTATGGCCTCATGATGCAATGACAAATTTGTTTGATGGAGTGATTTCTTGTTGATGTGCTAGTTGCAGGAAATACCTTACTAGATGGTTGTTTCGTTTTGTTCCCTTGACATTTTGAAAATCATAAATTGAATTTTTATTTGTACAAATTTTTAACTCGTAGTTAATGGTAAAACAAAACCCAAGGCAAATTGACTTTAACACTTTACTCAGCAATTTTACAAATTTTGTTAAAAGCTATTATTTTTTCATTTCATCAGTAAAACCTGTATCGTATTGAAAGACATAGAAAGTGAGTTGAGTAGATCTTAATGCAGGACAAAAGTAATGCAGGACAAAGTAATGCAGAAAGCTCCTATAGGAGCTTTCTACATTACTTTATCTTGCATTAAGCTGACATTTATCCTAAGGTCTACCAGTATACCTTCTTTTCAATGGTCACTTTATACAAGTTTTACTGTGTGCAAGCTTTCATTGCACATTTTCACAATTCCCATGGATCAAAAAGGTTCAGAATTGTGCGGAATAAAACAGGTAAATTATATAATTCACTGTTAAATTAATTGCACAAGAATCATTTACGCTTGTCTCAATGAAAAAACCTTACCCTTTCTTGGATGTGTTCTGCTTTAAATGGCTGCCTGCAAAAATTGTATAATTTTATGCTTGTTTTAATTAATTAATGAGACACCAAAGAGTGTCGAAGATAGATTTGATCCAGATGAGATACACGATAACTCGGTATCTGATCTAGATTTGCAAATGCTATTTCTGTTGCCATTGGCAATCTGAATTTTCAGAATATTAAATCATAATACTACTTTTGTGTTTTTACTGTAATTCCTATTCATTGAAATTTCTTCCTCTTATTTTAGGACTTTTAAATCAGAAGTAGGTTAATTTCTTGTTCCAATAGCAAAAACTTTTAAACTTAATCTTCCTCCTGCTATTGTTGCCTTTTACAAAATTGTCGACATTAAAGCAGGTTAAGAGTAAAGCTGAATTGCACCTTAAGGCACATTTAACTTTACTTTCAGCCTGCATTAAGCTACAATCTGATATGATATTGAAACTATTTCTTATGGTGTATATTTATGACTTTATAAAGTGGAACTATTTTCTTCAGTGGAGAAATAAATTTAAGGTGTGAAAAGGCATAATTGTGGGATAATGGGTAAAATCTATTTTGGCATTGAAGAACATAAATTTGAGTGTCAGACAGTTTGGACCCTGAGCAAAATTAATGCTGAGTCACTGACAGCATCTGGTCCAGATTCCAGGGCCCCTTTTCATAGCACTTTGTACGACAAGTCATTAGTCAAAAAATTTGTAAAACATTTAATCTTGTATTTCTTCATCTAATCCTGTCTTGTGACATCTCTTTGGAATCTTCTTTTCAAGACAATTTAAAAGAGATGTCACAAGACAAGATTAGATGGAAAAATAAATAATAATTGAGACTTTTATTATCTGGCTTACGAAATCATTTGTCGTACGAAGTTTTATGGAACGGGCCCCAGCTGCTTTCAAATGAAGTCAAGGGAATGGTTATTATTTACTACGGTCTTACGATTCTCTTGTCAAAATAAACAATTTTTTCATTCCATAACAATATGAATTTTATTATTTTAGCAAAAACATTGAAAACAGTTTTTCACATGGCCTCATCTGCTATAATGTTGTCTTTTAACTCTTAGCATGCTAGCTAACGCGGCATCTCATCAGGATAAAAACTGTTTGATACTCTAACCCTGTTTTGGAAAGAAATTTGGAAAAATCCATTTTTAGAACAGTAGCAGACGACAATTGTTGCAGACGAAATAAAATACCCAGCATGCAAAGAAATAAATGACATTGGTCCTCTGGCTGCCAAGGTTTCTACAGTGGGGAAGACATTATTATTTCCAATTTAACCCATTGTATGCTGGGTAATATTTGACGGCCATTTTAAAATGTCGTCTGCAGCGGGTATAACTCAAATATTTGCAAAAGATTTTAGCAGTGTCTGATAGAATACTGAACTAGCTGCAAACAGTTTTATTCTCAGATCAGGCCCCACAATGTGGGGCCTGATCTGAGATCAAAACTGTTTGCCTAGAGGTACACCTAAAAGTGTATCACGCATACAATGGGTTAAACAAAACAAAATAAATGCAATGCAAAAAATACACAGAGTGCCAGCTTCTTGAAACAATTGAAGACTTATATTCTGAGTAAAAAAACATTGAAGACTTGTATTCTGAGTAAAAAAAACAGTGTTTAGATACTAGGAATCAGGTTAGGCAAACTGTCTACAATTAACATTATTGTCTTACCACAAATACATTTCTTTGAAAAGAATAACATTTTCTCTACTGTATATATTGCTTGAGGGAATAAAATCAGGTGATACTATAGTCCATATAAAACCTAGTCAAATGAATGACCTTGAAAATAAAAATCCAATAGAACAAGATTCCCTTAAAACATTGACCCTAATAAGGCACACAACTAAAAGTCATTGCAATACTTTGATTAGCCAAGATCAACAAATTACTTGGTCCTTCCTTTTATAAGTGATTGAAAAAGTTACTTTTCTGCATTATTTGAACTTGTAGCATCTCTGGTCCCCCCCCCCCCCCCCCAAAAAAAATGTATACATTTGTGCACCCCAGGTCCAAATAAATGCATTTGTGTATTTCATGGCACCATAATTGCATTTGTGCATCTCTATCTCAATTTATGCATTTATGCATCTCAGGTCTCAATAAATGCATTTGTGTATCCAAGGTCCCAGTAAATGCATTTGTTTATTCCATGTTTCAATAAATGCATTTGTGCATCCCAGATCTTAGTAAATGCATTTGTGCGTCCCAGGTCCCAATAAATGCATTTGTGCATTCAAGGTCCCAATAAATGCAGTTGTGTATCTGAGGTCCTAATAAATGCATTTGTGCATCCCAGGACTCATTAACTGCATTTGTGCATCCCAGGTCTCAATCAGTGCATCTCAGGTCTTAATCAATGCATTTGTGCATCTTAGGTCTTAATCGATGCATTTGTGCATATCAGGTTTCAATAAATGCATTTGTGCATCTTAGGTTCCAATAAATGCATTTGTGCATCCCAGGTACCAATAAATGCGCTAGTATATCCAATGTCCCAATAAATGCATTTGTGCATCCCAGGTCCCAATAAATTAATTTGATCATCCGAGGTCTCAATTAATGCATTTGTGCATCCCATGACTCAATCAATGCATTTGTGCGTCCCCGGTCCCAATACATGCATTTGTGCATCCCAGGTACCAATAAATGCATTAGTATATCCAATGTCCCAATAAATGTATTAGTGCATCCCAGGTCCCAATAAATTCATTTGTGCATCCCAGGTCCATATAAATTCATTTGTGCATCCCATGTCTCAATCAATTCATTTGTGCGTCCCAGGTCCCAATAAATGCATTTGTTACATCTTCTAAACACTTAGATCTTTTCAAGCAGAATTAAAACTCTTATCCTACAAGGATAGAACATTTACAGACAATTTGGAATCTGATTTGTCAAGTAACTTAGCAATACAAATCAGAGTACGATCCAGACTGTTTGAGTTTTATATGAGGTTCTCAGTTAAAAAATTAATCAAATTTTGAGTTTTGGTATTCTTTCTGAAGTTGAAGCTGTTTCTGACTGGGTAAGGGTTAAAATCTTTGCATGCTGTTTTTTGCTCACTCCGTCTTCGTTAACAATTGCTTCAAATGACATCTCCGCCTATACCGCTGAACAGATTTCAACCAAACTTTACAGGAATGTTCCTTGGGTCAAGCTCTTTCAGATTTGTTCAAAGAATTAAAAACAATGCAGAACTCTGGTTGCCATGGCAACCAAAGTGAAAACATAAGGAAATCTTAAAAAATCTTCTTGTCAAAAACTACAAGGGCCAGAGCTTAGATGTTTGGCACATAGCATCACCTACAGGTCCTCTATCAACTTTGTTCAAATTATGCCCCTGGGGTCAAAATCCCCCCCCCCCCCCCCGGGTCACAGTTTTACATAGAGTTATATAGTGAAATTTTCAAACGTCTTCTTCTCTGAAACTAATATGGCCAGAGCTTTGATATTTGGCATGGTGACACTTCTAGATGTCCTATACCAATGTTGTTCAAATGGTTCTGGTCGGTTGCATATCTAGGTCACAGGAGCTAAAAATAGATTTTTTTCAATGAAAACTTAAAAAATCTTCTGGTCTGAAACTACAAGGGCCAGAGCTTAAATATTTTGCACATAGCATCGCCTACAGGTCCTCTATCAAGTTTGTTCAAATTATGCCTCTGGGGTCAAAATTTGCCCCGCCCCGGGGGTCACAGTTTTACATAGAGTTATATAGTGAACATTTCAAACGTCTTCTACTCTGACACTAATATGACCAGAGCTTTGATATTTGGCATGGTGACACTTCTAAATATCCTTTAGGTATTTTGATCAAATTGTTCGGGTCGGTTACATTATCTAGGTCACCTAAGCTAAAAATAGATTTATTCTATTTAAACTTAAAAAATCTTCTCATCAAAAACTACAAGGGCCAGAGCCTAGATATTTGGCACATAACATCATCTACAGCTAGGTCCTCTATGAAGATTGTTCAAAGTATGCCCCTCGTGTAAATAATGACCCCGTCCTGGACATAAATCATTATCTCCATTTTGTAAGCCATTCTCAGGTGAGCGAAAATGCCCCATGGTGCTCTTGTTGTTTTTCGGCGGAGCTGTCTGTTATCTATTTAGTCACACATTTCTATTTAAACAAACATTTGAACCAATCATATTTGATCAGAAATTTAGAATTAAGAGCACCTGTTGAAACTGAATTGTCTGATTGGATAGTAGCCAGGGCTCCAGATAAGAGAATTATTTCAAAACTTAAAAACTTTATTTGTGCATTAAACCCTATGGTGTCCAACTCATATGAATTGTCTCTTGGAGACGATAAAAATGAGTGGTAACACCATAGGGTTTGGTGCTGAAATGAGTGAGAAAATGTTAGATTTGTTCAATTTACTCCCCTCTTATCTGGAGCCCTGAAACAGTAGCCTAGCTGTTTATGCAATGATGTGAGTGTAAAATTAGACACAGCCAGTGTGTAATACTGAGCTTCTATTTTAAGATATGCTAGCAGAATCTGATGTGTATAGACAGTGGTAGCTAGGTATTTTGTTTAATAATGGTTTACTTCCAATTTATTTTAATTGTTGGCCTCAAGTGAGTTAAACACAATTGTGTTGTTTCATCATTTATTTACAAGAGTGAGGTGTTATAGACCTTGTAAAGCAGGGCAGACTGTTCTGTATGGGCCTGCACAGTTTATCTAGTTATAGTTTGTTTCAAGAAACTCCCCATGAATGAAGTTTGATATACAGAACAATATAATTTAATCTGAGGATCTCCTACCAGTAGCTAGGATATGTTTTGCATTTCTGTACATTTATAGTTTTTTAGTCAGAGTTCTGCTATATCGTTGAATGTGTATTTTTTGCTTTTCAATCCAAGATATTACAATTCTTTGAAAACCTCCAATTTCGTACAATTTTGCACACCCATTAACAGCATGAATTCCACCAACCATTCCGCCGAATATCTTTTTTAAAGATATTTCTTGTTTCATCTACAAAGATCTTCAGCTGCTATTGTTCTAGAAATAGAATTTATAAAATTTCTTTTCAAAACAGGGTCAGAGTGTCAAACAAATTGAATCTTGATGAGATGCCAGATGGCGTCTCATCTAGATCCAAATTGTTTTGTTTAGGTAGTCACGGTTTAGCTGCTAGCATGCTTTAATTTAAACTCTTACCATGCTAGTGTCTGATATGTGCCAGTGATTATACCTTTTCAAACAGTTTGAATCCAGACGAGAGGCTGTGTAACACAGCCTCTCATCAGGATCCAAACTGTTTGACACTCTGATCCTGTTTTGAATTCTTTTTAGAAAATTCAATTTTTTAAAAACAGTTGTAGATGACAATTTTTACAGACTAAAAATTCTGCTGCATGCAAAGAGTTAGATTTGAACATTCAACCACAAGCAGGCTTTTAGCAGATATAAATGTCAGAGAAACAAAGGATTAATTCTGTTTCTAATTACTTATCCTGCAGACATGTCATCTGCTTAGAAATTGTTGTTTTCAAGAATTCAAAAAATATTCACTTGTAAACAAACAAGTATTAATGGCAACTCATATAAATAGTTTGGATCCTGATCCAACATCGAGTAAACCAAGGTCTGATCTGGATCAAAACGGTTTACTGATCCTAGTTTAATGGTACTTTAAAATGGCAGGAAAATGGTTTGTTTTCTAGGTTCTTATAGTAAAACTGCCACACAATTTGCATTTTCCTATGTTTGCAGCTTATAAATGGAAACTTAATTAAGAACAGCGATAAAAAAAGCTTTTTAAATGAAGTTTCATCTCAATAGACTGAAAAGTCGGTTACATTTTTCTAACTCCAAGATCTACTAAAAGACACCTGCTGAAATTCTGTTGTTTTCATTCTTGGTCTTCTTTTTATTGAAAGAAACTCGATGTGTTATAATGTGACAAGATCAGTGTGTGACAAACAGTTTGGAGCTAGGATGGATGAAGGATGAGTTGGGTTTTACGGCCCTGCGACACAAAATAGGTCATAATCACAGGGTTCTAGATAAGGGGAGTATTTCAAAAATTAAAATCTTTATTTCTGCTTTAAACCCTATGGTGTCACTACTCATTAGAATCGTCTCGAAGAGACGATTCTAATGAGTAGTAACACCATAGGATTTGGTGCTGAAATAAGTGAGAAAATGCTGGATTTGTTTAGTTTACTCTCCCTTATCTGGAACCCTGTAAAATCATACCGCCGAGGAATGATGAGGGATGATGAGATGAGATGGTGATGATTTCAGGAAGATAATTTTGGCTCATCTCATTTATTTATAATCAGGGAATGGGATCAAAAAGACCTTTTAGTTCTTGGCAGGGGGTATAATCTCGGTCTCATTAACAGAAAAGATTCCCTATGACAATTAGACCCCAGAACTGCGGCAAAGTAGCAAGGTCTCTGGGATTTATTTATTTATTTATTAACATTTATTTGGACTGATCTTGATCCAAACAGTTTGCAAAGGTCTTCAATACTGGTTGTCAGTGTTATAATGGTAAACTGGCATTAATTTAACCCATTACCTCATAAATACGCCTTTTTACGCCTCTTATTTATTCATCCACTTAGGGAAATAGTTCCTCTTCATGAAGTTATGAGTATGTACCGTAAGAAGTATTTTCTATATTCTAGCAGATTTTGCTTAAAGCAGGTTGAAAGTAAAGCAGAATGTGCCTTAAAGCACATTCTGCTTTACTTTCAACCTGCTTTAAGTAGAAACATGTTTCAAAACTAGAAACAGGCTATGGGGTAATAACTAAAGTAACTCTATGGATGCTACTATTGTTATCTGCTACTGTTATTGAATCAAAATTTACAGAAAATAATTTTCAAAAGAGAGTCATCCCCAGTGGGCAAACATTAACTCTTTGAACCCTAGTCACGCATATATGCGTCATTTGCAAACAGCATACATGTGAGGAGTATACTTGTCCTATGCAAACAGTGTAGACACTGATCAGAGGGCTCCTTATGGAGCCCTCTGATCATGGTCTGCACTGTTTGTCATTTTGACATATATTGTAAAAATCAACCATAAGATGTCAAAATTGGACTGAACTAAATTGAAATTTAGAATTGTCCATTTGAGGTTTCAGGGAGGAAAGGGTTAAAAGGGGAGTCACTGCACCCTGTACAAAGTGTTAATACTCCACCAAACTGCATCACTGTCACACTTATACATTCACGACAAACATTTTCTTACACTGACATCAATAAATTCAAAGAAAGTTATCTTCGATAAATATATGTATATCGATGTGAGGACACAATTTTTCTTTATACCTACTTGGTACCAGATATAAAGAACAATTGATTCAGCCATGGTATACATGACAATGATATAATTATTTATCACATAAAACCGACTCTGGGAGTGCATGCTATAAAGCCATTCAATAAACTATAGTGAAATATCAATATTTGGGCTCCGGCCCTACCTGTTCATCCACGAGCGCTGCATGGCGCTGGGCGCCAAATGACGTCATTTGCCATGGCGTTACTGTAAACAACGTCAAGTTTTGGCGGAAAATACATATGGCGGAGAGACAAAAAACTACGGATTCAGTTCACTTAAAAGGGTTTTAAAATGTTTATGTGATAAATAGGATCTAACATTCGTGCTCATTATTTATCATTCTTAATAAACTCGTTGACTAAAACAAATATAACGCTCGCCAAGGCTCGCGTCATATTGTTTTAGTCAACTCGTTTATTAAAAATGATAATTAATGAGCACTCATGTTAGATCCTCTATGTATTATGTTGTTTGTGAGAATTAATTGACAACATACTGCATGTATAAGTCAAAATAAAATCTGTTCTGTTTTGTTCATATACATTGGTGCTATATTAGACCAGTATTGTGTTGCAGTGCTGTAAAGCAAATTAGTCAAGTAATCATTCAAAAAAGTGTCAAACCGAGTGTCAAACAGTTTGGATACAGAATGCGGTGTCTCATGTGGATTCCAAAATGTTTGCAATGGTAATAAAATCATGGTTCTCATGACTGCTAGAGTATGAAGTGTTAACCCATTACCCCTTAAAAATGCATTTTTACACCTCTCATTTATTCCTCCACTGAAGAAAAAAGTTCCAGTTTATACAGCCAAGAATATGTACCGGAAGAAATATTTTCTGTATCCTAGAAGATGGTAGCTTAAAGCAGGCTGAAAGTAAAGCAGAATGTGCCTTAAGGCACATTCTGCTTTACTATCAACCTGCTTTAAGTGGTCACCTGTTTTTAAAGCTAGAAATAGGTTAAGAGGTAATGGGTTAAATAAATTCTTCATTTCATTATAAGTTGACATAGAACAAACTGCCATCTGTTTTAACCAGATTTGAACACTTCACCTCAAGAGGGTCAGAGTGTCAAACAGTTGGGTGGGGTCTCATCAGGATCCAAACTGTTTGCAAAGATTATCATGTGTTTGCAGCAAGCATGCTAAGAGTTAATTCTGCATAGATATGTCTTTATTATTGAAGTATGTGCAAAAGTGAAGATTCACACAAGTCCCAAGGGCTCAGTAAATGTCTGGTATCTGAAATTGCATAGAAATTAATGTTGAAAATGTAAAGCAGAATTATATAGTCTGCACACAGTGATGTAAACCTATACTTGAATATACAATAAAACCACCTCTATTACAAACACTAATTTGTGATATGTAATATGGCTGCTTAAAGTCAGATGACAGCTTAAAGCAAGGAGACAGTTAAACAGAAAGCTCCTTTTGGAGCTTTCCGTTTTACTGTCACCTTGCTTTAAGTTGTCACCTGTCTATGACACCATCAATTAGCCTTCTTTTTAGTGATAATAGAGAGGTTTTACTGTACTGGTGAAAGTGAGAAATGAGAATTGATGTTTTCAATAGAAAACATAGAACAAATGGCCGGAATCGGCAGATTTATTCAACTATAGACAGAGTTGTTTGGATGAACAGAGCTTGAATGACCAAGGTTTTACCACATTTAGTATCCTTTGTTTTGAGTCTTTAAAATATTGATCATATGATGTGATCAATCTCTAGATTGAAAATAAATATGAACAATGGTAGACCAAATTGATTAATTTGGCATTATTACTGTATTTATTTCTTAAATTTAAATTTTAGATAGATTGACAAAAGTAATATTGTATGATGACCATCAGTCAGTTTAGGTCTTGATCAGATATGGTGTTATGCATTTTCTGATAGGGATTAAAATTGTTTCCAAATAAATACTCAATAAATGCACCATTTTACGCTTTAATTTATTTCTCCACTGAAGAAAATAGTTCCACTTATACAGTCCTGAATTTTCACCTTAAGAAATATTTTTTCTGTATCCTAGCAAATGGTAGCTAAACTTCCATCCCCATACCCCATAAAAATGTATTATAAGAATTTTTTTCTAAATCCTAGCAGATGGTTGCTTAAAGCAGGCTGAAAGTAAAGCAGAATGTGCCTTAAGGCACATTCTGCTTTGCTTTCAACCTGCTTTAAGTAGTACCTTGTTTTCAAAACTAGAAATAGGCTATGGGATAATGGGTTGAGTGGTCACCAGTATTTGAAACTAGAAACAGGCTATGGGGAAATGGGTTAATCTGGAAAGCTAGGGACTAGATTCACGAAAGGACAGTTCTGTATGAATAGATAAAGGTGTTAGATGACATACATTAGAAACAAGCTGGTTTGAGGTAAAGAATAAGGGTTAAGAATTACACAAATAGAAACTGATTGGCCCTCATCTACAGAAGCAATAGCATCTTTCAGGGCTCCAGATAAGAGTGAGCAAAACTGAACGAATCCAACATTTTCTCACTTATTTCAGCACAAAATCCTATGGTGTTACTTCTCATTAGAATCGTCTCGAAGAGACGATTCCAATGAGTAGTGACACCATAGGGTTGAATGCAGAAATAAAGATTTTAGTTTTTGAAATACTCCCCTTATCTGGAGCCCTGATATTTTACTCCTTAATTAAATGCTAGTGGCAAAACTACTATGATTACCTTTCTAAACAGTTTGGATCAAGATGAGAAGCGGAATAACTCGGCTTCTCATCAGGATTCAACCTGGTTATCACTCTAACCCTGTTTTGAAAAGAAATATGAGCAAATTCTAGTTTTAGAACAGTAGAAGACAATTAACCCTTAGCCCGCCAAATAAATTGTCGTCTGCTATATTTCTCGTCTGCTTCAAGTTTCAAAGTGCTTCAAAGTTGCTCAAAATTGCTGGAAATGTTGTCCGAGTGTCAAACAGCTTGGATCCGGATGAGACGCCGAGTTACTCGGCGTCTCATCCGGATCCAAGCTGTTTGCATATGGAGCTATAGTCGTGAGTGGCAGGCTAAGGGTTAACAATTGCTGCAGATGTAAAATTTACTAAGCACTCAAAGAGTTTAGAAATTCAAAAGCAGTCAGTTTTAAATAATTTAAATTGTATGCTTAAATTTAACTGAACTATATTCTTATGCCAAAGCGTCTTTTAGTGCTTTCCCAGCCATGATATATTCATCTCCAAAAATTGTAGTCTACCTCTCAATAGTTGTCTGTGATTGATTTTAAAAATTTGATTATACTTTTTTTCACTGAAGAAACCTCAAAACCAGTCTCAAACAGTTTGGATTCTGATCAGATGCCGAGTTACTCGGCATCTGATCTAGATCCAAACTGTTTGAAAATTTTAGTGAAAATTGTCAGTGACAGGATTGAGGTTATAAATTTGATGAATGTCTTTGATACAGGTGATTAATTCAATTATAGATTTGAGGATTTTCAAGATGGTGATGAACGAGGGTATGCCATGAAAGCCAAAAATGAATTCAATGAAGAATACTGTTTAGACATTAAAGATGTATGCATAAAGGTGATTATGAAGATGATACATATACAAGACAGGAAGAATTATGTCTTGGAAAGCTGCAGAATATTGCGCAGTAAATATAGCTGATGTTTGATAGGTGGGGGAAATTATAGAAGAATTAATGAACATTTGTAAAGTTTATTGACCCCCTTGCACATTATAAGTCTTACCATGCTAGTTGAAAATATAGTAACCTTTGCAAACAGTTTGGATCCTGATGAGATGCTGCATTAAGCTGCATCTCATCAGGATCCAAGCTATCTGGTATTATGATCCTGTTTTGAAAAGAAATTTTAAAATTCTATTTTTCGAATAGTAGCAGATGACAGACAATTATTGTTGCAGATGAAACAATTACTAATTTCCCCAGAATGCAAAGCATTAAAGATGTATGAACCAAAGTGATTATATAAGATGAAACATATACAAGACAGACGGAATAATCTATTTGAAAGGTCCAGCATTTTAATTTGCAGTAAATAAAATAGATCTTTGATAAGTTGGGGAAATTGTAGAAGAATAAATGAACATTGGTGAAGTTTATTGAACACCTTGCACATAATGACTCTTTGCATGCTAGTGGTGAAATCATGATAACCTTTGCAAACAGTTTGGATCCTGATGGGACGCGGCGTCTCATCAGGATCCAAACTGTTTGACACTATGCTGTGTCTCTTCAGAATCCAAACTGTTTGACACTCTGACCTTGTTTTGAAAATAGATTTTGAAATTTTATTTTTCGAACAGTAGCAGATGACGGACAATTGTTGCAAGCAAATAAATTACCCAGAATGCAAAGCGTTAAAGATGTATGAATCAAAGTGATTATGAAGATGAAACATATATTGAAGACAGGTTGAATAATGTATTGGAAAGGTCCAGAATTATAATGTGCAGTAAATAAACAGATCTTTGATAAGTGAGGGGAAATTATTGAAGAATTAATGAACATTCGTGAAATTTATTGAACTGAACTCCTTGCACGTTAATTGTGACTCCTTGATAACCTTTGCCTACTCTTTAAATCCAGATAAGACTAGATTTGGATATCTCATCTGGATTTGAACTGTTTGACACTCATCCAAGTTAAGTTTGATGAAAATATTAAAATACAGTAAAATCTCTCTATTACGACCACGGAAACGAAGGCTTATTGATTGTATAAAAGGCAGGTGAATGCTTAAAGCATTTAAAGGTGACAGTAAAACAGAAAGCTCCTACAGGAGCTTTCTGTTTAACTGTCGTCTTGCTTTAAGCATTCATCTGTCTTAACCCATTAACTCATAAGCGATAAACAATTATCAATGCTTATCTCAATACAGTAAAACTCGGTTATAACGAATTCCAAGGGACTTGAGAATTTACTTCGCTCTAAACATTATTCGCTATATTGATAGTACGAAATTCGTTATAAGTTATCATGCTGGTTTGCGACTGAACTTTATATTCAGTGCCATATTGAAATACGTCGCCATAATACATGTACGCGGTCACATTATATATTCATACACTGGTTATTATTTACCTTGACTACCATTTAATCTTGGAATGCAATTCACGATCTATGTCATATCTTCAAGCGAAAAAATGGAAAAGAAAAATATGCAGCGATAACGCTATTTGTTAGCCCATATGCCGTGTATTCTCTTAAACTTCCATGATACCAAACACGTAAATACACTAGTGTGTACAGTTTGATTAACACGCGAGCCGTCATATGCTCATTTTACTTGAGTTGTTATAAATATCAAGAATTTAATATTCCGTGTTAATATTACCGACCTCTAATTTTTAAATCATTGAGATTCCGTTTAGTTAAATCTTCTGCTTCACCGGCTGAGAGTTATCATGTTTTTATTTATTCTTTTAAACATCCAATCAAACAAGTCGAAATAATCAGACCCGGTTATGTAAATGACACGACAATAGGATTACTTCATCGTTTTCGTCTACACGTAGGAAATGGACAAGATATGGGGCCAGTTACTTACGCATATCTATAATTCGACACGGACAAAAATAAACGTTTACACGAGAACTGCATAGTGACAACACGTACAGTGAAGCGCACATTATGCTTCCAGGACTAATGGAGTTAACAAAGCATTTAGATTATACAGTAATTATACCGTATCGTAATTACGGATCAATTCACAAGTCATCCAGATCTTATTGTGTGTTTTAACACCTATGCATCACGGTGTTTATCGCGAAAATTACATAGGTGACTGAAGACTGAAGCAAGATGAGACTTCGCTTTAACGAAGATATTTTACACTGTTTTGTGAATAAAGGTACTTGAAAATCAGTTTGCCATAAACGAGAATTCGCTATAACCGAATTCGTACTAAACATGTTAGTCAACATAGAATTAATGCAGAGCTCGGCCGGGGAACGAAAATAAATTCGCTATAAGCCGAAATTCGCTGTATCAGAGTTCGTTATAAAAAAGTTTTACTGTACAAGCTAGTGGATTAAAGTGTGTCAAAATGAGTCAGTATGAGGCTATTGCACAATGAGTCAATATGAGTCAGTATGGCTTAATGGGATAAAACACCTAATAATTAATACAATTTAGTGGTCGTAATAGAGAGGTTTTTCTGTATGTAAAACAGAGAAAAACTCCAAAGATTGAACACTGTAGTGTATTATGTTCCTGACATGTTTCGGCCTGTGGCTTTCTTCAGAGAAAGAAAATAAACCAAATACGGTATGCTGGATTATACTTTACAAGACACTTAGAACTGTCCCATTTGCTTATTTTAAATTATTTTAAGAAATTTTAAAACAACTTTGGCTGTAGATCAGTATAGCAGACAACAATTATTGCAGACAGAAAAATTACTTATCTTTGAGAGTTATGTAACTGTTAGAGAGCTTAGTAGTAAATTACTGCAAATATGCTGGATTATACTTGATTAGACACTTAATAACTGTCCCATTTGCTTATCAATGACATATGAATTAACCATTTCCTCCCTGAAACCTCAATTGAACAATTTGAATTTTCAATTAAGTCTAGTCCATTGTTGACTTTTTAGGGTTGATTTTTACAATATATGAATGTCAAAAGGACAAACAGTGTAGACCCTGATCAGAGGGCTCCTTAAGGAGCCCTGTGATCAGGGTCTACACTGTTTGCATACTCCACATGCGCTTTTTTGCAAATGACCAATATATGCGTGACAAGGGTTCAAAGAGTTAACTCATTCGCCCCTAAAACTTCAAAGGAAAATTAAAAGGGGTCCATATGTTTTACTATCTATAGGTGTTTATTACAATATATTGCAAATCAGAAAACAGTTTAGACTCTGATAAAAGGGGTCCTGAAGGAAGGAGCCCTAAGACTGATCAGGGTCTACACTGTTTGCATAAAACAAGACTTAGTGTTACACATCAAGGATATATACTCTTTGTAAATGACTCTTCGCTATATAGGATTGAATTTGTTAAGTGGGCATGCATATGTCAGTCATCTGAAGAATAAAGACAAACTGAAACAGAATTGTGTCAAATATTGCCAGTTCATCTTTGGTACTGTAGTAACTCAATGCAGACATGGTTGTGCATTTGATAAGCCTGCATGTGCATGCATGTGTGCTGTTTTAGACAGTGATTGATTGGATGAGTTGAATGGCTTGTAGAACACTCAATCTTATGTAATCTGCACTGGTTAAATCTCTCAAGTTTTTCTCAGATACCAGACTTGAGTCTTTCAAACAAATTTATTGTACAGAGCTTCTTAACTTCATAAATAGGCCTTTTAACCCATTATCCCATAGCCTGTTTCTTGTTTTGAAGACATTTGACCACTTAAAGCAGGTTGAAAGTAAAGCAGAATGTGCCTTAAGGCACATTCTGCTTTACTTTCAGCCTGCTGTAAGCTTTGACACATTTTTTATAAGTTCAGGAATAAATTAATGGCCTAAAAATAAGTATTTATGGGGTGATGGGTTAAGCCCCTTTAATTTTATTACCTTCATTCCCCGCTCGGAGCCCCACAGAGGTAAACATGGCTTATCACCTGTTTGGTCTGCCTGGTTTTAAATAAGGTAATTGCCCATTATTCCCCTACTGAAGAAAAAAGTTCAACTTTATACAGTCATAAATATGCACCATAAGAAATATGTTCTATATTCTAGCAAATAGTAGCTGAGTACAGGCTGCTTTAACCCATTAACTCATAAGCGATTAACAATTATCAATGCTTATCTCAATAGAAGCTAGTAGATTAAAGTGAGTCAAAATGAGTCAGTATGGGGCTTTTGCGCAATGAGTCAAAACAAGTCAGTATGGCTTAATGGGTTAAGTTGTCAACTGTATTCAAAACTAGACACAGGCAATGGGGTAAAAGGTTAAATCTGGCCGTCTTGAGATAACTTTGAAGTTTGAATGACAATGGCTGATACATCACCATCTATAGATGCAAACCTTTTTCATCTGAAAAAACATGTTGTCTGCTAATGAGCTAATTTAATTAGCTCATCTGTTTCTAAGAAAAAGCTCTTGTCATCTGAAATTTCTTTTCAATATCTGATCAGAGTGTCAAACAATTAGTAACCTAATCTTTCTACAGCATAATATTATAGGGTATTGATAATATGCAGGGCTCCAGATAAGAGGGACTAAACTGAACAAACCCAACATTTTCTCACTCATTTAAGCCTATGGTGTTACTACTTATTAGAATCGTCTTGAAGAGACCATTCTAATGAGTAGTGACACCATAGGGTAACGCATGCAGAAAAAAAGATTCTAGTTTTTTAAATACTCCCCTTATCTGGAGCCCTGTGATATACTGCATCAGTGTGAAGTTAAATTTAACTCTTTGCATGCTGGGTAACTTTTGTCTGCAGCAATTGTCGTTTGCTGCTGTTCTAAGAATTTTTTTATTTTTTTTTAAAAATTCAAAACAGGGTCAGAGTGTCAAAAAATTTAATTTTTATGAGATGCCGCATAATTTGGCGTCTCATCAGGATTCAAACAGTTTGCAAAGGTTATCACAGTCTTTAGCTGCTAGAATGTGCTAGTCTAAGAGTTAAGTGAAATTAAGATTGATTGCTTGAAATCAGGCAATGAAGATACAGGAGTTCAACTACCTATGTAATCTTTACACTTGACAATACAATAAACCCCTCTCCTGCTAGATCTACAAGGGTATATTAAAGCTTTTTGAAAACATTGTAGACCCAGATAAGACACTTTACTGATTTTATGCCTAGACATTTGTACAGTTAAAAGCATGCTGCATACTTCAAACTTTTTAAGGGACTAGGTGTAACTTCCCAAGCTAGGTAAAGTTATATATTACTCTTTAACCCTTTCCCACATGGAAGCGCTTTTTAGCGCATTTGATTTATTCCTCCGCTGGTGAAAATAGTTCCAATTTATACAGTCATAAATATGTATCATAAGAAATGTTTTCTGTATTCTAGAAGATTATAGCTTAAAGCAGGCTGGAAGAAAAGCAGAATGTGCCTAGGCACATTCTGCTTTACTTTCAACCTGCTTTAAGTCGACACCTATATTCAATACGAGAAACAGGCTATGGGGTAATGGGTTAAGCATTTCTTTATTGTCTTACTTATAGATATAAAACATTCTCATGCTAAAGAAGATGTCTGTTTGAACAAAAAGACACCCCATTAGCTTTTTGCATGTTAAAGGCAAAACAGTATAATACCTTTGCAAACAGTTTGGATCCAGATGAGACACCACATGACATGGCGTTTCACTTGCATCTTAACTGTATGACACTGATCAGATTTTGAAAAGAAATTTAGAAAATTCTATTTATAGAACAGTAGCAGACGACAATTGTTGCAGACTGCAATTTTATTTGGTATTCAAATAGTGAAACAGTACAGCACGTAAAGCCTCTTTTTTATGACCACTTAATCAAAGGCTAATTGATTGTATACTATATTAAAAGACTTGTGACAGCTTTAACAGACTGGCAACCAAATTTAGCATAAAAATAATAATTTGTAAATGTATGTCAAACGCTTATATTAGACAAATAGATATTAGTTTAGGATAAGATATTCTGTTAAAAAACAACATTTCAATGAAACAAAACTTTTAGCTCTGGTGGGATTTGAACCCAGGATCCAGCATGCGGGGACAGAAAATGAAAATTAAGATAAACCTGTTACCTATTAAGCTAAGCGGCCTATTTAATTAACGGCTATCGATTTAATCTACTTCAGTCTATAGTGATGGCAAATACAGTATTCCTTCTTGTTTATAATGCTTGTGCATGCGCAGAATGATTTCAATTGAGGCAAAATGGATTCACTCCGTCTACTGACAGAGGAGAAAAAGCGATGGAAAATATCTAAAAACTCAGATCTGATGACTTTTCTTAACCCTTTCCCTTATAGAAGCGACTTTTAGCACATTCATTTTATTCATCCGCTGAAGTAAATAGTTCCAAATTATACCGTAATGAATATGTGTCATATTTCATACTTTCCTTAATCTAGCAGTTAATAGCTTAAAGCAGGCTGAAAGTAAAGCAGAATGTGCCTTTGGGCGCATTCTGCTTTACTTTCAACCTGCTTTAAGTAGTCACATATCTTCAATACTAGAAACAATGCTATCAGGTAAAGGGTTAAGGGTGTTTTTAGACTGATCATGTTTTTCAAATGCCAGATGCACATAATGCTACACATTTGCTTTTATTTTGAGTATTTTCTTCCAATTTTGCAAATACACCATTTGGTTGTGAGTTGCTTTAAAGCAAAGTGCTTTAAGCAGCCACTTGTGGTAAACACCTAATGATTATCACAATTTTGTGATAAAAAAAAGAAAGGTTTTTACTGTAGTTGGTGTTTTGAAATACATTTTTTTTTTTAATTTATTGGTTTAATTGTAGCTCTTAGAAAACTGTTACTTTTTCATCTTCAACAATTATCATCTGCTTCTAATTCCAAAACTAGAATTTTCAAAAGAGTGTGGAAGCATCAAACAGTTTTGATCCTAATGAGACCTTGAGTTACTTGGTGTCACATTTGTATCCAAACTGTTTGCAAAAGGGATCACAATTTTGCCCTTAGTGTGCAAAGAATGAAAGGCATCAAAATAAAAACTTGCTTTGCAACATCCACCAATCAAATTATGACAGAAAACTTGACATTGTTGCAGAAAATTTGCATAAATATGTCAGATATTCAATACTGACAGACGCTTCCTTTCAAGGCTGATCTGTTAGATGTTATTATTAACTCTAAACCCTTTACCCCATAGCCTGTTTCTAATTTTGAAGACATGTGACCACTTAAAGCAGGTTGAAAGTAAAGCAGAATGCGCCTTAAGGCGCATTCTGCTTTACTTTCAACCTGCTTTAAGCTACCATCTGCTAGGATATAGAAAATATTTATTTTGGTATATGTTTATAACTGTATAAAGTGGAAATATTTCTTTGATGGTGGAATAAATTAAAGTCTAAAAAAAGGCATATTTATGGGGTTATGGGTTAATCAAAGTGCAAGAAGTTAATTCACTAGCATTTGCAAAAACTTTGGATCCAGATCAGATATTGAATAAATTGGCATCTGCATAATCAGCATCCAGACTATTTGTTATTTGGATAGAATATTGGGAAATATACTGAATATTGTAAGAAAATTAGCTGATGACTGTTTTCCAATAAGATAAAACATGGATTAAATCTTTGAACCCTAGTCCCGCATATAGGCGTGCTTTTCAAACAGTGTACATGTGAATAGTACACTTGTCCTATGCAAACAGTGAAGACCCTGATCAGAGGGCTCCGAAAGGAGCCCTCTGATCAGGTTCTTCACTGTTTGTCACAATGCCAAATATTGACAAAAACAACCCTTAAAAGTCAGAAATGGACTAGACTAGAATGGAAACTGGAATTTTCCATTTAAAGTTTCAGGGAGGAAAGAGTTAACTCGATCTTTGCACGCTAGCGTAGGTTATTATTTTATATGCAAACAATTTAGATCCTGATGAGATGCCATGTAATGCTGCATCTCAACAGGATCTTAAATGTTGGACACCCTTTCCCCGTTTTAAAAAGAAACATTGAAAAATCTATTTATAGAATAGTAGCAGAAGACAATTGTTGCAGACGAAAAAATTACCCAGCATGCAAAGAGTTAATTCAGTTTGCAGTTTTCAAGCGATGTCAAGAGAGAAAAGCTTCTGTACTCTTTCAAAGGGATGTACTGTTATGTGAACTGTCTCCGTTGACAATTTAATCCTTCACCCCATAAAAATGCCTTTTAGTGCATTTAATTTATTCCTACACCGAAGAAAAAAGTTCCAATTTCCTAATACAGGCAATAATATGTACAGTTATGTGAACTGTCTCCGTTGACAATTTAATCCTTTACCCTATAAAAATGTCTTATAACACATTTAATTTATTCCTACACCAAAGAAAATAGTTCCAATTTCATACAGTCAATAATATGTATACCAAAAGAAATCTTTTGTATATTTTAGCTGATTGTAGCTTAAAGCTGGTTGAAAGTAAAGCAGAATTCACCTTAACCCTTTGAAACCTAGTCCCTCATATAGGCATCCTTGTAAAACAGTCTACATGTGAATAGTACACTTGTCTTATGCAAACAGTGAACACCCAGATCAGAGGGCTCCAAAAGGAGCCCTCTGATCAGGGTCTTCACTGTTTGTCATAATGCCAAACATTGCAGACAAAAACAACCCATAAAAGTTAGAAATGGACTAGACAAAAATAGAAACTGGAATCGTCCACTTAAAGTTTCAGGGAGGAAAGAGTTAAGGGGCACTTTGCTTTACTTTCAACCTGCTTAATTAAGTGGTCACCTGTCTTCTAAACTGGAAACAATTAAACTATGAGGTAAAGGGTCAAAGACCTATCCAAAATTTCAACAAAAAGAGGCATAAAAAGCCATATTTATGAAGTACTGGGTTAGTTTGGCTTCTTCTAATAATTTGCTTGGACCATTCCCAATCAACCTGAATTTAACCTTGACCTTAACCTGAATTTGGACTTATCATTAAACTAATTGAAACTTAGGTCATAGGCTTTATAATGAAAACAGGTGTTGTTGTTTTTTAAAGATATTGAATTGATACAAATGAGTAGGCAGGCATAGTATATTATTTAGTGAAGATATAAAAAAGGAGAAATTTGTTTCAGAAAAAATGAAGTTTGTGACCTCTTAATGCCTCAGGAGACTTCAGATTAAAATGTTCTCAGATATACAGTCACGAAACAAAAAAGTAATTATACCATCAAGTTTTTGTCAGCGCTGCCATACCAAATTTTTTTTTAAAAGTCTTTTAATACAGATCACAGCTTGATCCAGGACAAAAGTAAAGCAGAAAGCTCCCTACGGAGCTTTCTGTTTTACTTTAGTACTGCATTAAGCAGTCACCTTTATTAAATTTTTGCTTGTTCAAAAAGTGTTGAGGGGGTGTTAGCACAAAGTTTAACTGTACATGCAGGGCTCCAGATTGGTTACTTCAAAAACAAGTATTGATTGCTTATAGTCTAAGACTGACTGTAGGTAATAAAGGTAAATCCAATTAAATTACAAAAATCCGAAATGGGATTAAATGTTTAGATTATTGGCTGTTGAAGGTTCAGTCAACGACCCTATTTACATGTATAGCAGGGCTCCAGATAAGAGGGTGTAAGTAAACCGAACAAATCCAACATTGTCTCACTTATTTCAGCACCAAATCCTATCTCAAAGAGACGATTCTAATGAGTAGTGACACCATAGGGTTTAATGCATAAATAAAGATTTTTAATTTTGAAATACTCCCCTTATCTGGAGCCCTGTATATTATTTCCTTTGGGTTAAAGCTGTTATTTAGAGCTGACAAAAATGTTGTGTCAAGAAAAAGGCAGGTTTTTAGGTGTGAGATACCAGTAAAAGCCGAAAACAGTAGAGAGTCCTGACTGCAAATTGCAAATGGCGGCCTCCAGTCAGCAAATAAATCAAATAATGTAATGAAAATGTTTTCTATACTTGCAATAGACATTATCTCTCACAAGTTCAGTGTATTTTAGAGTAGCGAAAATGCACTGTGGTTTTTTTTTTTTAGCGATATTTAATATGCAGTAAATTTCGGGTTGGGTCTAAGAAATTTACAGCAAAACGGGGGTCATCCTGTTTCCGTGGATGTAGCAAAAATCTGGCATGGTCAACCTGGCACCTAAAGTTTATTTTTAGATGAGACTTGGTTGGCTCTTTTACAGAAAATATACTGTTCCCCTCATTGGGTTTAAATTTCGTCAGCACAGCCTTGAACGTTATAATGGAGGTCTTTGGAAAATGATTTAGTGGTCTCTGACCACATATCTGGTTGCATCAAGCATGAATTTTCTGCGCCAAAAACGTGCTCTCAAGAAAACACTGTTGACCTGAGATTCTATGTCAGATGATCACATTCTGTTCCTGTGAATACGGTAACTGTTGAATTATAATAACTTCATATATGAATTTTCAGCGAGAGGAGAGTTTGATTTGGAAAAATATGCGACCAGAGAATTCTAAGCACATATTTTTTACCTAAGCACAATAAGGTCATACAAATATCTTTTACAAGATGCAAAAATTAAGAGAAACTCTTGGCAAGTGTGAATAAATATTTTTTCCAAGTATTATTTTATAGTTCTACTTCAAACAAAATACGATGACTTAACTCTTTGCATGCTAGCAGGGGATATATCCGCCCACAGTGATTGCCTTTGCAAACAGTTTGGATCTAGATGACTCTGATCATGTTTTTAAAAGAAGTTTAGAAAATTATATTTTTAGAATAATAGTAGACGACAGTTGTTGCAGACGAAACAAATTACCCAGCATGCAAAGAGTTAAATAAAGTTAAAAGTTTTGCTGACTATATTATTTTAAAAGAGTTCCAATTTATACAGTTATGAATATGAACCATAAGATATATTTTCTGTTTCCTAGCAGATGGTAGCTTAAAGCAGGTTGAAAGTAAAGCAGAATGTGCCTTAATTTGCATTCTGCTTTACTTCCAACCTGCTTTAAGTGGTCACCTATCTCAATACAAGAAATAGACTATGGGGTAATGGGTTAAGCTGTACAGAGCACATTCTGTAGTATGAAGATCTTCCATTTCACCTATAGTGATAGCTCTTAATTTTAGCTTCCAGGCTGTCAATTTATTTCATCAATTGTCCAAAAATGCCTGTCATTTTATGGACCTTAATTGAATCATCTGGAATCATAGACCTATTATTATATAGAATTTGATATATTCTGTGCTGTTTAACACATAATTGTCTCACACAGTGAAAATTCGGTTAAGCCGTCATATTTTGACCTGCTGTAGAGAAGAGGGAGTAAACTGAACAAATCAAACATTTGATGCTTCCCCCCCCCCCCCCGGCACAACTTAGATGGGGCTGAATGATTTTGATCTGTCTGTCTGTCTGTTTGTCTATTTTTCTGTATCAGTTTGTTCACAACTTTATTCTTGGCCATTACTTTGGAACTACATAAGATAGAAGCTATATATTTGGTATGTGTACTCAACTCAAAAAGCTCTTGAGCTCAATAGAACTTGGTCATGTTGGACAAAAGTCAAGGTCATTTAGAGGTAAAATCAGGTGAATTCAACATTGGCCTTAACTTTGAAACTACATGTGATAGAGACTTTATATTTGGAATGTGTACTCAACTCAAGAAGCTCTTGAGTTTGGTACAACTTGGGTCATGTCCAACAAAGGTTAAGGTGATTTGGAAGTCAAATATGGTTAATTTATTATTGATTATGTCAGACAAAGGTCAAGGTCATTTAGAGGTCAAATAGAGTTAATTCTTTAATGGCCATAACTCTGATTTAAAATCTTGAAAAACCCTGTTTCTTTGTACGTTTTTATCACAACAACAACAAGGAGTACCATACCTGCTGTAAGATTTTATTTTACATCCAAATTAGTACATTTCAATGAGGAAACATCTCAGGGGCATTTGTCACTTACTGCGACACCATTCTTGTTTCACTCATTTCATTACCAAATCTTTTGGTGTTATTACATATTAGAATTGTCTCTTCAAGGTGATTCTAATGAGTAGTAACAGCATAGGGTTTATTTAAATGCAGAAATACAGATTTTAGTTTTTGAAATACTCCTTATCTGGAGCTCTGTTAACCCTATACATGTACAATGCTGAATGTTTTAATGGACACGCTAATTTTCTAATACAGTGCCAATTTACATTGACTCTTGAGGGGTTTAACCCATTACCCCATTAACACGCCTTTTTATGCCTTTTATTTATTTCTCAATGGAAGAAGAAAGTTCTACTTTATACAGTCATGAATATGTACCATCAGAAATATTTTCTACATTCTAACAGATGGTAGCTTAAAGCAAGTAGAAAATAAAGCTTTACTGCTTTACTTTTATCCCGCTTTAAGTGGTCACCTATCTTCAAAACTAGAAACAAGCTTTTGGGAAATGGGTTAATTGACTCGAAAATATTAAAAAGTTTGACAAACAGTGCAGACCCTGATCAGAGGGCACATAGAATTGTCCAATCTGGGTCTACACTGTTTGCAAAGGAAGGAAACTATCGTTCTAGCATTGTAAAGGTTAAAGAAGCATGAAACTGGTTTTGCTTTTGCTCAAAACTGACCAATTAAATGCTTTGAGAATGATCTCAAACTCAACCAGAGCTCCAGATAAGGGGAGTATTTCAAAAGCTAAAAATCTTTATTTCTGCATTAAACCCAATGGTGTCACTATTCATTAGAATCGTCTCGAAGAGACGATTTTAATGAGTAGTAACACCATAGGATTTGGTGCTGAAATGAGTGAGAAAACATGGGATTTGTTCTGTTCACTCCCTCTTATCTGGAACCCTGTAATGGACTCCCTTCTAATACAGTGCCAATTTACATTGACTCTTGAGGGTTTTAACCCATTACCCTAAGGCACATTCTGCTTTACTTTCAACCTGCTTTAAGTGGTCACCTATCTTCAAAACTAGAAACAGGCTATTGGGGAATGGGTTAATTGACTCAAAAATATTAAAAAGTTTTACAAACAGTACAGACCCTGATCAGAGGGCACCTAGAACTGTCTGATCTGGATCTACAGTGTTTGCAAAGGAAGGAATCTATCTGGTTCTAGCATTGTGAAAGTTAAAGAAGCATGGAACTGTTTTTGCTTTTGCTCAAAACTGACCAATCAAATGCTTTGAGAATGATCTCAGACTCAACTCAATCCCTTTATAACCTTTGGGCCATGGCAGGTTCCATTGAATTTTGCTTTTCATAAACATTTATGTGTAATTAAATATACAAAAGTGTTAAAAGAAACATTGTATATGTGATGTATTTTAATAAACATTATGAAAATATGATACTCAGTGAAATGTTGCAAGGATTGGCACCAGACATGACTGCAGGCCCAGACAATTTTGTAATGTCTGAAGGATATCATTGTATGTAAACAAATGTTATTTCGTGATGTTGGCCAGCTCAATTAGTGCTACATGATATACACCCATTGTGTGTCTATAGTTTATATGATTTATGGGTGAGCAGTCTACAGTTGTTATAGGCTGTCTGTCTTCCATCTGTCTTGTATGGTCTATGGTTTATACAGACAAATACGTGTCAGCAAACATTCAAGAGCATGGGCATGGCACTCTTTATGATGGGTTGAAGTTTAATGTATCACTCCATGAATATGCCTTTTTACACATCTTAATTATCAATACACTATCAGTATGGAAAGTAGTCTCATCAATGAACCCCTGTGATGTCATGCTAATTTGCGACTTAACTCTTTGAACCCTAGTCCCGCCTATAGGCGTGCTTTTCAAACAGTGTACATGTGAATAGTACACTTGTCCTATGCAAACAGTGAAGACCCAGATCAGAGGGCTCCGAAAGGAGCCCTCTGATCAGGGTCTTTACTGTTTGTCACAATGCCAAATATTGACAAAAACAACCCTTTAAAGTCAGAAATGGGCTAGACTAAGATGGAAACTGGAATTGTCCATTTAAAATTTCAGGGAGGAAAGAGTTAATGTGCCGTCTCAAGAGGAGGATATGGTCAAATAAAAAAATAGCTCCATATTATCTCACTGTACACGTGTGGACTGTATGGAAAATATAGTCCCAATCTTGAGAGTCATGAAATGCAAAAACTGAAAGCTTTTCCAGTATCTTTTCAAAAAATAGCTGAAAGCAGGAGGCTGAATTTAAAGCACTCCTATAGGTGTTTTCTGCACTAAACTTTCATCCTACTTTAAGGAAAGTATTTCTTGTGGTGCATATATATTCACATCTGTATAAAGTCATGGATATGCACCATTAGAAGTATTTTGTACTGTATAAAGGGCGTCCCCACTATAATAGCCTAATGTTAATCTGCAGAGATGTTAAAACTCCAAATACTCATGCACTCACTCACTGTATAAAGTGTAACTCACATGTTTCTAAAGTGGATGAATAAATTAAATGTGTATATAATTATGAAGTAAATGGTTAACAAGAGTCTGACTGTATACAAGAATTAACCTGTCCAAAGATTTGCACCAAACTCAGACAGGGCTCCAGATAAGAGGAAGTAAACAACGAAATCCAACATTTTTTCATTCATTTCAGAACCAAATCCTATGGTGTGACTACTCATTAGAATCATCTCTTCGAGACGATTCTAATGAGTGGTGACACCATAGGGTTTAATACAGAAATAAAGATTTTAGTTTTTGAAATACTCCCCTTATCTGGAGCTCTGAAACTTACCCATGCATGTTGCTATCACAAAACCAGGAAGTGCCATAGTATGATGGTTCATTGTTTTCGGTCAAGCCAGGAAATCTAAAAAGTATATATCATGATCCAGTATTGACAGGTTGGGCTATAAACCATGCCAGCCTTATAAGATCATGTCCGCCCCATGAACTCCAAAGAAACCACTGCAAAGGCCAATTTCACATTAAAAAAAATCTTGTGTGAAAAAAGAGTGAAAGGGAGACAAGAACGGTGGCACCAAATTTTTAGATTAAGTTCCCAAAAGTCTCACTGCAATATTAAATACCTTTTAAAACACCTTTATTCTTTATAAATACAGGCATGAATATGCACCATTAATGTTTCCTATATCCTAGCAAACGGAAATATAAATCAGGCTGAAAGTAAAGCAGAATGCTCTTTTAAACCCCTTTACTCCATAGATACGTATCTTTACGCCTTTAATTTCATTCCTCCACTATAGAAAATAAGTCAAATTTATATAGTCATGAATAATTATGTACTATGTACTACTAAGATGTCCCATTTGACTCTTTGTTAACGCAACTGAACATAAGAGGCGTAGCGGAGACCCTGCAATCGAATAGGTTGAAATGGCTTGGCCATGTAGAGAGAAGCTCTAGCTGGATCTCTCAAATCAGATGCCTGAACATCCCAACACAGCGGGGTCCAGGTAGACCAAAGCTATCTTGGGAGGACCTTGTAAAACGAGACCGTGAAGCTCTAGGGTTGGAAAACATCAACCCACAAAACCGCCAAGCTTGGAGAGGGAGACTTCGTTCCAGACTGGACAGCCAGGCCTCACCCTTATAAGAAGGATTAATCAATGGCCTGGTTAAACTAAACTGGATGATGATGATGATGATGATGATATAAGGGGAAAAATCTAAATTCTAGCAGATGGTAGCTTAAAACAGGCTGAAAGTAAAGCAGAATGTGCCTTATTAAAGCAGAATGTGCCATAAGGCACATTCTGCCTCTCTTTCAACCTGCTTTAAGTGATCACCTGTCTTCAAAAAAAGAAATAGGCTATGAAGTAAAAGTTAAGGAGCATTTTGCTTTATGCTCAACCTGCTTTAAATGATCACTTGTCTTCAAAACTAGAAACAAGCTATGGGGCAGAGCTCAAGATAAGGGGAGTATTCAAAAACTAAAATCTTTATTTTTGCATTTAACCCTATGGTGTCACTACTCATTAAAATGATGAGACGATTTTAATGAGTTAGTAACATCATAGGGTTTGGTGCTGAAATGATTTAGAAAATGTTGGATTTGTTCAGTTTGCTCCCTCTTATCTGGAGCCCTGTATGGGGTAAAGGTTTAAAGGAAAGGTTTAAGGCTGTTTCCTTTTGACTTCATTATTGAATGATTTAATGTAATTAGCTGATTTTACTATGATTGACATGGTTTATAGTACAGCTTGCCAATATTCTACACAATACATGCTTTTTACATTTCCTGCTATGGCCAAGAAACAATGCACAAGCAATGTGTCTGGCATTTCCTGGGTTTTGTGATATCAACTTGATTGTCAAACCATTTCCCTTATATCTTGTTTTAAGTGTTTAAGACAGGTTTCTGCTTTAAACAGGCAAAATTTAAAGCAGAAAAACTCAATTTTAAACAGTTTTCTGACAATGACGAAGAAAAAGTTTCGAACAACTTTTAAACTTTACCATGATGGACATGTTCGAAGCAAATTGTATACTGTTCTACAATGTATATGGAAAAGATGAAGGGGCCACATGAAATGCGAGACATTTCAAAACAAATTATTTAACTGTTTTACTGCAATACAGTGAATGCATCCTATTATTATTCTATATTTACTAGCAAAAAGCATGTTATGAGCTGTCTCTTTAGAGTTGCAGAAATGTTGTTTTTATGTTGTTTAGGTGAATTTTAGGAGAGATCAGGTGGTATGGGATTTGCAGTTAGCCCATTACTCCATAGCCTGTTTTTAATTTTGAAAACAAATAACCACTTAAAGCAGGTTGAAAGTAAAGCAGAATGCGCCTTAAGGCACATTCTGCTTTACTTGCAGCCTGCTTTAAGATATTTATCTTCTAGAATAAAGAAAATATTCCTGATGATACATATTCATTGGAACTATAGTTATTTTCTTCTGTGGAGGAATAAATTAGAACCGCTTAACTCATTATCCCCTGAAACTTACAATGGAAAATTCCAGTTTGCAATAAAGGATGGTCCATTTTAGACTATTTAGGGTTGTTTTTTGTAATAAATTGAAAAATGACAAACAGTGAAGTCCCTGATCAGAGGGCTCCTGTAGGAGCCCTCTGATCAGGGACTTCACTGTTTGCATAGGACAAGTGTACTCTTCACAGGTTCACGTTTGGTAAAAGACGCATATATGCGTCACTAGGGCTCAATGAGTTAAAGAAGCTTCTTTGGGTGAAAGGGTAGCTAGGTGTTTGAAAAGTTCAGAGTAAGGGGAGATCACTCAAATTGATTTACATCCATATCTATGTTTTTGGTCATATCAGGAAATCTCGACAAGCATAGATCATGGAGGGACTTGTCAAGTTTGGGTCATAAACAATGCCAATCAGTTTTAATCATGTCCCCTACATGAACTCAAAGGAAGTCGGTGCAAGCTGGAGTTTTGATGAATTTTACGGCCCTATTGGGATGCGGACTGACTTTAAAAGTCTCATGATGTTTACTGGAAAACTGAGTTATTCCTATATATGTTTCCCTCTAGGTTTATTGCTGTCTTTAAAACAGGTGCTTGCTTGAAGTTGGCTAAAAGGCAACAGCAGGCAACAACTTCAAAGCAGATAGTTGTTGCCAAATTGACCACAGCTCCAGCATTTTGTGAAACTTTATGTCACATAACATTTACTTTCAATTGTTATGAGTTTATCTACTCATCATTCTACCAGAAAAAAAAAATGTCTGTTCAACCTTATAAAGATCAGAGTGACCTATAAAGTGATGAAACAATGTAAATCATCATCCAAATAAATCAAATATGAGATACAAGATGAGACTTCAGTCAGGGCTCCAGACAAGAGTGAGTAAACTGAACAAAAGCAACATTTTTTCACTCATTTCAGCATCCAATCATATGGTGTTACTACTCATTAGAATTGTCTCCTTTGAAATTGCTTGGGTGCCTGCAAAAGTGGGTTTTACTGTATATAAAAAAGGAATAGTTGTTTTACTTTAGCTTTTGTATTTTGTTTGTGTGTATAGATTTATAATATCAGGGTTGTTTGTCAGCAGCTAATATTTTGAGCACCTGAGCTATTATATTCTGTTAAGTGGCGCAACATTGGTGCCAATGAACCAAAAACATTACAACCAAACTCATTATATGCAAATATTTTATTGAAAAATCATGAAAGACGTTTGAGCTTTAATTAATGCAGGACAAAAGTAAAGCAGAAAGCTCCTGAAAGGAGCTTTCTGCTTTACTTTTGTCCTGCATTAAACTACCTCCTGTATTATAGAAACCTGTTAACTTGTTGCCAGTGCTTGGAGAGGTTTCCAAACACAAGTTTGGCTGTTATTCCATTACATGATTGAGATTTGATTTGTGGTTTTGTACGTGGAGACATGATGTCCCATAATTCTGTCATATTGTAATTATCTTGCCCACTCATGCTTTGTTGGCACTGTCAGCTAGTGTTTTCACAAATATTGGTGTAAATTTGGCTGCCTATTTTGTACAGTTTTGTAGAAACTTTTATTCTTGATGATAATGGCAAATCTCGGTTAACCGGTTCCTCTACAGTCCAAAGGGCAAACATCTATTTCCAACCGATATTCATATATTTTATAGGATTTCTTTCTTTGTTGTAACTCTTTCTTCTGCATATATAATATAATAACTACTTTTGGATGCCATTTAACATTTACCTTATCTGATGGTGTTGAATACAGGGGGAAGCTTAAAGAAAGTTGAAAGTAAAGCAAAAAGCTCCTATACTAAGGAGCTTTCTTCTTTACTTGTATCCTGCTTAACCTTTTACTCTATACAGAAATTGAATATGTACCTTAAGAATTTGTTTCTATATTCAAGCAGATGATACCTTAAAGCCGGATGAAAGTAAAGCAGCTTTACCTTCAACTTGCTTTAACCCATTACCCCATAGTCTGTTTCTAGCTTTGAAGATAAGTGACCACTTAAAGCATGTTGAAAGTAAAGCAGAATGCTTTACTTTCAGCCTGCTTTAAGCTGTTAGCTGCTACAATATAGAATATATTTCTTATGATTTTTATTTATTACAGTATAAATTGGAACTGTTTTCATAAGTAGAGTAATTAATTAAAGGTGTAAAAAGGTGTATTTATGGGGTAATGGGTTAAGTGATCACCACTCTTCAAAATTAGAAGTAGGTTATTGGTAAAGGGTTACCCTAAGGCTGCAAACATTTTGTATTTATCTAATTTTGATTACTGCTATAGACAAGTTTTAAAGTAATTATTGTTTGTAGTCAATTTAGCTTTGACACCTGTGCCTTCTACCTATACCCAGGATGGTCATAATTTTGTTAAAGCAATCAACCTATGTATTCCTCTCTTGTATATTTGCAGGAGCCTTCACTGTTTGCTGTTGCCAAGCTTCTAGAGACGGGCCTGGTGAATCTGTCGAGGGTTGAGATACTATGGAGACCTGTGACGGCACATCTTTTAGAGGTAAGTGACTCAAAATTAGTATTTACCGGTAGCCTTGACACCTGGAGCCCGTTTCATAAAATTTTGTACTACAAAAACGATCGTAAGTCAAAACTTTAAAATACATTTAATTTCTGATTTCTCTATCTAATCCTGTCTTCTGAAACGATTCCAAAGAGATGTCACAAGACAGGATTAGATGGAGAAATAAATAATAATTGAGACTTTTATAATCTGACTTAGGACAACATTTGTCGTACACAGTTTTATGAAATGGGTCCCTGTCTTCTACCTTCATCCAGAGTGGTCATTATTTTGCTAAGCAGAGCAATCAATACAGTAACAAAAGTCCAAATGATGTTTGGGGGTACATCAAAGTACAGTCGAACTTCGTTATCTCGAAGTCCAGGGGACTGAAATAAATATATCGAGATAACCGAGTTTCGAGATGCCAGTTGTTGAGAGAGATCGATAATCAGTGTCAATTATCACCATCTGTGGACTTGTCATCGCGCAGCGTGTCATCCCACTGTGTTGATTGACAGGTGTGATGCACTAACAACAAACAATGAGTGAACTCGCGCATGTGCAGTTTCGCTCATTATTTTGCAATAATTAGAAAACTAACCTGATTGACTTTGACTTTTAACTAAGTTACTATCAAAGTCGACTAATCCATATTAATAGCAATGGAGAGATAACCACAGACGTTAAAATCACAGTCCTTCGCATTTTGATACATCAACAGACGCTTACAATCATAACTGCGATTCGTACCAGATAATAACGTACGCGAACAATGTCGGCCAAACAATTAATGAAATTAAACTTGTAAACTGTAAATTAACTTCATTGTTCTTTCGCTTTCATTTACATTTACTTGTTTCTTGACATTAAAACCGAGAAAATCCCATTTTATCTGCGTTATTATCGCAATATAGGTATTAAGTGTGATTTTCACGAGTAACTGAATCTTACTGATACACGCACATTTCAAGCAAAATGGCGGCCGTCAAAACCGAAAGTACGCATTTGCTATAATACACATGAAAAGGCTGATGCTTAATATGACAGTGCATATAAAGGTGTTTGATAAAACTGATTCTTTAATTGCCTGTAATTAAGAGTGAGACACAGTCACATTAACGCCGGTGTTTATTTCATCTCCTGACCCTGTGTTTGCAAGGTGTGATTATTAACTGCAGTTACTCGCAAACACATGAAATCCTGTGAAATCGATAATCCAAAGAATTTTCTTTCAAGATTTCAATAATTTTTCTCGGCGATATCGAGACATGAATTGTAAAAATAGAGAACTTCGAGTTCGAGGGACCACACATTTGACTTCGACATAAGAAAAAATCGAGCTGAAATATCGAGATAAACGTGATATTTCTATATAGATAAAGAAGGGAATAATTCGGGACCAGAAATTTATATCGAGATATCCGAGATTTCGAAATAAGCGAGTTCGAGATAACGAAGTTCGACTGTACTAAAAGTCCAAATAATACTTGGTCGTAAATAACTACAATTAGAGTACACCAGAGTACTGAAAGTCCAGATTACACTTGGAAGTACTTACTTACTTACTTACTGGCGTTCACCGTCTACAACGCCAGTCCAGATTCTGTCATGAATGATGTGGTCCTCCTCAAGTCCTCCATCTGTCCGTATAACTTGGTCTGTACGGATGTCGGGTCTGGCCACACATACTTTCTTTTTTCGTCCAAATTTGGGCACCTCTGCAGTATATGCTCTGTCGTTTGCTGTTCAAGGCCACAGGTACACAAGGGGGATGGGGCTATCTTCATCTTGGTGAACATGTGTGAGTTGAGCCTATTGTGTCCAGTGCGGAGCCTTATGATAGCCACTTGTTCCTTTCTGTCAAGCAGATGGTAGTCATCTCTTCTTGTCTTTGGCTTCATAAGAGTCTTGATCACTGTTGCCTTCTCCTCGTGTGTGACCATGTTAAGTGGTTGGTCTCCAGTGGCCCCAAGCTTCGCCAATCTATCTGCCCTCTCATTTCCAGGAACACCACAGTGAGCTGGTATCCACTGTAGGCATACCACTCTGTTCTGGCTTAGCTTGTGTAGTGCCCTGGACATGGCTGGCAATCTGGCACTCCCAAAGGCCTGGAGAACTGACATTGCATCTGTCAGGATGACCACTTTTGGACAGTTCTCTTCTGATTCTTCAATCAAGTTTGCTGCCTGTAAAATTGCTTCAACTTCTGCTCTATAGTTGGTACAGTGTTTTCCTGTTGCAGCATTTATAGTCTCCGATCCTCCAGAGATGTGAGAGATGTAAACACCCGCTCCTCCATCTTTTATTGCGGCTGAGGCTGAGCCGTCTGTGTAAACATGGGTCCATGTGTCTGACGGGTATTTGTCTTCAATCATGGCCATTGTTACAGATCGCCTGGCGTTGTCATCCATCGCATCATTTTGAAGACCGGGTACAGTTGTACTGATGCTTGGAAGTAGATAACTGCACTTAAAGTACACCAGAGTACTGAAAGTCCAAATAATACTTGGAAGTAGATATCTGCACTTAAAGTACACCAGAGTACTGAAAATCCAAATAATACTTGGTTGTAGATAACTGCACTAAGAGTACACCAGAGTACTGAAAGTCCAACTAACACTTGGTGGCAAATATTTGCACTTTTAGTGTACATCAGAATACTGAAATTCCAGGATAATATTGGTGTTAAATTACTGCACTTAGAATACATCAGAATACTGAAAGTCCATTATGATATTGGTGTTGAATTACTACACTTAGAGTACATCAGAATACTGAAAGTCCATTATGATATTGGTGTTGAATTACTACACTTAGAGTGCACCAGAATACTGAAAGTCCATTATGATATTGGTGTTGAATTACTACACTTAGAGTACATCAGAATACTGAAAGTCCATTATGATATTGGTGTTGAATTACTACACTTAGAGTGCACCAGAATACTGAAAGTCCATTATGATATTGGTGTTAAATTACTGCACTTAGAGTGCATCAGAATACGGAAAGTCCATTATTATATTGGTGTTAAATTACTGCACTTAGAGTACATCAGAATGCTGAAAGTCCATTATGATATTGGTGTTAAATTACTGCACTTAGAGTGCACCAGAGTACTGAAAGTCCATTATGATATTGGTGTTAAATTACTGCACTAAGAGTACACCAGAATACTGAAAGTCCATTATGATATTGGTGTTAAATTACTGCACTTAGAGTACACCAGAATACTGAAAGACCGTTATGATATTGGTGTTAAATTACTGCACTTTGAGTACATCAGAGTGCTGAAAGCCCATTATGATATTGGTGTTAAATTACTGCACTTAGAGTGCATCAGAATACTGAAAGTCCATTATGATATTGGTGTTAAATTACTGCACTTAGAGTGCATCAGAATACTGAAAGTCCATTATGATATTGGTGTTAAATTACTGCACTTAGAGTGGATCAGAATACTGAAAGTCCATTATGATATTGCTGTTAAATTACTGCACTTTGAGTACACCCCATACTTGCAGAAAGTCCATTATGATATTGGTGTTAAATTGCTGCACTTAGAGTACATCAGAATACTGAAAGTCCATTATGATATTGGTGTTAAATTACTGCACTTAGAGTACACCAGAATACTGAAAGTCCATTATGATATTGGTGTTAAATTACTGCACTTTGACTACATCAGAGTGCTGAAAGTCCATTATGATATTGGTGTTAAATTACTGCACTTAGAGTACACCAGAATACTGAAAGTCCATTATGATATTGGTGTTAAATTACTGCACTTTGAGTACATCAGAGTGCTGAAAATCTATTATGATATTGGTGTTAAATTACTGCATTTAGAGTGCACCAGAATACTGAAAGTCCATTATGATATTGGTGTTAAATTACTGCACTTAGAGTACATCAGAATGCTGAAAGTCCATTATGATATTGGTGTTAAATTACTGCACTTTGAGTACATCAGAGTGCTGAAAGTCCATTATGATATTGGTGTTAAATTACTGCACTAAGAGTTCACCAGGATACTGAAAGTCCATTATGATATTGGTGTTAAATTACTGCACTTAGAATGCATCAGAATACTGAAAGTCCATTATGATATTGGTGTTAAATTACTGCTCTTAGAGTGCACCAGAATACTGAAATCCCATTATGATATTGGTGTTAAATTACTGCACTTTGAGAACATCAGAATACTGAAAGTTAAAGATTAAGTAACCATCCTTGCTTATAATGCGTTTTAGATGAATCTGAGATACTTCTCAAGTTTTTGATTGGTCAGATTTGAGCAAAATGCTCAAATCTGACCAATCAAAAACTCAGACTTAACTCAAACACTATTTAAGCATTCGGGTAGTTGTCTTTTGCACTTACACCAAGCTATTTAAAAAAAGTTGTCTTCTGTAAAATTGTCAAAGGCGGAGAAATATTTGTAGATTTATGGAGAACTGAGTAAATTGTAGAATTTCTTCAAACCATGTTTTTAAATCAAATCTAGTTTAAGTGTCCACTCAAACCTTTCAGTATCAGGAATCCAGTCAACTTTGAGCCAGTTTTGAGCCAGATCAGATGCAATGTACTGCTGTTTCTGATCAGGATCGAACCCATTTGACAATCATTTTCATAATGTCTACAGTCATTTTGCTTTAAATGTGGCTTTGAAACAGTAGTACAGACCACAGAATTTAAGCATACAATACTATGGCCATGAAAGGGTTATAGTAGCAAGTTAAATTACATTGTGGTGGTGAAAGAGTTAAAAGAGGATAATTAACCCATTACCCCATAGCCTGTTTCTCAATTTTCAGACAGTTGTCCAAACGTATACACCTTTTGCAAACAGTGTAGACCCAGATCAGAGGGCTCCTAAAGGAGCCCTCTGATCAGGGTCTGCACTGTTTGCCTCGATTTTAAGTATATTTGGGACAAACCCTTTCAAAGTCAATATAAACTGGCTGTTTATCAGAAAATGGATGAGTCCATCTGAAAATTCAGTAGTGTAAGGGTTAGGGATCTCCATGTTTCCTCAAGGAATAGCTGCTTCAAGAAGCCACATTACTCAGGTGAGCTCAAGGTGGCCATTGGGTCCTCTTGTGCTGACTCAGAAATTACTAAAAACTATAATGTAAGATTCAGTGTCATATTATTATACCCCCACAAACAGAGTTTGAGGGGGGTATACTTGAATCAGCCTGTCGGTCGGTCGGTTGGTTGGCCGTCCATCCGGCGGTCGTCGGTCTGTCTGCAAAATCTTGTACTTTCAACTCCTCCTTCAGTTTCAACCCCATTCATTTGATACTTGGCATAGATGTTACTCAGGTGTAGTAGATGTGCAAGACACAAATTTCAGGTCTCTGTGACCTTGACCTTGACCTTTGGCCTTGAAATTGGTCTTGAAATTGGTAGGCAAAATCTTGTACTTTCAACTCCTCTTTCAGTTTCAACCCGATTCATTTGATACTTGGCATAAATGTTACTTAGGTGTACTAGATGTGCAAGACACAAATTTCAGGTTTCTGTGACCTTGACCTTTGGCCTTAAATTTGGTCTTGAAATTGGCAGGCAAAATCTTGTACTTTCAACTCCTCCTTCAGTTTCAACCCGATTCATTGATACTTTGCATAGATGTTACTCAGGTGTAGTAGATGTGCAAGACACAATTTTCAAGTCTCTGTGACCTTGACCTTGACTTTTGGCCTTGAAATTGGTCTTGAAATTGGTAGGCAAAATCTTGTACTTTCAACTCCTCTTTCAGTTTCAACCCGATTCATTTGATACTTGGCATAAATGTTACTCAGGTGTACTAGATGTGCAAGACACAAATTTCAGGTCTCTGTGACCTTGACCTTTGGCCTTAAATTTGGTCTTGAAATTGGCAGGCAAACTCTTGTACTTTCAACTCCTCCTTCAATTTCAACCCGATTCATTTGATACTTGGCATAGATGTTACTCAGGTGTAGTAGATGTGCAAGACATAAATTTCAGGTCTCTGTGACCTTGACCTTTGTCATTTAAATTGGTCTTGAAATTGGCAGGCAAAATCTTGTACTTTCAACTCCTCCTTCACTTTCAACCTGATTCACTTGATACTTTGCATAACTGTTACTCAGGAGTAGTAGATGTGCAAGATACAAATTTCAGGTCTCTGTGACCTTGACCTTGACCTTCGGCCTTGAAATTAGTATTGAAATTGGTAGGCAAACTCTTGTACTTTCAACTCCTCCTTCAGTTTCAACCCGATTCATTTGATACTTGGCATAGATGTTACTCAAGTGTAGTATATGTGCAAGACACAAATTTCAGGTCTCTGTGACCTTGACCTTGACCTTTGGCCTTGAAATTGCTCTTGAAATTGGTAGGCAAAATCTTGTACTTTCAACTCCTCTTTCAGTTTCAACCCGATTCATTTGATACTTGGCATAAATGTTACTTAGGTGTACTAGATGTGCAAGACACAAATTTCAGGTTTCTGTGACCTTGACCTTTTGCCTTAAATTTGGTCTTGAAATTGGCAGGCAAAATCTTGTACTTTCAACTCCTCCTTCAGTTTCAACCCGATTCATTTGATACTTGGCATAGATGTTACTCAGTTGTAGTAGATGTGCAAGACACAATTTTCAGGTCTCTGTGACCTTGACCTTTGGCCTTGAAATTGGTCTTGAAATTGGTAGGCAAAATCTTGTACTTTCAACTCCTCTTTCAGTTTCAACCCGATTCATTTGATACTTGGCATAAATGTACTCAGGTGTACTAGATGTGCAAGACACAAATTTCAGGTCTCTGTGACCTTGACCTTTGCCCTTAAATTTGGTCTTGAAATTGGCAGGCAAAATCTTGTACTTTCAACTCCTCCTTCAGTTTCAACCCGATTCATTTGATACTTGGCATAGATGTTACTCAGGTGTAGTAGATGTGCAAGACACAAATTTCAGATCTCTGTGACCTTGACCTTTGTCATTTAAATTGGTCTTGAAATTGGCAGGCAAAATCTTGTACTTTCAACTCCTCCTTCACTTTCAACCTGATTCACTTGATACTTTGCATAAATGTTACTCAGGAGTAGTAGATGTGCAAGACACACATTTCAAATCTCTGTGACCTTGACCTTTGGCCTTGAAATTGGCAGGCAAAATCTTGTACGGCGAACTCCTTCACTTTCAACCTGATTTACTTGATACTTGCCATAAATTTTCCAAGTTTTTATTATGGTGGCAGCACCCTGCCATTGTCAAACCTCATTGAAAACGTCTGCAGAGTGCTGCATAGTGGGGGTATTTATCACCTTTAGTAATAGCCGTTCTAGTGTTATATCTCTTGCATTGGAACGGAAAAAACAATTAACCACCTCATCCTAGCATTCCTGCAAATATACTGGCATGCCATAACATTTCCATATGGTGTTGAAAAACAAATATCTGCACACTCTATGAACATATATCAGATTAATTACTACATTGGCTAATAAAGTAAGGAAATATTTCCCAGAAAAGAGTGCAGCCTGTAGGATTTGTCTGGTCTGGGTTTACACATTTCTAAAAAAGTGTCAATAAACTTTTATAGCAGGAGATGGGTTAAGAGGACCCCCATCTTGGTACAGTGGAGAAGACGTTGTTCTTTTCCATTTAACGCAAACAAAACGCAAACGCATTGCAGTTAAATATAGAAAATCATCACAACTTTTTAACAATTCTGAATGTTCATGTTTATCTGAATGGCAAACAGTTTTGAGCCTGATCAGATGCCGGGTTACCCGTCTGATATGGCTCCAAACTGCTTGCATTAGAAATAATAGTTTTTGCGTAAATGCGCTTATTTGGAAATATTAATGTACGTCTTCTCCACTGTACACCAGTCCTGTTATTTGTCATTTTGTTTTTTCAAAAACAATTCACAGTTTGTGATATAGGATTGAACGTTTTGGGTGTTATTTATTTTTCCTGTGGTGTGGGGTATTTTTCTGCACACTTTTATCTATATATATACATAATATACATGAGTCACCTTGCTGGTGGGTCTGTTGACTTTTTCTCAATCTGCTATTCAGCAATTAATATTGAATCCAATGAAACTTGAGATGAAGATTTATCATTGATCAAAAGGAGATGTACATGACATTGGGTTGAAAATGTTTCAGTGGGTTGATTTTCTTAACCCATTCCACCATAGAAGTGACTTTTAGCGTACTCATTTTATTCCCCCGCTGAAGAAAATAGTTCAAATTTATACAGTCATGAATATGTATCATAAGGAATATTTTCATTATTCTAGCAGGTGGTAACTTAAAGCAGGCTGAAAGTAAAGCAGGATGTGCCTTAAGGCACATTCTGCTTTACTTTCAACCTGCTTTTAGTAGTCACCTATTTTATTAAAAATTAGAAGCAGGCTACGGGGTAAAGGGTTACTGAAACTTGACAAGAAGCTTAGTTATAACAGCAAGATGAATTTGCTGTACAGTGGAGAATCTGTTATTCTTTCCCGTTTAAACGCAAACGTACGCAAAAGCAAAGCACTAAAACGTAAAAAAGAACAACTTTTGGATAATTCTGATATTTCATGTTTATCTTGGTGGCAAACAGTTTGGAGCCTGATCAGACGCCGGGTTACATGGCGTCTGATCTGGCTCCGAACGGTTTGCACTGCAAATAATAGTTTTAGCGTAAACACGTTTATTGGGAAAGAATAACAGATTCTCAGTTGGCTAATTTTCTCAACTGAATTATGTCCCTTCGACAGATGTGTCTTATAAGGAAACAATGCAGACCTAGTCCACATGTGTTCAGTACAGCATTCCCTCCCTACAACGGCCCTCCCAACAACGACTCCCTCCGAACAACGACCTTTGTCGCAATTCCCTAAACTATGTCTAACGCTTTTACTGCTGTAAATATCCTCTGCTTTAAGTTGTGTTCAGTACAGCGTTCCCTCCCTACAATGGCCCTCCCAACAACGACTCCCTCCGAACAACGACCTTTGTCGCAATTCCCTAAACTATGTCTAACGCATTTACTGCTGTAAATATCCTCTGCTTTAAGTTGTGTTCAGTACAGCGTTCCCTCCCTACAATGGCCCTCCCAACAACGACTCCCTCCGAACAACGACCTTTGTCGCAATTCCCTAAACTATGTCTAACGCATTTACTGCTGTAAATATCCTCTGCTTTAAGTTGTGTTCAGTACAGCGTTCCCTCCCTACAATGGCCCTCCCAACAACGACTCCCTCCGAACAACGACCTTTGTCGCAATTCCCTAAACTATGTCTAACGCATTTACTGCTGTAAATATCCTCTGCTTTAAGTTGTGTTCAGTACAGCATTCCCTCCCTACAATGGCCCTCCCAACAACGACTCCCTCCGAACAACGACCTTTGTCGCAATTCCCTAAACTATGTCTAACGCATTTACTGCTGTAAATATCCTCTGCTTTAAGTTGTGTTCAGTACAGCATTCCCTCCCTACAATGGCCCTCCCAACAACGACTCCCTCCAAACAACGACCTTTGTCGCAATTCCCTAAACTATGTCTAACGCTTTTACTGCTGTAAATATCCTCTGCTTTAAGTTGTTGTCAGCTGTTTTTCTCAAAGTCACGCAACAGAGGGCTGTAACTAAGTGGTGAGCACTTGTAGCCCGACCCCATTTCTGTAAATATTCGAAATAAAATATGTTTAAACTAACAGACATTTTAACAGAAAATAAACATAATGAGGAGTGACAAACAGCTTGAATCCAGATCAGACGCCGCGTTATGTGGCGTCTGATCTGGATTCAAGCTGTTTGCAAATGTAAGCAAATTTCCTCCCTTTAGAGACTCCCTCTGAACAATGTACACAATCTATGTCTCCCATTGGGTGTCGTTGTAGAGAGGGAGCACTGTAATTAGATAATATGGAGCTATTTTTCGATCTGGCCATATTCCCTGAGACGGCACCTGGTCACAAAATTAACTTACCGTCACTGGGATTCATTGATGAGACTAATGCAGACCCTGATCAATATGCTCCTTCAGGAGCTGTCTGATCTTGGTTTACACTGTTTTAAAAAAAACCATTCAACTCTTTCAATACCATGAGCCTGTTTAAAATATAATCATTACATTTGAAAACAGTGTAGGAGCCCTCTGATCTGGGTCTACACTGTTTGCTTCTTTAGACCATTATTTTTTAAACTACCCAGAATTTCAAGAAGACTGGTTCATGTTTTGGTAACTAAAATGATCCACAAGGAAACCTTATAACCCACAAGATTTACTTAGTGTTAAAAGAGTTAATTAATAAACACTACAAGCAGGAGTAGCAAATATTGATTAGGGGTTATAGTTATGTTGACCCCTTTAAGACCCATTTAAGACAGGTGACCACTTAAGGCAGATTGATAGTAAAGCAAAATGTGCCTTAAGGCACATTCTGCTTTACTTTCAGCCTGCTTTAAGCTACTATCTGTTAGGATTTAGAAAACATTTCTTATGGTACATGTTCATGACTGTATAGATTGGAACCCTTTTCTTCAGTGGAGGAACAAATTAAATGCGCTATATAAAAGGTGCTTCTATTGGGGAAAGGGTTAAGGCACATTCTGCTTTACTTTCAGCCTGCTTTAAGTTACTATCTAGTAGTATGTAGAATATATTTTTTTGTAGTGCAAAGCAGCATATTCATGGCTGTATAAAGTAGAACTATTTTCTTCAGTAGAAGAATAAATAACAGGCGTAAAAAGGCATTTTCATGAGACTATGAGTTAACCCTTAGCCTGCCACTCACGACTATAGCTCCATATGCAAACAGCTTGGATCCGGATGAGACGCCGAGTAACTCGGCGTCTCATCCGGATCCAAGCTGTTTGACACTCGGACAACATTTTCAGCAATTTTGAGCAACTTTGAAGCACTTTGAAACTTGAAGCAGATGAGAAATATAGCAGACGACAATTTATTTGGCGGGCTAAGGGTTAATGTTGTTGCCAGTTTGGATAAATGAGAAAACTGCATTTATTGTCAAATATAAATGCTGTAAAATGTAAATTGGAAAACGATTGTCCTACTTAATATGTGACACAACTAAAATTTCAAAACAGATTAGATCCAGTTCATACCCTGTGTCAGTTAGCTACAGATCACATTCCAAACTGTTTGACCTATGTAATACACAGTTATAAAGATGCAAAACACAAAAACTAAATGTGATGAAAAATGTGGTTGAGAGTTTTTTAGTAAATCAATGTGAATGCAGCATGAGGAAAGAGTGTGTGTTAATGTAGTTTTACCAGTCTTAGAATTAAACATAGATAATTAAGTTCTAATAAATGAATATTGATTTGACAAAAGAGGAAATTAAGGAGGCAATTTGAGTTTCCCGTCGGTGTCATTAAAGGGAGACAGATAGTCGAGATTATAGTGTTGTTACACTTATACATGTTTAACTTGATTAATGATCTTGTAATTTACAGTTACCCCCAGGTAAGAGGGAGTAAAACTAATTCTTCAACATTTTCTGCTGTTTGTCTTCACCAAACCCCATGGTGAGACTACTCGTTAGAATCGTCTCAAAGAGACGATTCTAATGAGTAGTCACACCCTATGGTTTAGGTAGACATAAAGATTTTAGCTACCTATAAACACTCCCTTTATCTGGGGCCCTGTTGTAAGAATGGAGGGTTTTAATGTTGACAGTACTAACTTTACAGATAAATGATTAGGTCACATTGACTCAAAGTAGTTAAAGATATTTTCAGCATACAGATACATGGTAAATCCCGTGGAGTACATGCTAGCTGTAACTTTATGATTTTCACAGTTAAAACTCCAATTACCTTAATTCTTTGCATGCTTAAGCGGCGGATATAGTGACTGCCTTTGCAAACAGTTTGGGTCCAACTAGATGAGACGCCGCGTAACGCGGCGTCTCATCAGGATCCAAACTGTTTGACACTCTGACCATGTTTCGAAAAGAAATTTAGAAAAATTTAGAACAATAGCAGAAGACAGAGGTTGCAGACGAAAAAAAGATACCCAGCATGCAAAGCGTTAAAACAAACAGTGTTGATACTGTAGAAAGTATTCATTGTGTTGCTGAATCCATATTTAGAATATTTTTCTTCAAATCGCAAAACTTACTATTTATTAATTGCTGACTGTTTCGCCCACTTCTGTGGACATCAGCAAAGCTACTGAAGACGTGACATTTCTCACTTGCGGTTAAAATTTAATCACTCTTGTTCAAATAGTAAAACGTGTCAATTTGCAATATTTCTGCTATAGTTTTTCTCGACTATAAACAGATAAATCTCAAAATAAATCAACTATAATATGGCTTCCTTCTACGACATTTAAGTTTATAGTTTCAATCGGAATAACTTTATAGGTTTAGTTCTGGGATTGGTTTTATTAACAATCGTATGATTGTTAGATAATCTTAAAATAGAGTGAAAACCTGATATTTCAACCATTGAACCCATACTCCATATAGTCTGTTTCTAGTTTAAAAGAAAGATGGTCACTTAAAGCAGGTTGAAAGTAAAGCAGAATGTGCCTTACGGAACATTCTGCTTTACTTTCAGCCTGCTTTAAGCTATTATACATGTACCTGCTAGGATGTAGAAAATATTTCTTATGATACATATTCATGACTGTATAAAAGGGAACTATTTTCTTCAGTAGTCGACCCTTTAGGGGCTGCAGATCAGAGTCTACACTGTTTCAAAAAGTGTCTGCATAGACTTATAGCATCAGAAGGGTGAAATGTACATATTACTTGTTATTTGTTCATGTTTTACATGTTGAATAGGAAGCCATGACTGTAATCATAAAAACTTTGTTTGAAAACAATTCATACAGTTTGATGTCTGAAGCAGCCTTAAAACTGTGTGTCGAGATTAAATTCTATGATCTTCCATCAATCACGTGTCAGGGTTTTGAAAATCTTCATTAAAACTTGGGCGATTAAAAAACTTTTCTGTGGCTTCAGCCCTGACGGAGATGAATGTTTCCTCAGAATGAGGCTTGATCGAGGCTCACCTAGCTGGGTCCAAGGTGTATTAGATGATGTTTTTCTCAATGCAAAATGAAATAATATGAAACAATACAATATTTGGTTTAAATGTCTTTACCCATTACACCATAAATTAGTCTTTTATGCCTGAAATTTATTCCTCCACTGAAGAAAATATTTCCAATTTATACAGTTATAAATATATACCAACTGAAAAACATTCAATATCCTAGCAGATAGCTTGAAGCAGGCTGAAGGTAAAGCAGAATGTGCCTATATAAGGCCTGCTTTAAGTGGTCACCTGTCTTGAAAAGTAGAAACAGGCTAAATGGGGTAATGGGTTAAGAGAGTTAGTATGAAACAATACAATATTTGGTTTAAATGTCTTATTTTTAGACCCATAACAGCATAAATTAGTCTTTTATGCCTGAATTTTATTCCTCAACTGAAGAAAATATTTCCAATTTATACAGTTATAAATATATACCAAATGAAATGCATTCTATATCCTAGCAGATAGCTTGAAGCAGGCTGAAGGTAAAGCAGAATGTGCCTTAAGGCACATTCTGCTTTACTTTCAACCTGCTTTAAATGGTCACCTGTCTTTAAAGGCGCTTAAATTCTGTGGGGGAAAGCGTCAACAGCAAATTTAAACAGTGTGTATCATCTTGTAGATGTCTCAATTTTTACCAAACTTATGTTGTTACATTAGTAGTCAGGTAACTGTTTAAGACCTATGGGTTCTCTTGTATGTGTTATTGACAGGTTAATGATGAGAAGTTAGTTACATGTAGTATTGATATTTCTCCAATGAAGAAAATAGTTCCAAAATAGTTCCAATCTATACAGTTATAAATATATACCAAACAAAATATTTTCTATAAACTAGCAGATAGTAGCTTAAAGCAGGCTGAAAATAAAGAAGAATGTGCCATAAGGCACATTCTGCTTTACTTTCAACCTGCTTTAAGTGGCCACCTGTCTCTTAAAGTAGAAACAGGCTATGGGGTAATTATAAAGGTTTAAGAAAGTTAACCCCCTTATGCCTACTGTCAACAGAAAAAGACATTAGCAAACAGTCTGAGTATATCATGATGAGATGCCTTAATGTTTGCCAAATTTATGTTGTTACATTGGTTTCCAGGTGACTGTTAAGACCTATGGGGTCCTCTTGTATGTGTGATTGACAGGTTAATGATGAGAAGTTAGTTACATGTAGTATTGATATTTCTCCTACATAATTAATCCCAGGGCCTATCAGTGCAAAACTCTCTATTGTTTTCAATCAAAACTGTGTCAACTCTTACCATGCTAGTGGAGTAACCATGACAACCTTCGCAAACAGTTTCCATCCTGATGAGAAGCAGCGTAATTCTGTGTCTCATCAGGATCCAAACTGCCCTATTTTGATATAAAAAATTTAAAATCAATTTTTAGAGCAATACCAAATGGCAAGTGTTGCAGACAAAAAACATTACCAAGCATGCAAAGAATTAACATTGAATCATTGTTATAACCCTTTAAATGCTCACTTTTCAAATGAGCAATTCAAATTTTTGGAAAAAATTCTAACATTGTCTCTCAAGGGGACTGTATTAACAGTATTGAAAGTTATGCCAGCACAGACCCTGATCAGAGGGCTCCTTGATCATAAGGACCCTGATCTTGGTCTACACAGTTTGTAAATGACTGACCTACTTGGTAGGACTATACAGCATAAGGGTTAAATCTGTTACTGACACTATAATGTGTACGCTATCAGCTGTTTTAAAATTGGGTACAATAAAACCGTAAGTTAGCAACCTTTCCATGAAGCATGACAATTTCAGAAGATATATGACTACTTAATGCATGACAATTGTAATGCAGAAAGCTCCCTTTGGGAGCTTTCTGCATTACATTTATCATGCATTAAGTATCAGCCTGTATTGTAGAGTCAATCAGTACATTTTCTTTTTAGTTCAAATTTTAAACTTCAACTGGTTATCCCATAGCCTGTTTCTAGATAACTTTCAGCCTGCTTTATGCTACAATATTTTGCTAGAATAAAGAAATATTATGTATGATACATATTCATGACTGTATAAAAAGATCAGTGGAGAAATAAATTAAAGACTCAAAAAGGTATACTTATGGCTTAATAGATTAACAAAGATTAGATTTTAAAAGTACATGTATATAAAGCATTGCTGTTAGAAGTAAGATTATATATGGTTTGTTTACAAGTCGTTGGAATTAGATATTCCTCAGGGGACATGTTCATTCTCAAGAACTAGCTGTTAATGTATTTTCTAGATGAGATAATTTCTATTTACAATATACTTGTTTTCCCTTGATCTGAAATCCAAGCTACTAACCAATAACAAATGTTTATTAGAATTCACAGATAGCAACAAGAGCCTTTAGATAATGTTCAATCTTTTGAGTTTCATAGATTTTTTAGCTCACCTGAGCACAAAGTGCTCAAGGTGAGCTTTTGTGGTCAGTCAATGTCCGGCGTCCATCTTCGTGCGTTGTGCGTCAACAATTTCTTCAAACATCTTCTTCTCCAAAACCACTTGCTTGATTGCAACCAAACTTCACAGGAATGTTCCTTGGGTCAAGCTCTTTCAAAGTTGTTCAAAGAATTTGAAACCATGCAGAACTCTGGTTGCTATGGCAACCAAAGTGAAAAAATAAGGAAATCTTAAAAAATCTTCTTGTCACAAACCACAAGAGCCAGAGCTTAGATATTTTGCACATAGCATTACCTATAGGTCCTCTATCAAAGTTGTTCAAATTTTGCCCCTGGGGTCAAAATTGGCTCCACCCCGGGGGTCAACGTTTTACATAGAGTTATATAGTGAAATGTTCAAACATCTTTTTCTCTGAAACCAATATGTCCAGAGCTTTGATATTTAGCATGGTATTACTTCTAGAGGTATTTGACTTATGTTGTTGAATCGGTTCCGGTCCGTTGCATATCTGGGTCACCTAAGCTAAAAACAGATTTTTTTTCCATGAGAACTTAAACAATCTTCTTGTCTGAAACCATAGTACACTTAGCTTAGATATTTTGCACATAGCATCATCAACAGATCCTCTGTCAAAATTGTTCAAATTTTGTCCCTGGGGTCAAAATTGGCCCCGCCCCGGGGATCACAGTTTTACATAGAGTTATATAGTGAAATATTCAAACATCTTTTTCTCTGGAACCAATATGACCAGAGCTTTGATATTTGGCATGATGTAACTTTTAGAGGTCCTTCACATATATGGATGAATTGGTTCTGGTCTGTTGCATATCTGGGTCACCGGAGCTAAAAATAGATTTTTTCAATGAAAACTTCAAAAATCTTCTTGTCTGAAACCATAGTACACTGAGTTAAGAAATTTTGCACATATCATCGTTTACAGGTCCTCTATCTTAGTTGTTCAAATTTTGCCCCTGGGGGTCACCTTTTACAAATCTTCTTTTCTGAAATCACGTGACCCATCCTAGTGTCACCATTGTCAGGTGAGCGATCAAGGGCCATTCTGGCCCTCTTGTTTGTCTAGCACTTTGGCTTTGCTTTAAGTTGCCATCTATTAGGATAAGGGAAATGTTTCTCATGTTGCATATTAATGACTGTTTAAAAAGTGGAACTATTTTCTTTAGTGGAGGAAACAAATTTAAGGCATGAAAAGGTGTATTTAATGGGTAATGAGTTAACCCATTACCTGATAGCATGTTTCTAGTATTGAAGATAGGTGGTCACTTAAAGCAGGTTAAAAGTAAAGCAGAATGTGCCTTAAGGCACATTCTGCTTTACTTTCAACCTGCTTTATGCTACAATCTTCTAGAAAATAGAAATTATTTCTTATGATATATATACTCATAACTGTATAAATTAGAACTATTTTCTTCACTGGAGAAATAAATTAAAGGCGATAAAAGATGTATTTATGGGGTAATGGGTTAAATCAGATAATTATTCTGGGTATAACTTCCCTTATATTGATAGCCAGTGCAATTGTTTAGATGATACATATTTATCTTGTCAACCCATTACCCCATAGCCTGTTTCTAGTTTTAAAGATAGTTGACTATTTAAAGCAGGTTGAAAGTAAAGCAGAATGTGCCTTTATAAGGCGCATTCTGTTTTACTTTTAGCCTGCTTTAACCCTTAGCCCGCCAAATAAATTGTCGTCTGCTATATTTCTCGTCTGCTTCAAGTTTCAAAGTGCTTCAAAGTTGCTCAAAATTGCTGAAAATGTTGTCCGAGTGTCAAACAGCTTGGATCCAGATGAGACGCCGAGTTACTCGGCGTCTCATCCGGATCCAAGCTGTTTGCATATGGACCTATAGTCGTGACTGGCAGGCTAAGGGTTAAGCTATTATCTGCTAAAATGAAGAAAATATTTTTGATTTTAATTTGTGTTAGTATAAATGGGAACTATCAATTATAGGCGTAAAAAGGCGTAATTGGTTAATTTATGCCATTAGCAGAAGGGCTAATATACAGTAAAACCTCTCTATTACGACCAAAATGGTTTGTAAATTATTAGGTGTTTATGACAAGTGACTGCTTAAAACAAGGTGACACTAAAACAGAAAGCTCCTTTAGGAGCTTTCTGTTTTACTCTCACCTTGCTTTAAGCTGTTACCTGTCTTTAAGCCAAACAATTAGTCTTCGTTTTAGTGGTCGTAATAGAGAGGTTGTACTGTAATTGGCAGTGGTCTATTGGTTTCGAAATAACACTTATTTTGGTAAGAAAAAAAAAGAAAAAAAAGAAATAAATGAAAATACCTTGGGACAATTAATACAATTTATCCATATTTAGACCACCTACATATTCAACAACCAGGAAAGGAAATAATATAAAATCAGGTCTGATCAGTGATATAGAGTTTCCCCTGAACAGTTAAAATTGCTTCCTATCTTACAGTATGATCAGTTAGTTAAGTCTGTAGTGCCAGAAATTTTGATGAAAATTGCTGTCGGTCCAAATCTATAATTGAGATATTAACAGTTTTATTGGAGATCAGTGAAAATTGATAAAAGATTTGCGGTTCAAGATCTTGCGATAGCGTTGCAATCATCTAAATTAAGTATACAGTAGAATCCTGATATTTCAACCAATCGAATAAACAATTATTGATAGGGTAAAAGACAGATGGTAGCTTAAAGCATGATGGAAGTAAAACAGAAAGCTCCTTTAGAGCTTTCTGCTTTACTTTCATCCTGCTTTAAGCATCTATTATTATTATTATTATTATACCCGATTTATATAGCGCTCTTTTCACACAGGAGTTGTGCGTTCAAAAGCGCACCACATGAAATTATATAAATGTACCTACAAAGCAAGAAAGACAAATAAATACATTCACAATAAAAATGATACAATATTGAGTAGCATGGAAACATGGAAATTCTTTCAATATTATTACCAAGATTATAAAATTGTTATAGTAAGTTTGTAAAATCATTTTTAAAATGAGTCAAATAATTGAAAGATCAATGGCATGATTAAAAACAGAGTGGTTTTTTGTTTGTTTGTTTGTTTCAGTGTAGAGCCGGAGAGTAGTTCACAAATCGTAAAACAAATGTTTAAAACAATACTCTCCATGTTGTTTGGTTGAATTTGTTTGATTGTTTGTTTCAGTGTAGAGCCGGAGAGCAGTTCACAAGTCTACCTGCTTAAAATAATTTTGAGAAAAAAAATTCTTTTGCTTGTAATGGCTTCTCAGTACTTTAATTGCAATTTTTGCTGATTATCTACTGTGCCAAGTTGAACAGTTACTACTCAAAAATTATGTTGACAGGTGACAGACAATGTTTCTGTGATCTTGAATTTTAATTGTGGAATGCTGTAAAAAAAAAATGGGAGTATTTCAGATATTTAAAATCTTGTCTTTCACCAAATTTATGTCTTCACCAGACTCTATGCTATGATGATTAAGTTTAACCCATTACGCCATAAAGGAGCCCTCTGATTAGAGTCTGCACCATTTGTCATAATAATGATAAAACCAACCCTGTATAGTCAAAAATAGACTAGACAAATATCAATGCTTAGCACATGGCTTGGAGCTCTCGGCCAATCAGATGCCTCAAAAACCTGTGAATATATCGTTTATTTCAACAAACCATGGAATAACTAACAAACTGTTCACTTATTCCACGCTTCCGTCATCTCAAGGCAATTTGACGTCACAATTCTAGCAATCCTCCGTGCCAGCCACCGCGAAAACCTTTTGCCTGCAATGTAGCCTTAATGATAAATAATCGGAATAAACACCAGATCAAGGATTTAAACTGAAGCAATACGGAAATTTCACAGTAACAATAAAAGATCTAGATCTATCCCGTTCCTCTTGACCTCGGTATGTGAATTGTTTCAGCTGTAGATGTAAAAACCGGAATACGCATGTCTAGATTGTCTTTAAAAACAGCTGAGGTCAGAGGTGAACTACACACGCTTGATGACGTTATATTATGTACAGTGAGACCTAGACTTTAAAGACAATTACTAATGAATTGTGCTTACATATAGAGCTTCAATGAGCGTTATTTATGTTGGTGTTAAAGCACGCTTAATGTCTCAAACTTATCATTGAAATAACCTTTCAATTTTAGTAAAATATTACAAACAAAATGACTTTTTCGTCTAAAACAAAAAGCAGAAACGAATGGTCTTTTTGTTTTCCTCGAGCCCAAGCCAGTGCTAAATAGGTTAGACCATGGTTGCACGCGAATAAACGACATAGTTCTCGGGGGTTATGCCCCCTCGAACTATATCGTTTATTCGCGCTCAACCATGGTCTAACCTATACTTATCTCAATACAAGCTAGTGGATTAAAGTGTGTCAAAGTGAGTCAGTATGAGAATATTGCGCAATGCGTCAATATGAGTCAGAATGGCTTAATGGGTTAAGAAAACTTGAATTGGCAATTTGAAGTGTTGGGGATGAAAGGGTTAAGGTGCAGTGTGTTGTTGTTGTTGTTGCTAAGAAAGATGTATGTCCAGTCAACGCCATTTATTGATGCATCCTCCCATGCCTTGCAACACTAAGATCAACATTGGCTAACTTCGGTTGGGACCCCTTCAGTATACAGTTAAAATCTGCATTCTGTGTAACTTTCAACCTGCTTTAAGTGAGCACCTGTCTTCAAAACTAGAAACAGGCAATTTAGTCCAGTTGCCACCACCCCCCCCCCCCCCCCCCCCCCCCTGATTTTTGGAGAACCGTGTTTTGCGGTCCGTACAAAGTTTCTTTGCTGTTTCTATACCTCTGAGGCGTGCTCTTTAAGAATCTGAAAGATGCCACTCTGGCATCATTGGGCAATCCGCACAACATGCAAATTAAGGTCGCCATTACTGAAAATCTTGTTTTTTGCCAACACACTTATCGGTCTCTGCCTCCGGACTAATTGGGTAGTGGGTTAACTCTTTGCATGCTAGAGGCGTATACATGTGCCACAGTGATTACCTTTGCAAACAGTTTGGATGCTGATGAGACGCCGCGTTATGCCGCGTCTCATTAGGGTCGGAACAATTTGACACTCTGACCCTGTTTTGAAAAGAAATTTAGAAAAATTTAGAACAATAGCAGAAGACAGAGGTTGCAGACGAAAAAAAAATACCCAGCATGCAAAGAGTTAATACAAACAGCGTTTGAACAGTTTAGAACAGTAGCAGACAACAAATTGAATTTATCTAGCATGTAAAGAGTTATTAATTAAACCGTTTTATGCCTTATACACTTTTAGGTGAACCTCAAGGCAAACAGTTTTGATCTCAGATCAGGCCCCACATTGTGGGGCCTGATCTGAGATCAAAACTGTTTGCAGCTAAGTCAATATTCTATAAGAAACTGCTAAAATCTTTTGCAAATTTTTGAATTTTATTATATTTATCTGCTGCAGACGACATTTTAAAATGGCTGCCAAATATTACCCAGCATACAATGGGTTAATTAATATTCAAGGGTTAACAACCTGAACACTTGTTTTCCCTGCATCCAAAGGTGAAAGAACAAGACCTAGAACAAATACAATATTACCAGGGCTCCAGATAAGGGGAGTATTTCAAAAACTAAAATCTTTGTTTCTGCATTAAACCCTATGGTGTCACTACTCATTAGAATCCTCTCTTCGAGACGATTCTAATGAGTAGTAACACTATAGGATTTGGTGCTGAAATAAGTGAGAAAATGTTGGATTTGTTCAGTTAACTCGCTCTTATCTGGAGCCCTGAAACTGTTGATGGAGAAATATGAACGCACAAGTTTAATTTACAACAGATGAGACTTAATATTCATTATTTCTGCTTTTTATGTTTTTTGTGTATTTATGATATAAACACTGGAGATGCGGCACTCTTCTTTCCCAATAAATGTGAACCCGCTAAAACAAAATTATTATTTCCATTGCAAACGCTGGATCAGCTTAAAATTGATTGCCAGGTGAAATGCCGAATAACTTTGCATCTCATATATGGATTGATACGTTTTGACTCTCTGATTGTAGATCCATAGCAATTAAAACTACCCCATTACCCCATAAATACACCTTTTTACGCCTTTAATTTATTTCTCCACTGAAGAAAATAGTTCCACTTTATACAGTTACAAATATGTTCTAAAAGAAATATTTTCTATATTCTAGCAGAATGGTAGCCTAATTAAAGCAGGTTGAAAGTAAAGCAGAATGTGCCTTACTTAAAGCATGAGAAACTAAAGCAGAATGTGCCTTAAGGCACATTCTGCTTTACTTTCATCCTGCTTTAAGTGGACACCTGTCTTCAAAACGAGAAACATGCTATGGGGTAATGGGTTATTTAGAAACCTCATTTAGTTTATTCAATGACCCCATAAATTCAAACTTTTATACCTCTTATTTATTCCTCCTCCGAAGAAAATACATACTAGGTAGATCAAATTTATACAGTTGTGAATATGAACCATAAGATATATTTTCTATACCCTAGCAGATGTTGGCTTAAATCAGGCTGAAAATAATACCTTTTATAATCTTTGAATAAATGCTATTTTAAATATTTCTGTGCAATTAAACAATGGTGAAAATTTACTTCCATGACATTAGCAGAAAAGCTTCATTAGAAAAGCTAATCTTTATTATTATTGTTTTGTGACATGTGATATATCATCTATAAAAAGCAGTAGTATAGTTTGTCAACATCTAACGTTACAGTAATGATCTTTACTGATTGACCTTAAGTTCATTGCACCAGATAAAAGAAACTGAGATACCTGGGTCCATGCTTATAATTATAAAGCGTTTGAGTTGAGTCTGAACTCTTTCTCAAGCATTTGATTGGTCAGATTTGAGCCTAGGTTCAAATCTGACCAATCAAATGCTTGAGAATGAACTCAGACTCAACTGAAACGTTTTATAAGTGCTGTACCAGGTCTACTAACATGGACATTTGCAAACAGTGTAGACCCTGATGAGACACCGCATATTGCGGCGTCTCATCAGGGTCTGCACTGTTTGCTATACCATAATTATGAAATATTTTGCCGTATGGACAAACTGTGATGTCTTCAGATCACCCTTGAATATCTACAATGAAAATCTTCCAGCAAGTGTTCAGAGATTTCATTGCAATATCTATGTATAAATGGCTTAACCAATGACTGAAGATCTTTAGAATCTCAAAGATTAAGATGACGACTAAACAACTGGCAACGTCACTCCTGCGTCAGTTTACCGAAATATTGTAATGTCGCCAGTGTTTTAACATTACCCTTTCTCACAATACCTCAATTGAACTGACTCTAAAATTAGCTATTTAGCTCACCTGAGCTAGCTCAATGTGAGCTTTTGCAATCCTTGAATGTCCGGCGTCTGTCGTAATGTCATTCTTTGTCCACCGTTAGTCATTCGTCGTTCGTCGTCAACAATTTTAGTGTTTACACTAAAGAGGCCACAATTTTTATCCAATCTTTTTCAAACTTGCTCAGATTGTATATGACCATAAGAGTTTGGATGAGTTCGATTATGGTTGAAATCGGACGAATAGGTCAAGAGTTATCTGCCTTTGCATTGCTGAAAATGACATATTTAACTGCGTTTACACTCTAGGACCCACAATTTATCCAATTGTTCTCAAACTTGCTCAGGTTGTATATGACTATAAGATCTTGGATGAGTTCGAAAATGGTTGATATCGGACTAATTGGTCAAGAGTTGTCTGCCTTGATGTGTTGAAAATGTCGTTTCTGACAGTGTTTACACTCTAGCAACTAGTTTTTTCAATGGATTTTGATTATACTTGCACTAAAGAGGCCACAATTTTTATCCAATCTTTTTCAAACTTGCTCAGATTGTATATGACCATAAGAGTTTGGATGAGTTCGATTATGGTTAAAATCGGACCAATAGGTCAAGAGTTATCTGCCTTTGCATTGCTGAAAATGACATATTTAACTGCGTTTACACTCTAGGACCCACAATTTATCCAATTGTTCTCAAACTTGCTCAGGTTGTATATGACTATAAGATCTTGGATGAGTTCGAAAATGGTTGATATCGGACTAATTGGTCAAGAGTTGTCTGCCTTGATGTGTTGAAAATGTCGTTTCTGACAGTGTTTACACTCTAGCAACTAGTTTTTTCAATGGATTTTGATTATACTTGCACACCATGTATATAGCTATAAGTTCTGGAAGGAGTGTACCTTCTGCAGGAGTGCAATTATTGTTGAAATCTGATCATTGTGGCAAGAGTTATCTGTCCTTGATATACTTTGAAATGCTAGAAAAGGCTTCCTTTCAGTAGTTTAGGCTCTAGTTATCTGCCCTTTATGTACTCTACTATACGATATTGTTTACATGCTATTGTACAAATTTGAATGGATTTAGAAACTCAAAGGTAAAGCTATCTGGCTTCGTTACAACAGGTGAGCGATATCAGGGCCTTCAAGGCCCTCTTGTTAACCAAATTGTAATAACAAATGCCTGTTTTCTCAAATTATTCTAGTTTCCAATCTAGTCTAGAATCAGGATCCAAACTGTTTGCAAATACATGTACCAGGCTCCAAGATTATTCTCAAAGGTTTGATTGGTCAGATTTGACCAATCAGATGCTTGAGAATAATTTCAGACTTGACTCAAACGCTTTATAACCTTGGACCTAGTGCACTTAGTGCAGGGAATTTTAGAAGCTATTTAAGGAATTCTTGCACTTTGTTGAAACTGTAAAAGTCTCTAAAGGAGAAGATATTTAAGGAAGAGCCTATAAGAAAGGGTTGTTGACCGGTGATAAGTATAATGGTTTTCTTGGGGCTCAATGAGTGCTCTTGTGGGTATTTACTTGTTTATCTCATACTTTACATCTCTTGTCTAGGCTTTGAGTTTCTCACAAACATAGTTTTTAAGGCTATTTTCTCCCTATCTTCTTTCAGAATCTTCTTTCTTCTGTCTCAGACCTTGTTACTTCAAAGACTCACAGAGAGATTGCCTGTTTCAATCTATATAAGTAGCATTGAAGGTTGTACTTAAATGTTATGGTTTTTAAAAACAATATGCAAGTCCAATGTATACAGTCATGAATTATGCACCGTACGAAATATGTTCTGAATGTGCCTTAAGGTGCATTTTGCTTTAATTTAAACCTGCTTTAACTCATAACCCCATAGCCTGTTTGTAGTTTTACTTAAAGCAGATTGAAAGTAAAGCAGAGTGTGCCTCTTGGCACATTCTGCTTTTACTTTCGGCCTGCTTTAAGCTACCATGTTCTAGGATATATAGCAAACATTTCTTTTGGTGAATAATTACTCAAGACTGTATAAACTGGAAGAATTTTCTTCAGTGGAAAAATAAATTAAATGCGAAAATAGGCATATTAATGGAGTCCTTTTGTTTGATGTAGCAGTTGTGGATAAGTAGGGCTGGGCCGGAGCGCAACATTCCATGAAATGTGATATAGAGGATAGAGTTATTCTCTATGAGGCAAATCCCTATTCCATATATAGGCAAAAATGGTAGAATAATGTACAGTAAAACCTCCCTATTACGACCATTAAAAAGAAGGCTAATTAATTGCATAAAAGAGAGGTGACAGCTTAAAGCAAGAATTAAACGTAAAACAGAAAACTTCCAAAGGAGCTTTCTGTTTTACGTTCACTCAGTCCTTTTAACACCTGATATTTAACCCATACCCCATAGCCTGTTTCTAGTTTTGAAGATATGTGACCACTTAAAGCAGGTTGAAAGTAAAGCAGAATGTGCCTTAAGGCACATTCTGCTTTACTTTCAGCCTGCTTTAAGCTATTATCTGTTAGAATATAGAAAATATTTCTTATGATTTTTATTTGTGACAGTATAAATTGGAACAATTTTCTTCAGAAGAGGAATTAATTAAAGGCGTAAAAATGCGTATTCATGGGGTAATGGGTTAACAAACTTTAGTGGTCGTGATAGAGGGGTTTTACTGTAATTCTCCATTGTGTGTTGAGAAATAAAAACAGGATCTCATAATGCACTTCAGTGGAGGGTAGAGTTAAAACACGATCAGAATAGATCAGAAGTTCCCAAAGGAGCCTAGCACTTCAAAGACATTTCTGAGGGAAATTTGACTGTCCAAGCTATTAAAGTGACATTGATACTTGTCTGGTAAAGCTTACAGTAAATGTCACAACCGTTTAGTTATTATTAACCCTTATCCTGCGGTGATGTCGTCTGCTTCGAAATTGTCTTCTGCAAAGTTGGTTAAATTTAGAATTATACATTTTTTTTAGTAAAGAATCCTTGAAAGAATAGTGTCAAACAGTTTGGATCCAGATCAGACACCGCGTTACGCAGTGTCTGATCTGGATCTAAACTGTTTGCAAAAATCAATAAAGTCGCGACCAGCAGGCAAAGTGTTAAGTCTAATAGTAAAATCAAGCACAATAATGGGTGGCGTGAATTTGCTAAGAGTTTGGAGAATTAAGGTAAAGCAGGTAGCTCCCTAGCCCATTACTCCATAAATACACCTTTTTACGCCTTTAACCCTTAGCCCGCCAAATAAATTGTCGTCTGCTATATTTCTCGTCTGCTTCAAGTTTCAAAGTGCTTCAAAGTTGCTCAAAATTGCTGAAAATGTTGTCCGAGTGTCAAACAGCTTGGATCCTAATGAGACGCCGAGTTACTCGGCGTCTCATCCGGATCCAAGCTGTTTGCATATGGAGCTATAGTCGTGAGTGGCAGGCTTAGGGTTAATTCATTCCTCCATTGAGGCTGATAATTTCTCCTTTACAGTCATGAATATGTCCCTGAAGAAAGATTTTCTGTATTTTAGCAGATACTGTAGTAGCTTAAAGCAGGATGAAAGTAAATCAGAATGTGCCTTTAACACGTGCCTTATTCAACCTGCTTTAAGTTGCAACCTGTCTTCAAAACTAGAAATGTACTATTGGGTAAAGGATGAAAGAGATTTTTGCTTTACTTTTGTTATGCATTCAGAGCTCCAGATAAGAGGGAGTAAACTGAACAAATCCAATACTTTTTTTCACTCATTTCAGCACCAAATCCTTAGTACATGGTGTTACTACTTATTAGAAATGTCTCTTCGAGACAATTCTAATGAGTTATATATATAGTGACACCATAGGGTTTAATGCAGAAATAAAGATTTTAGTTTTTGAAATATTTCCTTTATCTGGAACCCTGATGCATTGATATTTGATATTACTTTGTTTTTTCAAGCTTATTCAAGGAATTTTGTCTAACCATATGGGCCTTGAAACAGAATAGTGGAAAAACCAAACCATGTTAATAAAATAAGAAAAACAAAATAAGTAAGTCAAATGAAACAAAAAGTCAAACAGAACAATAGATTATATCTCTAACCTTGCTTCGGGAAAAAAAAAATTCACTAGAAACGGGCTATGCAGTAATGGGTTAAGGTCTAATAATGCAGGATAGAAATAATGCTAAAAGTTCCTACAGGAGCTTTCTGCTTCACCTTCATCTTACTATACTAAGCAGTCACTGGCTTTAACCCTTTACCCCATAACCTGTTTCTAGTTTTGAAATTAGGTGACTACTTAAAGCAAGTTGAAAGTAAAGCAGAATGCGCCATAAGGCACATTCTGCTTTACTTTCAGCCTGCTTTAAGCCACCATCAGCTAGAATAAAGAAAATATTCTTTATGATACATATTCATGGCTGTATAAATTGGAACTACTTTCGTCAGCGGAGGAATGTGCTAAAAGGCGATTCTCTGGGGGAAAAGGTTAAACACAGTTGGATATTAATCATTTGCGCATATGGCTGTTGTCGCACATTTAAAATTGTTGCCTCACACTTATTGAACTCTGGTATTCATAAAAAATGAACATTGTTTACCAGTAATGGAAAATATTTAATAGCTTTTAAATATAGAATACATACAGTAACCTCCACTTGAAACAATATCCCATGTAGCAATATATTGCTTGTACAAGATATTTTATTGTAAATAAAGGCCACCAGTAACGATACAGATCCTTTAGTCCCTGCCAGGCTTCTATATAATTCAATGTAGTTTAACTCTGTTTGTAATGATATTGCTTGTAAAGATAATTAATCTTACTGTAAGGGGACATATCCACCGATAGCACATGCTAACACTTAAAAGTTAGCAGTCTAAATGTTACATGTATACTATTACAAATAGCTTTTACAAAAGATAATGTATTTCTGCTAATGCAATACCTATGAAATATGATTCTCCAGGAGGAGTTTTAACCCTTTCCCCTGTAGAAGTGCCTTTTAGCGAATGTGAGTTATTCCTCCGCTGAAGAAAATAGTTCCAATTTAGTCAGTCATGAATATAGATTATAGGGATATATTTTTATATTCTAGCACATGAAAGCTTAAAGCAGACTGAAAGTAAAGCAGAATGCACCTTAAGGTGCATTCTGCTTTACTTTCAATCTGCTTTAAGTAGTCAATTATCTTCAATACTAGAAATAGGCTATCAGGTAAAGGGTTAATACGAAATCACTTTCGTTCTTCAATCTTTGAATGCAAGGTTGTTTTTTTTGTCTCCAATAATTGTCATCAGCTTGACTTGGCTTGACTTGATCATGAGTTTATTTGTCAACTGTTGTGGATGTCCCAGGAACTGGGGTAGCTAGGGCAGCAGGTGGCTAGAGTGCCTAACACCCTTCCCTGTTCTGTGGTTCTTTAAACCCATTTGTGCCCACGCTTCCATATATGGGACATAGGCAAACAGTGTAGACTCTGATCAGGCGCCCAAAGGAATTTCAATATAAAAGAAAATGAAAATGAACATTTTGACCAGTGATGAAAAATGGACTAACCCAATATAAAACATGGTAGAATCCACTGGGCGCAAATGGGTTAAACCCCAATTTGGGAAATTCTGTGCCATTGGCCAACCAGCGTCATTTATTCAGTTTTTCCTTTTTCTGGAAGACTAGATTATTCCAGCCAAAATGAAATTCTCATGAGAAAAATTTGATTTGCAGATTTTGGTTGCTGGCAGCATAAAACAGCTGATTGGGGTGCTTGGACAGAATAGCAACCACCAACTATTGTACATCACAATAAAGTCATAGTAATGTAGCTTTGTATTTATGGGTGATTTAAATCGGCTAGACGGCAAATGACAAGTCTTCATGAAGAAGAAGGGCTCCGCTAATTATATTATATAATGCTCCGCCCCATCTATTTTCACGAAGACTTGTCATAATACAGTCTAACCTATATGTGGACATTCAGGTCAGCTTTGACACAGTCTGACCAAGACTTTCTTGGTGTACATCTACCTCTGGAGCCAGGAAGGGTTTCATGACTTGAGTTACTGCATGAAGTGGCTGTTGTTAAAAAATAGAACTTTCTAAATTCATATTTAAAATGAGATCTAAGAGTCAAATAGTTTGAAACCTGATGAGATGACACATGAGGTGGCATCTCATTTGGATCCAAACTGTTTGTAAAGGTTATTTTGGTTTTGCTGCTAGTATGCAAAGAATTCATTCTCATGCTTAACAAGTTGTCTTTTGTGGAAAAACTAGTTTTCATTGATGACAAAACAAGTACAGTCAAACCTGCCATAGCGACCGTCCCTATATAACGACTATTTGTCTTAGACGACCTTAAAAATTCCTCCCAACACATTTTCCTCTATGTTCAGACTGTGTATAACGACAAACCTGTGTTACGTGACTAACGACCGTAATGTGCCGCTCCCAAAGTCCCATGTCGCTATTAAACGCACCTGTTTACAGCGACTCGATAATTGCCGGCCATTATCGATTTTCAGTTTTCATTTCCGGGAGGCGAATATTCTTTTGTTTGTATGTAAGATCAAAATTTCGGCTAAAAAACAGAGTTACACTTACTTTACCAGAACAGAACAGATGTAATTCACGTTTCAAAACTGCATGTTATAATTTGTGAGTAGACAATTGTGGTAAATGGTTCAACGGCGATCGGGAATGAATTTGGATAATTGAGCTACCAAAAAGCAATTAAATATAAAAATTATTATTAGAACTCGACTAATAATTCTTTTCTTACCCCGAAAATAGCTATTCCGGTGATGATTTACTGTTAAAAAGTCATACCCAATCCAACACTCCATTACGAAAGAACGGGTGGGGGAAATTATGTCGTATAAACTCCGGCGTATTATAATCGTAACTTTCTGCGAAAATACCCGTGTAATGAACATTTTATATGAATGTTAACCGACAGTTAACTTCTTGAATTGATTTTCCAACGATACATTATAAAAAAATCCCATTAGAAAACGAAGCAATATGCCGAAACTGCGAAGCAGAATTTCTAAGCACATTCCTATATGCAGTTGCGAACACTCGGATTTTGGCATATGTGTATTACGTATGGTACAAGTAAAAAAGATGGTTCTTAAGCATCTTTTCTTTCGTCGGTTTTACAAAGTTTTTTTTCTTTTTCTACTTTGTAAGACTGTGTTTTAAATAGGAGATATTGACAAATAAAACGGCGTTAAAAATAGCGCTGTCATATTTTGAAATTGACTTGAACAAAATTGCGGCGCGATAAAATGGTGGACATTATAGACCCGACACTAAACGTGGACATTTCGGGAAAGATTTACGTGTAAGAGAGACAACAAAGACAAAAAGCAACTAACGCACGTCGAGATCGAATTCTTACTCCATGAGACGCGATTCTGAATATGAATTATACAGTTAATAGACTGAGAAAGCGATCCTAAATTGGACACATATTTATCAGATACAACGGAATTGAAGAAAAAAATTGAACATTTTCGTCGAACCGGTTACGGAATAAAATCTCTAAAAACACAAGACCGACGAATGTTTCAGGTGATTGATTGGATATTTATAGTATTTGATCATTTGGGGATGAATAGTCAACACGTTATGTAAGTATTTGTTAAATAGCAATTAACAATTTTGTCTGAAATTATAGAAAATGATCTTAATTATTGCTTTTGGAAGAAAAGGTTAATATATCAGTTTATTCAGAGAAACATGCATAATGGTGTTCATTTGTATACTAATTTACCCCTGAAAACTGATAACCTGACTTATGTGACTACCTGTCTTATGTGACCTTATTGTGTCTCTCCCCTTGAAGGTCACATAAGACAGGTTTGACTGTATCTTGTTTGGAAAAATGATTTTCATTGTAGACAAATTTTTTCCCTGAAAAATGGTTTTCATTAGAGATGAAACAAGTATCTTTTGTGGAAAAATGGAGTTCATAGTACATGTAGACAAATAAGTATCTTTTGATGAAATATGGATTTCAATTTAGACAAAACAAGTATCTTTTGTGGAAAAATGGATTTCATTGCTGTCAAAACAAGTATCTTGTTTGGAAAAATGGTTTTCATTGTAGACAAAACAAATATCCTTTTTTTAGCTCACCTGGCACAAAGTGCCAAGGTGAGCTTTTCTGATCGTGCTATGTCCGTCGTCGTTCGTTCGTTCGTCGTCAACAATTTCTTTAAACGACATCTTCTCCGAAACTACTGGATGGATTTAAACCAAACTTGGCAGAAATGATCCTTATATGGTCCTCTTTGAAAGTTGTTCAAATGTTTCCGGTCCGTTGCATATCTAGGTCACAGGAGCTAAAAATAGATCGTTTCAATAAAAACTTAAAAAATCTTCTTCTCTGAAACCACAGTACCCTGAGCTTAGATATTTGGCACAAAGCATCATCTATAGGTCCTCTATCAAGATTGTTCAAATTATGTCCCCAGGGTCAAAAATGGCCCCGTCCTGGGGGTCACAAATTTACAAAGAGTTATATAGTGAAACCTTCAAACCTCTTCTTCTCTAAAACTAATATAGCTAGAGCTTTGATATTTGGCATGGTGTACGTTCTAGAGGTACTTTATCAATTTTGTTCAAATGTTTCCGGTCCTTGCATATCTAGGTCACAGGAGCTAAAAATAGATCGTTTCAATTAAAACTTAAAAAATCTTCTTCCCTGAAACCACAGTACCCTGAGCTTAGATATTTGGCACAAAGCATCATCTATAGGTCCTCTATCAAAATTGTTCAAATTATGTCCCCCGGGTCAAAAATGGCCCGCCCCGGGGGTCACAAATTTACATAGAGTTATATAGTGAAATCTTCAAACCTCTTCTTCTCTGAAATTAATATAGCTAGAGCTTTGATATTTGGCATGGTGTAACTTCTAGAGGTACTTTACCGATATTGTTCAAATAATAATAATAATAATAATAATAATGCAATGGTTCCGGTCCGTTGCATATCTAGGTCACAGGAGCTAAAAATAGATTTTTTCAAGTAAAACTTAAAAAATCTTCTCCTTTGAAACCACAGTACCCTGAGCTTAGATATTTGGCACAAAGCATCATCTATAGGTCCTCTATCAAGATTGTTCAAATTATGTCCCCGGGGTCAAAAATGGCCCCGCACTGGGGGTCACAAATTTACAAAGAGTTATATAGTGAAACCTTCAAACCTCTTCTTCTCTGAAACTAATATAGCTAGAGCTTTGATATTTGGCATGGTGTAACTTCTAGAGGTACTTGACCAATAGTGTTCAAATGTTTCCAGTCCATTGCATATCTAGGTCACAGGAGCTAAAAATAGATCGTTTCAATTAAAACTTAAAAAATCTTCTTCTCTGAAACCACAGTACCCTGAGCTTAGATATTTGGCACAAAGCATCATCTATAGGTCCTCTATCAAGATTGTTCAAATTATGTCCCCGGGGTCAAAAATGGCCCGCCCCGGGGGTCACAAATTTACATAGAGTTATATAGTGAAATCTTCAAACCTCTTCATCTGAAACTAATATAGCTAGAGCTTTGATATTTGGCAAAGTGTAACTTCTAGAGTTATACTTTATCAATATTGTTAAAATGGTTCCGGTCCGTTGCATATCTAGGTCACAGGAGCTAAAAATAGATTTCCAAGATATGTTACATTTACATCAACGGTCCCAGGTGAGCGATTTAGGGCCGTATACGGCTCTTGTTTCTGAAAAATGGTTAACATTGTAGACAAAACAAGTATCTTTTGTGCAAAAATGGATTTCATAGTATATGTAGACAAAAACAAGTATCTTTTGAGGCAAAGAAGATTTCATTATAGACAAAACAAGTATCTTTTGTGGAAAAAATGCATTTTATGTGTAGACAAAACAAGTACATGTATCTTTTGTGGAAAAATTGGTTTTCATTGTAGACAAAACAAGTATCTTGTTTAGAAAAATGGTTTTCATTGTAGACAAAACAAGTATCTTGTTGGGAAAAATGGATTTCATTGTAGATAAAACAAGTATATATTGTGGAAAAATGGATTTCATTGTAGAAAAAACAATTATCTTTTGTGGAAAAATGGTTTTCATTGTAGACAAAACAAGTATCTTTTGTGGAAAAACGTATTTCATTGTAGACAAAACAAGTATCTTTTGTGGAAAAACGTATTTCATTGTAGACAAAACAAGTATCTTTTGTGGAAAATGGTTTTCATTGTAGACAAAACAAGTATCTTTTGTGGAAAAACGTATTTCATTGTAGACAAAACAAGTATCTTTTGTGGAAAATGGTTTTCATTGTAGACAAAAAAAAGAATCCTTTGTGGAAAAATGAATTTCATTGTAGACAAAACAAGTATCTTTTGTGGAAAAATGGTTTTCATTGTAAACAAAACAAATATCTTTTGTAGAAAAATGGTTTTCATTGTAGACAAAACAAGTATCTTGTTGGGAAAAATGGATTTCATTGTAGATAAAACAAGTATATATTGTGGAAAAATGGATTTCATTGTAGAAAAAACAATTATCTTTTGTGGAAAAAATGCATTTTATGTGTAGACAAAACAAGTACATGTATCTTTTGTGGAAAAATTGGTTTTCATTGTAGACAAAACAAGTATCTTGTTTAGAAAAATGGTTTTCATTGTAGACAAAACAAGTATCTTGTTGGGAAAAATGGATTTCATTGTAGATAAAACAAGTATATATTGTGGAAAAATGGATTTCATTGTAGAAAAAACAATTATCTTTTGTGGAAAAATGGTTTTCATTGTAGACAAAACAAGTATCTTTTGTGGAAAAACGTATTTCATTGTAGACAAAACAAGTATCTTTTGTGGAAAAACGTATTTCATTGTAGACAAAACAAGTATCTTTTGTGGAAAATGGTTTTCATTGTAGACAAAACAAGTATCTTTTGTGGAAAAATGTATTTCATTGTAGACAAACAAGTATCTTTTGTGGAAAATGGTTTTCATTGTAGACAAAAAAAAGAATCCTTTGTGGAAAAATGAATTTCATTGTAGACAAAACAAGTATCTTTTGTGGAAAAATGGTTTTCATTGTAAACAAAACAAATATCTTTTGTAGAAAAATGGTTTTCATTGTAGACAAAAAAAGAATCCTTTGTGGATGCTTGCTTAAAGTACATATAGACTGAAAGTAAAGCAGATTATTTCTTGAGGAGCATTCTGCTTAACTTTCAGCCTGCTTTTAGCTACGATCTGCTATTTCTTATGGTCCATATTCATGACTGTATTAATTGAGACTATTTTCTGCACTGTAGCAATAAATTAAAGGCCTAAAAAGGTGTATTTATTGGGTAATGGGTTAAGCGGACACTCTCATGACAGGGAAAGATTTAAGATGTGTTAAAAAAGCAGCTTAACATGCAAAACTCTGTTTCAAAAGCAGCTAGAAAAATTGGCATTGGAAAATTGCCTTTGGCAGTGTTTTAATTCAATTTTTTTTTTGAAGAAGTGAGGAATTTTTCTTTTCAAAGCTTCTTTTTTTCTGGTTTTGAAGATAATACATTGGTTTATGGCATGAAAACAATTTGTAAATGAGAACCCTTGACATGTTGCTGTAGGCGAAAAAAAGATGTTGACTCCTTGTCCTAAAAAAAAAACCCATAAAATTCAGGAAAAAGCATTTGAAATTTCAACACGGATTTACCCTTAGGGCACTTACATAACAGAACTGTTGTTTGCTGTTATTATTGTATCTGTATTGCTTTGAAACACGTGAGGTTAGCTAGGAGAACATTTAAAAACAAAACAAAAAAAACATAAGCTTCAGATAAGGAGAATATTTTATAAAAGAGAAAGCTAGAGAGAAGGAAATCTTTTTAATTACACAATGCAACCCGAGAATATTTTAAAAAGAGAGAGAGAAGGAAATCTTTTTAATTGCACCATGCAAACCCTATGGTGTGACTATTCATTAGAATTGTCTCTTCCAGAGACAATTCTAATGAGTAGTCACACCATAGGGTTTAGTGAAAAATGAAAGAGAAAATGCTGGAAATAATAATGTAGCTTATTTCTTATATTGTATAGAAGGCTTGGTTATATTAAGTTATTATATACTATTTCCTAATAAAAATTGTTTGTTAAATAGTTCTCCCCTAATTGTCTGCCTTGTAAAGGTTACGCAATAATCCATTGAATCTCTATTTTGACATGTTATAGACATATTTCTGTGGAGTTAATACTGAAAATGTTAAGATTGCAATACATCTTTGGCTTCCATGAAAGTCATTCTGTCTGGGAGACTTCGGATTCTTGTGATTACTTTGCATGCGAAACTATGATTACCTTTGACAAACAGTTTGGATCCAGATGACAGGGGTCCAGATAAGAGGAGTATTTCAAAAACTAAAATCTTTATTTCTGCTTTAAACCCTATGGTGTCACTACTCATTAGAATCGTCTCTTTGAGACGATTCTAATGAGTAGTATCACCATAGGATTGGTGCTGGCATGAGTGAGAAAATATTAGATTTGTTCAATTTACTCCCTCTTATCTGTAGCCCTGAAGATGAGATGCCAAGTAATTCAGCATCTCATCAGGATCCAAACTGTTTGACACGCTGACACTGTTTTGAAAAGAATTTAAGAAAATTATAATTATAGAACTGTGGCAGGAGTCAGTTCTTGTTGATTAAAAAAAATATTATTATATCCATTGGCAACTTAAGTTGATTTGCAAACAATTTGGACCTTGATATTTGAAAAATATGTTTTCTGAGCAACATTCAGGAGTGAAATGTTATCTTCAGATATTGAGGAGACAGCAAGCACTTTTAAAGAAAGACTAGATCAACAACATGTGTTTTTGTTGATGTTTATTTGTTTATTTGTAAACAAGAAATATCTTTAAAAAAGATATTCGGCGGAATGAGTGGTTGAACTAAGGCTATATAGATGAAATTGGGTGTGCAAAATTAAATGAAATTGAGGTTTTCAAAGAATTGTAATATCTTGGATTGAAAAGCAAAAAAAATTGAAACAGCAACTTTTATTTAAAATGCAAAACTATCATGTACAGAAATGCAAAACAGAACAATAATTGAACTCATATCCTAGCTACTGGTAGGAGATCCTCACATTAATCTATTGTTCTATATATCAAACTTCATTCATAGAGTTTCTTGAAACAAACTATAGCATACACAAATGTACAGATACAACAGTCTGCTGAACTTCGACTGCCACTCTTGTAAATAATGATGAAACAACACGATTGTGTTTAACTCACTTGAGGCCATTAATTTTATATATAATATTGCTTTAAATGTATGGTAAATGTGTACAAATAGTTAACAATTCAAACAAATTGGTAGTAAACAATTACAAAACACCTAGCTTCCTCTGTATATCTATAAAAAGATTTCAGATGTCATATCTTAAAATAGAAGTATAATTGCATCATCCCAGTGGTAGTAAACAGTGCAATCTGTATCTCTAAATTTTACACTCACAGTCCGCATCTGGTAAAACTGTAATTGGACATAGACCAGTCTACAGGGCTCCAGATAAGAGGGAGTAAACTAAACAAATCACATTTTTTCACTCCTTTCAGCACCAAACCCTATGGTGTTACCACTCATTTTTTTTGTCTCGAAGAGACAATTCAAATGTATAGTGACACCACAGGGTTTAATGCACAAATAACGATTTTAAGTTTTGAAATAATTCCCTTATCTGGAGCCCTGGCTACTATCCAATCAGACTATTCAGTTTCAACAGGTGCTCTTAATTCTAAATTTCTGATCAAATATAATTGGTTGAAATGTGTGGCCAAATAGAAAGTGTGACTAAATAGAAACCAGTCAGCTCCGCCGAAAAAAAAAGAAGAATACAAAAACAAGAAAACTTGTCAGAGATCCAGATAAGGGGAGTATTTCAAAAACTAAAATCTTTATTTCTGCATAAAACCCTATGGTGTCACTATTCATTAGAATCGTCTCGAAGAGACGATTCTAATGAGTTGTAACATCATGGGATTTGGTGCTGAAATGAGTGAGAAAATGTTGGATTTGTTCGCTTTACTCCCTCCTAACTGGAGCCCTGTTGACTTGTTGAACATGAGAAAAATGAGTTTCAGTTAAACAAATGGGCACAGTTGAGGTGTTCCTATTTTAAGACACCTACATATCATCATAGACACGTAACATTCAAAACAAGTTGCTCAGAAAATATATTCTGGCCACTAAAAATATCATATTCTATAGACCTTAATTAGGTAATCATCTTATACAGAATTTCATTGGAATAAAGTGCAACTTTCCCCGTGTCTCATCTCTTTATCATCTCATTTTATGGTACTTTGAACTCTTTGCATGCTGGGTAATTTTTTTCTTTGGTAAAAAAAGGGTGTCTTCTGCAACTAAAATAGAATTTTCTAAATTTCTTTTCAAAACAGGATCAGAATGTCAAACAGTTTGGATCCTGATGAGACGCCGCGTAACGCGGCGTCTCATCTGGATCCTAACTGTTTGCAAAGGTATAATCACTGTGACACATTTCCGCCGCTAGCATGGTAAGAACAGTTAAAGGTATAAACAGAAATGAACATTGTTCCTAACTCTGTTCATGCTAGTTGTGAAATGATGATTATAACTTTGCAAACAGTTTGGATCCAGATGAGAGGTCGCATAACACAGCATCTCATCAGGATCTAAACTGTTTGACACTCTGACCCAGTTTTTTAAAAAAAAAAAACAAGTTTGCAAATGAAAAAATAACCCACTATGCAAAAAATCAGAATCCCATCATATTTGACACTTTGATGATATTCTTGCAAATATATAAAAAAAGCTCAAGATAAGGGGAGTATTTCAAAAACTAAAATCTTTATGTGTGCATTGAAACCTAAGATGTCACTACTCATTAGAATCGTCTTTCCGAGACGATTCTAATGAGAAGTAACACAATAGGATTTGGTGCTGAAATGAAGAAGAAAATGCTGAATTTATTCAGTTACAGCCCTGTAAAAAGGAATATAATAATCTGAAAGTTTCAGCAGACAACAATAATTTGAGCAGCAGACGACAATTAATTTATTTGGCTTCAGAAGGGTTTATACAGTCGAACTTTGATATCTCAAACATGGTTAAATCGACATACCCGTATTTCAAAGTTAAAACGTGGCTTAGCCACGTTTTAACTTTGAAATATGGGTATGTTCGATCTAACCGAGCATGAAACAAAGCAGTTCATGTGTCAAACTATTGGATAGTTCGAGTTAAGCGAGTTCGAGATATCAAAGTTCGACTGTACCTTTAAACTTACTTCTGTTCACAAGTTGGTAGACAATATTTGAAGGATTAATTTCTTCAGTGAAACTTCTGTTAAAGTTATCATTCTTTTAAAGAAGCATGGGAAACAATCATGTTACTGCATAATGCAGGACAAAAGTAAAGCAGAAAGCTCCTTTAGGAGCTTTCTGCTTTACTTTAGTCCTGCATTAAGACTTTTGTTGTCACCTATATTTTATTCATCTTTTTCATAGTGACTACATTACACCAGTTTGATTGTATTTCTTTGAGTTTTATTACACAAAAGAAATTTCTCCAGGGAAGTTTTCAATTTACTTTTGCTTCCTGTTTAGATTTGATTACAATACTTAGGCTTGTCAGCCGTTTCCCGGAATCCCAGACTGTGTTCCAGACGGAGAAATTTTGAAATGGAACAATATCAGAAATATCAGTCACCAGTCTGTAACACTGTCTTATTCCCGCTAAATTTTTCATCTGCTGTAAAATTGTCGTCTGCAAAATAATGAAACAGTCTTTATGAATTTTTAGACTGAGTAAACACCAATATGATTATTGAACAGTTTGGATCTAGAGTAATTTGCAACTGGCATAATTCTGATCAAGATCTAAAAAAAATTATTCGCCCACCTCTAAAGGTCCATCCGTCCGTTCATTCATCTGTTAGTCTGTAAACATTTGGCTTGTCCGGAGTTTTTTCCGGAAAACTGTTTGAAGGATATTAATGAAACTTCACATAAATGTTACATACATAAAGATCTGAAGCTGAGTCAATTTTTAAGATCATTCAATATGTCCTTACAGAGTTATCTGCCCTTTATATACTCAGATATGCTATAAAATGCTGCCGTTTGGCGTTTAATGTACTGTTTAATTGTGGTGCTCTCGCAGGGCCGTTTTTCCAAAAATTGGGAAGTGGCCTTTATATATAGCCTTTCATTTTGGGAAATTCAAACACAAATTTCAGCCGATTGGGAAAGTAAACTGACTTTCAAGACACTTAAAAAACTAAGTGAAAGTCTTCATAAATACAGAAAATAGAAAGTTGCTTTAATTTAATAGTTGAAAACAAAGTTATTTAACATTTAAGCAGTACAGGTAATTGAATAGGACACTTCTAATGTAGTTTTATCCTCAGAATATGGGCTTTTTTTCGTGAGAATCATATAATGCATTGTATTTTTGGGAAATTCTTTCACCAAAATTTGGAAAAAAAAGAGGCTTTTTGCAATTGGGAAATCACCTGTTATGGGCCCTTGTTATAGAAGGTAAAAAAGCCCTGTCTCGTTGAAAAATACAGTGTTCTTGGTTATGAGGCAGTAGACAGTTAGTTTTTGGATGCTTAGTCTTGTTGCATGCTAGCCCTGAAAATGGTTTAAATTTGCAAACAGATACCACAAGATGTCTCATCAGGATCCAAACTGTTTAACACTCTCCTATTTTGTGATTTGTTCTCTCTTTTTTAATTTTTTAAAACAATTCTTAGACAGTAGCAGAAGATGACAATTGTTGCAGACAACAATATTACTTAGCGTGCAAAGCGTTAATCTCTTTATCTAAAAAGAAATTGTCTGCTCAAAGTGTTGAATGTTATGCCTATAGCAAGAAAAAACTTTTTCAACTGCACAAAAACCTTGATCTTAGGATCTGTTTGTTTTAAACTCTTTGTATGTCGTCTGCTACTATTCTAAACATAGATTCTTCAACATTAAATTTTCCTTTCAAAACAGGGTCTTAGTATCAAACAGTTTGGATCCTGATGAGACGCCGCATGATGCGGCGTCTTATCAGGATCCAAACTGTTTGCAAAGGTTGTCATGGTTTCACTGCTAGCATGCTAAGAGTTTAGTTTCCATTAAGTTAAAATATTGACGAATCTTGTTACCAAAAAATGCATACCAGACTTTGTCTTAACTCTTTGCATGCTGGGTGATTATTTTCATCTGCAATAATTGTTGTCTGCTACCGTTCTAAAATTATGATTTTTCAAAATTTCTTGTAAATTCAGGGTACCAATGGCAAACAGTTATGATCCTCATGAGATGCAGCGTTACGCGGCATCTCATCTGGATCCAAGCTGTTTGCAAAGGTAAATCCCTGTGGCAAATATGTCCACTGCTAGCATGCAAAGAGTTAAGGTCAAGGCCATTAGTATTGGTGTTTTTGCTGTCATATATTTCAGTGTAATTTGAATTAAGCTTGTATCTGAGTATCATCTGGAGACACTCTTTTTAACCCATTGTATGCTGGGTAATATTTGGCAGCCATTTTAAAATGTCGTCTGCAGCGGGTAAAACTCAAATATTTGCAAAATATTTTAGCATTTTCTGATAGAATTTTGACTTAGCTGCAAACAGTTTTGATCTCAGATCAGGCCCCACAATGTGGGGCCTGAATTGAGATCAAAACTGTTTGCCTAGAGGTACACCTAAAAGTGTATCCCACATAAAATGGGTTAAGCCATTTACACATAGATATGCAGTTTTACACTTTTGGTTTATTCCTCCACCGAGGAAAATAATTCGTATTTAATCGTCATCAATATGTATGATAAGAAATATTTTCTATAATTAAGGTAGCATAAAGCAGGCTGAAAGTAAAGCTGAATGTGCCTTAAGGTGCATTCTGCTTTACTTCTGACCTTCTTTAACCCATTACCCCATAAATACGCCTTTTTACGCCTTTAATTAATTATTCTATTGAAGAAAATAGTTCCAATTTATACTGTCACAAATAAAAATCATAAGAAACATTTTCTATATTCTAGCAGATAAAAGCTTAAAGCAGGCTGAAAGTAAAGCAGAATGCGCCATAAGGCGCATTCTGCTTTACTTTCAACCTGCTTTAAGTGGTTACATATCTTCAAAGCTAGAAATAGGCTACGGGGTAATAGGTTTAGTGACCACCTGTGTTCAAAGCTTGAAACAAGCCATAGTGTAAAGAGTTAAACTTCTTCTGAATACTCCTACATGTATATTAAGCAAAACATCTCAAACTGTTTATAACAGCCATTATCAGAACTACTATTTTGGCTAATAAAATGAGGAATATATTCCCCTGGAAAGCATGCATGCTCATGTCAAACAGATCCTCTATGAAAACAGTACATATCCTGATGAGACAGCTCATGCAGGAGCTGTTTGGTCTTGGTCTTCACTGTTTTCAAACAAAGTCAAGAAATGCCAATACATTTAGCAGGAGAAGAATTTAACCCATTGTATGCTGGGTAATATTTGGTGGCCATTTTAAAATGTCATCTGCAGCGGATATAACTCAAATATTTGCAAAATATTTTAGCAGTTTCTGATAGAATATTGAACTAGCTGCAAACTGTTTTGATCTCAGATCAGGCCCCACAATGTGGGGCCTGATCTGAGATCAAAACTGTTTTCCTAGAGGTACACCTAAAAGGGTATCCCGCTTAAAATGGGTTAAGCGCAGAACAAACTTGGTTTAAATGTCAAGGTAGTTTACGGACTATTTTCTTTGGACTCATTTCTTGCAAGACCCAGTTTGCAACTGCCACATCTTCTCAGTAAATGGCAATTTTCTATGATAGGTTTTATTAGCTCACCTGAGCCAAAGGCTCAAGGTGAGCTATTGGGATGGTCCGGCGTCGTCCGTCGTGCGTATGTGTGTCGTTGTTAACAATTGCTTCAAATGACATCTCCTCCTATACCCCTTGACAGAATTCAACCAAACTTTACAGAAATGTTCCTTGGGTCAAGCTCTTTCAAATTTGTTCAAAGAATTAAAAAAAAATGCAGAACTCTGGTTGCCATGGCAACCAAATTGAAAAAATAAGGAAATCTTAAAAAATCTTCCTGTCAAAAACTGCAAGGGCCAGAGCTTAGATATTTGGCACATAGCATCAAATTATGCCCCAGGGGTCAAAATTGGCCCCGCCCCGGGGGTCACAGTTTTACATAGAGTTATATAGTGAAATTTTCAAACGTCTTCTACTCTGAAACCAATGTGGCCAGAGCTTTGATATTTGGCATGGAGACACTTCTAGATGTCCTTTACCAAAATTGTTCAAATGGTTGTGGTCGGTTGCATAACTAGGTCACAGGAGCTAAAAATAGATTTTTTCAATGAAAACTTAAAAAATCTTCTTGTCTGAAACTACAAGGGCCAAAGCTTAGATATTTGGCACATAGAATCGCCTACAGGTTCTCTATCAAGTTTGCTCAGATTATGCCCCTGGGGTCAAAATTGGCCCGGCCCCGGGGGTCACGGTTTTACATAGAGTTATATAGTGAAATTTTCATACGTCTTCTTCTCTGAAACTAATATGGCCAGAGCTTTGATATTTGGCATAGTGACACTTCTAGATGTCCTATACCGAAATTGTACAAATGGTTCTGGTCCGTTGCATAACTAGGTCACAGGAGCTAAAAATAGATTTTTTCAGTGAAAACTTAAAAAATCTTCTTGTCTAAAACTACAAGGGCCAGAGCTTAGATATTTGGCTAATATCATCGCCTAAGGGTCCTCTATTAAGTTTGTTCAAATTATGCCCCTAGGGTCAAAATTGGCCCCGCCCCGGGGGTCACTGTTTTACATAGAGTTATATAGTGAAATTTTCAAACATCTTCTTCTCTGAAACTAATATGGCCAGAGCTTTTATATTCTGTATGGTGACACTTTTAAATATACTTTACATATTTTGTTCAAATTGTTCCGGTCTGTTGCATATCTAGGTCAGTCCTGGACATAAATCAATATCTCCATTTTCCCAATTATTCTCAGGTGAGCGAATATGCCCCATGGGGCTCTTGTTTTATTTGTATCTGTAGAGTTTAATGTTAGAGTTGACTGTTGAAATAATATTAAACCTTAGCATGCTTGTTTTTTTTTTTTTCGTCTGCAACATTTGTCGTCTACTATTATTCTAAAAGTAGAATTTTTCAAAATTTATTTTCCAATCATGGTCAGAGTGTAAAACAGTTTGGATCCAAATGAGACGCTACATTATGCAGCGTCTCATCTGGATCCAAACTTAAGTAAAGGTAACGACTGCTGCAGTCATATCCGCCGCTAGCATGGAAAGAGTTAAACATTGGCTATTATTCTCAATAACAAATTCTAGTTGAACAATATACAATGTTTTTTCAAAGGCCTTGAGAACAAAACAATGTAACTTTGAAAATGTCCACTCAGCTTTTGAAAATCTTTATATAGAAAAGACAAAAAACTATTAGCAAAACCTATTCAGATTTAAAGAATTGAAAAACAGTGTATGCAAATGATTGTTTTGAAAAATAACAAGCCATAATTGAATTGTGTATGAATATCACATACTGATGAATGTCCCTGTGGTACTGGTATCCAAACCCCAGAGCATGTCTTGCAAGATTGCCCACTGTTCTCAGTAGAAAGGAACAAAACCTGGCCACAAGGTAGCAATTTTCAAGACAAACTCTGGGGTGCCACCGCCCTTTTGAAGGCTACAGTATGTTTCATTAAAGAAACAAAACTTAATATTTGACATGACCATGCCAACATTTGAACGCAGAAGAAGAATTGTGTATACAGGTAAAAGTTTTGTCCTATTTGCTTCAAATCTCTTTGCACACTATACTGACAAAATTATTTTTACCTTTGCAAACTGTTTGGGTTCAGAGGAGAGGCTGCATAATGCAAACTGTTTGACACTCTCACCTTAACCCTTTGAACCCTAGTCCCGCATATAGGCGTCCTTTTCAAACAGTATACATGTGAAAAGTGCACTTGTCCAAGCAAACAGTGAATACCCAGATCAGAGGGCTCCATAAGGAGCCCTCTGATCTGGGTATTCACTGTTTGTCATAATGCGAAACATTGACACAAACAACCCTTAATAGTCAGAAATGGACTAGACTCAAATTGAAACGGGGATTGTCCATTTTAAGTTTCAGGGAGGAAAGAGTTAAGCCATTACCCCATAGCCTGTTTCTAACTTTGAAAATATTTGACCACTTAATGCAGGTTGAAAGTAAAGCAGAATGCGCCTGAGGGTGCTTTCTGCTTTACCTTCAACATGCTTCACATGTTAACATATCTTCAAAACTAAGACACAGGCTATGGGGTAATGGGTTAATGTAGAAGTCAAAGTCATTAGTTTTCATGGATGTACTTTATTTAACACTTTATCCCATGGCCTGTTCTAGTTTTGAAACGAGGTAAACATTTAAGCAGATTGAAGGTAAAGCAGAATGTGCTTTAAGGCTCAGTCTGCTTTTCTTCCAATCTGCTTTTAGCCTCTAGCTGCTAGGATATAAAAAATATTTCTTATCATGCAATTATTCTTAATGACTGTAAAGTGGATCTATTTTCTTCGGTAGAGAAATGAATCAAAGGCATAAAAATGCATAGTTATGGAGTAATAGATTAAGTTAATTAGATTAATTCTCCTCTTATTGTGCCAGAATGGTTGTATTCAGATATTGGCCAACCTTGACCTTGAATGTTGTTTATCCTCTATAAAGATTGTGTGGACTCTTTTCAAACGGTGACCCACCTTGACATTTGTCAAAGTTGCTGGGGTAGACTGATCGCCTTGATGACATGAGGATAAAGCAAGAGAGACCCCAACTGATCTTTAGCTCTTCGCACACTAGCGGCAGAGTCGTGGTTACATGTGCAAACAGTTTGGATCCTGATGAGACGCCGTGTAACACGGCGTCTCAATAGGATCCAAACTGTTTGACACTCTGACCATGTTTTAAAAAGAAATTTTGAAAAATCATTTTTAGAATCCTTGCAGAAGACAATTATTGTTGCAGACTGAAGAATTACCTAGCATGCAAAAAGTTATTGAATAGAAATACATTACAGTAAAACCTCGCTATTACGACCACAAAACGAAGTCTTATTGATTATATAATAGACAGGTGACATATTAAAGCAAGGTGACAGTGAAACAGAAAGCTCCTAAAGGAGCTTTCTGTTTCACTGCCACCTTGCTTTAAGCGGTTACCTATCGTAAACACCCTAATAATTAACATACTTTAGTGGTCGTAATAGAGGGGTTTTACTGTATTTATCCAACCCTGGTGAAGAGTTACTGTTAGTTAAAGTACAATCAAACCATTTCTTTCTTAATGCTGGGTAATCTGGAACAATTATTGTCGTCTGCAACTTGTCTAAAGTATTTAGAAGTTTAAAGTTTTCTAAAATTATTTCAAAACAATGTCAGAAAGTCAAATGATTTGGATATTGATGAAATGCTGCGTAAATCAGCGTCTCATCTGGATCCAAATTGTTTGCAAAGGTAATCACTGTTTTGTCACTGGCCTGTAAAGTGTTTATAATATACAACTGTTGAAGAAAGATACATTAAGATGTATTGTAAGAAAGGTGGCTGCTTAATGCAAAATGAAATTAAAGCAGAAAGCTCCTAAAGGAGCTTTCTGCTTTACTTTCATTCTGCATTTAGCACAAATCTTTCAGAGAGACTGCTGATTGGCTGTTTGTTCAATGACCAGTGAAATCAGGGATACATTTAGAGTGATGAGTTTTTGTACGGGAGCAAGCAATGACCACTAAATCATGCTTTGTTATTCTATGAACAATGACATCAAGGCGAGGGATTTGTTTGCCAGACAATTTTAGAGGGCATTACAAATATTGAAGTTCTTTTGACTTGCCCAGAATTTATCTTGTCACTACTCTTTGAGAAGATTCTAATGAGTTGTCACAACATTGGGTGTTGTGGAGATAAACAGCGGAAAATAGAGCTGTAATAGGTCTGTTGGAAACTTTATTTCTCACATATCTACCCCTGTTTTGTATAGCGAACGACGATCACGAATATCCTTGTCTCAAACATGTGACGTCACTATTTATAAAGGCGTTATGACGTCACCGGGGTTTAAAAAAAAATGCCTATTACTTTAAAAGTAGCTTAAAATTGTTGGTTATGTGAGAAAAATAATCTGTCACTCGTCTATGTTTAAGACATGTTTATCTCAAACTCGTCTAGAATAGAAAAGTTATTAAGCTCGCCAAGGCTCGCTTAATAACATTTCAATTCTAGACTCGTTTGAGATCAGCTTGTCTTAAACATCGACTCATTACAGATCCTATATGTCTATTACTGGGCATGGCAATTTGTTTCATTATGTATGTACATGCATATGTATATATCTGCAGAACCTCAATACAAATGTACATCTTTGATGCATATAACCCATTACCCCATAGCCTGTTTCTAGTTTTGAAGACAGGTGACCATTTATAAAGCAGTTTGAAGGTAAAGCAGAATGGGCGTGACAGTACAGTAACATATGAGCCATGCCATGAGAAAACCTGCCTTATTGCATTGTAACATTGTACAGACCAAGCACCTTTGTCATATCAGGCTCTGTATACACTACCAAATACCTTATACAGGAAAACCTCTCTATTACGACCACTAAATTATGTTAATTATTAGGGTGTTTACGGTAGGTGACTGCTAAAAGCAAGGTGACAGTGAAACAGAAAGCTCCTTTAGGAGCTTTCTGTTTCACTGTCACCTTGCTCTAAGCTATCACCTCTCTATTATACAATCAATTAGCCTCCGTTTAAGTGGTCGTAATTATAAGCGAGGTTTTACTGTATAATACTTCTTAAAGGGCTTTAGATGCGTGTGTGTGACAAACAGTGTAGATCAAGACCAGCCGCCGTGCCTTTGACATGACAACTGGCTTTGATCTACAGTTTGCTATGCAATAAGGCAGGTTTTCTCATGGGCGATGGCATGGCTCATTATGTAAATCTGTTTACTACCACAGTATGTATTACTCCAGAAATCTCAAAACATGATAAAAAATATATCCCCCAGTCTCCCAATGATAAACCTGATGTCCTAATAGTGATGAAGTTAGGTATTCATCAAAGCCTTCTGGATCACTGATTTCCAATATCTTTTACAGAAAAACACCATAAATGAATAGCAGGAAGAGATTTTTTCTGGGCTAAACCCTTATCCCATGGCTTGTTTTCAATATTGGAGACAGATGGTGTACTTAAAGCAGGCTGAAAGTAAAGCAGAATGCTCCTTAAGGAGCATTCTGCTTCAGTTTCAGCCTGCTTTAAGCTACTATTTGATAAGATATAGAAATATTCATTATAGTGCATATTTTCATGACTATATAAAGTGGGACTATTTTGTTCAGTGGAAGGGTAAATTAAAGGCGTAAAAAGGCATATGTATTGGATAATGGGTTCAGAAATAATGGCAGCTGATGAGTCTAATGAAGAGAGCGGTCTATATGGGTGATATTTGAGCGGCTAAATGATGGGCATTGACTTGAAAAGCCATCAGTATTTGTTGGGGAGCTTATAATGACAATTAGGGGCTTTATGATTCCTCCCTCTCATTGCTTCGTTAAGCTATTTAAGAGCTGAAATTTTATAAAATGAACTCTTCCATTTGATAAAGATTGACTAGTTCAAGTTTTTAAGGATGTGTGCCAACACTTTTTAAAACGTATGGCAAACAGTGTAGACCCTGATTACAGGGCTCCTAAAGGAGCCCTCTGATCAGGGTCTGCACAGTTTGCAGGGGATATAATACTCAGTCCCTTATACAACCCATTGTATGCTGGGTAATATTTGGCGGCCATTTTAAAATGTTGTCTGCAGCAGGTATAACTCAAATATTTGCAAAAGATTTTAACAGTTTCTGATAGAACACTGAACTAGCTGCAAACAGTTTTGATCTAGGCCTGATCTGAGATCAAAACTGTTTGCCTAGAGGTACACCTAAAAGTGTATCACGCATAAAATGGGTTATTTAAGGGTTAAGTTAATTTGATATTGGCACAGAATGTGACCTATCATAAATATTTTTTGTTTTGTTTCTTTTTCATAGTCAGAGTTGTGTTGAATGAGCCTTAATATTGTTTACAATAAGTGGCCACATGAAGCAATGCAAACGTAATGATGAAAGGTTCTGTTTAGCCACTTCTCCTTTAAAATGCCTTTTTATGTCTTCATTCATTCCTATGCTGAATAAAATAGTTCCATTTAATACAGTCATAAATTTGTATCGTAATAAAAGTTTTCTGTTATCGCTGCAGATGGTAGTTTAAAGCAGACTGAAAGACAACCAGAATGTACCTAAAGCCCTCAACACACATTCTGCTTTACTTTCAAACTGCTTTAAGTAGTCATCTGTTTTCTGTGAAACTAGAAACAGGCTGTAAAGTAAAGCTGATGGTGTTACTTTTTGTGTGAAATTAATCAGTCACCTTTTTATACGCCCGTCATCGACGGTCGTATTATGGTATACCCAGCGCTGTCCGTACGTCCGTCCGTTAACTTTTCTTGTTAGCGCTCTCTCACCTTCATTTATTTACCGATTTTGATAAAACTTCCTACAAATGTTCCATACCACAATAGCTCGGACGAGTTCGCGTTTCAGACGTTGGCGGTGGTTTTTTTTTATTCAATTGATTTCAAATTTGATATGGTGATACAATGAATGAAGTTACTTAACATATATTACGGGTTTTTGGTTTGAATCCGTATTTTCAGAGTTATGCCCCTTCACACAATTTTTTTAACAATATATTGTTTCCTGATAATAATTTTACTTACATTTTGTCTATTGTAACCAAATTTCACATTTATCTTTCTCATCATGCAGGGAAGGCACCTGAGAATTTTGGTTCCTGTTAAAATTATTTTTCTATGAGTTATGCCCCTTTACATACTTAAAATTTAAAATAAGCCACACTTCGTCCGTTAACTTTTCTTCTTAGCGCTCTCTCACCTTCATTTATTGACCGATTTTGATTAAACTTCCTACAAATATTCCATACTACAATAGTTTGGACAAGTTCGCGTTTCAGATGTTGGCGACTATTTTTAGCAGAGTTATGCTCCTTTATTGTCAAAAATGGGCATTTTTAAAAAAAAAAAAAAAAGAACTTTTTTATTTTTTATTCAGTTGATTTCAAATTTGATATAGTGATACAATGAATGAAGTGACTTAATATATATTACAGGTCTTTTGTTTTCACACAATTTTTTTAACAATATATTGTTTCCTGATAATAATTTTACTTACATTTTGTCTATTGTAACCAAATTTCATATTTATAAGCTTTCTCATCATACAGGGAAGGCACCTGTGAATTTTCGTTCCTGTTTAATTTCAGACGTTGGCGACTATTTTTAGCAGAGTTATGCCCCCTTATTAGCTCGCCTGTACGTAGTACATGACGAGCTATTGCAATACCCCCGGTGCAGTCGTCGTCGTCGTCGTGAACGGCGTAAACAATTTTAAGAAAATGTCTATAACTTCTATGTCCCTTGAGGTATTGCTTTCATAGTTGGTATGTGTGTGTATATGGACAAGACCTTTCCATGCACAGAAATTTTTTTTTGACCCCTGTGACCTTGACCTTGAACTTAGGGCCTGCGTGTAGGTTTCGAAATCTGCGTTTAGGTTTCGAAAAATGCCTTTAAACTTCTATGTCCCTTGAGGTATTGCTTCCATAGTTGGTATGTGTGTGTATATGGACAAGACCTTTCCATGCACAGAAAAGTTAAGACCCCTGTGACCTTGACCTTGAACTTAGGGCCTGCGTTTAGGTTTCGAAATCTGCGTTTAGGTTTTGAAAAATGCCTTTAACTTCTATATCCATTAAAGCCACTATATTACTCCCACATAAACAGAATCAAACATTTTTCTTACATGAAATTTATGTCACTATCGTAAGCGTTCCATATAAAAAGAAGTAATGCGTGGTGATATTTGAAGCAATATTGCTAACGAACAGTGAAATTTGTGGAAACAAGTAATCAAGTTTGTTTATTTTTGAATAGCGACGAAAATTTACGGACATACTCGGTAAAGCTCATTTGCATAATTCTATACAACAAGTCGAGTGCTTTACAACCAAAGAGAGACAACTCCTTTAAGTTTGGCCGTTAAACTGATGCAATGATACACATTGTCGCGGCCGAATCAATCACGTGACCTTTATGCGATCGATCGAGAGTTCTCGGAACCAGCCCGTAATCTTATTTGTAAACAAACCCGCTTATAATGTAAACCACCACGATAAGAATTCGACACATTTAGGTAGGATTCTTTACGAAGTGGGTGCATATGTCAGGCTTCTTACACTCGATTTCACTTAGTTTTAATACATAGAAAATGCACACATATAAGAAATTGCGCGTTTTAAACACCAATTTGAGCGGGATTGTGCCTTTAAGGTATTGCTTCCATAGTCGGTATGTGTGTGTATATAGACATGACCTTTCCATGCACAGAAAAAAGTAGACCCCTGTGACCTTGACCTTGAACTTAGGGCCTGCGTTTAGGTTTCGAAATCTGTGTTTAGGTTTCGAAAAATGCCTTTAACTTCTATGTCCCTTGAGGTATTGCTTCAATAGTTGGTATGTGTGTGTATATGGACAAGACCTTTCCATGGACAGAAATAATTTTACCCCTGTGACCTTGACCTTGAACTTAGGGCCTGCATTTAGGTTTCGAAATCTGTGTTTAAGTTTAGAAAAATGCTTTTAACTTCTATTTCCCTTGAGGTATTGCTTTCATAGTTGGTATGTGTGTGTATATGGACAAGACCTTTCCATGCACAGAATTTTTTTTACCCCTGTGACCTTGACCTTGAACTTAGGGCCTGCGTTTAGGTTTCGAAATCTGCATTTAGGTTTCGAAAAATGCATTTAACTTCTATATCCTTTGAGGTATTGCTTTCATAGTTGGTATGTGTGTGTATATGGACAAGACCTTTCCATGCACAGATAAATTTGGACCCTTGTGACCTTGACCTTGAACTTAGGGCCTGTGTTTAGGTTTTGAAAAATGCCTTTTACTTCTATGTCCCTTGAGGTATTGCTTTCATAGTTGGTTTATGTGTGTATATGGACAAGACCATTCCAGGCACAGCAAAATTTAGACCCCTGTGACCTTGAACTTAGGGCCCATGTTTAGTTTTCGAAATCTGTGTTTTGGTTTCTCAAAATTTTTATTACTCCTATGTCCATTGAAATATTCCTTTCATATTCATTTTGCATGTGTATATGGACAACATCTTTCCTTGCATGCAAAATGTTTGAGCCCTCTGACCTTGACCTTGAATTTAGGACCCGCGTTTAGGTTTCAAAGTCTGCGTTTAGGTTTCTTAAATTTTTTTTAACTCATATATCCATTGAGATATTTCTTTCATATTTGGCATGCATGTGTATATGGACACGACCTTTCCATGCATGCAAAAAAATTAGCCCAGTGTCCTTGACCTTGAACTAAGGTCGCGTAAGGTTTTAGGTTTCGAAATCTGCGTTAAGTTTCAAAAATGCTTATAATTCCTATGTCCCTTGAGGTGTTATTTTCATATTTGATTTTCCAGTGTATATGGACAAGACCTTTCCATGCAGGCAAAAAGGTTGACCTCTGTGACCTTGAGTGTGCTCTTTTAAGTTTCTAAAGGTGCCGGTGGCGAGCTTTGTTGTCTCTCTGACAACTCTTGTTGTCAAAATTCCGTGATATATCCAAAGTATGTAAATACGCCCAAAGAGCATTTGTTTATGAGAAAACAGTTGGTAGAAAAACTATCGTGATAGTATTGCAATAGTTTCTTGACTATCGCAATACTATCGGGATAGTACTTGAGCTATCGCAATACTACAGCATAGTCTTTTTGAGATCGATAGTTGGGCCTACACTCCGGGCGACTTTTTTCAGTCGGCCTGAGTCCGGACGACTTCATGACGGGCGTATTTTGCCGCACTGCGGTGCTCTTGTTAACTACATGTATATGTATATGCTTCTTCATTTACTTAGTGATCATTTACCCATTACCCCATAAATACACCTTTTCACACCTTTAACTAATTCCTCCACTGAAGAATATGGTTTCATTTTATTGAGTCATGAATATGTATCTTAAGAAATATTTTCTATATTCTAGTAGATGGTAGCTTAAAGCAGGCTGAAAGTAAAGCAGAATGCGCCTCAAGGCGCATTCTGCTTTTCTTTCAACCTGCTTTAAGAAGTCACCTATCTTTATAACTAGAAACAAGCTATGGGGTTATGGGTTAATGCATTTTTTCAGAGATCATGTATTATTTTTTATGGAATGTTACGTGTAAGGATGTTCACCTCACAATTCTAATATGGAGTTTGTCATAAGGCATTTTATAAATGGAGAACTAAATAATTTAATCCAGAAATAATACAAACATATTGGAATTTAATCATGTTCAACCGTTACAGAGGATAAATTTACAGCTTTCTCAGCTTTCTGTCCTGGTTGAATAAGCAATAGGAATTTTATCGCATCGTGTATAAAGATTTTATGGTAATTGTTTCGTTTGAATTATTCTCCCCCAAAATTGATGAAAAATGCTTTCTTGCAAAAGATGGTTCTGATTTGAAATATGAAATTTCTACTCAGATAGCGTTAACCCTTGACTGCATAGCTTGTATAAAGTTTTGAAGACAGGTTACCACTAAAAGCAGGTTGAAAGTAAAGCAGAGTGGACCCTAAGGCACATTCTGCTTTACTTTCAGCCTGCTTTAAGCTACCATCTGCTAGAATACAAATTAAAAGCATTTTATTTGATACAAATTTATAACTACATGTAAATAAAGTGGAACAATTTTCTTCAGTGGAGGAAAATTTTGAAAGGCGTTAAAAAAAGGCATTCCTATATAATGGATTAATGTTCTAACCCATTACCCCATAAATACGCCTTTTTACGCTTTTAATTTATTCCTCCACTGAAGGAAATAGTTTAATTCATACAGTCAGGAATATGTAGCAAAATAAATATTTTCTATGTACTAGCAGATAATAGTTTAAAGCAGGCTGAAAGTGAAGCAGACTGTGCCCTAAGGCGCATTCTGCTTTACTTTCAACCTGTTTAAAGTAGTCACCTGTTTTCAAAATGAGAAACATGCTATGGGGTAATGGATTAACAAAATGCTCTTGAGTGAGAAAACATTTACAATGTCCAGAACCATTCCCTTTTCAATTTTGCCCTATTCTTCATGGTAATGCCTAACATTTTCAATGTTCGGTAAACAAATGCATTTTTAGCTCACCTGAGCCAAAGGCTCAAGGTGAGCTATTGTGACCGCTCACCGTCCACTGTACGTCTGTCCGTTCACTTTTACTTCAAACGACATCTCCTCTGAACCCGGGGATTGTAGGGCGGATTCAAACTGCTCATGATGTTCCTTGGATGCTTCTCTACAGAAGTTGTTCAAAAAAAAGGAAAAAAAGCACAAACTCTGCTTGAAAAAGCAAAAAAGCAAAAAACTTTAAAAAATCTTCTTGCTAAAAACTACTAGGCCCTAAGCTTTGATATTTTTACAGTAGAATCTCCTGGTCGATCCCTCTATAGTTTGTTAAAATGAAATCCCTAGGGTCACACTTGACGCCACCCTGCGCAGTTTAAGTGCTGCTCTAGGCAGGTTTCACAGTATTTTTGATGAAGCAGAAGCTGAACTGTATTTTACCTGAGTTACTCTTAATATACTAAGGGCAAATAGCCAATATTTGCAAACATTTTGGATCCAGATCAGATGCAACATAATCATAAGGCTACATCTAATCTGAATCCAACCTATTTGCCACTCATTTACCAACTTAACATTTTCTAAATTGTTTTTTTGTACACTTTTCACATACAGTAGGTTTTAAGCAGACATCATTTCAGTCTGGTAAGGGTAAGCCCCAGAGCTCTAGCCACTGAGGTCAAATATTATGCAACTGGTAGAGTATCACAGAACTGGTCATGATCAGCTGAACATGTTGTCTGCTAAAGTTTAGATATGGTTCAGTCTGCTTCATACTTAGAGAAACAGGATCTGGAAGTGATCCACTGACAGTTATGTAATTCTATTTCGTTACGAATTTCTCCGGGATGAAATGAGATGTGTGCCGCGCATGCGCAAGGTCAGTGTGCTTAGCGTTTCCGGCATGGAAACAGTCTCTGTAATTTGATACGAAAATTACAAAAATATAGTGGTTTGAACGAACGCAGTTCGTTATCTTGTGGTACAAGTTGTGTACAATCATAAGCCACTTTAGTTTGTACGTAGTACGAACGCTGTCAATTCTTAATTACGTTGATTGAGATCGATTTTGTCGCCACACGCGGTGTGGTCTTCTATTGAAGCATAATGGCGGACGCGGCTGAGAAAGACCCGTCGAAAGAAAAGGAAATGGCCGCTCGTGGCAGTGACCAAACTAAAGCAAAATCCAGTTCAAGGGGCAAGGCCCCACTCAAGCAGTCGTCGGAGAAACCAGGTTCGTCGGGTACGGCCAAAAAATCGGCAAATCGTGATGATGAGATGATGGCAATATTGCTTGCTATGAGATCGGAGCAGGCCAAAACAACTAGACAGTTGGAATCCTTCGAAAGTAGGATCAATAACTTGGAAACTGTGGATCATACGCAGTATGATCAATTTGATGAACAGTATGGTTGGGAAGATTATGTGGAGGATGACTCTGAAATGTTGGTGCAGGGATCGGTAGAGTCCGTGCCACCTGGTAAAAGGAAACAGGATGACTGTAATAACAATGATCAGAACTCTAGATTCTCAAGTTTGGCTAAGAAGTTCAAAGTGCAAGAGCTGTGTGATGGAGATGTGGACACGGTGCTAGCTGAGAATATAGATACATTATTTAAAGAAGGCATGCAAAAGGAAAAATATGAAACTATGATCAAAGACATGCAAAATGCAAGACCACAAAATGCTCAGGGGTTGATCACTGTGAAACTAAACCAATTGGTGTGGGATATAGTATCCCCTACAGCCCGGTCCAGAGATGGAAAGCTGCAAGCTGTTGAAACTTCTCTTGTGAAGTCTGCAAGTATTCTTGCCAAAACTGTGGACAAGGCAGACAAAATGGAAAAAGAGTGCAAGCAGAGTGGGGGTGAATATGATGTTAGTCATATAATTGATCGTTGTAATGATGCAATAGCGCTTCTCGGACATGCAAATTTCCAAATAAATATGTTCAGAAGAGACTTGCTAAAGCCTGAAATGAGGAACGAATATTCCCATTTGTGCACCCACTCCATTCCATTTACGGATCAGTTGTTTGGTGACGACGTGTCTAAGACAGCTAAGGAAATCGAGGAATGTTCCAGAATGGGACACAGGTTGCAATATGGCCCAGTTAGGGGTAACTACAGACAAGACAGAGGACGGTATGGGTACAGACCGAGATACAGAGGTGGCTTCCATCGTGGTGGTTACCGAGGCAGAGGTGTCATGGAATCTAGTCATCCACAAATGCCAAAAAACTTGCCTCGCCGAGGGGGAGCAAGGAGAATGTAGATCTGCAAGTAAGTGAATCATTTGTAGCAGGTAGATTGAAAGATTTTGTCTCTGAATGGAAAAATCTAACAAACGATCCGGTTATTCTGGATATGGTGGAACATTATCATGTAAATTTCATAGATGAAATAACACCATTTCAAGAAAAATTTTCACAGCAAAAATTTAATGCAAGAGAATCTCAAATTATTGATAAAGAAATTGAGAAATTATTGCAGTTGCATGTTCTGAAGGAAGTACAATGGGATAGACAACATTATTTGTCTCCAATATTTCTGAGACTTAAGAAAAACAAAGAAGAATACAGAATGATATTGAATCTCAAAAAGTTCAATGAATTTATACCATACCATCATTTTAAAATGGACACTTTTGAAACAGCAATTACTTTAGTTCAAAAAGACATGTACATGTGTACAATAGATATCAGACATGCATATTACTCCATTCCTGTTGCTCAGGAAGATCAAAAGTTTTTTAGATTTTTGTGGAGAGACGGAATCTTTCAATATACATGCATCCCTAATGGCTATAGGGAAGGTCCTAGAATATTCACCAAGTTGTTAAAGCCAGTGTATGCAAAATTAAGAGCAGATGGCCATATTTGCACAGGGTTTATTGATGATAGTTTGTTAGGTGGTAACACATACAATGAATGTTCAAATACACTTTGTGTATCTCAGAAAATGATGAAGAAATTGGGTTTCGTTTTGAATGATGAGAAATCTGTAATCGTGCCAACTCAAAGAATTGTATATTTAGGATTCATCATTGATTCTGTACTAATGATCATTATTTTGACGTCAGAAAAACAAGATCACATTGTACTTATGTGCAAGAAACTGTACAATTCTAAAACTGTAAAAATCAGAGAGTTAGCACAGGTTATTGGTTTGTTGGTATCATCATTCCCAGCTGTGGAATACGGTAGATTGTTCTATAGAAAACTAGAAATGGAGAAAATACAAGCTCTGAAGAGAAATTATGGAAACTTTGATGCAGATATGGCTATTTCCTCTTATATGAAAGAAGATTTGGAATGGTGGATTCACAATATTTATTCCCAAGTTAGAGTCATTAATCGTGGTAATCCTTCAGAGGAAATTCAAACTGATAGCAGTCTCTCTGGTTGGGGTGCTGTTTTTCATGGTGAAAAGTTTGGTGGACGGTGGACCACTGAAGAGAGTGCTTATCACATTAATGTACTTGAACTCATGGCAATTTTGTTTGCAATAAAAGCATTGGCAGACAAATTGGAGAATAAACATGTGAAAATTTTGTCTGATAGTACAACAGCAGTGTGCTACGTAACTAACTTTGGTGGAATTAGATCAGACAAATGTAACAATGTCAGTAGGGATATATGGTTAGCTTGTATGTCTAGAGGCATTTGGATTACATGTGCACATATTCCAGGGATAGAGAATGAGGCAGACATTCCTTCTCGGCAGTTTAAGGATCATATAGAATGGGAGTTAGATAAAGCAGTTTTTGATAAAATCTGCAGCTTATGGCAGAAGCCTACTGTAGATTTGTTTGCTTCTCGGTTGAATAATAAAATGCCAGTTTATTGTTCATGGTTACCAGATCCTAATGCTTCATACATTGATGCCTTTACAATTGATTGGGGAAAATTTGACAACTCATACATTTTTCCTCCTTTCAGCATTCTAGCTCGCTGCATTCGGAAGATACGAACAGACAAGGCCAAAGCAATTTTGTTAACTCCACTTTGGCCAACACAGACATGGTTCACATTATTAATGAAGATACTGGTAGACAGACCAGTGATACTGCCGAAGACAACGCAATTGTTGATAGCTCCAAATCGAAATATGAAACATCCAATGGCACAAAAACTAGTATTGATTGCATGCAGAGTGTCCGGAATTCTTACAGAGAACGAGGATTTTCAAAAAAGGCTACCTCTATTATCATGTCATCGTGGCGAGGTACCACAAAACGGGAATATCAGGTCTATATTTCAAGATGGCTATTGTACTGTGATAGACAAAAAATTGATTCAATTTCAGTTTCTGTCAAAGATGTGATAGAATTTTTAACGTTGGAGTTTGATAGAGGACTGAGTTACAGTGCCATCAATACGGCTAGAGCAGCGTTGTCTTCGTTGGGTATCACTCTTGGTGCTTTCACAGCAGGAACACACCCGACTGTTGTCAGATTCTTGAGAGGAGTGTTCAACAAACGACCTCCTGAACCCAAATATACACATACTTGGGATGTTAATAAAGTGCTTTGGTATTTGAAAAAACTGTCACCAGTGAAACATCTTAGTTTAAAGGACTTGACATTAAAATTAACAATTTTAATGGTTCTGACAAATGCAGCGAGAGTACAAACAGTTCATTTGTTAAGTGTACATAATATTCACAAGTTAAGTTCAGAGTTCGTTTTACAGTTCAGGAGTTTATTGAAACAAAGTCGACCAGGGTTCGAATGTTCTTCGTTTAGTTTAAAAGCTTATCCTCCAGATAGGAGACTTTGTGTTTATACAGTGTTGAAAGAATATTTGAAGAGAACAAAAACAATACGGGGAAAAAATGAAGATGCATTATTGATAAGTTATGTTAAGCCATACAGAGCGGTCACAAGAGATACTATTGCTAGATGGGTAAAAACACTTATGGTTCGAGCAGGAATAAAGGGAACATTTGGAGCACATAGTGTAAGATCTGCTGTAGTGTCAAAAGCACATCTTAAAGGAGTGCCTTTGAAGGATATTATGACTCGAGCAGGTTGGACCAGTCAGAGTACTTTTGCAAAGTTCTACAACAAGAAAGTTGTGAAACATGACAAGTTTGATCATCAGGTGCTCCAATGCTGAGGTATGTTTTTTGACATTATTTAGCTTTAAAATCTCATTTCATCCCGGAGAAATTCGTAACGAAATAGAATTTAAAAATTAAACGAGTACTTACCTTGGTTAAGTCGATGTTTAATTGTAATTCTATGAGTTATAGAATTACGGAGGGATTAAATGCCTCCCTCCCGCCCTTCTTTCTGTACTTCATGGATGATATTTGCAAGTGTGAAGTGGATACAACTCATTGGGGAAATAATGACAAAAAACCGTTAAAGACTGACCTTGCGCATGAGCGGCACACATCTCATTTAATCCCTCCGTAATTCTATAACTCATAGAATTACAATTAAACATCGACTTAACCAAGGTAAGTACTCGTTTAATTTTTAAATTATGTCTTATGCCATATTTATACATATGTTAATATTGGTTTTGTCAGAGTTATCTGTATGTCTTTTCATTTTTTCTTGTCCAGGATTCAACCCTTTCCCCCCCCCCCCCCCCCCCCCCCCCCCCCCCCCCCCCCCCCATATACTGACGTTTGTTAACCCATTACCCCATAAATGTGCATTTTTAGGCCTTTGATTTATTCCTCTACTTAAGAAAATAATTCCACTTTAAACAGTCATGAAAATGTAAGATGCGAAAGTAAAGCAAAGTGTGCATTAACCCTTAGCCCCCCAATAAATTGTTGTCTGCTATATTTCTCGTCTGCTTCAAGTTTCAAAGTGCTTCAAAGTTGCTCAAAATTGCTGAAAATGTTGTCCGAGTGTCAAACAGCTTGGATCCGGATGAGACGCCGAGTTACTCGGCGTCTAATCCGGATCCAAGCTGTTTGCATATAAAGCTATAGTCGTGAGTGGCAGGCTAAGGGTTAAGACACATTCTGCTTTACTTTCAACCTGCTTTAGGTGGCCACCTATTTTCAAAACTAGAAACATGCTATGGGGTAATGGGTAAAATGAAATTGCCTATTTGGAAAGAGTCTGATGAGAGGAAGTGCCATTTGCAAAGGCCATAACTCTGACATCATTGTTTTTTGAGTTATTTCCCTTTGTGATATTTTCTTGTCAAGAAGACAACTTCAGTTCTACTGATGCTATTGTAATGAAATTTTATGTATGGAAAGAAACTGATGAGAGAAAATGCCATGCACAAGGGCAGCAATATTTAGTTTTTCCCCTTTGTCATATTTTATTGTCAGGAAAATAATTCCAGTTCTGCTGACGCTAGTGAAATAATTATCATTTATTGGAAATGGAAATAGCTTGATAAGAGGATGTGTCATGGATAAGGGTCATAAGCTTGGCAACAAAATTCACTTTTGTCATGTTTTCTTGTCTGGAAGATAACTCCATTTATAGTTATATTAAAATGTTGTCTTGCCCAGTCAACTTACATGTGTAGGTACAAACTTCAATGTCCTCAGGTGAGCGAATTTAGGGCCATGGCCCTCTTGTTAGGTATTTATCCTTTTTCATGAAATCAGAAAATGTTATTTTCATGCCATAGAGCATGTTCCTACATCATGACAGATGACTGCGTGAAGCTTTAACCCATACTTTATAAATATGCCTTTTTACACCTCAGTACATAGCTTTTTAGCACAGGAGGTAATTCATGTGAACTTCTGCAAGGTTTGTATAATTTGCAGCCGGAAAATGTTGCTCTTACGCAGGTCGACTGCGAAATTGGGACCTAAAACTTGTGGTCGCTCACCAGCGTGACAAGCAGGTGGCTGTCTTATACAGAAGATGTATTTTTATATAGCGATAATACTTGGGACTGTTTGAATGTGGGGCTCATATATAGGTGGCGCTCTTATAACGGTGGTCGTTAGACCAGATTTGACTTCAGTATGTATAAGTTCTTATAGTATGTATATATACTTATAGTATGTATATGTACTTATAGTATGTATATGTACTTATAGTATGTATATGTACTTATATTATTTGTATGTACTTATAGTATTTGTATGTACTTATAGTATGTATAGACTGATTTATTTCACCTGGCAGGGTGGAGCTATAACCTTTGGCAAAGATAAACTAATTTGCATTTGATTTTAGGGGTGATAGGTTATAGTTCCGTACTGAATAGTTATTTTCCGATACTTTCAACATGAAGAAACTCATGAGCGTGCAGCCATATCCACGTGAAAAAAGTGCGTACAGTGCTCCCTGACTCTACAAAAACGTGAGACAAAGATTGTGTGTGTTTTTTGGAGGGGGGGGGGGGGGGGGGGTTATAAGTGGAGAAAATTAAGACTTCGTTTAGATTTGCAAACAGCTTGAATCCAGATCAGATGCCGCGTAACGTGGTGTCTGATCAGGATTCAAGCTGTTTGTCCTTCTTGATTATATTCCTTCTGTCAAAATGTCCACTTATATGTAATGTGAGAAAAAAACGGCAGACGACAACGGTAAATTCCAATAATAAAAGAGCTTGCTGCCGCAAAGGTCCGCATCGAAACTCCGCCCTGCCAGGTCAATAAAATCAGCCTATATTATGTACTTATAGTATTTGTATGTACTTATAGTATTTGTATGTACTTATAGTATTCTATTTATCTATAGTATGTATATGTACTTATAGTATTTGTATGCACTTATAGTATTCTATGTACTTAAAGTATGTATATGTACTTATAGTATTTGTATGTACTTATAGTATTCTATGTACTTAAAGTATGTATATGTACTTATAGTATTTGTATGTACTTATAGTATTCTATGTACTTAAAGTATGTATATGTACTTACAGTATTTGTATGTACTTATAGTATTCTATGTACTTAAAGTATGTATATGTACTTACAGTATTTGTATGTACTTATAGTATTCTATGTACTTAAAGTATGTATATGTACTTACAGTATTTGTATGTACTTATAGTATTCTATGTACTTAAAGTATGTATATGTACTTACAGTATTTGTATGTACTTATAGTATTCTATGTACTTAAAGTATTATGTATATGTACTTACAGTATTTGTATGTACTTATAGTATTCTATGTACTTAAAGTATGTATATGTACTTACAGTATTTGTATGTACTTATAGTATTCTATGTACTTAAAGTATGTATATGTACTTACAGTATTTGTATGTACTATAGTATTCTATGTACTTAAAGTATGTATATGTACTTACAGTATTTGTATGTATACTTATAGTATTCTATGTACTTAAAGTATGTGTATGTACTTACAGTATTTGTATGTACTTATAGTATGTGTATGTTCTTATAGTATTTGTATGTACTTACAGTATTCTATGTATCTATAGTATGTATAATTTTATGTACTTATAGTATTTGTATGTACTTATAGTATGTGTATGTTCTTATAGTATTTGTATGTACTTATAGTATTTGTATGTACTTATTGTATGTTTATGTACTTATAGTATTTGAATGTACTTTTAGGATTTGTATGTACTTATTGTATGCAAATGTACTTGTGTATGTTATATGCACTTAAGGTATGTATATGTCCTTAAAGTATATATTATTATGTACATGTATTTATATTATGTATATGTATGTAATATGCACTTAAGATATGTATATGTCCTTATATCTACTATCGTCTCTTAAATAGCCTCGGCAGGGGATATAATTTCTGTGAATTTTCTTGTTAACATAATATTACGATATTAGCGCCTTATCTATATTTAGACTTGAGAAATGATCTCCTGAATCTGTGATATTTATGATCAGCATATTATCAGCATATGTACTCTTGTTTGTGTGACATACTCCCTGGACATTAGGTACAGACCTGGCTACAAGTACTTTTTACAAAAGGGCAATTGATTTAGGCCATTGGAAATCAATGGTGTAACCAGTGCATCTTTTCATATTCAACCGTTATTAGGAATCAGTCACCAAAAAGTGCATGTTTAACCCATTACCCCATAGCCTGTTTCTATTATTATTATTTTTTTTTTAAATTTAACCACTTAAAGCAGGTTGAAAGAAAAGCAGAATGCGCCTTAAGGCGCATTCTGCTTTACTTTCAGCCTGCTTTAAGCTATTATCTGTTAGATTATAGAAAATATTCTGAGAACTGATTCTGTTTTGTAACAATATAAATTGGAACTATTATTTTCAGTGGATGAATAAATTAAAGGCGTAAAAAGGCGTATTTATGGGGTAATGGGTTAAACCCTCTCCTCCATAGTCATCAGTGCAAGTTATTTATATCTGACAGATATAGCAGATATTGCTCATCTTTGTGTAACCCATTACAACATTGCCCGTTTCTAGTTTTGAAGACAGGAAATTGCTTTACTTTCAGCCTGCTTTAATAACCCATTACCCCATAAAAACGCATTTTAGCACATTTAATTTGTTCATCCACTTAAGAAAATAGTTCCATTTTTTACAGTCATGAAAATGAACCATAAGGAATATTTTCTTAATCCTAGCAGATGAAAGCTTAAAGCTGGCTGAAAGTAAAGCAGAATGCCTTAGGGTGCATTCTGCTTTACTTTTAACCTGCTTTAAGTAGTCACCCATTTTCAAAACTAGAAACAGGTTATGGGGTAAAGGGTTAAGCTATATTCTGCTATGATATAGAAAGTATTTCTTATGGTACAATGTATTATTCAGCCTGTATTAGAACTAATTTCTTCAGTGGAGGAATGATTAAATGCACAAAGAGGCGCATGTATGGGGGTTAAGTAGTCACCTGTTTTCAATACTATAAAACAGGCTATGGAGCCATTAGCTCCTTGTGACCAGTATTCTCATCCTTTACAAATGGTGTACTTGTGAAGAGTTTGTTTGCCCTATGCAAACAGTGAAGACCCTGATTAGAGGGTTCCATGTATGATCCCTTTGATCAGAATCTGCCCTGTTTGTCAATTTGTAAGTTATTGTAAAAAAAAAACCCAAAAGAACCCCTGAAATAGTCAAAAATGAATTAGACTTAAATGGAACCTGGAAGACATAGCTAGAACCATTCTAAGGGGGTTTTGTGGGGAGGAATGGGTAAAGAAAGGTCCTAAGGTACAGATATTGATGAAATGGTCAATAGGTCATTGGAAATCAATGGGGAAATAAGTGCATAGTCCCATTAATCATGGAAATCAATCATAGATATAGTGAGTGCATGTTTTTAGTGGAAAAAAAGGAGAAAACATTTATGTCACTTAACTCATTTCTCGCTTGCAGCGAAATGGCGTCTCATCAGGATATAAGCTGGTTGACACTCTGACTCTGTTTTGAAAAGTAGTTTTGCAAAATTTTCTATTTTTAGAACAGTAGCAGAGTACAATTATTGCAGACGAAAAAGTTACCCAGCATGCAAAGAGTTAAGGTAGCTGTATATGATCGATACTGCAAGCGGTTTTTTCTAATTTATTGTCATGATTGATGATTTTCGCCCCAATTTTATAGCTGAGGGCTGAAAATGGTACACATCCCATCAGAATATGCTAATTTACAAAAAATATTTTAATTTTTTACGATTTTATAAGAACATTTAAAAAAAAATTCAAACAACTATATCAAAGCCATCTTTATTTGTAACTTGATTAAAATTGCCCAAAATACTCTTTATAAACATATCTAGGGATCCGTGTCTCAGATTTTTGAAATACCGCTTCAAACCTTTGTTATGTAACATCAAAGTTTTTTTTACGGTTTAAAGTCGACCACTATTACGTAACGCTTTATAACGGACCACTGGAGCTACTTATAAAATTTCTGAGACATGTTTCCCTAGAGGACATAATACCCTTTCATCTGCTTCAAACCGCATGAAAATCGAACCCCAACTGCGAAAGTTAGGAGAGTTCAAAAATACCGCTCGCTTCAAATTTTATAATGCCGGAAACTCCAATTAACTGACTGATGTGTCAATTAGGCTCGCGTGATCGCCCGGTATTCAACAAAGACATTCTTTTTCAACAAATAACATGACCCAGCTGATCATCAACCATTTCGTTAAACTCCGCCCCAAATTAACTAAGCCAATCATATAAAAATAACGATTTTGATGCGGTAAAAGTCGTAAATCACCTCTGACAGCTTCAGAATAAACCACCTATCTAGTCACTTAATCTACGCAATTGAGGCACCCAGCGGGGATCCTAATGCGAGATTTACCGGTAAAATGACCGAGAAAGCAAGAGAGAATTTGATAACTTGTAGAAAATACCTTTATCTATCAGGATTTGTAAAAAAGTATAAAACGACTATTTTACCATTTATTTCATAAAAAGCTACCTTAAGTGCATTAGCTTCTAAAAGAGTTGGGGTGATATATATACATTACCAGTTGGTGGTGCGCTCCAGGGCGCTGCAATCAGCTCGAGACCTTGGCGGAAACAGCCGATTTGTTGAGCACCTTCAGGGCTCCAGATAAAAGGGGGGTAAACTGAACAAATCCAACATTTTCTAACTTATTTCAGCACCAAATTCTATGGTGTAACTATTCATTAGAATCGTCTCGAAGAGACGATTCTAATGAGTAGTAACACCATTGGGTTTAATGCAGAAAAAAAGATTTTAGTTTTTGAAATACTCCCCTTATCTAGGGCTCTGCACCTTTGGCGCAAGTCTGTTGGCTGTTTCTGCCAAGAATACAACGCTCTGTAGCTCACTGCCATCTGGTTATGTGTTTATTATATGCTTTCAATATGCACCACTAACAACTATTTAGTTGTTTAAATTATTTTATACCCAGAGACATTTGATATTTGAAGCAGAACATTATATGCTCATTGAAAACAACATCAGAGTAAAATACAAACAGTAAAATACAAGGAGCTAGCTTCTTGTATTTTATCATAGAGATACACAAGGACAAGTTTGGTATGACAGTTAAGGTGGTTCGACAGCGGGCGGCCCGCATCTCGAGTTCCAGAAATGCTGACTTTCACCTGATCTTTGCCGCACATGCTTATAGTAGAAAATTTAGATAAAGAAAAGTTTGATCTACTTCAGTGTCTTCTCTATTAGCGCAGTTGATACGGTGATTGACTTGCAATCCAAACGTTCTAGGTTCGATTCCCACTCGCTTCAAAACCTTTTTTTTAACAAATTGTCCGATTTTAGTGACTAGTCAATTCATAACGCAGTGATCAAAGGACAGGCTATGTTTAGTCTAGTAATAATGAATAATATCAGATGCAAGTATAGTCAAGTGACAGCTAAATTTGTGAGGATTTATAGCTTATATAACAGACGGCAGCTTAACACAGGACAAAAGTAATGCTAAAAAATAGATCATAAAGGAGCTTTTTTGCATTACTTTGGTATGCATTAAGCAGTCACTTGCCTTTAAAAATCTACAGGCTACCGTATTCAATGGTCCCTTATTACAGGTTTGACTTATGGTATTATTTAGAGCTGACGGCATTTTAAAGTTCAACTCAAGGGAGGTTACTCGTTTTGTGTTAACATTTTGTCAGAATTTCAGGAAATCATGTATAAAATGTAAATTCTACTGTAGATTTTCATTAAATTTTTGTGACTAGTAGAATTAAGTTATATCTATCTAATAAGAGTAAAATCAGTAACTTTTTTTTATTTTAACGATTTTTCACTCTCCATATGGTATATTTCAATTTAATCAAGATTTCAAAGAATTCTGACACAGAATAAGCTGACCCGCGAACCACCTTAAATATATAATAAAGAAATGGACCGATTTTGAACCCTATTTTTATCAAACAAGTTTTTTTTGGGTTTTTTTGGGTTTTTTAAAGTCGACTTATGTATATCTGACCAGGTGTTTCTTTTGGTACATGTTCATGACTGTATAAATTGAAACTATTTTCTTCAGTGGAGGAATAAATTAAATGTGTTAATAGGCGCTTCTATGGAGTAAAGGGTTGAATTTGCACTGAAATGTCGGTTAATGAGATACTCAATTACTGTCTTTCGTATTGCTAAAATAAATAATCCACACAGTTGTCTTAAGTCATCAATATAATGTGATTAGTAAGAGAATTTCAACCCCCGCAATATTTGAATCAATAGACATATAAATATAGAAGTGAATTACCACTTAACCCATTACCCCATAAATACACCTTTTACGCCCTTAATTGATCTCTCTACTGAAGAAAAAAAAATCTATTTTATACAATCATGAATATGTGTCAGAAGAAATAGTTTCTATACTCTAACAGATGGTGACTTAAAGCAGGCTGAAAGTTAAGCTAATATATTATGGCACATTTTGCTTTACTTTCAACCTGCTTTAAGTAGTCATCTATCTTTCAAAACTTGTTTACTAATAGGGGCTGTTTTGGCATGATTATTGTAAAAGTTACAAATATTGCAGACTCTGGGGGCTTTCATAGGAGCTCTCTCAGACCAGGGTCTACACTCTACACTGTTTGCATAATTATGATAAGTGTCATTGATAAATGATGAGTATACAGTAAAACCTCTCTATTACGACCACTAAATTATGTTCATTATTAGGGTGTTTACGGTAGGTGACCGCTTAAAGCAAGGTGACAGTGAAACAGAAAGCTCCTTTAAGAGCTTTCTGTTTCACTGTCACCTTGCTTTAAGCTGTCACCTCTCTATTATACAATCAATTAGTCTTCGTTTTAGTGGTCGTAATAGCGAGGGTTTACTGTATATGGCTAGGGTTGAATGTGTTAAGATTATTAAAGAATGTCACTGCCTTTCCTTGATATATGTGTTATGGCTATGTATCATTTAAATGCAAAGATTTACAGAAAATGGTTTCCTGATTTGCACAGTTTGCTTCCATAATGATAACATACTACATTATAAACAGTTACACTATAACATACTACATTATAAACACTATAACATACTACATTATAAACACTATAACATACTACATTATAAACACTATAACATACTACATTATAAACACTATAACATACTACATTATAAACACTATAACATACTACATTATAAACACTATAACATACTACATTATAAGCACTATTACATACTACATTATAAGCACTATAACATACTACATTATAAGCACTATAACATACTACATTATAAGCACTATAACATACTACATTATAAACACTATAACATACTACATTAATAAACACTATAACATACTACATTATAAACACTATAACATACTACATTATAAACACTATAACATACTACATTATAAACACTATAACATACTACATTATAAACACTATAACATACTACATTATAAACACTATAACATACTACATTATAAACACTATAACATACTACATTATAAACACTATAACATACTACATTATAAACACTATAACATACTACATTATAAACACTATAACATATTGTTCGACAATATTGACCTGACGTTGAACTTTATGCATGAATAAATTATAAAGCGATGACACAGTATAAATCAATATTCGATAGCCTACGTACAATTTCAGGTTGTTTCGGCTGATTACGAGAATCTTGTTACAGTTGTGATCCTCAGTGGATTAACACTCCACATTGAACAAGTTCAAAAAGTTTTTGTTGATAAACTATTATTCCCGAGTCTCCTAGTACAATGTACTACATGTAAAACGCATCATGTTGCGCTTTCGAGTGGGTTTAAATCCAGGTAAGATCATCGATGTTCTCACCTGCGACTCTTGCCAATATATACCTAATTTACAACCCCCAGATGTAACTAATCTCCAATAGGTGTGTCGTTAGAGCAATGGATTTGTAACATCGAGGTTCCGGGTTCGAATCCCGATAGAGGGGAAAATATTTTTATTTTATAAAATGTTACTTTATAGACCAAACAGACGCTATGACATAATGTTTTTAAAAATAACAAAAGAATCGTGTTCCAATCGAAATAGATATTGTATGATTACTTAAAAGAAACAGCATAAATTGTAAAAAAAATAAAATAAAAAAAAAGTGAAAAAATGTACGAGTATTGCATGGGATTCGAAACACTGACTGTACGGAAAAATAATGTATAGTCGTCTCCCTTACCACTTGCGCTAAATACCTGTCGATATTTGTGGAACCGGGCAATGCCATATTTTCTCGGTGCCGATGTGGTTACAATGTGCGTTCTCATATAAATGATAACGAAGTGTTCCGAAGCTATATTTAGAAATGCAACAAAGTGTGAAATTATGCTAATAGAGGTCACCAACGTCAGGTCAATATTGTCGAACAATACTACATTATATGAATGAATTACAGATAAACCCGTATTGCGCAACAAATTATAGAAGTTGATTAATATCTCTGAGGATAAATTACTGCTTAACCCTTTGAACCCTAGTCCCGCATATTGGCGTCCTTATCAAACAGTGTACATGTGAATTACACACTTGTCCTATGAAAACAGTGAAGACCCAGATCAGAGGGCTCCTTAAGGAGCCCTCTGATCAGGGTCTTCACTGTTTGTCATAATGCCAAACATTGACAAAAACAACCCTTTAAAGTCAGAAATGGACTAGACTAAAATGGAAACTGGAATTGTCCATTTAAAGTTTCAGGGAGGAAAGAGTTAATGCAGGACTAAAGCATGGCAGAAAAAGCTCCATTAGGAGCTTTCTGCCTTGCTTTTGTCCTTCATTAAGCTGTCATCTGTTTGAGGACAGTCAATTTAATTTGTATTAAGCGGTTATCAGACATGTTTGACGGTATTTTACGCAACTTTCTATCAAGTATGAGACAGGTTTTCCATTTTCTTCGGTACTATATCAACCTTTAGCACGTTGATGAACATTTCTGCCTGAAAAATAATAATCTGCAGTAAATATCATACCAGGAGTTGATATACAGTCGAACCTCGATACTTCGAACTCGCTTAAATCAACCTTTAACTAGTATTTCATGTCTTATTTCAAAAACTTGATCTCGTGTTAGTCGAACATACCCTTATTTCAAAGTTAAAACGTGGCTAATTGAGCCATGTTTTAACTTTGAAATATGGTTATGTTCGAACTAACGTGAGTTCAAGGTATCGAGTTTCCACTGTATCTGCAATTGCTTTTAGGAATTACCAGAAACATGTCATGGATCAAGACAATAGATGAGATGACAGCGGTTTTTTTTTTGTTCATCTCATCTGGGTCCACACTGTTTGCAACAATTATTTCAAATTTTGCCAGTAGCATGCTTAGGGTTAAATTATCTAGAGGGAAGGTACGTATATAAGTATAATTTGAAAATAAGACAAAACAATTTGCAGTTTGTTAAGAATCCCTGTTGGGTGATATTGCTTAAACATGGAAATGGATAGTAAATAGAAGAAGATGAGATTTAATTAAAACCTTTATCTTGTCGTTATATCGACTGCTTTGAAAAATTTTGTCTACAAAATTGTACATAAACATTTATATGCTTTTCATTGAAGGAAACCTAAGAAGAGTGTCAAACAGTAACTGTTTGGATCCAGATCAGATGCTCAGGTCAGAGTTACAGTGTATCTGATCTTGATCCAAACTGTTTGCAAATACTAATCAAGGCGTGATTGTCAGGATAAAGGTTAACCCAACTCGTGCTGAATGTTCATATGTAATACTCTACCCACTATGAACATCTATATAATCTGAACTATTACATGGCTATCAAAGTATGGGAAATATTTCGGGAGAAAAATGCAGGCTCTTGTCAGATATATCCTAAAAGAAAACATTGAAGACTCAGATCAGACAGCTCCTTTAGGAGCTGTCTGATCTGAGTCTTCATTGTTTTCAAAAAGGGGCAATATACACTTCTAGTAGGTGAAGGAAAAAACTGAAGTTTCTATCAGGAATAATGTTTGTGATACCTTTGGCATAATGGTAATATGAATCTATGCAGTACTTTCCCTGATTAATTATTTGCTGTTAAACAGCTAGGTGTATGCTATAATCAGACAGAAAGTAAAGCAGCTAGAAAGCCTTTATAGAAAAGTTCTGCTTTACTTTCAGCCTGCTTTTAAAGCTGCAATCTACAGTTACAATGTGTGAACAATGGCAGTTTAGAGCCAGTAGGAGCCCTCTAATCACTGGGTCTACAATGTTTGTAAAAATAAATTTCTCCCCAGTCCAGAGCTCTCAGATAAGAGGAATATTTAAAAAACTAAGTCAGGCCCCACCCTCTGCAGAGGATTAATTGTGGCCTGATCAACAAATAAACTGGATAGTGAGTGAGTGAAAATCTCTATTTCTGCATTAAACCCTAAGGTGTCTATTTTCATTAGAATTTTCTCTTCGAGGCGATTCTTATGAGAAGTCACAGGGCTCCAGATAGGAGCGAGTTAACCGAATAAATCCAACAGTTTCTCACTAGTTTCAGCACCAAATCCTATGGTGTTACTACTCATTAGAATCGTCTCTTCGAGACGATTCTAATTAGTAGTGACACCATAGGGTTTATTGCAGAAATAAAGATTTTAGTTTTTGAAATACTCCCCTTATCTGGAGCCCTGAGTCACATTATAGGGTTTGGTGCCAACAGAAGTGGGAAAATGTTGGTTTTGGTTAGTAAAATACTCTCTCTTGTCTGAAGCCCTGACAGTCTCTGCACAGTAATCATGATTCCATATAGTCGATCAGGTTGAAATTTTATATTTACATTTAAAATTGAAGACGTCACTGTCCATTCACTTTACATAACATGCCAATTTATTCAATAAAAGCTCTTCTGATTGAGTGATGTTGTCTTTAGACACGTGTTATTATTGTAGAATAAATGCAAGTCTCAAATCCATCAGTTTTATGCAGAATGGCAGCATTTTGCCAACTGAAGCTAATCTTGAAGGTAACATTTTGCTTTGACCAACTTCACTTACTGGTTCCAGTCAACCTGTTAAAAATTGCCAGGATGTTTCAATGAACGCTCCCTATTTCATTATAGCAAGGCTCCAGATAAGGGAGTATTTCAAAATCTAAAATCTCTATGTCTGCGTTAAATCCTATGGTGTCACTACTCATTAGAATCTTCTCGAAAGAACAATTCTGATGAGAAGTTACACTATAAGATTTGGTGCTGAAGTGTGTGAGAAATGTTTGATTTGTTCAGTTTACTCCCTGTTATCTTGAGCCCTGAATATAAAGGCATGATTTAACCCATTACCCAATAGCCTGTTTCTAGTTTTGAAAATAGGTGACAACTTAAAGCAGGTTGAAAGTAAAGCAGAATGCGCCATATGGCACATTCTGCTTTTCTTTCAGCCTGCTTTAAGCTATTACCTGCTAGAATAAGGAAATAATAAATATGACATACATTCATTACGGTATATATTAGAACTATTTTCTTCAGCGGATGAATAGAATGCATGTGCTAAAAGTCGCTTGTATAAGGGAAAGGGTTAAAGACACTACAGTGTTTGTCCATACAGCAGAACATTCCATATGAAATAGCAAACAGTGCAGACCTTGATGAGCTGCTACCCCAGACTCTGCTTTTAACCCTTAGCCAGCCAAATAAATTGTCGTCTGCTATATTTCTCGTCTGCTTCAAGTTTCAAAGTGCTTCAAAGTTGCTCAAAATTGCTGAAAATGTTGTCCGAGTGTCAAACAGTTTGGATCCGGATGAGACGCCGAGTTACTCGGCGTCTCATCCGGATCCAAGCTGTTTGCATATGGAGCTATAGTCGTGAGTGGCAGGCTAAGGGTTGAGTTTAGAAATGTGCCATCCGCAAGTTTTGTTGTCTCTCTGACAACTTCTCTATTGTCTCATCTCACTTTAATTTTACTTCTTTATTGCCTGATCTAGACTTTACATTTTAACCCCAAGGGGTTGAGGTGGGGTAGGGGTGGGGTTTGATAGAATGCACCCACTGGCAGAGAGGCAAGACTCATGCATTCACTACATACAGTTGAACTTCGATATCTCAAACTCGGTTAGGTCGAACATACCCGTATTTCAAAGTTAAAACGTGGCTTAACGTGGCCCTTTGAACTAAGGGTATGTTTGACTTAACGGAGCATGAAATAATGCAACTCGTGTGTCGACAAATCCGATAGTTCAAATTAAGAGAATTCAAAATATCGAAGTTTGACTGTACATACTGATTGGTGCTATATGACCAGTATTGTGTTGCAGTGCCATAAAACCCAAATCAATCCAAAATAAAACTTTGTTTTCTTCTTTATTGTCTGATCTCTCTAGAAAAAAGCTTTTAAATTCTCTGCCCCATTAGGTACTGCTTTCATTTCATATTTGATATGCATTTGTATATTATGGAAAAGACCTTTCCATGCACACAGAAAGTTGGACTCCCTGGGTGACCTTGACCTTGAACTTAGGGCCTGCGTTTATGTTTAGGTTTTGAAAAACGCTTATAGCTTCTATGTCACTTGAGGTATTGCTTTCATATGTATATAGACAAGACCTTTCTATGAATGCAAAATGTTGGTCCCCTGCGACCTTGACCTTAAACTCTGCTTTTAAGCTTCAAAATGTGCTTTGGGCAAGCTTTGTTGTCTCTCTGACAACTCTTGTTATGTTTTTGTACTGCACTTCCTCTTGTTGTGATCCTTGTGGGTTGGCTGCACTTCCTGATTGTCTGGACATACAATTAACCCTTTCCTCCCTGAAACCTCAAATAGACAATTCTAGTTTTCAATTTAGTCTAGTCAATTTTTGACTTTTTATGGTTGATTTTTGCAACATAATTTTGTCAAAATGACAAACAGTGTAGACCTTGATCAGAGGGCTCCCTAAGGAGCCCTCTGATCAAGGTATACACTGTTTGCATAGAACAAGTGTACTCCTCACAGGTACGCTGTTTGCAAATGACGCTTATATGTGTGACTAGGGTTCAAAGAGTTAAAGAGACTGTGAGTGAGACAAGTTAACTGTGAACACTATAACACACCCATCCTATATTGAGAACCGTAAAATTGTCTGCCAATTAATACAAGGTCTTCCATAAAGCAATTCAGTAGAAATGATATAGGTCTTTGTCCCTCTGGGAGTGTAAGATTTAGTCACACTAGTTAACCCGTTTAAGTCTAGTGTCTATGCTAGAGCACGGAATTATACAACAGACGGAATCGCAACCTCACGCTATCTCGCCAATTTCGTCCGGCGCAAACAAGACTTCGCGAGACTTGATAAGATCATGTCTATCGGTAGTCAATATGATTAATGTTTGTATCGAAGCAGTGATCACAGGTTTTTACTTCAGTGAATTGATAGGAATGTCCCCCAACTCGTTTAAATCCACTAAAATGTCAATAAATACACTCAAGTCGATAAATTTCCACCGCCCCCCCAGAAATGGTAGCGAACAATGCGGCAAAAAATGAAGATGTTGTCATGTAACACATGATCTCGCAAAATCCCACCGTCGCGAGAGCTCAGACGCTCGCCTATTCAACTTCGTTGAGTTGCGATTCTGTGTTGTATAATTCCGTGGCTAGAGGACATTTTGGCAAACAGTGTAGATCCTGAGGAAACATCAGTTGGTGTTTTAAGTAGAAAATTCAATAAGGTAGTCTTTGTTAGAGTGGATAATTATATATCATCAAAACCTTTGTATGCCAATTCCAAAAAGTTTGAATTGATCCAGATCAGGCCCCAAGATTATAAATCTTTTGAGATGAGTCTGTGATCGCTCTCAAGAATTTGATTGGTCAGATTTGAGCTTTTGCTGAGCAAAAGCTCAAATCTGACCAATCAAATGCTTGAGAACAAACTCAGACTTAACTCAAAGTCTTTATAACCTTTGACCCTAATGCCGTGTAATTGAAACAAAATTTGACAAAATTGCACATACATTATAAGCAGACCACTTTATTGAAGGGTTAATATGTTATTTTTATGCTCCCCTTGAGGGGGGAGCATATAGTCGCCGCTTTGTCTGTCCGTCCGTGTATCCATCCGTCCGTCGGTACGTCCGTCCGTCCGTCCGTGCTTACGAGAGGGTACTTATGTGGCTAAAATTCTTAGCCCCATAATTGAAAAACATTAACCTGGCCGTCTCTTGTGACATAAACCTGGCGGACCCTTACATTTCAACTTTGGGGGCGACAGCACGATCTTTTATTATCTGAATTTACCGTTGCTGTCTGACGTTTTTTCTGGACATTACAATATTAGTGGACATTTTGACAGAAGGAATATAATGAAGAATGATGAACAGCATGAATCCAGATCAGACGCCGCATAACGCGGCGTCTGATCTGGATTCAAGCTGCTTGCAAATGTAAACCAAGTCTTAAATTTCTCTCCCTATAACAACTCCCTCCGAACAACACACACAATCTTTGTCTTCTATTGGGTGTTGTTGTAGAGAGGGAGCTTTTCACATGGATATGGCTGCACGCCCATGTGTTTCTTCATGTTGAAAGTATCGGAAAATAACTATTAAATACGGAACTATACCTGTCACCCCTAAAATCATTAGTTTATCTTTGCCAAAGGTTAGCTCGGCCCTCCCAGGTGAAAAAAATCGGTCTATAATCACACTTCTGTTCTTAAAAAAGAGTCTTGTATTTTGAAAAGTGGGTTAATACTAGCTGACAATGAGCCAAAATTACCATTATGACGTCAATTACAATCACGAATTGTTATTATTTGTAACTTAAATAATAATTCAAATGTCTTTTGTTCAAAGAGGATTGGAATTCCAGTTATTTTAACCCTTATCCTGCGGTGATATCGTCTGCTTCGAAATTGTCGTCTGCAAAATTTGTTCAATTTAGATTTATACATTTGTTAAGTAGAAAAACATAAAGATGAGTGTCAAACAGTTTAGATCCAGATCAGACGCCGCGTTACGCGGCGTCTGATCTGGATCTAAACTGTTTGTAAAACTCATTAAAGTCGCAATCAGCAGGATAAGGGTTGAATCTTCATGACTGGCTAAATTCAATAAGACCTGTAATTAAGTGATCGACTTTCATCTACGTTTGTGTTTTGAATATGTTTAATTGAATGGTTAGAAAATAATTCAAGAGCATTTTGTTTTCTTTGTTTGTAGAATTGTAAATTTTCTTCATCTTCATTTTGAACATACAAGATGAATGCAACGAAGGGGTAAAAGAAATGTACATAGAGTTATATAGTGAAATCTACAAACCTCTTCTTCTCTGAAACTAATATAGCTAGAGCTTTGATATTTGGCATGGTGTAATTTCTAGATGTACTTTACCATTGTTCAAAAAGTTTGGGTCCGTTGCATATCTAGGTCACAGGAGCTAAAAATAGATTTTTTCAATAAAAACTTAAAAAATCTTCTTCTCTCAAACCACAGTACCCTGAGCATAGATATTTTGCACTCAGCATCATCCAATCAGCAATTGGCACAATCCGAGGGTTCGGCGCAAGAGGGGCGTAACTACATTTTTCAAAAATGTTCAGGAAGTGAAAAAAACTAATTTATTTCTATAGATTGAGAGTTACATACATATTTACCATGTGTTTTGTTTTAAGATAATTTATTCTTTATGAAACATTAAAAAAAAATATTAAAATTTTACAAAATAGTATTATATTTAAAAAAATCTGACTTACGCCCTTATTGCATGCTTTTTCAAGGAAATCTGAAGAAATTTTATATGCAAGAAGGGCGTAAGTCAACTTAACCTTGGCCATAACTTTGGAACTACATGTGATAGAGACTTCATATTTGGCATGTGTATTCAACCCAAGGAGCTCTTGAGGTCAACCCAACTTGGATCATGTCAGACCAAGGTCAAGGTCATTAAGGGATAATAGGCTTAATTTAATAAAAAAATTGTCATAACTTTGGGACAACATGTGATAGAGACTCCATATTTGATATGTGTACTTGACTTCAGAAGCTCTTGAGCTCAGTACAAGTTAGATCATGTCATACAAAGGTCAAGGTCACATGCAGGGGGCATAGTATTTCAGAAATACATCTTATTGATAATGTTTGACTTATGCTCTCGTTGCACATTTTTCCCAAGTACATCTGGCAGGACTGTTCTATTATATATTTTTCAGTTAAACTGAAGTTAAAAAAAAAAGTGAATTTTTATTACCTTTTATGCAAATAATAAAATGTACAACAGAATATGTACATGTATTGCTTGGGTTATTTTGATGTACATTTCCGTTTTGATTTAAAATGTATTTAATTAAGGACATTCACAGTTCTCCGGTTGAAAACATAATCAGACTATATTTTCTCACCTGTGCCTCAATCAATTTAAAACTTCATTAAAGTGTTCAGTATCATTTGACATAGTGTACAACATGTCCTATAACTCTGAATATTTCACATATTTTGCCATTTATTTTGAAACATCACTTAGCCCAAGTGAGCAGTATAATCTGGATTACATACAGCAACAAGTCTTATCATTCTTTTTAAATTTGACAAGAGTTATGCCTCTTTTTACCTTCTACCACATATATATCTTACTATCAATGTTGCTTATGTTATTTCTTCATGGATTTGATTAAATAGTAAAGGAAGACTAATTTACAATCACCCACATTACTAAAATGACACAAGGCCTATAACTCTTTCACAAATATGAATTTCTTAGAAATTTGCCCTTAGTTCATTTTTTGTCCTCATTAGGTTTGAAACTACTCAAGCATTCAGTTATCATCTGACTTCAGTATTTGTTTGTCACCACTTGACTTTGGGAGTGGGTTGGTACCCATTTAATTGGTAAAAATATGCTCTAAAACAACGTAAAATACTTGATTTGGACAAAAAAATGAGTCGTAAAACTTTCATTTCGGGGGAAAATCCTGCCGTAAACAGCTCATTTTGGGAAAAAGTCCTGGTTTACATACAACAACAAGTCCTATACCTTTTTTTTTTTTAACCTTTTCTACAGTTTTGCTCATTTCTACTACCTACATTGGATTTGAATAAAAGTTAAAAATTACTGTTCCTCAACACTATCCATGTGAAATTTCAAGGCCTATAACTCTTATCACAAACTATGCCCCTATGTACTCAGAATTTCTTTACAATTTGTAAACAGAAAAATAAGAACAGGCCTTATGTCCAATTTTATTATCAAGCATGCATACTGTTTACGGACAGCTTTCACTTTTACAAGTTACACTGGTCTGATTTAAGTGAGTCAAAAAAAAATTAGTGGTTAACTTTTGTGACCAAAAATTTTCAACAAAAATGTGTGACAGTTGACTATATATTACAGTCGAATCAAAAAGAAGTACATGTCATGTGGACATATATCAACATGTGGAGCCAAATTAATTTGTTGCTTGTTATCTAAAAATGCCTATCTACTATGAATGCACAGGCCTCAACCAAATAAGGAAAACATGATTCTGGTGAAAATTGTGAAGGAGCTGACATCAAATGCTCTTAAACAGGCTGAACCAAGGTAAAACATCTGAAAAATATTTTGTAGCCATCATCCATGCAGTAGAATAAAGCAGATCCTGAAGAAATATGGCAAACTTCAGAATGCATTCTCTGTGAGAATGTTTTCTCATATAGTGATAATCAGGCAAAGAGACTTGAGGTACCCAAATTGTTCAGTCAGAGCATGGCATCAGCTACAGTCAAAGGGTCTTAGAGATGAGGAATTTTGTCGAATTTAGTAAGGAAGTTGAAAAGTTGACCAAAACTCCTTATGTAGGTGACCCTGGCTTGCTAAGGCAGCAAAGGCCACCATAACAACACTTTACAGGGGCTCCTTCACATAAACTTGTACCCAAACCATGTACTTAATTATAATGGAGCATGATCACTAAATTAAAATCAAATGGTATCGAAAACAGCTCGGGTACAGAATGTACATGTATACATATGAACTTGCCAAGATATGTTCAAGAGCCATATATGATGCAGAGTTTCAACAAGTCACAGACTTATATGGGTCTGATTTCCCCACAGCTCTGAACTTAATTTGAAATAGGATATGGTAAGAGCTCTTGAGCAAAGCAATCTGTGATAACTCGGTTCATAAAATGATGCCCTTTTCATAGCGGTGTCTAAGCTTCTCAACCTGATACTGGTTTACCTGCTACAAGTGAGTGCTTAAAACTATTGGTATACAGAAGCAAGTCAAAACTGCACTTAAAGACATCTCCTGACGACCTTTTGGTCATAACACCCTGCCAGACAATATCCTTTCAAAGAGCATGGGTCTTGTGGACATACCGTTAGCAAAGAACCATTGAAGCTTCTCGTCTGAGACTCTACCTTTATATTTGATAGTTGGGTTAGAAATAACCATTGAAAATCACTAGAGCATGAGTATAATCTGGACCTCACCAGGTAAACTGAGATTGTGCTGCACATGATATGCGCATGATTTGACAGTTACACTGACACCTCCAGAACAATGGGCTGGTGGTCCCTCAATGGACTGAGGAAAAGTCTTTTAAGATCAACACTGTGTCAGAAGAGACCTAATTTAGCAAAGCTGCATACTGATATTATACACCTGCACAAAAATAGAACAGGTGCTTTGAGTATAAACAAAGTTTCAATTTTGTTGAAGTGAATTTGTTGAGACCAGTGACCACAGATCTTCCTTTGGTTGGGAAATTTCCAGTAGATCTAGGTATGTTTTATATCTGAAGAACCAAAACAACTGACTGGCAAAGTCTTAACTCAGTCACCTATGAAACTTTAACAGAACACATTCAATTAAGTTTAAGTAAATGTTTGACCAATAAAGGTTTTTTAAATAACAACATATTGCAAAATAACAAACATTGGAGACACTGATCAGAGAGCTCCTGCAGGTCTTAGCTGTCTACATGTTCAGGGTCTGCACTGTTTGCTTAGGGCAAGTGTACTTTTTGCAGATACACTGTTTGTTTGTGACAAGTATACTCATTGCTTCTAGGTTTGAATGTGTTTAAAGGGAAATTTCAGTTTTGAAAATATTAAAAACTGATAACTCTAACACTAAATCTGCCTAAAAAGTAGATCTTATATCAATAATATTCTAATACCTCGCGCCCGAAAAGGAAATAGTGAGAGGTTTTGTAGACTGTTATAACCAAATTCTGAACCCTAAAATATCTAAAAATGACATATATATTTACACATCCTGCCTCCAACACAAATTTAATGTACATAAAATGCAAACTGCCCTTATTCAAGACTCAGGCGCCCCCATAAGCCACATTATGGCTGCCTTCTTTTCTCAAGTATAAGATTTAAACCTTTTTTTCACCTTAAAATTGAAAATATTGTGTCATGTCAGTGCTTAAGTAGACTGTTATGATGCAATAATATACTGTTGTGATGTCATAAAGAACATAATGCCATCATAAGATAACAACACAGCAGTTATTTGTTTACTTAAGTCTGTATTGCAGGATAGATTGTAAGTCAACCAGATGTTTTTTAGCATGCAAGAAGGGCGTAAGTGGACTTACGCCCTTCTTGCGCTAAGATAATTTGACAATCTGAGATACGCCCTTATTGCAATATCAAATTATTGATATAAATATCTGAAACTTTTTGTTGAAATTTATACAGCATATGAGTTTGACTAATATAAGCTGAAAAATCAAAAAAAGTCATTTTTGGAAAAATATGTAGTTACGCCCCTCTTGCGCCGAGCCCTCGAATCCTATTGCCATAATTTCTCCGCTTTTCAAGATATGTTACATTTACATCAACGGTTCCAGGTGAGCGATTTAGGGCCGTATACGTCTCTTGTTTGAACATACAAGACAAATGCAGTGAAGGGGTAATTTAAAAGAAATGTTGGCAACTGGCGCCAGTTGCATACGTTTCTTTTACCCCTTCACTGCATTAATCTTGTATGTTCAAAATATTTTTATGTTGTGTCTAATCACATCCAGAAATATTTGACACTCACATCAAAATTTGTTCTCTGCAAACACTTCAACTCTTTGAACCCTAGTCACGCATATATACGTCATTTGCAAACAGTGTACCTGTGAGGAGTATATTTATCCTATGCAAACAGTGAAGACCCTGATCAGAGGGCTCCCTCTGATCAGGGTCTACACTGTTTGTCATTTTGACAAACATTGTAAATTCAACCCTAAAAAGTCAAAATGGACTAGACTAAATTGAAAATTAGAATTGTCCATTTAAGGTTTCAGGGAGGAAAGCGTTGTTTTGAAAACAGGTGACCACCAAAGGATCTTGGTCTAGTGGTAACACATTAGATTGTCAGTTCAGTGAATGTTAGTTCAAGCCTTGAAAGATTGGACTAAGCAGCTCTCTGTGGAGCATTGCTCAATGGGTCCAAAATAAGGTCACTTGGTCTTAGCAAACTCTTGTCCTTCACGCTCCAGGGATCAGATTTTTTGCCGAATCTTTCTCAAACTTGGTAAGAATGTTTGCCTAGATGATACCATCTCAAAAGTTTCGAAATACTCTCAGTATCTGGTGTATTCAAACCAATAAAAAAACATAATTAAATCAATAACTCTTGAAAATACAAAAATCAAAGCCAACTCGATGACATGTTGTCAGCGATATTCAAACTATCTGCAAGAATTTTGCCAAAAATTGATGGTGCTAATGTAATTATGACATGGTGGTCTGAATGTAGCATCAATTTCAATAATGTGCTGATTAATGGAGCTGTAGAATTCAATTTGACGTCTGGGTATTCTTAAATGATGTCTGTAGGTTAGAGGTGGCCCATAAATTTTGCATTATAGTAATAACTACTAACCAGTTTTCCGCTAAAGGTTTCACATTGCAATGTTCATTTTGATAAATGAACTAGCTTATATAGATTTTTAGGGCAGGTTTTTAAGAACATATTTCAGAAAGGTTTAGTAAAACAAACAGTGTAGACCCTGATCAGAGGGCTCCTTACGGAGCCCTCTGATCAGGGTCTACACTGTTTTCAAGATATGCATATTGGTTTTTAACATAGAAAGTGTAAACCAGCCTACATCCATAAATTTTGATGAAGAAACATCTTTTCTTGATCATACAATTTACACTTGGGATATGTTGAATTATACCCTCCACATAATTTATAGAAGTGTTTTTGTTCGCAGCATTATTTTGTCATTTTTCATTGCATTTCATGCACAAAGGTTAAGGTGATTTAGATTGTCACATTGGGTCTTATTTGATGGGGTTTTCCATTAATTTTGTCCATTCTTTTATACAGTCAAATCTTTAAACTTTTCAAACAAGCCTAAATTATATTGATATGGTCATGAATATGTACCATAACAAATATTTTCTATATCCTAGTAGGTCGTAGCTTATAGCAGGCTGAAGGTAAAGTAGAATGTGCCTTAAGGTGCTTTATGTGGTTGTCTGTCTTCAAAAATAGAAATAGGTTACAGAGAAAAGGGTCAAGCAGTTTTTGAAAAAACACCCTCCACAAACCTATTGTATGCTGGGTAATATTTGGCGGCCATTTTAAAATGTCGTCTGCATCGGGTTTAACTCAAATATTTGCAAAATATTTTTGAAGTTTCTGATAGAATATTGACTTAGCTGCAAACAGTTTTGATCTCAGATCAGGCCCCACAATGTGGGGCCTGATCTGAGATCAAAACTGTTTGCCTAGATGTACACCTAAAAGTGTATCCCGCATGAAATGGGTTAATATAAATTATGGGTCTTATACAAAATCTAGCAGGAGTGCCAGTTAAAACAGAAGATAATTTTGCCTTAGAGATCCACAAACATGTCCACCAGTAGACGGAAATTGTCATGAGCATTTATTTGCCAATGAAATTTTCTGAATACAGTTCCTGAATCTGATTTTAAGAGGCACTTGTGTAAGATTTAACAGTCTTCATATGAGAGTTTAATTCAAAGAGAGTTTTTTTTTACGATATCCAGGGTTAAAAGTTTGAGCAGGGTCTAACTTAGAAATTTGTCTTAGAGTTTTAGCTCACCTAAAGGCGCATTCTGCTTTATGTTCAGCTGGCTTTAAGCTACAACCTACTAGGATATAGAAACTATTTCTTATGGTACATAAATTATTACACGATGAGCTATTGTGATGATCGCTCTCTGTCCGTCATTTGGTGTCTGGCTCTGGCGTCCATTCACATTTTCAAACATTCACTACTCCTCTGAAACCAAGTACCCAATTTCAATCAAACTTTGTCAGAAATTAAGCATCAGTAACAAGGAGGAACAGAATTTGTTCAAATTTTCTGGGTAGTGTTATTCCCCTTGCTGTGCGGCCAGTTTTTTAACATGACCGTATAGAGAACTTTTAATGCATGAGAAAATCTTTAAAAATCTTCTTCTAAGAAACTGAAAGGCCCAGACCTTTGATATTCAGTATATTTACCATAACATAATGGTCTTGTACCAGGATTGTTCAAATTTTGAACAAACCTTGAAATAAGGGCTCAGCAAATAAAAGAACAGGGCTGCCATTTCTCCAGATTTTTTCGAAATCTTCAGATTTTTTTCTAGAACATGGTAGCTTAAAGCAGGCTGAAAGTAAAGCAGAATGCGCCTTAAGGTGCATTCTGCTTTACTTCCAGTCTGCTTTAAGTAGTCACGTGTCAACAAAAGTAGAAACAGGCTATGTGGGAAAGGTAGGATTTGTAAATTTGCACTTGAAAAAAGAAAATTTTGAAATCTTAGGATTTTTGATGTCAACTTATGGCAGCCCTGAAAGAATGATTAAAGTCTTGGAACAAAGCATTTTGCATTTAAGATAACAATAACAGATATCTACAATATATATACTAACAGGTGTCAGCGACAAAGATGTCTTTATTTTTCTCCACCTACAGGTGAAAACTCCCAATGATTCTAACTCTCTTTGAAATGAAAGAAATTACTTCCACTTGTCAGATAAGAAGTTTTTATTACAGTCAACCCTGGGTTTAAACGCTTAAAACCCCATAGCCTGTTTCTTGATTTGAAGACAGCTGACCAATTAAAGCAGGTTAAAAGTAAAGCAGAATGCACCTTAAGGTGCATTCTGCTTTACTTTCAGCCTGCTTTAAGCTACCATCTGCTAGCATTTATATTTCTTATGGCATGTATTTGTGACTATTTATATTGGAACTATTTTCTTCAGTGAAGGAATAAATTGGAGGTGTAAAAAGGTGTATATAATTATAGATTAATGGGTCAGTGTCATTCAAAAGAGTTACATTAATTTGACAGACGTAGAGGGACTTTGTGCATTACTTTATATCTGTATTAAGCTGTAACATGTCCATAGAGATATCTGTTGAATTGAATTGCTGCTTTTATAACACAGGCAGGTTAGACTGTATTTTGAGAGATATTTCTGACAATTAGCGTTTTTTGCGCCCACCCAGGAGAGAGAAAGCTCTTCCAGTTTGAAAGTTTAATCAGCGGATTTGCTTAAATCGATGTTGCTATCTTTCTTTTTTCACAATTAACTTTTCGACTTCCTATACTCTAAAGCGGCCCACAAGGCAAGCTAGAACAGGTGGAGTTACAGTCTTAGAGAATAATGTCAGCTTTCTGCATTACTTTTTACCTACATTAACCCACCCTCTTTCTTGGTTTTAGTATTGAAGACAGATGATAGCTTAACCCATTACCCCATAGCCTGTTTCTAAAATTGAAGACAGGTGATCACTTAAAGCAGGTTGAAAGTAAAGCTGAATGCGCCTTCAGGCGCATTCTGCTTTGCTTTCAGCCTGCTTTAAACTACCATCTGCAAGAATATAGAAAATAGTTCTTATCATACATATTCATAACTGTTCAAATTGGAAATATTTTCCTCAGTGGAGAAATAAATTAAAGGCGTAAAAAGTCATATTTATGGGGGAATCTGTTAAAGCAGGCCAGAGGAATGCACCTTAAGGCACATACTCTGCTTTGCTTTCATGCAGCCAGCTTTAAGGTATCATCTGCTAGGATATAGGAACTATTTATTAAGGTGCATATGCATGACAATAAATGGGAACTATTTTCGTCAGTTTTCTTTCACCTATTAGGTAAATTATTAAGGACTTAACATGTCTTTAGACATTACTATGAGTTCTTGATAGAGTAACTCAGAGCCCTAGATAAGGGGAGAAATTCAAAAACTAAAATCTTTATTTCTGCTTAATGACAGAACAATGGCAAACATTATTGTAATTAAAGAGGGAATCGTTGTTCCGAAGGCTGTTGTAGGGAAGGAGCACTGTTCTACTACTAAAGTCTGTATAAGGAGATGCAGAGTATCTCGGAATCTCATCTGGATATAAAACTGTTTGACATTCTTTTGCAGCAAAAATCAATTTCAGTTATTTAAAATAAAGAAATAAGTTTTGTTTTAAGACAATTTGTTTAAAGAAATTTTTTTTTTTAAGAATTGACAAATTCGTTGTTTCAGTATGAGAAAGGTTAATGGGATACTATATAATATAATATAATCATTATGTAAGCAGAAACATAGATATGGCCTCCCTGCATTGTTTACTCATTTAGTTCTGTAGCCTGGTTTTAGTTTTAAAGACAGGTGACCATGCACTTAAAGCAGGTTGAAATTAAGCAGACTGTTCCTTAAGTTTTCCTCTGTAAATGTACTGAAAATGCTTTCTGTGTTTCATGTTTAGTCCTTCCTTGGTTGGGACTACTTTCCTTAGTGTAGCAATAGTTATAGAGGCTTAAAAAGGAGTTATTATGAAGTAATGGGTTAAACCTTTTGTAATGAATAATCCTGGCATGCTGTGGAATTTCTGTGGCATGAGGTTCTCTAGTATGATTCTTATGAGTAGTCCTATCATAGTGTTTGTTGTAGGCAAGTATTTTAATAAGGTCATATACTCAGACTTACTGCTATAGGCTATACAAGAAATGACACGTTTATTCTTAAGAGGTATCAGTTTAAGAAAGACCTTTTCAGGCCAATACCTACTTCACATGAAAGTATCCTTTCCTTCAATTATACCGTGGTATTCTTTCCTTGTCCAGTATAAAAAGTCATATGAAAGTTAACTTTCACCCCGACTAGCTGTTGTTTAAAGCAGGTTGAAAGTAAAGCCAAAATCTCCCTTTGGGAGATTTTGGCTTTACTTTCACCCTGCTTTAATTAAGCAACTTATGTCTTAATCACTGATTAAGCGCTATGAGAGAAAGTGTTAATCCTTGTCTTGCCACCATGTTGCACGCGTCACATTTTTGCATATAACGAAAGACTCAATTTAGATTAAACATTTTTTTAGTCTTTAGCAAACCTAAAAGACAAAGAGCAGACAGTATTGATCCTAATCAGATAGCAAAAAACTGTGTATGATCTGTATCAAAACTGTTTGCATCTATCAGAAAATGTTAGAATGGTGTGATGATAGTTAAGTGACACGTTTCTTGTGAAGACAAATTTTCTCTCAGACTGGGCCTCGGGTCAGATAGGTTTCCTATCTTTTCAATTACTGCAAGTGGCATCATTGATTTAAAAATCAAAGCGCTGAGAGTCCTATGTGACCTAAGGCTTGAGATGGATAGGTTGGGAAGTAGCCAGGAAAATTTTCGTTGTACGTAATAGGTATTATGTGTACTCAACACAAGTTTAAACAGCTCCCCTTCATTATGAGAGACAATTGAATCAAGAAAAGCTGTTAAACCACTTATCTGCAAAGCCAATCAAGATTTGTCTTTGCAGGTAGAGTATACCCCCTCTGTTATGACCACTGCATGAAGTAAAGTGTTTGGCAGATGATTGATTAACCCATTTCCCCCTAATATGTTTCTAGCATTGAAGATAGGTGACCACTTCAAGCAGGTTGAAAGTAAAGCAGAATGCCTATTTTAAGCTATAATCTGCTACAATATTGAGAAAAAAAAATGTATGTAACATATTCCTGACTGTTTAAAAAAGGACTATTTTCTTTAGTGGCAGAGTGAATTAAAGGCATAAAAAGGTGTATTTATGGGGTAATAGTAGGTTAATAATATGTATCAAAATAAATATTTTCTGTTTCCCATCAGATGGCTTAAAGCAGGCGCTTAAAGGTGCATTATGCTTTTCTTTCAACCTGCTTTAAGTGGTCACATCAAAGAAATGTTTCCCAACACATGTCAGACATTTTGGATCCAGATCTGACACATACTTTCAGCATCTGATCTAGGTTTAAATTGTTTGCAAATAATAGGCAAGTGCTAGATATAGTGTGATAGGCTGGATCATGCTTTTCTGTGCAAACAGTTTGAAAAAACTTTGGATCCTGATGAGACGCCGCATAATACAGCATCTCATCAGGATCCAAACTGTTTGCACTCTTAATCTATTTTTAGAACAGTAGCAGAAGACAATTGTTGCAAACGTAAAATTTACCCAGCAGGCAAAGGTTTAAGCAACAAGGTTGAATTAACTCTTTGCATGCTAGTGGCGGATATGACTGCCACAGTGATTACATTTGCAAATAGTTTGGATCCAGATGAGACGCTGCGTAACACAGCATCTCATCAAGATCCAAACTGTTTGCCATTCTGACCCTGAATTTAAAGAGAAATTTTGAAATTTCTAATTTTAGAACAGTAGCAGACGACAATTGTTGCAGACAAAAATATTTCCCAGCATTAGTATGCAAGGAGTTAAACAAGCAAGCTTGAAGCCAAACCAGAATTATGTAATTATTCCAACTCACTAATTACAAGTCATGGGTTATGTTTTTGAAATTCATTTAACTCTTTGCATGCTAGTGGCAGATATGACTGCCACAGTGATAACCTTTGCAAACAGTTTGGATCCAGATGAGAGACCGCGTAACGTGGCGTCTCATCAGGATCCAAACTATTTGACACTCTGACCCTGTTTTGAAAATAAAATTAGAAAATTCTATTTTTGGAAAAGTTGCAGAAGACAATTGTTGCAGACGAAAAAAAAAATAAAACCCAGCATGCAAAGAGTTAAGTTCATATTACTTTACCCATGAGGGGCCATCATCCAATTGGCCTAAAACTTCAAGCTAAAGAATAATAATTTTTAATTTAATTCATTTAAGCCTGAGTGTCTACTATAGAGGACATTGGCAAACTGAGAAAACCCTGATGAGATGCTGCTTTAACCCATTACCCCATAAATACACATTTTTACACCTTTAATTTATTCCTCTACTGAAGAAAATAGCTCCAATTTATCTACCACAAATAAAAGTCATAAAAAGTATTTTCTATATTCTAGCAGATAATAGCTTAAAGCAGGCTGAAAGTAAAACAGAATGCGCCATAAGGCGCATTCTGCTTTACTTGCAACCTGCTTTAAGTGGTCACATCATCATCAAAAGTAGAATGGGCTATGGGGTAATGGGTTAAGTAGCATCGTATCAGGGTCAGCACAGTTGACTATTTCAAAGGACTGGTGGATCAGGGTCTGCACTTTTTTCTTCAATGAGAACAAAATGTAACACTGATGAGCAAGTGATGAAAGTATATTCTTAAATTGTAATTTGATTTTCCAAAGACTGCCTCAACTTACAGTACTTATTGTATTTAACACACCCAGGAGCAAGGCAATTCATAAATGAGTGCAATTAAGGCGGTTAATACTCTCACTAACGTAGGTTGTCCTTATGGGCTTAATGCAATTTTGTAATACAAAATCTCTAAAATCATTTTCCAGAAGGGTACTTTAAAGTTTAACTATTTGTACGCTAACAGCAAAACTGTAAATACCTTTGCAAACAGAATGGATCCAGATGAGACATTGCATACCCAGCATTACGTAGTATCAATAATATAATTCAGAGCTCCAGATAAGAGGGAGTAAACTGCACAAATTCAACAGTTTCTCACTTATTTTAGCATCAAATCCTATGATGTTACTACTCATTAGAATCATCTCTTCGAGACGATTCTAATGAGTAGTGACACCATAGGGTTTCAAGTAGAAATAAAGATTTTAGTTTTTGAAATACCCCCCTTATCTGGAGCCTTGGTATCTGATTAGGATGTCAGCTGTTTGACACAGAGTCCATATTTTGAAAAGAAAAGTATTAGTTTTTGTTTAGAGCAGTAGCAGACAACAGTTGATGCAGACACCAATATTCAGAGCACCAGATAAGGGTAGTTTTTCAAAAACTAAAATCTTTATTTCTGAATTAAACCCTATGGTGTCACTACTCATTAGAATCGTCTCTTCGAGACGATTCAAATGAGTAGTAACACCATAGGATTTGGTGCTAAAAAGAGTGAGAAAATGTTGGATTTGTTGAAATAACTACCTCTTATCTGGAGCCCTGCAATATTACTAAGCGTTCAATCCTTGACAAAAGTACTAATTATTAGTAAACAATTTGTCTTAAAATTTAGTAAGGCAATGCCTTGGGGGTGCATCTATATATTAAAACAGTTTAAAGTTTTCTAAATGAAAGAAACATTTTCATTTTGAGTTTCCAAGTTATTTACAGAGATTAATGGATAAAAGACCAAAAGTTAATAATCTGTAAATAGCTTGAAACTTGAAGTCACAAGTTGTTTTTCAACCAAAGAAAGGTTTTAGTGGAACTGAGGCTTAGGAATAAATTGGGAATGCGTAAACTTTTTTGTTTTCAATTGATACACAAGATAAACGAAAAACAGCATGTGGAAATGGTATTAAATGAAAAAACAGTTAAACCTATGTTGAGACATTTGAAGGTTTGTGTACACTAGTAAAGACAGGAGGTGGCAGCTGAATAAAGAATAAACAAAATTACATAAAGCTTATTGGAGAGCATTCTAATTTGCTAGTGTTCTATGTTAAACAGTAATTCTCCATCTAATAGATGGCCATGCATCTTCCAGGGCTCCAGATAAGAGGGAGTAAACTGAACAAATCCAACATTTTCTCACTCATATCGTATGGTGTTACTACTCATTAGAATCGTCCCGAAGAGACGATTCTAATGAGTAGTGACACCATAGGGTTACATTGAGAAATAAAGATTTTAGTTTTTGAAATACCCCCCTTATCTGTAATTCTTCATTTAATAGATGGTCATGCATCTTCATTAGGTTTTATTTGAATGACACATTAAACTTCCCCTGGAAGACAATAGATTCTAATTTTAAATTCTATAGACACAAGATTGAGAAAAAACATGTTGTTGACAATTGAAATTATTCCGTTGATTGTTTTCAAATTTAGACTGAGGTTGTTAACCCTGTGTGTTTAGATTAACCCTGATTTTGTCGGAAAACAAAATTTGCATCATTTTCAAACAGTGCAGACCTTGCTCAGAGGGCTCCTTCAGGAGCCCTCTGATCAGGGTCTACACTGTTTGCAATAGTTTTAATTATTTTTTAGACACATCCCTAACAATTCAGTGTAAACTAGTCTTTATTTAGAAAATGGAAGAGTCCGTTTTGAGCGTCGAATGTGAAAAGTTTCTAAATGCATTTTGAAATCAATGTCACATAGAAACTTTTCGCTTCCGCCTTTCGATTTGTAAAGTTAGCAAAGTGTGGATTAACTCTGAGCATGTTAGCGACCAATTTAAACCATGACAACCGTTGCAAAAGTTTTGATCCAGATCAGATGCAGCTTAACACGGCATTTCATCCATTTTAATGCACTCTGACGAACTTTTGCAAAAAGAATTTTTTTAAAGTTTTGTTTTTAGCACAGTGGAAGACAACAAGTATTATTGCAGACGACAAAATTACCCAGCATGCAAAGATTTAAACACAGGTCAAAGACCTATGACCTATGGTTCCTGTGCATTTGCATCTGTTACAATCACTGGAAATACTTTACTACTATGATAATAGTTTAAAGAAAGATACAAGTAAAGCAGAAAGCTGCTATACTTTTATCTTTCTTTAAGCTGCCATTTGTCTTCTGTTGAGTTGCAGTAATCGCAGCGATTCACTGTAGTTTTATGAAAATAAACTGAAGCAATCAGAGGACATAATTTTTACGACAAGGGAAATATAATCCCTGATGTAAACAAGTTTTTTTCTCCTTTCCTGTTTTTGTTGGTAACCATGATCGTATTATAGAAGAAGATATTGATGGTAACCCTAAGGGCATGGAGCACAAGTACTTTGTTTAAAACGGATTTTTGCATAAATTCGCAAGTTGTCTTTTGTGTCTTCCTTGTGGGCCTATTCTTAATTGGTCATTATAGATAATGGCTAAAGATACTGTTTTGTTCCCTTGATGACAACATTTTAAGATTGTGTTAAACTAGAGTGGCAGTTTAAAGCAGGATAAAAGTAAAGTAGAAAATTTCTATTTGGATATTTTGTTGTGCTTTAATTTCTTCCTGTTTTAACTCTTTACCCCACAACCTGTTTCTAGTTTGAAGACAATTGACCACTCAAAGCAAGTTGGAAGTATTAAGGTGCATTCTGCTTTACTTTCAGCCTGCTTTAATTAAGCTACAATCTACTTTAGTACAGGAATTATTTTTATGCAAAATCTGTTTTACACATCTTTTTGCTGCATTCCTGCCTTTAAAAGGCTGATTGCATGTAACCGTTGGGCCCCAGATAAGAGGGAGTAAACTGAACAAATTCAACATTTTCTCACTCATTTCAGCACCAAATCCTATGGTGTTACTACTCATTAGAATTGTCTCAAACCATAGGGTTTAATGCAGAAATAAAGATTTTAGTTTTTGAAATATAAATATGCACCCCCCTTATCTGGATCTTTGTTTAAAGCATACATTTTCAGACAGTTACTGTAAATGTGGCATCTCCATCATTGTTGATATATAACACAAACCTTACTTGATTTTCCATTAATTTACCCCCAAACAGTCAGTATACATTGAATAAGTGTGGCATGTACCATATTAATGAATATACAGCCAAACTTCGATATCTCGAACTCGTTTAACTCGAACTATCCGATAGTTCGATATATTAACTGCATTATATCATGCTAAGTTGAGTCGAGCATACCCATATTTCAAAGTTTCTAAATATGGGTATGTTCGACTTCAAGATATCGAAGTTCTGCTGTACTGACCAAATTATTCAAAATTGGACAAACACCTTTTGACACGTAAAATTCATGTAAATTTTAAGAAAAGGGTAACCAATACATTCTACACACTTAATTCAGTTGTACGTTTTACATGAGCTTATATTCATAAAATATATTCAAAAATGGACAGGCCAGGCAAAAAGAGCAAAGGCAGCGGAAAGAAGACTGGTAAAGGAAAGGTCGGTAATGGCGGCTCGGACGGACTACGTGGCAGCCAAGTGGCAAGCTCACAGAACTCTAAATATGACACTAGGTCGAGAAAAAGGCAAAGGCACTCAACAGGAGGTATGTCAAATGCATCTGAAACAAACAACAGCTCTTCAAATATGACCAATGACCAATTTAAAGCATTGTCCACAGATGATAAACTCGTCACTATGTTTGGTTTGTTGACAAGTGTTCACAGTTTGAACGATAGGCTAGACTTTTGTGAGTCAAATATTGGCACATTATTGAATGAAACGTCCAACACCAACGCCCGTATTCGAACCCTTGAATATCATAGTATTGATAATGAAGCAAGAAGTCGACGACTTAATTTAATTTTTCGTGGCATTACGGAGTTACAGAAGGACGAGAACTGCTTTGAATTGATAAACAACTTTCTCAAGCATGACCTTGACATTGAATCAGCTGATTCAATACAATTACAAAGAGCGCACCGATTAGGTAGACGGGTCCGGGACAAAACAAGACCAATTATAGTCTGTTTCCAAAAAGAGTCGGACTTGAAAAACATCCTCGCAAACGCGTATAAGTTGAAAACCAAACCCCAGTATGGTGTGAACAGGGACTATCCAAATGAAATAACCCAAGCTAGATCCAGATTATGGCCCCTGTACAAGTCGGAAAGGGCAAAAAACCCACCGCGATCTGTTTTTATTGGCTACCCAGCCAAACTTATTGTGAAGGGAACAGTCGTCCAGGATGAATTCCCTGACTGGGAATCCGCCAGGAAAAGGTCCAGGGTTCAGACGACGCCGAGTGTCCCAGCACCACAGCCAGTGGAAACGAGGAATCCGTTTGATATTTTGTCGGCTCTTGACGAGACACGGGACGAGTCAGCAGCGAGTTCAATCTCTGACACCGACGACGACGAGGGCGCACAATCCGCACATGGTGACATATACAGTCAGGCTATGTTGCAGCTCGAGTCCCAGGCTCGGGAAAAGTCTCAGGATGTGAGGAATGACAACTATAAATAGGTATCAGGGGAAAAAGCCCCGTACAGTGACACTCCAGTACAACTGAACACTTCTACCAATGACAAAACCTTACAAATAGGCTCACTGAACGTTTGTGGCCTTAAAAGGCGTTGCCAATACCCTGATTTTGAATCCATAGTCAAACAATTTGATATATTTCTAGTAAGTGAAACTAAGCTTGACACATATGATGTTATATCACTAGAAGGTTATGAATTTGTTAATATACCAAGAAAAGCAAAATATTTGAGAAAATCCGGTGGTTTAGGTGCTTTTATAAAACTTGAATTGTTTCAGCATGTAGAAATTTTAGAGTCAGAAACTGATCTTATATTCTGGGTCAGGATACCAGGTCATTGTATACAAAGTGACAATGATGTGTTGCTAGGTAATGTTTATATACCCCCCATCTCGTCAAGATTTTACAAAATTGATGATCATGATTTATTGAATAATGAAATTACCGATATGTGTTCAAAATTTGAAACGATATACTTATTAGGAGATTTTAACGCTCAAACTGGTGGGCTTGTTGATTATACTGATAGTGATGAATTTCTGGCAAATATGTTTGATTTTGATCAGGAAACAATCTCATTTATAGATCAGAAAGCTAAAATGCTGCAAAACGGCATTCAGCTGACCAGAAAATCTCAAGATAAGAAAACTAACAACCATGGCTATAAATTAACTGAATTATGTAAGAACAATAACATATTTATTGTAAATGGTAGAGTTGGTAAGGATAAAAATGTGGGTCAAATGACGTTTAAAAATTTGTCTATTATAGATTACATGTTGTCTTCTATTGAGGGATACTCTCTTCTGACACACTTTGAAATACTGCCAATGGATAGCATCTATAGTGATGGCCATGCATTACTAAGTTGTAAAATAAATATTACAACAAGTGATTTATTAATTGATCAGAGAGTTAACAAAAATAGACCGAAATGGGATTATACACATAAAAATGAATTTCTTACAAACATAAATGACAGTCAATTACAAGATTTAGAACAAAACATTATTGATGCACGAAGGCAACAAAGTCATAGCCAGATTGACCTGATTACTGACACACTAGCAAATGTACTGATTGAAAGTGCAAATAAAACATTTATTACTCCAGGACAAATAAGATTTCATTCAAACTGTAAAAAACACAAGCCATGGTATGGTCCCAAATGTAAACAATTAAGAAAAAGCTATAATAAGGCTAAACGAAGATACTTCAAATACCCATCCGAAGAAAACAGGATTTATATGAAAAATTGCTGCAAAAATTATAAAAAGACAATGAATAAATTTATTTCAAAATATAATAAAAATAATGAAATCAAACTAAGAAAACTACAAAGTAAACAACCAAAAGACTATTGGAGGTACTTAAATAAAATGAAACTAAAAAAAGGGCCAAACAAAACACCAGACTTAGACTCTCTATTTCAACATTTCAAAGAAGCTAGTAATGATTACTCCCATGATCAAAATGATGAAGAAATACTTGAAAATCTGGACCTAAATGATCAAACAAATTGCCTTAATTCCCCAATTACCCAATCTGAAATAGATAGATGTATAAAAATGCTGAAAAATAATAAATCAGCAGGTAATGACCTGATAATAAACGAATATATTAAATTTTCAAAATCCAAAATGTTACCTATATACACAGAACTATTTAATTTCATTTTTGATACCGGGCATATACCCAACACATGGTCAGAAGGCGTTATATTTCCAATTTATAAAAATAAAGGCGACCCTACTGAAGCTAACAATTATCGCCCAATAACGTTATTGAGCTGTGTAAGTAAGTTATTCACATCTGTACTAAATAAAAGAATAACATGTTTCTTAGAAGAAAACAACATACTCCTAGAAAATCAGGCTGGTTTTAGGAAATCTTATTCTACTTGTGATCATATTTTCACACTTAATTCTATAATTGAAATACTAAGGCACTTAAAGAAAAAACTCTATTGTATATTCATTGACTTTTCAAAGGCCTTTGATTCTGTCTGGAGAATTGGACTTTGGAAAAAATTATTAAATAATAACATCAATGGTAAATTCTTTAGAATTATACAAAATATGTATTCAAACATTCAGTCCTGTGTTAGCCTAAACGGTGTTAAATCAGAGCTCTTCTCAAGTAACTGCGGTGTAAGACAAGGCGAAAATTTATCACCGATCTTATTTTCCCTCTTCTTGAATGACTTAGAAAAAGTTTTAAAAGAAAAAGGCAACACCGGTCTCCAACTTCCAAGTATAGATAATACTACAAGTGACTTAATTAACATAATATCACTACTATACGCAGATGATACTATATTAATTTCAGATGATCCCGTTAAATTACAAAAGTGCTTAGATGACTTCACATCCTATTGCAACACATGGAAATTAAATGTCAATGTAGAAAAAACCAAAGCTATTGTGTTTGGTTCAAGAACAACCAGAAATTTAAATTTTAAAATAGAAAACAGGGAAGTTGAAATTATTACAGCTTATAAATATCTGGGAACTTACTTTAACAAATCCGGAAGCTTTCTTTCAACACGCAAACATCTTGTGAATCAAGCTAAAAAAGCATTACATCTATTATACCGAAGAATCTATAACTTACACTTACCTGTTGACCTTATTTTTAAATTAATAGATCACACTATTTTGCCTATCCTTACATACTCATCTGAAATTTGGGGTTATGAAGACTTAAAACTCATCGAAAATGTTCACTGTGACCTAATCAGAAAAATTTTCCATCTAAGGAAAAGCACACCTTTATACATGTTATATGCTGAATCAGGTAGATATCCATTACACATCATAATTAAAACAAAGATGATCTCTTTTTGGAACAGGCTCATAGGTGAAAACAGTAATAAATTATCTTATCAAGTCTATAAATATATGTGCAATATGCCTAACTTCAATTCTAAATGGATTAATAAAGTAAAATCAATATTAAATGAAACTGGTTTGTCCGAGTTTTGGTTAAATCAACATATGATCCAAGGCCAGCATGCAAATAAATACTTAAAAACAATATGTAAACAAAGACTTATTGATCAAAACATGCAAAACTGGCATGCAACATTACAAAACTCAAGTAAAGGAAGAAATTATTCAATTTTCAAATCACAAATTAAACTTGAAGATTTTATACTAAATTTAAACAAGCCAAATTATATCAGTTTAATTAAATTTAGAACAGGGAATCACTATTTACCCGTTGAGACAGGTAGATGGAATAATATAGATCATTATGACAGAAAATGTACATTATGTAACTCAGATGAGATTGGTGATGAAATGCACTATATCTTCTAATATGCCCTCATTTCTATGAGGACAGGAAAAAATATGTAAAGGAATACTTCTATCTAAGACCAAACACATTGAAATTTCAGCAGCTTATGAATGTCTCCTCAAAGGATGAGCTCATTAGATTGAGCATATTTGTTAAAATTTTACTTAGCAGTATAAAGAATGAAAGGGGCTAGATTTCCATATTTACATCATAGACCCTGTTAGAATTCATTCACTTAAAAACACAGACATTGGCAGACTCCTATCTACACCACGTGACCAAACTTGAATAAGAGTGCAGGCAACATGCTTAAAAAGTTCTTAAGCCGAGCCTGAGCTCGTCCTAAGGAGCTTTGTAAGCATGAGCCCAGTCTCCCAAACTTTAACTTAGTATTATTTTTTGTATGTACCCATATACACTTAAGCTTACACACATGTGTACATATTATGCAGAGACAAAAGTATTTATTACTAACAAGGGTCCAAGCTGTAAATAGTGTAGATCCGCATATCAAGAATATGCATACATACTCAGGGCTACAGATAAGCGGGAGCACATTGCAAAATTCCATTATTTACATGACTTATAATACGCACCAAACCCGGTGAGTTACTACTCATTAGAATTGACCCACTTAGGTATGATTCAGGTGAGTGGTCACACAGGAGGGTTTGATACAGATAAGATTTTAACATTGGTTTGCTCCCCTTATCTGAGGCTCTGTGTAGATATTTACCTTATTTTACTTTAATTACTTTGTTTGATAAACTTGTCTATATTCTCACAGATGTATGTATATGACGCTTAGCAAACGTATAGCAATGTTCAGTGCATAAAATCTTAATTATCTCAGTGTAGACCCACATATCAAGAATATGCACACATACCCTGGGCCGGGATGCACCAAACCCGGTGAGTTACTACTCATTAGAACTGACTCAAAGAGCCGATTCTGGTGAGTGGTCACACAGGAGGGTTTGATACAGATAAGAAAATTTAACACTGGTTTGCTCCCCTTATCTGGGTTCTGTTTAGATATTTACCTTATTTTACTTTACTATATATGTTTAATATACTGTACTTGTCTATATTCTCATACATGTATGTATATGATGCTTTGTCAATGAATAGTAATGTTCAAATGCATAAAATCTTAATTATCTCAGTGTAGATCCGCATATCAAGATTATGCACACATACTCAGTAGATAAGCGGAAGTACATTGCAAAACTCTACTATTTACATGGCTATACGCACCAAACCCGGTAAGTAACTACTCATCAGAATTGACTCAAAGAGCCGATTCTGGTGAGTGGTCTCATAGGAGGGTTTGATACAGATATGATTATTTTAACATTGGTTTGCCCCCCTTATCTGGTGCTCTGTTTAGATACTTATCATCATACCTAATTGTCCATATTCTCATACATGTATGTATATGACGCTTTGCAAATTAATAGCAATGTTCAAGTGCATACACTCTCTATTATTTCAATTGAACCATGCAGCTGCGAAGCGACAGATTCATTTAGATGCACTAGATCTATAACTGAATTGTTAACCAAATAATTAAGCCATATATGAGACAGTAGTCAACTCATTAATTTAAATTGACCTAAGATCCAACAAGGACGTTTCATTAACATGTTAAAGAAATGTCCCTGGATTTAAATAGGACTATGTGCATGGGGTGAGTCTGGCGTGTCATGGCTGCATGGCCGAAATCTAGGTTAAAAGTGAAAACTTCACTTTAAGCATTTAAGATTATTCACTGTACTCATGGATTGTCAGCCATTGCCACTGAGGAGGATATTTCTGTGATAATCCATTTGTCAATAGGTTTAACTCCAAAAACACTTTATAATCCACTAATGTTATGCACTTGTTCAGCTGCTCAACTATTATGTTTTCTTTAGGTCACGTGTAGGAAAAACCATGTCCGTCCGTGTGTAATTTAGCCCAACCAATCAAATTCAAGGTCAATTCCTGTCAATGCTCTAGTGCTGCATTCCATTCGTTTGTAACTTATAGTCTGTTTCAATGCAATTTAATCCGTAAATTATGTCAGCTGTCTGGACTAAGATCGGGTTACATGAAAGAGGCTCGATCTTAGAGCCATGCAGTTTTATGATCCAAACGTCTCATGTATTGGAAAAATAATATTTGACTTGTTTTGAGTTTCTAAAATTAATCTTCATATACGATATAGATCTATCTAGATTTCTAAAAACATTAACAAAAACAGTCTGGAACAGGCTCGACCCTGGTTCCAAGTAAGTATAGAAATAGGAATTACAGTCTCTCAACAGTATATCTCTACTCTATAACATAGGCCTATCTCAACGATGATTTTTTAAAGGCAAAGCCATATTTATATTTAGATTTAACTATAAAATTTTAAAAAGGCGACAATGTCGCTGTATGATAGCATAATACTATACATTAATACGCATTACGCTGAACAGATATCGGTAGTCGGGAGGTGGGAGCCTCCTTTGGTTCGCACCTTACGAATACCGATGTCTGGAAGGGTGTCTGGTCTCAACGCCCCATCGCACTAACGCCCCACTACATCAACGTACCATTTGTGGATCCAACGTGCCATTTTTTAAAAATTATATATATCACTCGTATTTGACAATTATTAATTGATGCAAACGTGAAATAGTGATTTAAATGAGTAACTGGGATTAAATGAAATATTTTTTGCTTACATACTGTGTACATACGATGTTCCTATGTGAGTATTATCCTCCGTTAGTCGGGGTTGTTTTATCCACTTATAGCATCGCATTAATCTTCGTATTTCGTAGAAGATAAGTTTCCTTTGAAACTGCTAATGCCACACCCAAGTAGCTTCCATTTTTCACTGTGTATATGTTTCATGTCTACGATTACACTCTTTGAAATGTCGGCATACATGAAAGGGAAAAGTTGCAGACGAGAGGCGTAACAAATACACGTGTCAAGTCTAATATGCCACTGACTGTGTATTCGGCACGCGCTGATAATCGCATAGCATATTTTTCGCGAGGGTGTGAACATCGGCACGCTTTGATAAATTGTTCAAATGTTTGCGACTTTCTTAACTTTTCTTAACGTTTTTAAATGTCTGATTGATTCACACAGAAACCATCTTCCAACTTGTTTCATTTATTTAGCAAACGTTCAATTCCAATTCGAAATTGCCATTATAAAAAAAAAGATATTGATATCATAATAGATCATAATTAGACAGCAAATTATTGGTTTATATATGACAGTTGAATGAAATTAACGATTTACCTTATAATTATACTCCCATGAAAAGTGTTTTGTTTTCGCCAAGTTTATTTTTTATCTTCAGCATTTTTCGTAAAATTCCAGAAAATCATTCACAGATCACTGCGTGTAAACTCATTACATACACACGAACATCGTAACTCGAAGATTTAGAAACGTTATCCATTTGTTAATTTCACATCTGGACCCTAATAGGAAAGTTTCACCTCCCAAAACGTGTATTTCAATTGGATAATTATTAGTAAAATCCGCTGTCAATCACTTTTAGAAAACAACAAACTCTACTTGTGAGTTGAATATGTTGAGCGAGGAAGCGAAGTCGGCTAACTTTGAAGATTTGATCAAAGAGTTTTTAACGTGTTCATGCTGAATTGTCGTCTTTTTTAAACATATTGTCTGATAAGCTGAAAACTAGTTTTCATGCATTTGAAAAAGAAGAAAAGTTGAAATGAGTGACAAATAGTTTGGATCCAGATCTGGAAACAACCTGTTTGCAATTATTAGACAAGTCGCACTTTAAAACATGATGAGGGTTAAATATTTTACCGTAAACCAACTTAAAGACAACAACCAGGACTCCAGATAAATTGAACAAATCCAGCACTTTCTTACTCATTTTACCACCAAATCCTATGGAGACGATTCTAATGAGTAGTGACACGATAGGGTTTAATTGATAAATAAAGATTTTAGTTTTTGAAATACCCCCCTTATCTGGAGCCCTGAACAACTGTATAAGTATCTAGGGATTTGAGTAAGTGGTATTGATGCTGGAGGAAACGGTAAAGTCTACTTAACGGACGGACACACGGACAGGACAACGCTATACGCATTCGCATTCATAGATACCGGGGGCATCAAATAGTGCAGATTCTGATCAAAGAACTCGTGAAGGATTCATCTGAGCAGTGTCTACACTGTTTACTTAACAAAATAGATAAGGCTAAATGGTCTGGGTACAGCGGTAGTTTAATAGGCCAGGTTTGCATGGGTGCATAACTATTACATTTTTTTTTTAAATAACATTTAAACAGTGTGTTCTGATAATTTGACTGGTGATTCTAATCATCTGGTGGTCCCTTTTTAAAAACAAAAAAAATCGCCCTCTGCGCGGCAACATCAAAGACTTTGAAGTGGAGCCGACTGCCGAAATAAAGTCTGCAGAAACAGATGAAACAGTACATGTCATCAGAAAGCGGTTAACCTGTAAGAAGCTGTTTCGTTATAACTTCAAAAGACCTGGTCCTGTCAATCACCCGTCCCTTACGTGTTTGTGTGCATGAGTCGAATCAGTTTTGTTACAGATAATATTGACTGGACTATTGATTTGTTAGGTAATTATAGTGGAGAACATATTATTCTTTCCAAATAAACGCATTTTTGCTAAAACTTATTATTGAAATTGCAAACATTTTGGAGAGTAACCCGGCGTCTGATCAGGCTCCTTAATGTTTGCCACTCAGATTAAAATAAATATTCAGAATTGACCACTAGTTGTCATTTCCTACATTTTATTGCAACTGCATTTCGTTTGCGTTTAAACGTGAAAGAATAACGTCTTCTTCACTGTATGTGTAAGTTTTACTGATATTACGATTTCTTTGAAATTACATGTGTTTTCGAACCTGCGACTAATTTCAGTCAAGTTTCAAAAAGATGCCTTTGTGGACTGTTAAAATCGGCGTCAATATAAAAGTACCAAGTTAAATTTCATAAATGAGATTTTTCGAATTTAACGGCAGATTGAGAATTCAGTTTTAAGTGTAGCCGCATTTAATCCAATAAAAGAATCATTTTGAATGGGATTTTTGTTTTAACACCAATTTGTAGGGCTTTTACCCCTTTCCCAAATGAGCCTTTTAACGCCTCTGCAAACAGAGCAGACATAGGTCTATACCTGTCTATAGAGTTATCATAGATCAGAGTTGTCACAACTGTTTAGCAAAAACGATTGTTAATTATAACAGAGTGGAAATTTAGTTAATTATTCATAGTGGGTGGAGTCTGGAAAGAATATTCACAAGGGAACGAGCTTATATTATGTACATATTAAATGATGATTTCGGCTTTTGTTTTCGTATGTCCGGGATACTCGGCACTTTTATATGGTCGTCAATGTTCGACCATAGTTCATACTATAAATTTTAATTGATATAATAAGTTTCAAGACTATATCTTAAACATATTTTAAATGTTGTATTCGGTATCGGAGTGTCGAAAAAAGTCCAAAAATAGAATTAATGCATAAGCCCTATTTTAAATGGGGAACTCGGGGCGTTTTTCGTAGGTTTATACATTCAGCCCTAACGACGAGTATACTCGTCATTAACAAATAATGTACCTATGAAGAGTACACATGTCATACGAATACAGTGAGGAACCTGATCAGAGGGCTCCTCTGCCCAATGTCTGCTCGTATGTCAGTTTGCAATATATTGTCTTATTCAATCCTAAATAGTCATTAATTGACAAAACTTAGCTGGAAACTGGAATTGTCCATTCAGGGATGAATAGGTTAAGGAAGGTGGGTATTTTCAAATTATCGGCGATTCACGGTAAACCAAGAAAAGCCACATTTTTTAACAGGGGTGTCGACACAGTTATTTAAACAATATATATATGCCTTTAAATACGATATTAGTACATCAAATTTATTTTAGTTGGTGTTTACGAAGGTTAGGTAGGATCGGCATTTTCATATCGTCGCCGATTTTTGGACAATAAAAGTATCTTTTTGAGCGGGAATTCATATATGACTTATAAACTGGTGCACAGATACCTTTAAATACGCTATTACAACATAAAACCATTTTCCTGTGGTGTTCTCTGCATTTCGAGTCGCCCGTCGATGAAAACAAAGAAAATGAATTCTGCTAAATATATGCCTGCTTAAATCAATATATCCTCTATATGTGACTTTATTAATATCCAATTTACAAACAGTTTGGAATATATGATGAGAATTGAGTTGGTCTCTAATCTGGATGAAACTGTTTGAAAAGGTTATCAGGAGATTAGCTTTAGCTGCCGTCACGGCCGTCGGAGTGTACTATTTGCAATTTTTTCTACGATCGGGTGTTCATTTTTGTAATAACAGATATCCTAAATCAATCAGATTATATATCGTGAATAATCTCAAAAACAATAAATTATACAAAAATAGTATAAATAAAACTGATTTTCTATAATTTTTATAAAGTGGGACGTTCCATCCAAATAATTGGGACGTTCCGTCTGGTACGTTGAGGTATTGGGACGTTGAGACCATAAACCTCTGGAAGAGTCTATTACCGGGCACAGCCCCCTTCCCCCCCCCCCCCCCCCCCCCCCCCCCCCCCCCCCCATCACCTTATTAGATATTAGTTAAAATTAGTTAAATATAAAAACCACGTGACAGTAATTACTCATATTCTTTTGTTGTACCTCATATATTCTATGTTATGTAGAATTCGAGAAAATAAAGTTCTGTTCTGTTCTGTTCTGTTCTGTTCTTCATAAATACATCATTTAAAACATTTTCACCATGCACAGTTTTAAATTCCATGAGTATATTTTGATTTATATTTAATATTCTTTTATATTTCAGGTAAGTTTCCACTTAGCAACCTTTTTGGTTTATCTCTGTCAACTGAAGGTAGGCCAACAGTTATTTATTACCCATTCTCCTCCTTATAGAATATATCAGGGGCCCGTTTCATAAAGCTTCTTACTACAAAAGTTGTCGTAAGTCAGATTATAAAAGTCTAAATTATTATTTATTTCTCCATCTAATCCTGTCTTGTGACATCTTTTTGGAATCGTCTTGAAAAGACGATTCCAAAAAGACGTCACAAGACAGGATTCGATAGAGAAATCAGAAATTAAATGTATTTTTAAGATTAGACTTACGATCGTTTTTGTCGTAAGATGTTTTATGAAATGGGCCCCAGGGTTCTAGATAAGAGGAAGTAACCTGAGCAAACCCAATATTTTCTCACTCATTTCGTCACCAAATCCTATGTTGTTACTACTCATTAGAAACGTCTCGAAGAGACGGTTCTAATGAGTAGTGACAATATAGGGTTTAATGCAGAAATAAAGATTTTAGTTTTTGAAATACTCCCTGTATCTGGAGCCCTGATAATATTAACACCAAATTTGACTTACTTTCTTAACTCTTTGAATGCTGGTTTGCAACAATTAAAATTGTCCTCTGGTAGTTTTCTAACAATAGATTTTTCTAAATTTGCTTTCAAAACAGTGTTAGTGTGTCAAAAAGTTTGGAACCTGATGAGATGCCTGCAGCATCTCATCTTATCTGGTTCCAAACTATTTGCAAAGATAATAACTGTGGCATATTTGTTATATTAGCCTAGCTTGCGGCATGGAAGGGATCGTTTATAAGCATTAACCCATTACCCCATAGCCTGTTTCTAGTTTTGAAAATAGGTGACTTCTTAAAGCAGGTTGAAAGTAAAGCAGAATGCGCCCTGAGGCGCATTCTGCTTTACTTCAGCCTGCTTTAAGCTATCTCTTTGCTAGAATATAGGAGATTTTTCTTCTGAAGCATATTCATGACTGTATAAATTGAAGCTTTATTTGTCGTTTGAGGAATAAATTAAAGGCGTAAAAAGGCGTATTTATGGGGTAATGGGTTAATGTTGATTAATTTACAATTGTGGGAGAAGTTGTCGTTACAAAACATAACTCCACTAATGTCATATGAACATAACCTTGTTATATGGTATTTACTGAAACAGGAAACAATATACAAGTCATGTTTGTAATTCGTACTGCTGAGCCAATAGAATTCATCTTTGATCGTAATATGAAAGAAAATACAGTCACCCTTGTTTTAACAAATAAGCTAAGTCCAATTGCTTCCAATGCTGATGAGCATGGCTGCTTAATGTAAAATGAAAGTAAAGCAGAGATATCCTAAAGGCACTTTCTGATTTATTTCTATGATGCTTTAAGCGTCCACTTGCATTTAACGCTGTCAATGACTATTCATTTCAATACAAAGGTGTACACATCTTTACAGTGGTTACTTGAAGACATGATCAATGCAGAAAGCATTTTGGCCTGCATTAATCCTTTCCCCCATGGAAGCGACTTTTAACGTATTTAATTTATTCCTCTGCTGAAGAAAATAGTTCCAGTTTATACCCTCATGAACAATTACTGTAACAAATATTTTTATATAGCCTAGAAGATTGTAGTTTAAAGCAGGCTGAAAGTAAAACAGAATGTGCCTTAAGGCACATTCTGCTTTACTTTCAACCTGCTTTAAGTTCTCACCTGTCTTGGAAACCAAGAACAGGCTATGGGGTAAAGGGTTAAGCTGACACCTGTATTAAAGGCTTCCCGTTCATCTTCATTTCAATGGTATTCAATATGTATCTGACTTTTTTTTATAACTACAAAGAGGTATTAGATGAGGGTGAATAACCATAAAGCCATCTGCGAAATTGATTTATAGCTGTAATAGGTTGCAAAAAACAAAGGTTACATAGAACATGTATTGCATAAATCAAAGGTTACATAGTACATGTATTGCATAAATCAGAGGTTATAACATGTATTGTATAAATCAAAGGTTACATAGTATATGTATTGCATAAATCAGAGGCTACATACTATATGTATTATGTTAATCAGAGGTATTGCATAAATCAAATGTTACATATTACATGTATTGCATAAATCAAAGGTTACATAGTACATGTATTGCATAAATCAAAGGTTACATAGTACATGTATTGCATAAATCAAAGGTTACATAGTACATGTATTACATAAATCAAAGGTTACATAGAACATGTATTGCATAAATCAAAGGTTACCTTGTACATATATGGCATAAATCAAAGGTTACATAGTACATGTATTGCATAAATCAAAAGTTACATACTACATGTATTACATAAATCAAAGGTTACATATTGCATATACAGTCGAGACTGTCTTAGCGACCCCTTGTGTACAACGACGTTTTGTCTTGAACGACCCTTTTATACCCCCCAAATGCGTTTTACATTCCCTGCGAAATCCGTACAACGACCATGATTTTTAACTCCCGAAACGATGTTTTGGACTCCTGTAGCGACTTTCGCAACTTTCGTAGTGGCCGCCATTTTTTTAGAAACACAATTTGTATTTTAGCGCTACCGTCGTGTTAACCGCTACTTAGACATGTATGGGTAGGTACTACGCTGGTAGAATGGTCAGTCTACTGGCAATGACTAGCTGTCAATCAAACTAAGCTCTGCCTTCATAGACTCACACACTAGAAAATCATACATCAGCTGCTACTGAAAAAGTCGCATATCCGTCTGACCTAATTACAAGAGTGTTTACACAGTAGACCTTGCTTCTTCAACATATGTTTTCTTGATTGCGCGATAATACGCATTAATTATGAAATTTTGCTGGTTTATTCGCGTGCGATTTGTTGCGAACATTTACTGAAATAATAGCAAGCGTTAACGGTTTACACAGCTTGAAGCCTTCCGACGAAGAAAAAAGTTCGAATGATGGAGGTGTTAATCCACGATCGAGGCGCGATTTTTATATGCAATCAAACTTCAAAGGCATACAAACAAGTGTGTACTGGCAATTATTATAATCCGTTAACGGTGATTAAGAGTCAACACACAAAGCTTACAAATTATTATTAAATTAGTGATAAGTTGGGTGTGTAATATGGATGGCCAGCGGTATCGTTCTGCGGAAACAATCATGATGAAGAAAGCAAACGTAAATTTTAAATTGTGATGTCTGTTTAAGGTAATGAAGACAAATCAAATGCAGTTTATCACGATTTATTCACATTCTTCTTTTTTAACACATATTGCAATGACTACCTGTATAGTAATACACTGTAAACCCCTCTTTCCATTTTGAATCAATAGCTACAGGGTAAAACTTGGAATTTGTGTATAGCGACCATTTGTCTACATTGACCTTCTTTCCAAACTCCCTCGGAAGGTCGCTGTAGACAGTCTCGACTGTATTGCATAAATCAAAGGTTACATAGTACACGTATTGCATAAATCAAAGGTTATCAAAGGTTACATAGTACACGTATTGCATAAATCAAAGGTTATCAAAGGTTACATAGTACACGTATTGCATAAATCAAAGGTTTCAGAATCTGCACTGTTTGTCATACTTTTAATATTTTTGTGGGAAAACCTTAGAAATCTAAAAGTTATCAGAAAATGAAGTCCATTTGCTAGTTTATTATTTAGGGTTAAGTAACTCTTAGTTGAAGAATAGGCTGTTTATATGTTTGATCTGTTTATTTCCTTTGATATTTCTAGGCTTGTCAATTAGTTATAACATTTCTAATTACCTATATATATAATTGCTATATATAGACAGTCACATGTTTTTCCAGATGTGTCCAGTGCCTATCATGCACTGAGCATCTGAAAGAACCAAAGAATTCTGTTGATAATAAGGGTAGGGCATCGTGCCCAGGTTTTCTATTCCCCCTCTCTCTGGGGCATCCAATTAGCCCAAAGATGGCAGAAACGAACTTTAACAAACTAACCAAACCAACCTTGATACAATTACTATATATATATAATAGGCAGTCATGTTTTTCCAGATAATATTATGTCCAATTTGTCCTAACCCTATCCCCCATTACCTTGAGTGTGAATCACCAACTTTATTTGAGGCAATATACTGCATATAGCAAGTCGGAAGTAAAGTAGAAAGCTCCTTTTAGAATAGTAGCAGACAACAATTATTGCAGATGAAAAAATTACCCAGCATGCAAAGAGTTAAGATTGGTGATCTCATGGCTCCAGATAAGGGGAGTATTTCAAAAATTAAAATCTTTATTTCTGCTTTAAATCCTATGGTGTCACTACTCATTAGAATCGTCTCTTTGAGATGATTCTAATGAGTAGTAACACCATAGGTTGGTACTGGAATAAGTGAGAAAATGTTGGTTTTGCTCAGTTTGCCCCCTTATCTGGAGCCTTGTGATCTGTATCAACACTGCTCACAAAGTCCCTATGCTACAACTCCTATAGTGATACAGTGGGGAAGGCATTAACTCTTTGCATGCTGGGTAATTTTTTCGTCTGCAACATTTGTCGTCTGCTGATGTTCTAAAAATAGGAATTTTCTAAAAAAAAAATTCAAAACAGGGTCAGAGTGTCAAACAGTTTGGACCCTAATGAGACGCCGCGTTACGCAAACTGTTTGCAAAAGTAATCACTGTGGCAGATATATATGCCGCTAGCTGCATGATGCAAAGAGTTAACAAAACTAAACGTGAATGCAATACAATAAAATGTAATATCTAATAGTGTATTGAAAGTGTTGAAGAATTATTAAAAGCGGAGTGGAAAACAGTTTGGAACCTGCTCAAACGCAGAGTTACTCAGCATCTGATCTGGCTCCAAACTGTTTGCAATTAACAATTGGCATGTTTTAGCACATAAATGTGAAAAATCCCCTTTGAAAATTGTTCAAGAATTTTAGAAAGTTCATGAAAGTTAAATGGCCCCTTCTAGAACTTCAAGAATTTCTTTAAACATTCTAGAAAAGAACTTTTGTCATTCTAGAACAATGGTTCTAAAACCATAAAATTTCTAGATTTTTTTCTAGAATTTTTGCAGAATGTTCATGAACGTTAAATAGCCACTTCTAGAATTGATCATGAATATTCAAGAAATTATTCTGGCATAGTTCTATAATAATTCAATAACTTTCTACCAGGGATGGATGCGTTTGATCTGCACAAGTCTAAGTCATCTAAATTCAGATATAGCAATAAGGTCAAGCAAGTTCAAATAGTGCATGTTTGAGTTCAACTCAATAGTACGTATATAGAATACAGCAGCATATTTCTAGAACAAAACTTGTTGGTAATTAAGTATATATATATAGAAAAGGCATTTCTGTCGTGTCATAAACTAGACCATTCTGCAGGTCAATGGAGTTTTTGTGCACTGGTGTACATGACCAATAGGTTTTATTTTAAGAATAGACTGCATGATATTTAGAAGCTGAACAAAGAATGCTTATGACGTGATTATATATGTACAGTAAATCCTACACATATAAAACAAGTTTCGGTCACAAAACCATTTGGTAACACGTGACAGCTTAACCCATTACTCCATAAATACGCCTTTTGACACCTTTACTATATTGCTCCTTTGAGGAAAATTATTATAGTTCCAATTTATACAGTAATGAATATAAATCATAACAAATATTTTCTTTATCCTAGCAGATGATAGCTTAAAGCAGGTTTAAAGTAAAGCAGAATGTGCCTTAAGGCACATTCTGCTTTACTTTCAACATGCTTTAAGTGGTCACCGGTCTTTAAACTAGAAACAGGCTATATGGGGTAATGGGTTTTAATGCAGGATAAAAGTAAGGCAGAAAGCTCTCTTTGACAGCTTTCTGCCATACTATTTTCCTACATTATGTAGTCTCCTGTAGGGCTCCAGATAAGAGGGAGTAAACTCAAGTTTTCCAATATTTACTTCTTTATGGCTTCACCAAACACTATGGTGTTACTACTCATTAGAATTGTCTCAAAGAGATGATTCTAATGAGTAGTCACACCATAGGGTTTAATTCAGAAATAAAGATTTTTCTTTGAGACGATTCTAATGAGTAGTGACATCATAGGGTTTAATTCAGAAATAGAGATTTTTGCTTTTAAAATATCTGGAGCCCTGCACCTGTCTTCTGTGGTCTGCCTTTGTTTTCAAAGAGTGCCCAGTTTAGAGAGGTTTTACTGTATATGCAAAAGTCCTTTAAACCTTTGGGTGATGACGTATAGAAGTAAATGATGGAAATATTTGTTAGATTATTTTCCTCTCACCAGGAGCCTTTTGTATTTTCCATACCTGATTAATTCAGAGTTTTAATACCCTTGCAATGATTTTTCAGAGGCATACTGTTTAACCCCAATCTGTCATTTGGTGCATCTATCCATCCTTTCTTTTGACCTTGCGTATGTTCTTTCATCAATCCATCTGTCTGTCCCCTTGTCTGTCCATATACGAGGTACAGCATTCCCTCCCTACAACAGCCCTCTCAACAACGACTCACTCCATACATCAACCCTTGCAGCAGTTCCCCTAAACTGGACAATTATGTCCAACGCTTTTACTGCTGCAATATCGTCTGCTTAAAATTGTCGTCTGTTGATTTTCTCAAAGTTTCATATTGGACATTTTGACGGAAAAAAACTAAATTATGAGTGACAAACAGCTTGAATCCAGATCAGACGCCGCGTTACGCGGCGTTTGATCTGGATTCAAGCTGTTGCAAATGAAAATCAATTTCCCTCCCTATAGCGACTCGCTCCGAACAACGAACACAATTTGTGTCTCCCACTTGGTGTCGTTGTAGAGAGGGGGCGCTGTATATACTTTGTACAGTGGTTTCATTCACCTCTCTGTGCCAGAAGTGTGTTAAAGACAGATCTATGGCTCCCCTTAACTCTTTGAACCCTAGTCACGCATATATGCAGCCTTTGCAAACAGTGTACCTGTGAAGAGTATACTTGTCCTATGCAAACAGGGTAGGCCCTGATCAGAGTATCCTTAAGGAGCCCTCTGATCAGGGTCTACACTGTTTGTGATATTGTAATACATTGACAAAAACAATCCTAAATAGTCAAAAATAAACTATACTTAATTGGAAACTGGAATTGTCTATTTGAAGTTTGATGGAAGAAAGTGTTAAAGCAGCATGAAAGTAAAGCATAACCCTCCAATATGAGCATTTTGCTTTACTTCCACCCTGCTTAACACTTTACTACATAGCCTGTTTCTAGTTTGGAAGACAGGTGACCATCTAAAGCAGGTTGAAAGTAAAGCAGAATGTGTGTTAAAGCATGCTTTACTTTCAGCCTGCATTAAGCTCAAATCTGCTAGGATATGGAACATGTTCATGACTGTTACAGTGTATCAAGAGGAACTATTTTCTTCAGTAGAGGAATAATATATTAAATGTGAAGCGTATCTATGGAGTAATCACCAGTTGCCAGTGAGATATAAAACAGGGTGTTGTATTCAGCTCTCAATATACTTTACGGAAACAGCCCATCACACTTGTGCCAAAGGAGTTCATGAGATCCATTGTTTCCACCAAGTTCGTCATGAGCTCACTACATCACCCTATTTTGCATCTGCAACTGGTAATTTGTATACAATAACTTTTCTCCCACTGACCATAACAAATCTTTGTTATATCCTAGCAGATGGTTGCTTAAAGCAAAATTAAAGTATAACAGAAAACCTTTAGGTGCATTCTGCTTTACTTTCAGCTGTATGTGGTCCGGGCCCTGTCTTCCTTCCGAACTAAGAACAGGCTGTGGAGTAATGGGTTAAACATGTACTGAATTTTCTGTTCTCATTTCCCACACCTTTCTATTTCAATAGTGTCAACTTATACATGCACATTACTGTACAAAATTGATTCAATGTAGAAACAGTACGTTATTACATAGGGCTGGATTTCATCTAAGATTCAGAACTGTATCTAATTAAACCTGTATTTCCTGTTCTCGTTTCTCACACCTTCCAGTTTTAATTCACCAAACATCAACAAACTCCATACAAACTATCAACAGACAGGAACGTAATTTACATCTGCATGAAGTTAGTGCACCTACTGTAAAACCCTAAATATCTGTAACTGCTGTAATTATCATAAAATTTGAACAAATTGCTTTCATCACACAGTTATTTGTCGGTAAAGTACAAACTGAATGGCAAACAGTGTAGACCCATATCAGACTGCTCCCTTCGGAGCAGTCTGAGCAGGGTCTACACTGTTTGCTCAGGCCTGTCTGGATCAATATTTAGGATCTTTAAGGTAAATTAGATCTCCCACAGCTCTGTATACAGCTGCAGAGACTTGCTGCAACAAATGGGTTTTCACTATTTGAGTTTGAACTAGAGTTAACCTGCCATAGCACACTTGCTGCAACAATTGGGTTTACTATTTGAGTTAGAACTACAGTAAACTGTTTTATCATTGTTAACACACCAGAGCACACTTGCTGCAACACATTGACTTTACTCTTTATGAGTTTGAACCAGAGTTGTACCAGTGTTAACATACCATAGCACACTTGCTGCAACAATTGGGTTTAATCTTTGAGTTAGAACTACATGTACAGACTAACATGTACCATTGTTTACAACCCATAGCACACTTGCTGCAACAATTGGGTTTAATCTTTGAGTTAGAACTACATGTACAGACTAACATGTACCATTGTTTACAACCCATAACACACTTGCTGCAACAATTGGGTTTAATCTTTGAGTTAGACCTACATGTACAGACTAACATGTACCATTGTTTACAACCCATAGCACACTTGCTGCAACAATTGGGTTTACTCTTTGAGTTAGAACTACAGTGTTAACTTGCCAAAGCACCCTTGCTAGAATAAATGTGTTTTCTTCAATTATTGAGTTTGAACTACAGTTGTACCACTCTTAACCCTTACCGCCATAGGCAATAATGAAAATCACCAATATCCAATAAATGCTTTGTACTGCTTAAAGCAAGATTAGTGTAAATCTGTTTTACTTTCATCTTGCTCGAAGTCCAAGGTTATAAAGCAGTTGAGTTGATTCTGATCTCTTTCTGAAGGGATTGGGAAAATTTGAGCTTTTGCTCAAATGCTTTATAGCCTCTTGGTCTGTACTCAAAGTCATAATGAATAATCATTTGTGGCCCTTAGTTGGAGCAGTAGGTAGAGGCAGTCTAAGGCACTTCTGTGGACGAAAGGGTTTACATACCTGGCATAGTAGACTTGCTGCAACAAATGGGAGCGTTATACTGGAATCAGGTTGTCCGTCCATCTGTCTGTCAACCCTATAAATATGTAAAAATGGACTAGACTTGATTGCAATTTGGAGTTGTTCAGGGGTGAATGAGTTGAGGTTCCACTATGTTTTCATTATGTTTCCTGGTATCTAAACCATACTCTGATAAATTGCATTCTTATAAGCCATCATGATTTTAGTCAGGATGAAAAATGAATTTGTTAAATTGTTACAATCTCAAAAGTAATGTATTGAGCTTCATTAAAGCTGAAGAGCCTATAGTGAGGACATTATCTGTACTGCACCTATATTCAGTAAAACCTCTTTAACCCATTACCCCATAAATACACCTTTTTACGCCTTTAATTTATTCCTCCACTGAAGAAAATAGTTCCAATTTATGCAGTCATGAGTAAGTATCATAAAAAATATTTTCTATATTCTAGCAGATGTAAACTTAAAGCAGGATGAAAGTAAAGCAGAATGCGCCTTAAGGCGCATTCTGCTTTACTTTCAACTTGCTTTAAGTGGTCACCTGTCTTCAAAACTAGAAATAGGCTATGGGGTAAAGGGTTAAACCGTAAAACCTATTACCACCACTAAAACGAAGGCTAATTAATTGTATAAAAGACAGGTGACAGCTTAAAGCAAGGTGACAGTGAAATAAAAAGCTCCTAAAGGAGCTTTTTGTTTTACTGTAATCTTGTTTTAAGTCACCTGTCATAAACACCTTATAATTAACACAATTTAGTGGTCGTAATAGTGAGGTTTTACTGTATAGATTGATAACAATGTGCAGCTTAATTTTAATAGAACAGAACAGAACAGAACTTTATTCACTCAGTCATACAAAGTACGAAACAAGAGGTTGATACAGTTCACACATACACAATATAATTAAGTGATCAACATGGTTATCAGGCTAGGTTGTATAATTATGATGAGGTATGAAAAGATCCAAAACACGGAAATAGTAAAAATGAAAAAAGTTGGGGAAAAGATTTCTTCTTTATATTATTTATAAAAAAAAAAAAAAAAAAAAAAAATACTCTAGTATTAATACTTTAATACTCTTTCATTGCCTTTAACCCCTAGTACAAATTGGTTACGTTGTGTTTGCAAACAGTTTGGATGCAGCGTCTGAGCAGGATCCAAGTGGTTTGACACTCATTTCAATATTTCTCAGGTCTGAATACCTAACATTTAGATTTTGGAATAAAAAAACAGACAACAGTTGTTTAAAGGAGATGGCATGCATGGCAGTGAAGGGTTTTATACACCTTGATTTGAATACCTAATTTTCACATCCAAAAAATGCATTTTCGGTAAGCTTCAATAGCTGCACATATATATGTTCACATGGGAACTAACTAATAAAATTATTTTTTTCTGAACACATAGATCTACTTTGATTCTCATATAATTATACAGATACGACTTGGGTAAACTGAACATTTTCAATATTTTTTTCTTTATGTCTCCACCAAACCCTATGGTGTGACCACTCATTAGAATGTCTCACCGAGACGATTCTAATGAGTGGTCACACCATAGGGTTTGGTGGAGAAATTATTGTTTGAAATGGGCACCTTATTGGAATGCTGTCAGCAGCTTTCTGTTTTACTGTCACCTTGCTTTCAGCTCTCACCTGTCTTTTATACAATAAATTAGCCTACTATACGTTTTAGTGGTGGAAATAGCGAGGTTTGTACTATACTCTCCATATATGGAGCTATGATTTCAGTACTCCTGCAGTAGGGGATGTATTATATAACACTTTGGTACAGTATGGGTATGGCAGACACAACTGGAAATAATCCTTCTCCTAGAAATCCATGATGCTGTTGGGCAAAATTTGGCCGGAATTCTACACAGTAATTGACCAGTAACTCAGACGTATAATTTTATACAAATTGATAACAAAATGCATCACTGGTTATTTGCCCTTACAGTTTGGACTCAGAGAATTATTATATTCCATTTGCAAACAGTGTAGACTCTGATCAGAGGGCCCCTTAAGGAGCCCTCTGATCAGGGTCTGCACTGTTTGCCATTCTTTTAAATAGTATTTGGATACAACCCTATAGAGGTGGAATAAACTGACATTTTTCAGAGAGTGGAAAAGTTCATTTGAAAATGGAGCATTGTTAGGTGTTGCTGTATTGTTATATTAGCCAGTGACTGAAAAATCTGAAAAGTTCTATTATTATGTAAAGGGTGCGTTCAGTAGAACTTGAGCTCTTCAAAGGCTCAAGCTATGTCTTTTGATTGGTGATATGCCATTGTGTGATGCAGGACAAAAGTAATGCAGAAAGCTAAGTTTCAGGGCTGCCATTTCTCCGGATATTTCCTAAGTATTTGCATTTTATCCTGGCAGATCGTAGCTTAAAACAGGCTGAACGTAAAGCAAAATGCGCCTGTTTTTAGCTGTTATGTGTCTTCAAAACAAGAAAAAGACTATAGGGTAATGGTACGGTTAGTAAAATTTCGTCTGAAAAATTGAAAATTTTAAATCTTAGGATTTTTATTATCAACTTATGGCAGCCCTGAAGTTTATAAGTTTAACCACACAAAAGAAGGTTCATTATGAACTGCAACACTGGTATACAGTTAAATGTCTTAATTAAAGGAGGTACATCCCTTTGTTCCTTTTCAACAAATAGGCATAGGTTGATAACATAGTTTTTTACAGTTAAATGTCTTAATTAAAGGAGTTACATCCCTTTGTTCCTTTGCCACAAATAGGCATAGGTTGATAACATAGTTTTTTTTAAAGTTAAATGTCTTTATTAAAGGAGGTACATCCCTTTGTTCCTTTGCCACAAATAGGCATAGGTTGATAACATAGTTTTTTTTAAAGTTAAATGTCTTTATTAAAGGAGTTACATCCCTTTGTTCCTTTGCCACAAATAGGCATAAATTGTGGCAGTTTGGCACCATGTTTGTTTTGTTAATCCCAGAAACCCTCATGGAGACAATCCTGCCAATACAAAATAAAACAGCAAAAAGAAATAAGATATAGAGTCATTAAATGTTTTATGAGCACATTGGATCCTAAAAGGAAGTGCACACTCATCCTTTAACCTATCCAATAAATACACCTTTTTACGCCTTTAATTTATTCCTCCACTAGAAAAATAGTTCCGATTTATACTGTTACAAATAAGGATCATAAGAAGTATTTTCTATATTCTAGCAGATAATAGCTTAAAGCAGGCTGAACACTTAAAGCAGGCTGAAAGTAAAGCAGAATGCGCCTTAAGGCACATTCTGCTTTACTTTCAACCTGCTTTAAGTGGTGACTTATCTTCAAAACTAGAATCAGGCTATGGGGTAATGGGTTAACAAACAGTAAAAAAAAGTCTTTGATATTTATGACAGCTTTAAACAAAGCAAAAGTAAAGAAGAAGTTGTTTCTGCTTTACATTTTGCACTGCTTTAGGATTTTATCTGCCTTTTGAAATATTTATGCATATTTAAAACATTAAAATAGTTGCTTAATATAGTAAGACCGTAAAATAAGAGGAATATAGGATATAATAAAATTGGAAAATAATATAATAAAATGGTATAACTAAGAAATTAGAGGCCTTACCAAGTAGATGGGACTAAGAATGAATGTCAAACAAATAATCTGTGTTTGTGTGATTTATGTGAAAGGCCAGCTGATTTATAGATCTGTTTATGGGGGAAGTTAATTACTATCTAGCATTATTATGCTACTACCAAACATGGAGCAGAGTTGCATAGAAGGTGAGGTTTTCAAATACTAATACAGTCGAAACTCGATATTTTGAAATCTCTTAAATCGGTCGTACCAGTATTTCATTAATTGAAATTCGATAATTCGATCTCACTTAAGTCGAACATACCCGTATTTCAAAGTTAAAACGTGGCTAAGCCACGTTTTAACTTTGAAATATGGGTATATTCGAACTAACGCGAGTTCGTAGTATCGTATTTCGACTGTATCTTATGTCTCAACCATACTTTATGCAGGGCTCCAGATAAGACTGTGATCTGCAGATGTGGTCCAGTGGTAGTGAACTCGACTACTAAGCAAGAGGTTGTGAGTTCGATCCCCTGTCGTACCAAGTCCTTCTGATGAGACTTTATAAACTGAGGTCTGATGTATCAGTGCTTTACACTGGGCATCCGAAAAAACAGAGAACTCTGTTGATAATAAGAGTAGGGCATTACACCCACGTTTTCTGTATACGTTTCCCTCTCTCTGGGGCGTCCAATTAGCCTATAGATGGCAGAAACGGACACTTAACAAACAAACCACAGCAAACAAGACAAAACTTTCAAATACAGTGTTCCCTCCCTACAATGGCCCTCCAAACAACGACTCCCTCCTTACAACGACGCTTGCCGCTGTTCCCTATACAGGACAATTATGTCTAACGCTTTTACTGCTGCTTTTTCTACCGTCTGCTTAAATTTGTCGTCTGCTGTTTTCTCAAAGTTTCATATAAGTGGATATTTTGATAGAATAAATATATTTACCGTTGACAAACAGCTTGAATCCAGACCTGAAAAACAGATCTAGATTCAAGCTGTTTGCAAATGTAAGCCATGTCTTAATTCCCCTCCCTATAACGACTCCCTCCGAACAACACACACACAATCTGTGTCTCCCATTGGGTGTCGTTGTAGAGAGGGAGCGCTGTACATCTTATTTCTTTTCAAGGAGATTCTAAAGAGATGTCACAAGACAGGATGAGATTGAGAAATAAATAATAATTCAGAATTTTAGAATCTAACTGACGATAATGTTTGTCCTACGACGTTTTGTAAGACGGGGTTCTTATCTGGAGTCAAACTCATTCACCCTTAAAAGTTCAAATGGAAAATTCCATTTTCTCTTTAAATCTAGGCCATATTCTATAGTCTATATTACAAATTGATGAACAGTCACTACTTTAGAAGCCCTCTGATCTGGATCTACACTATTTGCCTAGGACAAGACGTGTACTCTTCACATGAATAGTGTTTGTAAATGAAGAGTATTCATCACTAGGGTTTAACCCTTTCCTCCCTGAAACCTAAAATGGACAATTCTAGATTTCAATTAAGTATTATCCTTTTTTGGCTTTAAAGGGTTGATTTTTAGCTCACCTGAGCACAAAGTACTCAAGGTGAGCTTTTGTGGTCAGTCTTTGTCCGGCGTCCGTCGTTGTGCGTCCTGCGCTGTGCGTTGTGCGTCAACAATTTCTTCAAACATCTTCTTCTCCAAAACCACTGGCTGGATTGCAACCAAACTTCCCAGGAATGTTCCTTGGGTCAAGCTCTTTCAAAGTTGTTCAAAGAATTTGAAACAATGCAGAACTCTGGTTGCCATGGCAACCAAAGTGCAAAAATGAGGAAATCTTAAAAAATCTTCTTGTCAAAAAACCAAAAGGGCCAGAGCTTAGATATTTGGCACATAGCATCATCTACAGGTTTTCTATCAAAGTTGTTCAAATTTTGCCCCTGGGGTCAAAATTGACCCCGCCCCGGGGGTCACCGTTTTACATAGAGTTATATAGTGAAAAGTTCAAACATCTTTTTCTCTGAAACCAATATGACCAGAGCTTTGATATTTGGCATGGTATAACTTCTAGAGGTATTTGACATATATTGTTGAATTGGTTCCAGTCTGTTGCATATCTGGGTCACCGGAGCTAAAAATAGATGTTTTCAATGAGAACTTAAAAAATCTTCTTGTCTGAAACCATAGTACACTAAGCTTAGATATTTTGAACATAGCATCGTATACAAGTCCTCTATCAAAGTTGTTCAAATTTTGTCCCTGGGGTCAAAATTGGCCCCGCCCCGGGGGTCACAGTTTTACATAGAGTTACATAGTGAAATGTTCAAACATCTTTTTCTCTGAAACCAATATGACCAGAGCTTTGATATTTGGCATGGTATAATTTCTAGAAGTCCTTCACATATATTGTTGAATTGGTGTCAGTCTGTTGCATATCTGGGTCACCTGAGCTAAAAATAGATTTTTTTCAAAGAAAACTTCAAAAATCTTCTTGTCTGAAACCATAGTACACTGAGTTTTGATATTTTGCACATAGCATCGTCTACAGGTCCTCTATCAAAATTGTTCAAGTTTTACCCCTGGGATCAAAATTGGCCCCACCCCGGGGGTCACCGTTTTACATAGAGTTACATAGTGAAATGTTCAAACATCTTTTACTCAGAAACCAATATGGCCAGAGCTTTGATACTTGGCATGGTGTAACTTCTAGAGGTCCTTCACATATATTGATGAATTAGTTCTGGTCTGTTGCATATCTGGGTCACCGGAGCTAAAAATAGATTTTTTCAATGAAAACTTCAAAAATCTTCTTGTCTGAAACAATAGTACACTGAGTTTAGATATTTTGCACATAACATCATCTACAGGTCCTCTATCAAAGTTGTTCAAATTTTGCCCCGCCCTTGGGGTCACCTTTTACAAATCTTCTTTTCTGAAATCAAGTGACCCATCCTAGTGTCACCACGGACAGGTGAGCGATCAAGGGCCATTCTGGCCCTCTTGTTACAATTATATGTCAAAATGACAGTCGTTGACTCTGATCAGAGGGCTCCTTAAGGAGCCCTCTGATCAGGGTCGACACTGTTTGCAGTGGACAAGTGTACTTCTCATAGGTATATTGTTTGCAAATAACACATATATGCGTGACTAGGGTTCAAAGGTTGACACTGTTTGCAGAGGACAAATGTACTTCTCATAGGTATATTGTTTGCAAATAACACATATATGCGTGACTAGGGTTCAAAGGTTGACACTGTTTGCAGAGGACAAATGTACTTCTCATAGGTATATTGTTTGCAAATAACACATATATGCGTGACTAGGGTTCAAAGGTTGACACTGTTTGCAGAGGACAAATGTACTTCTCATAGGTATATTGTTTGCAAATAACGCATATATGCGTGACTAGGGTTCAAAGAGTTAAAGAGTTTAAAGTGAAAAAAAGAGAGGAAAATTTCTGCAATGTAATATACATGTATTAAAGTTTAAATCCCAAGTGAGACAACTAAAGATAAAGCATTATTCACATTTTGCTGAGCCAAAAATATTACATTTCACCAGTTTTTACTCAAATATAGAAATGTGGGTCCCAAGTGGTTACAAATTGTTAGTATAAACAAAAAATATGTAATTGTTTACTTGAAAATGTTTTAAAGCATAAAAACTAAAAACAAATTGTTTTTGCTGTTTAAACCCATACTCATGGTGTTGGAATGTGATATAAATTGTTCCTTTGCAAACAATGTAATTCCAGATCAGAGTGCTTTTTCAGGGGCCTTCTAATCTGGGTCTTCACTGTATGTCATATTTTATAATAATTTTTGTTGACAAACTGCTTAACCCATTACCCTATAAATACGCCTGTAATCTATTCCTCCACAGAAGAATATACTTTCCATTTATACAGTCATGAGTATGTACCATAAGAAATAATTTCTGTATCCAAGCAAATTATAGATTAAAGCAGACTTAAAGTAAATCAGAATGCGCCTTATAAGGCGCATTCTGCTTTACTTTCAACCTGCTTTAAGAGGTCACCTATTTTCGAAACTAGAAACAAGCTATGGGGTAATGGGTTAAAAGTCAATGTAAGCAGGTCATTTATCATTAAAAAAGATTGAAAATTAATTATTGAAGAAATTATCCCGGTTTGAAAAGGTTGATATTTGTTAATATAAACAGCAAAGTAACAGTTAAAATCAGTATATTGGACTATTTTTTACACTTTTAATTCATTCTTTAATTGAAGAAAATTATAGTTTCACTTTATAGTCTATTATACAGTCCTGAATATGCACAATTAGATTTCCAATACTCTAGCAGATAATAGCTTAAAGCAGGAAAAAGGAAAGTAGAAGTATTCCTTGAAGTACTGTACATATTTATTTCTGTATAAACTATTTTCTTCAGTGAAGGAATTAATCAAAGGCGTAGAAAGGCATATTTTTGGATTAATGGGTTAAATATTGGTTCCCAGTGTTGAAAGAGTAAATATTAATATTCTTGGAACTGGTGCCAGGATTCGGTACACGGCTGAGTGGATCGTAAGAGACCTCAATATTACTAATTAACCATGCCCTTTTGAGACCTTTGAGCACTAACTTAAGGACATCTGCTCAATTGTTGTCTGCAATTTTTCTGTACAGGGACTTCATTATCTTAATTTTTGCACTAATATGTTCCCAGCAGCAAACAGTTTGGATCCTGATCAGGCCCCACTATTCGTGGGGCCTGATCAGGATCCAAACTGTTTGCAAAGATCATCCAATATTTTCCAAAAACATGATAAGGGTTGGGTATTATGATGTAACCACTAGTAGCTTACATTTCTAATTACTTTCCTCAACAACAAGATGACAACTGATTTACAAAAATGTGCCGAGATGATATAGGATGGGAAACAGGAATCTTGTGTCAATTAAACAAAACAGCGGGAATCCTGTTCCTGAATCTGTAGAATCTTTAATCTTCCTGTATGTTATGAAATTGCTGTCTAAAATTTGTTGTCTGTAACAATTTCTCTAACATTTCTGTCAGGAAATATCATCATATATAGTGTCAAAAGGTGTGGATCCAGATGAGCTGCTAAGTTACACATCATCTCATCAGGGTCCAAACTGTTAAATTTGCAACAGTTTTTACAAGGTCGCTGTGCGGCATGTTTAAACTGTCACTCCATGGATAAATTTGTGATTATACTGTTACAATTAACAGCTTGGATTCTGATGAGACGCGGAGTAACCTGGCGTTTCATCAGAATCCAAACTGTTTGCCACACAGATATGTTTATTTCAATGATAATAGTTAGAAAGACCTACTTTGAGAATAACTGGGTGCAAGAATGTCTGGACAAATTTGGCTTGGAGAGCTAATTAAAGGATTAACAGAAATTCAGTAGTGTTTATCCTGGCAGAAAGTTTTCTTTAGAAAAGGTATGACAGTTAACAGGTAATAGTTCTTTGGAATTTTGATACAGTCTACCTAAATACAGTAAAACCTCTTCATAATGACCACTTAAAAGAAGGCCAATTGATCGTATGAAAGACAGGTGACAGCTTAAAGCAAGGTGACAGTAAAACAAAAAGCTCCTAAAGTAGCTTATTGTTTAACTGTCACCTTAATTGCTTTAACCAGCTAATACTAAACACAATAGAAATGTTTTACTGTACAGTGAAAAATATGTAACATATATCCCTAGTAATGAGTATATTTGTCATTAACAAACAGTGTTCCTGTGAAAAGTACACTTTCTCTATGCAAACTGTAGAACATGTCCTGATGGCTCCTACAGAAGCCCTTTGATCAGGGTCTGCAATCTCTGTCATTTTGCATTTTATTGTTAAAATCAACACTTAGAATAGTCTACAATTGACTAGACTTAGTTAGAAATGGGAACTGTCCATTAAAATGTTCAAGGGTCAATGTGGTAAAGCAATCTTTTAACCACACTTTACCTCAAAGAAATGCAGTTGCAATGCCTTCATACATAGAAATTCCTTTTCCCATGGTGGGTGTTCGTATTCAACAAGAAATTGCAATTTCATGCATTTAGAAAATGTTTTTAGCTATTAGACACTGCCTTGGATACTTTGAGATACTGTTTTATATCGTTTTAAGTTGCTATAATGCTGGACTACTATAAGTATGCTAGTCTTTTGGGAATAGACTTTTGTCCAGTTGTACCAAAATATACAAAGACGTAGACTGCTCTCCTGTGTGGCTATATTAGTTTAAGATTGTGTGGTTGAACTTTATACCTGTGTAGCTACATTCACATAAAGTAACCTGTGTTGTTGAACTTAATGTCACTTTAGCTATATATAAAGTAACCTGTGTGGTTGAACGTAACTCCTGTGTGGCTATATTAATTTAAAATAAAATGTGTGGTTAGATTTTCCACCTGTGTGGCTGTATTAATTGAAAATGCTTGTGTGGTGATCTATTTCATTGTAGAACCTGTTTGTTGAGTTATTGCAATTCCAGACTTATGAAACTGAACAATACATACCCCTGTGGTGTGAATTTGAGCAATTATACCTTGGACATTATTATGTTTATAGGCTGTATCTTAATATCTACTGTAGTATTGCTGGCCAGTATAGTATTTTGTTGTTACTTTCTAAAAGGATTGTCATGTATAGAATATTATATGCAGATACCCTCTGCAGAGCTATTCAAAAAGTGTCCTCTTATGTCTGATACCTGACACTAATAATTAATAAGTTAATAAACACAGGTTCAACTGTAACAAGTATTTCTCAAACTATTGTCAGATCACCATGACAAAAATGCAGGCCAAAGAATTCGGTGTTTTCATGTTTTGACAGTGATCTGAAACAGACAAATTAACCTACCGAATTCTACGTCTTAACTCTTTGCATGCTAGCGGCGGATATATCCGTCACAGTGATTACCTTTGCAAACAGTTTGGATCCAGATGAGACGCCGCGTAACGCGGCGTATCATCTGGATCCAAACTGTATGCCATTCTGACCCTGTTTTGAAAAGATATTTAGAAAAATCTATTTTTAGAACAGTAGCAGACGACAATTGTTGCAGATGGAAAAAATTACCCAGCATGCAAAGTGTTAATAAAGCACCAAACACTCAATACTTGTGCCAAGAAGGTGCCTGGGTCTTCACCAACCATGACAATACATACAACACCAATGTTCTTACTCCTTATAGTGCCTAAAACAGTGAAATAGCTCAATAAATAGATCTGGATCAGAGGCTATGAAAATTCCCAAATTTGAAAGATAAAAAAAAAAAAATGTTTGTCATGTAAAATCATATTTCCACAACTAGTAATGAAAGAATTATTTTTAAAAAAGGAAAATCACAATAATAAATGAGACAGTATTCTATTTCTGTAATAAAAGGGTTATATGATTTGTAAGTGCATTTTAATTGCTGCACTGAGGGTATACTAAAATATGTTGGCCATGAGAGTTCCTAAACAGTCTTAAAAAAGTCTCGAACTTCGAAAAACTTCAGCTGCTGTTCATTGAAGAATTATGAGATTTACAAAAAAAGACCATTTATGTCATCACAACAAAATAAGGTTGTGCGCCCGAGATAAACAAAAAAGCCAAAAACATTTACATGTAACCTCAGTGACACGTAATAAGATATAACCTGAAATAAAAAAGATTATATTTAAACCTTGTCCTGTTGAATATTGGTGTATAAAACTTGTGATCATCTATCATTTGAACTGTTACATTGATGTTACAGAAATATTGCACTCTGTAAGACAGATCCTTTAACCCCTTACCCCGTAGCCTGTTTCTAGTTTTGAAAATAGGAGACTACTTAAAGCAGGCTGAAAGTAAAGCAGAATGCGCCTTCAGGCACATTCTGCTTTACTTTCAGCCTGCTTTAAGCTACTACCTGCTAGGATAAAGAAAAACAAACTTCCTTATGATGCATATTCATGACTGTATAAATTGGAACTATTTTCTTCAGGGGAGGAATAAACTGAATGTGCTAAAAAGTGATTCTATTGGGGAAAGGGTTAAGAAACAGTGCAGACCCAGAGCAGACAGCTCCTGGGGGAGCTGTCTGATCTGGGTCTACATTGTTTCCAAAAAAACTTCAGCATGATTTTTAGCAGGAGAAGGGTTGAAAAAGAGGAGTAAACAATATAATGCACCTGATATACCTCATAATGTTCAAAGGATAAAGGTTAATTAAGCTAATTAGTTCATCATATTAAACACTAAATAGTTAAGTCATGTTTCATGAAGTTTGTGGTTTCAGTGGATTAGTGTGTTCGGTAAGAACTGTATGTGGTTCTAGGGTGTGCCAGAGTAGCATAACAAATAAGTGTAGCAGCACTCGATCAGTCTGGGCTTTACTTTCAGTCTTCTGTAAGCAGCCATCACTTAACCCATATTACTCCACAGTTAACCCACTACTCCATATACCTTGTATTAAAGATAGGTGACCACTTAAAGCAGGTTGAAAGTAAAGCAGAATGGGCCTTAAAAAAAAAACTTATTTTAAGAACAGTAGCAGACAATAACAATTGTTACAGACCACAATATTTCTTAGCGTGCAAAGAGTTCAGCCAATGTAAAAACTATTTGCTTCATTGTAAACAAGTTAGCGCGGAAAAACAACTAGCTTTGTTCTTTCTGTATCAGAATAGAACATATTTTGTAATAAAAAAAAATTCTGCTCAAGCAATAAAGAAACATAAATTTGATATCTTTCAAATAAAAAATGTTTTTAAGTATTATAGATCAGGGCTCCAGATAAGGGAAGTATTTCAAAAACTCAAATCTTTATATCTGCATTAAAACCTATGGTGTCGCTACTCATTAGAATAGTCTCTTCGACTTTAAAAATGAGAACACTTGAAAAATGATAGAATGGTTAAACCCTGATCTGAATATAAAACTAAACCCACTATGAACATCTATCATATATTACATTGGCAAATACAATAGGGAAAATTGTTTTGAAAAAAAGTGAAGGCCAATATCAGCTCTTTCAGGGTCTGCACTGATTTTTAGCTCACCTGAGCCGAAGGCTCAAGGTGAGCTGTTGTGATCGCCCGCCGTCCGTCATCCGTCTGTCCGTCTGTCCGTCCGTCCGTCTGTCCGTCCGTTCAAATTTACTTCAAGCGACAACTCCTCTGAAACCGCGAGTCTGAGGAAAAAACTAATTTGCTCACGGTGTTCCTTGGATGCTTCTCTACAGAAATTGTTAAAATGAAACTTTAAAGTGGACTACTTATTGAAATTTATGAAAAAAAGTGAAAAACTTTAAACAAGTTTTTTGTAAAAAACCACTGTTCCCACACCTTAGATATTGCATGAATAGTATCTTCTACTAAATCACTTTCAAAATTGTAAAAAATCAAAACCCTAGGATCAAATTTGACTCAACCCTGGCCATATCAGTGCTTTTTGATGCAGGTCTGACAGTAAAAACTCTCTAATGATCCGTTTTATACAGACGCATTGTATCTTCCAGGCTAAGAAGCTACCCTTATACTAAATGCAACATTTTTGCAAACAGTTTGGATCCAGGTCAGATGCCACATAATGCTGCATCTAATCTGGATCTAAACTATTTGCCACTCATTTACATATTTTCTTATATTAAGAAAATATAAGTTATTATTTTTTACATATTTCACATACAAACATTTGGAGCAGACAACAGTTCAGCATAATAATAGTCATTTCTCTCTGAGACCGTCTCCAATTGCATAACTGACCCATAGCTAGCTCTGAACTCAGGTCACTGAGATACATAACAGAAATGAAAGTGATGTCTGCTATTTTATGCTCAAGCACAACTTAGTTCGAGGCATATTACTTTTGGTCTGTCTGTTTGTTTGTTTGTGTTTTGTTTGTTTGTTTATCTTTCTGTCTATCAGTCCACAATTAATTCTTGGCCATAAACAGTATGGATCCAGGTCAGATGCCACATAATGCTGCTTCTAATCTGGATCCAAACTATTTGCCACTCATTTACATATAGTTTCTTATATTTAGAAAATGTAAATAATGATATTTATTAACCTATTAACCCATACATATTCTTTTTTATGTCTTTAATTTATTCTTCCACAGAAGAAAATATTTCACTTTATACAGTCATTGTTGTCTTTAACAATTGCTTCAAATGACATCTCCTCATATACCGCTGAAAAGATTTCAACCAAACTTTACACGAATGTTCCTTGGGTCAAGTTCTTTCAAAATTGTTCAAAGAATTAAAAACAATGTAGAACTGGTTGCCATGGCAACCAAGTGAAAAAATAAGGAAATCTTAAAAAATCTTCTTGTCTGAAACTACAAGGGCCAGATCTTAGACATTTGTCACATAGCATCATCTACAGGTCCTCTATCAAACTACAAACTATGCCCCTGGGGTCAAAATTTGCCCCGCCCAGGGGGTCACAGTTTAACATAGAGTTATATAGTGAAATTTTCAAATGTCTTCTCCTCTGAAACTAATATGGCCAGAGCTTTGATATCTGGCTTGGTGACACTTTTAGATGTCCTATACCAATAAGGTTCAAATGGTTCTGGTCGATTGCATATCATCTACAGGTCCTCTATCAAGTTTGTACAAATTATGCCCCTGGGGTCAAAATTAGCCCCACTCCGGGGGTCACAGTTTTCATACGTCTTCTTTTCTGAAGCTAATATAGCCAGAGCTTTTATATTCGGCATGGTGTTACTTCTAGATGTCCTTTATCTATTTTGTTCAAATGGTTCCAGTCTGTTGCATATGTAGGTCACAGGAGCTAAAAACAGATTTTTTCAATGGAAACTTAAAAAAAATCTTCTTGTCTAGAACCCTAGTACCCTGATCTTAGATATTTGGAACATAGCATCATCTACAGGTCCTCTATCAAGATTGTTCAAATTATGCCCCTCGGGTAAAAAATGACCCCGTCCTGGACTTAAATCATTATCTCCATTTTGATGTACAGCTATTCTCAGGTGAGCGACATATGCCCCATGGGGCTCTTGTTTATAGGATCTGCCAGACATGAACATTTTGAAACATAAAAGTTTCCTTATTTTATTAGCAAAGTTAATAGTTAATTGATAGATGTTCATTTGGGGGAAAGGTTAAGCTTCTTCTTGCTTCAGCCTCTTATGCCAGACATCATCATTCTGTAAACTAAAATATATACAGTCGAACTTCAGTATCTCGACGGTCTCGGGACGATCGAAATAGCATCGAGATAAGCATGGGCTCGAGATAGCCAAACTGGTAAAAAGTTCAAAACTTACAGAAAGTAAGCCTGTGGACAATAAAACCGCTGTACGTATGCACTCTCGCGTGTTTGTGAAATGCCGTAACGTTTTAACACGTTATATGCCGATTTCGATGTTACACGTTTACAGTATTTTTTGTGCACAAAACACGGACGATAAAGACAATCAATAACTCACATTTTATTTAGTACTTGAACTGAACAGCAATATATTTATTTTGCAATCACCGAACATGGAAATATACATGTTACAGTCGAGTCCGGTAAGTCTGCGCGTCCGGTAAAGCTGCGCATCAACAAACCGGTTTACTTCCGGCTGTCAAATACTCACGAAAACCTCGTTTTACTTAGGAAATCACAGTGAAATTCATTGGAGCTGGTGAAAAATCACCCTAGGTTAAGAAAAAGTAATTGCGATAAGCATAATTCGTAAAAAATCCTTATATTTAGTATTTAAGACACGTGGGTCAATTGTGTACATTTCATGCATTTGACCTCATTGAATATTCATGAGACATTGACCTGGATTCCGCAAGACATCTCGGTTGATTCGGCTCATTATTTATTTGTCGGACAGTTCATAACAATATAACATACGCTATGTATAGCTTTTTATTACCACTCTGTTTTGTTTATCGCGGAATTTCGTGTATTATTCGTATTTTCCTTCCTGCCGTCCGCGGTACTATTTTCCTCAACATCCGTTTTATCAAGGGGCGCTACTCTTGATGAATTGAATCAACACCGATAATGACCGTTATTAGGAGACTGATTTTAAGGATGCGGCGACCAAACTTTAAGCGATAATTTACTGTTGATTGACAACTATCACCTAACACCCATTCAGCCAACGTGTCATACTACCGATAGTTCCGGTTAATGATTTTACCTGTGATTTCCACAGTCCGATACTCGCAATCAAAGTCGGCGAGCGTATCGATGCATGAAAACCTACAGTCGTCGAGATACTGGGTGTTAATTGAGAACAATTAAATGAATATGGCCAAAATTTATAGTCGAAATACCGGGGGCAATCGAGACTAGCCATAGTCGAAATAGGGCAGGTAAGATTACATAAGAATAAGAACAAATATTTCCGGGACTTGAGACAATCGTCGAGATAGGCATTGCAATCGAGATTCTGACGTTCGAGATACTGGTGCTCGACTGTATTTTCTTTACTTGTAATGTTTCGTTTATTTTTCTTATCTGTTTCACTAGCAATTTGGTGATCTGACGCTGCTGAAATTGGCAGAAATTGCCCCCGCATTACAGCTTCTTTTATTATATATTGTATGTGGCGGAAAGTGTGTTTAATTTACATCAGAATCTGTATCTAAATTGTATCGAACCTCTGCACTGTATAAAATTTCTCCACAGTCATATGTGCAAACCACCTATATCACTGTATGGTTAAGGCAGGTGCCCGCTAAACCCGTTACTCCATAGTCTGTTTCTAGTTTTGAAAACAGGTACCCACTTCAAGCAGGTTGAAAATAAAGCAGAATGCGCCTTAAGGCACATTCTGCTTTATTTTCAGCCTGCTTTAAGCTATCATCTGCTTGGATATAGACAATATTTCTTATGTTATATGTTCTTGACATGTAAAGTGGAACTATTTTCTTTAGTAAAGGAATAAATTATTGGCGTAAAAATAGTGTATTTAAGGGTTAATGGGTTAAGGCAGGTTGAAAGTGAGTCTGAATGTGTGTGCTTTACTTTTCTTCCTGCTTTGAATACAATGTACTAGGACATGGATAGTAATTCTTATACTGCATAACTACAGTGGAGAAAACGTTATTCTTTCCCAATAAACGCGTTTACGCTATAACTATTATTTACAGTGCAAACAGTTTGGAGCAAGATCAGACGCCGGGTAACCCGGCGTCTGATCAGGCCCCAAACTGTTTGCCACCAAGATAAACATGAATTATCAGAATTGTCAAAAAGTTGTACTTTTCTACGTTTTAGTGTTTTGCGTTTGCGTACGTTTGCGTTTAAACGGGAAAGAATAACAGATTCTCCACTGTATGTTATATACACGGCTGTATAATTATAGAAGTATCTTTTCCTTCAGTGAATAAATAAATTAAAGGACTGGTGTTAAAAGGTGTTTCTATGGAGTGACAACAAGATGAAAGTAAAGTAGAAAGCTCATAGCTTTCTGCTATTCTTTCTTCTTGTTGTAAGCTGACACCTATGTTTAACCCTTTGAACCCTAGTCCCGCATATTGGCGTCCTTTGCAAACAGTGTACATGTGAATAGTGCACTTGTCCTATGACAAACAGTGAAGACCCAGATCAGAGGGCTCCTAGGAGCCCTCTGATCAGGGTTTTCACTGTTTGTCATAATGCCAAACATTGACAAAAACAACTCTTAAAAGTCAGAAATGGACAAGACTTAAATGGAAACTGGAATTGTCCATTTAAAGTTTAAGGGAGGAAAGAGTAACCATCAATGAATATTGATTTGTGGCACTTACGTGGAGGCACTTACTGTAGATATTGAGATGCCCAGCTGAATCATAAATGATTTTGTGGAGGAAAGGGGGTGATATATCTGGATTTGAAAACATTGACATGCATCTCTGACAAGCCTGGAATAGTAGATGCCAATAGGGATATCACTAGAGATGCCAATATGGATGCCAAAACTATATTAGAATCTTTAGCACACATGGCCTGCTTGATCAGCCAAAATCTGTCATCTGTTACAAGTCCCAGATTTTATATGACAGCCATTACCCCATAAATACGCCTTTTTACACCTAATTTATTCCTTGACAGAAAAAAACAGTTCAAATTTATTAATATATGATTGAGTACTATTACTCTAGCAAATGATAGTTTAAAGCAGGCTGAAAGTAAAGCAGAATACGCCTTATATGGTGCAATCTTCTTTACTAAATTCAACCTGCTTTAAGTATTGTATAAGTAATCACGCTTGAAAAATCGAAAATTTGGAAATCTTAGGATTTTTCAAGATCAACTTACATGTATGGCAGCTCTGTTTGTTTGTTGGAAATTTTGAACCTTTTTTGAGTGGATTACATAAGATTTGATTGACACTAGGTAATAGGGTCAATTAGTAATGTATCTCTATTAGGGATAAGGTACAGGCATGAGCTGCACTCTATGAGGAACTGCAGGAGAAGACGGAGATAAAAGGTTAAAGACCTCACAATGCATCATGCTGTTATAACCCTTTCAATACTAAGTCATTGCGATCTTCCCGAAATGTCTCCTATTTTACTGCTTCTAAATGAGACTTTCTTTTTAGTGTTTATAAAATTACTTATAATTAGAGTCAAACAGTGACAAACAGTTTGGATCCTGATCAGGCCCCACTTAAGTGGGGCCTGATCTGGATCCAAACTGTTTGCAAATTTAGTCTTTAATATTTGACTCCGGTATCCAAAGAATTAAATGCATTCGGCAATGAGTGTATCAGAATTTATCAACGTAAGCTGTTTCTAATGTTTGTGTGCGTTAAGTTTCCCAGAAAACTTGCTGAGAAAATGCAGAACATGTGAAATTGATGCCAGTTATCTGCCCTGTTCTTTATCAAAATTAAAGACCTATTAAAATCATGCAAATCACAGTTTGGCTTTTTCTTGGCATTCAATATATTTTGGTATCTTGTTTGGAAACGGTATAGTACAAGGACATCAAACTATAATGACCACTTATTTGAAGTCACATTGCTGGTGTTAACCCTTAGCCCGCCAAATAAATTGTCGTCTGCTATATTTCTCGTCTGCTTCAAGTTTCAAAGTGCTTCAAAGTTGCTCAAAATTGCTGAAAATGTTGTCCGAGTGTCAAACAGCTTGGATCCGGATGAGACGCCGAGTACTCGGCGTCTCATCCGGATCCAAGCTGTTTGCATATAGAGCTATAGTCGTGAGTGGCAGGCTAAGGGTTAAAGACAGGTAGATACTTTGTTAAACAGAGCTCCAGGTAAGGGGAGACTTTCAAAAAATAAAATATTTATTTCTGCATTAAACTCTATGGTGCTACTACTCGTTAGAATTTTCTCTTCGAGACGATTCTAATGAGTAGTTACACCATAGGAATGATAGGATTTGGGGCTGCAATGAGTGAGAAAGTGTTGGATTTGTTCAGTTTCCCCCTTAATTATCTTAGTCTCATAGCCCAGCTTAAATTTAAAGCTATAGATGAAAGTTAAAAAGAAAGCTCCCTTTGGAAGGTTTACTTATATCCAGCTTTAACTCTTTCAACTCCATGGACCTGTTTAAAGTATATAATCGTTACATTTGCAAACAGTGTAGACCCAGATCTTCTGCAGGAGACCTCTGATCTGGGTCTACACTGTTTGCTAAAATAGTTCAGTAAACTACACAGAATTTCAAGTAGACAAATAGACTGGTTCATGTTTTGATAACTAAAAAGATCCACAAGGGAACATAATAACCCACAAGTGTTACTTAGTGTTGAAAGAGTTAAGCTGCCATCTGGCTTAGACACTATATTATATATTAAGTAATATATTTCAGATTATGTACTTTACATCTGTATAAAACATTTGAAATATAAGCTGTGCAGAGATGAAATATCACTTTATATCACATATAAAAAGAAATTAAACACATTTTCTTTACGCAATAACTTGTCAACAATTAAAAACAAGCTTGCTTTGAAATTGAAACTGATAAAATTCTGGAAATGATAAAAATCTACTAAAGATGTTTTTGTGTGGCAAATTTTGAAACATCCCCTCAGGGCTCCAGATAAGAGGTAGTTTTTTCAACAAATCCAACATTTTCTCACTCTTTTTAGCACCAAATCCTATGGTGTTACTACTCATTAGAATCGTCTCGAAGAGACGATTCTAATGAGTAGTGACACCATAGGGTTTAATTCAGAAATAAAGATTTTAGGTTTTGAAAAACTAAGCTTATCTGGTGCTCTGTCCCCTGTGAAAAGTGTTCAAGAATTTTAGAATATTTATCAACATTAAATGGCCGCTTCTAGAATTGTTCTAGAGCTTCAAGAATTACTTTACAAATTCTACAAAAGGAGTTCAAGAGCTTTTGTAATTGTAGAACAATGGTTCTAAAGCCATCACATTTCTTGAATTTTTGAAGAATATTCACGATCGAACGTTAAATGGCTGATTCTAGAATTGTTCATGTGGCAAAGGTTGAAGCTCTCATTTTCAATCTAGACCTATCTGCAGTATCATCTACTAAGTGCAGGGCTGCCATACGTTGACATGAAAAATCCTAAGATTTCCAACTTTGCATTTTTCAAGTTCGATTTTACAAATCGTACTTTTACCCTATCGTCTGTTTCTAGTTTTGTTGACACATGACTACTTAAAGCAGACTGGAAGTAAAGCAGAATGCGCCATAAGGCGCATTCTGCTTTTCTTTCAGTCTGCTTCAAGCTACCATGTACTAGAAAAAAATCCGAAGATTTAGGAAAAATCCGGAGAAATGGCAGCCCTGTAAGTACACTCATGGGATAAATACAAAATTATAGACTAAATAATTCAGATTAAAACGGTAACAACATATTGAAAACATTATTCACGCATAGCAACACAAATTATAAAATTCAATTGTGCATGAGTGGAATTTTTGTCATTCTTATTTAATGCTATACACAAAGGGCACACTTTCAGAGAAATATAAACTATAATATTGTTTGAGATTTGCATGAAAGGATTTGAATTTATATGCAGTTTGTATAGAATTTAAAAGAGAAAGTTTAACCCTTAACCCTTTGAACCCTAGTCCCGCATATAGGCATCCTTTTCAAACAGTCAACATAGGAACAGTACACTTGTCCTGTGCAAACAGTGAAGACCCAGATCAGAGGGCTCTGAAAGGAGCCTTCTGATCAGGGTCTTCACTATTTGTCATAATGCCAAACATTGACAAAAACAACCCTTAAAAGTCAGAAATTGACTAGAATAAAATGGAAACTGGAATTGTCCATTTAAAGTTTCAGGGAGGAAAGAGTTAAAGTGCTGAAATAGACTTGGCGTCTCATCAGGGGCCCGTTTTATAAAACATCGTATGACAAAACCGGTCGTAAGTCCGATTCTAAAATTCTCAATTATTATTTATTTCTTCGTGTAATCCTGTCTTGTGACATCTTTGTGGAATCGTCTTTTCAAGATGTTTCCAAAGAGATGTAACAAGACAGGATTAGACGGAGAAATAATCAATTATACGTAGTTTAATGTGTTGACTTACAACCGTTTTTGTTGTACGGCGTTTCGTAAAACGGGACCCATGGAGGATTCTAACTGTTTGACATTCTGATCCTATTTTGGAAAGAAACTTATGAAGAAAACAAGTTTAAAAACAGTTGCAGACAACAGCTTTTGCAGATGAAAAAAAAAATCATTTAACCCTTAGCCCGCCAAATAAATTGTCGTCTGCTATATTTCTCGTCTGCTTCAAGTTTCAAAGTGCTTCAAAGTTGCTCAAAATTGCTGAAAATGTTGTCTGAGTGTCAAACAGCTTGGATCCGGATGAGACGCCGAGTTACTCGGCGTCTCATCCGGATCCAAGCTGTTTGCATATTTACTCGGCGTCTCATCCGGATCCAAGCTGTTTGCATATGGAGCTATAGTCGTGAGTGGCAGGCTAAGGGTTAACATTCGAAGATGTAAACAACTAAAACAAATCATTCCAATTGACATCATAATGACAACTCTTAAATTAGCATGCTTAACCCATTACCCCATAGCCTAATTCTAATATTGAAAATTGTAGACCACTTAAAGCAGGTTGAAAGTAAAGCAGAATGTGCCTTAAGGCACATTCTGCTTTACTTTCAGCCTGCTTTAAGCCTCCATCTACTATAAAATATTTCTTCTTATAAATATTCATAATTGTATAATTTGGAACTATTTTCTTCAGTTGAGGAATCAATTAAAGGCGTAAAAAGGCGTATTTATGGGGGAATGGGTTATGTGATGAAACCATGATAACATTAGCAAACAGTTTGGATTCTGATGAGACGCTGCATCAGGATTTAAACTACAGTCAAACCTTGATATCTTGAACTTGCTTATACCATATTCCAAAACATAAATTGCATTTTTTCAAGCTAAGTTAAGACGAACATACCCATGTTTTAAAGTTAAAATGCAGCTGCTTGAGCCGCGTTTTAACTTTAAAATATGGGTATGTTCGACTTAACAGAGTTCAACATATCGAAGTTCAACTGTATTTGAGACTCTCACTCTGTTTTGAAATAAAATTTGAAAGGTCTATATTTAGAACAGTAGCAGGCGACAGTTGTCGCAGATGGAAAAAAAACAACAACTTAACCCAGCATGCAACGAGTTACAAGACTGAGGGGAAGGAGTTTATAATAACAGTAAATAACTTGCTGAATGATGAGGTATTTTCAAATGTTATTTTTCAGTTTTAATTTCTTTGTAAATGTTATCTTCTTCAACCTCAATTTTACAGAAATTGAATCTGAGTGACAAACAGTTTGAATCCAGATCAGGCCCCACATTCGTGGGGCCTGATCTGGATTCAAACTGTTTGCAAAAGTGATCAACAATTTTAAGATCTCACTACCAGCAAGCAAAGAATTAATGCACTATGGTTCCTACAGTCATTAGTGATGTTTCTATCTCTAATTGAAAACCACTGTAAAGTAGAAGTGAGATATGGAATTAGTTACATAGTTTTACACTTCTCAACTCCTTGAACCCTAGCAATGAGTATACTCATCTTTTACAAACCGTGTTACTGTGATGAGTACAGTAATGTTGTCCTAGACCCAGATCAGAGGGCTCCTTTAGGATCAGGGTAGGCACTGTTTGTCACTTTGCAGTGTACATGTATTGTGAAAAACAACTCTAAATAGTACATTTTTTTCAGCAGAGCTGCATGGTTTCTGTTTAGACCTATCATTAAATTTTGCAAATTCTCAACCAATGATAACTTGTCAGAAATCTAGGTTGAGAGTCACATGCTTAAAACTGAATGGGCTGATTGGATATGGGGACAGACTGATCTATTGTACCCATTTACAAGCTTTACTGGGGTTGAATTGTTGGTGCAAAATTATAAACACAGTCTGCAAGTACTATGGCAGCATGTTTCTATTTTTAGATATGACATCTTTGTTCTAAGAAACTCCATTTAAGGAATAATTTGAATATTTATTGTATTCATGGAGGTATGAAAAAAAACCTGGTCACACTGTATGAAACCGCAAAGCGGTTTCATACAAAAGTGTGACCAGGTGTTTTTTTCATAACCTCCATGAATACAATAAATATTCCAAATTATTCCTTATAATTTAATATCACTAATGAATTTAAGAAAGAAGTTAAATAGAGAATCTGACGCGAATGTTCATTTTAACGCTTTTAAAACGTAAGTTGTAATCCCTCCGCCATACGTATATATTTTCCACCAAAACGCGGCGTTTTTTAGTAACGTTGACGTCATTTGGCGTCCTGGGGCCCGTTTTACTAAACAACTTCAAAACAAGTCAAAATCGTTTAACTCTTAATTTCCGATCATAAACGTTTGCAAACAGCAAATAGCCAGATCAGAGGACGCGCTTAAAGCGTGTCCTCTGATCTGGCTATTTGCTGTTCGTGCAAGTGATAATGAAAAATATAAATTAAAATTCAAAATTTTGACTTACGCAAAATTTTTGCGTAAGTAGTTTAGTAAAACGGGCCCCGGCTTCATGCAGCGCTTGTGGAGAGCAGTTGGACTAAGGGAAAGTAGTCCTGAAAAGGCGTGGCCTGATATTTTTTTTTCATGGAGTTATGAAACAAAATTTACAGCCAATCACAGCTGACCAAATGTAATGAAAACAAATAATATTAAATTATTCATGAATGAAGAGTGATAGAACAGTAGAATTATGCAAGAATCTTATGAGCAGCAGAATACGGTTTAAATTATTGTTTGGTAATTCTGTAGAGGATAGATTTTTAGTAGCTATATTTTACATGAAAGTTACTGTAATTGAATGTTTTGCTTTCAATCCAAGGTATTACAATTCTTTCAAACTCTCAATTATATATATTTTTTCACATCCACCTACAGCATTACTTCCGAAACGCTCTCGGCTGAATATATTTTTAAAAGATATTTCTTGTGTACTTAGAAATGGTGGAAAAGGCAAGATTTGAAAGTGTCTGCGAATGGAATGGATTTTGATAAAATCAGTTTCATTATCCACAGGTGAACTAATTCAGGGCCATAATGGCTACCTTGTTTGTATATATGCTCATGTCTCTAGTTGATTCCATGCATTTGAATCTTGTGAAATAGAATGACATAGTGGCAGGCTGTAAGTGGCTTTGTGTGGTTTCACTCAATGTCTGTTTATCATTGAGGACCCTAGGGATATACTGACTACTAGTGAGACAGATATAAGATGGCAGGGAGTGTCATAGGAGACCTTAATCCAGATATGCTGACTGACCCTAACACAGGGTTAACCACATAAAATGACACCAACGTCAAGTCAATAGACCCTAACACAGTGTAGACCACACAAAATAACCTGAAAACCACACCAAAGTGATTCTAAAACAGTGTATTCCACACCAATAAGTATTTTACAAGTGCAACAGTCATAGAAACCAAATCTTTTCTTAACCTATTACTCAATAAATACGCCTTTTTAAACGCTTTATTATTCCTGTACTAAAAAAAGTAATCTTTAGCTTGAGAGTCCTGAATGAAGCATGGGTAGCGTTTCAAACAGTTTTCCAGATAGAAGCGTAAAGCAGGTTTAAAGTAAAGCAGAATGCTCTTTCAGGGGGTGTTCTGCTTTACTTTAAACCTACTTAAGTAATAACCATCTTCAAAACTAGAAACAGGCTATGGAGTAAGGTGTACATTAGCGACAATTTTTAACTCAGAAGAAGATACTTTTACAGTCTAATCTCAATAATGTGGCAGCTAATTGAAGGTCAGAAAGGATGCAGAAAGCTGCCATGTGTCTTTATAAGCTCCTCTGTTTCGAAGAAAACAACTAGCTATTGTCACCACTCCTGCATTGTGGTCATCGTTTGTCCTCTTCGTTAGTTGACATAGTTGTCCGAAGTTTTAACTTTTGAACTAAATGTGATACAGGCTTAATATATTTGGTATGTGTCCTTAGCTCAAGAAGTTCTTGAGCTCAGGGTCCAAGGTTATAAAGCTTTGCGGAAGAGTCTAAAGTCATACTCAAGCATTTGATTGGTCAGATTTGAGCCTAGGCTCAAATCTGACCAATCAAATGCTTGGGAACACACTCAGACTCAGCTCAAACGCTTTATAACCTCGGAGCCTTTACAATTTAGGTCATTTCTGACAAAGGTCAAGGTAATTTGCAGGTAATTTACAGATAAAATAGGGTAACTTAACATTGGCCATAACTTTTGAGATGCATGTGATATAAACTTTATATTTCGCATGTGTACTCTGCTGAAGAAGCTCTTGAGTTCATTACAACTTGGGTTGTATTTGACAAAAGTCAAGGTCAATCAGCGGTCAAATAGAGTTAATTTAACATTACCCATAACTCTGAAACAATATGTGATACAGACTTCATATTTGGCATGTGTACTTAAGGCAAGAAGCTTTTGAGCTCAGTACTAGTGACAGTACAAGTTGGGTCATGTCCAATAAAGGTCTAAGTACAAGTTGGGTCATGTCCAATAAAGGTCAAGGGCATTTAGAGCCCTACAGTAGTCTACTGTAGGGCTCTAAATGCCCTTGACCTTTATTGGACATGACCCAACTTGTACATTTACTAGACAGGCCAACAATAGTCACGACAGACGAAAGCAATAAGAATATCTCGCTGTTCCTTCAAAGTCTATTAGGATAACAATACAGACAAGCAATCCTGGCACCCACATGCGTTTTTTAGCTCACCTGAGCCAAAGGCTCGAGGTGAGCTATTTGGATGGCCCTGTGTCCGGCGTCGTGCGTATGTGCGTCGTCGTTAACAATTGCTTCAAATGACATCTCCTCCTATACCGCTTGACAGAATTCAACCAAACTTTACAGAAATGTTCCTTGGGTCAAGCTCTTTCAAATTTGTTCAAAGAATTAAAAACAATGCAGAACTCTGGTTGCCATGGCAACCAAAGTGAAAAAATAAGGAAATCTTAAAAAATCTTCTTGTCAAAAACTGGAAGGGCCAGAGCTTACATATTTGGCACATAGCATCATCTACAGGTCCTCTATCAAGTTTGTTCAAATTATGCCCCAGGGGTCGAAATTGGCCCCGCCCCGGGGGTCACAGATTTACATAGAGTTATATAGTGAAATTTTCAAACGTCTTCTACTCTGAAACTAATGTGGCCAGAGCATTGAAATTTGGCATGGTGACACTTCTAGATGTCCTATCCAAAAATTGTTCAAATGGTTCTGGTCAATTGCATAACTAGGTCACAGGAGCTAAAAATAGATTTTTTTCATTGAAAACTTAAAAAATCTTCTTGTCTGAAACTACAAGGGCCAGAGCTTAGATATTTGGCACATACCATCGCCTACAGGTCCTCTATCTAGTTTGTTCAAATTATGCCCCTGGGGTCGAAATTGGCCCCGCCCCGGGGGGGTCACAGTTTTACATAGAGTTATATAGTGAAATTTTCCAACGTCTTCTTCTCTGAAACTAATATGGCCAGAGCTTTGATATTTGGTATGGTGACACTTCTAGATGTCCTATACCAAAATTGTTCAAATGGTTCTGGTCAATTGCATAACTAGGTCACAGGAGCTAAAAATAGATTTTTTTCAATGAAAACTTAAAAAATCTTCTTTTCTGAAACTACAAGGGCCAGAGCTTAGATATTTGGCACATACCATCGCCTACAGGTCCTCTATCAAGTTTGTTCAAATTATGCACCTGGGGTCAAAATTGGCCCCGCCCCTGGGATCACAGTTTTACATAGAGTTATATAGAGAAAATTTCAAACATCTTAATATGGCCAGAGCTTTTATATTCGGTATGGTGACACTTTTAAATATACTTTACATAATTTGTTCAAATTGTTCTGGTCTGTTGCATAACTAGGTCAGTCCTGGACCTAAATTATTATCGCCATTTTTTCAGCTATTTTCTCAGGTGAGCGAAATATGCCCCATGGGGCTCTTGTCTTGTTATGTTTTACTTTATTATCTGTATATAATATATTACACCAAAACATTTGATACAATGGAATTTAGTTTCAATGTCTTAAAACCTTAAAAGCATCATAATACGTAATTATTCAAGTCTACTCAAAGTTTACAGATTTATCTATAAACAAGGGTCATCCTAAAAGTTTTAATGCAAACAAGGACATTCTGTTGAGAGTTGTCCTCCATCCACATCGGTGTTTTTCAATGCTTGTGCTGTCTCAGTTATGTTATAAATGTGTCTTTCAGAATAATCAGACTTATACAATGTCCTTAGTAACAGTGCTCCTTATACAATGTCCTTAGTAACAGTGCTCCTTATATAATGTCCTTAGTAACAGTGCTCCTTATACAATGTCCTTAGTAACAGTGCTCCAGATAAGAGGCAGTAAACTGAACAAATCCAACATTTTCTCACTTATTTCAGCACCAAATCCTATGGTGTAACTGCTCATTAGAATTATCTCGAGACAATTCTAATGAGTAATATCACTATAGGGTTTAATGTAGAAATAAAGATTTTAGTCTTTTAAATACTTCCTTTATCTGGAGCTCAGCTGGTTCTAGCTTAAATGATGTAAAAAGAGTCAGTTCTAGAAATATTGAAAACCAAATTGGTAGGATTAATTTCACTGCCTCCAGCACTTTGTCTATGTTAAGACCTTCCTGTGACTTATTTGCTCGATTGGGATTAGGATAGTTGAACAAGTTCACAAAATCTGTGGTAACCTTGCTATATAATAGTCTATCATTTCTTTGCATGCTTGCAGCGGTTACATAGGCCACATTGATTACCTTTGCAAACAGTTTGGATCCTGATGAGACGCCGAGAACACGGCGTCTCATCAGGATCCAAACTTTTTGACACTCTGACCCTGTTTTGAAAAAATATTTTGAAACTTTTATTTTTAGAACAGTATAAGCAGACGACAATTGTTGCAGACGGAAAAAAAATACCCAGCATGCAAAGAATAGTATACAGTATGCAACTGTTGATTCTTTCCTCCACATATTAGTACACAGGAGCCGCCCCTTGCCTAGTGAAGAAAATAGTTCCACTTTATTATGTCATGAATATGTTCCTTTATTAACCCTTTACCTGATAGCATATTTCTAGTACTTAAGATAGGTGACTACTTAAAGCAGGTTGAAAGTAAAGCAGAATGCGCCTTATGGCGCATTCTGCTTTACTTTCAGCCTGCTTTAAGCTATTATGTGCTATAATATAGAAAATATTCCCTATAAAACATATTCATTACTGATTAAATTGGAACTATTTTCTTCAGCGGATGAATAAATCATATTCGCTAAAAGGCGCTTATATGAGGGAAAGGGTTAATTAAGAAATATTTTCTTTTTTTCTGGTAGCTTGCAGCAGGCTGAATGTAAAGCAAAATGCATGTTAAAGCACTTTCTGCTTTACTTTCAAGCTTTTTACGTCCATGGTCACATGTATTCAAAACTAGAAACATCCTATGGGAGAATGGGTTAAGCAAGGTGAAAGTATAAAGCAGAAAGATTCTAAGGGAGCTTCTTTCTGCTTTACTTTAATCTTGCTTTAAGCAGTGACCTGAAATTGGTTTGTGTGATGCCTTGGATGAAATCTAAGTCCGGGCGCTCACTTACATTGCTCTTGTTCTCACAATAAAAGTTCAGGGCTTCCATAAGTTGACACGAAAAATCCTAAGATTTCCAAACTTGCATTTTTCAAGTGCGATTTAACAAATCGTTCCTTTACCCATTAGCCTTTTTCTTGTTTTGTTGACATGCGACTACTTAAAGCAGACTGTAAGTAAAGCAGAATGCGCCTTAGGGCGCATTCTGCTTTACTTTCAGCCTGCTTTAAGCTACTATGGACCGGGGAAAAATCCGGAGATTTAGGAAAAATCCATAGAAATGGCAGCCCTGAAAGTTTAACATGATCTACTCAGATGAGCATTTAAGGGCAATAATGGCCCTCTTGTTGAAAGAGTTGGGGATTTATATGTTTATGCAAATGGTTGTATGTAGAGTAGTCACAAATGGCAGCTGAAACTGTTCTTGTATGGTAATAACAGAAGTAGGAAGAGAGTTACAGATGGAATTGATAACTAGCAGTAAGAACACTATGACACAGTCCTATGATTCAATTTGGTGACTTGCAGACACTGACAAAACAGATGGTGCATTTGGGAGAACACAGAAAATGGTTTTAGAATTTAGGATAGTAAACCAGTGCTTATGTAGGAGAAGAACATTTAAATTTGACACCTAGATTACATAAACCTATTACTCCATAGCCTTTTTAGCTCACCTGAAGGTGAGCTTAATTAGGATCCCTGGATGTCCGTCGTCTGTCTGTATGTCTGTCCACAATTGCTTCACTAACACTCTAGTGGCTCCAAATCTCATTTGATCTAATTGAAACTTAGTCAATATGTTAATCTCATTGAAATCTATAGGTCAAGTTTGAATGTGGGTCATGTCCAGTCAAAAACTAGGTCACTAGGTCAAATCATAACCTTGTTAACACTCTAGAGGATACAAATCTCATTAGACCTTCATGAAACTTGGTTAAAATGTTTGCCTCATTGATATCTAGGTCAAGTCAGGTCAAAAACTAGGTCACTAAATCAAATCATCGAAAAACCTTGTTAACACTATAGGCTACAAATCTCATTGGATCTTAATGAAACTTGGTCAAAATGTTTGCCTCATTATAATACGTAAACAAGGTTGAATATAGGTCATGTCTGGTCCAAAACTAGTTAAATAGGTCAAATCAAAGAAAAACCTTGTCAACACTCTAAAGGCCACTAATTTCATTGGATTTTAATGAAACTTGCTCAAAATATTTGCCATATATATGTAGGTCAGGTTTAAATGTGGGTCATGTCAATCTAACGACAAGGTCACTAGGTAAAATCAAAGAAAAACTGTTATGACTGTATAAATTGGAACTATTTTCTTCAGTTTATGAATAAATAAAAGGCACTAAAAGGGGCAAATCTTTGGAGGAAAGGGTTAATTAATACAGGTTTTATTATGGCCAAGGTGGCCATACAGTTGCCATGGTACTTATCTTTTCAAATGACAATATTGGCTGCTATTAATTATGTATGTATTATTTTTAGTAAAACCGCTCTAATAAGAGCACCAAATTGTGTTAATTATTACGTGTTCACGACAGGTGACTGCTTAAAGCAAGGTGACAGGAACTTTCTGTTTTACTATCACCTTGCTTTAAGCTGTCTTCTGTGTTTTATAAAGTCACTTAGTCTTTGTTTGAAGTGATCTTAATAGCAAGGTTTTACTGTATATGACAATGGGCTACTATAAATTATGCATATATGATACTGATTCCTCAAAGATATCTTAACAGGACAAGACTGGTATATCATTTCATCTAGTAAGTTTGTCTTTTCTAAAGAGTTTACAATAAAACCTGTATTCTGAAGTCACTCATTATAGCCAAAACATTGTCTTTTCTGAAGATCTACAGTGCACATAAAGCAGGATAAAAGCAATGCAGAAAGCTCCTGCTTTAACCCATTACCCCATAGCCTATTTCTAGTATTGAATATAGGTGTCCACTTAACCCATTAACCCATAAATATGCCTTTTTACGCCTATAATTTATTACTACATTGAAGAAAATAAGTCCACAATTATACAGTTATGAATATGTATCATAAGAAATATTTACTTTACTCTTGCAGATTATAGCTTAAAACAGGCTGAAAGTAAAGCAGAATGCGCCTTATGGCGCATTCTGCTTTACTTTCAACCTGCTTTAAGTGGTCGACTATTTTCAAAATTAGAAACAGGCTATGGGGTAATGAGTTAATATAGGTGTCCACTTAATATAGTTGTTCACTTAGGCACATTCTGCTTTACTTTCAGCCTGCTTTAAGCTACAGTCTGCAAGGAAATAGAAAATATTACCTATGGTACATATTCATGGCTGTATATAAATTGGAATTATTTTCTTCAGCAGAAAAATTAATAAAATGTGTAAAAAGGCGTATTTATGGGGTAATAGGTTAGGCTGCTTCTCTTGTGTTAGCTAGGTCGCTCTTTATCACAGATTTGACTGTATTATTGTATATAGAGAAGAAATGGCCTATTGATTGATGTCCTTGACAATTCAACAAACTTTCTGGCCTTGCCTAGGGGGATATGTGACAAGATTCACAGTAAACTCTGTGGAAAATGTTTTTTGTGGCAGCCTCTCGAATAAACTGAGGCAATTTCTTACTAAAGTTGTCTTTTCTCTGTGAGGGCCCCAGATAAGAGTAAATTCAAGTTTCCCAACTTTTTCTTCTATATGTCTGTACCAAACCCTATGGTGTGACCACTCATTAGAAATCATCTCGAAGAGACAATTCTAATAAGTTATCACACCACAGGGTTTGGTGCAGACTTGAAGATTTTGTTTTATATCTTGGACCCTGTCTTTATCAGAAGCCTTGTCTTGGTTAAAATCAAGCTAGAAAACAATGGACAAACCATTTTGCGTAAAATGGAGAATAAATCATTAACACTTAACCCTTAACCTATTTATAATATTAACCCTTTCCCCAATAGAAGCGCCTTTTAGCGGATATGATTTATTCATCTGCTGAAGAAAATAGTTCCCATTTAATCAGTAATGAATATGTATTATAGGAAATATTTTCTATATTATAGCACATGATAGCTTAAAGCAGGCTGAAAGTAAAGCAGAATGCGCCTAAGGGCGCATTCTGCTTTACTTTCAACCTGCTTTAAGTAGTCACCTATCTTAAGTACTAGAAATAGGCTATCAGGTAAAGGGTTAATTAAAGACAGGTGATCACTAAAAGCAGGTTGAAAGTAAAGCAGAATGTGCCTTAAGGCACATTCTGCTTTACTTTCAGCCTGCTTTAAACTACCATCTTTTAGGCTTTATAAAATATTTGTTATGGTAATTGTTCTTGAGGGTATGTACTGGAACTATTTTCTTCAGCGGAGAAATATATTAAATACGCTAAAAGTCGTGTCTATGAAGGAAAGGGTTAAAGGTTTTTTGAAGCTTTCATGTTAACTAAATTGTTGACCCTTTTTCTACTGAGTTTTCATAGATAAAACTCCTGCCTACTAGGAACATTAATCATCTGAACTATGAATCCATTACCCAATAGCCTGTTTCTAGTTTTGAAGACAGAAGACTACTTAAAGCAGGTTGAAAGTAAAGCAGAATGCGCCTTAAGGCACATTCTGCTTTTCTTTCAGCCTGCTTTAACCCATTACCCAATAAATACACATTTTTACTCCTTTAATTTATTCCTCCACTGAATAAAATAGTTCCAATTTATAGTCATAAATATGTATCATAAGAAATTTTGTTCTTATTCTAGCATATAGTAGCTTAAAATAGGCTGAAAGTAAAGCAGAATACGCATTAAGGCGCATTCTGCTTTACTCTCAACCTGCTTTAAGTGGTCACATATCTTTAAAATTAGACAAGTGCTATGGGGTAATGGGTTAAGCTATCATCTGCTAGAATGAAGAAAATATTTCTTATGATACATATTCATGACTGTATAAATTGGAGCTATTTTCTTTAGTGGATGAATTAAATAGAGGTGTAAAAAGGCATATATATAGGGAAAACGGGATCTGATCTGGATTCAAGCAGTTTGTTACTCGTCATTATGCTTTTTTTCTGTCAAAATGTCGATTATGTGTAAAACAGCACAGAACAATTTTAAGCACACGATATTGTAGCAGTGAAATTGTCTTTGGAATAGTGGAAAGCGTTGTTGTATGGTAGGAGTTGTCGTTGGGAGGGTCGTTGAAGGGAAAGAGTACTTCAGCATGGGAAGGGTAAGAAAAATCAAAAGAAAAAAAAAGATATTCCGTTGAAAGTTAAAGTTAATTTTGGGAGTGAACAGTATTCATTGTATTTACTTAATACAAGTTGGCCCAATGTATAATTCCGCGCTTAAGATGTCTGTTCAAATTTGGTCAGCACAGCCTTGAACGTTATAATGGAGGTCTATGGAAAATGTTTTGGTGGTCTCTGACCTCTAGGCCATTTCAGCCTACTGGCCAATGAGATTGCTGCAGTTCAAGCAGGCGGTCATTGACCAAGATTTCTGATCATTACTGATTGGTTAAATCGTTTTAACTAGGAGAAAGAGAAAACATTCCCGTCTTCGACGGGAATAAAGACAAAACTACCCATTGTCTTATTGTAATAAAAAGTATTATTTTCCTGTCAAAATGTCAATGGAGTAGTTAATATTTTTTCATTGGGCTTCAATTTGCTAAATAGATATATTTTATTGAAAAAGCAAATTTGATTTTACATATATCTGTCCCATTTCTTCCACGTGGGACGTGTACGGATCTATTTCTCCAATCCCAAGACGTGATTTATATGGGAGCAGAAAAAGCAATTTAAATGGATAAGACGTAACTTTTACGGTACTGAGGCCACATTGACTGGCTTTTGTGGAATGTGTAGATCCAGATCAGATAACTAATATCCTAGCTCATGATCAGAATCCAAACTGTTTTAACTTTGACTCTATTATATACGAAGATAGGGAAGAAGAGAATGGCTCCCAAAATCTGAGCGGATGTTATTTTGAGAGGAAGACATTTAATTGAGCAATGAAAAGGATAATAGGATTTGAATTTGCACGAAAATGATCTTCTTGGATGATTGCAGGATTAGAGGTGAAAATTCTGGTTGAAAAATGCTAGTTAAAAATTGACAAAATGAAATAAATGCAGTCCCTAAACTTGTAATTTTGTACTCAACATTTGAAAGAAAATATTAAACTTTTTCAGTGCCTAATTTTACCGACTGATTTAACCTTTCCCCCCCCCCCCCCATAGAAGCGCCTTTTAGCGCATTTAATTTATTACTCCACTGAAAAAAACAGTTCCAATTTGTACAGTTATGAATAATCTCCATAAGAAATATCTTCTATGTTCTACCAGATAGTAGCTTAAAGCAGGCTGAAAGTAAAGCATAATGTGTCTTCAGTTGCATTCTGCTTTACTTTCTACCTGCTTTAAGTGGGCACCTATCTCAATACTAGAAACAGGCTATGATGTAAAGGTTTAACCCTTTTGCAGACAGATATTGTCTGCTCAAATTTGTCATCTGAAATTTTATGCCAAATTCAAATTTTAGGAATTCTGATAGAAGACATATTGTAAGGTTCTGGTTTAAGGTTGACAAACACGTTTGTGTTTGTCAACATTCATATTTATAACGATAGCTTATGTGGCTATTTTCAAGTGTCATTTCACAATTATAATTCCCAATTGTAATAGTTACGATATAATCTACCTCAAGATCGTGTCAGCTCCCGCAGCATCTTTTATTCAGCCTGTATTTGTATTTGTTATGGTTCATAATTGTGAGAAGGATGTGCTTGGAGGCCATCTTGGTTTGTATTGAAGTGATGCATTGTGGGTTGTTAGTCTTGGTTACTACATAGTACAGTAGCGGCAAGACTTCAATCCACAATAGCTCTTTGAAAAGTAATTTATTCCATATTTTAGCTATGAGCGTCCCTTCTAAGTATATTCCCCCTCATGTTTATAGCATTCTTGTATTTTTAGAAAGGGATATTGGTACTGTTTTAGTCATTTTTAGGTCCGCGCAGTGCCAGCGTCTTCGCATACCATATAAGGAGCGCACACTTGGTGTGCACTCCATATAAGGAGTGCACACTTTGGTGCGGTTTTTGTGCAACAGATTTTCGGTGCGATTTTAACGTTAAATCGCACCAGAAATTTGGTGCACACCACGTGACCAATTTTCTGTATAAATACCCCGGGTTGCAGACGAATGAAAGACTCTCGAGATAGAATTTCAAAGGTGCGGCACCATATTGCCTTATTCTTTTAGAAATAGAATTAGTTAGAAATAGAAGAAGTCTAGTGGCTTGAAGTTTTATTATTGAATAGGATATAAATAAAGCATCACGTAAAATTTGATTAAGCCTTACTTTTAATTTATTTGCCGCACGAAAGAGAGTCCATTTTAGTTAACATTTTATTTGAGAAAGAGAGAGAGAAGAAAGGGGTGATCTTGAATCACGCTACCAATTTGGATCCAGATCAGACCCCTGAATTGACGTGTACTACCGCTCGGCACGTGACAATATTTATATGAATGCCAAATTGTTTGGAACCTGATCATATGTCACATAACCAGGCCTCTGATATTGATCTAAGTGAAGATTAGTCGCCTTTTGTGGTAAAAGGGATAACCTTCGATTTTCTAAATATTTAAGGGCTGTAACCAAGTGGGGAGCAATTGTAGCCTGACCCAATTTCTGTACAATATCGAAATAAAGTACAGTAAAACCTCTCTATTATGACCACTAAAGTGTGTTAATTATTAGGGGTTAAGAACAGGTGACTGCTTAAAGCAAGGTGACAGTAAAACAGAAAGCTCCTGTAGGAGCTTTCTGTTTTACTGTCACCTTGCTTTAAGCTGCCACCTGTCTTTTAAACAACCAGTTAGCCTTATTTTAGTGGTCGTAATAGAGAGGTTTTACTGTATAATATTTAGCTCATTATCCTTTTACACCTTTAATATTTTCATCCACTGAAGAAAATAGTTCCAACTTATAAAGACATGAATATGCATCATAAGAAATATTTCCTATGTCCTAGCAGATGGTAGCTTAAAGCAGGCTGAACGTAAGGTAGAATGCTCCTTAAAGAGAATTTTGCTTTATTCTCAGCATGCTTTAAGCAAGAATACTGAAAACATGACAGAGGCTTGGGGGATTAGAATGCATTTCTATAAATAATATGCATAGGAGGCAAATACAATTTTTATTTGAGAATGAAGATTAGAATTTGTTCAAGTACAATAGAATTATGGGACATTAATTCCATTTCCAATTATTTGGCTGTTATTTACATTGACATTTGGTTCAGGTTGGTTAGTTGGATGTTTAATTTTAATGTGATAACTTGAAGTTTCATGGTCACTGTGGATTAATGTAACATCAGCAAAGCAAAACGAATTGTTCCCCATGCAGCTCTCAGTTTAGAGATATGACAGTCTGGGTGTACGGAACCAAAGAGAGCTTTCTATGACTAATCTAAATACAACGTTCCCTCACTACAACGACACCCAATGGGAGACACAAATTGTGTGCGTTGTTCGAAGGGAGTTGTTTTAGGGAGGGAAGTTGGTTTACATTTGCAAACAGCTTGAATCCAGATCAGACGCTGCGTTACGCTGCGTAATGCGGCGTCTGATCTGGATTCAAGCTGTTTGTCACTCGTCATTAACTTTTTTTTCTGCCAAAATGTCAAATTTGAGAAAAACAGCAGATGTTAACTTTAAGCAGAGGATAGTACAGCAGTTAAAGCGTTGGAATGATTGTCCTGTTAACCCTTTAACCCATAACCTGTTTCTAGAATTTTAAATAGGTGACTACTTAAAGCAGGTTGAAAGTAAAGCAGAAGGCGCCTTAAGGTGCATTCTGCTTTACTTTCAACCAGCTTTAAGCCAACACCTGCTAGAATAAATAAAATATTCCTTATGATACATTTTCATGACTGTATAAATTTGAACTATTTTCTTCAGCGGAGGAATTAACTGAATGCGCTAAAAGTCGCTTCTATAAGGGAAAGGGTTAAGGGAACAGCGGCAAGCATCATTGTAATAGGGAATCGTTGTTCAGAGGGCCACTGTAGGGACGGAACACTGTACAGTAAACACTCTCTTGAAAGTCATATGTATACTTCTTTTTAACCCATTACCCAATTGCCATTTTCTAGGAATGAAGATAGGTGACCACTTAAAGCAGGTTGAAAGAAAAGCAGAATGTGGCTTAAGGCACATTCTGCTTTACTTTCAGCCTGCTTTAAGCTATTATCTACTTGGATATAAAAAGTGTTTCTAATGATACATATTCATGGCTGTATAATTTTAAGTGGAACTGTTTTCTTCAGTGAAGGAGTATATAAAAGGTGTAAAAAAGGTGTACTTATGGGGTAATGGGTTAAACTCACCCCTCTTATAAAGGCCCTTTCCAAATAGCAAAAAAAAAAAATATAGATAATAATAAACCACTAAAATAATAAACCACTAAACCTGTTGAACTTAACTCTTTTGATGGCTAAACTTTTCACCTGCTACATTGTCATTTACCTTTTTATGCCCTTGCCATACTTAGTCCATGTATATTGTTCTGGTCCTGTCTGTCTGATTGTCTGTTTGCCTGTCTGAACATAACTTAAACTTTGGCCATAAAACTACATTTTATAGAGACTTCATAATTATGTGGCATGTGTACTCGACTCAAGCAGCTCTTGAGCTCAGTGCAAATTTGGTCATGCCCAACAAAGATCAAGGTCGTTTAGAGGGCCAAATATGCTGAATTTAACATTGGCCATAACTTTGGAACTTAATAAAGCTGCCTTAAGTGGTCATCTGTAATCAAAACTAGAAACAGGCTATGGCGTTTTGGTTTAAGGAAGATGAAAATAAGGCTTTAACCCATTACCCCATAAAAACGCCTTTTTATGACTCAAATTTATTCCTCCACTTAAGAAAATAGTTCAAATTTATAGTCATGAATATGCACCATATGAAATAATTTCTTTATTCTAGCAGAGGATTGCTTAAAGCAGGCTGAAAGTAAAGCAGAATGCGCCTGAGGCGCATTCTGCTTTACTTTCAACCTGCTTTAAGTAGTCACCTATCTTCAAAACTAGAAATAACCTAAGTGGTAATGGGTAAACCCATTATTACCAAATAGCCTGTTTCTAGCATTCTGCTTTACTTTCAGCCTGCTTTAAGCTACAATCTGATAAGATACAGAATATATCTATGATTATATACATATTCATGACTGTAAAAAGTGGAACTATTTTAGTTTAAACATATTTATTTCCAGAAGTACATATGATAACAATTATACATGCTAACGTTATTATACAATACTTAGGAAAAGGATTGAAACGAAAGAATAAACTTATTCAGAGTTTCTCTCCTATTTTCTTAAGTAGAGGAACAAATTAAAGACATAGTATATATATCGTGTAATGGGTTAAGCATTGAGATTTTTCTTTTGAGTTTCTGTAGTCAGCGTATTATTATGGACATAGATGGGTAAACTGGTTTCAAGTTTCTGCTTTTTTGTCCCAAGAGAGGCTGTCCTTTATACAATGTCTTTATTGGAATGAAACAACTCTACCTAGAGGGGCGTTCTTTGTGTTTTTTCTTACTATATCTAAAAGCAATTTCTGTCACAGTGAGAGGTCCATTGATTTCTGTCAGAAAAATGCCTTACTGGTTACCGTACCCTTATCAGCCTGATTTCTCAAATGGACGCATCCCCTTTCTAATAAATGACTCGTTAATATTGATTTTATAGGGGTTGGTCCCTAATTTACTTAAAAGAATACCAAACAGTGTAGACCCAGAGCAGAGGGCTCCTTCAGGAGCCCTCTGCTCTGGGTCTACACTGTTTGCAGAGGATTTATATTTCTGGTTCCAGCACTCTTAGGGTTAACAGTAACTGTTAGCATGCTATGTAATTGTCGTCTGCAAAAATTGTCGTCTGCAATAATTCTTAGAGGTAATTAATTTATTTGCATTTTCTTTCTGAAAATAAATATCTGAGTTCGAAACAGTCAGAATCCTGGGTTCATTCTAATTACAAAGCATTTGGGTTGAGTCTTGAGTTCATTCTCAAGCTTTTGATTGGTCAAATTTGAGCAGAATGCTCTAATCTGCCAATCAAATGCTTGAGAATAATCTCACTCATCTTCTTCAATAATGGCAAACATTCAAACTTTAGATCATGCTAAATGGTTTGCTATCTACTGAATGAAAATAGTTTGGAACCACTGTATACTTGTTTCACAGTCTACCAATAGAACAGATGTTATTATTACCTGACTCTCTATTTAAGTGAATATTAAGCATTTTTGACTGTTTTCCGAAATATTTACCAGACTGAGGCCAGCGGGCAACAGTTTACTGTTACATAGCACTGTTACATGCGCGAAAATGGTGCGCAAAACTTTTCTGCATCGCGGGACCAAATAAGGCGTCTTTATGATACAGATTTTTGTTTAAGGATCTAGCCTTTTGCGGAGTTAATCGGGTCGTTTTTTTCTCTCCCGAACAATCCCTTTAAAGGCTATATAGTTCTAGACCTAAAATTAAGAGTAACTCCGAATAAAAGCCATAAACCGCTTGCAGATCTAACGTCTTCCTTTTTTTAAACAAATTATGACGTTACAAACATAAATGACGTCATATTATACATGACGTAATTTCGACAAAGTGTCAATCAATTTCAGTCAATAAGAAACAATAATAATTCAATTTTAATTGAAAATATGAATATGTTAGACATCTTTTTTACAAAACAGTGATGTTCACATTCAGTTGTTGTATTGAATTGAATTAATATTAAATATACACGTAAGATCATCTTTAGAATTTATAAATACGTGTTGTTCAAATCTTGTATATCTAGATAGATCTAGATGTAGCCATTCATTCAGCCTGGCTTAAATAGAGAGTCAGGTAATAAATCATTTGTTTGATAGTTACTTCGGGAACAGTCAAACCATTGTCCCTCGGTAGCAGGGAAGACCTTGAGAACTGTTGCCCTCGGCCGTTGGCCTCGGGCAACAGTTCTCAAGGTCTTCCCTGCTACCTCGGGTCAATGATTTGACTGTTCCCTTAGTACCTATGAAACAAATGTATATTGTTTCAAAAATCCATAATTATGTCCATTGCAAACAGTTTAATTGGAGTCAGATCAGAAGCCATGTAAGCATGGCTTCTGGTAAGGCTCCAAACTGTTTGCCACTCATTTTAGAATAAATCATTAGAAATATCAAAACATGCTTTATTTTAAACATTTCAATGACCCTGCATGGCTTAGTTGGGGACACATTGTGTTGTCTGTCCGTTTGTCTGTATACAAATTTTAACCTTGGCCATAACTGTGAAATACATGTGGTAGAGACTTCATATTTGGCATGTGGAATCAACTTAAGAAGCACTTTCTCAGCTCAGTACAAGTTTGGTCATGTTCAACAAAGATCAAGGTTATTTAAAGATTGTAAAGACAGAACCTTACACTTGCATTAACTGTTGAGCTACATGTAATAAAGACTTCATATTTGGCATGTGTACTCATTTCAAGGAGATGTTGAGCTCAGTATAAATTTGGTCATGTCTGACAAATGTCAATGTCATTTTAGAGGTCAAATATGCTGAATTTAAAGTTGGCCATAACCTTGGAACTACCTGTGATAGAGACTTTAACTTTGGCATGTGTCCTCATCTCGAGAAAGGCATGTGCTCAGTACAAGTTGGGTCATTTCAGGTCAAGGTCATGTTAAGAAATGAACTGAATTTTTTGGGCGTTTAAGCGAGATAAACGACAGAAAATGATTGGCAATTTGCCGATCATTTTCTGTCGTTTATTTCGCTTAAACGCCGAAAAAATTAATTTCTTTTCCTATATTTACATTATAATTGCTGTAATTTCTAATATTAAATTAACATTTGATCAGTATGCATGAATGTTTAATCCATATCAGAGGTTGTTAACAAGAATAATGTGTACCCTGAAAGGAGTCCCTTGTACAGTCCGCGTAGATGAAGACTGTGCCATATCTGGATATGATGCCTTCCGGTTTATCCTCTTGATGTCCCTCTTTTCAGACCGTTTTCTCTTCTGCCTTCTTCCAATATGTGATAGAGACTTCATATTGGGCATGATTGTGTACTCTTGAAGAAGCTCTTGCCCAACGCCCTTGCACTTATATGCTGCTTATAGTATATATTCTATATACAACTTCATACGTACGTTATGTTTAACACCTTTCATGAAGAAATTTCCATAGTGACTGTTCCGCTTTTGAGAAGGATCAATTAAATTTATATAGATTTCTATGGCTGTTGTTTTAAAAAATATTTCAGTACAATAAATTTAAAGAAAACAACAACAACAACAACAGTGCAGACCTTGATCAGAAGGATATTATAGGAGCCCTCTGATCAGGGTCTTCACAGTTTACATAATACTGGTCTCCAGCATAGAAGGGGCTGTAGTGAACTTTAGTGATAATGGGCGGAAAGTTAGGGCGGGGAAATTTTATAAATACAGTAAAACCCCTCTATTATAACCACTTCATGAGATAATTTTCCCATGTTCTAGGCAGATGGCTGCTTAAAGCAAGATGAAAGTAAAGCAGAAAGCTCCTACAGGATCTTTCTGCTTTACTGTCATCTTGCTTTAAGCTGCCACTTGTATTAACTGCTGTTTATTAAGCCTATATTTCAGTGGTTGTATTAGAGAGGTTTTTACTGTACCTGGTATATTGTTTTTCTTTTCAGGTAAGTTTCCTTGTTGCGTAGGTCATTTTGTGTGGAGTGGTTAAAGGCCAGGCCCGTGGTGACATTAAAGGTAAAATGCTTGGGTACTACTACATACACAAACTGTTAGCAAAATTGTCATAGTTTGGCCACTAGCATTGCTAAGTGTTAATTTAAACAATTTCCTCAGTCCTTTGATGGACTACCCCTTGAGTGTGAGTATGCATGAGGGCCTCTCTAGACAACTTGAGATTGGTGACATTGGCGACATTGGCTGGGCACACTTTGCTCCTGCTTTGCAGTTACTTTCATGCCTATCGAGTACAATGGGGGGGGTTCCATCTAAGAACTGAGGAAATGTCTTTAAGCTAGATTTCTTGTATTCTTCAATATATTCTTTCCATATTTGGCCTTCTGTAACCACATAGCTAGCCTGCTTCTAGTTTTGAAGACAGATGACCACTTAAAGTAGGTTAATATAAGGCGCATTCTGCTTTACTTTAAATTCAGCCTGTTTTAAGCTTTTATCCGGTAGGATCGATATAGAAATGATTTCTTATGGTACATTTTCATGACTGCATAAATTGGACTTATTTTCTTCAGTGGAGGAATAAATAAAAAAGATTAAAAATGAGTATTTATGGGGAAGTGGGTTAACTGTATCAGTACAATGCTTGATTGTTTGATTACTTTTGTGTTTGTAAGATGTGGTGGAGTATGTTGCCTCATCTCCCACCCACATTATTGAATGAGACAACTAATTGGTCACATTAATTGTCACCAAAAATTTAACCCATTATCCAATAGCCGGTTTCTAGTTCTGAAGATATGTTGCAACTTAAAGCAGGTTGAAAGTAAAGCAGAATGCGCCTTAAGGCGCATTCTGTTTTACTTTCAGCCTGTTTTAAGCAAGCATCTTCTAGAATATAGAAAATAATTATTCTGATAAATACTCATAATTGTATAATTTGGAACTATTTTCTTAGGTGGAGGAATAAATTAGAGGCGTAAAAAGGCGTATTTATGGGTTAAAGAATGAAAGTAATGCAAATAAACTCGTCCCTATGTAACCGTCTCGCTAGTGCTATTATAGACAGATGACAGTTTGTTTAACCCAATACTCCATAAATACACTTTTTATGCCCCGCAACGATCAGTCGGTGGCTTACTGTTTTACCCCTGTCTGTTCGTCTGTTCGTTTGTCCTTTCCTCCGTCCCACATACAGTTTATACTTTGTTTGGCTAACTACTCCTACAGTTTTCAAGCTACAACCTTATAACTTGGCAGAGTGTTTTCACATATACCATAGATGTGCATGTGAATTGGATTTTGATCTGCTTTAATTTTTCACAAAATTACAGTCAATTGAACTTAGTAAACTTTTTGCCATATGGGGAATTATATTTGTCTTACAGACAAAACCTCTTTAAGTTATGCCTTTGATTTATTCCTCAGCTGTAGAAAGTAATTCCACTTTATACAGTCATACATATGCACCTTAAAAATATTTTCTATATCCTAACAGAAGGAAGCTTAGAGTAGACTGAAAGTTAAGCAGAATGCACCGTAAGGCGCATTCTACTTTACTTTCAACCTGCTTTAACCCTTTTAACCCTAGTCCCGCATATAGGCGTCCTTTCCAAGCAGTGCACATGTGAATAGTACACTTTTCCTGTGCAAACAGTGAAGACCATGATCAGAGGGCTCCGAATGGAGCACTCTGATCAGGGTCTTCACTGTTTGTGATAATGCCAATCATTGACAAAAAACCCTTAAAAGTCAGAAATTGACTAGACTAAAGTGGAAACTGGAATTGTCCATTTAAAGTTTTAGGGAGGAAAGAGTTAAATGGTCACCTGTCTTCAATACTAGAAACAGTATATAGGGTAATGGGTAACTATAAAAGCAGCTGAAAGTAAAGCAGAATGCACCTTAAGGCACATTCTCCTTTCTTTTCAACCTGCTTTAGGTGGTCACCTATCTTATAATACTAGAAAAAAGAAATATCTTTAAAAAAGATATTCAGCGGAATGAATGGTTGAACTAAGGCTATAGATGGGTGTGCAAAATTGAATGAAATTGAATTTGAGGTTTTCAAAGAATTGTAATATCTTGGATTGAAAAGCAAAAAATACAAGTATACAATTATTGAAACAGTAACTTTTATTTAAAATGCAAAATTATCATGTACAGAAATGCAAAACAAAACAATAATTTAACTCATATCCTAGCTACTTGTAGGAAATCCTCACATTAATTAATCTATTGTTCTATAATTATATCAAACTTCATTCATAGAGTTTCTTGAAACAAACTATAACATACACAAATCTACAGATACAACAGTCTGCTGTACTTCACTCTTGTAAATAATGATGAAACAACACGATTGTGTTTAACTCACTTGAGGCCATTTATAAATAATATTGCTTTTAATGTATGGTAAATGTGTACAAATAGTTATAACAATTAAAACAAATTGGTAGTAAACAATTACAAAACACCTAGCTTCCTCTGCATATCTATAAAAAGATTTCAGATGTCATATCTTAAAATAGAAGCATAATTGCATCAGCCCAGTGTAGTAAACAGTCAGTCTGTGTCTCTAAATTTTACACTCACAGTCCATATCTGGTAAAACTGTAATGGGACATAAACCAGCCCACAGGGCTCCAGATAAGAGGGAGTAAACTAAACAAATAACATTTTTTCACTCATTTCAGCACCAAACCCTATGATGTTACCACTCATTTTGATTGTCTCAAAGAGACAATTCAAATGACTAGTGACACCACAGGGTTTAATGCACAAATAAAGATTTTAAGTTTTGAAATAATTCCCTTATCTGGAGCCCTGGCTACAATCCAATCAGACTATTCAGTTTCAACAGGTGCTCTTAATTCTAAATTTCTGATCAAATATAATTGGTTGAAATGTGTGGCCAAATAGAAACCAGTCAGCTCCGCTGAAAAAGCTATTGGTTAATGGATTAAGAAGAGGAATCTATTAAGGGGTAACTTTAAGAATACTATGGGACAGAAAGGGTTAAGTCGAATATAGATGAGGCAATAATTGTCCCATCTCTCCCTTGTGAGACATATACAAGAGGAATTCTTCATCAATCTGATTTATCTAGTCACTGAAAAATGTTGCCAATGTGATTGCAGCTTAATGGGATTTAAATGTTCGGAAAAATTGAGCATAACTTCAAATTTCTCACTGAATCGGGGATTATCACAACTGTTGGGGGAAATTTCAGTTTGAAATAAAAGAGACGAAATGAAATCAGAGAGGTCCCAAGGCTGCAATGGTTTGATGGGGCAATTGCTAGATACAAAATGTCAGGGTTGTGATTAGGAGTTGCGTGATCCCTCTATTGGGTCGTAATCAAAATGTTCTTCAGTCTTAATGTTCAATTGAAGCCTTAAAGTTAATAACCCCATTACCCCATAACCTGTTTCCAGTATTGAAAACAGCATGGTTGCTTCAAGCAAGCTAAAAGTAAAGCAGAATGCTCCTTAAGGAGCATTCTGCTTTACTTTCAGTCTGCTTTAAGCAATCATCTGCTAGGATAATTAAAAAAATTGTGATGGTGCATATTCATGACTGTTTGAAGTGGAACTGTTTTCTTCAGTGGAGGAATAAATTAGAGGCTTAAAAAGGCATATTTATGGGAAGAAAGGGTTAACTGGTAACATTGCAGAATTTTGAAGTGGAATATTCCATTCATTGGTATGGTACAATTTTATGCTGTCTAAATTTCATGGGGATTGTCTTAAAAATATAGAGTATGACAAACTTCGTAGACTCTGATCAAAGGGGCCGGATCAGGCTTCAGGAGCCCTCTCATCTGGATCTGCACAGAGCACAGAATTTACTTAGTCCCTGAATTTTAAAGCTTATATAACCCTTTATCCTTATTATAGATACAGTAACCTTTTTATGCCCATTTATTACATTTATCATTAGCACAAACAAATGTGTTCTATATGCTGTTATATCCTGGTAGATGTTATCTTAAAGTAGGTTGAAAGTAAAGCAGAATGTGCCTTCAGGCACATTCTGCTTTACTTTCAGCCTGCTTTAAGAAGGTCACCTATCTTCAAAACTAGAAACAGACTATTAGGTATTTGGTTAAAAACTTGCAATCCTATATTCAACTTACCGTTTTCTGCTATAAAACTTGACATCCTCAAAATTGATAATTTAATATTTCATGTGCTTTTTAAGAGAAGTAAAAATGAAATAATCAGAAACTGGGACCAAGTTTTAATGTTCCCCTTGTTGCTCCTAGCATGTAAAGCTTGAGTTTGGTTCATGTGATTAAATATTTATGCCCCCGGCATCGACAGATGCGGGAGCATATAGTAATCGTCCTGTCCGTCCGTAACAGGTTAAGTAGATTTTACCGTTTCGTCTAGCATCAACACCGCTTACTCAAATGCTTTGATACTTATACAGTTGTTGCCTTGGACCATTCCCTATCCACCAATATCACCCAACCTTGATTTTGACCTTGACCTTGACCTAATTTGGACTTAGAATATTTTGAATGGGCTATTTCTTGGTTAACTAGATTTTACCGTTTCGTCTAGCATCAACACTACTTACTACAATGCTTCTATACTTATACAGTTATTGCCTTGGACCATTACCAACCCACCAGTAATACCCAAGCTCAATTTGACCTTGACCTTGACCTAACTTGGACTTAGAAAAGATTCAGAATATATTGTCAAGGATGCCACCGGGGGCATAAGCGTTTATTGAACGCAGTCTTGTTTTGTCTGCAACTATTGACATCATTCTGCTACTACTCTTAATTAGTTGTTTTTTTCCAAGATATTTTCAAAATTGGATTGAACTTTTTCACCACGTTACATTTGATGCCCAATGTGAATAACCTACAGGTTTAATGTGAAACTTATGTGTAGAGTGTATAAAAAATAATAAGTAAGAAACTTGTGCAGTGTTCAAGAGCTCCCTCTGTACAACTTCCAATGGGAGACAAAGATTGTGTTTATTGTTCTGAGGGAGTTGATATATGGAGGGAAAATAATACCCTTAGAGTGGTGTTGAGATTGATTTGGCTTACTGTTTGAACCCAGATCAGGCGCCGCATAACGTGGGGTATGATCTGAGTTCAAACTGTTTGCCACTCGTCTTTACGTTTCTTCTGTCAACTTTGAGAGAAAAAAAACAAATTATAATTTTAAGCAATGATATTGCCGCAGTGAAAGTGTTTGACATAAATGTCAAGCATTGTTGTAATGAGGGAATTGTTGTTTTCTGAGCGCCTTTATAAGGAGGGAACACTTTAATAAGAATCATGTGCAGTGTTCTATAAGTAAGAATTCTAGATAATTTTTTGTGCAGATGGATGTGTGTAGCTGGGTAGATGTTATGGTATAATTTTTTATAGGCTTCTCTGTGTGGCTTGATAGCATTGGACCTTTATGCCATATTAATTGAGAATTGGTTTATAAAGGGCATGCAATGTAGATTCAAGACAAACACCTACTCACACATACAGACATAAGTACTTCTCTGCTTATTGTCACAGAGAAGTCCGCTTTGACCTTCGATTGTTTTATATTGTGTGAATATAACAATTGATACATATATATATCCTCTTGGGCAAAATATGATAAAGATATAGAGGAAATAGTGCCGACACAGATATAGGCATAAAATTTGAAAGGCTATTCATTTATGGCAGTGTCGTTGTCTAACAGACAGTATGGTATAAATAAATAATACAGACGAATTCCTTGTCTGAGTTTTACGATCTGATTGGATGATTAATTTACCATACAGTTAAAACGTGCTATAACCACTGCAAATATTAACACAAGTCTTTATGGTAAATATTAACCCATTACCCCATAGCCTATTTCTAGTTTTAAAGAAAGATGGCCACTTAAAGCAGATTGAAAGTAAAGCAGAATGCGCCTTAAGGCACATTCTACTTTACTTTCAGCCTGCTTTAAGCTATTACCTGCTAGGATATAGAAAATATTTCTTATGATACATATTCATGACTGTTTAAAAGGGAACTTTTTTCTTCAGTGGAGGAATAAATTATATGGCGTAAAAAGGCGTATTTATAGGGGAATGGGTTAAGCAGCTATCAGTCGTCAATGAATATACATTTAAGTGGTTGTTATTAAGCTTTCTGCTTTACTTCCATTTTGCTTAAATCAGCCACATTCCTTAAACATGGAAAAAGTAACCTTATATATTGGTCGTAATAGAAGGGTTCTACTGTTTACTTTTGCCTTGTTTTGTGTTATCTGTGCACAAAAATTAAAAATTTAATGTATCTGCTTTTGAATGGCTCCTTGTTGGACTCAAATTCTTAAGAATACCATACATCCCTATATAAATGCCCCACTCCCACCCCTCCCTCCCAATCTGCCCAAAAGTTGGTTTCTTAAAGCAGGCTGAAAGTAAAGCAAAATGCATTTTGTTTAACTTTCCGCCTGCTTTAAGCTTTGGATTTTTCATCACCTCCAGGGGGGTTCAACCATTTACCCCATAGCCTGTAACTCTAGTTTTGAAAACAGATTACTACTTAAAGAAGGTTGAAAGTAAAGCAGAATGTGCCTTAAGGCACATTCTGCTTTACTTTCAACCTGCTTTAAGCTACTGTCTGCTAGAATATAGAAATTATTTCTTATGGCAAATGTTCATGAGTGTAAAAAATTTGAACTATTTTTTTCAGTGGAAGAATAAATCAAATGTGTTAAAAGGCACTTCTATTGGGGAAAGGGTTAAGAGGTTTACTGTATAATATCAACTTAAGTGTGCATGCGAAAAAACATAAAAATGGCCTCAACACTGAGACGAATATAAAATTTGAAAGGCTGTCCAGCAGCGGTCATAATCTTGTCTGTTAGACGGGCTGAGAGGACTAAATAGCCTGTCATTGTCATCGAGACTAAACTTTATGAGCACATATACGGCAGTGCATTAGACAAATTGATTTTGTCTTACTTTCTGCAGCCAAGATGCATTGAGTTGTAAAATAAACCACTCCTGGAGTATTTTGTGTCAATGTGATAACGAATTGGAGGATAAATGATATTATAATGCATCAGTTTTTCCTCTATAACCTATAAAACCTTTTCCTCCGCCGAAGCCCCTAAGGAGGTCTCTATTTATTCCTCCAATTAAGTAACGCAATGAACATACAGTAAAACCTCTCTATTACAACCACTAAATTGTGTTAATTGTTAGTAGTTAACAACAGGTGACTGCTTAAAGCAAGGTGACAGGAGCTTTCTGTTTCACTATCACCTTGCTTTAACCCATTACCCCATAGCCACTTTTTAGTTTCGAATACAGGTAACGCTTTAAAGCAGGTTTAAAGTAAAGCAGAATGTGCCTTAAGGCACATTCTGCTTTACTTTAAGCCTGCTTTATTAGCTATCATCTGCTAGGATATAGCAAATATTTCTTATGAAACATTATTATTCATGACTGTATAAAGTTGCACTATTTTCTACAGTGATGGAATAAATCAAAGGCATATTTATGGGGTAATGGGTTAAGCTGTTATCTGTCTTTTATACAGTCAATTAGCCTTCGTTTTAGTGGTCGTTTTAGAGAGGTTTTACTGTACATTGTTTTGATGGTGCTTAATACTGATGATAGATGAAAGGAGGACAAAAGTAAAGCAGAAGGAGCTTTCTGCTTTGCTCGCATCTTGCTTTAACCCATTGAACCCTTGTGTTGAGTATACATATCCTTTTAACAGAGTACCTGCAAAGAGTACATTTGTCCTGGTCCACAGTGTCAATGTCCTAAAGGAGCCCTTTGATCTTGGTCTAGTCTGCTATACTGTCATTTTTCAATAAAATAAGTTTATTCTATTGCAAGAAAACATCCTTAGATATTGAAAAAATTGTACTAAACTTCATTTGAAAGTGGAATTGTTCATTTGAAGTTTCAGGGGTACCCTATAGTCTGTTTTCTAGTTTTGAAGACAGGTAACTTCTTAAAGCAGGTTGAAAGGAAAGCAGAATGTGCTTTTAGGCACATTCTGCTTTACTTTCAGCCTGCTTTAAGCTACTGTCTGCTAAGATACAGAAAATCTTATTACCAACAGTAATTACTTGAATTTAATTGAATATGACAGCATTTCAGTATTGTTACTTATGTTTTAAGATGATGTACTTATGTACAAGTCTGAATAAAATATGTTCTGTTCTGTTCTTATCTTATCTTACATGTTCATGACTGTATGAATTGGAACTGTTTTCTTCAATGGAGGAATAAATTGAATGCTCTAAAATATGCTTCTGTTGGGGGGAAGGGTTAAACACAGTTGTCTAAGGTTAAAATACTGAAAAGTGTCATCGGCCAAAAAGCTGCTTCTAAAATTTTGCTTTCTACTTTACTTTCATCTTGCTTTAATCTGCCACCTGTATTATTCATCATCAGTAAATTTGTGGTGCAAAAGTAGAGGAGTTTAAGGTAGAGGCACTTTAACCCATTACCCCATAAAAATGCCTTTTTACGCCTTCAAATTATTCCTCCACTGAAGAAAATAGTTACTTTTAAAAACAGTCATGAATAGGTACCATGAGAAATATTTTCTATATCCCATCAGATAGTAGGTTAAAGCAGGCTTAAAGTAAAGCAGAATGCACCTTAAGGTGCATTCTGCTTTACTTTCAACCTGCTTTAAGTAGTCACTTTGTTTCAAAACTAGAAACAGGCTATGGGGTAATGGGTTAAAGCACTTTTGTCAAGGAATTTTGGGTCAACAAGGAAACATGCACAATTATCTTTAACTCGTTTAGACTAAGCAGGGCAATTTGCATAATTATTCAATGTCGGTTTATCCTTTGATTTATTACCCCTTTGAATGGGCAATAAATGTTGTCTAAATAAATTATACTGTGACTGCTCATTAGAATTGTCTCGATTGCTTGTTTGTTTGTTTGAATTGCTGCAAACTCCATATAAGGAAAGTATTTTTAAAAAACTTAAGTCCCTAACGACTCTGCCAAACCCTACATTGTGACAATTCATTAGAATTGGCTCTTCAGACAAATCTATCGAGAATGTTTAATGTCGGGTTTAGTTGAGATGTGAAGAAGATAACTTTGAAAATGTTTACTTTTTGTCTCCCAAGCCAGACAAAGGTTTTGCTTTCCAAGACATAATTATGGTTGCTTCAAGTAACCCTTTACTCCATAGATAAGTCTTTTTATGCATTTAATTAATTCCTTCACTCTCCACTATAAACAGTTATGAATTTGCAACATAAATATTTCCTGTGTGTCCTAGAATATTGAAGTTTTAACTCTTTGAACCCTAGTCCCGCATATAGGCGTGCTTTTCAAACAGTGTACATGTGAATAGTACACATGTCCTATACAAACATTGAAGACCCAGATCAGAGGGCTCCGAATGGAGCCCTCTGATCAGGGTCTTCACTGTTTGTCACAATGCCAAACATTGACAAAAACAACCCTTTAAAGTCAGAAATGGACTAGACTTAGATGGAAACTGGAATTGTCCATTTAAAGTTTCAGGGAGGATAGAGTTAAGCAACATTCTGCTTTACATTCAACCTGCTTAAAGTAGTCACCTGTCTTCAAAATGAAGGAACAAGCTATTTATAGAGTAAAAAAAACTGAAAGTAAATCAGAATGCACCTTAACCCTTTACTCCATAGCCTGTTTCTACTATTGAAGATAGGTGACTACTTAAAGCAGGTTTAAAGTGAAGCAGAATGCGCCATAAGGGGCAATCCCCTTTACTTTCAGCCTGCTTTAAGCTACCATCTGTTAGGATATTGAAACAATTTGTTATTGTATATTATTGTAACTATATAAATTGAAATTTTTCTTAGATGAATGAATAAATTAACCCTTTCCTCCCTGAAACCTCAAATGGACAATTCTAATTTTCAATTTAGTCAAGCCCATATTTGAGATTTTAGGGTTGATTTTTACAATGTATGTCAAAATGACATTGTAGACCCTGATCAGAGGGCTCCTTAAGGAGCCCTATGATCAGGGTCCACACTGTTTGCATAGGACAAGTGTACTCCTCACATGTACACTGTTTGCAAATGACGCATATATGCGTGACTAGGGTTCAACGAGTTAAAGGCGTAAATAGGTTGTGGAGCATTCTGCTTTACTTTCAGCCTGCTCTAAGAAACCATCTATCATCAATACTGAATACAAGCTATGGGACTGGGAGTGTTTAACTGTAGGAAAGATTTATTTCAATCAATAACGTTAATTGAATGAATACCTTCCGAGTATTATAATTGCATAATTCTGAATATTGTTGTATAATTACATGATAATGTACAAGAGATGTCTTAATAAAATACAGTAAAACCTCTATTATGATCACTAAAACGAAGGCTAATTGATTTTATATAAGACATTTGATAGCTTAAAGTAAGGTGACAGTAAAACAGAAAGCTCCAAAAGGAGCTTTCTGTTTTACTTTACTGTCCCCTTGCTTTAAGCAGACTCACTTGTAATTAACACAATTTAATTGTCGTAATAAAGAGGTTTTACTGTAATTTTTGTTCTTTTAATGAATCCCAATTTTCTTAGAAATGGAATTTTGTTGTTTACTGAACATCAGTATACCATAGCCTGTTTCTGGTTTTAAAGAAAGATGATTACTTAAAGCAGGTTGAAAGTAATGCAGAATGCGCCTTAAGGCACATTCTGCTTTACTTTCAGCCTGCTTTAACCCTTTACCCCATAGAAGCGACTTTTAGCGTATTTTATTTATTCCTCCGCTGAAGAAAATAGTTCCAATTTAATCAGTCATGATTATATAGTATAGGGAAAATTTTCAATATTCTAACACATGGAAGCTTAAAGCAGGCTGAAAGTAAAGCAGAATGCGCCTTAGGGCGCATTCTGCTTTACTTTCAACCTGCTTTAAGTAGTCACCTATTTTCAATACTAGAAATAGGCTATCAGGTAAAGGGTTAAGCTGCTATATGCTAGAATAAAGAAAAAATTTCATATGGTACATATTCATGTCTGTATTAATTGGAACTATTTTCTTCAGTAGAGGAATAAATTAGAGGCGTAAAAAGGCGTATTTATGGGGTAAAGGGTTAAAGTCCATCAGAACTACAGGAGAGAAAACTTTCTTTCCTGTTCAAACCAAATAAATAAAAAATGTGATGCAATAAAAGGTATAAAATAACAGAGTTTTAAATACTGCCATGATTTATTTAAAGACATCCAGCCAGTCCTTTCATTGATTCACCCCCCCAATTCTTTAGTTGGTGTCAAAATACAGGTATATACCGGTATACAGCACGAGAAAAGTCTTCAGGCAATGGCTCAGCTTTGAATAGAGCCCCTTACATAATAGATATCAATAGGTTTTTCTATGGGTTTTACTAACCAAGCTATCAAATATTAGGTGCGGGCCTCACTTGAGATGCCTGAATGATTCTTTGCCTAGACGCTACCACTGTTAGTGCATGCTCTGCATGCTTTGACTCAAACTATATACGGGGGTAGGTGTTACCACCCAAGCTTGGTCATGTGATATCTTTAACCCCAACGGACATGGTCCAGTGATAGTACAATCAACTACAATTGCAATTTGAGTGCTAGAGTGCAAAAAGTCAAATGAACTTCTATTTAACCCTTTACCTGATAGCCTATTTCTAGCTTTGAAAACAGGTGACCACTTAAAGCAGGTTGAAAGTAAAGCAGAATGTGCCTTAAGGCACATTCTGCTTTACTTTCAGCCTGCTTTAAGCTACCATCTGCTAAGATATAGAAAATATTTCTTCTGGTACATATTCTTGGCTGTATAAATTGGAACTATTTTCTTCAGTGGAGGAATAAATAAAGGCGTTTTTAAGGGGTAATGGGTTAAAAGTACATGCATGGTTTCCCTCAAGTTTCTCAAGTTCCGTGTATTGAAACCTTACCCATACACTTCACTAATTGTTTGAGATTGGTCGACGAAATTCGGGTCTGTATAACTAAATCGAAATTTTCTTTGAACTTCTTTTCCTCCCATGGCAGACACTTTATTCTGTTTTTAGTAATTGAAAGTGTATTACTTTAAGGCGTTTTTTTGTCTCTGTTGTATTTTCGGCCGTATCACAAAATAATCTGTTTCACAGTAGGGAACCATTGATTTCTCCGGGAAGAAACAATCGTCTTCGATTACTTTAGGCAATTAATGCATTGTGCAACAGAACTCTCATAGACTAGCTACCGTAAAAGTATTGAGACAGACAGGCCTGAGCAAACAGCGTAGACCATGATCAGACTGCTCCTTCAGGAGCAGTCTGATCAGGGTCTACACTTTTTGCCATTCCATTAGCACCTTTTGGACAAATTATTGTGTGATTAAAACAATAAGCCCTGACTTTATCCCATTACCCCATAGCCTGTTTCTTGTTTTTAGCTCACCTGAGCCTTCGGCTCAGGGTGAGCTATTGTGATACCATTCCGTCCGTCGTCCGGCGTCCGTCCACACTTTCAAACAACATCTCCTCAGAAACCACTGACCCGATTTCAACCAAACTTTGTCAGAAGCATTAGTGACAAGGGGGAGCGAAATGTTGTTCAAAGATTTTGGCTAGAATTATTCCCCTTGCTTTGGGACCAGATTTTCTAACATGACCGTATAGACAACTTTTAATGCATAAGAAAATCTTTAAAAATCTTCTTCTCAGAAACCAAAAGGCACAGACCTTTGATATTTGGTTTGTATTATGACCTAATGATATTCTACCAAGATTGTTCAAATTTTAACCCTGGGGCCAAAAATGGCCCCGCCCCAGGGCTTATCAGTTTTTCTTAGGAAAACCTTTGAAAATCTTCTTCTCTGAAACTGTATGGCCTAGATCATTAATATTTGACATGTAGCTTTGCCTTATGATCCTGTACCTAGATTGTTCAAATTATGACCCCGGGTCAAAATTGGCCCCGCCCCCGGGCTTATCAGTTTTACATAGAGTTATATAGGAAAACCTTTAAAAGTCTTCTTCTCTGAAACTGTGAGGCCTAGATCTTTAAAATTTGACATATAGCTTTGCCTAATGGCCCTCTACCAAGATTGTTCAAATTATGACCCCTTGGCCAAAAATGGCCCCGCCCTTGGGCTTATCAGTTTTTCTTCAGAAAACCTTTAAAATTCTTCTTCTCTGAAACTGTATGGCCCAGATCATTTATATTTGAAATATAGCTTTGCCTTATAGTCCTCTTCCATGATTGTTCAAATTTAGACCCCCGGGTCAAAATTGGCCCCGCCCAGGGGCTTATCAGTTTTACATAAAGTTATATAGGAAAATCTTTAAAAATCTTCTTATCTGAAACTGTAAGGCCCAGATCTTTCAAATTTGACATGTAGCTTTGCCTTATGGTCTTCTACCAAGACTGTTCAGCTTATGACCCCTGGGCCAAAAATGGCCCCGCCCTTTGGCTTATCAGTTTTTCATAGGAAAATCTTTAAAAATCTCCTTCTCTGAAACTGTAAGGCCCAGATCATTTATATTTGAAATGTAGCTTTGCCTTATAGTCCTCTACCAAGTTTGTTCAAATTATGACCCCCGGGTCAAAATTGGCCTCGCCCCGGTGCTTATCAGTTTTACATAGACTTATATAGGAAAACCTTTAAATTTCTTCTTCTCTGAAACTGTAAGGCCCAGTTCTTTAATATTTGTCACATAGCTTTGCCTTGTGATCCTCTACCAAGATTGTTCAAATAATGACCCCCGTGCCAAAAATGGCCCCACCCTCGACTTATTAGTTTTTCATAGGAAAACCTTTAAAAAAAACTTCTTCTCTGAAACTGTAAGGCCCAGATCATTTATATTTGACCTGTAACTTTGCATTATGGTCCTCTACCAAGATTGTTAAAATTATGACCCTTTGATCAAATTTGGTCCTGCCCCAAGGCTTATCAGTTTTATATAGACTTATATAGGAAAAACCTTTAAAACTCTTTTTATAGCTATATATATCACGATATTGTTTTGCCCAGTCAGCTTAGGTGCAATGTTCTCAGGTGAGCGACTTGTGGGCCATGGCCCTCTTGTAAAGAAAGATGATTGCTTAAAGCAGGTTGAAAAAGGGCAGAATGTGCCTTAAGGCACATTCTGCTTTACTTTCAGCCTGCTTTAAGCTATTATCTGCTAGGATATAGAAAATATTTCTTGTGATACATATTCATGACTGTATGAAAGGGAACTATTTTCTTCAGTGGAGGAATGAATTAAAGGCATAAAAAGGCGTATTTATTGGGGAATGGGTTGACAGTAGACTGTAAGTTTGCTCTTCCAAAAAGCACCGGGGAAGCCCACTGATCATATCCCACCATAAATGGCTCTAAAGTGCTCCCTCTCTACAACGACACCTAAAGGGAGACAATGCTTGTGTGTGTTGTTTGGAGGGAGTTGTTAGAGAAAGGGAAAATGAAGACTTGCCTTACATTTGCAAACAGCTTGAATCCTCCAGATCAGACGCCGCGTTACGCGGCGTCTGATCTGGATTCAACCTGTTTGTCACTCGTCATTATATTTCTTCTTTCAAAATGTCCACTAATAAGTAACTTTGAGAAAAAACAGCGGACAATAATTTTAAGCAGACGGTATTGCAGCCGTGAAAAGGTATACATAATTTTTGTTTGGGGTAGCAAGTGTTGTTGTAAGGAGGGAATCGTTGTTCAGAGGGCCGTTGTAGGGAGGGAGCACTGCAGTCATTGTATGGTGCAGTCAAACCTGTACTAAACGACCATGCAAGACACAATATATTTCTATATTTTATGACAGGTGTCAGCTTATTGCAGGACAAAAGCAATGCAGAAGGCTCCTGTTGGTGGCTCTTTCCTCCCTGAAACTTCAAATTAACAATCCCAGTTTCCATTTCAGTCTAGTCCATTTCTGACTTTTAAGGGTTGTTTTTGTCAATGTTTTGCATTATGACAAACAGTGAATACCCAGATCAGAGGGCTCCATAAGGAGCCCTCTGATCTGGGTATTCACTGTTTTCATAGGACAAGTGCACTTTTCACATGTACACTGTTTGAAAAGGACGCCTATATGCGGGACTAGGGTACAAAGGGTTAACTTTTAAGCACGTTAGTGGCAGACCATGATAAACTTTGAATGCAGTTAAGATCCTGATGAGAAGTGGCGTAATAATACGCAGTATCTCATGATAAAAATAAATTTTGAAAGAGAATTCTATTTTTAGAACAGTAGCAGACGACAAAAATTTCCCAGCATTCAGCATTATACTGATGACTCTCCTACAAGTGAGGGTAGAGGCCACAAGTCTGAGTCCAGACATAATGACCATTATCAACCAAGTTCAATGCACAGAAAATACCTTATTACATGGTAATTTGAACACAAAAACGCGAACAAATCTGCCCAATGTAAACACAACCGGTCCCATTGGGAATTCTGGGATGACAAAGCAATGAAGCAGAGAATGTAAGTGCAGGGGTGTCTACCAGTATAATAGTTCATACGAGGGTAGTTCAAAAAGTTTCAGCACCAAATCCTATGGCTTGGATCTGGCAGATGGTTTTACCTATTACCCCATAGCCTTTTTCAAGATTGAAGATTAAAGCATGCTGTAATGTTCTATTTGCATGGATATAGAAACTATCTCTAATGGTGCCTATTCATAACTGTATAAAGTCGAACAATTTTCTACATTTAAGGAATAAATCAAAGGTGTCAAAAGACATATTTATGGAGTAATGGTTTAACCCATTACAACATTGCCTGTTTCCAGTTTTGAAGACAGGTGACCACTTAAAGCAGGTTGAAACTAAAGCAGAATGTGCCTGAAGGCACATTCTGCTTTACTTTCAGCCTGCTTTAACCCATTCTATGCTGGGTAATATTTGGTGGCCATTTTAAAATGTCGTCTGCAGCGGATATAACTCAAATATTTGTAAAAGATTTTAGCAGTTTCTGATAGAATATTGAATTAGCTGCAAACAATGTGGGGCCTGATCTGAGATCAAAACCGTTTGCCTAGAGGTACACCTAAAAGTGTATCCCGCATGAAATGGGTTAAGCTACCATCAGCTAAAATATAATTCTCCTGATACAAATTCATAACTGCATAAAGTATAAACTTTTCTCTTCAAGGTAGGAATATATTAAAGGCGTAAAAAGGCGTATTTATAGGGTAATGGGCTAATGACATAGGTTTATAGTATTAACTATGACAATAAAGCAACGCAGTATATTGTCCTTCTCACATGTTTTGAGTATCAATCACATATAATAAAATATTTATGAAAATGTCTGGCAGAAAAATTATGATGGAAATCTCAATTTTAAAGAGTTGTAAACCATTGCAAATTTAGGTTTTAAGATTGATATTTTGACAACTGCACCTGTGAATATGTTAGATGTATAATTTATTGTAATTTGGTTTGAATGAAGGATACAAATGGGTCTTCTAAGGTTTAACTTCTTTGTTTGCTGGGTAATTTTTTCTTCTGGAATAGTTGTCGTCTGCTGCTGTTCTAAAAATAGAATTTTCAAAGTTTCTTTTCAAAACAGCATCAGAGTGTCAAACAGTTGGATCCAGATGAGAGGCCGCGTAATTTGGTTTGAATAAAGGATACAAATAGGTCTTCTAAGGTTTAACTTCTTTGTTTGCTGGGTAATTTTTTCTTCTGGAATAGTTGTCGTCTGCTGCTGTTCTAAAAATATAAGTTTCAAATTTTCTTTTCAAAACTGTATGAGAGTGTCAAACAGTTGGAGCCAGATGAGACGCTGCGTTATGCGGCGTCTCATTAGGATCTAAACTGTTTGCAAAGGTTATCATGATTTCACCGCTCTAAGGGTGCTAAGAGGTATAACTCTTTGCACGCTAGTGAGGGAACTGTGAATACCTTTGCAAAGAGTTAATATCCAGATAGCATGCCTCATTATGCTGCATTTGTTGTATGCAAAATACACTTAATATATACAAACAGTGAAGACTCAGATTAGAGGGCTGCTCAAGGAGCCCTCTGATCAGGGTCTGCACTGTTTGACATATTGCAAGACATTGACAAAAACAACCCTAGATAGTCAAAATTGGACTAAACTGAATAAGAAAACTGGAATTGCCCATTTATACCTTTTTACATCTTTGATTTATTACTACATTGAAGAAAATAATTCCACTATTATACAGTTATGAATATGTATCAGAAGAAATAGTTTCTATATTATAACAGATTATAGCTTAAAGCAGGCTGAGAGTAAAGCAGTATGCGCCTTATGGCGCATGCTGCTTTACTTTCAATCTGCTTTAAGTGGTCACCTGTGTACATAACTAGAAATAAGATATGGGGTAATGGGTTAAATTTAAGTTTCAGGGATGAAAAGTTTTCATACAAGATAGACTGTATTTAAAGAGTTACTGGGTAGAAATCAATTGCAATTGTTATGCACACTCACTACAAGATTGAGGACTGAGACATTGAGGGAATATATAACAAGGCTACAAGACGTTCTTTAAGCATGTCATTACACAGGTCATTAGTGCTTCAAAGTGAAGACAGTTAACCCTATCCCCATAGAAGCACCTTCTAACGCATTGAATTTATTCATCCATTGAAGAAAATAGTTCCAAAGTTTTACAGCTATGAACATGAATAATAAGAAATATTTTGTAAATCCTAGCAGATGATAGCTTAAAGTAGGCTGAAAGTAAAGCAGAATGTGCCTTAAGGCACATTCTGCTTTACTTTCAACCTGCTTTAAGTGGCCACCTATCTTCAAAACTAGAAATAGGCTATGGGGTTAAGGGTTAAACAACATTAGAACTTACCACTCAAAGGAAGGTTTATTCTCCTTCCCTCAACTTGCTTCAAGCAGGCTAAAAGTAAAGCAGAATTTTCCTGAAGGAACATTCTGCTTTACTTTCTGACAGCTTTAAGCTAAGTATACCATCTGCTATTACATAGGACATAAAAAAAATGTTTTATGGTGCATATTCATGCTAGTATAAAATGGAACTGTTTTCTTTAGTGGAGGAATAAATTTAAGGCGTTATAAGGCATATTTATGGAGTAATGGGCTAAGCACAATAATTATGATGATTTTACTATTTACTAAGCATAAGGATGCTGCTTCCCGTGGCTGTCATGAAAAGTGCCCACAATTGAGGGTACTGTTGTTGGTGTTTGAAATTACCGGAAATAATGAAAGAAGCTTTCTACTTCAGCTTTACTGTACTTTTTCCTGACATTCATACGGCTTACTAGATACACGTTTTGTGGTATTCTGTTCCCCAGCCATGTAATATACGATGACATTTCATTGGGTATTCATCACAGGTAGATGCCAGGATGTAATGTAATTTCAGCTATTACGCTGTCACTGTAAGGACAGAAATGGGCAATTGTCGCAGGGAACATATCCTTGTTACATCGATTACGCATGAGCAATAAGATGCCTCATTCACTGACGACTTACCGAGGAAATCCATGAAATGAACAAGATACAGCTGAATTCAATAAACATACAAGTCCCCGGTTTGTATTCTTGACAATAGATTTTGAATCTTGGATCTAAGATCCAAATTCAGTCAAGAACATATTGAGGTTGGGTGATTATATAGGGTGCTTTGGTTATGATCCAGAGCAACAAATGTATAAGGTTTCAATGTTTGTAAAAAGTGTAATTGGTTCTTTTGCAATCAGTAAAATCATGTCATCCACTAACCCCATAGACTGTTTCTAAATTTGAAGACTGGTGATCACTTGAAGCAGGCTGAAAGTAAAGCAGAATGTGCCTTAAGGCACATTCTGCTTTACTTTCAGCCTGCTTTAAGCTATCATCTGCAAGGTTATATATAAAATATTTCTTATGGCTCCTATTTATTACTGTATAAAATGGAACTATTTTCTTCAGTTGAAGAATGAATTAAATGCCTAAAAATGACAGATTTATGGAGTAAAGGATTATATTACACATGTTTTATGCTATTCTGTTTCCCCAGCCATGTAATATATGATGCCATTTCATTGGGTATTCATCACAGGTAGATGCCAGGATGTAATGTAATTTCAGCTATTACACTGTCACTGTAAGGACACAAATGGGCAATTGTCGTAGGGAACATATCCTTGTTACATCGATTACGCATGAGCAATAAGATGCCTCATTCACTGACGACTTACTGAGGAAATCCATGAAATGAACAAGATACAGCTGAGTTCAATAAACATACAAGTCCCCAGTTTGTATTCTTGACAATAGATTTTAATTCTTAGATCCAAATACAGTCAAGAACTAATTGAGGTTGGGTGATGATATATATAGGGTGCTTTGGTTGTGATCCAGAGCAAAAAATGTATCAGGTAACAAACATTGTAGAAAGTTTTATTGATCCTATTGCAATCAGTAAAATCTTTTCATCCACTAACCCCATAGACTGTTTCTAAATTTGAAGACTGGTGATCACTTGAAGTAGGCTGAAAGTAAAGCTTTAACCCATTACCCCATAAATACGCCTTTTTACGCCTTTCATTTATTCCAAAACTGCAGAAAATAGTACCAATTTATACAATTATGAATATGTATGTTAAGAAATATTTTCTATATTCTAGTAGATGATAGCTTAAAGCAGGCTGAAAGTAAAGCAGAATGCACCTTAAGGTGCATTCTGCTTTACTTTCCACCTGCTTTAAGTAGTCACCCATATTAGATAATAGAAACGTGCTATGGGATAATGGGTTAAGTGGTCACCTGTTTTTTAAACTAGAAATAGGCCATGAAGTAATGGATTAAGCTTTATTGTATTGACATCTCTCGGTACAGATGAAATCAAGCAAACATTGAAACAAATATAAATGTCATCAGTGTTGTTTAAACTTCTATAATCAATCCACCTGTTGAACAAAGTATCAATTAAATATTGTAAATGGCATCAACAGGGCTGCCATAAGTAGATAATAAAAATCCTAAGATTTCAAATTTCCAATTTTTCAAACGCCATATTACTAATCGTACCTGTATCCCATTGTATGTTTCTAGTTTTGAAGACACATGGTAGCTTAAAATAGGTTGAAAGTAAAGCAGAATGCGCCTATTTTCAACTACCATCATTCTGCTAGGATAAAAATTTGAAGACTTAGGAAAAATCGGGAGAAATGGCAGCCCTGCATCAAAAGTAGGAGGTTTGTTTGGTCAAGTACTCTTTTATGTTCTGGAGAGGGGGTTAGTGAAATATTCTTTTATGTTATTGAACTGGGCGGTTTAATTTGATCTTCTCAGCTCAAGTGTCACCGGTATCATTGATTCTTGTATTGTAATATAAGTGATTATGGATTACCTGGAATTACTATTCCTTTGAACCCTTAATTATACAGCTTGCGGAAGGTCAGTGATTCTACCCAGTTGCCGATTTGTGCCTGAAACAGTGCATAAAGGGCTTCTGGGGGCTTCCTCCACCTGTAATTAGCTGGACGTCGTGATATGATTGAAATACTGCTAAAAGCGACGTAAAATCATAACAAATCAAATCAAATTGAACCCTTATACACATCCTTTGCAGTGAACAAGTGAAGAATACATTTGTCGTATGCAAAAAGTGAAGACACAAATCAGATAGCTCCTTAACGCATTACCATTAGCCTGTTTCTAGTTTTGAAGACAGGTGACCACTTAAAGCAGGTTGAAAATACAGCAGAATGCACCTTAAGGTGCATTCTTCTTTACTTTCAACCTTCTTCTTATAGGATATAGGAAATACTTTGAAAACTCTGTAGACCTATATCAAACAGCTCCTTTATACTGTTTTCCTGTAGGATTTGTTTAATATGAGTATTCTCTTTTTTCTGAGGGGAAAATTTCCTTAATTTATAAGCCAATCTGAATTCAGAATACTGATGATACATACTTATAGTGAGCATAGTAATATATAGATATTAAGCAGGAGGAAAAGGGTTAAATACAGTCTCTATTAAGACCACTTGATTGTGTCAATTATTAGGTATTTTAGAAAGGTGACTGCTTAAAGCAAGGTGATAGTAAAACAGAAAGCAACTATCACCTTACTTTAAGCTGTCACCTAACTTTTCTGCAATCAATTAGCCTTTTTAGTTGTCATATAATAGAAAGATTTTACTGTATAGTAAAATTTCACAATACAAATTTAACAATAGGATCAGAGTATCAAATACCTTTGATCCTGATGAGATTCAAAATCCCGTTTGGATCTCAACTATTTGTTAAACTTATCTCTGATTTACTGAAAGCATGCAATTATGACTTAATAGAAAGCTAGCTATAGAACCTATTAAAGCTAAAGTGAAAATAGATCACCTTGAACTATTGCAGTACAACCTTTCTATTACAACAACTAAAACAGGCTAATTGAGAGTATAAAAGACAGGTGACAGCTGAAAGCAAGGTGACAGTAACACAGAAAGTAGGCTAATTGATTGTATAAAAGAGAGGTGACAGCTTAAAGCAAGTTGACAGTAAAACAGAAAGCAGGGTAATTGATTGTATAAAAGAGAGGCCTATAGCCGGTGACAGCTCAAAGCAAAGTGACTTTAAAACAGAAAGCAGGCTAATTGATTGTATAAAAGAGAGGTGACAGCTTAAAGCAAGGTGACAGTAAAACAGAAAGTAGGCTAATTGATTGTATAAAAGAGAGGTGACAGCTTAAAGCAAAGTAACAGTAAAACAGAAAGCAGGGTAATTGATTGTATAAAAGTCAGGTGACAGCTCAAAGCAAAGTAACAGTAAACAGAAAGCATGGTAATTGATTGTATAAAAGACAGGTGAGAGCTGCTTAAAGTAAGGTGACAGTAACACAGAAAGTAGGCTAATTGATTGTATAAAAGAGAGGTGACAGCTTAAAGCAAGTTGACAGTAAAACAGAAAGCAGGGTAATTGATTGTATAAAAGAGAGGTGACAGCTCAAAGCACAGTGACAGTAAAACAGAAAGCAGGGTAATTGGTTGTATAAAAGAGAGGTGACAGCTTTAAGCAAGGTGACAGTAACACAGAAAGTAGGCTAATTGGTTGTATAAAAGAGAGGTGACAGCTCAAAGCACAGTGACAGTAAAACAGAAAGCAGGGTAATTGGTTGTATAAAAGAGAGGCCTCACAGTGAGTATAGCCGGTGACAGCTCAAAGCAAAGTGACTTTAAAACAGAAAGCAGGGTAATTGATTGAATAAAAGAGAGGTGACAGCTTTAAGCAAGGTGACAGTAAAACAGACATCAGGCTAATTGATTGTATAAAAGAGAGGTGACAGCTTAAAGTAAGGTGACAGTAAAACAGAAAGCAGGGTAATTGCTTGTTTAAAAGAGAGGTGATAGCTTTAAGCAAAGTGACAGTAAAACAGAAAGCTCCTTAAGGAGCTTTCTGTTTTGCTGTCACCTTGCTTTAAGCAGTCAACTGTTGTAAACATCAAATAATGTTCACAGTTAGTGGTCGTAATAGAGAGGTTTTACTGTAATTGTTTTACAATCAAACTTGGGTGATTTGACCACTCTTTGAAGGAAGCATATTGATGTAGACAAGCAGCTGCTTCATGCAGGAAAAAAATGAAACAGAAAGCACCTATAGGAACTCTCTGTTTCACTTTGGTTTTGCATGAATCTGTAAGTTGTCATAAAAGCTGATATATAGTGTTTTATCTTGTTGCTTAATCCATTACCCCATAGCCTGTTTCTAAGTTTTAAAGACAAGTGGTTGCTTAAAGCACCTGAAGGTGCATTATGCTTTCATTTCAGCCTGCTTTACTCAGGTACCATCTAGGATAAAAAAAAAAAAAAAGTATATTTATTATGCATATATTTAATATATATTCTGTATAAAGGTATATCTATTTCTTCAGTGGAGGAATAAATTAAAGGTGTAAAAATATGTATTTATGGAGTAATGGGTTAATATATATTGAAGCAGTTTGGGGGTTATACAGGTACTTTGGACTCTAAACAAATGGCAAAACATGTTGACATGTAGACTTGCTCATTAATTATACCAGATCATATTAATTATACCAGATCATCTTTAAATATTAATGAAACAAATAACCTGATAATGGAATTATAGCATCAATACAGCAAAACAACAGTACAACGAACCTGTGTATAGAGACTGGGCCTCCAGAGAGTATTTCAAAAAGGAAAATCTTTATTTCTGCATTAAGGCCTTTCGCTACCGGAAGTCGGTCTTGCGGGCGAGCGGATATGCGTCTGGACGACACAGACTTTTTTCGTACGTGTTTATACTAGAAAATTTATATAAAGGAAATGTTGATATAAATTAGTATAATCCTTCATAGCGCAGTTAGTATAGTGGTTGACTATAGTGGTTGACTAGCAATCCAAAGGTCATAGGTTCGAGACCCATCCGATCCAAATAATTATTTTTAGTGTCCGATTTATTGACTTGTCAATCCATAACGCAGTAATCAAGAGACATGTTATGTTTAGTCTTCGTTGATTAGTACTAGTGATGTTTACGGTCCAAGTATATGTCCACTTACCTGTACGTTTTAGTTTAATGACTTACAAGTCAATTAAATCGGTATACATGTAAACGATTTGATCGAACTATAAAGCCACACCTTGAAGCTTATCAATACGCTAACCTTTTCAAGATCGATATTGCCCATTATAATTATGTTCAAACAATATAATAAACCTTGTATGCAAGTCCATGAATAAATAATAATGCATTTTTATGACAAAGTTTTAATTCTAAGGTAAGTAACTGTATCTAAACAACAAATATCCCACATTTTAATAAGAAAATATGTTATTACAACAAATCCTGACTGTAATATTTTCTAATATTTTCAGACTGACTAGTTCATCAACCATATATTTGAATAAAATGAAAACAAATATACATTGAATGAGTCAGTTTTTTGTAATTCAATTTTTTAGCATTTTGCAAAATTTAAATAGCTGATAACATCTTTCTGAACACCTTTATTCAAAATGTTTTAAGCTTTTCTTGTAATGAATGTTGTGGACTACTTATTGGGCGAGAATTATAGTCATTAGCTTTATTCATTTTTAAGAAAAATAAAATCATCAAAATTCTAGGTTTTTGTCAGAAAAAAGACCTTAAAGACAAACCACACGATAAATTTTGCCTATATTTACACACATTGTTTCTTAGGCTATTATCATTCTTCATGACAATTTTCATAACAATCGTATGGAAACTACGCGCATATGCGAAGTACCTTAAACCCTATGGTGTCACTACTCATTAGAATCGTCTCTTCGAGACGATTCTAATGAGTAGTAACACCATAGGGTTTGGTGTAAGTGACATAAAGGAGAAAATATTTGATTTGTTCACTTTATCCTCCCTTATGTGAAGCCCTGCATGGAGACTTTTCAATAAATATAAATGTTGATCTCTAAACATATCTGCTTAATCCATTACTCCCATATCCAGGGCTCCAGATAAGAGGGAGTAAATTGAACTAATTCCACATTTTCTTACTCATTTCAGCATAAAATCCTATGGTGTTACTACTCATTAGAATCGTCTCTTTGAGACAATTTTAATGAGTGGTGACACCATGCGGTTTAATTTAGAAATAAAGATTTTAGTTTTTGAAATGCCCCCCTTATCTTGAGCCCTGCATGCATAATTATCCTTTTTACATGCCTTTCTTCTGTTCAGATGAGACGGTTTTGGTATGGCCATGTCGGTTTTGGTATGGCCATGTCGGACCAGGTTTTCCACACCTTTCTCATTCATGCTTTGACATAATATGGAGCTGAAATTTGGTGTTTTACATTGTTTTGATGAACTGCACCTTGAGTTTACTTACTGTCATAATTCGTCAAGGTCTCCATGAATTATGGAATTGAAAATTTTAGAAATACGTTATTTTCCACTCTTTTTTCCCTCATGCCTTGACATTATATTGAGCAGAAATTTGATATATGACTTAATTTTGATGACCATCATATCAAGTTTGTGTTTGGTTTTTCATCAGTTATGCCCCCTTAACCCTTTCCCCCTTAGAAGCGCCTTTTAACGCATTTAATTACTCCTCGTCCACTAAAGAAAATAGTTCCAATTTAAACAGTTTTGAAATTTTACTATCAGAAATATTTCCTGTATTCTAGGAGATGATAGCTTAAAGCAGGTTGAAAGTAAAGCAGAATGTGCCTTAACCCATAACCCCATAGCCTGTTTCTAGTTTTGAAGATAGGTGACTACTTAAAGTAGGTTGAAAGTAAAGCAGAATGCGCCTTAGGGCGCATTCTGCTTTACTTTCAGCAAAAATCTGATAGAATATAGAAAATATTTCTTATGGTACATATTCATGATTGTGTAAATTGGAACTATTTTCCTCAGGGGATAAATAAACTAGAGGCGTAAAAAGGCGTATTTATGGGGTTATGGGTTAAGGCACATTCTGCTTTACTTTTAACCTGCTTTAAGTGATCACCTTTCTTCAGTACTAGAAACAGGCTATGGGGGGAAGGGTTAAAGGTGTATTGACAATTTGACATTGTATTAATTAACTTGTAGCTCTTTGTAATAGTGAATTTCATTGACAAATTAAACCTAAATACAAATGTACATGTAGCCCAAAATGGGCTAAACTTAATTGGACATTGGAATTGTTAATTGGAAGCGCCAGGGATAATTAAAATGAGTTACTGTGTATGATAATCCAAATCCTTGTAGGGAATTTACACATCTGCTATTGTAAACAGGGGCTAATTAATTATAATACTATTTCCTATAGTGTAGAGAAATGTACGGGAAACAGTGGATAAGAGGCTTTTAAGGTAAATATCGGGGAGAGCTTTTTACTGTTAATTATTAGCATGCTAGCACCGAAACTACGATAACCTTTGCAAACAGTTTGGATCCTGATGAGACATTGCATAACGCGGCGTCTCATCAGGATCCAAACTGTTTGACACTCTGACCTTGTTTTGAAAAGAAATTTAGAAAATTCTATTTTTAGGAACAGAAGCAGATGAAAAAAATTATTGTTGCAGACGAATTTTTTTTACCAGCATGCAAAGAGTTAATGTATCTGTGAAAAGAGACAGATTGCTAAGCAAATACTATTTGGGGTTATACAATCAATATAATCACACTTGTAATTTACGAGAGTTGTTCCTAAATACAATTGTTTGGAAGGCAAACATGCCCTTTTCTCCATGTTAAACAATTTTCCTCCCTGAAACTTCGAAATCCACAGTTTCTATGTGACCCATTACCCCATAGCCTGATTCTAGTTTTGAAAATAGGTGACCACTTAAATCAGGTTGAAAGTAAGGCAGAATATATTTTATAATTACAATCAGTGCATACCCTGATCAGAGGGGTACTCTGATCTGGGTCTGCGCTGTTTGCATAGGAATAGTGTACTGCATTCACAGGAACATTATTGGTAAAGAACGCCTATATAGTTGGTTTATACATTCAATAGAGCATAGCTGCAAATAATGGCAGTATCAGATTCATAAATCCTTATTTTTTGCATGACATAAAGTAGAAAATACTGAATACACCAGGGCCATAGATAAGGGGACTATTTCCAAAACTATGTTCCTTCTTTCTACACAAATCATATGGTGTGACTACTCATTGAAGAGAATATTATTTGGTGCAGACATGAGGGAGAAAATGTTGGAAACTTTTAGCTTACTTCTGACTTATTTGTTGTCCATGGTCCAATGTTAATATTATGAGTTTGAGTTGAGTCTGAGATTGTTCTCAAGCATCTAATTGGTAAGATTTGAGCTTTTGCTAGCAAAAGCTCAAATCTTATACCAATCAGATGCTTGAGAATGATCTCAAACTCTTTGTAACCTTGTGGCCTGCCATGATTCAGTTTAATAACTTTGCTGAACAGAGCATGTAGTATGAAGATCACATGAATATTAACTATTTGATACCATAGCATTGTTATACTTTCGATGCTGTCAACTTTGAGATCCTTCATTAATTACAAACAGTTGAATACTGTGAGTTCCCCTGTGGAAAGGTATTTAGTTATTAAATATCTATTCCAGAATAATTTCTGTAATATTCATGAACAATTCTAAAAATGGCCATTTAAAGTTCATGAACATTCTGCAAAAAAATTCTAGAAAAATTATAGAAATTGAATGGTTTAAGAACCATTGTTCTAGAATTACAAAAGTTCTTGAACTCCTTTTCGAGAATGTTTAAAGAAATTCCTGAAGTTTTAGAAACTGCCATTTAATGTTTTAAAATTCTTGAACACCTTGCACAGGGTTTGAATAAAGAATCTTTTTATGCCCCCGGTATCGACAGATGCGGAGGCATATAGTAATTGTCCTGTCCGTATGTGCGGACGTCCGTCCGTCCGTCCATCCGAAACAAGGTTACCGATAAGTAGATTTTACAGTTTTGTCTAGCATCAACACCACTGACTCAAATGATTGGATATTTACACAGTTGTTGCCTGGGACCATTCCCTATCCACCAATATCACCAAACTTTGGTTTTGACATTGACCTAATTTTGACTTAGAATATTTTAAATAGGCTATTTCTTGGTTAATTAGATTTTACCGTTTCGTCTAGCATCAACACAACTGACTACAATGCTTTGATACTTATACAGGTATTACCTTGGATCACTACCAATCCACCAATATTACCCAACCTTGATTTTGACCTTGACCTTGACCTGATTTTAACTTAGAATATTTTTAATGGGCTCTTTCTTGGTTAACTAGATTTTACCGTTTGGTCTAGCATGCAACACTGTCTACTTTATACAGTGCTTCAATACTTATACAGTTATTGCCTTGGACCATTACCAACTCACCAATAATACCCAAGCTCAGTTTGACTTTGACCTTGACCGTGACCTAACTTGGACTTCAGAATATATATATTGTCAAGGATGCCGCCGGGGGCATAAGCGTTTATTGAACGCGAAGTCTTGTTTCCCTCCTACAAATACATGTGGAAAAACCTGATACCACAGGAAGCCTTGTAAGAGAGGCAGGGATTATTAACCCTTTCAACCCTAATTAACTCTTGTTGGTTATTATGTTATTATGTTCTCTTTTGGCTATTTTTAATTACCAAAATGTGAACCAGTCTTCTTGGAATATACTGGGTAGTTCATTAAATTATGCTCTAAATTAGCCTACAGTGTACACAGTGATGTAGACCCAGATTAGAGGGCTCCATAAGGAGCCCTCTGATCTAGGTCTACACTGTTTGCAAATGTAATGAGTATATTTTAAACAGGTCCATGGTGTTGAAAGAGTTAATGCAAGGATAATTGGTTTTATGATGAAAACAATCATCAAATTCTTGACCTTTGGTATCATGCAATGGATAGTTTGACATAGGATACAATAGTGGTGCTTCTATGACCTATTTACGTACATTATACATACATATATAGGCACTCTCATTATTATTGCTATGTAATGGATATATAATTATATGGCTTCTTGTAAAACAATACTAATAACTCTTTGAATGCCAGAGCACCAGATAAGGGTAGTTTTTCAAAAACTAAAATCTTTATTTCTGAATTAAACCCTATGGTGTCACTACTCATTTAGAATTCTAATGAGTAATAACACCATAGGATTTGGTGCTAAAAATAGTGAGAAAATGTTGGATTTGTTGAAAAAACTACCCCTTATCTGGAGCACTAAGAATATTTTTCATCTGCAACAATGGTCATCTGCTTCTGTATTAAAATTAGAAAGTTCAAATGATTGCTTTTCCAGTAAGGACCAGAGTGTCAAATAGTATGGATCCTGATGAGATGACAAGTTTCTTGGCATCCCATCTGGATCCAAACTATGTGCAAAGGTCATCTCCTTTTTGCTACTAACATGCAAAAGAGTCAAATATAGACCTATTTATAACACAGAATTAATATAGGAAAAGTTGCTATTGAGTTTCGTCATTAATTTTTGGCATGCTGGGTAATTTTTTGTCCGCAACACGCAACAATTATTGTTCTCTGCTACTATTTTTAAAATTATAGAAATTTAAAAAAGCAAAAATTATATAACAAGAGTCAGAGTGTCAAACAGATTGTTGCATAATGCAGCATTTCTTTTCTTAATATCTTCACACTGTTTGCAATAGTAATCATGGTTTCACTGCTATGCTATATAAGAGTTGATAATATCAGGGCTGCCATTTCTCCGGATTTTTCCTAAATCTTCGGATTTTTTTCTAGTACATATGGTAGCTTAAAGCAGGCTCAAAGTAAAGCAGAATGCGCCTTAAGGCGCATTCTGCTTTACTTCCAGCCTGCTTTAAGCAGCCACATGTCAACAAGACTAGAAACAGGCTATGGGACAAAGGTACGATTCGTAAAATCGCACTTGAAAAATACAAATTTGGAAATCTTAGGATATATTCATGATCCTGTCAAATATGTGTGAAGTTGCCACTCTTTTAACCCTTTCCCCCATAGAAGTGCTTTTTAACGCATTTAATTTATTCCTACACTGAAAAAAATTGTTCCAATTTATACAATCATGAATATGTATTATAAAAAGTATTTTCTATGTTTTAGCAGATTGTAGCTTTAAGCAGGCTGAAAAGGAAGCAGCATGTTCCATTCTGCTTTAGCAGATTGCGCCATTCTGCTTTACTTTCAGCCTTCTGTAAGTGGTCACCTGTTTTCAAAACTAGAAACAGGCTATAGTGTAAACTAAAGGGTTAAAGAACTGTGATCTCTATAGATAGTTGACCTTATTAATGAAGAACAAACAGAAAGCAGAAAGCTCCTTTAGGAGCTTTCTGCTTTTTGTTTATTCTGCATTATACTGTCACTTGTATTTAAGGCTGCTTTTGCACATTGGTTTGAGTGGCCACTTGATATACAAACCTTGACGGTATTCAAGGTCAAGGTTATAAATTGTCTTTTAAGTTTTGATTAACCCTTAGCCTGCCACTCAAGACTATAGCTCCATATGCAAACAGCTTGGATCCGGATGAGACGCCGAGTAACTCGCGTCTCATCCGGATCCAAGCTGTTTGACACTCGGACAACGTTTTCAGCAATTTTGAGCAACTTTGAAGCACTTTGGAACTTGAAGCAGACGAGAAATATAGCAGACGACAATTTATTTGGCGGGCTAAGGGTTAAGTTGTCAATGGACACTATTATTAGGCCTGTAATATTGTCTTTAACCCTTCAGTTGTTATTAGCATATATTTATACATTTTGAAAAGTGTAGATCCAGATCACCTGAAGGAGCTGTCTGATCAGAATCTGCACTGTTTTCTTACAGGATCTTGCACTCTGTCCTGGGGAAAAATTGCCATATTATCTTATGTTTACATTCCCCTCATTCAAGTGAGGTTTAACTCATATAGAAGCAATTTCTCCAGAGGGCGGGACTTGTGGATACCTTCCGCAGAGGAGGCGGGGCTAATGGATCTGCTCTTCAAAAATCATTTTGTTGCGTTGCTTCAGTAATGCAGTTATGGCTGTAATTTTAGGTTACACATTATTGGAGTTAACAACCTTCAATATGGATTAAGTGTACATGCATACTAATAAAATGTTCATTTAATATTAGAAATTACAGCAAATATAATGTTAATATAAAAATTGAGCTGATTTCTTTTCAGGTCATTGCTTAAATTAATTTTGCAATGTTTTAGTTCAGATAAGACATTCATAGTGAAAAGGGGTTTTGTATGAATATGTATATGAATATTTAGCTGGAAGGGGCTTAACAATCTTCATCAAATGCATAAACAATTTGACTCCAAATCAAGGTCATTCATTGGCTGTATTTTTACACCATGTTGCTATCTTTTATGGTATATATGTCACTATATGGGGCCATTTAATAGGATATTTACGTGATAGAAACAGATATATTTTCAAATAATTTCCAGTCAATTTTAGAATGATGAATGGGGCTGTCAGATACATGCACACATTAGCCAGGCAATATATACGGGTACTTACCATGGATTGCTTTCTACTGTAAAACCTCTCTAATCAGGGCTCCAGATAAGAGGGAGTTTTCCAAACAAATCCAACATTTTCTCACTCATTTCAGCACCAAATCCTATGGTGTTACTTCTCATTAGAACCGTCTCTTCGAGACGATTCTAATGAGTGGTGACACAATAGGGTTAAATGCAGAAATAAAGATTTCAGTTTTTGAAAAACTCTTCTTATCTGGAGCCCTGCTATAACAACCATTAAAAAGTGTTAATTATCAGGTATTTCAGACAGGTGACTGCTTAAAGCAAGGTTAACGTAAGACACAAAGCTTCTTAAGTTGACCTTGCTTTAAGCTCTTGCCTGTCTTTTATACACTCATTTAGCCTTCTTTTTTGTGGCCATTATAGAGAGGTTTTACTGTATTTTGCAATCATTTGAATCTATAAATAATGTAACAGGTTACAGCTTAACCCATTCCCCCATTAATTCTCCTCTTTACACCTTTATTTTATTCCTCCACTGAAGAAAAAAGTTCCAATTTATACAGTCATGAATATGTGTTAAAAGAAATATTTTCTATATTCTAGAAGATGGTAGCTTAAAGCAGGCTGAAAGTAAAGCAGAATGCGCCTTAAGGCGCAATCTGCTTTCCTTTCAACCTGGTTTAAGTGGTCACCTATCTTCAATACAATAAACAGTTTATAAGGTAAAGGGTTAATGCAGGACGTAATTTCTGCATCAATCCTTTACACCATTACCTGTTTTCACCTATCTTCAATACAATAAACAGTTTATAAGGTAAAGGGTTAATGCAAGACATAATTTCTGCATCAATCCTTTACACCATTACCTGTTTTCACCTATCTTCAATACAATAAACAGTTTATAAGGTAAAGGGTTAATGCAAGACATAATTTCTGCATCAATCCTTTACACCATTACCTGTTTTCATCTATCTTCAATACAATAAACAGTTTATAAGGTAAAGGGTTAATGCAAGACATAATTTCTGCATCAATCCTTTACACCATTACCTGTTTTCACCTATCTTCAATACAATAAACAGTTTATAAGGTAAAGGGTTAATGCAAGACATAATTTCTGCATCAATCCTTTACACCATTACCTGTTTTCATCTATCTTCAATACAATAAACAGTTTATAAGGTAAAGGGTTAATGCAAGACATAATTTCTGCATCAATCCTTTACACCATTACCTGTACTTTTTTTCGTGTGTGGAGGAATAGTTTAAAGAGTATTGGGTTAATATATCAAAGAGCGTCCATGACTTGACTGTGACTTGATATAGTTTCTATAATCTATTCCACCATCTGTCTTCAGGGCTCAATTCTTAGCTAGTCAATTATTGGGGGAGTAAAACATAATAATCTTCTGTAATACGGACCTGTGATCTATTGGTATGGGTAGTATTGCGTAATCTCTGAAAACTAGACAAGTCATCTTTCTAGTAAGTGTTTTGGCCCCCAAAGCAAGTTCTTGCACTCTAGAGCTTCAGGGGCAAAGTGGTAAAAGTCGAAGTTCGAATCCTAGCCTAGGCACTTTGGCTTTGGATATTTCATGTGTTGTAGCCTTAAAAATTCAGCTTGTTCGCGGAAGGTCGGTCAGGTTCTTCTCAGTTTGAAAGGATTAGGTTTTCAGAGTTTTCACTGAGAAGCTGTATTAGAAAATATGGTACTGTGGTTAAATTATGTCTCATCAGCGTCTACACTATTTGCCAATATCCTCTTTTGTAGACAATAGGCTTAACCCATTACCCCATAGCCTGTTTCTAGATTTGAAGATAAGTGACCATTTAAAGCAGGTTGAAAGTAAAGCAGAATGTGCCTTGAGGCACATTCTGCTTTACTTTCAGCCTGCTTTAAACTATCATCTGCTAGGATATAAAAAATGTTTTGTATGATACATATTTGTGACCGTAAAAAGTGGAATTATATAAAATGCATAAAAAGGCGTATTTATGGGGTAATGGGTTAATACTGTGTTTATCACATGCCTTATATGGAGTGTAACTAGGCAGTGAATCTAAGCTAGCTTACAATGGCTCATGCCATCAAGAACATCATTCATGCTCTTCTCTGGGCAAAACAAACAAAACATACAAGGCCATTTTAAGTCTTGATTGAATGATTCTGTGCAAAACAAACAAAACAGCAAAGGCCATACAATGTCGGGATTGAATAAGCTGCAGTTACCAATGTTGTTTAAAACTCCAAAATATTGGGACACCCTGGGTCCAAGGTTATAAAGCTTTTAAGTTGAATCTAAAGTCGTTCTCAAGCATTTGATAGGTTAGATTTGAGCCCAGGCTCAAATCTGACCAATCAAATGCTTGAGAACACATTCAGACTCAGCTCAAACGCTCTATAACCTTGGACCTTGTACAACTGCTGCTATGAACTAATCACTTTTATCATGTTGTAATTTGTCCAAAAGGCACAAACTGATTAGGGTCTACACTGTTTGTTCTATAGAACTGTCTGTCCCAATACATAGGTTTGTTATAGTATATGATGCTAGAATCATTCAAAAGAAAGATACAGTGCTCCCTCCCTACAACGGCCCTCCCAACAACGACTCCCTCCTTACAACGACCCTTACCACTGTTCCCCAAACATGACAATTATGTCTGACGTTTTTGCTGCTGCAATATTGTCTGGTTAAAATTGTCGTCTACTGGTTTTCTTAAATTTACATATTGGACATTTTGACAGAACAAAACTTAATGGCGATTGACAAACAGCTTGAATCCAGATCAGACGCCGCGTGACGCAGGGGTGTGATCTGGATTCAAGCTGTTTGCAAATGTAAACCAATGTCCCCCCATATAACGACTCCCTCCGAACAAAGCACACAATTTTTGTCTCCCAGTGGGTGTCGTTGTTGAGAGGGAGCGCTGTATAAATCTCAGGTTCCTGCTTTACTTCTTCTGTGGAAATGTATTGAATTATTATAGAATTATTCCAGAATAATTTCTTGAATATTCATGAACAATTCTAGAAGCAGTCATTTAACGTTTATGAACTTTCTGCAAAAATTGTAGAAGAATTCTAGAAATTTATTGGTTTTAGATCCATTGTTCTAGAATTACAAAAGTTCTTGATTTCCTTTTCTAGAATGTTTAAAGAAATTCTTGAAGTTCTACAAGCGGCCATTTAACGCTCATGAACTTTCTAAAATTCTTGAACACTTTTCACAGGGAATTCATCTTACTTTATCATTACTTGTCCGCAAAACTAGAAACAGTTTAAGGGGCAATGGGTTAAATAATCAGCTGATTTATAGATACTCATTCCTCTTCCATGAATGGTCATTAACCCATTGTATGCTGGGTAATATTTGGAGGCCATTTTAAAATGTCGTCTGCAGCGGGTATAACTCAAATATTTGCAAAAGATTTTAGCAGTTTCTTATAGAATATTGACTTATCTGCAAACAGTTTTGATCTCAGATCAGGCCCCACATTGTGGGGCCTGATCTGAGATCAAAACTGTTTGCCTAAAGGTACACCTAAAAGTGTATCACGCATAAAATGGGTTAATTAAACATAGAGTTTACTCCGCAAGGTAAATGACCTAAGTTTCATGAGTGACATAATGTATAGTTATTGTCTGGTATTGTGGCAATATATATGGACCACATCACAATACTTAATCTATTTATTTTCATGCGAGACATTTTATTCCTATCTGACACAGTCAACCGAATATTATCCCATTACATCATAGATACGCCTTTTTATGCCACTAATATATTCCTCCACTAAAGAAAACAGTTCCACTTCATACAGTCCTGAATATGTACTGCAAATTATATTTTCTTTATTCTAGCAGATGGAATCTTATAGACAACCCATAACAAAATAAATATGCCCTTAATTTATTCCTCCACTGAAAAAAATAATTAAATTTTTGTGGTTCCACTTGTAGTTCAACATGAATATTAACCATAAGAAAATGTTTCTATACCCTAGCAGATGACTTAAAGCAGGCTGAGAAAAAGCAGAATGCACTTGAAGTAATTGCCAAGCTAAAGACTAAGTGGAAGATAACGACAAAGCTGCCATTTCTCCGGATTTTTCCTAAATTTTCGGATTTTTATCCTAGCAAATGTAGTTTAAACCAGGCTGAAAGTAAAGCAGAATGTGCCTTAAGGCACATTCTGCTTTACTTTCAACCTGCTTTAAGTAATCGCATTTAAAAAATGTAAAATTTGGAATTCTACGGATTTCTTATGATCAACTTATGGCAGCCCTGTAATGATTAAATTTTGAAAAAGTGTGAGTTTAATTACTTCCTCTTATCTGGAGCCTTGTTATACCTCCTGAATACCCACAGCATTGCATTGTTACCTACTGAATCCTACAGCACTCTTTCATCTTGGAGTTTGACACCACAGATACATGTTTATTCCAGGGCTGCCATTTCTCCGGATTTTTCCTAAATCCCCGGATTTTTCCTAAATCTCCGGATTTTTCCCCAGTACATGGTGGCTTAAAGCAGGCTGAAAGTAAAGCAGAATGCGCCCTAAGGCGCATTCTGCTTTACTTACAGCCTGCTTTAAGTAGTCGCATGTCAACAAAACAAGAAAAAGGCTATGGGGTAAAGGTACGATTCCTAAAACCGCACTTTCCAAATTTGGAAATCTTAGGATTTTTCATGTCAACTTATGGCAGCCTTGTGTTTCATTGAAACATCTGGAACTCCTGTGACAGAAGGTGACAAAATATGGCTTCCATGCAACAGAACAGTGAACACAGATGTCGAACATATTACCACAGGTCATTATATATAGGGACACATGCTAGGGTGTCAGTACTTTAGAAGTACCACATCTGGTGATGAAGGCAAACTTCAGCCAGCACACAACATGTCACAAAAATAGCAGGAACTGGCTCCAACGTCAGTCACATTCCATCCACATCAGTCATGTTCCATCCACATGTATTATTGTAAAAGACTGATCTAGCTTCTACAAATGGTTAGAACATCTTGGAAGTCTGGATATTGGAGCAACTTAACCCATTACGCAATAACCAGTTTATAACATTAAAACTGGTGATCACTTAAAGCAGGTTGAAAGTAAAGCAGAATGTGCCTAATAAGGCACATTCTGTTTTACGTTCAGCCTGCTTTAAAATACAATCTGCTAGGCTATATAAAAGATTTGTTATGGTAATTGTTCATGAGGGTATAAACTGGAACTATTTTCTTTAGCAGAGGAATAAATTAAATACGCTAAAAGTTCGTTCTATGAGGGAAAGGGTTAAGTCTGCCTTGGATACCATTTCACTTTTTGACATATAAACATGTTAATTATAAAAGATGATGTCATATGATGAATTTGCAATAAAAGTTTATATCGAATGACAAGTTTATTATAAAAATTTATCTCATAAATAAAAGTTATCTCATAATTATGACAAGGTTATAAGTTTATACATGTATGACAACACGTTATATATTACATAAAAAGTTATAGTCGACCTGCTTCAATACTATTCATATGAAATAGTAACGAGTGCAGATATTATGCCGCATCTTGTCAGGGTCCACATTGTTTGACAATGACCTCTTTAGTGGACACTCGGCTTAAATGGGTTAACACTGATTAACATCAAAGGGCCGACGACTTCGGTCTCATGAGTGACAAGACTGCAGTTATTGTCTGGTAGCATGGTTAATATATTCTGACCATGTCACAATACTCTATCTAGTATTTTTTCCATGCAAGACATTTTATATGGCGACAAGAGATATACCACATTCTAATGGACAGAAGCAAGAAGGACAGATAACTGGCTATGCAGACAGATATAGATTTCTAACACATAATTATAGAATCTTGTATGAGTTAATTGTCATTTGATATAGAAGTGCCAAGGTGAGCTATTCTGATCGTGCTGTGTCCGTCTTCGTCCGTCGTCAACAATTTCTTTAAACGACATCATCTCCTAAACTACCAGTCAGATTTTTACCAAACTTTGCAGGAATGATCCTTACATGGTCCTCTTTCAAAGTTGTTCAAATAGTTTCAGTTGGTTGCATATCTAGGTCATAGGAGCTAAAAATAGATTGCATCAATAAAAACTTTAAAATCTTCATGTCTGAAACCGCAGTACTCTGGGCTTAGATATTTAGCACAAAGCATCATCTACTAGTCCTCTATCAAAGTTGTTCAAATTAATGTATGTCCCTAGGGTAAAAAAAGACCCCGCCCCGGGGGTCACAAATTTACATAGAGTTATATAGTGAAATCTTCAAACATCTTCTTCTCTGAAACTAAATTGGCCAGAGCTTAGATATTTGGCATGGTGACACTTCTAGAGGTACTTTACCAATATTGTAGAAAAGGTTCCGGTCCGTTGCATATCTAGGTCACAGGAGCTAAAAATAGATTGCTTCAATAAAAACTTTAAAAATCTTCCTGTCTGAAACCTCAGTATACTCTGGGCTAAGATATTTGGCACAAATTTTTTAAGCATCATCTACTGATCCTCTATCAAAGTTGTTCAAATTATGTCCGTGGGGTATAAAATGACTCCGCCCCGGGGGTCACAAATTTACATAGAGTTTTATAGTGAGATCTTCAAAAATCTTCTTCTCTGAAACTAAAGTTGCCAGAGCTTAGATATTTGGCATGGTGACACTTCTAGAGGTACTTTACCAATGTTGTTAAAATGGTTCCGGTCCGTTGCATATCTAGGTCACAGGAGCTAAAAATAGATCGCTTTAATAAAATCTTTAAAAATCTTCTTGTCTGAAACCGCAGTACTTTAGGCTTAGATATTTGGCACAAATCATCATCTACTGGTCCTCTATCAAAGTTGTTCAAATTATGTCCCTGGGGTAAACAATGACCCCGCCCTGGGGGTCACAAATTTACATAGAGTTATAGAGTGAAATCTTCAAAAATCTTCTTCTCTGAGACTAAAGTAGCCAGAGCTTAGATATTTGGCATGGTGACACTTCTAGAGGTACTTTACCAATATTGTTGAAATGGTTCCGGTTCGTTGCATATCTAGGTCACAGGAGCTAAAAATAGATCGCTTCAATAAAAACTTTAAAAATCTTCTTTTCTGAAACCGCAGTACTTTAGGCTTAGATATTTGGCACAAAGCATCATCTACTGGTCCTCTATCAAAGTTGTTCAAATTATGTCCCTGGGGTAAACAATGACCCCGCCCTGGGGGTCACAAATTTACATAGAGTTATAGAGTGAAACTTCAAACATCTTCTTTCCTGAAACTAAGATTTCCAGAGCTTTGATACTTGGTATGGTGTGAGTTCTAGAGGTACTTTACCAATTTTGTCCAAATGGTTCTGGTCTGTTGCATAATTATGTAGGTCACAAGAGCTAAAAGAATGATCGTTTAATTAAAATTAAAAAAATCTTGTACATATGACAATTTTCCAGCTTTCGTTGGTCACACATTTTACCAAATTGTTTTCTTAATTGTTTGCTGTCAATATTGTTCAAATTATTGCCATTGGCATATAGTGATATACTCAGTGATTGGCTAAATCGTATTGTCATAATTTCTCAGCTTTCCCAGATATTTTATGTTTATTTCAATTGTTCCAGGTGAGCGATTTAGGGCCGTATACAGCTCTTGTTGTAGTCAAATTGTCACTTTGAGCAGATTGAAAGTAAATCAGTCCTGCTTTAAGCTACTATCTGCTAGGATAAAGAATATATTTCTAATGGTGCATATTCTTGTTTGTATAAAGTAGAACTGTTTTCTTTAATGAAGGAGTAAACTAAAGATGTAAAAATGTGTATCTATGGAGTCATGGGTTATGACTGTACAAAACCCCTTTAACTCTTTCCTCCCTGAAACTTTAAATGGACTATCCCAGTTTCCATTTTAGTCTAGTCCATTTCTGTCTTTTAAGGGTTGTTTTTGGCAATGTTTTGCATTATGACAAACAGTGAATACCCAGATCAGAGGGCTCCGTAAGGAGCCCTCTGATCTGGGTATTCACTGTTTGCATAGGACAATGCACTTTTCACATGTATACTGTTTGAAAAGGACGCCTATATGCGGGACTAGGGTTCAAAGGGTTAAACCCCTTGTAAGATGTAGGATTGACTATAATGTACATACATTGATGTGACTCACAGAGGCAAGAAGCCCTTGTGAGGTGCAATTGTTCTATTCTAGTTCCAGCCACATGTAGAGAGTTCAGAGAGCTCAGAACTATTCCACTCCAAGGTATATTTCACTTTATAACATAACAGACGATGTGAGCGTTGAATAACACCCGTTGTTTAAATGTCATATATAACTAGTTATATGACAATGCAAATGAGGTACGCCACGACGTCATTTACTTGTGACGTCATTAAAATGCGTTCTATGCGTTCGATTTTCAAGTCGTCTTCATTCCATCATGTAGATTCAATTTATAGATTTTTGGTGTAATTAAACAATATTAGATCTACATGAAAGTGTCTATTAATACATATAACAACATAAACATTATGCTAGTGAACGGGGTTAATTTTTGAACAACTTTTTTCCTGTATAGATATACTTATATCGCGCTTAGCATTCTCTTGACCTCCAAGGCTGCGATAAATAACATTTCTATGTTATGTTATAAAAAGAATATAACATTCGTGTTAATAATTTATTGGATTGATCAAACTCGTCGTTTTAGAAAATGATAAAAACTCGGCAAAGCCTTGTTTTTATCGTTTTCTAAAAGACTCGTTTAATAAATCCAATAAATTATGAACACTCATGTAATATCCTATAATTTATGAAAACTTTTAAACCTTAATAACTCTTTGCATGCTAGCTGCGGATATATCTGCCACAGTGATTACCTTTGCAAACAGTTTGGATCCAGATGACATTGTTTGACACTCTGACCATGTTATGAAAAGAAATTTAGACAAATATATTTTTAGAACAATAGCAGACGACAAAGGTTGCAGACAAAAAAATTACCCAGCATGCAAAGAGTTAATGTATGCTGTGTAACTGTGGTCAGCGCCATGTCCCATACTTTGGTTCGAACTTTAAGATTCAGTGTTTGCATAGCATTTTGTATCACAATTTCCTTGACCTGTGACCTAGGTTAATTTTAGGCCAGTTGTGAACTTAGTACTGCAGCTGGATTTAGGCAACTTCACATACATATGCACCTCATATAGTATGTTACATTGCAGTTTGATAACCTAACCTTTGACCTTGACCTCTAATCTAGTTATGGTTTTTATAGGTCTATATAGATATGGACATGTAAAGGGGTTTTGTTTGTGGTCAAGCATACTGTGGGACATCTTCTGTTTTACAAACATGTTTCTAGTTCATTTATTGTCGGCCTTCATCGATGTAACAATAAGTGCAGATTGTAGGAAACATTTCTCTTTTGGTTGAATTATTATAATATTTGGCTAAATGATTATTATTTTGGCTGTATTATTATTCTCATATTTCTTTGAGGGAAAGGGTTCAAGTATTATAGAAAAAGTGATTTAACTCTTTCCTCCCTGAAACTTTAAATGGACAATTCCAGTTTCCATTTAAGTCGATCTAGTCCATTTCTTACTTTTAAGGGTTGTTTTTGTCAATGTTTGGCATTATGACAAACAGTGAAGACCCTGATCAGAGGGCTCCTTTCGGAGCCCTCTGATCTGGGTCTTCACTGTTTGCACAGGACAAGTGTACTATTCACATGTACACTGTTTGAAAAGGACGCCTATATGCGGGACTAGGGCACAAAGAGTTAATTAACTCTTACCGTGCTTAGCAGCAGATACATGACTGCCATAGTGATTACCTTTGCAAAAGAAATTTAGAAAATTCTATTTTTTTAACAGATGCAGACGATTTTTTACAGATGAAAAAAGTTACCCAGCATGCAAAGAGTTCATGTGAAAATATAGTGCTTTAACATTTTATTCTGAAAATAAATTTCAGCTCTTGTGGATTTTTCTAAATAAATTCCACGCACTCTGTGCCATAAATCTTCATCAAATGCACACAATAATTTTATCTTTCAAGGCTAATAATCCTTTTAGATTAATTGATAGAAATATGTGCAAATAAAGAAAGGGAAAAGTTTGAACTGCAGCTCGAGATAACCTAGAAGGATGCGACCAGATAAGGAGAGTGATTCCAAAACTAAAATTTTTATGTCTACACAAATCCTACTTTGTGATTTCTCATTAGAATTAAGAGACTATTCTAATGAGGGAATTTTTTTTTATAAAATTTTTTATTCACTGCTTCTTATAGGTAACCTTTCTCAAAAAAGTGTATTAAATGCGCATAAAAGTGAATTAAATTGATCAAAAAAGTGAATTAAAGTGCATTAACTCACTTTTCCACTGCATAAAATACGCTTTTTGACTGAAAGTAAATTTAAAGTGCATTTTTTCTGCACTAAAAGTGTATTTTTACTGCACAATAAGTGAATTTTTTTCAAGAAGTGCATTTTATCCGCACTAAAAGTGAATTTTTACCCAAAAAGTGCACTTTTTTAGCGCAGTTAAAATACACTTAAGTGTATTTTTTCTGCATCTTTTCTAGACTAAAAGTGAATTTTTTCTGTACTTAAAGTGTATTTTTCCTGCATTTTTTCATAAAAGTGCACTTTTAATGCAGAAAAAGTACACTTTTAGTGCAGAATAAATACACTTTAAATGTACTTTTCTGCAAAGAAAAGTACACTTTAATTGAAAAAGATACAGTAAAAGTACACTTTTAGTATGGAAAAGATGCAGAAAAAATTCACTTTTACTAAGCAAAAAAATTTGCAGCACAGAAAAAAAATGGATTAAAGCATGGGGCTCACAATAAAACTTTATCAATATTTTGCTTAATATTTATTTAATTCACATTTAAATAAGCTACAGCTTAGCTTTATCTCCTGGTTGAATCTCATAGCAGTTCTCTCTCTCTCTCTCAAAGAATCTAAACACAAGTATCTCTCTGTCTCTGCAGTTTAATTTCCTTCTGTAAATGAGAAAGATTGCTCCAGAACTTGCTTTAAGCTGCCACCTGTCTCTCATACAATAAATAAATCATCTTCTATGCGGTCATTATAGAAAAGTTTAACTGTATTTCAATTCAATTTAACGAATACCTAAAACTGAGAAGTAACACAACTAGAAATAAGCACTACTATATACATGTACAGCACGCTACTTAGAATCAGCACTAAAATATACAGCACATAATTTACTCTCTCTCTTTCTTCGACTCTCTCTCTGTGAAAAATGAAAGACATTGATTTAAATTAACAGGAATATACATGTGTATTCAAGGCATATAATAAACACATCACCAGTTGGCAGTGCGCTACAGTGTGTTGTATACAGTTCTTGATGTTTTGTGGGGAAACAACTGATCAGACTCACGCCAAGGCGCTCGTCAGATTGGCTATTTCCCAAAAAAACACCTCGAGCTAAATACGTCACCCTGTGTCGCACTGTCAATTAGTAATGTGATTGTATTCAATGACTATGATATATTCTCTTCGTATTACGCAGCTTTTATGTGCCTTTGCTTAGGCTTGAAAAAAAGGTGCGTAAAAGCTGCATATTTTTAGAAAATATGCAGCTCTTTGGAAAAGGCTTGCAAAAGCTGCGTTTAAAAACACACCTATGTTAGACGAGAAACCGCCAATGTCGGTATGGCCGGATTGTCTGCACTTTTGCTTTGTATATATAATATAATTTTTTTTTATATATATATATAATATAGTTACCCATGGCATGTGATGATGACCTCACTACAACTGCACATGCCAAATTTGGTTGCTGTAGGACTTAAATTTGACTAAAACTGACACTAACAAAAAGGTAAACCAAGACGCAAACGAAAAGGTTAACCAAGAATTCTCAAAGTCATTCGACCTTGAAATCTAGGTCACAGTGACTTAGTTACCCATGGCATGTAATGATGACCTCACTACAACTGTACAACCCAAATTTGGTTGCTGTAGGACTTAAATTTGACTAAAACTGACACTAACAAAAAGGTAAACCAAGACGCAAACGAAAAGGTTAACCAAGAATTCTCAAAGTCATTCGACCTTGAAATCTAGGTCACAGTGACCGAGTTACCCATGACATGTGATGATGACCTCACTACAACTGTACATGCCAAATTTGGTTGCTGTAGGACTTAAGCTTTGACTAAAACTGACACTAACAAAAAGGTAAACCAAGACGCAAACGAAAAGGTTAACCAAGAATTCTCTAAGTCATTGGACCGTGAAATCTAGGTCACAGTGACCTTGTTATCCACAGCATGTGATGATGACTTCACTATAACTGTACATGCCAAATTTGGCTGCTGTAGGACTTAAGCTTTGGCTAAAACTGACACTAACAAAAAGGTCAACCAAAGTGAGGACGGACGGACAGACAGACAGACGGACAGACGGACGGCATTCGCCAATCTATAGACCGCATTTTCAATCCGGCCAAAAAGCTTCGTAAAAGCATGCCTTTTACGAGGGTGCCAATACCGCCTCGTAAAAGCTTAGCTTTTACACACCTTTTTTTCAACAAAATAGCTGCACATTTTTCAAAGCTGCATTTTATGCAGCTTTGTAGAAAAGCTTCGTTAAAGCATACCTTTTACGAGGGTGCCAATACCGCCTAGTATAAGCTAAGCTCTTAAGCACCTTATTAACAGTCTGGGTATTTTCCAGAGCTGCGTGCTACGCAACTATTCAGAAACGTTTGGTAAAAGCATACCTTTTGCGAACCTTTTCAACCAAAAAAGCTACGTATTTTTCAGAGCTGCGTATTTTCCTTTTTTTGTTGTAAAAGTTACATTTTTTCCATTCAAAGGATTTTTTGCTAATGCCTATGGCAAAACAATCCTACAACATTAAAATGATTTAAAATTTACAAGTGCACTGCAGTAAATAAATAACATCAGTATCTTCTTAAATGATTAAAAAAATGGCTTTCTTTCTCTTACCTTTAAAAAATATTGTAATATAATTGAGACTTCTGACAAGAAATTGTAATTTAATATACTAAATTGTCAAGTAATTGACCTCATATTTATAACTAATCAGGATATCCAGAAGTTCTATTTACAGTCTAAACAGTCTTAATCACACTGAAGTTGCATAATACTGTAAGGTTGATTAACTCAATCACACATATGTGGATGTTATCTGTAAAGCAGTCATCATTATTCCTTGTCTGGCAAGAATTTTGTCTGATCTGTTCCTCTTATTTATGATATGGAGAAGAATGTTCGGCACAGCACACTACCCTGAGGGATGCCACTGTCTATCTGGTAAACGGCAACCCCGAAAAAATCTACAAAGAAAACAAAATTGAATACATTAAGCAATAAATATTTTTATGAACTACATATATCATATGCCACTGATGAATTTTGCCTACAGTTCTGAGTCTTTTACTTATTAAAATTTCAACAGACTCATACTGTCAAGAAATTATGAAAGCATGAGTGTCGTTCCACGGTGGCCTTTGTTTACATTTTAAAATATCTCTGAAAACTCCAATGTTTAGTTCCAGGGGAATAATCATTTACCAAATGGCTTTTTCAGGACACACCATTCTGATTTTAAACTATCACTGCATTATATAGTCAACTTAGTTTAAAAAAAAATGTCATGAAATTAGAAAGCCCATACTCGTTGCTTTGAATTAACAAAAATGTTCCCACTCAAAATTTACACAATAAGTTTCCACAAACTCCTTTAAAATAAAATCTTAATATTTTTTATTATTATACCAGATTTATATAGCGCTCTTTACACACAGGGGTTGTGCGTTCAAAAGGGCTTTACATGAAATAACATAAATGTACCTACAAATCGAGAAAAGACAAAATAACTATAATTAGATCTGAAATAAACATGAATAAACATACAGAAGACAGCCCCAAAATGTCAACCACATTACTCCGATCAATCAGCAATGAACCGACCTGCTAAAGATTGCTGACCAATAGAAATAATAGCAGAGCGCCCTATGCAAGCCGCCTAATGTAACATAACTAGGAAAAATAGCATGCGACCATAACTAAAAACTCTTATATTGATTTAGCAATAAATGGGATCATATTTTCCACGAAACTGATGCTGTTGCAACTATATTTAGGAAAATCGATGGGAGACTATCAGCTTCAACTAAATCAACCATGGCGACCAGATAACAGTCCTATTATGTTTTTGTTGTTAACATTAATACCCGTTATTGTTGATTTTAACATTTCTTAATAATTCTTATTCGGTTAAACTATATATAGTAATTATCTGTATGTCTATAGACCATTTTGAATTAGTGTAATACCACAATATCGCACAAAATGCAGAAATCATTGAAGAAGGAGCAGCTTTATTCCATGAGATATTGATTTAACACTAAGCAGTACTGTAGAAGACTAAATATTTGTTTCTACTCATTAAATGTCTCTCTTTGTCACTTTAAGACATACACATTGTGTGCCACATCACAGGTCTCCCATGTGTTGTGTTCTACACAGTGACATTAGTATTTTATAGGTATATGATTTAGATATTTACCTGCCGCTTTCTCTTTGGACATTAGCAATGCTCCAGATGACATTATCGATAATGGCTTCCATCATTGATCTGATCATTCCTCTTATCTATGATATGGAGAAGATGGTTAGGCCCAGCACATCACCCTGAGTGATGCCAGTCTGACTTGTAAGCCCCTAAATAATCTACAAAGAAAACAAAATTGATTATATTATATTGATTATATTATATTTAAATATTTAAATGAACTATATCATAGGCCAGTAATGAAATTAACATAGAAGAGTACAGAGGCCAATACTCATTTTACTTGCCATAGACTCATTTGTCAAGTTAAAATGACAGTATGAGTCTCATGGCCTTTGTTTATCTTCTTCTTAAATTATATTTAATTCAAACACCTCGCCCACACCCCTATATAAGCAAAGAAGGACCGTTTCAGTGTAAGAATTTCCAATAGAAATAATAAAACGTTCTAACGTGACCACGCGCTAAAACGTTCTAACGTGACGCCATATGGCAAAAAATGTAGCGCCTATGCTTCGGTGCAAATTCAAGTTAAATTATTTGTTTGAATCGATATAATAAATTAATACCAGTGTTTTATCAGTGTTCTACATGGGTAGTCGTTGAGATGCTTGTAATTAAACCACTCTGCCTAAAGGCCTCTTGATTAAATTACTATGCATCTCAACTCCTACCAGTGTTTGATTGCACGATAAAACACTGGTATGAATTTATTATTTCTTAAATAGATTACTGATTAAAAACTCCCATGTTTAGTCTCGTGGAAATAATGATTTACAAAATGTGCATTCTCAGGACACACCATTCTGATTTTTAAACAATCACTGCATTATATTGCCGAACTTTTGGTAAAAGACAAAATATTTGTTTATCAGTATATGATTTAAATAATTACCTGTCGCTTTTTCTTTGAACATAAGCAATGCTCTGGCTGACATTATTGGTAGGCTGCCACCAGTGTTCCCTGTCTGAATCTCTGATCTGTTCCTTCTAATGAAATGGAGAAGAAAATTAAGCCCAGCACACCACCCTGTAATGCCAAGTGCTGTCTGTCTTGTAAGCCCTTTAATAATCTACAAAGAAAACAAAATTGATAAGGTCATATTAAGCAATAAATATTTTTATGAACTTTACATATGCCAGTTATGAATTTAGCCTAGAGACCAGAGTCCTATACTCATTAAAATTGCAATGGGCTCATTTATCAAGATATGACAGTAAGAGTCCCATGGCCTTTGTTTATATTTTAATGGATCTGAATACCCCCATATTTTTAGTCCAATGGAAAAAATTATTTACAAAATGTTCATTCTCAGGACACACCATTCTGATTTTAAATTATCACTGCATTATATAGTGACATTTGTCCTACATGTATTTAACAAAAATCGTTCGTACATGTCCGCATATTTACTCGATTGTTGCTACGAAATTACAGTGTATAACGGAATTACCTGTATAAATCTGAATAAGGGGAGATCCTTTGATAGCACAGAAAACAAAGCAAATACTGAAAATTGCAGACTCGGTTTAATTGAGTCTATAATGTATGTCTACCATTTTGAATTAGGCCTTGCTTATCCGTTTAAAATGGCGTCGCGTTTTGTACACATTTCAAGTTACATAATTATGTCGTCGATCGTCTTATGAAAATGAATTATTGATTAAAATGAATAATAGATACTCCTGAAGCTAAAGCAAGGTAGAATGCATCTATATATCATCTAAATATGCTATTTACCTCCTGGTTAGGTGTTGGTAGCTTTTATCTTTCTTCGTTGTGACCCCATTTTGTAATTTTCGAAAGAACGCGCTGGTAAGAAAACACGCGATCTGATTGGATAAATCTAAAGACCGGATGTAGGCAAGTACCCGCAAGGAGATAAAACAGCAACTCCCAATTTTAGATAAAGCTTATGCGGGACTATAAACCTTAGCAGAAAAGATAGAGAAAACCGATTCTAGACTATATTTATTCAAGTAGATTAACTCAGAAAATATTTTTTAAAAGGAGACAAACATCATATTTGGGACCCATATGTTAAAGCTTTGCTCCTTAGGCTAAGTTCGTGGCTGGCAGTGGCGGGGGTAGCCCATACTGTGGTAGTAGACAGAGTTGGGTGCATTGCTATTATGACAAATACTTACATAACTTCGTTGTTGACTGTTCATCCCCAAATGATCTAATTTTATACAAGATCCAATCAACCACCTGAAATATCCGTCGGTCTGGTGTTTTCAGAGATTTTATTTAGTAACAGGTTCGACGAAAAAGTTCAAATTTTCCTTCAAATCCGTTGTATCTGATAGACAAGTGTCCAATTTAGGATCGTTTTCTCAGTCTATTAACTGTATAATTAATATTCAAAATCGCGTATTATGATGAAAGAATTCGATCCCGGCGTGTGTTGGTTGTTTTTTGTCTTTGTTGTCTTCTCTCACACGTAAATCTTTCCCGAAATGTCCACGTTTAGTGTCCTCGATTTTGTTGCGCCGCCATTTTGAATCGAGTCAATTTCAAAATATGACAGCGCTATTTTTAACGCCGTTTTATTTGTCAATATCTCCTATTAATAACACAGTCTTACAAAGTAGAAAAAGAAATAATACTTTGTAAAACCGACGAAAAAAAGACGCTTTAGAACCATCTTGTTTACTTGTAACACACATAATACATGAACTACATGAATACACATATGCCGTGTGTTCGCGTGGTCTATTGAAATGTGCATAGAAATTCTGCTTCGCAATTTCGGCATATCTCTTTGTTTTCTAATGGGATTTTTCATAATGTATCGTTGGAAAATCTATTCAAGAAGTTAACTGTCGATCTACATTCATATAAATTAGTTTGTTGTCTTGTTTTGAGTTCACTGTTCGATATCGTCTTTCAGAACTCGGCGTTAAAATTGAAAATTCGAATGGCAATATAAGCCACTCCTTAGTCTATACATGTAAATTTAGAACCAGATTTTTTGGCAGAATCGACTTCGGCCTCGTAAATAATCCTGATTTCCCTAGAAAATATCCTTGATTCTCATACATAACAACCAATTGAAAAAACTTAAAAAATATTTTTGTCAAAAACTACTGGTCCGAATTGAAAATAATTTTATCCAAATGTGCCATTGGTGACCCTCTACCAGATTTCTTATAAAATTTTCCAATCTTAAAAAAAACATGACCGCTAGTGGGTGGGGCAGATTTTCCTTATATGGCTATATAATGAAACTTTAAAAATCTTCTTGTCTGAAACCACTGGACTGATTTGGAAGTAATTTCACACAAATGATCTTTTGGTCATCCTCTACCAAATTTTATAAAATAATTTTGTTATCTTAAAAATCATGGCGGCTAGTGGGTGGAGAAAGTTTTCTTTTTATTACTGTATAGTAAAAACTTTAAAAATCTACTTCTCTGAAACAACTTTTCCAAATTGAAAATAATTTTAAACAAATGATCCATTTATGACTCTCTACCAGATTTCTTAAAATCATTTTGTTATCTAAAAAACATGACCGCCAGTGGGTGGGGCTAGTTTTCCTTATATTTCTGTATAGAAAATCTTTACAAAAAAATTCTCTGAAAATATTGGTCTCATTTAAGAATATTTTTACACAAATAATGATTCATGGGCGACCCTTTGCCAGTTTTTTTTCTCAAATAATCTTCCTAGCTAAAACATGGCCGCCAGTTGGTTGGGGTGAATTTACCGATGATGGCTTATAGTGAAAACTTGTCCATTACCATGACCGTAACCATGGGTAACAGCTAGGTGAGTAATTTAAGGCCGGATGGGACTAATATTATAGAAACCCTATGTTGTGTCCTTTAGACGATATAGAAAGGTAAATACATGTCGAGCATGTTCCTCCTAAAGCGGTTGTTCAAGCCTCACAATTTAACACATTTTTTAATAGCCCTTAATATGAATTTAAATTGAAAAATCTAAATACATGCCTTTTCAAAGGTACGTATTAGTTACGTATTTAACTTTTTGAATGCCTTTGATCGATATGGACATAACATTAATTGGGAAAAAACGCAGCTTTGTTGTTGTCGGAAAGTTAAATACGTGCCTTTTTCAAAGTTGCTTTTTTTTATTTTAAAGAATACGAGCCTTTTGCAATGATAAAGTTAAATACGTCACTAATTTCTTTTCTTATTTCAAAGAATACAAACCTTTTGCATTAAAAAAGTTAAATACGACACCTTTTCAAACCTGCATATTTTAAGTTAATAGGATACGCCTTTTTATCAATTTTCCGAACTTTTGGGCAAATACGCATAGCAGCTATGACTTGAGGCACGTATTTTGAGGCTCGTAAAAGCTATGTAAAAGCTTCGTAAAAGCTGCATATATCTAGAGCTGCGATTTTTTTCCGCAAGGGAATAAATATAAATTTCCTATAAAAGATAAACTTAAAATGCTCTTGCCAATGAACACAATTTTCATAGAAAGTAAAAGATACACTTATTTTTAAAAGATTCACTTAAAGTGCACTTGTTGTTGCATACAAAAATCTTAAAGATTAAAAGATTCACTTTTGCAAATAAAAAATGCACTTTAATGCACTCCATTTTCAGAAAATATGCTTATTTGAAAAAGATACACTTCTGAAAGAAAAAAATACACTTTCTTTTACGAAAAGATACACAAAAAATTCACTTTCCCGAAAAGATGCAGGAAAAATGCACTTTTCCTCTTTAAAGATGCAGAAAAAATACACTTTTTTATAAAAGTGCAGAAAAAATACGCTTTTTGTAAAAAAATGCAGAAAAAATGCGCATTTAAAGTGTACTTTGGTAAAAAGTGCATTTTTTTTAGAGAAGGGAATATTCCAGTGTCCTATTATTGAGTCTAAAGTACTGTATGTAAAGGATGCATACAGAGCTCCAAATAAGAGAAGACTTAGTGTGTCAAAAACTAAAATCTTTTTTTCTGCATTTACCGGTAACCCTATGGTATCACTACTCATTAGAATCGTCTCTTTGAGACGATTCTAATGAGTAGTAACACCATAGGAATTAGTGCTGAAAATATTGGATTTGTTCAGTTTACTCCCTCTTATCTCCAGTCCTTGATGCATATACATGTACTCACAGCTAGCGTTCGATGGGTTAAGATATAATACTGAACACAGCAAAAGTGGAGGTGATAAAAGGTAATAAAACCTGCTTACTAGCATAATATTCTCTATTTTAAATGTGTGAACAATTTTGTATGGAATGTGTTTAATAAATGTTTGACTGGTTAAATATTCATGAGTTGTTGCAGAGGGAGTCGGCTAGGGAAATACCAACGTTTGGTAGAGGTTTAGAATAACTCATCATCTGCCATAGTGTGTAGTACTGTCATCCATCAATTTTACTTGAAAAAGCAAAAATAATTTGAAATTGTTTAATAATAGTACTAGCGAGGAACAGTAGGGTATATATCACACACAGAACGCATACAGTCTAAACTCGATACTTCGAACTCTCGTTTCTTCGAACATACCCATATAGCCACGTTTTAACTTTGAAATACGGGTATGTTCGCCTTGAGCGAGATCGAATTATCGAAATTTTACTTATGAAATACTTGTTAGTTCGATTTAAGCGAGTTCGAAGTATCGAGTTTCGACTATTTACTAATCCATTATCTATAGTACACAGTTTACACAACACCAGACATTTAGACAATAGAAGTGACGACTAACATCACTGGTTGAGAAAGTATATAGTCTATACAGACTATAACAATAAACCCATTACACCATAAATACGCCTTTGATTTATTCCTACACTGAAGAAAATAGTTCCACTTTATACATTAATGAATATGTATCAAAAGAAATACAGTTAAACCTCGATGTATCGAACTTCAAGGGACTGTGAAAAAAACTTCGAAACATCGGGGCTTCGAATCATAAATGGGTTGTGATTTGAGTATTGAATTTCAATGCATATCAGATCTATAAGAACTATCGTTCCCGGCGTGTAATGTTTTCACGTCTATGTGTACTTTTTGGCATATTGAAATAAAACATAAATCCGACGTGTGTTCTTTATCATTTATAAAAACAACGGCATAAATAACAAAATACAATACATGTGTACAAAGGTAGGAGAATTCATAGTTATACGCATTAAAACATAGAAAAAAAACTACATGTATCTTACTTTCAACTTCGATGCTGTCAATTACACCAAGATGCGAAACTACGGCGGAAAAGCCGAAAATCGTACTATGTACAGTGTAACTGTCAATCAATTTAGCTTCTAGATTGAAATAAACATTTGATTAAATAATAATGATTTTAAAGATTAATTTTCGACTTCGAGGTTGTCAAGATTGCAGGTGCATAAATACGAACATACAGTAATATCGTTATCGATATCTTAACAGAGTTGTCGTTCGTTTTGAGATGGGTCTGCCCAGCTATCCCCACGGATTAGTTACCGGGTCTTTCACCTGACAGACCATGATCGGAGCGCATCTGCCATGTTGTGGCTCTGATAATAGAATGCCGACCACTGGTTTATCAGCATTATTAAACTTCTCACAAAGTTTGGCTTGTTTCGTTAATTGTCGGTCCAAAACAGTCCTTGCGGTTTATTTACTCATTTGGATAAATTGGTGTCATCAAGCCTTTAAATATGGCGGCGTTGTCAATATCATTAACGAAAACTGTGAAACAATTAAATGACAAACTTACCCAATTATTACTGAAAACACAGATTGTGCATGCAGAATTAAAAGAGCACCCCAGCGTGTTTTCACGCGAAGGTGTGAAAAATTAGCGTCAGTCTAGCGAGTCATGTAATCCGTTGATCCATGTTAGTTGACAGCATTTCTCCATGTTGACAGGTAATCGATGTTCGATACATTTGTGGTATTTTATGTTGGATTTATATGAAAAGGACTGGAAAAAAACTTCGATACAACGGGGAATTCGATACACATAACTTCGATTCATGGATGTGTTTTTACAAGGAATATATAGTGGAAAAGATCGGGACTTCAAAAAAACTTCGACACAACGGGGTATTCGATTTATCGAAGTTCGATACATAGAGGTTTAACTGTATTTCTATTTAGCTTCTTCTTCTTCTTCTTCATTTATACAACACTCTCTCAACTTTGAGAATTATGTGTTGGCGCCAGATTTAATAGAAACAACATTTAAAAGAACATCATGAATGCCAAAAGGTTAAAACAAATTAAAATTATATACAAGTTTATGGATTTAGCTGCTGAAAATTGGTGTTAGGACAGTCACAGGAACAAGAGTTCTGAATGTGTCTACTGTGACTGCTGATTGTATAGAGACAGGCAAAAAGTAGGTCACAAAGTAAATAAGAATGCGCCTTAAGGCGCATTCTGCTTTACTTTCAACCTGCTTTAAGTGGTCAACTATCCTCCATACAAGAAGCAATTTAAGCTATGGGGTAATGGGTTTATCTCCAAGCTAAGAGTCAGTGATATGTAAAAACTAATAATTTTATGTAATGGACATGCCTATAAATAGCATCTTTAACCCATGTCTCTTTTTCTACTTTCAGGTAAGCTTTCCTGACTATTTGTAGTTGTTTCGGTAAAATAGTTTGAGGTAAGGGTTTCTTTTATTCCTGTCTTAGCTAGTGTTTATTCTCTACCCAGGGCTCCAGATAAGGGGAGTATTTTAAAAAATAAAACCTTCATGTCTGCATTAACCCTTTCCCACATAGAAGCGCCTTTCAGCACATTTAATTTATTCCGCCACTGAGAAAAGTAGTTCTAATTCATACAGTCATGAATATCTATCAAGAGAAATAATTTCTATATTCTAGTAGATCGAGTTTAAAGCAGGCTGAAAGTAAAGCAGAATGCACCTTATAGTGCATTCTGCTTACTTTCAACCTGCTTGAAGTGGTCACATATCTTCAATACTTGAAAAAGGCCATGGGGTAAAGGGTTAAAGTACTCACTATAACTGTCTCTTTGAGATGATTCTGAGGAATAAGTAGTTACACCACAGGATTTGGCACTGACATAAGGGAGACAATGTTGGATTTGTTCAGTTTACTCCCTCTTATCTGGAATCCTAGCTGTACATTACCCTTATGTTTGTCCAATCAAGTACATACTGTACTTGAAAATCTCAAAACTTGTCAGTACAGAAAAAACAACACCAACATTTACCCAGGGCTCCAGATAAGGGGAGTATTTCAAAAACTAAAATCTTTATTTCTGTATTAAACCCTATGGTGTCACTACACATTACAATCGTCTCGAAGAATTAGAATTAGGTGCTGAAATGACCGAGAAAGTGTTGGATTTGTTCAGTTTACTCCCTCTTATCTTGAGCCCTGATTTACCCTCATAGCATGTCTTACATATTTTAGGTGGTTGTTTCAGGTTGAGGAACCCTAATGAGATTGAGCCAATGTTGGTTAATATCGGTACAGAGAGGGATCGGCAGTTCTCGTTTATTTTCAACCAGTTCTGAACCATGCTTATTAAAGCATGGTTCCGAATAGGCCTCCAGTTGATGAAAATGGCCAATCGCTTTACATAGAGTACCAATTTTGGTCCATGCTCATTAGGAGTCCTCAACCTTAAAGCAGCTTGAAATAAATCTCTTAACCTATTGCCCCATAAATACCCCTTTTTACGCTTCTAATATATTCCTCAGCTGAAGAAACTAGTTCTAGTTTATATGATCATGAACCTGTAACGCAAGAAATATTTTCTATATACTAACAGATGGTAGCTTAAAGCAGGCTGAAAGAAAAGCAGAATGCACCTTCAGGCGCAGTCTGCTTTACTTTCAACCTGCTTTAAGTTCAAAACTAGAAAAAGGCTATGGGGTAAAGGGTTAAGAGTAGAGCAAACCGTAAAGGGGTGAATTAGGGAAAGCATTACAGTCCCTTACATGTAATGACATGGGACGTCATCTGACTTATCTTTAACTCTTTGCATGCCGGTAAATATTTTTTGTCTGCAACAATTTGTTGCCTGCTATTGTTCTAATAATAGATTTTCCTAAATTTCCTTTCAAAACAGTTTCAGAGCGTCAAACACTTTGGATACTGATGAGGTGCCACATTACCCAGTGTCTCATCTGGATCCAAACTGCTTGCAAAGGTAATCACTGTTGGACACATCTGCCACTGGCATGGTATAAAGACAATATTCTTGCTGTAGTTTATCTGTAATAAATGTCTGCCAAGGTATATTAGATGTATAATCTGTCCGTCCATATTACAATGCTCATGCAGTCTTGTGCGAGACATCACTATTGCCCAAGTGGTCAAGTGACCATTACTGCCACTGATGGCCTTAACTCTTTACCCCATAGCCTGTTTCTAGTTTTGAAGACAGGTAATCACTTAAAGCAGGTTGAAAGTAAAGCAGAATATGCCTTAAGGCACATTCTGCTTTACTTTCAGCCTGCTTTAAGCTATTATCTGCTAGAGTATAGAAAATATTTCTTATGATTCTCATTTGTGACAGTGTAAATTGGAACTATTTTCTTCAGTTAAGGAATAAATTAAAGAGGTAAAAAGGCATATTTATGGGGTAATGGGTTAAAGACAAATGGCTGCTTAAAGCAGGATGAAATTAAAGCAGAAAGCTCCTGTAGGTCTCAGGGTGTCTAGTTGTACCTACTCTACTCAAACACACCACAGATTATTTATTATTATTATTATTTATTATTATACCAGATTTATATAGCGCTCTTTTCACATAAGGGTTGTGCATTAAAAAGCGCTTCACATGACATTACATAAATGTACCTACAAAGCGAGAAAAAACAACAACAAATAACTCTTTAACTCCATAAATAGGCAGTTTTGAGCCTATGTTGTCACCCTGTGGTTTGCGTAGGTATTGCCATTCGCGTTAGCAGTTTCTAGAAAATGCTTAAATCTTATATTTCCCTTGAGTTATTGCTTTCACATTTGACATGTATGTGTATATGGACAAGACTTTTCCATTAACCCAAAAAGTTTGACCTCAGTGATATTGACCTTGAACTTATAGGGCCTGCAATTAGGTTACGAAATTTGCATTTAGATTTCAAAAAATGCTTATAAATATGTTCTTTGAGGTATTGCTTTCACATAGATATTGAATCCTTATAGTCCTAGAACCTTTCCATGAACACAAAAAGTTTGACCCCAGTGACTTTGACCTTGAACTTATAGGGCCTGTCTTTAGGTTTCTAAATCTGCATTTAGGTTTGGAAAAATGCTAATACTTCCCATGTCCCTTAAGGTATTACTTTCGCATTTGACATGCATATGTATATGGACAAGATCTTTCCATGTATGCAAAAAGTTTGACCTTGCAGTGACCTTGGCCTTGAATTGCATTTAGGTTTTGAAAACTGCTTATAACTCCTATGTCCCTTGAGATATTGCTTTCATATTTCACGTGTATAAATTATGGACAAGATATTTACGAGACGCAAATTTTTTAACTCAGTAACCGTGACCTTGAACTTCAGGCCCGCATTTAGGTAATTAGATCTGTATTAAGGTTTCGAAAAATGTTTATAACTATGTCCCTTGAGGTATTGCTTTCACATAGGTGTTGAATCCTAATAGCATATTGGAGCCTGATACATACATTGGTCGATATCATTTTCATATTTGATGTCTGATATGGGTCTACACATTTTTCTGGGAGAATTGTTTCCTTTTTATTTTCTATAAACAGGGCTCTAGATAAGAGGGAATTAATTGCACAAATCCAACATTTTCTCACTTATTTCACCACAAAAACCTATGGTGTTACTACTCATTAGAATCATTACTACTCATTAGAATCGTCTCTTCGAGACGATTCTAATGAGTAGTGACATCATAGGGTTTAAAGCAGAAATAAAGATTTTAGTTTTTGAAATACTCCCCTTATCTGGAGCCCTGTATAAACCCTTCAGCATTTGCATGTAAAGATAGCATGTTCCAGATTGCACTTAATTCTTGGGATTAATTAGCCAGTTTTATAGTTTGGATGATAGATGTTCATAGAGAGCAGAATGTTTCTATGAATATTCCGCCTCAGAAGGGTTAACCAACTACCCTATAGTATGTTTCCAGTTTTGAAAACAGGTGACCACTTAAAGCAAGTTGAGAGTAAAGCAGAATCCGTCTTCAGGTACATAATTATTCATGAATGTATATATAAATGGGAACTATTTTCTTCAGTGAAAGACTAAATTAAAGGCATTAAATGGCATTAAATGGCATTTTTATGGGGTAATGGGTTAATAGACATTTGATGCATTATATAGCGACTTTATGCGTAAAAACTGATTTTCATGTCATGGTATCTCTTTGATGTATCATTCATTTTCAGTTTATTTGTGGAGGAACTATGCAAGAAATTGTTTTGCTTGAAAGATAACATTTGATAAGATGGTTACATCAAACAACACCAAACATTTGTGAAGAATTTGGCACCCAGATATCGCAACCCATCTCTCAGGTTGTTAACCCTTTCCTCCATAGCCTGTTTCTAGTTTTGAAGACAGGTGACCTTTTAATGCAGCTAGGTTGAAAGTAAAGCAGAATGCGCCTTAAGGCACATTCTGCTTTACTTTCAGCCTGCTTTTAGGTACCATCTACTAGGAAATAGTGTAATCTGCTTATACAGTTACGAATACACAATAAGAGATACATGTGTATTCCTAACTGTATAAATTGGAAATATTTCTTCTGGATAGGAATAGATTGAGGGCATAAAAAGGTGTATTTATTGGGTAATGAGTTATGCTTTGTATGTCTTTACCTTCTCCACATAGAAATGTCTTTTTATGCTTTTACCTTGCCCTAGATACCTACATATCTCAACTAATGTCTTTCATATATTTGCCTTCTCCTAATAGAAAATGCCTTTTCATAGCTTGACCGCGATAGAGCTGTAGGCAGTGTTTCCATCATTGCCTCTGCACAAAATCGTTTGGTTTAACTTTTTCAACACTAAATAACTCTTGTGGGTTATTAGGTTCCCTTGTGGGTCATTTTAGTCACCAAAACATGAACCAGTCTACTTGGATTTCTGAGTAGTTAAATAACTACTGGCCTAAATTAGCAAACAGTGTAGACCCAGATAAGAATGCTACTAAAGGAGCCCTCTGATCTAGGTCTACACTGTTTGCAAACTTTTAATGTAATGAGTATAATTATTTTAAACCGGTCCATTGGTGTTGAAAGAGTTAACCCTTTACCCCATAGTCTGTTTCTAGTCTGAAAGACAGGTGACCACTTAAAGCAGTCAGAATGCACTTTAAGGCAAATTCTGCTTTAGTTTTTGTCTGCTTTAAGCTACAGTGGTAAATACGTTATTCCTACCCATTTACGTGTTTATCTATGCGTAAGAAATGCATAATGAAGGTTAACGAACGGTTAACACCTAACGATTTTAATGCGTTTAAACGCGTTAATAAACAATTATACCAATGCAGTCTCGGCTAAGGGGTCCGTCGGCTAAGTGATGACCCTTTCATCCGGGCTCTTTTAAACGCGTAAAGAAACGGCTGGGAAACACGTTTGACGAAACAGATAAGAAATGCTTAACCCTTTCCCACATAGCATATCTCTAGTATTGAATATAGGTGTCCACTTAAAGCAGGTTGAAAGTAAAGCAGAATGCGCTTTAAGCGCATTCTGCTTTACTTTCAGCCTGCTTTAAGCTATCATCTGCTAGAGTATAAAAACTATTTTGTATTATACATATTTATGATTGTATAAATTGGAATTATTTTCTTCAGGGCAAGAATAAACTGAATGCGCTAAAAGGCGCTTCTATGGGGGAAAGGGTTAAGAAATGCGTAAGAAACGCGTAAAGTGGGTAGGAATAACGTATTTACCACTGTACCATCTACTAGGATATAGAAAATATTTCTTATGGTACATTATAACTCATGACTGTATGAAGTGGAACTTTTTTCTTCAGTTGAGGAATGAATCAGTCATAAAAAGTGTATATTTATGGAGTAATGTGTTAATTCTTTCCTCCCTGAAACTTTAAATGGAAAATTCCAGTTTCCATTTTAGTCTAGTCCATTTCTGACTTTTAAGGGTTGTTTTTGTCAATGTTTAGCATTATGACAAACAGTGAAGCCCTCTGATCTGGATCTTCACTGTTTGCACAGGACAAGTGAACTATTCACATGTACACTGTTTGAAAAGGACGCCTATAAGCGGGACTAGGGTTCAAAGAGTTAATTAAGTATTGTAGTACTCTCCTTCTGGAATATGTCCTGATTCTTGGACCTTTCACCCTCTTCATGCCAGAAACAAGTATTATGATGATTACTTTGCAAATAGTGTAGTCCGTATACTCTATAGAGTCCTTAATCATAATCTATACTGTTTGATTTATTTTCAACTTTCTGAAACAGTCTCATCAGGATCTAAACTGTTTGCAAATGTAATCACTGTGGCACATGTATCCGCCTCTAGCATGGTAAGCGTTCAGTACAATCTGGCCACTATTGCAATTGTAATTCATGCTTCAATGAACAAGAAATGCTTGCATGCTAGTACTGGAACCTTGAGTACACATGTACCTCCAAATTCAAATAGTTTGAATCCAGATAAGATGCACAGTAACTAATGTTGTCTCATCAAGATCTGAAATGTTTGAAAATTTGAACCAATTGTGAAAAGAAAACTGCAAAATTCTGTTTTCAAAACAGCATCAGAAGACAATTGTTGCAGACGAGAAACAATTCTTCCTGTTCAAAGAGCTAATCCGGCATCTTACTCTGTATCTGTATTCATTGAATTCAAATAAATAACGACCCCTGCTAATTCCATCATTGATTTAACAATTCCATCTACAAAGTAAAAATGTTTTCATTCCTAAAACATTGTTGTTATCACTTTAACGCATTGTATTCTGGGTAATATTTGGTGGCCATTTTAAAATATCATCTGCAAATACTCAAATATTTGCAAAATATTTCAACAGGTTCTGATAGAGTATTGACTTAGCTGCAAACAGTTTTGATCTCAGATCAGGTGGGGCCTGATCTTAGATCAAAACTGTTTGCCTAGAGGTACACCTAAAAGTGATGCATAAAATGGGTTATAGACTGTTATAATGTTGTTCTCTAAAAAATTCTACTGTGCTTAAAAAATAATTTTGAAGATTTTTTTTTTTTTTAAGAATGTCAAAGTGTGAAACAGTTTGGATACTGACGAGATGCTGAGTAATAACTGGGTATCTCATCTGGATCCAAACAGTTTGCAAAGGTAATCAAAGCTTTTGATGTCTGCGTGCAAAGAGTTGGAACTCATAAGCAGCCTGGCCGAGACCACAAAAGTCCAATAAAGCATCACCTTGACATATTCACAGGTGCATCTGTCGAAATGTATATCTATAAGGCCATTCAATATGGTTTATAACTCGCAAATTGGCCATTTTATTCCCCCTCTCACAGTATCTTGTTGGAATATCCCTGGAGATAGATGCTGATCAATATTTTTATTAGTGATTTATACTGTAAATTTAAGGTGGGAAAACATTTAGACAAATATCTTAACTACCATTAATGAGGCTATCAACTATGCAATAACATCTATATTATACAAGCCAACGATGCAATAATATCTACGATAAAACCTCTCTATTACGACCACTTAAAAGATGGCTTATTGATTGTATAGGTGACAGCTTAGATAAAGCAAAATGACAGTAAAACAGAAAGCTCAATTGGGAGTTTTCTATTTTACTGTCATCTTGCCTTAGGCACTCACCTGTCGTAAACACCAAAAAATTAACACACTTTAGTGGTCATAATAGAGAGGTTTTTCTGTATATCATACAAGCCATCCTGTGTCAAGCAGCCGTTCCATAGAAGACAAATTAACACTTTGTAATAATAGGTGACAGCTAAATGCAGGAAACAGGTAATGCAAAAAGCTCCTAAAGGAGCCTAATTGCATTACTTTTGCTCTACATTAAGCAGAGACCTGTGTATTAAGGAATTTATGTCATTTTAAAGTTGTTGCGAAATATGCATAAGTCTGTATATATTAGTTATAAATGGTTAATTTGTTGCCTGAAGTTGTTTTTACTTATCAATCATTGAAGAATTTTAAGTATTCTAAAGAGTATATTATATAAATATAATATTTCTGGCATCATTATCAGGTGTTCAATATCACTAGAGGTATTGGATCGGTGTGATGAGCAGGACTCAGGCATGTGAATGGTGTAAGATTAAAAATATGCATGTATTCTAGTGCAAATAATATGCCCAATTGATACATTCAAACTTAAGTTAACCCATTACCCCATAAATACATCTTTTCATTTATGCTTTTCGGTGGATTACCGGAAAATAGCAGTGGATTATCACTTGGTAATCCACTGCAGTGGATTATCACCAATCGCCATTTTCCCCGTAGGGCTCCCCAAAAATCGTAGTCAATCGTGTCTTATCATTAAATTCCGGCAGTCCGATTTGTCGCGAACCACTCAACGGAAGAACACGAATCCAAAATCGGGAGCAACGACAAAATTCGGATGACGTCAAATCAATAAATAAGTGACATCATCGTACGGGAAACTGTTTCGTTAATGTGTTCGATGTAAACTTTGGGCTCTACACGGGGTAAATCATGTAATTTCGCTTTCACAATTGTCGAACAATTTCGTTTAAAAAGTGGCTTAAAAGCATAAATAAATAGAATAATTGTATTTTTTCAGTATAAGATCGAATTTAATCCATTTGTGAACATCAGACTGTTATATTTTCACTCGTTGCTTCGCCACTCGTGAAAATATAACGTCTGATGTTCACTCAATGGATTAAATTTCTAGCTTATACTGAAAAAAACAATTATCCTCTATTTACACCTTTGATTTATTCCTCCACTGTAGGACAAACTTTCAATTTATACAGTTACGATTAGATTTTATAAGATAGCTTTCCTATATTCTAGAAGATTATAGCTTAATTTAGCGGGCTGAAAGTAAAGCAGAATGTGCCTGAAGGCACATTCTGCTTCACTTTCAACCTGCTTTAAGTGGTCACTTATATTCAAAACTAGAAACATGCTATGGGGTAATGGGTTAATCCATTACTCAATAAACTGTTTCAAGTTTTGAAGACAGGTGACCATTTAACCCATTACTGCATAATACACTTTTTACACCATCAATTTTGCCTGTACTGCAGAAAGTAGTTTTTCTCTCAGAGCACCAGATAAGGGTAGTTTTTCAAAAACTAAAATCTTTATTTCTGAATTAAACCCTATGGTGTCACTACTCATTAGAATCGTCTCTTCGAGACGATTCTAATGAGTAGTAACACCATAGGATTTGGTGCTAAAAAGAGTGAGAAAATGTTGGGATTTGTTGAAAAAACTACCTCTTATCTGGAGCCCTGTAATCTCTTTACAGTAATGAGTATGCACCATAAGAAATATGAATTATATTCTAGTAAATGTTTGCTAAATGCAGACTGAAAGTAAAACAGATTGCAGCTTAAGATGCATTCTGCATAACTTTCAACATGCTTTAAGTGTGTTAAAAACTAGAAACAGGCTATTGTGTATTGGGTTGAAGCAAGTACCGGTACATTCTGCTTTACTCTCAGGCTGCTTTAAGCTACCTCCTCCTAGGATAAAGAAATATTTTTATGATGCATAAAATTATATTCTTGACTGTATGAATTTAACCCATTACCCCATAGTCATTTCTAGTTTTGAAAAAAGGTGACTACTTAAAGCAGTTTGAAAGTAAAGCAGAATGCGCCCTAAGGCGCATTCTGCTTTACTTTCAGCCTGCTTTAAGCCACCATCTACTAGAAAATAGGATGCATTTCTTTTTTTGCATATTCAATATAGTTCATTTTGGAAATTTTCTCTTCAGTGGAGGAATAAATTGGAGGTGTAAAAAGGCGTTTTTATGGGGTAATGGGTTAAAGAGGCTCGCAACCGGATTTAGCATTAAAAATAGTAATTTGTAAATATATGTCAAATGCTTATATAAATGGGTAAGATTTAGTTTAGGATAATAAATTGTGTTAAGAAATGCATTTCAAAAAAATAAATAAAAAGAAGCTCTGCTGGGATTCGAACCCGTGACCCTCTATGCGGAGACAAACATGAAAAATGGGGAAACGCCTTTACCGCCTCGGCTACCAGCTCTCTCTATATATATGGTAGCGATTGATAGTACTTTATTCGGCTCAGGTTTATGTCTGAGCCCGTGTAGAGAAGCAACAACAACAACTATACCGTCAGCTGACGCTATAGAAAAACGATGCAAAATATCTAAAAAAAAACTAAGATTCGGTGACGATTCTTGAGACTTTTTTTGGACTGATCATATTTTTTTAATGTCAGAAGCCAAATAATGCCACAAATTTGCTTTTATTTGAGTATTTTATTTTATTTTGACAAGTACACCATCCGGTTGCGAGTCCCTTTAATGCAGATTAAATTATAAGCAGAAAATAGGTTTACCCTCTGTACTCTACAGGCTGATTAAATGTTGCAAAAAGTTCTTAACTGTTTGACACTGGTAATATTTTCTGTGAAAAAGAAAAAAGGGAAAAAAAACCAAATGTACCAACTTTGAGCATCAATGCCGATTATAACTTTTGCAGACAACAATCGTACAGCAATTTAAAGTTGTCAAAGTTTCAGCGAAATTATGCCTTGGAGTAGAACTTTTATCTAAAATCTTTGCATGTGGCTGGAACCAGAATAGACTAATGCACCGCACGGTGGCCATTGGCGTTTACCTTGATCCCTTGATAGATATGAGTCATGTCAACGTATGTACATCAAAATCAAGCCTATATAAGAACAAGCCTTTTTTTTTCAATGCAGGGGTCTTTTACTATACAAACTCTTATCAATGCAAGGGTCTTTCTTTGCCCCATAGAAATACAGCGCTCCCTCTCTACAACGGCCCTCCCAACAACGATTCCCTCTTCACAACGACGCTTGCTGCTGATCCCGAAACAAGAAATTATGTCCAACCTTTTTACGTCTGCAGTAATCTTCTGCTTAAAGTTGTCGTCTGCTGTATTTCTCAAAATTACATATTGGGCATTTTGACATAACAAACCTTAGTGACGAGTGACAAACAGCTTGAATCCAGATCAGACGCCGCGTTACGCGGCGTCTGATCTGGATTCAAGCTGTTTGCAAATGTAATCCTATTTCCCTCTCTGTAACGACTCCCTCCGAATAACGCACACATTTGCTGTCTCCCATTGGATGTCGTTGTAGAGAGGGAGCGCTGTACTGTTTGATGTGTTGTACTTATTACTCATAGAATTGACTTTAAACGTTCCTGCCATGTTTTTTTGAAGAACCATTGGTTACTTTTCATGTATTCATACAGGTGGTTGCTTACAGCAGACTGAAAGTAAAGCATAAAGCTCCTGAAGGAGCTTTTGACTGCTTTAATTTCAGCCAGCTTTAAACTAAAACTGGATTTTCTAATTTTTTTGCAGATGATAACTTAAAGCAATCTAAAAGTAAAAGCAGAATGTGCCTTAAGACACTCTGCTTTACTTTCAACCTGCTTTAAGTGGTCGCCTGTATTCAAAATTAGTGACATGCTATAGGGCAATGGGTAAGATGGGAAAAGAATAAAGTATTCCTTATTGTAAAGCAGAGCTCCAGATAAGGGGAGTATTTCAAAAACTAAAATCTTTATATCTGTTTTAAACCCTATGGTGTCACTACTCATTAGAATTGTCTCTTTGAGACGATTCTAATGAGTAGCAACACCATAGGATTTGGGGCTGAAATAAGTGAGAAAATGATGGATTTGTTCAGTTTACTTCCTTTTATCTGGAGCCCTGTGTAAAGGGACAATGGGTTAGATGGGGAAAGAATAGAGTATTCCTTATTGTAAAGGGTATATATTGCGACAGTTTGGCATTCCATTTCAAGACATTTCGCCAACCAGTCACCTTGTTGCCAATTTTACAGTATCCAGCAGTGATAGTAATTACTTGTGGATAGTAAAAAAATAATGAAAGGAAAAACATACACTTTTCTAATACAGTCCAAACTCGATAAAAACTCGATAATTCGAGCTCGCTGCAGTCGAACATACCTGTATTTCAAAGTTAAAACGTGGCTAAAAGCCACGTTTTAACTTTGAAATATGGGTAAGATCAACTTCACTGCAGTGAGATTGAGTTATAATCAAAATTTGACTTTCAAATTACCGGTAAATTCAGCTTAAGCATGTTGGAGGTACTGAGTTTTGACTATACTACCATTGTAATATATCAAGCTCACCTCATGGGATGAGGGAAAGTAATTATTGTAGAGCAATGTCTACTTAATTCTTTGCATGCTATTGGAAGAAAACTGTGATTGCCCTTCTGCAAATAGTTTAGATCCTGTTGAGACGCCAAGTAACTTGGCGTCTCATCAGGATCCAAACTGTTCACAACTCATGTTCAAGTTTTAAAAAAAAATTGTTGAAAATTTTTATTTGAGAATAGTTGATGTGAAGGCGAGAAAATAACTTTGTGTTCTAATAATTTGAAAAAGGCAGGGCTCCAGATATGACGGAGTCTAGTGAAGAAATCAAACACTGTCTCACTCATTTCAGCACCAAATTCTATGGTGTAGCTACTCTTTAGAATAGTCTCTTTGAGATGATTCTAATGTAGTAACACCGTAGTGTTTAATGCAGAAATGAAGATTTTTGTTTTTTAGATAACCGCCGTATCTGGAGCCCTGAACGGAATTTCTACAAAATCTATGATTATGAGTATTGTACTGAGAAGATTACAGTTGGATAAATTTTTACTCTGCAAATGGTGCCAAAAAGTGTCTGCAGACAGTTTTGATCCTGAGCAAATGCTGTGTCATGCCAATCTGTTTGACTCTCGTAACAATATTTCTGCAACCAAAGTGCACTGACTTGAAAAATATGGCAGACAACAGTTTCGATGCAGATGATGTTTTGGTGACGAGAGATTTAACCCTTTCCCCCATAGAAGCGTATTTTAGCGCATTTAATTTACTTCTCCACAAAGAGAATAGTTCCAATTTATACAGTCATACACATGTACCAAAAGAAATATTTTCTATATCCTAGCAGATGATGGCTGAAAGCAGGCTGAAAGTAAAGTAGAATGTGCCTTAAGGCACATTCTGCTTTACTTTCAACCTGCTTTAAGTGATCACCTGTTTTCAAAATTAGAAACGAGCTATGGGGTTGAAGCAGATGATAAAATTTGGTGTTGAAAGAATAAATTTCTTCAGCCAATAATAACATCTTACTGCTCAAACAAAGATATGTATTGTTATATTTCAAAATAAGATTTCTATAGTTTTTACATTCTGAAGGACAAAAGTTTAGTTGAACGCTTTCCCCCATGGATGTACCTTTTAGCGCATTTAATTTATTCCTCCACTGAAGAAAAAAGTTCCAATTTATACAGTCTTGAACATGTATTGTAAGAAAATAATTCTATATTCTAGAAGATTTTAGCTAAAAGCAGACTGAAAGTAAAGCAGAACGCACCTTAAGGTGCATTCTGCTTTACTTTCAACCTACTAGTTTCAAAGCATTTAATCAGAGAAATAATGACTTATGATTAAGCCTGTATGTATTCTGTACAGCCAAAGTACCCGACAACATGCCAGGGTAGAAATGACATTACAAATAGGATAAAGACAGAGCAGTTCCGCTTGCTGATGAGCAAAGATGGCGGCGTCCTATCTCATTATTGAGGGCTCATCTGGATAATATATTATTTATTTTTTACGCTTATGTGCATCTGAACCACAAAGGCATTTGCACATAAATTGTTTGTAAGACAAAATCTACAATATACCGACTCAAGACTACCTGAGCTGTCTATTTTCCTTTAAAGGTATTTTGCAAAGGTAATCAAAGACTGTCAATGAATCATTTGAATGTATACCTCATCCTTTCTATGTTGGAGACCAGTATATATATGCCCCCTGTATCGCCTGGTAATAAAATTATGTATCACAGTTAGGCGAAAACAATTGTAAATCACTAAGATTCCTGATATCAACACTTCACTAGTACTGCACCAAATCCTATAGTGTTACTACTCATTAGAATCGTCTCTTTGGGACGATTCTAATAATAGTGACACCATAGGGTTTAATGCAGAAATAAAGACAAAGTTTTTTAGATACTTCTCTTAATAATTATGATGTGGATTCCTGAACCTCACCCATTCTATGTTGGAGACCAGTATATAAATGCCCCCTGTATCGCCTGGTAATATTATTATGTATCACAGTTAGGTGGGAAAAACAATGTAAATCACTTAGATTCCTGATATCAACACTTCCATAAACCACAAATCTCCATCTTCAACAGGTGTATTTTCTGTTCAATTGCCCCCAAACTCGATTGAATCTGATCATACTGACACTTCAAACAGCCATTTTGTTTTCAATTTGCTCATTAGAAATTCCTTCTAATCATACTATCAATGCTTACCCTTTGATGACGTAATACAAACTGTCTGATCTATTTGTGATCTGTTTTAATTACGAAATGGACCCTTTTCTTGACTATAGTCCTAATATATTATCTACATGACAAATAATTTCAATCCTTAACAGATGTTGAGTTACTCTGTATCTAATCTGAATCCAAACTGTTTGTGCAAATTGAGGACGACTTGCTTTGCATATTTATAGGGTTAAATGAATTCTTTATGGCAAATCTGTACTCTTTATTGGTACAATATTTGCAAATTGTGAACAAGTTTACAATTTTCTCTATGGGATTCATTGTTGCATGCAAATAAGTAGTTACATGTCTTGAGCTCAAGCTTAAATCTTAACCCTTCTCATGCTGAACAAGTTTATATATTTTATGGACTATATTTCTCTTTTATGGACTGTATTTAAATCAAACAAGTTGTCTTCTTGAAATTTGATGCCCTCTTTACAGAGCTCCAGGTAAGGGGAGTATTTCACAATTTAAAATCTTTATTTCTGCTTTAAACCTTATGGTGTCACTACTCATTAGAATCATCTCGAAGAGACTATTCTAATGAGTAGTAGCACCATAGAATGTTGTGCTAAAATGATTGAGAAATGTTTGATTTGTTCAATTTACTCCCACTTATTTGGAGCCCTGTCTTTATATCTGAAATGTTCTTTTCTTTCTTGTTGCCATGGAAGTAATTACTGAGTGTTAAAATTTTGCATCTAGATGAAATGTTGTATTTTCTTGCAGATGACAACTTTCAGGCAAAATATGTCCTGCAAGGAAAGGGTTAATCATAAATCGTGCTTATATTAACCCTTTATTCCGGTAGCCTGTTGCTAATTTTGGAAACAGGTGACCACTTAAAGCAGGTTGAAAGTAAAGCAGAATGTGCCTTAGTCTTAAGACGCATTCTGCTTTATTTTTTATGTCCCACAGTGATTACCTTTGCAAACAGTTTGGATTCAGATGAGAAGCTGTGTAACGCTTTTAATGAAATAAAGAAATCGTTCTGAAGGAAAGAGTTCAGATTTATGTCAGACAAATCCTATTAGTAAACATTAAAGGATTTGTCAGATCTTGGTCTACACTGTTTTTAAAAAGCGTCAATAAACACAAGAAGGGTTTACCCATCCCCCCATAAATACACCTTTTTACGCCTCTAATTTATCCCTCCACTGAGGAAAATAGTTCTAATTTATACAGTTGTGAATATTTAACATAAAAAAATTCTATATTCTAGCAGCTGGTAGCTCAAAGCAGGCTGAAAGTAAAGCAGAATGCGCCTTAAGGCGCATTCTGCTTTACTTTCAATCTGCTTTAAGTGGTCACCTATCTTCAAAACTTATAGAAACAGGCTATTGGGTAAAGGCTCTACTGTACTGTGTGCTGTAGAGGACACAATAACATGGATTTGCTGTCGGACATGTGATATATTGTTGTATCACATTGGGTGAAACCTTCCCAATGCACCCTGCCAGTTTGGATGCAGGGTAATAAATACCAGATTTATATGGCAACAACATTTATTCCCCAGACAACAGGTCGTTAAAGTAAATAAAGACACATTTTGTATTGTCCAACATTCACAGACACTTGCTGGTGAACACTGTGACTTCTGGAGCCAATCTGTACGCTTTCTAATAGTCAACCCTTTCGCTGCCAAGCCTAAATACCCTTAACCAATTACCCCATATATAGATACACCTTTTTACACCTATATTTTGTTCCTGCAGTTAAGAAAACAGTTCCTTTTTAAACAGTCATGAATATGTATCATAAGAAATATTTTCTATATCCTAGCTTATGGAATGTATAAAGCACTGTTTGACACTATATGAGGAACATAAATTATAGAACAGTATATAATTATATAACACTGTTTGAAACTGATCTAAGGGACATATAGAACATGGTTTGTCTCTACTGTTGTATAGAGAACTGTATGGAATATATTGAATATAACATTGACTCAAGGGACATTTAGAACATGGTTTGTCTCTACTGTTGTATAGAGAACTGTATGGAATATATGGAATAACACTAGGGACATATAGAACATATGTTTTGTCTCTACTGTTGTATTGAGATCTGTATGGAATATACTGAATATTACACTGTTTGACACTAGGGACATGTAGACCATATGTTTTGTCTCTACTGTTGTATTGAGATCTTTATGGAATATACTGAATATTACACTGTTTGACACTAGGGACATGTAGACCATATGTTTTGTCTCTACTGTTGTATTGAGATCTGTATGATATATACTGAATATTACACTGTTTGACACTAGGGACATATAGAACATATGGTTAGTCTCTACTGCTGTATTGAGAACTGTATGGAATATATGGAATATAACACTGTTTGACGCTAGGGACATATAGAACAAATGGTTTGTCTTTACTGTGTATTGAGATCTTAGGAAATATATTGAATATTACACTGTTTGACACTAGGTGCATATAGAACATATGGTTTGTCTGATCTGTATGGAATATATTGAATATAACACTGTTTGACACTAGGTACATATAGAACATATGGTTTGTCTGATCTGTATGGAATATATTGAATATAACACTGTTTGACACTAGGTACATATAGAACATATGGTTTGTCTGATCTGTATGGAATATATTGAATATAACACTGTTTGACACTAGGTACATATAGAACATATGGTTTGTCTCTACTGTTGTAATGAGATCTGTACGGAATATACTGAATATAACACTGTTTGACACTAGGGACAGTCAGTCATTGTAAAGTTCATGGTTTGGCACTACTACTATTGTATTGAGAACTTACAGAATACATTGTGTAACAGAATTATTTTGTTACTCTCACAAGCTTCTTGTTTTGACAGTTGTAATATTTTCCTGTGCTTTTTACGTACATTCAATATGTTCATTGGGAACTGTTGAAGAGATAATGGAAACTTGATATAGACCATTCCCACTGGCAGTCTCTCAAAGTGACAAACCAAGACCAATTGTTGGTGACAAAGAAAAGTGTCAGTGTTAAAACATGATATGTTGATTATTTTCAACGCATGCAATGTTTATATGTATGTATGTTTGGTGATGAGCTGTTATGCTTAAACCAAATAAAATATTCTGTTCTGTTTTGTTCTGTTAACACATTACTCCATAAATATGCCTTTTTATGCCCCCAGAATCTACGAATCGGGGGCATATAGTTTTTGTCATGTCTGTTGGTCCGTCCGTCCGTCCGTCCGTCTGTCTGTGCCAAAAACCTTAACCTTGGCTATAACTTTTGCATTTTTAAACCTGGGCCTTTTATACTTGGCATGTGTATTCCTCATGGCAAGACCTTTCCATCCATACAAACCTTTTTGACCTTGTGACCTTGACCTTGACATTTGACCTACTTTTGTAAAAATCTTTAAATGGCTATAACATTTGCACCAGTAGGCCCAGGGCTTTCATATTTTGTATGTATATTTCTTTTGTCAAGACCTTTCCAACCATACCAACATCTTTGACCATGTGACCTTGACCTTGACCTTTGACCTATTTAATCAAACTTTAACCAAAAACCTTAACCTTGGCTATAACTTTTGCATTTTTAAACCTGGGCCTTTTATACTTGGCATGTGTATTCCTCATGGCAAGACCTTTCCAACCATATAACACTTTTTGACCTTGTGACCTTGACCTTGACATTTGACCTACTTTTGTAAAAATCTTTAAATGGCTATAACATTTGCACCAGTAGGCCCAGGGCTTTCATATTTTGTATGTATATTTCTTTTGTCAAGACCTTTCCAACCATACCAACATCTTTGACCATGTGACCTTGACCTTGACCTTTGACCTATTTAATCAAACTTTAACCAAAAACCGTAACCTTGGCTATAACTTTTGCATTTTTAAACCTGGGCCATTTATACTTGGCATGTGTATTCCTCATGGCAAGACCTTTCCAACCATATAAAAAATTTTGACCTTGTAACCTTGACCTTGACATTTGACCTACTTTTGTAAAAATCTTTAAATGGCTATAACATTTGCACCAGTAGGCCCAGGGCTTTCATATTTTGTATGCATATTTCTTTTGTCAAGACCTTTCCAACCATACCAACATCTTTGACCATGTGACCTTGACCTTGACCTTTGACCTATTTAATCAAACTTTAACCAAAACCTTAACCTTGGCTATAACTTTTGCATTTTTAAACCTGGGCCTTTTATACTTGGCATGTGTATTCCTCATGGCAAGACCTTTCCAACCATATAACACTTTTTGACCTTGTGACCTTGACCTTAACATTTGACCTACTTTTGTAAAAATCTTTAAATGGCTATAACATTTGCACCAGTAGGCCCAGGGCTTTCATATTTTGTATGCATATTTCTTGTGTTAAGACCTTTCCAACTATACCAAAGTCTATGACCATGTGACCTTGACCTCGACCTTTGACCTATTTAATCAAACTTTAACCAAAAACCTTAACCTTGGCTATAACTTTTGCATTTTTGCACCTGGGCCTTTTATACTTGGCAGGTGTCTTCCCTGTGGCGAGACCTTTCCAACCATACAAAACTTTTTGACATTGTGACCTTGACATTTGACCTACTTTTGTTAAAATCTTTAAATGGCTATAACATTTGCCCCAGTAGGCCTACGGCTTTCATATTTTGTTTATATATTTCTTGTGTCAAGACCTTTCCAACCAAACCTACGCTTTTGCCTTTGTGACCTTGACCTTTGACCGGCTTTTGTATAAATCTTTATATGCCTATAACATTTGAACCAGTAGGCCTAGAGCTTCCATACTTTGTATGTACATGTACATTGTATGTTTCTTGTGTTAAGACTTGTTCAACCATGCCAATGTTTCATTTACCATGCGACCATGACTTTTGACCTACTTTTGCAAATAAGCATTACATTACAGAACATGACGCTGCCTGGGGGCATTTGTGTTTCACAAACACATTGCTTTTCATCTGATCTTCACCAAACTTTCTGAAAATGTTTGTTGACATAAAATGGAGACCAATTTGGATAACCAGCGGCACCAATTTATACTAGGCCCTTTGGAGTAATGGCCCTTGAAGTCCTCAAAATGGCGCTCCACTACAGTTTCAGCTCTCTAACTTTTACGTTTGATAGTCTGGATTCCCCTCCCTGTATCATCGGGGGCATTCGTGTAACTGGGACACGCTCTTGTTACACCTGAAATTATATCACTCAGGAAAATAGTTCCAATTTCAAAGTTATGAGTGTATATCATTAGAACTATTTTCTACATTCTAGCAGATATTTAAAAAGTTTAAACTGGCTGAAAGTAAAGCAAAATGTGCCTTAACTCTTTCCTCCCTGAAACATTAAATTTACAATTCAAGTTTCCATTTCAGTCTAGTCCTTTTCTGACTTATAAGGGTTGTATTCGTCAATGTTTGGCATTATGACAAACAGTGAATACCCTGATCAGAGGGCTCCTTTTGGAGCCCTCTGATCTGGGTATTTACTGTTTGCACAGGACAAGTGTACTATTCACATGTATACTGTTTGAAATTGTCGCCTATATGCGGGACTAGGGTTCAAAGGGTTAATGAGCATTCTCCTTTCCTTTCAACCTGCATTAAGTAGTCATCTATCTTAAAAACAGGATACAGGCTATGGGGTAAAGGGTTAAACATTCCTCAAAAGCTTAATTTTTCCCGTCGCAGACGGGTCTGTTTTTGTATTTTGACCGCAACTCTATGAAACAATTTAACCACTCAGGAATGATCAGAAATCCTGGTCAATGATCACGTGCTTGAAATGCAGTACTCTTATCGGCCAATGGCCTAGACTGGCGTTCTGTTATTTTTTCACATAAATCTTGCGAGTGTAAACCTGGCAAAACATTGAGATGCAGTCTATGTCATCATTTCTAAATTTAGCGTGGATAAGCTCTAAATTTAGCATGTGGGAAAGTCTGTTTACGAAAGATGTTAAGTCAGAATCGGTGTATACACTTGTCTCTGGTTAAGTGAATACTGTACAGTGGAGAATGTGTTATCCTGTTTACGCTAAAACTATTATTTGCAGTGCAAATAATTTGGAGCCAGATCAGACGCCGGGTAACCCGGCGTCTGATCAGGCTCCAAACTCTTTGCCACCAAGATAAACATGAAATATCAGAATTGTCCAAAAGTTGTTCTTTTCTACGTTTTAGTGTTTTGCGTTTGCGTACGTTTGCGTTTAAACGGGAAAGAATAACAGATTCTCCACTGTACCCCACACAAAACTTTAACCTGCGACGGAATATCTTTTTTAAAGATATTTCTTGTTTCACCTCTATACTTATTCATTATTGTCTCGCCGCGAAGAAAGAGCAAAAGTGAGACTTAGGTATCTGCATCTGGCAGCAATAGCGCCAAACATCTATGTTTAGCTCCTATGTTATGTTTGCACCTTAAGGCTATTTAAGCTAGCAATGCATAATTAAAGTACTGATATTTGACAAGAAAGGTTGCAATGGGTGTACCATGGGTGCTTTAGGTTCAAACTGAGAAAATGTTAGGGGTGCTTTTAATTTTGCCCATGTTTTTGACTTAAATTTTGACATACTCAAGTTTTAGATTTTCATGTTTTACACTTCGGTCAGCTACAGACAAATTAATGCAGCTTTGGTCAGGCAACTTCACATGCTTATGTGCCTTGATAAGTTCAGCATGTTGTAATACAATTTCAACTTTCAGCAACTACGAAGGAAAGGATTACAACCCTTTGTAATGTACCCATTTTAAACCCCCACCTAAAAGTGGTTGTATATTGGTGTGGGCCTGTCGCTCGGTCCATACGGTCGTTTGTTCATTTGTTCGTCCATCCTTTCGTACGTCAACTTTTTTGTTTGTCCGGAGCTTTTCCGTAAAACTATTTGAAGGATATTCATGAAGCTTCACACAAATGTTATATACATCAAGATTTGAAGCTGAGTTGAGTTTTGGGGTTCATTTGATTTGTTGTACCAGAGTTATTTGCCCTTTATGTACACAGATATGCTATTAAAGACTGCCAGTGGGTGTATTATGTACCATTTGCGGTGCTCTCCTTCTAGTTTTCAAGACAGGTGACATCTTAAAGCAGGTTGAAGGTAAAGCAGAATGTGCCTTACATTCAGCCTGCTTTAAGCTACTGTCTGCAAGGAAATAGAAAATATTTCTTAAGATGCAAATTCACGACTGTATATGTATAACGCAGGGCTGCCATTTCTCCGGATTTTTCCTAAATCTCCGGATTTTTTCCCAGTTCATGGTTGCTTAAAGCAGGCTGAAAGTAAAGCAGAATGCGCCCTCAGGCACATTTTGCTTTACTTACAGCCTGCTTTAAGTAGTCGCATGTCAACAAAACACGAAAAAGACTATGGGGTAAAGTTACGATTCGTAAATTGGCACTTGAAAAACGCAAATTTGGAAATCTTAGGATTTTTCATGTCAACTTATGGCAGCCCTGATGACGGTATATTTTTCTACAGTGTATGAATACATTGAATGTGCAAAAAGTTGTATCTCTGGAGTAGTGTTAACCCTTTTCCTCATGGCCTGTTTCTAGTTTTGAAAATATGTGACTACTTAAAGCAGGTTGAAAGTAAAGCAGAATGCGCCTTATGGCGCATTCTGCTTTACTTTCAGCCTGCTTTAAGCTCTCACCTGCTAGAATAAAGAAAACATTCCTTATGATACATATTCATGATGGTATAAATTGGGACTATTTTCTTCAGCGAAGGAATATTTAAATGCACTAAAAGTCGCTTCTACGGGGGAAAGGGTTAAAGAAGGCACTTTACATGTATTCCTACTTTCAGCAGTCACTTAGTGCCTTTCACACTGTAAACAAGTCATTTGTTTGTTCAGGGTCATAACAGAATAATGTTGTTCTCTCTCGAAAGCTTCTTGTTTTGACACTTGTAGCATTTCCTTGTGTTATTTTCATTCAGTTTTTCTTCACAGAGAAACTGTTGACGAGATATTGGAAACTTGATACAGGAGTTTCTCACTTTCACAACTCATTGAAACGGTGCTTAACCTTTTCCTCCCTGATTCTGCAAACAGTTAATCAAGGATCCAGATAAGAACAAAACCAACATTTTCTCACCTATTGCACACCAAACGCTTTGAGTAGTCACACCATAGATTTCATGCAGAAATAAAAAAAATTGAGAATTTCAAAAGCTTAAATCTTTATTTCTGCATTAAACCCTATGGTGACACTACTCATTAGAATCACCTCGAAGAGAGGATTCTAATGAGTAGTAACACCATAGGATTTGATGCTAAAATAAGTGAGAAAATGTTGGATCCCTCTTATCTGGAGCCCTGGTCTTCATTGGTAATATCACGGGGTAAGTGAGTATAGGCAAACAAGAGACCTGTTGATTGGAAAACTAGCAGACTTAATTCTAATGAATCTGATCAGCCAGTTTATTGTTCAGTTACATCAAATTCTGTGTTCAGATGGCAGTCAATAAAAAAGCATGTTTGTTGTAAAGACACTACTTTCAGTGACATTGAGTTAATGCTTAATGCAGGACATATGGGATATGTCATGAGTCGATGTTTAAGACAGGCTGATCTCAAACGAGTCTAGAATCGCCAAGGCTCGCTTAATAACCTTTTCTATTCTAGACGAGTTTGAGATCAACTTAATTGTCTTAAACATCGACGAGTGACAGATTCTTTTTCTCACATAACCAACAATTTGAGTTATTTTTCAAAGCAATAGGCATTTTTTGAAACCCCGGTGACGTCAAAACGCCGTTATAAATAGTGACGTTAAGGTGACGTCATCAAATTGATCTCACACATGTTGGAGATAAGGATATTCGTCATCGTTGTTCGCTATAGAAAACAAGGGTAGTTATGTGAGAAAAAAGTTTCTATAATGCCCAAAGCTCATTTTAAAAGAGCTTTATGCATAACTTGATTACCTTGCTGTTAGACTACAAATGTATCATACTTTGAACCTATATGCTTAACCTATATCCTCATAAATATATTTTATGCCTGTAATTTATTCCTCCACTAAAGAAGATAGTTCACTTTATACAGTCATGGATATGCACCATAACTAAGTAATCTTTTCTATAAAATATTAGATGTTAGGTTAAAGCAAACTGAACATAAAGCAGAAATTATATGTTTCTTAACCCTTTGAACCCTAGTCCCGCATATAGGCGTCCATTTCAAACAGTGTACATGTGAATAGTACACTTGTCCTATGCAAACAGTGAAGACCCTGATCAGAGGGCTCCAAAAGGAGCCCTCTGATCAGGTTCTTCACTGTTTGTCACAATGCCAAACATTGACAAAAACAACCCTTCAAAGTCAGAAATGGACTAGACTAAAATGGAAACTGGAATTTTCCATTTAAAGTTTCAGGGAGGAAAGAGTTAAGGCAAATTCCCCTTCACTTTCAACCCTCTTTAAGTGGTCCTCTGTCTTCAAAATAATGAAGTCAAAATAATGAGGTAATGGGTTGCGACAAAGTTTTACTGTAAGCTTCTGAAGTTTCCTATGTCAAATACAGAAACCATGAAACCAGCCTAATACATTAATTAAAGAATTGATACAAAAGGTGCTTCAGTTTTAATCAGTTTTTGTCTTGTCGCGATGAAGGAGCGAATTTAGCAAGACTGATATGGCTTTTCCATTGTTGATAGAGATGGAAACCATCAAACTTTTCAGATTTAGTTTAACCCATTCCCCCATAAATATGCCTTTTCCCCTTTAATTTATTGCTCCACTGAAGAAAATAGTTCCTGTTTATATAGTCATGAATATGATCCATAAGTAATACTTTCCTTATCCTAGAAGATTGTAGCTTAAAGCAGGCTAAAAGTAAAGCAGAATGTGTCTTAAGTAGCATTCTGCTTTACTTTCAACCTGCTTTAAATTGGTCACCTATCTTCAATACTAGAAACAGACTATGGGGTAATGGGTTAAATAATAATTTTTCGGATTTTTTGCACTATATATAATGTCTCATTGCAATGCCTAGCTAAATGGTCCTACTTTTGCTTGTGTGTTTTAACCTATTACCCATAACCTGTTTCGAGTTGTGAAGACAGTTGACCACTTAAAGCAGGTTGAAAGTAAAGCAGAATGTGCCTTTCAGCACATTCTGCTTTTCTTTCAGCCTGCTTTAAGATATCATCTGCTAGGATATAGAAAATATTTCTTGTGGTACATATTCATAATTGTAATAAATGGAACAATTTTATTTGAGGAATAATTGTTAGGGGTAAAAAAGGTGTATTCATGTTGTAATTGGTCAATTTCATTCTTTCACCTAATATGTTGGTTAGGTAATGCACGGAATTATACAACATGGAATCGCAACTCAACGAAGTTGAATAGGCGAGCGTCTGAGCTCTCGCTACGGTGGGATTTTGCGAGATCATGTGTCACGTGACAACATCTTCACTTTTGCTGCGTTGTCCGCCATTTCCTGGGGGAAAATTTATCGACTCGAGTGTATTAATTGACATTTTAGTGGATTTAAACGAGTTGGGGGACATTCCTATCAAATCACGGGAGTATAAACCCGTGACCAATGCTTCGATACAGACATTAATCATATTAACTACCGATAGACATGATCTAGCGAAGTCTCGTTTGCGCCGGACGAAATTCGCGAGATAGCCCGAGGTTGCGATTCTGTGTGGTGTATAATTCCGCGATTCTGTGTGGTGTATAATTCCGTGGGTAATGATACCATATTCTGACCTCAGTACAGCTGTATATGACAAAAACACCTGGTATATGTGACAAAATTCATCCTGTATGTGTGAATTGCACTCACTGACAATTAACCCTTATAAGGTGGTTGAACCATTACCTCCATAGCAAATAGTGCAAATTCCCTACACTCCACTTGGGACTATTTTCTTCAGTGGAGGAAATAAATTAAATGCATATTATCTATGGAGTAAAGGGTTAACTGTCTGCAATGCATATACCAGCAATGAGTTATATTGAAACTGCTTTCTTAACTATAAGGATCTGTTTGACATGAGTCTGCACTGTTTTCTGGAGAAAACATTCCCTATTTTATTAGCCAATTGTAATAGCTCAAATAGCGGGTAGAGTTTTATACATGTATATGAATATTCAGCTGAAGAAAGTTTTTAAAAAATAATCTCTAATTTACCCTTTACCCCATAGCTTGTTTCTAGTTTAAAAGAAAGGCAATCACTTAAGGCAAATTGATAGTGAAACGGAATGGGCTTTAAATTATAACTTGTCTTTCAATCTGCTTTAAATTAAGCTGCAATCTGCAAGGATATTGAAAAATTTCTTACAGTGCATATTCATGACTATTTAAAGTGGACCTATTTTTCTTAAGTGGAGGAATAAATTAAAGATGTAAAAAATTGGTATTTATGGTTCAATGGGTTGATGCTTCGTTAATAAATCTGTTAATCTGTTTTGACATGATTCATTAGTTGATCGTAATTGTTACAAGTATTTTACCTCATTATGGGTTGTAGAAGTTTTATTGGTCTGATTCAACTGATATGTCTCAGCTCAATAAGTCCTTTCCCCTACTGACATCTAGCTGTGCGAATCAGGTCAACATTAACCCATTACCCCATAGATGCGCCTTTTTATGCCATTAATTTATTCTCCATTGAGAAAAATAGTTCCAATTTATACAGTCATTACTTATGTATTATTTGAAATATTTTCTTTCCGTTGAACCCCTGACGAAGGGAACACAGACGCTAAACTAGGATAGTGAGTGAGTGAGTCAGTGAGTCTTTATTCTATCAGATGGAACTTTAAAGCAGGTTGAAAGTAAAGCAGAATGCGCCCTCAGGCGCATTCTGCTTTACTTTCAACCTACCTTAAGTGGTCACCTATTTTCAAAACTAGAATAAGGCTATGGGGTATTAATGAGTTAAATTAACCATGGCCAAAAGTGCAAATCACCTATATAATAATACAAGTGTGTTTAACCCATTTCTTCATAAGTACACCTTGTTATGCCTTTAATTTATTCCTCCACTGAAGAAAAGAGCTCTTATTTATACAGTCATGAACATTATTTTCTGTATCCTAGCAGATGGTAGCTTAAAGCAGGCTGAAGGTAGTGCAGAATGTGCCTTAAGGTGCATTCTGCTTTACTTTCAACCTGTTTTAACTTGTCACATTTCTTTGCCACTAGAAACAGGCTATTGGGTAATGGGTTAGGTTAGGTGGCAATTTAACTCAATGAGCCCTAATAATGAGGTTTTTTTATAATACTTTACCTTTATAAAAAAAAAAAGTGTACCTATGAAGAATACATGTGCCTTATGCAAATAGTGCAGACCCAGGTCAAAGGACTCCTCTGATCTGTGTAGATGAACTGTTTGTCATTTTGAAATATATTGTTAAAACCAACCCCCAATTAGTAAAAATTAGACTGAATTAGAAACTGGTAATTTTCCATTTGAAGTTTCAGGGGTGAATAGTTAAAGGAAGATGAAAGTACTGCCTGAAGCCCCTACAAGAGCTTCTGTCTGGAAGATCACACACTCAATCACTAAGCGTCTGACTTTGACACGAACTGTTTCCAAAAACTGAGAATTAGTCAACAAGAATCAAAATTGATGTCTCCTAAAACTTTATATGTCCCCAGAATCTACGATTAGGGGGCATATAGTTTTTGTCCTGTCTGTTTGTTAGTTGGTTTGTTGGTTTGTCCGCCCGTCTGTCTGTGCCAAAAACCTTAAACTTGGCTATAACTCTTGCATTTTTGCACCTGGGCCTTTTATACTTGACATGTGTCTTCCTTGTGTCAAGACCTTTCCAACCATACAAACCTTTTTGACCATGTGACCTTGACCTTTGACCTACTTTTGTAAAAATATTTAAATGGCTATAACATTTGCACCAGTAGGCCTAGGGCTTTCATATTTTGTATGTATATTACTTGTGTCAAGACCTTTCCAACCATTCCAAGGTTTTTGACCATGTGACCTCGACCTTTGACCTATTAATCAAACTTTAACCAAAAACATTAACCTTGGTTATAACTTGCATTTTTGCACCTTGCCCTTTTATACTTGGCATATGTCTTCCCTGTGTCAAGACTTCTCCAACCATACAAACCTTTTTGACCATGTGACCTTGACCTTTGACCTACTTTTGTTAAAATCTTTAAATGGCTATAACATTTGCACCAGCAGGCCTACTGCTTTCATATTTGTATGTTTATGTCTTGTGTCAAGACCTTTCCAACCTTACTAACGCTCTTGACATTTGACCTACTTTTTAGCTCACGTGGCACAAAGTGCCAAGGTGAGCTTTTTTTATTGTGCTGTGTCCGTCGTCCGTCCGACGTCAACAATTTCTTTAAACGACATCTCCTAAACTACTGGATGGATTTTAACCAAACTTGGCAGGATTGATCCTTATATGGACCTTTGAAAGTGGTTCAAATACCAAATACTTCCGATCCGTTGCATATCTAGGTCACAGGAGCTAAAATTAGATTGTTTCAATAAAAACTCAAAAAATCTTCTTCTCTGAAACCACAGTACCCAGAGCTTAGATATTTTGCACATAGCATCATCTACAGGTCCTCTACCAAGATTATTCAAATTATGTCCCTTGGGTCAAAAATGACCCCGCCCCGGGGGTCACAAATTTACATAAGAGTTATATAGTGAAATCTTCAAACCTCTTCTTCTCTGAAACTAATACAGCTAGAGCTTTGATATTTGGCATGGTTTAACTTCTAGAGGTATACTTTACCAATATTGTTCAAATTGTTCTGGTCCGTTGCATATCCAGGTCACAGGAGCTAAAAATAGATTTTTAAAAAAAACACCTTAAAAAATCTTCTCTTAAACTATATAAGTACCCTAAGCTTAGCTATTTTGCACTCAGCATCATCCAATCAGCAATTGGCACAATCATATTGTCTTAATTTCTCCGCTTTCCAAGATATGTTACATTTACATCAACGGTCCCAGGTGTGAGTGATTTAGGGCCGTATACGGCTCTTGGGTATAAATCTTTATATGCCTAACATTTGAACCAGTAGGCCTAGAGCTTCCATACTTTGTATGTACATTGTATCTTTCTTGTGTTAAGACTTCTCCAACTATGCCAATGTTTCATTTACCATGCGACCTTGACGTTTGACCTACTTTTGCAAATAAGCTTTACATTACAGAACATGATGCTGGCTGGGGGCATTTGTGTTTCACAAACACATTGCTTTTCATCTGATCTTCAAACTTTCTGAAAATGTTTGTTGACATAAAATGGAGACCAAGTTCGATAACCAGCTGCACCAATTCATTCTAGGCCCTTTGGAGTTATGGCCCTTGAATTCTTCAAAATGGTGCTTTTATGGCGTTCCATGACAGTTTCCGCTCTCTAACTCGTACCTTTTACGTTTTATAGCCTGGATTCCCCTCCCTGTACCATTGGGAGCATTTGTGTAACTTAAACACACTCTTTTTCCATTCTAAAACACTCCTTATAAATGAGACCATCATCTGGATCCAATCTGTTTTGCTCTGTGTCAATCTTTTTAAAAAGTTTCAAAAGGGTGCATAAACCAATTCTGCAAATTTCCAGGTGACCAAACTGCCCTCGGTGTGCTATTAGGTTAACCTGACATAAAACAAAACTTCAAACAATAAGAGATACTTGTATCTTTCGTCATGGCATTGCCACACCAGGACAGTATCTACTGCAAGGTCAAGATGATCCGAATTGTCAGACACTTGGTAATTGACAGGATTCTGCAGTCATACAAGGAGCAGCAATAGGATCTCTTGTATGACCATAAAGTGGTGAATCTTCAGGAATTCCTGCCATGAAAAGCATTGCCAATCTCTTAACTCTTTGCATACTGGGTTTTGTTTTTTGGTCTGCAACAATACTTGTTGTCTGCTAGTTTTTAGCTCACCTGAGCTAGCTCAGGGTGAGCTTTTGCAATCCTTGATTGTCAGGCGTCCGTCGTCCGTTGTGCGGCGTCAACAATTTTAGTGTTTACACTCTAGAGGCCACAAATTTTATCCAATCTTTCTTAAACTTGCTCAGATGGTATATTGCCATAAGATCTCGGATGAGTTCGATTATGGTTGAAATCGGACAAATAGGTCATGAGTTATCTACCTTTGAACTGCTGAAAATGCATATTTAACAGTGTTTACACTCTAGAGGCCACAGTATTTATCCAATCTTTCTAAAACTTGCCCAGATTGTATATGACCATAAGAGTTCGGATGAGTTCGATTCAGGTTGAAATCAGACAAACAGATCAAGAGTTATCTACCTTTGAATTGCTGAAAATGCCATATTTAATAGTGTTTACATTATAGAGTTCACAATTTTTATCCAATCTATCTCAAACTTGCTCAGATTGTATATGACTATAAGGATTCAGATGAGTTTGATTATGGTTGAAATCAGATTTATAGGTTGAGAGTTATCTACCTTTGAATTGCTGAAAATGCCATATTTAACGATGTTTACACTCTAGAGGCCACAAATTTTATCCAATCTTTCTCAAACTTACTCAGATTGTATATTACCATAAGAATTCAGATGAGATCAATTATGGTTGTAATCGGATCAATAGGTCAAGAGTTATCTACCTTTGAATTGCTGAAAATGATATATTTAACAGTGTTTACGCTCTTGAGGCCACAATATTTATCCAAGCTCTCTCAAACTTGCCCAGATTGTATATTACCATAAGAGTTCGAAAAAGGGTGATTATGGTCGGAATAGGACAAATAGATCAAGAGATATCTACCTTTGAATTGCTGAAAATGCCATATTTTACAGTGTTTACACTCTTCCAACTACAGTTTTCAATGGATTTTGATTATACTTGTACACAAAGGATGTAGCTATACGTTCTCGAAGGAGTGCAATTATTGTTGAAATGTAATCATTGTGGCAATAGTTACCTGTCCTTGATGTACTTTGAAATGCTAGAAAATGGCTTCATTTCAGTAGTTTAGGCTTTAGTTATCTACCTTTGATGTACTCTACTATGCTAGAGTAGGTCGACAAAACTTGAATGGATTTAGAATAAAACTGGTGAAATTCAAAGGTAAAGCTATCAGGCTTCATTACAAATGGTGAGCGATATCAGGGCATTCAGGCCCTCTTGTTTTATACCCCCCACCTCTAAAGGTGGTCATATATTGGCGTGGCCCTGTCCGTCCATCAGTTCGTCCGTCCGCGCCACTAAAGTGGGTTAGAGGGCCAGATAACGGAAAACATAACAAAAGAAGACAATAGAGTTCATTCCGTAACAATACACTAAGGGGCCGTGGCCCGTTATTCGAACAAAAGAAAATAACAAAAGAAAAGGCCCTCTAACCCAATTCGGTGGCACGTCCGTCCATCTGTTCATTCGTCCGTCAACATTTTGTTTGTCCGGTGTTTTTCCAGAAAAATATCCAAAGGATATGATTGAAACTTCACACAAATATTAAATGCATAAAGATCTTAAGCTGAGTTAAGTTTGAGGTTCATTTGAATTTTCGTTATAGAGTTATCTGCCCTTGATGTACTCAAATATGCTATAAAACGCTTGTTCGGAGTTTTTAGCTCACCTGGCACGTAGTGCCAAGGTGAGCTTTTAGGATCGCTGGATGTCCGTCGTCCGTCGTCCGTCGTCTGTCCGCACAACCGAAATGGGTTAGAGGGCCTTTTCTGGCCAGATAACGGTAAACATAACAAAAGAAGACAATAGAGTTCATTCCGTAACAATAGAATAAGGGGCCGTGGCCCGTTATTCAAACAAAAGAAAATAACAAAAGAAAAGGCCCTCTAACCCACTTCGGTGGCACGTGCGTCCGTCCGTCCGTCCGTTCACAATTGTTCGTTAACACTCTAGCAGGTTCAAATCTCATTGGATCTTGATGAAACTTGGTCACAATGTTTGCCTAAATGAAATCTAGGTCAAGTTCGAATGTGGGTCATGTCCGGTCAAAAACTAGGTCACTAGGTCAAATTATCGAAAAACCTTGTTAACACTCTAGAGGCTACAAATTTCATTGGATCTTCATGAAACTTCATCAAAATGTTTGCCTTAATGAAATCTAGGTCAAGTTCGAATGTGGGTCATGTCCGGTCAAAAACTAGGTCACTAGGTCAAATTATCGAAAAACCTTGTTAACACTCTAGAGGCTACACATTTCATTGGATCTTCATAAAACTTCATCAATATGATTGCCTCAATGAAATCTAGGCCAAGTTCGAATGTGGGTCATTTCCGATCAAAAACTAGGTCACTAGGTCAAATCTTCGAAAAACCTTGTTAACACTCTAGAGACTACAAATTTCATTGGATCTTCATGAAACTTCATCAAAATGTTTGCCTCAATGAAATCTAGGTCAAGTTAAAATGTGGGTCATGTCCAGTCAAAAACTAGGTCACTAGATCGAATCATAGAAAAACCTTATTAACACTCTAGAGACTACAAATTTCATTTGATCTTCATAAAACTTGATGAAAAGGTTTGCCTCAATGAAATATAGGTCAAGTTCAAATGTTGCTTATGTCTTGTCAAAAACTAGGTCACTAGGTCAAATCATCGAAAAACCTCGTTAACACTCTAGAGACTACAAAATTCATTGAATCTTCATGAAACTTGAACAAAATGTTTGTCACTTTTGAAATCGAGGTCAAGTTAGAATGAGGGTCATGCCCGGTCAAAAACTAGGTCACACGGTGTACATGGTTACCAGGTGAGCGATTTAGGGCCATAGTGGCCCTTGTTTCTGGAAAACTATCCAAAGGATATTAACAAAACTTCACACAAATGTTAAATGCATAAAGATCTGAAGCTGAGTTGAGTTTGAGGTACATTCAAATTTTCGTTACAGAGTTATCTGCCCTTGATGTACTCAAATATGCTATGAAACGCTTGTCTTGAGTTTTCTCGGAAAAATATCCAAAGGATATTTATGAAACTTCACACAAATGTTATATGCATCAAAATCTGAAGCTGAGTCGAGTTTGAGGTTCACTTGATATGTCGTTACAGAGTTATCTGCCCATGATCTACTCAAATATGTTTAAAAAAGCTTTTCTGGACTTTTCTCGGAAAACTATTGAAAGGATATCAATGGAACTTCACACATATGTTATATGCATCAAGATCTGAAGCTGAGTGAAGCCTGAGGTTCATTCGATTTGTCGTTACAGAGTTATGTGCCCTTGATGTACTCAGATATGCTTCAGGCTTATTTAACAGTGCTTAATTAATTAGCAACTACAGCTTGGAATGGATTTTGATTATATTTGCCCACAGTTTAATTGTATAAGTATAATTTCATGAAAAGGTTTTAGAGTTATCTGCCCTTCAGCTTGGTGTACTCAGATATGCTAGAAAAAGGCTTTATTTCAGAATTGATTAAACTTTATGCTCTAGTGTATAAAAAATGGAATAGATTTTGATTTAAATATATATTAGTTTGCCAGTGGGCCTATTATGTACCGTTTGCGGTGCTCTCGTTAGACAGAATTTTCTAAATTTATTTTCAAAATAAGGTCAGCTAGAGTGCCAAACAGTTTGGATCAAGATGAGACGCCGCAAACTGTTTGCAGATGGTTATCACTGTGGCAGATATTTCTGCTGCTAGCATGGTAAGAGTTAACCCATTACCCCTTAAAAACGCCTTTTTACACATCTAATTATTCCTCCACTGAAGAAAAAAGTTCCAATTTATACAGCCAAGAATATGTAACAGAAGAAATATTTTCTATATCCTAGCAGATGGTAGCTTAAAACAGGCTGAAAGTAAAGCAGAATGTGCCTTAAGGCACATTCTGCTTTACTTTTAACCTGCTTTAAGTGGTCACCTGTTTTCAAAGCTTGAAATAGGCTATGAGGTAATGGGTTAACTGGTGTAATATCGGCACCTTTGAAAATGTTGTCTTCAAAAAATGTTCAATTAAGATTTATACAATTTTTTTTATTAAAGAAACTTACAGACATAAGTGTCAAACAGGTTGGATAACGTACACAGCATCTGATCTAGATCCAAACCGTTTGTGAAATACCAGTCAAGTTGCGATTGTCGGCAGATCATAGATTGACTGGAATTGACAAACAGCTTGGCTCCAGTTCAGACTCCATCTATACAAACTGTTTCAGACTCTTCTTCAAAGGTTTTCTCATTTTGGAAATACATAATACTGAATTTTACCAAAGTTTGCAGACGACAATTCCAAAGCAGACGATATTACAGCAGGATTAGGGTTAAGTGGTTACTTTTTACAGGTTTTTTCTGTCTTATACAGTCAAACCTGTTGCTTAGCAACCTTTTAATAAAGAAGTAGTTATTGCTTAATACAGTTGTTTGTGTTTATCGTAGAATAAAAGTAATGCAGAAAGCATTTAACATTCTGCATTAACCCTCTGATCCCTAGTCCCGAATATAGGCATCGTTTTCAAAAGTATACATGTGAAAAGTGCACTTGTCCTATGCAAACAGTGAAGACCAAGATCAGAGGGCTCCTTACGGAGCCCTCTGATCTGGGTCTTCACTGTTTGTCATAATGCAAAACATTGACAAAAACAATCCTTAAAAATCAGAAATGGACTAAACTAAAATGGAAATTGAGATTGTCCATTTTAAGTTTTAGGGAGGAAAGAGTTAAGCTATAGTACTGCATGCTGCAGGGACCTAAAGATTGGACAATATGTTTTCTTTGGAATGGTTTCTTGTTCGCCTTGTGATCTGATAATGGTGTTAAACGTAGGAAGACTGACAAATTGTATTAAATCAGTTCCATATATTGTACGGAACCGTTCCAAATATGGCATTTTGTCATGGTTGCACTTAGACTGACACAGATTCATGAAAACTGACACAGATTCATGAAAATTGCTTTCATTCAATAAAGTGTGATGTATTTCTTCAACCGGCATGTAATTTGCGAGGAACATTTTGTGAACAAATTGCAATTCACCTATCAGCTCTTTACAGACTCACAGGAAAGCACAGTGTTTGGGCTAGAGGGAGCACTTATAGTGCCATTGACTTTCTTAACTCGAAAATGACCCCCTGTTTTTACGTTAATCAGCCATTTTAACCCACTAATTTTATTAAGTATTGTTCATGCATTGACATTTTGAATTGAAATTTGGATTGAAGGTACATTACGATAATATGCAGGTCATGGTTGAATTTGGTCCACCAGTCAATAATTTTTGACAGAGTTATACCCCTTGTACTTTGAAAATTTTGAACAGTTTGTGGTTTTCGTTCAATATCTCAGTCATACATTGACATTTTGAACTCAATTGTCATACATAGCTACATCATGTGAACATAGGTCAGGTTTGAATTTGGTTTTGATTATTAAATCATGGCAGAGTTATGTCCCTTGCACTTAGAAAATGATAATAAATTTGTTATGCCACCATGAGTTCAGATCTACAGAACAGAACAAAACTTCATTTCATCTCAGGCATGGTTACATGTAGCGTGAGGTAAAGCATATAAACAAGATGAATATAAACAATGGTACCTAGCATGGCTTATTCAGAGTCTGAGTATTTCAGTATTTGGTGACGAACAATGTAGAGCCAGACCCTATGCAAAGAATAATCGTTTATGGTCTGATTCAACAATATTCGTCTTGCGTTTGATAACACCGATAGTTGGTGAATGATGGTGGGGGGTCTAAATATTATTAAATGAAATAGATACATTTTCGGAATACAGTGTTCATATAAGATTTTATGCAGACGATGAAGACCAGGATCAGTGTGTTCACAATTGAACTCGCTGGTCAAGGTCTACACCGTCTGTCATTTTGCAATTCATCGACCAGGAGTAATCCAAGATAGTAAAATAACAACACACAATAAAAAGAATTATGATGATTTAAACTGTCCATATGCAGATATTCAGAGAGGATAAAGTGAATGTTATGGTTATCAGATTATTAATATTATGATTTTCTTATATATATACATAAAACATAATTTTAAGTGTCCAAAAGTAGATCTACTCGTGCAAATAGTTTGGATTCAGACAAAGCTCCACATGGGCTTTTCTAGGATCCAGACTATTTGCGTGTCAGGTACAGTTTAATACTAACTTTTATATATAACCTTGCGTTAACCCATTCCCCCATAAATACTCCATTGGTGCCAGGGAGGGCATTCATGTCACACAGATCTCTAGTTTTGCTAATACAGTCGAACTTCGATATCTTGAAGTCGATTTTGTCGATCATACCCGTATTTTAAAGTTAAAACGTGGCTCAGCCATGTTTTAACTTTGAAATATGGGTATGTTCGACTTATCCAAGCACCAAAAAATGCAGTTTATGTGTAGAACTATCATATACTTCGAGTCAAGCGAGTTCGAGATATCGAAGTTTGACTGTATTTTGGAAATCAAAAAGAGATGATGTCAAGTAACTCACTGTCTCATCTGGATAGGAACTGTTTGATAATATTTTCTAAGAGACAATGGCAAAATAATTTTTATGGGAAGAGAAAATGGCAAATAAATGTAAAATTGTGATGCAAGTTTATGGGTTGATTAAAATGACTTGTACTGTTAGTATTGGTGTGAAAAGCTATGTGTTTGTTAAAATAGAAAAAAATAAATTAATTATTCATAATGTACCGTAAAACAGTGTTAGGGGTACTGAACTTAGTAACCGTTGTGCACCTGGAGAATCTCCCTATATGCCTAGTGTTGTTGTTAGAATATTTTTTTCACAACCTTGATTAAAACATTGATGTCCGAAACCTTTAGCAGGCTGCTTGTGAACTTGTGACAACTACTGCAAATAGTTTGTACCTTGCTTGATTAGATGATGAGTAACTCGGCATCTCATCTTGATACAAACTGTTTGACATTGATGATATATTCTTTAACCAATTACCCCGTAGCCTGTTTGAAGTTTTGAAGGTGTGTGACTATTAAAGCAGGTTGAAAGTAAAGCAGAGTGTGCCTTAAGGCACATTCTGCTTTACTTTCAGGCTGCTTTAAGCTACCATCTGCTAGAATATAAAAAAAAAAATCTTAAGATATAATGTTATATTCATGACTGTATAAATTGGAATTATGTTCTTCAGTGGAGGAATTAATACATTAAACATGTAACAAGAAATACCTTTAAAAAAGACAGTCAGCGGAATGGGTGGTGGAATTCATGCTGTAGATGGGTGTGCAAAATTGTATGAAATTGGGGGTTTTCAAAGAATTGTAATATCTTGGATTGAAAAGCAAAAAATACACATTCAAGGATATAGCACAACTCTGACTAAAAAACTATAGTGTGTACAAAAAATGCAAAACAGTAATTTCACCCATATCCTAGCTACTGGTAGGAGATCCTCAGATTAAACTGTTATTCTATAAGAAATGACAGGTCAATCATCTCTGTAGTTTGCTGTTGTCTATTATTTTGACAAGTTTTGCCGACAAGAAACACCTAGCTTTCTAAGTGTTAATGTACCTTTTAACCTGATACCCAATTGAAATGCCTTTCAGTGCATTGAACTTTTTCATCCACTGAAGAAAACCATTCAATTTTTACAGTCCTTAATATGAACAACCTGTTTAACCCATTACCCCATATATACGACTTTTTACATCTTTCATTTATTCCTCCACTATAGAAAATAGTTCCAATTTTATACAATTATGAATATGTATAATAAGAAATATTTGCTATATTCTAGCAAGTGGTAGCTTGAGCAGGCTGAAAGTAAAGCACAATGCGGCTTAAGGCACATTCTGCTTTGCTTTCAGCCTACTTTAAGAGGTAACCTATATTTAATACTTGAAACAGGCTATGGGGTAATGGGTTAAAATGGTCATCCATCTTCAAACCTAGAAACAGGCTATGGGGTAAAGTGTTGCGGTAACTGTAATTTCTTTGACAATACAGTGTTCCCTCTCTACAACAACACCCTATTGGAGACAAAGATTGTGAGTGTTGTTGGTATAGAGATGTTATAGGGAGGGAAAATTGATACACTTGACTTGAGTGTTGAGCATGACTAGGCTTACTTTTGCAAACAACTTGAATCCAGTTCAGATGGATTCAAGCTGTTTCCCACTTGGCTTAAGAGTTTAGTTTTGAATTTTCATAATAAGATCTGGTCATTTTTTCTTTCAAAATTTCCAATTTGTAACTTTGAGGAAATATACCCACCAGCATACAACAATTTTAAGCAGATGAAATTGCAATGGTGAAAGGGTTAGACATAATTGTTTTGTTTCGGGAACTGTTGCAGCGGCAAGTGTTGTTGTAAGGAGGGAATAGTTGTTTGGAGGGCCGTTGTAGGTAAGGAGAACTGTATTGCAAGGCAAAAAAAAAAGAACCGGAACTTCAGAGAACAATTTTATCAATATGACATTGTTCTGACCAACAAAAATCACTGATAAGGCAGTCCAAGGGGTCATACTGACTGTAAAACTGACCCGGCAACTCATATTTCCAAGTCAAACAAGCCATAAACTTCTTGCAAACAAGCCATTGAATGGATTAACTCTTGGAGAACACTATACAGCCAAACTCTTTATTACCTCCACTTAATTGTGTTAACTAGTCAGTGTTTATGACAAGAGACTGCTTAAAACAAGGTGACAGTAAAACAGAAAGCTCCTTTGGGAGCTTTCTGTTTTACTGTCACCTTGATTTAAGCTGTCACCTGTCTTTTATACAATCAATTAGCCTTCTTTTTAATGGCCATAATAGAAAGCTCTTTACTGTAGTCTTTGCATGCTAAGCAATAGTGTCATCTGCAAAAATTGTCATCTTCAGTCAGTCGCTCTAAAAAGAGTATTTTAAAAAAAAAAATTCAAATAAGGGTCTGTGTGTCGTAACAGTTTGGAATGCAGCTTCTCATCTGGATCCAAACTCTTGGCAAAGGCAAATGGTTTCGCTGCTAGCCTGCAAAGAGTTAAATATCTACAACATTAATTTTTGTTATCTTATGAACTCGGAAACTAAATTATTTTTCTAATTATTGACAGTAATTATTATCTAAAATAGCCCTGATCAGACGCCCAGTTACTCTGTGTCCGAGCTGGATCAAAACTGTTTTTAACTGATTTCTATACTGGTTCCCCAACAATTGCAGGGTTAAGTGCCATGGTTTTATAGCCATGGTCATATTTACAAGACAGGTGGGCGGCTGTAACAGATCAAGTGCAGAACAAGCTAACCTCTCCGTGTTTCAAATACAGTCAAACTTGCAATATGTGGTAATTTAACTCTTTGCATGCTGGGTAATTTTCTTTCTGTAAAAGTTGTCATCTGTAACTGTTCTAAAAATAGAATTTTCTAAATTTCTTTTCAAAACAGGGTCAGAGTGTCAAACAGTTTGGATCCTGATCCAGTTTGCATCATGCGGCGTCTCATCAGGATCCAAACTGTTTGCAAAGGTTATCACCGTCTCCCCGCTAGCCTGCTAAGAGTTAAGTTTTGAATGTTCATAATCAGATCTGGTCAATGTTGATTAATATCATTACTCTTATGGAGAAATTGGCCACTTTCATCAAGAAGACGGGTAGTACTGAACCATGCTGGAGCAGTCTTTTACACACAGAAATCGAAAAGAATCTTTACTGAATAGTTGCATAAAACCAGTTTTAAAGTATTTTATATGGGACTAGGCTCCTGCATAGAAGCTTTTGGCATTGTAAGAGTAAAGTATGATGAATTTATGGCCTGAGCAGCAAAGCGTAATTAATTGATTAAGTCTAGAATTTCATAACCACCGGATGCTGCTGACCAATATATTAGTGTAGGCCTCCTCAAACAGGAAATCAAAGTTTCTGGTAGGTACTTTTATCTGATCGAGCAGGATCTCGTTATAAGCATAAAAAACTTTTGTTGGGGGATCGAAAGTTTGACAGATGTATTTCTTGGGCAAATGTCTAAATATTTCTGGTAAATATACTTTATAGCATTAATACATTTCCTGTATACAGCCTGGGCTCCAGATAAGGGGAGTATTTCAAAATCTAAAATCTTTATTTCTGCATTACACCCTATGGTGTTACTTATAATTCATTAGAGTCAGCTCGTAGAGACAATTCTAATGAGTAGTATCACCTTAGGATTTGGTGCTGAAATGTGTGAAAAAACTGTTGGATTTGTTCAGTTTACTCCCTCTTATCTGGAGTCTAGATGTAAAGCCATTACAGCAAATAATCTATATCTTACAGACCAAATATGATATATTTGTGTTCAACTCTTTCCTCCCTAAAACTTTAAATGGACAATTCCAGTTTACATCTTAGTCTAGTCCATTTCTGACTTTTAAGGGTTGTTTTTGTCACTCTTTGGAATTATGACAAACAGTGAAGACCCAGATCAGAGGGCTCCTTTCGGAGCCCTCTGATCTGGGTCTTCGCTGTTTGCATAGGACAAGTGTACTATTTACATATACACTGTTTGAAAAGGACGCCTATATGCGGGACTAGGGTTCAAAGGGTTAACACATAGACTTGAGCATTAGACCATAAAAAATATGTTCTATATCCTAGCAGATATATATGGTAGCTTAAAGCAGGCTGCTTTACTTTGGTCACCTGTGTTACAAACTGGAAACAGGCTTTAGAGTAAAGGGTTAAAGCTGCTTGAAATTTCAGATAAAAATGATTTTTCGTCAGTTGTGACGTCTCTTTGTGGAGTAAAAGGATCATAGGTAACACGTCTATTAAAAATTTCGATTGTGTTTGTTTTCATTTTATTTCCCATATCATAAATAGTAATATAAAGGTGTTACTTACTCATTTGCACTTAGTCCACAATATGGCTAATAAGAGCAATAACACATTTGATTCTGGGATCATATTTCTGTTTTTGTTGTGTGTAAATGGCCTTTTACACGTAGACTCTTTTGTCACTATATTGGTTTCTGGACTAATGTTTCCCTAATGCCTTAGATATTGTTTAGAAGCTTAGGTGAGCTTAAAAGCTACATTAATAATTTATATGGATCTACTCTTATGTAATTGCCATAATTGATGGAGTTGTGGCCCTTTACAAGTAAAAAATAGTAAACACTTTACACTCTGTATGTAGCTTCGCTAGCTATGAAGTTTTGCAAATTCAAATGTGATATAGTAAAACTCTCTTCACTACATACAAACCATCATGCAGGGCTCCAGATAACAGGGAGTAAACTGCACAAATCCAACATTTTCTCACTTATTTCAGCATCAAATCCTATGGTGTTACTACTCATTAGAATCGTCTCTTGGAGACGATTCTAATGAGTAGTGACACCATAGGGTTTGAAACAGAAATAAAGATTAGAGTTTTTGAAATACTCCCCTTATCTGGAGCTCTGTACAAACTGTTTATGTCACCAAAAACCAGCGGATGTTGTAGACATAGTCTGCGCAAACATGTGTAATTTGTCACTGAAAACTGTGTTAAGCGTGTCAAAAATTTATTAATAGCCAACGTGTGATACCATCCTAAGTGTATAAATTTGCTGGTTTGGCTCTGAATCGCCATACATTGTGATGAGTTCAAATACTGAAAGAAACTAGTCAACACAAGCTTACATGCCTCTGCGGAGAGTTAACGTCTTTCTGATTTGCTGATGTTTTAGCTTGAGAAGAAGAAGAAGAAGTCGCCACGCGACTACCTGTATTCTGTCCGCCTTTTTTCTTAGGCTCAGTAGAGTTAGTTTTTCCTTTAGCGTCTTTCGCCTTTCCATCTTCCTTACACGCCGAAGCGTCCCGGTCCGCCATATTGGATACTTTCACTTAACAAACGCACGTGGTCCGTAGAAAAATTAAGATAAAAGTACTTTTTTGTGTCGCACACGAAATAAGAACGAACTCACAAGGTGAACTAATGAATTAGTCACATTAAGAAAATACTCAAAATATCTTGATAACCACGTTATCGATACTAGATAAAAATATTGCTCAGCAATATGAATCTGCCGTCCTCGACGACATTAGATTTTCGCGCACTGAAGCTGGCTCGGCAATGCGCATGGCTACATCTCATTTGAGACCGATAGTGATTGGATGATGTAAAATAATAGGCATATGTAGGCATAACTTTTTTCACATGATAACCATAAATGTGCCTGAAATATTTGCTTACTTTCAGCCTGCTTTAACTCTACCCCATAACCTGTTTCTGGTATTGAAGATAGTTGGCCACTAGAAGCAGGTTTAAAGTGAAGCACAATGCGCTTGAAAGCCTATTCTGCTTTACTTTCAACCTGCTTTTAACTACCATCTGCTAGAATATAGAAATTATTTCTTGTAATACATATCCATTACTGTATAAATTTGAACTACTTTCTTCAGTGGATGAATAAATTAAATGTGCTAAAAGGCACTTGTATGTAGGAAAGGGTAAGGTACCATCTGCTAGGATATAAAAACATTTCTCATGGTGCATATTTATGACTGTTTAAAGTGGAATTATTTTCTTCAGTTGCAATATCAAGTAAAGGCTGGAAAAGGCGTATTTATTGAGTAATGGGTTAAAAAATAATGAGGGCCATGTGATATTGGGAGTGGGTGTAAGAGTTGCCATTATATCCTCTGACATGTCACATTTCCTTTTCTTTAGTACAGTAGAACCTCTCTTTTACGGCCACTAAATTGTGTCAAATATAAGTCGTTTAAGTCAGGTGACTGCTTAAAGCAATGTGAAAGTGAAACAGAAAGCTCCTACAGGAGCTTTCTGTTTCACTTTCACATTGCTTTAAGCAGTCACCTGTCTTCTATACAAACAATAAGCCTTCTTTTTAGTGGTCGTAATAGAGAGGTTCTACTGTAATGCTTGATATGTTATTCCTAATTGACCTTTATGCCTTTGACTTTATGATTCCACAGATACAAGTCACTGTCAATTTTGTAAGTCTTCATTCTATTTTCAGCTTCTGACAAAAGCTAGAGTTCACAATGACCTGATGCCCTCCTTTCCAAATCATTGAATATAACTCTGTACAGAAAACACCCACTATTTTAGGACTGCAAACCTAAACACCCACTATTTTAGGACTGCAAACCCAAACAGATTGTAATGAAAATTAATGACAAAACAGAGTTCACTATTACCTGCTGCCCTCCTTTTCAAATCATTGAATTTGACTCAGTACAGAAAACACCCACTATTTTAGGACTGCAAACCTAAACACCCGCTATTTTAGGACTGCAAACCCAAACAGATTGTAATGAAAATTAATGACAAAACAGAGTTCACTATTACCTGCTGCCCTCCTTTTCAAATCATTGAATATAACTCTGTACAGAAAACACCCACTATTTTAGGACTGCAAACCTAAACACCCACTATTTTAGGACTGCAAACCCAAACAGATTGTAATGAAAATTAATGACAAAACAGAGTTCACTATTACCTGCTGCCCTCCTTTTCAAATCATTGAATTTGACTCAGTACAGAAAACACCCACTATTTTAGGACTGCAAACCCAAACACCCACTATTTTAGGACTGCAAATCCAAACAGATTGTAATGAAAATTAATGTAGAAAATGACAGGTTCTTGCAAATATTAACTATATATCTGTTGTGTTCTGTGTAGCAAACAGCTTGAAGCCTTCCGCAAGGTTATAAAGCTTTTGAGTTGAGTCTGAGATCATTCTCAAGCATTTGATTGGTCAGATTTGAGCTTTTGCTGGCTCCAAACTGTTTGCAAATGGAAATGATTGTTTTAGCATAAACACATCAATTGGGAAAGAATGACTTCTTCTCATGTGTATTGTATATTATATTTTATAATATATAATGATAATTGATCCCTTAAAAATCGACAGAAACTTGATCCCTTTGAAACATACAACGTAAAGTAGCATTTTACTTTTATTCTGCAGTTCTATGTTTAAAAAGGACTCCAGTCTATTTGATTAAAAAAAATAAAAAATTATTGTATTAGTTACAAAAGGATGTATCAAACAGGTTTTGATCCTGATCAAATGCCAGGTTACTTTTCATCTGGTCTAGTTCTAAATTGTTTGCTATTGATAATTGTATTGTGATTGTTAGAATCAGGGTCAGGGACATATTGTGTTTACGTTTATAGGTAGTGCTCTTAGAAATAAGGATACATTAGCTTAGGAAATCCAGAACCTTTACTTCTTGCATACTAATGGCTCAACATTGATCATCTTTGCAAACAGTTTTGATTAACTCTTTCCTCCCTGAAACTTTAAATGGACAATTCCAGTTTCCATTTTAGTCTAGTCCATTTCTGACTTTTAAGGGTTGTTTTTGTCAATGTTTGGCATTATGACAAACAGTGAAGACCCTGATCAGAGGGCTCCTTTCGGAGCCCTCTGATCTGGGTCTTCACTGTTTGCACAGGACAAGTATACTATTCACATGTACACTGTTTGAAAAGGACGCCTAAATGCGGGACTAGGGCTCAAAGGGTTAAGATGAGATACGAAGAAACTCAATGTTTCATCTAGATCCAAACCTTTTGACAATTTGACAAGACATTTTAGCAAGTTCAAATTTTAGAACGGTATTAGAAGGCAATTGTTGCAAAGGACGATGTTACTTAGCATTCAAGTTGTTAATTCTTCATGGAAACATCTCATAAAAGATACATTTAACCCTTTTAACCTGTGACTTTTAGAATATTTAATTCATTCTTCCACAGATGAAAATAGTTCCAATTTATACAGTTTTGAATACAGGGTTATAGATAAGGCGCGTATTTGCGTAAATACGCAATTAAATACAGTAGAAAAGCAATTGCTTTCAAATCCATGCGTACTGAAAATCAATTATTGAAAGGGTTTACGCAAAAGAATTCAAGCAGGCGCGTATTGTACGCAATTAGTCGCATTTCTCAAGTGTAATGACGGGATGTTTACTACGACACCGGGTGAATATTTTACCGATACACCGGTAAGACTGGTTATTTATTTCCAAGTAATAGCCTATAGGATTTATGCAGCGCCGCTTTTCGTTAGCCTCGTTTAAGTAGTAAACCAGTCACATCGTCTGCTAGAATTTCTTCTGTCAAAATGGCAGCGCGCGGACGGAAAAAGCGAACAGCGCAACAAAAAAACAACATTATTCAATTACGTTCAGCCTTCCGCGAACGAACCAGAAATAATTTGTAACGGTGTTGTGAATGAAATTTTGAATGATGCGTGTAACAGCCAAAAAAAGAGGTTGTTACGACAGTGCTAAAATTAGCAAAGTTACGGTAAAGGAATCCTGGAATGGCTTTTAAAGTTTCCGTGGCTGAAAATTAATGAATCCTACACAAACATGAGCTGTTGCATTTGTGTTGAAATGAGATCGAAACTGAAATTATCGAGTGTGGGCAAACGAGGGTACAGTACAATACATCAAACATTCAGCTTGTGTTTTGTATTAAATGAAAAAAAAATAGAGTAAAAAAGCAATTCATATCAACTTGATGGAGTAACGGTTTTTTGGATACTCAATTGAAATTCAGAAAACCCAATTCTTAGAAAATAGAGGGAGTAAATACCCAATTAATGCAAAACCTTATCTATAACCCTGGAATATAATATTATAAGAAATATATTCTATGTTCTAGCAGATTGTAGCTTAAAGCAGGATGTTTCAACCTGTTTTGAGTGGTCACCCATCTTCAATACTAGAAACAGGCTATGGGGTAAAGGGCTAACTCTTGCATGCTGGGTTATTTTCTCGTTGGCAACTATTATCATTTGCTACTGTTTTGAAAATAGAAATTTGTGAATTTCTTTTCAGAACAGGGTCAAGAGTGTCAAATATTTTGGATCCTAATGAGACGCCGCGTTACGCGGCATATCATAAGGGCAGCGTTCTGCCAAGACATCCAAAAGTTGGGGACACATGTCTCGGTGGGCATGAAAAGTTGGCGACATTATTTTCATAAAGCCTCCGGCTTTCGCATGTATACACAGCATTTTATTTTGTACGTATCTAGTTCGACCGCTTATTCAAAGAAGTCAAATGTCCCACTATTATACATAACCCTAGCGAATGCGCAACACCAACCGGAACTCGCATGTGCAAAACATCATTCTTTATTTTGGCGTCGATTAGTTCGGACCAGTCTCTATTAGTAAAGACTAAATAACTTAGGTTTTTGAAAACTTTTAGGAGTTTCAGTTTGATTAAATGGATATCCTCGACTTGGAGGATACTTCTTTGTCTTCGGACAGTTCCTTTTCTGGTTTCTCAGACAAGGAAAATGAGGAAACGGACAAACGTGTGAAGTCTGTGGTGGTGAAAAAATCCAATTCCAAGCCTTCGGTCAGTTCGGAAAAAGCCACGAGGTCTTCGGACAAAGCCACGAGGTCTTCGGAAAAAGCCACGAGGTCTTCGGACAAAGCCACGAGGTCTTCGGACAAAGCCACGAGGTCTTCGGACAAAAAAGCTAAAAAGCCCTCCAAGCCTACAGGTAATTTAGATATTTCACAATTCACTCCTGATAATATAGCATCCCTTAGGGGTTTGTTAGGCCTGCCAGATGCAGAGACAGAGGTAACGGACATGCTTGGTGACGGGGATATTGAGTATGAACCCCTTCCTAGGAATTCAAATATGCCTTACAATTATCCTCCCATGACTGTAGAGGTAGATGCTAATGACATTCAGTTGTCTGATATAGAGCCCCAGTTTACTGCTAGCAGTGTCCCACCCCCAGACTTTACAGGTCTTTTTGACACAGACTCTAATAATAACCAGTTGCCTTCGGGCGGGGATGACATTGGATGGACTCTTCCTAAACTTAAGGCACCGGAAATGGGCACCCCGGTTGCTGAGTCGTTGGCACAACTTGTTAATACGGCTTGCTCTAAGCAGTGTGAGTTGGACTCTATTGTATCCAAATATAAAATACCGGCCAATTGTGACATTGTTCCTCCTCCACTTGTGAATCAAGAAATATGGAAGGTAATGAGTCGAATGGGACACATGAATGATAAACTTATGGTAGATATCCAAAACTTGGTTGCCACTGGTTTTGGCTCAGTGTTGTGCCTAGTGAATTTATTGAAAGACCAGGGTATGAACCCAGAAGTGAAGACAGTTTTATCTGATATTCTGACCGTGTTGGGTCAGACTCAATATAATCTCTCTATTAGGAGGAGATATATGATTAGACCTTGGTTAAAGAATAAGTATGCAGGTTTGTGCAACATGTCTACAGAAGTCACAAAGAAATTATTTGGTGATCATATTGACAAGGATGTGAAGAGCTGTGACACCCAGTTTTCCCTTGGGAAAGATACTTTTTCTCAACGTGGTGGCTACTATCCCCGTGGTAGGGGGGGAAGATTTCAGTCTCGACGAGGAGGCTATGGTTATGGCTATAATTACCAGAGAGACTACCGATACCAACCGTATGGTCAGTTCAGACAGAGAGGTGCTCAAAATGGTTGGAGAGAGTCCAGATCTAGACCCATACGTAGAGGTATGGCAGCTTCGGCTACAGCCCCAAACGATCAAAACTAGAGAGCACGGTAGGTACTCTTAGATTTCATTTAGATGTTTGGAAAAGGTTTACTAATGATCCCTGGATTTTGAATGCAGTGTCGGGGTACAAAATTGATTTTAATGAGCAACCCTATCAGGCAAGAGTTCCAAATGTAATACCTTTTCAGGGTGAGCAATGGAATATTGTAAACGAAGAAGTAAGATCCCTTTTGACAAAAGGTGCTATAGTTGAAACCGTGCATGAAGAAGGAGAATTTATTTCAACTATCTTCATTGTCCCTAAGCCAAATAACAAGTTTAGACCAGTCATTAATCTCCGGTTTCTAAATGAGTTTGTTTGCTATAACCATTTCAAACAAGAAACCTTTAACATTGTTCTGGATTTGGTACAAAGAAATGATTTTTTCACTAAAATGGATCTTTCAGATGCCTATTTTTCTGTACCTATTCATGAAGAAGATACTAAGTACTTGAAATTTGCTTGGAACGAGAAATTTTATAAATTTGTATGCTTACCATTTGGTCTCTCGGTAGCTCCTTTTTTGTTCACAAAAATTTTAAAGCCGATATTTGCATGGTTTAGGAAGCAGAATATACGCTGCTCATATTACATAGATGATTCTATAAACATGAACCAAGATATGGAGGTTTGTTCTCAGAACATGTTGACTGTTACTGAAACAATGGAGTCATTAGGGTTTTGCATAAATCAGTTAAAATCAGTTTTGATACCCTGTCAGCGTATTACATTTTTTGGATTCATCCTTGATTCTGTAGAATTTAAAGTCTTTCTTACACAGGAAAAAGTGCAGAAGATTATCACGAAAGCAAAAATTTTGATTTCCAAGGGTGTCGTAGTTATACGAGATTTGGCATCTTTTATTGGTCTTATTATTAATGCCTTCTATGCAATATTTGAAGCAAAGTTACACTATCGAGATCTTGAAAGAAACAAAATTTTGGGCTTAAAAGGTTCCATGGATTTTGATAAGACAGTTGATTTATCAGAATCAAGCAGATTAGAACTTCAATGGTGGTCAGACAATGTTGAGAGTAAGAATGGCAAATTGATTAGACAATTGCCAGTTCAGGTTACTTGCAGGACTGATGCTTCTCTAAGTGGCTTTGGAGGCATTGATTTGAACAGTCAAAGACATACTAGTGGCAGATGGTCTTTTGCAGAATCACAACATTCTATTAATTTCTTGGAACTTTTGGCCATATTTTACTCTTTGCAGGCCTTTTACCAAGATAAACGTTCCCTTCATATAGAGGTTCAGTCTGATAATACCACAGCTATATCATATGTGAATGACTTTGGGGGTATGACCTCTGTTGATATGGATAGTTTAGCTAGGGAAATATGGTTTTGGTGTTTAGAAAGAGACATCTTCTTGTCTGCTACTCATATTCCTGGTGTAGATAACTCGGCTGATTTTTATTCTAGGAATTTTTCTACATCAACAGAATGGATGTTGAAAACAGATATTTTTCAGAGAGTTTGTCATCAATTTTTTCAGCCAAACATGGATTTATTTGCATCCAGATTGAACAAAAGATTAGTACGTTTTGTTTCATGGTTCCCTGAGCCAGGGGCTAGTTTTACGGATGCCTTTAGTATATCCTGGTCTCATATGAGACCATATGCTTTCCCCCCATTTAATCTTGTGGGAAGAGTTATGAATAAAATATTACAGGATCAGGTAGAAGAATGCATATTGATATTTCCCTTTTGGTGTTCTCAAAGCTGGTTTGCTTTAATTTTGGAAAACTTGTGTTCTTTTCCTGTTAGACTACCACGTCACAAGGACCTTCTCACGTTGGCCCACAGTCAGGAGGTGCATCCGTTAGGGAAAAAGATTAGGCTTGTCGCGGCAGCTGTATCCGGGAGGCGCTCAAAGGTAAAGGGGTTCCAGGAGAGCTGGCAGACTTCATCGTCTCATCATGGTCAGCAGGTACCCGTAAACAGTATCAGCATGCTTGGCGACTCTGGTATATTTGGAATAGTATCAGGTGTAGCAGTTCCCTTTACTCATCTGAAGAGGTTGTATTGAAGTACTTATTCTATTTGTTTAAACTAGGGAAATCTTACTCCGTTCTTAATACACATAAAGCCATGTTGATGCAAACTTTGTCCTTTTTTGGAAACTCATGGTGTAAAGACCTTAATCTTATTCCACGATTTATGAGGAGTGTATTCTTGTGTAAACCCCCAAGACCGAAATATTTAGCTATGTGGGATGTCTCCATTGTGTTAAGATTCCTGGAGTCTTTAGGACCTAGTAATAGACTTAATCTTAAGATGCTCACGTTTAAGACTGTGGCCTTGATTGCCCTTGCTACTGCACCTAGAGCGCAGACCTTGGTGTCATTAAACCTCAATAACATGATTATTGAAGATTCTGCTGTTGTATTTCTTACTACTGATATTCTGAAGACTTCTAAAGTGGGTGATTCCTTTTCTTTAAGGATTGAACATTATGACAATGAATTATTATGTGCTATATATATGCATACTTTACTTTGTTATATTCGTGCCACCAAGCAGGTGAGGAAGTCAGATTCGTTATTTGTGTCTTTTGTAACTTTTAAGAAGGTAACCAGTAGTACCATTGCTAGATGGTTAAAGGAAACATTAAGGTTATCTGGGGTGAATACTGAAGTGTTTAAGGCGCACTCTTATAGAGGTGCAGCCACCTCTGCTGCTTTTAGCAAAGGGTGTTCTTTGAAATCTATTCTCAGTACAGCTAACTGGAAGTCAGATAAGAATTTCAGGAAATTTTACTATAGACATTCCTTGCAGAAGGAACATATTTCTTTCAGCAATGCTGTTTTTGCTTCATAATGCTTTAATGAAGCCTTTATAGATTGTAGTTTAATATGTATAGTTTTTGTTGCCTTTGAAGATGCTGTGTATACATGCGAAAGCCGGAGGCTTTATGAAAATAATGTGCCCCCATCCAAGCTTTAGTGCAGGATGGAGGGCATTATTGAAATAAAGCCGGAGGCCGAGCATGTATGCACCCTCCTCTCTTTCTAAGTATCTGGGGAGTATTATTGTCATCCCTCCCTTTTTATAGTAGTGCAACAAAAACTATCTTTTAAGAATGATGTTTTGCACATGCGAGTTCCATGTTTTGCACATGCGAGTTCCGGTTGGTGTTGCGCATGCGCTAGGGTTATGTATAATAGTGGGACATTTGACTTCTTTGAATAAGCGGTCGAACTAGATACGTACAAAATAAAATGCTGTGTATACATGCTCGGCCTCCGGCTTTATTTCAATAATGCCCTCCATCCTGCACTAAAGCTTGGATGGGGGCACATTTTCCAAAAAAGGGGGACAAAGGAGAAACATTCAAAGTAAAGTGCTTTAATGCATGGTATAACTTGTCATTGAAAGAGCTTTCTTGCTTTGGATGATTTCAAATGTTTCAGAGCCCTGTTTAAATCAAAGTTTCCAATCTCCCATCCCACTATCTTCACTGAATAATCGCGTAACCCCTTATCTTGAAACTGACGATGAGCCTTTTTAGAGGAATCAGGTTACCATTTTCCCCTCGATTATTGCAGTTCTGCATGCTTTAAAGGCGAAGATGGGGATTCGGAAGTAGTGGGTGGGGGCTCAAAAGTTGTTCCGGACGATAAATCGGCATTATCTGACTGTCCGTTTGAAGAAACTTAAAATTGTTTTCGGCTTTTTCTTCACGGGAGATGCTATTTTTAAATTTCCTGCGCTTGACGACAGATACGCTTAATAATATGACTGGTTTATCCATTGCCGTGTCGCGTACTAATAAAATACTATTTATTTCAGTAATAATTATAGAACCAGTCGAGTAAATTTGATGCAGGCACCGTGAAAATCCTAACTCGTGAGAATTTCACGCCCAGTCAATATTCGGCCCCAAACATTTAGACCGCGACAATTGTCGCCCCGGGACGAAAATAAAAGCGACAATCATAATTTTTTAGAAACGATGTCGCAGATACGCGGCCTTGGCAGAACACTGTAAGGGTCCAAACTGTTTGCAAAGGTTATCATGATTTCACCACAAGCATACAAAGAGTTAACCCAGAATTTGCTTTAACTTACTGAAAACAAATGAATGGCATCAACTTCATGAATAGACGTTAAGCATACTCTTCACAGATATATTGTTTGCAGAGGACATGTAAACTTGTCTCTAGGGTTCAAAAGGTTAAAACAGGTGACAATTTCTAGAAACTTTATTTATTCAGCACTCAAGGGTTCAATTATTTGTCTCTATTTCCGTAACTATATGGTCAAATGTATTAAGTATATAAGAAGATCACTTGGGATTACATGAAAACATACAAGAGCTGTCCATTAGATATTGATGGTCATAAATATTAATACGATGTATCAAATTCATATTAAGAAACCATCTTCAAAATATATTAATCCAGGTGAACTTTTAACCCATAACCCCATCGCCTGTTTTTAGTTTTGAAGACAGATGACAACTTAAAGCAGGTTGAAAGTAATGCAGAATGTGCCTTTACTTTCAGCCTGCTTTAACCCATTAAGCCATACTGACTCATATTGACACATTGTGCAATAGTCTCATACTGACCCATTTGACACACTTTAATCCACTAGCTTGTATTGAGATAAGTTTTGATAATTGCTTATCGCTTATGAGTTAATGGGTTAATCTACCATCTACAGTCTGCTAGGATATAGATATATTTTTTATAGTGCATATTTATGACTGAATAAAGAACTATTTTCTTCAGAGGAAGAATAAATTAAAGGTGTGAAAATGTGTATTTATGGAGTATTGGGTTAACACCACCGAAGAATCTTCATTAAGTGCATTATCAAGAAATAGTAGAGGCCTGAAGCTCTTTAGAGGACAACTAAGTGAAAGCATCCTAGAGTACTTCTGTGCATGAAACATTCATTAATCAGGGATTATGACACGGAAAACGTCATCACAGAGAATTTGGCGTGCATGTTTTACATGCACTTCGGTTTAATAGCCTTTATTTTCATTGTGCTATAGAAAATAGTTTCATTTACCCTTTTGTTCTCGGAGAAATTAGCCACCTTAATATCATCATTCTGGAAAATATCAATTTTCTTCCCATCATAGTAACATTAACCCCTTAAAATGCAAAGTATTACTTAACTGGGCTATCTGAATAGACAGGATCCACATCAGATGCAGGAGGGACCTAGCAATTGATCAGCATCCAAACTGCTTGAGTATGCATTTGAGGTTTCTTTAGTTTAGAAATGGATGATACATAGATTTTATCAGTTTCATGGACCCCAGTTTAGAGGCAGATTTTATTAAAGCAGGCTGTGGGTTAAAGCATAGTAAATGTATTTTAGGCGAGCGATTTCCCTCATACAGAAGCCAATTTGCCGAAGCAATGTTTCGTAATTTGCAGAATTTAGACCAAAAAATCAATGTTGATTGGGAGACAAATTGAATTTAGCAGGTATGGAATGAATAAGACTTGTCATAAAAGGCCATTTATAGCTGATTTGGAAGCTACGATGAATGATGTTTTTATGGCAGTTCTATTGAGTAACATGGAGTGTCCTTGTGCTTGCCTGTCCTCCATATTTCATGAACCGTTGGAAAAGAAATGAAAAGGGAAATAAGTCACACAGAAAAGCTGGGAGACAGTTATAACCGCTGTTGCTATTACATCATTTATTATGTTATGATAAATTGAAAAGAAGAATCATTGACGGTGTGTTAACCCATTACCCAATAAATATGCCCTTTTTATGCCTTTGATTTATTCCTCCACTGAAGAAAATAGTTCAAATTTTTACTGATATGAATATGTATAATAAGAAATAGTTTCTATATTTTAGCACATGGTAGCTTAAAGCAGGCTGAAAGTAAAACAGAATGCGCCTTAAGGCGCATTCTGGTTTACTTTCAACCTGCTTTAAGTGATCACCTGTCATCAAAACTAGAAACAATCTATGGGGTTTCAAAGCTGTTGGCAGATTAAATAAAAGAATGGTGATAGTTAAGCAGCTTTACTTTCTTCCTTTCTTTAACTCACTACCCCATAGCCTGGTCCTAGTTTTGAAGACAGTTGATCACTTAAAACAGGTTGAAAGTAAAATTCTGTCTTACTTTTAGCCTGCTTTAAGTTACAATATGTTAGGCTATAGAATATATTTTTGTTGTATATTCATGACAGTATAAATAAATACGAAAGAAGACTCAAGCAGGAAACGCAACACAAACAATACACCCATCTCTAAAGCAGAACACACACACAGCCATACCATAACAAACACACACACACACACACACACACGCAATACCATTCCTTCATCTACACACTAAATAGAAAACAACACGCAAGACAAACATAAAGCTAAGTGAACATAGGAGCCCGCCTTGGTACGGTCAGTAGCAATCAATAATCAATTATAAATTAAGTAACTATTAACAACCACTGGGGGGTTAAACCTGGGTTTAGGGGCGCCCAACCTCACACTTATCTCCTATATTCACCTATAAAGACGAACAGTGTACATAAAATATAAACCCTGTTCCACAACCTTACAATCAAAAAGACCGCCAGCACAGTAAGTAAATACATGTAAAACATCTAACAAAATTCTCTGATAGGATTATTAGTAACACGGGAAAGAATTAAACATTCAAGCCCGTGTTAAAAATAACCCACTATAGCAACGGTCAAATTGTACTCAAGCGAATAGTCTGTAGTCACGAGTAACTGTAAGACATGGGAGGGTTTAGGGTACGACAGAGAGGGAGAGAAAAACCAAAGCACGAAAATCCGACATAACTCTCCCGGTTAAGGACGGCTTTAGAGATACATCATCATGTAGTGCTAAGCCCTGTCTGTCGTCGCACAACCAAAGAGGAAAGCATAGTTATCAATTGTAGATTGATTGATAACCAAACGTGAAGTGCGCAGCAATATAGTTGGATCATAATCTTTTTTGAGGAAAAATCTAATACGTTTCACAAATAGGTTTTGAAAATGCATATGTCCAAGAATCTTACGAAGTCTGTAAATCACATCACCATAAAACTCCGGATGTGAAATACCTTGCCGCAGAAAAGACTTTAAGTTACATTTATATTTGTTAATGAGAGGAAGATTTCTATAAAAGAATTTAGAAAATGTTTTACGAAGTTTATGAAATCTGTACCCCTGTTTAAGAAGCTTTTCAGTAATAGTTTTATTACGAATGTGGAAGTCCTCAACAGAGGTACAAGCCCTAGCAAAACGAATAAGTTGTGAAATATAAACCCCGTAAGATGTAGAACGGGGAACATCGCCATCTAGATGAGGATAGTTTACAATACTAAAATCAAAATCATCTCGTTTATCGTAAATCTTAGAAGAAACAATACCGTTATTTATTAAAAGATCCAAATCTAAAAGTGGAACTATTTACTTCAGTGGAGGAAACATTCAAATGTGTAAAAAGGGATATCTATGAAGTAATAAATACTCTGACAACAGTGAATTAGCCCATTTACAATATTGGACAATTACCCATTCACTATTTGACCTTCACCTTGGCTTATTTCAACTTTCAAGTTTCAAAAAGATTCATAATATATTGTCAAGAATTCCAGTGGGGGCATAAGCGTTTGTTGAATGCAGTCTTGTTTCCTCACCGATGCATCTTCTGGTTGTGTGTCTCTTTAAAAGCCTAATTTTAACTATGTGAATTTTACATTAATTTTCTGGGTAACCAACAAGTTATCAGTGTGTCTGAGAAATGCTGATGAGATGGGCTAATTTATGAGGCTGTTGAGCTGACCTCGCACCTGTAGCATTGCCAGGAAATCCACAGGAAGAAAAGGCTATAGTGTACAGTAAAACCTGTTTTAACCCATTAATTACAAAGAAGTGGCAGCTTTATGTATGACTAAAGTAATACAGGAAAGCTCTTGTAGGAGCTCTCTGCATAACTTTTAACATTTATTGAGCAGTTATACTGCTCCTGCATTTAGCAGTGACCTATTATGAACGATAGTCATGCCTCTTCATAGTATTGCTGTTGATCCTAAGTTTCATTGTACTTACTGGAGGATTACAATGCAAGGAAGCCCACATGGTTTATTGTACTTAGTTAAGGATTACACTACAAGGAACACACATTGCTTCACTGTACTTAGTTAAGGACTACTATGCAAGGAACCACACAGGCCTTACTTTACTTAGTTTACAAGGCAAGGAACCACACATGTTTCACTGTACTTAGTTGAGGACTACTTTGCAAAGAACTGCAAAAGTTTTACTCTACTTAGTTAAGGAATACAATGCTAACCACATATGCTTCACTGTACTTAGTTTACAAGGCAAGGAACCACACATGTTTCACTGTACTTAGTTGAGGACTACTTTGCAAGGAACTGCAAAAGTTTTACTCTTCTTAGTTAAGGAATACAATGCTAACCACATATGCTTCACTGTACTTAGTTAAAGATTACAATGTAAGGAATCACATGAGTTTTACTGTGAATAGTTACGGATTGGAATGCAAGGAACCATACAGGGTTTATTGTACTTAGTTAAGAATTGCAATGCAAGGAACCACACATGCTTCACTGTACTTAGTTTAGTTAGGATTAAAATTAAGAAACAATGTATACTGTACTTATTTAAGGATTACAATGTAAGGAACCACAAAGATTTCATCGTGCTTAGTTAACGATTAAAATGCAAATAACCACACAGGCTTTACTGTACTTAGTTAAAGATTAAAATTCAAAGAACAACACAGGTTTACTGTACTTAGGTAAGGATTGTAATGCAAATAACCACACAGGCTTTACTGTACTTAGTTAAGGATTGTGACACAAGAAACCACACAGGCTTTTCTCTACATAGTTAAAAAATATATGTTGCAAGGAACTTCAAAAGTTTATCTCTTCTTAGTTAAGAAATGCATTGCAAAGAACCACTCAGGGTTTCCTGTACTTAGTTAACCCTTTACCTGATAGCCTATTTCTATTACTTAAGATAGGTGACCACTTAAAGCAGGTTGAAAGTAAAGCAGAATGCGCCTTAGGGCGCATTCTGCTTTACTTTCAGCCTGCTTTAAGCTACCATGTGCTATAATATAGAAAATATTCCCAATAATTCATATTCATTACTGATTAAATTGGAACTATTTTCTTCAGCGGATGAATAAATCATATCCGCTAAAAGGCGCTTCTATTAGGGAAAGAGTTAAAGATTACAATGCAATGAGCCACATATGCTTCACTGTGGAAATGCAAGAAAATACACATTGGAATGCAAGGAACCACGCAGGTGTTACTGTACATAGTTAAGGATTGCAATGCAATGAACCACACATGCTTCACTGTACTTAGTTTAGTGAAGGATTACAATGTAAGAAACACATTGTGTACTGTACTCAGTTAAGGATTACAATGTAAGGAACCACAAAGTCTCTTTGGACTATTTAGGGTTGATTTGAACAACATATTGCAAAATAACAAATAGTGCAGACCCTGCTCAAAGAGCTCCATAAGAAGCCTGCTGGTCAGGGGCTATACTGTTTGCATAGAAAATGTGTACTCCTTACAGCTACACTATTTGTACATGACAAGTATTCTCATGGCTAGGGTTAAATGTGCTAATTATCTCAATGCGAGACACCACACAGGCTTCACTGTACTTTAAGCTAAGGATTACAATGCAAGGCACCACTAAGAACCAGGGTCTCTCTGGAAAAACAAACACATTAATCACAACACAATCTTTTTCTCCATCTATAAAGGGTTGGCTTTCTGTTGTGAGTTTTTCTCTGTCAATGGTCACCGATAATCAATGCTGCCCGATAGAATTACCTCTCATAAACAGTCAAACCTGCCTTCAACAACCACTGGTCCAGAAAACATAAGATCTCTTAAAATACACTCAATAGCTTAATGCAGATCAAAAGTAATGCAGAAAGCTCCCTGTGGGAGCTTTCTGCATTACTTTTGTTCTGCATTTAGCTGAAATCAGCTCTCAAGACTGTTTATATTTTATGTTAAGTTGTCGCCTTGTACAGGTTTGACTGTTAAGGCAGTTTGTTATCTGAATGGCGGTGGAGGCTGTCGGTAATAGCTTCATCAATATCAAAAACATCACAATAATTGTCCACATACATCGGTTGTACAAGAAACATCAACAAAAGACTAGTGCCGTGAGACTGTGTCACAGAAATTATATTTCACGTTATCAACCCAGTTCAATGCCCGGATATTGCAATGAACTCTCCCTAAGTGCTTGCTGGAAGATTGCAATGTAGATATACAGGGCTCCAGATAAGAGAAGTATTTAAAAAAACAAAATCTTCATATTTGCATTAAACCCTATGGTGTTGCTACTCATTAGAATTGTCTCTTTTAGGATTTGGTGCTATAATAAGTGAGAAATTGTTGGATTGTTCAGTTTACTCCCTCTTATCTGGAGCATGGGTATACATGTACAGGGGTGAACTAAAGACATTGCAATGTTTGCTCATTTATTAGAACATAGCAAACAGTGGAGAGCAGAATGTGACGTAAGGCTCATTCTACTTTACGTTCAATCTGCTTTAACTCTTTCCTCCCTGAAACTTTAAATGGACAATTCCAGTTTCGATTTTAGTGTAGTCCATTTCTGACTTTAAAGGGTTGTTTTTGTCAATGTTTGGCATTATGACAAACAGTGAAGACTTTGATCAGAGGGCTCCTTTCGGAGCCCTCTGATCTGGATCTTCACTGTTTGCACAGGACAAGTGTTCTTTTCACATGTACACTGTTTGAAAAGGACGCCTATATGCGGGACTAGGGTTCAAAGGGTTAAGCTACCATCTGCTTGAATATAGATAATGTTCTAATGGTACATTATTAAGTACTGTATAAGTTGGCGCTATTTTTTTAGTGGAAGAATAAAATAAATGCATAAAAACTTGTATAAAATTATGGAGTAATGGGTTTTGAAGTAAACATGAGACAAAAATCACCTTCATCATCGTCATGGTGACATAGTTAAGATCAATTGTTTTGCATGTATGATTGATGAAATTAGGGTGTGAAGAAAAAACATGACAACGGTTGTCAAAACAGGACATTTTATTCTCAATCTTGATAACATAGGTCATTCATAAAGCACAATTGTTCCTTTGATAACAGCATCATAATTAAAGCACATATTAGTGTTAAAGTCTCATCTATATACTGCCACTCAGAATATCTTTAACCCTTTACTCCATTAACCCATAGCCTGATTCTAGTATTTAAAATATGTGACCTATATAGCAGGCTGAAAGTAAAGCAGAATGCGCCATAGGGCGCATTCTGCTTTACTTTCAGTCTGCTTTAAGTTACTATCTGCTAGGATGTAGAAAATATTTCTTATGGTACATATTCTTGACAGTATAAAATGGAACTATTTTCTTTGGCGGATGAATTAAATGAATGCGCTAAAAGTAGCTTCTATAAGGGAAAGGGTTAAGATGCACATTTTTATAACACTTTTAATTTATTCCTGCACTGAAGAAAATAGTTCCAAATTTTACAGTAATGGATATGTACCATGAGAAATATTTTCTATATCTTATCAGATGATAGCTTAAAGAAGGTTGAAAGTAAAGCAGAATGCGCCTTTATAGGCGCATTCTGCTATACTTTCAACCTGCTTTAATTGTGGTCACCTGTGTTTAAAACTAGAAACAGACATGGAGTAAGGGGTTAAACCGGTCTTTCCTATAGCCATCAGCACAAATTGTTTTTGTGAACCTGTTACCCCACATAGCACTTAAAGCAGGTTGAAAGTAAAGTATTCTGCTTTACTTTCAGATGGCTTTAGGCTACCATCTGCTAGGATAAAGAAAAAAATTCTTATGGTGTATATTCATGACAGTATTAATTGGAACTTTGTCAGTGGAGGAATGAATTAAAGGTGTAAATGTGTGTCTATGGAGTAGTGGGCCAAACTCTTTTTTTGTCCACAGCCATCAGCACAAATTGCCTTAAATTTTCTTTCCAAAACAGGGTCAAAATGTCAAACAGTTTACGTGTCTCATGAGGATCCAAACTGTTTGCAAACGTAATAACTTAGGCACATATCTGCGCTGGCATGGTAAGAGGTAATTATATATAAAGAAGACAAAATTTATATAAAATCCAGATAGACAATTTTTAAGCAAGAAAACCTTTACTCTGTGTAGAATGAGATAAAATTGGAAGACAAAAGAACTCTTGTGGACAGAAATAATCCTCGTTAGATTCACATTTATCTTTATAAAAGATGTTTACCCAATACTCCATAGATAATGACTTTTCACCTTTAATTTATTCCTACACTGAAGAAAATATTTCATTTTATTCAGTCATAAATATGCACCAAGAAATATTTTCTGTAATAAAGCAGATGGTAGCTTAAAGTGGGCACAGGCTGCTTTACTTTCAAACTGTTTTAAGTGGTTTCTCATCTTCAATAGGTACTGGAAACAGGCTATGGGCTAAAGGGTTAAAAATGAAAACAAAATTGAAATAGTTTAATTACATTGTAGCCTTGGTATGTGGTTCCTGGGAAAATCTTTTCCTTTATGAATTGCTGAATTTATACTGGTAGGCCTTTTTAAGCGAAATTAATGGATAAAGGTTTTTATTATCTATAAGTTAAGAGAAAGAAAATCATGACTGAATTAGATTCACACCTCTTCATACTGTCTGGTGTCATAATTATTTTACTCCTGGGAAATTAATTGACCATCTTTCATGAATTTGTATTTTTTTTATCACTTTTTATGCTGAATTTTGAAAAAAGGCCAATTTATTGTGACTTATAGGCTTGGTGTTTATGTTTTTGTTTGAAAATTAGGGTTCCAGATAAGAGGGAGTAAACAGAACAAAGCAAACATTATCTTACTTATTTCTCCACCAAACCCTATGGTGTTCCTATTCATTAGAATTGTCTCTTCTCTTCAGTGTTCCATATAAGAGGGAGTAAACTGAACAAATCCAATATTTTCTCACTCATTTGGAGCCCAAAAAAATGTTTTGGAAAAGTAAAAATAAAAATGTTCTAAAAAATAGTTCCAATTTAAACAGTCATGAATATTATATCATAAGAAATAGTTTCTATATTCTAGCAGATGGTAGCTTGAAGCAGGCTGAGAGTAAAGTAGAATGCACCTTAAGGTGCATTCTGGTTTACCTTTTAATCTGCTTTAGGTGGTCACCTATCTTCAATGCTAGAAACATACTATGGAGTAAGGGAATAAGGAAATTCTGTTTTACTTTTGTCTTGCATTAAACAAACTTCTTCTTCATGATATGGCAGCAGAACAGAGGTTTTATTATTAGATCACCAGGAGTCAAGATAAGACAGAGAGAATTAAAACTTTCAATCATATCTCTTTTGTTTCTCTCCAAACCCTATGAAGTGACTACTCATTAGAATCGTCTCGAAGAGACGATTCTAATGAGTAGTCACATCATAGGGTTTGGTGTAGAAATAAAGATTTTAGTATTTTGATATACTCCCCATATCTGGAGCATAGATTACTATAGTCATGGACACATGTTAGTTGAAGGGCATGATATAAATGAGACAAGAACACAAGCAATTGCTATACATATCTGTACACATAAATTACCGTATATCCATTCGAAAGACGATGTGAGATTACGTCTCAGTATGACATGGTCACATAGATCTCAAAACTCAAATACTGCACACAAAGCATACAAGGCTCCAGATAGGGGAATATTTTTAAACAAAAAACATTGTATATGTATTAGAACCCTATGGTGTGACTTCTCACTAGAATTCTAATGAGTAGTTACACCATAGGATTTGGTGCTGGTGAAAAAATGTGAAATTTGTTCAGTTTAGCCCCTATTATCTGGAGTCATGCTTTCACACTTTAGAACATTGGGAAAATGAATCGGAACATTCAATATGTTAAACTTAAACTGTATAGTCTGTACCTTCTGTTGATGAACTTTTAATCTAAGGAATATATAGATTGGACTGTCAAATGGTTTTAATCCACACAGAAGCCAATATGCATGTGATCTTGAAACAAACAGTTTGCAAAATGAATGCTAGTATAGTTGGTTGGATAAGGGTTAAAACTAGATACTGTAAAACAGGTATTTTTCGCACCATGAATATTTCCCGTAATGCGATTTTGTATTAATTCGCAACATCATGCAGTATTTCTAGCAGGTGATAGCTTAAATCAGGCACATTCTGCTTTACTTTCAACCTGCTTTAAGAAGTCACCTATGTTCAAAACTAGAGACGCAAGGAAACACATTCGCAAATTAACGCGTAAATTATATTCTCGCGAATAAAACCGGTTTTAGAGTAGTTTCACTTTCCCATTATGTATGAGGGAGTTTGTGGATAGTTGGCTTTCATTTATTCCTCCGCTGAAGAAAATAATTCCAGTTTATACAGGCATGAATAATTATGTATCTTAAGAAATATTTTCAATATTTTAGCAGATGATAACTTAAAGCAGGCTGAAAGTAAAGCTAAGACACATTCTGCTTTTCTTTCAACCTGCTTTAAGTGGTAACTTGTCTTCAATACTAGAAACAGGCTATGGAGTAAAGAGTTAAGTAAATAATGTTGTGTTTGTTTTCTATTTTCAGGTAAGCTTTTCTGAATATCCTGTAAAGTTTTTGAAATAGATCCTTAAAGGTAAGAGATTTACAGGGCTCCAGATAAGAGGGAGTAAACATAACAAATCTTACATTTTCTCACCCATTTCAGCACCAACTCCTATGGTCATTAGAATGGTCTAGAAAAGATGGTTCTAATGAGTAGTAACATCATAGGGTTTAGTGCAGAAAAAGAGAAATAAGTTTTTGAAGTACTCCCCTTATCTGAAGCTCAGAACTTGTGAAGAGTTTGGATCGAGATCAGATGAGACATAGGTAGTCTTAACTGTTTGGACATGGTTGAGCTACCTTACGTGGAACTATAGTTTGAACCTTTAGTCAGGCAAAATTGTGGCCGCCGCATGCGTATTAAGTTTGGCAAAGGAACATCGTTTGTGGAACCAATGAAAATTGGTAATGGTTCGCCAAATGACGTCACTTTAGTCAAACCAACCGGTGTTCAGATGGATCTATAGTCACTATTGACGACTATAGACCAGACTATAGTTCCATGTGAAGTGAAGTTGCTCGTTGATGCCGATTTCAATTAGAAATGGCAGACTATTGAGATTAACTCTTTGCATGCTGGGTAATATTTCCCTTATCCCAGTAGATAGTAGCTTAAAACAGACTGAAAGTAGAGCAGAATGTATACATCTTTTACTTTCAGTCTGCTTTAACCCTTTACTCCATAGACACACCTTTTAATGCATTTAATTAATTCCTCTGCTGTTGAAAAAAGTTTCAATTTATACTGTCATGAAGATGCACATTAAGAAATATTTTCTGTATCATAGAAGATGGAAGCTGAAAGCAGGCTGAAAGTAAAGCAGAATGCTTTATCTCCTGTATTAGAAACACGCTATGAGGAAAGGGTTAACCCATTACCCTATAGCATGTTTTCTTGTTTTGAAAACAGGTGACTACTTAAAGCAGGTTGAAAGTAAAGCAGAATGTGCCTTAGGGCACATTCTGCTTTACTTTCAGCCTGCTTTAAGCTACCATCTTTTAGAATATAGAAAATATTTGTTGTGATACCAGTTCATGACTATAAATTGAAACTATTTTCTTCAGTGGAGTAATAGATGAAAGTCGTCAAAAGGAGTATTTATGGAGTAATATGGGTTAATATTGTTTACTGTTGCTTCCAGCCCAGTAGGTACTCTAAGAGAGCTGTCTAAGAATATCAGTGATACCAGCAGCTAAGGAGTTAACTGTTAATTTTAGGTGTTAATTGTTAATTATACATGTAACTTTGCCCTGAAGATTAGCAGGTTTATTTTGGTCGACTGGATTGCCATAACAGATTGGGTTTTCAGGTGACCTAGCCAAAATAACACACTACTGGTACCAGGTGTAGACATTTGTTAGAGTTCTTACACCATTTCACTGAAAAGAAATGCAAACAAAATGCATTATTAGTGATATTGATGCATTTTGATCTGGGTCTACACTACTTTCTAAAAGCATCAGTATATGCTAATTATTAGCGTTAGAAAACATTGATAAGGGTGTCAAACAGTTAGACGTGGCACATTCTGCTTTACTTTCAGCCTGCTTTAAGCTATTATCTGCAATAATATAGAAAATGTTTCTTTTGGCACTTATTTGTGACAGTGTAAATTGGAACTATTTTCTTCAGTAGAAGAATTAATAAATTAAAGGTGTAAAAATGTGTTTTTTTATAGGTTAATGGGTTAAAGGCCCTCTTGTTTCTTACAGGATCATTCTGATATGTCAGTAGGCCCTTGTAGTGATATCAGTAGAAGGGTTTATAATATATTATAAGCATATTGTCAGAGGATGATTTATGGCTTCACATGCAACATGTTAATCATGACAAGAGGTGTGTTATTGTCCTGTATTAAATTATTATGTTTCCTATTATGCTTGACAGTATTTAACTCTAAGAATATTGTAGAATATGTCATCTGCTTAGAAATAGAGGATCTTACATGAGCGCTCATTATTTATCATTTTTAATAAACGAGTTTACTAAAATAATATAATCATATTAGTTTTAGTCAACAAGTTTAATGAGCAGGAATGTGAGATTCCATTTATCACATAGCAATTTTAAATGGCTATTAAATCAATTGAAGCCGTAGCTTATTGTCTTTCTGCTATAGAGATTTTCCGCAAAAACCTGACGTTGTTTATGGTAACATCAGCGCAAATGACGTCATTTGGTGTCCTGCTACATGCAGCGCTTGTTGACGAAAAGGTTTGGCCGGAGCCCAAAAAACGATATTTCACTAGTTGAATACGATATTTATATAATGTCTTTATTCCACTCCAAGACTGGAAGTTATGTGATAAATTGTACTATCTTGTGTTTACCAACCCCTCATTGAAAGTTGCATGGATATCACTCTAATGACAGAGGACTTATTGATGCTGGATGAAAATAATGCAGAAAGCTTCTATAGAACTTGTACTGGAGAAAGGGTTAGGTCAATGGATGCATACTATTTTAAGTTATTATTGAATGTCATAATAAGATTGACATCTTTTCGTAAATACCAATGAAACAGGAGACTGACTGGTGCTGTTTAACTCATTACTCCATAAATACACATTTTTTTACGCCTCAAATTTATTTCTCGACTAAGGAAAATTGTTCCACTTAAAAATTGTACAGTCGTAAATATGCGCTATTAGAAATGTTCATTATATCCTAGCAAATAATAGTTAAAATCAGGCTGAAAGTTAACAAGCAAATTAGAAAGTATTGAAAAGAATTTGTGCAGCTAACTCCTCCTACACCAATGGAAGGATTTGCTTCAAACTTTCACAAATTAACAACATATATAGGAAGCTGTACATGTGGTTTGGAATTTTACCTGCAACCTTTTTGACAAAAGCTATGGCCCTTTGGATTTTTAAGACAAGTAGTATAGGGGTCACTTAATGTAGTGCAAACAAATATCCCTAACCCTAAATTTTATGCACTCCCCTTTCTCCTACACACCTGGAAGGATTCGCTCCAAACTTTCACATATTAACACTTTTTTCGGGATAGGGGTATGTGGGGGAGACATACGTTTTTTGTCAAAAACACATTCTAGATTCAATACAGAAAACGAGCCATGGGGAAAAGGTATACGACAGGTGGCGGCTAAAGTCAATCAGACACCAGCCTTATACAACAAAAACAAGCTTTCATTTGAAGAGGATTATAATTGAGTGAGACTTTAAAGTTAAATGAATCTAATAAGCAGGGTTTGTTTAACTCTTTGCATGCTGGGTAATTTTGTCATCTGCCACATTTATTGTCGACTGCTATTGTTCAAAAAATAGATTTTTCAATTAAAAAAAAAAAAGTCAGAGTGTCAAACAGTTTGGATTCTGATGAGACGCGGCATAATGCGGCGTCTCATCAGGATCCAAACTGTTTGCACAGATAATCATGATTCAGCCGCTAGCATGCATAGAGTTATAACAATTATTCGAATATTGTTATATTGTGTTTGATGGGGATGTAAAGATTTTAGTACAGTTGAGAAGACATTATTCTGTGGAAATTAAAATTAATGCAAATGAATGCAATAAAATGTAAGAAATTATCCTTTGAAAAAATAATAATAATTCTGACTAGTTATTTTAATCTGAGTTGCAAACAATTTGGAACTTTATCAGATGCTGGCGTCTGATCTGGCTTCAAAATTTATGCAATGGAAATAATTGTTTTAAGATAATACATGTATGCATTAATTGGGAAAGTAGATGGCCTACTCCAATGTACATGGACTTAAAAAAACGCCCCCTTATCTGGATTTCTTAATTGAACCTTCAATCCTCTATATTTTCCTACTTGAGGTCAGAAGAAAACAGATGTGTTCTGTTCTAAAATTGTGATCACTTGCAATGTAGGGAAATCAAATTTTCCCGTGCATCGTGAACACTTCGACTCCTGATCAGATGCCAAAGTTTCTTGTCACCCGATCAGGAATCAAACTGTTTGTCACTAAGATTATAAATCTAGATAATATAGGTAAGGAAAATAATTTGATTATAGAATTAAAGAAGGGAGAGTTCACAAGTAAATAAAACTGATTCAGCATTAAGTGTTAGCCCTTACAGTGTGGTAACCAAGTCTTCATCATTTGCAAACAGTGTAGACCCAGATCAGAGGGCTCCTTAAGGAGCCCTCTGATCTGGGTCTGCACTGTTTGTCATACTATTACAGATCATGGTATCAAACCTCTAGAAAGTCGATATAAACTTGTAATTGATCGGAAATTGGAAGAGTTCATTTGAAAATTCTGGATCGTAAGGGTTAAAGAGCTTCCTTATTCCAGTGTACAATTTGTGGTAAATATTTACAGCAGAAATGTGCTGAGGATTGAAGCTGTTATCAGGGATAACTTCCAACAGATCAGCTGTTCTACCCCCATGTTTAATTCACATGTAACAGAACTGTAGATTCGGAAGATAGCTTATTAAAAATTTCCAGATTTTCCTCATATAGATCTTCTTCCAACTCTATGTTGTAGCAGGGCTCAAGATAAGGGGAGTATTTCAAAATTTAAATTTGTTTGTCTGCATTAAACCCTATGGTGTCACTACTCATTAGAATGGTCTCTTCGAGACCATTATAATGAATAGTAACACCATAGGATTTGGTGCTGAAATAAGTGAGAAAATGTTCAATTTGTTCAGTTCCCTCTTATCGGCAGCCCTGCTGTAACTATTCATCAATATGGTTATAATGAGCTGTCACTAACACGGTGTTTGGCGGAGGCATATGGATATTGGTAGTTGGAATTGTCTCCCCCTTATTCTCAGCATCGTTGTCAATGCCAATGGTAATTGAGTGAATAATGAATAACTCTTTTGGCATCTTTGGGGACTCTTGGCTTAAAAAGTTTTAACCCATTATTACATAAATTTCCTTTTTTATGCCTTAAGTTTATTCTTCCACCAAAGAAAATTTTTCAATTTTATCCAGTCATGATATGAATATGCTGCATAAGAAATAGTTTCTATATTCTTACAGAGAGTAACTTAAAGCAGGTTGAAAATAAAGCAGAATGTGCCATAAGGCATTTTGCTTTACTTTCAACCTGCTTTAAGTGGACACCAGTCTTCAAAACTTAGAAACAAGCTGAATGGAGTAAAGTGTTAATGTTAATCTTCTAATGAGTGTCTGTGTGACACATAGAAATGATTGTCATTCTTCCACCTTTTCCAGGTATAGACTATAGTAAAGGTGCATTCTGCTTTACTTTCAACCTGCTTTCAGTGCTCAGTAGTCTTCAAAACTAGAAGCAGGCTATATGGTAACCCATGGCCATTACCACATAAACACTCTTTTGATGCCTTTAATTTATTCTTCCACTGAAGAAAATAGTTCCAATTTGTATAGGCATGAATATGTATCATAAGAAATATTTTCTATAAACTAGCAGATGGTAGCTTAAAGCCAGCTGAACGTAAAGCAGAATGCACCATAAGGTGCATTCTGCTTTACTTTTAACCTGCTTTAAGTTGTCATCTGTATTGAAAACTAGAAACAGGCTGATAAAGAGTTAAGCTTTTCCACACTGTGAGATAAGTCTTCTTTATTGAAGTATGCCCAATTTCTTATTGAAGTAAGCCATACACAAGCAGGTACTCTTGTACTCCGATTTGTTGATATTACATTACCAATTTACAAATTGTCAGACACTTCTTAAAATCGCTGAGCCACTAAAGATCCTGGGGAGCCTAAACTGTTAACCCTTATGTTTTTTTCTGCGGAATCAAACCACAGTTACTGTATCTCAGAGAAATTCCGCATTATTTCATACTTCTGGACTTCAGACATAGTTGGTTTGGAACTCTATGTTGGTATTTCATAATGTTAGTTTTCGTTTGGGTCGTATAATTTCGTTGTTATGATGGGTAATGTTGCACCCTTGCACAGATTATTGCAATGGCATTCTGTTTTCCCCTTTACTTGTTTCTTATATTCAAGATAGTTGGCCATTTAAAGCAGGTTGAAAGTAAAGCAGAATGCGCCTTAAGGCACATTCTGCTTTACTTTCAGCCCGCTTTAAGCTACCATTCGCTTGGAAAAAGAAAACATTTCTTATGATATATATTCGTGGCTATATAAATTGGAACTATTTACTCACATGAAAGAATAAATTAGAGGTGTAAAAAGCATATTTATGGGGTAAAAGGTTAATTTTTATGACCTTCCTTCTTCGCTGTTCTTTAGCAGCTTTAATAAAAGTACAGTATCTAATTATATTTATATCAGTTTGAATGTTCGCTATATGTTATATTTACTTGTATCATATGATTAAAACTACTGTCTGTCTTGTATGCAATCAGTTAGCCTTATTTTAGTGGTCGTAGAAAGATTATACAGTAAGTTAGGAAATAAATCAGAAAGCTCCTTAAGGAGATTTCAATTTGCTTTACAGTGGTACTACTTTAAGCTGCCTAAGCTTCCAGTGGTCTTTAAATTAACCCTTTACCCCATAGTCTGATTCTAGACAAGAGGTAAGCAAGTTGAAAGTAAAGCAGAATGTGCATTCTGCTTTACTTTCAACATGCTTTAACCCATTACCCCATAGCCTGTTTTTAGTTTTGAAGACAGGTAAACTCTTAAAGCAGGTTGAAAGTAAAGCAGAATGTGCCATAAGGTGCATTCTGCTTTACTTTCAACCTGCTTTAAGCTACTTTTTACCAGAAAATAGAAAATAATTCTTATATCCTCTTCACTCGTTAGTCCGGACCCCTTAGCGAAAACGGACTATAAAGGTAATCAATTTAAATGGAAACTGGGAGATACATTGGACGAATATAGCGAAAAAACAGTTTTCTAACTGAAAATAACATTTAAAGTAATCAAACAACTTGATTGTTAAACAAATACCAGTTATTCAAACTAACCTTCGGCTGTAAATGCAGCGCCGCGAATTCTTACTAGGCCGGAAGTGTGACGTCTTCATCCGGTAGCAAAGGCGCTTGTACACAACCGGGTCAAATTTATACTGCATATGAAAGTTCAATTTCCAGACACTTGCTACACCTAATAAACATTTAGTGTTATATTGGAAAATGTGTTATTCGGTATCATTTTACAAAGGGACATTAAAAAAATAAGGTATGTGGTAAATTTTGGTATTCATTTTTTGAATATATAATTTTCTTCAAAGTTTCACTTAAATTTCAAGGTTTTTTTAGCATTTTTTTTCGGCTATTATCTGTCCGCATCTAATACCTAACCGGAACCGCTTTTTGCGATGACGTAAGCAAACCGCACGCGCCATATCAAGCGTTTTTGTGATCCTTCCGGACTCATGATAGGCTTCCGACTAGTGAGAATCGAGGATAATAAATATGTAATAAATATTTTCTTCAGTGGAGCCATAAATAAGAGACGTAAAAAGGCGTATTTATGGGGTAATGGGTTAAGCTACCATTTACTAGAATATAGAAAATGTTTCATCTGTTGCATATATCCTTACTGTATATATATATATAATCAAACTGGTTTTTTGTGGAGGGATGAGTCAACATAATAAAAAGGTGCATCTATGGAGTTAATTTAAGGAAGTGTGTATGTGATTATAACAGTGGAAATTTACGTTATTAGCATGTAGAGTAAATATATGACTATTTACAATGTACAAAACATAAAATATTACCCCATACGATGTACAAACACGCTCAACCTTTCATTAGAGTCATTAGCAGGACTATAGGGGTTGTTTGTATTATGAGAATTGTTAAGTACAATATCAAATTATAGAAACTGTTACTGAGTCATGGACCTTTCCTTGGAGAAAACATGGCAATCTTTGAGAACACATGGTTAGATGCCATGTTTAACCCATTACCCCACAGCCCGTTCCTAGTTTTAAAAACGGGTGACCACTTAAAGCAGGTTGAAAGTAAGGCAGAATGTGCCTTAAGGCTCATTCTTCTGCTTTACTTTCAACCTGCTTAAAGCTACCATCTGCTAGGAAATGAAACAAATTTCTTAGAGTATATATTCATGGCTGTATAGAAAAGGACTATTTTCTTCAGTGGTGTGATAAATTAGAGGTGTAAACTACGTATTTATCCGTTGATGGGTTAAACCATAGCCCGTTTCTAGATTTGAAGACAGGTGCTCTACTTAGAACAGGTTAATGCACATTTTGCTTTACTTTCAGCCTGCTTTAAACTACAATCTGATAGAATGAAGAAAATAATTCTTAAGTTATGATGCATATTCATGACTGTATTAAGCGGTACAATTTTTTTCAGCGGAAGAATGCATTTAAGACGTAAAAAGGTGTATCTGTAGTAATGGGTTAGGTCATAATTATGGAATTGTGTTTTATTTCCAATATTAACCCTTTACCCAATAAACTGTTTATAACATTAAAGACTGGTGATCACTTAACCCATTGTATGCTGGGTAATATTTGGCGGCCATTTTAAAATGTCGTCTGCAGCGGGTATAACTCAAATATTTGCAAAAGATTTTAGCAGTTTCTGATAGAGTATTGACTTAGCTGCAAACAGTTGTGATCTCAGATCAGGCCCCACAATGTGGGGCCTGATCTGAGATCAAAACTGTTTGCCTAGAGGTACACCTATAAGTGTATCCCGAATGAAATGGGTTCAAGCAGGCACATTCTGCTTTACTTTCAGCCTGCTTTAAACTACCATCTGTTAGGCTATATAAAAATATTTGTAATTGTATTTGTTCATGATGGTATAAACTGGAAATGTTTTCTTCAGCGGAGGAATAAATTAAATACGCTAAAAGTCGCTTCTATTGGGGAAAGGGTTAATAAAGTTGACAAAGACATTGATATTTTATTTTCATCAGTCAGTCATCATTTGAGTGCAAAATGTTGCCCTTATGCGGAAGAATGGGTAAAGCGTCTTCTAGGGGTTTTGCTGATGAATGGGTAAAGTCAAAAACGAAGCTCCAGATAAGGTGAATTTTTCAAAAACAGTAATTTTTATTTGTGCATTAAGCCCTATGGTGTTACTACTCATTAGAATCATCTCTTTGAGACGATTCTAATGAGTGGTAACACAATAGGATTTGGTGCTGATATAATTGAGAAAATGTTGGATTTGTTTAGTTTACTAATGGGCAGGTTCACATCATCAAGCCATTTTGTTTAGTTATATCTCAGAATTCTGTTTTGATATAATGACATTATTGTCACAGACCTGCTCATGTAATATGTATAATAGTAGCCCTGAGTAGATTAATAATGCCCTCAAATAATCCCTCCAATTTGATCATAGGTCATTAATAAGTCAGTCAATAATATTCACTACCACACTGACTGACCTGGCTGACTTATGTAACAGTGTTTGAACTTTATGCAGGCAAACTGCAAAATAGTGATTACCTTTTCAAACTTGGCAGAAATGGACTTTAACAAACAAACAAAACAAAACCACATTTTGAAACTTTGACAATGTCTTAACCCTTTATATACCCAGTAGCCTGTTTCTAGTTTTGAAAATATGTAATTATTTAAAGCAGGTTGAAAGTAAAGTAGAATGTGCCTTAAAGGCGCATTCTGCTTTACTTTCAGCCTGCTTTAAGCTAACACCTGTTAGAATAAATAAACTATTCCTTTTGATACATATTCATAACTGTATAAATAGGAACTATTTTCTTCAGCGGATGAATTAACTGAATGCGCTAAAAGGCGCTTCTATTGGGGAAAGGGTTAAACACACAAAAAACATAAGCTTTGAGTGGCCATAATGGTGTCTTTTCGATGCACCACCAAAATAAACCGAAATCAGTGGGATTACTGTGCTTTGTACTGGTTAACTCTTTACTCCATAGCCTATTTCTTAAGTATTGAAGATAGGTGACCACTCAAAGCAGGTGTAAAGAAAAGCAGAATGTGCCTGAAGGCACATTCTGCTTTACTTTCAGCCTGCTTTAAGCTACCATCTGCTAGAATATAGAAAATATTTCTTATGTTTTGCATTCATTTCAATATAAAATATACTATTTTCTTCTGTGGAGGAATAAATTAAATGCATATCAAGGTGTGTCTGTGGAGTAAAGGGTTAAATGAAAGAAAAGTTTGGAGACGGGGGTAATTGGCTGCTGTAGATAGGTATTACTGGAGTTTATTACTCACGGGCCCTTTTCATAAAAACTTTGTACGACATAAACAGTGACATTAAAGGTCGTAAGTCAAAACTTTAGAATACATTTAATTTCTTATATCTCTATCTAATCCTGTCGTGTGACATCTCTTTGGAATCATCTTGAAAAGCTACTAAGTAGTATTCTGTGATAGTTTCGAAGACAGGTTACAACTGAAAGCAGGTTGAAAGTAAAGCAGAAATGTGCCTAAAGGCACATTCTGCTTTTACTTTCAGCCTGCTTTAAGCTCACAGTAACCATCTGCTAGAATATAGGTAGTATTTATTTTGGTGCATTTTAATGACTGTATAAAGTGGAGCTCCTTTCTTCAGTGGAGGAATAAATTAATGGGGTAAACAGGTATATTTATAGAGTGAAGGGTTAACGACTCCCTTCGTAAATACTAGAAATTGAAATTGTATAAAATAATGTTCAACACCGCTGAATATCTTCAGGGTTAAATTGAATTCCATGTTCATTTTACATTTTAACATTAAAGTAATAGTATTTGTTGATTAAACGACCGAGGTATAATTATATTAGGTAAGGAATTTAAAATTGGTTCAGAAATTATCTGGCAAAGAATTTTTCGATATTCAATTTGGGTACCATTAACTTTTCTGCTGGTAGGCGTGCTATTTTCCATCTCCTAATGGAGAAGCTGAGACGGTTGGTGAGAATATGTACATAAATATAACGAAAAACCATTTAATTACAAAAAATCTTTTTCTACACATTTTAGTTCTGTTGAAATGTTTTCAATTTGAACTCAGTTGCATCTCTAAATACAGTAAAACCTGTGTCAACTCTATGCATACTGGGTAATTTTTTTCGTCTGTAAAAATTGTCGTCTGCGACTAAAAAATAGAATTTTCTTAATTTTCCTTTCAAAAACACCAGGGTCAATGTGTCAAAACCGTTTGGATCCTGATGAGACGCGGCATTATGCGGCATCTCATCTGGACCCAAACTGTTTGTAAATGTAATCACTGTAGGACATAATTGCCCCATAGGACATATCCACCGCTTAGCATGATAAGAGTTAAGCTGCCAGTCCAATAAATTCACTTTCCTATAGAAATTTAGTATTTCATGATAGATTTGTCACTTAGTTCCAGACAGAGGCAATACAAGAACTATCTGCATTGCTTTAGTCCTGCATTAAGCAGTCACTTTCCTTTAGAAAATAGTAAAGGAAATAGTATGTTAAGAAAAATTTAATGCAAGACAAAGCAATACAGAAATCTAGTAGCTTTCTGCATTGCTTTTAAGTCCTGCATTAAGCAGTAACCTTTGGTTTGACAGTGAGTAATTTAAGGTAAATTCTAGTAGCTTTACTGCATAACTTTTGTCTTGTATTAACTCTTTCCTCCCTGAAACTTTAAATGGACAATTCCAGTTTCCATTTAAGTCTAGTCCATTTCTGACTTTTAAGGGTTGTTTTTGTCAATGTTTGGCATTATGACAAACAGTGAAGACCCTGATCAGAGGGCTCCTTTCGGAGCCCTCTGATCTGGGTCTTCACTCTTTGCATAGGACATGTGTACTATTCACATGTACACTGTTTGAAAAGCACGCCTATATGCGGGACTAGGGCACAAAGAGTTAAGCACTCACCTTTCTGAAATGGCACTTATTATACATGAATATTTATTGAAATGGCAGGTGAAGACAGGTTTTACTGTATACAGTCCATCTTATATTAAACAGCCACTAATTGAAGTAGCATACAGATCTCTAAAGACAGGTCACTGCTTAATGCAGGATAAAAATAATGCAGAAAGCTCCTGTAGGAGCTTTATGCATTATTTCTATCCTGCATTAAGCAATCACCTGTCTTTAAGATCAACTGTTACATATGGTCTACTATCAGGTCTCCAGATAAGAGCAGGTAAATTGAACATCTCCAAAGTTTTCTCCTCTATGTCTCCTCTAAACCCTATGGTGTGACCACTCATTTGAATCGCCTCGAAGAGACGATTTTAATCAGTGGTCACAACATAGGGTTTGGATGGGAAATAAGAATGTATCCACATGGAGTTCTGCACACATATATTATATGTATTATTATATGAGTGGTTGGTTTAGTATAAGATTGACCGTGCTATGAATACATATATAAATATAGGTGATGTGTATATAAGACTATAGGTGTTTCCATCATAAGACAATTAATGTATAGGTTCAGTGGAGAAAACGTTATTCTTCCCTGTTTAAAAGAAATGAAATGCACACACATTGCAATAAACTGTAGAAAATAGCTTCTTGCCAAAATTAATAATTTATTTTACTCTGAGTTGCAGACAGTTTGGAGCCTGATCAGACAACGGGTTACCTGGCATCGGATCTGGCTCCAAACTGCTTGCAATGAAAATAATTGTTTAAGCATATTAAAAATGTTTATTTGGAATGAATAATGTCTTCTCCAATGTATTGTCAGTCAGAGCTCCAGATAAGAGGGGGTAAATTGAACAAATCCAGCACTTTCTTACTCATTTTACCACCAAATCCTATGGTGTTACTACTCATTAGAATCGTCTCGAAGAGACGATTCTAATGAGTAGTGACACCATAGGGTTTAATTGAGAAATAAAGATTTTAGTTTTTGAAATACCCCCCTTATCTGGAGCCCTGATTGTCAGTGCGTAAATACCCTGTCATAATCAAACTTCAAGCAGTGCTCATAGACACCAATTCACTTTTTCCCTAACATTTAGCAGACTTTGTTGATTTCTTGAAAAGCTGTCATCCTTAATAAATTCTATGTTTACTTTGACATGTATTTTACATAAAATATGCTTGTCAAGAGATTCAAACAGTTTGAATCTAAATGAGCATCTCATCTGAATCAAAATTGTTTATAGGGAGTTTAGAGACACATTTAGTGTACTATTAACGAATTATTCTTTAAATAACCTTTTTAAGCCTTTAATTTAATCCTTCATTGAAGAAAATAGTTCTACTTTATACAGTCATGGATATGCAACTTTAGAAATATTTTCTACATCCTAGCAAAATCTGATTGAAGCAGAAATAAAGACAGGTGACCACTTTTTAAAGCAGAATGAAAGGAAAGCAGGATGTGCATTCAGGCACATTTTGCTTTACTTTCAGCCTGCTTTAGGCTAAGATATAGAATATATTTCTTATGGTGCGTACGCATGACTTTATAAATTGGAACTAAATCTTCATTGGAGGAATAATTTGAATCATAAAAAATAAGTAAAATTATTAAGTTTGACCATCACAGAAATTTAATAATTCTTCACACTGTATGCTGCGAGACAGACTTTTTTGACGTAATACAAGTTTTTTGGCAGTTAAATGACAATATGGAAAAAGCTTAACCCTTAGCCTGCCACTCACGACTATAGCTCCATATGCAAACAGCTTGGATCCGGATGAGACGCCGAGTAACTCGGCGTCTCATCTGGATCCAAGCTGTTTGACACTCAGACAACATTTTCAGCAATTTTGAGCAACTTTGAAGCACTTTGAAACTTAAAGCAGACGAGAAATATAGCAGACGACAATTTATTTGGCGGGCTAAGGGTTAATAACCTGGTATGATGCACATTGTCTTCTGTTTCAGGGCTCCAGATAAGAGGGAGTAAAGAAAACAATTTAATTAACTTTGTCCTCCATTGAATTACCAATTTCTTTGTTACATCTAGTCATTAGAATCTTCTATTCAAGACGATTATTATAAATAGTCACAAAATATAATTTGATGGAGTTTTAGTGTATGAATAGTAATAACGTAAAGTTGAATGGGATCATAAAAGTTTCAGTATTTCAGATATAATTCTTTTTTGTTGTTTTAAAATCGTATGTTGAAACTACTTGTTATAGTTGTCTCTTCGAGACGATTCTATTGAGAAGTGACAACATAGAATAGAGTTTGAAGGCAACATGAAAGTTTCAGTATTACAGACACCCCATTCAAGGCTCAAGATAAGGGGAGTATAACAAAAATTAAAATCTTTATTTCTTAATTAAACCCTATGGTGTCACTACTTATTAGAATCGTCTCAAAGAGACGATTCTAATGAGTAGTCACACCATAGGATTTGGTGCTGAAACAAGTGAGAAAATGTAGGGTTTGTTCAGTTTACTCCCCCTTATCTGGAGCCCTGCCCTTTTGCCTGGAGCCGACTTTGTTTGACATATCCCGTTCACTATAACATTGATTAACAGTCCTGCTTTCTTGAATATGAAAGGCTATTGAACAGCAGAGTAACATTGGTCACTGTATTGTATATATTTACACCATCGTAGCTTCTGTCTTTACTGTACTGTATGACGACAGCTGTCCGTTAGTGTGACCATTCACTTTGCCGTACTGCCGATTATGACACATCCAGTTCATCACAAACAAACTTTTGAAAGTGTCTCGAAACTGTTGACTCATAATACAGTACAGAAAAAAGTTGACAGCCGAATTGAGCAGCACAAGTAGATCCATCACATCGCCCAGGTTTGAATATACGTCTATAAAGAAGGTGTCATTCAAGCCACTGATCATCGCCAAAATTCCTTGCGGCATCTCGGTTATCACAAAAAATAATACAACAGACACAAGCATCCACGTTGTGCGATTGTGCTCGTGGTTGACGTCATGGTCTGAGGAGCGGGTCTGCTGTAGTAAGCGGACACGGCGCTTGCTTGCTTGATGCATAGTGAGTATGATCATACTGCTTAATAGGGTTAACAGAATGCACGGGGCTACTTTAATTATCACACCATAGAACCAGAATATTGAGACTTTGTAGAAGCTGTACTTAGTGACGAAATCAGCATCCGTTATCCAGTATCCCGTGAAGGATTGGTTCGGATATTCTACAGACAATTCGATAACCTGGTAGAGGAAGTAATTCGGTATACAAACTATAATAGTGAGAACACACACAATAACTATTGTGAGAATAGCCCGTCTAAGACTGCATAGCCGGTTCCCGATTACATGGTGGCAGACAAATATGTATCTGAAGACTGCCAGGGACACAGTGAACCACATGGCCATGTTGTGACAGGTTATTATGAAATGATTGTGGATGAGAATAAAGTACATCCAGCCCATTGAATGGTTATATTCCCAGCGTGGCTCTGTAGCGATGTAGAAGTATGTGGCATACACGAGATACGTCAGCATAGTTAGGAAATCTGCTATCGCTAATGCTGTCAAGATGCAGTTTGTAGGCGTTATCATGTGTCTTCTCGTTAAAACTATCACATTTAAGATGTTGGATATAACACCAAATATACACACAACATCGCTTACATAGCCGTGCACTTTCCCATAGCTCTTGTAGAAGTCTGACATAGCACTCTCTGTGCTTGGCCCAGCCACGGGGTCCGCTGTGCTGTTTATCAAAGCAGCCATTGTTACATTGGCCACAGCTATCATTTCGTTTGTCATTTTTATTCAAACACACAAAAACAAGAATGGCGTATTTTAGAGTGAGACTTGTAGAAGGCAGTAAGTTTAATAAGTTTGAAGCCTCTGTTTACACTTTGTTATTTGATTGTCAGCACACATCTCATATTGCACGTTTGACCTAGAAATGTTATTTTATCTTGTTAATTCATATAATAAGACTGTGTGGGAGGCGGGTTGGTTGTTGTTTGAATTATCAGTCAATACATCCATTAAAGTTGATTGTTTCCCGTGGTATCAATTCTCAATGAAAGTTTTCTAGTTTCTGTCCAATGCAATGAAGATAAGTGGCACACAATTCCAATACCGTATTAATCTAGGTACCAGTTCCTGACTGTATGCAGTGCGCACAGTGTAATCCGAGTTGTGTATTCTTCCCGTGGTCTGGTGTTGTACTCTTTCCGTTCTCTTCCCTGATAATCACACGTTTTGTTCGTTAACTTCCTGACTATATCAGGAGACAATTCCAGCTGATGGAAGCTATATTTGTGGTTACTTGTGAAACAATTGTCAAATGTGAATAGCTGTTAACCGGGCTTTAACAACAGTGCGGTGAGGAAATTACACCGACAGTTTTCCAATAAACATGAGCTGATGAGCTGCGTTACGGTTCAATTAACTGTACAAACTGGCTTGATTGTAAGACAAACAGTTTCTATAAATCTAACACGTTTATTTACATTCACGAGCTCAAACATGGGTAGCACTTTCACAGAATTTTGTTGTCTAAAAAAAGGGTTTATAAAATCGGTACGGGGGTTTCACACATGTAGAATAATTCAGAGTTTTGTTGCAGAATCGTTGTTGCGAGACTGATGAACAATTCCTCTTCAGCTAAGACAGTGATCAGTTTTATGGTTCAGTTGTTGTGTCTGACTTGGAGAAGAGGTGTTGCTTTAATGGTCTAGTCACTGTACTTGCTTGATCTGAAACAGTTAAATAAAAGTGTCAATAACTGGTTTCTTGTTTTGACATTTAAATCTTTGCATGTTTGGTAATTTTTTTCATCTGCAGCATTTTGTCATTTGCTATTTGACAATAAAATAGAATTTTCTAAATTTCTTTTCAAAACATGTTCAGAGTGTCAAACAGTTTGGATCCTGATTAGACGCCACGTTACGCGGCGTCTCATCTGGATCCAAACTGTTTGCAAAGGCAATCACTGTGGCAGATATATTCGCCGCTAGTATGCAAAGAGTTAATACAATTAACCGTAACAATCAGTATACAAGTTAACAACAGTACATCTGTGAAGAGAAAACTTATCCTATGCAAACATTGTAGACACAGCACTGTTTGTCATTTTGCAATACATTGTCAAAATCAAACCCTGAATAGTCCAAAATTTAATTGGAATTGAAGGTGTCTTATTAATAATATCAGGGGCTAATGAATGCCATAATATTATATCAGCTTCAAACTTGCCTGCAAAGATTTTCCATGAAATTTACATTTCTTTTGAAATAGTTCAATTGTTGTTAACCTTTTGTATACAGAATGGACTTTGTCATTTTTCAAAAATGTGGTAATCACATTTTTGAAAAATGACCTATTCATTAAAAGGTTAAGAAAATGTTTGAGAAAAGTAAAAGATGAGCAAACAGTGAAAACCTTGATCAAAGAGCCCTCTGATCAGGGTCTGCACATTTTGCAAAATCTACATCTACTTGTTTCAAACAAAGAAATTGTAAATTAACAGTTTTATACCATAGTACAGGGCTCCAGATAAGGGGAGTAATTCAAACACTAAAATCTTAATTTCTGCATTAAACCCTATGGTGTCACTACTCATTAGAATCGTCTCGAAGAGACACTTCTAATGAGTAGTAACACCATAAGATTTGGTACTGAATGAGTGAGAAAATGTTGGATTTGTTCAGTTTACTCCCTCTTATCTGGAACCCTGATAAAATATTAATCAAACTTGTGCAAAAGATTTTTTCACAACTGATTAATGAAAACTAATTAGAGTTTGTTAAATATTTATCAGTGTGTTTAAACTTCATCACTGAGGGACAAAAAAATCAGCAAAACAAGGTTATGTTGCACATGTGATTGAATGATAGGGTAGAAATGTAAAATTTGTCATTTTCGTATACAACCACCGTTGTCTGCTACTGTTTTAGAAATAATAATTTTTTAATGATATTTATTTTCCAAAAAAGGGCCTGTGTGTAAAACAGTTTTGATTCAGATGAGACACCGCATTATGTAGCCCCTGATCTGGATCCAAACTGTTTGCAAACATAACCACGGTTCTGCTGTTTAATTAACCCTTTCCCCCCATAGAAGTACCTTTTAGCACATTTAATTTATGCTTACACTGAAGAAAATAGTTCAAATTTATACAGTCATGAACATGTATGAAAAGAAATATTTTCTATATTCTAGCAGATAATAGCTTAAAGCAGGCTGAAAGTAAAGCAGAATGTGCCTTAAGGCATATTCTGCTTTACTTTCAACCTGCTTTAAGTGGTCACATGTTTTCAAAATAAAAAGCGGTTATGAGGTAAAGGGTTAAGCATACAAAGAGTTAGAATAGATAAACAAATTGATTTATGAATAAATAAATAAACAAATGAATGAATAAAAATCTATATAATCTGTAATATTCGTAATCCTTTTCTTTCATATCTTTTTTTAATGTTTTAAGATACAGATTGCTTTGATTAAGTAGGCTGACAGTTAAGCAGAAAGCTCCTTTACTTTCAACCTTCTTTAAGTAGTCACCTGTCTTTGAAACGAGAAACATGCTATGTGGTCAAGAGTTGAAAATATTTTTATCCCACAAAATTATTTGATAATTGATACGTTTTTAAGTTTAATAAGATATATATTAAAACAATACAAAGATGCTTCAATTACTGTCAATTAAAACTCAGAATAACTCCTTGCATGCTAAAGGCAGACACATGTGCCACAGTGATTACCTTTGCAAACAGTTTTGATCCTGATGAGATGCCGCGTTACGCGGCATCTCATCCGGATCAAAACTGTTTGACTGTCAGACCCTGTTTAGAAAAATTTCTATTTTTCAGAAGAACAGCAGACGACAGTTGTTGCAGAAAATTTTTTACCCAGCATGCAAATAGTTAAAACAATAAACTAGAAGAACTCAATCAGATTCATCTTTCCTATCAATATCCTATTTTGTGTCTTAATTATGGTTTGCATTGTGTATTTAATTACATTTTGCATTTTGTATTATGTATGTAAGACTTTGTTTAAACTAAAATAAATCAAAATTATTTATTAACTTATCCATATAACTTGCTTTTGCAATTTTTTTTAACCATGTAGAACCAGGTAAAATATTCATCCGATCAGGTTCCAAACTGTTTTTCAATTATTCTGTGTTTAAAAATGTACAAAATGATAAGTCAGTTCTAGAATTACAGCAAACATAATTTTTGAAGCAGAAAACATTTATTCAACAGGTGTTAATTAATATCAATTATCTAAAAACAATTTAATACAGTAATGTAATCTAAAACATTTTTTAATTTAAATAAAATGCTAACACCAGATAATAGAGTAGCAAAAACGCTAAAATCCTTATGTCTCTACCAAACCATACATTGTCACTACTCATTAGAATCGTCTCGGAGAGACGATTCTAATGAGTAGTTACAATATAGGTATTGATTTCAAAATAAAGAAAACAATATTTAAAACATTTACTCCCTATTATAAGAGGTTTGTATATTTACATGTAGACAGTATTTAATCCTAGTATGCCCGTATATGTTCACCACTAACTGATCCACATTACTACTAGAGGCTGCGAGTATTGAGCAGGTAATATCGCCTCCAATACTATTGGTAACATTGAGTTCCGTCTCTAGTTAGCTACGCATTACCAACTTAACTGAAGATTCTGCCTAAGCTTGGCTGCCTTTAATAGCTTCAGCCAATAGGTAACCAAGGGAAGGAAAAAATAATATGTGAGCAAGAACAAATCTTACTACATGATTTTCCAATATTGTATATTTTACCCATTTGATCACAGAGTAAAATATGTGTCTGTTGAAAACGGTGTCTGCTTAATAAAAATCTGATATTGATTTGTTCATTTTCATTATTTTTTAAAGGAAAATAGAATTGAGTTGACAATTTTTTTTTTCAAGGAATGTTAAGAACTCAGTTGACAATCTGGATTCAAACTGTTCGCCCCGGTATTTTGATAAATAGAAGCAGCATTTTGAAAGATTAGATGATGATTGATTCTTTATACAGGTGGCTGCTTAATGCTAAGAGTTTTCATCTGCATTACTTTTGTACCGCATTAAGAGATCACCTATAATAAACCCCTATATATGCTTGTTTTACCAAAAGCGTACCTGTAAAGAGTACACTTGTCTAATGCAAACAGTAAAGTCCCTGATTAGAGGGCTCCTGCACTGTTTGTCATTTTGCAACCCTAAATAGTCTAAAAGGAACTAGCCTTTATTGCAAACTGGATTTGTCTATTGGAAGTTTCAGGGGATAATGAGTGCAAAATTAAGCAGTCCCCTGCCATAAACATCTGATAATTAACCCTTAGCCCGCCAAATAAATTGTCGTCTGCTATATTTCTCGTCTGCTTCAAGTTTCAAAGTGCTTCAATGTTGCTCAAAATTGCTGAAAATGTTGTCCGAGTGTCAAACAGCTTGGATCCGGATGAGACGCCGAGTTACTCGGCGTCTCATCCGGATCCAAGCTGTTTGCATATGGAGCTATAGTCGTGATTGGCAGGCTAAGGGTTAACACAATTTAGTGGTCATAATAGAGAGGCTTCTCTGTATGTCTTAATTCTATTTAGTATGACACTCCTGGCTGATGAATCGCTGTGGCTATACAGTTTTATGTTAGAAGCATGCAGCGTTCAGCAGTGAACCTGGTGCAGTTGTGACGTACTGCCGATATCCATACACTACTCAGACATGTCATAACTCATGAATAATTCATAGGAATGATAAATATTGGCGTAATTAAATTAAGGTCAGTCTTTCATGATGCATGAAGTGTCTGTAAGAATACAGTAAACAAGTGACAGTAAACACATCGTTACATGGCGTCCAGTGGACGGAAAACATTCCTAGGAACAACAACAACTGTTAACCCTTTACCCAATAACCCGTTTATAACATTACATATAGGTACTCACTTAAAGCAGGTTGAAAGTAAAGTAGAATGTGCCTTAAGGCACATTCTGCTTTACTTTCAGCCTGCTTTAAACTACAATCTGCTAGGTTATATAAAAATATTTGTTATGGTAATTGTTCATGAGGGTATAAACTGGAACTATTTTCATCAGCGGAGGAATACATTAAATACGCTAAAAGTCGCTTCTATGGGGGAAAGGGTTAACAAAAAAAAAAAAGTTATTGGCTTAAACGTTTGTCTTTTAGAGTGGTTGAATTGCTAAAAACAGCAGGCTGAAAGTAAAGAAGAAAGCTCCTGTAGCTTACAGTGAAAGTCTGCTATTGCTCTATAACCCCCCCTTGATTCCCACCACACACACAGCTTAAAGAAGGCTATAAGTTAAGCAGAAAGCATCTAAAGGAGGTTTACGCATGTTTTTGTCGATAGCAAATGGCTTTCAAATCAGAATAATTCATTGGATTTATTGGTTTAAACAATTTAATCCATTCCCCGTAGCTTCTTTCTAATTTTGAAGACATGTTGAAAGTAAAGCAGAATGCACCTTAAGGTAAAGTTTTCTGTTAAATAACTCTTTTCTTCGGTGTCATATTAATCTTGTGATGTTTTATTCCAATACAGTAGGGGGCCTCCGTGGCCTAGTGGTATAGTCACTGTGACTTACATCACTAAGCTCCTCACCGCTGTGAGTTTGAATCCCAGTAGGGTCGTTTGGATTTTTCATGTGGGGAAGCCTTCCAGCTGGCTTGTGGAAGGTTGGTGGTTCTACCCAGTTGCCGATTTGTGCCTGAAACAGTGCATAAAGGACTTCTGGGGTCTTCCTCCACCTATAATTAGCTGGACGTCGCGATATGACTGAAATACTGTTGAAGGCGACGTAAAATCAAAACAAATCAAATCAAATCAAATCCAATACAGTAAAACCTCTCTATAAAAGCAATAAAACATAGGCTTATTGATTGTATAAAAGACAGGTAACAGCTTAAAGCAAGGTGACAGTAAAACAGAAAGCTTCTTTACTGTCACCTTGCTTTAAGCAGTCTAAGGAGCTTTCTGTTTTACTGTCACCTTGCCTGAAACTGTCACCTGTCTTAAACCTCTAATAGGAACAAATTTGTGGTCATTTAGAGAGGTTTTACTGTATATATATATATAGGGTAATTGGTTATGGTAAAGTTTTCTGTTAAATAACAACAGTGCTCCCTCTCTACAACGACACCCAATGGGAGACACATATTGTGTGCGTTGTTCGGAGGGAGTCGTTATAGAAAGAGAAAATTAAGCATTGGCTTACATTTGCAAACAGCTTGAATCCAGATCAGACGCCGAACGCGGCGTCTGATCTGGATTCAAGCTGTTTGTCACTCGTCATTATACTTATTCTTTCAAAATCTCAACTTATATGTAACTATAAGAATAAACAGCAGAGGACAATTTTAAGCAGACGATATTGCAGCAGTAAAAGCGTTCGACATAATTTTCCTGTTTAGGGAACCGTCGCAAGGGCCGTTGTATGGAGGGAGTCATTGTTGGGAGGGTCGTTGTAGAGAGGGAACACTGTACTGCATTACTGTGGACTTGTCATAATTCTGTTATTCTTTTCTTCCTATAACTGGATATCTGTTACAGAAGCCCTACAGGTGATGTTGACCTGGTACATCAATATATTGTTTTCGGTCATTGCCTCCCTATAACTCCTGCGTATGACAGAACTTAATAATTACAGACGTATGACCAAACTTAATAATTACAGACGATAGCAAGTAGTTTAGATTCAAATAAGAAGCTGAGTAAAGGCGACTGCTATGCAGAATCCCAAACTCTTGTGGAAACAGTTTTGATCCGGATCCAAAATTTTTGTCATTCAAATTATACTTCAAAAGCCATTTTGGAAGAAAAAGACAATTTCAGATATCGGCGGAATACAGCATTTTTCAAGATAACAACTTGTTTAGCTATTTGCATGCTAGGTCATTTTTTCGTCTGCAACAACTGTTGTCTGCTGATGTTCTAAATAATTCATAGAATTTTCTAAAAATAATTTCAAAACAGGGTCAGAGTGTCAAACAGTTTGGATCCTGATGATACGCCGCGTTATGCGGCGTCTCATCTGGATCCAAACTGTTTGCAAAGGTAATCTATGTGGCAGATATATCTGCGGCTAGCATACAAAGTTCAAGTAAAACATTTTTTTAACAAAGACAACTTGTTTGGCAAGTGAAGGGTTAAGCCGGTCAGTAACAACCAATTGCTGATTAGCCCATTGTTATGGAGAAGTTTGTTCTAACGAGGTATTTACAGTCGATCTTGTGTTATATTCCAATTTATATAATCATGAATGTGCCCAGTAAGAAAACATTACTATATCCTAGCTGATGGTAGCTAATAGCCTTAAGGCACATTATGCTTTACTTCCAACCTGCTTTAAGTGTTCACCTGTCTTCAAAACAAAGTGTCTTCAAAACAAAGAGAGAAAAGGGTTAAGGCAGGCTTAAAGTTAAGCAGAAAGTCAAGCAGAGTAGGTTGAAGGCAAAGTAGAAAGCTCATTAAGGACCTTCCTGCTTAACTTTCACCCTGCTTTAAGTAACCCATTACCCCATAGCCTGTTTCTAGATTTGAAGATAGGTTGCCACTTAAAGCAGGTTGAAAGTAAAGTGGAATGCGCCTTAAGGCACGTACATTCTGCTTTACTTTCAGCCTGCTTTAAGCTATTTTCTGATAGAATACAGAAATTATTTCTAAGGTAAAATATTCACAACTGTATAAATTTGAACACTTAATTAAGAGGCGTAAAAAGGCGTATTTATGGGGTAATAGGGTAAGCATGCAGGACGAGTCTTACACACTGAAAAACCTATAAAAGGAAGACTGAAGCAACAATCTGGTGCTTCAGTAATAACTTCACTAGCTGCTTTGCTTAACCCATTACCCACAGCTTGTTTCTAGTTTTGAAAACAGGTGACCACTTAAAGCAAAATTAAAGTTAACTTTAAGCCTGCTTTAAGCTGCCATCTGCTAGGATACTGCAAATACTTTTTATTGTACATACTCATGACTGTATAAAGCAGAACTATTTTCTTCTAAGGAGGAATAAATTAATGGCATAAAAAGGCGTAGTTGTTGAGTAACAGGTTAACCCTTTACCTGATAGCCTATTTCTAGAATTGAAAATAGGTTACTACTTAAAGCAGGTTGAAAGTAAAGCAGAATGCGCTTAAGGCGCATTCTGCTTTACTTTCAGCCTGCTTTAAGCTATCCTGTGCTAGAATATATTGAAAATTTTCCCTATAATATATATTAAATTATTAAATTGGAACTATTTTCTTCAGCGGATGAATAAATCAGATTCGCTAAAAGTCGCTTCTATGGGGTAACGGGTTAATGCAAAGACTGACTGTACGTCCATTATTTGCCTTGTTGAGCTTCATGCATGCCAGCATCCCTGTGTATCCAATCATTTTTCTGCGATTCCATTGCTCAGGTGGGGAAGTTAGCGGGCACAGGGGAAAAAAAACAACTTTAGATAATCTTGAAGCCAAAAGAGTAAACAGAATCCTAACCAATTTGTAAACACTCGGCAAGTCGTTATCAGTTCAGTTCCTGTTTGTAATCGGGCCACTAGTGCCGTCACAATGTTTGCCTATGTAACAAAACGAGAAAATGGCTCGGTTTGATGTTTGAAGAAAATTTCAGAACCCTGCTAGTGTTTGAAGATATCTTAATTGATAAAATGTGGAAGCTCAAAGGAAATTGGAAGAAAAACTGAGAAAACCTCTCAAAGGCAATTGATTTTTCAGCGGGAGACACTTATTCGTGGAATAGGGTCCTGGCATGAACCAGTAGAATTGAATTGTAGAGTTGTACAAACAAAGTAAATGTTGTCTTCCACAGAAACGCCATAATGCTTCTACCTAAGAAAACAATATTTTTTTGCCTTGTACAGTGTTCCCTCCCTACAACAGCCCTCCCAACAACGACTCCCTCCTTACAACGACCCTTGCCGCTGTTCCCTAAACAGGACAATTATGTCTAACGCTTTTACTGTTGCAATATTGTCTGCTTTAACTCTTTCCTCCCTGAAACCTCAAATGGACAATTCTAGTTTTCAATTTAGTCTAGTCCATTTTTGACTTTTTAGGGTTGATTTTAATAATATATGTCAAAATGACAAACAGTGTAGACCCTGATCAGAGGGCTCCTTACGGAGCCCTCTGATCAGGGACTACACGCGTTACGCGGCGTCTGATCGGGATTAAAGCTGTTTGCTAATGTAAGCTGATTTCCCTCCCTATAATGACTCCCTCCGAACAACACACTCAATTTTTGTCTCCCATTGCAGAGAGGGAGCACTGTATTGTATTTGGAAAGTAAGAAATAAACTTGATTCTTAGTGTTCCAGTTTTACAAATACTGCTATTGTCTTTTACATAAACACAGTTATGGTAAGGATGCTTCTTCCATCGATGTTCTAATTTAAAGTCAATATTATCAAATAAAGATTCTTAAATGGTGTTATAATTATACAGGTGGCAGCTTAAGACAGAACTATTCGGGGAAAATTAAAAAAATCACAAAAAAACTGGAAAAACAAATCAATTATGACCAAAACATCCAGAATTTCCACTTCTCCACTCAGAAAGAATGGCGACACATTGTAAATAATTAGGCCGGCACATCACACATAGCAAAATGTTACAAATAGAAAACAGCATCATTACCCTTATTATCTCTTAGAAATCTACCAATAGCCTTAATTGGTCGGCATTCAGGCTACCCACCAATTAACTATTCGTTTGCACGCTGGCGGCGAAATCACGTTTACATGGGCAAACAGTTTGGATCCTGATGAGACGCCGCGTTACGCGGCGTCTCATCAGGATCCAAACTGTTTGACCGTCTGACCCTGTTTTGTAAACGATATTTTGAAAATTCTGTTTTTTTTAGAACAATAGCAGATGACGATTGTTACAGAAGAAACAAATTACCCAGCATGCAAAGAGTTAAACGCGCTATCTGGTACTGACTAACATGACTGTGTTCGACTGTCTCTGCTTCTTTTGTTTGAGAATTAGACCAATCTACTAATGAAGTGTTTGTTATATTTGAAGAGGAAGAACTCTCCAGGAATTCCATTATGATCAACTGTGGAGTGAAGGTTATATCCTAATTGTGCCATTGTAGCACAGTATAAGCTGCTGCAAAATAATTGTCCATATTTTTTATCGCAAATTATCTTTTCTCTGCGTAACAGCTATTCCGCAATAGAATTGTTTCAGTATATTTATTGAAGATACACGGTTGGTTAAAGCTGGCTGAAAAAGCAAAATTTTGCTTTACTTTTAGCCTGCTTTAAGCTACCATCTTCTAGGATAAAGGAAATACTTATTATGATGAATATTCATAATAAAGGTGTATTTATTGAGTAAAGGGGTAAACTGAGGAAATAAGAAATATTTGTGTAAAAAAATTTAGGATCTTGATCAAAATGCCAAGTTACTTGGCATCTGATCTGGCTTCAGACTTTTTGCTAATTTTATTCAAGTGAGTCTGGGAAAATATTATTTATTAGAAGTTCACCTGCATCTAAACATTGGAAACTTAAATATAGAATTTCTGCAAACAGTGCAGATCCAGATATGAATACATGTGCAGCCTGATCTTGATCTCGGCTGTTTGTCACTCAGATCCAGTATCTTTATTATAAAGATTACGGACATAATCACAAAAGTCTAGCAGATGACTTTTTCAGCGGGGAAAATCTGGTATCTCAGCGTTGGAAGCGGTTAATGTTTAAATAATGACCAGGGTAATATCCACTGTTTCTATTGGTCTTTACATGTTCTATATGTTCATTATAACCCTCAGGTAGTTGTCATTTGTTACACCTGTACTGTCAAACCACTGTTAAATACCCATTCTTATAACCCCCAAACAAACATTGTTAAAGAATAGTGACTGCTTAATGCAGAATGAAAGTAAAGCAGAAAGCTCCTGAAGGAGCTTTCTGCTTTACTTTCATTCTGCATAAAGCATAAGCATGGACATATCTTAAACATTAGTAGTTTATCTTATATTAGTGACTGTTTAATACAGGTTTGATAGTAAATGATTATGATTATTGATGATGTAGTGGATTTTGTTCATTGACCTACTCCATATAGCAAATTGATAACCTAACCTGTACTGAAAACCTTTGCAAAACCAAATCCAGAGAAGGCCCTATAGTCTATGGGGACTGCTTATACAGAGCAGAAACAATGTATAATATGCAGTGACTTTGGGAACCCTTCTTCAAAACCAGGGCTGCCATAATAAAATTCTCCGGATTTTTCCTAAATCTTCGGATTTTTTCTAGTACATGGTAGCTTAAAGCAGGCTGAAAGTAAAGCAGAATGCGCCTTAAGGCGCATTCTGCTTTACTTCCAGCCTGCCTTAAGTAGTCACATGCCAACAAAACTAGAAATAGGCTATGGGGTAAAGGTACGATTCGTAAAATCGCAATTGAACAATGCAATTTTGGAAATCTTAGGATTTTTTATGTCAACTTATGGCAGCCCTGCAAAACTTTAACACATTACTCAATAAATGCACATTATTTTCCGTAAGGCCTTCGCCTTACATGTATACACAGCATTTCATTCTCACCATAACCGTTAGATCGCTCTACATACATGCTCACATGTATACATATTGGGCCTCTGGCCTTACTCCAATAATGACCCTCATCCGGCACTAAAGTTTGGATGAGGGAACATTTTCACTTAATTATTTATTCCTCCACTCAAGAAACTTATATAGTTCCACTTTATATACAGTCATAAATATGCTTATTAATAAGAATTTCCTGTATCATAGCAGATGGAAGACTTAAAGCAAAATAAGCATTGAGGCGCTTTCTGTATTACTTTAAACTTGCTTAACCCTTTGAACCCTAGTCCCGCATATAGGCGTCCTTTTCAAACAGTGTACATGTGGATAATACACTTGTCCTGTACAAACAGTGAAGACCCAGATCAGAGGGCTCGGAAAGGAGCCCTCTGATCAGGGTCTTCACTGTTTGTGATAAAGCCTAACATGGACAAAAACAATCCTTAAAAGTCAGAAATGGACTAGACTAAAATGGAAACTGGAATTTTCCATTTAACGTTTCAGGGAGGAAAGAGTTAAAGTGGTCAACTATCTAATGTACTAAAAACAGGTTGTTGGGTATATGGGTAAAAGAGCATTTTTATTTACTTGTGAGGAATACACATCTCCTATGCAAACAGTGTCTACACTGTTTGTCATTTTGCATATATTGAAAAAAAACACCTGAAAAGTCAACAATGGACTAGACTAAATTGACAATTAGAATTGTCCATTTGAGGTTTCAGGGAGAAAAGGGTTAAACGCACACCTGTTTTATACATGGAAAACAAGATATGTTTAAGATATGTTTGACTGTATATATTAAATATATAATGAATAATAAAGGTGGGAAGTTTTCTATTCTGCAAGTATTGTTCAGTTTCCACTTCATCACAATGCTTTTAGCGAATACTTAATTTATGAGATTAACGTGTAGAAAAAATTGTGGTTTCTACGTTTATTTAGATCACAATTCATCACAAAGCTTTTAGTGAGCATTTCAATTTCTAAAATCATTAGTAAGAATTAAATCTACATGGCTGTCTGAGCAAGATTAAAACCCAGTGTAGCTATTATAATCGGATCACATGCAATATTAATGTATCTAAATTTAGTGAATTACTGCATTTCATACCGTCTTGCACACCGCTATTGTTACGCAATAATGGTGTAAATTTGAAACACCTTTTAGCAATGAGCTTTAACCTCTTTTCTGCTAAAACCAAAATATGTTTGCATTTGCAAACAGTTTTGATCCTGATCAGATGCCAAGTAACTTGGCATCTGATCAGGATCCAAACTGTTTGAGAATAATACAAAAATGTTTCGGAAATCAAATTACCAAAGTATTTGCAGAAGAATTATTTTAAGCTGATGATGATAAAACAGTAGAGGGTTTAAAACACTGTAGAAACTTTCAATTGTTTTAGTCCTTACCCTGCCATTGTAACTTCTTCTTTACAATTATTGTCATCTGCAAACTTTTGTCAAATAAAAATTTACACATTTTCTAAATGAAGAATCCTGTATATGAATGTAAAACAAATTGGATCCAGATCAGATGCCGCATTACGCGGCATCTGATCTGGATTCAAACTGTTTGCAAAAACCAGTCCAAAGTCGGGATCAGCAAGGATAGGACTAAAACACGAGTGTAGATTGGAAGTGTAATGAGGGGGTATGGAGTAATCTTGTGCTTGAAAGCTTTTGTAATTAAGTTTTTGAAATTCTAATCCACGATTTTAATTGCTTAAAAGCATCGAGAAATGGCTCGGAATGGAATTGGACAAGTATAGCTTACACTATCTACATGAGGGAGAAAGAAAAATCGCTCCAAACCTATTAAACCTGGCTTTTTGCCTGGCCATTTAAGGTTTTTACTGTCAAATAAATGGAATTCAGGTTTTTCGAGTTAAAAGCTTTTAAATAGTTCTTATTTTACTCACTAACCATTTAAAGTGCTAGAATAGGACTCTAAAATAGGATGGTTGCTTAACCCATAGCCTAGCTGTTTCTAAAATAATACGATAGGGGACTACTTAAAGCAGGTTGAAAGTAAAGCAGAATGTGCCTTAAGGCTCATTCTGCTTTACTTTCTGCCTGCTTTTAAGCCACAATCTTCTAGGATATTAAAAATATTTATTATGGTACATAAGAAGAAACAGTTCCAATTTATACAGTCATAAATATGTATCACAAGCAGTATTTTCTATAGCCTAACTGATAGTAGCTAACTTAAAGCAGGTTGAAAGTAAAGCAGAATGCACCTTAACCCTTAACTTGATAGCCTTTTTCTAGTATTGAAGACTATTTTTTTCAGCGGAGGAATAAATCATATTCTCTAAAAGGCGCTTCTATGGGGGAAATTTAGGGTTAAAGCACATTCTGCTTTACTTTCAACCTGCTTTAAGTTGTCGCCTATCTACACAACTTAGAAACAGGCTATGGAGTAAAGAGTTAAATCATTTCTATGGAGTAATTCTATGAGGAATAGGTAAAGGTGTTAAAAGGTATTGCTATGATGGAGAGGGTTGACCTTAGAGTGACTCCAGATTGATATAGTAGTGATCTATGGCTGTGATGTATTGTAGGTGATATATCATGAGATCACCCTTTCTGAACTATAATAACTGATCAATGCTGAGAATGATGTCAGCTAGCCCCTTTCCCCACAAATAGGCCTTTTTACACCTCTAATTTATTACTCCCTTTCTGAACTATAATAACTGATCAATGCTGAGAATGATGTCAGCTAGCCCCTTTCCCCACAAATAGGCCTTTTTACACCTCTAATTTATTACTCCCTTTCTGAACTATAATATCTGATCAATGCTGAGAATGATGTCATCTAGCCCCTTTCCCCACAAATAGGCCTTTTTACACCTCTAATTTATTACTCCCTTTCTGAACTATAATATCTGATCAATGCTGAGAATGATGTCAGCTAGCCCCTTTCCCCACAAATAGACCTTTTTACACCTCTAATTTATTACTCCCTTTCTGAACTATAATATCTGATCAATGCTTAGAATGATGTCAGCTAGCCCCTTTCCCCACAAATAGGCCTTTTTACACCTCTAATTTATTACTCCCTTTCTGAACTATAATAACTGATCAATGCTGAGAATGGTGTCAGCTAGCCCCTTACCCCACAAATAAGCCTTTTTACATCTCTAATTTATTACTCCCTTTCTGAACTATAATAACTGATCAATGCTGAGAATGTCAACTAGCCCCTTATCGTCCCATAAATAGGCCTTTTTACATCTCTAATTTATTACTCCACTGAAGAAAATAGGTCCAAGTTATGCAGGCTTGAATATGTATCATGAGAATTATTTTATATTTTCTAGCAGAAGGTTACGCTTAAAGCTGTCTGAAAGTAAAGCAGAATGCGCCTTAAGGCGCATTCTGCTTTACTTTCAACCTGCTTTAAGTAGTCACCTGGTTTCAAAACTAGGAACAGGTTATGGGGTAATGGGTTCAAGGGCTGGATCCTGATATATACATTCTTTGTAGACAGTTCAAGAGCCCATTGAAATGGGTCGGCACTATTTGATATACATGTACATTTAACCCTGTACCCTAGCCTAGCTGTTTCTAGCTTTGAAGACAGGTGATCACTGAAAGCAAGTTGAAAGTATATTAAAGACAGAATGTGCCTAAAGGAGCTTTCTGCTTTACTTTCATCTTTTTTTTAGGCAATATCTTGTCTTAACCATGTACTCCATATATACTCATTGTTGCACATTTAATTTATTCCTCCACTCAAGAAAATAGTTCCAATTTATACAATCATGAGTATGTATCATAAGAAATACTTTTAACCAACACTGTTGATTGTAGCTTAAAACAGGATAAATTTAATGCAGAATGTGCCACAAGGCATATTTGCTTTACTTTCAACTTGCTTTAAGTACAGGTTATCCATCTTCAATACTAGAAACATGCCACGGAGTAAAAGCTTAAAGAAAGTTATATGTAGAGATGATATTGACTGATGGCTGTTGAGGAACGGGTAAAGGGTTATGGATAGGATGTAAGTTTCTGACAGATTGAATTTGATTGGCTAGATAAGGATTGGATTATGCAGATAAGTCGGTAGTAATTAACTTAATTAGCCTATATCCCTGTAGATTTAACCTTAACCTTGCCTGACTGGACTCATTTAGCATTGGCAAACAGGTTGGAACTAGATCAGATGCCGAGTTTACTCGGCGTCTGATCTAGATCCAAACTGTTTGGTACATAGTTTTGATTTTTCTGTCAATGAAAACGTTTTATTTATTTATAAATTTTTTGCAGAAAAACAAATAAATAGCGATTATTATTACAGACTAAAGGGATAACTTTGATGTCTTATAATTATGCAGCTGGGTGTACCAATAGATTTTACAATCAAACTTATACTAAGTGACTATTTATTAAAGAAACAAGGACTTCTCTAAAGACAGGTGCTTGCTTAATGCAGGATAAAACTAATGCAGAAAGCACCCAAAGGAGCTTTCTGCATTAGTTTTATCCTGTATTAAGCAAGCATGTGTATTAAAAACACTGCTTATGTGTATTGTATTGAACTTTTGTTTTATAAAAGTTTGACCAAACATTCTGCTAATGTATAGTATTACTCTCATGGTAAGTCTGGTAAAATGTTTGCCCAATATCTTATCCGCTTCCGTGATAATGATTGTCTTCCGCAAATTTAACATACCCCTTTAGGAACATTTTTCCATTACTTTTGTCATCAATTTAATGACACTCTATCTTAAACCTATCTTCTCTGAAACTTGTAATGAACAATTCCAACTTAAGTCTAGTCTATTTTTGACTGTTGTGGTTGCTATTGCAATATGACAAACAATGCAGACCCTAGGTAGAAGGTTCCTTTAGCTTTCACTATTTGCATAAGACAAGAGGACTCTTCACATGTACTCCGTTTAAAAAGGGTTCATAATTGTATGCGGTATGTTTAATTAAAGGTTAAGAGGTCATTCATCTTCTGGAATAGGTACTGGGGCACAAGTCTGACTGTTATGGTTGATGTAAGCAAGTTACTGAAAGGTTAATTATTATGACTACCAATATACAAGCTTAGTTAATTATTATGACTAGTCTCCGCTGTAAACAACAGAATGCTGGCACTGGGAGGTCCTACACGGTGAAAACAACATCAAAACAATTCCAAACGCTTGAACCCTTCTCAAGCTTAACGCTTATAATTATATTGATCATTGGATCTAGATTAGATGCTGACATATCAACAGGATTGAGGATGTTTGACAAATTGTCCATCCCCCATCAAAAGAGAAGATTATCTATGCATTATAGAGGCCGTTATATATCCCATTGTCCCATTGCCTGCTTATTGTTCTGAAGACAGGTAACCACTTAAAGCAGGTTTATAGTAAAGCAGAATGCTTTAAGGATGTAGAAAATATTTTTTATGGTGCATAATTATGACTAAATCGGAACTATTTCCTTCTTTGTAGTAATAATTGAAGGCATAAAATGGCATATTTATTGAGTAATGGGTCAAGAAGTTGAATAGTTTTCCTTCCAGTTGCTGTAATAGTGGGGTATTACTGTATTTGGTTAGCTAACACATAAAGAAGCTAAATAACGTAAAACCATGTCAGTTTTGTTCATCACTATGTTAGTTGTAAAACTGTTAATGCATTGAGGCATTACATACATTCCAATAACCTATTGCTATACCTGATGTCTTGGCAGCAAAATGAAGTTCACTTCTTTATTCATGAACCTGAACAACAGCGCCAATAACTGTCATTGAGCCAAGTGTTACTGTCATTTTACAACCAGTTCTTATTTGCCCACCTGTTGTTCACCCGTCATGCCATTTAACAACCAGTTCTGATTTGCCCACCTGTTGTTCACCAGTCATGTCATGAAACAACCAGTTCTTATTTACCCACTTGTTCACCAGTCATATCATTTAACAACCAGTTCTGAATTGCCCACCTGTCCTTCACCAGTATTGTCATTTAACAACCAGTTCTGATTTGCCCACCTGTTGTTCACCAGTCATGTCGTTTAACAACCAGTTCTGATTTGTTCACCAGTTATGCCATTTAACAACCAGTTCTTATTTATCCACCTGTTGTTGACCAGTCATGTCATTGAACAACCATTTATTATTTGCACACCTGTCTGTTGTTCACCAGTGTTGTCATTTAACAACCAGTTCTTATTTGTCCACCTGATGTTAACCAGTCATGTCATTTAACAACATGTTCTGATTTTCCCACCTGTTGTTCACCAGTCATGTCATTTAACAACCAGTTGTATTTGATCACCAGTCATCATTAAAACTTGTCATTGCTGTGTTGTCAGTTAACCAAGAGTTTGCAATTTAACCAGCTCACCAGCCATTATTGAAACTGTCATTTATTAACAACTATCAATATTTTAATCAGTCAATTTAACCAATTGTCATTAGCAACATTTTAATATAACTAGCTACAGTTTAACCAGTTTTCATTAACCAGATGTTTCTGGATATAAAATGATAGAGACATTTTATTTAGTGAAGGCATAAAAACAGAAAGCTCCTGAAGGAGCGTTCTGTTTTACTGTCACCTTGCTTAAGCAGTCACCTTTCGTAAACACCTAATATTTAACATAATTTAGTGGTCGTAATAGAGAGGTTTTACTGTGTATACCAACAATCTATATAAACCAATACTGAAGGTCTCGACCTTGGAACAAGTCTCCATGGAGAAATATGCTCATTCATGTCTTGTTATATTAGATGGGGAGAGGTCAATCAAGTGTTAATGATAGACACACTGATGGAGGGGGAATTTGAGATTTATTTGGACATTTGTCAGTACTGATCAATGGAGAACCAAATCATACGAATTTGCTCAAGAACTAGTGAAGTGTCATTCAAAATGTGACCGCCCAAGGGTCAGCCAAGTGTTAGCGACCTTGTCAATAGCAAGGCTTATGTTTTAGCCACTTCCTAATCCTAATTATTTTTTCAGTGTTTGATTTAACCCATTACCCCATGACCTGTTTCTAGTTTTGAAGGCAAATGACCTTTTTAAGCAATTTACAAGATACAAGAAACTTTATTTAAACATAGATTTAACATTTAAAGACTGCATATTAATGACTGTATAAAGTGGAACTATATTCTTCAGTGGTTAAATAAATTAAAGGTGTAAAAAAGTATATTTATGACATAACGGGTTAATGCAGTAATAGCTTTTCACCAGGATCCATGTGGTCTGCAAAGATTTTCATGGTTTAACAGTGCTAGCCTGCTTACAAGTTGAGTGATTTTGCTATTATTGAGAGGGAACAAGTCAATTTTCTTATCTATAGCAGACAATATTTTAAAACAGATGACGACATTATAGTGTTCAAAGGTTTGAATGGTTTTCTCTAGTACGCTTATAGTAGTCTGAATGACACCGATAAATCTAAATATTACGACCTCTTAAAAACAGACAGAATTTCAGCGTTTACAGCAGGTAGTTGCTTAAAGCAGAATGAAAGTAAAGCAGAAAGCTCCTTCAGGAGCTTTCTGCTTTACTTTCATCCTGCTTTAAGCTGTCACCTGTCTTTAACACCAGCAAATGAATCTAAAACATAGAAGAGAAAATAGCGTGATTTCAGTGCTGTGATGGTTTCCTTCTGTTGAAAGCGTAGTTAATCGCGAATTGTTACGGCTCCTGAGGAGTGATAGTATTAGCAAGATACGTGATTAGCATTTCTTTCCATATTTGACAGCTTTATGACAAAACTTCCCTTAGCTCACTGTCAACATTTCCTCCTCATGTTAGGATTCTGCTGTCTGTGCCTGTATAAACTTTTGAAGTTAATTGGTCTATACATAGACTGTTTAACAAATGGCACGGTATAAGTCACGGAATTAAGTTAAGACAGATACCAGGCTTCGTTACAGACTGTCTCTAATTTGTACACTTTAACTCTTTGCACGCTAGCGGCGGATATATCTGCCACAGAGATTACCTTTGCAAACAGTTTGGATCCAGATGAGATGCCGCGTAACGTGGCGTCACATCAGGATCCAAATATTTTGCCATTCTGACCCTGAATTTAAAAGAAATTTTGAAAAATTCTAAATTTAGAACAAAAGCAGACGACAATTGTTGCAGACGAAAAAATAACCCAGCATGCAAAGAGTTAATTTAAATATTTTATATGCAAGTAGCATGCATTGATGAGTTCTGTAAACAGCTTGGCTCAGGGTGAGATGCCAAATTATTTGGCACCTCATTTGGATCCAGACTGTTTGACACTCAGTTTAGCAAAGCACTAAAGAAAGAAGTCATTTTCAGATTTCAAGCAGCAATTTTCAAGAGGATAACTTTTAATTTCAATATGAGTGATGAAGATAGAACTTAGATATCTCAAACTCGCTTTATATGCATACCAATTTTCTACAGTTGAATTTCATTATTTCTATCTAGCTTAATTAACTCATTGAGCCCTTAGTGACACATATATGCTTCTTTTACCAAAAGTGTACCTGTGAAGAGTACATTATATCCTATGCAAACAGTGAAGTCCCAGATCAGAGGGCTCCTACAGGAGCCCTCTGATCAGGGTCTTCACTGTTTGTCATTTTGCAAAATATTACCGGTAAAAAAAAAAGGAAAGAAAAACCCTAGATAGTTTAAATTGATCAGCCTTTATTTCAAACTGGAATTGTTCATTGGAAGTTTCAGGGGATAATGAGTTAAATCCAACATAACCTTATTTCAAAGTTGAAACATGGCTTAGGCCACAATTTAACTTTAAAATACCGATAATATGTTAGACTTAAGTAAATACTAGATATCAAAGTTTGACTTTAGCTTGAATCCAGATCTACATGTGGTAAAAAATTTGAGTTAAATTTAAAACTTTAGTTCATGACCGTTTAAACTTAATTATGACATATTTTTTTTAGCCTTTAGCACACCTAACAACAAAACAGTTATCTTTCCAAACAGTTTAGGTCCAGATAGACAGGACACAGAGTAACTTGGCTTCTCATCTGGATCCAAACTGTTTGACACTGACCCTGTTCTGAAAAGAAAATTCAAATTTAGAACAGTCACTATTTTGACAGACAAAGATATTACTTAACTCGTTGCAGCTAACGTTGAAACTGGGATTGCTTTTGAATTGCAAACAGGTCTAATCCTGATAAGATACCGCGATAAACTGTTTGCATGCTGGGTAATTTTTTGTCAGCTAAAATTGTCGTCTGCAACAGTTCTAAAAATTGAATTTTCTAAATTTCTTTTGAAAACAGGGTCAGAGTGTCAAACAGTTTGGATCCTGATGAGACGCCGCGTAACGCGGCGTCTCATCAGGATTCAAACTGTTTGCACAATATATAATCACGAATCCACCGCTAGCTTGCAAATATTACTTATTCAGAATAGGAGAGGTTAAGTATGAATCAGTTGGTAGATGTCTTAGTGCATATTGGAATAAATGACTAAATATGGGCACCGAATAACAAGTCCAATTGTAGTTTCCCCGAGAATTCCATTATTCCACGACGCCTTTTGAATTGGGTCCATAAACAATGGCTTCATCACATTTTCTGAGATTCAAATTTTTATGCGGCGAAATGCCCTCTGCTCTATATATCATTTGCAGAAATTTTTCAATAGAATTTTACTTCGTATTTACTTGCAGAAATAAGAAAGTGTCGACAGACAGATTTTATCCTGATCAGATGCAGAGTTACTTAGCATTTGATCTGGATCCAAACTGTCTGCAGAGGCGCTAATTTCAATCAAATTTCTGCGATTAATCTATTTTCGAAAGACCGTAGAGATTTTCTAGGCTACACTGCTCATTGCAGTTTAATGACTGTGAACAGTTTTACGCTGATTTGTGTGGAAGTGATGGTTCTGAAATAGGAATTTAACACTTTGCATGCTGGGTAATTTTTTCGTCTGTAAATATTGTTGTCTGCAACTGTTCTAAAAATAAAATTTTATAAATTTCTTTAAAAAACAGGGTCTGAGTGTCAAACAGTTTGGATCCTGATGAGACGCCGCATTACGCGGCGTCTCATCTGGATCCAAACTGTTTGCAACAGTAACCACTGTGGCAGATATATCCACTGCTAGCATGGTAAGAGTTAATGGAAGTAGCAATCTATGATGGGCAAAGCCACTTAAAGGTATAAACTTTCAGTCAAGGTAACATCAATAATTTCTGATGGCCAATGTTCCAGATAAATTGGAGTAAAATTTTAACTCAATTACTCCATAAATATGCCTTTTTAAGCCTCTAATGCATTCATCATCTGGAGAAAGTAGCTCCAATTTATTTATAGAGTCATGAACATGCACAATTAGACATAGATGCTATATCCTAGCAATGGTAGTTAAAGTAGACGGTATGTAAAGCAGATGCTACAAAAAAGTATTTCTTATGGTATATATTTAAGACTGTATGAATTTGAATTATTTTCTTCAGTGAATGATCCAAAAATTGAATTATCAGAAAGTAGGAAATGAATCCATAACCTAGCTTAATGGTTATTTTGTTTTGGAAAAAAAAGAAATCAGTTAATTATTGTTGTGAGACATGGTGGTAAATTCGCATAAATTTTATCCTAGTTTAACCGTATATGTAATTATAAGACTAATCCATCTCGGGAAAATGAGCATTTCACGGTGTTCAAGGATGTTAGCAAGTAAGTTATGTAAATTACTATCAGAGGTGCTTGCTTCTTTCATATTTTATTCTATAACGATCGGAAGTTTCTCAGAATTGTTTGTCAACATTGTTATGCCCCCACATGACCCTAATATAGTCAGGGCATATTGTTTTTGCTCTGTCTGTCTGTCTGCCCACAACTTTAACCTTTGCCATAACTTTGGAACTACATGTGATAGAGACTTCATACTTATTTGGTATATGTGCTCAACTTTAAAGAAGCCCTTGACTTAAGTACAGCTTTGGTCATGCCAGACAAATGTCAAGGTCATTTAAAAGTTAAATAGATCTATGCTGCTGAATTTAACATTGACTATGACTTTGTAACTACATGTTACAGAGAATTCATATTAGGTACACATACTCCACTCAAGAATCCCATTGAGCTAGTTCATGTCAAGACAAAGGTCAAGGTCATTTAGTGGTAAAGTTTTATGATCACATCAGTTGGCATGGTGTTTCAGAAACATATCTTGTTATTTCCCATGTTTTACCAGAATTTAACCCTTGAATTCCTCTATAGGCAAAACCTAAGTGCATATAGATTTAACCATAGTGCAGCTGTGTTTACACCAAGATAATGCTTAACCCTTTCCCCCATGGAAGTGCCTTTCAGCCTATTTAATTTACTCCTCCACTTAAGAAAAAAGTTCCAATATGTATTATAACAAATAGTTTCCATATTCTAGCAGATGGAAGCAGCACATTCTGCTTTACTTTCAACCTGCTTTTAGAGGTCACCTGTTTTCAAAACTAGAATTATGCTATAGGGTAAAAGGTTAAAGGACCATTCTGCTTTACTTTGAGCCAGTTTTATATAAGCCATCATCTGATAGCATGTAGGAAATATTTTTTATGTTGCACATTCATATATAACTGTATAAAGTGGAACTATTTTCGGTCTTCGCCTTAACCCACTTGCCCAAAGCCAGGGGCAAGTGATTTCTGATTCAGGCAAGTGACATTTGCATCAGAATTAGTGATATTTGCATCAGAATTTGGCATATAACAGTGAAAAAGGCAGGGTTTGGGCAAGTGGTCTGAAAAACCTCAGGCGAAGACTGTATTTTTAGAGGAGATGAATAAATTCAAGGTGTGAAAAGGCGTTTCTTTGGGGCTATGGGTTAAAGGGATGTAAAACTTACCACCACAATCCAAGAATTATTGTCACGGGGAAAAGAAAATCAATTCTCCTGCGAGAACTATAATAATGTAGCACTTGACACCTTTGCAAACCATGAGATAAAACAAGTACATTACTTAACTCTAAGAACACTACATAATTGTTTCATCTCCAACAATTGTTGTCTGCTACGAAAATCATAGTTTGTAAAATTGTTTTAACTCTTTGCATGCTAGTGGCGGAAATATCTGCCACAGAGATTTCCTTTTCAAACAGTTTGGATCCAGATGAGACGCCGCGTAACGCGGCATCTCATCAGGATCCAAACTGTTTGACCTTCTAGTCATGTTTTGAAAAGAAATTTAGAAAAATCTCTTTCTAGAACAAAAGTTGCAGACGAAAAAATTACCCAGCATGCAAAGAGTTAATAATAGTCAGAGTGTCAAAGATTTTGGATCCTGATGAGATGTAAAGTTATTCAGTGTCTCATTTGGATCCAGTCTTTTTTTATTCTAAGTGGAATCACAGTTTTCGACATTATAAACATGCAAAGAACTAGTAAAACTCCTTGATTTGCTAATGGTTGTACTTAAAAAAGAAATTTGTTCTTCCATTCCCAACCTTTTCCATGGTAAACTCATATACATGTATTAATGTTTTCTGCAAACATCTCATCTGTGTCCAAACTGTTTGCAAATCTCAGATTGCACTTCAATATCTATAGAGAAGGAACGATGTTTTTAAGGTATCGTAGAAGATATGTATTATTTTTTTAATCAGACAACTTGGTTAAAGCAAACAATGTTTTACAAGAAAGACAACTTGTTCCTGATGTAACTGTAAGTGGAACACATTAGTCAACCAACTTTCAGCACTTACCTATGTTGTTTTAGTGCTTTCCAGACAATTTAGTGATATAAGAACTGATGCAAACTGAAATAATTAGAGGGTACATATGGAGTGATGGGTTCAGCATTTATCAGTGCAGGGTGGATATGTCCTTAACCCTTTCCCCCCATAGAAGAGCCTTTTAGGGAATATGATTTATTCCTCCACTGAAGAAAATTGTTCAAATTTAATCAGTCATGAGTATATATTATATGGAATATTTTCCATATTCTAACACATGATAGCTTAAAGCAGGCTGAAATTAAAGCAGAAGGCGCATTCTGCTTTACTTTCAACCTGATTTAAGTAGTCAATCATCTTCAATTCTAGAAATAGGCTATCAGGTAAAGGGTTAAATAACCTATTACTCCATAGCCTGTTTCTATTTCTATTTCTGAAGATACAGTGCTCCCTCTCTACAACGACACCCAATGGGAGACTTAGGTTGTGTGTGTTGTTCGGAGGGAGTTGTTACAGAGAGGGAGTCTGATCTTGAATCAAGCTGTTTGTCACTCGTCATTACTATTTATTCTATCAAAATGTCCACTTTAATGTAACTTTGAGAAAAATATCAAACGACAATTTGAAGCAGACAATATTGCAGCAATAAAAGTGTTAAACATTTTGTCTTGTTTGGGGAATGCAGCCGTAAGGGTCGTTGTAAGAAGGGAGTTGTTGTTGGGAGGGCCTTTGTAGGGAGGGAACACTGTACAAACTATAATCTAGGTGTACACTGTTGGTACATTAGCCAAGTCTGGCCAGAGTACAAGATGTGGGAAGGATTGTACCTAGGGGAGAAATACCTCTAGAATTTGTTATGTCGTTTGATGATGGATTTAACAGAGAATGAGATGGGAAAAAAACATTGTGTGGAATGCAAGAATCGACTACCATGTGGTGTGAAGATAGAGCCCTGAATGTGACACATTGAACAACCAAATCAACTTGACACAGCTGGACTCATATTAGCATGCTTTCAGTATTGAAGACAGATAGTTGCTTAAAGCAGGTTGAAAGTAAAGCAGAATGCTCCTTAACCCATTGAACTCTAGTCATGCATATATGCGTTCTTTGCAAATAGTGTACATGTGAAGAGTACACTTGTCCTATGCAAAAAATGTCTGCACTGTTTGTCATATGGCAATACATCCACAAATAACAACCCTAAAGAGTCATTATGGACTAGACTTAATTGGAAAACAAGAAATGTTCATTAAGTTCCAGTGACTGCTATGTGATGTGAACATAGAACACTGAATGTCAACTTTTAAACTGCTTAGCACAGCTTGAATGACTCATATTTTGTTAACCCATTACTCCATAAATGCACCTTTTTACGCCCTTAATTTAGTCCTTAACTTAAGACAATAGTTTCAATTTATACAGTTATATAATATTATATGTAGCATAAGAAATATTTTCTATATTCTAGCAGATGGTAGCTTAAATCAGGTTGAAAGTAAAGCAGAATGTGCCTGTTTTTAAAACTAGAAACAGGCTATGGGGTAATGGGTCAACACAAGTATTCACCCCTAAACCATTGAATGGACAATTTCAGTTTCTAAGTTGATAGTCAATTAATTGCTAATATGGGATGTTTTTTAAACAATATAATGGTAAATGACAAACACTGCAGACCCTCATCAGGGGGCTCTTTTCATCTTCTGAAGTCTTCACTGTTTGCATAGGACAAGAGTACTATTTCCAGGTACACTGTTTGTAAAGGACAAGTATACTCATCACTGGGGCTTAATAAGTTAACCGTTTCCCCCATAGCTTGTTTTCAGTTTTGAAGACTGATGACTCCTTAAAGCAGACTGAAAGTAAAGCAGAATGCTCCTCAAGGAACATATTCCACTTTACATTCAGCCTGCTTAAGGCTACCATCAGCTAGAATATAGGAAATATTTCTTATGGTTCATATCCATGACCGTATAAAGTGGGACTATCTTATTTACTAGAGGAATAAATTTAAGACGTAAAAAGGTGTAACTATTTGATAATGGGTTAAAAGAATCTGGATCAAGACAATGAGAAAGCCCACTTGTGAACAGGATCCAGGCTGTTTGACAATATTTAGAGGAAGTTGTTACCTTTTCTCACAAGACCTGAGACTTGATCATTCGGAAAAATTGGCAAACAATAATTTTAGACCAGACATAGTTATATGACATGGTATGGGTAGACTGGAAAATCATCATCTATGACAGTAGAACCTGGCTATTACGACCACTCAATATATAGATTTTCTGTGGTTAATTATTAAGAGAGATGGTTGCTTAAAGCAAGATAAAAGTAAAACAGAAAGCTCCTAAAGGAGCTTTCTGTTTTACTTTCATCATGCTTTAAGTTTTCAACTGTTTTTATCACTACAAATGAAGCAGCATTGAGTGGCGGTTTGTTATCGTTAGGTGGCAATTATATGCCGTGGGACTAATGGGTAATTATTTACTATTCATCTAACAAGGCAAAGTTGATGTACATTTAGTGCACCCTTTGTGTAGCCAAACGGGTAAACTCAATAAAGCAACATTGTCATCATTTAATCCTTTACCTCATAGCCTGTTTCTTGTGTTGAAGACTTTTGACCAGTTTGAAAGTAAAGCTGAATTAATGCTTCTTAAATAAAAAGTAAAGCAGAAGGTTCTTTTTTGCAAGGGTGGACAAAATACCCTTCCTGTTTTGTATGTGTCATGATTTACACATGCCGTGAATAAAGGTTAAGCAAATAAATAAAATATCTGACTGGTACTTAATTGACATATATAGTAGGGGAAGTTATAAAAAGGGCTGGAAGGTACTGGTAGAAGTTGTACAAGTAGCAGTAGTAGAAGTAGTAGTAGTAGCAGAAGTAGTAGTGGTAGTAGTAGTATTAGTAGTATTGGTGTTGGCTGTGATTGAAGTAAATTAATATTGATGATAATGATAACAGTAGATAGCAAGTAGTAGTAGTAGTAGTGTGATAACAGTAGATAGCAAGTAGTAGTAGTAGTAGTAGTAGTAGTAGTAGAAGTACATGTATAGTAGTAGTAGAAGTAGTAGTAGTGTTGGCTATGATTGAGATTAAATTAATATTGATGATAATGATAATATAATAAAGATGATAAAAATGATAGTAATGATAATAACAGTAATGAAGATAATAATTGTATATAATGAGCATTCCAATAATGGTAATAATAACAATGATATAATTATCAAAAATGTGGTTAGCAACAATGTACAACTACTTACAATGATGCTGATATTACTATATTATAATTACAATGCATTGATTAAGTATCATTATCATTTCTATAAAAAACATAGGTACATATATATTTTTTGATTATAATTATAGAACTAATTTTTAAAAGTATGATAATTATTGTGATGCTATATTTTATAATTATAATTTTGTAGATAAATATAAGTTCAAATAAATAGAAAAAGAGATATAATATAAACAAATTATATCAAACATAAACTAACAATATATAAGCTTGGTCTGTTTTTATAGGCCTCAAATTATTAGGGAGTAAGCTGAGAATTTCTTTACCCTATGTTGTGACTATATTCCTTAGAACTATCTCTTTGACTATGTTGTGACTACTCATTAGAATCGTCTCGAAGAGACGATTCTAATGAGTAGTCACAACATTGGTGTTGATTGAGTTAAATATTTTCAAATTTGGAAAAAAATATTATATAAAAAAATATTTTTATTTAATAGGTAAAATACCTATTTCATTCACTTCTATAAAAGAATACTAACCTTGGCTATACTTCCTACTGGCACTTGAAAGATAAATAAGTCTATTTCATCAAGTGTTAAAATCTTAATTGTAAACTCCACAAGTAGCAATTTTGGTTCAAGTTGAAGTGATGCATTTATCGGAGATCTTAGCAGACTCTCCAGTAAAATTAATAGATAACAATCATAACTTCATTTCTCAGCAGTTATTATCACACAGCCCGGGTATTCTCTGACTGCGCTAGCCCTGCTACCTCACCAATGTTTTAATTTATTCACAAATTAATCGATACACTAGTCAGGTATATTGTTTAAATATAAATACACCAAATTTGTCATTATTAAGTCATTATAATTTTTTTTCTGAAAAACTTTCACACCGTAAGCCACCAGTAAGAATGCTTGATGAGCGATACGTTTACATCTCGGACATATTCCAGAGGTTCTGATTGGCTTGCTGTTGGAGTGAGAGAGACAGAGCGGTGGGTTTTTCGTTAGCTGTGATAATCAATACACTGTAAGGTTGATGCTTACACCATTTCTATAGCTACTCAGTGGAGTCCACTGTTAGGCGGTCTTCAATAGTTCTATTTGATTTGGTAATTTGCCGATGAAAAAGTGTCCAAGTGTTGAGCCGCTTGCTTGGTGGGATTAAAGAGGCTGGATTGATTTTCCATATGTTTGTTCTTATATCACCACATTGTGCTGTCTGCTTAACCAATTACCCCATAAATACGCCTTTTTATGCCTTCATGTATTCCTCCACTGAAGAAAATCATTCCATTTTACACAGACATGAATATGTACTACATTGTATAAGAAATATTTTCTTTATACTAGCAGATTATAGCTTAAAGCAGGTTAAAAGTAAAGCAGAATGTGCCTCAAGGCACATTCTGCTTTACTTTCAACATGCTTAAAGAGGTCACCTACTTCATTGCTAGGAAAAGTCTATGGGGTAATAGGTTAACCAATTACCCAATAAATACTCCTTCTTATTCTAGCTTCCACTATGGAAAAGAGTTCCAATTTATATACAGTCATAAACATTTACAAAACAAAATTTAATATTTTATTTATCCTAGCAGATGGTAGCTTAAAGCAGGCTGAAAGTAAAACAGTACCCCATAGTCTGTGTTAAGTAATGAAAATATGTGACCACTAAAAGCAGTTTGAAAGTAAAGCAGAATATGCTGCAAGACACATTCTGCTTTACTTTCAGCCTGCTTTAAGCGATCATCTGCTAGAAAATAGAAATTATTTCTTATTGTGCAATGACTTTCAAAATATTCATGACTGTATAAAGTGGAACTATTTTCTTCAGTGGAGGCATTGTAAAAAGGTGTATGAATAGGTTAAACAATACAACACCTGTCTGAAACATGTCTTTATTATTTCCTTCTGGCTCAAATGCTGGGTAATATTGCCAGCTGCAATATTTGTCATCTGTTACTGTTCTAAATTTAGAATTTTCTAAAGTATCTTTTCCAAAAGCCATCAGAGTTTCAAACTGTTTGGATCCAGGGTCCATGCTTATAAAGCCTAGGCTCAAATCTGACCATTCAAATGCTTGAGAACGCACTCAGACTCAGCTCAAATTTTTTAGAAGCACTGGGCCTGGCCCGGGCCCATTCATAAAACTTTGTACAACAAAAAGGGTAGTGAGTCAAAACTTTAAAATACATTTGATTTCTGATGGAATCGTCTTTCTTTTCAAGACCATTCCAAAAAGAGGTCACAGGACAGGATTAGATGGAGAAATGAATAATAATTGAAACTTTTATAACTTACGACAGCTGCATTTGTCATACAAAGTTTTATGAAACGGGCCCCTGGTGACAGACTGAGTTACTTGCCTTTCATCTGGATCCGTTCTCACAAAGGTAATCACAATTTCTCGACTAATGTGCAAACAGTAAAACATTCCCTGCAAACCAGTCTTACCATGTGAATAAAAATACTGTTTCAGGGCTCCAGATAAGAGGGAATAAACAAATCCAGCATGTTTTCTTTTATACCAGCACCAAATCCTATGGTTTGACTACTCATTAGAATCGTCTCGAAGAGACGATTCAAATGAGTAGTCATATCATAGGGTTTAATGCAGACATAAAGATTTTAGTTTTTGACATACTCCCCTTATCTGAAGCCCTGCTGTTTGTAAGTGTTGTAAGTGTCGACATTGCCAGATGGGATTTGATGATTTCTGTATATTCTGTTGCAAACACATTATATCCCAAAGAATCTCTGGATGATCTGTTTTTAGGCAATTATTTCTTTGATGTAAAAATATCTGGTCCAACCACTTCAGCCCATCTCCTGCTAAAAGCTTTATATCAACACCTGTTGAAAATAGTGTAGACCCAGATTAGACAACTACTAAAGGTGGTCACTGGTCTTCAAAACTTGAAACAGGCTTAATTGGGGTAATGGGTTAACCCTGAACTCCGTAGATACTCATTTAATGCATTTAATTTATTCCTCCAATGAAGGAAATTGTCCCAATTTATACTGTCAGGATTTTGTATTATAAGAAATATTTTCTATATTCTAGCAGATGCTAGCTTTAAGCAGGCTTTACTTTCACCTTGCATTTAAATAGGAAGTATACTGTATGTTACTACATGTACTAGTGACTATTGGTTTGACTAGATAACTGTAGATCGAGTGATGGAATTAGTATAGACAGTAAGAGCCAGGCCAGAAAGCCCAATGGCCCTAGTCAAATGATATTTGGATAACTAACTGTGACACTTGTGGTAACCCAGTGGTAAATATGTCATCTACAAGCATCTGCTGCCCGCTACTACCAATTAATCCTTTAACCCTGGACTCCATACATACACCTTTTTACGCATTTAGTTCATTCCTCCACTGAAGAAAATAATTCCATTTTACACAGTAATGAAAATATGCAAAATGAGAAATGTTTCCTACACCTTGCTGATGGAATCTTAAAGCACATTTTGCTTTACTTTCAACCTGCTTTCAGTGGTCACCTGTCGTCTAAACTAGGAACAGGCTATGGAGTAATGGGTTAAAGTGGTTAAAAAGTAAAGAAAAATTCTCCAAAAGTGATATTTAGACTAAAGAAGCCACCAGTCTTAACCCATTACCTCATAAATTCACATTTTAATGCCTTTAATTTATTTTCCTCCACTGAAGAAAATAGTTCCACTTTATACGGTCATGTATAAGTGCCATAAGAAATGTGTGACCACTTAAAGCAGGTTGAAAGTGCACCTTTGCACATTTTGCTTTACTTTCAGCCAGCTTAAAGCTATCATCTGCTGGGCTGAAGAAAATATTTCTTTGTGTGAAACTATTTTTGTCGGTGTCAGTAACAAATAAAATGTGTAAAAATTAGTATCTATGTAATAATGGGTCGATATACATGTACCTGTTTTGGACACAGCTGACCAAGTTGTCCTAAAACTATTAACTGTGATTCCGGTATCCAGTAATAGTAATCATGGAAAGAGTGTTAAACTTGATCAGAGTAACTGTTGTGAAAAAAATGTCAAGATAAATCATGGTATACCAATTAACTATGTTGTGGAAATACTGTGAACATAACATAGGTGCCATCTTGTTTTTGTACAATCAACATAAGTCATTGGCTCCAGGGAGTAAACTGAAAAAATCCAATATTTTCTCACTCAATTCAGCACTAAATTCTATGGTGGCACAACTCATTAGAATCTTCTCAAAGAGAAGATTCTAAGGAGTAGTAACACTAAGGGGTTTAACCCTTTACCCAATAGCCTGTTTCTAGTTATGAAGACTGGTGGCTACTTAAAGCATGTCGAAAGTAAAGCAGAATGCGCCTTAAGGCGCATTCTGCTTTACTTTCGACATGCTTTAAGCTACCACCTGCTAGGCTATAGAAAACACTTCTTATCCTAAATGTTCATGACTGTATAAATTTGAACTATTTTCTTCAGCGGATGAAAAAACTAAACGCGTCAAAAGCCGCTTCTATCAGGTAAAGGGTTAAAGAAGAAATAAAGATTTTAGATTTTGAAATACATGTACTTCCCTAATCTGGAGCGCTGAGTCAAGATCTGGGTACCAGCTCTGACTGGGTCGTATAATTGACTGCTTAAAGTAGGCTGAAAGTAAATCAGAAAGTTCCATCAGTAGCTTTCTACTTTAACCATGCACCTGTTTAAAAAGTAGCAAACCAGCTATGCAGAGAAAGGATCCATCAGATAGATGTCTATTGTATTATGCCAGGTAGCTGATCATAAGATAATGTCTATTAAAGTCAGAAAGGGATATATCAGATGGCCCACAGTAGGTTGTCTGTTATATCAGATAGCCAACATTAAGGGAACTGTTAAAATTGGAAAGATTTTATCTGATGGACGACAATAAGATGTCTTTTATATCAGCATGCAAGCCAACAATAAGATGTCTTTTATATCAGATGGCTGGCAGTAAAATGTATGTTATATCAGATGACTGGCAGTAAAATGTATGTTATATCAGATGACTGACAATAAAATGTCTTTTATATCAGATGGCTGACAATGAAATGTCTGTTATATCAGATGGCTGACAATAAGATATTTGTTATATCAGATTGCTAACAATAAGATGTCTGTTATATCATATGGCTGACAAAAAGATGTCTTGTTATATAAAATGGCTTACAATAAGATGTCTGTTATATCAGATTGCTAACAATAATATGTCTGTTATACCAGATGGCTGGCAATAAGGTGACTGTTATATCAGATGGCTGACAATAAGGTGTCTGTTATATCAAATGGTTTACAATAAGATGTCTGTTATATCAGATGACTGACAATAAGATGTCTGTTTTATAGGAATAAACAACATATTTTTGACGTTCATGACGGTATGACTACATTAGCTTCGCAGGGGGTAAATTACGTAAATGCCCGAAGGGCGTTTTCGTTAAATTTACTCCCTGAAGCTAATGTAGTCATACCGTCATGAGCGGCAAAGAGATGTTGTTTATTCCTTATATTTATATTTATAGTTTCTGTCTTGTCAATTTAATGTGTTTATTTGCCAGATTTGTGTTTCTGTATAAGAATTTATCATATACCGGTCAAAGAGGTTTGATAGATGTAATGTCGATGTAATAGCCATTCCAGTTTCTAAATATGGCGAGAAAGTAGTCCCAACTACATGTACTGTAACTGTATTAAAAATTAAGGATTTTTCCAGTAAACTTTCTCTCTGTGAATGGAAAAGACTTACAAGGCAAACAAATAACAGTGCAACTTGAATATCTATTGCCAAAGCACATTCTAAAAATACAGGTCGCGGTTGTTTTCTTAACCCATTTACACACATAGCAACGCGATGGCAACGACCTATGGGTCTGTATCACTCCGCTAGTGTCATATGACCGTCGACCAATGGGAGCTTAGTGTTAAGTGCCCGATGTAGTCTATTTGAAGAAGTCCACGAATATCACGGGCGAAATCCGAACTGGCTAAAACCAGATTCGAAGTGTAGGTTCATCGAGGGATGACCTGCAAATTTTTAATAGGATTACATAACGACTTTACAGAGTGAATGTAAATATTATCATATGGCTGACAATAATATGTCTGTTATATCAGATGACTGACAATAAGATTCCTGTTTATCAGATGGCTGACAATAAGATGTCTGTTTTATTAAAAGGCTAACATTTAGATGTCTATCATACAAGATGTCCAACAATAAGATGTCTGTTATATCATATGGCTGACAATAAGATGTCTATTATACCACATGGCTGCCAATGAGATGTCTATTATATCATATTGCTGACAACAAGATGTCTATTATACCACATGGCTGACAATAAGATGTCTGTTATATCAGATGGCCAACAATAAGATGTCTCCAAATAAGAAGGCTGACAATAAGATGTTTATTATATCAGATGGCCGACACTGTCTCAGGTGGCCGACAATAATATGTATGTTATATCAAATTGCCAACAATAAGATGTCTATTATACCAGATGGCAGACCATAAATTGTCTGTTGTATCAGATAGCCAACAATAAAATGCTTGTTAAACCCTTCTCAATAGGGTCACACAACATGTTTATGAATTGTTAACACATTCAACCCTAGTGACAAGTACTCTCATCAAATAGTGTACCTGTGAAGAGTACACTTGTCCTATGTAAATAATGTAGACTCCTTCAGGAGCCCTATGCAAACACCCTAGACTCCTACAGGAGCCCTCAGATCAGTGTCTGCACTATTTGTCATTTTGAATACATTGTTAACCCTTTACCTGATAGCCTATTTCTAGTATTGAAGATAGGTGACCACTTAAAGCAGGCTGAAAGTAAAGCAGAATGCGCCTTAAGGCGCATTCTGCTTATCTTTTAGCCTGCTTTAAGCTATCATGTGCTAGAATATAGAAACTATTCCCTATAATATATATTCATGACTGATTAAACTGGAACTTTTTTCTTCAGCGGAGGAATAAATCATATTCGATAAAAGGCGCTTCTATTGGGGAAAGGGTTAAAATCAATTCTAAATAGAATAGTAAGATCTAGTCAAAAGTGGACTTTATGAATTTGACATTATCTTTTGAATCATTGTGTCCTCTACAAGTCCCTGGAATATCAAACAGTTCTAGGAATAGGTGATTACAGTCTAGGCATATGCTCCTCGCTGCAAGAATTTCTCATGGAAACATTGTAAAAATATACCCCAGGAATTCACACAAAAAACTATGGCTGGAATCTCATTCATCAAGTGCATGAGATGTGATGTACTTAAATGTTCAGTCTCCTTTTGAATAAGAAGCATGGAAATCACTAAAGACATGTGGCTGCTTTAACCCATTACCCTATAGCCTGGTTCTTTGCTTTGGAGACAGGTGACCTCTTAAAGCAAGTTGAAAGTAGAAGAGCAGGATATGCCTGATATAGAAAATACTTTTTATGGTGCATATTCATATCTGTATAAAGTCGGAACTATTTTCTTCACTGAGTAATAAATCAAAAGTGTAAAAAGGTGTATTTATTGAATAATTGGTTAAATGTGCAACATTTAGTTGCATATCTGTCTTATTCATTCATCATATAGCATGTCTTTGTTTTTGATGCCTTTAATTTATTCCTCCACTGAAGAAAATTGTTCCAATTTATACAGTTATGAATATGCTTCATAAGACCTTGAAGCAGTCTTAAAAAGAAGTAGAATGCACCTTACAGCACTTTCTGCTTTACTTTCAACCTGCTTTAAGTTGTCACCGCCCCTGTGAAAAATGTTCAAGAATTTTAGAATGTTCATGAACGTTTAATAGCCACTTCTAGAACTTCAAGAATTTCTTTAAACATTCTAGACATGTAGTTCAAGAACATTGGTAATTCTAGAACAATGGTTCTTAAACCATCAAATTTCTAGAAATTTTGCAGAAAGTTCATGAACATTAAATGGTCTCTTCTAGAATTGTTCATGAATATTCAAGGAATTATTCTGGAATGGTTCTATAATAATTCAGTACATTTCTACAGGGGCTGTCTTCAAAACTAGAAACATTAAGCAATTAATGGGGTAAATATTAATGGGTTCAAAGTTGCAAATGACATTCTCAGTAGCAGGATTTATTTTCCACGCATCTGCAGAGCACCAGATAAGGGTAGTTTTTCAAAAACTAAAATCTTTATTTCTGAATTAAACCCTATGGTGTCACTACTCATTAGAATCGTCTCTTTGAGATGATTCTAATGAGTAGTAACACCATAGGAATTGATGCTAAAAATAGTGAGAAAATGTGGGATTTGTTGAAAAAACTACCTCTTATCTGGAGCCCTGCATCTGAAAGGGGTAAGGATTTACTGTCCACTAATGACATCACCAAACAAGCGTGAGACTGGCAGCTATTGATGTCACTCATAAAAACCCTGTTACATTGATTGGCCAGCTTTGATCAAGTTTGGATTAGATTGTCCAGCCTGGTCATCCCGGCCTCATAATGAAATGACCAGAGCTATACAGAAGCAATAATCCCAGAATTGGCTCTTCCCAGCAAGGTATTGTGGGAGATATCAACACTACACAATTTCCTGTATGTCCGAGTCTTTATCCTATCCCAACATCCTATCAATTGATTGATTCAAATTGAATTGTCTCTTCCATTTTGCCCTGGAGAAGTGACTGCCTTCCTTGTACTGTAAGTCTGGACAATATCCAAGGCCAGTGCTTGCCTGGGTAAATACAGCTAACCCGTTACCCAATAGCCTGTTTCTAGTTTTGAAAATTTGTGAAAACTTAAAGCAGGTTGAAAGTAAAGCAGAATGTGCCCTAAGGCACAAACTTAAAGCAGGTTGAAAGTAAAGCAGAATGTGCCTTAAAGGCACATTCTGCTTTACTTTCAGCCTGCTTTAAGTTACCCTCTGCTAGAATATAGAAACTATTACCGTATAAGTGGTTTTTTACGCGAGACGCAAATTTAGCGATTCAACCCTAAATGAATTTTTAGCGTATAAATTTTTCGCGCAAACGTTTATTGAAAATCTATTTTTCGCAGTTATGATATTTAAGCATATTTTATTTTACCGTTTGGGTTTTATCTTGTCAATAAATCCGCATATGTAAGTGGCGCATTCAAAACTAAGGGAAGTAACTATTTAAACATTCACGGCTACGGATATCTATCTTCCCTTCATAAAGTGCCGGTATATGGCGCACTTGTTTACAATATGATCGGATGCAATTTCCGTCTTCCCTCCGTAATGAACTGAAGCGGCAGAAAGTCACCACTGGGTACAAATGAGACGCCGGGTAAATCAATGTCTCTCAAGTATCCAAAACTTTTCACACTCGATTTACCTGTATATACGTGTTGACAATGGAGAACGTTGCAAGCAGACGAGGTGTCATTTACGAGTGAGTACCATAGGTCAAACTGTGAAAGCGATTAACCCTTTGTCTGCCTATCACAACTTGATTGGCATTGGCAAACAGTTTGAGTAAAGATAAGGCACCAAAAAACACGACAAATCTGGATCCAAATTGTTTGACATCCGTCTTTAGATCTCTTTCATAAAAAATGCATTAAATTGAACGTGGGTATAGGCCTGGTCCGGAATAAGAACACGGGAACGAAGAAATTGTGTTTTTGGTTGGTTTTTTTACGACAAACTGCCTCGATCGGACTTTGCTGCAGAAAATGAAATAGGCCTAGAGAAAGGTAGGAATATTTGGCGGATTAGATTTACGCGAGTTTGATGCACACGCGAAAATAGCGAAAATTTCCTTCTCGCGAAAAAACCCACTTATACGGTAGTTATGATACATTTTCAAATATATATATAAATCGGAACCATTTTCTTCAGTGGACGAATAAATCAAAGGCGTAGAAAGGCGTATTTATAGTGTAATGGGTTAACCCTGTTTCTAGGTTTGAATACAAATGATCACTTGAAGCTGGTTTAAAGTAAAGCAGCATAACCCTTTACCCCATAGCCTGTTTCTAGTATTGAAGCCATGTGATCACTTAAAGCAGGTTGAAAATAAAGCAGAATGCGCCTAAGGCGCATTCTGCTTTACTTTCAGCCTGCTTTAAATTTCATCTGCTAGGTTGTAGAAAATATTTCTTATGGTACATATCCATGACTGTATTAATCGGAACTATTTCCTTCAGTGGAAGAATAAATTGAATGCGCTAAAAGGCGATTCTATGGGGTAAAGGGCACATTCTGCTTTACTTTCAACCTGCTTTAAGTGGTCACCTGTGTTTAAAACAAGAAAAATGCTATGGGGTAATGGGTTACGTGAAGGTACATGTATAATATATTATGTAGAAATAAAGATTTTCTGTTTGGATTTTCAAAGTAGTGTCTACAAAGAGAACATTAGCATATAGTTTAGATATTGGGAACATGGTGATGAGCAGCATTATGCAGTGTCTCATTAGGATCTGCTTTACTTTCAGTCTATTTTAAGCTACGATCTGCTAGGAAAAATCCGAATACTTAGGAAAAATCCTGAGAAATGGCAGCCCTGCTTCATAGTGCTTCAGAAACTGGACTCTGTAGAACATTATTCTGTACCCATCATTTCCAGGAACGTCTCTGTTCTCAGTGTGGGAGGCTTGTCCAGGAAATTGGTTAACCCTTTGAACCCTAGTCCCGCATATTGGCGTCCTTTGAAAACAGTGTATGTGAATAGTACACTTGTCCTATGCAAACAGTGAAGACCCAGATCAGAGGGCTCCTAGGAGCCCTCTGATCAGGGCCTTCACTGTTTGTCATAATGCCAAACATTTACAAAAACAACCCTTAAAAGTCAGAAATGGACTAGGCTAAAATGGAAACTGGAATTGTCTATTTAACGTTTCAGGGAGGAAAGAGTTAATGTAACTTATCCCTTTCCTAAAATAACTTAATTTTTTTCTGGGTCTATTAGTACAGGTGACTATTTAATCCTTTACCCGATAGCTTTTTAGCTCAACTTGCACTAAGTGCCAAGGTGAGCTATTAGGATGGCTTGATGTCCCTCAAACTTCGTCTGTCTGTCCACAATAGTTGGTTAACACTCTAGTGGCTACAAATTTCATCCTATCTTCATGAAACTTGATGACAATGTTTGTTTTGAAGAAATCTAGGCCAAGTTTGAATGTAGGTCATGTCTGGTAAAAAATTAGGTCACTAGGTCAAAATTTAATGGTCGTAATAGAGAGGTTTTACTATAGTTTGCATAACTATTACTGGACTAATTGGCTAAAAGACATAGCAGAGCTGAAATTTCAAACATAGTCGAACTTAGATATCTCAAACTCGCTTAACTCGAACTATCTGATAGTTCGACACATGAACTGCATTATTTTATGCTCGGTTAACCCTTTGAACCCTAGTCCCGCATATAGGCGTCCTTTTCAAACAGTATACATGTGAAAAGTACCAAGTCCTATGCAAACAGTGAAGACCCAGATCAGAGGGCTCCAAAAGGAGCCCTCTGATCAGGGTCTTCACTGTTTGTCTTAATGCCGAACATTGACAAAAACAACCCTTAAAAGTCAGAAATGGACTAGACTAAAATGGAAACTGGAATTGTCCAATTAAAGTTTCAGGGAGGAAAGAGTTAAGTCGAACATAGCCATATTTCAAAGTTAAAACGTGGTTAGCCACGTTTTAACTTTGGAATACGGGTATGTTCGATTTAACCGAGTTCGAGATATCGAAGTTCGACTGTACATTCATTTCTTATCTGACCAGTTTATATTGACTCTTTAGTGGTTTGTCCGATAAATATTTATACTTTTAACAAACAATGCTCACCCTGAAGGAGCTCTCTGATCTGGGTCTACATCGCTTGACAAAGAGTATATATATCCAGTTCCATAACTGCAACAGTATAAGTCATGGCAGTTCTCCAGAAGGAATTTGTACACAGCATTGTTTAACATCTTGTAGTTCCTTGTTGTACAACTATGACTGCCACTGTCAATTAACCCATTACTCCATAGATACACATTTGTACAATTTTAATTTATTCTTCCACTGAAGAAAATATCTCCCAATTTATACAGTAATGAATTTGTATCATAAATTTAGTTTTTACTCTAGCAGATAGTAGCTTAAAGCAGGCTGAAACTAAAGCAGAATACTTTAAGTGATCTTCAATGCTTGAAACAATGGCTATGGGGTGAAGGGTTTTTGCATGGCAGTGTATATTGATGTTCTTGGAGTTATTGGGAACAATTCCCTTCTCATCTAAAACATTCCTAATAAACTTTGATAAATTTTCTAATTTTTAGCTCACCTGGCACGAAGTACCAAGGTGAGCTTTTAGGAACACTGGATGTCAGTCGTCTGTCTGTCCGTCCACAATTGGTTGTGAACACTCTAGCGGCTACAAATTTCATCGGATCTTCATGAAACTTAATGACAATGTTTGTCTTGATGAAATTTAGGTCAAGTTTGAATGTGGGTCATGTCGGGTCAAAAACTAGGTCACTAGGTCAAATTATAGAAAAACCTTGTGAACACTCTAGAGGCTACAAATCTCATTGGATCTTAATGAAACTTGATCAAAATGTTTGCCTAATTAATATCTAGGTCAAAATCGAATATGAGTCATGTCGGATCAAAAACTAGGTCACTAGGTCAAATCATAGGAAATCCTTGTTAACACTCTAGCGGCTACAAATCTCATCCGATCTTCATGACAGTAGGTCAAAATGTTTTCCTCATTGATATCTAGGTCAAGTGTGAATGTGGGTCATGTCCGGTCAAAAACTAGGTCACTAGGTCAAATTATAGAAAAACCTTGTGACTACTCTAGAGGCTACAAATTTCATTGGATTTTAATGCAACTTGGTCTGAATGTTTGCCTAATTGATATCCAGGTCAAGTTCAATTATGGGTCATGTCTGGTCAAAAACTGGGTCACTACGTCAAATCAAAGAAAAACAGTGTTAAACCTCTAGAGGCTACAAATCTCATTAGATCTGAATAAAATATTGTCAGAATGTTTGCCTACATCCAATCTAGGTCAAAATCAAACATGGATTGTGTCTGTTCAAAATCTAGGTCACTAGGCCAATTCATAGAAAATTCTTTTTCACACTGTAGAGGTTTATTGTGGGTCATGTCCAGTCGTAATCTATATCACTATAGGTCAAGTTTTACATGGTGAACCAGGTGAGCGATTTAGGGCCATGGTGGCCCTTGTCTTATTTAACCCATTACCCCATATCCTGTTTCTAGTTTTGAAGACAGGTGATTACTAAAAGCAGGTTGAAAGTAAAGCAGAATGCGCCTTAAGGAAAAAAGTTATAGAGAAAAGTATGTTTGATTGAACAACTCAATCTCTCGCTTTCCTTCATAGATGAATGGGCCCTAGGAAAATTAGCATATATCCTGACAGTTGGCTGCATGAAGCAGTTTGAAAGTAATGCAGAAAGCACATAGTTTAACAGGAACTTTCTGCTTTATTTTTAGCTAGCTTTAAGCTGCAATCTGTCTTGTTAAAAGTAAAGCAGAAATAGAATATAGGAAATATTTCTAATATAAAATATTCATGACTGTAAAAATTGGACCATTTTCTTCAGTGGAGGGATAAACTAAATGGGCTAAAATGCCCTTCTATGGGGGGGAAAGGGATAAACACTTAACCCATTATCCCATAAACACGCCTTTTTTCGCCTTTGATATAATCCTCCACTGAAGAAAATAGTTTCAACATAATAGTTATTAATAATTATCAGAAGAAATATTTCCCAAATCCTAGCAAATAATAGCTTAAAGCAGACTGAAATTAAAGCAGAATGTGCCTTAAGGCGCATTCTGCTTTACTTTTAAACTGCTTTAAGTTGTCACTTATCTTCAAAACTTGAAACAGGCTATGGGGTAATGGGTAAATTGTCACAGACATGGATCTCTCAAAAAGGGACGCAAAAACCAAACCTGGACAAGGACTGAGGATTGTCTGTAACTGCAGGGTTTTAAAGGAAGGGACATAACCATGGTAGATATGTCTTTAATCAGACTGAGAAACAAATGAGACAGAATAAAGATAAGAATAAAGAGAGAGAGAGAGACAGAAGACAGGTGGACCACCCACATGAGAGACACAGATAGACAGAGACACAGACAGACAAACAGAGACAGACAGAGAGACAGACAGACTGACATATCTCAGACACATACAGCTTCACATAATGGGCACATTTTAAATAGAAAAACATTCTTCTTTATGAAGATTTCTTTATGTATCAGATGGTAGCTTAAAGCAGGCTGAAAGTAAAGAAGAATGTGCCGTAAGGCACATTCTGCTTTACATTCAACATGCTTTAAGTTGTCACCTGTCTTCAAAACTAGAATCAGGCTATGGGGTAATGGGTTAAGACAATAGCAGAAAAATATTGGAATTGTTCAATAGACAGTAGGCTAATGGGTGAAATTTTAGTAAATGTTGCAAAAAAATTGGATCCAGATGTGATGCCAAGTAACTTGGCGTCTCATCTTGATCAAAACTGTTTGACACTTTAATTATACTTTCTGAAAGAAAATCCAGTTAGTTGAGCTTTGAGAATTGTTGCAGATAACAAATTTACAGATGACAATTACGTAGGGCACTGACTACCGAGACTACAGCATTGAAAACATTGATGTGGGGTTTGTCTGAATCAAAGAAATTTGATCTTTTTATGTACAGATTACTTACAAACAAAATGAGCTGAGAAGCAATGAATCTCATTTATTTTGACTTCTTGATAGCTAATTTAAGACATATGTCATGGCCTTGAGGTGGAAAAAGTACTTTTTGCCACCCGAGACCAAGTAATGTAAGGCAAATATTGATACCCTTTTTGATAGCTTTAACTCTTTGCATGCTAGAGGCGGATATATCCACCACAGTGATTATCTTTGCAAACAGTTTGGATCCAGATGAGACGCCGCGTAATGCGGCGTCTCATCAGGATCCCAACTGTTTGCCATTCTGACCATGTTTTGAAAAGAAATTTAGAAAAATCTATTTTAGAACAGTAGCAGACGACAAAGGTTGCAGACGAAAAAAATTACCCAGCATGCAAAGAGTTAAGCAGCCATCTTACTTATGTTATTGACTCATATGTCTGTGAGAGAATGGGTGGTTAACTCATAACGTGCTATAATATATAAGGGGTGAAACCACATGTACCTTTGCAAAGGAATTGGATCCTAATGAGACACCACATAATGTGGCGTCCAATTAGGATCCACAGGGTTTGTCACTTTGACTTTATTTTTTAAAAAATGATTTTTATAAATTCTATTTTTAGAACAGTTGCAGACGAAAAAATTACCCAGCATGCAAAGAGCTGAGGAAGTAAGAACCTTGGCAGTTATATATAGAACAAATATTGAAGAAAGAGCTTATTTGGGAGTGTTTTGCCTATATCCTATAACCTTTAACTCTATAAGTATGCCTTTTACGATTTAATTCATTTCTTCACTGAAGAAAATAGTTCTACTCTATTTTATCATGAATATGCACTATGAAGCTTAACCATTACCCCATAGATACACCTTTTTAGCTCGCCTTTTCATAGAACAGCAGAGCTAATGTCAATTTTGGACACAATTTGGACTTAATTGTTTTGACTACAAATCACCAGGTTTGCACGGGTTGTTTAAAGTTTAATATAACTAGACTTAGACTCAACATTAATTTAATAATAGTTCTAAACTGAAAATTGATTTTCTTTTGATACAAGATGTTTTTTAGACTTAAACTTTAAACAGGCGAGCATCAGGTGGCTTTGACACCCATTTCTGGTTATGCCTTTGATTTATTCCCCCACTGAAGAAAATAGTTTTGTGTTGTATAGTGGTTAATATGCACCAAAAAGAATATTGCAGATATTCTAGCAGATGTTAAGCAGAATACTCCTTCTTTTTATTTCCCTTTTCCTGTAAAAAATTGGAAATAAAATATGTTTAAACTAGCTACTCCTTCTTTAACCCTTTACTCCATTGCCTATTTCCAGTATGGAAGATAGGTGACCACTTAAAGCAGGTTGAAAGTAAAGGCGCATTCTGCTTTACTTTCAGCCTGCTTATAACCCTTTACCCCATAGAAGCGCCTTTTAGCAGATATGATTTATTCATCCGCTGAAGAAAATAGTTCCAATTTAATCAGTAATGAATATGTATTATAGGGAATATTTTCTATATTATAGCACATGATAGCTTAAAGCAGGCTGAAAGTAAAGCAGAATGCGCCCTAAGGCGCATTCTGCTTTACTTTCAACCTGCTTTAAGTAGTCACCTATCTTAAGTACTAGAAATAGGCTATCAGGTAAAGGGTTAATAAGCTACCGTCTGCTAGGATATAGATACTATTTCTTATGGTTCATATTCTTGACTATATAAATTGGAACTATTTTCTTCAGTGGAGGTAAAATGAAAGGCGTAAAAATGCATATTTATGGAGTAATGTGTTAACTAAGAGGTCACCTGTCTATAAATCTAGGGTAATAGGTTAAGCTCAATGGAAACAAGAAATATCTTTAAAAAAGATATTCGGCGGAATGAGTGGTTGAACTAAGGCTATATAGATGGGTGTGCAAAATTGAATTAAATTGAGGTTTTCAAAGAATATATATCTTGGATTGAAAAGCAAAAAATACAAGTATTCAATTGAAACAGTAACTTTTATTTAAAATGCAAAACTATCATGTACAGAAATGCAAAACAAAACAATAATTTAACTCATATCCTAGCTACTGGTAGGAGATCCTCACATTAATCTATTGTTCCATTCATAGAGTTTCTTGAAACAAACTATAGCATACACAAATGTACAGATACAACAATCTACTGTACTTCACTCTTGTAAATAATGATGAAACAACACAATTGTGTTTAACTCACTTGAGGCTATTCATATATAAAATATTGCTTTTAATGTATGGCAAATGTGTACAAATAGTTAACAATTAAAACAAATTGGTTGAACACCTAGCTTCCTCTGTATATCTATAAATAGATTTCAGATCATAGCATAATTTTGTCAATTCTGTGGCCTAGTGTAGTAAACAGACAGCCTGTATCTCTAAATTTTACACCCACAGTCCACATCATGTAAAACTGTAATGGGACATAAACCAGCCTACAGGGCTCCAGATAAGAGTGAGTAAACTAAACAAATCACATTTTTTCACCTCTTTTAGCACCAAACCCTATGGTATTACCACTCATTTTGATTGTCTTGAAGAGACAATTCATATGTATAGTGACACCACAGGGTTTAATGCACAAATAAAGATTTTAAGTTTTGAAACAATTCCCTTATCTGGAGCCCTGGCTACTATCCAATCAGACTATTCAGTTTCAACAGGTGCTCTTAATTCTAAATTTCTGATCAAATATTATTGGTTGAAATGTGTGGCCAAATATTAAAGTGTGTCTAAATAGAAAATAGTCAGCTCCGCCGAATAATGATGATGATTATTGCTCTTAACCCTTTCCCCCATAGAAGCGCCTTTTAGCGAATATGATTTATTCCTCCGCTGAAGAAATACATGTAGTTCCATTTTAATCATTTATGAATATATATTATAGGGAATATTTTTCTATTTTCTAGCACATGATAGCTTAAAGCAGGCTGAAAGTAAAGCAGAATGCGCCTTAAGGCGCATTCTGCTTAACTTTCAACCTGCTTAAAGAGTCACCTATCTTCAACACTAGATATAGACTATCAGGTAAAGGGTTAAATTTCCCTGCTATACTTGACTAGGATTAAGAAAGCAGTTTGGACGAAGATTTACAATTATGTTGAATAAATGACAGCATCTGAACTGCCAGGAGTCAAACTGTTAAACTCATATGAGCCATGCCATTACAAAACCTGTCTTATTGTATTGCAAAAGGTATAACTCAAGACCAGCCGCCGCATCAAAGACCCAACGACTGGCCTTGATCTACACTGTTTGACACCCACATACGTAGCTATATTATACATTTTTTGGTATTTGGAACTATATACCAAAGTCAGACACAGAGCCTGAGATGACAGCAGTGCTTGGTCCGTACAATGTTGCAATGCAATAAGGCTGGTATTGACACGGCTCATATGAAAGTTTATTCAAATTGAATAAATTAATAGTTTATGAATTAAGAAAACAAATGAAGCTGATACTTTGTTTGCAGCATAAACGTTATAGTCTTTGATATATAGTGATTAAGTAATTATTGATCTGTGTTGTTTCTTTCTATTTTCAGGTAAGTTTTTGTGAATATTCTGTAGTGTTTTGAAACAGATCCTTAAAGGTAAGAGATATAACAGGGCTCCATCCAGGGGCCCGTTTCATAAAACTTCATATGACAAAAATGGTTGTAAGTCAAAACTTTAAAATACATTTATTTCTGATTTCTCTATCTAAACCTGTCTTGTGACTACTCTTTGGAATCGTCTTTTCAAGATGATTCCAAAGAGATGTCACAAGACAGGATTAGATGGAGAAATAAATTATAATTGAGACTTTTATAATCTGACTTACGACAACATTTGTCGTAAGAAGTTTTATGAAACTGGCCACTGATGTGATTTCAGCACCAAATTGTATTGTGTAACTCAATCTTTACAGTGTTTGAAAAGGATTAGTTTACTTGTTGCAATGGTTCATTTCTTTAACCCATTCCCCCATAACTATGCCTTTTAACGCCTCTAATTTATTCCTTAAATGAAGAAAATAGTTCCCATTTAAACAGCAAAGAATATGTATCATGAGATATATTTTCTAAATCCTAGCAGATGATAGCTTAAAGCAGGCTGAAAGAAAAGCACATTCCACTTTACTTTGAACCTGCTTTAAGTGATCACCTATTTTCAGAGCTAGAAACGGGCTATGGGGTAATGGTTTAATTTACATAGCTACAAACAGTTTGGATCAAGATCACACACAGAGATACTTTGTGTCTGATCTTGATCTGAACTATTTGTATTTCATGTAAGGCATGTTACTACATTAGGATCATTTCAATTAAACATACATCAGTAAGTCTGTCTCATCGTTATTTTCTAAATGGATTTAACTCAATAATTATTAAGAATCCTTGAAAGTATTAATTTATTGTCTCTCAAACAATTACAATTCGAGACATTTCCGGTTAGATATTTTATATGAGACCTTGTTTAACGCTTTGAACCCTAGTCACGCATATATGCATCATTTGAAAATAGCATACCTGTGAGAAGTACACTTGTTGTATGCAAACAATGTAGACCCTGATCAGATGGCTCCTTAAGGAGCCATCTGATCAGGGTCTACACTGTTTGTCATTTTGATATATCTTGTAAAAATCAACCCTTAAAGGATAAAAATGGACTAGACTAAATAAAAACTAGTCAAGCAGAAACAGACTCAAGCTACAAAGAAGATTACAGACCCGGGCAAACAATTTGAATTACAGCTCAAACATAAGTCCAGCTACAAACTGACACCATTTGTTATTGATTCAACCTAACTGCACTAAGTTATTAGAATTTAGGATAAAAGGCTCAGCAGCAACAAGATATGGGGAAGTCCATTTGAGAACATTAAGGAGTGAAGACCAACAACTAATCAAAAAGAGTATGAAAACAGCCTCACAGTGTTCAATAACAAAACAGATAGAAACAAGCAGAAACATATTAATATCCAATTACACTGAAGAAGATACAGACCCTTTCCAACCAATAGAACCACAGATATACCAAAAATCCATCACTGAACCATTGAAAACCAACTCCAGATGAAGATCTCTATCCACCCAATACCAGATCACCAAATCCTGAGAGATACCAAGTCAGCCAGACAAGAACCACAAACAGACAGGCTACACAACAGAGAGAAAGTGTCTTTCTCCGACTTGCCACAGACAGTTCTTGTATGAATGCCTCCACACATTTACATTTATAGAACAGAGGGACACCTATTTCAATATTGTAGCAAAATGTGACACAAAATCAGCCAATTACTGTCTATGTACTTTCTGAGAACTATTAACTTATCTCTATTGTACAAATTCAACAAATTACCAAGAATCAATATGACAATATCTTGATTTTCATTTTAAAATATGCTTTTTATGTTTTTAAAGACCATAATATTGATTTACACTTCTAAATAGTGTTTAAAAGAAGTATAATTATAAACAAGATCCTGGATAGATTAATATTACACTTTACTAATATTTAGAGACTCATTTTCTATTCTTAATGAAAACTAGTGTTAAAAGGCTCTTTAAACTGAAAATAGACTATCTTTCATAACCTCATCACCATGGAACTATACTGATGTCATCTTAGTCATCATGACGTCATCATGACGTCATTGTCATGACTACTCTTTGTTTTAGTAATGAGGACTGATCTATCTTTATAAAAGGTCACATGACAAAGGCACCTAAAAACCTGCACTTCAGGGACAAGATTTTTGTATAAATTGTGTTTCAATTTTTGTACCACCCTGATGAAGGCCTTTGTAAGGCCGAAACGTTGGTGAATAAAGAACAGTCAACACAATACTGCTTGATCGTGTCCTCTACTCCTTTGGTGTTTTTGATTAAATAAAAACTAGAATTGACAATTTGAGGTTTCAGGGAGGAAAGAGTTGAAAGTGGAATATATCTTCAAAAAAATATAATATACCTTTCTCATGTTCATGAAGTAATATACACAGAGCTCAACATAAGGGGAGTATTTCAAAAAAACTTAATCTTTATTTGTGCATTAAACCCTATGGTGTTACTGCTCATTAGAATCATCTCTTTGAGATGATTCTAATGAGTAGTTACACCAAAGGATTTGGTGCTGCAATGAGTGACAAAATGTTCATTTGTTCAGTTTACTTCCTCTTAATGTCATTCTTGAGCCCTGAATTACAGAGGAAAAGATGTTTAAGTGATCATCTTTCTTTAAAACTAAGGAAAAGGTTATGGGGTTAAGGGATCACCTGTCTACAAAACTTGAAACGGGTTGCAATTGAATGTAACATTTGGAAATGTACTAAGTTTTATGTTCAGGATTTCCTAGATGGGGACTATTTTCCGTAGTGAAGAAATAATTAAAGGCATCAAAAGGTGTACAGCGCTCCTTCTCTACTACCCAATGCGAAACAAAAGTGTGGAGAATCTGTTATTCTTTCCCGTTTAAACGCAAACGCAAAGCACTAAAACGTAGAAAAGAACATCTTTTGGACAATTCTGCTAATTCTTGTTTATCTTGGTGATAAACAGTTTGGAGCCTGATCAGACGCCGGGTTACCCGGCGTCTGATCTGGCTCCAAACTGTTTGCACTGCAAATAATAGTTTTAGCGTAAACGCGTTTATCGGGAAAGAATAACAGATTCTCCACTGTACCCCATGCGAAACAAAAGTGTGTGCGTTGTTCAGAGGGAGTCATTCAGGGAGGCAAATTGTCTTACATTTGCAAACAGCTTGAATCCAGATAACGCGGCATCTGTTCTGGATTCAAGCTGTTTGCTGTTCGTCATTAATTTATTTTCTGTCAAAATGTCGGTTATATCACTTTGAGAAAAACAGGAGCTGTTAATTTTAAGCAGACGACATTGCAGTAATGGAAAATTTAGACATAACTGACTATTAACTGTCCTATTAAGGGAACTGCGGCAATGGTTGTTATAAGGAGGGAGTTGTTGTTGGGAGGGCATTGTATTTCATATTAATTTTGTAGAGAAATTGGTTACGAAGGTTCATGCTTCTTAACAAAGTTTTGACAGCAATTTTTTGCATCTTTCTGCAGGTTTAGCTTAAAACTATATTGTAATTTGAAATTTTAATTCAACAGGGACGTATTTAAGTATGTTAGAATAGCCTGTACCAGTGAAAATTCCTTCCTCGGAGGGTATTGCCTGGAAATATGCATGCAGATTGATTTGGATGTAATCAGTTTTACTCTTAATTCTGCTTTAAACCTTTTCACTGCCTTAACCCATGTGCAATAGTTATTAGCAAACAGTTTTGATCCTGATCAGACGCCGCGTTACGCGTCATCTGATCAGGATCAAAACTGTTTGACACTTATAATACTATATAACTTAGTCAGTTTTACCTAAAATTTAAATTTGAGAAATAAAAGCAGAAGATAATTGTTTAAAGCAGTTGACGTCATGGCAACGAAGTGGTTAATATTATCTGATCCAATATTGTCATCAGCAATATATTGAAATATCTCCCCTCTCCTTAATTACAGTAATAAAATATAACAATTGCAATTTTAGAAAATGAAATGTCAACAGCCTTCAATCTTTTTGATAAAAAAATCAAGTGACAAACAGTTTGGATCCTGATCATATGCAAAGCTACTTCACATCTGGTTTTGATTTCCATTGTTTGCAAACATTTTCGGAGTGGTATTTATAATTCTCAACTCTCGTCTGCAACAGTTGTCGTCTGCTACTGGTCCAAAAATAGAATTTTCAAAATTTTAAAATACATCTTATTTCTGATTTCTCCATCTTATCCTGTTTTTGTGACATCTCTTTAGAATCATCTTGAAAAGACAAGGTGGAGAAATAAATAATAATTGAGAGTTTTAGAATCTGACTTACAACAATATTTGTTGTAGGACGTTTCGTAAGACAGGCCCCTGCTTAGCAAACAGTTTGGATCCTGACGAGATGTCGCATTATGCTGCATCTCATCTGGATCCAAACTGTTTGCAAAGGTAATTACAATTAGCATACAAAGATGCTAAGTTATATATATTTATAAACAAGCCATTTTATCCAGCATAAGGATACATAATTTTGAAGACATGGGTTTTATCCATGATTACATGTGATTGGTTTTGTTATTATGTACAAAAATCATCTGAAATAAATTCCATCAGCTGATGGTATTATTCATGATTGCTGTTGAAATTAGATAACTTTGATCGTAATTGTCAATTTAAATCTTATTCTTTTGTTCTTGTATAATTCTGCAGTCAATTCTCTGAAAACAGAAAATTAAAGGCATATATAAGTTGCGTATAATCGGTATTTATGGAGTTACGTGTAAATATAGAGACAGTATAATTTTACTTTGCTAAAACCACTTTTAGACTGCTTTAAGGTGTCATTATAGGTTCAAAACTTAAAACTTGGTGTTTTTAACTTTGGCAGATTAAAATAGCTGAAAGCCAGTACTACAAATTAGCAAAATCTTCATCACAAAATGAAACACTTTACACGCCCATTTGTCCAATTAATTACACCTGGTAGTCCAGTCATTTGACTAGATTTGGGGGTTGCTCGAAATTTTGTTGATTCGGATTTATGACTTTAACACGTAAAAATCTCTATTGTTGTATTATTGGTAATTTTGATTGGGATGGAGCTAAGGAAAATAGCTTATGAAAGCTGTGTCTTCTTATTGGTTGAAATAAAAAGGGTTTCCCCGTTGAACACAAGAGGTATTCACAATCAGTCAGACAGCCAAAATGACACATCAATCAGTTGATTGATGTTTTCTGCACTTCCATTTTTGAATGGAGCAGCATTTTTGAACATGCATAATTTTCACAGTTGGAGGTGGATTTTCATATAGTTTTAAGCAGATGAAAGGATATCTTGAAGAGGAATATTAAAAATCTGAGACACTTATCTCTGGATATGTTAAGGAACTATGATTTGGTCAACTTTAAACATGTATCAAATTAAGACTGCTTAAATCGCTGTTTGAAATTTTATTTGTATTATAAAATCGTAGAAAAAAGATTAAAAAAATTATTGCCAAATTATTAGCTCATGACTTAAACCCCTCAACTATAAAATGAAGGAAACAATAAAAAATAATGAAAATCTATAAGAATATTCCGCTTGCAGTATTAAAGTTAAGCTACAATCTGCTTTCCTCTAACCTACTTTAAGTAATCACCTATCATCAATACTAGAAACAGGCTATGGGGTAATGGGTTAAAGTAATCACCTATCTCTAATACTAGAAACAGGCTATGGAGTTAACGGTCAATTTTCAATGAATGACTTCAGTAATTGTGAGAACTCTAGCAAGTAAAGACCAGCCTTGGGGACAAATTACAAGGTCAGTTTCAGAAGTAAATTTGTTATACTCTTTACAAGTAAAGACCACGCAGCCTTGGGGACAAATTACAAGGTCATTCTCAGAAGAAAACTTGTTATTTTAACTGCTCTCCTTTCTGACCTGGCAGATGAGACCTTGGTGATAGCGATTTTGTACCATTGTACTTCATTGGATGCTTCTTTTGTAGTTGCTTTACTCTTTATCCTATAGCCTGTTTGAAGTTTTGAAGACAGGTGATAACTTAAAGCAGGATGAAAGTAAAGCAGAATGTGCCTTAAGGCACATTCTGCTTTACTTTCAGCCTGCTTTAAGCTACCATCTACGTCTAGAATAAAGAATATATTTCTTACTGTACATATGAAGTTGGAACTATTTTCTTCAGTGGATGAATAAACCAAAAATGTTAAAAATCGTATTTATAGGGTAATGGCTTAAAAGAAATATCAGTTCTAGACATGTTTAACCTATAGTGCATCCTTCGCCAACAGTGAACCTGTGACAAGTGTACTTGTCCTATGCAAACAGTGTAGACCAAGATCAGGGTTATAAGTTTGCAATTTATTGCAAAAAAACATACTTAATTGGAAACTGAAATTTTGCATTTGAAGTTTTCAAAGGTGAAAGAGTTAACTCTTCTCACATTAGCAGTGAAACCATGGTAACATTTGCAAACTATTTGGATCATGATGAGAAGCCTTATAGAGAAACAGTTTTGATCCTGATGAAATGCCATGTAACGTAGCATCTCATCTGGATCAAAGCTGTTTGCGAAGGTGATCACAACTTTGCCACTTGCATGCATTATAGAGTCAAACACTAAGTAAAATTGTCCATCTGTATCAATTAAAGTCTTCTACTCTTCTAAAATAAATTCAATCTCTGTTCTTCAATGAGGATGAGTATAAGTATCAAACGGTTTGGGTCCTGATGAGATGATATACTAGGCATCTTATGATCTGGATCTAAGATATCATGGTTTCACTGTTTGCACATTATAATATTAATCTGCTTAAGCTTTTTGTATAGAAAGTTCTTTTTTCACTACTTGAATGAATGAATTACCTTCAACAGTTTTGACATCTACTGATGTCTTTCTCAAGAATCACACTGCGACGGTCGGCTATCTTCGGCCTTGTTCGTCAGTTTCCGGCTTCGTGGAAATGACGAACACAGGGTCGTAGATTCAGAATAGTCTGTAGGCCCCCTCGTCCCTGTTCATGACCGAGTTCTTTCTTCGGATGTGAATTGCTTCTTTGACCTGTCGTACTCGTTGGTTAGCCTCCTTGTCTACTACTTTTGCCCCCTCCCAAATGGATTTGACCTACTAAATGAACACATTCAAGGATGCTTTAGCTTTTGTTGAGTGCTCAATACTGTAAAGATTTTTGCTCTTGAGTTCTTATTTTTGTCAAATTGATTGACATTTTCCATTCATTTTATAAATATTGTAAGAGTCATGTATAGTGATGTTACAGTGGAGAATACGTTATTCTTTCCCATTTAAACGCAAACGAAATGCAAACGCATTGCATTAAAATGGAGAAACTGACAACTTATTAACAATCCTGATACTAATTTTTAATCTGAGTGGCAAACAGTTTGGAGCCTGATCAGACGCCGGGTTACCCGGCGTCTGATCTGGCTCCAAACTGTTTGCAATGGAAATACTAGTTTTAACGTAAACACGTTTATTGGGAAAGTATAACTTTTCCTCCACTGTAACATAAAAATCCTAAAAATTGGGACACTCTGTATAAGTGCTGTAATTATCATAAAATTGGAACAAATTGTTTTTATCACACAGTAATTTGTCCAAAAGACGCAAACTGAATGGCAAACAGTGTAGACCCTGATCAGACTGCTCCCTCAGGAGTAGTATGATTAGGGTCTACACTGTTTGCTCAGACCTGTCTTTCCGAAGGTATAGAATTATAGGGTAAACGAGTTTTGCGGTAGGATTATGGGTTTCAAGTGACGTTGTCAACATGGTTTAGATGAGGATAAAATGTGTACTTGAAAAGGATCCTTTCAGAATTGGGTATTATGAATTCCATTAACTATTAATGTCGGCATTAAACCCTATCTATGGGGAAAACTAGTATAATTATCCATCATTTGCAAACAGTATAGACCCTGATCAGAGGGCTCCTGAAGGAGCCCTCTGATGCTCCTGAAGGAGCCCTCTGATCAGTGTCTACACTGTTTGTTTTACTTTTACTTTTCTGATTTCTTTTCTCAAAATAGCTCTGAAAGTCAACATTAATTGATTAATTTTCCGAAATAAAAAATCAAGTCCCATGTGAAATATTCGGTATACCGTAGTAGGGGCTTAAGATTTAGGACAAGAGACTCAGGCTATTCCTAAAGTCTTAATATAGCTTTCTTTGAATAAAGGAAATAAACAACTTCCTGGTCAACAAACTTTTACTGCAAAGAATCTCTGTCCATGTGATTATTGAATGTTTCATGATTTTGTTTGTTTATCCTTTTCCCCCATGGCAATCAGCACAAAACAATCTTTGTGCAACTGATGTACAATCAAACTTGTATTATCCCTTTGCTCCATAGATTCACTTTTTTACGCATTTAATTAATTCCACCACTGAAAAAAAAAACACTATTTTATACAGTAGAGAATGTGCAACATAAGAAACATCTCCTACAGTGGAGAATCTGTTATTCTTTCCCGTTTAAACACAAACGTACGCAAACGCAAAGCACTAAAACGTAGAAAAGTACAACTTTTGGACAATTCTGATAATTCATGTTTATCTTGTTGGCAAACAGTTACCCGGCGTCTGATCTGGCTCCAAACTGTTTGTAATAGAAATAATAGTTTTAGCGTAAACATGTTTATTGGGAAAGAATAACGTTTTCTCCACTGTATATCCTAGCAGATAGCTTTAATCAAGCTGAAAGTCGCATAAAATTCCATTGACAATAAACATGTACAAAATATTCAACTAGATGTAATTTTAAAATGCTGTTTTCTTTTATTATTTTAATAACGATTTGCCTAGCAATATGCACAGTGGCAGAGAGTAAGTTCTTCTCAAAGAAGGTAACTATTAGCAAAGTGTCTGAAGAGTTGTTCAGTCCAATACAAAAAAATACAATTTTCTTGGACTCTAATCCAATTTAAAAAAAAAAAAATTACTTTTGGGGATTGCATAATAATAGTTTAGTACCATACTTGTTTCGATTGCATGGTTACGTGGTAGAAAGAGAAGATTCCAGTTGGTTTAACCATATATCACATAGCTAGGTGACCACTTAAGGAGAGATGAAAGTAAAGTAGAATGCACCTGAAGGTGCATTCTATATACTTTACTTTCAGTCTACTTTAAGCTGTTAATATACTAGAACATAAAACATATTTCTGATATATATTCATGACTGTATAAATTGGAACTATTTTCTTTAGTGGAGGAATAAATTAAAGGAGTAAAAATGTGAATCTATACCGAGTATTGGATTAACCTACATAGGTGTGAAGTAATCTCTTTTATTTAGAATCCTCAGTTATAACAGAACAGTTAATAGGAAAAGATGTTTATGTCTGCCATACTGCCGGCTTGTTAAATGCATCCATATTGTAATCTTAGGAAGTTACATACTCTAACCATGCTAGCAGCTGATATATGCTACGGCGTCTCATCAGGATACAAACTGTTTGACACTCTCACCCTGTTTTGAAAAGAAATTTAGAAAATTCTATTTTCAGAACTAACAGCAGACGACAATTGTTGCAGACAAAAAATTACCAAGCATGCAAAGAGTTATAGGTCGTATTATATGCATGTATATTATAATCTAAGGAGGTTTCAATTTTCTATTAAAAAGTTGAGGGTAAGTCAATGTTCTATATTTTATACAGTTCATCGACCGACCGTAATATTCTATACTGTGGCTTTAAATTGCCAAAAAAAATTAAAGTGAAGCGTCATTACGAGATAGCTTAGCAACATTGAATATGTCTTTCCTAGCAACATTGAATATGTCTTCCATCAGTGATTAAATAGTCTACTCGAAGAAAACTTACAAATTGGAAACTGCGTCTAACATCGGAGAAGGAGAGAATGGAAGATTTTCGTAAACAGGAAACAAAATTCTGATTTGTCACAGATTTGGGTTTTGTTGATGGTGTAAAAGCTTATCTTGGCTTCACTTATAGGCCGATTTTATTGACCTGGCAGGGCGGCGTTTCGACGAAGACCATTGCATTTCAATTTTGGGGGCGGCAGCATGTTCATTTATTATCGGAATTTACTGTTGTCCTCTGCGTTGTTTTCTCATCGTTACATGTTAGTGGACATTGCCACTGAAGAAATACAATGACGAGTGACAAACAGCTTGAATCCAGATCAGACGCCGCATAACGCGGCGTCTGATCTGGATTCAAGCTGTTTGCAAATGTTAGCCAAGTCTTTATTTTCCCTCCCTACAACAAATCCCTCCAAACAACACACGCAATCTTTGTCTCCCATTGGGTGTTGTTGTAGAGAGAGGGCACTGTATGTACCTTTCACATGGATATGGATGCAAGCATAAATTGTGTTCTCCATGTTGAAAGTATTGGACAATAACGATATAATACGGAACTATACCAGCACCCCTAAAATCAAATGCAAATTTAGTTTATCTTTGCCAAAGGTTAGCTTCGCCCTGACAGGTGAAACAAGAAATATCTTTAAAAAAGATATTCAGCGGAATGGGTGGTGGAATTCATGCTGTAGATGGGTGTGCAAAATTGTATGAAATCGGGGTTTTTCAAAGAATTGTAATATCTTGGATTGAAAAGCAAAACATACACATTCAAGGATAACTATAACTCTGACTAAAAAACTATAAATGTACAGAAATGCAAAACAATAATATAACCCATATCCTAGCTACTGGTAGGAGATCCTCAGATTATACTACTGTTCTATATATCAAACTTCATCCATGGGGAGTTTCTTGAAACAAACTATAACTAAATAAACTGTGCATGCCCTTACAGAACAACAGTTCTATAACACCTCACTCTTGTGAATAAATGATGAAACAACACAATTGTGTTTAACTCACTTGAGGCCATTTATTATATTGCTATCAATGTATGGTAAATTTGAACAAATAGTTAACAATTAAAATAAATTGGTAGTAAACCATTATTTAACAAAACACCTAGCTGCCACTGCCTATCTATAAATAGACATCTGCTATCATATCTTAAAATAGAAGCATGATGTCATAATCTCAGTATTACACACTGCCTGTGTCTTTTAATCAGTGCATAAACCAAAGCCAGGCTACAGTTTTACAGGGCTCCAGATAAGAGGGGAGTAAACAGAACAAATCTAACATTTTCTCACTCAATTCAGCACCAAACCCTATGGTGTTACCACTCATTTTTATCGTCTCGAAGAGACTATTCAAATGAATAGGACACCATAGAGTTTAATGCACAAATAAAGTTTTTAAGTTTTGAAATAATTCTCTTATCTGGAGCCCTGGGCTACTATCCAATCAGACAATTCAGTTTCAACAGGTGCTCTTAATTCTAAATTTCTGATCAAATATGATTGGTTGAAATGTTTGTCTAAATAAAAATGTAGGACTAAATAGATAATAGTCAGCTCTGCTGAAAAAATCTGTCTATACCATCTGCAAATTGTTTGCATACAGATCAGACGAGGAGTAGACTGGGTGTCTGATAAAGATTCAAACTGTTCGACACCCAGCCTTCCTTTTCAGTTTTAAATCCTTCACTGCCATGATGCCATCTAGTTAAAACAAAAATAAATATTGTTGTCTGCCCCTGTGGGAAGGTATTGAATCATTTAAGAACTATTCAAGAATAAATTATTTTTTTGAATATTCCTGAACAATTCTAGAAGTGGCCATTTAACGTTCATGAATATTCTTTAAAAATTCTAGAACTTTGATGTTTATAGAACAGTTATTCTAGAATTACAAAAGTTCTTTTGTAGAATAAGTAAAACAATTCTTTAAGCTCTAGAACAGTTCTAGAAGCGGCCATTTAATGTTCATGAATATTCTAAAATGTTTGAACATTTTTCACATTTTAGTTATTTTGACTGAAGAAATGTTGAAAAGATCATTGCCAAATAGTTGGAATCCTGGTCAGATGTTATGTTTTACAGTATCTGATCAGGATCCAAACTGTTTGCAAATAACCATTATATATCAGGGCTCCAGATAAAAGGGAGTTATCTGAACAAATCTAACATTTTCTCACTCATTTTTGCACAAAATCCTATAGTGTTACTACTCATTAGAATCGTCTCGAAGAGACGATTCTAATGAGTAGTGACACCATAGGGTTTAATGCAGAAATAAAGATTTTAAATTTTGAAATACCCCCCCCCCCCCTTATCTGGAGCCCTGATATATACTAAGGCAGTAAAGGGTGAAGAGATAGAAAGTCACAGCAATTATTTATAAAAAAAACACCAATTAGTTTAAAAGCAGACCAGATGGTAGACAAAATTATAGTAGAAGAATTATTTTGCAAAATTTCAGTATCTTGAATAACAGGATATAACCACCAAAAAAACATTCTTCTATTGAAGTAATAGGAAATATAATATACAGTACACCCTCTCTATTACAACCACTAAAAAGAAGGATAATTGGTTGTTTAAAAAAACTGTGGGAGCTTAAAGCAAGGTGACAGTAAAACAGAAAGCTCCTGTAAGAGCTTTCTGTTTTTCTGTCACCTTGCTTTAAGCAGTCACCGGTCGTAAACATCTAATAATTAAGACAATTTATTGGTTGTTTTAGTGTTTTACTGTACATGTATCTGAACTCTTCCATTATCACTTCTGACTATGACGATGATGTATTAATAAGAAATTCTATATCCTTTATTTCCTCCGAACTTTTAAGATTAAATTTTGTTGTTTTGATGTACAACAATACATATAAACTTGAAACAGGGTATTGAATTTGCAGTTTTACTGTGTTCAAACTAACTCTTCTACTGTGAAAAGTGTTCAAGAATTTTAGAATATTCATGAACGTTAAATGGCCGCTTCTAGAATTGTTCAATAGCTTCATGAATTACTTCACAAATTCTACCAAAGGTCAGTTCAAAATCTTTTGTAATTCTAGAACAATGGTTCTAAAATCATCAAATTTCTAGAATTTTTGCAGAATATTCATGAACGTTAAATGGCTGCTTCTAAGAATGTCCATGAATATTCAAGAAACTATTCAGGAATGGTTATTAAATAATTTGATACTATCCCATAGTGGTTCTGAGTGAAGCTAAAAAACAACATTTATTTCTATGAATAAAGAGTGCACAGTGGTTTCAAATTATGCGTTAGAACAAAATTTTATTTAATCCTTTACCACAATCGAAGCCTCTACCAGCTCCTAATGGAAATAGCACTTACCCTGCCTTTATAAAGAGCCAATTGAAATCTTCCTGTTTTGCTAGCAGGTGGTTGCTTAAAGCAGAATGAAGGTAAAGCAGAAAGCTCCTGTTGGAGCTTTCTGCTTTACATTCAATCTGCTTTAAGTATTGCACCTTTCTTCAGCTTCATTGCCTGAATCAATTTCATGTCTTGAACGATGACAATAAGTCAGGGGTATGGGGTTAAACAGTACACAATGGTTTAACTATACAACCCTGACACTTTTAACCTATTCCCCCATAAATATGCCTTTTCACGCCTTTAATTTATTCCTCCACTGAAGGAAATACTTCACTTTTAAACAGTCATAAAAATGTATCATGAGAACTATTTTCTATATTCTAGCAGATAGTAGCTTAAAGCAGGCTGAAAGTAAAGCAGAATGCGCCTTATGGCGCATTCTGCTTTACTTTCAACCTGCTTTCATTGATCACTTGTCTTCAAAACAAGAAACAGGCTAAGCTAGGGGAAATGGGTTAATGGACAATTCTAGTTTCCAATTTAGACTAGTCAATTTATGACTATTTTTGGCTGTTTTCTGCAATCTGTTACAAAACTACAAACAATGCAGACCCTGCATGATCAGAGGGCTATTTTAACCACTTCACTGCCATGACCTCATCAATTTTAAACAATTGTCGTCTGCTTTTATTTCTCAAATTAAATATTAACTTATTTTGACTTATAAAATATTGCAATGAGTGTAAAACAGTTTGTATCCTGATCAGACGCCGCGTCACGCGGCGTCTGATCAGGATCCAAACTGTTTTCAAATAACTACTGTACTCGGGGTAAGGCAGTGAAGGGGTTAAGAGTCCTCGGGTCTGGGTCTTCACTGTTTGCATAGGACAAAATTACTCTTCAGAGGTACACTGTTTGTAACTGACAGTTAGTACATGTGCACTCGTCGCTCGGGTTTAATATGTTAAAAGTGAATGTGATAAAAATGTTAGATTGAATTGCCATTCAATAATGTTTCTAGGGATTTTTTGTTCGATGTATTATTAAATGTCAGTACCCTGGGCACAAATTACACCTTTACGTTTCATTTCTTCATATTTGACTATGCACCAGGTGGTATCAGTTGTTGTTAAATTAACCAGTTCTCTTTTGAGAGTTATAAAAGACTATTCTGATCCTCACTTATATAATTTCTCTTGTCTGGAAAAGTATACATTTGCATTACTCTTTGCATGCTGATAGTAAAACAGTGCTCAAGATTATAAGACAAAGTAAACTAAACAAATCCAACATTTTCTCACTCATTTCAACACCATAATCCTATGGTGTACGTGACAACTCATTAGAATCGTCTCTCTGAGACGATTCTAATGAGTAGTGACGCCATAGGGTTTAATGCAGAAATAAAGATTTTAGTTTTCGAAATACGACCCTTATCTGGAGATGTGGTAAAGCCTTAATTACCTTTGCTAATTGGATCCAGCAGAGATGTGACGTTTCATCACAATCCAAACTTTTTGAACTTTGATGATATATTCCAAAGGACAATGGCAGATGAGTCGATTCTACAATGGTTACAAACAACTATTATTGCATATGACAATCACAGAGTGGCTAAAGGTTATTCTAAGATCAGATTCCATTAAATACTACAGTCGAAACTCGATACTTCAAACTCGCTTAAATCAACCTTACCAGTATTTCGTAAGCTATAACTCTATCTCACTTAAGTCAAACATATATAGGCATTTCAAAGTTATGACTAAGCAACGTTTTAGATTTGAAATTAATGCAGGTATGTTCGAATTAACTAACACAATTTCAAAGAATTGAGTTTTGACTATATAATTATACACCTGTCACATCTCCTGCTAAGAGTTATAATATTGATGAGTTTTGAAAACAGTGCAGAGCCTGATGAAACAGGCTATGGAGTAAAGAAAGACGGCCTTTCTGTGAAGGGTTTAGGTTACGATAAACATAAAGATAATAAGTAGCTGTAGTACTTCCTCTCTACAACCACACCCAATGGGAGACACAGATTGTTTGTGTTGTTCGGAGGGAGTTGTTATAGAGAGGGAAAATTAGACTTGGTTTAAATTTGCAAACAGCTTGAATCCAGATCAGACGCCGCGTAACGGGGTGTCTGATCTAGATTCAAGCTGTTTGTCACTCATAATTATAATTATGTATTCTATCAAAATATCCACTTACATGTAACTTTGAGAAAAACAGCAGATGACAATTATAAGCAGACGATATTGCAGCAGTAAAAGTGTTAGACATAATTATACTGTTTTGGGAACAGCGGCAATCGTCGTTATAAGGAGGGAACAGTTGTTTTTAGGGCTGTTGTAGAGAGGGAATGCTGTATATCCATTTAGAGTAATCCTTCATCCCTCTTAGGTGACTGAATAGCTTTGTGAATTTGGGGAATTGAGATTTACGAGAAAAATGTCGTTTGAATCAGTACAAATATTCTATAATTGACAAAGGCTTCCAATTTGCCCTAGAAATCCGTTTCCCAGAATCCACCTACATGTACTTAGTAAATTTAAAACAGTGAATTTCTGTGAATAACAATGTCATTAGAAGACATAACCGACACCTTAGTGCATAAAAGTATTAAAGTTGTAACTGTTTGCATGCTCTTAATTTTTCATCTGCAACAATTATTGTCTGCTATTGTTCTAAAACTAAAAATCGGTCAGTGTTAAATGTTTGCAAAGGTAATAATTGTTGGACATATCCGCCGCTAGCATGGTAAGAGTTTATAATCATTCTAGCAGTCGAACAATAATAATGACCCTTGGAAACAGTTTGGATTTTGATGATGCCAATTGTCAAAAGGATCCAAATTGTTTGACAATCTGACTCTGTTTTGAAATGAAATTTAGAAAGTTCTGTTTTTAGAGCAGAAGCAGAAGAAAAAAATTGTTGCAGACGAAAAATTTACCCAACATGCAAAGTTATACGAGGTAACATTACCATAACAGCCATACATTTATCATGTGTAAAGATAATCTCGGCAAAGTTACACTGCCGGTACAGAATTCTTTGGGCATCATTATGCGCAAGATTCACGCCTTTCAGTCAAAAACTGAGGGAATGGCAGCATCTGTCTGCATATTTTTTTAACATCCCTCGTTATTGTTAGAACAGTAGCAGCTAAACAAGAATTGTCGCAGATGAAAAAATTAGCCAGCAAGCATAGAGATAAAATATAATTCTGTCCAACTTGTTTCTTGGAAAAATAAATACTGTAAAACCTTTGCTGAACATCTTTTAGAAGATAGTAGTTCCTTGGGTGATTCCCTACAGGATTTGTACAAATTAGTGGAACCATGCAAAATTCAGGTTGCCATAACAACAAAAACTTAAAGCTCCTTGTCAAAAACAACATTGCCTACAGCTTAGATACTTGGTCTGGGTCACTATAGTTTTACAAATTTAAGACTAAGCTGTAAACAGCACTATTACCTAATTCCTCTTGTCAATATATCAATATGACTCAATACAAGTAAGAGATATAGGGCCAATGGGCCACTTTTTTCAAAAAAACATAATTTGCTCACCCATTACCCTGAGCATACTTATTGGACGTGATGAACTCAATTAAAAAAAAATCTAGGTACTGTATTGCACTCTATAACTCTAACTTTTAAATTTTGATACAAATATGTTTTTTGTCTGAAATCAGAAAAAAAATGTAAATTCAATTTTTATCCCCGAGTAAAATCCCAGCAGATTTCGTGAAACCTTGTATAAAGCTATTGTTAATGTGGACAAATTTAGTTTGTTCCAGCAAATCAAATAGATGCGGTAAATTTCATTAGCATATTGTTCACTGATTTTTCTGACGATTTATCAAAGATCTTATTTGTGATGGATATATTTGTCTATTCACTGTATTTTTTGTCTGTGAAAGCAAACCAAATGAGATTAACCCTTAAAGTGTTACCATAGTAACCAATATTGCATTTACAAACATTTTTGATTGAGATCAGACGCCGCGTAACGCGGCGTCTGATCTCAATCAAAACTGTTTGCCACTTGGACATTATTTTCTAAAAATATTCAAAGATATGAGATAAGTTAATATTTTAGCAGACAACAATTCAGAAGCAGACGACAGTTTAGAAGCAGAGGACATTTATTCAGCAATCGAAGGGTTAGTTTTGACTAAGGGTCAATGTCCACGGACTGTTATATTGTCTGTTGGATATATTGTGGCAGACACAAAGGCAATGGAATAAGAAAACATGTCACATACAGCATGGATATAAACAAACCGTATGACACGAAAACAAAAATAGATTAACACTGAAAACGTATGATTACAAAAGAAGACAGCGAACAGAAAATGTAATCAACAAGCTAGTATTTTTCACTTTGGGTGGGAATGGTGATTTGTGTGGGAAAGGAGAGTATATACATTTTTAAGATGGTTTAACTCTTTGAATCCTAGTTACACATATATGCGTCATTTGCAAACAGTGTACCTGTGAGGAGTACACTTATTCTATATGCAAACAATATAGAATCTGATCAGAGAGCTCATTATATTTTGTAAAAATCAAGCCTAAAAAGTCAAAAATGGACTAGAATTGTCCATTTGAGGTTATAGGGAGGAAAGGGTTAATCCTTTACTCCATAGCCTGTTTCTAGGTTTTAAGACAGGTGGCTGCTTAAAGCAGGTTGAAAGTAAAGAGAATGTGCCTTAAGGCTGTCTGTTGCTATCATTGCCCCTGTCTGTTGCTATGATGTTCCTTGTCTGTTGCTATGACAGTCCCTATCTGTTGTTATGATGGTTCCTGTCTGTTGTTATGATGGTTCCTGTCTGTTGCTATGATTGTCCCTGTCTGTTGCTATGATGGTTCCTATCTGTTGCTATGACGGTCTCTTATCTGTTTTATGATAGTCCCTGACTGTTGCTATGATGGTTCCTATCTGTTGCTATGACGGTCCTTTATCTGTTTTATGATGGTCCCTGTCTGTTGCTATGATGGTTCCTGTCTGTTGCTATGATTGTCCCTGTCTGTTCTTATGACGGTCCCTATCTGTTGTTATGATGGTTTCTGTCTGTTGATATTTACTGACTCACCAAATGTAGTGAATGAATACTGTGTATGTTACACATAGACAAATATCCATATCATATCTCAAATTAAATCTGCATGTAGAATTATCATGTAGAGAGTATATCTGACATTTTGTATAAAGCATTGCAAGCAGACCATATCACCATTCCCACAGAGAGTTCTGTTATACAGGGTTCCAGATAAGGGGAGTATTTCAAGAACTAAAATCTTTATTTCTGTTTTAAACCCTATGGTGTCACTACTCATTAGAATCGTCTCAAAGAGACGATTCTAATGAGTAGTAACACCATATGATTTGGTGCTAAAATAAGTAAGAAAATGCTGTATTTGTTTAGTTTACTCCCTCTTATCTGGAACCCTGGTTATAATTAGTCTAGACAGGACTTTGCTTGGTAATAATTGCATTGGCAAAAACTACCACCTCTAAAGAGTGCAACCTTTAATCAAAATAAAATGGTCTCATTCCCCTTTCTAAAATGTACAGGCTTTTTTATGCCCAATCTATAGATGGGGAAGGCATATACTAGAGTGTTTGTCCCTTCCAACAGCTGTCCCTTTGTCCATTCATCCATCTGTTGGTCCACATACTTATAATGCTGCATCCTCCTGTGGAAAGGTATTGAATTATAATAGACCTATTCCAGAATAATTTCATGAATATTTATTAACAATAATTCTAGAAGCATTTGTGAACTTTTTGCAAAAATTCTAGAAAAATTCTAGAAATTGATGGTTTTAGAACCATTATTTTAGAATAACAAAAGCTCTTGAACTCCATTTCTAGAATGTTTAAAGAAATTCTTGAAGTTCAAGAAGCGATCATTTAATGTTCATGAACATTCTAAAATTCTTGAACACTTTTCACAGGGGATGCTTTGTCCTAATTCCTCTTACAGTTTGCATGCTACAGTCAAACTTTGTCTCGAACTTGGTTAAATCGAACATACCTCTATTTCAAAAGATAAACGTGGCTTAGCCACATTTTAACTTTGAAATATGGATATGTTCAACTTAACCGAGCATGAAATAATGCAGTTAATGTATCGAAATATCGGATAGTTTGAGTTAAGCGAGTTCGAGATATCGAAGTTCGACTGTTTTTGACTTTATTATTTTGCAGGAAGTTTTCACATATACAGTTGTGCACATTGTCTGGATTGTGAAGTCTACTAATTACAGAGTCTTTGCCACATGCAGGGCTCCAGATAAGGGGAGTATTTCAGAAACTAAAATCTTTATTTCTCCATTGAACCCTATGGTGTTACTACTCATTAGAATCGTCTCTTCGAGACGATTCTGATAAGTAGCAACACCATAGGATTTGGTGCTGAAATAATTGAGGAAATGCTGGATTTGTTCAGTTTACTCCTTCTTATCTGGAGCCCTGCACATGGCTAGTTGTTAACCCTTTCCCACATAGCATATCTCTAGTATTGAATATAGGTATTCACTTAAAGCAGGTTGAAAGTAAAGTAGAATGCGCTTTAAGCGCATTCTGCTTTACTTTCAGCCTGCTTTAAGCTTTCATCTGCTAGAATATAGAAAGTATTTTGTATTTTACATATTTATGAATGTATAAATTGGAACCATTTTCTTCAGGGCAAGAATAAACTGAATGCGTTAAAAGGCGCTTCTATGGGGGAAAGGGTTAAAAAGACAATGTCATGAATTGTTACCATGCAACTTTAAGAATTGGAAGCATGATTTTTGGAAAATAAAATTTGATTATTCCATTAAAATATTTACAAAAGGCTGAAATCTTCTCTTCTCCAGAAGTTTTACCAGATAATTAGATTGCAGTTTCTACAATTTCATTGCTAGATTACCTAAATTGCCTGTCAAATCCCATCCGACCTAGGCTCCAGATAAGAGTGGGTAAACTAAACAAATCCAACATTTGCTATCTTATTTCAGCACCAAATCCTATGGTGTAACCACTCATTATTTCAAAAACTAAAATCTTTATTTTCTGCTATGGTGTTACTACTCATTAGAATCGTCTCTCTGAGAATATTATAATGAGTAGTTACATCACAGGATTTTGCGCTACTTTGTTCTGAAATGAGTGAGAAAATTGCGAATATGTTCAGTTTACTCCCTTTTATCTGGAGAGCTGTATTATATTTGGTTTCGTTTCCTTGAGAATGGGAAAGAATAGCATCTTTTTTACTATAATATACCAAATAAAACTGTCGACAAAAAATAGAAATACAAAAGGGTTGTTTCAGTAAATTTCATTTGAGCTCAGTCGCAACACTCCAAAGTTTTAAGTGTTTTTCTAAGTTTGTAAGAGAAACTTCATTAACGGAACTTGGAGATTTTGCTAGTACAATATTCTTATTCGTCAAGAAAAATTACAGATTTTCAACTTCAATTAACAATTGCAATTCTTAATGATAGTTTTCTGTATGACGTGTTGGTTACAAGATTTGATTTTACCAGAATGTCAATAGAAACATGGAAAAAATAATACAATGAGAAAAAGATAAAGACACAGAAAGGTGCTTTGATGAGGAAAAGTAGAATAAAGCAAGAAAAGTTGCTATAAGGAGCTTTGTATTCTACTTTAAAATCACTGTAACCCTTTCCATGTTGAAGTTGTTGTACAAACTATTCCTTGAAGTGGGGTAAACTTCAACCTGGGTTGGAGCAGGCTGGAAGTAAAGCAGAAAGCTTCTGAAGAAGCTTTCTGCTTTACTTTCAGCCTGCTTTAAGCAACCACAAATTCTGACTACAAACTATTTGGGAAAAAGTTGATCCCCTTTGAACCGTAAGCATGCATATACACATCCTTCGCAAACAGTGCACCTGTAAAGAGTGCACTTGTCCTAGGCAAACAGTGAAGACCAATAACTAAGGGCTCCTTTAGGAGCCCTCTTCCTCTGATCAGAGTCTGTACTGTTTGCCATATTGCAATACACTGACAAAATAACCCTAAATTGTCAAAGATTGGCGAGACTGGCTTTAAATTAAACTGGAATTGTCCTTTTGAAGTTTCAAGGAAGAAATGTTGTAAACAGCCTCCTTTTACTTACAAAACAAAACATCTTAGACACTATAGCAGGGCTGTATTGTAGTAGCTAGTATATCAGTCTTTCCTGTTGGCATGTTTTACATAACCTTTTCAGATTTGAACATGTAAAGCAATTCTAGTAGAGACAAAACTATCACAAGCCATTGCATTGATGACTTGCTCCCCTGACATATTGTCTAGACCAAGGTGTCAGATGGAATTGACTTGAATCATTAAACTTTTTATGGTGTCTTTTAGACTACTTTACCATGCTGGTGAGAAGTTCATAATTACTCACAGAGATTTCTTTTGTTGTTAACCCTTTACTCCATAGTCTGTTTCTAGTGTTCAATGATTATAAGGACCACTTTAAGCACATTCTGCTTTACTTTTAAGCCAGCTTTAAGCTGCCATCTACTAGAATATAGAACCTATTTCTTATGATACATATTCATGACTATAAATTGGAACTCTTTTCTTCTTATGAATGAATGAAATGCTTAAACACACATATATATGTAGTAAAGGGTTACATACTCAGTTGAGAAATGTGTTCAGTTGTCAGAGACATTCAGTTAAGAAATGTGTTCAGTTGTCAGAGACATTTAGTTGAGAAATGTGTTCAGTTGTCAAATACACTCAGTTGAGAAATGTGTTCAGTTGTAAGAGACACTCAGTTGAGAAATGTGTCCAGTTATCAGATACACTTAGTTGATAAACATGTATAGTTGTCAGAGACATTCAGTTGAGAAATGTGTTCAATTGTAACATACATTTAGTTGAGAAATGCGTTCAGTTATCAGATACACTTAGTTGATAAACATGTATAGTTGTCAAATACACTCAGTTGAGAAATGTGTTCAGTTGTAAGAGACACTCAGTTGAGAAATGTGTCCAGTTATCAGATACACTTAGTTGATAAACATGTATAGTTGTCAGAGACACTCAGTTGAGAAATGTGTTCAGTTGTCAAAGACATTCAGTTGAGAAATGTGATCAGTTGTAAGAGACACTCAGTTGAGAAATGTGTCCAGTTATCAGATACACTTAGTTGATAAACATGTATAGTTGTGAGAGACACTCAGTTGAGAAATGTGTTCAGTTGTCAAAGACATTCAGTTGAGAAATGTGATCAGTTGTAAGATACATTTAGTTGAGAAATGTGTCCAGTTATCAGATACACTTAGTTGATAAACATGTATAGTTGTCAGAGACATTTAGTTGAGAAATGGGTTCAGTTGTCAGAGACATTTGGTTGAGAAATGTGTTCCATTGTAAGATTCATTTGGTTGAGAAATGTAATCAGTTGTAAGATACATTTAGTTGAGAAATGTGTCCAGTTATCAAGTACACTTAGTTAATAAACATGTATAGTTGTCAGAGACATTTAGTTGGGAAATGTGTTCAGATCATTGATGTCAGAGACATTTAGTTGAGAAATGTGTTCATTTGTCAGAGACATTCAGTTGAGAAATGTGTTCATTTATCAGAGACATTCAGTTGAGAAATGTGTTCAGTTGTCAGAGACATTCAGTTGAGAAATGTAATCAGTTGTAAGATACATTAAGTTGAGAAATGTGTCCAGTTATCAAATACACTTAGTTAATAAACATGTATAGTTGTAAGAGACACTCAGTTTAGAAATGTGTTTATTTATCAGAGACATTCAGTTGAGAAATGTGTTCAGTTGTAAGAGACACTCATTTTAGAAATGTGTTCATTTATCAGAGACATTCAGTTGAGAAATGTGTTCATTTATCAGAGACATTCAGTTGAGAAATGTGTTCATTTATCAGAGACATTCAGTTGGGAAATGTGTTCAGTTGTCAAGAGACATTCAGTTGAGAAATGTGTTCAGTTGTCAAATACACTCAGTTGAGAAATGTGTTCAGTTGTAAGAGACACTCAGTTGAGAAATGTGTCCAGTTATCAGATACACTTAGTTGATAAACATGTATAGTTGTAAGAGACACTCAGTTGAGAAATGTGTTCAGTTGTCAGAGACATTTAGTTGAGAAATGTGTTCAGTTGTCAAATACACTCGGTTGAGAAATGTGTTCAGTTGTAAGAGACACTCAGTTGAGAAATGTGTCCAGTTATCAGATACACTTAGTTGATAAACATGTATAGTTGTCAGTGACATTCAGTTGAGAAATGTGATCAGTTGTCATATACATTCAGTTGATCAATGTGGTAAGTAATCAGAGACATTTAGTTGAGAAATGTGTTCAGTTGTCAAAGACATTCAGTTGAGAAATGTGATCAGTTGTAAGATACATTTATTTGAGAAATGTGTCCAGTTATCAGATACACTTAGTTGATAAACATGTATAGTTGTCAGAGACATTCAGTTGAGAGATGTGTTCATTTGTCAGAGACATTCAGTTGAGAAATGTGTTCATTTATCAGAGACATTCAGTTGAGAAATGTGTTCAGTTGTCAGAGACATTCAGTTGAGAAATGTGTTCTGTTAACAGAGACATTATGTGTGTTTTGGATGTTCAATTGTCAGAAGCTTTCAATGTCTTAGAAATTTGGTTGTCAGAGATAAGTTACCCTGAAGATCTACTGGTAATTACAAAAGGTTAGGGATTCATACATTTTGGTCCAATATTGTTACTTTTTCTGGAAATGATAATCCTTAGTTATATTGCTCATGTTATATAAAAAGCGTTGATGACTATTTGACATGGTTTTGTTGGAAATAAACCCAGATTTACTCTCACCCACCACTATATTGCTAATCCTTTCAAACATCAATCAACTATACAGTGGCGAAGTTGTTATTCTTTCCAGTTTCAACAAGACTAAAACTTGAAATCATTGAAATAAAATATAGAAAATGACAGCCTTTTGAAAATGTTGAAGATTTAGACTCTTGAATGGCAAACTATTTTGAGCCTGTTCAGGTGCTGGATTACCTGGCGTCTGATCTGGCTTAACCCATTCCCCCATAGCCTGCTTCTAATGTTGAAGACAGCTGACCACATAAAGCAGGTTGAAAGTAAAGCAGAATGTTCCTAGAGATGTGGCAAACAGTTATGACTTAGAAAATATTTCATATGATGCATTTTCACTTCTGTATAAAGTGGAACTGTTTTCTGCAGTGGATGAATAAATTAAAGACACATTTATTGGGTAATGGGGTAAGATAGTGCAAGGTAAAAGTAATGCCGAAAGCTTCTCTATGCATTACTTTTACCCTGCATAAAGCATTTGGCTATCTCAAAATCGGTGCTACATAATTACAAATCGATCATTTGACACAAGTCTTAACTGTATGACCTTAATGATAGATTTTTATTGAGATAAACCATTGTTTGCTAACTGTATCACAATTTGTTAATCTGTTTTTCAGTAGGAAAGGCTACATGTATTTTGATTAAGACTGAAAGGCTAAATCAGATTTACTCAACCGGCAATCTATGGGATTTATTAACTTACACAATACCAAACGATGTAGATTTGTTTTGGGCCCAATCATTCTTCCATGCTCATACAGTAAAACTTTGCTCATTGAAGTAGGCTTATCATTGCAGGGCTCCAGATAAGAGGGAGTAAACTGAACAAATCCAGCATTTTCTGACTTATTTCAGCACCAAATCCTATGGTGTGACTACTCATTAGAATCGTCTCGAAGAGACGATTCTAATGATTAGTGACACCATAGGGTTTATTGCAGAAATAAAGATTTTAGATTTTGAAAAACTCCCCTTATCTGGAGCCCTGTATAATCAATTGTCTTTGACAAATGAAAAAGAAGAAATTTATAAGCTCCTTAATTTGACCTTGCAGCTTTAACGTTTTAGCATTCTTGGTTTAAGGCTTAATTAATTTTAAGCATCCACTGAATTTGAGCCTTGTATTTAGGGGTCATAATATTGGGGGTTAACTGTATTTAATTATTAGGAGATTTGACTTATTTGATTAACGGCGGTAGGTCAGCTTTGATTGGGATGGCTTAACAAGGGACTTGGAGATGATTTGATATCGCCATTTCTGTAAACAAAATAAAATTGTCCTGTGACTTGTATCCCCCATGAAGATTTAGAGATTATCTGGCAATATTTAATAATACCCCAGTCCCTTATAAGCCATAACAATCAAACAGGGCTACAGATAAGAGGGAGTAAACTGCACAAATCCAACATTTTCTCACTTATTTCAACATCAAATCCTATGATGTTCCTACTCATTAGAATCGTCTCGAAGAGACGATTCTAATGAGTAGTGACACCATAGGTTTTAAAGCAGAAATAAAGATTTTAGTTTTTGAAAAACTCCCCTTATCAAGAGCCCTGATCAAAGCTGACCCATTATGGCATAGCTATTAATTCACCCATTACTATACAAATGTCTTCAAAACAGGAATCAATTTGTGGGTTAAGCAATCATTTTGTAGAGGACAGATGACTGAATAATGCAGGACAAAAGTGAAGCAGAAGTTATGCCAGATTAATAATAACAGGGCTCCAGATAATGGGAGTAATTCAAAAATATAATTTATATTTCTGCATTAAACCCTATGGTGTCACTTTTTTCAGACGATTCTAATGAGTAGTAACACCATAAGATTTGGTGCTGAAATGAGTGAGAAAATGTTGGATTCGTTGAATTACTCCCTCTTATCTAGAACCCTGGAATAATTATTTGTTTGAGTGGCCACATAACTGAAGTTTTAATGTACTGTACCGTAAAATTTAAATAAATAAAAAAAACAGGCTATCAATAATTGCATCAGTTTTCTCTCGCATTGACTGTCCTGGAAAATCAGATAGTATTTGTCATTGTATCCAAATATGGAATGTACTTCTGATATTAAAATTAAACTGGAATAGAACTGACACCTGTCAATCAAACATTTATTATTTAATCAAATTATGAAATCTTGGACAAAATAACACACATGATTAAACTGCTGGTGTATTTGAAATAACTGGCAGAAATTTCAGAGACTTGTTGAAATGTAGCTGCAACAGTGCCTTCTCCAGTGAAATACAACACAGTAATGTCTAAGTGTCTTGTCTAGGCCTTTCTGTCTTGTCATGTATTGCCCTGTCTTGTATTGGCCTGTCTGTCCTTCTCCTATCATGTCTTGTCCTGTCATGCTATATACTGTCCAGTCCTGCATTGTCTGTTGTATCTTTTCCTGTCCTACCATGTCTTGTCCTGTCCTGTTCTGTCTTGCTATGTCTGTCCTGTCTTGGTCTGTCTGTACTGACCTATCCTGTCATGTCATGTCCATCAGATCTGGTATTGTCCTGTTCCATCCCACTCTGTTCGTCTGACCGCCCATCTATGATCATTTGACCAAACAATTGTTTAAATACATTTTAGCTACATGTGACCTTCTTTGTGTCGGGTGCCGTAAAACCCAACTCAACAAAACAATTGAACAGACTTGTTCAACATGCATTCTTTGCTGAGGAAATTCTAATTCTAGTAATTTTGAACCAAGATCAAGGCAGATAACAGGCAAAAGTAGTCCAATTTATGACAATTTTGATTCAGGCTGTTCAAAAAAGGGTAATGTAAATACACTGGAGACAAAACATATTTTATTTTTTATGCTCCCCTTTAGGGGGGGAGCATATAGTCGCCGCTTTGTCCGTCCGTGTTTCCGTCCGTCCCAGCGCACGAAAGGTCCTTTGTTGGGTAGGGAGAACAATAGATTCCATTCATTCCGTGATTGCCCTATTGTTATTGTTGGGTATTTTAGTGTACTGTTGGGTATTTTTAAACAAAAAAAGTACCCAACAAATGTCCAACTGTGAGAACGTCCGTCTGTCCGTCCGTCCATCACGCTTTTTTGTCCGGAGCATATCTCTTGAACGGTACACCGTAGGTTGATGAAACTTGATACAGTGATAGAGAATGACAGGAGGAGGTGCAGTACACAAGAACCGTAACTCTCTCATCTCCCTATTTTGAATTATCTCCCTTTTTCTCATAAAAAAAAAATCAATTTTGTCCAGAGCATATCTCTGGACCGTTACACTGAAAGTTGATGAAACTTGTAACAGTGATAGAGGATGACTAAAGGAAGTGCAGTACACAAGAACGGTAACTCTGTCATCTCCCATATTGAATTATCTCCCTTTTTCTAAAAATACAATTAAACAATTTTGTCCGGAGTATATCTCTTGACTGCTACACCGTAAGTTAATGGAACTTGATACAGTGATAGGTGATGACATAAGGAGGTACAGTACTCAAGAACCATGACTCTGTCATCTCCCAATATTTAATTATCTCCCCTTTTCTATTTAAAAAATCAATTTTTTTCTGGAGCATATCTCCTGAGCATTGCATTGTAAGTTGATGAAACTTGATCGAGTGATACGAGATGTTCTTGTTATGAATTGGCCTTCAACACCAGCTCCTAATTTGGCAGAATCTGACTTGTTCAATTTACTCGCTTATATCTGGAGCCCTTGCCCCAAGCTTTTAAAGTATTTGAGTTGAGTCTGAGATTGTTCTCAAGCATTTGATTGGTCAGATTTGAGCCTTTGGCTCAAATCTGGCCAATTGAATGCTTGAGAAGAATCTCAAACTCAACTCAAAACTCTTTATAACTTTGGACATTGGGTTCTTAAAAATTATGCTGATAAAGTGCTGAATAGCTCAGCACCCGAACCTGATTAAAACTTTTGCCACACTTGGAAGCAAATATATTCAAAGAATTGGGTGAAAATGGATTCATTTCATTGTGACCAAAAGCCTTGTTGTTTGATGGAAAGCCATTAAATCAATGGCTATTGAAGTGTATATTCCTAGGGGGTCCTCCAAGAATTGGATAAGAAATGCAGAAACTCAGTGGAGCATCAAAGACAATAAAACATCCATTAATCACGGCTATATCAGTTGACACGGGCAAGCTTCAGGTCAGTGGAGAGACAAGGAAGTTTTTGCCTGAACCAGTGATCCTGTTAACACTAATATTTACACATTGTTAACACTTTGCATGCTGGGTAATTTTTGTCCCAGTCTTCAAATATTGTCGTCTGCTGTTGTTCTAAAAATAGATTTTTCTGAATTTCTGTTCAAACCAGGGTTAGAGTGTCAAACAGTTTGGATCCAGATGAGACGCCTTGTTACGCGGCGTTTCATCTTGATTCAAACTGTTTGCGAAAGTAATCACTGTGGGACATAAGTAAGAGTTAATGTCTTCGAATCAGGGCAAATTAGTCTTATATGTCTTAACCCATTACCCAATAAATAAAATAAAATACCCGATAAATACACCTTTTAACGCTTCTAATAATTTAGACTATGCTCCCCTGATTTGACAATCACTTCTAAATGACCTTGACCTTTGTCTAGCTTAAACAATCAAAAAGTTGTCTTACTTCAACAGGCAAAAGTTGCCAAAATTGAGAGCTTGGAGACTCAAAACAGATGCATGGAAAGTCTTTAATATTTGAATTGATATAATTATAGTGAATTTACTCAAATTTGCAAAAATATTTACCTAGATCAGATGCAGAGAAATATTATTTCACTTTAAAGCTTTCCCCATTTGCTTGCTTTCAGTATTGGAGACAGATGGTTGCTTAAAGCAGGTGTAAAGCAGAATGCTCCTTAAGGAGAAATTTGTTTTATTCTGTGCCTGATTTTAGCTACCATTCAATAGAATCTAGGATATATTTCTTATGGTGCATAGTCATGACTTTTAATTGGAATATTCTCTAGTGGATGAATAAATGAAAGGCCTAAAATTGGGTAAAGGGTACAAGTAGGCTAAAAGTAAAGCAGAAAGCTCCTTGACATGAAGGGGCTTTCTGCTTTCTTTCAGCCTGCTATAAGCAAGTTACAACCTGACTTTAAACCTGAAAACAAGCATTCACAGAAAGGATCAAACTACAATATCTATTCAACTTTAAAATCCATATATACCATAATTGTATGCATTATAATCTTTCCCAATAAACCCGTTTACACTAAAACTATTATTTCCATTGCAAACAGTTTTGAGCCTGTAACCTGGCGTCTGATCAGGCTTCAAACTGTTTGCAAATCAGATTAACATGACTAGTCAGAATTGTTGAACAGTAACTGTTGTTTCTTTCTACTTTTATTTGCGATGTGTTAGCCTTTCGTTTGCGTTTAAACGGGAAAGAATAACGCTTCCTCAATTGTATATGTCTGGATCAGTTTAGAGTTTGATTGATTTATTTTTTATGCTCCCCTTTGGGGGGGAGCATATAGTCGCCGCTTTGTCCGTCCGTGTTTCCGTCCGTCCGTCTGTCCGTCCGTCCGTCACGCTTTTTTGTCCGGAGCATATCTCTTGAACGGTACACCGTAGGTTGATGAAACTTGATACAGTGATAGAGAATGACAGGAGGAGGTGCAGTACACAAGAACCGTAACTCTCTCATCTCCCTATTTTGAATTATCTCCCTTTTTCTCATAAAAAAAATCAATTTTGTCCGGAGCATATCTCTGGACCGTTACACTGAAAGTTGATGAAACTTGTAACAGTGATAGAGGATGACTAAAGGAAGTGCAGTACCTAAGAACGGTAACTCTGTCATCTCCCATATTGAATTATCTCCCTTTTTCTAAAAATACAATTAAACAATTTTGTCCGGAGTATATCTCTTGACTGCTACACCGTAAGTTAATGGAACTTGATACAGTGATAGGTGATGACATAAGGAGGTGCAGTACTCAAGAACCATGACTCTGTCATCTCCCAATATTTAATTATCTCCCCTTTTCTATTTAAAAAAATCAATTTTTTTCTGGAGCATATCTCCTGAGCATTGCATTGTAAGTTGATGAAACTTGATCGAGTGATACGAGATGACAGAAAGAGGGCTGTACTCAAGAACCATAACTCTGCCATCCACTAATATTGAATTATCTCCCTTTTTCTACATAATTTTTAAAAAAAAAATCAAATTTTCTGCCGCACCGTCACTTGAACCTTGATACTGTGTTAGCGGATGACAAAAAGAAGTGTAGTACACAAGAATTATAACTCTGTCATCTCCAAATATTGAATTGCCTCCCTTTTTCATAATAAATTCATTTTTGTCCGAAGCATATCTCCTGAATGTTACATCGTAAGTTGATGAAACTTGTTACTGTGTTCACCTACTAAACATACTATACCTTGGGCTTTTTCTTTGTGGGGAGCATCCATCGTTGGGAACGATATTCTTGTTATGAATTGGCCTTCAACACCAGCTCCTAATTTGGCAGAATCTGACTTGTTCAATTTACTCGCTTATATCTGGAGCCCTTGCCCCAAGCTTTTAAAGTATTTGAGTTGAGTCTGAGATTGTTCTCAAGGATTTGATTGGTCAGATTTGAGCCTTTGGCTCAAATCTGGCCAATTGAATGCTTGAGAAGAATCTCAGACTCAACTCAAACTCTTTATAACTTTGGACTTTGGGTTCTTAAAAATTATGCTGATAAAGTGCTGAATAGCTCAGCACCCGAACCTGATTAAAACTTTTGCCACACTTGGAAGCAAATATATTCAAAGAATTGGGTGAAAATGGATTCATTTCATTGTGACCAAAAGCCTTGTTGTTTGATGGAAAGCCATTAAATCAATGGCTATTGAAGTGTATATTCCTAGGGGGTCCTCCAAGAATTGGATAAGGAATGCAGAAACTCAGTGGAGCATCAAAGACAATAAAACATCCATTAATCACGGCTATATCAGTTGACACGGGCAAGCTTCAGGTCAGTGGAGAGACAAGGAAGTTTTTGCCTGAACCAGTGATCCTGTTAACACTAATATTTACACATTGTTAACACTTTGCATGCTGGGTAATTTTTGTCCCAGTCTTCAAATATTGTCGTCTGCTGTTGTTCTAAAAATAAATTTTTCTGAATTTCTGTTCAAACCAGGGTTAGAGTGTCAAACAGTTTGGATCCAGATGAGACGCCTTGTTACGCGGCGTTTCATCTTGATTCAAACTGTTTGCGAAAGTAATCACTGTGGGACATAAGTAAGAGTTAATGTCTTCGAATCAGGGCAAATTAGTCTTATATGTCTTAACCCATTACCCAATAAATAAAATAAAATACCCGATAAATACACCTTTTAACGCTTCTAATAATTTAGACTATGCTCCCCTGATTTGGCAATCACTTCTAAATGACCTTGACCTTTGTCTAACTTAAACAATCAAAAAGTTGTCTAACTTCAACAGGCAAAAGTTGCCAAAATTGAGAGCTTGGAGACTCAAAACAGATGCATGGAAAGTCTTTAATATTTGAATTGATATAATTATAGTGAATTTACTCAAATTTGCAAAAATATTTACCTAGATCAGATGCAGAGAAATATTATTTCACTTTAAAGCTTTCCCCATTTGCTTGCTTTCAGTATTGGAGACAGATGGTTGCTTAAAGCAGGTGTAAAGCAGAATGCTCCTTAAGGAGAATTTTGTTTTATTCTGTGCCTGGTTTAACTCTTTCCTCCCTAAAACTTTAAATGGACAATTCCCGTTTCCATTTAAGTCTAATCCATTTCTGACTTTTATGGGTTGTTTTTGTCAATGTTTGGCATTATGACAAACAGTGAAGACCCTGATCAGAGGGCTACTTTCGGAGCCCTCTGATCAGGGTCTTCACTGTTTGTATAGAACAAGTGTACTATTCACATGTACACTGTTTGAAAAGAACGCCTATAAGCGGGACTAGGGTCCAAAGGGTTAAGCTACCATTCAATAGGATCTAGGATATATTTCTTATGGTGCATATTCATGACTTTTAATTGGAATATTCTCTAGTGGATGAATAAATGAAAGGCCTAAAATTGGGTAAAGGGTACAAGTAGGCTAAAAGTAAAGCAGAAAGCTCCTTGACATGAAGGGGCTTTCTGCTTTCTTTCAGCCTGCTATAAGCAAGTTAGAACCTGACTTTAAACCTGAAAACAAGCATTCACAGAAAGGATCAAACTACAATACCTATTCAACTTTAAAATCCATATATACCATAAATTTTATGCATTATAATCTTTCCCAATAAACCCTTTTACACTAAAACTATTATTTCCATTGCAAACAGTTTTGAGCCTGTAACCTGGCGTCTGATCAGGCTTCAAACTGTTTGCAAATCAGATTAACATGACTAGTCAGAATTGTCGAACAGTAACTGTTGTTTCTTTCTACGTTTATTTGCGATGTGTTAGCCTTTCGTTTGCGTTTAAACGGGAAAGAATAACGCTTCCTCCATTGTATATGTCTGGATCAGTTTAGAGTTTGATTGATGATATACTGGCTATCATGTTTTAATCTTTCAAATACAGTCAAACTTCGAAATCTCAAACTCCGTTAAATCAAACATACCCGTATTTAAAAGTTAAAACGTGGCTAAGCCACGTTTTGACTTTGAAATATGAGTATGATCGATCTAACCCAGCATGAAATAATGCAGTTCATGTTTCTAACTATCGGATGGTTGGAATTGAACGAGTTCGAGATATCGAAGTTCGACTGTACAGTGATAACAATAAATACAGGGTAATCTAAGAAGACCTGAAACTTTTAGGATGCTTACTAGCTTCACATGTTCAAAATGTGCTTTTACATACAGCTCATGTATGTGTATCTATGACCAGATGATTGTTTCTGACACCAGATTGCTTGGAATATATATCACACATGATGACCCTGAAATCGGAAAAATAACAGTCTCCCTTAAATCATTGTTAGCTACTTCAAAAAATTAATGGAGTCTGTAATAAATTTGGAAGCTTAATGCAGGACAAAAGTAAAGCAGAAAGAGCTCCTTACTGTTGTTCAAACAATCTGCATTACCTGTTTTTAAGAGACCTCTGTGTGTTTTTGAAAAACTCCCCCATCATAAAGCTTCTTTTCTGTATTTGTCTTCAGATTAACTAAAATTCATAATGCAATGCAATGAATTGCAATATTTGCATTCAATTATTTTAAGCAACATGTATAAAAGGTGGAAAGTTTTTATTTAGGAACATAAAATGTACATATCTATATTTTAACTTCTTTCTTGTAGACATGTATAGAAGTCTTACTCTTTAATACTAGTAGTCTTCTAAATTCTTTTATATTGCTTCTCTATCCGTATGCTTTTTAGCTCACCTGAGCTAGCTCAGGGTGAGCTTTTGCAATACTTGAATGTTCGTCGTCCGTCGTTCGTCGTCCGTCGTCAACAATTTTGGTGTTTACACTCTAGAGGCCACAATTTTTATCCAATCTTTCTGTAACTTGCTCAGATTGTATATTACCATAAGAGTTCGGATGAGTTTGATTATGGTTGATATTGGACATATAGGTCATAAGTTATCCACCTTTGAATTGCTGAAAATGCAATATTTAACAGTGTTTACACTCTAGAGGCCACAATTTTAATTCAATCTTTCCCAATCTTGCTCAGATTGTATATAACCGCAAGACTTCGGATAAGTTCAATTATGGATTGAATTGGAATGATAGGTCAAGAGTTATCTACCTTTAAATTGCTGAAAATGCCATATTTAAGGTTGTTTACACTCTAGAGGCCACAATTTTAATCCAATCTTTCTCAAACTTCATCAAATGGTATATGACTATAAGAGTTCAGATGAGTTTGATTATGGTTGCAATCGGACCTGTAGGTCAACAGTTATTTACCTTTGAATTACTGAAAATGCCATATTTAACGATGTTTACGCTCTAGAGGCCACAATTTTAATCCAATCTTTCTTTAACTTGCTCAGATTGTATATAACCATAAGAATTCAGATGAGTTCGGTTATGGTTGGAATCGGATTTATAGGTCAAGAGTTATCTACCTTTGAATTGCTGAAAATGCCATATTTAACAGTGTTTGCACTCTAGAGGCCACAATTTTCAATGGATTTTAATTATAATTGCACACAATGTATATAGCTATAAGTTCTCGAGGAAGTGCAATTATTGTTGAAATCTGATCATTGTGGCAAGAGTTATCTGTCCTTGATTTACTTTGAAATGCTAGAAAAGGCTTCATTTCAGTATTGTTAAGGCTCTAGTTATCTGACTTTGATGTATGTTGTGTATATGCTATACTACAAATTTGAATGGATTTAGAATAAAACAGGTGAAATTCAAAGGTAAAGCTATCAGGCTTCATTATAAAAGGTGAGCGATATCAGGGCCTTCAGGCCCTCTTGTATATTGTAAGTAAATGTCTTAGCTAAATTCTTCTTTTCAGGATCGAATGTCGCATATTATGTATAAGCCATTATGTTTTAATGAAAGTATTGTATTAGTTTTACAGTGTCTTATAGGTTGAAAGCGGCCGGGTATCAATACCAAATGACATTTAGTTTAATGACATGTTTATGTACAAATGAATGATGTATTTGATGCATGACACTCTAATAAACAATTCTGTCTGTCTGTTATATTACTTACGAATGTTTCAATACAAATACAGTAGAACCTCTCTATTACAACCACTAAAAAGAAGGCTAATTTTCCGTATAAAGGTGACAGCTTAAAGCAATGTGAAAGTGAAACAGAAAGCTCCTGTAGGAGCTTTCTGTTTCAATTTCACATTGCTTTAACCCATTAACGCATAAGCGATAAACAATTATCAATGCTTATCTCAATACAAGCTTGTGGATTAAGGTGTGTCAAAATGAGTCAGTATAAGGCTATTGCGCATCGAGTCAATATGAGTCAGTATGGCTTAAAGGGTTAAGCAGTCACCTGTCTTAAACAACTAATATTTGACACAACTTAGTGGTCGTAATAGAGAGGTTCTACTGTATAGGACAATAGTTATGATGCATATCTTGTTTCTTGTAAATCAACAAACCTAGGATTAAATGTCATTTTGACATCGCATATTTGCTCTTCGCTTCAGTTCCTAAGAATGCCCCAGAACTTATAACAATAAATGAAACACTTTACCCAATAGCCTGCAACTTGGTTTTGAAGACAGGTGACTACTTAAAACAGGTTGAAAATAAAGTAGAATGTGCCTTAAGGTGCATTCCGCTTTACTTAGCCTGCTTTTAAATACTATTTACTAGGATGTAGACAATATTTCTTATTATATAATATTCATGAGTATATAAAAATGGAACTGTTTTGTTCAATTGAGGAAAAATATTAGAGGCACAATTAAAAGGTATATTTATGGGGTTATGGGTTAAGCTATTATTTGTTAGGATATAAGAAAATTTCTTACGTTGCCCATTTGTTACTGTATAAAATGGAACTATTTTCTTCAGAAGATGAATTAATTAAATGCTTAACCCTTTATCCCATAGCCTGTTTCTAATTTTGAAGACATATAATCACTTAAAGCAGGTTGAAAGGAAAGCAGAATGCACCTTAAGGCACATTCTGCTTTACTTTCAGCCTGCTTTAAGCTTCCACTTGCTAAAATAAAAAAGTGTTATTTTCTTCAGTGTAGGAATAAATATACTGTGCTAAAAGGCTCTTCTATAAGGGAAAGGGTTAAACTGCATATCAGCAAAGGTATAATACTATATTAGCCTTTAACCAACATTTCTAGAAAAGTGTCACTCAAATCGAACTCCATAGATACTCAGTTTTACGTATTTGGTTTGTTTCTCCACCGAAGAAAATAGTTTCAATTTATAGTCATGAATGATGTATCATAAGAAATATTTTCTATATTCTAGCAGATAGTAGCTTTAAGCTTAATGTGCCTTAAGCGCGTTCTGCTTTACTTTCAACCTCCTTTAACCCTTTCCCTCATAGAAGCGCCTTTTAGCACATTTGATGTATTCCCCACTGAAGAAAATAGTTCCTATTTATACGGTCTTGAAAATGAACCATAAGAAACAAATTCTAAATTCTAGCAGATGATAGCTTAAAACAGGCTGAAAGTAAAGCAGAATGTGCCTTAAGGCACATTCTGCTTTACTTTCAACCTTTTTTAAGTGGTCACCTTTCTTTAAAACTAGAAACAGGCTATGGGGTAATGGGTTAAGTGGTCACATGTATTAAAAGTTAGAATTAGGCTATGGAGCAAAGGGTTCAAATGATTCATAGCTATGGAATATTCCTAGGAATGTTCTTATACTTGAGATAATGTAATGTATATTATGTACGCGTTGACCAACAAATCTAGGAAATGCTGCATTAATTGACAATAATTCATAACTCTGGAATATTACTAGCAATGTCCTAGCATTTAACCCATTACCCCATAGTCAGTTTCTAATTATGTAGATAGGTGAACACTATGACCCATTACGCCATAGTCAGTTTCAAAAAGTTTTTAAGACAGAGGTGATCACTTAACCCATTACCCCATAGCCAGTGTTTCTAGTATTGAAGATAGGTGACCACTTAAAGCAGGTTAAAAGTAAAGCAGAATGCACCTTAACTATTTTTTTTAGTGGAGGAATTAATTAAATGCACTAAAAGATGCTTGTATGGGGAAAAAATTAAATCAGGCCAATAGTAAAGTCTTAAGTGCGTTTTGCTTCACTTTCAACCTTTTTTAAGTGGTAGCCAATCTTCAATACTTGAAACAGGCTATGGGTAATGGGTTTATTATAATCATCATTTTGGAATGTCTGTTGTTGAAAATCTTTTTATCATTTAGGCTATGATATTGATAATCATGTGCTTGTACAAAGAGTTATGACAATTTGGCGCCAATGAGATTGAAATTTTTCAGTGACTGACATTTGTGTATGTAGCTTAGTTTAACGAAACTCTTGCACATACCAATGCCAAAACCATGATTACTTTTGCTAAAAGTTTGGATCCAGATGAGACACAGAAGCTCAAAATCCAATTTGTTTTACACCCTGATCCAATTTGGAAAAAGAAAATTTAGAAAATCTTAATTTTAGAATAGTAACAGACTTCAATATTCACAGACAACAAATTTACTTAGCATTTAACCCATTACCCCATAAATATGCCTTTTTACGCCTCTAATTTATTCCTCCATTGAAGAAAATAATTCCAATTATACACTTATGATTGTATACAATAAGAAATATTTTCTTTATCCTAGCAGATGATTGCTTAAAGCAGGCTGAAAGTAAAGCAGAATGTGCCTTAAGGCACATTCTGCTTTACTTTCAACCTGCTTTAAGTGGTCACTTATTTTCAAAACTAGAAATAGGCTATGGGGTAATGGGTTAAATATATTAACTCTCTCCATGCTTGGGGCATAATTATATGTGCCACAGTGATTACCTTTGCAAACAGTTTGGATCTGGATGGGACAACATGGTTTACAGTACATCATCCAGATCCAAACTGTTTGAAAAAGTTACCATAGTTTTACTGTCAGTCTACAAAGAGTTTAAAGTAGTCAACGTCCACTATCATGACAACTCAAAGAGGAGGTTGGTTTTTGGTATATCCTACCAGATGGTAGCTTAAAGCAGGCTGCCTTCTGCTTTACTTTCAACCTGCTTTAAGTTTTCGTCTGTTTTCTAATGGATAAAAGGTTAAGCAAGGATATCCTTATTGTCTTAATTAAGGTCAAGGTCATTTAGAGGTATTGTTTTACTTTTCAGCATAGTTTAAAATGGTATGCAACAAGTGGCCTTTAGTTTCATCTGAAGAAACTCCAAAGTCAAGGTCATTTTTCAAATTATTTCTTCCGCTTTGTTGAATTCAATGAGTTTGAGTGTTTTAAAAAATACTTTTTAATAGGCCCGTCACACCATGACGTTCTGGCCAACGTTCTGTGGCGTTTGAGGAAATATTGGTAGTCGCCCGTGGTTGCTGGGATATTAGCGCCAGAAGAGTGTTGTGTAAAAACACTAGTAAACCTCAGTGATCCCCGGGAATCTTTGGAGAACCCTGGTCCGAAAAAAAGTTTTGAACATGCACAAAAGTTTCTCTGAAACCACCTTTCTTCAAACCAATTTTTAACGCTTGAGATTGTTTAAGAATGTTCGTCGAATGTTTTACTTACGTTCACCGAGCGTTGCACGCGTTTGGCTATCGTTAGTCAGTCGTTACTGACGTTACTTGGTTGTTACTAATTGTTTGCTTTGCAGTGAACAACTCACTGGCGACCTGTGAACGACCGCTGAATGGTCCCCTAGAGGCTCAGTGCAAACGAACGTCCTAACGCTATTCTGTCGTTATTCACCAGCTTAACACCCTCATGTAACGTTGACAAATCGTTCGTCGTGCACCAGTGGCACGTTAGCACACACTAACGGTTTTCAGGGGTATCTTACTTGGTCGCTGTTACATGCTTCTCATGCGTAAGACACACTCTAGTCATGCATTAGGCACACGTTGATCACACACCAGATGTGTCATCTCATTCTAGAATGCTCAAAATTTGAACGATTGAAACATTCAGAGAACGTTGACAAGAACGTTATGGTGGGACGGGCCATAACAGCATAAAATCAGTAACCCCCCCAACATGGAAATGGCTTGTATATAGACTGATAAATCACATTAATAGTTCCTCTTCTGTTGATCAAATTTTACTTAGAATAGTACAGCTTATTTATGATAAAGGCCCCCCTTGAAAATTTGTCCGAATGATTAATCGTTTTTAGATGTGTTAGGCCATACGTGATGTCTTTTTACATCCATTTCTTCCTATTACAACTGTTTTTATGGCTGGGATTCCAGCTCGGAGATAAGATCATTTGTAAAAATTGACACAAAATAATCGTCTCATCAGTTAGTCTGAAACAAAAAAGCATTAAACTGTTCGGACACTATTCCTTTCAAAAGAAAATTTCCGAGACCTTTGCAAACAGCTTGGAACCAGTCTGAATAAGATGAAGATAAAAGTAAATCAGAAAAATCCTAAACAATGATTAACCCTTAGCCTGCCACTCACGACTATAGCTCCATATGCAAACAGCTTGGATCCGGATGAGACGCCGAGTAACTCGGCGTCTCATCCGGATCCTAGCTGTTTGACATTCGGACAACATTTTCAGCAATTTTGAGCAACTTTGAAGCACTTTGAAACTTGGAGCAGACGAGAAATATAGCAGACAACAATTTATTTGGCGGGCTAAGGGCTAATGGTGAATGAACAAGCCTTTTAAAGAACTTGCTATAGCGCTCCCTCTCTACAATGACACCCAAAGGGGGACAACAATTGTGTGTGTTGTTCGGAGGGAGTCGTTATAGGGAGGGAAATTGACATACATTTGGATTCAAGCTGTTTGTCACTTGACATTACATTTCTTCTGTCAAAATACTTCTATGTAACTTTGAGAAAAAATAGCAAACTGCAATTTTAAGTAGACGATATTGTAGCAGTAAAAGCGTCAGACATAATTTTCCCGTTAAGGGAATTGTGACAAGGGCTGTTGTAAGGAGGGAGTTGTTGGGAGGGCCGTTGTAGAGAGGTAACACTGTAGGTAATTGAAGGACAATTAAAGTAAAGAGCAGAAAATTGTAAAAGATCAATTTTGTATTGATGTTCATTTGCACCAGGCTATAACCTGCTTTGAGATCAGTCAGTACAACTTTAACCCATTACCCCATAGTCTGTTTCTAGTTCTGAAAATAGGTGACTTAAAGCAGGTTGAAAGTAAAGCAGAAAGGCGCATTTGGCTTTACTTTCAGCCTGCTTTAAGCTACAATCTGCTACAATATAGAAAATATTTCTTATGCTTTATATTTATTTCTGCATAAAGTGAAACTATTTTCTCCAGTAGGGGAAATAAATTAAAGATGTAAAAAGGTGTATTTATGGGGTAATGGGTTTAACCCATTACCCCATAGCCCGTTTCTACTTTCGATGATATGTGACCACTTAAAGCAGGTTGAAAGTAAAGCAGAATGCGCCTTATGGCGCATTCTGCTTAACTTTCAGCCTGCTTTAAGCTATTATCTGCTAAAATATAGATAATACTTCTTATGATTTTTATTTGTGATAGCATAAATTGGAACTATTTTCTTCAGTAGAGAAATAAATTAAAGGCGTAAAAAGGCGTATTTATGGGGTAATGGGTTTAACCAGTCTTCTGCTGAATATTCATAAAACCCAGTCTACTACAGTGGAGAATCTGTTATCATTTCCCGTTTAAACGCAACGTACGCAAACGCAAAGCGCTAAAACGTAGAAAAGAACAACTTTTTGACAATTCTGATAATTCATGTTTTTTTTGGTGGCAAACAGTTTGGAGCCTGATCAGATGCCGGATAACCTGGCGTCTGATCTGGCTCCAAACTGTTTGTATTGTAAATAATAGTTTTAGCGTAAACGCGTTTATTGGGAAAGAATAACACATTCTCCACTGTATGAACATTTCATATAGCTAATAAAACAAGGAAAATTGTCTCCAGGAAAGAGTGTAAAGGGACTCATATTTAAATACGCCTTTTTTATGCCATTCAATTATTCATCCACTGAATAAAATAGTTCAACTTTGAATGTGCAACAGAAGAAATAGTTCTTATATCCTAGTAGATGGTAGCTTAACCCATTACCCCATAAATATGCCTTTTTAGCTCACCTGGCACGAAGTGCCAAGGTGAGCTTTTAGGATCGCTGGATGTCCGTCGTCCGTCCGTCTGTTCACAATTGTTCGTTAACACTCTACCGGCTACACATCTCATTGGATCTTCATGAAACTTGATCACAATGTTTGTCTAGTAGAAATCTAGGCCAAGTTCGAATGTGGGTTATGTTGGGTAAAAAACTAGGTCACTAGGTCAAATCATAGAAAAACCTTGTTAACACTCTAGAGACTACAAATCTCATTGGATATTGATGAAACTTGGGCAGAATGTTTGTCCCATTGATATCTAGGTCAAGTTCGAATGTGGGTCATGTCCGGTCAAAAACTAGGTCACTAGGTTAAATCATAGAAAAATCTTGTTAACACTCTAGAGGCTACACATCTCATTGGATCTTGATGAAACTTGGTATGAATGTTTGTCTCATTGATATCTAGGTCGAGTTTGAATTTGGTCATGTCCAGTCAAAAACTAGGTCACTAGGTCAAATCATAGAAAAATCTTGTTAACACTCTAGAGGCTACAAATCTCATTGGATCTTGATGAAACTTGGTCAGAATGTTTGTCCCATTGATATCTAGGTCACGTTCGAATGTGGGTCATGTCCGGTCAAAAACTAGGTCACTAGGTCAAATCATAGAAAAATCTTGTTAACACTCTAGAGGCTACACATCTCATTGGATCTTGATGAAACTTGGTTTGAATGTTTGTCTCATTGATATCTAGGTCGAGTTTGAATATGGGTCATGTCCGGTCAAAAACTAGGTCACTAGGTCAAATCATAGAAAAATCTTGTTAGCACTCTAGAGGCTACAAATCTCATTGGATCTTGATGAAACTTGGTCAGAATGTTTGTCTCATATATATATAGGTCAAGTTTGAATATGGGTCATGTCCGGTCAAAAACTAGGTCACTATGTTAAATCATAGAAAAATCTTGTTAACACTCTAGAGGCTACAAATATCATTGGATCTTGATGAAACATGGTCAGAATGTTTGTCTCATTGATATCTAGGTCAGGTTTGAATATGGGTCATGTCCGGTCAAAAACTAGGTCACTAGGTCAAATCATAGGAACATCTTGTTTACACTCTAAAGGTTGATTGTTGGTCATGTCCAGTCATAATCTAGGTCACTACAGGTCAAGTTTGCCATGGTGTACCAGGTGAGCGATTTAGGGCCATAGTGGCCCTTGTTACACTTATAATTTATTCCTCCCCTGAAGAAAATAGTTCCAATTTATAGTCTTGAATAGGTATCGTTAGAAATATTTACTTTATTCTTGCAGATAGTAGCTTAAAGCAGGCTGAAATTCAAGCAGAATGTGACTTTAGGCACATTCTTCTTTACTTTCAACCTGCTTTATGTGGCCACCTGTATTCAAAACTAGAAACAGACTATGGGGTAATGGGTTAAAGCAGGCTGAAAGTAAAGCAGAATGCGCCTTAACTCTTTCCTTCCTGAAACTTTAAATGGACAATTCCAGTTTCCATTTTAGTCTAGTCCATTTCTGACTTTTAAGGGTTGTTTTTGTCAATGTTTTGGATTATGACAAACAGTGAATACCCAGATCAGAGGGCTCCGTAAGGAGCCCTCTGATCTGGGTATTCACTGTTTGCATAGGACAAGTGCACTTTTAGTTTAAACAGTATTTTATTTCAAAATAGATACAGTCATAAATGACAATCCATATAATTTCACATATAAATATAAGGATTAGAAAACAAGTTTTGGTAAACTTATATAAATTCTTCTCCTTTTCATATAAATTACAATACACAGTGCACTTTTCACATGTATATTGTTTGAAAAGGACGCCTATATGCGGGACTAGGGTTCAAAGGGTTAAGGCACATTCTGCTTTACTTTCAACCTGCTTTAAGTGACCACTGAACTTAACTTCAAAAATAGAAACAGACTATGGGGTATTAATGGGTTAAAAAGATCCTATAAGATGTCAGTGCAGATCCTGATAAGACAGCTCCTTGAGGAGTTGTCTGATCCAGGTCTACACTGTATTACATATAGCATAAATATACACTATTATTTAGACAAGGGTAAACCTATTACCTTAAAGCCTATTTCTAGTTTTTAAAACAGGTGACCGTTTAAACCAGGCTTAAAGTAAAGCAGAATGTGCCTCAAGGGGCATTCTGCTCTACTTTATCTTGCTTTAAGCTATCATCTGCTAGAATATAGAAAATATTTATTATGAAACATATTAATAAATGTATAAATTGGAATTATTTACTTCAGTGAATGAATAAATCAAAGGCGTAAAAAGGCATATTTATTGGGCAATGGGTTAGACCTATTTATTGCAGAGCTTATCTTAGGTTTGACCAATATATCTTTAGGATAGAGACTGGCATCTGAAAATAGAATTCAGGGTATGACAAATGGGACGTCAGAATATCATAAATCTGTTGTACACAGAATTCCTATATCTATTATTGCCTATGATTTCTCTGAAGATTTGTTTTAGAGCCCGTGGGTGTTAAAAGAAATTCATGCTCTGAATCACCTCCATTGTGCCCGAAACAGCCAAACTTTGGTTTAGCTTCTAGTCATTTATGTAGGGGTTTGTACGGATTAAGTTGCAGTGTAATACAGAATTAAAGTAATGCAGAAAGCTCCTTTGGAGCTTTCTTCATAACTATCGTTCTGTATTAAGCTGCAACCATCAATAAAAAGCGATCAAATACATCTTAGGAAGATGGCTTAACATGGGTTTAACTGTAATTATTTAGAAATGTCTCGTCATATTTGATTGATATTCAAGGCAGTCTGTCACTGGGGTATTAGGCCTTTTTTCATAACAAAGATTTCTATATAAGATTATGGACAAAGCCCCTGCGACAGCTAACATAGATCTTTATCCCTTTATTGATATGCTAAAAAAGTCCTTTCAATAATCTTATCCGACAAGTTTATTCTCTTTTAATTCTCCTACTCAAAGATATAGCTGAGTTTATGAAGTTGGGGGTTTCTGCGTTGGCGTTGTCAGGTTAAAGATTTAAGGCAAGTGTACTGTGCTAACATGGCATAAAATATTTGAACTTAGAAGGGCTCCAGATATGAGAAAGTAAATGAAGCATTTCCAATGTTCCGTCAGTCTGTCCTACAGGGCTCAAGATAAGAGGGAGTAAACTGAACAAATCAAACATTTTCTCACTCATTTAAGCACCAACTCCTATGGTGTTACTACTCATTAGAATTGTCTTGAAGAGTAGTGACATCATAGGGTTTAATGCTGATTTTTTATGACCAGGCATCGACAGATGCGGAGGCATATAGTAATCATCCTGTCCGTCCGTCCGTCCGTCCGTCCGTAACAAGGTTAAGTAGATTTTACCATTTCGTCTAGCATCAATACCGCTTACCTAAATGCTTGGATACTTTAAATACAGTTGTTGCCTTGGACCATTCCCTATCCACCAATATCACCAAACTTTGATTTTGACCTTGACCTTGACCTAATTTGGACTTACAATATTTTAGATATGCTATTTCTTGGTTAACTAGATTTTACCGTTTAGCCTAGCATCAACACAACTGACTACAATGCTTTGATACTTATACAGTTGTTTCCTTTGACCATTCCCTATCCACCAATTTCACCAAACTTTGATTTTGACCTTGACCTTGACCTAATTTGAACTTAGAATATTTTAAATGGGCTCTTTCTCGGTTAACTAGATTTTACCATTTCGTCTTGCATCAACACTGTTTACTACAATGGTTCAATACTTCTACAGTTATTGCCTTCGACCATTACCAACTCACCAATAATACCCAAGCTCAGTTTGACCTTGACCTAATTTGGACTTAGAATATATTGTCAAGGATGCCACCGGGGGCATAAGCGTTTATTGAAAGCGCAGTCTTGTTTTTATTTGAAATACACGTGTACTCCCCTTATCTGGAGCTCTGCCACATTGTATATTGTAATTCTCATTAGAATAATCTTTTATTTGACTCATTTTTCCCCTCTTCACCCTTCTTCCCTGTTAACCCTTTACCTGATAGCCTGGTGACCACTTAAAGCAGGTTGAAAGTAAAGCAGAATGCGCCTTACTTTCAACCTGCTTTAAGCTTTCATGTGCTAGAATATAGAAAATATTCCTTATACAATATATTCATGACTGATTAAATTGGAACTATTTTCTTCACAGGAGGAATAAATCATATTCGCTAAAAGGCGCTTCTATGGGGGGGAAAGGGTTAAATATTCCTATATAAAACTCTGCCCACTATTAACATCTATCTAAACTATCATATTGACTAATGAAGTAAGGAACATTTTCCTCAAGAAGGAATCTGAACACTGATATAAGACAGGTGCTATAAGAAAAGAGTGCAGACCCTGATCTGGTTCTACACTGTTTTCATAAGGTGCCATTATGCTATTAGGAGGAGGAGTGCGAAGTTTTGAAAAATCTATAAATAGAGGATCTTACATGGGTGTTCATTATTCATAATTTTTAATAAGCTCGTTGACTAAAATAATATGACGCGAGCTTATGAGCACAATGTGAGATTCTATTTATCACATAAACATTTTATAAACCTATTTACTTAATTGAAGCTGCATGTTGTAGTCACTTTCGCCGTATAGATTTTCCGCCAAAACGTAACATTTTTTACGGTAACGTCATCGCAAATGACGTCATTTGGTGTCACGCTACATGCAGCATTTGTTGACGAACAGGTTGGGACGGAATATTTCTCTAGTGGATTATGATATTTATAGAATGGCTTTATGCAACTCCGAGACCGCAGATTATGTGATAAATATTGTTTTAGGTCAGTAACATTCCCACTTTATTAGGTCGCTATGATTTTTAAATCAAATTTGCATAAAATTATTTGCAGCTTTGAAACATAACAGGACAATCTGAATTTAATGAAACAACAGAACAATCTAAATCTATTTTTTATTGCGGATAAAAAGGATTTACAAGAAAATTGTTATTCTATTTTCATGACTTTTCTACTTTTATATTATTGGTAGGAATCAAGTCAGATATATATAACTATTTATAATTGAATACCACTGTCAACTGACAAGTAATCCATCGTGAATGTATATATATTGCAATCACTGAAATCTTTTTTAGCCCATACTCGGCTAAACCTCAATAACTGTAAAGATTAACCCATTTATGCCTTGATATACAGTCGAACTTCGATATCTTGAAGTAGGTTTGTCGAACAATCCCGTATTTCAAAGTTAAAACGTAGCTAAGCCACGTTTTAACTTTGAAATACGGGTATGTTTGACTTAACCTAGCATGGAATAATGCAGATCATATGTCAAACTATCGGAAAGTTCGAGTTGAACGAGTTTGAGATATCGAAGTTCGACTGTAATTGCAATGAACTGTCCATGTCATTGTGCTAGCTAGAAGATTTCTTTAGATTTGTGATAATGATTCAGTGCTTCAGATGAAAGGGAATGAACTGTTCAAATCTGACAATTTTCCACTCATTTCAGCACTGAATCCTATGGTATTAAACTCATCAGAATCGTCTCTTCAAGACGATTCTAATGAGTAGTGACACCATAGGTTTTGGTACTGAAATAAAGATTTTAATTTTGGAAATATTCACCTTATCTAAAGCCCAGTAGCGCGTTCAAGTACCGTATCGATGCAATCGATTGCAACAGAAAACGGTAACAATTTACCTTTAACGACCGTTAGGCTGTTACCGATTGCGAACGACACGAACCGCCTCAGATGTAGTTCGCCTTCGCCAACAAGGAAAACAAAATGGCTACCAAATGAATTTAATAAAACCAGCGAACAGTCCCGACTTAATTTCTCATCAATAAACCAACATTTTCCGATACTTAATGTATCAAACAAAGCAGCTTACATCTGAGCAGATAAATCTTATTTTTATATGCGGTAAAATTGATGCATTTCAGTTGATTAGTGCACTTTTGCTTGTGTTATTTAGATTCGCACATTAATCGTTTGTACCCTTGAATAGTTAATAAACATTGGGGCGCAATGAGTTATTATTAAAGAGTATCGGTGAACGTTAGATGTCGTACTATATGGGTTGTTTGTATCGGTTAACGTTACTGTTCCCTGATACGGTACTTGAACGCCCTACTGGTGTTTTGAAGACACTGCAGTGTTTGTCCATACTGTAGATCATTTCATGATTATGAAATAATCAACAATTTAGATCCTGATGAGATGCTGTGGCCGCTTGTCTGCCCCAACACTTGAGGCCGCTTGTCAGTTCCAATACTTAGAGAGATTATAGTAGCTCAGCTGGGCATTCTGCTTTACTTTTACCATCTGGTAGTATATAGGAACTATTTCTTATGTTGCATGCATATTCATGACTTAAAAAACTATTTTCTTCAGTGTAGGAATTATTTAAAGGCATAAAAAGGCTTATAATATGGAGTAATGGGTTAAGGGCTACAGATAAGTAGTACATGTATTAAAATAAGTATTTTCTAAGAAGTACTCCTTTTATCTGGGACAAGGTTGTTGACACTCTGTAATAATTGACATTTGCATGCTGGGTAATTTTTTTCATCTGCCAAAATTATCGTCTGCAACTGTTCTAAAAATAGAAAATTTCTAAATTCTTTTCAAAACAGGGTCAGAGTGTCGAATAGTTTGGATCCTGGCATGCTGGGTAATTTTTTTCATCTGCCAAAATTATCGTCTGCAACTGTTCTAAAAATAGAAAATTTCTAAATTCTTTTCAAAACGGGGTCAGAGTGTCGAATAGTTTGGATCCTGATGAGACGTCGCGTTATGCGGCGTCTCATCAGGATCCAAACTGTTTTCACAGATAATCAAGAATCAGCCGCTAGTGTGCAAAGAATTAATTTCCAACATAGATACTCGAGGCACCTGGTGGTGTCACTTCATAATTGCCCATTTCATGAAAAACACCTCATTTCAGTTCTGTTGGTGTCGGTAACATACTTTATAGCACTGAATGTCTCTTTGGGAATTGAAGAAGAAATTTATTTACTAAAGAACATCTATAGCTATAACCTAGTTTTTTACAATGATAAAACAAATATGCAGACTCTGACCCTAAATTTGGAAGAAAATTTGAAAGTTCTAATTTTAGAATATCAGTAGACGACAATTGATGCAGACAAAAAAAAATTACCCAGCATGCAAAGAGTTAATCAAAACAAAGTTGTGGTTTCCTTTGGAGCATGTTTTGGAAGAATAGAGAGACACAATCTTTAACTCTTTGAATGCTGCGTAATTTTTTCATCTGCAACAATTAATTGTCATCTGCTACTGTTCATAAAGTTGAATTTTCTAAATTTCTATTATAAACAGGGTCAGAATGTCACACAGCTTGGATACTGATGAGACGTCGCATTACACGGCGTCTCATCAGGATCCAAACTGTTTGCAAAGATTATCATGATTTTGCCCCTAGCATGCTAAGAATTAAGTTTCTTTCTGTGACATTGAAATTGTTATCAGTAGAAATTGTAGAAGGTAATTAAATTGCACAAGACAAGATTGATTTTCTCTGTACTTGCTAATATGTGTCACATGTTTTTTTCGTTGGACAATTGTGCAAGCATCACTGACCTCGCTGGAGTGTGTGCCTACACGATATAGTTAATGGATAGCTACATGTAAGATCAGGAAGTACAAAGAAAGCTGAATTAACCGTATCATGTTAAATAAACAAGTTGTTGTTTTATTACACCCCAAACCCCTAACTAGCCTTCCATCATCTATTACTTATTGACCCATATAACCAAACCGCAAATAATGACCTAATTTGGACCTATAAAAATATCAGAATATGTTATCAAGGATTTCACCAAGGGCGTATGATTGTGTTTATTGATCGCAGTTTTGTTTGTTTGTATTTTAACCCTTTGAACCCTAGTCCCGCATTTAGGCGTCTTTTTCAAACAGTATACATGTGAAAAGTGCATTGTCCCATGCAAACAGTGAATACCCAGATCAGAGGGCTCCGTAAGGAGCCCTCTGATCTGGGTCTTCACTGTTTGTAATAATACAAAATATTGACAAAAACAACCCTTAAAAGTCAGAAATGGACTAGACTAAAATGGAAACTGGAATTGTCCATTTAAAGTTTCAGGGAGGAAAGAGTTAAACAATCATAACCATTTATGATTTTAATTGTAAATTAACTTTCTCCAAGTACAAAAGAAGTTGTACCATATAACTATTAACCCATAGCCTGCCACTCACGACTATAGCTCCATATGCAAACAGCTTGGATCCGGATGAGACGCCGAGTAACTCGGCGTCTCATCCGGATCCAAGCTGTTTGACACTCGGACAACATTTTCAGCAATTTTGAGCAACTTTGAAACTTGAAGCAGACGAGAAAATATAGCAGACGACAATTTATTTGGCGGGCTAAGGGTTAAATGCGTTATTGGCCGTCCTGCATTAAGCTGTCACCTGTCTTAACTTTTTACCCCATAGCCTGTTTCTAATTTTGAAGATAGACAGGTGATCACTGAACCCATTACCCCATAAATACGCCTTTTTACGCCTTAAATTAATTTCTCTACTGAAGAAATTAGTTCCAATGTATACTGGCACAAGTTAAAATCATAAGAAATATTTTCTATATTTTAGCAGATAATAGCTTAAAGCAGGCTGAAAGTAAAGCAGAATTCTGCTTTACTTTCAGCCTGCTTTAAACTGCTTTTTGCTAGCATATAAAAAATGTTTCTTATGGTACATGCACAGTTTATGACTGAATCAATTGGAACTATTTTCTTCAATGAAGGAATAAATTGAATGCGCTAAAAGGTGCTTCTATGGGGTAAAAGGGTTAAATACAAATGGATACCGCACAGTATTCATGATTTTCAATGATGGCTCTGATGGAAAATAAATATGTTGTTTATGCAAATTTTCTTTATAACAATAACGATAAATTTAAATGTCAACATTGCATCCAATCAGTTTGATCTTTCAGTTTATTAATTGTTTTTGTGTGTAGCTAGAATATTGAAATACATTATACTCCTGTTTAAATGCTCCTCTTCTGAGAAATGCACCCATCCTTTCTTCCCCCCCCCCCCCAAAAAAAAATATATTTAAAAATAAAATACAAAGAATTCCATTGCATGTTAACCTATTACCCCATAGTCTGTTCTGTTTTTTGAAGACAGGCGTGTACTTAAAGCAGGTTGAAAGAAAAGCAGAATGTGCCTTAAGGCGCATTCTGCTTTACTTTCAGCCTGCTTTAAGCTTCCATCTGCTAGTGTATAACAATTATTTCTGGTTATATATATTCATAACTGTATAAATTGGAATTATTTTCTATAGTGGAGCAATAAGTTAAAGGTGTAAAAAGGCGTATCTATGGGGTAATGGGTTAAAGACAAATGGTTGTTAAAGCATGCAAAAGGTAAAGCAGAATGCTTTACACTTTTGGGATTTTGCATCACCCTGGGGTTATTTAAATTTGGGGGGCCCTGTAAACACTATGTTTACAAACAGTTTCAATTTGAGTTCATACACCGGGTATGTATAGCATCTGGTCTGGATTGAAATTATTATATGCTAATGTGATAAAATAAAATACAGTTGGAATTCGATAATTCCAACTCGTGTTAGTTCAAACATACCCATATTTCAAAGATAAAACGTGGCTATGTTTTAACTTTAAAATAATGGGTATGTTGCCAGTTGGACATATGCGAGAACAAGTTATCAAAATTAACAAACGAAATACTGGTATATAAAAGTCAGTTTAAGCGAGTTCGAAGTATCGAGTTTTGACTGTATGAAAATTAAATATATATATTGGCCTGGCCTCGAGAGACTTCAATTTGCATTGTAAAACAGTGTTCCAAATTTAGGTGTCATCACATTCTCTGTGTCTGATCATGGTGTACATTTGAAAACATAGAAGTAACAATATATTGGATAAACTAGTTGCATGGACGTCTTTAGCAGAAAGATTGGATTCAGATTAGGCCCCACAAAATGTCAGTCTGCAATTATATCTACTCATTTGAGTTAAATTAACCCTTAGCCTGCCACTCACGACTATAGCTCCACATGCAAACAGCTTGGATCCGGATGAGACGCCGAGTAACTCGGCGTCTCATCCGGATCCAAGCTGTTTGACACTCGGACAACATTTTCAGCAATTTTTAGCAACTTTGAAGCACTTTGAAACTTGAAGCAGACGAGAAATATAGCAGACGACAATTTATTTGGCCGGCTAAGGGTTAATATTCCTATGATAAACTCTTTACATGCTAAGTGATTACTTTTGCAAACAGTTTGGATCCAGATTATACGAATGTAATGCAGCGTCTCATCAGGATTCAAACTGTTTGACACTCTGACCTTGTTTGAAAAGAAATGTTTAAAGTTCTAATTTTAGGACAGTTACGAGTAGCAGACAACGATTATTGCAGACGAAAAAAATTACCCAGCATGGAAATCATAAGTTAACCCTGATAACTATACATCATCATCAAACAGTGAAATAGAATTTTTGAAATTTCTTTTCAAAACATGGTCAGAGTGTCAAACATTTTGGATCCTAATAGTAAGGCGGCATCTCTTCAGGGTCCAAAGTTTATCATGGTTTTACAGCTTGCGTGCAAAGAATTAATTGATAAATTGATCGCTAAAAATGGAGAGTGAGTTCTGGGACAGGCGTCTAAGTTCTTCCATTTGTTTATCCGGAGCAATCTGATGCATGGTTAACACTATAGTAAACAGAGCCCTTACAAGAAATCTTACATGGAATATTTATGAGGTGTATGTTGAAAACATAACAATGCTTTTTGATCAAGTAAAGCATCAAACATGATTCAGCCCTTTTCTCGATATACTAGTACTACAGTCATATCCAAATGTGTTTATAGCAAATGGTTGTGTAAAGGAAGCAGGGCTCCAGATAAGAGGTAGTTATTTCAACAAATCCAACATTTTCTCACTCATTATAGCACCAAATCCTATGGTGTTACTACTCATTAGAATCGTCTCAAAGAGACGATTCTAATGAGTAGTGACACCATAGGGTTTAATTCAGAAATAAAGATTTTAAGTTTTGAAAAACTACCCTTATCTGTTGCTCTGGGAAGATGAAAGTATGTTAATATCATCCTGCTTATAGCTGCAATCTCTATTTAACCTTTTCCTCCAAAATAGCACCTTTTTAGTGCATACTTATGTTGTCACCCGGTGTTGGTTCCCATTAGCAGTTTCAAGAAAGTGTTCACAATTATGCCCTTCAACCTGCATCTTTCATATTTGCATAACACATTCCTATGGCAAGACCTTTTCGACCATGTTACTTTTTGGACCTCTTTGACCTTGACCTTAACCTCAGACACTGCATTAAAGTTTTAAAATGTGTGTTTTACTTTTAACTCCTATATCGCTTGGGTTTTCCTTCACATTTAGTATTCATATATATATGACTTTTCAATGCAAAGAGCTAGACCCTGTGGCCTTCATGACCTTGAGTTCTAAGGTTTCAAAATCTGAGTTTAGGTTTTGAAAAATGCTACAATTCCTATGTCTCTAGATGTATTGCTTTGATATTTTGTATGCATGTGTATATGGACAAGACCTTTCCATGCCCGCAAAAATGTTTGACCCCAGTGACCTTGAACTTCACTTTGGGCCGGTGTTTAGGTTTCAAACTGCATTTAGGTTTCATACAATGCTTAGAACTCCTATGTCCCTTGATGTATTGTTTTCATATTTGGTATGAATGTGTATATATGTTGGACAAGACCTTTCCATGCACAAGATTGACCTTTGTGACCTTGACCTCACTCTGCTTTTAAGCTTCGAAATGTGCTGCCAGTGAGTATTAGTGTCTCTCGGACAACTCTTGTTTATCCCTCCACTAAAGAAAATAGTTCCGATGTATACAGTCATAAAAATGCACCATAAGAAATATAAACTGTATCCTAGCAGATGGTAGCTTAACCCTTCCCCCCCCCGATAAATACACCTTTTTATGCCTTTAATTTATTCCTTTACTGAATAAAATAAGTTCCACTTTATACAGTCATAAATATGCCACTTTATACAGTCATGAATATGCAAAATATATATTTTCTATATCCTAACAGATGTTAGCTTAAAGCAGGTTGAAATTAAAACAGAATGGGCCTTCTTTAAGTGGTCACCTGTCTTCAAAACTAGAAACAGGTTATGGGGTAATGGGTTAAAGCTGCAGTGAATATTCATTGGTAACATTGGTGAGTTTGTAGAACCTTTGTAAGGCATTTCTACAGAGGAACGGGTCAACACTTCTCCTATGAAAAACTAGTCAGATTTTAGAAATTGCTGTCCGCATCATTTTGTTATTTTCAAATTTATTTTTAGTATCTTTATAACTGAAGAAACTTAAATACAAGTGGTCAAATGGTTTGGATCCTGTTCTAGGATGGTTATCTTAACTCTTTGCATGCTGGGTAATATTTTCGTCAGCAACATTTGTCGTCTGCTATTGTTCTAAAAATAGATTTTTCTAAATTTCTTTTCAAAACATGGTCAGAGTGTCAGACATTCTGGATCCTGATGAGACGCCGCATGCGGCGTCTCATCAGGATCCAAACTGTTGGCAAAGGCAATCACTGTGGCAGGTATATCCGCCGCTAGCATGCAAAGAGTTAATCCAAATTGTTTTGCAATTCCAGTAAGATTGAGCTCAGCAGAAGTAGGGTTGAATTCAACCGATCTCAAGTGACAAACATAGAGTTTGACGTTTGTGATTATAAAATATGATTGGACGAAATGTACTTGACGAAGTATTGGCAGATATCAGACAATGCCCAGACTTCACTTTTCAGTATAACCTTTGAAGTGTGAGGACCGATAAGATGAGATGGAGTACATGTATATGACATGGTTCCAAAATTTTCTCCTTTAACCCATTACCCCATAGCCTGTTTCTAGTTTTGAAGACAGGTGACTACTTTATTAAAAGCAGGTTGAAAGTAAAGCAGAATGTGCCTTAAGGCACATTTTGCTTTACTTTCAACCTGCTTTAAGCCATTATCTGCAAGGATATTGAAAATATTTCTTATGGTACATGTTTATGACTGTATAAATTGGAACTATTTTCTTCGGGGAAGAATAAATGAAATGTGCTAAAAGGCACTTCTATGGGGGAAAGAGTTAATTAAAGATGATTCTAATGAGTAGTCACAACATCTGGTTTGGTTGAGACTAAACTGTAGATACTGTTACCCCATAGCTTGTTTCTAGTTTTGAAGACAGGCTGACAATTTAAAGCAGGTTGAAAGTAAAACAATGCACCTTAAGGCACATTCTGCTTTACTTCAGTCTGCTTTAAGCAACTTTCAGCTAGGATATAGAATATATTTTTATATGGTTCATACTGATGGCTGTATGAATTGGAACTATTTGCTCCAGTGGAGGTAAACATACCAGTAAAGGTATAAAAAGGTTTATTATATGCCTTTGTATGATATCGAGCGTTTTCGCGTGTATTTGCACAGTAAAATACAAGAGTCTGTATCAGCCACCTTGTATCAGCTACTTTGTATTTTACTCTGACCTCGCTTTCGATTTAACGTGACGTCATTTACGTACGTGTACAGGTGCCACGTTATTCTTTGTGGCAAACAAAAAATCTTGTTTTGCTTAAAATAACTAATAAATTTTGGCTATAAAATGATGTAAACAACTATTTAATTGTTTCTGGTGTGTATTCAAGGCATATAATAAACACATCACCAGTTGGCAGTGTGCTACAGAGTGTTGCATTAATCGTCTCGAGCTAAATACATCACTCTGTATCGCACTGTCAACTGGTAATGTGTATGTATCTATGGGGTAATGGGTTAAGGCAGCTAGTATTAAATTTTGAAATGCCCAACTTATCTGGAGCTCTGTGACCTTATTTCAGTTTGCACTTATAATGTTTGCCAGAAAATTTAGAGGAGAAGAAATTAATTGACAAGAGAATACACTTATGTGTGATTTAACAAGATTTATACTCTATGTCCAACCAGACAAAATCCAGTATTAATATTCCTGTATATCTCAAGGGTAGGTAGGGAATATATTGGACATTTCAAACTCAGACTTTTTCATCTGTTGCATTTATGATTAAATTTTGAAGATTGTGGCATCATATCAGAATATACATGTACAATGCAGAGACAAAGTCTAAATCAAAGTACTGACAGTACTGAAGGTTTCCAGACAGGCATGATAGTTTTGTTTTTGTGTCACCTGCTGTATGGGTATGAATGATTTATTAGTTTGTGTCATGATTATTTCCCCTCCCTTAAAGGGGAATCCTTGGTAGAGGACAGATCGGCTCTACGGGGAAACTCCACCTGAAATTTGCCAGACCTAACCAAAAGATTCTGGCCATACGGGCCGGAACCTAAAAATAAAATTCTTATGAGTATTAATAATATATGGTCTGATAATTTTGGGTCTACACTGATTGTTTAGCTCACCTGAGCCAAAGGCTCAATGTGAGCTATTTGGATTGCCCTGTGTCTGTCGGCCGTCTTGCGTTGTGCATCGTCCTTAACCATTGCTTTAAATGACATCTCCTCCAATACCACTGGACAGATTTTAACTAAATTTTACAGGAATGTTCCTTGGGTCAAGTTCTTTCAAAATTTGTTCAAAGAATGTAAAACAATGCAGAACTTTGGTTGCCATAGCAACAAAAGTGAAAAAATAAGGAAATCTTAAAAAAATCTTCTTGTCAAAAACTACAACAGCCAGAGCTAAGATATTTGGAACATAGCATCACCTCCAGGTCCTCTATCAAGTTTGTTCAATTTATGCCCCAGGGTTCAAAATAGACCACGCCCCAGGGGTCACAGTTTTACATAGAGATATATAGTGAAATTTATGGCACATAGCATCATCTACAGGTCCTTTATCAAGTGTGTTCAAATTATTCCCCAGGGGTAAAAATAACCCCGCCCTGGGTCACAGTTTTACATAGAATTACATAGCGAAATTTTCAAACATCTTCTCCGCTGAAACTAATAAGAACAGAGCTTAAAAATCTTTTTGTCTGGAACCCTAATACACAGGGCTTAGATATTAGATATTTGGCACATAACGTCTACAGATCTTCTATCAAAATTGTTCAAATTATGCTCCTTGGGTCATAAATGACCCGCCCGAGACATAAATCATTCTCTCCATTTTGTCAGCTATTCTCAGGTGAGCAATATGTGTTTCATGGGCCTCTTGTTTGAAGAACATCAGGATTATGCTAGTACCTTAGGGAGAAGTTATATCTATGAATGGGAAAGATTCCTACAACAAGGTCATTTGGAATGAAACAATAAAAGTGTTTATACTGGCAGATATATACTAAAACATACAGTTAATTTATTTCCTAGGACAATGCCCTATGTTATCCCTTTCCCTCTCAGCTTGATAAAAGCTAGTGTCAACGAATGGTGGCTACTTTAAGTAGGATGAAAGTGAAGCAGAAATCTCCTTAAGGAGATTTCTGCTTTACCATCATCCTGCTTTAAACAGTCATCTGTCAGGACACATATATATAAAATATCCCATGGTTCATTTATTAGGACAAGGTAGAAGCCTGAAAAGGTATAAGAAACTTGATAACTCAAACTAGCTTTAGTCCGAACATACTCATATTTCAAAGTTAAAACGTGGCTTAATTAGCCACGTTTTAACTTTGAAATATGGGTATGTTCAACTTAAGCAAGATCCATTTATCAAAATTAAACATATGAAATACTGGTAAGGTCGACTTAACTCTTTCCTCCCTGAAACTTTAAATGGACAATTCCAGTTTCCATTTTAGTCTAGTCCATTTCTGACTTTTAAGGGTTGTTTTTGTCAATGTTTGGCATTGTGACAAACAGTGAAGACCCTGATCAGAGGGCTCCTAGGAGCCCTCTGATCTGGGTCTTCACTGTTTGCATAGGACAATTGTACTATTCACATGTACATTGTTTGAAAAGAACGCCTATTTGCGGGAATAGGGTTCAAAGGGTTAAGCGAGTTTGAAGTATTGAGTTTCGACAGTATTTTTATTAGAATTAGGTGAAGATATGTAAAGTAAACCTAGGAGGAAATAGATTAATCAGTAAATTACTTCTTCACAATATTACACATATGAGAGAGTTTACAATTAATGATTGGCTTATTATGCAATCTTACTGGACCAGACCTCCCATGAAGCCATCCAGTCCAATGAGTCAATGACCCTTTTCGCATTCTAGAAACAATCATACTTCACATTCATGACAATTCATTGGAGGTCTGCTGTTGTTAGCATGATGTATAACTAAGGCAGAAGCTCTCAGCATTATACAGATTCTGCATTAACCCATTACCCCATAAATACCCCTTTTTACGTCTTTGATTTATTCTCCCATTGAAGAAAATAGGTCCGCTTTAAATAGTCAGGAATATATTACATAAAAAGAATTTTCTATATTCTAGCAGATTATAGCTTAAAGCAGGCTGAAAGTAAAGCAGAATGTGCCTTAAGGCACATTCTGCTTTACTTTCAACCTACTTTATGTGGTCACCAGTCTTCAAAACTAAAAACATGTTATGGGGTAATGGGTTAAGTTGTCATCTGTCATAAACACTAACCATAAACATCCACCATTTTCTAACCCATTACCCTGTAGCCTGTCTCAAGTTTTGAAGACAGGCTACCAATTAAAGCAGTTTGAAAGTAAAACAGAATGTGCCTTAACTCTTTCCTCCCTGAAATTTCAAATGGACAATTTAGTTTTTCAATTTATACAATTTTGGGTTAATTTTCAACTTGACCTTGAACTTTGACCTTGATTGTACAAAAAGCTTGTCCAGAGCACATCTCCTAAACATCAGCTAAGGATAGCAAATTTGGTGTGTGAGTAAATCTTAAGATGACAGTGTGTTGTATACTATTTTCAGGTCACCTTGACCTTGACTTTTGACCTAATTTTGTAGTAAAAGCTTATTTGGAGCATATCTCCTATAGCTCATGCAGCTAGGAGTAGCAAATTTGGTGTGTTTGTAAATCTTGGGATGACAGAGTGTCACATACTATTTTCAGGTCACTGTGACCTTGAACTTGACCTTTGACCTAGCATATCTCATTTAGTTTATCAGCTAGGGATAGCAAACATGTCATGTGAATACATCTTTGGATGATTGAGTGTCACATATTTTCTGGTCACCCTGACCTTTGACCTAATTTTGTAGAAAAAATGTGTCAGGAGCATATTTCCTATAGTTTATTCATTAGAGATAGCAAAGTTGGTGTGTGAGTACATCACGAGATGGCGGATTGTTTTGCATCCTTTTTAGCTCACCTGGCACGTAGTGCCAAGGTGAGCTTTTAGGATCGCTGGATGTCCGTCGTCCGTCCGTCCACAATTGTTCGTTAACACTCTACCAGTTTCAAATCTCATTGGATCTTCATGAAACTTGGTCACAATGTTTGCCTCAATGAAATCTAGGTCGAGTTCGAATGTGGGTCATGTCCGGTCAAAAACTAGGTCACTAGGTCAAATTATCGAAAAACCTTGTTAACACTCTAGAGGCTACAAATTTCATTGGATCTTCATGAAACTTCATCAATATGATTGCCCAAATGAAATCTAGGCCAAGTTCGAATGTGGGTCATGTCCGGTCAAAAACTAGGTCACTAGGTCAAATCTTCTAAAAACCTTGTTAACACTCTAGAGACTACAAATTTCATTGGATCTTCATGAAACTTCATCAAAATCTTTGCCTTAATGAAATCTAGGTCAAGTTCGAATGTGGGTCATGTCCGGTCAAAAACTAGGTCACTAGGTCAAATTATCGAAAAACCTTGTTAACACTTTAGAGGCTACAAATTTCATTTGATCTTCATGAAACTTCATCAATATGATTGCCTCAATGAAATCTAGGCCAAGTTCGAATGTGGGTCATGTCCGGTCAAAAACTAGGTCACTAGGTCAAATCTTCGAAAAACCTTGTTAACACTCTAGAGACTACAAATTTCATTGGATCTTCATGAAACTTCATCAATATGATTGCCTCAATGAAATCTAGGCCAAGTTCGAATGTGGGTCATGTCCGGTCAAAAACTAGGTCACTAGGTCAAATCATAGAAAAACCTTGTTAACACTCCTAGAGGCTACAAATTTCATTGGATCTTCATGAAACTTCATTAAAATGTTTGCCTCAATGACATCTAGGTCAAGTTCGAATGTGGGTTATGTCTGGTCAAAAACTAGGTCACTAGGTCAAATTATTGAAAAACCTTGTTAACACTCTAGAGGCTACAAATTTCATTTGATCTTCATGAAACTTCATCAATATGATTGCCTCAATTAAATCTAGGCCAAGGTCGAATGTGGTTCATGTCTGGTCAAAAACTAGGTCACTAGGTGAAATCAAAGAAAAACCTCGTTAACACTCTATAGAGACTACAAAATTCATTGAATCTTCATGAAACTTGAACAAAATGTTTGTCTCATTGAAATCGAGGTCAATTTAGAATGAGGGTCATGCCCGGTCAAAAACTAGGTCACACAGTGTACATGGTTACCAGGTGAGCGATTTAGGGCCATAGTGGCCCTTGTTTCAGGTCAGTGTGACCTTGACCTCTCAGTTGTACAAAAAGCTTATCAGTCTTGTGTTAAGCCATCAATCATTTTACTAGCATGGCTACTACTACAGATAGATGATTGCCTAGTGCAGGATGACAATAATGCAGAAACCTCTTTGCATTATTTTTATCCTGTATTAAAATAACCACCTTTATTAAAGAACACAATTTGCTTTCAATTTAATGGTCACATAATACAAGATTATGGGCTCCAGATAAGAGGGAGTTAAATTTTCCGAACAAATCTAACATTTTCTCACTCATTTCAGCACCAAATCCTATGGTGTTACTACTCATTAGAATCGTCTCGAAGAGAGGATTCTAATGAGTAGTGACACTTTAGGGTTTAATGCCGAAATAAAGATTTTAGTTTTTGAGAAACTCTACTTATCTGGAGCCCTTAAGATTGACTGTATATATTAGATAATTCAAATGGTTTGCAAAGGTATACAGCAGCAAGTATCCTTGGTGCAGTACGGTCTGACCCCTGACTTAGACTGTGTCAGAGGTAATTGCCTGCCTCATTAGCTGCCCACTACAAACTGTCCATTAACCAGTCAGCTGGTCATTTGTATCTAACAGGTACCCCTCATTAACTACATCATTCGTTGATTGTACTATCATTACTGAACTGTCTCACACTGATTTCTATGGAATTTCTTCTACAGCGCTCCCTCTCTACAACGACATCCAATGGGAGACAAAAATTGTGTGTGTTGTTCGGATGAAGTCATTACAGGGAGGGAAATTGGCTTACATTGGCAAACAGTTTGAATCCAGATCAGACGCAGCGTAACGCAGCGTCTGATCTGGATTCAAGCTGTTTGTCACTCGTCATTGCACGTTTTTTTTCTGTCAAATTGTTCATTATGTTATTTTCAAAGAGACGATTCTAATGAGTAGTGACACCATAGGATTTAATTGAGAAATAAAAAATTTAGTTTTTGAAATACAGTAAAACCTGTCCTAGCGGTCACCTGGTAGAAGCGGTCACCTGGCTTTAACGGCCAGTTCGATCTCCCCCCGATTGAATTCATTCTATATTGCCCCTTGACTAAGCGGTCACCTGTATAACGCAGCCAGCGGCCAGAAAAATTAATCCCAAACACTGTTTCCACACTGTATTAAATGGCCAAGTGGCCGGCCTCTGAAGTGTGATATGCCTGAATACCTGTGTCATTCAACAAATCCACGCGTCGATCCGTCTGTAACCTCAACTTGTCAAATTACGTGCTCGGCGGGGCGTGTTATTATCAACAAGTTTGTCTGGGAGATTAGCGATTACGTAATCAACATTTTCCATATCAAACCCACTGTAATGAACGGTCAGGCAACTTGAAAACACGTGTTATGATTTCTGTCGAACGTGTCACTCTTAATAACCGCCTAAATAACACAGCATATGCTACTGGTATCAAACTCTTTAATTAATCGTCAATTACACGGCCCGCGTCGTTCTTATGTGTAATGTACATCACTAAAATTAGATTTAGTGACTTTGGAGAAAATCTCGCGTTATTATGCAAATGAATACTATCCACCAATCAAAACTTGCGTAATTCGAGGATGCTGGGGTGTTCCCCCAGTGTAAAAATAGCCGGTGTTAAATTTCCCATCCTGCAATTAATTTCTTCGACAACAATCAGAACTGAACAAAATGGTCGACTGATTTTTGACTTTTAATCTCTAATGCTGACTTGAAAGTACGTTTGACAACATTTGTAAAGTTTAACTGAGCTCCGGAAAATCCGTAGACACGCGCACATGGATTCTGCCTCCGTGGCACAGAAAAATACGTGTACAAACGTAAGTGTAATGAAACAACATATAGATTCTACTGTATTCCATTTTCTGAAAATGAACATTATGTTACCAGCACATGTTGATATGGAGATCAGACGCCGAGTAACTGATGCTCGTGTCAATGTTTCTATAATCAAAAAGTGTACTGGTCATACACTTCTGTATGAGTTTGAGGACTTTTAATATGTTGTTGACTTTTTAAATAGGAATGAATAGCGAAACGAAACCGTGACCGTTTTCAAAATAACTTAGTCATTTTTGTTTCCCCTGGATTAAGCGGTCACCTGTCTTAAGCAGCCAATTTGGCTGCTTCCCTTCACTGGCCGCTTAAGACAGGTTTTACTGTACTCCCTTTATCTGGAGCCCTTAGATATAAAAATATTAGCCTTGGAAACAGATGAGGCAGATAGGGGCAGACAGAAAGATTGAGGGTAAACTGTCTTGCAGGCACATAAAAACAGCGAAAGAACCTACTAGCCTATAAGATTGATCGTTTTTGTGGTTCTGTCTTCTTGTAGCCAGACGTCAGGTGCAGCCCTGCTAACTGTTTGTCACCAAAACAACACTAATGGAAATAAATGGGCGCTAAATGAAGTTTCAGTGATAAACTAGGGAAGTTATAAGTTATAGAGTATAGCATCATTTAACTCACTACCCCATAGCTTGTTTCTAGTTTTGAATATATGTTACCACTTAAAGCAGGTTGAAAGTAAAGCAGAATGCGCCTTTAGGCGCATTCTGCTTTACCGGTACTTTCAGTCTGCTTTAAGCTATAATCTGCTAGAATAGAGAAAATATTTTTGATGTAACTTATTCCCGAATGTTTAAAGTGGGACTATTTTCTTCAGTGGAGGAATAAATTATTGGCTTGAAAAGTCGTTTTTTTCGGATAATGGGTTAAATGACCGTGGGGGCGAAGTAAAATCAGAAGCAGCCCTGCTAATTACTGTTTGTCACCAAATTAACACTAATGGAAATAAATGGGCGCTAAATGAAGTTTCAGAGATAAACTAGGGAGTGTGGACACAAACGATATACAGTTTAACCCTTTATCCGACAGAAGCGTCTTTTAGCACATTTAATTCATTCCTACACTGAAGCAAATAGTTCCCATTTATACAGTCATGAATATATTATCATAAATATTTTATATGTTTTAGCAGAAAGTAGCTTAAAGCAGGCAAAAAGTAAAGCAGAATGGACCTTAAGGCCCATTCTGCTTTATTTTCAACATGCTTTAAGTGATCAGCTATATTCAATACTAGAAAGAGACTATAAGGTAAAGGGATAACATCGTTTCAATGACCGCGGGGCAAAGTAAAATCCGAAAATTTAATCACGTTTTCAGTGTTTGACTCTTTTCACACTAACAGAAAACCAGTAATAACGCGTATTACCTTTGCAAACAGTTTGGATCCAGATGCATGTATAGAGACTTCCTATTTTGCATAATGTACTCAACCTATGAAAGCCTTGAGATCAGTACAAACTTGGGTCATGTCAAACAAAGGTCAAGGTTATTTAGAGATCGCAGTCACATCAGGATACATGTATCTCCTTCACTGCAGCAATTTCATCTTGCTTATACTTAACCCTTTCCCACATAGCATATCTCTAGTATTGAATATAGGTGTCAACTTAAAGCAGGTTGAAAGTAAAGCAGAATGCGCTTTAAGCGCATTCTGCTTTACTTTCAGCCTGCTTTAAGCTATCATCTGCTAGAATATAGAAAATATTTTATATTATACATATTTATGAATGTATAAATTGGAACTATTTTCTTCAGGGCAAGAATAAACTGAATGCGCTAAAAGGCGCTTCTATGGGGGAAAGGGTTAATTACCCTTCCCTAAATATAAGTGCCTTTTAGTGCATTTCCAAGGATGTATACAGTCATGAATTTGTATCATAAGGAATCTAGCAAGTGCTAGCTTGAAGCAGACTGAAAGTAAAGTAGAATGCGCCTTAAGATGCATTAATTCTGCTTTACTTTCAACCCGCTTTAAGTTTCATCTATCTTCAATACTAGAAACAGACTATGGGGTAAAGGGTTAATGAAACTTCACACAAATGTTTCAACCTGCTTTAAATGTCATCTATCTTCAATACTAGAAACAGGCCATGGAGTAAAGGGTTGAACACCAGTACAACAAGTCTTTGTGTTTGTGCTATACTGTGGAACTATGTGACAATAAATATGGTTTTCTAATGGCAGACAGGTCATGCAAATATTTATTTGCTGTGACAGCCTCTAGGGAGTTTTCATTGAAATCTGGTGAAATAATGAATGTGTTTTCAAACAAGACATAACAATGACAAAAGGGTATGATGAATTTTGATTATTGCATTGCTTGAATCTTGATTTAAAAACCTGACTCATTGATGAAGTTAACCCATAACCCCATAAATATGCCTTTTTAGTCGATCGGGTACGCCTTTAATTTGATCCTTCATTGAAGAAAATAGTTCAAATTTATAGTTATAAATATGTATGATAAGAAATATGTTATACGAGTACGAGGGGTGTTTCTTAATTAATGCAACTCCATTAATAACTTCGATATAATAATTGTAATATGCATGTGTGATATATCGTTGAAAAGGGTAATTCCTCACCTACACGATGGTATAATGCAAGATTGGATCACATTACGGGGTGAATCACAATACTCATCTAAATGACCCCTTCTCAAGGGCACTAGAGCATAGCACTTTTCAGACATTACTTATAGACCTAATAACTTTTTTAAAAGTAAAATTTCTATACTTTGTTTTTGAAATATATCAGTTTATGTCTGAATTTTAAAATAAATAAGATTTCATTACAATTAAAAGGCTCAGCTGTTTTAAATCTCATTTTTAGCTCAACTATTCGAAGAATATGGAGGGCTATTACAGTCGCCCTGGCATCGGCGTCGGCGTCGCCGTTGCACTGGTTAAGGTTTTTTGTGCAACCTACAAATTAGCTTGTATTTCTACAACCAATACTTGTATTGCATTATAACTTCACCACAGCCTCCCCACTACTGCAGCAAATCATGGCTGGTAACTCTGGTTTGGATTTTGTGTGAGTTATGGCCCTTGATGGACTTAGACATTTTGGTTAAGGTTTTTTGTGCAACCTAGAAATAAGCTTATATCTCTGCAGCTGCTGCTTGTATGGGATTATAACTTCACCACAACCTTGCCACTAGTGCATTCAATCAAGGCAGGTAACTCTAGTTTGCATTTAGTGTGAGTTCTGGCCCTTGATGGACTTTGAAATTTTGGTTAAGGTTTTTAGCTCACCTGGCACGAAGTGCCAAGGTGAGCTCTTAGGATCGCTGAATGTCCGTCTTCCGTCGTCCGTCCGTCTGTCCGTTCACAATTGTTCGTTAACACTCTAGCGCCTACAAATTTCATCTGATCTTCATGAAACTTCATGACAATGTTAGTCTTGATAAAATCTAGGTCAAATTCGAATATGGGTCATGTCCGGTCAAAAACTAGGTCACTAGGTCAAATCATAGAAAAACCTTGTTAACACTCTAGAGGCTTCAAATCTCAATGGATCTTACTGAAACTTGGTCAGAATGTTTGCCTCATTGACATCTAGGTCAAGTTCGAATGTGGGTCATGTCCGGTCAAAAACTAGGTCACTAGGTCAAATCATAGAAAAACCTTGTTAACACTCTAGAGGCTTCAAATCTCAATGGATCTTACTGAAACTTGGTCAGAATGTTTGCCTCATTGACATCTAGGTCAAGTTCGAATGTGGGTCATTTCCGGTCAAACACTAGGTCACTAGGTCAAATCATAGAAAAACCTTGTAAACAAACTAGAGGCTACAATTCTCAATGGATCTTTATGAAACTTTATCAAAATGTTTGTCTTGATGAAATCTAGGTCAAGTTTGGAAGTGGGTCATGTCCGGTCAAAAACTAGGTCACTAGGTCAAATCTTAGAAATACCTTGTTAACACTCTAGAGGCTACAAATCTTATTGGATTTTAATGCAACTTAGTAAGAATGTTTGCCAAATTAATATCTAGGTCAAGTTCGAATATGGGTCATGTTGGGTCAAAAACTAGGTCACTTGGTCAAATCAAAGAAAAACAGTGTTAACCCTCTAGAGGCTAAAAATCTTGTTAGATCTGAATGAAATATTTCCAGAATGTTTGCCTACATCAAATCTAGGTCAAAATCAAATGTGGATTGTGTCTGGTCAAAAACTAGGTCACTAGGTCAAATTATAGAAAAGTCTTGTTAACACTCTAAAGGTTGATTGTGGGTCATGTCCAGTCATAATCTAGGTCACTATAGGTTAATTTTACATGGTGAACCAGGTGAGCGATTTAGGGCCATGGTGGCCCTTGTTTGTGCAACCTAGAAATAAGCTTATATCTCTGCAACTGCTGCTTGTATGGGATTATAACTTCACCACAACCTTGCCACTAGTGCAGTCAATCAAGGCAGGTAACTCAAGTTTGCATTTAGTGTGAGTTGTGGCCCTTGATATTTTGGTTAAGGTTTTTTAGCTCACCTGGCACGAAGTGCCAAGGTGAGCTTTTAGGATCGCTGAATGTCCGTCGTCTGTCGTCCGTCGTCCGTTCACATTTGTTCGTTAACACTCTAGTGCCTACAAATTTCATAAGATCTTCATGAAACTTCATGACAATGTTTGTCCTGATGAAATCTAGGTCAAGGTTCGAATGTGGGTCATGTCCAGTCAAAAACTAGGTCACTAGGTCAAATCATAGAAAAACCTTGTTAACACTCTAGAGGCTACAAATCTCAATGGATCTTAATGAAACTTGGTCAGGATGTTTTCCTCATTGATATCTAGGTCAAGTTCGAATGTGGGTCATGTCTGGTCAAAAACTAGGTCACAAGGTCAAATCTTAGAAAAACTTTATTAACACTCTACAGGCTACAAATTTCAATGGATCTTAATGAAACTTTGTCAGAATGTTTGCCTCATTGATATCTAGGTCAAGTTCGAATGTGGGTTATGTCTGGTCAAAAACTAGGTCACTAGGTCAAATCATAAAAAAACCTTGTTAACACTCTAGAGGCTACAAATCTCAATGGATCTTAATAAAACTTGGTCAAAATGCTTGCCTCATCGATATCTAGGTCAAGTTCGAATGTGGGTCATGTCTGGTCAAAAACTAGGTCACTAGGTCAAATCATAGAAAAACCTTGTTAACACTCTAGAGGCTACAACTCTCAATGGATCTTTATGAAACTTGATCAAAATGTTTATATTGATGAAATCTAGGTCAAGTTATAATGTGGGTCATGTCCAGTTAAAAACTAGGTCACTAGGTCAAATCTTAGAAAAACTTTGTTAGCACTCTAGAGGCTACAGATCTTATTGGATTTTAATGTAACTTAGTTAGAATGTTTGCCCAATTGATATCTAAGTCAAGTTCGAATATGGGTCATGTCGGGTCAAAAACTAGGTCACTAGGCCAAATCAAAGAAAAGCAGTGTTAACCCTCTAGAGGCTAAAAATCTCGTTAGATCTGAATGAAATATTTTCAGAATGTTTGCCTACAACAAATCTAGGTCAAAATCAAATGTGGATTGTGTCTGGTCAAAAACTAGGTCACCAGGTCGAATTATAGAAAAATCTTGTTAACACTCTAAAGGTTGATTGTGGGTCATGTCCAGTCATAATCTTGGTCACTATACATGGTGAACCAGGTGAGCGATTTAGGGCCATAGTGGCCCTTGTTGTGCAACCTACAAATAAGCTTATATCTCTGCAACTGCTGCTCGTATGGGGTTATAACTTCACCACAACCTTGCCACTAGTTCAGTCAATCAAGGCAGGTAGTAACTCTAGTTTGCATTTAGTGTGAGTTGTGGCCCTGGATGGACTTAGATATTTTGGTTAAGGTTTTTTGTGCAACCTACAAATAAGCTTATATCTCTGCAACTGCTGCTTGTATGGGATTATAACTTCACCACAACCTTGCCACTAGTGCAGTCAATCAAGGCAGGTAGCTCAAGTTTGCATTTAGTGTGAGTTGTGGCCCTTGATGGACTTAGATATTCAAATGACTACCATAAACATGCTTATCCAATATATTTATATACCGTTATCAAATTTCCAATAACGAAAAAAACCTGGAATAGTCGAGCGTGCCATCTTGTGATGGCTCTGGTTTAAAAAATAAAATTTCTCATTTTGCAAATGAAAAAAGTTGACATGAATTTTCGAACGCTATGAAATTTTTCTAGATTCCTATATCTATAATTTGATTTTAAAACATGAACATCTACAATGTACTTCAATTGCTTCAATTATAGCCTGGTTTGATATATCAAAATGTGTTATTAGAGGTTTCAACAAAACCTCTTGAACATAACAGTATTTTCATTTTTTGTGACATTTTCAGTAAGAGTTAAATATTACCTATATTTTTGATATTTTGTAAAATAATATAATTTTAAATTGCGTAATGTGTATATAATTGTCTGAATTAATATGACCGAATGTTTCATAAAATTATTTCAAATAATAAAACCCTAATGGTAATTATAGTACCTCAAAAATACACGAAAACGGTCCAGTGCCCTTGACTTGGGGTCATTTAGGCTCGTGGTGTGACTTATCTAGTCATGTGATCTTACTGTGCATTATACCATTGTATAGGCGAAGAATGGCTCTTTCAAATGATATATCACACATGCATTTTGCACTTTTATTAGCTCGCCTATTCGGAGAATGGGGGGGCTTATGGAATCACCCCGGCGTCGGCGTTGGTTTTTCATGGTTAAAGTTTTGGGGTAAGTGTTGGTATGCACTAATACATCATGAAATATTTGCATTAGGAAGCTGATATTTGGATTGGAGATGCCCTGTGGGTTGAACATTGATGTTGTGTAGTTAAAATTAAAAAAAAAGTTTAAATTGTGTCAAAATTTCACCTTTTGTAGACTTAGGTTTTTCGGCTGATTTCTCATGGTTAAAGTTTTGGGGTAAGTGTTGTTATGCACTAATACTACATGAAATATTTGTATTAGTAAGCTGATATTTGGAATGGAGGTGCCCTGTGGGTTGAACATTGATGTTGTGTAGTTAAAATTAAAAAAAAAGTTTAAATTGTGTCAAAATTTCACCTTTTGTGGACTTAGGTTTTTCGGCTGATTTCTCATGGTTAAAGTTTTGGGGTAAGTGTTGTTATGCACTAATACTACATGAAATATTTGTATTAAAAAGCTGATATTTGGATTGGAGGTGCCCTGTAGGTTGAACATTGATGTTGCGTAGTTTAAATTTAACAAAAAGTTTAAATTTAGTCAAAATTTCACCTTTGTGGACTTAGGTTTTTCGGCTGATTTCTCATGGTTAAAGTTTTGGGGTAAGTGTTGTGATGCTCTAATACTACTTGAAATAATTGTATTAAGAAGCTAATATTGGGAATCAAGGTGCCCTGTGGGTTGAACATTGATGTTACGTAGTTAAAATTTAAAAAAAGTTTAAATTTAGTCAAAATTTTACCTGTTGAGGACTTAGGTTTTTCGGCTGATTTCTCATGGTTAAAGTTTTGGGGTAAGAGTTGTAATGCACTAATACTACATGAAATATTTGTATTAGGAAGCTGATATTTGGAATGGAGGTGCCCTTGGGTTGAACATTGAAGTTGCGTAGTTATTTTTTTTTTAAAAGTTTAAATTTAGTCAAAATTACACCTTTTGTGGACTTAGAGTTTTGGGACTGAAATTTCAAAGTTAGTTAAGGAGTAAGTGTTGGAATGCACTTATACTACATGACATATTTGCATTAGGAAGTTGATATTTTGAATGGAGGTTCCCTGTGGCTTGAATATCAATGTACTGATACACTTTTCTTTTGATAGTTACCTATTTAAGAAAGGTTTAATTAGGCGAGCTTTGCTGTTCTCCGACAGCTCTTGTTATTAAAGTAATTGATCTAGTTGCATTAATTATGAAATACCCCTCGTATTCTAGCAGATGGTAGCTTAACCCTTTTCCCCCATATAAGCGCCTTTTAGCGCATTAAATTCATTCCTCCACTGAATAAAATAGTTCCAATTTAAACAGTCAAGAACATGAACCATCAGAAATAATTGCTATATCTTAGTAGTTTGAAGCTCAAAGTAGGCTGAAAGTAAAGCAGAATGCGCCTTAACACACATTCTACTTTACTTTCAACCAGCTTTAAGTGATAACCTATCTTCAAATCTAGAAACAGGCTATGGGTTAAAGGGTTATATAAAGCAGGCCGAAAGTAGAGCAGAATGCGCCTTAAGGCACATTTTGCTTTACTTTCAATCTGCTTTAAGTGGTTACCTATTTTAAAAACTAGAAACAGGCTATTGGGTAATGAGTGATCTGCAGAGGCTGCATTTTTGCGTTTTTGGTGCGTAAAAAATATCAAATGACGCAGAGAAAATCCCGGACGCTCCAAAATTTTCCGGCTCAAGTTCGATAATTCTCCAAAGAAACATGTTAGGACACCTTAACCTATTTCTCAACATAAGGAGCCATTCTGCTTTACTTTCATCTTGCTTAAAACTGCCACCTGCCATTTTAACTGATGGATTTAGTTGCACTATTGGCTGTGAAAGAAAGTGTTTTCCTCCCTAATGAGTTCTGATTTGGGTCACTGACTAAATTTGGTTTGACCAGAGCCCATGAGAGTATTTCAACAACAAAAATTATTTCCTCTGGATTAAACCCTATGGTGTCACTACTCGAGACAATTTTAATGAGTAGTAACACCATAGGATTTGGTGCCGAAATAAGTAAGAAAATGTTGGATTTGTTGAGTTAACTCCCCTGGTATGACTTGGCTGTACCAGTGATGTCTGAACTGTCATATCACATGCAATAGTTATTGGCACGATGACCATTGGGAGGGTTTGTCAGCTGAATCTGTGAAATGATAAATAGGTTTGCATATGAATCAAGCAGAAAATAGATTAAACCCTATGGTGTCACTACTCATTAGAATTGTCTCGAAGAGACAATTCTAATGAGTAGTAACACCATAGGATTTGGTGCCGAAATGAGTAAGAAAATGTTGGATTTGTTGAGTTAACTCCCCTGGTATGACTAGGCTGTAGTAATGTTGTATGAACTGTCATATCACATGCAATAGTTATTGGCACGATGACCACTGGGAGAGTTTGTCAGCAGAATCTGTGAAATGATAAATACGTTTTGCATATATGAATCAAGCAGAAAATAGATTCTGGAATGGCTATCACAAGTTCAATGTTGCTTTGTGCATCAGAGAGCTTGTAAAAGATTGTCCTTTTCCCTGTGCCTCTGTTTTATTCGGCGGAGCTGACTGTTTTCTATTTAGACACACTTTATATTTGGCCACACATTTCAACCAATAATATTTGATCAGAAATTTAGAATTAAGAGCACCTGTTGAAACTGAATAGTCTGATTGGATAGTAGCCAGGGCTCCAGATAAGGGAATTGTTTCAAAACTTAAAATCTTTATTTGTGCATTAAACCCTGTGGTGTCACTATACATATGAATTGTCTCTTCAAGACAATCAAAATGAGTGGTAATACCATAGGGTTTGGTGCTAAAAGAGGTGAAAAAATGTGATTTGTTTAGTTTACTCACTCTTATCATTCTGGAGCCCTGTAGGCTGGTTTATGTCCCATTACAGTTTTACATGATGTGGACTGTGGGTGTAAAATTTAGAGATACAGGCTGGCTGTTTACTACACTGGCCACAGAAGTTTCCACTGTTGACAAAATTATGCTTCTATTTTAAGATATGATCTGAAATCTATTTATAGATATACAGAGGAAGCTAGGTGTTTCGTAATTGTTTACAACCAATTTGTTTTAATTGTTAACTATTTGTACACATTTGCCATACATTAAAAGCAATATTTTATACATGAATAGCCTCAAGTGAGTTAAACACAATTGTGTTGTTTCATCATTATTTACAAGAGTGAAGTACAGTAGATTGTTGTATCTGTACATTTGTGTATGCTATAGTTTGTTTCAAGAAACTCTATGAATGGAACAATAGATTAATGTGAGGATCTCCTACCAGTAGCTAGGATATGAGTTAATTATTGTTTTGTTTTGCATTTCTGTACATGATAGTTTTGCATTTTAAATAAAAGTTACTGTTTCAATTGAATACTTGTATTTTTTGCTTTTCAATCCAAGATATATATTCTTTGAAAACCTCAATTTAATTCAATTTTGCACACCCATCTATATAGCCTTAGTTCAACCACTCATTCCGCCGAATATCTTTTTTAAAGATATTTCTTGTATTTCCTGTTTCTGTTTTATATTTCCTGTTTCTGTTTCCATCAGTCTGTCTGTCTGTCTATCTGTCTGCCTGTGTGAGTGTGTGTGTGTGTTTGTCGCTCTTTTCTCGCATTCCCCTCTCTCTCTTTGAATGTGTTTTTCTCTCTATCTTTCTCTCTCTTTCTCTTTTCTTTCTGTCTCTTTTTCTCTCTTGCTTGTTCTCTTTCTTTGTCAGTGTGTGTCTCTGTCTAATTCTCTCGCTCTTGTCTGTCTGCCTCTTTCTCTTTCTTGCTCTTTCTCTCTCTATCCTACACTCTGTATCACTCCTATATCTCTATTTGCCACTTGCTCTCTCTCTCTCACTCCACTTCCCTCTCTCTCTGTATATATATATATCTCTCTCTGGCATGTCAGTCTCTCTCTGTTGTCTGTATGCCTCTCTTTTTTGTCTGTCTGTCTGTCTCTTTGTGTGTGTGTCTATCTGTCTGTGTGTGTCTCTCCTTCTTTCTTTCTTCAGTTTACTCCATACCATGTCAATCTGATTATGGTTCAACCTTAAGTTTGTCTTGTCACCGCGATCGAAGGAGCAAAAGCAAGGCTAATGTGTTGCCTTTCCATCGGCAGCAGTGGCGTCAAACTTTGGATTTAGCTAAAACATTTAAGTTTTCATTTTAGCTTTTTAGCTCAAAAAGTATAAATGCATGATCAATTTGGAATTCAGATGTATCATGACTTAATTTGTGGACTGATGGGCATGTGAGACATTTGTTTCCGTGGAATTCCTGTCTTCAGATAGAAAATGCATGAACACTTCATTCTTAAAACAATTTGCGGAAGACATCTTATAGCAGACCAACTTAACTCTTTGCACGCTAGCGGAGGATATAGCTGCCACAGGCATAACCTTTGCAAACAGTTTGGATCCAGATGAGACGCCGTGTGACGTGGCGTCTCATCAGAATCCAAACTGTTTGCCATTCTGACACTGAATTTAAAAGAAATTTTGAAAAATTCTAATTTTTGAACAGAAGCAGACGACAATTGTTGCAGACGAAAAACTTACCCAGCATGCAAAGAGTTAATAACAATGTTTAAAGGTTAGTAGTGATAGAAACAATTTGATTTTCAGATGAAGCCTCAAAAAACAATTCTCTGTTCTGTGATTTGCAGTGATTACCGTATATTGAGGAAAATCTGAAATATGCCATGCAATTTGATATATAGAAAATTGTCTTATCAAGATTATATCTTAGCACGCTAGCTTTGAAACCATGATAAACTTTGCAAACAGTTTGGATCCAGATGAGACGCCGCGTAACGCGGCATCTCATCAGGATCCAAACTGTTTGACACTCTGACTCTGTTTTGAAATGAAATTTAGAAAATTCTATTTTTGGAACAGTAGCAGACAACAATTGTTGCAGACAAAACAATTACTCAGGATTCAAAGAGTTATAAATGACAAATATACACAGTAATTTAATATAAAGCCTCTAGATAAGATTGAGTAATCTTTCTCCCATTAGATTTAACCCTTAGCCCGCCAAATAAATTGTCGTCTGCTATATTTCTCGTCTGCTTCAAGTTTCAAAGTGCTTCAAAGTTGCTCAAAATTGCTGAAAATGTTGTCCGAGTGTCAAACAGCTTGGGTCCAGATGAGACGCCGAGTTACTCGGCGTCTCATCCGGATCCAAGCTGTTTGCATATGGAGCTATAGTCGTGAGTGGCAGGCTAAGGGTTAATATGTTGGGGAAGGGGTTGGTCTATTTGTTGGTATTTGTCAGTCCTCAACTTAAATACTGGCCGTAACTTTATGCTTACAGCTAAGTGCTAAGAATTTTCACAGTTCCACTCGAGAAGCCCTTACGTAAGCTAAATACAACTAAGGTTATGTCAGACAAAGGTCAAGGTCATTTAAAGATCAGGGCCACATCTGGGATAATAAATCGTGTATCACAAACTTATTACTTCTTTATCATCAAAACTGTATTTTCATTACAACAAGGCAGGCAATTATCCTATGATTTGTTTCGGCTGAGTTATTGCCCTTGATTTAAATAACTCTATAACTATTCAAGGTATTAAGTAAACCCTTAGCCCGCCAAATAAATTGTCGTCTGCTATATTTCTTGTCTGCTTCAAGTTTCAAAGTGCTTCCAAGTTGCTCAAAATTGCTGAAAATGTTGTCTGAGTGTCAAACAGCTTCGATCCGGATCCAAGCTGTTTGCATATGGAGCTATAGTCGTGAGTGGCAGGCTAAGTGTTAAAACTTAAAGAGTATTTCATTATAATTATAAACTACAATGCAGCTAACCATATGAAATGTTTTTTCATAGTTATTGACCTTCTTCCAACTTTTTAGCTCACCTGGCACGTAGTGCCAAGGTGAGCTTTTAGGATCGCTGGATGTCCGTCGTCCGTCGTCTGTCTGTCTGTCTGTCTGTCTGTCCGAGCGCACGAAAGGTCCTTTGTTGGGTAGGGAGAACAATAGATTCCATTCATTCCGTGATTGCCCTATTGTTATTGTTGGGTATATTTGTGTACTGTTGGGTACTTTTAAACAAAAAAAATACCCAACAAAGAACGTCCGTCCGTCCGTCCACAATTGTTCGTTAACACTCTAGCAGGTTCAAATCTCATTGGATCTTGATGAAACTTTGTCACAATGTTTGCCTCAATGAAATCTAGGTCAAGTTTGAATGTGGGTCATGTCCGGTTTAAAAACTAGGTCACTAGGTCAAATTATCGAAAAACCTTGTTAACACTCTAAAGGCTACAAATTTCATTGGATCTTCATGAAACTTCATCAAAATGTTTGCCTTAATGAAATCTAGGTCAAGAACGAATGTGGGTCATGTCCGGTCAAAAACTAGGTCACTAGCTCAAATTATCGAAAAACCTTGTTAACACTCTAGAGGCTACAAAATTCATTCGATCTTCATGAAACTTCATCAATATGATTGCCTCAATGAAATCTAGGCCAAGTTCGAATGTGGGTCATGTCAGGTCAAAAACTAGGTCACTAGGTCAAATCTTCGAAAAACCTCGTTAACACTCTAGAGAATACAAATTTCATTGGATCTTCATGAAACTTCATCAAAATGTTTGCCTCAATGAAACCTAGGTCAAGTTTAAATGTGGCTTATGTCTTGTCAAAAACTAGGTCACTAGGTCAAATCATCGAAAAACCTCGTTAACACTCTAGAGACTACAAAATTCATTGAATCTTCATGAAACTTGAACAAAATGTTTGTCTCATTGAAATCAAGGTCAAGTTAAAATGAGGGTCATGCCCGGTCAAAAACTAGGTCACACGGTGTACATGGTTACATGGTTACCAGGTGAGCGATTTAGGGCCATAGTGGCCCTTGTTGAATTAGATTTTGCAAGCTGCAACTGCTTTTGTGTCAAGTAGGAGAAATTCAACTGTCGTGCACCTATTGGCAGTGCTCTTTACCCCATATAGCCTGTTTCTAGATTTGAAGACAGGTACTCACTTAAAGCAGGTTGAAAGTAAAGCAGAATGTGCCTTAAGGCACACTCTGCTTTACTTTCAGTCTGCTTTAAGTTAACATATGTTAGAATTTAGAAAACATTTCTAATGGTTTATAATCATGACACTGTATTTTGGGGAACTATTTTCATCAAAAGAGGAATCACCTAGCGGCATAAAAAAGCCTGTTTATGGGGTAAGGGGTTAATAAAAAAGAAAAGAAAGAGTCCATCAGAATAAAGGGTTGACCTTAATTGTGTACAAATTGACATTTTATTTTGATCCTGCTTAGATCTCTGAGAATTACAAGGTTATTGTATGGGAAACTCAACAATAGCCCAATGAGACAGATTATTTCCAGCAAGTGAAATATATTGCCGGAGTTAGTGATGTGGAAATTTGGTAGTCATGTTTGTGGAGCCAGCGATTGTTATGGTTCTTTCCTGTCTTTGATCAAGAGGAAACAGCGGGGAAAATTTTACCCACAAATCATTCGCATTTCATTTACGATATGAATATTCAGGAGTTGTGTTGGCAACTCATGTCAAAGTACAGAGTGAAGAATTGACCCACATCAGACTGTATTGTATGTTGGTATACTTTTGTCAGGAATGGATGTCATAAAGGTTGTTTATGTTATTGTGTCCAGAGCACCAGATAAGGGTAGTTTTTCAAAAACTAAAATCTTTATTTCTGAATTAAACCCTATGGTGTCACTACTCATTAGAATCGTCTCGAAGAGACGATTCTAATGAGTAGTAACACTATAGGATTGGGTGCTAAAAAGAGTGAGAAAATGTTGGATTTGCTGAAAAAACTACCTCTTATCTGGAGCCCTGTGTGTCTATATGTTCAGGGACCTGGGGCCCATTGCATAAAACTTTGTATAACAAAAAAGGTTGCAAGTCAAAACTTTAAAAAACATTTAATATATGATTTCTCTACCTAAATTCTGTCATGTGACATCTCTTTGGAATCGTCTTTTCAAGACAATTCTAAAGAGATGTCACAAGACAGGATTAAATGGAGAAATAAATAATAATTGAGAATTTATAATCTGACTTACGACAACATTTGTCATACAAAGTTTTATGAAACGAGGCCCCAGATGTTTAGATTTACAGTCAAAATTTTATAAACCCTGGTTGACTTACATTGGGCGTTATCTGGTCCCAAATTGTTTGCAAAATTCTTCAATTTAACACATTACTCCATAAATATACGTTTTAATGCCTTTAATTTATTCCTCCACCGAAGAAAATAGTTCATCTTTAAACAGCTCTCAGCCTTTGTGGTCCATTCCTGTGCATCACAACTCAAAACCATTGTCTAATACCATTTAACAACGGTAGAACATAGATTATTTCTTAATTGATCCAACTTCATGCCTGTATATTGCATTGAAGTCTTCCTGTGTGCTTGCTCTATCATTATACAGGACTCCAGATAAGAGATAGTAAACTGAACAAATCCAACATTTTTTGCTTGTTTCTGTACCAAATCCTATGGTGTTACTACTCATTAGAATCGTCTCGAAGAGACGATTCTAATGAGTAGTGACACAATAGGGTTTAATGCAGTTATAAAGATTTTAGTTTTGGAAATTATATAACTCCCCTTATCTGGAGCTCTGAAATTTATAGATAATTATTCAAAGGTGATCTAAATACAGTGCAGTATTTGTCCATACAGCTGATCCAGGGCTCCAGATAAGAGGTAGTTATTTCAACAAATCAAACATTTTCTCACTTATTTCAGCACCAAATCCTATGGTGTTACTACTCATTAGAATCGTCTCTTTGAGACGATTCTAATGAGTAGTGACACCATAGGGTTTAATTCAGAAATAAAGATTTTAGTTTTTGAAAAACTACCCTTATCTGGAGCTCTGCTGATCATTTCATATGAAGCAACCAAGTCTGATCAGAGTGTGCACTGTTTGCTCTTTCATTTGGGAGAGATCATGAGAATACCATATTTGTACTCCAAGTACTTCCTGGTCAGTGTTACCTTATACAGTGGTAAATACGCTATTCCTACCCACATTACGCGTTATACTTAAGCGTTTATTACGCGTTTATTATCTGTTTTGTTAAACGCGATTCCTAGCCGTATCTTTACGCGTTTCTTTAAGCGTTAAAAAGAGCCCGGATGAAAGGGTCATCACTTAGCCGACGGACCCCTTAGCCGAGCCTGCATTGGTATAATCGCTTATTAATGCGTTAAAATCGTTAGGCGTTAACCGTTCGTTAACCGTTCACTTTGCGTTTCTTACGCATAGATTAACGCGTAAATGGGTAGGAATAGCGTATTTACCACTGTGATACCGCATTATAGTAGCACATATAGCTCTTCTTCGGTAAACCCATATCATACTGATTTGTCATCTTCTGCTAGAAAACTAAAAATTTCATTTGGGAGAGATCATGAGAATACCATAGTTGTACTCCCAAGTTCCTGGTCAGTTTGTACTTGTGAGGTTACCTTGCCGCCATTATAGGACTGTAGTAGCACATAATAGTACTTCTTCTGTTAACCCTTATTTATTATCATGCTGAATTGTCCTCTGCTTCAAATATGTCTTCTACTAGAAGACTAAAATTTGTTCCCATGCTTTTGAAACGGAACAAAAGTTGAATACTAGTCACAAACAGTTTGGATCCAGATCAGACGCCGCATTATGCGGCGACTGCAGGGTTCGACATTGGCCTACGTCCGATAGACATTCACTAGTAACGGCGATGTTCGGTCTAGTGATCCCTCGCAGTTACTAACCCGAATGGTCTAGTTAAAATCTGTGGATGATTTTTTTTAATTCACGCATTTAGAAAAGGACATCATTATGTTAAAGCTAAAAATCCTGCCAAGTTCGCCACTGTGGTTTCAGACAAGCAGGTTGTTCAGACCTCAAAACTGTTTCCGCATCTAAATAAAACTCGCAGTTGGGAAATCCTTGTTCTAAAATTAGCAGTAGTCAGTAATAGGGCGAAGAGTAAAATCCGGTTCAGTTACGAAAAATATCGGTGTGATTAATTGATCATCTCACGTTCTACTTAAAACACCTGATTGTGTTGTTAACAGTTACGTTTTGAATGTTTTTAGAATTGATCATTTTTAATTAGAAAGGTACAATATCCGAAAAGGTAACTGCAGTCTCAGTTTTTGGGATTGAAAGTGACATTTATTCTGCGAACCGATATTTCTCGGTAGTTACCGGATATTACACTTTCCAACGCTTTTCACTACCATGATTGTCGTAAGTATCTACAATGTAATTATTTCACCTAAAACACAATTTTGTATCATTTTTTACGTGCGAAACCGAAATCAATCCAAGTTCTGATATATTATTTGTTTTTGTTAACGAAAATATCCATTTTTCTGCGAAGCATAAGTACGACAAGCGAACGCTTTTTTGCTTGTGTACATCGAAACATCAAATCATGTCATATTTATTCAGCTTCGGTTTTAGTGGTAAGAAAAAGGAAGAGAAAAGGGCGAGTACAGCTACGGCGGAGTCAGAGACACGCTATGAAAAGCAAAAAGGACAGAGAAAGTTTTGCGAAATTATAAAGTTTACCAAAGATTCAGTTGTTTCTGTTTGGTCTACCAACTTTTTGGTCTGGTCTAGTAATATTTGCAGGCTACAAGACCGAATGTCTAGTGAAAAAAAAAGTTAATGTCAAACCCTGGACTGTTCTGGATCCAAAGTGTTTCAGGGCTCCAGATAAGGGGGAGTAAACTGCACATATCCAACATTTTCTCACTTATTTTAGTACCAAATCCAATGATGTTACTACTCATTAGAATGGTCTCCTTCGAGAGGATTCTTAGATAAGTAGTGACACCATAGGGTTTAAAGCAGAAATGAAGATTTTAGTTTTTGAAATACCCCCCCCCCCCCCCCCCCCCCCCTCATCTGGAGCCCTGGTGTTTGCAAATGTTAGCCAAGTCACACTTAGCATGGTAAGGATTAATACTTTATTTACAGGACCATTTTAGTCATTAGACGGTGGTATAAATATGTTATAAGCCCTGATAACTCCCTTTCTATGTATATATATCTCAGACATGCTGCCATTATATCACTACTATGCTGATAAAAATGTGATCTGCTTCAATATTGTTGTCGACCCTGAAAGTGGAAAACCAGAGTATTTTATTGTATATTTGAAAAAAAGAAGTGACAACATTTTTGGATCATGATTACCCGGCCAAGTGACTTGTCGTCTGATCTTGATCAAATAATTGCTTGCATTATAACAAGGAAGTATCTTGTGCAGTTCCTTTCCCCCATAGAAGTGACTTTTAGCGTATTTAATTTATTCCTCCGCTGAAGAAAATAGTTCCAGTTTATACCCTCATGAACATTTACCATTACAAATATTTTATATAACCTAGCAGATTTTAGCTTAAAGCAGGCTGAAAGTAAAGCAGAATGTGCCTTAAGGCACATTCTGCTTTACTTTCAACCTGCTTTAAGTGGCCACCTGTCTTCAAAACTAGAAGCAGGCTATGAGGTAAAGGGTTAATTGGATTGTATTAGTTCGAGCTTGTGAGGATTCCCGATGTTACCATGTCTGTTTCCCTGTCTGATTATAAGGACACCAGCTATTAAAAGTTTTGGCCTGCTAAGTGCAACTGAACCAGATTCTGGAAATAATGTAGCTCTTTCACTGCCAAAGGTGCCAAAAGGCGACTTTGCAAACAGTTTTGATCCTGATCAGATGCCGTGTTCCCTCTGACCCTATTTTTAAAAGATTTTTAGAAAATTCTATATTTAGAACAGTAGCATACGACAGTATCTGTTGTTGAAGATGAAAAATGTACCCAGCATGCCAAGGGTAATAAGGTGCAGCAGGAGGAATTCGTTGAAGTCTTATATGCATGTCATTTGTTTCATTTCTACTTCAAACTGTCGCTCCCTCAGTTTCATAAATATAGATTCTATATTTTACAAATTCATTTTGAAATGTAGACATTCATTCTGAAACAGTACAGACCAGACAACATTTTGACAGGTGACAATTTCTAAAACAAGAGATTCAGTATAAAGTAACATAAAAACATTAACCCTTTACTTCATAGATATGCATATTTTACTCCTTTATTTTATTTCTCAACTGAACAAAATAGTTTCAATTAATGCAGTCATGTATATGACATTGTATCCTTAGAAATAGTTACTATATTCTAGCAGTATATATAAATACTAATAATAAGTATAAGCATAATTATATGAAATCAAATTTTATTTCAGCATTGGTTTAAAGATTGATGGTAAAGCAGAGCATACCTTAAGGACATTCTGCTTTACTTTTAATCTGCTTTAAGTGGTCACCTGTCTTCAGTATAAGAAACAGACAATGGGGTAATGGGTGAATATTCAAATATATTTAGTAACACCCACTATAAACAATTCTATCATCTGAACTATCACATTTGCTAAGTAAGTAGATTACCTCAGGAAAGAGTGAAGGTTCACAGAAGGGCTCCAGATAAGAGAGAGTAAACTGCACAAATCTAGCATTTTCTCACTTATTTTAGCATCAAATCCTATGGTGTTACTACTCAATAGAATCGTCTCTTCGAGACGATTTTTATGAGTAGTGACACCATACGGTTTAAAGCAGAATTAAGGATTTGAGCTTTTGAAACACCCCTCTTATCTAGAGCTCGATAATAGACTGCTAGACAGTTGCTGTAAGGACACAGTGTAGACCCCAATCAGAAAATTGCAATACATCGCTGCCTCTCTACAATGACACCCAAGGGAGACAAACAATGTGAGCGTTGTTCAGAGGGAGTCGTTATAGGAAGAGAAATTGGTTTACATTTGCAAACAGCTTGAATCCAGATTTGACGCCGCGTTAGCTTAACGCGGCGTCTGATCTGGATTCAAGCTGTTTGTCACTCGTCATTAAAAAAAATTCTGTCATAATGTCCAATATGTAACTTTGAGAAAAGCAGCAGACGACAACTTTGAGCAGACGATATTGCAGCAGTAAAAGTGTTAGACATAATTGTCCTGTTTAGGGAACTGCGTCAAGGGTCGATGTAATGCCCAAGATAAGGGGAGTATTTCAAAAATTTCAAAAATTAAAATCTTTATTTCTGCAGTAAACCCTATGGTGTCACTACTCATTAGAATTGTCTCTTCGAGACAATTCTAATGGGTAGTAACACTATAGGATTTGGTGCTGAAATAAGTGAGAAAATGCTGGATTTGTTCAGCTTACCCCCCCTTATCTGGAACCCTGCCGTTGTAGTGGGTAACTGTACATGGGAATAGCAGGAGACAGGCCTGTCAGAGTTTGAGCTCATCACGCTGTGTAATTTGGCTCCCCTATAGCTGATAGTTTAGAAGATTTTCTGTCATGTTTGCAGAACCAATATAGGTATAATGACATAGGTGCATCAGGAAATTCACCAGCCCCCCAGACAGGAATATTTTTAAAGGAACTGACAACCAGAATTTGACTGAAAGCTAACAATGCTGATATTTTACATAATTTGGACTTTGAATAATTTAAATGAGCTTTTTCTTGGTTAACTAGATTTTACCGTTTCGTCTAGTGTCAATTCTAATTACCGTCTTTAGCTATGTATTGTGCGCATACCACCATGCTTGGAAACTTAAACTTTTGCTTTAGACCATTACCAATCCATCCATATCTCCCAACCATAATTTTGACCTTGACTTTGACCTAATTTGGACATAAAATATTTTACATGGGCTATTTTTCCTGTTAACTAAATTTTAACGCTAACTTTAAATGGTTGGATACTTAAACAGTAATTGTTGCCGTGGAATATTGCCAATTCAGCAATATCACCAAACCTCAATTTGACCTTGACCTTGACCAAATTTGGACTTAGAAAAGATTTAGAATATATTGTCAAGGATGTCACTTCCGGCATAAGCGTTTATGTCTTGTTGCCGCTTTTGAAAAAAGGTGAGCTGATGATAAGTTCAAGAGGCTGTTTTCAGACTACGGTATATTTAGATTAAAAGCAAACCAGGTTTACGAAGAATTAATATTTGTTTTGAGTTGGAAATAGAATCAGAGTAAGTAAAATAGACATTTATGCAATTGAGGAGTAAAGAAGACCACTTAAAGCAGGTTGAAAGTAAAGCAGAATGCGCCTTAAGGCACATTCTGCTTTACTTTCAGCCTTCTTTATGCTACTATTTGCTAGGTTATAGAAAATATTTTTATGGTGCATATGATCTGTCTGGAGTGGAACTACATTTATTTTCTTCATATTTTAGCAGATATGGTAGCTTAAAGCAGGCTGAAAGTAAAGCATAATGTGCCATAAGGCACATTCTGCTTTACTTCCAACCTGCTTTAAGTGATTACTTATCTTAAAACTTGTAACAGACTATGGGATAATGGGTTAAGAGAGATACCTGTAGTGTTATTGAGAATTGACTGTATATTTTTTAACTTAGTAATATTGCAGTCAGTTATTCTATTTGTCGACTTTTATGTGTTAAGTAATTGTAGCTTAAAGCTGTAAAATGGTTTTGCACTTGGAAAAAGAAAATGTTTTTGTTCTAAAAACACACTTCATAGGGTAAAAACTGCAGCGTGGAATTTATATTATTATGACAAAGTTTTAGTCCTAATCTATTGCTGACTAGATAAAACTCGGCCCATTTTGAACATCCCTCATCTGAACTATTACATGTTGGCTATGAAATAAGAACTTTTTCCTTAGAAAATAATGCAGACGCATACCGGTTTGTCAGACACTGATCCTATAGAAAATAGTGAAGACCCTGATCTGGAGCTGTCTGATCTGGGTCTACACTGTTTTCAAAAGTGTCAATATACACAAACAGGGAGAGGCTTTGACTGTACCATTCCTTAGTTATATTTGCAAATGTCTGGAATATCTTTAACCACATAACCTGTTTCTAGTTTTGGAGATAAGTGAGCACTTTAAGCAGGTTGAAAGTAAGGCAGAAAGTGCCGTTAAGCGCATTCTGCTTTACTTTCAGTCTGCTTTAAGATACCATCTGCAAGAAATTGAAATATTTCTTATGGTGAATATTCATGACAGTATAAAGTGGAGCTATTTTCTTTAGCAGACGAATAAATGAAAAGCATAAAAAGGCATATTAACTCTGCATGCTGGGAAATTTTTTGTCTGCGAAAATTGTCGTCTGCAGCTGTTCTAAAACTAGATTTTTTCCCCTAAATTTCATTTCAAAACAGGGTCAATGTGTCAAACAGTTTGGATCCAAACTGTTTGCAGAGGTAATGACTGTGGCACATATATCGGTCGCTAGCATGGAAAGAATTAACCCTTAGCCTGCCACTCACGACTATAGCTCCATATGCAAACAGCTCGGCGTCTCATCCGGATCCAAGCTGTTTGACACTCGGACAACATTTTCAGCAATTTTGAGCAACTTTGAAGCACTTTGAAACTTGAAGCAGACGTGAAATATAGCAGACGACAATTTATTTGGCGGGCTAAGGGTTAATGGGGAATGGGTTAAATCCTAGTATCTCAGCATTTGCATTGAAACTATTTGCGAATCCCAGTAAAGTCACTGTTTTCTCTCTAAAAGTGAAGAAGACAAGTAACAGTAATGCAATTTCACGGCCTTTAAATAGTCATAACATTGTCCAGACGTGACATCACTGGCCATTAGGACTGTAGCGTCAGACTTTATAACTCTACTAGTGCCATCAATGATAGTTCCAGGCGCACTAAAACCCTTAGCCCTTCCTATAACGAATAACTGGCACTAAAACCCTTAGCCCTTCCTATAACCAATAACTGTCGTCTGGTTGAAAATTTCATCTGGTTAGGGCTTCTTAAGTTAACCCATTACCCCATAAATATGCATTTTTAGCTCACCTGTTCAAATTTTGAGCCTGGGGCAAAGAATGGCCCCGCCCCAGGGCTTATCAATTTTTCATAGGAAAACCTTTAAGAAATGTTGATCTTCTCTTAAACCGTAAGGCCCAGATCGTCAATGTTTGACATGTAGCTTTGCATTGTGGTCCTCTACCAAGATTATTCAAATTATTACAGTTATATCAAAATGGTGTCTTGCCCAGTCAGCTTCCATGGTGCAATGTCTTCAGGTGAGCGTAATACGACGCCTGATCTGGATTCAAGCTGTTTGTCAATCGTCATTATATTTCTTCTTTCAAAATGTCCACTTATTAATAACTTTCAGAAAAACAGCATACTACATTTTTAAGCAGACGGCAAGCAGCAAGCATTGTTGTAGGGAGGGAATTGTTGTAGGGAGAGCCGTTATAGGGAGGGAGCACTGAATTAACAGAAAAACGAGTGACAAACAGTGTGGAGTTGATCCACTCACATGGAGCCTTATCTGGACCAAAATTGTTCGCAATATTCTTCAATATAAACTTCTGAATAATGTCTGCTGAAATTCTGCAATTGTTGTTGTCCGCTATATGCTTTAAAGAAATAAGTTATATGTGACAAACTAACTGAATCGGAACAATTTAAGATGCACATATACAGTGAAGAAGACATTATTCCCAATAAACATGTTTAACCCTTTCCTCCATAGAAGCGCCTTTTAGCGCATTCCGTTTATTCTTGCCCTGAAGAAAATAGTTCCAATTTATACATTCATTGATATGTATAATACAAAGTATTTTCTATATTCTAGCAGATGATAGCTTAAAGCGCATTCTGCTATACTTTCAACCTGCTTTAAGTGGACACCTCTATTCAATACTAGAGATATGCTATGTGGGAAAATCAATGATTTCCATTGCAAGCAGTTTGGAGACGGATCGGATGCAAAGTATCGGGGCATTTGTTCATGCTACAAATTGTTTGCCATTCAGATAAATATAAATAATTCGAATTTTCAAAAAACTGTAATTTTCTTTCTTTTATTGCATTGCAATTATGTTTTGTTTCGTTTAAACACGAAAGAGTAATGTCCTCACCACTTTATCTCCAGAAAAAAAGATTTTAGAAAAAAGTTTTAAAAAATATCAGGGCTCCAGATAAGAGGGAGTAAACTGAATTAATCCAACATTTTCTCATTCGTTTCAGCACCAAATCCTATAGTGTTACTACTCATTAGAACCGTCTCGAAGAGACGTTTCTAATGAGTAGTAACACCATAGGGTTTAATACAGAAATAAAACTTTTAGTTTTTGAATACTCCCCTTATCTGGAGTCCTGAATATAAAAGAAACAGTCAGCAGACGTCAATACTATTGGCAGATGGCAACATAGCATGACAAGGGTAAATGGATTAGTGGTTTGGGAAAATTGTCAAGGTAACCAGTGATATGTAGACGTACAATACTGATGTAATATCACTATAATGCAATAAATAGATGACAGCGGAGTGATCTGATAGGGTCACTGGTTTCTACATCTTCCAGACTCCCTAGTAAAATCTGCATTGATACCTTCATTCCGTATTATTGCTGGGTAATTTTTCCGTCTGCAACAATTGTTGTCTGTAACAAATGATGTCCGAAAACTAGAATTTTCTTAATTTCTTATCACAACAGGGTCATAGTGTCAAACAGTTTGGATCCTGATGAGACGCCGCATAATGCGGCGTCTCATCAGGATCCAAACTGTTTGCAAAGTTTATTATGGTTTCACTGCAAGCATGCAAGAGTGAAACCTAATACAGTCAGAATTGATCGACTCATCAAATGTCGAATATAATCTCTCTGTAAAAGTGTCAGCTGCTTGAATTCTTCCGATGTGGAAATGAAGCATATATATTCTTTGAAAACATTGCAGACCAAGAAGAGAGAGCTAAATTTAGCCTTAACCCATTACCTTATAGAAGCGCCTTTTAGCGCATTCCGTTTAATCCTACACAGAAGAAAATAATTCCAATCTATAGAGTCATGAATATGTATCAGAAGGAATATTTTCTTTATTCTAGCAGGTGGTAGCTTAAAGCAGGCTGAAAGTAAAGCAGAATGCGCCTTAGGCCGCATTCTGCTTTACTTTCAACCTGCTTTAAGTAGTCACTTATTCTCAAAACTTGAAACAGGCTATGGGGTAATGGGTCAACCATAGCATTGGAACTACAAGGTATATGTGATACAGAGTTCATATTTGGCATGCATATTTCACTCAAGAAGCCCTTATGCTCAGTTCAACTTGGGTCATATCAGAAAAAGGTCAAGGTCATTAAGAGGTCATATAGACTGAGTTAGGAACTGTATGTGATAGGGACTTGATATTTGAAATGTGAACTCCACTCAAGAAGCCTTTTGAGCTTGGTATACAGTTCGAGTTATATCTGACAAAGCAAAGGTCAATGTCATTTAGAGGTCAAATCTTTGCCATCAGGGGCCATAGTGTTTCATAAAACACATCTTGTTCAATATTTAACCATTTCCCCAATGGAAGCCCCTTTTAGCGCATTTGATTTATTCCTCCACTGGTGAAAATAGTTCCAATTTATACAGTCATGAGTATGTATCATAAGAAATATTTTCTACATTCTATCAGATGATAGCTTAAAGCAGGCTGAAATTATAGCAGAATTCGCCTGAAGGGGCATTCTGCCTTACTTTCCAACCTGCTTTATGCATGTGGTCACCTCTCTTCAATACTAGAAACGGGCCATGGGGTCAAAGTTTAAATTAAAAAAATATCAGCAGATTACAATTTTGAAGCTGATATTTACCCTAGGTCGGAAGATAGAGTTGAATGGGTTAGACTAACAATCGGACAAAGTAGTATTGTCGCCAGACAGACTGACAGAGGCAGTTAAGGAATAAGACAGAAAGCCATTTAGTCCTGAGCCATTTCTTATTGTCATTGTGAATGATTAAAATGACTGTTCATGAGACAAAGGTGACTCGTAATCCGAACTGGGAAGTATCGGATGTCTGATGAGCTTTGCCGCTGTAGAAAACAATACCAGACATTCACAATTCCAAGGTCTGATGGTGAAGCGGGAGAGGTAGAGAATGGGGCTACAGTGTTTTTATGCCTCCCTGGTCATCACTGTTTCGAAGTTAGTGCTGCAAAGAATTTAATTTTTTAGCTCACCTGGCACGAAGTGCCAAGGTGAGCTATTAGGATCGCTGGATGTCCGTCGTCCGTCGTCTGTCTGTCCACAATTGTTCATTAACACTCTAGCGGCTACAAATTTCATTGGATCTTCATGAAACTTAATGACAATGTTTGTCTTGATGAAATCTAGGTCAAGTTCGAATGTGGGTTATGTCAGGTCAAAAACTAGGTCACTAGGTCAAATCGTAGAAAAACCTTGTTAACACTCTAGAGACTACAAATTTCATACCATCTTCATGAAACTTAATGACAATGGTTGGTTTGATGAAATCTAGGTCAAGTTCGAATGTGATTTATGTCCGGTCAAAAACTAGGTCACTAGGTCAAATCATAGAAAAACCTTGTTAACACTCTTAAGGCTACAAATCTCATTTGATCTTGATGAAACTTGGTCAAAATGTTGGCCTCATTGATATCTAGGCTAAGTTCGAAAGTGGGTCATGTCCAGTCAAAAACTAGGCCACTAGGTCAAATCATAGAAAAACCTTGTTAACACTCTAGAGATTACAAATCTCATTTGATCTTGATGAAACTTGGTCAAAATGTTGGCCTCATTGATATCTAGGTCAAGTTCGAATGTAGGTTATGTCCGGCTAAAAACTAGGTCACTAGGTCAAATCATAGAAAAACCTTGTTAACACTCTAGAGGCTACAAATCTCATCAGATCTTCATGAACCTTGGTTTGACTTATTGATATCTTGATCAAGTTTGAATGTGGGTCATGTCTGGGCAAAAACTAGGTCACTAGGTCAAATCATGAAAATACATTGTTTACACTCTATAAGCTACATTTCTCATTTGATATTGATGAAACTTGGTCAAAATGTTTGCCTCCTTAAAGTCAAGGCTACTGTTGAATATAGGTCATGTCGGGTCAAAATCTAGGTCACTATAGGTGAAGTTTTACATGGTGTACCAGGTGAGCGATATAGGGCCATGGTGGCCCTTGTTTCTGTTGCAGACAGTCTAATTTCTATTTAGACCTCCAGTTTCTGAAAAAAAAATTAACCATTCAGAAATGATCAGAAATCTAGGTCAATGCCCACTTGCTTGAAACACACTGCTCTCATTGGTGATGGCACAGACTGGTGTATTGGTTACTAACAAATGTAATTTGGATTGAAAACCTTGCAAAATAATGAGAAACAGTCTAAATCATGGCGTGCTATGTCATAGTGTCTAAAATTAGCTTGGATCATCTCTACATTTAGTTTTGGAAATTCTGTTTATTAATGTAGCAAAAACGAGACCGTTATATAGACATTTTTACACAATGAACAACTAAACTGCAGCAAATATATTTTTAGGGCACCACCGAGAGGTGGGTGCCCTATAGTAATCGCCTTGTCCGTCAGTGCAGCTAACTTGGAGTAAGGGGCCATTTTAGTGGACTGTGAACAAATATAGGGCTATTGGCAGTTAAAGGGCCATGGCCCCTTAACTGGTTCTAAAAATTGCAAAAATGGTATCAGGGGGCCTCAAGGGAGGTAAAAAATAAGTTTTCAAATTAAGGCCCTTTACCACAAATGTCCATAATCTGTCCATATGTAGGGGGGTGACTTTAAAGGGCCATTTGAGTTGCTCAGATAATATTAATGGGCCACTTGTGGCCCTTTAACTTGGACAATTGGCCCCTTAGCAGGCTGGCCCTTAGACCTAAGTTAGTAGACCGTCCGTCCGTCAGTCTGTCCGTCAGTCTGTCACACTTTTCCTTGTCCGCTCTCTAAGTCGAGTAATTTTTATCCAATCTTCACCAAACTTGCTGAAAATATGTATTAGTATAAAATCTAGGCCAAGTTCGATAATTACCCAAATCGCATAAAGCATGTTGGAGTTATTGCCCTTGAACTATTAAAAAATGGCTGTTTCAGCCTTGTCCGCTCTCTAACTCAAGTAATTTTTATCGAATCTTCACGAAACTTGCTGAAAATGTGTATTAGTATAAAATCTAGGCCAAGTTCGATAATTACCCAAATGGCACAAAGCATGTTGGAGTTATTGCCCTTGAATTATTAAAAAATGGCTGTTTCAGCCTTGTCCGCTCTCTAACTCAAGTAGTTTTTATCCAATCTTCACCAAACTTTATGAAAATGTGTATTAGTATAAAATCTAGGCCAAGTTTGATAATTACCCAAATCGCATAAGGCATGTTGGAGTTATTGCCCTTGAATTATTAAAAAATGGCTGTTTCAGCCTTGTCCGCTCTCTAACTCGAGTAGTTTTTATCCAATCTTCACCAATTTTAATGAAAATGTGAATTGGTATAAAATCTAGGCCAAGTTCGATAATTACCCAAATCGCATAAGGCATGTATGAGTTATTGCCCTTGAATTATTAAAAAATGGCTGTTTCAGCCTTGTCCGCTCTCTAACTTGAGTAGGTTTTATCCAATCTTCACCAAACCTTATGAAAGTCTCTATTGTTATAAAATCTAGGCCAGATTTGATAATTACTCAAATCGCATAAGGCATGTTGGAGTTATACCCCTTAAATTATTAAAAAATGGCTGTTTCAGCCTTGTCCACTTTCTAACACAAACACTTTGTATTGGATATTTATCAAACCTACTGAAAATGTTTATATAATCTAGGTCAAGTTCGATAATTACCCAAATCGCCTATGGCACATCAGAGTTATTGCCCTTCAATTATTAAAAGATAGCTGTTTAAGCCTTGTCCGCTCCCTTACTGAAACAACAGTTTCTATCTGATCTTCACTAAACTTGCTGAAAATGTTTATTGGTATGAAATCTAAGCCAAGTTCAATAACTACTCAAATCGCATAAGGCAATTCAGAGTTATTGTCCTTGAATTATACAAAAATGACTGTTTCAGCCTTGTCCGCTCTCTTAACCCTTTCCCGAATAGAAGCGCCTTTTAGCGGATATAATTTATTCATCCGCTGAAGAAAATAGTTCCCATTTAATCAGTAATGAATATGTATTATAGGGAATATTTTTTATATTATAGCACATGATAGCTTAAAGCAGGCTGAAAGTAAAGCAGAATGCGCCTAAGGGCGCATTCTGCGTAACTTTCAACCTGCTTTAAGTAGTCACCTATCTTAAGTACTAGAAATAGGCTATCAGGTAAAGGGTTAACTCAAACATTTTATTTTGGATCTTTACAAAACTTGCTGAAAATGTTTACTAGTATAAAATCTGCAGTTTTATCTTGTGCTTTTCTCCTCCAGACTCCTTTTGTGGGGCCCTTTCTGACTGGTCAGTATTCTAGTTTAACTTTTTGATCCCTAGTCACGCATATATGCGTCATTTGCAAACAGCGTACCTATGAAGAGTAAACTTCTTGTATGCAAACAGTGTAGACCCTGATCAGAGGGCTCCTTTAGGGCTCCTTTAGGAGCCCTCTGATCAGGGTCTACGCTGTTTGTCATTTTGACATATATTGTACAAATCCACCCAAAAAAGTCAAACATGGACTAGACTGAATTGAAAACTAGAATTGTCCATTTGAGGATTCAGGAAGGGAAAGGGAATATCATTGTTTCTCATTGCATGCCTCAGTCTTGTTTCTAAATTTCGCAGAAAATGATTTGAATTCTTGTTCTACTTCATGCTTTATTTCTCTTTTCAGGTAAGTCTAATAGTGTGAGTCTCTGTTGTACTGGCATATCATAGCATAACAGGTAAGAAATAATGACTGTAAGTATTTCAAAAATGAAAATCTATATGTCTGCATTAAACCCTATGGTGTCACTACTCATTAGGATCCTCTTTTGGAGATGATTCTAATGAGTAGTGACATCATAGGATTTGGTGCTGACATGAGTTAGAAAATGTTGCATTTGTTCAGTTTACTCCTTATTTAGAGCAGCACTGTAGCGCTCCAGATAAAAGGTTGAAACTATACATTTCCAATAATTATGTTCTCCTTTATTTCTTCTGAAACTCCACAACTCATCCCATTGAGGCAATTTTACTGAGTTAAGTGTTGGGTGGAAACATAATGACGCTGCCAATAGAAAAACTCACCTTAGCTGGACCTCTGAATTTAATATTGTATAATCTTTCAGAGCACCAGATAAGGGTAGTTTTTTCAAAAATAAATCTTTTATTTCTGAATTAAACCCTATGGTGTTACTACTCATTAGAATCGTCTCTTCGAGACGATTCTAATGAGTAGTAACACCATAGGATTTGGTGCTAAAAATTGTGAGAAAATGTGGGATTTGTTGAAAAAACTAACTCTTATCTGGAGCCCTGATCTTTCCCACCTAAGTTAGCCCTTCTCCTGTAAGTGTTTACAGTGTTCCCTCTCTACAATGGTCCTCCCAACGACTCCCTCCTTACAACAACCCTTGCCGCAATTCCCTAAACGGAACCATTATGTCTAACGCCTTAACTGCTGCAATATCGTCTGCTAAAAATTGTCGTCAACTGTTTTTCTCAAGTTATATAATGGACATTTTGAAAGGGAAAAAAGGTTATGACAAGTGACACAGCTTGAATGTAGATCAGATGCCGCGCGACGCGGCTCATGATCTGGATTCAAGCTGTTTTCAAATGTAGCCATCCATTGGTTGTCGTTGTAGAGAGAGAATGATGTATTGACACTTTTTGAAAACATCAGAGTGTTCTTTTGGAACTGTCTGATCGGGGACTGCAGTTTTCGAATTGTGACCCGAATGAGACACCATAGTTAGGAGACATTTTACATACTGCCAATGTCTCTGTCTGGTTTCATTCATAAATATGGTCGTCCTGGCAGACTCAACTTTTGATAATCACTGGCTTTGATTTCTCTCTGACAACTAAACTGCTTAGGGAGACGTGTTTACGACTGTGGAAAATTGTGTTTACTTTTCACCCTGTTCAGCACTATAATTTGACTCAGAGAATGACAACATCAATTTTCTTTAACCCTTTCCAATGTTGACTAAACGTCATCAGCTAATAGAATCATTGTCTAGTGGTATTGAAATTTTGAATATATCTACTGTGAATCTAAAGATCCATTTTGGTATATTGAACTCTTTCAACACCATGTAAGTCTTGTGGGTTATTAGGTTACCTTGTGGATATTTTTAATTTAAAAAAAAAATCCAGTCTACTTAGAATTTTTGGTAGTTTAATAAACACTGCTCTAAATCAGCAAACAGTGGGAGCCCTCTGATTGGGGTCTACACTGTTTGCAAATGTAATGAGTATATTTTTAACGGGCCCATGGTTTTGAAAGGGTTATGCCCTTTGAATGTTGACTAAACGTCATCAGCTAACAGAATCGTTGTCTGGTACTGATATTTTGAATATCAACTGCTTAAGAACCATATTGGTTACCCCATGGCCTGTTTCTAGTATAAAAGAAAGATGATCACTTAACCCCTTCACTGCCCTATACATGTTCACGCTATATGCCGGGAACTACCATTACGTAATATTGCAAGAGCTACCTGGCTACATAAAAAATGTCATAACTTCAAATATAAATATCCAATATGCACCAAATTTCACAAGCTCCTCAAAAACACCTATATTGACATTTCCTGAAACTTTGACTGAGATATCTAGTATAAATACTGTTTTTTAACATTTTTTTATACACAGACTGTGAAAATTCAACTTTTGTTTACATTTCGAGAGTCTAATTTAGAGAAATGACATGCAAAAAAGCACAAATAACTGTAACAAACTGCATATAAAATGCAACTAGCAACATTTCTAACCTTTTCCTTTTTGTTGCTTTTGAGCAGGTTCATAAACATTATCAGAATCATTTTCCACTTATGATACTTCTTGTTCAAGCGAACATGGCGGTGCATGCTTTCCAGGACAGGTAGCCATGTCAGAAATTAGGTGTTAACACATTAATTTTCGATTACACAAGTTCAAAACATGACATATTTAGGTAAGGGAAGTCAATCTAATTGATTTTCAATGAAAACTAACCAGAAGAGTTTCTTCCCTTACACCAAAGACTCTTATATAGCAGGTCTTAAACAGTACGCAATTACCCCGAGCCACGCTCGGGCTATAGCACACAGCAACATCGATTCACCCCGAGTCAGGCTCGGGGTAAGGCAGCGAAGGGGTTAAACCAGGTTGAGGCACATTCTGCTTAACTTTCAGCCTGCTTTAAGCTATTATCTGCTAGAATATAGAAAATATTTCTTATGAATCTTATTTGTAACAGTATAGATTGGAACTATTTTCTTCAGTAGAGGACTTAATTAAAGGCGTAAAAAAGTGTATTTATGGGGTATTGGGTTAAGTTATCTTGTAAAAAGATTAACTATTATTTTCCTTCAGAACTTGTTTTCAGTGTTTTACATTTTACTCCATAGATACTCATTTTCAGGCCTACCATTCCTCCGGATTTTTCCTAAATCTCCGGATTTTTCATCATTTCTCCGGATCTCCGGATATTTTCCGAAATCTCCGGATTTTTTCAAAAATCTTACAGAAAAAAATCCTAATCCCCGATTCATTGCGGCAGACAGGACCTTCTCGGACTTTAAAACAAGAGAAAAGCAATAAAAGTATTCCGAATGCTATTTTTATTGGTACTAATCGGGTCATTGACTGGATTAGCAGCTTGTTCACAACCAATCAAACATGTAATTACCACCTGTGGTTCCGATTCGACTGCGGGCTGAGAAGTAGATACGGCATGCACTTTATTTATGACACGTCTGTTTCTGCATGTTGCATAGTGTGGTGTACACACTTCATTTTATGACACGACAGGTTCACGCATAGCGATAAAGTGATGGTGTAGTGTATCAGGTAAACAGCGAGATTGCCGATATCGTAAAGAAGCTATACATGGGAGCAAAATTGCTATACCCAAGAGAAAAATTGCAGCAAATTGAAATCGGCTTTGAATTTTTCATTTCTTTTATTAATTTATTTTGAAAATTACGGCATGGTGTCATTGAATTAAGGCAGGACGTGACGCCCTGCTAAAAGTGTCTAGCCATGAATATATATTTATATGAATATTATTAACTTACTAGTCATAGTGGCCTGAAATGCGCAAAATTAGATGTAAGACATTGATACTACATGTATAACTTTTCTAATCCTTACCAAACAGTACAGGTCCTTATCTCAGAACACAGTTGTCTGACCGGGGACTATACTGCTAAAAATAGTAAATATTTGCAACTATGGAAAATACAGATGAGTTGCCCCTAACAGTATTTATGATATTTCGTTATTTTTCTTTCATTATATTTTTTTTTTACATAGTTTTTAATTGCAATAAAGTTTATACTGTTATTCTTTGTGTGCATGTTTTTAATATATAGATGATGGATGCAATGGTGTGATATATATTTGAAAAGATGATTTAAACACAAAAGCGTACAGAAAAAAGAGTTTCGATTAAAAAGCGCGCTTTTGGGAATCGCGCCTTCAAAGGCGCGATTTTGAAAATCGCGCTTTAAAATCAAAATTTGAAAAAATCTTAGGATTTTTTTTTTTTAATTATGGTAGGCCTGCATTTTGATGCATGAAATTTTTTCCTCCACTGAAGTAAATAGTTCCAATTTAGTGTAAACATATTTTATTTCATAAATACTTACATATTTTCAAGTCATATATAGATCACATTAGAATTAGAACGAAAGCAATAGATATTAAGTTCTTCTTCAATTTGTAAAGTCATAAATATGAACCATAAGAAATATTTTTTTTTATATATTTTAGCAGACTGATGATAGTTTAAAGCAGGCACATTCTTCAATGCTATAAACAGGCTATGGAGCAAAGAGTTAACACTTCTGATGAATATAAAACTCCCTTTATTATGATGTATCATCTTAACTTTTTAGCTCACCTGAGCTTGCTCAGGAAGAGCTTTTGCAATCCTTGAATGTCCAGCAAGGGTAGTCCGTCATTAGTTGTTCTTCTTTCGTCAAACGTTTACACTCTAGAGGCCACAATATTTATCCAATCTTTCTCAAACTTGCTCAGATTGTTTATTACGGTACCATAACTTGTAAAGATTGTATATTACCATAAGAGTTCAAATGATTTTGATTGTGGTTGAAAAAGGACTAATAGATCAGGAGTTATCTACCTTTGAATTGCTGAAAATGCCATATTTGAGGGTTTTTTCACTCAAGATGCCACAATATTTATCTAATCTTTCTCAACCTTATTCACGATTGTTAAATACCATAAGAATTTGAATGAGTTATAGTATGGTCGAAATCGGACCAATATATCAAGAGTTATCTACCCTTGAATTGCTGAAAATCCCAGATTTAAAAGTGTTTACACTCTATCTAGTCAAAATTTTACCTGTTGTGGACTTAGAGTTTTGGGACTGAAATTTCAAAGTTAGTTATGGAGTAAGTGTTGGAATGCACTTATACTACATGACATATTTGCATTTATAAGCTGATTTTTGGAATGGAGGTTCCCTGTGGCTTGAATATCAATGTACTGATACACTTTTCTATTGATAGTTACCTATTTAAGAAAGGTTTAGTTAGGCGAGCTTTGCTGTTCTCCGACAGCTTTTGTAATCCAATCTTTCTCAAACTTGCTCAGATTGTATATGACTATAAGAGTTCAGATGAGTTTGATTATGGTTGAAATTAGACTAATAGGTTGAGAGTTATCTACCTTTCAATTGCTGCAAATGCCCTATTTTAGGGTGTTTACACTCTAGAGGCCACAATTTTTATTCAATCTTTCTTAAACTTGCTCAGATTGTATAAGACCATAAGAGTTCAAATAATTGTGAATAAGGTTGAAATTGGACCAATAGGTCAAGAGTTATCTACCTTTGAATTGCTGAAAATGCCATATCTAACAGTGCTTACACTCTCGCAACTACAGATTTCAATGGATTTTGATTATGTATATAGCTATAAGTTCTTGAAGGTGTGCAATTATTATTGAAATCTAATAATTGTGGCAATAGTTATCTGTCCTTGACATACTTTGAAATGCTAGAAAAGGCTTCATTTCAGTATTGTTAAGTCTCTAGTCTGCCCTTGGTGTACTCTACTATACTTAGAATTATGATGTTTGTATTCCAAAACTGTTTACATGCTATACTACAAATTTGAATGGATTTAGGTTGAAACGGGTGAAACTCAAAGGTGAAGCTATCAGGTTTCAGAGCTCCAGATAAGGGGAGTATGTCAAAAACTAAAATCTTTATTTCTGCATTGAACCCTATGGTATCACTACTCATTAGAATCGTCTCTTCGAGACGATTCTAATGGGTAGTAACACCATACGATTTGGTTCTAAAATAAGGGGAGTATTTCAAAAACTAAAATCTTTATTTCTGCATTGAACCCTATGGTGTCACTACTCATTAGAATCGTCTCTTCGAGACGATTCTAATGAGTAGTGACACCATACGATTTGATTCTTAAATAAGTGAAAAAATGTTGCATTTGTTCAATTTATCTCCTCTTATCTGGAGCCCTGGGTTTCATTACAACAAGTGAGAGATATCAGAGTCTTCAAGGCCCTTTTGGTTTCTTTTGTCAAAGCTTCAAAACTTTCAATTTGGCACAGAAATTGCAGATGACAAATTTAACCCATTGTATGCTGGGTAATATTTGGCAGCCATTTTAAAATGTTGTCTGCTGCGGATAAAATTCAAATATTTGTAAAAGATTTTAGCAGTTTCTGATAGAATACTGAACTTACTACAAACAGTTTTGATCTCAGATCAGGCCCCACAATGTGGGGCCTGATCTGAGATCAAAACTGTTTGCCTAGAGGTACACCAAAAAGTGCATCCCGAATAAAATGGGTTAAGCAAACAAGATTTTGTCGGAAAAATGATTCAGGAAATAACTGTATATCCGTACAGGAACCAATTTTGTTTGGATCAGACAAGAACCTAGGCCTCTGCTGTGTTGACATATTGTCTTCTCTTTGTAAACAATGTTGAATTGTTGATACAGAACAATATACCTTAACCATTTGAACCCTAGTCCCGCATATTGGCGTCATTTGCAACAGTGTTCATGTAAATAATACATTTGTCCTATGCAAACAGTGAAGACCCAGATCAGAGGGCTCCTAAAGGAGCCCTCTGATCAGGGTCTTCACTGTTTGTCATAATGCCAAACATTGACAAAAACAACCCTTAAAAGTCAGAAATGGACTAAACTTAAATGGAAACTGGAAATGTCCATTTAAAGTTTCAGGGAGGAAAGAGTTAACTTGGCTTTCTATTTGTTGTTATTGTCCATTTCTCTAAATCTAAATCAAAGGGTAAGAACTGTTTAATTTGAAAGATTCATAAACCGGTACAGGAACCAATTTTGTTTGGATCAGACAAGAATCTAGGCCTGTACTGCTGTGTTGACGTATCATCTTCTCTTTGTAAATAGTGTTGAATCGTTGACCAATACGGAACAATATACTTTCTATTAGTTGTTATTGTCCATTTCTATAAATCAAAGGGTAAGAACTCTTTGATTTGAATGGTGTCTAATTTAACCCTTAGCCTGCCACTCACGACTATAGCTCCATATGCAAACAGCTTGGATCCAGATGAGACGCCGAGTAACTCGGCGTCTCATCCGGATCCAAGCTGTTTGACACTCGGACAACATTTTCAGCAATTTTGAGCAACTTTGAAGCACTTTGAAACTTGAAGCAGACGAGAAATATAGCAGACGACAATTTATTTGGCGGGCTAAGGGTTAAACTGATGAAATTAATTTCCTCATTGTATTTCCAGCAAATATGATTCTTGTCCAAAACAACTTTGATCCTTAATAGGATACTGTGTTGAAAGTTGAGGTAGTGCATAAAGGGAACAAATCCAATATTTTCTTACTTTGTCAGCAGCAAATCCTATGGTGTCACTACTCTTCGAGACGATTCTAATGAGTAGTATCACCATAGGGTTAAATGCAGAAATATAAATTTTAGTTTTTGAAATGCTCCCCTTATGTGTAGCGCTGTGTGTTATTCAAAATGTTTTACTATTATCACTGTAAGGGTAAATGAAAGTTTTCTACTGTAGGAGTTATAATGTACTAGCCATTTGTCATGATTTTCATATAGCCTATGTCTTTCGCAGTGCCATTTCACTGTTTGCGACCAAGAGATGCTTAGTGACTTCGAAAAGACTCTTTGAGTCCCATTTAAAGGAGTCTACTTTTTCTGTGTAAAAAGTGACCTCTGATTTGGCTAACAATATAACTATATAAATATGGTATAATAATAATAATATACAGCATTTTATTTTGTACGTATCTAATTCAACCGCTAAAATAAAGAATACATGCTCAGTTTCAATAATGCCCTACTCCTGTACTAAAGCACAAATGATGGAAACTGACAGAACTACATCATTTTGGTTATTGTACGGCACACCACTCTTATTGATTGTTTTACATGTATCACATTAACCCTTAGCCCGCCAAATAAATTGTCGTCTGCTATATTTCTCGTCTGCTTCAAGTTTCAAAGTGCTTCAAAGTTGCTCAAAATTGCTGAAAATGTTGTCCGAGTGTCAAACAGCTTGGATCCGGATGAGACGCCGAGTTACTCGGCGTCTCATCCGGATCCAAGCTGTTTGCATATGGAGCTATAGTCGTGAGTGGCAGGCTAAGGGTTAAATATCTAGATACAGTGTAGCTCCATTATATCGCGGAAGTTGGGGTCCACGGAATGAAATCAGCGATGTGGTCGGATCGCGATATAGCCCAATTCTGAGCTGAACCAATTTCCATTGTCAAACTCTATTATATCAATGTCATGCAATAAACACGATTTCTTGGTTGTTTACCTTGTTACTTCTTGTGAAAACAAGTCTTTATATGCACTGTCATATTTAGCATCAGCATTTTCATGTGTATTAAGCAAATGCGTACTTTCGTTTTGACAACGGCCGCCATTTTGCTTGAAATGTGCGTGTGTCAGTAAGTCTGAGTAAGATTCAGGGCGTGTTCGATTATCAGTTCCAGAACTGTTTGGAACGATTCCATGGAATTAGTATAAATCAAATAAAAATGGAATTAAACCCTTGCAAATAAGGTAGTCTGGTTCCCTACTTATTACAAGTTTGCTGTCGAAGCGTTCGTAAATTGTGCCGGGAACCATGATGATACGTCACAATTCTGCTCACACCACCTCCTCGGGCAGAATTGATAGAACAGTGCTGGAATTGAATTCCGGACCATTCGATTTCGATTCCGTCAATCCGGAAGATTCCGGACTGATAAACGAACACGCCCTCAGTTACTCGTGAAAATCACACTTAATGCCTATATCGCGATAATAACGCAGATAAAATGGGATTTTCTAGGCTGTATTGTCAAGAAACAAGTAAATGTAAATGAGAGTGAAAGAACAATGAAATTAATTTACAGTTTACAAGTTTAACTTCATTAATTGTTTGGCCGACATTGTTCGCGTACGTTATTATCTGGTACGAATCGCAATTATAATTGTAAGCGTCTGTTGATGTATCAAAATGTGAATTGACTGTGATTTTAACGTCTGTGGTTATCTCTCCATTGCTTTTAATATGGATTAGTCGACTTTGATGGTTAAAAGTCCAAGTCAATCAGGTTAGTTTGCTAATTATTGCTAAATAATGAGCGAAACTGCACATGCGCGAGTTCACTCATTGTTTGTTGTTAGTGCATCACCTGTCAATCAACGCAGCAGGATGACACGCTGCGCGATGACAAGTCCACAGATGGTGATAATTGACACTGATTACGCAATTATAGCGACCTGTTAAAGGAAGATATAAGTACTATAGAAACAGAAATCATTGAAACTCGGCTTTTATTGACTTTAGTATACACATATAGGAAAAAACGGGGTCCAAGCCGGGACCGCGATATATTGGCTTTCGCGAAATAGCGGACCGCGAAGTAACGGAGCTACACTGTATTGCAGTTAGCCCATACACAGATTAATTTATGATTCTAAGTCTTTACTGTTTGCCTTAACTCTATGGGCAATAAAACATTTAAACGAAAGGTGTTGATCTGAGTTGGGTGTCCGATCTGAGTCGGATGTCCCATCAAAGTCGCCATCTATTTTTAAGAGTTAAATAGATCTAGGGTGATATTAGTGTTTTCTTCTGACCTGTCAGAGTTATTTTTAGATTGGAACATTCTAAAAATTTAAAAGGGATGATCACAGTACTCGTTGATTTCCGTACAGTCAGCCAGTGATACGGAAAGCTATATTTATTGTGTGTAATGTACAGTAGGAAAGACATTATTATTTCCCAAATAAACGCAAACACAATGCCCTAAACTTAAGAAAATTAGTTGGTTTTTTTAATCTGTGTGGCAAACAGGTTGGAGCCTGATCAGACGCCGGGTTACCCGGCGTCTGATCTGGCTCCAACCTGTTTGCAATGGAAATAATAGTTTTTAGCATAAACACGTTTATTGAGAATGAATAACATATCAGTAAAATTAGCGCAGCTGTCTCGTGCTGCACGAGGATCATGCTTATCTAAAGTTGGAAAGTGTACGACTATATAGATCTGATGTCACCCTGTATTTTATTTACCATTATGAACTATTCTGTTCTAAAAATAACTCTGACAGTTCAGAAAAAATCGGACAATATTTGTTTATCACTGTGAGTCCACAGTAGATTGACAAGGGTTTAAATAACAGATAAATGGTTTCCCCTATTGATGTTTGTCCATAACAAATCGAATGGTGTAGTGAGAACATGCATGATACATTAATGTCTTAAGAATGTGTTTAAATCATTAGCACGAATGGCACTGACCAGACTGTATAATCTAAAAGAAAGAGATAATGATTAGATAAATAAACAGATAATGACACAGTATAATGTGGTAATTGTTGTTAGGACAATCTATTTGACTTTTTTCAAATAGAATTTTAACTCTTTGCACGCTAGGGGCGGATATATCCTGCCACAGTGATTACCTTTGCAAACAGTTTGGATCCAGATGAGACGCGGCGTCTCATCAGGATCATACTGTTTGCCATTCTGACCCTGAATTTAAAAGAAATTTTGAAAAGTCTATTTTTAGAATATTTGCAGACGACAATTTTTGTTGCAGACGAAAAATATTACCCAGCATGCAAAGAATTAAGGTGTTACACTTTTGTTGTCCTTACAATCAGAGCCTTGCTGCCATCATCCGCGATTGCCATTTTGAGTACTCAAAATAAACAAACAGAAATTTACGCACGCGGGTACTCATTATATAGTACACAATCTCAGTTGAACACGCCTCAGAATGCACCCTAAGGCGCATTCTGCTTTACTTTCAACCTACTTTAAGTTCCCAACTGCTGGAATATAGAAAATATATCTTTTGTTAAATGTTCATGAATGAATGAATTAAATGTGCTAAAAGGCCCTTCTATGGAGGAAAGGGTTAACTCTTTGAACCCTAGTCCCGCATATAGGCGTCCCTTTCAAACAGTTTACATGTGAATAGTACACTTGTCCTATGCAAACAGTGAAGACCCAGATCAGAGGGCTCCAAAAGGAGCCCTCTGATCAGGGTCTTCACTGTTTGTCATAATGCCAAACATTGACAAAAACAACCCTTAAAAGTCAGAAATGGACTAGACTAAAATGAAAACTGGAATTGTCCATTTAAAGTTTCAGGGAGGAAAGGGTTAGGCTGTCAGCCATTCCGTTTAGAGATGATACATACATACATATACTTTGAATTTCTCTCACTGACCTTGACATAACTGTTCTTCCATTGTTATTGTGGCTTTACCAAACCCAGTCTGTCCAACTTGAAAAGATTTATCATATCAGCTTCAGTTTCCAATGAATTTTAATGACTTCACTCCCTTATCCTTCTGTAAGGCTAACCAGAGCTCTAGATAAAGGGGGTATTTCAAAAATTAAAATCTTTATTTCTACATTAAACCCTATGGTGTCACTACTCATTAGAATCGTCTCTTCGAGACGATTCTAATGAGTAGTAACACCATAGGATTTGGTGCTGAAATAAGTGAGAAAATATTTGATTTGTTCAGTTTACCCCGTCTTATCTGGAGCCCTGCCTAACTGACTTGAAAAGCACAATTGCTTTTTTCATAGATATTCCATCCGTCATCCAAGTCGCTATCTAAGCATAGAGATGGTTGAAAATTGTTACAATTGCCTGTTCAGTATATTATCATATAAAGTATTCAACAGTTTTCATTAATTTTGCACTCAATTTTTTGCAGAGTTGATCAAATTTGGATACTTTGTGCGTAAATTGAACAGATTTTTTATGAGATTCGTTGCATAATCTCCAATTTAAGTAGTTTTAAAATTGATATGCAGTAGAAATTGAGAAAAGTTTGATGGGATTAAAGATAGAGAAAAGTAGTGGAAAGTTCATGTAGAATTTCAAAGTCTGGAGTTACACAAGAATATTAATCCTTTCCCCCATAGAAACGCCTTTAATAGCGCATTTAGTTTATACCTCCACTGAAGAAAATACAACTATGTTATACACTAATGAATATGTATCATAAGAAATGTTTTCTATATTCTAGCAGGCTGAAAGTAAAGCAGAATGTGCCTTAATGCGCAATCTACTTTACTTTCAACCTGCTTTAAATGGTCACCTGTTTTCAAATATGAATACAGGCTATGGGGTAAGGGAATATGACAGCAAATACAGTAGAACCTCTCTATTACGACCACTAAAAAGAAGGCTAATTGACTGTATAAAAGACAGGTGACAGCTTAAAGCAATGTGAAAGTGAAACAGAAAGCTCCTGTAAGAGCTTTCTGTTTCACTTTCACATTGCTTTAAGCAGTAACCTGTCATAAACGACCAATATTTGACACAATTTAGCGGTGGTAATAGAGGGGTTCTACTGTAATAAGTTTTAATCTTCTGTTTAGTGGCTTGTTTTGAGAAATTGTGTAACTGCATTGCTTTTCAAGTGGTTTGTCTTTTCGCTTCAGATTGAAAATATTTAAATTTCAGTGTCATCTCCATCGAAGCCAACGATAATTAAATTTTCATAAATCAGGACTTTCTTTGACGTTTCCCATAATACTCTTTAAGATTTACTTATCTACACTCATCGGCCCTGTTTACTGCCACATTCATTTTGTCAAGAAGTTTGACTTACCCGTTGTGCACATGCACTAAGTATCCTGCCAGCTTCTCCCATTACTCCATAATACTGAGCAGGGTTCCAGATAAGGGGAGTATTTCAAAAATTAAATCTTTATTTCATCTTTAAACCCTATGGTGTCACTACTTATTAGAATCGTCTCTTCGAGACGATTCAAATGAGTAGTAACACCATAGGATTTGGTGCTGAATTAAGTGAGAAGATGCTGAATTTGTTCAGTTTACTCCCCCTTATCTGGAACCCTGACTGAGTCATTTTTAGCTTGACTATTTGATGTACAGTCACCCTTGCGTCTCCGTCGGCATTGCATGTTAAAATTTTGATCAACCTAGAAAATGTCATCCTCTTAAATCATATATCACTTATGTTGCATTTTAATTTTACCATCACATCTAACCTGCCCTCAATCATCAAGGAGGACAATTCTAGATAGGTATTTTAGGTGAATTATCTCCCCTGTTGGCAATAGACATCCACGTTAAGAAAAGGCCATCCTCTTAAAAGCATATATCACTGCAACTAATGTTTCATTCAATAATGGCTTTACGTCAAACATCTTACTTGACCCAGACGAGAGGCGGATAATTCTAGATGGTATTTTGGGTGACTTATCTCCCCTTTTTAACTAAGATATCCACTTTTAGATTTTTGATCAACATAGAAAATGCCCTTCACTTAAGACATATATCACTACAACTAATATTTTTATTCAATAATTGCTTCACCTCAAACATATTACTTGTCCTACACTAGATGCACATAAATCTATTTTGTATGAACTATCTCCCCTTTTGAACTTAGATATCCACATTAAGATTTTTTATCAACCTAGAAAAGCCTTCCACTGAAAGCATACATCACTCCAACTACTGTTCTTATTCCATAACTGCTTTTAGTACAAAGGAGCAGATAGTCGAGTTTGCTGTCTAACAGACAGCTCTTAAAAACTTTGTTACTTATTTGATTTATTCCTGGGCTGAAGAAAATAGTTCCATCTTAAACAGTCATGAATATGTATAATAAGATATATTTTCTATATCCTAGCAGATGGAAGCTTAAAGTAGGCTGCAGAAAGTAAAGCAGAAATTGTGCCTTAAGGCACATTCTGCTTTACTTTCAACCTGCTTTAAGTGGTCGCTTGTGTTCAATACAAGTAGCAGGCTGTGAAGTAAAACTCTTTCCCCCAATAGAAGCGCCTTTTAGCGCATTTAATTTATTCCTCCACAAAGAAAATAGATCCAATTTATACAGTCATATTGTACCAAAATAAATATGATGGCTTAATTCAGGCATTCTGCTCTATTACTTTCAACCTGCTTTAAATGGTCACCTGTCTTCAATACTAGAAACAGGCTATGGAGTAAAAGCTTAAATAAGTTAGCATTGCATGGAAGAATGAAGCAGGGTTCCAGATAAAAGGGAGGAAACTGAACAAATCTAGCATTTTCTTACTTATTTCAGCACCAAATCCTATGGTGATACTACTCATTAGAATCGTCTCTTTGAGATGATTCTAATGAGTAGAGACACCATAAGGTTTAAAGCAGAAATAAAGATTTTAATTTTTGAAATACTCCCCTTATCTGGAACCCTGCTGAAGTAAAGTTTATTGGTGATATGTATCTTGTCAGTGATTAATTTGTAATGTCTAAAATGTTATTGATAAAGTGAGATATATTGTTGGAAGTTTAAACATGCTATATCTGAAGCTGACGTGTAGCCAGCACGGCTATATAGTAAGATTTTTTTTCTTCACTTTTCTAACAAGAAATTTGTTAGCGGATTATTCATTTCTGTGAGAAAGAGTTTTATGGAAATGATAGTAAAATGTGTGTATAATTAATGTGTAGTGTAATTACTATATTGCCTTGCTTTAACCCTTTAAAGCATAGCCTGTTTCTAATTTTGAAAACAGGTGACCCCTAAACCCTTTCCACCATAGATTAGCGCCTTTATGCCCCGGTTACACAGACGGTCGGGCTTAAATCGGAACCCAATCGGTCTAATTATTTGCTGTTTTGATCGGTTGTCATAAGTGATTTAATTTCAGGCTTTCTGTGTAACCTGGTATCGGTGATGTGAATAATTGTTCAATCGGTCAAACGCCACCCCGCCTCCGATTGGCCACCGATTGGCCACCGATTGGCGACTCATGAAATCCAATGGGCCACCGATTAAAAGCGCCCAACAACCAATCAATAATCGATGAATACCTATAAAACACCGATTAAATGCTGGCGGCAACCGATTGATCACCAATTGATCACCGATTGAACTGCCATTAGCAACCGATGAAAACCGACGAGATCCCGCGTTTTAATTCTCATCTTTTTTCATCGATGGTAAGTATCAGTTTATCGGTGCTTTATCAGTGGTTTATTGGTGACTCGTCGGTGATATCGAAGTAGACTGGTTGTCAATCGGTTATTTGTAAAATATTTTCACCGATCGAAAATTTTAAACACGTTTAAAATTCCCAATCAATGATTTTTCCCCGACGAAAATCATCTTTACCTAATAGCTATTGATAGATGGAAAACAGGTGGCCAATAGGTGATGTCGGTAGTAAATAGGTTTTCATCGGTCCCCTCCCTAGGTTGGCGAAAAAACAACCGATCTATGGCCGATAGCTCTGTGTAACTGGGGTGTTAGCGCATTCAATTTATTCAATCACTGAAGGAAATAGTTTCAATTTATATATTTATGAACATGTACAATAAGAAATGTTTTCTATATCCTAGAAGAAGGTAGCTTAAAGCAGGCTGAAAGATAAGCTTTACTTTCAACCTGCTTTAAGTGGCTACCTGTCTTCAAAACTAGAAACAGGCTATGGAGTAAGGGTTAAAGAGACGGACAACCAAATTCAGCATAGAAAAAAAAAAATGTAAATGTGTGTCAAACGCTTTTTAGCTCACCTGGCACGAAGTGCCAAGGTGAGCTTTTAGGATCGCTGGATGTCCGTCGTCCATCGTCTGTCGTCCGTCCGTCTGTTCACAATTGTTCGTTAACACTCTACCGGCTACAAATCTCATTGGATCTTCATGAAACTTGATCACAATGTTTGTCTAGTAGAAATCTAGGCCAAGTTCGAATGTGGGTCATGTTGGGTCAAAAACTAGGTCACTAGGTCAAATCATAGAAAAACCTTGTTAACACTCTAGAGGCTACAAATCTCAATGGATCTTGATGAAACTTGGTCAGAATGTTTGTCTTATTGATATCTAGGTCAAGTTTGAATATGGGTCATGTCCGGTCAAAAACTAGGTCACTATCTCAAATCATAGAAAAACCTTGTTAACACTCTAGAGGCTACAAATCTCATTAGATCTTGATGAAACTTGGTCAGAATGTTTGTCTTATTGATATCTAGGTCAAGTTCGAATATGGGTCATGTCCGGTCAAAAACTAGGTCACTAGGTCAAATCATAGAAAAATCTTGTTAACACTCTAGAGACTACAAATCTCATTGGATCTTGATGAAAATTGGTCAGAATGTTTGTCTCATTTATATATAGGTGAAGTTTGAATATGGGTCATGTCCGGTCAAAAACTAGGTCACTAGGTCAAATCATAGGAAAATCTTGTTTGCACTCTAAAGGTTGATTGTGGGTCATGTCCAGTCATAATCTAGGTCACTATAGGTCAAGTTTGCCATGGTGTACCAGGTGAGCGATTTAGGGCCATAGTGGCCCTTGTTTATAAACACATAAAAATTAGTTTAATGTAAGAAATTCTGTTTAAGATATGCATTTAAGAAAATAAAATTAATTAGCTCTGGAAGGATTCGAACCCTGGACCTGCGTGTGGATAAGGAAAGTAAAAATTGAGTCAGACATCTTACCTGAGCCACTGGAAGCCTCTCTCTACTGAACTTTCTGGGCTGCCATTTATCCGGATTTTTCCTGAGTCTTTGGATTTTTTTCCTAGCAGATGGTAGCTTAAAACAGGTTGAAAGTGAAGCAGAATGCGCCTTAAGCGCATTCTGCTTTACTTTCAATCTGTTTTCATATAAGCAGTAATATGTCTTCAAAACAAGAAACAGACAATGGGGTAAAGGTACAATTAGTTAAATTGCGTCTGAAAAAATGAAAATTTGAATCTTAGGATTTTTATGATCAACTTATGGCAGCCCTGAACTTTTTAGCTCACCTTTTGCAATCCTTGAATGTCCGTTGTCCGTCATGCGTCGTCCGTCGTGCGGCGTCAACAATTTTAGTGTTTACACTCTAGAGGCCACAATATTTATCCAATCTTTCTCAAACTTGCTCAGATGGTATATTGCCATAAGAGTTCGGATGAGTTTGATTATGGTTGAAATCCGACAAATAGATCATGAGTTATCTACCTTTGAACTGCTGAAAATGCCATATTTAAAAGTGTTTACACTCTAGAGGCCACAGTATTTATCCAATCTTTCTAAATCTTGCCCAGGTTGTATATGACCATAAGAGCTTGAGAGAGTTCGATTTTGGTTGAAATCAGACAAATAGATCAAAAGTTATCTACCTTTGAATTGCTGAAAATGTCATATTTAACGGTGTTTACACTCTAGAGGCAACAGTATTTATCCAATCTTTCTAAATCTTGCCCAGGTTGTATATGACCATAAGAGTTCGAATGAGTTCGATTTTGGTTGAAATCAGACAAATAGATTGAGAGTTATTTACCTTTGAATTGCTGAAAATGCCATATTTAACAGTGTTTACACTCTAGAGGCCACAATTTTTATCCAATCTATCTCAAACCTGCTCAGATTGTAAATGACTATAAGAGTTCAGATGAGTTTGATTATGGTTGAAATCAGACTTATAGGTTGAGAGTTATCTACCTTTGAATTGCTGAAAATGCCATATTTAACGATGTTTACACTCTAGAGGTCACAAATTTTATCCAATCTTTCTCAAACTTACTCAGATTGTATATTACCATAAGACTTCGTATGAGTTCAATTATGGTTGTAATCGGAACAAAAGGTCAAAAGTTATCTACCTTTGAATTGCTGAAAATGATATATTTAACAGTGTTTACGCTCTAGAGGCGACAATATTTATCCAAGCTCTCTCAAACTTGCCCAGATTGTATATGACCATAAGAGTTCGAAAAAGGGTGATTATGGTTTGAATCGGACAAATAAATCAAGAGATATCTACCTTTGAATTGCTGAAAATGCCATATTTTACAGCGTTTACAGTCTTGCAACTACAGTTTTCAATGGATTTTGATTATACTTGTACACAAAGGATGTAGCTATATGTTCTGGAAGAAGTGCAATTATTGTTGAAATGTAATCATTGTGGCTATAGTTACCTGCCCTTGATATACTTTGAAATGCTAGAAAAAGGCTTCATTTCAGTATTGTTTAGGCTCTAGTTATCTGTCTTTGATGTACTCTACTATACTACAGTAGGTCGACAAACTTGAATGGATTTAGAATAAAACGGGTGAAATTCAAAGGTAAAGCTATCAGGCTTCATTACAAATGGTGAGCGATATCAGGGCCTTCAGGCCCTCTTGTTTCTCGGATGTGGAGGTTACAGTGTACTAGAGAAACAGCCTTTGCTTATTTATGACTTGGGACTAAATAGTCGTAGATCAATATGCTCCTGTTTTATTTGTGCCATTTAAAATTACAATCTTTCTTTGTCCCGGGAATTATTAAAGTCACAAGTGATGTCAAATGTTGAACTGTTTTTAATATTTATATATCTGTCTCTAAAGTCATGTTATATCTCAATAATATTGGGTATCAATTTTGTGGCTTGCATAAGTTTTGAGATACAGCTGACTTTTTGATAACTAAGAGCATCTTGTGGGAATAGTCTCTTTAACTATAAGAGATGAAAGTATCATAAATCACGATTTTTCATCAGCAGCTGTCGATGGGAGCAGTTTTTCCCGATGTTTTACGAGCACTGAGACACTAGGCAAGACTTTTGGGTCCTGCAAAATAATAGAAAGTCTTTGAGGGCAGTAACCGATAGCCTGAGAAAAAAGAGAGTAAAACTGCACTATTGTAATATGATGTCTCAGTAGAATTGTTCAGTGGGAAAAACAGGTCGAAACAGGAGTCAGTATTTGAAATATCAACCTTGCCACGGGCTTATAATGAGTTTGAGTTGAGTCTGAGTTGGTTCTCAAGCATTTGATTAGTCAGCTTTACCACTATAACAAAGGCTAATTGATTGTACAGTGTTCCCTCCCTTCAACGGCCCTCCCAACAACGACTCCCTCCTTATAACGACCTTTTCCGCATTTCCCTAAAAAGCACAATTTTGTCTTACGCTTTAATTGCTGCAATAGTATTTGCTTCATTTTGTCGACTACTGTTTTTCTCATTTTACATAAAGGACGTTTTGACAGGAAAAAAAACTTATTGAAGAGTGACAAACAGCTTGAATCCAGATCAGACGCCGCGTTACGCGGTGTCTGATCTGGATTCAAGCTGTTTGCAAATGTAGCCAATTTCCCTCCCTATAACGACTCCCTCTGAACAACGCACATAATTTTTGTCTCCCATTGCGTGTCGTTGTAGAAAGGGAGCGCTGTATAAAACACCTAGTAATTAAGACAAATTAGTGGTTGTTCCAAATAGAGAGGTTTAACTTTATATGGTATGTCAGTTTGACATTGGTGATTGCACTGATGGCTAGAAACAGGGTTAAATGGGTTAAACACAGAAACATTATACATGTACACTAAAACCTCCCTATTACGACCACTAAAACAAAGGCTAATTGATTGTATAAAACACCTAGTAATAAAGACAATTAAGTGGTCATATTAGAGAGGTTTTACTGTATATGCTATATGTCAGTGTGACATAGGCAGGGCTCCAGATAAGGGGGTATTTCAAAAACTAAAATCTTTATTTCTGCTTTAAACCCTATGGTGTCACTACTCATTAGAATCGTCTCGTAGAGTAGTAAAATCAGAGGGTTTGATGCTAAAATAAGTGAGAAAATGTTGGATTTGTGCAGTTTACTCCCTCCTATCTGGAGCCCTGCATAGGCGATATGCACTTATGACTATGGAGTGTAGGGTTAAGAGAGTTTTCACTGTAATTATAGGAGGCGGAGGAGATAACCGGTGAATTGTATGGCTTTTTATTTCTGATGAAAAAACACTTCAAGTGCGAAATGACTTGATTGGTATTTTGTCTGCCTCGGATTCTTTACATATACAGTAAAACCTCTCTTATTATGACCACTAAATTGTGTTAATGTTTATAACAGGTGACTGCTTAAAGCAAGGTGACAGTAAAACAGAAAGCTCCTTTACAGGAGCTTTCTGTTTTACTGTCACCTTGCTTTAAGATGTCACCTGTCTTTCATACAGCTAATTAGCTGTCGTTTTAGTGGTTGTTCTAGAGAGGTTTTACTGTATCTCTTTGCATGCTGTCAGAGAAATCGTGATAAATTTTTTGTAAATAGTTTGGTTCCAGATGAGAAACCAAGTAACTCTGCATCTCTTAGGGATCCAGACTGTTTGATACTCAGGTTCTGTTTAGAAAAGATTTTTTTTTAAATTTTAATTTGAGAAAAGCAGTAGAGAACAGTTGTTTGTAGTGGATAACAATATTGCCTAGCATTCAGATATAACCCTTTCCTTCACAGCCAAAAGTACAAATCACCTTTATCTAATTTTATAACATAACAGACGGCGTGAGCGTTGAATAACACCCGTTGTTTAAATGTCATATATAACTAGTTATATAGCTATGCAAATGAGGTACACCACGACGTCGTTTACTTGTGACATCATTAAAATGCGTTCTATGCGTTCGATTTCCAACGTCTTCATTCCATCATGTAGATTCAATTTATAGATTTTTTGTGTAATTAATCAATATTAGATCTACATGAAAGTGTCTATTAATACATATAACAACATAAACATTATGCTAGTGAACGGGGTTAATTTTTTAACAACTTTTTTCCTATATAGATATACTTATATCGCGCTTAGCATTCTCTTGACCTCCAAGGCTGCGATAAATAACATTTCTATGTTATGTTATAAAAAGAATATAACATTCGTGTTAATAATTTATTGGATTTATCAAACTCGTCGTTTTAGAAAACGATAAAAACTCGGCAAAGCCTCGTTTTTATCGTTTTCTAAAAGACTCGTTTAATAAATCCAATAAATTATGAACACTCATGTAATATCCTATATGTGTTTACTCAGTAAACATTGCCTGTACATTTCTTGTATTTAAGACAGGTGATCACATAAAGCAGGTTTAAAGTAAAGCTGAATGCACTTAGGTGATCACATAAAGCAGGTTTAAAGTAAAGCTGAATGCACTTTAAAGTGCATTCTGCTTTACTTCCAGTCTGCTTTAGAAAATATTTCAATTGATATTATAATTGATTATATTCATGAACTATTTTCTTTAGTGGAGGAATGAATTAAATATGTTTGAAATGAGTATCTTTGGAGTAATGGTTTAAAATAGCTTTACTTTCATCTGGCTTTAACCCTTTACTCCATAGCCTGTTTCTTGTATTGAAGACAGTTGGCCATCTTAAAGCAGGTTGAAAGTAAAGTAGAATGTGCTATAAGGCACATTCTACTTTACTTTCAACCTGCTTTAAGCTACAATCTGCTACAATATAGAAAATATTTCTTATAATACATATTCGTTATTGTATAATTTGGAACTATTTCCTTTAATGGAAGAATAAATTAAATGCGCTAAAAGGCACTTCTATTGGGTAAAGGGTTAAGCAGCAACAAGAGTATTCAATAGCAGCAATGAATTATCATTTACAGTGCTCATACACTAAGAAAAGCAGTACCCAGTGGTTTAGTATTTACAGTGCTCACACACTAAGAAAAGCAGTACCCAGTGGTTTAGTGTTTCTTTGACTATATGATTTAAGGCTTTGAAAGAAAACTGGCTTGCATTCAAGGTTGGTCTTGACTCATGGGGACATTTTGGTCTCTGTCAGAATAAACAGGATATGTCATTAGTGTTTGCAGAACAATAATACGACCCCTTGTGAAGCTAGCTGCTAATGCCAAAACAAATATTTTCTTGTGCATGAATGGCTTGTATTATATTCAAATCGGCTAGGCAGTCAAACAGGATATTGTTTGAACCCTTTGCATGGTCATACAGGGCTCCAGACAGGGCTCCAGATAAGGGGAGTATTTCAATTTCTGCATTAAACCCTATTGTGTCACTGCTCATTAGAATCGTCTCTTCAAGAAGATTCTTATGACTAGTAACACCATAGAATTTTGTGCTGAAATAAGTGAGAAAATATTGAATTTGTTCAGTTTACTCCCTCTTATCTGGAGGCCTGTTCCAGATAAGAGGGAGAACATAAGTTTTCCAAAAGTTTCTCCTATAGTTCTGCACCAAACCCCATGGTGTGACTACTGATTAGAATTGTCTCAAAGAGATGATTCTAATGAGTAGTCACACCGTAGGGTTTTGTGCAGATGTAAAGATTTTAGTCTTTGAAATACTCCCCACTCTGAAGCCCTGCTAATGGCGTATTATGATGACTTTTGCAAAATAAATTGGACCCAAATGAGCTAGGCACTGAGTAACTTAGCATTATCACTTTATCAGTGATAGCCAAATTTGACATTGAGATACTGACTTGTTTCCATGTATTGGAAATCTATCACCCTTTAGGCAAGATTTTATTATGCACCCAACACAGTCATGTTGATTAAAAATAATTTGCTTCCATTTATTTTGCATGATGACATTTCAACTGATTTTTTCACAGCTGTATATTTTAGGTGCCGAAAACATTTTTGCTTGGTGCAGCAATACTTTTAGCTCACCTGAGCCAAAGGCTCAAGCTAGGTGAGCTATTGGGATGGCCCTGTGTCCGGCATCTGTCGTCGTCCAGCGTGCGTCGTCGTTAACAATTACTTCAAATGACATCTCCTCTTTAATACCGCTTTACAGATTTCAACCAAACTTTACAGAAATGTTCCTTGGGTCAAGCTCTTTCAAATTTTTTCAAAGAATTAAAAACAATGCATAACTCTGGTTGCAAAGTGAAAATAAGGAAATCTTAAAAAGTCTTCTTGTCAAAAACTGCAAGGACCAGAGCTTAGATATTTGGCACATAGCATCATCTACAGGTTCTATATCAAGTTTGTTCAAATTATGCCCCTGGGGTCAAAATTTGCCCCGCCCCTGGGGTCACAGTTTTACATCGAGTTATATTGTGAAATTTTCAAACGTCTTCTTCTCTGAAACTAATATGGCCAGAGCTTTGATATTCAGCACTGTGACACTTCTAGATGTCCTTTACCTAGTTTGTTCAAATGGTTCCAGTCTGTTGGATATGTAGGTCACAGGAGCTAAAAATAGATTTGTTCAATGGAAACTTAAAAAAATCTTCTTGTCTAAAATCCTAGTACCCTGATCTTAGATATTTGGCACATAGCATCATCTACAGGTCCTCTATCAATATTGTTCAAATTATGCTCCTCGGGTAAAAAATTACCCTGTCCTGGACATAAATCATTATCTCTATTTTGTCAGCTATTCTCAGGTGAGCGAAATATGCCCCATGGGCTCTTGTTTCAGCTTGTCATTTCCAAAAATGATGTTGTTTATCTAGGAAAAAATGTTGTCGTTTCCTTAATTTCCAGCTCAAACAACAACAGTGATTATAAGACCACACGTAAACAAATCCCATCACCCCATATAGTATGTTTCTGGTTTTGAAGAAAAGTTACCAATTAAAGCAGGTTGAAAGTAAAGCAGAATGCACTTTAACCCATTACCCCATAGCCTGTTTCTAGTATTCTAGTTAACCACTTAAAGCAGGTTGAAAGTAAAGCAGAATGCACATTAATGTGCATTCTGCTTTACTTTCAGCCTGCTTTAAGCTACAATTTACTAGAATACAGAATTTTTTTCGTATGATACATATTCATGACTGTATAAATTGGAACTACTTTCTTGAGTGGAGGAATAAAATAAAGATGTGAAAAGGTTTTTTTGTGGGGTAATGGTTTAAAGGGTGTTTTTATGGAGTAAAGGGTTATATCAAATTCAGTGTGAAAATGCATGAAAAGTTTATAGAGTTGTCCTATAAATGTCTTTATGACTCCTCCATATAGTGGATCCAAGATTGATGCAGCTTTTGTGAAGCAATAACTTTTGTTAAAACTAAAAGCACAGAATATTATTTCCTTGTCCCCATGCAATCTCTTCCAAATAGCCAAGGAAACTTGTAAATTCAGTGTTTGATTTAAGCAGCTACATTGTATTTGACTTCATTATATCTTAAAACACAATTCTCAATTTTCAAATTAAACGTTATGGTATTTTGATTTACGAAATATTGAAATGAATGTCAAACAGTTTTGATCCTGGTCAGATGTTTCGTTACCCGGCATCTAATCAGGATCAAAATTGTTTGCAAATAACCATTGTCACTTAAGGTGGTTCGCGGGTCAGCTTATTCTGTGTCAGAATTCTTTGAAACCTTGATTAAATTGAAATATACCATATGGAGAGTGAAAAATCGTTAAAATAAAAAAAAGTTACAGCACCGTTTTTTTCTGACAGGACCTTTTGTCGAGAAAAGCTCCTGTTTTAGTAAACAGGAATATTTTCTTTATAAAATGATATAACTCAATAATTTCTGTACATTCAAGTAAACTGTACATAGACTATAAGATATTGGGCAAACAAAAGTATTTCATGACATATTTTCTGGAAATATCAATATTTTAAAAAAGTCAAATTCTGAAAATCTAAAATTACAAAAAATCTAGCTGTTTAACATACACTAATGTTACTCTTATTAGATAGATAAAACTTAATTCTACTAGTCACAAAAATTTAATGAAAATCTACAGTAGAATTTACATTTTATACATGATTTCCTGAAATTCTGACAAACTGTTAGCACAAAACGAGTAACCTCCCTTGAGTTCAACTTTAAAATGCCGTCGGCTCTAAATAATACCATAAGTCAAACCTGTAATAAGGGACAATGAATACGGTAGTCTGTAGATCTTTAAAGGCAGGTGACTGCTTAATGCATAACAAAAGTAATGCATAAAACTCCTTTAGGATCTATCTTTTAGCATTATTTTTGTCCTGTGTTAAGCTGCCAGCTGTCATATAGGCTATAAATCCTCACAAATTTAGCTGTCACTTGACTATTCTTGTATCTGATATTATTCATTATTACGTGACTAAACATAGCCTGTCCTTTGATCACTGCGTTACATGAATTGATTAGTCACTAAAATAGGACAATTTGTTAAAAAAAAGTTTTGTAGCGAGTGGGAATCGAACCTAGAACCTTAGGCTTGCAAGTCAATCACCGTGCCAACTGCACTAACAGAGAAGACACTGAAGCAGATCAAACTTTTCTTTATCTAAATTTTCTACTATATGCACGTGCTGCAAAGATTAGGTGAAAGTCATCAGCATTTCCGGAATTCGAGATGCGGGCCGCCCGCTGTCGAACCACCTTAAATCGGTATGTGGCAGTGAGGGATGAAAGCCCAGTATTTTTCTTTCACTTTATCTACAGACCTATTTGGGAAAAAGTAGAGCCTAAGGTAAGCTAAAATAGGTGGGACAAAGTGTATGAAATAAACACTGTTGCAAAAAGTAGAGCCTAAGGTATATTAAAACAGGTGAGATAAAGTGTATGAATAAACACTGTGGTAAACTAAGAATCAAAAGTCAAGAATTATGCTGTCCCTTATAGAAACACCTTAAACTTTTAGCGTATATTTATACTTATTATTCATAGAGAAACATGTGGATGCTTTAACCATGCCCTGTTAAAAAAAACTTAGCAAAGTTTTCCTGCATCCTGAGAGGTGGATGCTTGAAGCAGGCTGAAAGTAAAGCAGAAAGCTCCTAAAGGAGCTTTCTGCTTTACTTTCAGCCTGCTTTAAGCAAAAACTGAAAGCAGGCTATAGGGGGAAGGGATAAAACTGTCTGAAACGTATGCAGTAACTTAAGTTTTTATGCCCCTCTCCTCTTTCACTAAGTGATGCAGAGCATAAAATGTTGCCCATGTCCATATGTTTGTAAGTAAGTAAGTACATTCTTTATTATTGTGACGTGTGCATTTATGTAGAACAACTCTTAATGTAATAAAACAAAGCATTTATGAAATTAGCCCCTGGCCCGACAGGCCTTTATGTCGCAAAATACATATTGAATCAAGTTATATATATACTTAGCAAAGAAAGTACCCACTTTTTACATCCACTTAAATACATTAAGTATTTTTTAAAGCTTCATTACTTTAAAAGTACTGGCTTATCAACTCCAGTTTGTTTGAGATACGTTACCAATGTATTCTATAGTAAAAACAGTTATGTTACGAAGTTGAGACACTTTAATTTCATTCTTATTTCAAATCAAAGGGAGGTAATTTGATATTATAAGACTTTCTAGTCTTAATAACGCGGTGAATATTGTGATGAATGAAAGTCTTATGTAATTTTATTGTTTTAACCCTTAGCCTGCCACTCACTACTATAGCTCCATATGCAAACAGCTTGGATCCGGATGAGACGCCGAGTTACTCGGCGTCTCATCCGGATCCAAGCTGTTTGACACTTGGACAACATTTTCAGCAATTTTGAGCAACTTTGAAGCACTTTGAAACTTGAAGCAGACGAGAAATATAGCAGACGACAATTTATATGGAAAACAATTCTAAGTAAAATTGCTGTTTTCAGGAAAAAAAGTTATAGAACTTTTATTTTCGGTACAATATGCCAGTTATTTAGCCACGATTTTATGTCTGCCACTTTCTAAAAAACAAACATTAAAACAGTTTTTGTATGAGACACTGATAATATAGAATACATAAGTGGGTACTTTCTTTTTGGGCTGAGTATACAAGTCATGTATAAACAAAATAGTAAATGTACTTTATAGGAAATACCATGCAGTAAGTAGACTTGTTATAAGAGTGTTTTATATTCTTGTGTATTGTAAACAGTCAAACTTCGATATCTGGAACTCGCTTAATTGAAATATCCGATATTTCAAACATGAATTTGCCTTATTTCAAGCTTGGTTAAGGTGAACATAGCCGTGTTTCAAAGTTAAAACGCGGCTAAGCCGCGTTTTAACTTTGAAATACGGATATGTTCGACTTAACCAAGTTCGAGATATTGCGCATAGGTCAGTGATGGCCTAAGGTCTGCATCAAGTGTTATATAAGTTTACATCCTCATTAGCACCTAAATGAGTACACCATCATTCACAGCAGTCAATGACCTTGACCTTTGACCTTGACATCTGGAACCTTTGTTAAATTTTTGGGATTAGGTCAGTTATGGATGAATACAAGTTGTATTCTGGTGAACCATGCAGCAATGCATATTTGCCATTCGTTTCTGGCTTTTAATTTATCTGGCTTAGACAAAGGAACAAAGCGAGACCAACTCTTTGCATGCTGGGAAATTTTTTCGTCTGCAACAATTGTCACCTGGGATAGGGGAGATATTTAATTCAGGAGAATTCTTGTTCTATTAGTAGGAACATCATTTGCTCTTTTGTCTGCAGAAGATGACAAATCGCACTTCGAGTTAGCTAGCTGTTGTAGCAGGGCTGCCATAAGTTGACATGAACCATCCTAAGATTTCCAAATTTGCATTTTTCAAGTGCGATTTTACGAATTGTACCTTTACCACATAGCCTGTTTCTAATTTTGTTGACATGTGATTACTTAAAGCAGACTGGAAGTAAAGCAGAATGCGCCTTAAGGCGCATTCTGCTTTACTTTCAGCCTGCTTTAAGCTATCATATACCAGAAAAAAATCCGAAGATTTAGGAAAAATCCGGAGAAAGGGCAGCCCTGTTGTAGCCTGTTTGCATGAGAAGCGAATGGCAAGCTTTTTGATGTTACAATTTGATTTTGACTAGTGCTTTCATCCCCAAGCCATAATATATCAAGTCCTTTTCTCACTTTCACTGTCACGATTGCAGTGTAGCTGACCTGTAGGACCTTTCTGCTTTACTCTCATCCTGCTTTAACCCTTTCCCTCATGGAAACACCTAATATACCGAAGCACTAGCATTTACCTCATACAGAGACCTTTTCATGAATTTATCATGCTCTGTTGAAGAACCATAGCTTTTTGTCCTTCATCATGGCCGGTGCATGGTGTAAAGCAAGACTGACAGTAAAACTGAAAGCTCTTAATCCATAACCCCATAGCCTGTTTCTAGTTTTGAAAATAGGTGACCACTTAAAGCAGGTTGAAAGTAAAGCAGAATGCGCCTAAGACGCATTCTGCTTTACTTTTAGCCTGCTTCAAGCTAACAATCTACTAAATATTGAAAATATTTTTTATCAAACATTTATGACTGTATAAATTGCAACTATTTTCTTCAATGGAGGAATAAATTAAAGGCATAAAAATGCGTATTTATGGGGTAATGGTTTAAGGAGCTGTCTGCTTTACTTTTAGTCTGCTAAAAGCAACCAACAATTTAAACCTAAAATTACCTCTGACGGGAAAGGGCTAAATTCAGGTCTCAAGCGGAAGATATTGTTTTGCAAATTCAAGACACTGAGTTTCAATGACTTTAACTCTTTGCACGCTAGCGGTGGATATACCTGCCATAGTGATTATCTCTGCAAACAGATTGGATCCAGATGAGACACAGCGTAATGCGGTGTCTCATCAGGATCCAATCTGTTTGCCATTATGACACTGAATTTAAAAGAACAATAGCAGATGACAAATAGTTGCAGACGAAAAAATTACCCAGCATGCAAAGAGTTAAAGAGTGATTAAATTCTGCCTTCTCTGAAGTATGAATAAAACATTTGCAGAAAAAAGTTACGATTTGATGCTAGACACATTTTATGACCTCAACCGTTATTCTGCATATCAAGACATCACTTACCATTGCAAATAGTTTTGATACAGATCAGATGCCGAGTCACTTAGCATTTGATCAAGTTCAAACCTGTTAGCAACTAATGTTTAGATTGCTACAGTTAAAAGACATTATATAAGCCCAAATTTAAAAGGCAAAATCTGTGGATAATTTTGAAACAGGGGACTATGGGATAAGGGATAACAGTGTTTCATTTCTGTTCTTAAAAGGAGTTTGATTTAAGACAGGCTCTAATATGCATAGTCAATTGATGTATTAAACTGTAATATTCATAATTTTGATTTCTATGAACTGAAGATACTATGTTTCAGGAATCACTGAGGTACAGTAAAGCCAGACTGATTAAACCTTACTTGTCTCTTTAAGTGCTTGGTAATTTTTTTCATCTGCAACAGTTGGCATCTGCTACTGTTCTAAAAACATAATTTTTCAAATTTCTTCCAAAACAGGGTCACAGTGTCAAATGTAAGCATCTCGTTACGAGCCATCTTATCTGGATCCAGATTGTATTTCCACTGCAGTAAAGAATGGAATGTCGTTCATATTCTTATGTAGGAGACAGCATTTTTCAAGACAACTTGTTAAAAGTGAACTATATAACTTATTTAACTATTTGCACGCTAGCGGCATAACCGTGATAACTTTTGCAAACGGTTTTGATTGTTTGAAAATATATACCATGCAATGTTATGAGTCATATAATTCGAGCGTTTAAACCTTTACTCTATAGCCTGTTTCTAGTTTTGAAGACAGGTGACTGCCTAAAGCTGATTGAAAGTAAAGCAGAATGCTCCTTAAGGTGCATTCTGCTTTACTTTCAACCCGCTTTTAACTAGCATGTCCTGAGATGTAGAAAATATTTCTTATGGTGCATATTCATGATTGTATAAAGTGGAACCATTTTCTTCAGTGGAGGTAACAATTAGAGGCATAAAAAGTTTATTCATGGGAGCTAATGTGTTTAACATCTAAATTTGAGGGTCAAAGCAATTTCAGTAGAGATTGTTTTGCTGATTAACTGATCTGAATCCAAGCTGCCTGCCAATACAAGGCGGGTATTTTCAGGGAGATAAGGGTATAAATTCCAGTCTTTGAGCAGCTCAGGGTTCTATATAAGAGGGAGCAAACTGAACAAATCCAACAATTTCTCACTCATTTCAGCACTAAATCCTATGGTGTTACTATACTCATTAGAATCGTCTCGAAGAGACGATTCTAATGAGTAGTGACACCATAGGATTAAGTGTAGAAATAAGATTTCAGTCTTTGAAAAACTCCCCTTATCTGGAGCTCTGTCAGCTTAAAGAAAGTTACAACACCTACAGGTTGTTATCATGCCAATTGTTGAGTATTCTTGAAGCAAATTATTCTATTATCACCGTAAACTTGCTAGAAAACTCTCTCGGCAGATATTAAAATTGTTCGTAGACAGCTGTATCTCCTTAAAGCTTGGTTGTAATGCGGCTTAGAGTTACAGATTCCTGGTATAAAATACCTCATTTAATGGAGAAATGATCAATTTATGATAGATCATGGTGTTATCAAAGTCATAATCAGGTATAACACTAATTGAATCCTGGCTTTTATGATATAACAAGTGTGTCAATCACTGATGGATTAAATTCTTCCCTCGAACATTTTGTCAGAGCCAGTGGCTAAAGTACAGTTTTCAAGTTGGGCGTTTTCGAGATGTTTAAATTTTGAAATCTTTGAAAGTGGAGACAGGAACTTTCTAGACCTTTGCACCGTTTGGACCTGGATCATACACCAAATAACTATTTGTTCCTGATGTTGTAAACCTGCAAGTACTGTAAAACCTCTTTATTACGACCACAAAATTCTATTTATTGTAAGATGTTAACGACAGGCGACTGCTTAAACAGTAAGGTGATAGTAAAACAGGAAGCAGTTATCTGAGCTTCAAGTTTTACTTTCATCTTGCTTTAAGTTGCCACCTGTCTTTCATACAATTAATACCCACTTCTTTTAGTGGTTGGAACAGAGAGGGTTACTGAAAATGATAAAAGTTGAATATTTGAAAAATGGAAACAAGAATTGAAAAAATATATAAATATTTTTGAAAACATATAATACAGATTATAAAGCTTTTGAGCTGTGTCTGAGATGGTTCTCAAACATTTGATTGGTCAGATTGGAGCTTTTGCTCAGCAAAACACTCAACTATGATCAAACAAATGCTTGAGAACAATCTCACACTTTTCTCAAATATTTTAAAACCTTTCTTCTGAAGCAGCTGCTGTATAAATTGGAACTATTTTCTTTAGTTGAGGGATAAATTAAAGGTTAAACAAGGTGTATCCATGGAGTAATGGGTTAAAGAGCATTCTGCTTTATTTTCAATCTGCTTGAGTGAAGTTGTCACCTAATTGTCTCCAAAACTAGTGTTAAGAGCAATTTAGTCTTAATTGTATATTTCTTATATAATTATCCTAATACCCCATAAAATGACTTTTTACGCCCTTAATTTATTCCTCCACTGAAGAAAATAGTTCCAGTTTACACAGTCATGAATATGTACCGTAAATAGTTTCTGTATCCTAGCAGATGGTAGCTTAAAGCAGTGAAAGTAAAGCAGAATGTACCTTATGGTGCATTCTCCTTGACTTTCAACCTGTTTAAAGTGGTCACCTATCTTAAACCCATTACCCCATAGCCTTGGAAATATGTGACCACTTAAAACAGGTTGAAAGTAAAGCAGATCGAATGCGCCTTAACCCTTTACCTCATAGCCTGTTTCTAGATTTGAAGGCAGGTGACCACTTAGAGCAGGTTGAAAGTAAAGCAGAATGCCCCCTTAGGCGCATTCTGCTTTACTTTCAATCTGCTTTAAGTCACTAGTTGCTAGTATATAAGTAATATTTCTAATTGTACATGTTCATGCCTGTATAATCTTGAACTCTTTTCTTTGGCGGAGGGATAAATTAAAATGCGCTAAAAGGCGCTTCTATCAGGTAAAGGGTTAAGGCACATTCTACTTTACTTTCAGCCTGCTTTAAGCTATCATATGCTAGAATGTATAACATATTTCTTATAATACATATTCATAGCTGCATTAATCTGATCTCTTTCCTTCAGAGGAAGAATAAATGAAAGGCGTAAAAAGGCATATTTATGGGGTAATAGGTTAAACTTAGTTACAGGCCATTGTATGGGTTATGGATTATGGAGGAGAAAGATAAATAGTTTCAATTACTGTTTAATTATACCTACCTCAAACACTCTTGTAGTTTCACTTTCGTATGAAAGATAAAGATTTATTATATTGTTTTGGGATGATGCACTTGTTTCATAAAATGCAAATTCTGCACATTCATAGATTTTACAGATAGAAGACTAAAGCTGAGGCACACTTAATTAAGAAGAAAATGGTATTAAAGTAAAGGAATTTGACATTTCAAGATATTTAACAGGTTTCATAGAATTGGCTTTATAGTTTTCTATTTCCTGGGGGTGGAAAACAACCCCTCCAAACATGATCCACAATATCAGCATTAATAGGATTGTGTGAGATTCGTTTCCATATATCCTATCCTTTTATAGGCTGGTTGTACTGTTTATCAATGTAATTACAAAACCTGGGTCCATGCTTATAAAGTGTTTGAGTTGAGTCTGAGTTCATTCTCAAGCATTTGATTGGTCAGATTTGAGCCTAGGCTCAAATCTGACCAATCAAATGCTTGAGAATGCTTTAAGACTCAGCTCAAACGCTTTATAAGCATGGTATCAGAAACCTTAACCTGCTATACAATATATATGTATTTTAACGCATATAATTTATTCTTCCATTGAAAAAAATAGTTTGTTGTTATACAGTCATGAATATGTGTATCATAAGAAATGTTGTTTGTATTCTAGCAGATGGTAGCTTAAAGCAGCTAGGCTGAAAGTAAAGCAGAATGCCACCTTCCAGTTGGCTTGCAGTAGGTCTGCTGCTGTACCCAGTAGCCTGTTTGTACCTGAAATAGTGTATAAAGGGCATCTAGTGTATTCCCACACCTGTAATTAGCTGGACCTTGTGATATGACTGAAGTTAGAGTGACATAAAATTTTAACAAAGCAAATCAAAAAGTAACTTTCTTACTTGCATCTTTCATATTGCGTATTAAATCAAAATTGATGAAATGTAAGCCAAGGTCATTTAAGCCATTTAAGTCTGTGTATCCATTATATTTGCACCCATTTCTGATTAACAGAGATGCTTAATTGTCATGAACCTGTCTACATACTGAGCTTGAAATTCTCAGGAAATTGCCTTAAGACAACTGTTACCATGCTAGCGGCGGATTTGTCTCACAGTCATTACCTCTGCACATAGATTGGATCCGGATTAGACCTTACGTAACACAGTCTCATCAGAGTCAAAACAGTTTGACACTCTGACCCTGTTTTGAAATGAAATTTAGAAAATTTATTTTTAGAACAGTAGCAGATGACAATAATTGTTGCAGACAAAAATTACCCACAGGGCACCAGATAAGGGTAGTTTTTCAAAAACTAAAATCTTTATTTCTGAATTAAACCCTATGGTGCCACTACTCATTAGAATCGTCTCGAAGAGACGATTCTAATGAGTAGTAACACCATAGGATTTGGTGCTAAAAATAGTGAGAAAATGTGGGATTTGTTGAAAAAACTACCTCTTATCTGGAGCCCTGTACCCAGCATGCAAAGAGTTAATAAGGAGGGAGATAATACACGTCTAAATCCCAATGCATCCTATTTCCTTCAGTCATAATTTTTAAGAAACAGATTAATATCCGGTGCTACTTCCATCGTCAAATCTTTCTTTTATACAATATAACCATGCAGTATTAGCCTTTTGCATGCTGGGTGATTTTTTCGTCTGCAACAATTGTCATCTGCTACTGTTCTAAAATTAGCATTTTCAAAATTTCTTTAAAATTCAGTGTCAGAATGGCAAACAGTTTGGATCCTGATGAGACGCTGCATTACGCCGCGTCTCATCTGGATCCAAACTGTTTGCAAAGATAATTACTGTGGCAGATATATCCGGCGCTGGCATGCAAAGAGTTAAGCGTTCATGTGCTGTTCTAAAAGAATTAATTCAAACAGGATCATAGTGTTAAACAGTTTGGATCCTAAAGAGATGCTTGTTAGGCAGCATCTCATCAGAATCCAAACTGTTTTCAAAGTTTATCACTGGCATGCTAAGAGTAAAGCAACCATTTAAAATGATAATATATAGGTCTTAAAGACATGTTGTTGTTTAACCCTTAGACCGCCAAATAAATTGTCGTCTGCTATATTTCTCGTCTGCTTCAAGTTTCAAATTGCTTCAAAGTTGCTCAAAATTGCTGAAAATGTTGTCCGAGTGTCAAACAGCTTGGATCCGGATGAGACGCCGAGTTACTCGGCGTCTCATCCGGATCCAAGCTGTTTGCATATGGAGCTATAGTCGTGATTGGCAGGCTAAGGGTTAATGCATGACAAAAGTAATGCAGAAGGAACTTTCTGTATTACTTATATCCTTCATTAAGCAGCTAACTACCTGCATGTATGGAGTATATATTCTTAATTTGTTGAAATGGTTGCGATATACAGATGTAGCCCAATTCAGCGGACACTGTTCAAAGTCCTCATAATTTATGTCTTAGTGCAGATGTGTGACATCATTATAGACCCATCAAAACCATCTTGTTAGCCTGTCAGAAATTATTATATTCTTTAATAGGGAGTGCAAAGTCTGCGCAGCATCCGTCGTACCCAGGAAACCAAATTTAAAGACTTTAAAATTATTAGTTGCGTGCCCGTGTTCAATTTTACTTATATCTTGTTTAATTAACCCTGAATATTCTGCCAAGCCAAATAAAACTCTTGTTTAAAATAGAATTTTGGAATCTGATTGTAACCCGAGTACTCCATCAGGATCAAAAATGTTTTACTCGTCTCTACACTAAACTTCAGCTAGGTATTACGACCCCAAACTGAATTTGCAAGAATAAAAATTGGCGTATTTTCAAAATTTGCAACTTATATCGTAGAGCATAATAAAGGTTTATTATATCTTAGCATGCTAGCGGTTGATAGGTGCAACAAAGTGATAACCTTTGCAAACAGTTTGGATCCAGATGAGACGCCGCATAAGGGGGAGTCTCATCAGGATCCAAAATGTTTGACATGCTGACCCCGTTTGGAAAAGAAATTTAGAAATATCCATTTCAAGAACATGATAGCAGACGTCTATATATTACCCAGCATGCAAAGAATAAATTGTAATTTCCTTGTCCTTAGAGCAGATCTATTGTGAATTCACCCTTTTCATACTAGCGGCGAAATAAATCAAATGCGTAAAAATCGAGTTGATAAGGAGATATAGGTTAACATCTGGAAAGTAGGATAATTTTCTATTCAGAACTCCTAGTGTGTCACCTCATAACATGATAGAAGAGTCCTACAGTAGCTTTCTGCTTTACTTTCATAAGCTGACACCTATATAAAACTTCATAGTTGAGTCTGAGACTGTTCTCAATAATTTGATTGGTCAAATTTTACGCATTTAATGATTCATTCCTCTGCTGAGAAGCGACTAAGTTCCAATTTATACAGTCATGATGACATATCCTAAGAAATATTTTCTATATTCTAGCAAATGGTGTTTAAAGCAGGCTGAAAGTAAAGCAGAATGCGCCATAAGGCACATTCTGCTTTACTTTCAACCTGCTTTAAATGGTCACCTGTTTTCAAAACTAGACACAGGCTGTGGAGTAATAAGATAAACTTGTATATGAATTGATACTCTAAGAGTTCTGTATAAATTGTCCTAGTTTCTGGAGTGTTGAAAAAACACTCATAAAGTCTTGAATGACTTGAAGGCCATACTGCACTAATCTTCTGCATTAAAATATAGATTTCCATGAAATCATTTCTTTCCTCAATGCTCTTAATATGCAAATCTATTTGCAGTTAATTGAAACTGGTACAAAGTGAGGAAATTAAGAAATGGATTTGTAAGAATTGAGAGCGGAAATGCAGTTACTTTTGTTTCTCTATGAATGCCCTCTTTCTACCACGTCATACTATGGTCTAAATGACTGTTTTTTTCTTGATCCATGTTCTTTGGTGTTTTGAAGAAAGGATGGAGCGCATATTTCCCTTGAGGTCCACGCTATTCATATTGAGCTGGAAGCCGTAATTAAGACAGATGGAGTATGTGCGGCTTTTCATGACCGTAATAATTAATTGGTATTAACTGGTGTGTGAAAAAAAGAAGTTGTCCATTCTGATACTCACTTGGATACCCGTTTGATGCCTTTACAGTGGAGAAAACGGTATGCTTTCCGGTTTAACTCTTTCCTCCCTGAAACTTTAGATGGACAATTCCAGTTACCGTTTAAGTCCAGTCCATTTCTGACTTTTAAGGGTTGTTTTGTCAATGTTTGGTATAATGACAAACAGTGAAGACCCTGATCAGAGGGCTCCTAGGAGCCCTCTGATCTGGGTCTTCACTGTTTGCATAGGACAAGTGTACTATTCACATGTACAATTTTGGCAAAGAATGCCAATATGCGGGACTAGAGTTCAAAGGGTTAAATGCAAATGAAATGCAAACGCATTACAACAAAATGCTGAAAAAGACATGCTTTAAACAATTTTGAATGTACATTTTAATCTGAATGGGTTACCCAGCGTCTGATCTGGATCCAAACTGTTTGCAAGGAAAATGATAGATCTAGTGTAACCGCGCTTATTGGGAAAGAATATAGAGAATATTTGGTGACTAGCTTTGAATGAGAAATGTTATCTGGCAAGGCGGATGAATATATCTGGTGAGCCGCAGGCGAACCTGATATTTTCAGAAGCCGAGCCAGATAACATTTCTCATTCAAAGATAGTCACCAAATATTCTATTTATCCTTGTCACAATAGTAAAATAAATAGAGAATGCATTTTTTTAAAGCTAGACTCATTTTTGGTCCAGATAAGATTCTCACTAAAGAACTATATTATTCTAGGAAAGCGCGCTATTATATAGATGACGTCAGTGACGTCACATCCTAGTTACGTAGAAAAGAAATACAAGAAAACCTTTAAAAATCTAGTGTGTTTCACTCGGGAAATCTAAAAGGCGGACAATTGTAGAATAATGTCAGCAAGCGACTGGTGGCGCGTACTCTTTAACGATTTGATTGCAGCGAATGGTTCGAATAAACGTCGTTACACGTCGGATTCTGTTGAAAGAGTTTTAGAATTCCTTTCCTAACAGCGGGAAACATAAGCGTCTCGGTGGAAAAAAATAGTTCCGGCTACAGGTCATGTGACCACTTGACATAATAACATCGGTCATGTGACCACATATCATAATAAAGCAAAGTTTATCTGTCACCCCTTTATCCGTCAGGAAAATAGGCACGTGACAGGATAAAACGTCTTCTCCACTGTACCTATTCATGACAGCCATGCTTCTACCCTGGCCTAATATATAATACTTCTTCAGGAGTGTTACTTTACTTTTGGTCTGCTTTAAACAACCATTTCCAGGGCTCCAGATAAGAGGAAGTAAACTGACATATTGCAGTTTAATGTAGAACAACAATAATGCTGAAAGCTCCTAACCCTTCTCCAAAAAAGCTTAGCTTTTAGGTACGCTTTTAGCTGTGTTTGAAGCTGCGCAAAAGGTGCGTAAAAGCTAAGCTTTTACGAGGCGGTATTGGCACCTGCGTATTACGCAGCTTTTATGTGCCTTTGCTTAGGCTTGGAAAAAGGTGCGTAAAAGCTGCGTATTTTTAAAAAAGCTGCGTAAAATATACGCAGCTATTGTTAAAAAGCTTCGTAAAAGCTGCGTAGAAAATACGCAGCTCTTTGGAAAAGGCTCGCAAAAGCTGAGCGTAAAAAACGCACCTATGTTAGAAAAGCTTCGTAAAAGCATGCCTTTTACGAAGGTGCCAATACCGCCTCGTAAAAGCTAAGCTTTTACGCACCTTTTTAAACCAAAAAGCTGCGCATTTTTCAAAGCTGCGCATTTTTCAAAGCTGCGTTTTACGCAGCTTTGTAGAAAAGCTTCGTAAAAGCATACCTTTTACGAGGGTGCCAATACCGCCTCGTAAAAGCTAAGCTTTTACGCACCTTTTTGACAAAAAAGCTGCGTATTTTCCAGAGCTGCATTTTACGCAGCTATTCAGAAAAGTGTCATAAAAGCATACCTTTTGCGAACCTTTTGAACCAAACTAGCTACGTATTTTTCAGAGCTGCGTATTTTCATGTTTTTGTTGTAAAAGTTACATATTTTCCATTCAAAGGATATTTTGCTAATGTCTATGGTAAAACAATCCTACAACCTTAAAATGATTTAAAATATTACAGAAATCTGAATAAGTTAACAAAATTTTATTAACAAGTGCACTGCAGTAAATAAATAACATCAGTATCTTCTTAAATGGCATTAAAAATTGATTTCTTTCTTTAATTAATTACCTTTACAAAATCATTGTTATATAATTGAGTCTTCTGACAAGATATTGTAATTTAATTTATTATAATGTCAAGTAATTGACCACATATTTATAATTAAAACAGGATAGCCAGAAGTTCTATTTACAGTCAAAACAGTCTTAATCACTAGATTTGCATACTACTTCAAGGTTGATCGACTCAATCACACAGATGTGGATGTTATCTGTAAAGCTGCCATTATATTCCTTGTCTGGCAAGAATTTTGCCTGATCTGTTCCTCTTATTTATGATATGGAGAAGAAGGTTAGGCCCAGCACACCACACTGAGGGATGCCAAGTTGTCTATCTTGTAAACAGCAGCCCTAAAAAATCTACAAAGAAAACAAAATTGAATATATTAAGCAATAAATAGTTTTATGAACTATATCATATGCCAGTGATGAATTTTGCCTACAGGTCTGAGTGTTACACTCATTAAAAATTGCCATGGACTCATACTGTCAAGAAATTATGACAGTTTGAGTCTCATGGCCTTTGTGTATTATACATGTATGTTAATAGATCTGAAAACTCCCAATGTTTAGTCCCAGGGAAATACTCATTTACAAAATGTGCATTCTCAGGACACACCATTCTGATTTTTGAATTATCACTGAATTTATAATATAGTTCTACATATATTTTTTAACAAGAGCCAAATGCTGCCCTATATATCGTTCACCTCGTACACATTGGTATTGGTTAATTTATTATGGTCATGGTGATTTCAATGGATCATTTATAAAAACAAGAGCCGCATGCGGCCCTAAATCGCTCACCTGGTACCCATGGTAACATTGGTAATGAACAAGTAATGGTAAAGTTTTCACTATAATTAAGAACCATCATTAGTAAATTCATCCCCACCATCTGGCGGCCATGTTAGACCTAGGAAGATTATTTGAAGAAAACTGGCAAAGGGTCACCCAAGAATCATTATTTGTGTAAAAATATTCTTAAATCAGACCAATAGTTTCAGAGAAAAAGATTTTTAAAGATTTTCTATACAGAAATATAAGGAAAACTTGCCCCACCAACTGGCGGCCATGATTTTAAAGATGACAAAGTGATTTTTAGAAATCTGGTTGAGAGTCATAAATGGATCATATGTGTAAAATTATTTTTAATTTGGACCAGTAGTTTCACAGAAGAAGATTTTTAAAGTTTTTACTATACAGTAACAGGAAAATTATTTTAAGAAATCTGATAGAGGGTCACCAAAGACACATTTGTGTAAAATTATTTTCAATTTGGACCAGTAGTTTCACAGAAGAAGTTTTTACTATACAGTAACATAAGGAAAATGTGCCCCACCCACTTGCGGCCATGTTTTTTTTAGATATCAAAATTATTTTAAGAAATCTGGTAGAGGCCGGGTCACCAAAAGATCATTTGTGTGAAATTACTTCCAAATCGGACCAGGTTTCAGACAAGAAGATTTTTTAAAGTTTTCTCTATATTGCCATTGATAAGGAAAATCATCCCGACCCCACCCACTGGTGGCCATATCTTTTAAGAAAACAAAATAATTTTCAAAATTCTGGCTGAGGGGCATCAATTATGGATCATTTGTGTAAAGTTATTTTAATTTGGAAAAGTTGTTTCCGAGAAGAAGATTTTTAAAGTTTTTACGATACAGTAATATAAAGAAAACTTGCCCCACCAACTGGCGGCCATGATGTTTTTTAATTTACAAAATTATTTTATGAAATCTGTTAGAGGGTCACCAAAAGATAATTTGTGTAAAATTACTTCCAAATCGGACCAGTAGTTTCAGGCAAGAACATTTTTATTAAAGTTTTCACTATAAGCCATCAACAGTAAATTCACCCCCACCCACTGGCGGCCATATTTTTTAAGATAGGAAAATTATTTTAACAACAGCCGCATGTGGCCCTAAATTGCTCACCTGGTACCCATGGTTTCGGTCATGGTAATGAACCAGTTATGGTTAAGTTTTCACTATAAGCCATCGTCGGTAAATTCACCCCCACCCCCTTGCGGCCATATTTTTTAAGATAGGAAAATTATTTTAACAACAGCTGCATGTGGCCCTAAATTTCTCACCTGGTACCCTGGTGGTTACGGTCATGGTAATGAACCAGTTGTGGTTAAGTTTTCACTATAAGCCATCAACGGTAAATTCACCCCCACCCACTGGCGGCCATGTTTGAGCTAGGAAATTATTTTGAAGAAAACTGGTAAAAGGTCACCCATGAATCATTATTTGTGTAAAAAAATTCTTAAATCAGACCAATAGTTTCAGAGAAAAAGATTTTTTAAAGAGAAATATAAGAAAAACTTGCCCCACCCACTGGCGGCCATGATTTCAAAGATAACAAAAGGATTTTAAGAAATCTGGTAGAGAATCATAAATCCATGGATCATTTTTGTAAAATTATTTTCAATTTGGACCAATAGTTTCACAGAAGATTTTTAAAGTTTTTACTATACAGTAACATAAGGAAAATGTGCCCCACCCACTGGTGGCCATTATTTTATAGATATCAAAATTATTTTAAGAAATCTGGTAGAGGGTCACCCATGGATCATTTGCATGAAATTACTTTCAAAATTGGACCAGATGTTTAAGACGAGAAGATTTTTTAAGTTTTCACTTTATAGCCATATAAGGAAAATCTGCCCCACCCACTGCCATGTTTTTTAAAACAGGAAAATTATTTTAAGAAATCTGATAAAGGGTCGCCAATGGCACATTTTGGTAAAATTATTTTCAATTCGGACAAGTAGTTTTTGACGAGAAGATTTTTGAAGTTTTTTCAATTGGTTGCCATGACAACCACAATTTCAATTTGATGACCTAAATTTGAATCAATCTGAGAGAGTACCCTACAATGAAAAATCCCATGAAGTTTTGATGAAATTAGCCCAGTGGTTAACAAGAAGACTGTCTTTAAAGAAAAAGTTTCCATGTGATATATGGTATTTACCACTTAGCAGTTCTGTAAAAGACAAAATATTTGTTTTACTCATCAAGTGTCTACTTTTGTTGCTATAACACATACACCCTGTATGCGACATCACAGCTCTCCCATGTATTGCATTCTACACGGTGATATTGGTATACCGGTATATGATTAAAATATTTACCTGCGGCGTGCCGCTTTCTCTTTGGACATTAGCAACACTCCACTCCAGCTGACATTATTAGTAAGGCTGCCATCTTTGTGCCTTGTCTGACAAGATTTTTGTCTGATCTGTTCCTCTTATTTATATGATATGGAGAAGGAGATAAGGCCAAGCACACTGCCCTGAGGGATGCCACTGTCTATCTTGTAGGTGGCAGCCCCTAAAAATCTACAAAGAAACAAAATTGAATATTTTAAGCAATAATAAATATTTGTATGAACTGTATTATATATGCCAGTGATGAATTTTGCCTACAGTTCGGAGTCTTATAGTCATTAAAATTGCAATGGACTCATACTGTCAAGAAATTATGACATCATGAGTGTTTTGGCCTTTGTTTACATTTTAAAAGATCATTGAGAACGCCAATGTTTAAGTCCTAGGGAAAAAATCATTTACCAAATTTTCTTTTTCAGGACATACCATTCTTTTTTTTAACTATCACTGCATTTATAGCCAAACGTAGATTTAAAAAACTTCCGTCACTAAATTAGAATGTCAGATCTATTTGTTGCTATGAATTAACAAACAATTTATTTCCGCACTCAAAATTTACACAATACCTTTAAAATAAAATCTTATAGCAATAAAAGCGATCATATTTCCCACGAAACTGATGCTGTTGCAAATAAATTTAGAAATTTCGATGGGAGACTGTATCTTTATAAAGGAATTATCTGTATGTCTTATGTTATAGAGCCCATTTTGAATTAGTGTACCACTCTATCACACTGAATGCAGACATCATTGAAAAATGATTGCTGTTTTCCATGCGATATTGATTTTCCCACCAAGCAGTTCTGCAAAAGATATTTTTGTTTCAACTCATTAAGTTTCTATCTTTCTCGCTTTCACACAAGTCATACACCTTGCTCTCCCATATGTTGTGTTCTAGACTGCGAAATCGGTACATCGGTATATGATTTAAATATTTACCTGCCACTTTCTCTTTGGACACTAGCAATGCTCCAGCTGACATTATCGATAAGGCTTCCATCATTGTTCTGATCTGTTCCTCTTATTTATGATATGGAGAAGAAGATTAGGCCCAGTACACGTCCCTGGGGGATGCCACTGTCTGTCTTGTAAGCCCCTAAATAATCTACAAAGAAAACAAAACTGATTAGGCCTATATTAAGCAATAAATATTTGTATGAACTATATCATATGCCAGTGATAAATTTAGCCTAGAGTCCCAAGTCCTCTTCTTTTTCTTCTTCTATACTCCTATACTCATTAAACTTGCCATGGGCTCATTTGTCAAGTTATAATGTTCAGTATGAGTCTCGTGGCCTTTGTAAGTTTGAAAAATATATTTTGATAGATCTGAAAACTCCCAAGGAAAAAAAATATTTACAAAATGTTCATTCTCAGGACACACCATTCTGATACCAAATTATGAATATCACTGTATTATAAAGTGACACTAGTCCTACATTATTTTTTTAAAAATCGTCCGTAAATGAGAATGTCCGTACTCGATCGGGGCTACGAAATTACAATAATTAATTTCCGCGGTCAAATTTTACACAATAAGTTTAGAATCTACATAGACTTCTTTAAAATAAAATCTGATATTGATTTAATACAGATTTATCTATAAACGCGATCGTATTTTGCTATGAAACTTACACTGTTGCAAATATATTAAGAACTGTGCCATCTTCAACTAAATAACAATGGCGATTGGAGATTACGGTTCCGTTATATTAATGTTGTAAACAACAATACCGTTTATTGTTGATTTCATCATTCATTAGTATTTTTTTTCAAATGTGAAACTGTTTCGCAAACTGTATAACGGATTTTCTGTATGTCTACCATTTTGAAGCCTAGCGTATCCGTTTAAAATGGCGTCGCGTTTTGTACACATTTCAAGTTACATAATTATGTCGACGATCGTCTTATATTAATGAATTATTGTTTTTTCTGAAGCTAAAGCAATGTAGAATGAATTATCTATATATCATCTAGATATGCTATTTACCTCCTGGTTGGGCGTTGGCTAGCTTTTCCTTTATTTGTGCAGTCGTTGTTGCGATCCCGTTCAATATTTTTCGAAAGTAGCGCTGGTAAGAAATACGCGATCTGATTGGATAAAACTGAAGACCCGGGTACGCAAGGGAAGTGACTCTAAATTACCGAAATACCCGGATGTGCGGAATCGAGATTACGTCGAATCCTTAAGAATATAAGAGCAACTCCCAATTTTAGATAGATTGGAAAAAACGATTCCATACTAGATTTAATTAAATAGATTAACTCTGCTAATATTAAAAAATAATAAAAATGAGACTGTTGGGACCCATATGTTCAGCCGAAAATATATCTTCTTTTATTTGTTGCAGGGGAGATAACCGTTGTAGGTCATGAAAGTTTTGTGTTACGACATTGACATTTTAGGAATAAAAAGGAACACTTAAAATATTGGTCTGGGGCATGATTTTAATAATAAAAAAAGGATAATGTACTATAAGTTAAGTATTTCAACTGTTGATATCTTAATTTTGATAGACACAATTACGACAACGACCGTAGTCTGGTCTAGGAAATTTTCCCACTGAAAAAATTAACAAACTGTTGATAGCAATGCCAAAGGCCGGTAGTGGGCGGGGCCTCGGGGGATCTCATGAATATGTATATAGCAATGGCTCCCAACCCGACAATACGTGTATTTTTGTGGTCGCTTAAACACCCTTTATCCATAGCGTGATCGGGATCTCAACACCGGAAATAGCATTCCGAATGATTTAAATAACCGGACATACCTTTAGCACGAGGCCATTCGAAAGATTCCTTGTTGAAAAACAGACGTGAAAAATAAAAAATGTAAGCGCGTCTTAAATTAGACATTTGGGGATTATTTAAATAGCATTTTATATTAAATTAAACATTTCTTTGCATGTCACAACCAAAAAAAAGTAAGATATCGACCGTGAACATACTCCAATTCTGTTTTAAAGTATGCAGGGGTTCGACAGCCAAGGGAAATAGTTTGTCTCCAAATTATCTCCCAAAATGGCCGCACCCACAGGTACTTGACACATACATCTAGATCTATTACCAAAAAAACAAAAAAACAAACCTTTTTTTACTATACATCTACTATCCTATAGATACAAGGTAAACCACAGGTACTTGACACATACAAATAGATCTATTACAAAAAAAAAATATATATATTTTACTATACATCTACTATAGATACAAGGTATACCACAGGTACTTGACACATACAAATAGATCTATTACACACAAAAAAAATTATATATTTTTTTTTACTATACTTCTACTATAGATACAATAAGGTATACAACCACAGGTACTTGACACATACATATAGATCTATTACCAAAAAAATAAATAAAAAATTGTACTATAGATCTAGATCTACCTCTATAGATACAAGATATACAACGCAATTCGACAGGTAGTCTTAACCATTGACTTTTAAACTGGTGCTAAAACAGACTAGATCGCCAATATTCTCTTGTGGTACCCTTGAGAAATGATTAATTTATCAATATCTAGTTTTTATTTAATCAAATTCCGTCAAATAACGCCACAGTACATGAATTATGACGAAAAAGTGCATCAAAAAGTTTTATGTTGTTTGGGACGTCCAGTTTTTTTATTTGCCAAAATAAGGGGAAATCTTGTCGGTTTGCACATTTAACGGTCTTTATTGGTGGCATTTTCACATTGATTCATTAGAGCAAACACGTGTATGTCAAAACATGACCCTCTTCGCTATCAGCTACCGGGGTATATGAAAAATACATGTACATGTAATTTGGCACGAAATTGACAGTGAAAGACTAATTTCATTTTAAATGCCATTTTCAATACCGGAATGGGTCGAATGAACGGAGTGATTTCATTGGCCAAAATTAAACAGGTAAAGTTTTTTTTTAATTTTGCATTCTATGTAAATTATATAAAACTAAAAATATTTCATTTAAAGATGATTCATAACATTTGGTGCAAGTTCCACTCGCATAGGCCGTTTACTTTGAACACCTAACAGATCACACCTACATACATGTTGGCCCGTTGCTAAGGAATGAGGACGTCCCAAACGACATAAAACTTTTTGATGCACATTTTCATTATAATGCACATACTGTGGCGTTATTTGACGGAATTTGATGAAACAAAAAGTAGATATTGAAAGTGGAATGTGACACGCCACCATCTTAAGATGTATGAACACACTAGGTTTGGTCAACATAGAAGATATGGTATATGAGTTATGCTTTTAACAAGATATTTCGTTAATCATTGTCAGAAGTCAAGGTCAAAATGGCCTGAACGTGGTATGTGATACGCCACCATCTTAAGTTAAAGATGTATGAACACACTAGGTTTGATCACCATAGAAGATATGGTATATGAGTTATGCTTTTAATAAGATATTTCGTTAATCATTGTCAGAGGTCAAGGTCAAAAGGGCCTGAAAGTGGTTTGTGATACGCCACAATCTTAAGATGTGTGCACACACTAGGTTTTGTCAGTCTAAACGATATGGTATATGGGTTATCGGTTTTTTAACAGGATTTTTCCCTAATCAAGGTCAGAGGTCAAGGTCAATCATACCTGAAAGTGTTATATGTAACTCCACCATCTTAAGAGGTATGCACTCACTAGGTTTGGTCATTATAGAAGATATGCTATATGATGTATGCTTAACCTTTGAACCAGATTTTTCAATAATCAAGGTCAGAGGTCAAGAGGGCCTGAAAGTGGCTTGTTACACGTCACCATACTAAGATGTATGCACACACAACATTTTGTCATCATAGAAGATATGGTATATGAGGTATGGTTCTAACATGATTTTTCAATAATTAAGGTCAGAGGTCAAGGTCAAGAGGGCCTGAAAGTGCCATATAACACGTCACCATCTTAAGATGTATGGACACACTAGGTTTTGTCATCATGGAAGATATGGAATATGAGTTATTCTTTTAACAAGATTTTTCAATAATCAAGTTCAGAGGTCAAGGTCAATGTCAAATTTGCCGGGAAACTGTTACACAACATTTAGTTATCCCAATATATATCCACACCACCAGGTTGTGTCATCTTACGTGACATATTAAAGAAATTTTGAAAAAATTATGCTCGGGACACTTTTGGGATGGACGGATGGCCGAACAGATAGCCGGACGGGTGCGATGGATTAGCAGAATGAAAAAAAAAAGATTCCTATATAGTCCCCAATACCCAGTTGGGGTATATCAATATCTAAATTGTTAAAAAACACATTAATTACTGTATTGCAGACTTGGGTTGCTTTTTGAAGAGAAATGAAAAAAATAAATTCTGAGGCACAGATTGGGTCATTTCTTTTTTTAATTTTTTTTTTCAATCGTTGTACTTTAACATTAGTTTTTGTTTCTTTTATACATGTTTAGGTCAAGATCTACCCATTAAGCACAAAATATCCCTGAAATTATTTTTTAAAAAAAATCCTTTGGCATTGCTACTGTTGATCTCTCACGAAGATTCTGAACCTTTTTCCAATAGCCGATGCATCTGTTAACTCCAAAATCCTAGTATGGAAACACCGTTGGTTGCTTAGAAAATTGGGACAAACTTTCAACAATGTCGTTGTTTGTAAAATATGCAAACGTGAACTGAAGTAAGTGCAATTGGTTTGTCATGTTTGTTGTCGTTTTTTGAGTTCTGTTCGATATAGCGTCTTTCAGAACTCGGCGTTAAAAATGAAAATACAAATGGCAACGTATATAAGCCTCTCTTTAATCTATACATATGAATCTAGAACCAGATATTTTGACAGAATCGACTTTGGTCTCGTAAAAAATCTTGATTTCCACAGAAAAAAAATATTGATATTTTCACTAAATATGCTTGATTCTCATTCATCAGAAGCTACTCATGTTTCCAGAAGCCTAAAAACGGCTTGATATACTGTAGCATGTGCGAACTGCTTACATCATCACAAAAGCGGTTCCGGTTTGGGTATTATATGTGGACAGCAAACAACCCCCCCCCCCCCAAAAAAAAAACAACAACAAACAAACCAACAACAACCTAACAACAACAACAACCTGGGAATTATAGAAACCCTATGTTGTCACTGAGTTGTGTCCTTTAGACAATACTAAAGTTATAGAAAGTTAAAGATATTGTCAGGCATGTTTCTCCTATCCAAGCCTCACAATTTGCCACATTTTTTAATACGGTAGCCATTAATATTATTTTAAATTGAAAAATCTAAATACGTGCCTTTAAAAGGTTCGTATTAGTTGCGTATTTAACTTTTTGACTGCCTTTGATATGGACATAACATAAATGGGGAAAAAACGCAGCTTTGTTGTTGTCAGAAAGTTAAATACGTGCCTTTTTCAAAGTTGCGTTTTCTGATTTAAAAGAATACGAGCCTTTTGCAATGATAAAGTTAAATACGACACTAACTCCTTTTCTGATTTCAAAGAATACGAGCCTTTTGCATTAAAAAAGTTAAATACGACACTAATACGAAACTTTTTCAAAGCTGCGTATTTTAAGATAGCTAAAAACGAGCCTTTTGATCAATTTTCCAAACTTTTTGGCAAATACGCAGCTATGACTTGAGGTGCGTATTTTGAGGCTCGTAAAAGCTACGTAAAAGCTTCGTAAAAGCTGCGTATATCTAGAGCTGCGTTTTTTTTCCGCAAGGGAAAGCAGCTTTCTGTATTACTTTTATCCTTTATTAAGCAGCTACCTACCTGTATAGATATTCTTAACCCTTAGCCCGCCAAATAAATTGTCGTCTGCTATATTTCTCGTCTGCTTTAAGTTTCAAAGTGCTTCAAAGTTGCTCAAAATTGCTGAAAATGTTGTCAGAGTGTCAAACAGCTTGGATCCGGATGAGACGCCGAGTTACTCGGCGTCTCATCCGGATCCAAGCTGTTTGCATATGGAGCTATAGTCGTGAGTGGCAGGCTAAGGGTTAATTTGTTGAAATGGTTGTGATATACATATGTTGGGCAATGATTTACCATAGCCTTTTGCCTGCTTATATGAGTACATGTAGTAATCTGTATTTGAAGTAGTAACCTAATTCTGTATTAGTAATATATTTCACTTGTTCTGTATCTGTAATAAAGTTATAAATCATTTGTTTTTGCTAATATGTATATTTCTGCATTGGTAATAATACCTCTTGGAAAAATTCCTAAAATAATGACTGAATTAATATTGATTCATGATCTTGTGGGAATGTAATTTCAGTTTAATAGACTGAATTTCATATTGGAATAGCAGGGCCCTGGAAAAGGGAAGCATTTCAAAAAAATCTTTATCTCTGTGCCAAACCCTATTGTGTGACTACTCACTAGAATTGTCTCTTCAAGATGATTCTAATGAGTTACACATCATAGGGTTTTATGCAAACGTAAAGGAGAAAATGTTGGAAAACGTTTCTATTCGTTTTAAGGCTGTTTAAATGGTTTTCTCTTGGAAAATGGTCTTTCAATGCTAAATCAAGGCTCTTTTAATGGTTTTTTCACCATTACATTTTGCTAAGGGATTCCGTTTACTAGCTCTTATCTGGGCCTGTGAATTATTGAGGTTTGACCTGTTTTTCACACAAACAATTCAAATCACATGAACCCATTACTCCATAGATACGCATATTTACACATTTAATTTATTCATACCCTGAAGAAAAAAGTTGCTATGTAGGGTTTATTTGAAACATAAAAAAATCTTATATTTGTAATACTGCCTTTATTTGAAGCTGTAAGTTATTCTTTCCCAATAAAAGCATTTAGGCTAAAACTATTATTTCCATTGCAAACAGTTTGGAGCCAGATCAGACGCCGGGTAACCCGGCGTCTGATCAGGCTCCAAACTGTTTGCCACTCACATAAAAACGAATTATAGGAATTATCAAACAGTTGTCATTTTCTACATTTTAGCGCAATGCGTTTGCATTTCATTTGCGTTTAAAGGGGAAAGAATAACCTTTTCTCAACTGTATAAGGAAAGGTAAAATATACAATCTAACAATCTATCCGTTTACTGTGCTGCAAAAATCACATTACAACACGAGAAGATGGGAATTTTTCCATTTAGTATATTGTCTACAGTGTACAAATTGCTAATTTTCTCCCTGTTTATGGTGCTAAGCTAGGAACTATTAGGGGCAATGAACAAATTACAACAGTCTCATGAATATTCACGACCAGAGAATAACACACGATGTTTTATTCATGTCCCAGTTTATCTATTAATCCGGGGACTATTAGGTTAATTGTATGATACGTAAAGAATGATGAAACTTGACAATTTCTGACCTTGCACACTCTGCAGATTTCTGTCTTCAAATTCTTCTTTTCAGATTTTATAGCAGGATGAAAGTTGAAGTAAATGCTAGCAGAAACCTCATTCTTTTAGCTTTCATGATTTAACTCTTTCCTCCCTGAAACTTTAAATGGACAATTCCTGTTTCTATTTTAGCCTAGTCCATTTCTGACTTTTAAGGGTTGTTTTTGTCAATGTTTGGCATTGTGACAAACAGTGAAGACCCTGATCAGAGGGCTCCTTTCGGAGCCCTCTGATCAGGGTCTTCACTGTTTGCATAGGACAAAATTAATGTACTATTCACATGTACACTGTTTGAAAAGCATGCCTATATGGGGGACTAGGGTTCAAAGAGTTAAGGTGTATCTTTTCTTCAGTATTATTATGACAAAAGGCTCCTTAACCCATTTCTCCAATATCTTGTTTCTTTCACGTTGTTGCTGAATTAAAACAGGTTGACAGTAAAGCACACAGCCCCTTCAGGAGGTTTATTTTATTTACTTCAAGCCTGCTTTATATAGGTGCATGAAAAGTTTCCTATGGCTTTTTAACCCTGTAACCTTGAAGCCTGTTTCTTGTATTGAAGATAGGTTACTTCTTGACTGTTTGAACCCTAGTCATGCATATATGCGTCATTTGCAAACAGTGCATCTGTTAATAGTACACTTGTCCTATGCAAACAGTAAAGACCCTGATCAGAGTGCTCCTGAAGGAACCCTATGACCATGGTCTACATTGTTTGTCAATTAACCCTTAGCCCGCCAAATAAATTGTCGTCTGCTATATTTCTCGTCTGCTTCAAGTTTCAAAGTGCTTCAAAGTTGCTCAAAATTGCTGAAAATGTTGTCCGAGTGTCAAACAGCTTGGATCCGGATGAGACGCCGAGTTACTCGGCGTCTCATCTGGAACCAAGCAGTTTGCATATGGAGCTATAGTCGTGAGTGGCAGGCTAAAGGTGCTGTCACACCTCACCGGATAACACAAACGGACTTCAAACGGAAAAGAAATGTGTCACAGAAAGATATCCGGTGGCAAAATTTGTTCGCGAGGGGCTCAGATTTGGTGCCGGACCGGATAAAACGCATGGTAAACGAACACTTACCGAACGAGTAAAGGATAACTAACGGTAACTTGACGGATATACCCGTACGTGAAACGGACAAATACCGGATAAAACGAAAGTGCAACGCATGGATAACTGACGTAACGTTCTTGGAACGTTCGATAAACGTATATGTTACGGTCACGTAACGGATTAATCGAAAGTTCTTAGTATCACCGAAATTCAAGACTTCGAGGAAGAGAAAAACCGGGGCCCAGCGAAATGACTCTATATGCCCATCTCCTTCTTCTATCAAAAGCGACACTGGAGATGCTGAAAGGACGAGAAACCAAGAAGGCATAGAAGCCCAAGATGAACACGACATATCACAGTCTGAAAATGGAGAGATTTCCGAAAGCTCAACTCGTATCAGCAATGACATGTATGCATATAATGAAAATAATCTACACGAAAAACACGTTTTACTTTTCCCGATAAGATGTATGCCATCAGTTTGGTCACACGGACCTCCGTTTCCTCGTCGGTAGGTGTCCGTTTAACCTGCGGTTGATTACCGGAACATGTCCGGTTGGTCCGGTAGGTGTCAGGTAATACTCCGGTCCGTGAATCCAGCTCACCGGATATCAACGAATACGAACAGGACACGTACAGGACAATGAACGTATGCATTCCGAACAAAACGTATACAAACGCACATCTACCGTATATCTAACGTACAAATTTATCCGGTGGAATCCGTTTTCAAGTTTTCAACATGTTTAAAACTTTCAACCGGATTGAACGGACATCACCGGACATGGCCGGACAATGAGCGAATATACCGAATAAGAAACGGACAAGAAACGGAGGCGAACGGAGACGAACGGATTGGAAATTTGGTACTCCGTTGGACGTCCGTTTACGCTATCCGGTAAGGTGTGACTGAGCCTTTAGGGTTAAACATATATAGAAAAAATCAACCCAAAAAAGGTAAAAAATGGACTGGACTAAATTGAAAACTAGATTTGTCCATTTGAGGTTTCAGGGAGGAAAAGAGTTAAAGCAGATTAAAAGTAAAGCAGAATGAATCTTTTAACCCCAATATATATTATCTTTATATTAATGTTCTGTGTTGTATCAACACTGATAAGAGCTAGTAAAACTAAGTTTTCAGTAGTTTCCATTTATGGCTGTACTAAACTATGGTGTGACTACTCGTTAGAATTGTCCCAAAGAATTTTCATACCATAGGGTTTGGTGCAGACATATAGATTTTAGGTTTTGAAATACTGCCCTTATCTGGAGTCCTGGGGCCCTTTTCATAAAATTCAGATTTTAAAACTCTCAATCATAATCTATTTCTCCATTTAATCCTGTCTTGTGACATCTCTTTGGAATTGTCTTGAAAGACAAAGAGATATCACAATACAGGATTTGATTTTACTTATGACCGTAGGAAAGCTTATGAAACGGGGCCCCTGCTTACCAGGGCTAATCTGTCAAAGGTGTGAAAGTAACGGCCCAAGAGGGAATAATCTATAATCGTAATAGAACGGTTTGACCTGTTTACCTCATACTTTCAATCATCAAACTGTGTTTTCCAATTAACTGTTGGTAACACGCATTTTTACTGCTTTTAAAGTAAGTTCTTTCCCTGGGTACAATTGGTGCAATATATTTTTTGAGGTAACTACTTGATATTTCTCCCTGAGGTAAAGAATTAAATAATGATTATTCTACATCGTCATACACATTTATCTTCAATGTACAGGAATTGGGTGATTCTTTTAAGCTCAGTTGAGCTTGCTCAGGGTGAGCTTTTGTAACCCTTGAATGTCTGTCGTCTGTTGTCTACAATTTTAGTGTTCACACTCTAGAGCACAACACTTTTTATCAATTCTTTCTCAAACTTGCTCAGATTGTATAAGAGTTCGGATGAGCTCAATTATGACTTAATTCAAACCAATAGGTCAAGAGGCCCTTGAATTGTTGAAATGCGGTATCTTACAGTGTTTACACACTAGAGGCCACAATTTTTATCCAAAGTCCTTAAAACTTATGTTCTTGAATGAGTTCGATTATTGCTGAAATCAGATCATTAGGTCATGAGTTATCTGCCCTTGACACATTGAAAATGCAAAATCTGACACTGTCAGTGAGTGATTAACTCTCTGAACCCTATAAAAGTCACGCTGAAATCCAAGTAAACTGGTTCATGTAAGATTCACAAGGGAATCTAATAACCCACAAGAGTGACATATACGTAGTGTAGAAATAGTTCATTCAGTTAATTCTATCCTGACGATGACCTTAAAGTACACATAACCAAACTGCACTCTTTGCATGCTGGGTAAATTGTTTTCGTCTGCAACAATTGTTGTCTGCTTCTGTTCTAAAATTAGAATTTTCAAAATTTCTTTTAAATTTAGGGTCAGAATGGCAAACAGTTTGGAACCTGGTGAGAAGCCGCGTTATGCGGCGTCTCATCTGGATCCAAATTGTTTACAAAGATTATCACTGTGGCAGATATATCCGCCACTATCAGGCAAAGAGTTAATACATGCAGTAAAATACTGTAACTGACATTTTTTAACTCTTTTGCACCGTCAAATTTTATCATGTTTTACCCCTTCATTGCCATATTGTCTTCGGATCTCATATTGTTTAAAATATACGCAATGTGGTTTCAAAATTAGATTTACGGCAGTAGAACTAATGAAATTTTGACAGGAGTCGCTGGCATGTAAAAAGTTAAGCATTCATGTGCTTGACTTGGCTCATAAATATTAGCATAATATGACTAAATGTCAGTAAGCAATGATTATTGAAATAAGTACATTTTGGAGACATAATATTTATTATGCTTTTAGACAATATCATCATCAGTATAGTGTATGCATGATTTACCTTATATACAGTAAAACCTCCATAACAGGCACTCCCTTTAACCCATAAATATGCCTTTTGACGCATTTAATTTATTCCTCCATTGAAGAAAATAGTTCCTCCAATCTATACAGTCATGAACATATACCAAAAGAAGTATTTTTATATCCAAGCAGATGTTTGCATAAAGTAGGCTGAAAGTGGTCACTTTTCTTCAAAACTAGAAATTGGCTATGGGGTAAAGGGTAAAACTTACCCCTATAGTTAAAGCATGTTTTAAATTTAAGATATTTGTATGCACAGTTTGTTATTTTGCAATATACGGTAATAATTGCCCAACTTTGGCCTAAATAGTCAAAAAATGGACTAGATTTAATTTGATCTTGGAATTGTCCAATGAAAGTTTCAGGGATGAAAGGTTGAAAAGGGATAGAAACAAAGTTAGAGATTTACATTAATTTTGCTGACCTAAGGAGGATCACTAGCTGTTAGTCTCTTTGGGATGTTCTGGTGTCTATGGACGTTGAATGCCATTTAAGGTCGGCATATCCATTCAGGCCGGGTAAACTTTGGCAGACCTTTGACATTAGTCTCCAAGGCTCCAGATAAGAGGGAGTAAACTGCACAAAACCAGCATTTTCTCACCCATTTCAGCACTAAGCCCTATTGTATAACTACTCATTAGAATCGTTTCTTCGAAGAGACAATTCTAATGAGTAGTAGCACCATAGGATTTGGTGCTAAAATGAGTGAGAAAATGTTTTTCCCTCTTATCTGGAGCCCTGATCCAGGTTGGACACTGTAGCTAGATACCATACATGTGATATCTCCCGATTTGGTCGGGAGCTCCCGAAATTAGACCTCTACTCACGATCTCCCGGTTGGGAGACAAAATCTCCCGATATTTCATTTCACCAGGTTCATTTTTTTCAATATGAACTTTTATATCATTTACCTCGTTCGCCGACTCTCAAATCTTAAAATTGACTTCAGAGATCTCTGGCTAATCCCTACACACGCGTATCACCAAACGGCTACTGATGTGTGTAAACACATTACGTAATCGTCGATAAGTTTGTTAGTGTAGCACTATTATGACAGGCTGAGTCATAACAATGTTGGGTAAAAGTTTGACCACACGCGCCGAGTACCGGTTGATCTAATTGGTTATCAAAAAAGTGATTGACAGGTTCACCCCGAATCGGAGACTTTAACAACGACATCTAAAAGCAGTGATGCGAAGGCTATGTCCCCGATACGGACCGGATTAAAATCAGACAATTCTCCGTAAGTTCTGGACAAACACACATTTTAGATGAAGCTAATCAGAATTAACATTTAGGAATTGATTTCCACCACAAAATACTTTGAATATTCACGTAACAGAAAAAATACTTCGAAAATTTTACCGTTACAAAATGACGGGGCGCCTTAATATTTGCTATGATAATTACGTATATTTTGTTAGTCTAAAAAGTATTCCCAGCGTCGTTTTCTAACAATCAATTAAAATTAAACATTGGATCTAAATTCTTCTGTTTGTTAGATACGATTTGTGCAAATGTATAATTATTAAGTTAGATTTTTTGACGAATTACGCTCGTAAAATTGATTTGCAATCAGTTTTCGCGGTAGAAATTTTAGACGCGTTATTTCGTTGTTAGAACCACGCCCATTTTATAGCGCTAGTAAATGTTGTCTGCAACTATAGTGAATACTCTGAATTAATATTTGTGCATTTTCTTTCAGAAAATATCAGTGTCGAACAGTTTGTATCTAGATGAGATGATGCGGCGTCTCATCTGGATCCATACTGTTTGCAAAATTAATAACAAATTGTTAAGTTGCTAACTCTTTTTTTATCTACTCCATAGACAGAAATATAGACCATTTGAACTAATTCATTCATTCTCTCAAGAAAATAGATATAGTTCCACTTTATCTTTACTAGTCATGAATAATATAAGAACCATAATAGGAAATAGTTCTTATATCCTAGCAGATTGCAGATCTAGCTTAAAGCAGGCTTAAACTTTTACTGAAGCAGAATGCTCCTGAAGAGTATTCTGCTTTACTTTCAGCCAGCTTTACACAACCATCCTTCTGCAGTACTAAAATACTAGAATAATAGGCCCATGTCAGTATTATAAGAACTATATCTCTGGGTGAAAATTGTCTCTGTCTTAGTGGTCTATAGACTTCTTTATTCACTTATTTAAAAAAAAAAAAGCAATTAGATCTAGTAATTAACTTATGAAAATATATAAAATTATTGGATTTTCATTGTCTGCGCCTAGTTTTGTCGCGAAAAAAGTGTCGCGAAAAAAGCTCCCTATTTGGCACCCCAATCTTCCTATTAAAATTTCCAAATCTCCCTATTTGGGTCCAAGAAAATGTCACATGTATGCTAGATACAGGAAAGGTTTCCTTTGGCTTTATAATCCTTTCTATATCAGAAACAAGTATATCCATGTATGCAGTGTAGACTCAGATCAGAGGACTCCTTAGGCCATTGCCTAGTGGAACCAGCTTTTTTTCGCATTTAATTTATTCCTTGAAATAAGAAAATAATTTAACTTTATACAGTTGTGTGAATATGCACCATAAGAAATGTTCTATATATCCTAGCCGATGGAAGCTTTAAGTAGGCTGAAAGTAAAGCAGAATGCTCCTTTAGGCTGCTTTTACCTGTCTTAAATACTGTAAACAAGTTATGGGGGGAAGGTTAACCCATTACCCTATAGCCCTGTTTCTAATTTTGAAAATAGGTTTCCACTTAAAGCAGGTTGAAAGTAAAGCAGAATTCGCCACTAAGGCGCATTCTGCTTTACTTTCAACCTGCTTTAACTACCATCTGCTAGAATATAGAAAACATTTCTTATTATACATATTAACTGGTACTATTTTCTTCAGTGGAGAAATAAATTAAGGTCGTAAAAAGGCATATTTGTGGGGTAATGGGTTAAGAAAAAAATATGAAAAAAGTACATCACACAATGCCATCAAGAGATATGTCACCCAACAATAAAATTGAGGCAATGCCTATAACCTAAATTATGGGAATTATCTCTTTGCATGCTGGGTAATGTTTTCGTCTGCACTAATTATTGCCGTCTGCTGCTTTTCTAAAAATAGAATTTTCTATATTTATTTTCAAAACAGGGTCAGTATGTCAAACAGCTTGGATCATGATAAGACGTATGCCATTTTATGCGGCGTCTCATCAGGATCCAACCTGTTTTCAGAGGTAATCAAAGTGGCACATATCTGCCGCTAGGATGTTAACCCTTAGCCTGCCACTCACGACTATAGCTCCATATGCAAACAGCTTGGATTCGGATGAGACGCCGAGTAACTCGGCTTCTCATCCGGATCCAAGCTGTTTGACACTCGGACAACACTTTCAGCAATTTTGAGCAACTTTAAAGCACTTTGAAACTTAAAGCAGACGAGAAATATAGCAGACGACAATTTATTTGGCGGGCTAAGGTTTAAGAGTTAAGAATTGCAGCTTGTTAACGCTTATCTTGAGAAAAATGTCATCAACTTCAAATTGTTGTCTGCAACTTTTATTCTGAATTCAATTTTCATGCTTTTTGAAATGTGAAACCTGAAGATGATGATTAAACAATTTTGATCCAGATCAGTCAATTGCGCCTGATCGAGTTTAAATCTACATGAAAATGTCTCTCAAGACATGATAAAATGGTGGAGGGATAACAACTAGTTTCTGAAAAGAAGATTAATTAAGGTTATGGTCGACTAGACTTGCTGGTTCCCCCTACAGCTACTTAATCTTTTGTGCGCTGGGCCCAGTTTTGACTTGAGGGAACAATAAAACAATATACAGTAAAAAATTGCGTTTTTTTTTTTATTGATTCTTCAAAATGTTATTTACTTAAAAGTTTGGTGTTAAAGGAAGTTTGCAGTTCAAAGCAAGATGGATGAAATGCAGAAATCCAGGGCTCCAGATAAGAGGTAGTTTTTTCAACAAATCCAACATTTTCTCACTCTTTTTAGCACCAAATCCTATGGTGTTACTACTCATTAGAATCGTCTCGAAGAGACGATTCTAATGAGTAGTGACACCATAGGGTTTAATTAAGAAATAAAGATTTTAGTTTTTGAAAAACTACCCTTATCTGGTGCTCTGGAAATCTCTCTTAGGGCTCCAGATAAGAGGGGGTAAACTGATTAATGTTCAAATATATTGGCTAACGAAATACAGAAATTGTTCAATAGGCAGAGCCGCAGATTCTATAAGAAAACATTGCATACCCTGATCTACACTGTTTTCAAAAAGAATCAATATATGATATTAGCATGAGAATCGTGCGTTAGCAGTACTATATATGTTGTAAGATGGTTTATGATAGCCGGCTCCTCGAGATTGTCACACCACACAGCAATCACGAACATTGTGATCTATATATTTCCTGTTGTGCCTTAATCAGTATAAAGTCTGGGGGAAAACATAATCTCTTGTCATACCTATGGGAATGTAACTGATTCATTTTTTGTAAACATTTCTGTTTTTTCCAAAAACTTAGTCTTAGTGATATATGTTTAAAGTCTAAACAGGCTTTAAGAGTTATTTGTCAAAACAGATTTTTTATTCCCATATGAAAATAACCAATCACTTGCCATATAAGTCCTACAGTGGAGAAAACTTTATTATTACCAATTTAAATCTTTCCTCCCTGAAACTTCAAATGGACACTCCCAGTTTCCATTTTAGTCTAGTCCATTTCTGACTTGTAAGGGTTATTTTTGGCAATGTTTTGTTTTATGGCAAACAGTGAAGACTCAGATCAGAGGGCTCCTTAAGGAGCCCTCTGATCTGGGTCTTCACTGTTTGAATAGGACAAGTGCACTTTTCACATATTTACTGTTTGAAAAGGACGCCTATATGCGGGACTAGGGTTCAAAGGGTTAAATGAGATGTAAATTCATTGCAATAAAATGTAGAAAATTACCTTTTTGGGTTTTCTGTTTTTCGAAGAAAATAAGAGCTATTGTCGTCACTCTGTCATCATCGATGTCGTTGCTCTTGGAGTTGTTGTCAGCGTCCGAAATCTTCAAAGCCATAACTTCTTCAGTTTATCTATTTGGTATGCATGTTCATCTAAAATGACAATTTTCTATCCAAATACATGTATACCAAAATATTTTAGCAATTGACCTCGACCAAATTAACTGTATTTTTCCCTGATTATCAAAACCTGCCTTTTCACCCACATGCGGTGCTCTTGTTAAAAAAATGTGGCGTCTGATCTGGATTCAGGCTGTTTACATGTGACTCTTCATTTTTTTTTGGTCAAATTGTCCATTATGTAACTTTTAGAAAACAGCAGACAACAATTTTAAGCAGACAACATTGCAGACCTGAATAGGTTGGACATACTTGTCCTGCTTAGGGAACTGCGACAAGGGTCACTGTAAGGAGGGAGTCATTGTTGGGAGGGAACACTGTATTAGTGTATTAATTGATCTTTTTTAGATGCATAGAACAGTCCACCCCTACCCCCACCCCTGCATCTACTGATACAGGAGACATTTGACCTTTAAATATAAAAAAACCTCTGAAAGGGACTGAAAAAAAAGATCATTTGTTTACTAGAAAGAGAACATACTCAAGTGAAAGCAAATTTTTGGCATTATCATGCATAATGGCATTATATAGTCAATATAAAAACATCAATAAGAAAAATCACTGAATTTTATTTATACTATTTCCATGGTTTTATGGGCTGAGGGCCAAGAGATTTAGAGCATAATCATATCTAATTATAATTTAGGGCAATACTTTTATTTTACCTACTCCACATAGAATCGAGGCCCAATGTAGCTCATTATTATTTCAATTTTTTTTCTTCTTTTTCTTAACATAAAGCCTTTCCCGAAACTAACATAATTTAAGGGGATTATATAGGAGCCTGACATCAATTTACTTTTTTTATTATTTTTTAGGTAAAATCTGGTTTTCAGTCTCTTTAACCCATTGCATGCTGGGTAATATTTGGCGGCCATTTTAAAATGTCGTCTGCAGCGGGTATAACTCAAATATTCGCAAAATATTTTAGTAGTTCCTGATAGAGTATTGACTTAAAATTAGCTGCAAACAGTTCTGATCTCAGATCAGGCCCCACAATGTGGGGCCTGATCTCAGATCAAAACTGTTTCTTAGAAGTACACCTAAAAGTGTATCCCGCCTGAAATGGGTTAACCTAACCCAGATTGCTTTTTCATCAGTATTAGTAACTCAGTGTTGAAGGATAAACATGGGTTTTACTGTATATAATACCAATTGAAAGTATGTTGAACAGATGACTTATTGCCTAGAACTGGTTCCCCGTACTGCTAGTAAAGTAGCATTAACCCCTTACTGTGCAGAGAACCAGTAAATGTATTTCTTGCAAACAGTGTAGACCCTGATCAGAGGGCTCCTTAGGAGCCCTCTGATCAGGGCCTACACTGTTTGTTATTAATTTAAGATATGCCTGAAAACAGTCCTCAGAATTGAACATGAATTGGTCATTTTATCAAGCGGGAAATAGCCCATTTGAATAATTTAGCAGTGTTCAGGTTAATTCAAACTGAAGGGCCTAATTTACTAAATTGATGATGCATACAGAGTCGGGTTTTTATCTGGAAAAAATGGAAATGGTCTGATAAAGTTGTTTGTGGATCGTAGACCGATTAAGCAGTGAAGAGTAATAATTTGTCAAGGAGAGAAGAGTAATGATTTGTTGCTGTGTTGAAATAGAGGATCTTATATGAGTGCTCATTATGTATCATTTTTAATGAACGAGTTGACTTAAATAGTATGAAACGAGCATTGGCTTTATTTTATATATATAAAATCAACGAATTTATTAAAAATGATAAATAGTGAGTACAAATGTGAGATTCTATTTATCACATAAACATTTTAAAAATTTATGTAGTTTATTGAAGCCACAGGTTGTAGTCACTTTCGCAATATAGATTTTCCGCCTAAACGTGACGTTGTTTACGGTAATGTCATCACAATTGAGCCCTCTGATCAGATAATTATGGAATATATATTGCATAAAAACTACACAACAACCCTAAATATACAGTTAAACCTCGATGTATCGAACTTCAAGGGACTGTGGAAAAAACTTCGAAACATCGGGGCTTCGAATCATAAATGGGTTGTGATTTGAGTATTGAATTTCAATGCATATCAGATCTGTAAGAACTATCGTTCCCGGCGTGTAATGTTTTCACGTCTATGTGTACTTTTTGGCATATTGAAATAAAACATAAATCCGACGTGTTCTTTATCATTTATAAAAACAACGGCATAAATAACAAAATACAATACATGTGTACAAAGGTAGGAGAATTCATAGTTATACGCATTAAAACATAGAGAAAAAACAACTACATGTATCTTACTTTCAACTTAGATGCTGTCAATTACACCAAGATGCGAAACTACGGCGGAAATACCGAAAATCGTACTATGTACAGTGTAACTGTCAATCAATTTAGCTTCAAGATTGAAATAAACATTTGATTAAATAATAATGATTTTAAAGATTAATTTTCGACTTCGAGGTTGTCAAGATTGCAGGTGCATAAATACGAACATAGAGTAATATCGTTATCGATATCTTAACAGAGTTGTCGTTCGTTGTGAGATGGGTCTGCCCAGCTATCCCCACGGATTGGTTACCGGGTCTTTCACCGGACAGACCATGATCGGAGCGCATCTGCCATGCTGTGGCTCTGATAATAGAATGCCGACCAATGGTTTATCAGCATTATTAAACTTCTCACAATGTTTGGCTTGTTTCGTTAATTGTCGGTCCAAAACAGTCCTTGCGGTTTATTTACTCATTTGGATAAATTGGTGTCATCAAGCCTTTAAATATGGCGGCGTTGTAAAAGTAATATCATTAACGAAAACTGTGAAACAATTAAATGACAAACTTACCCAATTATTACTGATAACACAGAGTGTGCATGCAGAATTAAAAGAGCACCCCAGCGTGTTTTCACGCGAAGGTGTGAAAAATTAGCGTCAGTCTAGCGAGTCATGTAATCCGTTGATCCATGTTAGTTGACAGGTGGTAATCTTGACAGGTAATCAATGTTCGATACATTTGTGGTATTTTATGTTGGATTTATATGAAAAGGACTGGAAAAAAACTTCGATACAACGGGGAATTCGATACACATAACTTCGATTCATGGATGTGTTTTTACAAGGAATATATAGTGGAAAAGATCAGGACTTCAAAAAAACTTCGACACAACGGGGTATTCGATTTATCGAAGTTCGATACATAGAGGTTTAACTGTAGTCTAAATTGACTAGACCATGTTAATGGTCGTTTAACCCCTTACCGCATATATATGCCTTTTTACGCCTTAAATTTATTCCTCCACTGAAGAAAATAACTTCGCTTTATACTGTCATGAATATGTATCTTATGATATATTTTCTTTATCCTAGCAGATGATAGCTTAAAGCAGGCTGTAAGTAAAACAGAATGCGCCTTAAGGCACATTAATCTGCTTTACTTTCAACCTGCTTTAAATGGTCACCTATCTTCAAAATTAGAAACTGGCTATAGGGTAATGGGTTAAGGCACATTTTGCTTTACTTTCAACCTGCTTTAAGTGGTCCCCTATCTTCAAAACTAGAAACAGGCTATGGGGTAATATGGGTTAAGGCACATGTTTGACTGTACATGTTGATTGTGATCTACTTCAGGGGCCTCAAATTACTTACTATGTGTGATTGATGAAGCCTCTGTGAACAATGGAGAACAAATCTAAACAATATAGATGACACTATTTAATCTTTTTGATTACTGCCACGAGCTGACACATTTTATGATTACTGGTCTAGAACAATCACCCAAATTTTGATCACTCTGTGGGTGGGGTACAGATAAATCTGTATTTGTCAACAATGTAATAAAAGATATATGTCATGAGTCTTCATAGAGGAGCTCTCTGCATTATCGTTATACTGCATTAAGTTGTCACTTGTTGTTAAAGATTATCATGCATCAACAATTATGAGTCTGCATAGCAGTTGTCAGCTTAATTCAGGTCAAAAGTAAAGAAATGTTTCTTCTTTCTTGTAAGGACACTTAGTTGCCACAGTTTTGGGTCAATCTTAATCAAAATTCTCCTTAATGTTGTTCTTGACAAAAAAAATGTAGGTCAAGTTCTAAATTAGGTCATGTGAGGCCAAAAGTAGGTCAAATCATAGAAAATCTTTGTGAACACTTTAGTGGCAGCAATTTTGTGTTTATTTTCATCAAACTTGCTTCAAAAGTTATTCTTAATTAAAATCTTGGTCAAAATGAAACATGGGTCAAGGGGGGTCATTTTAATAGGATCATTAAGTAGGTTACAAGGTCAGATCATGAAAAAAAACACCTGACTGTATTTATTGCGAATTATACTGGTGTAGAGTAAAGTACCCTAATTTCGACACCTTAAGACACATTTTCGTTGTAACGATGAGAGTTTGCAGTTACCCTAACTTCGACACAGCAACAAACAAAACAATACATTTACCCACGTTTTCTAATTACTATTGCTTATGAAAGTCCTTGAGAATGCAGTGCAATATGTTACTAACTTGATCTGCTTTGGGTTCCTTACTTCGACAGGGGGACCCCAAATTCGACACCCAAACAGAGTTTTTTTTAAAAGACATAAAAAACATACACTCCTTTCAGATTTAACATTATCTATATGATTAATCATTTAAAAGCACATGTTTGTCATATCTGTTTTGTGTTACTGGCATAAAAGTTCAAATTTAACAGCATTCAACAGTTTTCTGTTGAAATTTAAAACAAGACTATTCCAATGATTTTGTCAAATCTGTCTGTGTTAATTTAGTAGAGGGCATTTAGCGTCAAAAACACAAATAAAGGAACTAATTTGTACAGAAATGATTTTTGTGCCCTCATATGCTACGACATGAACCGAATAACAGAAAAAAAGTCCCAAGAAATCACACGATGCGAAATATGATTTTTGGGGTAAAATGGCTGAAATAATAGGTAAAAGCACGATTTTTTGGGATTTCCAAACTGCGATCGTAGAAATCAATATAAAAGCCCGAAATTTACAGGCTAGACAAATATTCATGTAAACTATGGAATGGTACTTGTTAAGATATGTAAAATTTTCAAAAAACTAATTTTTGGGGTGAAATTGTCAAAATATTAAACCAAAATCACAAATTTTGAAAAATTCAAACAGACCGTGACATCTAAAATCAAATGAAGGAAATGGTGCACAGAGTTGATTTATATGTTATAATTTGCTTAAATATGTTCCAAATAACAGACAAAAAGTCTAGGAAAATCTAATAATGAAAACTATGATTTTTTGGTAAAATGGTTGAAATAATAACTGAAATCGCTAATTTTGGGGATTTCCCTGCTGTGATCGAGGATATCGATATAAAAGCTCCAAATCTACAGGCTAGACAACTGTTCGTGTCAGCTGTGGAAAAGTACTTGTTAAGATAAATAAAATTTTCAAAAAACTGATATTTGGGGTGAAATAATCAAAATATTAAACCAAAATCACAAATTTTGAGAATTTCAAACAGACCCTGACATCAAAAAGGAAATAAAGGAAATGGTGCACAGAGTTGATTTATATGTTAATTTTTGCTTAAATTTGTTCCAAATGATAGACAAAAAGTCTAGGAAAATCAAACAATGCAAACTATGTTTTTTGGGTAAAATGGTTGAAATAATAACTTAAATCGCTAATTTTGGGGATTTCCCTGCTGTGATCGAGAATATCGATATAAAAGCTCGCAATCTACAGGCTAGACAAATGTTCATGTCAGTTTTGGAATGGTTCTTGTTAAGATAAATAAAACTTTCAAAAAACTGATTTTTGGGGTGAAATTGTCAAAATATTAAACCAAAATCTCATATGTTATGGATTTCAAACAGACCCTAACATCAAAAAGGAAATAAAGGAAATGGTGCACAGAGTTGATTTATATGATATTATTTGCTTAAATATGTACCAAATAACAGACAAAAGTCTCGGAAAATCAAACTATGCAAACTATGATTTTGGGTAAAATGGTTGAAATAATAACTTAAATCGCTAATTTTTGGGATTTCCCTTCTGTGATCGAGGATATCAATATAAAAGCTCCAAATCTACAGTATGCACACATATTCATGTCTATCATGGAATGGTTCTAGGTAGGATGAACACAACTTAAAACAAAAGATTATTGGGGTAAAAGGGTAAAATTATTCAACCAAAATTTCATATTTTTGGGATTGTTGACAGATTTGACATTGAAATCAAAATAAAGGAAAATATGCACAGAATTGATTTATCAGCAATTATATGTTTCAATGTGTACCAAATAACAGACAAATAATGTAGGGAAATCAAAGAATCCGAAATATGATTTTGGGTAAAATGGTTGAAATAATAACTGAAAAAGCTATTTTTGGGAATTTCCCTTCTGTGACCATGGATATCAATATAAAAACTCCAAATATCCAGGCTAGACAAATATTCATGTCTACTTCAGAATGGTCCTTGTTAGGATAAATGAAGGTTTCAAAAAACTATTTTTCGGGGTAAAATTGTCAAAATATTAAACCAAAATCATCAATTCTTGTTTGTAAAATTATCTAGGAAAATCCAACAAAGCCAAATATAAATTTTGGGGTAAACTGATTAAACAAATTAATGTAAATGCAAGTTTTTGGAAATTTCACACTATGGACTTAGACGAGAATATAGAAGCTACAAATTTACAGGTAAGGTACATATTACTGTGTACTGTAGCCTTGTACTTATTAGGATGAACTAAGGTTTAAAAAATCTGATGGGGGGGTTAAAAATGAAAAATGTAAATACATGTAGTTAAATGAAAACCCATATCTTTTTCACTTCACTATACTGTGACCTTAGACATGAAACTATACGTTCAAGGTCTATAACTTACACACATACACCATTTTAATGTAGCTTAGTTCAAGGGAAGATAAATCAAAGAGTTTAATTGATTAAAAGTTTTAAGTAAAAATGGTAAACTTAAATAGGGCACATTTTTAATGTATATATTATGACCTTTAATATTTTTAGAAAAGCTTCAAATCCGTTTGAAAGTACATTGAGTACATTGTTACAGCAATATAACATGAATATAAAACTTAAAAATATAGTTAAGACAAATATATGAATGGAGACTTTTATAATTAAGGATAACTACTATTTTGAATTTGTTTTGAAATTCATTACTAAGGTCAAACAACTAAGTCTGATATGTCACAGGGTGGCCGAGTCCATTTATAAGGGAGATCAGCATTTCAGATGTCCTCGTGTCAAGTTTTAAAGGAAAAGGTTCAGTTATATGTACAAACAATAAGCGAATTAGTTATTGGAAAAAATAACGTAGGCTTGACACAGTCCTTTCAAATGAGACCTGCAACTAGTTTATCCAAAATTACACATAACAAGCTCAAAAATATATTATAGTGATTTGGAAAAATACACCCCCTCCACCAAAAAAAGAAATCAAAACATAAACGAACAATTTTCTGCATGGTTGGATTTTCTGCACGATACTGGTTGGTTCTGGTGTTGGTTGGAAACAAATAGACATGAGCTATCCTGTACTTTGAGCTGTCATAATGGAATCTGACAACTGTATGAAATATCAGCAAATCATAGTATACGCACATTGGGCATACATCGTAATTAATGTAATTAATTGATCTAACAGTGCTTGCTATATATACATGTATATGAAATAACTGATAGTATATATATCACCAGGTCAATAACAGTCAATATTCTTTTTGTGGTGCTTATTGTCTACTACCAGTGCACACTCTGATTTGACAAGTGACATTTTAAATTCTGCGTCTAAGCTAGTACATTGGTTTAATTATCAAAATGCTGTCATTTAACCATTATTGTGTGTGAAACGAATATAGGTTGTTACTTAACCCTAATTGTATGCGGAACGAGAATATATATCATTGGCAAATAGTGAGGACCCAAATCAGAGTGATTATAGCCTACAGTACAAAGTATATTGTGTCTTACCTGTAAATTTGAGGCTTTTACATTTATATCTAAAGCCATGTTGTGGAAATTCCAAAAAATCACATTGAAACTAATTTGTTTTAACCAGTTTACTCCGAAATGTCATATATGTATTTGGCTTTGTTGGATTTTCCTTTAATTTGCTGTTATTTAATTCATGTTGAAACATACTCAAACACATAAATCAACTCTCAACGCTTTCCCCTTTATTTGCTTAAGGCTTTATTTGGAGTTTTCAGACCAGGAGATCTCTGCTAAAATCTCGAAAATTGGTGTTTTTTGTTTAATTATTATAACAACTTAACTACATAAATCAGTTTTTTGACAGTTTTATTAATCTTTATAAGTACCATTCCACAGTGCAATTGAGTATTCGTTTAACCTGTAGATTTGGAGCTTTTGTTTTAATAGCCACCACCACAGTAGTAAAATCCTAAATAAAGCCCATTTACATTTTATTTTTCAACGATTTTACCCAAAAAACATATTTGGTATTGTTTGATTTCCCTAGATTATTTTTCTATTAATTTGTACATACTAGTATTAAAGCATATGATAACGCATAAATCAATTTTGATTTTGATGGCAGGGATTGTCTACAAAAATCCCCAAAATTGGTGATTTTGGTTTAATATTTTGACAATTTAAACCCAAAAATCAGTTTTTTGAAAGTTTTATTTATTCTTACTAGTACCATTACACAGTTAAAATGATTTTTGTCTAACCTGCATATTTGGTGTATTTATATTGATATCCACGTTCACAGTAGGAAAATTCCAAAAATTCGCATTTTCATTTATTATATCAACATTTTTACCTCAAAATTCATTTTTTAAAGTTTTATTTATCCTTAATAATACTTTTCACAATAGAGATGTATAAGTATCTAGCCTGCAACTTTGGAGCTTTTATATTGATAACGAACGACACAGTACTGAAATCCCTAAAATTAGCGTTTTCATTTACTATTTCAACAATTTTGCCTCAAAAAAACACATTTCGTATAGATTGATTTTCCTAGATTTTTCTTCTATTATTTGGTACATGCTCTACCATATAAACCATTTCTGTGCATATTTTCGTGTTTGACATCAGGTAATCTCTACTAAAATCTCCAAAAATTTGGTTTGTGTTTAACATTTTCATGAAAACCATTTTTTGAAAGTTTTATATATCCCAAATAGTACTATTTGACAAGGCATATAACTTTCAGTCTAATTTGTAGATTTGGAGCCTTTATGTTAACACCCAGGATCACAGTATGGAAATTCCAAAAATTATCATTTTCGTTTATCAATTCAATCATTTTACCCCAAAAAATCGGATTTCGCATCGTTTGATTTTCCTAGATTTTTTTCTGTTATTCGGTACATATTGGAGCATATGAAAATGCAAAAATCATTTCTGTGCATTTTTTCCCCCAAAATTTTTAAATGCCCTCTACTACAAGATCTTAATGTGTGTTCATTTAACTAAATTCATTTTCACTGACATAATAAACTTTTAATCAAGCATGCAGGTATTCTTACAAGTAATTTATAACATTTAAATGGAATATGTATCTTGCATGAAGATTTAGAGCTAAATGATTCATATTCAAAGCCACTGGAAGCAAAATTCCTAAAATCCTGATTTTTAGGAATTTTCTAAGGTTTTACCCAAAAATATATTTGTTTTTGAATAATATTTCATTGTTTATCTGGTAATGATCTTTTTTAATTTAATTTAATAGAACATTTTGTGTAACGTATTGAGTTGGAGCATTTATATTCATATTAAAGCCATAATATATAAATTTCAAAAATTCATGGTTTTTTTTTTGGGTTTTTTAAACATTTTTACCATAAAAACACATTCTTTTAAAACAAATATTTATCTTTACCTAATAACTTACTTTATTTAGAAGGCGTGTGCAACTATTATTTCAAACTTTAGCATTTTTTTTCATAGTTAAGGACACAGTATCGAAATTCCAAAAATGTGTGTTTTTTAACTTATTTTTTACAATTTTACCCCAAAAAATCCAGTTATTTTAATTTTTCTTTAACTGGTGTGGTACTAGCCTGGAGTGTAATGGAATATGTGCCAAATCTGAAAAGTTGGAGCTTTTTTGTTCAAAACCATGGTCACAGTGGCGAAATTCCAAAAAATCGCATTTTCGTTTATTGTTTTAGTCATTTTACCCCAAAAATCATATTTCGCATTGTGTGATTTCTTGGGACTTTTTTTCTGTTATTCGGTTCATGTCATAGCATATGAAAACACAAAAATCATTTCTGTACAAATTAGTTCCCCAAAATCTGTAAATTCCCTCTACTAATTGGCTGCAATTAACGATCATATGATACCCGATACGCTAATTAAATCACCATGAGCTTTTGAATAGTCCTACAACTGTACGCCTTGTTTAACCTTCTGCATGCTACGGATGAATTCATGATTACTGGTGCAAACATTTTCGCGTATCTCGCTGTCTGATTTGGATCCAAACTTTGTTTGCCTACCTGGTGATTTTTAAATGAAAATGTAATACGAGTCGAGAACTGATGTAGACTACAGAACTTTGCATATATAAATATATGTTTAGAGTGCAATTTGAATCTAAATTTAGGGGTGTCGAATTAAGGAGCAATCAATTATTTTGGCACCTTATTTCGACACCCCTAGTCTGAAGGTCAACTCGCCCTACAGACAAGCAAGGATCAGTCTACATGATATACAACAATAATAAATGAGTTTCTGGAGTCCGTAATGGCTAAATTTTACAAAAACTAAAGCACCACATTTAGGTTCTGGTATGATGCCCCTTAACAGTTTCTGTAAGACACACTTTTTCGGTCTTCGAAAATTTTCTAAATTGTTTTCGACAGACCTATGTCATCAAACATACGCCTGTATGATTAGATTTTTTCGTGACGTCAACATTTAAATTTGACGTCATTAAATTATCAATCAGAATATTGATTAAAAATTTAATCAGGAGAAATGGATATGGTTGTAAGAAGGTGTCGAATTAAGGGGCCTGTCGAATTTAGGTGCCATTGCTCTATATACAGTACACCCCCTCTATTACAACCACTAAATTGTGTTAATTATTAGGTGTTCACGACAGGTGACTGCTCAAAGGAAGGTGACAGTAAAACAGAAAGCTCCTTTGGGAGCTTTCTGTTTTACTGTCACCTTGCTTTAAGCTGTCACTTGTCTTTCATACAATAAATTGGCCTTCGTTTTAGTGGTAATAAGAGAGAGGTTTTACTGTACTTAATAATTTTTTCGGCAGAGCCGATATGGCATCGCATTTGATCCCAATTCCCGAATTACCGAGAATTGTAATGAATCCGCATGTAAGGCAGTACTATGACATGATATTTCTATTTTTAGATGATTACAGCTGATGTTTATTTATAGCTAAACAGTGATAGCTATGTTAATGCAAGGATCCATATCTGATCAATATTGAGCTTAATCTTGGAGTAATTTAAACCTACTCCGATGCTTAAATTCAATCACAGTCTTGTTCTTATGGTTTGAAGTATCAGAAATGTTCATTCGTTTACCAGAAACCACAAGTTGAGATTTGGTGATTTTGTACCCTCGCCTTGTCGAACCCTATATTTTCGTACCTTTTGTTTTCCACAGCCATCTACAGCATTACTTCCATAACGCATTCCGCCGAATATCTTTTTAGCTCACCTGGCACGAAGTGCCAAGGTGAGCTTTTAGGATCGCTGGATGTCTGTCGTCCGTCGTCTGTCTGTCCGCAAGCACGAAAGGTCCTTTGTTCGGTAGGGAGAACAATAGATTCCATTCATTCCGTGATTGCCCTTTTGTTATTGTTGGGTATTTTTGTTGCTGTTGGGTACTTTAAAAACAAAAGAAAAACCCAACAAGTGTCCAAATGGAAGGACGTCTGTCCGTCCGTCCGTCTGTCCGTTCACAATTGGTTCGTTAACACTCTAGCGACTACAAATTTCATCTGATCTTCATGAAACTTGATAACAATGTTTGTCTTTAAGAAATCTAGGTCAAGTATAAATGTGGGTCATATGGGGTCAAAAACTAGGTCACTAGGTCAAATCATAGAAAAATCTTGTTAACACTCTTGAGGCTACAAATCTTATTGGATCTTAATGAAACTTGGTCAAAATGTTTGCCTCATTGATATCTAGGTCAAGTTTGAATATAGGTCATGCTAGGTCAAAAAATAGGTCACTAGGTCAAATCATAGAAAAACCTTGTTGACACTCTAGAGGCTACAAATCCCATTGGAATTTAATGCATCCTGGTCAGAATGTTTGCCTTTTTGATATCTAGGTCAAGTTCGAATGTGGGTCATGTCGGGTCAAAAACTAGGTCACTAGGTCAAATCATAGGAAAACCTTGTTTACACTCTATAGGCTACAAATCTCATCTTATCTTCATGAAACTTGGCCAAAATGTTTGCCTCATTCATATCTTGGTCAAGTTTGAATATGGATCATGTCTGGTAAAAAACTAGGTCACTAGGTCAAATCATAAAAAACCTTGTTAACACTCTAGAGGCTTCAAATCTCATTGGATTTTAATGCAACTTAGTCAGAATGTTTGCCTTATTGATATCTAGGTCAAGTTCTAATATGGGTCATGTTTGATCAAAATCTAGGTCACTAGGTCAAATCAAAGAAAAATAATGTTAACCCTCTAGAGGCTACACATCTCATTAGATCTGAATGAAATATTGCCAGAATGTTTGCCTACATCAAATCTAGGTCAATATCAAATGTGGATTGTGTCTGGTCAGTAACTAGGTCAAGTCATAGAAAAATCTTGTAAACACTGGTTGATTGTGGGTCATGTCCAGTCATAATCTAGGTCACTATAGGTCATGTTTCACATGGTACCATGTTCCAGGTGAGCGATTTAGGGCCATGGTGGCCCTTGTTTAAATTACTGGGACTTTCTATCACATCATAACACTCTACCCAGTCTGGGACAGATACAATTGGTCCCCCGTTTGATCACTCTTTTCTGATCAGTCAACCTTTATATTAAATAACAACTTAAAACATCGGTCACTTCATAGTCTTTAGGACAACTGACAGTTAAATGCAGGATGAAAGTATTGCTGAAAGCCTCTTTCTGCATTTTTTATGCCCTCGGCATCGACAGATGCGGGAGCATATAGTAATCGTCCTGTCCGTCCGTCCGTCCATCCTTCCGTCCTTAACCAGGTTAAGTAGATTTTACTGTTTCGTCTAGCATCAACACCGCTTATTCAAATGCTTAGATACTTATACAGTTGTTGCCTTGGACCATTCCCTAGCCACCAATAATACCCAACCTTGATTTTGACCCTGACCTTGACCTAATTTGGACTTAGAATATTTTGAATGGGCTATTTCTTGGTTAACTAGATTTTACCGTTTCGTTTGGCATCAACACCGCTTACTCCAATGCTTAGATACTTATACAGTTGGTGCCTTGGACCATTTCCTATCCACCAATATCACCCAACCTTGATTTTGACCTTGACCTTGACCTTATTTGGACTTAGAATATTTTGAATGGGCTATTTCTTGGTTAACTAGATTTTACCGTTTCGTCTAGCATCAACACTACTTACTACAATGCTTCTATACTTATACAGTTATTGCCTTGGACCATTACCAACCCACCAGTAATACCCAAGCTCAGTTTGACCTTGACCTAATTTGGACTTGGAAAATATTCAGAATATATTGTCAAGGATGCCACCGGGGGCATAAGCGTTTATTGAACGCGCAGTCTTGTTTTTTTCCTGCATTAAGCTACGGCATGTCTTTAAGATCACCATGCATCTTCAGCCAGTGGTCATTTATGAGAAGCTTTTAACCCCAGTATTTGTGAGGGTACAGAATCGAGTGCTATTTTGTGTGGGTACAGACTGATAGATAGAGTCCCATTGACAGGTGCTACATGGGCTGATATATTAGCTAGCTAATTTCTGCTTGCTCAATACTATTAGAACAGAACTATGTCTCAGATTCCAACAATTTATCAAGGGGTGTCATCCTAGTATAGCCACGCTTGTCACTTAATTCTTTACATCTTTCTCTACACAAATCTGTCTGGGGGCTCTGTAAAAGTTGGCTTTTTCAGGAATTGTTCATTATTGTTGGTATAGCATTAATGACAGGTAGTAGCTTAACCCATTACCCCTTAAAAACACCTTTTTATGCCTCTATTTATTCCTCCACTGAAGAAAATAGTTCCAATTTATACAGCCAAGAATATGTATCAGAAGAAATATTTTCTATATCCTTGCAGATGGTAGCTTAAAGCAGGCTGAAAGTAAAGCAGAATGTGCCTTAAGGCACATTCTGCTTTACTTACAACCTGCTTTAAGTGGTCACCTATCTTTCAACCTGCTTTAAGTGGTCACTAGTTTTCAAAGCTAGAAATAGGCTAAGAGGTATAATGGGTTAACCCTTTATTCCATAGAAACTCATTTTAATGCATTTGATATATTCATCCACTGAAGAAAATAGTTTCAATTTACACAGTCATGAATATATACCATCAACAATATTTTCTATATCCTAGCAGATATAGAAGCTTAAAACAGGCTGAAAATAAAACAGAATGTGCATTCTGTTTTACTTTCTACATGCTCTAAGTGGCCACCTATCTTCAATACTAGATACAGGTTATGGAGTAAAGGGTTAAAGCATTATAAATGATCCATAGAAAAAATTCCTCTATCTTGGTAGATGGCCACTTTTCCTTCGTTGAGGCAGGTTGTCACTTAACCCTTTACCCCATAGCATGTTTCTAGTTTTGAAGATAGGTGGCTAATTAAAGCAGGTTGAAAGTAAAGCAGAATGTGCCTTAAGGCACATTCTGCTTTACTTTCAGCCTGCTTTAAGCTATAATCTGCAAGGAAACTGAAAATAATTCTTATGAATTATATTCATGACTGTATAAATTGGAACTATTTTCTTCAGCAGAGGAATAAATTAAATGCGCTAAAAGTCGCTTCTATTGGGGAAAGGGTTAACCCATCACTCCATAAATACATGTTTTTACCCCTTTAAATCATTCATCCGCCAAAGAAAATAGTTTTTATTACACTTTATACATTCATGAATATGCACCATAAGAAATAGATATCACTGTTTATAAAAGAAGACCAATTGTTTAGTATAGAAATGTTAAGTTGTAATAATACAGTTGTCATGCAATGTATAACATAATTTGAATCTATCTTTTCAGGTAAGTGTTAGAGCATCACTAAAGGCCGGTTATTCATCTTCCAAAGGTTAGTGGCCATGTAAGTCCTTCAATATCTTGCAATATACCATATAATTAATTCATTTATGTTAGGAAATTACAATGAACCAAACACTGATGAGACGCCGCTTAATGCAGCGTCTTGTCAGGGTTTACACTGTTTACCAATGACCTCTTTAGTTGACACTAGACTTGAATGGGTATATAATAATGAAATAGCAACCAATGAAGACTCTGAAGAGATGCCCCACAATGCAGCATCTTGCATGTGTCACATCAAGGTTTACACTTTTTGTCAATTTCCGTTTTAGTGGACATGCACGAGTTTTGAATGTGTTAAATACATTTCCTGCCTACTTGCCATTATTACACCTAGCCAGGTAAAATCTTGTGCTGCACAAGCTCTAACTTTACAGTTATTTTCACGCCTAATGAGAACAATGACGGGGGAGTCCTTCAAAGGACTGAGGAAATGTCTTTAATTGATATAATTTTGCAAACGACATATAGGATCTGTCATGAGTCGATGCTTAAGACAAGCTGATCTTCAACGAGTCTAGAATTGAAATGTTATTAAGCGAGCCTTGGCGAGCTTAATAACATTTCTATTAAAGACGAGTTTGAGATCAACTTGTCTTAAACATCGACGAGTGACAGATTCTTTTTCTCACATTACCAACGATTAAAGCTATTTTTCAAGCTATATGCACTTTTTGGAGCCCCGGTGACGTCAAAACTCCGTTATAAATAGTGACGTTAAAGTAACGTCATCAAAAGTGATCTTACAAATGTTGGAGATAAGTTTTCTCCATCGTTGTTCGCTATAGAAAACAGGGGTAGTTATGTGAGAAAATATGGTCAGATTCAGAAGTAGGATTACAATGTATTAACTTTTTGAATGCTTTGTGTTTTTACGTCTGCAACTTTTGTCGTCTGCTGCTGTTCATAAAGTAGAAGTTCCTTAGTGTCAGAGTGCCAAACAGTTTGGATCCTGATGAGAGGACGAGTTACTCGGCCTATCATCAGGATCCAAACTGTTTGCAAAAGTAATCATGGTAAGCTGGCAAATAGTTATGTGCAGGGCTCCAGATAAGGGGAGTATTTTAAAAACTAAAATCTTTATTTCTGCATTAAACCCTATGGTGTCACTACTCATTAGAATGGTCTCTGCGAGACAATTCTAATGAGTAGTCACACCATAGGTTTTGGTGCTGAAATGAGAGAAAATGTTGGGACTTGTTTAAATGTACTCCTGCTTATCTTGAGCCCTGGTAAAATTATGAGTTTATTCTGTGATGGATTAAGAAAGCCAAGGAAAAAGCTTGTCCTGCGCTTGACGTATTAGCAATTAAATCCGATACATGGAATGCCACAAACACATGCAAAAAGTGTATCATTCAAAATCAAGATTATGTCGTTATATTGATGGATAACAGCTCTGAATGAGGGAGAGGAGGAAGGATATAGTTTATATTTTTGTTATTTTTTAATCGCAGTTGCTTACGGTTACCTAGTTGATAATATTCATATTCGCTGTAGTTCATTATACTCTGATGGTTGAAAAACTTTTAGAAAGTGCAGTTAACTCTTTCCTCCCTGAAACTTTAAATGGACAATTCCAGTTTCCATTTTAGTCAAGTCCATTTCTGACTTTTAAGAGTTGTTTTTGTCAATGTTTTGCATTTAGACAAACAGTGAAGACCCAGATCAGAGGGCTCCGTAAGGAGCCCTCTGATCTGGGTATTCCCTGTTTGCATAGGACAAATGCACCTTTCACTTGTATACTGTTTGAAAAGGACGCCTATATGCGGGACTAGGGTTCAAAGGGTTAACCCATTGCCTGTTTCTAGTTTTCAAGCACCCTGCTATAAATACAGTTTAGTCCCATTTTTATGACCATTCAAGGAAAACTCAATTATGGTGTAGGTTTCTGGTAAAACCTTTCGAACACCTGATAACTCGGTTGGCAGTTGAACATGTGACAGTCATCAGCTACTGATCTGTTATATAAATTGAAGTCCGATAAATTCATCCAAGCTGAAGTAAATAACTGCAAAATGACAAGAAAATAAAATTTACACAAGTTGACTTGTGATAAATAATATATAGTAACGATTGTTTCAAACGAAAAAACTTTACAGGTACAGCAGGGCTCCAGATAAGAAGGGGTAAACTGAACTCAACAAATCCAACATTTTCTCAATCATTTTAGCACCAAATCCTATAGTGTTACTACTCATTAGAATCGTCTTGAAGAGACGATTCTAAGGAGTAGTGACACCATAGGGTTTAATGCAGAAATAATTAATTTTTTTAAAATTTAATACTCCCCTTATCATGGAGTGCTAGATAATGGAGTAAACTGATAATAGCGAGACGATTCTAATAAGTAGTGACACCATAGGGTTTAATGCAGAAACAAAGATTTTTTTTTTAAATTTAATACTCCCCTTATCTGAAGTGTTATGATAAATAATGGAGTAAACTGATAATAGTTGCTTTTTACAACACCATCTGGTGTGCATTGTTACAATAAACGTCAATATGCAATCATTAAAAGGAAACATTAACATCACAAACACGGGATGAGAAGAATCCAACATTTTCTCAATCATTTTAGCACCAAGTCCTATGGTGTTTCTACTCGCCAGAATTGTCTCGAAGAGATAATTCTAATGAGTAGTGACACCATAGGGTTTAATGCAGAAACAAACATTTTTCTTTTTTTAAATTTAATACTCCCTTTATCTGGAGTTCTAGATATGGAGTACACTTTTTACAACACCATCAGGTGTGCATTGTTACCATAAATGTCAATATGCAATCATTAAAAGGAAACATTAACATCACAAACATCCAATGAACGACTGTTTTATTTTTCCAGAAATGTACAACCAAACAGTATAAGCGTGGCACTGAGGAGCCATAAAATATCTTGTATCTTCTCCTTTTACCAAATGGGTCCCATTTTGCAAGTGATGTAAACAACAAAATAAACCGTAAAGGTGTTTTATGCCGGCCATGAGATGGGTTAGGCACGTTTTGTTGTCACTTTGTTTATTGCGGTAATTCTGTTAACGATTAGCATGCTGGCAGTGGAAACCATGGTAACCTTTTCAAACAGTTTGGATCCTGATGAGACGCCGTATAATGCGGCGTCTCATCAGGATCCAAACTGTTTGACACTCTGACCCTGTTTTCAAAATAAATTTGAAAAATTCTATTTTTAGAACAGTAGCAGATGACAATAGTTGCAGACGACAAAAGAACTCAGCATGCAAAAGAGTTACTCTGTTAGTGTGTCCTTGTTGCTTTGCTAAATTGGCTATTAGACCACTACTTAATTCCTTGTATGCTAAGTAATTTTGGAGAGTTTTGACTATCTATGATGTGTCATAGTAAATGTATTGTCAGCAGGGCTCCAGATAAGAGGGAGTAAAAAGGGACGAATCCAAAATTTTCTCTCTTATTTTAGCAGCAAATCCTATGGTGTTACTACTCATTAGAATCGTCCCTCCGAGACGATTCTAATGAGTAGTGACACCATAGGGTTTGGAGCAGAAATAAAGATTTTAGTTTTTGAAACACTCCCCTTATCTGAGGCTCTGCTGCCTCAGTTTGTAAGAAATATGAATCTGAATATCAAACTATTCGGAGTTGTCTGATTTAGGTCTGGACTGTGTCAAAGACTCAAAGTGTCAATATACAGTTGAACCTCTCTATTATGACCGCTAAAACGAAGGCTAATAGATTGTATAAAGACAGGTGACAGCTTAACCCATTGTTTGTTTCTAGTTTTGAAGATAGGTGACCACTTAAAGCATGTTGAAAGTAAAGCAGAATGCGCCTTAAGGCGCATTCTGCTTTACTTTCAACCTGCGTTAAGCTATTATCTGCTAAAATATAGAAAATATTTCTGATGATATGTATTCATGACTGAATAAATTTGACATATTTTCTTCAATAAAGGAATAAATTTGAGGCGTAAAAAGGCGTTATTATGGGGTAATGGGTTAAAGTAAGGTGACAGTGAAACAAAAAGCTCCTGGAGGAGCTTTCTGTTTCACTGTTACCTTGCTTTAAGCAGTCACCTGCCTTATATATATGATATTTAGTGGTCGTAATAGAGAGGTTCTACTGTATATGTTTAAATAGCTGGAGAAGAGATGCCATTCCAATATCTAAAATCTACGGACCATGGTCTAGTGGTAACGTGCTACAATGTCAATCTATGGGTGGTGAGTTTGCTGCCCTGCTGGACCAAGACCTTCTGATGGTCCCATGTATCAGTCCTATACACTAGGCATGTCTAAGAACCTGGGGCCCGTTTCATTAAACTTCATATGGCAAATGTTGTCTTAACCCATTCCCCCATAGAAGCGCCTTTTGGCATATATGATTTATTCCTCCGCTGTAGAAAATAGTTCCAATTTAATCATTCATGAATATATAGTATAGGAATATTTTCTATGTTCTAGCACATGGAAGCTTAAAGCAAGCTGGAAGTAAAGCAGAATGCGCCTTAGGGCTCATTCTGCTTTACTTTCAACCTGCTTTAAGTGGTCACCTATCTTCAATACTGGAAATAGGCTATCAGGTAAAGGGTTAAGTCAGATTGTAAAAGTCAAAATTATTATTTATATTTCCATCTAATCCTGTCTTTTCAAGATGATTCCAAAGAGATGTTACAAGACAGGATAAGATAGAGAAATCAGAAATTAGATGTATTTTAAAGTTTTGAAATAAGTTTTGACTTATGACCGTTTTTGTCGTACAATGTTTTATAAAATGTACCCTAGAGGGCTATATCGATTAAGTTAGGGCATTTACCCAGGTTCCTCTGTATCTGCTTCCCTCTCTCTGGAAACACTAATTAGCCCAATATACTTAAATTAAAACAAACAAACCCTTAATTGAAAGTATGAAAAAAAGTTTTAATGGGAACATAAAAAAGAAAAAGAATTAATTAAAAGAGTGATTAAAAGAGTAAGCAAATGTGACAGGACCCTTAACACCATATTCAAATAAAGAGTGTCAGTTATGGCCAACATCATGCTGACTATATGATACAATCAAGGGTCCAAGGCTTTGAGCTGAGTCTGTCAAGTGTGTTCCCAAGCATTTGATTGGTCAGATTTGAGCTAATCTGACCTATCAAATGCTTGAGAACGACTTTAGACTCAACTGAATTTTTTTATAACCTTGGACCCAGGTATCAGACTATGTACAGTGCTCCCTTTCTACGACACCAAATGGGAGTCACTGATTGTGTGTCTTGTTCGAAGGAAGTTGTTATAGGGAGGGAAAATTAAGATTGGGCTTACATTTGAAAATAGCTTGAATCCTGATCTGGATTCAAGCTGTTTGCTACTGGTCATGTTTATTCTATCAAACTCTTCGCTTATATGTAACTTTGAGAAAAACAGGAGACAACAAATTTAAGCAGACAGTATTACAGCCATGAAAATATTGGAAATGGAGAGCAGCTGCAAGGGTCATTGTAAGGAGGGAGTCGTTGTTGGGAGGGCCATTGTATGGAGGAAACACTGTATATGCATGCACAGAGCGACAGGTAAACTTAGGTTCATTGGGTAACTATGTACTCTGCTAGTGCACAGGAGCCCTCTGATCAATGTCTGCACTTTTTTGCCACTTTGAAAACTGGAATTGTCAATTTGAAACTACGATAAAAGTGGGCTGAAGATGTGTTTAATTTGAAAGCAATGCCAGTCATGATTTTGATGTATTTGAATTGATTTCTTTATTGCATGCGCTGGTAGAAGAATGAACATTGTCATGCAACATCTATATTTTTCACAAAAATGTGACAATATAATGAGACAGAAATTTAAAGTTTGTTAACCTTGTGTTTCTTCAACAGCCTAAAGTGCAATCACCTCAATAATAAACTGGTTTTGAGCGGGATGACTGCTTTATCCGTTGCCACATAGAAAATATTTTCTATATCTTAGCGGAATGGTAGTTTAAAGGAGACTGAAAGGAAATTAGATTGTACCTTAACCCATTTCATGCGGGATACACTTTTAGGTGTACCTCTAGGCAAACAGTTTTGATCTCAGATCGGTGATCTGAGATCAAAACTGTTTGCAGCTAGTTCAGTTTTCTATCAGAAACTGCTAAAATCTTTTGCAAATCACTGCAGATGACATTTTAAAATGGCCTCCAAACAATACCCAGCATGTAATGGGTTAAGTGAGTCACCTGTTTTCAAAACTAGAAAAGTTCTGCAGGGTAAAAGGTTAAATGACTGTAAGGTGAATTCAATCTTATTTTAATTGTGTCATAATGTGATAGTAGGAATTATTAATCACCTATAAAGTGTTAGCTGCAGTTTGAAATTCCAGATATATTTATTTAGAGTGGAAAGTTAAAGACATCTCCTGACGACCTTTTGGTCATAACACCTTGCCAGATTATTTACTGTCAATTTCCTTGCAAAAAGCATAGGTCTTGTACATATTGAACCATTGAACCGTCTTATGTGAGACCGGACCTTTATATTTGATAGTTTGGTTAGAAATAACCATTGAAAATCACTAGAGCATGAGTATAATCTGGACATCACCAGGTAAACTGAGATTGTGTTGCACGTGCTTTACAGTTACATTGACGCCTCCAGAACAATATGCTGGTGGTCCCTCAATGGACTGAGGAAAAGTCTTTAATCTAGAAATTAGACACTGTTCCGGTATCAGGTGTGGTGACAGGGGTATTAATCACCTCTACTAGTTTGTTCCAGTAGTACAAAAGTCATGAAAAAAAATCTCATTAACAGTTTATTCGATGTTAGTAAATACTAGCGATGTTAAGCTTGCCACTTAGTTATTATGAAGGTGTTCATGTAGTTTTCAATTTGGGTTGCAACCATTTTGGCAATAGATATGTCCCTTTGAATTTGTTTCATACATAGAATTTGTTTGTGCAGTCTACGTACTTACCCTAACAATATTAGAGGATTTGCAACAAACCTTCACAGATTATCAATGTGTATGTGAAATATTATGTGTTTATTTTAATTGTTTTAAATTTTGTATGCAATCATTTTACCCTTTACTCCATAGAAGCACCTTTTAGCACATCTAGTTTATTCCTCCACTGAAGAAAAAAATTCCAATTTATAAACAATCATAAACATGTACCATAAGAAAACAATTCTACTTTACTTTCAGCCTGCTTTTTTTAACCCACTGTTTTTAGAATTGACGATAGGTGACCACTTAAAGCAGGTTGAAAGTAAAGCAGATGCGCCCTTAGGTGCATTCTGCTTTACTTTCAGCCTGCTTTAAGCCAACATCTGCTAAAATATAGAAAATATTTTTTATCATGCATATTTATAACTTTATTATTTGCAACTATATTCTTCAGTGGAGGAATAAATTAAAGGCGTATAAAGGTGTATTTATGGGGTAATGGGTTAAGTGGTCACTACACTTCAAAACTTAGAAACAGTCTAAGGGGTAATGGGTTAAGTAGTAATCTGTCATCAAAATTAGAGACAGTCTGTGGGTAATGGGTTTACATAAGTTGAAAATATCAAAGCTTTACTGTATCATGTGAAAATAAATGTCCTCATTCATATGCCTTAATAATTAACACTGTCTAGGTTGTGACTATATAGACATGCTTAGATCTCCTAAATAGCAGATTTGTAAACATAACGAAATCTTAATCCTTAACTCTTTGAATGCTGGGTAATTTTTTTTCGTCTGCAACATTTGTTGTCCGCAACTGTTATTAGAATTCTCAAAATTTCTTTTCAAAACATGGTCAGAATGGCAAACAGTTTGGATCCTGATGAGACGCCGCGTTACGTGGCGCCTCATCAGGATCCAAACTGTTTGCAAAGGTAATCACTGTGGCGGATATATCAGCCGCTAGCATGGGAAAAGTTAACCATGCCATGAACTATGTGATAAACATTTGAGCTGTGCCATAATACCCCCATTCCACTGGACGGCGATTTTTGTGATTCATGAATGGCCGAATCGCCGTGAAGACGCATTGATCGTCGCTAGGTCATACAGAGCGTAGTGTGAGCGCCCAGAGCGTACAAGAAATGTTGCGGAATCGCGGGCAAATACAATATATCTCGACACTTTTAGTACGATGCGACTACGCTTGCGCTACGTCAACCACGCTGCGACTACGTTGCTACTACGCTCATGAATTTCTTAGTACGCTTCTGCTGCGCTTCGAGTCCACGGCGATGCCGCTACGTAAATTTTGAGCAGGGTCAAAACATTTGCTGTGAGGTGGCGATCAGGGAGCCTCTGTTACCCTTCTACTACGATCAGGGCGTTTCTACTGCGCTGTTGCCGTTCCTACTACGATTCGCGGCGATTTTACCAAAATTTTGAAGCGTAGAGGAATCGCCCCTCAGTGGAATGGGGGTATAACAAAACCTGCCTTATTGCATTGCAGCATTGAACAGACCATTGCAAGCACCGTTGCTATACCAGACTCTGTATAAGAGTGTGGTTTACACTGCCAAATCCCATAAAATTTATAAAACAGCTACAGTAGAACCTGTCTATAACGGCCACTAAATTATGTTAATTATTTTTTGTTTTTGACAGGTGACTGCTTAAAGCAAGGTGACAGTTAAACAGAAAGCTCCTTTAGGAGCTTTCTGTTTCACTGTCACCTTGCTTTAAGCTGTCACCTGTCTTTTATACATCTAATTAGCATTTATTTTAGTGGTCGTTATAGAGAGGTTTTACTGTACATAAAATACTTTAGATGCATGTGGATGTCAAACAGTGTAGATGAAGAACAGCTCCCATGTAAAAGATGCAGCAGCTGGCCTTGATCTTCACTGTTTGCATTGCTATAAGGTTAGTTTTGTCATGACATGGCTCATTTGCAAACAGTTAGGATATCCAGATCATAAGCTAAGTAATTTGGCACAGTATCAGGTCCTAAATTTAATTGGCACACATTTTCAAATTTCAAAACAATAATTTGTAATTATAGAGTTTGAATACTATAGTATTAGGGTAGAAAAAGAAAATTAATTGATGAAATGTCAAACTCTTAGCATGCTAGGGATGAAACCATGATAAACCATGATAATCTTTGCAAATAATTTAGATCCTGATGAGATCCCATGTAATACATTGTATGGTGTCTCTTCAGGATCAAAACTGTTTGCCTGCTTAAAGCCATTACCCAATAGCTTGTTTCGAGTTTTGAAGATAAGTGACTACTGAAAGCAGGTTGAAAGTAAAGCAGAATGTGCCTTAAGGCACATTCTGCTTTACTTTCAGTCTGCTTTAAGCTACTATTTACTACGGTATGGAAAATACTTCTTATGTTACATAGTTGATTTGATTTGTTTTGATTTTACGTCGCTTTCAACAGTATTTCAGTCATATCGCGACGTCCAGCTAATTACAGGTGGAGGAAGACCCCAGAAGCCCTTTATGCATGTTTCAGGCACAAATCGGCAACTGGGTAGAACCACCGACCTTCCTCAAGCCAGCTGGAAGGCTTCCCCACATGAAAAAATCCGAACGACCCTACTGGGATTCGAACTCACAGCGGTGAGGAGCTTAGTGATGTAAGTCACAGTGACTATACCACTAGGCCACGGAGGCCCCCTCTTATGTTACATAGTCATGAATGAGTAAAGTGGACTTATATTCTTCAGTGGAGGATTAAATAGGGGGCGTAAAAGGGCGTATTTATGGGGTAATGGGTTAAACAGCTGTCTATCTCTAACATTAAATTCAAGCGATAAAGGAAACACTAGAATCTAGCTAGAAGGAAGAGAGCTAAGTGCTATGTTTAGAAGACATCCTGAATCATTCTCCTGCTAAATATTCATATTAAAACAAGAAATATCTTTAAAAAAGATATTCAGCGGAATGAGTGGTGGAATTCATGCTGTAGATGGGTGTGCAAAAAATTTGGGTTTTTCAAAGAATTGTAATATCGGATTGAAAAGCAAAAAATACAAATTCAAGGATATAGCATATAAATTACCCTGACTAAAAAACTATAAATGTACAGAAATGCAAAACAATAATATAACCCATGCATGTCCATCATAACAGAACAGCACTCTGCTGTACAAGTTCTATAACACCTCACTCTTGTACATAACTGATGAAACAACACAATTGTGTTTAACTCACTTGAGGCCATTTATTATATTGCTATCAATGTATGGTAAATTTGTACAAATAGTTAACAATTAAAATAAATTGGTAGAAAACCATTATTAAACAAAACACCTAGCTACCACTGTCTATATATAGATTCTATAAAAAGACATATGCTATCATATCTTAAAATAGAAGCATGATGTCATCAGCTCAGTAGTACACACACTGGTAAAACTGTTGTGCATAGAGTTTCAGGGCTCCAGATAAGAGTGGGGTAAACTGAACAAATCTAACATTTTCTCACTCATTTCAGCACCAAACGCTATGGTGTTACCACTCATTTTTATCGCCTCAAAGAGACAATTCAAATGAGTAGTGACACCATAGGGTTTAATGCACATATAAAGATTTTAAGTTTTGAAATAATTCCCTTATCTGGAGCCCTGGCTACTATCCAATCAGACAATTCAGTTTCAACAGGTGCTCTTAACTCTAAATTTCTGATCAAATATAATTGGTTGAAATGTGTGGCCAAATAGAAAGTGTGGCTAAATAGAAACCAGACAGCTCCGCTGAAAAACAACATTCATTCATTCATTCATTTTACCCACTATTAACATTTATCATCTGAACTTTTATATTGGCTAATAAATTAAGGCAAAAAATGTCATGAAAGGAGTACAAATTCATGTCAGATAGATCCTTTCAGTAAACAGTGCAGACCCTGATCTGACAGCTCCTTCAGGAGCTGTCTGATCTGGGTCTACACTGTTTTCAAAAAAGGTAAATAAACACTTATGGGGAGAATTTTTTTTAAGGTTAAGATTGGTCATTCCATTGTTATAGCGTTTATCAGCGGGAAGCTGTCTGTCGAGCACTGGGTCTACGCTGTTTTCAAAAAGCGTAAATAATCACCATTATGGGGAGAAAGGTTAAGATTGGTCATTCAATTGTTATGGTGTTCATCAGCGGGAAGGTGTCTGTCTAGCACGATATTGTAGAATAAACTATAACTCAGCAGATGAATGACCGCAGAAGCTCGTAAATCACTTAACCTCTCTGTTGCTAAACAAGTTGTCTTTTATAGAAATATAATTCACTTACGTAGCAAATCGTCTTCTTATATTGCAACTTAATTGTCTCCTGAAAAGTGCTGTCTCTGTTGTATTATAATGGCCTCCTGATAAGAGGGGAGTAAACTGAACAAATTCCACATTTTCTCACTTATTTTAGCACCAAATCCTATGGTGTTACTACTCATTAGATATGTCTCTTTGAGAAGATTCTAATGAGTAGTGACACCATAGGGTTTAAAGCCAAAATAAAGATTTTAGTTTACGAAATACTCCCCTTATCTGGAGCCCTCTATATGTAACAGGTTGTATATGAAAGTTATAATTACTATTAAAGCATAATTAGAATGTCAAACTGTTCTGAACCTGATGAGACGCCATGTTACTTGTCATATCATCTAGATCCAAACTGTTTGCAAAATTTTTTGCCATCAATTATGTCCAGGGGCTCGTTTTACCAAACGTCGTATGACAAAAACGGTCATAAATCAAAACTTTAGAATACATATAATCCTGTCTTGTGACATCTCGTTGGAATCGTCTTTTTAAGACGATTCCAAAGAGATATAACAAGCCACGATTAGATGAAGAAATACATAATTATTGAGAATTTTATAATCTGACTTACAACAATATTTGTCGTACGAAGTTTCATGAAATGGGCCTGGACTTTAGATAAGAGGGAGTAAACCGAATAAATCCAACTCTTTTCGGCACCAACTCCAATGGAGTTAATTCTCATTAGAATCTCCTCGAAGAGACAATTCTAATGAGAAGTGACACCTGGCTTAGGGTTAAATGCAGAAATAAAGATTTTAGTTTTAGAAATACTCCCCTTATCTGGAGCCATGTATGTCTAGACCAGTTTTAAATATTTAGATTTAGAGTTGGTTTTAACAAGACCTATCCTTTGTTTCAGTATTTTTGGAACTCTTAGCGAAAAAAGAGCATAAAGATAGTTAATTTAATTGCAACTGGGGGCTACCTTTAAAGAATATGGTGAAAAAATAGTGTTCTAACTAAAAATAACACTTAAATTAACCAAACAACACAATTTTTTAACCAAATACCAGTTATTTAAACTAGCCCCAGACTGTAAATGTGTCACCGCGAATTCCCATAACATCAGAACCTTGACGTCATCATCCTGCCAACAATTAACCCTTAGCCTGCCAGTCACGACTAGCTCCATATGCAAACAGCTTGGATCCGGATGAGACGCCGAGTAACTCGGCGTCTCATCCGGATCCAAGCTGTTTGACACTCGGACAACATTTTCAGCAATTTTGAGCAACTTTGAAGCACTTTAAAACTTGAAGCAGACGAGAAATATAGCAGACGACAATTTATTTGGCGGGCTAAGGGTTAAAGACCCTTAAATTTTTGTACACAATCCAGTCAAATTTTTACTGCATGTCATGAAAGGTGAATTTCCATGCACAGCTCACTACACAGAATCAGCATTTAGAGTTACAGTTGAACTTTGATATCTTAAACTCGCTTAATTCGAACTATCCGATTTGTTGACACCTGAATTGCATTATTTCATGCTCCCTTAACCCTTTGAACCCTAGTCCCGCATATAGGCGTCGTTTTCAAACAGGATACATGTGAAAAGTGCATTGTCCTATGCAAACAGTGAATACCCAGATCAGAGGGCTCCTTACAGAGCCCTCTGATCTGGGTCTTCACTGTTTGTCATAATGCAAAACATGGACAAAAACAACCCTTAAAAGTCAGAAATGGGCTAGACAAAAATGGAAACTGGAATTGTCCATTTGAAGTTTTAGGGAGGAAAGAGTTAAGTGGCTATGCCACATTTTAACTTTGAAATACGGGTATGTTTGACATAACCAAGTACGATATATCAAAGTTCAACTGTATATTGAAAAATGTGTTATTTGAAAGCATTTTACTAAGGAACATTAGAAAAAAAAAGGTATGTGATCAATTTCGTTTTTTTTAGCTCAACTGAGCTAGCTCAGGGTGAGCTTTTGCAATCCTTGAATGTCCGTCGTTCGTCGTCAACAATTTTAGTGTTTACACTCTAAAGGCCACAATATTTATTCAATCATTCTCAAACTTGCTCAGAGTGTATATAATCATTAGAATTCTAATGATTAAAGTTGAAATTGGTAGAATAGGTCAATAGTTATCTACCTTTGAATTGCTGAAAAGGCCATATTTAACGGTGTTTACACTTATCTAGAGGCCACAATTTTTATCCAATTTTATTCAAACATGCTCAGATTGTATATGACTATAAGAGTTCATATGAGTTCGATTATGGCTGAAATTGGACCATTTGGTCAAGACTTATTGCCCTTGAATTGCTGAAAATACCATATCTAACAGTGTTAAATTACACTCTTGCAACTAGTTTTCAATGGAATTTGATTATATGTATTTGCATACAATGTATATAGCTATAACTTCTCGAAGGAGTGAAATTATTGTTGAAATCTGATCATTATGCCAAGTGTTATCTACCCTTGATATACTTTGAAATGCTAGAAAAACTCTTCATTTCAGTATTGTTTAGGCTCTTCAATGTTATCTGCCCTTGATGTACTTTTACTATACTAGAATAGGTCCTATTCCAATATTGTTTACATGCTATACTACAAATTTGAATAGATTTAAATTAAACCGGGTGAAACTCAAAGGTAAAGCTATCAGGCAACAATACAACAGGTGAGCGATATCAGGGCCTTCAAGGCCCTCTTGTTTTTAAAAGCAGGTGGCAGGCAATAAAACGGAAAACTCCTTTTACTGTCACCTTTCTTTAAGCAATTTAGTGATCATATTATAGAGGTTATACTGTACAGTGCTCCCTCTCTACAACGACACCCAATGGGAGACACAGATTGTGTGTGTTGGTCGGAGGGAGTTGTTATAGGAAGGGAAAATTAAGACTTGGCTTACATTTGCAAATAGCTTGAAATCAGATCAGATGCCGCGTAATGCTGTTTGCCACTCGTCATTATATTTATTCTATCAAAATCTCCACTTAGATGTAACTTTGAGAAAAAACAACAGACGACAATTTTAAGCCGACGATATTGCAACAGTAAAGGCGCTAGACATAATTGTCCTGTTTAGGGAACTGCGGCAAGGTTTGCTGTAAGGAGGGAGTCGTTGGGAGGGCCGTTGTAGAGAGGAAACACTGTAATATGTTCTGTCTCAAAAGCTCATGGCATGATGAAGCATTTGGCAATGCCAGACAGATGCCATAAAAACTCTGTCTCCATGTCTGATTGGAAATCTCATGTCAGAAAACTCTTGCCGAAAAGAGTGAAGAACAATTGCAATAAAAGTGATATTTGGAGAATAAAAGTTATTATACTATTATTTTTTTAGTCTGGAAGCTGTCAGCAGTTGGCCCTAACAATATTTACTGTTTAACCCTTTGTTTGCTGATCACAGCTTGGCTAACATTTGCAAACAGTATGGATCAAGATCAAGTGCCATGAAGCACAGGGTCTTATCTGGATCATAATTGAAACTTATGTTTCTTCGGCCCAGTTGCCTAAAATCTAACTTTGGTAAATTACAGCAAATTACAACTTAGAAACAGACGATATTGGAGTAGCAAAAAGGGTAACCCACGTAACACCACAACTTCAAGAAACAATTTGTCTGCTGTACCTTAAATTGGTTTGATTTCTTTTTACAGTAAATCTCTCTATTACGACCACTAAAATGAAGACTAACTGATTGTATAAAAGCAAGGTGACAGTAAAACAGAAAGCTCCTAAAGGACCATGAGATGCTTCAATGAATCATGTACCAAAAGATGCATGCTTTTTGGAAGGAATCTGCCTGAATATGTGTTATTGCTGAAAGTAGGTCAGGAAATGTCTTTAACCCCTTCCTCTGGCGTACCGTATAAGCACCAAAATTGATATTCATTCATGTCATTGAATTGAGGGAACATCCTAAAGCTAAAAAAGCTTTCTGCTTTACTTTCAACCTGCTTTAAGTAGTAACCTGTCTTCAAAACTAGAAACAGGCTATGGGGTAATGGGTTAAAGCAAGATGAAAGTAAAGCAGAAAAGGTGAGGAAATGTCTTTAAGGATGCTATGTTCTTATGCAATACTATATTACAGTAAGTTTTATTTGGCACCCTGTGGGATTTGGGAGATGATAGAATTCACCCACTGCCACAAGTGCAGAGTGATAAGACTCCACCAAACCGTGTCACCTATACAACATAGATGTACTATACACATTGGTTAATATATGACCAATATTGTGTCCCATTGCCTTTAAACATAATTCAAACATAAGTTATGTTTGACAGGGCTAAGTTATGAAGCTTTTTTTTAGTCTGGAATCCTTCAGTGTTTAAGTCCTTTAGGTGACAAATGAGCTTGAGCCATGTGAATGAAGAAACCACATTTTCTAGACCTTGGTAAAGATTTAACCCTTTCCCCAATAGAAGCGCCTTTTAGCGGATATGTATTATAGGGAATATTTTCTATGTTATAGCACATGATAGCTTAAAGCAGGCTGAAAGTAAAGCAGAATGCGCCTTAGGGCGCATTCTGCTTTACTTTCAACCTGCTTTAAGTCAGTCACCTATCTTAAGTACTATAAATAGGCTATCAGGTAAAGGGTTAACCTATTGCCTGTTTCTCGTTTTGAAGACAGATGAACTCTTAAAGCAGGTTGAAAGTAAAGCAGAATGCGCCTTAATGGGCATTCTGCTTTACTGTCAGCCTTCTTTAAGCCACCATCTAAACAACATTTCTTATGGTTCATATTTATGACTATATAAAGTTGAACTATTTTCTTGAGTGATGGTTGAATTAAAGGCGTAAAAGGGCATATTTCCTTAACTTCTAATCTTCTTAAAATGGTCAACTGACTTCAAAACTAGGAACAAACAATGGGGTAAATGATTAGATATCCTTAGCAAGCCTGACCAATTTTGTACACATAACACAGACACTACCAGACTAGTTTGGAGCTCATTTTCTGATTAAACACTACACTCTGACATCTCAAACTACTCTGACGTGTCAAAACGAAACTGAAAGTGACAATCTATTTTTAGAAGCGCTATATTTAAATCGCGTTCACGCAATTCCCAAATGACTTAAAAAAATAAAAATAAAAAGAGGATCCTGAGATCAGTTTGAGCTTTGTGAGCTTTGTGTTGACATGTCAGTGTTACTGAATTCCAGCATGAGTGCTTTTATAACGGGTTTTGACAAAAAGGTCGCGTACATTTTAAACCGAAAGTAGAAAGATTGACCGTTTCGGCCCCTCTGGCATTCACATTTTTCCAATCTTGCAAATTTGTGTCTGGATCCATTTTCGATGCTGCCTGAAAGTGTCACATTATGCAGGAGACCATTGATATTCTAGAAATAGGAAAAGCCGAACCTGGCCTTTCAGAAAAGTCTTCCAACGCGATGTGCGAATCATAACTTTTCATTCTACAGAAGCCAAAATGTGCCATAAACGTCAAAACGTTTTTATACGTTATGGGCGTGGAAAGGATATTAGACTTATACTATCTCAAACCAGATGTTTCTCTAAGCATAACTGTGTTGGCTAATGAAGATAGATTATTTTTACTTTCTTTAATAGTCTTGTAATTAAATTGAAAGAACCTGTCAGCTGTTTGTATTGAAATTACATCATGTCATATCACATGCCAAGACAAGTGGTAATAGTACCAGGAATACTGTTGGAATGATGAAAGAATATTTTACCAATCATCCCGGTCTTACAGTGTTCCCTCTCTACAACGGCCCTCCCAACAACGATTCCCTCCTTACAACGACCCTTGCCACAGTTCCCTAACAGGACAATTATGTCTAACGCTTTTACTGCTTTAATATCATCTGCTTAAAGTTGTCTTCTGCTGTTTTTCTCAAAATTACATATTGCAAATTTTGACAGAAAAAAACTTAATGGCGAGTGATGAACAGCTTGAATCCAGATCAGATGCAGCGTGACGGGGTGACTGATCTGGATTCAAGCTGTTTGCAAATGTATACCAATTTCCCTCCCTATAACGACTCCCTCTGAACAACACACATAATCAGTGTCTCCCATTGGTTGTTGTTGTAGAGAGGAAGCGCTGTATTATGCCTACCCATGAAAATTAGTTGGGAATACTGTTTTACCCTTATCCATCTATTTGTACATCTGTTCCTTTATCCTTCCAACCATCTGTCCATCCACATATATGGAACATACTGAGTGCACCTAACAAGCTACAACCTCATATTTGAAGCCACATTCTGCGTTACTTTCAGTCGACTTTAAACTACCATCAGTTTTGGTATTCTGCTAGGACAAATAAAATTCTTATGATTCATGTAAAGGTTTAATTATGCTTTTTATTTGTGCTTTTTTAGCTCACCTGAGCTAGCTCAGGGTGAGCTTTTGCAATCCTTGAATGTCCGGCGTCCGTCGTGCGTCGTCAACAATTTTAGTGTTTACACTCTAGAGGCCACAATATATATCCAATATTTCTCAAACTTGCTCAGATGGTATATTGCTATAAGAGTTCATATGAGTTCGATTATGGTTGATATTGGACAAATAGGTCAAGAGTTATCTACCTTTGAATTGCTGAAAACGCCATATTTAACAGTGTTTACACTCTAGAGGCCACAATATTTATCCAATCTTTCTCAAACTTTCTCAGATTGTAGAAGACTATAAGAGTTGGGATGAGTTCGATTTTGGTTGAAATCGGACAAATAGATCAAGAGTTATCTACCTTTGAACTGCTGAAAATGTAATATTTAACGGTGTTTACATTCTTTAGGTCACAATTTTTATCCAATCTATCTCAAACTTGCTCAGATTGTATATGACTATAAGAGTTCATATGAGTTTGATTATGGTTGAAATCAGACAAATTGCTGAAAATGCCATATTTAAGGGTGTTTACACTCTAGAGGCCACAATTTTTCTCCAATCTTTCTCAAACTTGCTCAGATTGTATATTACCATAAGACGATTATGGTTGTAATCGGATCAATAGGTCAAAAGTTATCTACCTTTGAATTGCTGAAAATGATATATTTAACAGTGTTTACACTCTAGAGGCCACAATATTTGTCCAAGCTTTCTCAAACTTGCTTAGATTGTATATGACCATAAGAGTTAAAAACAGGGTGATTATGGTTGAAATCAGACCAATATATCAAGAGTTATCTACCTTTGAATTGCTGAAAAAGCCATATTTTACAGCGTTTACACTCTTTGCAACTACAGTTTTCAATGGATTTTGATTATACTTGTACACAAAGTACATATATACATTCTAGAAGGAGTGCAATTATTGTTGAAATCTAATCATTGTGGCAATAGTTATCTGCCCTTGATATACTTTGAAATGCTAGAAAAGGCTTCATTTCAGTATTGTTTAGACTCTAGTTATCTGCCTTTGATGTAGTCTACTATACTAGAGTAGGTTGTATTCCAATGTTGTTTACATGCTATATATACTACAAACTTGAATGGATTTAGAATAAGGGTGAAATTCAAAGGTAAAGCTATCAGGCTTCATTACAAATGGTGAGCGATATCAGGGCCTTCAGGCCCTCTTGTCATTCAATGCTTGCTGTGCACTGGATGGACTGTATGTCATAGCTGAAAATAAGGCAAACACTTAAAATGTTAGTATCATGATGACCAAATCCTATGTTGTGACTACTGATCATTAGAATCGTCTTCGAGATGATTCTAATGAGTAGTCACAACGTAGGATTTTGTTTGAGATCCAAAGAAAAAAGTAATGAAAATATTTTAAGTTTCCTCGCTCTCTTCTGAAGCAGTGTATACTATTCCATTATAGTAATTGATGGTGACCCTTCTAGCAAGCACTGTGAAAGTATTATTCACTAGAATATTATTGATTAAAAGATCAAAAGGAACGAACGAGGGATTTTCGTGAATTCACATTTCTCCGCTGTTAGATGGAAAATGAGCAATTATAGTCATACCTGCATTTAACAACAACTTGGCATATACAGTTTTTAAATAAGATTTGTTACTTAATACAGGAGGAAAAGTAATGCAGAAAGCTCCTTCAGGAGCTTTCTGCATTACTTTTGCCCTGTATTAAAGCAGCCAAATGTTTTAAAGATATGGCAGCTATCAGTTTTGCTTAATCGAATGTTAACTATATACAGGTTTGACAGTTACATAAATATTTCTGTCCTGTTGTGAGGTAAGAAGTCTAAGACGTTGGTATTAACATACTCTTGTCGTGGTTTAAGTACATAATCAGAAATGCATTCATCATAAGGCAAAGTAAGAATAATAACTGTCTCATTGCAATTTTACCGTATTTTTCTATTTAAATACACACCCTGTATTAACCCATTACCCCATAAATCTGCCTTTTTACGCCTTTAATTTATTCCTCCATTGAATTCCAATTTATACAGTCATGAATATATATAATAAGAAATATTTTCCATGTTCTAGCAGATGATAGCTTAAAGCAGGCTGAAAGTAAAGCAGAATGCGCCCTAAGGGGCATTCTGCTTTACTTTCAACCTGCTTTAAGTGGTCATCTATCTTCAATACTAGAAACAGGCTATGGGGTAATATGGGTTAAACACCTCTTCCAGATTTCTGCCAAATGATACAGTGCTCCCTCTCTAAATTACTTTCCAATGTTGTTTGGAGGGAGTTGTAATAGGGAGGGAAAATTATAGATACCCTTAGATTGCTGAGAATGACTCTACATTTGCAAACAGTTTGAAACTGGAAGAACATAAATGTCTTGTTTGGGGAACAATGTCGAGCATTGTCATAAAGTGGGACTTGTTGTTTAGCCTGTTTCTTGTTTTGAAGACATGTGACCCCTTTACTTTCAGCCTGTTTTAAGCTACTATCTGCTAGGATATAGAAAATGTTTCTTATCATACTTATTCATGTCTGTATAAATTAGAACTATTTTCATCAGTGGAGCAATAGATAAGAGTCATAAAAAGACCTATTTGTAAGGAGTGCCATTGTAGGACTGGAAGGAGGCACTCGACTAATCCCAAAACACTCAATTTAAAGGGGTGAGCTGTCACTTTGCAAGCAGTTTGATTCAAGATCAGATTCCGCATAACACTGCATCTGACCTGGATCAAAAGAGTTTGCGACTCTTATCTATTTACTTCGGTCAGAGCTTCAAAAAATTAAATTTTGTATAAAATTGAAGACGATATTTTGTCTGTTTTAAATGACCTGCTTTAAATGACCAGCTACTAGGATATAGCAATTATTTGGTATGATGCAGATTTGTTGCTGTTTAAACAGGAACTATTTTCTTCAATGGTGGAATTTATTAATTATATAAAAAGGCGATATCTATGGAGTAAAGGAATAAATTGACTCAAATAATATTGATCCTGATCAGACTCGGCGTAATGCAAACTGTTTTGCCAATAACTTTGAGTAAGAAAATAAAGGGATTAAAAGCAGTAAGCCAACAGCAAGTTACAATAATTGCAACCAAATGCAACTTTCTATATATAGAACCAACTGGGGAAATGAACATTTTATTCTGAAATTCCAAATAAAGTCTTATTATTTTCCGATGATGATTTAATCTTGTATTATTATCTAATAACCCCCATGTTTCCGTGGCCAATATCAAATTTTCAATCGTCTAGGGAGCTGTCCGCCCCCAAAATACCACAAATATTGCTGCGTTAATGAGTTAGATTCATGCTGTTTGACAATAACTACCAACCTATATGTCTTATCTAATAACTTGGAGTAAGGAATTCAACAGATCTGAATCTGTACTTATTTTAACCCGTTGCACCATAAATACACCTTTTTATGCCTTTAATTAATTCTTGGACTGAAGACAATAGTTCCAATTCATACTGTTACGAATAAAATTATAAGAAATATTTTCTACATTCTAAAAAATAATAGCTTAAAACAGGTTGAAAGTAAAGCAGAATGTGCCATAAGGTACATTCTGCTTTACTTTCAACCTGCTAAATTATTTTCAAATCTAGAAACTGGCTATGGGGTAATGGGTTAACTCTTTCCTCCCTAAAACTTTAAATGGACAATTCCAGTTTCCATTTAAGTCTAATCCATTTCTGACTTTTATGGGTTGTTTTTGTCAATGTTTGGCATTATGACAAACAGTGAAGACCCTGATCAGAGGGCTCCTTTTGGAGCCCTCTGATCAGGATCTTCACTGTTTGAATAGAACAAGTGTACTATTCACATGTACACTGTTTGAAAAGAACGCCTATATGCGGGACTAGGGTTCAAAGGGTTAAACTCTTTACTCGCTAGTGGTAAAACAATAAGTACCTTTGAAAACAGATTAGATTTAGATGAGAAGCTGCATTACCCATTACTGTTCGACACACTGATCCTAGTTTAACCCATGACCCCATAGCCTTTTTGTAGTATTGTAGATAGATGACCGCTTAAAGCAGGTTCAAAGTAAAGCAGAATGCATTCTGCTTTACTTTCAGCCTGCTCTAAGCTACCATCTTCTAGAGTAAAGAAAATATTTATTGTAGTACATATTCATGACCAGATAATTTAATAAATTGGAATTATTTTCTTTAATGGAGGAATAGATTACAGGCATAAAAAACGTATTTATGGGATAATGGGTTAACTCTTTGCAGGCTGGGTATGTTTTTCGCCTGCAACACTTGTCATCTGCTACCGTTCTAAAAATAGAAGCCTAGGCAAGCATCAAATTAATTTTAGTCAACAAGTTTATTAAAATTGATAAGTAATGAGCACCAATGTGAGATTCTATTTATCACATAACAATTTTAAACACCTATTCAATCAATTGAAGCTGTAGTTTGTAGTCTTTCTGCTAAATAGATTTTCTGCCAAAACTGACGTTTTTTACGGTAACGTGAGGTCATCCCAAATGGCGTCATTTGGTGTCCTGCTACATGCATCGTTTGTGGGTGAAAATGTTTGTCCGGAGCCAAAAAAACGATATTTCACTAGTGGACTACAATATTTATATAAGGCTTCGTGCTACTCCTAGACAACAAGACTTAGTTATGTGATAAACTGGTTTCCGGCATAGAAAGGGTAAACAGCTGCATCACTTAATGCAATCGGGAACCGATCAGGACATTGAACTATTTGTTAGGGCATAATCAGTGGAACAGACACATAACAGCAAGATCATCAGGTTGTTAAGATAGAGAAAATTTAAAATTGCCAAAGTGATTTAACATTAGGAAAACAGCATCAACGTTGTCTCTCCCCACATCCGGACCCGATGGCTATGTCAGGGCTGCCATTTCTCCGGATTTTTCCTAAATCTTCGGATTTTTTCCTTGTACATGGTAGCTTAAAGCAGGCTGAAAGTAAAGCAGAATGCGCCCTAAGGCGCATTCTGCTTTACTTACAGCCTGCTTTAAGTAATCGTATGTCAACAAAACAAGGAAAGGGATATGGGGTAAAGGTACGATTCATAAAATCGCACTTGAAAAATGCAAATTTGGAAATCTTAGGATTTTTCATGTCAACTTATGGCAGCCCTGCTATGTTGAAATACTATCAGACCTTGTGTTAAGCATATATAGGTTTCTTGAAAGATGTAACTGCTTAATGCAGGATAGAAGTAAAGCAGAAAGCTCCTACAGGAGCTTTCTGCTTTACTTTTATCCTGCATTATTAAGCTGCCAGTTGTCTTGAAAAGGGATAACTTTGGATGAAATACCATATTCTGAGTGGAGGCCTAACACATGTTGGATTGTAGTAAAAATCTTAACCCTTTGCCTGCTGGTCGCGACTTTATTGATTTTTGCAAACAGTTTAGATCCATATCAGACACCGCGTAACGCGGTGTCTGATCTGGATCCAAACTGTTTGACACTCTTCTTTAGGTTTCTTAACTTAAAAAATGTGTAAATCTAAATTTAACAAATTTTGCAGACGACAATTTCGAAGCAGACGACATCACCGCAGGATAAGGGTTAATCATTGTAGCGATATTATTTTATGAAAAACAACGTCATCTCCTGTACCGATCCCGACGGCAAGTTTGAAATTAAAAAAATTGAAATCTCTGCAGTGATTACATGTTATGTAAACGGAGTTATTTCTTTAGAGCACTCAACCCGAAGGCAGGAAAACTTCCATATTTATCCAAATTACATTGATTTGCTCTAGGAATTTTATTTGCTACAGTCACTCTTATGTTTAGCATTTAAAGAAGTGTGAATTTTCTAAACTCTTTTGCCACCCATAGCTTGCTTTCTGTATTGAAGAAAGACGGTTGCTCTAAAGCTGGCTGAAAGTAAAGCAGAATGCTCCTTTAAAGCAGAATGCTCCTAAAGGAGCATTCTGCTTTACTTTTAGCTTGCCTTAACCATTCATTACTCCATAGATATGCAATTTGATTCCACTGAAAAAATAAATTCCATTTCATACAGTCATGAATTTGTACCATTAGAAATATTTCGTTTATTCTAGTAGAAGTTAGCTTAAAGCAGACTGAAATGAAAGCAGAATGTGCATTAATTTGCTTTTAAAGGATTGCCTGTCTTCAAAACTTCAAAACAGGCCATGGAGTAAAGGGTTAAACAAACATATACTAGGATATAAGAAATATCTATTTATTTTTCTTTAGTTATATTTTATTTCATTACTGTATAAAGTGGAACTATAAAATATGAGTATAGTGGAGGAATGAATTAAAAGGCATAAAAAAGCATATTCATATGGTTATGGATAAAGGCATAAATAGGTTTAAGTCTATTAAAAAAAGTGGCAAAGCAGTATTTTTAATGTACAAAACCACATAAAATTCCAAATGTTATAAAATAAAAGTAAGAGAAAATTTAATTCAAAAGCTTTTATGGCATTAACTATGTTAGACAGCGTAATGACTGTCACAAAAAGGGTCAACCCCATGGACCTTATTGTCTTCTTCATAGCCACATTATTATTTTTTAACCCATTGCATGCTGGGTAATATTTGGCAGCCATTTTAGAATGTCGTCTGCAGCGGATATAACTCAAATATTTACCAAAGATTTTAGCAGTTTCTGATAGAATATTGACTTAGCTGCAAACAGTTTTGATCTCAGATCAGGCCCCACAATGTGGGGCCTGATCTGAGATCAAAACTGTTTGTCTAGAGGTACACCTAAAAGTGTATCCCGCATGAAATGGGTTAATAAAATATTCAAGTGCATGGGAGGGTGAAATCTTTTAACACTTTGTACGCTAGCAGTTTAAATGGTGATTACTTTTGCAAACAGTTTGGATCCAGATGAGATGCCGCAAAACGCGGCATCTCATCTGGATCCAAATTGTTTGACACTTTGACCTTGTTTTGTAAAGAATTTTTTGAAAATTCTATTTTTAGAAAGGTAGCAGACGGCAATTGTTGCAGACGGCAATATTACATAGCATGCAAAGAGTTAAACATCAGTTATACCCAAAAGCAACTCTATATTACTTAACATTACTTATATGAACCAGACTAAACCTCTTATTTGCATCATTATAATTATACTGGTATACATATTATCACCTCTTATTTCTCAAATTTTGTCTCCAAAAGTATTGCAGAAACTTATAACCTACAGCCAAACCTGTTTTAAGGACTGCTATATAACCCATTACCCTATAGCGTGTTTCTAGGTTTGAAGACAGGTGATCACTGATGCCAGTTGAAATAAAGCAGAAATTATATGCGCCTTAATGTACATTCTGCTTTACTCTCAGCCTGCTTTAAGCTAGGATATAGGAAATATTTGTTATGTTTCACATTCATTTTCTTCAGTGGACGAACAAATTAAATAAAAGGCATATTTGTGGAGTAATAGGTTAATACAGGACAAAAGAAAGGCAGAGAGCTTCTACCATACTTTTGTCCTGCATAAAGCTGTCACTTGTCCTTAAGGCTACAAAAAATAACTGTTAGTATGTGAGTTTGTTTTACCCTTTACCCCATAGCCAGCTTCTAGTTTTAAAGGCGGATGACCACTTAAAGCAGGTTGAAAGTAAAGCAGAATGGGCCTTAAAGTGCATTCTGCTTTACTTTCAGCCTGTTTTATGCTACATTTTCCTAAGATATAGAAACTATTTCTTATGGTACATATTCATGACTGTATAAAATGGAACTGTGTTCTTTTGTTGAGGAATAACTTGAAGGCGTAAAATTGCGTATTAATGGCGAAATGGGTTAATACAGGTTTGATTGTACTTCAGATTTTGGAAATATTACAGCGCTCCCTCTCTACAATGGCCCTCCCAACAATGACTACCTCCTAACAACGACCCTTGCCGCTGTATGCCTAACACTTTCACTTTTGCAATATCGCCTACTTATAACTGTCGTCTGCTGTTTTTCTCAAAGTTATAATATACATTTTGACAGAAAAAACTTAATGACGAGTGACAAACGGCTTGAATCCAGATCAAAAGCCGCGTTACCCGGCGTCTGATCTGGATTCAAGCTGTTTGCAAATGTAAATTATTTCCCTCCCTGTAACAACTCCCTCCGAACAACGCACATATTTTTTGTCTCCCGTTGGGTATCGTTGAAGAGAGGGAGCGCTGTAGTTTGAAAAATGCAGATTAGGTCAACTCTACCTTACTTTTAACACAATAACATTTTTAACAGAATCTTGAAGATATTTTTCACGGCTATTTGCACTTGGTCAACTTGTGACCTGAAATATTATCTCAAAATCTTTTAGGCCCAAAGATGGCCTAGAAGTCATAATGTCATCGATGACCTAATATTGTTCATCCCATCTAATTAGGGTATAGACTATGCAAATGCTACTGTCTCAATATCTAGGATTAGTGTGTGAGGTTTATGCATCTATATGATATCAATTCTCTGGACATTATGAAGTATGGTGCTCCAGACAGGACGGAGTCTTTATATCTTTATATATATAGTCTTTATATATAAGAAAGTTTTATATCGTTTTCTACTTTATGGCTTTGAGACAATTTTAATGAGTAGTAAGACAATAGGGTTTGGTGCAGACATAAGGATTTTAGTTCTTGAAATACTTATCCCTAACTGGAGCCCTGTGAAGTAACAGTGACTTAGTAACATCTTTTTAAATTGTGACCAACTTAACTCTTTCCTCCCTGAAACTTTAAATGGACAATTCCAGTTTCATTTTTGTCTAGTCCATTTCTGACTTTTAAGGTGGTTTTTTTGTCAATGTTTGGCATTATGACAAACAGTGAAGACCCTGATCAGAGGGATCCTTTCTGAGCCCTCTGATCTAGGTCTTCACTGTTTGCATAGGACAAGTGTACTATTCACATGTACACTGTTTGAAAAGGACGCCTATATGCGGGACTAGGTTCAAAGGGTTCAACCTGTAATATAAACAACAATTTTTCTTCAGTACTGAAAACTAGCTATTGGGTAAAGGGTTAAGCAATTAGTCAGCATCTGATCTGGATTCAAACTGTTTGTAATTTGGTGTGACATTGAAGCAGTTTATGACAGAATTTGCAAATATCTGTACATCTCATTCTCCACATTCTATGGGTCAATACTCATGAAATCTGGCATATAATGACCCCATTACCCTGGTAATGATATCACACACTCCATAAAGTCTAGTTTATGTCTGAGTGAGATTATTGCTAATAGAATATGTCATGCGTTGTCACTTAAGGACACTCATTTGCTCCAGCTTATATTCTGTTATCTGAATAACTTGTTTAACCTATTACTCCATAGCCTGTTTCTACATTTGAAGCTAGGTGACAACTTAAAGCAGGTTGAAAGTAAAACAGAATGTGCTCATCTAAGAGGTTCTTACATAAATCAAGGAGTGCATATTTTGTATACATGTTGCTCTATTTCAGAGGAGTATGAATATGTATATTTCAGGCATGTTGGGTCAAAGTTCAAGGTCATAAAACCTGATGTTTCTCAGCCACGACCTGAAAGACAAAATGTGACGTCATAGTGTAGGCGAGTCTAACACTAAAATGGTGTTTATTTCACCCCTTCCTCTCTATTTGACTTCCTGATTGTTAAAATTGCTGTGAAATAAACACTGTCTGAGAACATTAATTTTGGGAACAATCAAGTTTGTAATATAATTAGACTTACTCTGTTGTTCTTCGCCAACATCATCACTAATAATTTCATTCTTAAAATAAAATATGTTGGTCTTGAATCTGTTTTTGACTAATATGGTTTTGTATTTGGACTGAGATACCTGTGTTTGGAGAATGGGGGTGGGTGAGGGGGGTATTGGTGAAGAGGGATAAAATATTATGGCCTCACTCTTTAACCCATTACTCCACAGCCTGCTTTAACCCTTTCCCCCATAGAAGCGCCTTTTAGCGCATTCAGTTTATTCTTGCCCTGAAGAAAATAGTTCCAATTTATACAATCATAAATATGTATAATACAAAATAGTTTTTATACTCTAGCAGATGATAGCTTAAAGCAGGCTGAAAGTAAAGCAGAATGCGCTTAAAGCGCATTCTGCTTTACTTTCAACCTGCTTTAAGTGGACACCTATATTCAATACTAGAGATATGCTATGGGGGAAAGGGTTAAGCTATTATCTGTTAGAATACAGAACATATTTCTTTTTATTCTTGTTCTTGACAGTACAAATTGGAACTATTTTATTCAGTTGAGGGATAAATTGAAGCCTTTAAAGGCATTTTTTTGATGGGGTAATGAGTAAAAGAGAGACTGAAATCCAAATGGTGTAAAATACCCAAATAAAAGCAGATGTGTGACACTATTGATCATCAGTAATGTTAAGTTTAAAGACATCTTCAAGAATAGCCACAGAATCATAAATGTTTGCCACATAGATATTTGCCATCAATTTTCAACTCAGTCTATGAGACAGAGTAAATTCATTTTGCATCTTTTGTACAAGGGCCGGCATAAACAGAAAAGAATATCCTCATCTCCCTCACTGTACACACAAGAAGGTATAATCAACTGCCTATAAATGAATGCTTCGGTAGCCAAGTTGTTAAGATGTGTGTCTCAAGTTTTGTTTTCGACCCCTGTGTCCTGGGTTCTAATCCCACCCAAGCTAAATATTGTTTCCTTTAAAATGCATCTTTTAACAGAATTTGGAAATCTTAAATTCATTGTATTAACATGTTTATATAAACGTTTACCATACATAAACTTTTGGGGGTTTTATGACACCATTAAAAAAATTTGGTTTTCAGTCTCTCCAACTGTCATAAGATAGTTTCGTTTTATTTTGTCAGGAATTCGTTGGTTTCCTACGAAATATTTGCTTTATTCTAGCAGATGGGAGCTTAAATCAGGCTGAAAGTGAAGTAGAATTTTCCTGAAGGCACATTCTGCTTTACTTTCAACCTGCTTTGAGTGGTCACCAGTCTTCAAAACTAGACATAAGCTACAGAGTAAAGGGTTAAACAAGAATCACTGTTTTAAATACGGTTGGTTGTATGTAATTTGCACATATGGCTTAAGAGAAATTTGATATGCAGCTTGCATATAAGTTTTCCATAAGTGACATTTAATCCTTGTTTTGCAAGTCTGTATGTTGTAAATTCTACTGTTTTATGCTTAAATCTCTTCATGAATGACAATATATCTTTTAACCCTTATCATGCTAAGCGCGACTTGGCTATCACTTGCAAACAACAAACAATTTGGATACACAGGGCTCCAGATAAGAGGGAGTAAACTGACAAATCTAACATTTTCTAACTCATTTCAGCACAAAATCCTATGGTGTGACTACTCATTAGAATCGTCTCGAAGAGACGATTCTAATGAGTAGTGACATCATAGGGTTTCATGCAGAAATAAAGATTTTAGTTTTTGAAATACTTCCCTTATCTGGAGCTCTGGATACAGATAAGACACTGCATCTGATATTGATACAAGCTGTTTGTCACTCATATTCAATTTATTTTTTTTCAGTTTAAAAAAGCACAAACTAATTTGATGTTTTCACAGATGATAACTTACTACATTTGAAGCAAATGACAATTCAGCATAATAAAGGTTAAAGTGTTGAGCGGGATTTGACTCTCATTTGCTAACAATTTTGATCCTGATCAGATGTCTAGTAATTTGGCGTCTGATCAGGATCTGGTGTGTTCTACACCTTCTGTAATTGTTTCTTATGTTAGTAAAAAAAATTAATTTAAAAAAAATGAAGAACCTGCAGTCAACAAATTTGAAGCAGATGCCATAAAAGCCATATAAGGTTTGAGGACACTAAATTTTGTAAATTGCTGGAATTTCTACCCACACACAACAAATTTATGATGACAGTTGCATGCATGCCACACCTGGGGGTTTTGATTCACTGTCACAAAATTGTCAATTTATCCTTCCCTTGCTGAGGAAATTGTCTTTTTTTGCCCACATTTTGACCTTGACCTTGACCTGATATAGATTTAGAATATTTTAAATGGACTATTTTTCGGTTAACATATTTTAAATAGGCTATTTCTTGCTCAACTAGATTTTACTGTTACACCTGGCATCAACACGTCCGCTTACTTGCATGTTTTGATACTTATTATTACTAAGAACAGTCACTTTGCAACTATTCTATAGAGAAGTCATAACATAGGGTATAAATTGTTTAAGGTATATATAAACCGATTTTATTGACCTTGCAGGGCGGAGTTTCGATGCAGACCTTTGCATTTAAACTTTGGTGACGACAGAACGCTCATTTATTATCGTTATTTACCGTTGTTGTCTTCCTTTTTTTCTCAACATTATACATGTATATTAGTAAAAATTTTGACAGAATGAATATAATGAAGAATGACAAACAGCGGCGTCTGATCTGGATTCAAGCTGTTTGCCAATGTAAACCAAGTCTTAATTTTCTCTCCCTAAAACAACTCCCTCCGAACAACACACGCAATCTTTGTCTCCCATTGGGTGTTTTTGTAGAGAGGGCACTGTATATACTTTTTCACATGGATATGGATGCATGCATAAATTGTGTTTCTCCATGTTGAAAGTTTCGGACAATAAAGATATAATATAATACGGAACTACACCTAGCACCCCTAAAATCAAAAGTTAATTAGCTTATCTTTGCCAAAGGTTCAAAGCTCCGCCTTGCCAGGTGAAAAAAATCGGCCTATAATTCTAAAGGAGAAAACATTGCAGAAATAAGTGGTTTAAATACACTGAGGGAAATGGGGATAGATTTAGGTCAAGAAAACTTCTCAAATAAAAACGTGGAATGGTATAAAGGGACATGTTGAACTCTTCCTTATCATGTTTTATCATTGTCTTGCTCCAATGCTTGGGTGATTAATGGTAATTATTAGGATTGAATCTGTCAGAACTTGAGAACTGTTCACCTACTTCAAGTGCTGATGCTTAACAAGCGTGTTCGCGTGTGATAATAAGTACTTATTAGAAGATTATAAGTATGCCTCCCACCCAGGCGAGATTGCTCCAGTTTTTTTCTGCATTGGTAAAAAATGCAGCTGTAACCTTTACAATGCTGGAACAAGATATATATATAAATATGATAATCAGTCATTTCATGAAATGACTGAAAATTTGAATTATTTCGTGAAATGACTGTTTCACTTAGTCATTTCACGAAACGCATTTGACATACAAAAAATTAATAGTGTTCCGGTAGTTTGTAATATTTAAGGTACTGTCACCATAACACTTTAATACATAAAGCTTAAGTTGATTCAGTCATTTCATGAATTGACTGAAGGTGTTTTTTCAGTCATTTCATGAAATGCCTGGAAATTTCAGGCATTTCGTAAAATGACCAAGTCAAATAGTCATTTCACTAAATGACTAAAATTTTCAGTCATTTCATGAAATGACTGATTACACAGATTGACTGTAACATATACATTCCAGGGCTCCAGATAAGAGGTAGTTATTTCTACAAATCAAACATTTTCTCACTTATTCAGCACCAAATTCTATGGTGTTACTACTCATTAGAATTGTCTCTTCGAGAAGATTCTAATGAGTAGTGACACCATAGGGTTTAATTCTGAAATAAAGATTTTAGGTTTTGAAAAACTACCCTTATCTGGGGCTCTGACATTCTTTGCAAACAATTATCTGTACTAACAACTCTTTGTTCCGAAAACGAATCGAGTCGATTTGAAAATTGAGCATTGTAATCTTGAACTTTATCAGTTAACCTTAGTCAATCAGTGTCAACTTTACCTCAAGTAATTTGTTTATACAAAAGATATGTGGCAGAATTTTCTAATTATGTGGAAATCCTCTTAGACTGTAAGCCGACTATCTCATGATGATTGTGTACATTTTATGACAGCCTTCAATTCCTATTATCTCAGTATTAATTTCAATAGTTATGAAGCTGTGAGATATGGCCCCATGAAGCTGTGAGATACAGGGCCATCATACATGTATATATTTAATCTGATCAAGACTTTAGTGCTCTGAAAGTTCAGTTCACTAAGGTTAGACTTTATTAAGTGACATTTTCAACCAACAACTCCATAAGTATGCCTTTTTTAGCTCACCTGAGCCAAAGGCTCAAGGTGAGCTATTGGGATGGCCCTGTGTCCGGCGTCGTCCGGCGTCCGTCGTGTGTCGTGGTTAACAATTGCTTCAAATGACATCTCCTCCTATACCGCTTGACAGAATTCAACCAAACTTTACAGAAATGTTCCTTGGGTCAAGCTCTTTCAAATTTGTTCAAAGAATTAAAAACAATGCAGAACTCTGGTTGCCATGGCAACCAAAGTGAAAAAATAAGGAAATCTTAAAAAATCTTCTTGTCAAAAACTGCAAGGCCCAGAGCTTAGATATTTGGCACATAGCATCATCTACAGGTCCTCTATTAAGTTTGTTCAAATTATGTCCCTGGGGTCAAAATTGGCCCCGCCCCGGGGGTCACAGTTTTACATAGAGTTATATAGTGAAATTTTCAAACGTCTCCTTCTCTGAAACCAATGTGGCCAGAGCTTTGATATTTGGCATGGTGACACTTCTAGATGTCCTTTACCAAAATTGTTCAAATGGTTGTGGTCGGTTGCATAACTAGGTCACAGGAGCTAAAAATAGATTTTTTCAATGAAAACTTAAAAAATCTGATTGTCTGAAACTACAAGGGCCAGAGCTTAGACATTTGGCACATAGAATCGCCTACAGGTCCTCTATCAAGTTTGTTCAAATTATGCCCCTGGGGTCAAAATTCGCCCCGCCCCGGGGATCACGGTTTTACATAGAGTTATATAGTGAAATTTTCATACGTCTTCTTCTCTGAAACTAATATGGCCAGAGCTTTGATGTTTGGCATAGTGACACTTCTAGATGTCCTATACCAAAATTGTACAAACGGTTCTGGTCCGTTGCATAACTAGGTCACAGGAGCTAAAAATAGATATTTTACAATGAAAAAAATCTTCTTGTCTAAAACTACAAGGGCCAGAGCTTAGATATATGGCACATATCATCGCCTACAGGTCCTCTATTAAGTTTGACCCTAGGATCAAAATTGGCCCCGCCCCGGGGGTCACTGTTTTACATAGAGTTATATAGAGAAAATTTCAAACGTCTTCTTCTCTGACTCTAATATGGCCAGAGCTTTTATATTGTGTGGTGACACTTTTAAATATACTTTACATATTTTGTTCAAATTGTTCTGGTCTGTTGCATATCTAGGTCAGTCCTGGACATAAATCAATATCTCCATTTTTCCAATTACCGTATTTTCTCGCGTATAAGTCGATCCGCGTATAAGACGGGCCCCCCTACTTTGAGGAGACAATCCTTGGATTTTGCTTTGACCCTCTTATAAGACGGGTGGAAAAATCGTGGCCGGTCCGAGAATTTTTTTTTCGTGACGATCTTCGAAGTTTTATTTTTCCATTGAATTACCCATGTCTATTTAACAGCGTAGCTTAAATAATGCTTCCATAAACGGGTCTGTAAAATTAATTCTAGGCAGACTACTTTATGATTCTCCTAGCTGTGTTCAATAGATTTACTTACTTGCAAATGTTCAGCAATTAAAACATTTTTTTACTCGCTAACGGCGCTCTTCAACACCCACCATTGTTTTGTTCTGGGTGTACTTTATTTACATTTAAAGCTTCGCATATTCAGAGTAAGAACAAGTTCGTAGATATTTTTAATTAAAATACTAAAATACCCTCGTAGATTTTAATTTAAATATTAGTAACACTTATTAAGATTTACAATCAATAATATACGGGCATGATTCCGAATATTTCAAACACACAAAAAAAAGTAACTACAACCGAGTGCCATTCTCGGCAAACGTCTGGATCAGTGTTAAGATGTCAATCAAAATAAGCTCCGCCTTCATTTCATGAAAAGCATTGTACAAGTGTTACAGAATAATGACATAATTACGGGAGTGTTTATACAGTAAGACTTAGCTTCCATGTCACTAGTTTTCTTGACTGCTTGATTACACTCATTAATTATGAAATTTACTGATTTAAAATACCTTTCTGACCTTAATGAAAGAATAGTGTGCGTGTACAAAAGATTATGAAATTTAAGTGTAGATCCTGACTTTGAAAAAAAAACTTCGAACGGTGGATAGAGTTAATCACGGATCGAAGCCCAATTTCAACTGATAAGCAGTCGCAGCTAGATAAACTAGCAATCAAAGGCATTCCTGTGTACTGGCAAAGTGTGTTGAGTATAATCCGTTAACAGCCCAGCGTGTCATATAAAGAGTCAACACAAGGTTTGGGCCAGTGATCAGTGTTGCGTAATACGTTGATTGCCAGACTGAGAGGCATATTGTTCTGCCGCTAAAATCTTGATGAAGAAAGCGCATGGACAATTTAAATAGCTCTCTTTAACACCAAGGCCTGTATGGTAATTTATATTTCCTTTTATTAATGAAAACAAATAATACGTAAATCTAGTAGGAGAAAGACTTCAATCACTATATACTGAGGTCAGCCATATGAATACGCCGGATGTTGATTAAATATGGCGGGCACTTTACACATTGTTTTGAAGTTTAAAGACAGTCTTACCTGGATTTTCGGCAATTTTAAGGGGGAATTGTGGTGAGTTGTTAATCAAAAAGCAAACTAAACGTACTTTATCAATGTTTATTCTCTGTCTTTATTTTAAATACAGAATAACATATGATTATGTACTCTGGTAAAAAAATTGGTCACGATCTTTTCAGATTCTTCTTTTGACCTGAAATGATAGGGAAAAAAGTTAGGAAATTCTTTGACTCTCTTATAAGACGAGCCCCCCACTTCAGATCGAGAATTTGAAGGAAAAAAACCCGTCTTATACGCGAGAAAATACGGTATTCTCAGGTGAGCGAATATGCCCCATGGGGCTCTTGTAATATATGCCCGTTTTCTGGTGGGACACACCATCGATGGCACTGGCAGGTGAGCTAGTGTTACAAGTTTCCGCTCTCTAACACTAAAGTCTGACAGCCATCTTTAGAAAAAGGCAACATTTTTCTTTCAACTCTAAGTTGCTCTTGTGGGTTATTAGGTTCCCTTGTGGATCATTTTAGTTCCCAAAACATGAACCAGTCTTGGAATTCTGGGTAGTTTAATAAATATTTGTCTCAATTAGCAAAGGTGAAGATCCAGATCAGAGGGCTCCTTTAGGGGCCCTCTGATCTGGCTCTACACAATTTGCAAATGTAATGAATATATTTTAAACAGGTCCATGGTGTTGACAGAGTTGTAATTATTGTGTGCCTTTAGCAACAGTTATTAATGTAAAGCTCACAATTTTATTACTTTGAAATGGAATATTCAACTATTGAAGAATGACCACGATATGTTATATTTATTAACCCATTACCCAATAGGCTGTTTCTAGTTTTGAATACAGGTGACCACTTAAAGCAGGTTGAAAATAAAGCAGAATGTGCCCTAAAGCACATTCTGATTTATTTTCAGCCTGCTTTAAACTACCATCTGCTAGGCTATATAAAATATTTGTTATGGTAATTGTTCATGAGGGTATAAACTGGAACTATTTTCTTCAGCGGAGGAATAAATCAAATGCGCTAAAAGGCGCTTCTATTGGGGAAAGGGTTAAAGCTGTTTCATGACAATATTGGAAAGTGTAGACACCGAGGACTCTTTCAACAGCACTGATCAAAGTCTCTTTTAACCCATTACCCCATAGCATGTTTCTAGTATTGAAGATAAGTCACCACTTAAAGCAGTTTGAAAGTAAAGCAGAATGCGCATTAAGGCGCATTCTGCTTTACTTTCAGCCTGCTTTAAGCTACCAGCTGCTAGAATATGGAAAGTAGTATTAATTAAATATTCATAACTGTATAAATTGAAACTATTTTCTTTAGTTAAGGGAATAAATTAAATGCGCTAAAAGACGATTCTATTGGGTAAAGGGTTTACATCACTGATCAAGGTCTGCACTGTATGCAAAGGGTACATCTACTTGTTTTTCCACATGATAAGAGTAAAAGGATTGTTCTTAATTCCTGCTGATAACAATTTCTGCTTTACTTTCAACCTGCTTTAAGTGATCATCTGTCTTTAAAACGAGAAATAGGCTATGGGGCAATGGGTCAACAGCATTGATCAAGGTCTACACTGTATGCAAAGGTTACAAATACTTGTTTTTCCACATAATAAGGGTAAAAGGATTGTTCTTTATTCCTACTGATAAAAATTTAAAGACTTAAGTAGAATTACTCTAATAGAAAATAACTGTCATCAACATCGACATGCCATCGGTTTGGTAATTTTTTTTCATCTTTAACAATTGTCATATGCTTCTGTTCTAGACATAGAATTTTCAAAATTTGATTTCAAAATAGGGTCAGAGTGTCAAACAGTATGGATCCTGATGAGACGCCGCGTAACGCGGCGTCTCATCAGGATCCAAACTGTTTATAAAGTTTATCACCATTAGCATGCTAAGAGTTACAGGGAAAACCCTGATTTCCCAAGACAGAATAGAATCATGATTAATCGCCATGGTAATTAGAACAACTATAAAACCTGTATTCAGAAAACATTTAAAAATATGTATTCTCAGTCAGTTACACAGGTGGCTGTCTAATGCAGAACTAAAGTAACGTAGAAAATTCCAAAAGAGCTTTCTGCATAACTTTTGTCCTTCATTAAACATGCCCATATCTACAGATATATCCACGTTTTTACGATTTAATGTTCGATTCAACATAGGTGTGACTCTTGAGGCAATTGAGGTAGATTAGCCGATTAATTTGAAATTTACGAGGTTAACAATACTGTGCTATAAATAGACCTATTTTAAGGTTGTTGTCCTGTCATGGTTTAAAAATCATCAAAACAAGTCCAGATTTCCCGAGGTTTGAAATTGTGATTGAGTTGATACTGTTGTAATTTGTCAGCAGCTTAACTTATTTAGCTTATTTTGAAGACGGGTATTATTTATCGTATTAGTTGCATTATTCGTAGCATGCTAAGTGATAAAACCATGATACTTGTAATTATTACTATTACTACTGAGCGTATGGAAGAAACCGCTGGTTCTATAACATGCCCAGTGTATAGCACCGATACAATAGAAATTGGTTTTTAACCCATTACCCCAGAGATACGCTTTTGTACGCCTTTTATATTTTCCTTGACTGAAGAAAAAAGCTCCAAATTATACCTTCATAAATATATACCATAAGAAATAATTTCTATGTCGTAGCAGATGCTAGCTTAAAGCAGACTGAAAGTAAAGCAGAATGTGCCTTAAGGCACATTCTGCTTTACTTTTAACCTGCTTTGAGTCATCACATATCTTCAAAACTAGAAATAGTCTATGGGCTAATTGGTAAAGAGATGTTTATGTTTATTCATTGGCTGTAAATCATGACAAGTATGTGCTTCACTAATTCACAAAAAGAAGATGAAAACCAATGCTCTAATATGACGTCGAGACAGTGTAATAAAACTTTATGAAAGCAGATTACGTTAAGATTTCAGTTATAGGAACGTGTGAAAATTAAATAAGTATCTTATGCCATAAAAAGTCTCTTATTATAGTGAGATTTCATGATTAGGTAAAGGGTGTATAAGAAAATTGTTTTATTTTCTCTTGGTGCCAGAATTTTGGAAATAATATTGTTAGATTTAGTCTAGCAGTTTCTCTCAATCAGTCTGTCTGTAAAATAGATACGTACAGAGAAAAAAATGTATTGTTTAACCCTTTACCCCATAAATACACCTTTTTATGCCTTTGATTTATTCCTCCACCAAAGAAAATAGTTCCATTTTATATACATGTAGTCACGAATATGCACCATTAGAAACAATTTAACAATTTCTATATTCTTGTAGATTAAAAGCAGACTGAAAGTAAAGCAGAATGCGCCTTAAGGCGCATTCTGCTTTAATTTCAATCTGCTTTAAGTGGTCACTTGTCTTCAAAACTAAAAAATAAGCTATGGGGTAATGGGTTGAATCACTCAGTGAAGAATCCTTGGATGATATCGTTAACATGATGTTATATTGTGTGCTTTAACCCATTACTCCATGAATATGTCTTTTAACACCTTTAATTTATTCCTCCACTGAAGAAAATAGTTCCATTTTAGACAGGCATGGATAGGCATCATAAGAAATATTTTCTTTATCCCCCAGCAGATGATGTTTGAAAGTAGGCTTATAGTAGTCACTTCTAACTCTTTTGTTCATGGGTCAAATGTCAAGGTCACAGGGTACAAGTTTTACATTGTCACAAATTTGTGTCCTGTCTGTGATTTATTTACTCGTGAATGGATTTCAAAATAACTTGACACAAATGTTGACCAGATAAAGGAATGTGTCCTGTTCAACACCCTTGTCCATGGGTCAAAGGTCAAGGTCACAGGCTACAATGACAAAATTGTCATATATTTTGTGTCTGGTCTGTAACATCTTTATTAGTGAATTGATTTCCAAATAACTTTGCACAAATGTTCACCAGACAAAGACGAAGTGTCAAATTGAACCCCTTTGTCCATGAGTCAAATGTCAAGGTCACAGGGTAACAATTATATTGTCACAAAGTTTGTGTTCCATCACAAATGTTGATAAGTTGGAGACGATGTGTCCCATGTACATGGGTCAAAGGTCAGGGTCACAGGTTATTATTCCTTTATCAAAAATTTAGTGTCTGGTCTGTCATTTCTTATTTTATCTATCAGGGGTGGCAAAATCAACTGTCCGTGTTGTCCGAGGTGTCCATTTTCGGGTCTGGACAGGTGAATTTCCCTATCTTGATTGTCCGTGGACAAGCAGAAATTCCAATGTTCAATTACGCAAATTCAGTTTAATTTTGCCGGTCCGACATCGTATTTTTATCATATGCGACAGTTAGCAGGAAGTAAACATTACAATAGCAGGCCTAGTCTAATTATCGATCTTTTCCGGTCCCGAAAACTTAATGCGCGGCGCTATTCTGCGGCGGTATTTGACGGCCGCGTTTTATTTCATTCTACAAAACAGTTATAGGATCGGTGTTTTATCTTCCTCTACCGGTATATTGCTTATTTCCGCTAACGAAAATATAGTGATTGTTGCAGACGATGGATCGTTTTTTAATTAAAAACCCGGGTAAAGGTAAAACTCCCGAGGAACAACCACCTACGAAAAAAACGAAAATTGATTACGACAGAAAATATGATCAAAATAAGCGAAAAAGAGTTTTTCAATCATCTTGGTTGGCTGAATTTAGGTGGCTACGAGTGTATGATGACGGTACGGCAACCTGTAGAGTATGCCGCGAGTTTCCCCTTTTAGCGGATCAAAAGGGTGCTTTTTATATAGGCACAACTGTCACAAGAAAAGACTCCATTATATCTCATGATAAAAGTACAAAACACGCCAGTTGCATATTAAAACACGAACGTGAGGAACTTAAAAAAACAAATAAAAAAAACCTACAAAAATACAACCAAGGACAAACTGATCGATTTAAAATGCTTTTCAACACCGTATATGCTGTTGCAAAGAACAGAAAGCCATACTCTGACTTTGAAATAATGTGCGAAATTCAACAAAAAAATGGATTGGACCTTGGAAATGACCACTTGAATCGAAAAGCATGTATAGAGTTTGTAAAAGCTATTGCAGAGTCATTACAGTCTGATATAAAAGACAAATTATCTAGATCAAGATTTTATTCAGTTATGTCAGATTCTAGCACGGATTCCGCCATTATTGATCAAGAGTGCATTATGGTAAGATTCCTTGACCCTAACACTAAAACTCCCATTACTACTATTGCCAGCATTGAAGCACTAGAGACCCCTGATGCTAATGGAGTATTTTCATCAATCAAAGAAGGCCTGAAAATGATTGATATTGATCTTGAATCCTGTGAAGTTGGAGGCCCATCTCTTGTCTGTGTTAATATGGATGGAGCAAGTGTTAACATGGGTGCAAAAAATGGTGTAGCAAAAAAAAATTCAGATTGTGTTCAACACCCTGTTTTAATCACACATTGTGTAGCTCATCGTCTTGAGTTAGGGATTCTAGATGCAGCCAAGCAGGTTTCATATCTGGAGGAGTTTGAAGGTGTTATCAAGAGAATTTACAAATTCTATTCATTCAGTCCAAAACGGAGGTCACACCTGAGCACTGTATCTGATGTATTGGACAAAGATCTAATCATGTATTCTGACATTAAATCCATTCGATGGGTCTCAAGTAAGAGACGAGCAGTGTTAGCTGTTGCAACAGACTATGAGGCTACAGTGACTCATCTTGAGCAGATCCTTGAAACATCTAAAAAAAACAATGAAAAGGCCCAAGCTAAGAAAATCTTAACAGACATTACCAGAGTGAAATTTGTAAAGTATTTACATTTAATGATGGATGTGCTGAAGAATGTTAGTGCTGCTAGTCAGATGTTTCAGGTCAAAGACTTATTGATGTTTGAAGTCCAGGAAGTAGTTGACACCTTGTACACACAAATCCATGCTATGACAGTCTCGCCGGGAGAAAGCTTGAAGACATTTTATGATAACTTTGATAAAAACAACCTGGCTCTACAACAACATCAAGCTTTGTGGGCCAATTCCACTTCCATTTGAAGATGACAATGACATTCAAAAATTTCTTACGGATGTTGGATCAAATGTTTTGAATAGATTCAAAAACTTGTCAGACCCTCCACTTGTACACTTCAGGGCATTTGATTTCAGATTGTGGCCCAAGTCCCTGAATGAGATTGCACTCCATGGCAATGAAGCTGTGGGACAACTCTGTGAAACATACAGTGACCTATTGACTGATGATGAGAAGCATCGGATTCCTGATGAATGGCAACAGTTGAAAGTAAGAATGTCAATGCAACATGGGGGACACCCACTGGCAGTGTATTCACAGATCCTGGAATCTGGAGAAAAAGAGTTTGTGAACATATCAAAATTGATAGAATTCTCCATCAACTGCAGAATGTGAAAGGGCATTTTCCTCCATGAACTTAATTAAAACTCCTACCCGTAGCAAGCTTAACCAGGCAAACCTCCTAAATCAAATTAGAATTGTAACATGTGGGCCATCTACAAAGGACTTTGATCCTGCTCAGAGTGTGCAACATTGGCTGAACAACTGCGTAGGTAGTGGCTCCAGACATCTCACTCACAAACCAAAGACAAAGTCTGTTGCCAGCACCAGCACAACACAGGCTCAGCAGTCATCAAAGCAACCAAACAATCAACTGTTTTGTGAAGTAATGGACAAAATAGGGGACAGTGAAACACGAGACAAATTGAAGAATGCCATGGCAAGTGACCAGTGCTCATTGCAATGACTGAGTTTATGTGACCAGGCCTGCATGCTTTAGAGACTGTTTAATAAGGTAACCTTAGGCTAAGCACATGGTATATTAACCCTTTCCCATTGCTTGTTTACAGTATTAAAGACAGACGGTTGCTTAAAGAATGCTGATAGGTAAAGCAGAATGAAAACTTCATAAATCTTCTCTTAATTTTTAGGAACAGTCTGCTTTACTTTCAGCCTGCTTTAAGCTACCTTCTGCTAGGCTATAGGAAACATTTATGTTGTCTTTTTAACCAGGTATCATTTATTTTTACGGACAAGTATATATTTGATACGGACAAGTGATTTTTTCAAACCACTTGTCCGTGGACAGGTGCATTTTTTTGAGATTTTGCCACCCCTGTCTATGAATGGCAAAATGATTTGGCACAAATGTCCACCAGATGAAGACATTTACCTGTCCCATCCGAATGTCAAGCTCACAGCGCATGATACTGTGTTATGCTGCGTCTGAGCAGGATCCAAATTGTTTATGTTATCTGAATCACTTTTGCCTTGAGTGGCCACAAATGATAGAGACCTTGTGTACCTTTAACCCATTACCCCATAAATATGCCTTTTTACTCCTTTAATTTATTCCTTCACTGAAGAAAATAGTTCCAATTTATACAGTCATAAATATATATCATAAGAAATATTTTCCTTATTCAAGCAAATTGTGGCTTAAAGTAGGCTGAAAGTAAAGCAAAATGCGCCTTAAGGCGCATTCTTCTTTACTTTCAACCTGCTTTAAGCGGTCACATATCTTTAAAATTAGAAAAGTGCTATTGGGTAATGGTTTAATAGATCCTTTTACATAGGTGTGTCTGCAAGGAAGTAGCTTTTCTATTTATGTTAGGATTGCATGATGTCGAAGGTATCTAAGAAATTAATGGTAAATATCTTAAATTAACAGCATATTATATAAGAACAGATAGAGCAAATATGCTTAACCCTTAACAAACACTGAAAATCAGGGTCCATAAATGCTCAAATCAAAAGCTTGAGAGCAACCTCAGACTCAACTTAAATGCTTTATAAGCATGGGGTCAGTATAAACCCATGTTAGGCACATTCTGCATTATTTTCAACCAGGTTTTAGCGGTCAATTGTCTTCAAAACTAGAAACAGGCTATAATGGGGTAATGGGCTAAATACATATACAGACTGTTTCAGGTGTTTGTATCCAGATCAGGCACTACTAAATCAGGGCTCTGATCATGCAGGATCCAAACAGTTTGTCCATTCAGTACTGTCACTGTAAAAATAGAGACAAATTAGAGACTTATTTTCGGAATTGTAGATGTCATTTTCAGGTGGAAGATGTAAGTTTCAGCATGAAAAGGTCAGGCCTTACAGTGCTAAGATTTCAAATGGACATTTCCATTTATTAAAATAGGGAAGTCTATGTTGACTATTGAGGGATATATTTGCATGGACATAAAACATTATGACAAAAAGTGCAGACCCTGATCAGACAGCTAATTCAGAAGCCCTCTGATCAGGATCTACACTGGCTGCAATTAAAGTATGAAAAATTGTATATTTTAGTTCACGCACAGTAAAGGTTAGTACAGTAGGTTTTGCAGTAGCAGAAATATTCAGTAGAAGTACAGTGCAGAAAGTTCATGGAATTGTTTTTAGCGTATATTGACACCTTTTGAGAACAATGCAGACCCAGATTGGCAGTTCTTGAAGGCCTGCACTGTTTTCTTATAGGCATCTCCACTAGGTAGATATAAGGCTACGTATATAAGAATCACTTTAAGGTCCATTAGTTGGTCCATCCGTACGTCCCAAAATTGCCCATGAACATAACTCCTATACTATGCCATCTAGGAATACCATACCTGGTGTATGGATGCATATTGGGATTACCATGTGTCCTGTACCACTTTTAGGTCAATTTGACCTTAAATATTGAAAAACCTTGTCCGAAGCATAACTCTGGTACTATGCCATCTACAATTACCAAACTTAATATGTGGATACATCTTAGGATTTCTGAGTGTCACATACCACTTTCAGGTCACCTTGACCTTTGACCTTGATTACTGAAAAACCTTGTCTGGAGTATGTAACAGGGTGCTGTAGTGGGGATATGAATCACCTTTACCTGATAGTTTTGGAAAGATGATTAATATCCAAAGCTGTGGAGTTTCTTACATGAATATGGAGCAAAACGCTTATATGGTGATCGACATTGAAACAAATTTGTCTAAAAAAAACCAAAAAACATGAAGCAATTACCGTAAAGTTCCTAAAAATTGGGCCACCCTGTACAAGTGCTGTAATTATGTCCTAAAATTTGAACTACTTTTATCGCAAAGTAATTTGTCCAAAATGTGCAAACTGAATGGCAAACAGTGTAGACCCTGATCAGACTGCTCCCTCAGGAGCAGTCTGATCAGGGTCTACACTGTTTGCTCATGTCTGACTGTCCCGATACTTAGGGTAATTAATTACAGTATGCCAATCTACCTACTCTAGCTATTTTGTCTTCTAATATTCGCCTAATGCTTGTTGGTTTTCTGCGAAATGATAACTTGAACAAACATGGGCTTTTAAAGAGAGAGGTGTTGGTGTCAACATAACATTTATCAGAAAGCAATTAAAATGCTATTTGTCAATTCCACAGTGTTTACTTATTGACATGCATGAAGGAATTATGATTGATTGCTATTGTAAAACTCAACTGTTACAAACATTTTAATAAAAGGTGATATTTTTTTTAATATATAGAGACTTTTATTTTTCAATTTAATATTGAATTTTAACGATAAGTGCCATGGCTACTTTAAATATACTGAAAGTAAAACAGAAATTTGTGGCAGAAAGTAAGTCTGAAAGTTTCTGTAGGATTTTAATACGCTAGTTTATGGGGGTTTCCCCCCCACATGCTTTGACATATTGAGCTGAAATTTGAGATATTAACTGCATAATGTTTGCGTTTCATTTAAATTTGTCAAGTTTGTCATGAGTTATGCCCCCTGCAGGGCATATTATGTACAGTACTGTTTGCAGTTCTCAGGTTCTGCTTTACAATAGCCTGCTTAAGCAGTCACATATCTGTAAAAAGGAAACCTGGTCCATTATGGCTCATTTATCAGGACATGGTTACATACAAAGAAGCATGAACAAGCATTATTAAATTCAGGACTCCATTGATAAGAGATATAGTAAACTGAACGAATCAAATATTTTAGCACCAAATATTATGGTGTTACTACTCATTAGAATCGTCTCTTTGAGACGATTCTAACGAGTAGTAATACCATAGGGTTTAATGCAGAAATAAAGATTTTAGTTTTTGAAATACTGCCCTTAACTGGGGCTCTGGAAAATGGCTCATGTTCAGTCTGCTTTCAGTAGTGGCAGTCACAGGTCTGCATGTAGAAAAAACTTTCTTTCCGCTCGTTTATCAAGATGGATTTATTTTTTATGAGGAAAAGGTAAAAGCCCGTAAAGGCGGTTCTATGAGGGAAAAAAGGTTGAAGGTGACTGTTTCATTCTTCAAAATGCAAACAAGAAAAACAGCGAAATTTGAAAATTAGACGTTGAGGAGATGGAGTGTCTTGCAAACAACATTCATCATTATAGAGATGTTTTGTACCTCTGGTGTGTCTTTATGGTAGAACCCATCACTGCATAAATATGCCTTTTAACTCTTTTATTTGATTTATTCCTCCACAGAAAAAATAGTTCCAATCTATACTGATACAAATAAGAATGATAAATATTTTCTATATTCTAGCTGATAATAACTTAAAGCAGGCTGAAAGTAAAGCAGAATGCACCTTAAGGTGCATTCTACTTTACTTTCAACCTGCTTTAAGTAGTCACCTGTATTCAAAACTTGAAACAGGCTTTTGGGTAATAGGTTAAACCCAAACGAAAAGCAAATGCAATTCAATAAAATGTAACAAATGACCATTTAAAAGAAAAAATCTAATAATTTATTATAAACTGAGTGGCAAACAGTTTGGTAACCCTGTACCTAATAAGGTTCCAAACTATTTGCAGTGCTGTTTTGGTATAAATGTGTTCAATGAATAGGGCAAGAATAATGTGTTCTCCACAGTACCTCTGGTTTGCCTATCTCTTAAAGACATCTCCTGATGACCTTTCTATCATAACGCCTTGCCAGACAATTTCCTTGCAATAATCGTGGATCTTATGGACATGTTGCTAGCAAAGAACCATTGAAGCTTCTCGTGTGAGACTCTACCTTTGTATTTGATAATTTGGTTAGAAATAACCATTGAAAATCACTAAAGCATGAGTTTAATCTGGACCTCACCAGGTAAACTGAGATTGTGATGCACGTGATTTGACAGTTACATTGACACCTCCAGAACAATGGCCTGGTGGTCCCTCAATGGACTGAGGAAAATTCTTTAAAACTTTAAATTTAGTAGCTCGTCGTGTATTGAAAATGTCGTCTTCTAAAATTGTGAATATTATGGTCTTAACCCGTTACACCATAAATACACCTTTGTACGCCTCCAATTCATTCCTCCACCTATGATAATAGTTCCAATTTATACAGTAATAAATTTATATCATATGATTTTCAATATTCTAGCAGATGGTAGCTTAAAGTGCATTCTTCTTTACTTTCAACCTGCTTTAAGTGGACTCCTATCTTTAAAAAGAGAAACATGGAGTAATGGGTTAAGTTGTATAAACAGATCTGTCTGTGACAGATGTGAATGAGTAGGCTGAAAGTAAAGCAGAACACTTTCAAAGCTTTTAGTCTGCTTTAAGCATCCTTTTGTCTTCAACACTGAAACAAGCTATGGGGGAAAGGGTTAACCCTTTCCCACATAGCATATCTCTAGTATTGAATATAGGTGTCCACTTAAAGCAGGTTGAAAGTAAAGCAGAATGCGCTTTAAGCGCATTCTGCTTTACTTCAACCTGCTTTAAGCTATAATCTGCTAGAATATAGAAAATATTTTGTATTATACATATTTATGAATGTGTAAATTGGAACTATTTTCTTCAGGGCAAGACTAAACTGAATGCGCTAAAAGGCGCTTCTATGGGGGAAAGGATTGAGGTACTTATGTGGAGCAAACGGAATGATATGGTCATCACTTCACTGTTAACCCATTACCCCATAGCCTGTTTCTAGTTTTGAAAATAGGTGATCCCCTTAAAGCAGGATAAAAGTAAAGCAGAATGTGCCATAAGGCACATTCTGCTTTACTTTCAGCCTGTTTTAAGCTACCATCTGCAATAATATAGAAAATAGTTCTTATCACATATTCATAATAGTATATGGCATTTTGTGTGTTAAAGGGAGATAATCAGATAACTCATATGTATAATGCAGTAAACCACTCTTATACAGTCCACTACCCTGATTGTGGGTAGTGGACTGTATAAGAGTGGTTAACTGCATACATATGAGTTATCTGATTACCATAATAGTATAAATCAGAAATATTTTCCTCGGAGGAGAAAGAAATTAAAAGGCTTATTTATGGGGTAATTGGTAAACATGATTTTGCGTGCATTGTCTGTGAATAAAAACTAGTATCTCAATCTACTGACTGAATTAAGTTATCGTTACTTTATTGTTTGAGTGTCGATTTCTCAGCAATTATGCAAAATCGCACTCTTTTTATTTTTGCTCCAAATATCATACAGAAGTAGGACGCTAGTAGAAATGTTTTTTGATTGGGTGAAGATGTAATAATCAGTTTTCTCTCCATATTCATTAAAATAGAGCGTTCCCTGGGCACACATTAAACTAAATGATGGGGTAGAAAGTTTGTATTATCCCTTTTTTGCATAGCTTGTTTTCTGTATTGAAGACAGGTGGCTGCTTAAAGCAGACTGAAAGTAAAGCAGAATGCTCCTTCAGGAGCATTCTGCTTTACTTTCAGCCTGCTTTACTATTTGGTGTCTTTGCTACCATCTGCTAGGATAGGGAAAACATTTCTTATAGTACACATTCATGACTTAATTAAGTGGAACTATAATTTATAGTGGAGCAATAATTTAAAGTACGAAAGCGCAGGCGGTTCCTCGCACTCACTTATACAGAACGGCACCGGCTCTGCACTTTCCTGAAGGATTCTGTGTACCTTCCTCTTGTCTTCCGCATGTCTTCAAATAGGCTTGCGAAGCTCTCCGTATCGTGGAAGCTTTCAGGAGTGGTTACGGAAGAGCCTGAATGCTTCAGGAAAGGCCAGGTGTCCTGACATGTCTGCACAACAATGCAGACTTGTTGCAGAAGGTGTCAGGAAGTTTAATTTCCATGTCCAAATTTTGCTCTCGACCAAACTTGCAGTGTAGACAATTTCATCCCTCCTGATTCCTGAAGGTGCAGAATTATCAGGAAATGTTCAGGAATGATAAGGACAATAAAAGGATGTTTCAATAATATGAGGGTTCACTAAATTTGAATTCCACGTCTTGTCCGTGCACTAGTGGACGCCTGGTCTAATAGTATATATTCATCACTGAAAACCAAGTCCATGAATGCAGAATGCTCAAATCTTCTTAAAGGTATGTAAGGACCTGCACACAGTGTTTAACAACATCAGTAACAGTGTATTAGTGGAGTTGGCATTGCATCTCGTAGCTTGTGTTCAGTTTGTAAGACAGGTAATTTGCTTAAAGCAGATTCGAAGTGTTGTTGTTATACGCCCGTCATCGACGGTCGTATTATGGTATACCCAGCGCTGTCCGTACGTCCGACCGTACGTCCGTCCGTCCGTTAACTTTTCTTGTTAGCGCTCTCTCACCTTCATTTATTTACCGATTTTGATAAAACTTCCTACAAATATTCCATACCACAATAGCTCGGACGAGTTCGCGTTTCAGACGTAGGCGGCTATTTTTAGCAGAGTTATGCCCCTTTATTGTCAAAAATTGGCATTTTTAAAAAAAAAACAGAACTTTTTTTTTTATTGTTCAATTTATTTCAAATTTAATATGGTGATACAATGAATGAAGTTACTTAACATATATTACGGGTTTTTCGTTTGACTTCGTATTTTCAGAGTTATGCCCCTTTACACAATTTTTTTAACAATATATTGTTTCCTGATAATAATTTTACTTACATTTTGTCTATTGTAACCAAATTTCATATTTATGTTTCTCATCATGCAGGGAAGGCACCTGTGAATTTTGGTTCCTGTTAAATTATTTTTCTATGAGTTATGCCCCTTTACATACTTAAAATTTAAAATAAGCCACACTTCGTCTGTTAACTTTTCTTCTTAGCGCTCTCTCACCTTCATTTATTGACCGATTTTGATTAAACTTCCTACAAATATTCCATACCACAATAGTTCGGACAAGTTCGCGTTTCAGATGTTGGCGACTATTTTTAGCAGAGTTATGCCCCTTTATTGTCAAAAATGGGCATTTAAAAAAAAAAACTAGAATTTTTTTATTTTTTATTCAATTGATTTCAAATTTGATATGGTGATACAATGAATGAAGTGACTTAATAATTATATATTACGGGTTTTTGGTTTGACTCTGTATTTTCAGAGTTATGCCCCTTCACACAATTTTTTTAACAATATATTGTTTCCTGATAATAATTTTACTTACATTTTGTCTATAGTAACCAAATTTCATATTTAGCTTTCTCATCATACAGGGAAGGCACCTGTTTATTTTGGTTCCTGTTAAATTTCAAACGTTGGCAACTATTTTTAGCAGAGTTATGCCCCCTTTATTGTCAAAAATGGGCATTTTAAAAAAAAAAACAGAACTTTTTTCTTGACTATCGCAATACTATCGGGATAGTACTTGAGCTATCGCAATACTACAGCATAGTCTTTTTGAGATCGATAGTCGGGCCTACACTCCGGGCGACTTTTTCCAGTCGGCCTGAGTCTGGACGACTTTGACACCCGCCGGCCGTGACGGGCGTATTTTGCCGCACTGCGGTGCTCTTGTTGTTGTTTATGTTGGCATTCCTGTGCTTAACACTCACAGGACAGCTTGGTACAGACAGAATGGCTGGTCAAGCTGGAAGATTACGTGCATAGCTGTTTTCAATTACCATATAGGCAGCAATGCTCCCTCTTCAGGAGCTTTCTGCTTTACTTTCAGCCTGTTTGAAGGACCCAGCTGTCAGGATGTTAGAAAAATTGTACCATGTGTCTTTATCAAGACATGGTAGAAGCATGAATATGCATTTCTTTGAAATATAATTTAACCCATAACCTGTTTCTAGCTTTGAAAATAGGTGACCAATTAAAGCACGTTGAAAGTAAAGCAGAATGCGCCTTAAGGCACATTCTGCTTTACTTTCAGCCTGCTATAAGCTACCATCGACTAAAGATAGAAAATATTTCTTATCATACATTTTCAAAATTGTATAAATTTGCACTATTTTCTTAAGTTTTTGAATAAATTACAGGTGTAAAAAGGTGTATTTGTGGGTTAAAGGGTTAAAAGAACAACTATGGCGCCAAAGGGCTCTTGTACGAGAGAAACAGTTGACACATTTTTTATGAAATGTGTCCTTCAAGAGTTCAAAGACACTGATGCATTGTGGATTTTGTTGTCAAGGTTACTGACCTTCTTTTCCCCCATCCTGCATAATGCAACTTGATTTGCATTAACAAACATTTTAGATCCAAATCAAACATCAAAATACTTGGAAACTGATTAGGATCTTAACAATGTTTGAGTCATATTTAGGTTTCTTTAATTAGAATATATCAGAAATTAATTTGAAATACTAAAATCAAGACAACAATTTGGATCGAATAGTTTCATTGCAGGATACAGGTTCAACTCAATGCCAACGGTGCAGTAGTTTTTATTTCGCAAACAGTTTGAATCCAGATCAGATGCCGCGTAACGCAGCGTCTGATCTGGATCCAAACTGTTTGATTCTCATATCAATAATTCTTTATTCAACATTTCAAATATTTCTATTTGGCGTAAAATAGTAGACACCAAATTTTCAGCAGACGGTAATTTGGCAGTGAAAGAAGACGCAAAGTGCAAGCAGGAAAAAGTTCAAACAAACAAGCCTAATTTTACATTAGTTGAGAAATTGTCAATGATTGCAGGTCTGCTTTGAAAACAGTTTATGACAAGCTATTTGCATCTCGTCTCAAAAGTCGTTTTTTCTATAAAATTGGAACAAATTCGTTAGAGAGAGAGAGAGCGAAGGAATCTTTGCAATTTTTAACTCTGAAAATTCTTAAATTTTTCAAATGTTTTATTCCAGTTTTGAAAAAAAAAAGACAAGCTTTTACGAATTTTGCCTAACAATATTTAAAATAGAAAACAACAGTGTAAACCTTGATCAGAGGGCTCCTTCCAGAGCCCTCTGATCAGGCTCTACACTGTTTTCAAATGGTACATAAACTGGTCTCAATCACAGTAAGAGTTACAGTGTCTCAAATGTAGAACTATAATTTTCTTCTCGTTCGGCTAATCAAGCCTCGTTAGATGTTGTTTATAAGCCTGACATCAGAACATGGCTGAAATTCTGTTCAATTAATCCATTAATGCCTTAAACACCAAACAAACCTTTTTTGTCTCGCTGGTTTCTAGCTGAATCTGTTTTCCCTCATAGAAAAACTACTGATGGATGAGAAAACCAGTTGCCCGTTTCATAAAACTTTGTATGACAAAAACAGTCATAACATACATTTAATTTCTGATTTCTCTATCTACATGTGTATTCCTGTCTTTTGACATCTCTTTGGAATCGTCTTTTCAAGACGATTCCAAAGAGATGTCACTAGACAGGATTAGATGGAGAAATAAAAATTAACTAAGACTTTTATAATCTAACTTATGACAACATTTGTCGTAAGAATTTTTATGAAATCTGACCAATCAAATGCTTGAGAACAAACTCAGACTCAGCTCAAACACTTTATAACCTTGGACCTAGGCCCTACATCTGAGCTTAGTCTACACTGCCAAATATTGTATATACTACTAGGCCAATTTTACCTATGATGGTTTATAATGAAAACTTGGCCGCCATTGGGTTGGTAACGCTTTCCACGCCCATAACATATTAAAACGTTTTGACGTTTATGGCAAATTTTGGCTTCCGTAGAATGAAAAGTCATGATTCGCACATCGCGTTGGTTGTGAGTAGTGTTTATTCAGAAAATGAGCTCCAAACTAGTCCGGTAGTGTCTGTGTTATGTGTACAAAATCGGTCAGGCTTGCTAAGGATATATGGCTTCAGTGAAAGTTAGATACAAAGTAACCATTGGCTACCAGGTGAACAATTTTGGACTATCATGGCCCATTGTTGTTTTCTTTAACTCATTGCTCCATAAACATATAGGTTAGACTGCATTAGGACAAGTCTTCGAGAAAATCAACGGAGCGGAGCCGGAGTCGTCTTTTTCACGAAGACTTGTCTTTTACAATCTTACCGATATTAATTGCCCATAAATCCAAATAAGGAATATTGTTAACAAAGCTACGTCACCTTGTGACATGCAATTGATGGCTACTTTGCTCTCTAGGTCCCTGAGTCAGCTGTTTTAAACTTCCAGCAACGATAATCTGCCTATCAAATTTTCCTCAAGAGAGTTTCATTTTGGTGAGAATAATCTAGTCTTCACGAAAAAGGAAGAACTAAATAACGGACTCTGATTGGCCAAAGGCACAGAATTTAACCAAAAGGCAGTTTTAACACCTGTTATGATATAACCCTTTTAAAGACAGGAAGCTGATCAAAGTTTGACGCAAGAGGTTCCTGTTGTAAATTCATTATGCTTTAAGCAGATTTAGATATAGAAAGCATGGTTTGAACTAAGTGCATTGGCTGACAAAATATTTCTGGAAACATTTAAATTTTTCTTCCATTTCTGATAGGTGAGCGATGTTATCTACTGAGAACTCTTGCTGTCCCATTGTTGAAGAGACACTTGTCAAATGAAGTTAGAGATTTCATGTATTACCCACAAACTCAATGAAAATAGATGTGATTACATAAATCAACCCTGTGGAACCTTTTAACTCTTTGCATACTTGGTAATCATTTGGTCTGCAACAATTGTCGTCTGCTACTTTTCCTAAAAATAGAATTTTCTAAAATTGTTTTCAAAATAGGGTCAGAGTGTCAAAAAGTTTGGATCCTGGTGAGACGCCGTGTTATACGGCGTCTCATCAGGATCCAAACTGTTTGCGAAGATAATCACGATTCCGCCGCTAGCATGCAAAGATTTAAGCAGAGCAACAGATAAGGGTAGTTTTTCAAAACTTAAAATCTTTATTTCTGAATTAAACCCTATGGTGTCACTACTCATTAGAATCGTCTCTTCGAGACGATTCTAATGAGTAGTAACACCATAGGATTTGGTGCTAAAATAAGTGATAAAATGTTTGATTTGTTGAAATAACTATCTCTTATCTGGAGCCCTGATTTAAGAAAGGATCCCATATTCAGAGGTAAAGGTGTGATGTTATTTTAAGACAGTTGAATTTGTACGTCTAATGAAAATGATTATACACGGCCTTTGGGTATTAGAATTGCATTATTGAGTACTGGGAAATTTCCGTGTCAGAAAAGATTAACACTTAAACCCAAGTGTCTGTCAGAGATAGTGAATTCAAAATTCAATAAATTTGAAACTGGGTGTGATTTCATTAAATTTTTAACATTGAAACGTAGTCTTTTTGGAAGAGGAATTAGCATAAGTTAATAGCTCAAACCACTGATTTAATTAAAAAAAGGGAGGTAAATCATGTTAAGAGATGAGAAGTGTTTACACTGGTGATATTTCTCTTTTTAGCTCTCTTGATCTAGCTTAGGGTGAGCTTTTGTAATCCTTGAATGTCAGGTGTCCATCATCCATCATGTGTCGTCAACAATTTTAGTGTTTACACTCTAGAAGCCACAATATTTATCATATCTTTCTCAAACTTGCTCAGATTGTATATTACCATAAGAGTTCGGATGAGTTTGATTATAGTTGAAATCGGACCAATAGGTCAGGAGTTATCTACCTTTGAATTGCTGAAAATGCCATATTAAACAGTGTTTACATTCTAGAGGCCACAATTTTTATCCAATCTATCTCAAACTTGCTCAGATTGTATATGACTGCAAGAGTTCTGATGAGTTCGACTATGGTTGAAATCAGACAAATTGGTCGAGAATTATATACCTTTGAATTGCTGAAAATGCCATAAGGGTGTTACACTCTAGAGGCCACAATTTTTATCCCAATTTTTTCTCAAACTTGCTCAGACTGAAAATGTCATATCTAACCGTGTTTACACTCTTGCAACTACAGTTTTTAGCTCACCTGAGCTAGCTCAGGGTGAGCTTTTGCAATCCTTGAATGTCCGTCGTGCGTCGTCAGTCGTCCGTCGTGCGTCGTCAACAATTTTAGTGTTTACACTCTAGAGACCACAATATTTATCAAATCTTTCTCAAGCTTGCTCAGATAGTAAATTGCCATAAGAGTTCGGATGAGTTCGATTATGGTTGAAATCTGACAAATAGGTCAAGAGTTATTTACCTTTGAATTGCTGAAAATGCCATATTTAACAGTGTTTACACTCTAGAGGCCACAATATTTATCCAATCTTTCTTAAACTTGCCCAGATTGTATATGACCATAAGAGTTCGGATGAGTTTGATTATGGTGGAAATCGGACAAATAGATTAAGAGTTATCTACCTTTGAATTGCTAAAAATGCTATATTTAACAGTGTTTACATGGTAGAGGCCACAATTTTTATCCAATCCATCTCAGACTTGCTCAGATTGTATATGACTATAAGAGTTCAGATGAGTTTGATTATGGTTGAAATCAGACTAATAGGTCTAGAGCTATCTACCTTTGAATTGCTGAAAATACCATATTTAAGGGTGTTTACACTCTAGAGGCCACACATTTTATCCAATCTTTCTCAAACTTGCTAAGATTGTATAATATCATAAGACTTTGGATGAGTTCGATTGTGACGGAACTGCTTTCTTCCATGGCTGAATAGATTAAATGTGTTAAAGTGTGTATCTATGGAGTAAAGGGTGAATAAAAAGCCTTGAAAACCAAAATGAAAGTTGCGTCTACAATGACATAGAAGTAGGCACTGTTTTTCACGGCTCCAGATAAGAGGAGTATTTCAAAAACTAAAATCTTTATTTCTGAATTAAATCTTATGGTGTTACTACTTATTAGAATCATCTCAAAGAAACGATTCTAATGAGAAGTAACACCATAGGATTTGATGCTGAAATAAAGAATTTAGTTTTTGAAATACTCCCCTTATTGTGAGCTTTGAAAAACAGTGCCTGCATCTAATGTCATCGTTGTTGAACTCTTTGAACCCTAGTCAGGCATAAATGCGTCATTTGCAAACAGTGTACATGTGAGGAGTACACTTGCGCTATGCAGACAGTGTAGACCCTGTTCAGAGTGTTCCTTAAGGAGCCCTCTGATCAAGGTCTACACTGTTTGCTATTTTGACATATGTTGTAAAATCAAACGTAAAAAGTAAAAAAAGGACTAGACTAAATTGAAAATTAGAATTGTCCATTTGAGGTTTCAGGGAGGAAAGGGTTGAATAAGTAAGAAATATTGGATTTGTTCTGTTTACTCCCTTTTTGCGATGGATGTGGTATTGTCGCTGACAGGGGTACATCACTGGCTATCTATCAGACTGAAACTGATATGTTGGCAAACAGAATTGACAACAGAAAAAAATAGCCAGAATAGTCCGGGATCACAGATGTGAGCATTTGTTAGGGGAATGGACCGATTGAGAAACCACTTGTCTACTGTCTATATCGTCTAGGTAATGCAGAAAACGGACAATACAGTCTTACCTTGTTTTCTACGACTTTTTAATAAACCAAATATATGAATTCTTTAAAGATAGGTTTCAGCTTAATACAGAACAAAAGTAATGCTTTCTGCATTACTTTTGTTCTATATTAAGCTGTAACTTGTCTTACAAAGACTGCATATGGCATTTTCATTAGTTACGTTTTTAGGCTGATAGGACTGTTCTCTATTACTTTGACAGACAAAACATCTCACTATTTCGTTATCTTATCAACTGGTATTCCACAGTACTCTACAATTTCAAGACTGAAGACTCAACTAATCTAATACAAAGATAGCGCTTCGATAATGAACTTAAAATACCAAAACGATTTCTGGAATTTTGAAAGAAAAAGCTCTGTTGTACTCCAGCACCAATATTTGGGATTACATTTTCCTCCTTGTTCACTTGTGAAATGCAAAAACTATTTATGTTCTATGATACCCCATTGGCACATTTTCCCAAGAATTTGTTGAAAAACTTTTAGCCTTGACCTGTTCCAAAATTTCTTAGAAATGTCATGGAATTGTGTGATAGGACCGCATTCTGTTTTACCTAGTGCTTTAACTACCATCTGCTGGACTTTAGAAAGTATTTCTTATGATACATATGCATGACTGTATAAATTAGAACTATTTTCTTCAGTGGAGGAATAAAATAATGGTCTAAAATGCATATCTATGGAGTAATGGGTTAACTCTTTCAACACCATGGTCCTGTTTAAGATATACCCAATACGTTTGAAAACAGTGTATACCCAGATCAGAGGGTTCCTAAAGGAGTCCTCTGATCAGGGTCTGTGCTGTATTCTAATTTAGACCAGTATTTATTAAACTACCCATACTTCCAATTTTGGTAATTAAAAAGATCCACAAGGGAACCTTATAACCCACAAGAGTTACTTAATGTTGAAAGAGTTAAAGTGCCTGGCAATGGAGTACAAGATTGCCTAAATACAGACTGCTTGTGTATCATTGACTTAACTCATTGAGCCCTAGTGACACATATATGCGTCCTTTACCAAATGTGTACCTGTGAAGAGTACACTTGTCCAATGCAAACAGTGAAGTCCCTGATCAGAGGGCTCCTACAGGAGCCCTCTGATCAGGGACTTCACTGTTTGTCATTTTGCAATTTATACCAAAAACAACCCTAAATATAGTCTTAAATGGACCAGCCTTTATTGCAAACTGGAATTGTCCATTGGAAGTTTCAGGGGATAAAGAGTTAAGTGACAGAACTCAGTTTGTAGATATATTGTATAACTTGCACAATTTGTCATTTGGAATGAAACTTTATAAGGAAATGAGTCTAGGATAAAGCATTATTAAGGGAGTCTTCAGACAGCTAAATAACCTTTTTTCTCTAAATGAGTTGCTTGACTCCTTAAGCATGCTTACAGAGGAACCTGCATGATTCCCTTTGAGAGGCACTTGATTCAAGATAAGGGGAGTATAGTCGAAACTCTATACTTCAAACTCGCTTGAATCGATCACACTAGTATTTATTAAGTTGAATTTTGAATTTTGATAAGCCGATTTCACTTAACCCATTACCCCATAGCCTGTTTCTAGTAATGAAGATAGATGACCACTTAAAACAGGTTGAAAGTAAAGCAGAATGTGCCTTAAGGCACATTCTGCTTTACTTTCAGCCTGCTTTAAGCTAATATCTGCTAGGATAAAGAGAATATTTAAACTCGCTTGAATCGATCGCACTAGTATTTCATAAGTTGAATTTTGATAAGCCGATTTCACTTAAGTCAAAAATACCTGTATTTCAAAGTTAAAACTGTGAAATATGGGTATGTTTGAACTAACGTGAGTATGAATTATATTGAAAATGAGGGTAGATTTTGTCAGAGACTTTAGCGATGGTTTCCATGGGATTATTGCAATTACTCCAAGGCTATTGGTTATATTTAATAGATATACTCCAGTCTGTTTTAACCCTTTACTCTATAGCAATGGTGCACATTATCCATATCTAACTGTGATTAAGGAAGGAAGCTGCTTAAAACAAGATGAAGGTAAAGCAGAAAGCTCCTATAGGAGCCTGAACTTATAATGATATCATTCCTGTACAGTGGAGAATGTGTTATTCTTTCCCAATAAACGCGTTTACGTTAAAACTATTATTTGCAGTGCAAACAGTTTGGAGCCAGATCAGACGCCGGGTAACGGCGTCTGATCAGGCTCCAAACTGTTTGCCACCAAGATAAACATGAATTATCAGAATTGTCTAAAAGTTGTTCTTTTCTACGTTTTAGTGCTTTGTGTTTGCGTACGTTTGTGTTTAAACGGGAAAGAATAACAGATTCTCCACTGTATCACCAGTTTAATATTTTAGGTCAGTCACGTTGCATTACATGCATTAAATTCTCATGTTGTTAAATAAAAAATTACAATGTTGAAACCTATGACCAAAATATTAGCATTGTTCTATCTTAATAGGTCATTTCAAAGGATAGCCATACTTATGCTGTTAATATATTTTACCAGTTTAGAGAATAAATAAATAAAAATTAGCATTGTTATGTCTTAAAAGGTCAGTTTATAGGATAGCCATAATATTCCGCTGTTAATATATCATAGCAGTTTAGAAAAGAAATAACCAACATCATCATCATCGGTGTTTAGATTTTATACAGTTTAGTTTTTATACTACCACCTCTAAAGGTTGCATGCCCTGTCCGTCCATCTGTTTTAGTCCGTCAACATTTGGCTTATCCAGAGATTTTCCTGAAAACTGTTTAAGGGATATTAATGAAACTTCACATAAATGTTGTATATATACACCAAGATCTGAAGCTGAGTCAATTTTTAGGTTCATTTGATTTGTCGTTACAGAGTTATCTGCCCTTGATTTACTCAGATATGCTATAGAAAGCTTTTGCCTGTGGGCGTATTATGTACTGTTTCATTACTAACAGTACAAGTATAATTTACCCCTTTACTCCATAGCCTATTTCTAGTTTTGAAGGGAGGTACCCACTTATAGCAGGTTGCAGCCTTAATGCGCATTCTGATTTACTTTCAGCCTGCTTTAAGCTGCAATCTGCTATAATATAGAAAATATTTATGTCAATACATATTTGTAGTATTATGGCCTTAAGGGTATGGATCCTGATGGCTTTGAATAGTTTGGATCCAGATATAAATAAAGGGTTTAGATACAGATATAAATAAGAGGTATAGATAGAAATACTAATTAACCCTTAGCCTGCCACTCATGACTATAGCTCCATATGCAAACAGCTTGGATCCGGATGAGACGCCGAGTAACTCGGCGTCTCATCCGGATCCAAGCTGTTTGACACTCGGACAACATTTTCAGCAATTTTGAGCAACTTTGAAGCACTTTGAAACTTGAAGCAGACGAGAAATATAGCAGACGACAATTTATTTGGCGGGCTCAGGGTTAAGTGAATAGGTTCTACTGCTACAGTAGTGTGTAGAATATCAAGCTGAATACAATTGTAGGTATCATGTAGAGCACACATGTTTGAATGGTGTGATGTATCAGCTACTTGACCAGTTTATATAAGTAAGCATCTTTAAATAACTCGAACGGTCAGCAAGATTTGGTGGAAAAGTACACGATGACCAATGATGTCCGAATTTGGTGTCAAACGTCATTCGCATGATCAGGATGACCACTTATCACGCCATGGTTACAGGGTAGCAACAGACGGCCTTATTTTGGGGTTTTGTCTCCCAAATATGGTGATATTTCTTTAAACATGTTGGCTTTCATACCATAAATGGAAATAGTCATCCCGAATCCTAGGTTAAAGGTCAGTCATGTGAGTGGTCAGTTTTTGGGCTATATAAACTGAATACCCAAGGGTTCGAAAGGGAGATTTGGGGAGAGGTTAGAGAAGTTGTCTCAGGGGTTTTTGCAGTTGGACCGAGAATGTCTGAATTCACAGATGGGGTTTTCTTATTGCTGTAGACTGAGATATTAAAGATTGGATCGGGCACTGAACAAAGTTGTCATTACTTATAACATTTTACAAGACTGTGTACAAGACCTTTGAGTTGATGTCATGATTATACACAACAGTGAAGTACTGAAATTGATTATACACAACGCGGAGATTTGGAGAACTGAATAAAATTATATATCGTACCAACTTGTTTGTTGCTACGCCCTATTATTTAAGTCTTGGCGATAATGCCACATATTCATGACTGTATAAAATGGAACTGTTTTCTTCAGTTGAAGAACAAATGGTAAGAGGCCAGTTTATGGGTTAATGGGTTAGTCCTTCCCACCTAGCTTGTTTTCAACGGTTCCAGAAATATTGTCTATATCCTAACAAATGGTAGATTAAGGTAGACTGAAAGTAAAGTAGGATGTACCTTGAGATGCATTCTGCTTTACTTTCAACCTGCCTTCTATGGCCACCTGTCTTCAAAACTAGAAACAGGCTATGGGGTAATGGGTAAGTAATATACACCCCAGTTAACCCTATACCCCATAGCCTGTTTCTCATTTTGAAGACAGGTACCCTCTTAAAGCAGGTTGAATGTAAAGCAGAATGTGCCTTAAGGCACATTCTGCTTTACTTTCAACCTTCTTTAACTCTTTCCTCCCTAAAACTTTAAATGGACAATTCCAGTTTCCATTTTCGTCTAGTCCATTTCTGACTGTTAAGGATTGTTTTTGTCAATGTTTGGCATTATGACAAACAGTGAAGACCCTGATCAGAGGGCTCTCTTCGGAGCCCTCTGATCTGGGTCTTCACTGTTTGCATAGGACAAGTGTACTATTGACATGGTCACGGTTTGCAAGGACGCCTATAGGCGGGACTAGGGTTCAAAGGGTTAAGCTACTATCTGTTAAAATACAGAAAATACTTCTTTTAGAACATATTCATAACTGTATAAAGTGGAATAATTTTCTTCAATGAGGGAATGAATTAGGTGTAAAAATGCGTAATTATGGGGGAAATGGGTTAAAATGGTGAGCTAGTAGTTAGGGGAAAAAGAAAGGAAGAAGCTAATAGTTAGGGGAAAAGAAAGGAAGAAGCTTACAGTTAGGGGAAAAGAAAGAAAGATGAAACCATTGGAACGGACCTGTCATTTCATGTGATTGATAGGTAGATATGAATCGTTTGTTTCTGTGTTTGATGATGTTGATTACTTTACTGTACATACCGATATCTATCACACAAAGAGTAATGTCTTAGAAAAGAGTACAATACAACTTATATAAAGCAACCAATCCGTACAAAAAAATCGTGTCAGTTTAGATGCAAGTCAACGATAATTGTGACTGTGAATCATTTGTTAATTTATTAAAAAGAAAGAATATAATGGAATTGTATATACTGATTTTGTTAGGCATTAATTATGTTTTTCCTGCATTTAGCTGCTTAAATTAGGCTGATAGCTAAGTGGAATGCTCCTATGCTTTACTTTCAGTCTGCTATATATAAAATCCTTTACCCCATAGCCTGTTTTTAGTTTTCAATACCAATGATCACTTAAAGCTGGTTGAAAGTAAAGCAGAATGCACCTTAAGATGCATTCTGCTTTACTTTCAGCCTGCTTTAAGCTACCATCTACATTTCTTATTGTGCATACCTATACTCATGAATGTAAAAATTAGAACTATTTTCTTCAGTGGAGGAATAAATTAAAGGCATAAAAAGGTGTATTTATTAGGTTACTTGGGTTAATACAGAACAAATGCACCATAATAAATGATTTCTACTGGTATATCCAAGCAGATGGTAGCTTAAAGCAGGCTGAAAGTAAAGCAGAATGTGCCTTAAGGCACATTCTGCTTTACTTTCAACCTGATTTAAGTGGTTTTCTGTGTTCAAAACTAAAAATCAGGCGATGAGGTAATGGGTTAAAACAAGGTAAACGTAAAACAGAAAGCTCCTATAGTTTACTTTGCTTTAAGCTGTCACCTGTCTTTTGAACAATCAATTAGCCTTCTTTTTAATGGCTGTAATAGAGAGGTTTTACTGTATATCTGACTGTTTCTTCATACATTATTATTGGGAGAAAAGAAAGATGTATATCTGATTGTGTGGAAATGTTTCTATGGAAATTGATTGGTTATCATATATTGGGTACATGCACATCATAATGCCATTATTCATCTGTATGACACCCAATACCACAATTCAGCCAAACTTGAGTGATAAGAGACCATTGTTGAAAAACAAGTGTTGAATTGTCTTATAACAGGATGGTGATTTCTTAATGAATGAAGAAATGCAGAAAGCTCCTTATGCAGTTCTTTCCCATTGAAATGCATGCAAATACCGATGCAATGCAATTAAATGTGGAAAGTAAGTTTTTATCAAGATTTGTATGATTTTCTTTTATCTGAGTGGCAAACACTATGAGTGATATGTCTCTAAACAATTTGCAATTGAAATACTTGTTTAAGCATAAAATTTACTGAATGCTAATGTTAACATTTGATCAGACATTCTCCAGTTGGAAAACATTTTAGCAAATTGTCAAATTTTGCCATAACCCATTACCCCTTAAATACACCTTTTTACACCTTTAATTTATTCCTCTACTGAAGAAAATAGTTCCAATTGATATTGTTACAAATAAGAATCATAAGAAATTTTTTCTATATTCTAGCAGATAATAGCTTAAAGCAGGCTGAAAGTAAAGCAGAATGTGCCTTAAGGCACATTCTGCTTTACTTTCAACCTGCTTTAAGTGGTCATATATCTTCAAGACTATAAACAGGCTATGGGGTAATGGGTTAAAGACAAATATTTAGCAAATTGTCAAATTCTGCTTTAATCCTTTTATGATTGATTGATTGATTGATTGATTGAATTGTGTTAATCAGACCATTGAATTGTGTCAAAAATTGCCCTAGACTGTGAGCTTTATCTTGTCAAAGTTCAGTGCTCCTTGACACACATTCCCTCTTCACTAATGAAGTATTTGTTTTATAATTTGGCTTCATTGTTTGCCATATCAGAATTGTTTGATTTTAGTACTGCTGCACTAATGAATAAAATGACAAAATGAACTAATTGTGAAAGGCTCATTAATATTAATAACCTTTAGACTGCTTTTCTCTGATAAACATGCTCCATCTACCCTGTCCTAAAAAATTAGCTATACAAAACTTTTCCCACATCTACAAAGTTAGCTGCATATAATCCTTGACATGCTAGTTGAGTATGCTGATGACTTATACAAACAGTTTGAATATATAAGTTAATTCTCAGCATCTCATCTGGATCTCAACTGCTTGACACTCTTTTGACTTTTTTTTAACCCATTACCCCATAAATACCTCTTTTTACGCCTTTAATTTATTCCTTCCCTGTAGAAAACGGTTCCAATTTCATAAGACAGTTATGATAATGTATAACAAAAAATACTTAATACCAGCAGATGGATGCTTAAAGCAGGCTGAAAGTAAAGCAGAATGCGCTTTCAGGCACATCCTGCTTTACTTTCAACCTGCTTTTAGTAGTCATCTATTTTCAAAATTAGAACCAGGCTATGGGGTAATGGGTTATAATGATAAATCCCTGTTGACAATTATTTGCAGACATCACAGGGCTCCTGATATGTGAAGTATTTCAAAAACTAAAATGTTTATGCTTGCTCAAAACCCTATGGTTCGAGACGATTCTAATGAGTAGTCACACATAGGGTTTAGTGCAGACATAATCCCCGTTGACAACTGTTGCAGACATCATAATTGCAGACATCACAGTGATCCTGATACGTGAAGTATTTCAAAAACTAAAATGTTTATGCTTGCTCAAAACCCTATGGTGTCACTACTCGTTAGAATCGTCCATAGGGTTTAGTGCAGACATAATCCCAGTTGACAACTGTTGCAGACATCTAATTTGCAGACATCACAGGGCTTGATCCTGATACGTGAAGTATTTCAAAAACTAAAATGTTTATGCTTGCTCAAAACCCTATGGTGTCCCACTCATTAGAATCGTCTCTTCGAGACGATTCGAATGAGTAGTCACACCAAGGGTTTAGTGCAGACATAATCCCCGTTGACAACTGTTGCAGACATCAAATTTGCAGACATCACAGGGCTCCTGATACGTGAAGTATTTCAAAAACTAAAATGTTTATGCTTGCTCAAAACCCTATGGTGTCACCACTCATTAGAATCAGACGATTCGAATGAGTAGTGACACCATAGGGTTTAGTGCAGACATAATCCCCGTTGACAACTGTTGCAGACATCAAATTTGCAGACATCACAGTGCTCCTGATACATGAAGTATTTCAAAAACTAAAGTGTTTATGCTTGCTCAAAACCCTATGGTGTCACTACTCGTTAGAATCGTCTCGAAGAGACGATTTTAATGAGTAGTGACACCATAGGGTTTAGTGCAGACATAATCCCCGTTGACTACTGTTGCAGACATCTAATTTGCAGACATCACAGGGCTTGATCCTGATACGTGAAGTATTTCAAAAACTAAAATGTTTATGCTTGCTCAAATCCCTATGGTGTCACCACTCAATATAATCGTCTCTTCGAGACGATTCGAATGATTAGTCACACCATAGGGTTTAGTGCAGACATAAAGAAGAAAATGTTGGGAAACTTGAGTTCAAGTAACTCTCTCTTATCTGGGACCCTGACAACAATTTCATAGCATGCTAAAGGATAAAAAACATTGATGTGAAAATTGCGCTGAATTTGCATTAAAAAGAAATATCAGATTTTACACTAAAACCATGCCTTTGGACGGTGAGAATTAAAGGTGTGGTGCTTTTAGCTCAAATGAGATTTGTGAACACCCTGTGATTTGTGTGCGTAGTGCGTCATCAACAACTTTTTGTTTGCATAATAGAGAAAATATTTCTGGAGATGTTGTCATGAAACTGAGGAAATGATGTAGAATAAAAGGTGAAATACATTTTACTAATGCTTTTCTTTCTTTTCTTATGTTTTTCAGGTGAGTGGTTTGAAGAGAAAGTATTTTGGTAAGTGTTGAATGTGACATTGCAGACAGCCATGCGTAATAGTAGGTGCGTCACAAAATCATACAACTGTAGGGGCAAGTATACATGAGGAGCATAAATTATATCATATACAGTTTACTTCTGAAGAGTACACTTGTCCCATACAAACAGTAAAGACCTAGATCAGAGGAATCAATCAAGAGTTGTCTTACATGTAGAAGAAAGGTTAAGATCTACATTAGTTCACTTTCTGTATTTAAGAAATAATACCCCGGTAACAGTTCTACCATTGTTAAACGGTTTTAGACAATGTTTGGGAGTTGTGATGTGCAGGAATCTACATCGTGGTCAATTCCTGGGAATCCTAATGAACAACCATTGTCTTAACAAAGGTAGAACAGTGATTATTTCAATTCTAACATTTCCTCTGCAGATGCACTTTCCTGAGCAAATTACTTCCCTTTTAAAGCATGGCTTTTACAAGAATCTAACATCCCCACAGCAAAACTTACATTATGTATAAGAATTTTTGATAAGATATATATAACACTATGAGCCACCTGTCATGTTAGAATTACAGCTTTTAACTCACCTGAAGCGGGTTTATCCAGTACACTGAGCATATTCTAAAAGAACCAGAGAAATCTGTTGAGTGAGGGCATCACGCCCGGGTTTTCTGTATTTGCTTCCCTCTCTCTGGAGTGTCCAAGTAGCCCATAAATGGTAGAAACATGCTGACAGGGGTCTGCTTCTATGATGAAAACCTTGAAAAAATGGGTACTTGTGCTGCGGTTTTGTCTTCTGTGACAGTCACATAAGATAATGTGTTTCAAAATACTTGCTTTACCCCTGTAATAACAATGCAAATTGCAACAGAAGTTCAATCCATAGGGCAGTTGCACAAGTAGCCAAAATTGCAGCACAAGACCGTTTTAGACATCCATTATTGCAGTATAAGATGTTCATAGATGTCCTTCTGTGACTGTCTATGGACTTACATGGACAGATTGTCACACAACTACCCCGCAGTAGGTCCAAAACGGATGTTTATAAACAAAACAAACCAAACCAACCTGTACAGTTATGGTTTACTTTCCCCTCAGATTTTCCTTGATTTTTGTAGCCCAATATTAAATTATTTTTTTTGTTACAAGAAACCCACATTTTTTACAAGAAATGCACATCTGAAGACTGAGATGTAAATTAATTATGAAATAATATGATTTGCTCATCAAGTAAAATAAAAGTAGTTCCTTGATGTGTGAAATTCTCATTATAAGATAGAATTCAAATTTCAGTGCCACAAAATGTTAGCATCTAATACAGGATAATAATCTAATATACAATAGAGTCACGCTTTTACAATCATCTGAAAAAAGACTCATTTATGGTTTCAAAATATTCATGTCAGCTTAAAGCATGATAAAAGTAAAGCAGAATGCTCCTATAGGAGCTTTCTGCTTTACTTTAATCTTGCTTTAAGCAGTGACCTGTATTAAACAATAAAAAATAGCCTGCAATTTAAGTGTTTGTAAATGAATGGTTTTACAGTATGGGATTTCAAAATCAATTAAATCACAAATTGAAATTTAAATGACTATCCCTAAATTTTAATATTGCAGAAAGTATTATGCAGTTGAAAAAGAGGAACTATCAGTTTTCCTCCACAGAGCTGCATAAGTACACCTACCGTATACTTCCATGTAAACGAACCCCCTCTAATAAACGACCCTCCCAATATCTGCAAAAAGAATCTGAAAACATTGAACTAAAACTGTTGTACTTTGGCTCTTATAACCCTAAGTAGGGTATTCTTTTTACATCTGCAGCATAAATATTTTGTCTTCTATTTTAGAATGTTCAAAAAATTATTTTAACCCTTTACCCTATAGTCAGTTTCTTGTATTGAAGATAGGTGACCACTTAAAGCAGGTTGGAAGCAAAACAGAAGATGCCTTAAGGCAAGTTCAGCTTTACTTTCAACCGTCATTAAACTTAAACATCTGCTAGGATAAAGAAACTATTTACAATTTGAAATATTAATCTTCAGAGTAGGAACTAATATATTACACATTAAAATGCATATCTGTGGAAGAAGGTCAGAATGTCAAGCAGTTTGGCTTTTGATGAGGCACAGCATTACACAGAATCTCATCTATATCCAAACTGTTTGCAAAGGTGATACTTTCTCTCAGTAAGCATGCAAAGAGTTATACATTGACACCCTGATTAATTTTGTGAACTTCGCATCGCCCGCTTCACTTTCAACCTGCTTTAAGTTTTCGCTTGTCTTCGAAGCTAGAATCAGGCTGTGGGGTAAAGGGTTTAAGCAGAATCAAAGTAAAACAGCTTAAGTAGGATAAAAGTAAAACAGCTTCAAGCAAGATTTGAATAAAGCAGCTTAATTAAGAAGGAAAAAAGGAAACAAGTTTAAAGCAGCATAAAATGTAATAGGTTAAAACAAGATGCATGTAAAATTAAACCAGCTTAAAGCAAGATTTTCATATCAAATCCGGATAAAGTAAAACAGCTTAAAGCAGGATAAAAGTAAAACCAGCTTGAAGCAAGATTTGCATAACACATCCCTTAACCCATTCCCCCAATAAATACGCTTTTTACACCTATAATTTATTCCTCCCCTAAATAAAATAGTTCCATTTATACAGTCAATGCAATGAACTATATCAGATATATTTCTATAACTTGGCAGATGGTGGCGTAAAGCAGGTTTGAAAGTAAAGCAGAATGCATCATAAGGCGCATTCTGCTTTACTTTTAACCTGCTTTAACTCTTTCCTCCCTGAAACTTTAAATGGACAATCCCTCTTTCCATCTTAGTCCAGTCCATTTCTGACTTTTAAGGGTTGTTTTTGTCAATGTTTCGCATTATGACAAACAGTGACGACCCTGATCAGAGGACTCCTTTTGGAGCCCTCTGATCTGGGTATTCACTGTTTGCACAGAACAATTTAATATTCACATGTACATCGTTTGAAAATGACGCCTATATGCAGGACTAGGGCTCAAAGGGTTAAGTGGTCACCTATTTTCAATACTAGAAACAGCCTATGGGGTAATGGGTTAAAAACAAGATTGCATACAACATCAACCAGCTTAAAGCACAATATTATATGTAAACCTGTATAAAGCCAGATAAAAGTAGACCAGTTTTAAACAGAATAACAGTAAAACAGAAAGCAGGGCTCCAGATATTAACTCTTTCCTCCCTGAAACTTTAAATGGAAAATTCCAGTTTCCATTTTAGTATAGTCCATTTCTGACTTTTAAGGGTTGTTTTTGTCAATGTTTGGCATTGAGACAAACAGTGAAGACCCTGATCAGAGGGCTCCTTTTGGAGCCCTCTGATCAGGGTCTTCATTGTTTGCATAGGACAAGTGTACTATTCACATTTACACTGTTTGAAAAAGCACGCCTATATGCGTGACTAGGGTTCAAAGAGTTAAGGAGGGTATTTCAAAAACTAAAATATTTATTTCTGCTTTAAACCCTATGGTGTCACTACTCATTAGAATCGTCTTGAAGAGACGATTCTAATGAGTAGTAACACCACAGGATTTGGTGTTCAAATGAGTGAGAAAGTGTCGGATTTGTTCAATTTACTCCCCTTATCTGGAGCCCTGAGAAAGCTTTGACAGGCTTTTTACTTCATCCTGCTTTAAGCACTTTCCTGTCTAAATAAGCCTAAATAATGAGAAGTTGTCATATTTTATTGTTTATCTGTAAGTTTATGAGGTATTGGTCGGATGTAGAGGGAATGTCCTGATGGCCATGCAACAATAGCATAAGCAGCTTAACAATATCCAAATGAATTTCGGAGAAATACAGTAAAACCTCTCTATTACGACCAAGAAAAAGAAGATCAGTTTATTGTGTTATGGACAGGTGACAGCTTAAAGCAATGTGAAAGTAAAACAAAAAGCTCCTAAAGGAGCTTTTTGTTTTACTTTCACCTTGCTTTAAGCAGCCACCTGCCCTAAACACCTAATAATGAACACAATATAGTGGTCGTAATTAAAAGGTTTCACTGTTCTCCTGGTAGCTATTGTCTACAGCTTATATGAAGCACATGCAAAAAGGTGATTTGAAGATTTTCTCTAGTCCATAAACCTTCTTGTACCCATGTTTGGTAAGGCTTTGACCTGTCTTTCTCCAACATCAGTGAGATCTAACCAATGCTTTGCCAGAGTCAGATTCATTCTTTCAGCACCATGGAGCTGTTTAAAATATACTCTTTACATTTGCAAACAGTGTAGACCCATAGCAGAGGGCTCCTATAGGAGTTATCCAATCTGGGTATTTACTGTTTGCACTGGACAAGTGTTCTCTTTACAGGTACACTGTTTGTAAAGGAAGCATATAAGAGCTTTCTGCTTCACCTTATAAACCGGACTCCAGATAAGGGGAGTATTTCAAAAACTAAAATCTTTATTTCTACATTAAACCCTATGGTGTCACTACTCATTAGCTAATGAGTAGTTACATAACACCATAGGATTTGGTGCTGAAATGAGTGAGAAAATGTTGGATTTGTTCAGTTTACTCCCTCTTATCTGGAGCCCTGTTTAAAGCAGTTCTAAGTGTTTACAGAGATCACCATGTTTCCCTGTTTGAGTTGCAATTAATTGTTTGGTGTTTTAATGTAACATGTCCTATGTTAGGTGCAGATGTCAGGTCATCATATATTTTCTTCAGATCATACTGTTGTTATATTATTTAAGGAAACTATTTCAATTAATTATCAAAGTTGACATCTAGGTCAAGGTCATTCAAAGGCTACTTGTCTTCCTACAGGTTGTCTGACAGTCAATACCCTATCTCCATTACACCATAGCTTGTTTCTAGTATTGAAGATAGATGGCCACTTAAAGCAGGTTGAAAGTAAAACAGAATGCGCCTTAAGGCACATTCTGCTTTACTTTCAGCCTGCTTTAAGCTTCCATCTGCTTGAAAAAAGCAAATTTATCATCTGCTAGAATGTATAAACTATTTTCTTCATATGTAAACTTGTGACTGTATAAATTAAAACTATATTCTTCCATGGAGGAATAAATTAAAAGCTAAAAAAAGGCATATTTATGGCTTAATGGGTTAAACTGTTCTAAGAGTTTAGACATGATCATGTTTTCCTGTTTGAATGGCCACTGTACAGGATTTTAGTGTGACATGTCCTTTGTTAGGTGCAGATGTCTGGTCATCATCTATTTTCTTCAGATCATACTCTCGGATATCAAGTGCAATATATAATTGTTAGATGTCAATATGTGTATGTAATGAACCGTAATTAATTATCTGTCTGAAATAGATATTGGTTATCATCATAGTCTATATCAGAGTGCAAAACTAGAGATAGGACTATGTCTGAAAGACACTTTATAGACACATATGATGCACCTTGCTGTATGGACTGGAAAAAATACTAAGTTCAACTGACTGTAATTATTTTGAAAAAATAAAGCATAACAAAATTGTGACTACATGCATATCAGGGCTGCCATTTCTCCGGATTTTTCCTAAATCTCCGGATTTTTCCAAGTTCATGGTAGCTTAAAGCAGGCTGAAAGTAAAGCAGAATGCGCCCTAAGGCGCATTCTGCTTTACTTACAGCCTGCTTTAAGTAGTCGCATGTAAAAATAAACAAGAAAAAGGCTATGGGGTAAAGGTACGATTCTTAAAATCGCACTTGAAAAATGCAAATTTGGAAATCTTAGGATTTTTCATGTCAATTTATGGCAGCCCTGGCATATGTGTGGTATATTCACAAACATCCTGTAAAATTGTAAGGATGTAGTTTAAAATTGTAAGAGGATTTTGAGGGACAAAGTATATACAGTGAAACCCCTCTAAACCGGACGTATGTGGGGACAGCAAAAAGTTCCGGGTTAGAGGGGTTTCCAGTTTAGAGGGGTTTTAACGCATTACCAAATAACTTGTTTCTAGTATGGAAGATAGCTGACCACTTAAAGCAGATTGAAAGTAAATCAAAATGCGCCTTAAGGCGCATTTTGCTTTACTTTCAACCTGCTTTAAGCTATCATCTGCTAGAATGTATAAACTATTTTCTTCAGTGTAGGAATAAACAAAAGGCATAAAAAGGCTAATTTAAGATGTAATGGGTTAACATAAAGAAGGGTTGGAAACGGGACCAAAGCTTTTGTCCGGTTTAGAGAAAATTCCGGTATTCTGGTTCTGGTTTGGAGGGGTTCAACTGTACCATATTTGTGGATGGATAGACAAAGGAAATTTTAAGTGCTCTATGGCGTTTCTGTGGAGAAAAGGTTCATCTCATTCACCCCTGAAAATTTTAATAGACATTCCAATTTCAAAATAAGAATTGTCCATTTTGGACAAATTAGGGTTGATTTTAACAATATATTTCAAAATGACAAACAGTGTAGACCCTGATCAGAGGACTCCTTAACCCTTTCCCACATAGCATATCTCTAGTATTGAATATAGGTGTCCACTTAAAGCAGGTTGAAAGTAAAGCAGAATGCGCTTTAAGCGCATTCTGCTTTACTTTCAGCCTGCTTTAAGCTATCATCTGCTAGAATATAGAAAATATTTTGTATTATACATAGTTATGAATGTATAAATTGGAACTATTTTCTTTAGGGCAAGAATAAACTGAATGCGCTAAAAGGCGCTTCTATGGGGTAATGGGTTAAGGAGCCCTCTGATCAGGGTCTACACTGTTTGCATAGGACAAGTGTAAAGCTCACAGGTACACTGTTTGTAAATGACGAGTATACTTGAAGCTAGGGTTGAATGTGTTAAGACCTTATAGTGTTGTTAGGAATCGCTTCAAGAAAAGGTCAGAATGCTTTTTGAAAACTGTAAGTGTCAGGAACAAGTGCCCCAAGGTACGTTTACTGTGGAGTTGATGGGCTTCATCAGCCTCTAACAGCATGCAATTAACCTATTGTGATTGAAACATCAAACACAAGAAAAAATTATGTAATCACTTCCAGGCAATTTGGATCCAGATCATATTTCTTAACAATTAACCCCATAGCCTGTTTCTAGTTTTGAAGACAGGTGGCCACTTAGTTGAAAGTAAAGCAGAATGTGCATTAAAGTGCATTCTGCTTTAATTCTATCCTTCTTTAAGCTAAGAAATAGAAAATATTTCTGAGGCAGGTGCATATTCATGACTGTAAAGTAGAACTATTTTCTTCAGAGGAGATATAAATTGAGGGCGTAAAAAGGTCTATTTATGGAGAACTTGGATAATCATGCAGTAATAGTCATCTGGGGCTTCTGCTGTACCTCATCCTGTTACATCTGCATCAACCCGTTACTCCGTAGATAAAACATTTCTTACGCATGTAATTTATTCTTCCACCTAAGAAAATAGTTCCTATTTAAACAGCCCTCCATATATATATCAAAATAAATGATTATATATCAAATGATTGCTTAAAACAGGCTGAAAATGAAGCAAAATGTGCCTTAATAGGCACATTCTACTTTACTTTCAACCTGCTTTACGTCGTCACAGGCGATGGAGTGTTGGGTTAAAATAGCAGCTGTTTTGAACAAAATCAGTTTGTACCTATATTGTGTGCTAAAGCATTTCTGTTGGGGCTTATAGGCTTTAACTAGACTGTACGACTGTAAAATAAAGGGCTCAGTCTTCTCTGTTTCATAGGACACGGTATACCAATTAGGCTCTCCTATATAATTCATACGCATTGTGTCATCTTCATTGTAGAAAACAGTGGTCCAATTTTATACCCTACTTGGATGCCACTCTATGTTTTTTCCATACATACATACATTCATGCACTTGAAACTGAAAAGTGCAGAAAACAACATGGGGTCATGCGTTATGAAAGAAAATATCATGGACTCAATGACATGAAATGACTGGTGTACTTTACAGATCTAGGCACTGGCTAAAACAGGCATGTCACTTCTGCCACATATTTGAACTATTTGGTATTCTGCAACCTCGTAGAACAAGCAAATTGTTTCTGTCAAACATGACGTTGAACTTTTTACAACGGAACTCCTGATAAGGGGAGTATTTCAAAAACTAAAATCTTTATTTCTGAATTAAACCCTATAATGTTACTACTCATTAGAATTGTCTCTTCGAGACAATTCTAATGAGTAGTAACACCATTGGATTTGATGGTGAAATAAGTGAGAAAATGCTTGATTTGTTCAATTTACTCCTTCTTATTTTATTCCCTGTACAAGCCACCTCATCTTCAGGGCTGCAATAAGTTGATATAGAAAATCCTAAGATTTCAAAATTTTCAATTGTTTAAGCGCGATTTTCCTAATTATACCTTTAACCCAGTCTGTTTCTAGTTTTAAAGACACGTGCTGCTTAAAGCAGGTTGAAAGTAAATCAGAATGCACCTTAAGGCGCATTCTGCTTTACTTTCAGCCTTCTTTAAGCTTCCATCTGTTGGAATAAAAATCCGAAGATTTAGGAAAAATGCGGAGAAATGGCAGCCCTGCATCTTAGATGTGTCACAGAAGTCATAAAGTCACAGCATCAGTGTTGAGGAGTGGTTGACCTCCTTCTCTGTAAATGGCAGAAAAGTCGTTAAATAATGATTTGCATTATTGATGTGCCTTGCTGTCATTAAATGCCAATGAAACGGACATTTCATGAAGAAAAAGGACATGAAACCGACATTTCATGAAGAAAAAAGTCATGCGAGCAGTGAAAATACACTCAAACCAATGTTAAGTCGCCCACAAAAAAGAAGACAATTAAAATATCAGTTTTAGCGTGCCTATTTGAAGAAATTGGATGCTTATGTACAGGGCTCTAAATAAGAGGGAATAAACTGAACAAATCCAACATTCTCTCACTCATTTCAGCACCAAATCCTATAGTGTCACTACTCATTAGAATCGTCTGAAAAATTCTAATGAGAAGTTTCATGTGAAGAAGCCTTCCAGCTGGCTTGTGGAAGGTCGGTGGTTCTACCCAGTTGCAGATTTGTGCCTGAAACAGTGTATAACCCTTAACCTCGTAGCCTGTTTCTAGTTTTGAAGACAGGTGACCACTTAAAACAGGTTGAAAGTAAAGCAGAATGTGCCTAAATGCACAATGTGCTTTACTTTCAGCCTGCTTTAAGCTAAAATCTGCTTGGCTATATACAGTTAAACCTCGATGTATCGAACTTCAAGGGACTGTGAAAAAAACTTCGAAACATTGGGGCTTCGAATCATAAATGGGTTGTGATTTGAGTATTGAATTTCAATGCATATAAGATCTATAAGGCGTGTAATGTTTTCACGTCTATGTGTACTTTTTGGCATATTGAAATAAAACATAAATCCGACGTGTTCTTTATCATTTATAAAAACAACGACATAAATAACAAAATACAATACATGTGTACAAAGGTAGGAGAATTCATAGTTATACGCATTAAAACATAAAAAAACCCTACATGTATCTTACTTTCAACTTAGATGCTGTCAATTACACCAAGATGCGAAACTACGGCGAAAATGCCGAAAATCGTACTATGTACAGTGTAACTGTCAATCAATTTAGCTTCTAGATTGAAATAAACATTTGATTAAATAATAATGATTTTAAAGATTAATTTTCGACTTCGAGGTTGTCAAGATTGCAGGTGCATAAATACGAACATACAGTAATATCGTTATCGATATCTTAACAGAGTTGTCGTTCGTTGTGAGATGGATCTGCCCAGCTATCCCCACGGATTGGTTACCTGGTCTTTCACCGGACAGACCATGATCGGAGCGTATCTGCCATGTTGTGGCTCTGATAATAGAATGCCGGCCACTGGTTTATCAGCATTATTAAACTTCTCACAAAGTTTGGCTTGTTTCGTTAATTGTCGGTCCAAAACAGTCCTTGCGGTTTATTTACTCATTTGGATAAATTGGTGTCATCAAGCCTTTAAATATGGCGGCGTTGTCAATATCATTAACGAAAACTGTGAAACAATTAAATGAAAAACTTACCCAATTATTACTGATAACACAGATTGTGCACGCAGAATTAAAAGAGCACCCCAGCGTGTTTTCACGCGAAGGTGTGAAAAATTAGCGTCAGTCTAGCGAGTCATGTAATCCGTTGATCCATGTTAGTTGACAGGTAATCGATGTTCGATACATTTGTGGTATTTTATGTTGGATTTATATGAAAAAAACTTCGATACAACGGGGAATTCGATACACATAACTTCGATTCATGGATGTGTTTTTACAAGGAATATATACCGTCTTTAGCTATGTATTGTGCGCACTTTTATCATAAAATCTTTTTTCTGCAATTTGGGGGTGCGTACAATACAGGGGAACAAGACTCTAAAGCCTACCTTGACCAACTGTTAGCGCCCGTAGGCTGATGTGTTAAGATTGCGCAATACGCTGCAGGGCTTTAATTGACACCTCCCATACTAGGCGGCCGGGGATTAGGGCTGTTTATTGGAGATGACACGCTAGTGACCCCAATTATAATCAGTTATGATTGTCCGGGTGTAAACTGTTGATGTTATGACACTTGATTGCTTATAAGTTATTAAAATTAGTCTCCGATCTGAGAATGCAAGCCCTCATTATTTGAAGCTTCTTTCGAGGGAGCACGTTAGTCGTTACGTACAGTATCTAATACAATCTAAATCGGTATGGCATTTTGAACTGAGAGAGAAATAAAGTAAATAAACAAGTTGTTATTCATAATTGTTGCGTGAAATCGCTCAAAAGGAAGTAAACTTAGCTCTGGTTGCATCGTAGAAACAAAGCGTCACTGTATAAACACCCGCCATTTCCGGACCCGAACTGCGCATAAGCCAATTTACTATTTCCGGATTATTCTTTTGATTTGCGGCACTCGATTTTCAGAGCGAAACTTTTTGTAACTTTTTCGGAACATTCGTAATCTACCGTATTTTTTTCATAATTCAATAAATGCTAGTGATGAAATAATTCGATACAATAAATGTTTAGTATTTATATATTTTAATCCTAATAAACGCATCTACAAACTTACACAGAATAATGCGGGGTGATTCTAATCAGGAACATATTCCGTTCCTGTTCTAATGTGACGCTAGAAATGAAAATTAAGTATGCCTATAAAAATATGTCTGGTTTCGTTTCCAGCATTTGAAACACAGTCGCATCTTATTTTTTGGAACTTCGAAGGGCGGATTTCATTCCTGACTATCAGAATACTTGTAATTATCACATATTTAACGGATTTTCTTGGTCCTAAAATATGCCTACGGAACTCTCTTCATTTAAAAACAACTGGGTTCAGCAGGAGAAATCGTGCGTACGACGGCTGACCAAAACCTTAGGAAAAGTTTTTTTCCAGACATTTAACCCTGAAAATAAGGGTGCGTGTTATACACGGATGCGCACAATACTCGGGAAATGACGGTAGTGGAAAAGATCGGGACTTCAAAAAAACTTCGACACAACGGGGTATTCGATTTATCGAAGTTCGATACATAGAGGTTTAACTGTAAAATATTTGTAATGGTAATTGTTCATGAGGGTATAAACTGGAACTACTTTCTTCAGCGGAGGAATGAATTAAATACGCTAAAAGACGCTTCTATTGGGAAAAGGGTAATAGGGCTTCTTGGAGTTTCCTCCACCTGTAAAAATCATAGAGACATGAAGATTTTAATATTTGAAATACTTGCCTTATCTGGAGCTCTGTTTCACCCATGACCCAATAGCTTGTTTCAAGTTTTGAAGACACTGGTGACCACTTAAAGCCATTTGGAAGTAAAGCAGAATGTGCCTTAAGGTGCATTCTGCTTCACTTTCAGCCTGCTTTAAGCTACCATCATTCTGCTAGGATATAGAAAATATTTCTTATGGTGCATATTCACAGCTGTATTAAATGTAAAAGTGTAACTATATTCTTCATTGGAGGAATGAATGACAGGTGTGTAAAGACATATTTATCAAGTAATTGGTTAACCCATTACCCCATAGCCTGTTTCTAGTTTTGCAGATAGTTGACCACTTAAAGCAGGTTGAAAGTAAAGCAGAATGCGCCTTAACCCTTTCCCCAATAGAAGCGCCTTTTAGCGGATATGATTTATTCATCCGCTGAAGAAAATAGTTCCAATTCAATCAGTAATGAATATGTATTATAGGGAATATTTTTCTATATTACAGCACATGATAGCTTAAAGCAGGTTGAAAGCAAAGCAGAATGCGCCCTAAGGCGCATTCTGCTTTACTTTCAACCTGCTTTAAGTAGTCACCTATCACAAGTACTAGAAATAGGCTATCAGGTAAAGGGTTAAGGCGCATTCTGCTTTACTTTCAGCCTGCTTTAAGCTATTATCTGTTAGAAAATAGAAAATGTTTCGAATGATTCTTATTTGTGACAGTATAAATTGGAACTATTCTCTTCAGTAGAGGAATAAATTAAAGGCTTATTTATCAAGTAATTGGTTAAGCGCCCATTGCAAGACCAATGCTAGTCTCATCAATGAACCCCTATGACAGCAAGTTAATTTTTGACAGCTAGCCTGGTGCCTTGAGGACAGCGCCTGAGTCTAAAAATAGCTAGCTGTCTCTAACTGTACACAGAGTGGACTAGCCCAATGCCAACTTCCACATCCCTCATCACTGAGCTAAAAGAAAGAATCTATCAATGGAAGGATGAATCCAGGGCTCCAGATAAGAGCATTGAAGTAAACTAAACAAATCCAACATTTTCTCACTTATTTCATCACCAAATCCTATGGTGTTACTACTTATTAGAATCGTCTCAGAGAGACGATTCTAATGAGTAGAGACACCATAGGGTTTAATGCAGAAATAAAGATTTTAGTTTTTGAAATACTCCCCTTATCTGGAGCCCTGATGAATCTGTATCAATGCAAGGAGCTGTCTTTTGTTTTTCTCAGAGAGTGTGTTACGTATGATTATGAACAACAAAAATCTGAATAAAAAATATTTTGTCTCTAAATTTACAGAAATAGCATCAGAATCTGTAGCTGATTTAATTAAAACTTAGGCAGATTTAAATAAAGTACAAATGAAAGATGCATTTCCTTGGAACCTTAGTTTCATTTGAGGTCTTTGACATTTCTCTTTGTTATGTTACCACGGAAACTTGTAATCAGCTTATTAAGCTATGTGGCAATCGTTTTGAAACTAAAAACTGTTCTTAACAATTTTGACAAATCGGATCTAATTTTCAAACAGTCTGGATCCTGATCAGGCCCCATATTAGTGGGGCCTGATCTGGATCCAAACCATTTGAAAAGGCTTTATTTACAAATGCTCAAGGTAAGATGAGTATGTCTCAACCAAACCCTGTGTTGTGACTACTCATGAGAATTGTCGCTTTGAGACAATTCTAATGAGTAGTCACAACATAGAGTTTAGTGGCGACACAAAAGAGATACTGTTGGAAATAAGTGGTTTACACGCTCTTAAATCTGAATCGAGCGGAGAATTATTTTGTAAGCAGTCAGTTAACCTTTAATTATGGTGCTGGAATCGGATATATACTTCTTTTGCAAACAATGAAGACCCAGATCAGAGCACTCCTTCAGGAGCCCTCTGATCAGGGTATGCTTTTAAATATGCTGTCGACAAATCTTTTGTAAAGCGGTCATTTGATCAAACTATGAATGTGTTCATTTGTAAACTTAAGCATTATGTGAGTTAACCCATTACCCCATAAATACGCCTTTTTACGCCTGTAATTTATTCCTCCACTGAAGAAAATCGTTCCAATTTGTACAGTCATAAACATGTATCATAAGAAATAACTTCTATAGTCTGGCAAATGGTAGCTTAAAGCAGGCTGAACGTAAAGCAGAATGCACCTTAAGGTGCATTCTGCTTTACTTTCAACCTGCTTTAATTAGTCTCATATTTTCAAAACTAGAAATAGGCTGTTTTGAATCTGATAATTTAATTGAAAGTATAAAATACATCAGAGAATAATTGAAAGTTTATCTACTGTTGATCTAGTGTTGAAGAACAGTGGAAATTGACAGGTTTGGCTTAACTCTGTTTAACTCATTCACCCCTGCAACTTTCAGTGGATATTTCAGGTTTCCAAACGTATTTCAAAATTTATTTTCAAAACAGGGTCATAGTGCCACACAGTTTGGATCCTGATGACCACGGTTTCACGATGTCTCTTCAGGGTTCAAAGTGCAAAGGTTAATCATGGTTTCATCGCTAACATGCTAAGAGTTAAAAATATATTTGTCTGCGAAATTCTGTGTGACATTTACAGTTTGTAACTCCATTGTGCTTCAATAATTTTTGAGCTGCATAATTATTGAATCCATATTCTTCGTATTCTAACATGCTCTGTTAAATTGTCAACGAAAAAGAAACAATTAATCCTTATAATACATGTAGTTAATTTATCAAATACAGTGCTCCCTCTCTACAACAACACCCAATTGGAGACAAAGATAAATATAAAGTATCTGAACAATTACATTGGCTAATAAAACAAGGAAGACAATTTACCCCCCCCCCCCAAAAAAAAGTCATGTCAGATAGTCTGTTTAAGAAAACAGTGCAAACCCAGATCAGATAGCTGACCATCAGGAGCTATCTGATTAGGGTCTACACTGTCTTCAAAAAGCTTCAATTTACACTATTATCAGTATCTAGTATTATCTAGGTCCTTGCATTTAAACTTTGGGTCCATGGCAAAAGAATATATCATACAGTGTAGCCCAGTTGCTATAAGAACAATACTATATATTGCTTACATAATAGATTTATATTCACACAAGCTCTTCAGACAGTCTCAAATGGGAGGTAATAAAGGTCTTTTCGTTTTACATCTGAGTTCAGATTGATATATTTTTATTTTATACAAAAAACAAAAGAAATGGAATATAAATGCAAGTTTAAATAATTATAAAATAGTGTTATTTATGTTTTCTTTGGATATTTTGTTTGTCAAGAAACATGTGTCAGTAATGCAGACATCGAAAAAGAAATATTAATTTTAACTCTTTGCATGCTGGGTAATTTTTTTCGTCTGTAAACTTTGTCGTCTGCTATTGTTCTAAAAACAGATTTTTCGAAATTTCTTTTCAAAACCTGGTCAGAGTGTCAAACAGATTGGATCCTGATGAGACGCCGCGTTACGCGGCGTCTCATCTGGATCCAAACTGTTTGCAAAGACAATCACTGTGATGAATATATACATGGACTGCTAGCATGCAAAGAGTTAAAGAAGATTTAAACCATTGCACCTAGTCGTCAGTCTCTTGAAGATTGAATGAATAGAAATATATAACAAATGACAATTGGACAGTCAAACATAATGTTATTTGTGCAATTTTTAGAAAACAGATACTTTGGGGGTATGGGTTAAGCAGCAACCTGTCATAAAACACACAAAATAAATTTTGTTCTAATTGGTTCTAGTAGCTACTAACTAGTGTGTTTTACAAGAAACACGGTATTGGTTCATGGGTTAAAACAATGAAAGCAAACACTCAGTAGTGGAGAGTAGAAGAAGTAAATATAAACTCAAGCTTTGGAACAGTTCTTCTTTATTCTGCACCAAACCCTATTGTGTGACTACTCATTAGAATCGTCTCGGAGAGACGATTCTAATGAGTGGTCACACCATAGGGTTTAACACAGACATAAAGATTTAAGTTTTTGAAATACTCCCCTTATCCCCTGGTTGGGTTTTACTGTAACATTTATGCTTTATCAGTTTGATATATCTGTTGTGATATGCACTGGTGGCTTTAGATGGAAGGGTTCTAGAGTTAAGTCATATTTATCTTGTTTAAGAATGTGTTTTGGCTCAGAACCTTATCAAGAACCAGTCTGTTGGAACAGGTCACCTCTCATTCTGTGACAGCTTAAAGATTACTTAGAAACGTATGTAGATACAGTCTAAGGCATTTATAAGTTGAATCTGTTAGTTACCCTATAGCCTGTTTCTAGTTGTGAACACATGTAGCCACTTAAAGCAGATTGAAAGTAAAGCAGAATGTGCCTTAACCCTTTCCCCAATAGAAGCGCCTGTTAGCACAATTGACTTATCCCTCATATCAACCGAAGAAAATAGTTCAAATTTATACAGTAATGAATATGTATCACAAGAAATATTTTCTATACGCAAGCAGATGATAGCTTAAAGCAAGCTGAAAGCAAAGCATTCTGCTTTACTTTCAACCTGCTTTAAGTGATCACCTGCCTATATAACTAAAAACACTGGCTATGTGGGAAAGGGTTAAGGCACATTCTGATTTACTTTCAGCCTGCTTAAAGCTGTTATCTGCTAAAAGAACGACATTATACTATTCATGACTGTATAAAGTGGCTAGTCAATTTGTGAAGTTTTCGAGTTTATTTTGAAATGACAAATACTAAAACACCCTGTATAACTGATGTAATTAGGGCCCTGCATTGCAAATGCGGGAGCCCTATAGGAATCACATTTTCTGTCCGTCCGTCTGTCTGGCACTTTTGATTGATGCGATAACTCAAACATTTCTTCACATATCAGGTTCATATTAACAGCATATGCTTAGAATCATGAGAGGAAAGTTATTCTACAATTTATGCAATAGGTGCAAACTGAATGGCAAACAGTGTAGACCCAGATCGCCATAAAAGCTTGCTTGTTACATCAAGGCTGTGCCTACACACTGCGACATACTGTCCCAGCAAGTTGAATTTTCTGTTAAATTTCTTCCTGAATTGGGTATGAGAATGACTCTGAATTGAACATGGAGCACATACAGTCACACAAACCATGCCGGGCGCAAAATATGACAGGGTATTCTTAACCCTCTACTCCATAGCCTGTTTCTTGTTTGAAGACAGGTGACCACTTAAAGCAAGTTGAAAGTAAAGCAGAATGTGCCTTAAGGCACATTCTGCTTTACTTTCAGCCTGCTTTAAGCTACAATTTTCCAGAATATTGAAAATAATTCTTATGATAAATATTTATGACTGTATAAATTGGAATTATTTTCTTCATTTGAGCCATAAATTAGAGGCATAAAAAGGTGTATAAGGGGTATTAAGGATCAGATCCAGGTCACCAGGTTGGCAATAACAAGCCATACAAGTAAGATTAACCTACTCACTGTGACATTACTATGATTCTTGATGTTTTGGAACAGGTCATAAAGATTGCCTAGAAATGCATGAAGATACAGCTCTAGTAATGTTGTAATATTTTTTTGGTGGGTATTAGTTTTTACTGTCATTTTTATATGGTCGGAATGGTGTTGTCTCCCTTTATGTGATAGCTCAAAGATTATGAGACACTCATGAAGATTAATAGTCCATCGAATGCAATATCACTTTTTGTCAAAATAAGATTTACCTTAAATTTTAGAGTACTATCATTAATCATTGTGCAGTAAAAGCTATACTGTTACAATGAAGATTTCGTTAACTCTTTCAACACCATGGACCTTTTTAAAATGTACTCGATGACATTTTCAAACTGAAGAACCAGGTCAGAGGGTTAACTCTTTGCATGCTAGCAACGGATATGCCCCACAATGATAACCTTTGCAAACAGTTTGGATCAAGATGAGACACCACATAATGTCAAATCCTGTAGTGTTACTACTCATAAGAGCCGTCCCGAGGCGACACCATAGGGTTTTAATGCAGAGATAAAGATTTTTAAAAATCTCTCTTTACAAGAGGTTAAGAGTGATGATGCCAAATTTGGTTTATGAGCAAGAGAAATGAAATTGTTTACGAGAGTTTAACTATGAACTTGTTTACAGGGGTGAAAAATGAATGTAGAAATTAGACAGAGGAGTCAAGCTCATTTCCTGGTAATCGGAAATGTATCTTCAGACAGGAGATTGAGCTCTGAATGCATGAGTGGGTGCTGAAGGAGTTTCAGTTGTCAAATTGTTACAAGTATTATGATGTGTGGAATTTCAACCATGACTTTGTACGTTACCACAGGCTGTCAAATAATAGGCGGAACAGTGAATGTGACAGAATGCTGAAAGAATGTTTGTAAATTGTTCGTCTGTAGCATACTTGAAGTAATAAACCCACAGGTACTTGACACATACTTTATTATCTATTAACACCACCCCCTTTTTAAAAAAAAATAAAAAAAATAAATATTTTTTTTACTATACTTCTATTATAGATAAAAGGTAAACAGCGCAATTCGACACCTAGTCTTTACTATCGACTTAAACTGATGCTAAAATAGACTCGATCGCCGATATTCTCTTGTGGTACCCTCGGGAAAGGATTAATTTATCAATATCTATTTTTTATTTCATCAAATTCCGTCAAATAACGCCACAGTACGTTAATTATAACGAAAATGTGCATCAAAAAGTTTTATGTCGTTTTTTTTGTTTTTTTTTTAAAAAGGGGGGTGGTGTTAATAGATAATAAAGTATGTGTCAAGTACCTGTGAATAAACCCCATTACTTCTGTTTATTTGAAGCCTAAATGAAAGTTGGTATAGCTTGATGCAGAAAAAAGGTAATGCAGAAAGTTTGTGTAGGAGCTTTCTGCATTACATAAAACTTTCCCTTCATTCATCAGTTATCTTTCTTTTAACCCTTTACTCCATAGTATGTTTCTAGTATTGAACATAGGTAACCACTTACAGCAGGCTGAAAGTAAAGCAGAATGCGCCCTTAGGCGTATTCTGCTTTTTTTCAGCCTGCTTCAAGCTCCCATCTGCTAGAATAAAGAAAATATTTCTTATGATACATTTTCATAACTGTATACAGTCGAGCACCAGTATCTCGAACGTCAGAATCTCGATTGCAATGCCTATCTCGACGATTGTCTCAAGTCCCGGAAATATTTGTTCTTATTCTTATGTAATCTTACCTGCCCTATTTCGACTATGGCTAGTCTCGATTACCCCCGGTATTTCGACTATAAATTTTGGCCATATTCATTTAATTGTTCTCAATTAACACCCAGTATCTCGACGACTGTAGGTTTTCATGCATCGATACGCTAGCCGACTTTGATCGCTAGTATCGGACTGTGGAAATCACAGGTAAAATCATTAACCGGAACTATCGGTAGTATGACACGTTGGCTGAATGGGTGTTAGGTGATAATTGTCAATCAACAGTAAATTATCGCTTAAAGTTTGGTCGCCACATCCTTAAAATCAGTCTCCTAATAACGGTCATTATCGTGTTGATTCAATTCATTAAGAGTAGCGCCCCTTGATAAAACGGATGTTGAGGAAAATAGTACCGCGGACGGCAGGAAGGAAAATACGAATAATACACGAAATTCCGCGATAAACAAAACAGAGTGGTAATAAAAAGCTATACATAGCGTATGTTATATTGTTATGAACTGTCCGACAAATAAATAATGAGCCGAATCAACCGAGATGTCTTGCGGAATCCAGGTCAATGTCTCATGAATATTCAATGAGGTCAAATGCATGAAATGTACACAATTGACCCACGTGTCTTAAATACTAAATATAAGGATTTTTACGAATTATGCTTATCGCAATTACTTTTTCTTAACCTAGGGTGATTTTTCACCAGCTCCAATGAATTTCACTGTGATTTCCTAAGTAAAACGAGGTTTTCGTGAGTATTTGACAGCCGGAAGTAAACCGGTTTGTTGATGCGCAGCTTTACCGGACGCGCAGACTTACCGGACTCGACTGTAACATGTATATTTCCATGTTCGGTGATTGCAAAATAAATATATTGCTGTTCAAGTACTAAATAAAATGTGAGTTATTTATTGTCTTTATCGTCCGTGTTTTGTGCACAAAAAATACAGTAAACGTGTAACATCGAAATCGGCATATAACGTGTTAAAACGTTACGGCATTTCACAAACACGCGAGAGTGCATATGTACAGCGGTTTTATTGTTCACAGGCTTACTTTCTGTAAGTTTTGAACTTTTTACCAGTTTGGCTATCTCGAGCCCATGCTTATCTCGATGCTATTTCGATCGTCCCGAGACCGTCGAGATACTGAAGTTCTACTGTATATAAATTGAAACTATTTTTTACCAGTGGAGGAATAATGGAAATGTCTGTTAACCCTTAGCCTGCCAATCACGACTATAGCTCCATATGCAAACAGCTTTGATCCGAATGAGACGCCGAGTAACTCGGCGACTCATCCGGATCCAAGCTGTTTGACACTCGGACAACATTTTCAGCAATTTTGAGCACTTTGAAACTTGAAGCAGACGAGAAATATAGCAGACGACAATTTATTTGGCGGGCTAAGGGTTAAAATGCTTCTCTGTGCATATGGTTAAGACCTGAACAGAGCTCAAGGGGTAAATGCACTATATACAATAAGCCATATATGGTACCTCTGAGCAATTTACTTACATAAGCCAGTCCTCATTTTGGTTGCCTAAATCACGTTGGCTTTAAATGAAGAAGGAAACCATGTTATCTAGGAAATTAGATTTATTAAAATATTTAAGTCTAGACATTCGAAAAAAGCTGTATTAATCCTTACAGTGCAGGGTCACAGTGTATATGTCTTTGTCAAACAGTGTAGACCCAGATCAGAGGGCTCCTAAAGGAGCCCTCTGATCAGGGTCTGCACTGTTTGTCAAATATTTAAACATTTTAAGGACAAAACCCATTGTGGGTAAATGTAAACTGGTCATGAGTCCTTTTTGAAAAAATCAACATGATAAGAGTTAGAATAAATGATACCCCAAAAGGCTTTACAAACCCCTTTTCTTGCTTAAATGCCATCAGCTTCAGAATTGGGATCTGCATAACTTTTCAAGTTTGACTTTATGGTAGAGCTAATCAGTGTACTCTGAATACCCCCCAGAAAAACTTGGATCTAGATTGATTAGACCTATTCTGATCTATATCCAAACTGTTAATTAAAATTGTAAAAATTCAAACTTAACAGGAGAAAGGGTTTAGATAATCTAGAATGAAAGGATTTTAAAAGTATAGACACTCTATTAGGGAAGGTGATTGAATTGTTTAGACAGACCGACATAATTAACAGAAGGTTTATATATAGTTACCTTTTATAGACATAATTTTGGGCAATTAAATCAACCCTAAATTTCACAGCCATTTTCTGTGTTTATGACAGGTGGTTGTTTTACTCCCCAAGGGGATGTGTGTTTCAAACTGTTTTGAGAATGAACAGACTAAAAGTGACTTACCGAAGGCGCAGACTTACTGTACGCGACTGTATGAAATTTCCTTTCAATAAGAAATTGTAAAGACAGGAAAAAGAGGGTTTAATAAGAAGGAAAAGGTTAAAAAGATGCATGGGTGTTTGATAAATTTATCACCCTGTCTTATAAGTTATCATTTTATTCAGATTGGTCAACTGTTTCAGGCCTACACCGGTATATTTATTTGTCTAGTAAAAAGATGAATTGATTTTAACTCTTTGCACGCTACGGACAAAAATGTTATTTCCTTTGCAAACAGTTTGGATCCTGATGAGACGCCGCGTAACGCGGCGTCTCATCAGGATCCAAACTGTTTGACACTCTGATCCTATTTTAAAGAGAAATTTGGAAAATTATTTTTTTACCACAGTGGCAGACGACAATCGTTGCAGACGGAAATTTATTTACCCAGCATGCAAAGAGCTAAGGATATTATGTCAAGTCCAGGTCGTTGCTTTAACAAATGGCTTCCTTCGTTCACAGACAGTATAAGGGCACTTCTACATATGGAACAAGTATTAACTGTTTGCATGCTTGGTAATTTTTCGGCGGAGCTGACTGTTTTCTATTTAGACACACTTTAATATTTGGCCACACATTTCAACCAATAATATTTGATCAGAAATTTAGAATTAAGAGCACCTGTTGAAACTGAATAGTCTGATTGGATAGTAGCCAGGGCTCCAGATAAGGGAATTGTTTCAAAACTTAAAATCTTTATTTGTGCATTAAACCCTGTGGTGTCACTATACATATGAATTGTCTCTTCAAGACAATCAAAATGAGTGGTAATACCATAGGGTTTGGTGCTAAAAGAGGTGAAAAAATGTGATTTGTTTAGTTTACTCACTCTTATCTGGAGCCCTGTAGGCTGGTTTATGTCCCATTACAGTTTTACATGATGTGGACTGTGGGTGTAAAATTTAGAGATACAGGCTGTCTGTTTACTACACTAGGCCACAGAATTGACAAAATTATGCTATGATCTGAAATCTATTTATAGATATACAGAGGAAGCTAGGTGTTTCATAATTGTTTACAACCAATTTGTTTTAATTGTTAACTATTTGTACACATTTGCCATACATTAAAAGCAATATTTTATATATGAATAGCCTCAAGTGAGTTAAACACAATTGTGTTGTTTCATCATTATTTACAAGAGTGAAGTACAGTAGATTGTTGTATCTGTACATTTGTGTATGCTATAGTTTGTTTCAAGAAACTCTATGAATGGAACAATAGATTAATGTGAGGATCTCCTACCAGTAGCTAGGATATGAGTTAAATTATTGTTTTGTTTTGCATTTCTGTACATGATAGTTTTGCATTTTAAATAAAAGTTACTGTTTCAATTGAATACTTGTATTTTTTGCTTTTCAATCCAAGATATATATTCTTTGAAAACCTCAATTTAATTCAATTTTGCACACCCATCTATATAGCCTTAGTTCAACCACTCATTCCGCCGAATATCTTTTTTAAAGATATTTCTTGTTTCGTCTGCAACAATAATTGTCGTCTGCTACTGTTCTAAAAATAAAATTTTCTAAAATTTATTTTCAAACACCAGGTCAGAGTGTATAACAGCTTGGATCCTGATGAGACCCCGCGTAACGCGGCCTCTCATCTGGATCCAAGCTGTTTGCAAAGCCAATCCCCGTGGCGGACATATCCGCCGCTAGCATGCAAAGAGTTAAATCATATGGAAGACCTGGTTCATATAGCCTGTTATCATAGTTTCAAGACTCCCTGTCATCAAAGACAAAATTTGCATTACATTTGTGATTTATAAACAGTGGATACCCTGATGTGAAGGCCCCTGTAGAATCCCTCTGATCAGGGCATACACTCTTTGCATAGGACAGTGTACCTGTTGCTATGGTTGAATGTGTTAAAGACTTTTCCTCAGTCCATTGAGGGACCACCAGCCCATTGTTCTGGAGGTGTCAATGTAACTGTAAAGCATGTGCAACACAATCTCAGTTTACCTGGTGAGGTCCAGATTATACTCATGCTCTAGTGATTTTCAATGGTTATTTCTAACCAAACTATCAAATATAAAGGTCCGGTCTCACATAAGACAATTCAATGGTTCAATATGCACAAGACGCATGCTTTTTGCAAGGAAATTGACAGTAAATAATCTGGCAAGGCGTTATGACCAAAAGGTCGTCAGGAGATGTCTTTAAACATCTTGAACAAGTTTATCTTCAGCGAGTTAACAATCTTGAGACTAGACTATGATGTTTCAAGGGTTGTTAAACTTGCCAATAATTAAATTTGAATAGAAATGGCATAGTTGCCCTATAAACCTGAAAAACTTTTTTCCTGTTGTTGCCAGTATGTCTCTTTAACGTTAACGACTGGAATCCTAGTCACGCATATATGCAATCTTTGCAAGCAGTGTACCTGTGAAGAATACACTTGTTCTGTTTAAACAGAGAAGGTCAAAATCAGAGGGCTTCTGAAGGAGCCCTGTGATCAGAGTCTGCACTGTTTGTCATATTTTAATACATTGACATAGATAACTTGAATTGTCAAAAATGAACTAGATTAAATTAGAAACTAGAATTTGGAGTTTCAGAGAGGAAAGAATAAATATACAAAGTGGCAAATTTACTCTCATTTGCATATAGATTGGATCCAGAACAGATACTGATTAATTAATTATGTGGTCAGGATCTATACTATTTCTCACATGCAATATATTTCTTGAAACATTCAAAAGAACCAGTTATATAGTTAATAGTTTCAGAAATCAACAATTTTGTAGCAGACCTTGTTTTCTTCATGGTTCAGCGGTAAATAACAATATTAACATTATCTCTTTGAACTGTTATGTAAAACAGTCTTCATAAATGCTACAACACATTGATTTGACTCATTTTTAACAGCAGATGCCAGCTTACAGCAGGCTGAAAGTGAAACAGAAAGCTCCTTTAGGAGCTTTTTGCTTCACTTTCACCCTGCTGTAAGCAGTCACTTGTTGTTCAACCTAAAACTTCACCTTATATTAAGTCCTGATAGGGAGACATACTGTATATATTTGGGCAGAATCTGGCCAGCGCCAAACTAGCATCTTGTTAAGACGTTGAAGTATAAACTTGCCTGATAAATGATTTTTATGTCAACTCCTCGGTAAACAACTTAATTAATAGCTTGAGTGCAGACAGTCTCCAGAATGTTTTTGCATACGCTGAAAGAAAAGACAGTTAGGTGGCTTTATATTGACAGGCCATAATATTTATAACACAACATTAACTTTGTAAAAATGGTTTGGGTGCAAATATATAGTTGTGCTCATCCATTTTCCCCTTTATAATTTTAATTCTTTCAAAACTAAGTAACTCATGTGGGTTATTAGGTTCCCTTGTGGATATTTTAAGTTACCCAAACATGCACCAGTCTACTTGGAATTCTGGGTAGTAAAATTTAATAAATACTGGTCTAAATTAACAAATAGTGTAGACCCAGATCAGAGGGCCTTTGATCTGGGTCTGCACTGTTTGCAAATGTAATGAGTATATTTTAAACAGGTCCATGGAGTTGAAAGAATTAAGCCACTAGATTTTTGAAATAACAGTGATGATGTTTTTTGTTCCAATTGACGTCATGAATGGACATCAATATTTGTTCCGAGATAAAGTTGAATTTCCAAACGAAACTGGGAGGGGTTTTTTAAACAATGAAAATGAATAACAAAACCGTTTGTATTGACTATAGTTTGAAATTGAGCTTTTAAAATGAGACCCTATCAATTCAATTACAGTATGGAAGGTAAAACCAGTTAACCTGTTACCCCATAGAAACACCTTTTAGCACATTTTATTCTCCCACTGAAGAAAATAGTTCCAATTTATATAGCTACGAACATATACCATAAGAAATATTTCCTATATCTTAAAGGTAAATGGATTAAAGTTAAATTACAAATCGAATCCCGAAGGTTAAAAATACAAAATGAATAACAAACTGTATTGACAAAAAGTTCGAAATGATGAAATTCTGTATCTCGAAATGAGCCACTATCAATTGAATGAATTTAAGAACTGTTTTCAGAAAATTTGAAATTTTTATCGGACACTTTTCTCTCAGTTCTAAGAAGGTTCAAAGTCCTGAGTACTATTTCATAAAGTCATAAAACAACAATATTTTGTATGAATAAATTTCAGAGTGCAGTGTTCAAAAAGTTCAAAATACTATATTATTTCTCTGATATGTGTCATTGAATCCCTTCTCTGCCACGACATCATCTGCTTTAAACAATCATCGTCTTCTTCTTTTGTTTCTTAAATTTTAATTTTAAGGTTTATGGACAAAAGTAATATCCAAATGAGCGTCAAACAGTTTAGATCCTGATCAGACGCCGCGTTACGCGGCGTCTGATCAGGATCTAAACTGTTTGCAAATACCCTTTATACTCGGGTTTAGGTAGCGAAGGGGTTAAAAATAGAATGCCTCAAGCTTGTCTGGCTGTTTTCTACCACCAGATGTCTTCTTGTCATTTTGAACAGCCATTGGTGATTTGCAGATCGATGTCTTGCACTCTGGTGTTGAAATACGCAAATTCTAATTGGACTGACATAAAAATTTGTCTATTTCCTCTAGACTAACACAGCAAAGTCAACTCATTTTTTGTGTCACCTACTGTAGGCAGAGGTGTTGTGTCACCTGCTGTAAGCAGAGGTGACACTTAGGGATCATTTTTCTGACGTCTGTCTGTTTGTCTGTCTGTCTGTATGTCTGTCTGTCCATCACACATTTTGTGTCCACTTCATATTTTTTGTTCTTCTGAAGCTTTTAAGATGAAACTTCATTTAAGGAAAGGGCTTGACAAGTGGAAGTGTATTGCATTTCTTTTCATGCAGATTTCTTCAGCCCTGCGTTCATTAACGAAGGCGCCTCGTGACGCCTTGCCACAGCCCGCTTATCTCAGGGCACCCACAGGTTCACGTGCCTTCAACATTGCATGCTTTTGTCGTTCTCCATAGTCACTCCACCTTTGAGCGCCTTGAGGTAAGCGGGCCGTGGCAAACCGCCACAAAGTGCCTTTGTTAATGAATGCAGGGCTGTTTTACTGAAGATATTGAAATGGATGTTCTTTTAAGGAAAGAGAATGTTAGACTGATGCATGCTGGCAGGTGACACAAGTGTTCCGAGGAACTTGGGGCAGATCAGTGTTAATAGTGCAATTTTGTCTGAACTGGCTCAAAAGATTTTAGTTTAGTTTAAACATGATTATTTCAAGATATTTTACAATTATATATACACATACATATTATACACAATGTGTTAAAGCAGAGTTTATCTGCTTTAAGTGGTCACTTATCTTTAGTACTAGAAACAGGCCAGAACTCCAGATAAGAGGGAGTGAACTGAACAAATCCAACATTTCCTTAATTATTTTAACACCAAATCTTATGGTGTTAGTACCTATAAAAATTGTCTGGAAGACACGATTTTAATGAGTAGTGACACCATACGGTTTAATGCAAAAATAAAGATTTTAGATTTTGAAATACTCCACTTATCTTGAGCCGTGCAGGCTATGTAGTAAAGTGTTAATGTCATAAAAAGGTGTATGATTATACTGTAAAACAGGTATTTTTCGCGTCATAAATATTTCGCACAATGGGATTTTGTATTTATTCGCGACATCATACAATATTTCTATCAGGTTGTAGCTTAAAACTATTTTCAAAACCAGAGACGCGAGGCAAAATATTCGCGAATTAATGAGTAAATTATATTCTTGCTAATAAAACCTGCTTTACAGTAATTATATTCGGTAACTTAAACTTATTGCTCATTCTGAAAATGTTTAGTTTTCAGAGGTTTGGCTGTAAAGTTATAAATAATATAAAAAAATGAAAGTCAGAAAAAATTGAAGTGAGTGATGTATAAGCATTTTATTTTGTTATGAGATTGACAGGAAACACTTTGTGTAGATGTGTTCTTACTGCTGTAATTGACAAGCACACCCACCTGGGCATTCATCATCATTGAGAGAAAAAACTGCAAAACAGCCAGATGATGTGCCAGATTTGTGTTGTAATGTGTCAGAGTATAAGAGGGGAAAGATGTTAGTAATGTTAAATCATTCTCCTGCAAATAGCGTAAATTGATAAAGCTTATTGAAAAAACAGTGTAGACCCTGATCAGACAGCTCCTGAAGGAGCTGTCTGATCAGGGTCTGCACTGTTTTCTTATAGGATCTAGCCCCACATGAGTCTGCACTCTTTCCAGGATGAATTCATCAAAATGTGACCGTTCAGATGATAGATATTCATAGTTTGTGGAAATTTGTGTATATGTGTTAATATTCTGCAGATAAAAGGGTTAAACCATTACAATATTACTGTAAAACCGGGCATTTACACGACTCGAACGTTATTTTTTTACATGTTTCAGGCATGTGACTGCTTGATACAGGGTGAAAGTAAAGTAGAATGTGCCTTAAGTATAGCCACCTGTTTTCAAAACTAGAAACAGGATATAGAGTAATTTTTAAGGTTTAAAACAATGACTTCCTGTAAATGGGAAACAATAAGTGTGTTTTAAATGATAAACATTGATAGTGTGTTGTAAATGATAAATAAGTGTATTATGAATGAGAAATAATGGATCAGTGTGTTGTAAAGGATAAACAAACAAAAATAAGTTGTATTGTAAATGATAAAAAAAAAAAAAAGTGTATTGTAAATGATAAATATGAATAAGTGTGTTGTAAAATGATAAACAAACCAAAACAATAAGTGTATTGTAAATGATAAACAAAAACAAGTGTGTTGTAAATGATAAACAAACAAAAAATAAGTGTATTGTAAATGATAAATAAAAATAAGTGTTTTGTAAATGATAAACAAACCAAAATATGTGTATTGTAAATGATAAACAAAAACAAGTGTGTTGTAAATGATAAACAAACAAAAAATAAGTGTATTGTAAATGATAAATAAAAATAAGTGTTTTTTAAATGATAAACAAACCAAAATATGTGTATTGTAAATGGTAAATAAAAACAAGTGTGTTGTAAATTATAAACAAACAAAAAATAAGTGTATTGTAAATGATAAATAAAAATAAGTGTTTTTTAAATGATAAACAAACCGAATATGTGTAAGCAAAAATAATTTGGTTGTAAAAATGAATGATAAATAAAAATATGTGTATTGTAAATGATAAATAAAAATAAGTGTTTTTTAAATGATAAACAAACCAAAATATGTGTATTGTAAATGATAAATAAAAACAAGTGTGTTGTAAATGATAAACAAACAAAAAATAAGTGTATTGTAAATGATAAATAAAAATAAGTGTTTTTTTTAAATGATAAACAAACCAAATATGTGTAAGCAAAAATAATTTGGTTGTAAAAATTAATGATAAATAAAAATATGTGTATTGTAAATGATAAATAAAAACAACTGTGCTGTAAGTGAAAAACAATGACAAGTGTGTTGTAAATGATAACCAATAACAAGTGTTTTTTAAATGATAACCAATGACAAGTGTGTTGTAAATGATAAACAATGACAAGTGTGTTGTAAATGATAAACAATGACAAGTGTGTTTTAAATGATAAACAATGACAAGTGTGTTGTAAATGATAAACAATGACAAGTGTGTTGTAAATGATAAACAATGACAAGTGTGTTGTAAATGATAAACAATGACAAGTGTGTTGTAAATGATAAACAATGACAAGTGTGGTTGTAAATAATAAACAATGACAAGTGTGTTGTAAATGATAAACAATGACAAGTGTGTTGTAAATGATAAACAATGACAAGTGTGTTGTAAATGATAAACAATGACAAGTGTGTTGTAAATGATAAACAATGACAAGTGTGGTTGTAAATAATAAACAATGACAAGTGTGTTGTAAATGATAAACAATGACAAGTGTGTTGTAAATGATAAACAATGACAAGTGTGGTTGTAAATAATAAACAATGACAAGTGTGTTGTAAATGATAACCAATGACAAGTGTATTTTAAATGATAACCAATGACAAGTGTGTTGTAAATGATAAACAATGACAAGTGTGGTTGTAAATAATAAACAATGACAAGTGTGTTGTAAATGATAACCAATGACAAGTGTATTTTAAATGATAACCAATGACAAGTGTGTTGTAAATGATAAACAATGACAAGTGTGTTGTAAATGATAAACAATGACAAGTGTGTTCTAAATGATAAACAATGACAAGTGTGTTGTAAATCATAAACAATGACAAGTGTGTTCTAAATGATAAACAATGACAAGTGTTGTAAATGATAAACAATGGCAAGTGTGTTCTAAATGATAAAACAATGACAAGTGTGTTCTAAATGATAAACAATGACCAATGTAATTTAAATGATAAACAATGACAAGTGTGTTGTAAATGATAAAGAATGACAAGTGTGTTGTAAATGATAAACAATGACAAGTGTGTTGTAAATGATAAACAATGACAAGTATGTTGTATTAATCCTTCTCCTGCATTGAACATCTATAATCTGAACTATTACAGTGGTTAATTTAACATGAAACAATTTCCAAAAGATAGATTATGCTAGACTCTTGTTAGACAGACTTTATCATGGGCTGTCTGATCTGGGTCTACACCGTGGGAGAAGAGATAAGTCTTCCCTCAATAGGCAAAATTGCAAACCATGTATATCCAGCGGTTTTTATGAGGGAGGTGGCAGCTTAAAGCAATATTAAAGTAGGTACTTTCTGCTTTACTTTCATCTTACTAAAGTTGCTACATGTATTCAATATTTTACTCCAAAGGTAAGCATTTTTTGTACACATTTTAATTCACTCCTCCACTGAAGGAAATAGTTTTATACAGTCATAAAATGTGCAACCTAAAATATTTCCTATATCCTAGCAGATGGTACCTTAAAGCAGGTTGAAAGTAAAGCAGAATGTGCCATAAGGCACATTCTGCTTTACTTTCAACCTATTTTAGGTGGTCATCTGTCTTCAAAGCTAGAAACAGGGTAAAAGGTTACCGGTAATTGACCCTTTATGGAGAAAATGGTTAAACATTGGGATGAAGTTCAGACTTTAGGTGCCAGTATACCACATGCATTGCTGTATAAATTTAGTTGTGCAGGAAAAGGCATATTGTGTAAACCAGACATAACCCTTACACACTGACTTGTTTAAAGTGTTTGAGTTAGTTGGATGCTTAAAACAGGCTAAAAGTAAAGCAAAAATCTCCAAAAGAGAGAGTTCTGCTTTCCCTGAAGTCTGCTTTAACCCATTACCCCATAGCTTGTTTCTCTAGTTTTGAAGACAGGTGATCACTTAAAGCAGGTTAAAAGAAAAGACTTCAGCCTGCTTTAAACTACCATCTGCTTGGAGGATATAGAAACAGTTCTTTCGGTTCATGTTCATGACTGTATAAACTTAAAGTATTTTCTTCAGTGAAGGGATAAAATAATGGCATGCAAGTTTGTATTTATGAGGTAATGGGTTAATTAAACAAACACCAGTCAGAATGTAGAAATAGTTTCCTGTAGTTTCTTATTAGGTTCTGGTTGAAACATTTATATGAGGAGTTTATAATGGCGCCAAACGGATTGAATTATTTGGGCATGCATTAAATCATTTGTTACTGCACTAGTCTTGTGGTATATTGACAATCTTAGATTTACATCATGCATCATTGAAGAATTTAAGATATTTAAATGCATGTAATGGTATTGTTGTTTAATGCAGAGCACTTGCAATACAGAAAGCATCTAAAGGAGCTATCTGCATTACTGTTCTTCATTAATCTCTTTCCTGTCTTGAAGGTTGTCATGGTATCTTTTTACAACTTTATATTTCTGAACAAAAGGGCTCCAGATAAGGGGAGTATTTCAAAAATAAAAATCTTTATGTCTGCATTAAACCCTATGGTGCCACAACTCATTAGAATCGTCTCTTTGAGACAATTCTAATGAGTAGTAACACTATAGGATTTGGTGCTAAAATGAGTTAGAAAATGTTGAATTTGTTCAGTTTACTCCTACTTATCTAGATCCCTGTTAGCATTACTATTTTTCAAACTCATCTGTGTTCTATTACATTTGGGATAGGCGCCTTTAATATGCGTAGTTTAATTTTATAGTCCTTTTTTGCAAAACACAAACATTATTTTGCTGAAAGATAATTTTGATTATGTCTTAACCCTGTGGCTCGGAAGAAAGTTTGGAAAAAATTTTACAGAAGCTAAAAGCAAATGGCTATAAGGAAGCAGAGATAATAATTGCACAATAATAAATCCAGTTCATGGTTCATAAAGTTCCTTAACCCACTGCACCCTAGCAGAGAGTATACTCACCCTTGTTACAAACAGTTTACCTTCGAGTATGAATAGTACACTGTGTAGACCCATATCTGAGGGCCCTGTAACAAGGGTTTGCACTGTTTGTCTTTTTCCAGTACTGTAAAACCTTTCTAAACTGGAAATTTTTAGGAAAAAAAGATAAAGCACAAAAGACAAATGGCTGCTTAATGCAGGATAAAGTAAGACAGGTAGATAGCCTTCTGTTTTACTTTTATCTTGCATTTAGGTGCCACCTGTTTTCAACTACATTTGGTGCCTTTTAACTTTGCATTCTAGCAGATATATCTACTATAGTGATTAACTTTGCAAACAGTTTGGATCTAGATGAGACGCCGCGTTACGCGGCGTCTCATCTGGATCCAAACTGTTTGACACTCTGACCCTGTTTTGTGAAAAGAAAAGTAGAAAATTCTATTTTTAGAACATCTGCAGACGACAATTTTTGCAGACAAAACAATTACCAACATGCAAAAAGTTACAGACCAACAATAATGTTTTTAAGTGTCGGGTTTAGAGAGGGTTCACTGTACATGTATTATGTAAAAAACCCAAAAAAAACCTAAAAGTTAAAAGTGGACTAGACTTGATAGGAAACTGGAACTGTCCATAAAAATTCAGGGGTGTATAATGATGTTCAGGTTTTTAGCTTTACTTAGAAAAAAGCAAATTTTTACTTTAACAGACACTCAAGTTTTACAGAAACACCAGTATAGGGGTAACAATTTCAAGGGTGAAATTGAATATGTTCAGGTTTTAGCTTTACTTAGAAAAATAGCAAAACAGGCTATGGAGTAATAAGTTATGCCAGAAACTTTCTTAAGAAATATCCATGTTTCTTTATCAAATGGCTATTGAATACAGGTTTTACTGTTTGTAGCCTTACAAGTGAAAAGAATTGATGACTTCTAATGACTTCTTGTCTGACTTTGACACAATTATATGGTAGCTGTGAAGAAAATAGGTTGATGAAGAGGTTGGACAATTACATAATCTAGGTTTGCTATACAAAAGGTTACAAAGAAAGTTGCATTTGACCATAGAGAACATTTTCATTCTCTGCTCTTAACCCGTTGTCCCTTAAATACACCTTTTTACTGCTCTTATTTATTCCTCCCCCAAAGAAAATAGTATCAATTTATTCTGTCATTGATATGCTACCTATGAAAGAGTTTCTATATCCTAGGTGGTACATGTAGCTTAAAGCTGGCTGAAAGTAAAGCAGAATGTGCCTTAAGGGTGTATCAATGTCATGACTTTGGGAACTTTTCAAAGTATATGAAAACACTCTATGAGGGTTTTGTATTGAAGAGCTATTTAAGATGAATGAAAAAATAGAAAAAGTGTACATTTTGGTGAACAACAGTTGGCTCTACGGCGATGTAAAATTTACCCCACCCACTTCCTCTTATTTTGTCCTTTTCAAACAGCCCGCTTCAATAAAACCCATTTTAAATGAAAACAAATATGATAATTTGGTTTTGTGTTATTTATTTCCTATCTATGGTAGTATTTCTTCATACAAAAACTAATTTAAGAAAAAAAAGGCACCAAATGTGAAATTTATAGAGCTCTAAATATCATCGGTATGGTACTTTTTTGTAAATTTTGTAAGGGGCGATAACTCTTTATACTTTAATAACTCAAAATTTTCAACACTGACCTTTCAATTTCTTTTCATATTTTGAACTGCCTTAGTATGGGCTTTCATCTGGTAGAATATAAGAAAAAGTTTAATACTAGAACTATTTCATTTTCAAACTTCTTTACTTTTTTTCATAAAAATAAAAAATCTTATAAAATCATGCCCTATATAAAGCATATATTTGATATTCAAGGATCCATATTGTTCAAACCTGGTGCCTGCTTTGTCTAAAGTTGGTTTATATATGTGAACATACCACCATAGACATGAAATAAATAAAGAAAACCCAAATTACCATGTTTGTTTTGTTTTGAAATAGATTTTACTGAAGCTTGTACTCTGAATGGGTAAAATTTGAAGAAAAAAATCCAAATTTGACATACCTTTTTCAAATCGCTGTAGCTCAAAAAAAAGGACACCACCATATATATTTTTTTTCATTTTTTCATTCATCATAAATAGCTCTTCCAAAAAAACAATGATAGAAAAAAAGTTTAATACTTTGAAAAAATGGCTCATGACATTGATACACCCTTAAGGCGTGTTCTGCTTTATTTTCAACCTGCTTTAAGTGGTTACCTGTCTTCAAAACAAGAAACAGGCTGCTAGGTAATGGTTTAATACCGATTTTACTGTATGGAACCATTGGAATGAGACCGATTGTACTGTTTGTAGCTGTTGGAATGATAAAAAGTTGTTGACATGCTTTGCAATACTATCTCGTCTAAATGCAACAAAATTTAATTGATGGCTATGAATGACATTAGTTGGTGCGGCATATCATGGAAAATTATATTACTGTATTAGCGAGTTTGTCAATATCCTGATGGAGAAGTATGGTAAAACCTCGCTATTACGACCACTGAATTGAAGGCTAAACGATTGTTTTAAAGACAGGTGACAGCTTAAAGCAAGGTGACAGTAAAACAGAAAGCTCCAATAGGAGCTTTCTGTTTTACTGTCACCTTGCATTAAGCAGTCACCTGTCATAAACACTTAATAATTAAAGCAATAAAGTGGTTGTTATAGAGAGGTTTTACTGTATCAGTGTTCCCTGCGTCATAGAGAACTCCGGAATCATGTTCTACTAATTCCATTATCACGTTGTCCATATTCCAGTAATATGTTTATTTCATTTTGGGGATGAAACCGATACAGACAAACTTGTATTAACTCTTTGCATGCTGGGTAATTTTTTCGTCTGCATCAATTGTCGTCTGCTACTGTTCTAAAAGTAGCTTTTTCTCTGTGACAAACACTTTGGATCAAGTTTAGATGGTTGATGTGGTGTTTAAATCTGTATTTTATAACTGAAATGATACAATTATTTGTATGCCCTCGTCATTATATAGATGTGGGAGGCATATGTATAGTGATTATTGTCCTGTCCATATGCCCCTGTGTTGGGTGTCCGTCTGTATACATGTATATGAAGCTAACCAGATTTTAATGTTTCTTCTAGCATCAACACCACTTCCTAGAGTGCTTGCATACTGATACCCATGTTGCTTTTGACCGTTCTGATCCATCCATATTACCTAACTTCAATTTGACCTTCACCTTGAAATCTTTTGGACTTATTCAATCTTGGTCAACTGAATTTACTGTTTTGCCTAACATCAGCATTAGTCTGTATAGTTGAAAATAAGATTAGATGTATCTAATAAGTGCAGACTGAGATGAACCTGCCATGGTGTCTAAGTTGGAATGAGTGAGTCTTTTATGGTTTTGTCTGATTGTTGGACACTTGTGTTATTTATATTGAATTCTTATAATTAATGATTCCTATGAGGTTTGATAGGTTTCAGTTCAAGAAAACCTTTCAATAAAGAAATACACTCTATAAAAAATACACTCAGTAAATAAAAACACTCAATAAAGAAATGCACTCTATAATGAAATGCACTCATTAAAGAAACTTGATAATCTCTAAACATGTAAAGACAGAGTACTGCTTAAATGCAGGACAAAAGTAATGCATAAAGCTCTTATACTAAGGAGCTTTTTGCATTTATTGTGTCCTGTTTTTAAATGTCATCTTTGTATGTCTGTATATTTATTTTCTTTTAAGTGCCAGCTTTATATAATATTATTAAAGTAGACTGCATGAAAGTAAAGCAGAATGTTTCTAAACCATACAGCTTTTGCTGGAGAAATTTAGAAATACATGTACATTTATTTGACAAAACAGTAGTCATAATTAGGGTTAGTATTAAAGTAAAGCATTTGGTCATAGCAGAGAAATCTTAGCCATGTTCTGTACACATTCCAATGTCATGATGTTTCATGAATTAGTGTTGTATCTACTTTATGATTATAGTTGCAAAACTGTGATCATTTCTGGCAAAAAAATTGGATCCTGATGAGATGCCGCTTTCCGCGGCATCTCATCAGGATCCAAACTTTTGACCATTCTGATCCTATTTTGAAAAGAATATTTTGAAAATTCAATATTTAGAACAATAGCAGACGACAACTGTTACAGACGGCAATTTTACGTAACGCTCAAAGAGTTAATAGTGTCATGATGAAATAAATACAGATATATGTCTTCTTATAGTTCTCCTAATTTGAAGTCCATTAGTCTACAAGATTATAAAAGGACAAATCCAATATGTTAACCCTGACCACCGTATCTTATAATACAAATAACCTATATCTAATAGATACAGCATGACAATTATAGTACATCTTTATGGCAGGTGGTTACTTTACTCTTTGCATGCTGGGTATTTTTTTCGTCTGCAACAATTGTCGTCTGCTTCTGTTCTAAAATTAGAATTTTTCAAAATTTCTTTTAAATTCAGTGTCAGAATGGCAAACAGTTTGGATCCTGATGAGACGCCGCGTTACGCGGCGTCTCATCTGGATCCAAACTGTTTGCAAAGGCTATGCCTGTGGCAGCTTTATCCGCCGCTAACGTGCGAAGAGTTAAATTGTTACAGACGGCAATTTTACATAGCGCTCAAAGAGTTAATGGTGTCATGAAGATATAAATACTGAATGATATATGTCTTCTTATAGTTATCCTAATTTAGAGTCCATTAGTCTACAAGATTATTAAAGGACAAAATCCAATATGTTAACCCTGTTCTCCATATCAAGCAGCGCCAATATTATAATTATCCAACTTAGATACAGTCCACAAATTTTGACATCTCAAACTTGCTTAAGTTGAGCATATCCATATTTCAAAGTTCAGACGTGGCTTAGCCACGTTTGCATTTTGAAATATTGATATGTTTGGCTTAAATGAGTGTATTGTTATGAAATTCAACCAGACAATTAAACGCATGTGTGCACAGCTACAATGCTCCAAGGTTTTAAGGGGTTTTAGTTGAGTCTTAGACCGTTCTCAAGCTTTTGGTTGGACAGATTTGAGCCTTAGAGGCTCAAATCTGACCAATCAAATGCTTGAGAATGATTTCAGACTCAACTCAAAAGCTTTATAACCTTGAATCCTGTCTAAAGTGTACTTACATGTGTATAGTAGAAGGTGCAAAAATATGATGTCTTCAAGAATGGTATGAACTAAGTGCTATAAACTAGCAGTTAGGGAGTAGGAAGTCGGAACTTGGAACTTGGAACTCAGAACTTGGAACCTGGAACCCTGAACTATGAAGTGGGAATTCAGAATGTCACCACCAGTCTTTCTTTGTAATAGGTTAATCTACTTATTCCTGGATATAATTTTCATGACATCCATTCATAATGGTTTGAGACCATTAGCACAAAAATGTTAACCCCTTTACCTGCTAATCATGATTTCACTAGTATTCAAGATTGGATACAGATCAGACGCAGCATTATCTGGGTCCACAAACTCTTCCACACTGGCATCTTAAGGATTTTTCACTTTAAAATGCATAAATTAATCTCAATTGAAGTTGTATCCTTGGTAACCTTAAACACAGATATGTGAGCTGCATTAAAGGGTTAAAACAAAGCCAGACATTATACTTTGGGATTAGGATTGTATATAATCAGTTTAGAGAAGTGTAAGAAGTTCGTTGTGGTGCCTTTTTTGTCTGTATAAATGTAATTAGTTAGAAATTAGGGCAAATGGGTCCAAATGGGTCTTGCAAATTCAGACTGGGTGGAGGTACTATAATGTTGCAAACAGTGTAGACCCATATCAGTAGGCTCCTGTAGGAGACCTGATAGTGGAGAATACGTTATTCTTTCCAAATAAATGTGTTTATTCTTAAACAATTATTTCTATATTGCAGATTGGATCCTGATGAGGTTTTCCGGTGTCTGATCAGGCTCTAACCTGTTTTCCATCCTGATAAAAATTAATTGTTAGAAATTTCTGTAAAAGAAAATTACATTTTCTACTTTTGATTGCAATGCATTTGCATTTCACTTGCATTTTAACCCACTACCCCTTGAAGATATGTGGCCACTTAAAGCAGGTTGAAAGTAAAACAGAATGTGCCTTAAGGCTCATTCTGCTTTAATACCAGCCTGCTTTAAGCTATTATCTGATACAATATAGAAAATATTTCTTAAGAATTTTATTTATGACCATAAATTGGAACTATTTTCTTAAGTGGAGGAATTAATTAAATGCCTAAAAATGGGTATAATAGGTAAATGGGAAAGAATATCGTCTTCTCCACTTATCAGTCTTTACTGTTTGTCATTTTACAATGCAATGTAAATTAGAAACACTCTAGCAAAACACTCTAAATTAGACTTCATTGGACATCAGAATTGTTCCATTGAAGTTTCAAAATTAAGCGTTAACCCTTAGCCCGCCAAATAAATTGTCGTCTGCTATATTTCTCGTCTGCTTCAAGTTTCAAAGTGCTTCAAAGTTGCTCAAAATTGCTGAAAATGTTGTCCGAGTGTCAAACAGCTTGGATCCGGATGAGACGCCGAGTTACTCGGCGTCTCATCCGGATCCAAGCTGTTTGCATATGGAGCTATAGTCGTGAGTGGCAGGCTAAGGGTTAAATTTACTAAATGATTTATATATCGATGATAGAGGTGTAATAAAACCATTTCCACAAATTTGTCCATGAAGTTAAAAAATGTTCAAATAATAATAACTGCTGAACATCATGAGTTTGTTGCACCTTGTGATTTGTAAATTGGTTTACGGCTTTAAATGCATTAAGTTTATTCCTCCACTGAAGAAAATAGTTCTTATTCATACAGCCCTGAATAATTATGTACAATAAGAAATCTTTTTAATTTTCTAGCAGTTTGTATCTTAAAGCAGGCTGAAAGTAATGCAGAATGCTCCTTGAGGCGCATCAGAATCTGCTTTACTTTCAACCTGCTATAACTGGTCATCTGTCTTCAAAACTAGAAACTGGCTTTGGAGTATTGTGTTAATGATCGTATTTGAACAGACAGGCTTGAGCAAAGTGTGCAGACTCTGATCATACAGGAGCTATGAAATAGCAAAAAGTGTTGACTCTGCATGATGAGATGCCTCATTATGCTGTCTCGTCAGAGTCTACACTGTTTGTTTATGTCTACCTTTGTCAACTATATGCTTAAATGGGTTAAGTGGTCACTTGTCTTCAAAACTAGAAAGAGGGTTTGGGATAAAAGGTTAACTTACTGCGAAGAGTTTAACCCATTACCCCATAAATACACCTTTTTACGCCTTTTAAATATTCCTCCACTGAAGAAAATAGTTCCAAATTATAAAGTTATGAAAATTTATTGTAAGAAATAGTTTCTATATCCTAGGAGATGTTAGCTTAAAGCAGGCTAAAAGTGAAGCAGAATGTGCCTTAAGGCACATTCTGCTTTACTTTCAGCCTGCTCTAAGTGGTCACCCATCTTCAATACTAGAAACAGGCTATGGCGTAATGGGTTAAGTGGTCAAAACTTAAAAACTAGAAACAGGGTATGGGGTAAAAGGTTAACTTACTGTGAAGAGTTTAATGGGTTGTAAAAGTAGTATGTAACACAATTATTTCTACACTATAACATTGTTTCACAGTGTTTTGCTTACCCTAATACCAAACAATTACTGACATTTATGGGATCTCAGAATGAGTTACAAATTCAATATAGTCTGTTCTGAGCAAACATCTGCACCTTCGGTCAAGAAACTTATGCTGCTGCACATCATTGAGTAGACCATGATGCACCACAGTCTTGACCTTTGATCTTGAGCTCTAGGCTCAACATTAAGGTTTTGCGTTAAAGTCTGTTCTGAGCAAAAGACTGCACCTACGGTCAGGAAACTTCATATGCTGACGCACCTCTGTAAGTAGACCAGGATGCTTTGCAATTTGGCGGCCTTGATATTTGACCTTGAGCTCTAGAGTCTCTAAGTAAACGATAGCGCCTACTTCATGAAATATGCTGATGTGCCTCAATGAGTAAACCATGATGCACCGCAGTTTGGTGACCTTGCGTTAAAGTCTTTTCTGAGCTAACAACTGCACTTATGGTTACAAAACTTAATATCCTGATGCGCCTCAGTCAGAAGACCAAAATACACTGCAGTTTGGTGGTCTTGACTTTTGACCTTGACCTCTAGAGTCAACATCAAGATTTTGCCTTAAAGTCTGTTCTGAGCAATGGACTGCACCTAGGGTATGCTGATGCGCCTCAATGAATAGACCATGATGCACCGCAGTTTATAGTGAACTTGACCTTGAACTCTAGGGTCAATATTAAGGTTTTGTGTTGAAGTCTGCTCCTTGCAGGAGGTGAGCTTCATAACATTTGATTACCCTTTCTTGTGTTAAGTCATGAATATGCTCTGTAAGAAATATTTCTTATGTCCCGATAGATAGAAGCTCAAAACAGGCCCCTTTCCCACATAACTGGTTTTCAGTATTGAAGATAGATGGTGGCTTAATTAAAGCAGGCAAAAATAAAGCAGAATGTTTTTAATAGTCTTTGAAGACAGATGAGGGTTAAAAGTAGAACAGAATGCGCCATAACTTTCAGCTTGCTTTAACCCTTAGCCTGCCACTCACGACTATAGCTCCATATGCAAACAGCTTGGATCCAGATGAGACGCCGAGTAACTCGGCATCTCATCCGGATCCAAGCTGTTTGACACTCGGACAACATTTTCAGCAATTTTGAGCAACTTTGAAGCGCTTTGAAACTTGAAGCAGACGAGAAATATAGCAGACGACAATTTATTTGGCGGGCTAAGGGTTAAGCTACCATTGGCTAGATTTAGCAGAGGAAAATAGTTCTTATGATACATTATCCATGACTGTATAAATAGGAACTACTTTCTTCAGTGGAGGAATAAATTGAAGGCATAAAAATGTGTATTGATGGAGTAATGAGTTAAACAAGCTGTCCTCTTGAAAACTGTTTGTAGTTTTGGTGGCTTTATTCCCATCTGCATTGAAGTAGTGTTAAAAACTCATCAATAAATGCTATTAGCAAGAAGATGCTTAAAATTGAATGTAATTTATATTAGCACGATAATGGTAAAAATTGAACACGTAATTCATCTGACTTAAAATGTCTTCCCCAAAAAATGAACCAGGAAAAAATGGCTCCCATGTGGTAATTTACAAGTTTCAGCGGGATATCTCGGAGAGAAGTTGTAAATCTCATCAATTACATCACTTCCTCTTGTCTGGCAGTAACAGGTTGGTTGGTGTCGATTTGTTTAACTCTTTGCATGCTGGGTAATTTTTTCCGTCTGCAGCAAAAATCGTCTGCTACTGTTTTAAAAATAGATTTTTAAAATATTCTTTTTAAAACAGGGTCAGAGTGTCAAACAGTTTGGATCCAGATGAGACGATGCATTATGCAGCGTCTCATCAGGATCCAAGCTGCTTGCAAAGGTTATCAGGATTTCACCGCTAGCATGGAAAGACTTAACAGTTCAATTCTAGATAATTATCGTCTGCTGAAAAATGTTGGCTGCTAAAACTCTGAAACTTTTCATTCTTGTTTTCATGGACTGAAAAGGACTCAAATGACAAACAGTTTGGATCCTGATCAGGGCCAAAATTACGTTGGGCCTGATCAGGATCCAAGCAGTTTGTAAAGTTGTTACATACCGTATATGGTTTCAGAGTTGAAAGGTTTCACCTTTTGGAGATAATTGTCGTCTACTCAAATGTCGGCTGCTCAATTTGGCGAAAAATTTGTGAAAAGAATTTCCAATTAGATTTGATTGAAACAGAGGAATATTTCCACTCTTTGCAAGCTAGCAGTGGGATTTTGATTATCTGTGCAAAAACAGTTGGGATCCTGATGAGATGCTGCGTATACCACTGACCCTGTTTTGATTTTTTTTATTGAAAAATCTATTTTTAGATCAGTTGCAGCCGCCAATAATATTGTTGCAGACGAAAACGATACTCAGGATGCAAATACAGAGTTGAATGTACAGTTTCGATTGCAGACCAGGCACCACATAAACAAATCCGTTAGTTAAATCTTTGAGTGCTAAGTAAAATTCTTATTTGCATTCATTGTCCTCTGCTAATGAGCTAAAAATAGAATTTTCTTAAATTTCATGTAGATAAAGGAACAGAGTGTATAAACAGTTTTAATCCTGCTGAGACGCCCAGTTAATTACTCGTCATCTCACCGAAATCTATACTGTATACAAGTGTAATCACGATTTGGCCATTTGCGTGCAAAGAGTTAAAAAGGGTTTTGGAATTGTACGGCTTTGTTCTTGATTCCTTATAAAATTATGGTAAATAGCTCTCTGTCTCATTGCCAGATCGACATTTAGGTGATAATGTGACATTTAACCCCGTCACTGCTGTATGTTTGTCTGCTTTTAAATTGTTGTCTGCTGATGTTTCGCATTTTTATAATTTAACTCTTTGAACCCTAATCCCGCATATAGGCGTCCTTTTCAAACAGTTTACCTGTGAGAAGTGCACCTGTCCTATGCAAACAGTGAATACCCAGATCAGAGGGCTCCTTAAGGAGCCCTCTGATCTGGGTCTTCACTGTTTGTCATATTGCAAAACAGTTACAAAAACAACCCTTAAAAGTCAGAAATGGACTAGACACAAATTGAAACTGGGATTGTCCATTTGAAGTTTCAGGGAGGAAAGAGTTAAGCACTTTATTTGAAAAAATGTCAATAGGCTGTGTAATACATCTTGGAACTTGATCAAATGTTTACCTAGCTTCTGATATATAGGGCTCAAGATAAGAGTGAGTAAACTGAACCAATCCAACATTTTCTTACTCATTTCAGCACCAAATCCTATGGTGTTCTAGTCATTAGAATCGTCTCTTCGCGGTGATTCTAATGAGTAGTGACACCATAGGATTTAATACAGAAATAAATATTTTAGTTTTTGAAATACTCCCCTTATCTCGAGTTCTTGATATAGACCTAAATGTTTTGCAAATGTCACTTAAATGTCTTCCGGCATGGCAGTGACGGGATTAGCAGGAGCTTTTATACAAGTCTTGTTTTAGCCCTGTATGAAAATTTGGCTGCCTGTTTTCCATTTTCTGTCCGGAAATCTGTTAAGTTGAATCAGAGTTGTCTGCTTGAAATGTCTGGAGGTGAGATTCGGATACTGACTTAACCCATTTCTTCATGAATACGCATTTTTACGCATTTCATTTATTTCTCCACTAAAGAAAATAGTTCCACTTTATACAGTCATGTATACATATCATATGAAATATATTCTATTCTAGCACATTCTGCTTTACTTTTTCCCTGCTTTAAGTAGTCACCTGTCTTCAAAATGAAGAAACAGTCTATTGGATAATGCCTGAGAAAGGATTCTGCATCAAGTCCTCGTTCTGGACACATATCACCGAGTTGGCATCTTTGGTGAGACTGGTTTTCCCTTTCTCTATAGCTTGTATTCAGTATTTAAAACAGGTGGTTGCTTAAAGCAGACTGAATGTAAAGCACAAATCTCCTATGCTTTACTTTCAGCCTGCTTTATGCATCCGCCTCCCAGGACTCAGAAAAGTGTCTTATGGCTCATTATCAAGACATGGTAGGGTATTTTTTGGGATTACCACGGTAATAAAATCTGAAGCATGAGAAGTATTGTTACAGATAAAGGAAGTTTCAAAAATTTTAATTTTAATGTCTGCATTAAACCCTATGGTGTGACTACTCATTAGAATTGTCTCAAAGAGACAATTCTAATGAGTAGTTACACCATAGGATTTGGTGCTGATAAAAGGTTTTTTAGCTCGCCTGTATGAAGAACAAAGACAAGCTATTGTTATACCCCTGGATTGTCGTTGTCGTTTTTAGCTCACCTCAGCACCTTCTTCTTGGAAACCAATGGGCCAACTTCTAGGATTGTTCCTTGTAGGGTAATCAGTTTTAAGAAAATGCCTATTACTTTTATGTCCCTTGAGGTACATGTATTTTGCTTTCATATTTTGTTTGCATGTGTATAATTATAGACAAGCCCTTTCCATGCACACAAGAAGATTGACCTCTGTGACCTTGACCTCAGAGTCTGCTTTTGAGTTTCTAAAATGGAGCTTTGTTGTCTCTCTGACAGCTCTCATTAATTCTCCCTCTTATCTGGAACTCTGGTAAAGGTGTCAAAATAGCTTTTTTTTTTGGTGAGAATAGTTAAGATATCTGATAATGATTTGGTAAGAGTAGTTAAGAAATCTGATAAAGGCTGTGTTTTGTAAATGACTAATTAGTACATGTTGACAGATAGACATGCCCTACCTGGTTGAAGTAATAAATCTATGAGATAAACAATTTATTGGCTGTTGATGCTACCAGGAATCCAGATAAGGGGAATATTTCAAAAATTAAAATCTTTATTTCTGCATTAAACCCTATGGTGTCACTACTCATTAGAACCGTCTCAAAGAGACGATTCTAATGAGTAGTAACACCATAGGATTTGGTTCAGTATGAGTGAGAAAATGTTGGATTTATTCAGATTACTCCCTCTTATCTGGAACCCTGCACTGTATATTCTTATACAGTAATCTTGTGTTGCAACCTGTGAAAAATGTATACATACCAGAAGGCTGTCTTTAAATACTGTAAACCCCCATTTAAATGAGGATTTTCCATTTTATCTGGATTTATATAAGAAATTATCAATATTTTGATAAAATATTGTTGATGATGTCATGTCAAAATGACATCTAATCTGCATTTGTATGCCATAACATCATTTATTGATGCCATTATAATTTCTAAAATTATTTTACAATTTGCTTTGAATTGCATATTCTATATTTCTTATGCTGCATTTCATGATTATTAATTGAAAGTATTTTCTTCAGTTGTGGAATAAATTAAAGGGTTAAAAAGGTGTATTTATGGAGAAAATGTGTCAATGTATACCTTGTATGGCTTGACTGGAAAATTTCTTTGAAATCAATTGTGTCACTGATACCACTAAAGTGTCACCAGCGGTCAGTGAACTGCAGCTCTCTTTGCATGCTGGGTAATTTTTGAGTCTGCAACAGTTCTCATCTGCTACTGTTCTAAATATAGATTTTTCAAAATTCTTTATCAATGCAGGGTCAGAGTGTCAAACAGTTTAGATCCTGATGAGATGCCTCGTAACGCGGCATCTCATAAGGATCCAAACTGTTTGAAAACATTATAATGGTTTCACTGCTAGCATTGCTAAGAGATATAGGCACCGCTTTCTAGACTAAACTTTTTAAAGGGACTTACCCGTTTTTGAAAGAAGAGCAGTGAGCAGTTTATTTTGGTTTATTGGACATTTTTTACATATAAGATTAAAACAAACAGTGCTGAGAGTGCCTGTAGGAGTCCTCTGATCAGGGTCTACACTGCTTGCAAATTTTGCAAGAATGTACTAGTTTCTAGCATAGAAACGGTTTAATTAAGCCAGTCTTCAGATTCAGTTTAGGTACAGTCACTCTTGCAGTTAGCTTTCTATCCAAGAAAGAAGCAAAAGACAGGCAGCTGTTGTATTGCAAAATGAAATAAATTTTGAAAGCTGCAAAAGAAGCTTTCTGCACAACTTTCAAAACTGTTTGCCTAGAGGTACACCTATAAGTGTATCCCGCATAAAATGGGTTAATTGAAAGTATTATCTGCAGTTGTGGAATAAATTAAGGGGTAAAAAGGTATTTTTATGGAGAAATGTGTCAATGTATACTTTGTATGGCTTGACTGGAAAATTTCTTTGAAATCAATTGTGTCATTGATACCCCTAAAGTGTCTCCAGCGGTCAGTGAACTGCTGCTCTCTTTGCATGCTGGGTAATTTTTGAGTCTGCAACAGTTCTCATCTGCTACTGTTCTAAATATAGATTTTTCACAATTTTTTTATCGATGCAGGGTCAGAGTGTCAAACAGTTTAGATCCTGATGAGATGTCGTGTTACGCGGCATCTCATCAGGATCCAAACTGTTTGCAAACGTTGTAATGGTTTCATTGCTAGCATGCCAAGAGATATGCACCTTTTCTAGACTAAACTTTTTAAAGGGACTTACCCGCTTTTGAAAGAAGAGCAGTTTATTTTGATTTATTGGACATTTTTTACGAATATAATATTAAAACAAATAATGCTGAGAGTGCCTTAAGGAGTCCTCTGATCAGGGTCTACACTGTTTGCAAAGTTTGCAAGGATGTACTACTTGTTTCTAGCATTCAGTTAATGTACAGTCACTCCTGCAGTTAGCTTTCTATCCAAGAAAGACAGCAAAAGACAGGCAGCTGTTTATTGCAAAATGTAATAAATCTAGAAAACTGCAAAAGAAGCTTTCTGCCTAACTTTCATTCTGAAATATGTCACAAAAACTTTTCTATGGATTTTTGTTAGCATCCTTTTCGTAGAATAATTTTATTGAAATACAAGTCTGACCTTAACCCTTTCCCCCATAGAAGCGCCTTTTAGCGATTATGATTTATTTGTCCACTGAAGAAAATGGTTCCAATTTAATCAGTCATGAATATATATTATAGGGAATATTTTTCTATATTCTAGCACATGATAGCTTAAAGCAGGCTGAAAGTAAAGCAGAATGCACTCTTTGAACTATAGTCACGCATATATGTGTCATCTGCAAACAGTGTACCTGTGAGGAATACACTTGTCCTATGCAAACAGTGTAGACCCTGATCAGAGGGCTTCTTAAGGGTCTACACTGTTTGTCATTTTGACATAAATTTGTTTGTCATTTTGACATAAATTGTGAAAATCAACCCTAAAATGTCAAAAATGGACTAGACTAAATTGAAAATTAGAATTGTCCATTTGAGGTTTCAGGGAGGAAAGGGTTAAGTAGTCACCTATCTTCAAGTCTAGAAATAGGCTATCAGGTAAAGGGTTTAATCAATAGAAAGATGGTTAATGAACTTGGTGGAATCAAGAGTGTATTACCATTAGGGTAGATATAACAGTCTTGTTGGTGATTGGCAAATTGCCTCGCTTCTTTGTAATGGCAAGATTAAATGAGACTTATCTCTTGATGAAGGAATGGGGGTGATGTGGGCACTGATTCTATCATGTGTGAAACTCTCCTGGGTTTATCACAGAGTACATGTGAAGGTAAATGACATGAGTATATGTAGAGCTCCAGATAAGGGGAGTATTTCAAAATCTAAAATCTCTATTTCTGCAGTAAACCCTATGGTGTCACTACTCATTAGAATCGTCTCAAAGAGACGATTCTAATGAGTAGTCACACCATGGGATTTTGTGCTGAATTATGTAAAAAAAACTGTTGATTTTGTTCAGTTTACTCCCTCTTATCTGGAGCCCTGAAACATGTTAAGGTAAATGACACATTTTATCCTTTACCTCATAGCCTGTTTCTAGTGTTGAAAACATGTGACTACTTAAAACAGGTTGAAAGTAAAGCAGAATGCGCCTTAAGGTGCATTCTGCTTTACTTTCAGCCTGCTTTAATTAAGCTACCATCTTCAATTATGACGCAATGTAATAATAATTACGTCACAAATATTTGACAAAGGAATTCCCAGTTTATATAAATAGTACACTATTTCCCCCATGATTTATGACGTCATTCTGAAAGTAAATCAGAATGCGCATTAAGGCGCATTCTGCTTTACTTTCAGCCTGCTTTAAGTGGTCACCTATCTTCAATACTAGAAACAGGTTATGGGGTAAAGGGTCAAATACTACTAGTGTATTATGATTTATGTTATTTCGATAACAGTGTAGACCCAGATTAGACAGCTCCTGAAGGTAATGTCTCCTAAGGATATATTTCTTGATCTTATAAGCCATTGTAATTGTTCAGATGTTGGATAATGCTTGATGTTTTATAGTGGGTGGGATGTCAGGGCTGCCATAAGTTGACATGAAAAATCCTAAGATTTCCAAATTTGCATTTTTCAAATGCGATTTTACGAATCGTACCTTTACCACATAGCCTGTTTCTAGTTTTGTTGACACATGACTACTTAAAGCATGTTCTGGAGAAAAAAATCTGAAGATTTAGGAAAAATCCGGAGAAATGGCAGCCCTGGGATGTTATATATGAATTATCAATGTGGGAAGGGAATATTATACTCAGTACAAGAAGGGCTGAGTTAGATTTACTCTTCACAAGATTTAAGAAATTAAAATTTCTTTCATGATTGACAGGTAAAGCTGCACTTTAGCAACTACCGTAAAACTCCTAAAAATTTGGACACATTGTGTAACTGCTGTAAATATTATAAAATTTAAATTTATTGCAAAATGGCAAACAGTGTAGACCATGATCAGACTGAGACTGTCCCCTTGGAAACAAGCTCATCAGTGTTTACACTGTTTGCTCATGCTTGTTTAAAAGCTGTCCCAATACTCGGGTCATTATTTTGTAGTCACAATATATCTAAGGAAGACATAGTTAAGTCTTTGAATCACTCACGTTATTTGGAGCCCAAATGTCATACAACTATCATTGTGAAAAAGACATGGGCACCTCAAATAGATACAAGAAAACTTCTCTATTATGACCGCTAAATTGTGTTAATTATTGGATGTTTAGGACAGGTGACTGCTTCAAGCAAGGTGAAAGTAAAACAGAAAGCTCCTAAGTTCTCGTAGGAGTGCAATTATTGTTGAAATCTATTTATTATGGCAATAGTTATCTGCCCTTGATATACTTTGAAATGCTAGAAAAGGCTTCATTTCAGTATTGTTTAGGTTCTAGTTACCTGCCCTTGATGTACTCTACTATACTACAATTATGAGGTTGTATTTCAAAATTGTTTACATGCTATACTACAAATTTGAATGGATTTAGATTAAACGGGAGAAACAGAAAGGTAAAGCTATCAGATTTCAGTTGACAATCAACAGGTGAGCGATATCAGGGCCTTCAGGCCCTCATATGTTCGATAAATTTTAATGGGGGCAAATGTAAATATAGAGAGGTTGTACTGTATCAGCACTTGTATGTGCATTGTATACTGGCCGAGTGCAGTCGTGTATTTGCACTCTCTTCATCAGTGAGTCTATGATGAATGAGGTTCATCAATTCTGTACGCCATGTTCAGGGCTGCCATAAGTTGAAATGAAAAATCCTAAGATTTCCAAATTTGCATTGTTCAAGTGCGATTTTACGAATCATACCTTTAGCCCATAGCCTTTTTCTTTTGTTGACATGCGACTACTTTCAGCAGGCTGTAAGTAAAGCAGAATGCGCCTTAGGGCGCATTCTGCTTTACTTTCAGCCTGCTTTAAGCTACCATGTACTGGGAAAAAATCCGGAGATTTAGGAAAAATCCGGAGAAATGGCAGCCCTGCATGTTTCCAGTAATAGTCAACAGTGTTTGACATGGAACCAGTCTTGACAAATTGACTTTTATTTCTTTGTTTTTGACAGGGTACCAGTCTGACAAATTGACTTTTATTTCAGTTGTCCTTTGAACATAATACTTTCTTCGAAACATGTTGCTCAGAGCATAAACTGGAACTGTATGAATGTTTAGTGTCATTCTGTAATGTTACTTTATTATATGCCCAGAGCTCCAGATAAGGGCAGTATCTCAAAAACTAACATCTTTATTTCTGCATGAAGCCCTTTGGTGTCACTTGTCATTTGAATCATCTCCTCAGATCGCTTGCTACCATATCCCAAATGTAACATTGTTTATACCAGGGTACCCTGAATAATGTAACAAGCAGAGTTTACTGTATTTTGTATTTAGTGCATGTATCAATTATATATTAAACATGTATATTATGTTAAAAAAACATTATTCTATAATTATAGTAAACTTTTATATTTTTACAGTACATGTATATTATATATAGTACATGTATAAATAAAATAAAATATTGTTTACAGTATGTGTATATTATATATAGTACACTGCATTATTGCATATCCCCTGATGAAGACGTAACTGTCGAAAGCGCTCGCGAATAAGTACATTTAGGTAGAATATTGCAGCACTGTAAGAGTAAATTATATCTCAACCACACATTATATATAGTACATGTATAATATAATATTATAGTACATGTATGTTGTTACAGTATATGTACATTATGTACATTGCATGTATATTATATATGTAGTAAATGTATATTGTTAATAGTACATGTATATTATATACAGTAAAACCTCTCTATTATGACCACTAAATTGTGTCAAATATTAGTCGTTTTAAGACAGGTGACAGCTTAAAGCAATGTGTAAAATGAAACAGAAAGCTCCAATATGAGCTTTTTGTTTCACATTCACATTGCTTTAAGCTGTCCCCTTTCTTTTATACAGACAATTAGCCTTCTTTTTAGTGGTCGTATTAGAGAGGTACGTTCTACTGTGTATAGAACATGTATATTGTGTATAGTACATTGTATAATGTATTTCACAAGTTCATTCTATATGCTTTCAGGTGAGCCAACACCCACACACTGGCCTGAGGAACTGGGGAGCAGAGGCGATTTCTTACCTGGTGAAGTCAGCCCTTGCCTTCAAACATGATCCACCACTTCATGAAAACTTTGTAAGTTTAATTTTTACATGGCTCCAGATAAGGGGGGTATTTCAAAAACTAAAATCTTTATTTCTGTTTTAAACCCTATGGTGTCACTACTCATTAGAATCGTCTCTTCGAGTCGATTCTTATGAGTAGTGACATCATATGATTTCATGCTGTAATAAGTGAGAAAATGTTGGATTTGTGTAGTTTACTCCCTCTTATCGGGAGCCCTATAAGTATCATCCAGGGCTCATGATAAGAGGGAGTAAACTGAACAGATCAACAAATACTCTTTCACTCTTTTCAGCACCAACTACCATGGTGTTACTACTCATTAGAATAGTCTAAAAGGGGGACTTACAATTGTTGTCATAATTAAAGAGATATTGTGATGGTTATAGGTCCATCTTGGTAGCACCCAGATTTATGTAGAAGAAGGGAAGTAACTCAAACCAGACCAAATGTACTTAAATTTCCATGGATTATCTTATGCTTGTAATGTGGCATTTTATTGGGTTTTGTCTGCTTTCTCAATGTAAGTACAGTGCATTCATTATATTACGACCACTCAAAAGTCCATCATACCCCATAGACTGTTTCTAGTTTTGAAGACAGGAGACCCCTTAAAGCAGGTTGAAAGTAAAGCAGAATGCGCCTTGAGGCGCATTCTGCTTTACTTTCAACCTGCTTTAAGCTACCATTTGCTGGAATATAGAAAGTATTTCTTATGATACATATTCAATACTGTATAAACTGGTCCAATTTTCTTCAGTGGAGGAATAAATCAGAGGCGTAAAAAGGCGTATTTATGGGGTAATGGGTTAATCGTTTACACATCACATTCCTAACAGAAATACTTTTTTCATGTGTCTACCCTGTCCTGATTTACCTGTTAACCCATTACTCCATAAATGTACCTTTTTACACCCAAATTTATTTCTTCACTGAAGAAAACGGTTGCACTTCATACAGTCATGAGTGTGCATAATAAGAAATGTTTTAGTTATCCTTGCAGATGGGAGCTTAAAGCAGGCTGAAAGTAAAGCAAAATGTGCCTTAAGGCACATTCTGATTTACTTTTAACCTGCTTTAAGTAGTCAAATGTCTTCAAAACTAGAAACAGGCTATGGTGTTGAAGGTTTAAAGTAGGTTGAAAGTAAAGCAGAATGCTTCAAGCTATCACTTGTCTTCAAAACTAAAAACAGACTAGTGGGTAAAGAGTTCAGAAAGTGGAAGAGATACAACCCATGCACATTACGACATTAATATCAAATTACAACAATATATCTCGTCTTTAATAAAATTCAGGGAAATTCCGTGAAAGCACTTTTATGTTAAAGATTTATATATTTTCAATTCTGTTTGACATCAAAGTGTTAGAGTCATTAAAATCCGGAATGAATTTATAAAGTTCTTACACGATCCTAGGGTATGATATAACTGCGCATTTTCCAAGAATGAATACTAAAATTTCCATTTCAAGTTGATGGCTCCAGTAATTGAATGAGTATTTGTTATGCCTTAGAATTTTACTTTAATAAATGATAATTGATATTAATATGGTTTTGAAGTTGTTATGGTTATGCTATCAGCCATTTCTATGCTGGAAACCGATATATGTATATTTCGCAAACAGTGCAGACCCTGATCATAGGGCTCCTTTGAGGAGCCCTCTGATCAGGGTCAGCACTGTTTGTTTTACTTTTATTTTACTGAAATATTTTCCAACATAAACTGGACATTTTTCAAGATTTGAGTATCTAATATGAAACATTCAACCTAATTAGGGTTCAGCAGAAAGTAAATACTGCTTCAAATAAGATATTCCTCTTAATTTGTGAGTTATTAGTATACTATATTACCATAATGAAAATACTGTTAAACTTTTGTTAAGTATGTTGCGATGCAGTATTTCAACTGTTTTGTCACAAAGTAAATTTTCGTCTGCCACATTAATTTTGTTTCCATCTTCTTTTTCTAAATTTAGAAGAAAAACAATGCTTTCAAAATAGGGTAAGAGTGTTACGCTGCCTCTCATCTGGACCTAAACTGTTTGCAAAGGCAAAACTGTTTCTCTGTTAGCGTGCGAAAAGTGGAATACTAAAACCTTGATCAAATTTTGGGACTTAGCTTTGTCCCTTGGGGTGTTTAAACAGGGTTATAAGGTATAAATAATATCATTAGTGAATCTTACTGAGTGCAATTAATAGAATAAGGGCTTTAACCATTACCCCATAAATATGCCTTTTTACACCTTTAATTTATTCCTCCACTGAAGAAAACAGTTCCAATTTTTAAAGTTATGAGTATGTATCATAAGAAATAATTTCTATACTCTAGCAGATATTAGCTTAAAGCAGACTGGAAGTAAATCAGAATCTGCTTTACTTTCAACCTGCTTTAAGTAGTCACCTATCTTCAATACTAGTAAGGGGCTATGGGGTAATGGGTTAAACCCTCCATAGCCTGTTTCTAGAATGAAAGGCAGGTGATCATTTAAATCAGGTTGAAAGTAAAGTTGAATGCGCCTTAAGGTGCATTCTGCTTTACTTTCAGGTTGCCCTCTACTAGAAAACAGATTTTTTTAATGATAAATATTCATGATTCTTTACATTCAACTTGCTTTAAATAGTCACCTGTCTTAAAAACTAGAAACAGGCAATTGAGTAAAGAGTTAACCCTTTACCCCATAGCCTGTTTCTAATTTTAAAGACAGGTGAGCACTCAAAGCAGGTTGAAAGTAAAGCAGGCACATTCTGCTTAATCTACACCCAGCTTTCTTTTGTAACATATTTATTGCTGTATAAATTGGAACTTCTTCTTTCAATGGAGGAATAAATTATATGTGCAAAAAGGTGTACTATAGGGAAAACCCATTACCCCATAAATACCCCTTTTTACGCCTAATATATTCCTCCACTGAAGAAATTAGTTTCAATTTATACAGTCATGAATAAGTAACATGAGAAATATTTTCTTTTCCGAGCAGACTATAGCTTAAAGCAGGCTGAAAGTAAAGCAGAATGCGCCTTAAGGCGCATTCTGCTTTACTTTCAACCTGCTTTCATTGGTCATCTATCTTCAAAACTAGAAACAGGCTAAGGGGTAATGGGTCAAAGCATCATGAGGCACTAAGTGTGTGGAGAAAATACTCAGCTAAAACAATGATAGTTGTGCAATGCACTCTGTGTGTTACAAAACACGATGATACGTGACTTGCATCATGAACAATGCACTTGGTGTCAAATATTGCACTTAGAACCAGAGATACTGATATAAAAGTGGCGTAAACAAAAATGCCCGATGGCTGATCTCGGGTATTATTATATGGTCATAGTTATAGCTAAACCTTATGATGTTGAATCTTCAAATAGACTCTGCCATTTTCTTAATATTGACCAGTATACATTGACTCTTTGGGGTTGTCCCAAACATATTTAGAGGGTATGACAAACAGTGAAGACCCAGATTAGAGGGCTCCTTCAAGGAGCCCTCTAATCTGGGTCTGCACTGTTTGTAAAGGATTTTTTCTTGGTTCCAGTCCGTAAGGGTTAGTGTGGTGAAAAAGATGAAGGGCTTTTACGGAGGCTGTGTTTTATGGTGAAATATGGAACCAGTTCTGATGGGCCAAATGGACTTCTCACATTAAAACAGAAGAATTTTATGAGTTATGACCTGCAGTACAATACCGGAAAAATCCTAATAATTGTGACACCTTGTGCAGCAGCTATACTTATCACAAAATTTGAACAAATTGCTTTTATCACACAGTAATATGTCTAAAATGTAGACTGGTTCATGTTTTGATAACTACAAAGATCCACAAGGAAACATAATAGCTCACAAAAGTTACTTAGTGTTATAACATAGTGTTGAAAGAGTAATAACAATAGGTAGGCCAGAGTGCTTAATGAAAAGAAGAATCTATTCTTCATTATAATGCTTCCAGTTATAGACACCGAGCTTATCAACCCTAGCTTTAGAATCGTCTCATTTGTATTTTATAAAATGTGTTGTGAATACCAATTTAGCGCGGACATGTACGTAACGCGGGAAACGACGTCGCCATCTATGACGTCACATTGTTTATAATTATATTACAAGAAAGAAAGAAGAACGTTATGACAAGTAAATTGAAGAAACAGCGTCTTTACATTGTCTAGGTGGCAAATATCCTCTTCCGAAATGGTGGCAAATCGTTAAGGAATGGACAAAAGGAAGCAACTTGTACAGAAAATGCCAAAAGTTGATTAGAAGTTACCACTCTTTAAAATGTTCTAACATCGCCAATAGCGAACTTCATGTCAATGCTGACAGTACGTTTTCGGACGGAGAAAAAAAGTAATGTCCTTTAGAGTGACGTCACAAAAAGAATATCATAAAGAGTGACAGTATATTTTGGATAGATGTAAAAGACATGCAAAATGTTAACTGTAGGTCTACGGGAATTTAACATTGTAACTCAAAGCGAGGTGTAATAAGAAGTTTTGTTATAATTCTTTCACATGTCAGGATAAAAATTCCCCCTGTCTATCAACAAAATATACAACTTGTCTAAATATGTCAATGAAAGAAGTTCCAAGATTAAACAACAAAAATTCAATAATTTTATGCAGACAAATTGAGTATAGATAGCAAATAAATGACAGAATAATGGTAACAAAAATGATTTAAAGAGGCTTGCCCAAAATAATTCCTTAATACAGTTAGACTTGTGTTGGGCGGCAACTGTTTAAAAGAATATTATGACTCTTTTACAATATGTTACGGCTGAATGCAGGAATAAAGGTAAACCAGTATGCTCCTATAGGAGGTTTTTGCTTTACCTTTGTCCTGCTTTAACCCATAATTCAATAGATACCCCTTAGTACACCTTTAGTTAATTCATCCACAGGGCTGCCATTTCTCCGGATTTTTCCTAAATCTTTGGATATTTTTCTAGAAAATGGTAGCTTAAAGCAGACTGAAAGTAAAGCAGAATGCGCCTTTAGGCGCATTCTGCTTTACTTCCAGTTTGCTTTAAGTAGTCAGGTGTCAACAAAACTAAAAACAAACGACTTGGTAAAGGTATGATTCGTAAAATCAAACTTGAAAAATGCAAATTTGGAAATCTTAGGATTTTTCATGTCAACTTATGGCAGCCCTGCATCCACTGAAGAAAATGATTCCACTTTATAATGTCATAGATATGGACCAAAAGAAATATTTTCTATATTTTAGCAAATGGCATGCTTAAACCAGGCTGAAAGTAAAGCAGAATGTGCTTAAGGCACATTCTGCTTTACTTTCGCCTGCTTTAAATGTCTACCAGTGTCTAAAAACAGGCTTTAGAGTAAAGAATCCTGTATCAAGACTGATAAGTCATTTTTTTAGAGGGGCTACTTACAACATGTTTAACCCTTAGCCTGCCACTCACGACTATAGCTCCATATGCAAACAGCTTGGATCCGGATAAGACGCCGAGTAACTCGGCGTCTCATCCGGATCCAAGCTGTTTGACACTCGGACAACATTTTCAGCAATTTTGAGCAACTTTAAAGCACTTTGAAACTTGAAGCAGACGAGAAATATAGCAGACGACAATTTATTTGGCGGGCTAAGGGTTAACTGTATTGGGATAAAGATTTCATCACTTGATAGCTGTGATTCTTGATGAGGTTTCTTCAATTGAAAAGTCTGGTTTTGTAACTAGGTTTGCAGGCCAGTAGGGAAACAGGTCAGTATTTGAACGATGAACAATTGCCACAGTATTTGAAGTTTTTAATGATAGCAAATTATTTAAATGACAATACTGTTATGGCGCAAAAGTGCAAATTTGTTGTCATTTCAATACGAGTTAAACCTGTATTCTATACGCAGTCTAATTGCCGGTTTTTGACTGGTTAAAATTTGTCACATATAAAACAGTTTTTAGACTGTCGGGACGACTGTCTTTTGAAATAGGATAAGCTACTTTCCAAGGTAGTGCTTCTTAAGACTTGCAGCTTTAACTTTTTCAGATCAATGCGCCAGATGCGTTTCCACACACATGCAGCTACCAAAGAACTGCAATATATTCACTCTAAAAATTTCGCTCTTACTTAACCCTTTGAACCCTAGTCCCGCATATAGGCGTCCTTTTCAAACAGTATACATGTGAAAGTGCACTTGTCCTATGCAAACAGGGGGTATTCACTGTTTGTAATAATGAAAAACATTGACAAAAACAACCCTTAAAAGTCAGAAATGGACTAGACTCAAATGGAAACAAGGATTGTCCATTTTAAGTTTCAGGGAGGAAAGAGTTAACCCATAGTAAATGGGTTAAACTGTTTGGATATGGGTGATATGCTTGTTAAGTCATTACTTACTGCTTTTAGCATGAGATTGTGGTTCACACATATTTTTGATAAAGTAACTTTCACCAAACTTTGTAATACAATTTATGCTACTTTCTTCATTAACTCTTTGCATGCTGGGTAATTATTTTCATCTGCAACATTTGTCGCCTGCTGTTGTTCTTAAAATAGACCTTTCTAAATATCTTTTCAAAATATGGTCCGAGTGTCAAACAGTTTTGATCGAGATGAGACGCCACATAACGCGGCGTATCACTGTGGCAGATATATCTGCTGCTAGCATGAAAAGAGTTAAACATCTATACCAGCATTCATCTAAGTGATTGTAATATCAATTGTGTTACTAAAAAAAGATGAGGGGAAAACCAGTATTTTTTGGGATTCCACATATCTTCTTGTTTGTTCACAGAAACTACAGTCAAGCATTCTGGCTCCAATGCAAGAGCTGTCAACCATAACACATCCTGACATTCGCCAGAAACAGCTGGAGTGCGTGTTTGAGATACTTCACAACAATGGGGACACCCTGAACCATGGCTGGCCCCTTATACTAGGGGTCATAGGGGCTGTCACAAATGACCAAGGGTATGTATAATGACTGCAAATCCACTATGAAATATGTTCCAAATTACACACGAAACAACCCATTCCACTTGCTAAAGAAGTCTTGTTTCAGTCTTTAAGCCTTTAAGCCTGTTTCTAGTTTTAGGACAGGAGACCACTTAAAGCAGGAATAAAATATGGAAGAATGCACCTTAAAGCATTTTCTTTACTTTCAGCCTGCTTCAAGCAACTTTCAGCTAGAATATAGCAAATATTTCTTGTGATACATATCATTGAATGAATAAATGGGAACTATTTTCTTCAGTGGAGAAATTAGTTTTTAAAAATATGTAAAAAAAAAAGTCTTATACCTTTGGTTCTCTAAATTTGCCTTGTTTCTAATGGGTGTCACCTAATGGGCTATTAACGTTTACATATGTAGCTATTGGTTACCAGACGTTTCGCTACACGGCGTTTCGCTACCCGGGACGTTTCGCTACCCCAGACGTTTCGCTACAGTCGTTTCGCCAACTACCGGTAAGTCGTTTCGCTACCCAATATTTTAAAAAAAAATCTTAACCTATATTTTGATGTTCAAATAAGATATGTCGATATATTATTAAGTTAAAATGTGTATTAGAAACTTTTTTTTTAATAAATAATTCGTTGGGATCTTAAATGGCTATTAAAAAGTTAAATAGTTATTAGTAAATTATTTATACATTTTTACGGCGAAATATATGAACAGTCGTTACGAATATATACAACGAGTTGACCCTAAGATTGCAGGGTATAGTGCGACGTGAAATGAATAGCACATGCATGACGTAGAAAACTAATTGGATCCACGTTAGACGCCGAGTCACATGATTGCTGGTCTGGATCTAGTCTGTCTGCATAGTCCTGAACAATCTGCATTAATTTTGGTAAATTATCATTATTTTCATTAAGGATGATTTAAATAGATTCTCGGAGTTATAATTACTACAGAAACAAAAATTTTCACGCGCACGCATTAAATAAACATACACATTTTTAACTTTGAAATTTAACTCTTTTTCTCTTTTAATTCAAGTACCAATTTTGGTAAATAATCATCAAATGATATTAATTTTTCTATACTTATGGTTTAAATTGATTATCTGAGTTTTAATTACTGCAGTTTCAATAATTTTCTATTTTGCACTTATCACGCGTGCATTTAAACATAACTTTATTTCTTCTTTAATTCAAGTTTACTTTGTTTAATATTCATCAAATAATATTATTTTCTCTTTATTTACGGTTTAAATTCACTTTCGATTTATAAATACTACAAAATCATTTGATTTTCCTAATTATAAATATTGGGTGGCGAAACGTCCGGGGTAGCGAAACGTCCGGGGTAGCGAAACGACTTTAGGTTTGGTAGCGAAACGACTGTAGCGAAACGTCCGGGGTAGCGAAACGTCCGTAAACCTAGCTATTCCTTAGGGTAAGGTCTGTTTATTCTGGATTAAAGTTCTATACATAGTGTCAGCCTTGTCAATCAAGAACCCAGTATAGATATATTCCAGAGTACAGTAAAACTTCTCTAAACCACACACTTTTTGGAAAATAAGGTAGACCATACAGGTGACAACTTAATGCAGGATAAATGCAGGACAAATTAAGTAAAGCAGAAAACCCCCAATGGGAGCTAAATCTTTGCTTTACTTTTATTCTGCATTAAGCTGCCATATTAGTATATGTTACCAACTGGTTTAGAGACCAAAGTTAACATATTGTTTAATAAGGAGAGGTACGTTAGAGCTCCAGATAAGGGGAGTATTTCAAAAAATTAAATCTTTATTTCTGTATTAAACCCTATGGTGTCACTTCTCATTAGAATCGTCTTGAAGAGACGAGTCTAATGAGTAGTAACACTATAGGATTTGGTTCTAAAATGAGTGAAAAAATGTTGAATTTGTGTCAGTTTACTTCTCTTATATGGAGCCCTGAAGTCGGAGGATTCATTGTACCTAAGCTTCTTGGCACGTCACTGTTGGTTGTTGGCAAGGTCACGGTGACCTAGCACTTTGTCATGCGTAAATGATTGAACATTTTCGACTTCTTCTCAACTACTGAACCAATTAGTATCAAATTTGGCATATACTGCTTCAGATTGTGTCTCTACTGGAGAATATAGTTGTCTTTGCCAATCCAATTTCCGACCTGGTTGTCACAAGCGTGACCTTTAACCCTTTGAAATGTGGAGTAGATATTGTCTACACAAAATACCATCTGCTTTAATTACCCTTTCCTCCATAGTTTCCACGTTTCTAGTTTCCAAGACAGGTGACCACTTAAAGTAGGTTGAAAGTAAAGCAGAATGTGCCCCAAGGCACATTCTGCTTTACTTTCAGCCTGCTTTAAGCTACAATCCTCTAGCCTATAGGAAATATTTCTTATGGTGCACATTCGATCATGACCATATAAAGTGGAACTATTCAAGTGGAGGAATAAATTAAAGACATAAAAGGTCGTGTTTATGTAGAACATAATGGGTTAAAGATGATAAGTGAATTTGACATTTAAAGACTTTAAAAGAGAAGTGTAAATAATAAACTCTGAAATAAACTTTTATTTCACAACAAGCCTCTACTTATATTTATGTTTGAGTGTGGGCTCAGATTTCATAAAATTTAACCATTAACTTGATACAGGGCACCAGATAATGTGGGTTAACTGAGGATTTCCAACATTTTCTCTGTTACTTTTCCACCAAACTCTATGTTGTTACCACTCATTAGAATTGTCTCGATGAGACGGTTTTAATGAGTGGTGACAATATAGGGTTTAATGAAGAAATAAAGAAGTATGTACCCGGTAGATGAAATATGCACCTTATCTGGAGCTTTGTATGATACAATATTGTATCAAATGCTTCACAGATGTTAAAGTCATAATTGGTTAACAAAATTATTACATGAGGGTCAAACAGTCAAGATCCTGATTGGATACCGTGTTTTGCCGTATCTGATCTGGATCCAACCTGCTTGAAAATTCTAGTAAGGTCATGCCTAGCAGGTGAAGCATTAAATCAAGTGTTTTTGTCTTTCAACTGAATGTTCACAATAAACAGGAAAATTCCAAGAAACTCTTGTATCATTAATAAGTATGAAAATGAATTATAAACGATAATCTGTGCGTAAAATTAAATGGCAAAACATTTTAAACTCTTAGCTTGCTAGCAGTGAAACCATGATAACCTTTGCAAACAGTTTGGATCCTGATGAGACGACGCGTCACACGGCGTCTCATAAGGATCCAAACAGTTTTACTCTAACCCTGTTTTGACAAGAAATTTTGAAAATATTATTTTTAGAACAGTAGCAGACGACAATGAAAACATTACCCAGCATGCAAAGAATTAATTTTATAATTATTGGCTCTGAAGGAGATTGGGCTGATGTTAACCCTTAGCCAGCCAAATAAATTGTCGTCTGCTATATTTCTCGTCTGCTTCAAGTTTCAGAGTGCTTCAAAGTTGCTCAAAATTGCTGAAAATGTTGTTCGAGTGTCAAACAGCTTGGATCCGGATGAGACGCCGAGTTACTCGGCGTCTCATCCGGATCCAAGCTGTTTGCATAGGGAGCTATAGTCGTGAGTGGCAGGCTAAGGGTTAAGTACTGTTGGACTATAATGTTCAATGTTTATTGAAAACAAGAAGTGAGGGCAGGCTATTAGACAGGGAGCAGCCTGATTCAGAATAAAATTAATGCAGAAAGCTCCCAAAGAAAGCTTTGTGCATTACTTTTGCCCTCCATTATGCTGTGTCTTAGCTGTCTCTTGAGAATTTCATGCCCCATTATTTAATTCTCGGCATGCTAGTGGTGAAACTATGTGAACTTTGCGAACATTACGGATCCTAGTGAGACGTCACATAACAGAATAAAACTGGTTGTCATTCTGACCCCGTATTCAAAAAATATTTCAAAAATTCTATTTTAAGAACAATAGCAGGCGACATTTGTGTAAGATGACAAAATTACCCAGCATGCAAAGAGTTAATGGTTTATGCAGTACATGTTTTGGTAGCAATTGGTTTATAAGTACAGTCGAAACTTGATAATTCCAACTCGCTTTTGTTGGAACATACCCATATTTCAAAGTTAAAATGTGGCTTAGCCACGTTTTAACTTTGAAATACAGGTATGTTCGACTTAAGTTTGATCAAGTTATCGAAATTAAGCTGGTAAGGTTGATTTAATTGAGTTGGAAGTATCGAGATATGACTGTTCATTTTGTTTGATTGAATCATAATGTGCATAGGATACAGGCCAATGAAATGAAAATATAATTTTCATAGGAGATAAATTAGCTCCTTGCCTAGTACCGTAACTTAATTGAAGGGCATTAAATTAAAATGGTAAAATTTATAGGAAATTGAATTAATATAAAGAGAAATTTGAATTTTAGGGGAAAATAATGAATTTACATAAATTTATGTGTTAACCAGTTTAAGTGGGTAAATTGATCTCTGTTGTGAAAAATATAAATACCCACAGATGAAATTGGTGTGCCTTTTGATTAACCCATTTTTCAGCTTTTATTTTTTCCTCCACTGAAGAAAATAGCTTCAATTTATACAAGTATGGATATGCACTATCAGAAATATATCCAATATCCTAGCAGATGATGCCTAAAAACAGGCTGAAAGTAAAGCATAAGGTGCCTTAGGGTGAATTCTGTTTAACTTTCAACCTGCTTTTAGTGGCCACCTGTCTTCAAAACTAGAAACAGGCTATTGGGTAAATGGTAAAACTACTACAAACCTCGTCTCTGCAAACCTAACAAAGGGGAGAGGGTTGCTTAACCCTTTCCCTCATAGAAGCGACTTTTAGCGTATTTAATTTTTTCCTCCGCTGAAGAAAATAGTTCCAGTTTATACCCTCATAAACAATGAACGTAACAAAAATGTATATATAGCCTAGCAGATGATAGTTTAAAGCAGGCTGAAAGTAAAGCAGAATGTGCCTTAAGGCACATTCTGCTTTACTTTCAACCTGCTTTAAGTGATAACCTATATTTAATGTCATAAACGGGTTATTGGGTAAAGGGTTAATGCAAGCTGTCTCTTGCCCTGCATTAAGCTGTCATCTGTTTCAGTTGAATTGTAACTATTTTTTTAGTGGAGGAATAAATTGAAAGGCGTCAAAAGGCATATTTATGGTGTAATGGGTTAACCTTTGCAGGGAGAAGCTGGTGCAGACAGCCTTCCAGAGTCTTCAGCTCGTGATAACCGACTTCCTACCCATCATTCCCTGCTGTTACCTCAAGGTCGTAGTAGAGGTGTCCGCCAAGTTTGGTCTGCAGAAGCAAGAGCTGAATGTCAGCTTAACAGCCATAGGACTGTTGGTAAGTAGAACTGTATAAAGATTAGACATACTATTTTACCCTTGTCCTTCCATCCCTCTCTCTGTCCGTCCATACGTCCACATATATAGTATATCACTTTATCTGTCTACCTCTTCCTACAGTTTTCAAGCTACAACTTCATAATTTTGCAAGATGTTAAACTTTGTACATACACTATAGATAGGCATGAGGTTAGGATTTAAATTTTTTTTCAAAGAATTATTGGTGATTAAACTTTATATCCTTTTGCTTTAGTGGAGGAATAATTGAAAGGTATGAAAAGGAGTATTTTTATCAGGTAATGTGTTAGGTAAGTATTTTATTTGAAGATACAAAAAACAAATTGTCAGACTATCTGAATCCCAATCAGACAAGGGCTTGGCATCTACTCTATTTACAATGGCCTGTCAAGTTATGGATAGATGTTTGTGGTGTTAATCAGATACTAAATCTTTATGATTGCAGTGGCAAAAAGATGTTATGGTCAGCTTTTTCTGGGAGACCTTTTACAAACACTCTTTATACGTTTGACTTTATATGCCTATATAAAACTGTCATAATCTCTTTGCTTAACCCATTTTATGTGGGATACACTTTTAGGTGTACCTCTAGGCAAACAGTTTTGATCTCAGATCAGGCCCCACATTGTGGGGCCTGATTTGAGATCAAAACTGTTTGCAGCTAGCTCAATATTCTATCATAAACTGCTAAAATCTTTTGCAAATATTTGAGTTATACCCGCTGCAGACGACATTTTAAAATGGCCGCCAAATATTACCCAGCATACAATGGGTTAAATCAGCCATAACCTTCACCATACCTAATCCTTGCCCTGCTCAAGAAGTTAAAATATGCTCTTTTAAAACAAGTTGTCTTCATGAAAAAAACTCACCTCTAGATATCTGAAAATGACGTTTTCATAACATATTGTTGCAGATGTACAACTTAACCCATTACTTCATAAAAATGCCTTTTTATGTCTTTAATGTATTTCTTTACTGTAGAAAACAGTTCCACTTTATACAATTATGGATATGTATCATTAGAAACATTTTCTATATTCTATTTACTATGTTAGTAGCTTAAAGCAGGTTGAAAATAATGTAGAATGTGCATGAAGGTGCATTCTGCTTTACCTTCAACCTGCTTTAAGTGGTCACCTGTTTTCAAAACTAGAAACATGCTATGGGGTAATGGGTCAAGAGTTTAAATCAGGAGGAGATGTCAAGTGATTGTGAACAAATGTCATCAATCTATGCAATTATCACAAGCAGAGTTTATTATTCTAGTTTTTGCTGATATATGCAAAAGCTTGAAATTTGTCTTTTTGGCACTCAAAGAAGCATCAAACATCAATGAGATGCACGGTCACTAGTTGTGTGATCTGGAGCCATGCTTTTGGGGAAAACAACGCAAGCTGCCAATCGTAGGTAGAAGGGTTATCTCTGGCAGTTTTACAGCCTTTCTGCCATAAAAGGCCAATATCCCTTTGAATGCTGAAAAAATATATTATCTCCTTAAAATGTAGTCTGCTTAAAAATTGTGACTAATCCACTCTGCTCTTTTTTCACAGAAGCACAAATTTCAATTACAAACAGTGTGGTTCTAGATCAGATGCTGAGTAACTTGGCATCTTGATTGATACTATTTGAAAATGTGTTATATATGTTTGCCATGCTGAAAGGGTTAGAGATGACTAGGTTGGTTCCCAGGTTATCTTGGTGTCATGCACGCTGGGCACCGTATCTCACAAACAAATCTCCAAACTACATGCAAACAGAACAAGAACAAATACTTAGGGAAATTTTACATCGTAGATAAAACTCCTGTTTTGGGAATGCATTATGATGTTTCTTATCTTTTCGGTCATTTATTTCCAAACTTTATTACGGAAATGTTAGGAAAGTGACGCACTGACACTTTTAGAACATACACCAAACATGTCAATCCTCTCTCTGCGGCTATAATGGTGTCTGCTTAACCCATTACCCTATAGCCTGATTTCTTGTTTAGGAAACAGATGACTACTTAAAGCAGGTTGAAAGCAAAGCAGAATGCGCCTTAAGGCGCATTCTGCTTTACTTTCAGCCTGCTTTTAGCTATAAGCTGCAAGGATATAGAAAATATTTCTTACTGTACATATTCATAACTGTATGGAATGGAACTATTTTCTTCAGTGAAGGAATAAACTTAAAGCATGAAAAGGTGTATTTATGGGGTAAAGGCATAAGGACGCTGTTGCTAGTCATTCTGTTTATGAGGTGCAGACTTTCATTGGTTGATTTCGAGTTACCCAAACAACATGTTTATCCGGCAATATGTTTATTTGGCTTGTATGCATGCCGTTAAACATTTTTTGGATCCTGTTGTTTTATATTCCAAGAAAAGTTAAGATATAAAATGTTTTTTATAGGATACAGTTAAACTCAAGGATGTTATCTGTTTTTAACATAAAGCTGTTTAAACAAGTATCATGTTTTTGGTTGACATTTAGCAATACAAGGTTATTTTTTCTCTGCAATAAAGCACATCTGTAGCAGTTGAATTGTTTCAGATCTCCATAACACCGCATCTGATCTAGACACAAATTGTTTTGCACTATAGTATCAACATTTGTTCAAAATCAACTTAGAGTTGGAATATAATTGCTGACAACAAATTTTAGCAGATGATATGTTGGCTGCATAAAGATTAATGCGAAGGTTAAATTTAACTGTGCAAAGGTTAGAGAATATTTTTTATCAAATTTTAAGATACAGTAAAACCTCTCTATAACGACGGCTAAAACAAAGGCTTATTGTTTGAATAAAAGACAGGTGACAGCTTAAAAGCAAGGTAACAGTAAAACAGAAAGCTCCTAAAGGAGCTTTCTGTTTTACTGTCACCTTACGTTAAGCACATTCACCTGTCGTAAATACCTAATATAATCTACATAATTTAGTGGCCGTTAAAAAGAGGTTTTTCTGTAGTTTTATGACTAGAGTACCAACATATTCTCTGACTTTAGATGCAAGGCTAATCTGTAACACATTTTCTTAAGTTTGCAGCCACCTTTTTACACCTTTAATTTATGCCTCAAGTGAGGAAAATAGTTCATATTTATATCGTGATGAGTATGCAGCATCAGAAATACTTTCTTTACACCTACACATTTAAGCTGTAAGCAGGCTGAAAGTAAAGCAGAATGTGCCTTTAAGGCACATTCTGCTTTACTTTCAACCTGCTTTAAGTGGTGACATGTTTTCAAAACTAGAAATAGACTATGGGGTAATGGGTTGGTACCAAGCTTCTGCCAGAATGGTAGAAGCTGGGAGCCAAACTATAGTGTTAGAGATTATCTTATGTCTCCACTCTTAAAACTATGTTTATGAATTTTTAAATTCAAATCATTTGCAATGAATATAACAAAATCTCCCTATGCATGCAGTGCTCTAAGAAACAGATGCATTTCAGTTGAAACTCGATAATTCCAACTTGCTTAAGTCAAATTCACCCTTATTTCAAAGTTAAAACCTAAGCTAATTTTAACTTTGAAATACGGATAAGTTTGACTGAAGTGAGATAGAGTAATTGAAAAACGGGTATGTTTGACTTAGCGAGTTCGAGGTATCGAGTTTGGACTGTATTTTGGTCTTGCAAAAACTCCACCAATAATCACAGGGACTAAAATGTTGTAAATGACACTGGAACATTATCATGTCGGTGTTTGATAATACTGGAAATAAATTACAGTTTGCAGGGGAATTAATGATGTTCTGTTCTAATACTATTCCGCCTTTGCATGAAATGTGGCAGAGTTATGATCCTGAGGCTCTCATATAACTCTCTGAACCTTAGCGGTGAAATCATGATTAACTTTGCATATACAGTGTTCCCTCCCTACAACGGCCCTCCCAACAATGACTCCCTCATTACAACGACCCATGCCAAAGTTCCCTAAACTGGACAGTTATGTCTTAACGCTGTTACTACTGCGATATCGTCTGCTTAAAATTGTTGTGTGCTGATTTTTCTAAAAATTACATATAAGTGGACATTTTGATAAAATAAATATAATGACGAGTGACAAACAGCTTGAATCTAGATCAGATGTCCCGTTAGGCGGTGTCTGGTGTGGAAACCAATTCTTATTTTCCCCTCCCTATAACGACTCCCTCCGAACAACACACACAATCTGTGTCTCCCGTTGGATGTCATTGAAGAGATCAGGGAGCACTGTACAAAATTTAATGTAGTTTTGGATCCAGATGAGAAGCTGTACGTATAAAGTGGTGTCTCGTCAGGATGCAAAAGGTTTGCCAACAAACCAGTTTTAGAAATGAAAATTTTAGAAAAGTAGCAGACGATTGTTGCAGACGACAATTTTACTTACCCTTCAAAGAGTTGAATCAATTGCATTAACCCATTACCCCATAGCCTGTTTCTAGTTTGAAAATAGGTGACCACTTAAAGCAGGTTGAAAGTAAAGCAGAATGCACCTTAAGGTGCATTCTGCTTTACTTTCAGCCTGCTTTAAGCTAATATCTGCTAAAATATAGAAAATATCTTTTATCATACATACAACTACATGTATTTTCTTCAGTGGAGGAATAAATTAAAGGCGTAAAAAGGCGTATTTGTGGGGTAATGGGTTAAAAGGTGTATCTATCAAAGGTTAATACCTTATTTGCTAATCCTTGGCATTTCTTTTTTATCCAAACTTTTTTTGCAAAGGTTATCGAGGTTTTCCATGTGAAGAGTTCAAGTGAACTTTATCTTTAGAAATGACAACTTATTCTGCATGACTAGCAAATAAGTCATTGCATAGACAGAGGCACCTGAATTCTTTCACTTCTAACATTACAATATTTACCCTTGAAACTCTGAATAAATGCTGACTGCTTTAAACTTTAGGTCTCCCAAAATTCTAAGACTTAATTGATTCTTTTGAACATTTCCAGAAATGATACTGAAATGATAAACAATTTTGGATTAGATAGACAGAAAATTTCTTTGAATCAAATTTTGGTCCAAAACATTTTCCAAATTTCTATTAAATTTGTGATTAGCAACCTAAATGTTGAGGATCATGATTGTTTTTCCATGTCATGTTATAGGGCAAAAAAACCTATTGAACACTTTTATTTGCATGCTAACTGCAAAACTGTGATAACTGTGATTACCTGTGTATACAGTTTGGATCCTGATGAGATGCCGAGTAACTCGGCATCTCATCAGGATCTAAACTGTTTGACACTCTGAAAAGAAATTGAAGACAAGATTAATTTTAGAATGGTGGCAGAACAGATGACAATTAATGCAGACGACAATATTTACTAAGCATTAAAAGAGTTAATTTAGAATTGTCTCATCTGTTACCTTAGCCTTTTCCCTGTAGTAATATCATCTCCCTTAACCCATTTCCCCATAAAGATGTCTTTTTATGCCTTTGATTTATTCATCCACTGAAGAAACAAGTTCACATTTATACAGTTGAGATATCATATGAAATATTTTCTATTTTCAAACAGATGTTAGCTTAAAGCAGGCTGATAGAAAAGCAGAATGCGCCGTAAGGTGCATTCTGCTTTACTTTCAACCTGCTTTAAGTGGTCACCTGTCTTCAAAACTAGAAACAGGCAATGGGGAAAAGGGTTAAAGTTGTTGTCTGCATTTTTTTCCTTCCCGATTTTTGGCAGATTTTATGTACAGTAAACCCCTCTAAACCGGACATGTGTGGGGACAACATAAATGTCCGGTTAAGAGGGGTTTCTGATTTAGAGGGGTTTTAACCAATAGTTTGTCTCTCGTATGGAAGATAGCTGATCACTTAAAGCAGGTTGAAAGTTTACTTTCAACCTGCTTTAAGCTATCATCTGCTTGAATATAGAAAATATTTCTGATGATACATAATCATGAATGTATTTTCTTCAGTAAAAGAAATACACCAAAGGAGTAAAAATGCATATTTATGGTGAACTGAGTTAAAGTAAAAAAGGATTGGAAACGGGACCAACGTTTTTGTCAGGTTTAGAGAGCATTCCGGTATTTAGAGGTTCCGGTTTAGAGGGGTTTCACTGTAGTAAGAAATATATATTTTAGTTTCAAACAGTTTGGATCCTGATCAGAGGCTGAGTGACTTGTATGATCTAGATCCATACTTTTTGCATATTTAGAGTATGTATCCATTTTCTGGTGAAAAGATTAAAACAGGGCTCCAGATAAAGGAGAGTAAACAGAACAAATCCTGTGTTTTCTCACTTAATTTAGCACTAGATCCTATGGTGTTACCACTCATTAGAATCGTCTCGAAAGGAGATTCTAATGAGTAGTAACACTATAGGGTTTAATGCAGAAATAAAGATTTTAGCTTTTGAAATACTCCCCTTATCTGGAGCTTTGATCAAAGAATCCGTACAAGGTGCCACTAAGATGAATCCCACTTTTTAGTGTCAACAATTTGACGTTGTCTGTCATTTTCTGTTCCCAAGTCATTGACTGATTTTTACGGTCTTGTTAATCTCGTGATGCAACCTGATCACAAGAAGGCATACAAGCATCTTATGCCACGGAAAAACAAATTTAACCTTTCCTGGCATTCTTGGTTCCCTGTGTTTTTGACAGATGATGGCTTAACCCATTTCTCCATAAATACACCTTTTTACGCCGCTTTAATTTATTCCTCCTCTGAAGAAAATTGTTCCACTTATATAAAGTCATGAATATATACAATAAGAATATTTTCTAGAATATTTTTACTTGTCACCTGTGAGGCTGTCTGCTTAACTAGAAACATGCCATGAGACAATGTGTTAAAGACAGAAAGCAAACCATGGGGGAAAGGGTTTAGCAGTCCCATCTAAATTAAGAAAAGGAGCTTTCTTCATTACTTTTGTCTTGCATTAGGCTGCCATCCATCTTAACTCTTTCCTCCCTGAAACTTCAAATGGACAATTTCAGTTTCTATTTTAGTCTAGTCCATTTCTGACTTTTAAGGGTTGTTTTTGTCAATGTTTGGCATTATAACAAACAGTGAAGACCCTGATCAGAGGGCTCCTTACGGAGCCCTCTGATCTGGGTCTTCACTGTTTGCACAAGACAAGTGTACTATTCGCATGTACACTGTTTGAAAAGAACGCCTATATGCGGGACTAGGGTTCAAAGAGTTAACTAGAAACAGGCCATGAGACAATGTGTTAAAGACAGAAAGCAAACCATGGGGGAAAGGGTTTAGCAGTCCCATCTAAATCAAGAAAAGGAGCTTTCTTCATTACTTTTGTCTTGCATTAGGCTGCCATCCATCTTAAGAGAGTCCTATCTTTCTTGAAACCATTGCCCAGATCTCCTTCTAGATATGAAGATAAGTGACCACTAAAAGCAGGCTATGTGACAACATAAAGATGGTTGAAGGAAAAGCAGAATGTGCCAAAGGCAAAGGCACATTCTGCTTTACTTTCAGCCTGCTTTAAAATACCATTCAAAACTGTATAAAGTGAAAATATTTCTTAATTAGTAGGGGCCTATGTGGCTGGTGACCTTGTAACACAGGGACTACGTATTGTGTGCAAATGTTCATCCAATCTTTCCCATTGGACTAAAGATGTTTGATGATATCATAAATCTTTTCATTCATTTTTCAGTGGAACATCTCAGACTATTTCTACCAAAATCGTGAGCGGATACGTCAAAACCTCGACAAAACAGAGAAAGAAGATGCAGTGACTGATAAGATCAGTGTTCCTCCGGAGAAGGCAGGCGTTCCTCCATTTGACGCTCTATGGATGTGCTTGTTTACCCAGCTAGGAGAGTTGTGTGTCGACTCACGTCCTGCTGTCAGGAAAAGTGCCGGCCAGACTCTATTCTCAACTATATCAGCTCATGGTGGCCTATTGCAAGAAGAGTCATGGAAAAGGGTTTTGTGGCAGGTATGATTACAGGGTATATTATGGTCTTTTGGGGGAAAGGGATGGAGAGGGGGGGGTCTAAACTTTGGTCCAATCCCCTTTCTAAAGAATAAATAGTTTTATGCCCCACGCAACATTAAAGTCTGAGGCAAATTGCATTGCATTTGTTTGTCTGTCGGTCCACAACTATTAACTTTGGTCATAACTTAAGTACTACATGCAAGTCAAACTTCATATTTGGCTTAATGTACTCAACTCAAGAAGTCATTGAACTAAGTACATGTACCACTTTGATCATCTTTGACAGAGGTCACGGTCATTTAAAGGTCAAATGGGATGAATTTAACATTGAGCATAACTTTGGAACTACAAGTTACAGGGACTTCATATTTGGCATGTGTACTCCTCTTAACCCTTTCCCCAATAGAAGCGCCTTTTAGCGGATATGATTTATTCATCCGCTGAAGAAAATAGTTCCAATTTAATCAGTAATGAATATGTATTATAGGGAATATTTTCTATATTATAGCACATGATAGCTTAAAGCAGGCTGAAAGTAAAGCAGAATGCGCCCTACGGCGCATTCTGCTTTACTTTCAACCTGCTTTGAGTAGTCACCTGTCTTAAGTACTAGAAATAGGCTATCAGGTAAAGGGTTAAGAAGCAAATTGAGCTCAGAACAAGATTGGTCATGTCACACCATGGCCTTTTGCAATGTCATTTAGAGGTCATGGTCACATCATAGTGTTTCTCAAACACATCCTGTTTCCCAAATCTTTGCAATAGTTTCCCCCGTCAAAAAATTGAAAAGAATCATAGAAAATCTAATTCTACAGTTTTCTCCAACAATGAATAGGCCTAAATAACCCTTTACTCCATAGATACACATTTTAACATAATTAATTGATTCCTCCACTGAAGAAATTAGTTCCATTTTATACAGTTATAAATATGCATCAAATGAAATATTTTCCTTATCCTAGCAGATGGTTCTGGTAGCTTAAAGCAGGCTGAAAGTAAAGCAGAATAAGCCTTAACCTGCTTTAAGTGTTCACCTGTCTTTGAAATTAGAAACAGGCTTATAATGAGGTAAAGGGTTATTGAATTGTTTCATTATAATTTTATAGAGGTATATACTGGTAATAGTGAGTATTTTTTGTACATTAACTTTGAATTTATTTTGTTTTCATGTTTTTCCAGATTTTGGGATTAGCCAACTCCATTATATTTACCTGAATTATCCAATTATATTTAACCCACAGCTTGCTGAGTATTTTTTTATGGATCCACCACAATAGTGGAGGGGCATTAAGCGTTTGCCTTTTGCAGGGCTCCAGATAAGAGGTAGTTATTTCAACAAATCCAACATTTTCTCACTCATTATAGCACCAAATCCTATGGTGTTACTACTATTTAGAATCGTCTCGAAGAGACGATTCTAATGGGTAGTGACACCATAGGGTTTAATTCAGAAATAAAGATTTTAAGTTTTGAAAAACTACCCTTATCTGTTGCTCTGCCTTTGTATCTTGGTTAGACTTTGCATTTACAGCGTTCCCTCCCTACTACCGCCCTCCCGACAAGGACTCCCTCCTTACAACCGCCCTTGCCACAGTTCCCTAAACAGGACAAGTATATCTAAAGCTTTCACAGCTGCAGTATCTTCTGCTTAAAATTGTCGTCTGCTGGTTTTCTCTATTTTACATATTGCACATTTTGATAGAGTGACAAACATAATGATGTGTGACAAAAAGCTTGAATCAAGATCAGACGCCGCGTTACGCGGCATCTGATCTGGATTCAAGCTGTTTGCAAATGTAAGCCAATTTCCCTCACTGTAACAACTTTTTCCGAATAAAGCACACAATCTGTTGTAGAGAGGGAGCGCTGTAGCTCCATTATTTACATTCTAAACTAGAGCTCTGTATAAGATGCATATTTTAAATAATAATTTCCTTATGTCTCAACAAAACCTTATTTTACAACTTAAAAGGTTGATTCAATGCTCTGGATGAGTTATTCTATTTTGTTTTCCATAACTCAGAGCCATTTAACCCTTAGCCTGCCACTCACGACTATAGCTCCATATGCAAACAGCTTGGATCCGGATGAGACGCCGAGTAACTCGGCGTCTCATCCGGATCCAAGCTGTTTGACACTCGGACAACATTTTCAGCAATTTTGAGCAACTTTGAAGCACTTTGAAACTTGAAGCAGACGACAAATATAGCAGACGACAATTTATTTGGCGGGCTAAGGGTTAAAATTACCTTTGTAATTTTTGGAATGAACTCTGTTGTGACCACTCATTATAATGGTCCCTTCAAGAAGATTATAATGTGTGGTTCACAATATAGGGTTTGATGAAGACATAACGGAGAAAAACTTGAAAATGTTCAGTTAAATCATTCTTATCTGGAGACACAGGTACTTGACACATACTTTATTATCTATGAACCCCCTCCCCCCCACCCCCTTAAAAAAAAAATTTTTTTTTTTTTTACTATACTTCTATTATAGATACAAGGTAAACAGCGCAATTCAACACCTAGTCTTTACTATCCACTTAAGCTGATGCTAAAATAGACTCGATCGCCGATATTCTCTTGTGGTACCCTCGGGAAATGATTAATTTATCAATATCTACTTTTTATTTCATCAAATTCCGTCAAATAACGCCACAGTACGTGAATTATAACGAAAATAAGCATCAAAAAGTTTTATGTCGTTCTCTTGGTACAGAATTTATTGTCCAAAATAAGGGGTAATCTAGTCGGTTTGCACATTTAACGGCCGTTACGGCTGGAACTTTCACCTAATTTCATTAGAGCAAATGCGTTTGTGTCGGAACATGACCCTCTTCACTATCAGCTATATGAAATATACATGTAATTTGGCACGAAATTGACAAGTGAAAGACTCATTTCATTTTCAATGCCATTTTGAATACCGGAATGAATCGAATGAACGGAGCGATCTCATTGGTCAAAATTAAACAGGTAAAGTTTCTTTTAATTTTGCATTCTATGTAAATTATATAAAACTGATAATATTTCATTTAAAGATGATTTATAATATTTGGTGAAAGTTCCAGTGGCATAGGCCGTTTATTGTGGACAAATAACAGATCACCCCTACATGTACATTCGTTGCTATGATCCATGAAAACGACATAAAACTTTTTGATGCTTATTTTCGTTATAATTCACATACTGTGGCGTTATTTGACGGAATTTGATGAAATAAAAAGTAGATATTGATAAATTAATCATTTCCCGAGGGTACCACAAGAGAATATCGGCGATCGAGTCTATTTTAGCATCAGCTTAAGTGGATAGTAAAGACTAGGTGTTGAATTGCGCTGTTAACCTTGTATCTATAATAGAAGTATAGTAAAAAAAAAAAAAAAAAAATCATAGATAATAAAGTATGTGTCAAGTACCTGTGTCTGGAGACTTGTAGATGTCCCACAGCCATTGAATTTCATACGTGGATAGCAATACTAGTTATTAAAATATATTTTTGGCTTAATACTCACCTTGGTTAGACATTTCTTTTAGCCACATTTATAATGCCCATGCCACACTTGTATATTTGCCCTTTTCGTCTGTACATCTATGAGCGTTTAGCTGCAGGGCTGCCATTTCTCCGGATTTTTCGGAAATCTTCGGATTTTTATCCTAGCAGATGGTAACTTAAAGCAGGCTGAAAGTAAAGCTCATTCTTCTTTACTTTCAACCTGTTTTATGTAAAAGCGCTTGAAAAATAGTGAATTTGGAAATCTTCAAGATCAACTTATGGCAGCTTATGGTTAGACTTAATGCATTTAGCAGGGGCATGTTTATGTTTAGTACACATTTTCTAGCAGGGCGCCAGATAAGGGGAGTATTTCAAAAACAAAATCAATGTATATGCATTAATCTCTATAATGTGACTTGTCATTTAGAATCGTCTCTTTGAGAAGATTCTAATGCGTATAGTTACACCATAGAAATTTGGTGTAGATATAGAGGAGAAAGTGTTGGTTTTGTTCAGTTTACTCCCATTTATCTAGAGCCTTGTTCAATTTTTCATTTAGTAAATTGTTTTCTGCAAGGTCTAACATATTATTTACAAATAATAATCCATGATTTAAAGAGAATGCCTTTCCTTTGAAGGTGTCTGTTTTCCCCATAAGACCTGTTACCATTGAAGTTTCTCTGAAATATGGCTGTTTATTTCCAATTTGCCTTTTTATCCTGCATTAAAGCTTTTATCCATTTGAATTTAATTGATTTGATAAATGTACCTTGGTCTACCATATCAACCTCTCCTTACTATTTTTGCCCAACTTTTGTTTTCTATTATTCCATAAAAGACAAAAACCCATCTTATTTATGTTTTTCTTTTATTCCCTTTGACCCAGTTATCGCATGGAATGGAACATAAACTTTGATTAAAGTAACATTTTGATGTCAGTTATTCTACCATTAAAATTTTAACCAGTTGATTAAATTTGCTTGAGTTCAAAAACCAAAAAGATTTAAGTACCTTAAGCATAAATTCATGTTCTAGGGTATTGACAGCGTTTTCAAAATCAAAGAATGATAAAACTCTATTAACCCTTTTATTATACTCTCACATACTACTTTAAGGTCACTGTGACCTTGACCCTTTGACTTCAATTGTAAAAAAAGCTTGTGCAGAGCATATCTTTTGTAACTTATAAGTAAAATTATCATTTTATGCGATGTCTCGTTGCTATTAGCGTAGGAGTTTTGTTTATTTTATATTAAATAGAGAAGTCCCAGATCAGGGCTCCTGAAAGAGTTGTCTGATTTGGGTCTGCATTGTTTTCTGATAGGATCTATGTGATATGACAGGGCTGCCATTTCTCCGGATTTTTCCTAAATCTCCGGATTTTTTCCAAGGTTATTGTAGCTTAAAGCAGACTGAAAGTAAAGTAGAATGCGCCCTAAGGCGCATTCTGCTTTACTTACAGCCTGCTTTAAGTAGTCGCATATCAACAAAACAAGAAAAAGGTTATGGGGTAAAGGTACGATTCGTAAAATCGCAATTGAAAAATGTCAATTTGGAAATCTTAGGATTTTTCATGTCAACTTATGGCAGCCCTGATATGAGCTACCATATGCTATGAAAAGGATTTTCCTTGCAGTGCATTCTGTTTTACTTTCAACCTGCTTTTAGTGGCCACTTGTTTTCAAAACTAGAAACTGTCTATGGAGTTATGGGTTGAAGAGTTAACTTAAAGCAGTCAAAGCCTTAAGGCGCATTCTGCTTTACTTTCAGCCCGATGTAAGCTATTATCTCCTAGAATTTAGAAAATATTTCTCATGATACATATTCATGACTGTATAAAAGGGAAATATTTTCCTCAGTGACGGAATAAATTATAAGCGTTAAAAGGCATATTTATGGGGGGAAAGGGTTAAACACTGAAACCCTGATTAATTTTTCGGACTTTGCATTGCTCCCTGGGGTGTTTAACCCTTTACCTGATAGCCTATTTCTAGCATTGAATATAGGTGACAACTTAAAGCCTGCTTTAAGCTTCCATGTGCTAGAATAAAGAAAATATTACCTATGCCATATATTCATGACTGATTTAATTGGAACTATTTTCTGCAGTGGAAGAATAAATCATGTCCGCTAAAAGGCGCTTTTATGGGGGAAAGGGTTAAAGGAGGCTGTACAGTATATCTTGAGGTCTGTTATATGCCTCTTTCTGATATCGAGTGTTTCCGCGTGTATCTGCGCAGTAAAATACAAGAGTCTGTATCGTCCACCTTGTATGGTCCAGTTGTCCACCTTGTATTTTACTCCAACATCGTTTTCGATTTAGCGTGACTTTATCTACTATTTATGTACATGTACAATTTCCGCGTTATTCTTTGTGGCATACAAGAATTCTTGTGTTCTTTCAAATAACTAATGTTTCTGGATATAAAATGATTTAAACAACTATTTAGGTCTTCTTGATGTGTATTCAAGCAAATAATAAAACACTTCACCAGTTGGCAGTGCGCTACAGGGTGTTGTATTCAGCTCAAGACGTTTTTGCTGGAAACAGTAGATAAGACTTGCGTCGAGGCACTTGTCAGATCTGCTTTTTCTGCCAAAAATGTCTCGAGCTGAATACATCACCCTCTATTGCACTGTCTGGTAATGCAAATTTATTATCCCTCCTTATCTACAGGGACAACTTATTGTGTAGAATATACTCACTAAATGAACCCCTATGTGTACAACAACTCCATAGTATATATAAATGTCTGATACAATTAAACCTGAACTTAGAAGAAATTATTAGAATGCATACTTTATTTTATTTTTATTTTGCTCATAACAATATAAAGTTGTAGAAAACAATATGTTACAAGAAGGATGATTATATTATGCTCACTGAGCATTAAAGAGACTGAAACCCACTGATTTTTAACAAAATTTATTTTTGTAAATGGATTCCAAAACTGTTTACATGCTATAGTACAAATTTGAATAGATTTAGATTAAAACAGGTGAAACTCAAAGGTAAAGCTATCAGGCTTCATTACAACAGGTGAGTGAACTCAGGGCCTTCAAGTCCCACTTGTCTTCAGTTGAGGGATATATTAAATGCTTGGAGTATTTATTGGCCGGATTGAAAATGCGGTCTATAGATTGGCGAAATCCGTCCGTCTGTCTGTCCGTCCGTCTGTCTGTCCGCACAACCGAAATGGGTTAGAGGGCCTTTTCTGGCCAGATAACGGTAAACATAACAAAAGAAGACAATAGAGTTCATTCCGTAACAATAGAATAAGGGGCCGTGGCCCGTTATTCAAACAAAAGAAAATAACAAAAGAAAAGGCCCTCTAACCCATTTCGGTGGCACGTCCGTCCGTCCTCACTTTGGTTGACCTTTTTGTTAGTGTCAGTTTTAGTCAAAGTTTAAGTCCTACAGCAACCAAATCTGGCATGTACAGTTGTAGTGAGGTCATCATCACATGCCATGGGTAACTAGGTCACTGTGACCTAGATTTCACGGTCCAATGACATAGAGAATTCTTGGTTAACCTTTTCGTTTGTGTCTTGGTTTACCTTTTTGTTAGTGTCAGTTTTAGTCAAAGTTTAAGTCCTACAGCAACCAAATTTGGCATGTACAGTTGTAGTGAGGTCATCATCACATGCCATTGGTAACTAGGTCACTGTGACCTAGATTTCAAGGTCCAATGACTTAGAAAATTCTTGGTTAACCTTTTTGTTTGCATGTTGGTTTACCTTTTTGTTAGTGTCAATTTTAGTCAAAGTTTAAGTCCTACAGCAACCAAATTTGGCATGTACAGTTGTAGTGAGGTCATCATCACATGCCATGGGTAACTATATAATATATATATATATACAAAGCAAAAGTGCAGACAATCCGGCCATACCGACATTGGCGGTTTCTCGTTGAGTAATAGGTTAACGAACTTCTTGGAAACTTCTTCGCCAATTTCATTTAAACTTAATAGAATTGTTCCATGGAGGGTACTCTGTCAGATTTCTTGAATTATAGGTAATTCAGTTAAATTAGTGTTTTCCATGGCAATATGTTATATTCCTTTTAATGGGCGTTGATGCCACAAATTTGCTGTTACAGTGCTCACTCTCTACAACGACACCCAATGGGAGACAAAAATTGTGTGCGTTGTTCGGAGGGAGTCGTGATAGGGAGGGAACATTAAGACTTGACTTACATTTGCAAACAGCTTGAATCCAGATAACGCGGCGTCTGATCTGGATTCAAGCTGTTTGCCACTCGTCATTATATTTATTCTATCAAAATGTCCACTTATATGCAACTTTGAGAAAAACTGCAGACGACAAATTTAAGTAGACGGTATTGCAACCATAAAAATGTTTCGTTTGGGGAACAACGGCAAGGGTCGTTATAAGGAGGGAGTCATTGTTGGGAGGGCCGTTGAAGGGAGGGAACGCTGTATTTGAGTATTTTCTCTTTTTCACAAATACACCATCTTGTTTTCAGTCTCTTTAAATGTAAAAGACTCTTTCCAGCTGCAATATGCCTTAGTTGAAGATTTTTGTACCGTGATATTAAAGCAAAACAATTTGGTTATTGCAGAATATAGATAGCAATAAGAAATTGCCAAATCTACAAGGAATAGAATAGTTTTCAGTATTTCATTAATGTTCTTTAGAAAATGATGGAAACTTAAGTATTATAGTGTTTTAATCTGATAAACAGTGGCTGTAATACATATTGTACTGGTATACTATACCAGGTTGTACAATAAAAACCTAAGCTAACTTTGAAATTCTACGGGTTATTGTAATAAACCTTCACAGCAGTATGATAAATCAACAAGTACTGTATACTGTATAATATGTTAACCATTTTCCTCCCTAAAACTTCAAATGTACAATTCTTGTTTCCAATTCAGTATAGTCCATCTTTCTCTAATTAGAGTTGTTTTGATGCCCTCTGCATCTGTACTAGATGTGGAGGCATATAGTGATTGTCCTGAATGTCCGTCTGTGCTTCCATCCGTCCGTAACAGGTTAACTAGATTTTACCGTTTCGTCTAGCACCAATACCCCTAACTCAAATGCTTAGATACTTATACAGCTGTTGCCTTGGACTATTCCCAATCCACCAATATCATCCAACCTTGATTTTGACCTTGACCTTGACCTAGATTTTTACTTTGCTTTGGTTTCCAGACAATAACTTTTGTTCTAAAAAACAAATTTTCGTTGAAGTTAATTTTGAGAGGTCATAGTTTTGTTATTTTATTACATTGCGCAATCTTTCAAGCCAAAACTTGTAATTGGGTTTGTTTGTTTTTTGTTTTGACGAGGACATGTGTACTGATATTTTTTGACAATTTAATTAAGGATGTTAATCAGAGTTTCTTGTCATATTAGGAAATCAGTCAACCAACATTGAAGTTTGCAACCTTATTCTGAAAACTAAAACATCCCTGATTAACTAAAATATCATTGATTAACCCCTAAGCTGCTGAAATCTCAATTGGACATTTCCATTTTCCAATAAAGGTCAAGTTTACATTGACTTTTGGAGAGTTTATCTCCAATATATTTAAAGGTAGGACAAACAGTGCAGACCCTGATCAGAAGGCTCCTTCAGGAGCCCTCTGATCAGGGTCTACACTGTTTGCAAAAATGTTTATACTCAGTTCCGGCACTGTAAGGGTTAAAGAACCCCATTACAAATATGTCAGACCAAGTTTTGATTTGTATGATCTTAGCATGAAAACAAATATTTTGTAATAATCCTGGCACAATTAATTTTGAACTGTTAATCATTCCCCCAGATAAGAGGAGTATTTCAAAATACTAGAATCCTTGTGTCTCCAGCACACCATTTTTTGTCACTTCTCACTGGATTCTTCTCAAACAGATAGAAACTACATGCTAGACAAGAAACTTCTAGCTGGGCAAAAGTAATGCAGATTATTGCTGGTGCTTGTCAATGGGATTTTATCTGACATATTTTGTCTCACTTCTTATTACACTTTATCATAACAGTGCAGTTCGTCTCATTTCAGGTGTGAGTACACTTTATCATATAACAGTAATAGGTGCCTTCTCATAAAAGTTGCTAGTACACTTTATCACAACAGTTACAGCCTGCCTTCTTATTACAGGTGTCAGTACACTTTACAACTACAGGTGTCAGTAAACTTTATGCTAACAGTAATAGGTGCCTTCTTATAAGTTGCTAGTACACTTTATCACAACAGTTACAGCTTGCCTTCTCATTACAGGTGTAAGTACACTTTATCACTACAGGTTCTAGTACACTGTATCCTATCAGGGCAGCCTGTCTCCTTCTTTCAGGTGATAGATATATAGCAACAATATTCAATAATTGGCTGTATTATTACAGGACTGGTGTTGTTTCCATTGCTGGATAAGTTAACTCTATCACACCAAAATGTTTTGTCTTCTTATTACAGGAGTTAGTACACTTTATCATAACCATACTACTTATTACAGGAGTTAATACACTTTGTCATTACCAGACTACTTATTACGGGAGTTAGTACACTTTATCATAACCATACTACTTATTACAGGTGTTATTAGGACACTTTATCGAACCATACCACTTATTACAGGTGTAAGTACACTTACTATAACAAAACTTCTTGGTACAGATGTTATTAGTACACTTTATCATAACCATACTACTTATTACAGGTGTTATTAGTACACTTTATCGAACCATACCACGTATTACAGGTGGTACTGGTACACTTTATTATAACCATACTACTTATTACACATGTTATTGGTATACTTTATCATAACCATACTACTTATTACAGGTGTTATTAGTACACTTTATCATAACCATACTACTTATTACACATGCTATTGGTATACTTTATCATAAACCATACTACTTATTACAGGTGTTATTAGTACTCTTTAGCAGAACCATACTACTTATTACAGGTGTTATTAGTACAGTTTATCAGAACCATACTACTTATTACAGGTGTTATTAGTACAGTTTATCAGAACCATACTACTTATTACAGGTGTTATTAGTACACTTTATCATAAACCATACTACTTATTACAGGTGTTATTAGTACAGTTTATCAGAACCATACTACTTATTACAGGTGTTATTAGTACACTTTATCATAAACCATACTACTTATTACAGGTGTTATTAGTAAACTTTAACATAACCATACTACTTATTACAGATGATATAAGTACACTTTATCATAACAAAACTTCTTAGTAAAGATATTATTAATACACTTTATCATAACCACACTACTTATTACAGGTGTTATTTCCACTGCTGGACAATGTGAAGAAGTTATCTAGTACTGCAGCTAGCACCAAGGATGAATCTGCCCAGGGCAACATCCTGATACACCACTCGCGGGACACAGCAGAGAAACAATGGGCGGAGACTCGGGTACTGACCCTGGCTGGTGTAGCCAGAACCTTTACCTCACAGCGCAAGGTGCTCCAGGGCTCATACAGTAAGTCTTATTTATGGAGTAATAGGTTAAGCACAAAAAATGGCTTATCATTGATGCTTTTAGATACTGGTGGCAGCTTATAGCAAGATGAAAGTAAAGCAGAAAGCTCCTGAAGGAGCTTTCTGCTTTACTGTCATCTTGCTTTAAGCAATATTTTTCGTGAAGCGCAGCTGTAAAGGAGATGTGGAGTAAAGGGGTTACTGCAGAAAAAGGTAATGTAAACAGCTTTCACAGATTAGCTCTGCTTTTAGCTGCCACCTAATTTAAACAAAATATGCTATTGGGGAAAAGCAGGTTGAAAGTAAAGCTTCAATGTACATTCTGTTTTACTTTCAGTCTGCTTTATGCTACCATCTGCTAGGATATAGAATATTTTTCTTTTGGAGCTATTTTCTTCAATGGAAGAATAATTCAAAGTTGTAAAATGGCATATTTTATGGAGTAATGGATAACGTCACCATTGAAGAGAAGATATTGTAATGGGTTAAAGGCTGTTCTCCTCATGAATCATATTTTGAATTTTCTTTTCAAATATTTAAATGTAATCTTCAAAAGCAACTCATAACCAAACCTAATTCTTAATGAGTTTTCAGTTCTTCAAAGAGATATTTTTAATAAAATAATTTCCGAGATCAAACAATCCATCATGTTCTTAATTAAACACTCGAACAATTCCCATAAAATACGCCAATTCTCATCCAATCAGACTACGCAAAACTGTCAATCCAGAGGCCCCACACTTTGTTTTCAGAACGGTTATCCTGTCATTTTCCGGTGGTAAAATTTAAAAAAAATGCAGTTCAATTAAAGTTTAATGTTGTTGGACAAAAGCGAACAAGTGCTGTTATTAACTTTTTGCATGCTGGGTAATTCTTTCATCTGCAACAATTGTCGTCTGCTACTGTTCTAAAAATATAATTGTCTAAATTTCTTTCCGAAAGACAGAGTGTCTAACAGTTTGGGTCCTGATGAGATGCCACATTATGTGGCATCTCATCAGGATCCAGACTGTTTGCAACTGTTGTCATGGTTACGCCGCTAGCATACTAAGAGCTAACTGAGCATGCTCTTGCATGACTTGAAGTCTTCTAACATTGACACTTGTACAGCACCACTATGCACTTAACCCTTTGCATTCTGGGTATTTTTTTCTTTTGCAACATTTGCCGTGATGCTATGTGATGCGGCATCTCACCTGGATCCAAACTCCAATCAGTTTGACATTCTGACCTTATTTTTGAAAATAAATTTTCAAAAGTTCTTTTAGAACAGTAGCAGACGACAATTATTGCAGACGACAATATTACCCAGCAAGAAAAGAGTTGAGGTTTAATTAAACTCTGAAGTCAGTTATTACAGCTTCAATTGATGAATATCAAACACAACAAAAAAAAGATTTGCGTAAAATTACTCAGTTATGATGGCTTAAAACTATCAACTTTGAAATAGTTGTCAGCCAAATGTTTCAAAATTTGTATGCAATGTTCATTTAACCCATTACACCATAGCCTGTTTCTAGTTTTGAAGATATGTGATCACTTAAAGCAGGTTGAAAGTAAAGCAGAATGCACCTTAAGGTGCATTCTGCTTTACTTTCAGCCTGCTTTAAGCTATCATCTGCTAGGATTTACACACCTTTTTCTACTTATTCATTTTCATGGCTGTAAAATTTGGAACTATTTTCTTCAGTGGATGAATAAATTAAAATAGCTAAAAGGCGTTTCTATGGGGGGGGAAAGGGTTAAATAACCCCAAAAATAGGAATGTCAAGCAAGTTTGATCCAGATTAGAAGCCAAGTTACTTGGGGGGTTTGATCTGGTTCAGCACTGTTTGAAAGTACAGTTGGCAGGGAAAAGGTTAATGTCACATGTTAATGCCCTTTGCTTTAGTAAAGATGCAGGAGGCATATTGTGATTATCCTGTCCATCTGTACATACAAAGTTAACTAGATTTTACCGTTTCTTTTAGCATCAATACTGATTACTAGCATGCCTTGATACTTGTACAATATTGAACTATCTCCCTTTTTAGCTCACCTGAGCACAAAGTGCTCAAGGTGAGCTATTGTGATCGGTCGCCGTCCGTCGTACGTCGGTGTCGGTGTCGTCCGTTCACAATTTCTTTCAAGCAACTTCTTCTCTGAAACCAATGGCCCAATTTTAACCAAACTTGGTCAAATACATACTGTAGTTGTGAGCTTTAAAATATGTTTAAAAAAAGTGGGTGGGGCAATCGGTCTTGTTGCCATGGCAACCATGCACAATATTTTAAAAAATCTTCTTCTCAAGAACGACTGGTCCGATTTCAATTTGGTTTTCACCAAAATGTTTCTCAATTAATATACTTTCAAAATTGTTCAAAGAATTTTTGATCCGTCAAAAAACATGGCCGCCACAGGGCGTGGTCAATTTCCGTACTTACATCATCAGTTTAACATATAGACTTATATAGGAAAACCTTTAAAAATCTTCTTCTCTGAAACCGTAAGGCCCAGACCTAATATATATGGCATCTAGCTTTCCTTTGTGGTCCTCTACAAAAACTGTTCAAATCATGACCCCAGGGTCAAAAAGGGCCCTGCCATTTGGCTTATCAGTTTTACATAGACTTATATAGGAAAACCTTTAAAAATCTTCTTCTCTGAAACCGTAAGGCCCAGACCTTTTATATTTGCAGGGCTCTCGCTAGGCCAAAATTTTAGGGAGAAGTGACTCTCTGAGCTGAAAATAGGGAGAAGTGCAGAGACTTAAGGGAGGCGTTGTGTTATCAGCCAAATGAATTGGATCACACCCTACTTACAATATTATCTAGAGTGAACCAGGGATAACAGTACTTAAAGCAGCAGGTCTTTCAGTCAGCAATGACTTCATACTTGTTGCTTTAATTACTAAAAATCAAAGCAATATTGAGATTAAGTTAAAAGAAAACATCTATAGACAGTCACATTTGTTCAGATTTAATGCAAACAACTCATATAAAAACCCAAAACACATAAATTCAAAGTACTGTAGTACATAGTGTTGAGGACAGTGTTGAACTAGATGCAAATTTCACATCCCCATCACTGGCTCATGCTGCATAGTCACTTCTTTAAGCTATGTAGTTGCATGGTGTCTCTAACAAATTCAGAGTAAGCCAAGTCCCTTACTCATCTTTCCCTCAAACTCGAAATGTTGATCTGAAAAATATAATTGTACAGAGTATCTATAAAATCCCAGTGAGTTTAGAAACATCTGAAAGTTAAATAAATCATGACATCAACGTATTTCTTGTTGTTGTTTTTTTAATTTTAAAGCCAATAATCAGGTGTACATCCGTATTCAACTGTCTCGTAATTCAAATCAAGCTGCAATTTTTTTTCTCTCTCTCTCTCTCTCTTTTAAATAACTTTAGTTCTGATCTTGTATTCGATAACTACAAACCAGCTGCTTGTCTTTTTTTCTTTTTTGCTGTAACTTTGAAACCAGTTGCATTAGCATTGTTTTAATTTCACAAGTGTGACAATTATTGCTTTGTAACCAACGGTTGTTTATATAGTTATTAATGCTGCATACCTTCTCAATCATCGAGCCGACTAGATAAGGGTGTGATTCCTTCGCTGATTGCCTCCACAGGTTTATTAAGTGCCAGTCATTATCACTTCGAAAGCCTCTAACGCTTATCAAAACAAACATGCCGCCATATGCATCAGTGATTGTATCCTTGTTGTAAACTTCGCCCTGATTGGCTGGTTGATGTTTTAAGCGCTTTCATTGGTTAAGAGGTAACCTCCTTCAGCTGACATACATAGTGGTGTGTATCGAAGCGTGTTTATCCTACTCTGCTGTGTAAACAAACGCTGACAGCGATAGGGGTACAGATTTATTGATTTATTAGTTAGGCTAGCCGCTAATTGGCCCTGTTTATTCGGCGAAGTGAATTTCGCCCTGCATCTTCGAGAAGGCGAAATCACAACAATTAAGGCGACTTAATCGCCCTAGTCGCTCCCTAGCGAGAGCCCTGATTTGGCATATAGCTTTGCCTTATGGTCCTCTACAAAAATTGGTCAAATCATGACACCTGTGTCAAAAATGGACCCGCCCCAGGGCTTATCAATTTTACATAGACTTATTTAGGAAAACCTTTCAAAATCTTCTTCTCTGAAACCATAAGGTCCAGACCTTTTATATTTGGCATCTAGCTTTGCCTTACTGTCCTCTACCAAAATTGTTCAAATCATGACCCCTGTGTCAAAAATAGACCCGCCCCAGGGCTCATCAGTTTTACATAGACTTATATAGGAAAACCTTTAAAAATCTTCTCCTCTGAAACCGTAAGCCCCAGACCTTTTATCTTTGGCATCTAGCTTTGCCTTATGGTCCTCTACCAAAATTGTTCAAATCATGTCGCCATGGTAAAAAGTGGCCCTGCCCCGGGGCTTATCAGTTTTACATAGACTTAAAATGGATTTTTAGCTCACCTGAGCCATAGGCTCAAGGTGAGCTATTGGGATGGCCCTGTGTCCGGCGTCGTCCGTCGTCGTTAACAATTGCTTCAAATGACATCTCCTCATATACCGCTTGACAGATTTCAACCAAACTTTACAGAAATGTTCCTTGGGTCAAGCTCTTTCAAATTTGTTCAAAGAATTAAAAACAATGCAGAACTCTGGTTGCCATGGCAACCAAAGTGAAAAAATAAGGAAATCTTTAAAAATCTTCTTGTCAAAAACTGCAAGAGCCAGAGCTTAGATATTTGGCACAGAGCATCATCTATAGGTCCTCTGTCAAGTTTGTTCAAATTATGACCCTAGGGTCAAAATTGGCCCCGCCCCGGGGGTCACAGTTTTACATAGAGTTATATAGTGAAATTTTCAAACGTCTTCTTCTCTGAAACTAATATGGCTAGAGCATTGATACTCGGCATGGTGACACTTCTAGATGTCCTTTACATATTTTGTCCAAATGGTTCCGGTCAGTTGCATAAGTAGGTCACAGGAGCTAAAAATAGATTTTTTCAATGAAAACTTTAAAAATCTTCTTGTCTGAAACTATAAGGGCCAGAGCTTAGATATTTGGCACATAGCATCATCTACTGGTCCTCTATCAAGTTTGTTCAAATTATGTCCCTGGGGTCAAAATTGGCCCAGCCCTGGGGGTCACAGTTTTACATAGAGTTATATAGTGAAATTTTCAAACGTCTTCTTCTCTGAATCTAATACGGCCAGAGCTTTGATATTCATCATGGTGACACTTCTAGATGTCCTTTACATATTTTGTTCAAATGGTTCCGGTGGGTTGCATAAGTAGGTCACAGGAGCTAAAAATAGATTTTTTCAATGAAAACTTAAAAAATCTTCTTGTCTGAAACTACAAGGGCCAGAGCTTAGATATTTGGCACATAGCATCATCTACAGGTCCTCTATCAAGTTTGTGCAAATTATGTCCCTAGGGTCAAAATTGGCCCCGCCCCAGGGGTCACAGTTTTACATAGAGTTATATAGTGAAATTTTCAAAGGTTTTCTTCTCTGAATCTAATACGGCCAGAGCTTTGATATTCATCATGGTGACACTTCTAGATGTCCTTTACGTATTTTGTTCAAATGGTTACAGTCTGTTGCATAAGTAGGTCACAGGAGCTAAAAAAAAAAAAAATTCAATGGAAACTTAATAAAAAATCTTTTTGTCTAAAACCCTAGTACCCTGATCTTAGATATTTGGCACATAGCATCATCTACAGGTCCTCTTTCAAGATTGTTCAAATTATGCCAATCGAGTAAAAAATGACTCTGTCCTGGACATAAATCTTTTTCTCCATTTTGTCAGTTATTCTCAGGTGAGCGAAATATGCCCCATGGGGCTCTTGTTTTTTAAAAACAATTGCTTCTCTGAAACCATTGTCTGAATTCAATAATATTTTGAATGAATATTGTTTAAGTGACCCTTTATTAGCACTATTTATATCATTGCCATATTTTTCCCTTTTGCTCAAATAGTAATAATGACAAACAGATTCCGAATTACTTCTTCATGCAACAGTCCACATACATGCAATGACAAACTTCATTTTGCATTGAGTAATATATAACACAATAGTCCTCAGGTGAGCGATTTAGGGCCGCATGCGGCTCTTGTTCTCATATAAAATCAGTTTTGTCCAGAGCTTTGATACTGTGTTCAACTACTATGAGGTATTTCTTTGTGGGGAGCATCCATCATTTCCAACAATATTCTTGTTTATACAGCACTCACAATTTAAAGACAAGAAAAGAAGTCACAAGTCAGGAAGTCCTGGACATGAAATATAATAGGCATACCAATAGTTTTCCATGTGGAAGCTTAAAAGCATGTTGAGTATAGTAAAATGCTCCCTAAGGAGTGTTCTGCTTCACTTTCAACTTGCTTGAAGTGGTCATCTGTCTTCAAAACTAGCACCAGGCTATAGGGTAAAGGATTAAGTGGTCACCTGTCTTCAAAACAAACGGGGCCAAGTACCAAGTGGTAATCCAGCATCTTATCAGGCTCCATACTGTTTGCCATTCAATGGTTTTACCCAGTTGCCAATTTGTTCCGGTAACAGTGTTTGAAGGGTATATTGGGTCTTACATCACCTGTAATTAGTTTGATGTCAGTATATGACTGAAATACAACACTCCCTCTCTACAAAGACACCCAATTGGAGACAAAAACTGTGTGCATTGTTCGGAGGTACAGTAGAACCTCTCTATTACGTCCACTAATATGAAGGCTAATTGTCCGAATGAAGGACAGGTGACAGCTTAAAGCATTGTCAAAGTGAAACAGAAAGCTCCTGTAGGAGCTTTCTGTTTCAATTTTACATTGCTTTAAACATTCACCTGTCTTAAACGACTAATATTTGACACAACTTAGTGGTCATAATAGAGAGGTTCTACTGTAGTCGTTATAGGGAGGGAAATAGGCTTACATTTGCGAATAGTTTGAAACCAGATCAGATGCCGAGTACTGCAGCGTCTGATCTGGATTCAAGCTGTTTGTAACTTGTCATTAAGGTTTTTTCTGTCAAAATGTCCATTATGGAACTTTGAGAAAAAGCAGCAGAGGGCAACTTTAAGCAGACAACATTGCAGCAGTAAAAGAGTTAGAAATAATTGTTCACTTTAGGGAACTGCAGCAAAGTTCTTTGTAAGGAGGGAGTTGTTGTTGGGAGGGAATACTGTACTGTTAAAGCAAAGAAAAATTATAATACAATCTATATCAATCAAGACTAGAGCCTGACTATGAGCTATAGCATGCTCAAGGTTATTTATGCTGCACTCACTGGTTTAATCTGCATTTCTCTCCAGAGAAACTAGACATCATTTTCTGCACAAGGAAATTGTGAATTTGATTTAACGCCAATGAATGACACTTAACCATTGCAGTGCTTTTGTCTCAAAAGCTGGCTTCATTTCTACTTTTGGTGTTAGAGGAAGGCAAAATTAGCCCTTCTAAAACTGGGCAACAACTGTTTTAGAAATATTCTGCTTGGAGTCATTAAACCTCAGAGAAAACCAGGAGACGGTGGTATTATGGTAAAGTGTTAACCCATTTCCCCATAAATATGCCTTTTTACGCCTTTAATTTATTCATCCACTGAAGAAAATAGTTTTAACTTGTACCGTCATGGATATGTATCAAAGATATATTTTCTATATTCCGACAAATGATAGCTTAAAGCAGGCTGAAAGTTAAGCAGAATGCGCCTTAAGGCACATTCTGCTTTACCTTCAATCTGCTTTAAGTGGTCACCTGTCTTTGAAATTAGAAACGGGTTATGGGTTAATGGGTTAAGACTATCAATCCAGTGTCTGTGAGTTTGATACCCAGCTGGACCAAAGCCTTTGAATGAGACTTTCAACCCATTACCCTATAGCCTGTTTCTAGTTTTGAACATAAGTAGCCACTTAAAGCAGGCTGAAAGTAAAGCAGACTATGCCTTAAGCTACATTCTGCTTTACTTTCAGCCTACTATAATTTACCATCTGCTTGTACACATACGGTATATAAAACATATTTCTTATGGTACATATTCATGACTAAATTAAAGGCATATTTATGGGATAAAGGTTTTAAAATATTGCACTTGGTTTCTTTCACCTCAGAGAAATATTATACCTGTAACTATTCCCTTATAAAATCACGAGAAGTGGAGTATTTATGAAACCTTTATGTCTATATCAAACCCTTTGGTTAGAATCCTCTTGAAAAGACAATTTTATTGAGTATCACACTGTAGGGTTTAGTTTAAACATATTTTATTCCATATGAGATAATAATACAATATTGTAGAGTTTAGTGTGGTCATAAAGAAGAAAACAAAATACTTCTTCTTCTTATTTGGAGCCCTGAGAAGTGCCTACTGTATACTCCCATTTAAACATACTCCCTCTAACAGATGCCGCCTCCAAAGGGCTGAAAATAAACCAAAAAACCCCCAAAAAACCCAAAACACATAACTAAACTAAAACTGTTGAACTATTGAACTTAAACTCTTTGACCCTTTGTAAAATATTATTTTGTTGTTAATTGTTTTCTAAATTAAGAATTTTGAAAAAATCCTTTTAAAATAGGGTCATTCTCCTTTCAATCTGCTTTAGTTGGTCAATTGTCTTCAAACTTAAAAACAGGCTATGGGATACAATGTTAATTTTTTTAGCCTGCTATAATTAAGCTACCATCTGCTAGAATATAGGCACTGAAGGAGCCCTCTGTTCATGGGCTGCATTGTTTGTCTTACTTGCAATATTTTGGCAAAAAAATCCATCCAGAGTCAATGTAATTTAGTCAATTATCAATAAACTGAGAGATCCATTCTAACCCATTTCCTCATAGCCTGTTTCTAGTATTGAAGACAGGTGACCTCTTAAAGCAGGTTGATTTACTTTCAGCCTGGTTTAAGCTATCATCTGCTAGAATATAGAAAATATTTCTTATGAAACATATTCATGACTGTATAAAGGGGATCTATTTTCTTTAGTGGATGAATAATTGAAAGGCGTACAAAAGCGTTTTTATTGGGTACTGGGTTAAAAGTCAGCATGGTAAGGGTTAGCCTTGAAACAGGTTTCTATGAGACTCCTGTGTCTCTTATTTAAGAAGTATTAAAATACATTAATTTGAAGTAGACATTTGATAGTTGTTGTTAATTTTCTAGAAAATGTTTTAACTACATTTAATGTAGTTTAAATATTTTCTAGAAATTCAACAACAACTCTTCTATCAAATGTCTTTTGTATTTTAACTTGCCCCTTAATGCCTAGAATTCCCTAAACCCATCACCCAATAGCCTGTTTCAAGGACGTAAGATAAAGCATGCAACTTCAAACAGCCTGAAAGTAAAGCAGAGTGTACACCTTTAATTTATTCCTTCATTGAAGAAAATAGTGCCAACTTATACAATTATGAGTTTGCACCAGAAGAAATACATTGTATATTCTATGTCTTAGTAGATGGTACTTGAAAGTAAAGCTGAATGTCCTAAAGGCACTTTCTGTTTTACTTTTTACCTGCTACCCATTACCCCATAGCCTGTTTCTAGTTCTGAATACAAATGATCACTTAAAGCAGGTTGACAGTAAAGCAGAATGCACCTTAAAATGCATTCTACTTAACTTTCAGCCTGCTTTAAGCTATGATCTCCTAGGATACATAAAAAAAATCATAATTATGGTACATATTCATATCAATTGGAACAGTTTTCTTCAGTGGAGGACTAATTTAAAGGCGTAAAAAGGTGTATTTATAGAGTAATGGGTAAACATTCATTATCTAATTACAGAAGACTTTCCCCATGCCTGGGCCTTGCTTCTAGATCACATTGAGAATGCAGCTCTGTGCCAGAATGCAGAAATCTCAATTGCCGCCATCAAGAGCTTCCAGGAAATGCTTCTCATGAACAAGGACGAAATCGGGTTCACTCTCCAGACGCTACCCGTCAAACCACCTACCCACGAAACTATAAATAGAACTGGCGAAACTGAGCAGCCAACAGTTGTAAAAGAGCCACCAAAACATGACAGTGGTGACGATAAAACAGGAAGTGCAGATTATGACATTGCATTGTGGTCCGCTGCTTGGAAAGTGTGGCTAAATATAGGAACAGTTTCGACAAAGCCTCCTGAAGACACAATGTCATTATATGTACCATCTCAACCTTTCTTGACTGCCTTGATTCAAACATTTCCTCCATTGTTGGAGCATATAAAACTCCGATTTACCGCGACAGATCTGCAAAAGCTGTCTGATGTTCTGAAGCGTGCTTTGACGGTTCCGGTTCACGGTGATATGTCGCCGTTTCTCATTCCTGCATTCCCTGAAGTCACAACAACGCCGCTGCAAGAGGCAACCCTACTTGCTGTTGAAGCTCTTATTAAGGTAATATTCTTCTCCTGTTATGAATGAATGGTGTTTTACGGCCCATCGACACAAAAAGGTCATTTAGAGCCCCTTCTCCTGTTGAATACAGTCAAACTTCGATATCTCGAACTCGCTTAACTCGAACTATCTGATAGTTCGGCACATAAACTGAATTATTTCATGTTCGGTTAAGTCGAACATACCCAAACGTGGCTAAGCCACTTTTTAACTTTGAAATACGGGTATGTTCGAGTAACCAAGTTCTAAGATATTGAAGTTTGACTGTATTCTTCATATAATAACTTCAACCATTTCAACTATTTAATAGTAATGTAATTATTACATTGGCTAATAAAATAAATATTATCAGGACAGAGTACAGATTCATATCAGACAGATCCTATAAAAACTATTAAAGTAAACAACGTTTTGCTGCTATCATGCAAAAAATTAACCCATTTCTCCTAAGATACACCTTTTTATGCCTTTAGTTTATTTCCTCCACTGAAGAAAATAGTTCCTCTTTATACAGTCATGAATATGTACCATCAGAAATATTTCTCTATATCCTAGCAGAAGGTAGCTTGAAGCAGGCTGAAAGTAAAGCTTAATGTGCCTTAAAGTATAGTAAAATGTGCATTCTCCTTTACCTTTACCTGATAGCCTATTTCTAGTACCTAAGATAGGTGACTACTTAAAGCAGGTTGAAAGTAAAGCAGAATGCGCCTTAGGGCGCATTCTGCTTTACTTTCAGCCAGCTTTAAGCTATTATGTGCTATAATACAGAAAATATTCCCTATAATACATATTCATTACTGATTGAATTGGAACTATTTTCTTCAGCGGATGAATAAATCATATCCGCTAAAAGGCGTTTCTATTGGGGAAAGGGTTAAAGTGGTCAACTGTCATCAAAACTAGAAACAGGCCCTGTGGTAATGGGTAAAACTACATTTACATTTTAAAAAGGACACAACTTGTTCAAACCTGGAAGGTTGATTATAATTATTCTCAAGGCAAATGGTGTAAAGACTTGCATGTCAATTTAGAATCTTGCCTAATGAGCTGGTTCCCTATTTGTCCGATAATTATGGGGCAAAGAGATGTGTTGATTTTTGGCTCTGGCCTTGTCAGTGACAATTTTATTAACATTATCTCTTTGCATGCTGGGTAATTTTTTTCGTCTGCAACATTTATCATCTGTAACTGTTCTAAAATTAGCATTTTCAAAACATTAAATTCAGGGTCAGAATGGCAAACAGTTTGGATCCTGATGAGACGCCGCATTATGGATCCAAACTGTTTGTAAAGGCAATCACTGTGGTGGATATATCCGCCGCTAGCATGCAGAGAGTTATTCATGCTTCATCACAGAAAACTGTTGTCACTCCTACACGATGTCGGTTCCACGTTTTCAGTTTTTCCTTTTCCTTATTCAACTCTTTGCGTACTAGCAGCAAAATCGTGATTACCTATGCAAACAGTTTGGATCCTGATGAGACACAGCATTGCCCGACGTCTCATTAAGGATCCAAACTGTTGGACACTCTGACCCTGTTTTGAAAAGAAAATTTTGAAAACAATATTTTAGAACAATAGCAGACAACAATAATTCAGATGACAAAATTGTCTTAGCGGTTAAAGTTAAATGCCTTTTTACGCATACTGTATACTGCCATTTAAACACATTTAAATGCACCATCTCATAAAAAACCTTCAAATATCTGTAAAAAAAAATAGTAATAAAAACCCGACAAAATTCAACTATAATGATTGAACTTATTTCATCCCAGAAAACCATTGTCACTCCTACAAAATGTCGGTTCCACATTTTCAATTTTCCCTTTTCCTTATTTAACTCTTTGCATGCTAGTGGCGAAATCGTGATTATCTATGCAAACAGTTTGGATCCTGATGAGACGCCGCATTGCGCTGCGTCTCATCAGTAGCCAAACCGTCAGACACTCTGACCCTGTTTTGAAAAGAAAATTTCGACAACAATATTTTAGAACAATAGCAGACAACAATAATTCAAATGATAAAATTGTCTTAGCGGTTAAAGTTAAATGCCTTTTTACGCATACTGCATACTGCCATTTAAATACATTTAAATGCACCATCTCATACAAAAAAAACTTCAAATATCTGTAAAAAAAATAAATAATAAAAAACCCGACAAAATTTAACCATAGTGATTGAACTTGAACGTTTTTAACGCCAAATATATTTTCATCTGCTGTTTGTGTTGCCCCTTTCTAAATTTAGAACTTCCAAAAACTCCTTTAAAATAGAGTGTAAAGTAGTTTGGCTCCTAAAGAGACGCTTTGTAACCAGAGCACAATAACTACCAACCAAGGCAGGGCTGCCATAAGTTGACAAAAAATCCTAAGATTTCCAAATTTGCATTTTTCAAGTGCGATTTTACGAACCGTACCTTTACCCCATGGCCTGTTTCTTGTTTTTTTGACACGTGGCTGCTTAAAGCAGGCTGGAAGTAAAGCAGAATGCGCCTTAAGGGGCATTCTGCTTTACTTTCAGCCTGCTGTAAGCTATCATGTACTAGAAAAAAATCCGAAGATTTGGGAAAAATCCGGAGAAATGGAAGCCCTGCCAAGGTCACATGGAGAATAGAGAAATAACGAAATGTGAAATTCTTAACAAAAATATTGAGAACATGTTTAATGATACAGTCGAACTTCGATATCTCAAACTCGGTTAAATCGAACATACCCGTATTTCAAAGTTAAAACGTGACTTAGCCACGTTTTAACTTTAAAATATGGGTATGTCTACTTAACAAAGCATGAAATTATGCAGTTCATGTGTCGAAATATCGGATAGTTCGAGTTAAGCGAGTTCGAGATATCGAAGTTTGACTGTATTCCCAAAGTGTGTAAAGACTGGGTTGCTTGTCTGTCAATTCATTACGATCAAGAAGAATCTGCACTAATGAGTTAGTTTCCTGTTTGTCTCATAAATAATTTTTTTTAGGGTGACCTTGTCAGTGACAATTTTATTAAAATTAATCATGCTTGAAAATTTGTTTCTTCTGCAACATTTGTCGTCTGCTATTGTTCTAAAAATAGAATTCTCTAAATTTTTATTCAAAACTTGATCAGAGTGTCAAACAGTTTGGATCCTGATAAGACGGCGTCTCATCTGGATCCAAACTGTTTGCAAAGGTAATCACTGTGGCAGATATATCTGTCGCTAGCATGCAAAGAGTTAAAATTAATCAAGCTCGAAAAATAGTGGAAACATTTTTAACCCTTTGGACAGCAGTGTGCAACTCGACTGGTATTTGCAAACGGTTTGGATTCAGATCCAAACTGTTTGACAATTGTCTTTAGGCTTCTTCAATTTGAAATTGCATAAATCTATATTTGACAAACTAGTTTTGAAGACAGTTAATTGAAGCCGCAGGTTGTAGTCCCTTTCGCCAATTAGATTTTCCGCGTGACATTATTTACGGTTACGTCATTGCAAATGACATCATTTGGTGTCCGGCTACATGCAGCGTTTGCGAACAAACATGTTGAGCCGGAACCCAAAAAGCGAAATTCCACTATTGGATTACGATATTTAAAGAATGGCTTTATGCAACTCTCAGACCGCAGATTATGTGATAAAAAGGCTTATTTATGAGGTTATATGTTACAGCAAGTTGGAGATATTATAGTTTAACCCATTACCCCATAAATACGCCTTTTTACACCTTTAATTTATCCCTTCAACGAGTAAAATAGTTCCAATTTATACTGCCAAGAATATGTATCATAAGAAATATTTTATATATTCTAGCAGATCTTAGCTTAAAACAGGCTGAAAGTAAAGCAGAATGCGCCCTAAACCTGCTTTAAGTAGTCATCCGTCTTCAAAACTAAAAACAGGCTATGGGGTAATGGGTTAACTGTATATAAGCTATAGGTGATTGACCCTTTTGGCAATGAAGGAAAGGTTATAAGTACTGAAACAGGCTATGGGGTAATGGGTTAACTGTATATAAGCTACAGGTGATTGACCCTTTTGGCAATGAAGGAAAGGTTATAAGTACTGAAACAGAGCTATGAGAGTCATATAGAGCTGAATTCTGCTAGTGACAGACAGGCAAGACATATGTGCCAAAACCAGCATGTCTGTCCAGTAACTGGAGGGTATATCAGTAAGCCACTCAGGAAGTCAATGAGATAGTCTCAATAATGTCCCTGCAAGTCTCAATTATACCCCTGCTAGTTACCGGAAATGTGTCTGTATGGTGGAAATAGTATAGACTAGTTTTAACAAAATGTTTGATAAGAATTTGCATATAATTTTGCTTAGATGCATTAACTGTTTTAATACTAAATAAATGTTTTCCTTCTTTAAAATTGAAGTCTGCTGAAATTATTAAATTTGATGTGTTATTAACCTTTTATTGTATAGCCTGTCTCTTGTTCTGAGGACTGGTGACCACTTAAAGCAGGTTGAAAGTAAAGCAGAATGTGCCTTAATGCACATTCTCCTCTAAAAGCCTGTTTTAACCCATTACCCCATAGCCTATTTCTAGTATTGAAGAAAGTTGACCACTTAAAGCAGGTTGAAAGTAAAGTAGAATGTGCCTTAAGGTACTTCGCATGTGCGCTTAGTTTTCATACAAATGTTTTGAAACTTTTCATGAAGAATGATAATAGCCTACGAAACAATGTGTGAAAATATAGGCAAAATTTATCTATTGGTTTGTCTTTAAGGTATCTTTTTCTGACAAAAACCTGGAATTTTTATGATTTTATTTTTCTCAAAAATAAATAAAGCTAATGACTATAAATCTCGCCCAATAAGTAGTCCACAACATTCATTACAAGAAAAGCTGAAAACATTTTGAATAAAGGTGTTCAGAAAGATGTTATCAGCTATTTAAATTTTGCAAAATACTAAAAAATTGATTTACAAAAAACTGACTCATTCAATGTATATTTGTTTTCGTTTTATTCAAATGTATGGTTTATGAAAAAGTTAGTCTGAAAAAATTAGAAAAAAATATTACAGTCAGGATTTGTTGTAATAACAGATTTTCTTATTAAAATGTGGGATATTTGAAGTTGAGATACATTACCTACCTTAAAATTAAAATTCTGTCATTAAAATGCATTATTATTTATTCATGGACTTGCATACAAGGTTAATTATATTTTTTAAACATAATAATAATGGGCAATATCGATCTTGAAAAGGTTGACGTATAGATAAGCTTCAATGTGTGGCTTTATATAGTTAGATCAAATCGTATACATGTATACCGATTTAATTGACTTGTAAGTCACTAAACTAAAACGTACATGTAAGTAGACATTTTAATTGGACTGTATATAACATCACTAATTCTAATCAACGAAGACTAGAAAATAACAGGTCCCTTGATCACTGCATTATAGATTGACAAGTCAATAAATCGGAAACTTAAAAAAAATACTTTGGATCGGATGGGTCTCGAACCTATGGCCTTTGCATTGCTAGTCAACCACTATACTGACTGTGCTATGAAGGATTATACTAGATCGTATCAACATTTCCTTTATATAAATTTTCTAGTATAAGCACGTATGGAAAATGATCAAGTCGTCAAGACGCATATCCGCTCACCCGCAAGACCGACTTCCGGTAGCGAAAGACCTTAAGGCGCATTCTGCTTTACTTTCAGCCTGCTATAAGCTATCATGTATTAGAATAAAGAAAATATTTCTTATGATACTTATCAATGACTGTACAAATTAGAACTATTTTCTTCAGTGGAGGAATGAATGAAAGACGATTAAAAGGTGTATTTATGGAGTAATGGGTAAACATAATTTATATATAAACATTATAATAAAAAAAAAAACCATTCTTATGGTGTATTTAATGGAACTATTTTCTTCAGAGAAGGAATGAATTAAAGATTTATGGAGTATTGAGTTCAACTACCTTCTGCTGGGAGCCTGGTATATAGAAAATATTTCTTATAGTGTACTTTCATGACTGTATAAAGTGGAACTTTCATGACTGTATAAAGTGGAACTTTCATGACTGTATAAAGTGGAACTTTCATGACTGTATAAAATGGAACTGATGGCATAAAAAGGTTTTAGAGATAGATTTCTATGAGGAACAGTTACAAGTATGATAGTAAACAGCCAACTGTAATGACAGCATAATTCCTCTGTGAATACTTAACCCATTTCATTCTAAACAAGTTGTCATTTTAGAAATAAACGCACAGAATGACAATTCCAGTTTTCAATAAGTTTTTTCTATTCTTGATTATTCAAGGTTGTTATTCAATATATTGCAAAATGACAAACTTATGTTTGCAAATGTAATGGTCCAATATATTAGTTCTACACTGTGCATGTATAAGAACCAGAGAGCTTATGGAAAAGGGCTCCTCTTTATTTGTCTCTGTCTCTCAGATTTGGCAGAAATGGATGTAAAGTCAAAGAAAGAAAGAAAGAAGAATGACTAGGTTTCAATGTGTTCAGGGCCTCCAACATTCAGTGGTTGCATTAACCCAGTATCCCATAGCCTAGACAGGTGACCACTTAACCCTTTGAACCCTAGTCCCACATATTAGCGTTCTTTACAAACAGTGTACATGTGAATAGTATACATGTCCTATGCAAACAGTGAAGACCCAGATCAGAGGGCTCCTAGGAGCCCTCTGATCAGGGTCTTCACTGTTTGTCATAATGCCAAACATTGACAAAAACAACCCTTAAAAGTCAGAAATGGACTTGACTAAAATGGAAACTGAAATTGTCCATTTAAAGTTTCAGGGAGGAAAGTGTTAAAGCTGGTTAAAAGTAAAGCAGAATGTGCCTTAAGGCACATTCTGCTTTCCCTTCAACATGCTTTAAGCTACTGTACTATTCGCTAGGATATAGCAAGTATTTCTTATGGTGCATGTGCGTATAAGTTAGAACTATTTCTTTTCAGTGCAGGAATAAGTTAAAGGTGTAAAAAGGCAAATTTGTGGAGTAATATGGAGTACTATTATATTTTTCAGACTGTAAAGGATGGCTCAGACACTATGAATGCCATGTACCCACATATCTTCGACCAGCTGCTGACCTATGTTGACTATGGTGTCAGGGTGCCAAAGTTTGGCAAGATTGAGACAAAGCAATTTGGCACAGTTAAAGGTCCACAGGTCAGTAGAAACTCCTTTTGACACCTTGACCAATTCCACATAGTAATTAAGTATTTAGCGAAAATCAGTATTTGACATATACTCAATCAGTCGCACAAATATTATTACAAATGCTCATTTTAGTCCAATTTAATAGATATGTTAATAAGCTTATCTGTTTTGGGTCTCTGCATACTTTAAAACCTCTCTATAACAACCACTTATTGAAGGCTTATTGATTGTTTAAAAACATGTGACAGCTTAAAGCAAGGTGAAAGTAAAACAGAAAGCTCCTCGAGGCTGTCACCTGTTATAAACACCCAATAATTCACACAATTTAGTGGTCATGATAGAGAGGTTTTACTGTATATTGATTGTCTTGCAGGTGAATTGGGTGACAATGAACTTTGTACCATTTGCTGAGAGATGCGTGGAGCTAATAGTGGACATGTATAAAGCCACAGCCAGCCACCCCACAGTGATACAGGAGCGCGTCTTAGAACACATACTTAAAGTAAGAACTTCTTATAGACACCTTCCCTTGTAGCTTGTCCTAGAACACACAGTTTATGTATGCATTTTATGTACAAACTTCTTACTCATTACCCCATAGCCTGTTTTTAATTTTGAACATGTGTGACCACTTGAAGCAGGTTGAAAATAAAACAAGTGTAGACCCTGCTCAGAGAGCTTCTTAACCCTTTGAACCCTAGTCCCGCATATAGGCGTCTTTTCAAACAGTGTACATGTGAATAGTACACTTGTCCTGTTCAAACAGTGAAGGCCCAGATCAGAGTGCTCCGAAAGGAGCCCTCTGATCTCTTTATATTGTTAGAAAAAAATATTAAAAAATGGACTTGACTTAATTCCAAACTGAAATTGTTTCAGTGGTGATAGAATATAACGCAGTTGACTGCTTATTAGCAAGATGAAAATAAAGCAGAAATCTCCTTAAGGAACTTTCTGCTTTACTTTCATCTTACGTTAAGATGCCACCTGTGTTCTATACAACACATGAATATTGAAAAGTGGCACTTACATGTACTTGAAGGAGTATAGCTCAAAGGTGCTGAGCTCCTATAGAGAAAAGGGTTAACCCATTACCCCATAAATACACCATTTTATGCCTTTAATTTATTTCACCACTGAAGAAAACAGTTTATTTATACAGTCATGAACATGTACCAAACAAAATATTTTCTGTATTGTAGCAGATGGTAGCTTAAAGCAGGCTGAAAGTAAAGCAGAATGCGCCTTTAGGCGCATTCTGCTTTACTTTCAACCTGCTTTAAGTGGTCACATGTCTTCTAAACTAGAAACAGGCTATTGGGTAATGGGTTAAAGCAGGTTGAAAATGAAGCAAGTTTAGACCCTGATCAGAGAGCTTCTTAAGAAGGAGACCTCTGATCAAGTTCTACACTGTGATTTTTGGAAATATATTATAAGAACCATCCTTAATAGTAAAATATGGACTTGACTTAATTTGAAACTGAAATTGTTTCAGGGGTGATAGAATTAAACCATTACCCCATAGCATGTTTCTAGTTTTGAAGACAGGTGACCACTTAAAGCAAGTTGAAAGTAAAGCAGAATGCACCTTAAGGCACATTCTGCTTTACTTTCAGCCTTCTTTAAGCTACCAGCTGCTAGAATATAGAAATTATTTCTAATGTTAAATATTCACACAACTGTATAAATTGGAACTACTTACTTCAGTAGAGGGATAGAGGCGTCAAAAGGCGTATTTATTGGGTTGGGTTAACGCAGTTGACAGCTAATTAGCAAGATGAAAGTAAAGCAGACATCTCCTTAACCCATTACCACATAGCTTGTTTCTAGTTTTAAAAAACATGTCACCACTTAAAGTCGGTTGAAAGTAAAGCAGAATGTGCCTTAAGGCGTATTCTGCTTTTTTTCAGCCTGCTTTAAGCTACCATCTGTAAGAATAAAGAAAATATTTCTTATGATTCATATTAATGACTGTATAATTGGAACTATTTTCTTCATTGGAGGAATAAATTAAAGGCATATTTATTGGGTAATGGGTTAAGAAACTTTCTGCTTTACTTTCATCTTCCGTAAACCCATTACCCCATAAATGCCCCTTTTATGCCTTTAGTTTATTCATCCACTGAAGAAAATAGTTCAAATTTATACAGTCATCGAAATAATATCTTCAGAAATATTTTCTATATTCTAGCAGATGAAAGCTTAAAGCAGGCTGAAAGTAAAGCAGAATGTGCCTTAAGGCACATTCTGCTTTACTTTCAACCTGCTTTAAGTGGTCACCTATCTTCAAAACTAGAAACAAGCTATGGGGTAAAGGGTTAAGCTACCATTGTAAGAAAAAAGTAAAGTAAAGTACCAGTTAAAGTTAAAGTTGAAAATTAGGACAATTTTTTCCTCCCCACCAAATCATGGCATTTCTAAGCTAAGAATATAGAAAATATTTCTTATGAGGTGTATTTATGGGGTAATTGGTTAAGAAACTTTCTGTTTTACTTTCATCTTATGTTAAGATGCCACCTGTATTCTATAAAACACATGAATATTGAAAAGTGGCACTTACATCAGGGCTCCAGATAAGAGGGGAGTAAACTGCACAAATCCAACGTTTTCTCACTTATTTTAGCATCAAATCCTATGATGTTATTACCCATTAGAATCGTCTCTACGAGACGATTCTAATGAGTAGTGACACCCTAGGGTTTAAAGCAGAAATAACGATTTAGTTTTTGAAATACCCCGCTTATCTGGAGCCTTGTTACATGTATTTGAAGGAATAGCTCAACGGTGCTCCTATAGAGAAAAGGGTTAATTCAATCATTTCAGTGGATGCTATGCATGAAGAATTTCAATTCCTGATCCTTGTTCCAAATGTTCATTTTTGGAATCCCAAGTAATGGCCTGTTTCGATTTCTGATTTGTTGTTTGATAAGCTTGGGCAAAAAAACCATGCAATTCTTCGCATTTTCCATGTATTCTGTTTCATGTCAAGATGTCTGATCATCGAAAAAGACAATCTTAACCCTTTTCCTGCCAATCACGATTTAATTGAATATTATAAAACCAGTTTGGATCTAGATCAGATGCCAAATAATTTGGCACCGGATCAGAATCAAAATATTGAATCATGTATATATAATTGAAATACATGGTGTTAATGTAATCAGGTTTCCAAATAAGAGGCAGTAAACTGAACATATCCAACATTTTTCTCACCCATTTCAGCACCAAATTCTACGTTGTCGCTACTCATTAGAATTGTCTCAAAGAGACAATTCTAATGAGTAGCGACACCATAGGGTATAAATGCAGAAATAAAGATTTTATTTGTTGAAAAATATCCCCTTATCTGGAGCTCTGACAATGTTGTAACAGATGATATAGCAATAGAAGGGTCAACTCTTTGCATGCTGGGTAATTATTTTGTCTGCAAAAATTGTCATCTTTTACTGTTCTAAAAATAGAATTTTCAAAACTTCCTTTCAATACAGGATCAGAGTGTCCAACAGTTTGGATCTAGATGAGATGCTGTGTAATGCCGCATCTCGTCAGGATCCAAACTGTTTGCAAAGATTGTATTGGTTTCATCACTAACATGCAAAGTGTTAAATTAAATTACTGTTTGATTCCTTGGATTGTAAATGCTGAACAGGCTTAGAAATGCCATGATTTGGTGGGGAGGAAAAAATTGTCCTAATTTTTAATTTTCAACTTTTATCCCATGCCAGGAATATCATATGATTTTATAATTGTCCTACTCCTTAACATGCCATGAAATTGTTGTCTACAAATTTTGTCTTCCGCAAAAATTCTCACAGATATTTTATCTGTATTTAAGGGGAGAATTCCATCAGTGACAAACAGTTTGGAGGCAGATGAGATGCCGAGTTACTCGGCATCTCGGCATCTCATCAGCATCCAGACTGTTTGTAGCCGTTATAACAAAAAGTGCTGATAGCATGCTGAAGGTTGAAGTGCACCTCATGCACAGTCTTTGCAACATCAGGGCCCCAGATAAGGGGAGTATTTCAAAAACTAAAATCTTTATTTCTGCATTAAAACCTATGGTGTCACTACTCATTAGAATCGTCTCTTCGAGACGATTCTAATGAGTAGTAACACCATAGGGTTTGGTGCTGAAATTATGAGAAAATGCTGGATTTGTTCAGTTGACTCCCCCTTATCTTAAGCCCTGAACATTCACTGATTGGTAAGTGTGGAAGATCGGAATACTAATGTAAGATCAGCAGCTCTAATTCAGATTGTGTTCTCTTTTATCAAAGGGATATAACTTCTGTTTGCCATGTAGGCATCAGTCAAAATCTAGTTATCTCCCTTAAGTGCAAAAAGTTGATAGCCTTATGCCCAACAGTTTTGACTGAAATTAAAATCTGCTTGTGGCTTGAACATTATTTAACTGAATAACATATTAAGCTTGCCGGACTAATGTCCAAGAGACCTTAATATTTGTTGTCAACTAGACATTGGCGTCACTGTTGCCATTGCTGTTCATGTTTTAGCAGTTTCAAGAAAGTGTTCACAACTTGTATGCCCCCTGACCAGAGACATACTCTGTATGTCTCTGCCCTGACCAACAGTTTTCCTATTTGGACAACACATACCTTTTGGACCAGACCTTGCCATCAATGTGAAAATGTATACCACTGTGACCCCTCAGTTTCTTCATTAACTCTTTCCTCCCTGAAACTTTAAATAGACAATTCCAGTTTCCGTTTTAGTCTAGTCCATTTCTGACTTTTAAGGGTTGTTTTTATAAATGTTTGGCATTATGAAAAACAGTGAAGAACCTGATCAGAAGGCTCTTTTCGGAGCCCTCTGATCTGGGTCTTCACTGTTTGCATAGGACAAGTGTACTATTCAAATGTTCACTGTTTGTGAAAATGACGCCTATATGCGGGACTAGGGTTCAAAGGGTTAAAGTTTTGATAAGTGCAAACAACTACTATACCCTTTGACCTACAGCTTTCATACTTTCTGCACTCATACCTTTCCATCTATGAGAAAATTTGGACCCTTGTGACCTTGACTTTGACCTCAGTCTCTTGGTTAAAAGGTGTATTTTGAGGTAATTGGGAAAAGATGCCCCTGTCCCAATAAATGTATACAAATGAAGATTCACTGTTGAAAACAGGTGGTAGCTTAACCCTTTACTCCAGAAAAACACATTTTTACGCATTATATTGTTTCATCCACTGAAGAAAAAACTTCCAAATTATACTGTAACATGTATCATAAGAAATAGTTGCAATATTCTAGAGATAATAGCTTAAAGCAGGCTGAAAGTAAAGCAGAACTGAGTGTGCCTTATGGCACATTCTGCTTTACTTTAAACCTGCTTTAAGTGATCACCCATCTTCAATATTAGAAATGGGCTATGGAGTAAAGGATTATTAATGTATACAAATGGAGATTCACTGTTGAATACAGGTGGTAGCTTGACCCATTACTCCAGATAATTGTTTCCTCCACTGAAGAAAAAAGTTCCAATTTATACAATCATGATCATGTATCATAAGAAATATTAGCAGGTTGAAAGTAAAGCAGAATGTGCCTTAAGACCCCTTCTGCTTTACTTTAAACCTGGTTTAACCCTTTCCCCCATAGAAGCGACTTTTAGCGTATTTAATTTATTCCTCCGCTGAAGAAAATAGTTCCAGTTTATACCCTGATGAACAATTACCATTACAAATATTTTATATAGCCTAGCAGATTTTAGCTTAAAGCAGGCTGAAAGTAAAGCAGAGTGTGCCTTAAGGCACATTCTGCTTTACTTTCAACCTGCTTTAAGTGGTCCCCTGAATTCAAAACTAAAACAGGCTATGAGGTAAAGGGTTAAGCGATCACCGGTCTTCAATACTATAGAAACAGGCTATGGAGTAATGAGTTAACCCCATCACTGACTCTCCTCTAGTGCAATGTCTGTTCAGGATACAAACTGTTTAACAACTCATTACTATAGTCAATTTCGTAAAATTTAAATGAGAAATAAAAAGCAGAAAATAGTTTCACCCATTACTCAATAAATTTGCCTTTATGCACTTTTAATTTAATCCTCCATTAAAAATATAAAGAGAATATTCCATAAGAAATATTTCCCATATTCTAGGAGGTGAAAGCGTAAATCAGGCTGAAATTAAGCTCCTTAAGGAGAATTCTGCTTTACTTTCAGCCTGCTTTAAGCAACCATCTTTCTTCAATACTGAATACAAGCTATGCAGCAACTGTTTAACCCTTTGAACCCTAGTCCTGCATATTGGCGTCCTTTGCAAACAGTGTACATGTGAATAGTACACGTGTCCTATGCAAACAGTGAAGACCCAGATCAGAGGGCTCCGAAAGGAGCCCTCGGATCAGGGTCTTCACTGTTTGTCATAATGCAAACCATTGACAAAAACAACCCTTAAAACTCAGAAATGGACTAGACTTAAATGGAAACTGGGTTTGTCCATTTGAAGTTTCAGGGAGGAAAGAGTTAACACATTAACCCTTTCCCCCTTAGAAGCGCCTTTTAACGCAGTTACTTTATTCCTGCACTGAAGAAAATAGTTCCAATTTATACAGTCATGAACTTGCATCATAAGGTATATTTTCTATATTTTAGCAGGTGGTAACTTAAAGCAGGCTGAAAGTAAAGCAGAATGCGCCTTAAGGCACATTCTGCTTTATTTTCAACCTGCTTTAAGGTAGTCACCTATTTTGAAAACTAGAAACAAGCTATGGGGTAAAGGGTTAAGCCCTTAGGTCACATATATAAGCATCATTTACAAACAGTGTACCTTTGTATAGTAAACTTGTCCTATACAAAACAGTGCAGACCCAGGTCTAAAAGAGCTTTCTGAGCAGGAGCTGCACTATTTGTCATTTTGTAGTATATTGTAATAAACATCCATTAATTGTCAAAATTGGATTAGAATTAATTTGAAATTGGAATTGTCCATTTGAACTTTCAGGGGACATAGAGTTAAAGCAAGAAAATAGTAAAGCAGAAAGCTCCTATCGGATAAATCATTCCATTACAGTTACACCTTTTGACACTTTGTTGAATTTGAAATCCATTATAAAATGAAACTCTCTTCATTCTGACCGGTGGCTGACCCATTACCCCATAAATGCGCCTTTTTACGCCTTTATTTATTCATCCACAAGAGAAAATAGTTCCAGTTTATACAGTCATGAATATGTATCATAAGTAGCAGATAATAGCTTAAAGCAGGCTGAAAGTAAAGCAGAATGTGCCTGAAGGCACATCTAGAAACAGGCTATAGGGTAATGGGTTTAAAAAAGATGAAATTAAAGCAAAAATCCACTACAGGAATTAATATTTCTGCTTTATTTTCAACCAGCTTTGAGGCAACCACCTGTCCTAAATACTGAAAAATTGGAGTTAATGCTTAATATAAGGTGTTATTTCAATAAGTGGGGGTGTAAAGTTAGGGTCCTGTTGACCCTATACTGACCCTTATGGACCCAGATGGTCTGAAGTGTCCTCCCTCTTGCCACACGCCCATTGCCTTTCATTATATCACCATTAGGCTAAGACAGCAGGAAAACTGTTTATGGTCCCCCTAAATCTTTCGCCACACAACTCCAATCAAAGGGCTCTTAACACTTTAACACCATAGCTTGTTCTAGTTTTGAAGAAAGGTGACCACTAACAGCAGGTTGAAAGAAAAGCTGAGTGCATCTTAAAATGCATTCTGCTCAACTTTCAACCTGCTTTAAGCAATCCCTGTCATCAAAATTAGAACAGGCTATGGGGTAAAGGGTTATCCAAGTTCATAAGAAAAGGAATTGATAGGACGAAATTTGAAGCCAGTATTTGCTTGGCCTTAGAATGGCTGACATAATATTTAGAAGAGTGTGGTAATTACGATTTCATTAATGGGAGTGAACAAAGCACATCTCCCTGGCTCAGTGCTGCTCTGAGAGGGTAATTGCTAAATTGGCCGCTAATAGTGTCAGTGCTCTTGCCTCAGACACCTGGCTGGCAGGACCAGGAGCAAGCCATGGAGCAGGCCCTGCACATTAACCTTTTACCCATAGCATATTTTCTTGGTGACCACTTAACCCATTACCCCATAAATACGCCTTTTACGCCTTTAATTATTCCTGCACTGTACAAAATAGTTCTAATTTATACAGTCATGAAATTGTACAATAAGAACTACATGTACATCGTAATTTCTATATCCTAGCAGATATTAGCTTAAAGCTGGCTGAAAGTAAAGCAGAATGTGCCTTAAGGCACATTCTGCTTTACTTTCAACCTACTTAAGGTATTCCAACACTGAAGGTAGGGTAATTATGTAAAAATGATATTATGAACGGATACTACATGTAATTCCCGTGTCTTGTGTAAAATATGAAGGCTTTTCGCCATCTCTACTAGAAAATATTTGAAATATTGTATACAGTAAAACCTGTCCTAGCGGTCACCTGGTATAAGCGGTCACCTGGCTTTAACGGCCAGTTCGATCTCCCCCCGATTGAATTCATTCTATATTGCCCCTTGACTAAGCGGTCACCTGTATAACGCAGCCAGCGGCCAGACAAATTCATCCCAAACACTGTTTCCACACTGTATTAAACGGCCAAGTGGCCGCCCGCTGAAGTGTGATATGCCTGAATACCTGTGTCATTCAACAAATCCACGCGTCGATCCGTCTGTAACCTCAACTTGTCAAATTACGTGCTCGGCGGGGCGTGTTATTATCAACAAGTTTGGCTGGGAGATTAGCGATTACGTAATCAACATTTTCCATATCAAACCCACGTACTGTAATGAACGGTCAGGCAACTTGAATACACGTGTTATGATTTCTGTCGAACGTGTCACTCTTAATAACCGCCTAAATAACACAGCATATGCTACTGGTATCAAACTCTTTAATTAATCGTCAATTACACGGCCCGCGTCGTTCTTATGTGTAATGTACATCACTAAAATTAGATTTAGTGACTTCGGAGATAATCTCGCGTTATTATGCAAATGAATACTATCCACCAATCAAAACTTGCATAATTCGAGGATGCTGGGGTGTTCCCCCAGTGTAAAAAATAGCCGGTGTTAAATTTCCAATCCTTCAATTAATTTCCTCGACAACAATCAGAACTGAACAAAATGGTCGACCGATTTTTGACTTTTAATCTCTAATGCTGACTTGAAAGTACGTTTGACAACATTTGTAAAGTTTAACTGAGCTCCGGAAAATCTGTAGACACGCGCACATGGATTCTGCCTCCGTGGCACAGAAAAATACGTGTACAAACGTAAGTGTACTGAAACAACATATAGATTCTACTGTATTCCATTTTCTGAAAATGAACATTATGTTACCAGCACATGTTGATATGGAGATCAGACGCCGAGTAACTGATGCTCGTGTCAATGTTTCTATAATCAAAAAGTGTACTGGTCATAAACTTCTGTATGAGTTTGAGGACTTTTAATATGTTGTTGACTTTTTAAATAGGAATGAATAGCGAAACGAAACCGTGACCGTTTTCAAAATAACTTAGTCATTTTTCTTGCCCCTGGATTAAGCGGTCACCTGTCTTAAGCAGCCAATTTGGCTGCTTCCCTTCACTGGCCGCTTAAGACAGGTTTTACTGTATAGCCTTACAGGTAGGTAAATATGCGAGAAAATTAAAAGACAAATATTCCTGAAAGGTGATTTTTACCTATTCTACCCTAAAATACTGATATTTTTGTATGTCATGCCTATGTCAGAAGACGTGAACATCACAAAAACAAAAGTTATTGTCCCAATATTTGCATCATGTGAAAAATTAAAAGATCTGAACCGTCCTCTAAAAAATATGCAATATTTTCCATACGATTTTACCTTATATGACTTAAAAGGTTGTTTGTTTGTACAAAAATGATAACTTGAGCAAAGCAAACTACTTGTTTATTTTTTCATACAATACTTACGCAATCTAAATCCAAAATATGAAGACATTTGGCCACACCTAAATGGAAAAAAATGATTTTGTATTCGAAAAAGTGTTGGAGAGCTTGAATACTTTATAAAGACTGAACAATAAATTTATAATTTATAATTAAATATTTGTGCAAGTTAATGTCAGGCGCATTTATAAACATCTAATCATTGATTTAGGAAAAGGTTTTGTTTAAAAAAGATATATATTTCAAAGAAAAATATATTTAGCTCGGTCGGGATTCGAACCCGTGCGGGGAAGGCCAGTCAAATTTACAAGACGAGATTTGTAACATTTCGGACTACGTTCGGATAATTTCTAACATTATCGTCCAGGTTCTATATGGGAGTGTTCGACATATTCCGTTAAACACGGAAAATGCCGAGATAACACGGAAAAAGTCGATCTTCAGTCTTGGAATTCCTTAAGTGTTCACCTGTCTTCAAATTAAAAAAGGGCTATGGGGTAATGGGTTAACACACTACCCCATAGCCGTTTTCTAGTTTTGAAAACGGGTGACCAATTAAAGCAGGTTGAAATTGAAGCAGAATGTGCCTTAAGACACATTCTGCTTTACTTTCAGCTTTCTTTAAGTTATCATCTTCTAGAATATTATACTAAATTTCTTATTGTACATATCTTTAACTTTATAAATGGAACTTTTTTCTTCAATGGAAGAATAAATTAAAGCTGTAAAAGAGGTAATGGCTTAATAAACCTATTGTGCTTTACTTTTAGTCTGCTTTAAGCTACCATCTGCTAGTATATAGCAAATGTTTCTTACATTGCACATTCATTAGTGTTTAAAATGAAAAGGCATATCTATGGATTAAAGGGTTAAGCATTGAACACCAGGAACAGAAAGGTTGTCAAGGAATGAAAGGAAAACTAAAACAGTTACTCTCAAACTCTTTCAACACTCAGTAACTGTCAGTCCACTAAATTTTGAAATGTATTCTGTCATTTTAACATTTACTGACAAATAGTTTGTATACTGATCAGGTCTCACCTAGTATCGGGCCTGATCTGGATAAAAGTTTGCATAGCTCCATAGCCTGTTTCTAGTTTTAAAGACTGGTGACCTATTACAGCAAGTTGAAAGTAAAGCAGAACGCACCTCAAGGTGCATTCTGCTTTGCTTTCAACCTGCTTAACCCTTTCCCTTATAGAAGCGACTTTTAGCACATTCATTTTATTCATCCGCTGAAGAAAATAGTTCCAAATTATACCGTAATGAATATGTGTCATATTTAATACTTTCCTTATTCTAGCACTTAATAGCTTAAAGCAGGCTGAAAGTAAAGCAGAATGCGCCTTAGGGCGCATTCTGCTTTACTTTCAACCTGCTTTAAGTAGTCACATATCTTCAATTCTCTTTTCCAGTCATCCGGGTATTTAATGTCATACGCATACTCTCGGTCCTTCATTCGGATGGCGACGGTCTTATTCGGAGAAAAAATTAATTCTAATTTTCGGTAAAATCACGCTTTTGCAACTTATGTAAGACCTTCGTAGTATTCATAGGACCTATTCAGATGATAATGAGTAAAAAAAAGAATGAGATTAAACGCCCTGCTGCTCAAACTTATGTAGATATCGGGTTTGTTGTCCCCGAGTGCGCGTGCTCGCTTAGTGTAAATAAAGGGGGTATGACGTCACACTGGAAAAGAGAATACTAGATGCAATGCTATCAGGTAAAGGGTTAAGGTTAACCCATCTACTAGGATACAGACAATATTTCTTATGGTTCAGATTCTTGACTATACATGCACTTCTTTCTTCAGTGAAGGAATATGTTAAAGGCATAAAAAATGCATATTTAAGGAGTAATGGGTTAATAACACAGAGTAAATGAATCTTGAATTCTATTTAGCTTCTATTGTGATGAGGAGAGAAGACTGATAACTGAGTTGATTCTTACACAGATAAGAAGACAGCCGACTGATTTCAATGATTTATTGGCCCTTGTAGGGGTCTGATTATACCCCCACTGACCTTACTACACTGAGAAAATTGTATACACCTTTGCAAACAGTTTTGACCCTGATTAGACCCTGGGTAACCTGGCATCTGATCAGTGTCCAAACTGTTAGTCTGCAATGTTTGCATAGGGCAAAATTTAATGTTCTGTTCATAGTTTCTCTGTTAGTAAATGATAAATATAGTGGTTGATACAGTGGAGAATCTGTTATTCTTTCCCAATAAACGCGTTTACGCTAAAACTATTATTTGCAGAGCAAACAGTTTGGAGCCAGATCAGACGCCGGGTAACCCGGCGTCTGATCAGGCTCCAAACTGTTTGCCACCAAGATAAACGTGAATTATCAGAATTGTCCAAAAGTTGTTCTTTTCTACGTTTTAGTGTTTTGCGTTTGCGTACGTTTGCGTTTAAACGGGAAAGAATAACAGATTCTCCACTGTAGGGTTGAATGTATTAAGGGTTCAAAAGGGGTTGACCCTTGTTAGTCAAGTCACAGTCAAATGTATGGTAAAATAAGTAAGCATATGGAAAAGCAAGGACATTCTTTATGATGACCAATAGCTTTTCTTCATGCATTAACTCTTTCCTCCCTGAAACTTTAAATGGACAATTCCAGTTTCGATTTTTGTCTAGTCCATTTCTGACTTTTAAGAGTTGTTTTTGTCAAGTTTGGCATTACTGACAAATAGTGAAGACCCTGATCAGAGGGCTCCTTTCGGAGCCCTCTGATCTGGGCCTTCACTGTTTGCACAGGATAAGTGTATTATTCACATGTACACTGTTTGAAATGACGCCTATATGCGGGACTAGGGTTCAAAGAGTTAACTCTTTCTACACTAAGTAACTCTTGTGGGTTATAAAATCCCTTGTGGATCTTTTTAATTTTGATAATATGAACTAGTCTACTTGACATTATGGGTAGTTTAATAAATACTGGTTTTAATTAGATAATAGTGCAGACCCTGATCAGAGGGCTCCTATATATACTGCTTTAATTTGTTACAAAAGGGTGTTGTACATATATTGTAACAATTTAAGTTAAGGACAGGATGCGTTGATATGTATTACTTAAATTTGTAATGAACACAAGGATGATACAATTATACATATTGTTTAAGTTTGTAATGAACATTTACAACAAGGACAAAGAGGTGATATACAATTTGTAATGAACATTTCAATAAGGATTATATTCATATTGCTTCAATTTGTAATGAATATTTGCAACAAGAGACACAAGGATGATATACATATTGTTATAGTTTGAAAAACAAACATTTGTAAGAAGAACACAAGGATGATATTTATATTGCTATCATTAGCTAACTTAAACATATTTATTTGGCTATCATTTGTAATGAACATTTGCAACAAGGACTTCAATATATGATGATTCCTTGCAACAAAGACAGGGAGTGATATACAGTACATATTCTTTATTTTGTGACAATTCCTTGCAACCAGCACAGTGGTTGAAATAGTTTACTATAATTCAACAATGAGCCTGAATGCAACAAGAACAAAGGATGGTTTGATAAAAAAATAGATTATATTTATGAATTTTGAAAACTTGAGATTTTTCTGGTGATGAGACCTAGCTATCACACTTTCTGCCACAGGACTTACAGTATTAAAAGCTTACACAGAAACTGTCATTTAATCTTATCAGTCATTGTCGGTTTGTGTTGCAGCAGTGGATAATTATTTAAATCTTGGTGCATGCTGGGTAATCTATTCGTCTGCAACAATTGTTGTCTGCTGTTGTTCTTAAAATAAACTTTTCAACATTTCCTTGTAAAACAGGGTCAGAGTAACAAACAGTTTGGTCCTGATGAGGTGCTGCAAAACACAGCGTTTCATCAGGATCCAGACTGTTTGCTAATACTACCATGGTTTCACTACTTGCGTCCTAATAGCTAAGCTGCTTACACAGGTATGAAATTGACCAGAGTTTGTTTCCAGGGTACTGATTTAGTGCCGGAAATCACGTTGACAAAATCAAACCAATTCTAAAGCAAACATTCGATTCAAGATGCATTGTGTTCTTTAAGACAGGGATCATAGCTTAATGCAGGGCACAAGTATTGCAAAAAGCTCCCAGAGGGAACTTTTTGCATTACTTTTGCCCTGAATTAAGCAGAATACTGTTTTAAATGATCTGCATGCTGAATTTATTGGTGGTTAAATACAGACTTGACTGTTTGATACTGACATTATCACTATCACCTATTGACAGGCTTATTTGATTGGCTAATTTAACACAGGAAATGCCAAGGCATTCTGGGAATGCTATTGGTTATGGCCACCCAGTGGAGGGGTTCGCCCCAGTCAAAAAAGCCCCCTCGGGATTGGCAATTAAGGAGTTAAATTCAGCATTAAGGCATTATCGGCAGACACAAGGGGATGCTTGCAAACTTTACAATCAATTTACAGCACTCCCTAGGACTTGATAGGATTATTCTAGCAGTTTGTTTGACCATCAAACCTTAGCAAGTGGATCACACACAACATGCTGGCCTATCAAAATGTCATTTTCTTGCCAGACAGTGATAGATTTTGGTGTTCTTGTGTTTCTCAATGCCTTCTGCATTTCGCCTGATGGAAGCATGAAACATGATGAAAGTAAAGCATGGTGCTCCTTAGAGAGCATTCTGGTTATCTTTCAATAATTATTGTTTAAACCATAACCAAATAGATAATCTTTTTTATGTCTCTAATTTACTCCTACACTGAAGAAAACAGTTCCACTTTATGGTCATGAATGTGCACAATAAGAAGTATGTTCTTTGTCCTAGCAGAGTTGACTACTTTCTTTGGTGTAGAAAAAAACAAGGCAAATGATTATATGAGGTTAAAGTTTTAAGGCAAGTGTGACTCTTTAGAGAAGAAAGTAAATAATCAAACTGTAAACAGTGTTTTTTATGGAGGAGATATATCGAGTTCAAAGGTCTACAAGTGTATAGTAGGGATATCAGTATGAGAACTGGCATCAGTTGATGACGGACATGTAAGATAACACAGAGTTAATCCCTTCTATCTTATCCTGGCCAGGCACTTGATGCAGGCTGTTAGTCACTGGTGGATTTCACATGGTCAAATCTTGCACTCATAGACCCAGTTATATGTACTTCTATGTTGGCCCATACCAATGAAGGGTCTGTATGTCATAGGCAGGTTTTTATAGCTGGCTTGTATGTTATATATGTGTTTTATATCAGGCATGTTTGTTGTGTTTTATAGCAGGCCTGTATGTCATAGGCAGGTTTTATAGCTGGCCTATATGTTATATGTATTTTTATAGCAGACCTGTATGTTATGTATATGTGTTTTATAGCAGACCTTTATGTCATTGGTGTTTTTTTAGCAGGCCTGTATTTCATTGGTGGGTTTTATAGCAGGCCTGTATGTCATTGGTGGGTTTTTATAGCAGGCCTGTATGTCATTGGTGGGTTTTATAGCAGGCCTGTATGTCATGGATGGGTTTGATCTCCCCTTATTCAGATTTATAGCAGGCATGTATGTCATGGGTATGTTTTATATCAACCCTGTATGTCATAGGTATGTTTTATATTAGGCCTGTATTTTATTGATTGGTTTTATATCAACCCTATATCATAGGAGTATGTTTTATAGCAGACCTGAAATAGTCAATGGTGGGTTTTATAGCAGGCCTGTATGTCATAGATGTGTTTTGTATGTCATAAGTAGGTTTTATAGCTGGCCTGTGTGTCATATGTATATTTTATAGCAGGCCTGTATGTTATAGATGTGTTCTTTAAGCAGTTCTGCATGTTATACATGGGTTTTATAGCAAGTCTGTATATCATTGGTGGGTTTTATAGCAGGTCTGTATGTCATTGGTGGGTTCTATAAGCAGGCCTGTATGTCATTGGTGGGTTTTATAGCAGGCCTGTATAGTCATTGGTAGGGTTTATAGCAGGCATGTATGTCATTGGTGGGTTTATAGAGGGCTGTATGTTATATAATTATGTGTTTTATAGCAGGCCTGTATGTCTGTGGTGGGTGTTATAGCAGGCCTGTATGTCATTGGTGGGTTTATAGAAGGCCTGTATGTTATATAATTATGTGTTTTATAGCAGGCCTGTATGTCCGTGGTGGGTGTTATAGCAGGCCTGCTTGTCATAGGTGGGTTTTATAGCAAGCATGTATGTCATAGATGGCTTACTCGATTTAATCCTTCGAAAACAGAAATTTTGTTCATCTCCAATACATTAGATAATGAAGATATATCCTTAATATTTGACAATACTACATTGAATCCTGTAGATACACATCGCCATCTAGGAGTAACTCTATCAAAAGATGCAAAATGGACAGCTCACATTAACACTATATATGAATCTGGTATGAAGAAAGTAAACACCTTAAGAAAACTTAAATACATTTTAAATAAAAAGACCCTTATCAGAATTTATAAATGTTTCATACTTCCTATTCTTGAATACGCGTGTGAGTTATGGGACGGTTGCTCAGCTATCGATAGACAAAGGTTAGAAAATGTACAGTTAGAAGCTGCTAGAATAGCATGTGGCCTTCCCATATTTTGCAAAAGGGAACTTATATACTTTGAATCAGGCCTTGAACCACTTTATGAACGAAGGGAAAGACGAAAATTACTATTGTTCTATAAAATACATAATAATATGGTACCACACTATCTTAATGACCTATTACCACCTTTAGTATCAACTATGTCTTCGTATCCTTTAAGAAATAGTGATAACTATACTATGCCAAGCAACAGATTAACCCTCAGTGACAAATCTTTACCAACGTCAGTAAGGCTATGGAATAATTTAGACAATGGTATTCGTACTAAAGAAACTATTTCTGCATTTAAATCGTCCTTAACCATAGTAACACCAAAATCCCCTTTTCACTATTTTTTCGGCAATAGACGGTTAGATATTGTTCACACCAGAATTAGGCATAACTGTAGCTTACTAAATTACGATCTATTCAGGTGTAATTTAATAAACGACCCAGCATGTATATGTGGATATCAATGTGAAAATGCGTTCCATTACTTCTTAGATTGTCTAAACTATGTACATATGCGGGATATTCTATTCCATGATATAATACCTATAACAACTGTCAATTTAGACATTTTACTATTTGGAAACCCAAACTGTTCTCCTGATTGCAACAAAGTTATTTTTAATGCAGTTCATCGTTACATCCGAGCCTCCAACCGTTTTTGAATTCAAGAATTTGATCTTAGCACTTTTCTTCCTTCCTCTCTTTCTCTACTCTTTATGATGATATTAACATGGTAATTTGTTTTCAAATTGCTATGCTATTTATACTGAAAATAGTAATGTTACCTCTATTATTGTCATGTCACTGTTTTGTTAATATCTGGGGAGCGGGCATTATATAATGTTGTAAAAACTTGTAGCCCAATCCCCTGCATGTATATTATATGCAATAAATATGTTTAAACTAAACTATGGGTTTTATAGCAGGCCTGTATGTCATAGATGGGTTTTATAGCAGGTCTGTATGTCATAGGTATGTTTTATAGCAGGCCTGTATGTCGTTGGTGGGTTTTATCGCAGACATGTATGTTATGTATATGTGTTTTATAGCAGACATTTATGTCATTGGTTGGTTTTTTAGCAGGTCTGTATGTCATAGGTTGGTTTTAGAGCAGGTCTGTATGTCATTGGCGGGTTTTATAGCAAGCCTGTATGTCATCGGTGGGTTTAATAGCAAGCCTATATGTCATGGTGGGTTTTATAGCAGGCATCTATGTCGTTGGTTGGTTTTATAGCAGGCCTGTATGTTATATATGTGTTTTATAGCAGACCTGTATGTCATTGGTGGGCTTTATAGCAGACCTGCATATCATAGGTGGGTTTCATAGCAGGCATGTATGTCGTTGGTGGGTTTTTATAGCAGGCCTGTATGTCATAGGTGGGTTTTATAGCAGGCCTGTATGTCATTGGTAGGTTTTATAGCAGGCCTGTATGTCATAGGTGGGTTTTATAGCAGACCTGTATGTCATATGTGGGTTTTATAGCAGGCCTGTGTGTCATAGGTGGGTTTTATAGCAGGCCTGTATGTCATAGGTGGGTTTTATAGCAGGCATGTATGTCATAGTTGGGTTTTATAGCAGGTCTGTATGTCATAGGTGGGTTTTATAGTAGGCCTGTATGTCATAGATGGGTTTTATAGGAGGCCTGTATGTCATAGGTGGGGTTTTATAGCAGGCCTGTATGTCATTTGTGGGTTTTATAGCAGGCCTGTATGTCATAGGTGGGTTTTGTAGCAGGCCTGTATGTCATAGGTGGGTTTTATAGCAGGCCTGTATGTCATAGGTGGGTTTTATAGCAGGCCTGTATGTCATTGCAAGGTTTTATAGCAGGTCTGTATGTCATTGGTGGGTTTTATAGCAGGCCTGTATGTCATTGGTGGGTTTTATAGCAGGCATGTATGTTATAGGTGGCTTTTATAGCAGGCCTGTATGTCATAGGTGGGTTTCATCGCAGGCCTGTATAGTCATTGGTAGGGTTTATAGCAGGCCAGTTAGTGGCTCAAATTTGTAGGTTACCATGGGTTATGAAGTTGCTACCTATCAATTTTGTTCAGTATACATGTACTACATTTATACCATAATCAGAACTGATGTTACCATCTAAATGTTAGGTGTCTGTTACACAAGGGGCAATATTGTCCCCTGCAAAAAGGGGTCAGGACTGTTCCATATACATAAATGGTTATCAGTATTGACTGTTCCTTGACTTACAGGAGCAGATCCAGATTTCACTTGTAAGGTGGAAGTGGGTGTTAGCTGCCAGGAGTGCTGCACGGTTATGATTATAACACATTCAACCCTAGCGACGAGTATACTCGTCATTTACAAACAGAGTACCTGTGAGGATTACACTTGTTCCATGCAAACAGTGTAGACCCTGATCAGAGCTCCTTAACCCTTTCCCCCATAGAAGCGCCTTTTAGCGAATATGATTTATTCCTCCGCTGAAGAAAAAAGTTCCAATTTAATCAGTCATGAATATATTTTATATGGAATATTTTCTATATTCTAGCGCTGGATAGCTTAAAGTAGGCTGAAAGTAAAGTAGAATGCGCCTTAAGGCGCATTCTGCTTTACTTTCAACCTACTTTAAGTAGTCACCTATCTTCACTACTAGACATATGCTATCAGGTAAAGGGTTAAGGAGCCATCTGATCAGGGTCTACACTGTTTGTCATTTTGAAATATTTTGTTAAAACCAACCCTAAATGGTCAAAAATGAACTAGAATTATTTTGAAATTGGAATTTTCCAATAAAAGTTTCAGGGGTGGATGAGTTAAGTTATGAGCATAAGGCAGGTGTCTAGTAAATCGCTTTACCCCATAGCCTGTTTCTAAAGTTTTGAAGACAGGTAGCCACTTAATGCAGGTTTAAAGTAAAGCAGTAGGCGCATTACATTAAGGTGCATTCTGCTTTACTTTAAACCTGCTTTAAGCTACCATCTGCTAGGATATAGAATTTTTTTTTCTTATCTTACATATTCATAACTGCATAGATTGGAACTGTTTTCGTCAGTGGAGGAAGTAATTAAATGCGTAAAAAGGTGTATTTATGGAGTAAAAGGTTAAGGCAGGTATCTAGTTAACCTCTTTAGCCTGTTTCTAAAGTTTTGAAGACAGGTGGTCACTTAAAGCAGGTTGAACGTAAAAGAGGATACGGCTAAGTTGCCTTCTGCTTTACTTTTAACATGCTTTAAGCTATCATCTACTAGGATATAGAAATATGTCTTGTGATTCAGTCATATTCATGGCTGTAAAAAGTGAAACTTTTCTTCAGGGGAAGAATGAATTGAAGGAGTATTTATTATGGAGTAATAAATAGGTTATCACGACTGGGTAGAGTTGTCTTATGGCTCGTATGTGGATGATGGGTTAAAAAAGAATTCTTAGGGTTAAGGGTTAGGAATCAGGGATCGTCTTGCGCAATTTTGTATGACAAATATTGTCTAAAGTCAGATTCCAAAATTCTCAATCATTATTTTTTTCTCCATCTTATCCTGTCTTGTGACATCCCTTTGGAATTGTCTTGAAAAGACGATTCCAAAGAGATGCTACAAGACAGATAAGAATCTATATTTTAAAGTTTTGACTTATGACCATATTTGTCTACGACGTTGTGTAAGATGGACCCCAGGGCTCCAGGTAAGAGGGAGTAAACTGAACAAATCCAACATTAAATCACTCAATTCAGCTCCAAATTCTATGTTGTAACTACTCATTAGATTTGTCTCAAAGTGACTATTCTAATGAGTAGTGACACATTAGGGTTTAATTCAGAAATAAAGATTTTAGTTTTTGAAATACTCCCCTCATCTGGAGCCCTGGGAGTATATGCTTTTGGTTTTAAATTGGAGATCCGCCTTTGACTTACAAGGCAGTATAATAATCACGACTTTGACTTTGACCCCACCAAACTGCATATGTTTTTGTAAGCATTCCCTCTGATCTCATAAATTCACCTAACGCTTTTGAACTAGTTAAAATCTGTTGTCCCTTTCCCTTTCCTCCCTGAAACTTCAAACGGACTATTGCATCTCAAAATTTAATCAAGTTCCTTTTTAGCTCCTGTACAAAGTAAAAGAGGAGCATATGCTATACCCCCAACGTACGACATAAACAAATTTAGTATGCATGTGTATATTGACAAGAGCTTTCTATGCACGCAAAAAGTTTGACCCCTGTGACCTTGACCTTGAACTTAGGGCCCCCTGTCAGGTTTCGAAATCTGCATTTAGGTTTCAAAAATTCTCATAACTCCTATGTCCCTTGGGGTTTTGCTTTCATATTTGGTATATGTATATGGACTAGACCTTTTCATGCAGGTAAAAAAAACTTGACTCCTGTGACCTTGACCTTGCAGGGTCTGCATTTAGGTTTCGAAATCTGCTTTTAGCTTTTGGAAAATGCTTATAACTCCTATGTCCCTTTGATGTATTGCTTTCATATTTGGTATGCACATGTACATAGACAAGAACGTTCCATGCACACAAAACATTTGACCCCAGTGACCTTGATCTTGAACTAAGGGCCTGCGTTTAAGTTTCAAAATCTGCATTTAGGTTTCAAAAAATGCTTTTAACTCCTATGTCCCTTGAGGTATATCTTTTATATTTGGTAAACATGTGTATATGGACAAGACCTTTCCATGCACGCAAAAAGGTTGAGCCTTGTGACCTTGACCTCGCACTGCTTTTAAATTTCAAAATATGCTGCCAGCAAGCTTTGTTGTCTCTCCTACAACTCTTGCTGACACTTAAGGCTTGTTTTTGTCAAAGGGCTCCCTCTGATCTTGGTCTTGACTGTTTTCATAGATCAAGTGTACTCTTGACAGGTACTCTGTTTGCAATGGACTTGTATATGTGTGACTATGGTTCAAAGGGTTAACCCTTTACCTCATAGCTTGTTTCTAGTTTTGAAAAACAGGTGACTAAAACTGAAGCAGAATGTGCCTTAAGGCACATTCTGCTTTACTTTCAGCCTGCTTTAAGCTAAAACCTGCTAGGCTATATGAAATATTTTTAATGGTTTTTGTTCATGAGGGTATAAATTCGAACTATTTTCTTCAGCGGAGGAATGAATTAAATACGCTCAAAGTCGCTTCTATGGGGGAAAGGGTTAAAGCTTCCAGCTGCTTTACCCTTCAATGCCGTGATGTCATCTTTTTAAACCCTTTACTCAATAGCCAGTTTCTAGTTTTGAAGACAGGTCACCCACCTGAGGTGACCTCTTATAGCAGGTTGAAAGTAAAGCAGAATGCACCTTATGGTGCATTCTGATTTACTTTCAGCCTGCTTTAGCTACCATCTGCTAGGATATTGAAAATATTTCTGATGATACATTATTCATGCTTGTAGTATAAATTGGAACTATTTTCTTCAGTGAAGGAAATAATTAAAGGTGTAAAAATGCGTTATTATGGGGTAATGGGTAAAGCAATTGTCATCTTTTTTTATCACTTAAATTAAAGTTCATGTATTTTGACTGCAGGAACATGGATAGGTGTGCCAAACAGTATGGATCCTGATCAGATATCGCAAAATACTTTCCGGTGTCTTTGTTAGCTAGTACATGGCATGTACATGTTCAAGTTTGACTGTAAAGGCCCGATGCATTATAACCCTTTCAACCCTAAATATCTCTTGTGGGTATTTATTATCCTTTTGGACTCTTCTATAAGTACAGGCAAATTTGAACCAGTCTACTGTTGTATTTTTTTATATGACAACAAAAACCAATGAAAATATCAAACAGTGCAGACCCTGATCAGAGGGCTCCTATAGGAGCCCTCTGATCAGGGCCTACACTGTTTGCATATATAATAAGTAATCTTTACAGAGGGCTGTAGGGTTGAAAGGGTTAAAAACAGGAAGCATTGTAGAAGTCAAGTATTTTGTCAGTTAATTCATGTTTGTAGGAGATATGTGACAAACATTTCATCACCTACATGAGTAAGCGCAAACTACACAGAAGTGCTTGTAGTATAGTTAACCCTTTACCTCATAGCCTGTTTTAAATTTTGAAGACATGTGGGTACTTAAAGCAGGTTGAAAGTAAAGCAAAATGCACCTAAAGGCGCATTCTGCTTTACTTTCAACCTGCTTTAAGCCACCATCCGCTATGATATAGAAAATATTTATTTCTGTAAATGTTTATAACTGTATAAATTGGAACTATTTCTTCAGTGGAGGAATAAATTAAATGCGCTAAAAGGCACTTCTATGGGGGAAAGGGTTAACACAGTCAACCCTGTCATGATAATTGCTCTCTGAAGAGGATGGATTCCGCAATGTATGTTACATACAGGTGGCAGCATAATGCATACAGTAAAACCTCTCTATAACGGCCACTAAAACGAGGGCAAAAAGATTGTATAAATGACAGGTGACAGCTTTAGGCAAGGTAACAGTGAAACAGAAAGCTCCTGAAGGAGCTTTCTGTTTTACTGCCACCTTGCTTTAAGCAGTCACCTGCCTTTAACACCCAATACTCAACAAAACTTAATGGCCGTTATAGAGAGGTTTTACTGTAATGCAAAATGTAGCTTTCTGGTGTCTTTTATTTTGCTTTATGCAGCCACCTGCCTTATACACAGAAATACTGATTCGAAGTATGCGTCATGTGCAAGACAAACATTTCAAAGCAGACAATAATAATGACAGGATATGGGTAAGGGCATTTTTTAGCAAAGGAAATAAACCAAGATGATGTTTTGCATTCAAATTAACATGTTAACATGTTTGTACATGACCTGTGAAGAACATCATAGATGTTTACCAAGTTACTGTTAATTCAGCATGTTTGTTTACCCCATGTTTCTAGTTGGTCTAGTGAAGCTGCTTTAACCCTTTGAACCCTAGTCCCGCATATAAGCGTCCTTTTCAAACAGTGTACATGTGAATAGTACACTTGTCCTGTGCAAACAGTGAAGACCCAGATCAGAGGGCTCCAAAAGGAGCCTTAGCTCTGATCAGGGTCTTCACTGTTTGTCATAATGCCAAACATTGACAAAAACAACCCTTAAAAGTCAGAAATGGACTAGACTAAAATGGAAACTGGGATTGTCCATTTGAAGTTTTAGGAAGGAAAGAGTTAAGCCAACATCTGCTTGAATAAGGAAAATATTCCTTATGATATACTTTCATGACAACTGAATGCGCTAAAAGTTGCTTCTATGGGGGAATCAAACACTTATTAATAAAGACATAATGTATTCCAGGTATTCAGATGGATTTCAAGGGGTCATGAGTTCGATACCCGCCGGACCAAGTCCTTCGGATGAGACTTTATATTTAAACCGAGTTTTCTGTATCCACTCCCCTATCTCTGGGGCGCCCTAGGGACGTTAACCAAACAACCAAACCAGATGAGTTAGGGTTTTACAGCAGATTTCCAGTGATTTTGCAGCTATTTGCTTAATGCAGGGCAATTGATAAAATGAGAATAAAAACATAATATCATGTCATAAACGTTTTTCATTTATTTACATAGGAATATGTTAATAGCATCAATTATTTTATAAATCATTGGCATTGCCAGTTTTATTTAAAACTGAGAAAATGAGCAAAATATGATCTACACTTCTAAACTATGAAAAATGAACATGTTTATGTTACACAATACCCGTATACTCCGACTGTTTGGCCATACAACATAATGAGGTAGCCATACAACATAATGAGGTAGATGGCCATACAACATAATGAGGTAGCCATTCACAGCCTAACTTGTGTTAAACAGCCATCTTTTAACCCAACAATGTGCCTTTTTACGCCTTTAATTTATTCTTCCACTGAAATTTTCTATATTCTTGCAGATGATAGCTTACAGCAGGCTGAAAGTAAAGGCGCATTCTGCTTTACTTTCAACCTGCTTTAAGTGGCCACCTGTCTTGGAAACTAGAAACAGGCTATGGGGTAATGGGTTAAACAGGATCTTTTCAAATAGGTTACAGCTGAAACTTTTGGCTATTCTGGTCTTTTTGGGCCATTTTTGCTACTTAGGTTTCTTGCAATATAACAAACAGTGCAGACGCTGAATCAGTTGATTCCTTCCTCTGGGGCCCGTTTCATAAAACTTCATACGACAAATGTTGTCGTAAGTCTGATTATAAAAGTCTCAATATCTTTTTATTTCTCCATCTAGTCCTGTCTTGTGACATTTTTGGAATCGTCTTGAAAAGACGATTCCAAAAATATGTCACAAGACCAGATTAAATAGAGAAATAAGAAATTAAATGCATTTTAAAGTTTTGAGTTACGATCGATTTTTTCGTATGAAGTTTTATGAAACGGGCCCCAGATCTCTACACTGTATTGTGTAGATGAAGAAATAGGTAACCTGTTTTGGTCTACTCTTATAGTGTTGAAAGAGTGGCTGCTTAAAACAAGTTCTGTTAAGACTGTGCTGAGTAAAATAAATGAAATGATTACAAATTAAAACGATAATTACTAAATGCAGACAGCCCTCGTCTCTGATGAGGACCTGCTGAGGTAGTTATAGTTGTATGTTTTAATTTGAAAAAACCTGCTTAATATAAGAACACATGGCGTTTATTGATTAACCATTTCCTCCATAGAAGTGCCTTTGAGCACATCATTGAATTCCTCCGCTAAAGAAAATAGTTCCAATTTATAATATAGTAATGAACATGTACAAGTAGATAATTATATTTGAAGGCACATTCTGCTTTACTTTCAATCTGCTTCAAAACTAGGCTATGGAGTAAATGGTTAATGATGATATAAAATTTGTGATTTGACACTGACAATTCTTAGAGCAGTTGCAGATGACTAAGTTTGGCGAAAATTAAATGAATCAGATATGATTAACCCATTACCTCATAGCCTGTTTATAGTTTTGAAGACGGGAGACCAAGTAAGTTCATCTACTTAAGAAAATTTGTGGCAATAAAACACGGGTAGGAGTTGAGATGCGTAGTAATTAATAACCAGCATCTCAAGACTGCCCATGTTTTATTGCACGATAAAACACTGGTATTAATTTATTATTTCGATTTTAACCAGGTTAACCACAATTTGCACCAATGCTACATTTCTTAGGGTACGCATTTTCGAAGCCATATGGCGTGCATGTTTTATTGAGAATTCAAACACAGATACATTCCTTCTTTGTTTATTTAGAGACAGCATAATCCTGATTCTAGTTTTGAAGACAGATGACCATTCAAAACAGGTTGTAAGTAAAGCACATAGAAACTATTTCTCATGGTGCATATTCTTTTTGTGGTTTGTTATCTGAATGTTATAGTATATACAAACAATGATATGAGCATAAAAATGTCTCTATGGCAACAACAATATGAAATGCATGATAAAAAACAGACCTTCAATCATGGCAAACATTCACTTACTTTTGACCTGCTTTAAGCCACCATTTGCAAAGATATAGAAAGTATTTCAGTATTTTTTCAGTGGAGGAAATTTATAGACTGAAGAGTATTTTTTTGTTGTTTAGAAATGGTAACAGTACTGAATCATGACCCGACAAATGCCTGAAAAGAATTGTGATTGTTTGCCATGTCTCAAGGCCAGCTGTTTTCTACTGAAAATGGTAATACTGGTCATATAACGCAAAATGCCACATGAAAACACATTAATTCACCGGGTTTACATTACTTTTACATAAAAATAATCTCAAAAACATTGTACATAATTACATTTCATACACCAACAATGAATATCTATGACACAGATAAGGAGAAAACCCAAAGTTCTCCAGGGCTCAAATTAAAATCTTAACCCTTAGCCTGCCAGTCACGACTAGCTCCATATGCAAACAGCTTGGATCCGGATGAGACGCCGAGTAACTCGGCGTCTCATCCAGATCCAAGCTGTTTGACACTCAGACAACATTTTCAGCAATTTTGAGCAACTTTGAAGCACTTTGAAACTTGAAGCAGACGAGAAATATAGCAGACGACAATTTATTTGGCGGGCTAAGGGTTAATGCCTGTTTGAAACCCTATGGTGTCTTACACATTATTATTATTGTCTTATGAGTAGTCACACCAAACATGAATGTTGAAAATATTAATTTAACTTCGTCTTGTTTGGAACTCTGAATATTTCCTTGAGTCTTCACAAAAACCCAGAACCTTATGTTAACCCATTCCCCCATAAATACGCCTTTTTACACCTTTAATTTATTCCTCCACTGAAGAAAATATTTCCAATTTACAATTATGAATATTTATCATAAATAGTTTTTATTTTCTAGTAGATAGTACCCAGATTTTATGGGGTGGGTTTTACTGGGCGGGTAATATCGTGCCAACCCTGCTTAAAGCAGGCTGAAGGTTTTTAAAGCAGAATGCGCCTTAAGGCGCATTCTGCTTTACTTTCAACCTGCTTTAAGTGGTCACTTTTTTTCAAAACTAGAATAAGGCTATGGGGTAATGGGTTAAAGACCTTCTGTTTGATTGTAAAGAGTAAACACAACTTGGGCTTTAGTTGAATTATAAATATTTTATTTGTTATCAAGAGCTACATTGTATCTCTTTCACTGCAAATGACAAGCTGACTTTGCAAACAGTTTGAATCCTGATCAGACTCTGTGTAGAGATTTCATCACTCACAAAAATCTGACTTGAAAATATTGCTGACAGCACAACAATGGCGAAGAGAAGTTACACCAATTACCCCATAGCCCGTTTCTAGTATTGAAGATAGGTGACCACTTACAGAAGATTGAAAGTAATTCTGCTTTACTTTCAACCTGCTTAAAGCTACATTCTGCTAGGATATGGAAAAATGTTTCATGACTGTATAAAATAAAAATATTGTCTTCAATGGAGGAATAATTTAAGGTGTAATTGGAAAACTATGTGCCAAAAATGGGTTAAAGCAAAAATTGCAGTGAAAGTGAGTATCATAACCAAAAGGGTTTTTCACCTGCAAATCTATGACATATACATTCTCATTTCCTGAGGATTTCAAAATTGATGCAAAGTAACAAACACATTTTAACAAACACATGTACAAAAACTCCCTGAGACTATTGATGAGGATCTCTCTACTCTACTAAGTTTGGTAGAGATTAATAAAGATACAGTTTAAAAACAAGACCGCGTTCAATAAACATATATGGCCCCGGTGGCATCCTTGACAATATATTCTGAATGTTTTCTAAGTCCAAATTAGGTCAACGTCGAGGTCAAATTGAGGTTGGGTAATATGGATGAATTAATAATGGTCCAAGGCACCAACTGTATAAGTATCTAAGCTTTGTAGTCAATAGTGTTGATGCACGAAGAAACAGTAAAATCTAGTTAATTTACAATATCCTAAGAAAAATATGGTCAAGGTCAAGGTCAGAATCACGATTGGGTGATATTGGTATACAGTCAAACCTGTCTGAACGGTCACCTCCGAACAACGGTCACCTGTCAACAACGGCCAGTCTGAATTCCTCCCGGCCAATTTCCTTCTTAATTGACCTCTGAATAACGGTCTCCTGTTGACCGCGGCCATCGGTCACTTAAACTGGCTCTTTTTGACACCTTTTAGCCCAAACAGCGGCCAGGCTGAGACACAGAGGTGTCACCTGCAGATCGTGGCCGGCGGTCACTAATTCGGCTGTTTTTAACACCTCTTACAGCAGCCAAATAACACGATTGAATGGGTGCAATTTCGCCAATGTCGGCCGCCATCTTTGTTATGGATGCGCTTGGTTATATAATTGGAAGCAAATTCTAAGGTGCTAATGACAGTTTGCAACCGACTTTTGGGTTTAAAATAAGCCACATTATGATGAAAGAATTTCAAAAAAAATGTTTGTTTTAATATGTTGGCTAATTAATATTGAAGATGTCCGTTGCTGCTTATGTTTGTATGATTGTTTATAATCACGTTGTCCAGATTAAACATTTCTAAAATGGCCTTATCCAGATTAGTCATTGGTGATTAATTGTTTTGTTTTGATGCAAGAAACCTTGGCAGATACGAAATTGTGAAATAAAAAAGTCATTTCTAGTTTAATCATTACGCTTTAAAAAGTTGTCTCGGTTGCGAAGTTAAGCAACGTTTTGCGCGGTTAATAACTGGATGGGTGACCGGCGAAGTTAAGCAACGTTCTGCGCGGTTAATAACTGGATGGGTGACCGGCCCGGTACACGTTACAAAGTCAAAGATAAATTGGAAAATTAACAATGCCGTCTACTCTAGTCGATGAAGTTTCCGAGTTATTGTCGCTGAGCGGGTAAAGGTGCTAAAACCAACAGACTGTGCTATAGATTCTAATATTCAACAACTGCCGTCATATCACGTCAACATTTATGTTCGACAATGTCCGTGTTTTAGTCATAACTTCATTATCATAAATGGCGTCCTTTCCAAATAAACTTTACATCAGCAATAAATTCACGGTGTATTGTGAGTGTTTCCATTGAAATGAAGAAAACCCCAGTACATTTAAGAATCAGAGCAACAAATTAATCATTCAGACAAGCAAATAATGAAAATATCGGCTTTTGAAAAGTCCTTCGTTCTTATTAAACGAGATGATTTCGAAGCTATTCGTCCTTTGAGTTACCCGCCCTTTTCCGTATTTTCTCGAAAGCGGCTATGGAACATTACTCAAATATCCGTATCTACCTGTACCAATCAAAATGAGAAAATGCGATCACGTGACCAAAACCCTTCAGAGTTTGCTATCTACCGAGACATTTACTTTTAACATGGATATCCGTTCAAAAGAAAGATGATGGTCGTGATATTTATTGAAACTTCAAAGACTCTGAATTCTTAAGCAAATAAATATTTTTAATATTTAAATAGATAAATAACTTAGAGTTTAAAGGTATCAAATGTTTCTCTTTCATTACTTGCGTACTTGTACTATCCCTTGTAGATATAAAATTCAGTACATGTAGTTGATGAAAACTTAGCCATTTTGCACACCTGCGAACAACAGCCACCTGTGAACAACGGCCAGTTTTGCTAGTTCCCACAGGTGGCTGTTGTTCACAGGTATGACTGTATTTGGAATGGGAATGGTCCAAGGCAACAGCTGTATAAAGCATTTGAGTAAGCATTGTTAAAGCTACATGTAGACAAAACAGTAAAATGTAGTTAGCCTGTTACAAACGGACAGGACAATCACTATATGCCTCCGCAGCTTCAGATGCCAGGGGCATAATAATACATGTAGTATAAGTTAAAGCAATATTATATAGAGAAGTTGTCCTGAGAATATTTTTGAAAAAATTTTGATATGTATATCTTGCTTCAGATAAACAAAAATTTAACCCTTTACTCCATAGCCTGTTTCTAGTTCAAGTTCAAGTTCAAAAATGTGTATCTATAGGGTAAAGGGTTAAAGTCTGATCTCATACTGTCTTCAGGAGCTGTCTTATGTGGGTCTACACTGTTTTCAAAAAAGTATCAATTTAGGTTATATCAATCAGGGCTCCAGATAAGGGGGGCATTTCAAAAACTAAAATCTTTATTTCTAAATTAAACTCTATGATGTCACTACTCATTAGAATCGTCTCTTCGAGACGATTCTAATGAATAGTAACGCCATAGGAATTGATGCTGAAACGATTGAGAAAATGTTGAAATTGTTCAGTTTACTTCCTCTTAACTTGAGCCCTGACAATTATTGCTTATTGTAGGAATAGATGAGAAAATCTTGTGGGAAAAATTTACAGTTTATTCCGGAGCCCTTGTTTGATTGATAACTTTTAAACAACTTTTATGTTTGTTTTCATTATCAATCAAACAAGGGCTCTGGAATACACTGTAAATGTTCGAATACAAATACTGCAGGAGCCCTCTGATCAGGGTCTGCACTGTTATATATTATCAAAATCAACCCTAAATAGTCAAAAAATGAACTTGACTTAATTGACTTCACATTCACTAGTGACAAGTATAAAATGTCATTTTCAAACAGTGTACCTGTGAAGAATACATAGATCTGTCGGGAACAGTGAAGACCACAATCAGAGCACTTCCATGGGAGCACTCTGATCAGGGTCTGCACTGTTTGTTATATTGTCATTTGCAAAATGTTGTAAAAATCAACCCTAAAGAGTCATATTGATAGAATCAAGACAAAATGGACTAGACACTAGACTGTGTGAATCATTCATGTCCAAATTCTGTGTTTTTGGGTTATACACAATGACAGATTTTCTGTAAACAGTTTTTGTTATTGTCCGCTTTATTAACCCTAGTCCAGCAAATTGGCGTCCTTTGCAAACCAAGTGAATAGGAGCCCTCTGATCAGGTTCTTCACTGTTTGTCATAATGCCAAACATTGACAAAAACAACTCTTTAAAGTCGAAAATGGACTAGACTTAAATGGAAACTGGATTTGTCCATTTTAAGTTTCAGGGAAGAAAGAGTTAAGGAGTCTTTCTCTACATACAAGTAAAAAAATGTGTAAATTTTACATTAGCAAGTTTTATCTGAAATTTTCCTTCCATGCAGTTTGTGCGTGTGTCGTCTATATGTGCCACAGTGATTACCTTTGCAAACAGTTTGTATCCAGATGAGACGCCGTGTTACAGAGGGTCTCATCAGGAACCAAACTGTTTGACACTCTGACCCTGTTTTGAAAAGAAAATTTGAAAATTCTATTTTAGAACAGTTGCAATTTATACTGTCACAAATAAAAAATCATTAAAGCAGGCTGAAAGTAAAGCAGAATGTGCATTATTGTGCATTCTGCTTTACTTTCAGTCTGCTTTAAGTGGTCAACTATCATCAAAACTAGAAACAGGCTTTGGGGTAATGGATTAATTCACTCAGTCACTGAGTGTTTCCTTAACCAATAACACCATTTATTAATCCGTCCACTGAAAAAAGTTTAAAACAGTCATTCTTATGAATATGTACCATAGCCTTAGGAAATATTTTCTATAACTAAATTAGAGTCTTATATTATAAGACTGAAGGCAAAGCAGAATGTTCCTTAAGGAGTATTCTGCTTTACTTTCAGCCTGCTTTCACCAACCATCTGATTTCAATACTGAAAACTTCTAACTTATTTTAAGTTACATGTATCATCGGTCTTCAAAACTATGGGTATATGGATTAAAGTCAAATAATCACAATATGGATACCTTTCATCACTGGGCAATAAAGCTTTTCTCATGAATTATAGAGCATGCATCGCAATTTTTCAATTTCACTTTTTAAAAGGGAGACTTCAGTTCTAAGTTGAAGGTTTTCCTGCTCTAAGTAAACCATCCTTAAAGCTATCTGTTCCTCTTTCATTCTCCGCGCCTCTCGAGATCGTTTCGCTGATTCATTGTTTTTCTTACGCTTTTCCCAATAGCCCTCCTCACGATTTTCTTCTGGTGTATTGCTGAGAGATCGTTTTTTTGGTGGAATTCCTGAATCTTCTTCATTTGTACCTGATTTCACAGAACTATTGTCACTGGCACTGGATTCATGTTTAATACTAGATTCCCCTGGTGATGAGTTTGACATGTGTCCTTGAGAATGACCTTCAGGTGACAGACTGACACGGCTTGTTGAGGGACCAGGCGATGCCATATCTGGTATGTTTATATCTGAACCAGACTGGGGCGATGTGGCCGTGTGAGTTATTGTGTGTGTAGTTGGATTTATTCTGGTAATGTTGTTAGATGAAGTCATTTGATTTTGACTCCCCATGTGGGCAGGTAAGGGAGAGAAGTCATGACTGTGTGCTGAAGACATGGACATCGCTCCATACATCTCAGGATTACCATATGTGGAGGCACCGTAGTTAAGCCCATGGTAGTATGCCGGGCTTGTTACTGATGACGCAGACATGGAAGATGGCACTGGTTGTCTGTTTATGTTAAAGTCTTTGTACGGATCATTGCGCTGCTGGGAGCCAATCATGGCTGAATAATGGTCCTGCATCCCGGCTGCCATGGAATAACCAAGACTATAAGCTCAAGCTCATAACTGGTTAACTTCTACCTCTGCTCTTGACTGAAACAAAAAAGAGCAAAACTTATTAACATGCCAAAGATTTGTTAATTAGCCTGTTTTAGACTATTTAGGGCACAGGTACTTGACACATACTTTATTATCTATTAACCCCCCATTCGTTGCTATGTACAATTCTGTACCAAGAGAACGACAGAAAACTTTTTTATGCTTATTTTCGTTATAATTCACGTACTGTGGCGTTATTTGACGGAATTTGATGAAATAAAAAGTAGATATTGATAAATTAATCCTTTCCCGAGGATACCACAAGAGAATATCGGCGATCGAGTCTATTTTAGCATCAGTAAAAGTGGATAGTAAAGACTAGGTGTTGAATTGCGCTGTTTACCTTGTATCTATAATAGAAGTATAGTAAAAAAAAAAAAAAAATTTTTTTTTTTAAAGGGGGGGGGGGGGGGGGTGTTAATAGATAATAAAGTATGTGTCAAGTACCTGTGATTTAGGGTTATTAAAAAAAACTTTTTACAATATTTTGAAAAATATCAAATCTTGATCAGAGGGAGCCTTTAAGAGCTCTCTGATCTGGGTATACATAGTTTGCAAACAACAAGCTTCACAGGTCAACATTTGATAGGAAGTATTTTTTCCATGTCACTCATAGTCCCATAAACCCATGCCAGTAAGCTGAGTAGCAGTCAATTTTGATTGGTTGTTTTTTTATTGGTCGTTCAAATTTTTATCAACTTTTCCCTTTTGACTTGTCAAAGCATGAAGATTGATATTATGCCCTGGGGTAATGGAAGTGATTTTTTGTGTGATTTATGTTTTAAGTGTAACCATTCTGATTGTAATGTCCAAACTAAATACTAAATACTTTGACGTCTTATGTGAAGACTTTTGCTAAATGTTTGAATCCACATCAGGCCCAATAAATGTTGTATTATATATAATTTATTTAAAGTACAGTTCAATATGCAAGTGAACTCTCGAAGGAATAAATTGAAAATAAATTAAATTCATTAGTAGAGCTTTACTTTCAGTCTGCTTTAAACAGTCACCTATCTCAAGATTATAAAAAAAAAGTTTGTGGAAGCTTTAAAATGCATTTCTGTCAGAAATTTAAAGATCCTCTTCGCAAAAATGCTTATTGCAAGCAGGGCTCCAAATAAGAGGGAGTAAACTCAATTAACAAATCCAACATTTTCTCACTCATTTCAGCACCAAATCCTATGGTGTTACTTCTCATTAGAATTGTCTCGAAGAGACCATTCTTACGAGTAGTGACACAATAGGGTTTAATACAGAAATAAAGATATTAATTTTTGAAATATTCCCCTTATCTTTAGTTTAGCCCTGTTGCAAGTATTTATGAGTGGTATCACTAGTTATGTTGTTACTGTCATAAGGTAATCAGAGCCTCATCTGGTAATGTACATGTAGAAGCATGATGAATGCATTAACAAGTAATTAAGCTTATTTACAGCCAGTAAATCGACTAATAGGAATCAAGTCTGTTACTGTAGCTTTTAACCTTTCTCTTGCTATAAATTGAGCGCTACGTTTCTTGAAAACAGTGAAAGCCCAGATCAAGGAGCTGTCTTATTGGGGTCTGCACTGTTTTCCTTCAGAATCTGTCTGACATGAGTTTAATAATTAAATCTTTATTTCATTAGCCAATGTAGTAGGCCAGATGCTAGATGATCATAGTTGTGAAGTTTTATATATGAATATTCAATACAGTGAACAGAAGGAGCCTATTTCTAGTATTGAAGGTGACTTCTAAAGGCAGGTTAAAAGTAAAGCAGAATGCACCTAAAGGTGCAGTCTGCTTCACTTTCAGCTATCATCTGCTAAAACATAGAAAATATATATTTCTTGTGATATTATACATAACAGCTTTTACTGTATAAATTGGAACTATTTTCTTCAGCCAAGGAATAAATTAGGTGTAAAAGGGCACATTTCGGGGGTAATGGGTAAAGCCAACAGGAGAATCTAATTATCAAGTAAGGGGCAACCTGATTACCTACATTCACACATTGACATAAGGGGTGGCTGTGTTTACTTTTGTTTTAATTAACAACAACCCAATGAGCCTTGGTGGCCATCTGTGTTGCCAGTGTGAACCATGCAGCCATAGGTAGTAAGAGGGTGCTAAAAGTACTGATACCTTTACCTTTACCCCATAGCGTGTTTCTAGTTTTGAAAATAGGTGACTATTTAAAGCGGGTTAAAAATAAAGCAGAATGCGCCTAAAGGCGCATTCTGCTTTACTTTCAACCTGCTTTAACCTTCAACTTGCTAGAATAAAGAAAATATTCCTTATGATACATATTCATGACCGTAAAAATTGGAACTATTTTCTTCAGTGTAGGAATAAATATAATGTGCTAAAAAGCGCTCCCTATTTGGGTAAAGGGTTAAGATAGTGCTGAACATTTAACTTTCTAGATCTATAATATAGCATAAAACAAGTTGAAAGTAAATCAGAATGCTCCTTTTAGATAACCTGTTTGCAAAACTAGAAGCAAGGTCAACTATTACCTTTCCTTTTAGTGCTTCTTCCTTGAGTTTGAAATGGTAAACTTGTTACCACATAGCCTGTTTCTAGTTTTGAAGAAAGGTTAGCACTTAAAATAGTTCCAGTTTATACAGTCATAAATATGTATCATACAATTTTTTTTATATATATTCTACCAGATGATAGCTTAAAGCAGGCTGAAAGTGAAGCAGAATGCGCTTAAGGCGCATTCTGCTTTACTTTCAACCTGCTTTAAGTGGACACCTATATTCAATACTTAAGACATGCTACATGTATGTGGGAAAGGGTAAAAGCAGGTTAAATCATAAATGTAAAGCAGAATGTGCCTGCTTAAGCTATTACCTGCTATGATTTAGAAAATATTTCTTATGGTTCATTTTCATAACTGTGTAAATTTGAACTATTTTCTTCAATGGGTGAATAAATTAAATGCGCTTAACTCAATAACTGTGCTTCTTAGTTAATCTATAGGAGAAAGGGTTAAAAGAAATGCATGGATCTCCTTCTTAGAAAGTGTTACCTTCAAGAAACAAGTTGTGAAGGAAACAGTATATTTGGATATAGCAAACATAAAATTAAAATCAAATCATCAATGTAGAGTTTTGCAATAATTCATTTTTAGTTAAAATGAAGGTTGAAACCAAACCTTTTTGATAGTCCACATCCCTTATTCACCTTAGTTGCACACAGTTATGTCCCTTTGCTGTTTGTTATTGTATTGGGGTGTGGGGTCATGGGATTGTTGCCATGGTGTAATGTGATGTCATGACAAACACTAGTGACACAATGTTACACAAAGAAAACAGGTACCACGGCCAACAAGTTCAGACTGTTTTTTCTAACACTACCTGTGTATTGTGTTAAAACCTTTCCCTTTTAGCTGGTATTAACCCATTACCCCATAGCCTGTCTCTACATGTGACTACTTAAACAGGTTGAAAGTAAAGCAGAATGCTCCAAAAGCAACTATATATCCATCTTCAAAATGGGGAAAGGCTTTAAAATGATTCTTTTTCTCAGAGGTGATTGTAAATTTCATCAACATAAATTATAATTTTTCTTTTGTATATTTATTCATTTATATAAAAACTGCCGATGATGATATAAGAAAAGAAAAAAACAGTAAATGAGTTATTTGCTGCTATCCTAAAATTAGAAAAAATATGTCAAAAGCAGAGTTTGAAAATAGTTTTGCTACTGTTGCCTCGTCTTGATCCGATCTGTTTGTGGTATAAGTGTGCAAAGATTTAATATTTGCAGATGATTGAAAATAGTTAATTCCCTACCATTAGAACACTGTGTATAAGAATTGATAATACAATATATTTTATTGTAAATAAAGGCCATCTGTACATCTGTACCTTTAAACAAATAAAACTTTTAACAAATTACAGTTAAATGTTTCATGGATTGTTTTCCATTAATTTATCAAATCACAGTTAAATATTGTCAGGTATATTTAGTTTCATTTCATTAAAATTTTGAGGGGAAAAAATCTCATTTCAACTTTCCATAATATACTTGTAACTATTTTGTCAAATAACAGATACATTTTTCGTAAAATATTTGAAAAGCGCTACTTTTTTTACCAAATTAAATTTAAATATTTCTTCTAGATATTTCAAGATATTTTTCAAAGTTATATATTTCATAATAAATTTATTATAACAGAATGGCAGTTTAATATTTCATGAAAATGTTCAAAGTTAAATAATTTCATAATAAATTATTACCAAATAGCAGTTTAATATTTCATGAAAATGTTCAAAGTTAAATAATTTCATAATAAATTAATTATCTTACCAAATAGCAGTTTAATATTTCATAAAATATTTGAACTTTATTTTTATGAAATTACATGCAAATGTTTCATGGAATATTTGAAAATATTTTTCAAGGATTAATATTTCATCGTAAATAATTTATCTTACCAACTAACATTAAATATTTCATTAAATATTTGTATTTAATTTACCAAATTATATTGAAAACTGTTACTCCTTATCATGTGGTGGCAAACCAATGTAGCATTTTGATGCACTTACAACCTTCAGTTTTTACTCTTATACTGTCCAGAAACAAAAACAAGTCAATGTTTTTAAAGTCCATTTGAACCATTTCAATGCTGTAAAAGTTAACCATCTCTAGGCATTTGCTTTTACCCTCTCTCCAGCTAGAATATCACCTGCTTAAACAATTAATTTCCAAAATATTTAACTTACTTTTCTCTCTTTGAAAACCTACAGACAAATGTCAAGAAGTTGGGCCCTGATCAGATGCCAAGTAACTTGGCATCTGATCTGGATGTAGACTATTTGAATACTTCCATTCAAGTCATACTTGTCAGTAGAATGATTAAGTTCAAAAGTAAACATCATTTGAGATATTCCACTGTCCCACACTACCACACAGGGTAATAACTACAAATTGTAGGGTAATAACCCTGAAATACTTGGTAACTCCCATGCATTATGGGGATATATTACATCACTTTACAACTGAGTAAACAGGGAGATGTAAAGTGATGTCATAATGTAAATTTTGTAATATGACATCATCAAATTGCCCTGTGTAATAGCACACCGATCAGCCACTAACCTGAGCAGGTCAATTGCATAATATTACATTTTTTTGGGGAAGAAAACTAGAGATTTTCGTAGTTTGAGGTGTAGTTGTGATAGGATTTTCTGTTGACCAGGTTGACTTTTGTAGCAAGGTCTGTACATTTATTTATATCGACATGCGGTATAAAAAAGGCATTGAAGTAATTTCAAGAAAAGTCAAATAAGGCTGTGTTCTTTGCACACATTTTCTCATTTTCTGATTTAAAGAAAAGGATAATTATTCAAATTTTGCTTAGTCAATTTTCTAAGTCTTGCATAAAAAAAATCTATATTAGCTTAGTATTATAAGTTATTTTATGTTGCACAGATCTTTTAAATAATTTTCTAAATTACCTCATACTTATTCTTTAATATTTTCTAAGATCTAGTGCTTTCTTATGTTTTGCTAAAAGGGCTTTAACCCATAACCCCATAGCATGATTCTTGTTTTGAAGATTGGAGTCCACTTGAAGCTACCATCTGCTAGAATACAGAAAATATTACCTTTAGAACATATTCATATTCATAACAGTTTAACTGTAGAAAGAGATACTATTTTCTTCAGTGGAGGAATAAATTAAAAGCGTAAAAAGATGTATTTATGGGGTAATAGGTTAAAGAGAAATTAATTATTTCTTTCATGAAAAAGCATATTAGACATTTAAGGAGTGTTTAAAACTTTCAGTTACGATATTAATTTTTAAGTGTTGTAAATTCATAACAAATAAAATCTTATCAGTGGGATTTCAAAAATATACGTCGAAAGTGTAGAACAAAAAATAATCCATCTTTTAACGCAGTGGCTATGTTTACGACGAGTCGTAAACATAACACAGATTCTATTTTTACGTCAAAAAAAATTTCCGGGCATGCATGCGCACATCTGAATTTTTGGTCGAAATTTAAACACTGACGTAAAAATAACAACCGTCGTAATGATAATTCCACGATCGTCCTAACTATAAGTATTGGTTTTGAGGGATAAAAAGTAGAAAAAAGCTGACGTAAAAATAACAACCGTAGTAAAGATAACCACGAGCGTCGTTACTACAAGCGCACATATTACATATTTTGTCATAGTATAAACACTGCCGTAAAAATAACAATCGCAATCGTCGTAACAATAAGAATGGGCTTTGTCGAACAAAAAGTTTAAACATTCGCAACTTCCTTACAACTGTTGTGTTCTAAGGTTACTTTTTTAAAAGAATTTACCAAGTAGAAATGCGTTCGCGGAATGATCGCTGCTACACCATAACTCGAGACAAAGGTCTAAATATTCGGCATTAATTGTTGTTTCTGCTGAGGTTTATAGTCCCGCATAAGCTTTATCAGATGCGTCATCCCATTGTCTCAGGATTGGGATATTCGGCATTAATTCAGTTACGATATCGCAAATAAGTCGATCCAAACACAACAGTCAAACAAAATAATTTCACCCTAGGCAAGTGGCGTTCGATAACAGGCCAATTATCGGATTCTGGGAGGCATTTGTTTACAAGCAGCTGTCAATCAAGTCCGCGTCACGGACACTTGTTATAACTTATATGCACATCGCGCTGCGATGATCGCCTTTTCGGTGTGTATAAATTAAGTTTTTTTTACTGAGGCTTATTAGATCAGCAGAATAATTATGCAGATGTTTCACCATATCGTATTTCATTTAGACTAACACATCGGTTTACTTATGTCTTGATTTAACTCAATTCCGTGCCGGAGTGTTTTTTTTTTATTATACTCAGAGATTCCGTGAGCATGTTAGCCTAAGCACAGAATTATACACTCCGTGGCCTAAGCTTCTCCTTCACAGTCAACAAATGAAAGGCATGTAATTTATGCGTTTCTAGTTGGATAAGTTAGAATAAAAGAATCTAAGAACACTAAATTCGTGAAGAAGTTATGAATCTTTAAACTTTTTCGACAAAGTTAGTCAATATTTAAAGTTAAGACGATCGCGTTTATTTTTACGACGGTGTTTTTATTAAGTCAGAAACATTAACATGTGCGCATGCGTGACCGGAAAAAAATTTTGACGTAAAAATAGAATCCGGGTTATGTTTACGACTCGTCGTAAACATAGCCACTGCGATCTTTTAATTATGTCTGGCTCCAAGAAAATGTTTTCAAAATAAAAAAAATTACAGAACAAAAAGTAAGTTTATCACAATCAGGAACTTCAAAACTTTTGAGAAGCAGGCTATGGAATAAAGGGTTAGAGAAGGCTGAAAATTAAGGGACTCAATTGGGATGTCTGCTTTTATTTTCTGTCCACCTTAACCCATTACCCCATAGCCATTTTCTAGTTCTGAAAATAGGTGACCACTTAAAGCAGGTTGAAAGTAAAGCAGAATGTGCCTTAGGGCGCATTCTGCTTTACTTTCAGCCTGCTTTAAGCTACCAGCTGCTAGAATATAGAAATTATTTCTAATGTAAATATTCACAACTGTATAAATTGGAACTACTTTCTTCAGTGGCGGAATAAATTAAAGGCGTCAAAAGGCGTATTTATGAGGTAAAGGATTAAGCTGTCATAAATTAATTACCATTGGAAACCAGGTCTGCTGAAAAGGGATAAAAGGTGTTGTTTACATAGTAACAGATTAGGTTGGTTCAGCAATAGATTCAATAATCTGTTTGTCAAAACACAAAGATTTCAAAGGAGGGATTATTTAGAAACTGTGCAAGTGTTTATGGTGTGAACAAACATAGTGATTACACATCAATTAACAAAATAATATGTATAAACTTGCATATTTAGCTATAAGTTATCAGTTTTTACTGGCATTAATGATCAGCATTTTGAGGGAATTATATAGCTGTCTTCCCTTAATGTATATGATTTAACCAATGATTTCTATGCTTCAAGCAGGAGATTTTGCTTTACTTTCAGTCTGCTTTAAGCACCCACCTGTCAGGATAGAGGAGCAAATATTTCACTAGGGCATGGCAAATTGGCAAAAGCATGAAAAAGTTTTGTATGGAGGACATTTCTCTTATCTTTGGCCCTGCTATTAATATAGTAACTTATCTTTCCCAAGATTGAATTACTTCTAGTTGGTATTTAAACAATTGTTTAAATAATAAATGGCAAGTTGAGATGTAAAAGAGTTGTGTTCTCAATAGTTTACAAAGTAAATAGGTAGTTTTAAATATTGAATTGGTCAGAATGACCTCAACTATTGTTTACAAGCCTTTATTGACCTAAAAATTAGCTGTTTTCTGTATTAGTACTGGCAAGCTGGCAGACTGCCCACTAACTTGTTTACTCCCATTTGACCATTGTAATAGTCCTGTCTTATGAATGAGTTGTAAGTAGTAAGTTTACCTGCTTCAAGAGTAAAAATTCCTGTAACTTTGAGCAACTATGACACCCACTTCTTCAACACTGTGCTTGAGATTTCATCAGTTTAGCAGACTCTGTAGAGGAATTAGGAATTCTTATCTCATAATGAGATGGTCAGTTGTAGCCACAGGTCATTCCCATGTAAGACTGACCAATAGTTACTGGATAAACTGCCAATCTTACACAAGCCCACTCAACACACATACACCAATGGTTCTCAATAGGAGTGACCCTATGACCCTGCATACATTACTGATAGGGGTCACATGACCTGCTTTTGGCCAATGTGACATAATATTACATAATCTCACTACACACTATTGACTAATGGATATCTACTTTACAACTGTACATGCCTGGAGGGGGTATCAGTTCAGTGTTTAGGGAATTTTGTGCAATTGTTATATATTCACACAGATTGCACACACTCTGCACTTGCACAATAGGAGCAGCACAGAACTATTGATTCTAAACCTTTGCATGCCAAAAAAAGAGCTGTCTGCTTTACTATTATTTTTTGGTTATTTTTTTTTTAATTCAGTTTTAGTATCCTCTTTGCTAAGGAACCTTGTTTTAAGCAAAACACATTTTGGAACCTGATCAGACTCAAAATAACTCCATGTTTGATCAGGATATAACCTGTATGCAAATTTTAGGCCATTTTTAGCAGGGAAAAGGGTTAATTCCAAATATATTTAACCCATTACTCCCTTATAGGCCTTTTTGTGCCTTTAACTCATTATCCCATAATACGCTTTTTACGCCTTTAATTTATTTCTCCACTGAAGAAAGTAGTTCAAATTTACACAGCCATACTATGCACCAGAATTAATATTTCCTTCATCTTAGTAGGTGGTAGCTTAAAGCAGGCTGAAAGTAAAGCAGAATGTGCCTTAAGGCGCATTCTGCTTTACTTTCAACCTGCTTTAAATGGTCACCTATCTTCAAAACTAAAAACAAGCTTTGGAGTAATGGGTTAATTTATTCCTCCACTGAAGAAAATGGTTTCACTTTATACAGTCATGAATATGCACCAAAAGAAATAATTTCTATATCCTAGCAGATTAATTTGATTAAAGCAGGCTGAAAGTAAAGCAGAATGCTTCATCAGGGATATTCTGCTTTACTTCAATCTACTTTAATATATTATTAATATTTTCAAGTGATTACCTGTCTAAGAGAAAACTAGAAACAGGCTATTGAGTAATATAGAAGAACTCCCAACCTTCCCATTATATAATGTCATAATTAATATTTTTTTAGACAGCTCAGTCAGAAGAGTCCAAATGTTTGGATCCTGATCCAAGTCTCTTGATATCTGATCAGGATACAAACAATTTGCAAATTCAGTGAAGATGCTCTTATCAGTAGAAGATTTAATTAAAGAATGGCATTTTCACCTGAGATGGGCGTTAAAGATAGAGGGGCTATCTGGCATGTGGCAGACCATATCAGTTGATTTCAATGATAATAAACCAATTGTTTTTCTATTTATAGATCTAACTGTCATTCAGTCTGGACCTTGTATGTTTACAATCAGAATTCATATTTAAAAAAAATAAATAAATAAAAAAATATCAACTTCAGTTTTTAAAGTCCTTTAATGTTTTCGGAATACAAAATTTAATATAAAAAACATTATTTTGCTGACAATTGATATATTAACCCATTACCCCATAGCCTGATTCTATATTTGAAAGTATAAGACCAGTTAAAGCAGGTTGAAAGTAAAGCAGAATGCGCCTAAGGGCGCATTCTGCTTTACTTTCAGCCTGCTTTAAGCAAAAATCTGTTAAAATATAGACTATTTCTTATGGTACATTTTCATGATTGTGTAAATTAGAACTATTTTCCTGAGTGGATGAATAAACCAGAGGTGTAAAAAGGCGTATTTATGGGGCAATGGGTTAAACTCTGCTCACTATTGTATGAACATCTATCATCTGAACTATAAAATTGGCTAATAAATTAAGGAAAGTTTTCCCCCCAGAAAAAAGTGCAGACTCATATCAGAAAGTTCCAATAAGAATTCTGAAAACAGTACAGACTCGGATCAGACAACTTCTTCAGGAGCTGTCTGATCTGGGTCTACACAGTTTAACCCATTACCCCATAAATACACCTTTTTTACGCTTTTAATATATTACTCCTCTGAAAAAATAGTTCCAATTTATAATGTCATGAGTATGTATCATAAGAAATAGTTTCTATATTCTAGCAGATGATAGCTTAATTTAAAGCAGGCTGAAAGGAAAGCACAATGTGCCTTAAGGCGCATTCTGCTTTACTTTTAATCTGCTTTAAGTTGTCATCTATATTCAATACCAGAAAGAGGCTATGGGGTAATGGGTTAAAAAAAAAGATTAATATAATGATGCTATATAGAGTTTGAACTTTGAGTTTAGAAATTATTGAAACTACCACATTTCAATTTTGAAAGAGTATGAGGAGTTTGAATCAGGGCTGCCATAAGTTGGCATAAAAAATCCTAAGATTTCCAAATTTGCATTTTTCAAGTCCGATTTTACGAATCGTACCTTTACCCCATCGCCTGTGCCTAGTTTTGTTGACACGTGGCTGCTTAAAGCAGGCTGGAAGTAAAGCAGAATGCGCCTTAAGGCGCATTCTGCTTTACTTTCAGCCTACTTTAAGCTACCGTATACTTGAAAAAATCCGAAGATTTAGGAAAAATCCGGAGAAGTGGCAGCCCTGTAGAATCATGACAAAATAATTGGGTTTTTTTCCAGACTCTTTCTAGTCCTGTATTGTAATACCTCAGAGGCTCCATACAGAAGCCTGATCCTGGTGTCATTATTTTCCAATTTACAATAAAAGGAAATATCTGCTATATTATAGCTCATGGTAGCTTAAAGCAGGTTGAAAGTAAAGCAGAATGCAGCTTAAGGCACATTCTGCTTTACTTTCAATCTGCTTTAAGTGGTCACTACAAACAGGCTATTGAGTAAAGTGTTTAATATGGTTGATACCAATTTAGCAGGTATCATTTCTGAGGCATTATGACTCTTGTTTGAGGGATATAAGAAAACCACCTTTTCAATTACAAAATGACCATACAGTGAAAGACCGCTAATACCACTTCTCAAAAGAAGACTCATTGATCGTATTAAAGACACTGATTGTAGAGTAAAGCAAGATGAAAGTAAAGCAGAAAGCTCCTGAAGGAGCTTTCTGCTTTACTTTCATCTTGCTGGAAAGCAGCAACTAGCCTTCAAAACCAAACACATGCCTCGAAAAATAATTTCATTGATTGTATACCTATGGTTTTACTGTATTTGGTATTTGCCCAGCGGGCTGATCACGGGCTTCAAAGGTTTCAGAGAAAAATCGTGTGAAATTGATTTGTTTAGTATCACTTTCTATCAAGGTTTTAACAGTCCAGTGGTGGCTGAAGTAGCCCACATACCTTGCTGTAATTATATGAAGGAAATGGAAATTAACTCTTTGCATGCTGGGTACATTTTTTCGTTTGCAACAATTGTCGTCTGCTACTATTCCAAAAATAAAATGTTCTTAAAAACAGGGCCAGAGTGTCAAACAGTTTGGATCCTGATGAGACGCTGGATTACGAGGCGTCTCATCTGAATCCAAATTGTTTGCAAAGGTAATTGTCTGTTGGGCATATCCGAGGCTAGCATGGTAAGACTAAAAGTTTTGAAGTAAGTCCTAAAGGTGGAAAGTCATGACTAGTGGCTGGAGGGAATTTTTAACCCTTTACCTGATAGCCTATTTCTAGTATTGAAAATAGGTGACTACTTAAAGTAGGTTGAAAATAAAGCAGAATGCGCCTACAGGCGCATTCTGCTTTACTTTCAGCCTGCTTTAAGCTATCCTGTGCTAGAATATAGAGAGTATTCCCTATGAAATATATTCATGACTGATTAAATTGGAACTATTTTCTTCAGCGGAGGAATAAATCACATTCACTAAAAGGCGCTTCTATGTTGGAAAGGGTTATACCTTTAACCTATTACTCCCATAAATACACATTTTTGTGCCTTTTAATTTATCCCTCCACTAAAGAAAATACATGTAGTTCAAGTTTACACAGTCATTGATATGTATCATAAGAAATGATTTCCCTATTCTTGGAGAAAGTAGCTTGAAGCAGGCTGAAGGTAAATCCCTGGACAGGGCTTATTTGTCTAAAAAAGAAAAATTGAAGAAAAATAAGAACACATTGAATCCTAGCAACAATTATATTATACTAATGCTTTACAAACAGTGTACCTATGAAGAGAACACTTGTCCTATGCAAACAGTGTAGATGCTGAAGGAGCCCTCTGATCATGACTGTATGAAGTGGAACTATTTTGTTTAGTGGAAGAATAAATAAGAGGCGTAGAAAGTCATATTCATGGAGTAATAGGTTAACCCATTACCCTATAGCCTGTTTCTAGTATAGAATATAGGTGACCACTTAAAACAGGTTGAAAGTAAAGCAGAATGCGCCATATGGCGCATTCTGCTTTACTTTCAGCCTGCTTTAAGCCATTACCTGCTAGAATAAGGAAATTATTAAATATGACACATATTCATTACGGTATATATTTGAACTATTTTCTTCAGCGGATGAATCAAATGAATGTGCTAAAAGTCGCTTCTATAAGGGAAAGGGTTAACACAGGTTTGACTGCTGTGTGGTGCAGGAGTGTGGCATTTAATTTTCATTGCCTTTATAGCCTTAAATAGCCCATTAACCAGAGTGATACCGTCAGTCTATCACTGCCCCTACTGGGGCTACTTCCTGTCCATTTAAACTCAGATGACCATTGAGAGAAGTGGTGTTAGGGAGCGTGCCCTAAAGGGGCTGCTGTAATTGAAATTAAGGGTCATGTGAAAGAGGTTTTATGTGATGGCTTTATGGCCTGTGGTTAAATCAAATGTTGATAAATTGTTAAAATAATTGACCAGATCCGCAAATCAGTTGATTAGGGGTCTCAGGGCAGGGAGCAGGATGCTAATGGGACCAGACCCTTTTTAAGGGCTATGATTAAGGTGGGGTGAGAGGAAGGGAGTGTCAAAATTGATAATGATTTTACAGGTAATTTGATTGTTTTCAGCAATTACTTGAAGTCTTGAGTGCCTAAGTTGCGTCAAAATGTGTGTGTTGTGATGATGATGATGATGATGATGATGACATGGTCATTATCATTACTGGTAAATAGAATAAAGAACATAACAATGAGATTTTCTGGTACAGTAACCCCCCTCTAGTAACACTAATAAATTGTGTTAAATATAAGGAGTTTGACCCTTTTCTCCATAGCCTGCTTCTTATAGTTTTGAAAACAGATGACCCCTAAAAGAATGTTGACAGTAAGGCAGAATGCACTTTCTTTCAGCCTGCTTTAACTCTTTCCTCCCTAAAACTTTTAATGGACAATTCCAGTTTCCATTTTAGTCTAGTCCATTTCTGACTTTTAAGGGTTGTTTTTGTTAATGTTTGGCATTATGACAAACAGTGAAGACCCTGATCAGAGGGCTCCTTTCGGAGCCCTCTGATCTGGGTCTTCACTGTTTGCATAGGACAGGTGTTCTTTTCACATGTACACTATTTGAAAAGGACGCCTATAGGCGGGACTAGGGTTCAAAGGGTTAACGACCATCAGCTACAATAAAGAAACTGTTTCTTAGGATACATATTCATTACTGTATTAAAGCAACATGAAAGTAAAACAGAAAGCTGTTTAAGGTACCCAAAACTTTTATCCTTGGTTTATAATACCAACGTGACTACCCAAAACACAAAACATTTATCTTTGGTGAATAATACCAATGGGACTTCCCAAAACATTTATCTTTGGTGAATAATATCAATGGGACTTCCCAAAACATTTATCCTTGGTGAATAATACCAGTGTGACTACCCAAAACATTTATCCTTGGTGAATAATACCAATGGGACTACCCAAGACATTTATCCTTGGTGAATAATACCAATGGGACTACCCAAAACATTTATCCTTGGTGAATAATACCAGTGGGACTACCCAAAACATTTATCCTTGGTGTATAATACCAATGGGACTTTCCAAAACATTTATCATTGGTGAATCATACCAATGGGACTTACCAAAACATTTATCCTTGGTGTATAATACCAATGGGACATCCCAAAACATTTATCCTTGGTGAATTATACCAATGGGACTTCCCAAAACATTTATCCTTGGTGAATAATACCAATGGGACATCCCAAAATATTTATCCTTGGTTTATAATACCAATGTGACTACCCAAAACACTAAACATTTATCCTTGGTGAGTAATACCAATGGGACTACCCAAAACAGTTGTATTATACACCACACCAAGAATAAATGTTTTGTGTTTTGGGTAGTGCCATTTGTATTATAAACCAAGGATACAAGCTCAGGTCAAAAACTAGGTCACAAGGTCAAATCATAGAAAAACCTTGTTGACACTCTAGAGGCTACAAATCTCATTTGATCTTCATGTAAATTTGTCAATATGTTTGCCATATTGATACCTAGGTCAAGGTTCAATGAGTGTCATGTCTGGTCAAAAACTAGGTCACTAGGTCAAATCATAGAAAAACCTTGTTAACACTCTAGAAGCTACAAATGTTTGAATGTGGGTTATGTCGGGTCAAAAGCTAGGTCACTAGGTCAAATCATAGGAAAACCTTGTTAACACTCTAGAATTTACAAATCTCATTAGATCTATATGAAACTTGGTCAAAATGTTTACCTCATTGATTTCTAGATCAAGTTCAAATGTGAGTCATGTCTGGTCAAAAACAGGTCACTAGGTCAAATCATAGAAAAACCTTGTTAACACTCTGAGGCTACAAATCTTATTAGATCTTCATGAAACTTTGTTAACATGTTTGCCTCATTGATTTCTAGATTAAGTTAAAATGTGGTTTATGTCAGGTCAAAAACGTGCACAAATGATGTAAATTAGAAATAACTTACCAGTAGTCTGCAACACAACAGCAAATGGTTGGTATAGTTTGGTTACTGCACAATAATAATACTTGTATTTGTTTTTAGCTCACCTTGCACAAAGTGCCAAGGTGAGCTATTTTGATTGTCCTGTGTCCGTCGTCTGTCGTCAACAATTTCTTTAAACGACATGTCCTCCAAAACTGCTGGATGGATTTTAACCAAACTTGGCAGGATTGATCCTTATATAGACTTCTTTGAAATATTTCTGATCCGTTGCATATCTAGGTCACAGGAGCTAAAAATAGATCATTTCAATAAAAACTTTAAATATCTTCTTCTCTGAAATCACAGTACCCTTAGCTTAGATATGTTGCACATATCATCATCTACAGGTCCTCTATCAAGACTGTTCAAATTATGTCCCTGGGGTCAAAAATGGCCCCGCCCCAGGGGTCACAAATTTACATAGTGAAATCTTCAAACCTCCTCTTCTCTGAAATTAATTAAAATGACAGTGATAATATTTCTGCTAGTGAATGGGTTGATTACTTCCAAACTCTATTCTCCAGATCGGATATACCGGTAGATCTTGCAAACGACAGAGATGATGTACTAAATGAAGACATAAGAGATATTGATAATTCCATACTCGATACAGTCATTACTAATGATGAAATTGTTGCATCTTTGAATTGTCTCAGATCATCCAGTGGCACAGGACCTGATGGAACCTGCATAGAAATTTTAAACATACACTAGACTTAACACTACCGTACATGAATAAGCTATTTAATGCAATTCTGACAACCGGACAATTTCCACCAGAATGGTGTGAAAGCTTAATAAGCCCTATTCACAAAAAAGGATCACGTGACTCCCCAAATAATTTCAGGGCCATATCAGTAAGCAACTGCCTCAGTAAGATTTTCTTAAAGGTGCTTAGCAGAAGACTAACATCATGGGCAGACTCATTTTCAATAATCGACGAGTCACAGGCTGGATTCAGAACAGGGTACTCTACAGTAGATAATATCTTTAATCTGTCGGCCGTTATCCAGAAGTACATAACTAGGCGTAATGGACGCTGCTATGTATTCTTTATAGACTTTCTCAAAGCGTTCGATAACTGTGGACATCAACAACTGTGGGATAGCCTTGTACGTAAAGGTATCAAAAGGGATAGCAAACTTTTGAATGTGTTTTGCACCATGTATAGCCAGTTAAAATCTTCTGTAAAACTAAAACATGGACTCACCAAATTCTTCTCATGTGCAAAAGGAACCAAACAAGGCTGTGTTAGCTCCACTATAATTTTTTCCTTGTTTATTAACGATCTTGTTACCCACATGAAAAATAATTGCCGTAATGGCATATTCATCACTGGTGACGTAGATGAGCTACATGCCCTAATGTTTGCCGACGATGTCGCAGCCATGAGCGACACTGTAGCTAATCTACAAGACCATATTAATCGTATCAGTGAGTTTACAGAAGCTACTGGCATGCAACTGAACCTCGATAAAAGCAAAATCATGGTTTTTAGAAATGGTGGTCCACTAAGGAACAATGAAAGATGGTATTATCGTGGAAACCGTTTAGAAGTTGTGTCACATTATAAGTATTTAGGGTCAACTTTTACACCAAAACTTTCATGGACAAAGACTAAAGAAACGTTATGCTTGCAGGCGACCAAAGCTGTTGGTGCTATTCTACAGTACCAACGTCACTTTGGATACTTCCACCATAACGAGGCCTTTAAGCTATTTGACGCTATAGTTAAGCCAATTCTATTGTACTCTAGTGAAGTTTGGGGTTACATTAGTCATTCAAAAGAAGTCGAACGTGTCCATGTTAGATTTTGTAAAAGACTTTGTGGTCTTAACCAAAATGTGGCAAACTTTTTTGCGTTAAGTGAATGTGGAAGGTTACCCTTACATGTATCCTATGTTGAACGATGTGTTAAGTATTGGACAAAACTTATAACCATGCCAAATACAAGATACCCGAGCCAATGCTACAAAATGTTAAAGAGCCTTGACGATATTGGCCGCACAACCTGGGCAACACAAATAAAGACTATTTTGTACCAGTTTGGATTTGGATATGTTTGGATTGCCCAGGAGATTGGCAATACCAACAGATTCCTCGGTGATTTTAAACAGAGACTAAGAGACTGTGCTAAACAAGGTGTATTTGAAGATATTGGTACATCGTCTAAAGCATTAGCGTACAAACTTTTCAAGACCGCCCTCACACCGGAATCATATCTATCTATTCCATTAAGTTATGGTTTGAAGCGGACACTATCAAATTTTCGATGTTCAAGTCATAGTTTAATGATAGAGAAAGGGCGTCATGTACAGATTGAAAGAGACTTAAGATTTTGCAAGTACTGCCTACGTAATAGTATTTATGTTGTAGAAACAGAAATGCATTTCATATTGATATGCCCATTGTACGATCAGCTACGTCAAGTGCACTTTAGGGAAGAATGGTTGCATGCGCTTCCAACTGAGAGAACATTTACATGCATAATGTCAGACAGTAGACAAGATAGTATTTTTGCTCTAGCAAAATATATTGAGAAAGGACTCAAGCTACACCAAGAACTAAATGAGACATAAGAGTTAACGTGAAAACTTGTCTTAAATACAAACATTAATTGATATATACGCATACTCGATGACTTCAGGAGAGTTTTTGGTACATATCCTTTTATATGTGCTAACAACCCTCTTGAACAACATCATCGATTCATTGGTGAGAAAAAGCTTAAAATAGCTGGTATCTAATTTGACCAGTGTTCTATATCTAACATAATCTGTATTGATTTGTTTTTATTTGAATTGATTATTACATTGAAATCACGTTGAATTTTATTTTTCAGAATGTGAAGCGGATAATGTTATTCTTTGAGATTTCTGCGATCACATATCAGTATGTAAGTGATGGAGGGCTGTGTATGCATATACAGTGTATATCCAGATACGACCTTTTACGCTAACATATTTATGCTATGTACTAATACGTGCTGGCAGACATTTCAAAGTGACATTCCCAAGACTTGATTATCATGCGCAATGAAATAGAAAAACATGTACATTTTCATATTTTTTAAAATATTTTGAAAATAATTGACACTACACATAATATGTTGGAGGATGATATTTGTATTCTGGGCCGGAGGCCTTATATTGCGAAATAAAACATTGTCATTGTCATTGTCATTGTCATCCTTATATAGACTTCTTTGAAATATTTCTGATCCGTTGCATATCTAGGTCACAGGAGCTAAAAATAGATCATTTCAATAAAAACTTTAAATATCTTCTTCTCTGAAACCACAGTACCCTTAGCTTAGATATGTTGCACATATCATCATCTACAGGTCCTCTATCAAGACTGTTCAAATTATGTCCCTGGGGTCAAAAATGGCCCCGCCCCAGGGGTCACAAATTTACATAGTGAAATCTTCAAACCTCCTCTTCTCTGAAATTAATATAGCTAGAGCTTTGATATTTGGCATGGTTTAACTTCTAGAGGTACTTTACCAATATTGTACAAATGGTTCTGGTCCGTTGCATATCTAGGTCACAGGAGCTAAAAATAGATTTTTTCAATAAAAACTTCAAAAATCTTCTTTTCTGAAACCACAGTACCCTGAGCTTAGGCATTTTTCACAAAGCATCATCTATAGATCCTCTATCAAGATTGTTCAAATTATGGCCCTGGGGTAAAAAATGACCCCGCTCAGGTGTCACACATTTACATAGAGTTATATAGTGAAATCTTCAAACCTCTTCTACTCTGAAACTAATATGGCTAGAGCTTTAATACTTGGCATAGTGTAACTTCTAGAGGTACTTTACCAATAGTGCTCAAATGGTTCCGGTCTGTTTCATATCTAGGTCACAGGAGCTAAAAATAGATTTTTTTTTAATAAAAACTTTGAAAATCTTCTTCTCTGAAACCACAGTACCCAGAGCTTAGATATTTTGCACAAAGCATCATCTTCAGTTCCTCTATCGAGATTATTCAAATTATGTCCCTGGGGTCAAATATGACCCAGGGTGAAATATGACCCCGCCCCGGGGTCACAAAATTACATAGAGTTATATAGTGAAATCTTCAAACCTCCTCTTCTCTTGAACTAATATAGCAAGAGCTTTGATATTTGGCATGGTGTAACATCTAGATGTACTTTGCCAATATTGTTCAAATGGTTCAGGTCCGTTGCATATCTAGGTCACAGGAGGTAAAAATAGAATTAAAATAAAACAACTTAAAAAATCTTCTCTTAAACTACAGTACCCTAAGCTTAGCAATTTTGCACTCTGCATCATCCAATCAGCAATTGGCAAAATCATATTGTCTTAATTTCTCAGCTTTCCAAGATATGTTACATTTACATCAACGGTCCCAGGTGAGCGATTTAGGGCCGTATACGGCTCTTGTTTGATATATTCTTAGTGCAACTGAACCATTTCATGGTACAAATGTACTGTTTTCAAGATACAACTTCCCAGTGTTTTGATGGTAAAACTGGCTTTCTTAGTTCAACTGCACTGTATTATGTATACTGGAGTCAGCCATGCTATTATTAACACATTCAATCCTAGCCATAAATATACTTGTCATTAACAAACAGACCTCCTGTTAAGTGTACATTTGTTCTATTCAATAAAAAAAGTTAAAAAATCTTCTTGTCTGACACCACAGTACCCTGAGCATTATCTACAGGTCCTCTATCAAGATTGTTCAAATTATGTCCCTTGGGTAAAAAATGACCCCACCCTGGGGTCACAGTTTTACATTGAGTTATATAGTGAACTCTTCAAACTTCTTTCTCTCTCAAACTATCATGCCCATAGTTTTGATATTTGGCCTGATGACGCTTCTAGTGGTCCTTTACCAATATTGTTGAAATGATTCCTACCAGTTGCATCTGGCTAAAAATAGTGGATTTTTTTCAATGAAAAGTCTTACTGTCTGAAACCATGTACAAAGTCATGAGCTTAGATATTTGACAGAACACTTCATTTTCGTGTTCATTAGCATGATATTTTAAATTATGTGATTGGGATGAAAATGACCCCATCCCAGGGGTCATGTGCCCCGTATCTGGATTTTCCCAGGTGAGCGATATTTAGGGCCGCATGGGCCTCTTGTTATTATGTACATTCTTGTAAATAATGTAGTTTTCTTTTGAGGGACACACGGGAGATTAGTTTGCTTGTCTGTTTGTAACTACATGTAATTGTGTTTACCCTCTTGAAATAAAGTCTTCATCATTATTATTTATTATTATTAGTATTATTATAAATCATAGTAAAACCATGGAAACATTCAGAGGCTACAAATCTCATTAGAACTGAATGAAACTTGGTCAAAATGTTTGCCTTATTGATATCCAGGTCATGTTCGAATGTTGGTCATGTCAAGTCAAAAACTAAGTCACTAGGTCAAATCATAAATATACATCGATAACACTAGAAGCTACATTTCACTTTTGATCTTGATGAAACTTGCTCAAAATGTTTGCCTCATTGAAATCTAGGTCACTGTTGAATGTGGTTCATGTCGGGTCAAAATCTAAGTCACTATATGTCAAGTTTTACATGGTGTATCAGGTGAGCGATATAGGGCCATAGTGGCCCTTGTTTAAGGCATGGCTCAGCCTGCTTTAAACTACCATTAGTTATTTCTTATGGTGTATTTTCATGACAGTATAAAAGGGAACTACCGGGTATTTTCTTCAGTGGATGAATAGATTAACCCTTTGAACCCTAGTCCCGCATATAGGCGTCCTTTTCAAACAGTGTATGTGTGAATAGTACACTTGTCCTACGCAAACAGTGATGACCCAGATCAGAGGGCTCCTTTCGGAGCCCTCTGATCAGGGTCTTCACTGTTTGTCATAATGCCAAACATTGACAAAAACAACCCTTAAAAGTCAGAAATGGACTAGACTAGAATGGAAACTGGAATTGTCCATTTAAAGTCTCAGGGAGGAAAGAGTTAAGACATACAATGGTGTATATCTATTTGGTAATACCTATACAACAGTGACTGTTTCTAATGTATTGCAGATTATCATTTGTCTTTTACAACTTAATCTTATTACATATAGTTCTTTTTGTATTTCAACAAGAAAATGAAAAGCTCTTTAGTGTGTAGTGCAATCTGTAGATAAAGATAGATTAAAAATCATACATACAGATAATCTCCATATTTGTCGGATATACTATAAAGCCTTTGAAAAATAAACCCTTTTGAGCAAGACTCCAGAGAAGAGGGAGTAAACTGAACAAATCCAGTATTTTCTACTTTATGACAGCACCAAATCCTTTGGTGTTACTACTCATTAGAATCGTCTCAAAGAGACGATTCTAATGAGAAGGACACCACAGGGTTTAATGCAGACACAAAGATTTTAGTGTTTGAAACACTCCCCTTATATGGAGCTCTGTTTCAGAATGTTTTAAAAGGTTTCTAGATTATAGTAGCAAGGTTTAGAGGTTATTCAAATGACTGAATGGCAACTTAATGCAGTTGAAGCTTTCTGCTTTACTTTTATCCTGCATTAAACTGCAAATGACGCATATATGCGTGACTAGGGTTCAAAGAGTTAAACTGCCACCTACCTTAAGTATCATCCAAGTACAGCCAAATTCATATTTGTTTATATACAATAAAACCTCTCTATAACGACCACTAAATTGTGTTTATTATTAGGTGCTTAAAGCAGGTGACTGCTTAAAGCAAGGTGACAGTAAAACAAAGCTTTTGGTTTTACTGTCACCTTGCCTTAAGCTGTCACCTGTATGTTATACAATCAATTAACCTTCTTTTTAGTGGTCATAATATCAGGGCTGCCATTTCTCCAGATTTTTCCTAAATCTTCGGATTTTTTTCTTGTACATGGTAGCTTAAAGCATGCTGAAAGTAAAGCAGAATGCGCCTTAAGGCACCTTCTGCTTTACTTCCAGCCTGCTTTAAGCAGTCACGTGCCAACAAAACAAGAAACAGGCAATGGGGTAAAGATACGATTCGTAAAATTGCACTTGAAAAATCTTAGGATTTTTCATGTCAACTTATGGCAGCCCTGTAATATTGAGGTTTTATTGTATGTTTTTGAAATTGAGAAAGGGCTTTCTGCATTATTGTTGACCTACATTATATAATTATCCCTTTCCCTTATAGAAGCGCCTTTTAGCGCATTGAATTTATTCATCCACTGAAGAAAATAGTTCAGATTTATAGAGTTATTAACATGTATCACAAGACATTTTTCTAACTCCTAGCAAATAATAGCTAATAGCAGGCTGAAAGTAAAGCAGAATGTGCCTTAAGGCACATTCTACTTTACTTTCAACCTGCTTTAATGGTCCCCTTTCTTCAAAACTAGAAACAGGCTATGGGGTAAAGGGTTAACCCTTTCCCCCAAATTAAGCCTGTTTCTAGTTTTGAAGATTGGTGACAACATAAAGCAGCTTGACAGTAAAGCCTAATGCGCCTGAATGCACTCTAATAAAGTGGTCGAAGTAGCAGATTTGCTATTATGACTATGAAATTAGTCATAGGATTGTAATGACGTGTAATGGTATCATTATATCCCTACTACGAACAGGACTGTGTCCACAACATTCAAAGTCTGAATTAAATTTTACGATAGGGTCACAGACCTCTCGGTCTTTAAACTTGATAAGCAGCGCACCGGTAGGTCACATGAGCCATACAACCTTGTTACAGCCTTGTATGCAGTACTTGTATAATGCGCTGCAACGTGGGAGTGTCCGATGGTTTGGATTGAAAATTTTCACAGATACAGTAAAACCTCTCTATAACGGCCACTAAATTGTCTTAAAAATTAGGTGTTAAGAACAGGTGACTGCTTAAAGCAAGGTGACAGTAAAACAGAAAGCTCCTGTAGGAGCTTTCTGTTTTACTGTCATCTTGCTTTAAGCTGCCACCTGTCTTTTATACAAACAATTAGCCTTATTTTAGTGGTTGTTATAGACAGGTTTTACTGTACTGCAAAGTAACATGCTGCAACTGGGCCAAATTTGATTGCCGTGAGTGACCAAGAGTGGACAAGAAGTGGACACTGTGATATAATCCCTGATAGAGGAGTGTGTTTGAATAGTACAGGGTCACTTACCTGTCTGTGTACTTTGACGAGTTAGAATGTTGAAAATAATGATGTCTGCTTTAGTCCTTAAACCGTAGCATGTTTTAGTAATTGTCAGTATTGAATACCAAATGGTTGCTTAAAGCAGGCTGAAAGTAAAGTAGAATGCTCCTAAAGGAGCAATCTGCTTTACTTCCAGCCAACTTGAACCCATTACCCATAAATACGCCTTTTTATCGCCTTTAATTCATTCCGCCTGAGGCAAATAGTTCAAATTTATACAATTATGAATATGTATGATAGAACTATTTAGTACATTCTTGAAGATGGTAGCTTAAAGCAGGCTGAAAGTAAAGCAGAATGCACCATAAGGCATATTCTGCTTTACTTTCAACCTGCTTTTAGTGGTCACCTTTTTAGCTCACCTGAGCCAAAGGCTCAAGGTGAGCTATTGTGACCGCTCACCGTCCGTAGTACGTCTGTCCGTCTGTCCGTCTGTCCGTCTGTCCGTCTGTCCGTTCACTTTTACTTCAAACGACATCTCCTCTGAAACCCGCCGATTGTAGGGAGAGTTCAAACTGCTCATGATGTTCCTTGGATGCTTCTCTACAGAAGTTGTTCAAAAAAAATGAAAAAAAGCACAAACTCTGCTTGAAAAAGCAAAAAAGCAAAAATCTTTAAAAAATCTTCTTGCCCAAAACTACTAGGCCCTAAGCTTTGATATTTGTACAGTAGAATCTCCTGGTGGATCTCTCTATAGTTTGTTAAAATGAAATCCCCAGGGTCACATTTGACACCACCCTGCACAGTTTAAGTGCTGCTCTAGGCAGGTTTTACAGTATTTTTGATTTAGGCAGAACTGTATTTACCTGAGTTACCCTTAATATACTATGGGCAAATAACCAATATTTGCAAACAGTTTGGATCCAGATCAGATGCAACATAATGCTGCATCTAATCTGGATCCAAACTATTTGCCACTCATTTACCAACTTAACATTTTCTAAAAAATAAAAATGTACATTTTTTACACACAGAAGGTATTTAGCAGACATCATTTCAGTCTGGTAAGGGTAAGCTCCCAGACTGCTGCTGCTACAGTTCTCTTACATAATATTTGACCTCAGTGATCAGGCCAACAGAACTGAACATGTTGTCTGCTAAAGTTTAGAAATGGTTCAGTCGTTTGTTCAGACATTTGTTAACCCATTACCCCATAAATGTGCATTTTTAGGCCTTTGATTTATTCCTCCACTTAAGAAAATAATTCCCCTTTAACCCTTTCCCCCATAGCATATCTCTAGTATTGAATGTAGGTGTCCACTTAAAACAGGTTGAAAGTAAAGCAGAATGCGCTTTAAGCGCATTCTGCTTTACTTTCAGCCTGCTTTAAGCTATCATCTACTAGAATATAGAAAATATTTTGTATTATACATATTTATGAATGTATAAATTGGAACTATTTTCTTTAGAGCAAGAATAAACTGAATGTGCTAAAAGGCGCTTCTATGGGGGAAAGGGTTAAACAGTCATGAAAATGTAAGATGTGAAATAAGTTTCTATATCCTAGTAGATGGTAGCTTAAAGCAGTTTGAAAGTAAAGCAAAGTGTGCATTAAGACCCATTCTGCTTTACTTTCAACCTGCTTTAGGTGGCCACCTATTTTCAAAACTAGAAGCAGGCTATGGGGTAATGGGTAAAATGAAATTGCCTATTTGGAAAGAGCCTAATGAGAGGAAGTGCCATTTGCAAAGGCCATAACTCTGACATCATTGTTTTTTTTAGTTATTTCCCTTTGTCATATTTTCTTGTCAAGAAGACAACTCCAGGTCTACTGATGCTATTGTAATGAAATTTTATGTATGGAAAGAAACTGATGAGAGAAAATGCCTAGTGCATAAGGGCAGCAATATTTTGTTTTCCCCTTTGTCATATTTTATTGTCAGGAAAATAACTCCAGTTCTGCTGACGCTAGTGAAATAATTATCATTTACCGGAAATGGAAATAGCTTGATAAGAGGATGTGTCATGGATAAGGGTCATAAGCTTGGCAACAAAATTCACTTTTGTCATGTTTTCTTGTCCGGAAGATAACTCCATTTATAGCTATATTAAAATGTTGTCTTGCCCAGTCAACTTAGGTACAAACTTCAATGTCCTCAGGTGAGCGAATTTAGGGCCATGGCCCTCTTGTTTTTATCTTTGGTGAAGACAGTCGGCAGACAGTACTCTTTATTTCGAAAACGCTTTCACTATCGTCCATAATATTATGTTCGAGAAAGATGTGCCTTTCTTTCTACCATTTTTAGCTCGACTTTTTCAAAAAGTCGAGCAATTGTCGTCACCCTGTCGTCTGCGTCAGCGTCTGCGTCTGCGTCGGTTAAGTTTTTTGCTTAAGGTTTTTGTAAGAGTCCATTTCTCAATAACTATCAAAGGTATCCATTTGAAACTTGGAATAGTTGTTCAGTATTAAAAGGGCAACTCAATACAACAAGACAGGTAACCCTGGGATTTGTCATTTCAGAGTTATTGCCCTTGTTTTATTTACTTAAAAATTATAAATTAACATATCTCAATAACTATCAAAGGTATCCATTTGAAACTTTGAATAGTTGCTCAGTATCAAAAGAGCAACTCATTACAACAAGGCAGGTAACCCTGGGATTTGTCATTTCAGAGTTATTGCCCCTATTTTATTTACTAAAAAATTATAAATTAACATATCTCAATAACTATCAAAGGTATCCATTTGAAACTGAATACTTGTTAAGTATCAAAAGGGCAACTCATTACAACAAGGCAGGTAACCCTGGGATTTGTCATTTCAGAGTTATTGCCCCTATTTTATTTACTTAAAAATTATAAATTAACATATCTCAATAACTCTATTATTACTTGTTAAGTATCAAAAGGGCAACGCATTTAGCCCGGGGCATAAGTCGAAAAATACTTCATTTCATGATGCAAGCAAACCACTTTGCAGGTTTACTAACATGACCATTGTCAACCGAAAAAAACCGTTAGCCACTTCAATTTCCCTGGCAGATTCAAGATGGCGGCCATTTTCAAAATGGCCGCCATTTCCATTTTGTATAAGTTATGTCGTAATGGTTATTTCCATGCCAGTTCGAAAAGTCACACAAAACTAACATGTATGAGATGTAAAATGAAAATCATCAATTGTGGATTACGAAATATTGCTAATTATTCAAGATGGTCGCCAAATATTCAAAATGGCGACCATTTTCACTATTTTCAATTGTACTTTAACCACATGTAATTTTAAAGGATTATAAAACAACTTTTCCTCGGGTCATTTGTAAATTTTTCTGTTCTTATACTTCTATTTAAAGTTATTAAAGTCTATACATTTGTTTAATGCATTAATTCCAATACGATTTCCACGTCCACACTACCTTATAACACGAAGATACTAACGAAATTCCTTCACATGATTTCATTTTGAAACTTTGATTTATTTCTAAAACGGTCTTGCCGGACTTTTGGGAAAATGCTTCTTTAAGGAAAGTTGACATACCTCCTTTTTACCACAATTAAGGTGTTCTCCCATGAATTTAACAGCTAAACAATGGTGAACAAAAACAGCAAAATGGCCGCCAAAACAATTATTTTCGTTATTATATGCGATCTTTCGGGGATCAAACACACATATTACATCTGCTTCTCCTAAACCACATGGCTGATTACAACGAAACTCAAGATGAACATTTTTATCTCTTTTAACGAATTGATTCAATAAAACACTCTGGTTGCCATGGCGACAACAGTAAAAAATACTGCACAATCTAAAAAAAATACTATCCACAAAGTCCGGAACTTAGATATGTTATATATAGTAATACCAAGCAGGCCTCAATCAAGTTTATTCATAACATATTCCTTCATCAATATTATTGTGGTGTAAAATACGCTGAAACCCATATTGTAATATATTGCAATACAGAGAAACTCTATTGCAATATAAGTAAATTGGTCTAGCGCCGGATTAATAGCCTAACATAGACGTATCGCATATAGGATTATCCCAAAGTTAGATATTTGATGTAAAGTATAACGTAGTAGACCTATACCCAGTTGTTAAAAGCATTATAGCCCGGGAATAATAAATCTAACCGCCCATGGGTTACTAGCTTTACATAGATTTAAATAGGAAACTATATAAAATCTTATCAAAAACCTTTTAGCCCAGAACTTCGTTTTATATTGTAGAGTATCGCCTTGAAGACATCTATCAACTTTGTTAAAATCATAGCGCTAGTTTTGAAATTTGGTATCTATAGTTTTATGGGTTTACATAGACTTTTATTTGAATACCTAAAAGATTATTCATGGCAACACCCTAAAGCTTTAATGTCTCCCTACAATAGTCCCCCTTACAACGATTCCCTCCTTACAACAATGGTTACCACTTTTGCCCATACAGCACAATTTACACCTTTCTATAACAATGCCATCCTAACAACGCACAACATATTTGTCTACGGCTGGGTATTGTTGTAGCGATTCAGCAGTGTATAATTCTTTCAAGTTTGTTAAAGAAAGTAGCTGTCATGTCAACATATTACCAATGAAAAATTAGTTTTTGAAAAGTGTCCTAACCATAATGCGAAACATCCTATAAGTATATTTTGTCCAGAATGACGTAGTAGACCTCTTTCGATTAGTTAAAATCAGAGCCCTAGTATTAGAATTGTCCCCGCCCAGCGGCTATTGTGTCAAAATCCATGACACTGGTGAGCGATATAGGGGGGTTACGGTCATCTTGTTTAAGCAGTTTAGTCACACAAACTATGCTCAAAGGAGAAACGTATATGTGAATAAAATGCACCATGCAGCTATCCACACAAGCGTTTCATGAATTTCTGAAATGGAAACGTTGTAGCGATGAAACCTAAGTGTTGATTCAACCATGCTGATCCAGTTAAAAGCCAAGCATTGGTAAATAAATAGAAGAATAAGGAGCAGGAATTATTGGTAACACTAAGACCACAACATCCTTAATGAGACAATTCTCAACCCTAGCAATAGACCAAGCTCACGAACAGGCGAATGCAATCATCAAAGGCAATGGGGTGCACTTTGCATCACAGAGAACCTTCAGCTCTAAGACACTGAATTATGGCAGGCCCCGAAGTCAGCCGATTAAGTACAGAGTACGATGAAGAATCTAGCGCGAGTCACCATGAGCAAGCAAAGAGTGTGCATACGTCATTGCTTTAGAAAGTAACAAGGTTGACCTCGACCATCAAGATGACATAGGTCTCAGGGCTATGATTTTAACAAAGTTGATAGAGGTCTTCTAGGCGAAATATCTGCACTAAAAATGAAGCTTTGACTATAAGGTTTAGATAAGATTTCTTTAAGTTTCCTTTTTAAATCTATGTAAAGCTAGTGACCTATTGGTGGGGTTATTTACTACTTCCGGACTACAATGCTTTTAACAAACTGTGTAGAGGTCTACTATACTTTGCTTTACATCAAATATTTGAGCTTTGGGTTATGAATTTTGTGAAGCATATTTTTATATATGCGATAAGTCTATGTAAAGCTATTGACCCCGAGGCAGGGCCTCTTTACTTACGAGGGTCATTCCAAAATTATTTTACTCTTGCACACATGTATAATAATCATGTGTAATACATCGTTGAAAATGCGGATACATCGATGCATAATATAAATTGACAACAACAGTTCTCTTCGTTGTGGAAAATAGGCATCAATGTTTGACAGTCATAGGCACTGGCCATATCTGCTACAGAATTCAATCATATTGTTATATCATATAGCTTAGAAAAAGTATAACGCTTTTAAATGTCGAACTAGCTGGAACTTTACTTATGTTTTAGGCCGCCAACACTTAATACATTGAATTGAATAGTCTTAATAAATTTGAGATGTGTGTTTCGCCTACTTTTATTGTAAAATTAAAGCATGCATTAAAAAGTATAATATAACTTGCAAAATATGCAAAAATATCTTACATTTGTTTATTGATTATATCAACTTGTTTACGAATAAGTGATTTATTTTTCAATTTCATCTTAAACAGGATACAGTTTTACAACAAACTAAAATTTTTTATATTTCTCAATAACTAGGTTTTTAATCTATCAACTATAAAATGTATATGAATATAGTATTCATCGACAAACTGTACTAAATTTGATAACTTTGTTTTGAAACGTTCGCATAACAACAAAACAACATAAATGTTGACACATTAAAGTATAAAACTATATTTGTCCCTTCAATGCATCACAATAGTAATTTCAAACTCTATAACATGCATGGTTGTAGTGCCATTCGTGTTGTGTTATTTTCACCAAATTTAGACCGTGTAAAATAAGAATATTGCCAATTTGCCATGCATGATAAGTTGTCAAATCCGCACGAAATTGGTCTTTAAAATGATGTATTAAGACAAAAATCTTACATATAGATTTCAAGAAAATGCCAAATTAGCACACATTTTGAAGGACGCTAGTTTATTGCTATATGTTGCAATACAGTTTCTGCATATTGCAATATATTAAAATATGGCTTTCAGCGTATTGTTACCCGATTACAATTTAGATGAAAGAATATGATATGAATAAACTTGATTGAGATCTGCTAGTAAATACAATATATCAAATATCTAACCTCTGTGTCTGGTGTTTTTACAAGAAAATATTTTAAAGATTTTACCAGTTTTTCACATTGGTTGCCATGGCAATCAGAGCTCTTTATTGAATCAATCCTTTGAAAGAAATTAGCCCAAAGAATGTTCCTATAACATATGGTTGTATTCATCAATGTAGTTTAGGAGGAGTAAATACTATGTGTATTTGATTCCCGAAAGATCGGAATTAATAACGAAAATAAGTATTTTGGTGGCCATTTTGTTTTTTTACCATTTTTGGGCTTTCAGCCTCGTGGGAGAGAGTGAAAGACAATAGAAATGGATTTAGCATGCCTACATTATGGCAAAAATGTGATCTGTCAACTTTTCTCAAAAATGCCTCTAGGAATGTTATTTCCCCAAAATCCGACGAGGTCTATTTTAGATAAAAAAGCAATGTTACAAAATGAAAAATCTTAGTGTTATTAGAAATGTTGAACGTTAAATTGTATCGGAAATCATGCATAAAACAAATGTATATACTTTGATAGCTTTACATAGTATTAGGACAGAACAATGAACACACAATCCGTGGAAATGTAGTTTAATAATCCTTCAGAAATACATGTGCTCTTATAACAATGAAAAAAAGAGTGAAAATGGCCGCCATTTTGAATTTTTGGCGGCCATCTTGAATAATTAGTAATATTCCGCGATCCACAATTGATGATTTATGTTTTACATCTCATAAGTGTTAGTTTTGCGTGCCTTTTTGTATGTACATTAGACTGGCAATAACGACATAACTTATGCAAACTTGAAATGGCAGCCATTTTGAAAATGGCCGCCATCTTGATTCTGCCAGGGAAATTGAAGTGGCTAACGGGTTTTTTAGGATTAGTTATGTCTAAACACTTATTGTAGAAAGTCCCTTGCTTGCATCATTATTTGAAGTATTTTGGCAAAATATCGACCTTATTCCCCGGGCTAATTACAACAAGACAGGTAAAGCAGGCAAAGATATTGTCCTTCTTTTGACTTATAGTTTACTTTAAGTGGAATGTAGACTGTCCAAGTATGTTTAAGTTGTTGTTGCTTACAAACTTCTATGATCAATAGGGCATTAAACACCCATACACATTCTTTAAGTTTGAAAAATATTGCCGTCTCAAGTATATGAAAGTCAAGCGTCCAGCACCCGTTTGCGGTGCTCTCGTTAGGACAGATTTTAGCGATGCCGTGGTTCGTCCCATTTTCGCACAAAGAAATAGAATCCAATTACTTCGTGAGTTTCGTAACTTGGTTTGGGCAAGCTTTCAGCCTGTTTTCGGCTGTTCTTCCTTAAATGTCTCGTCAGCCTTCCGTTTATAAACGCTAGAAGGACGAGTCGACTGGAAAACGTTGATTTATGAGTTTATTTTACATCCGCTATTCGCAGTTTGCGGTCACGCGCTAATAGACTGGTTCCCCTTTTTCTGGTGCTGATTCGGCGTTGGTACGTATGAGGCCGGACTATCAATCATGCGCATGCGTTAAGTGCTGGGTTTCCCAAAGTTATAAATAGCCGAGATATGAAAAGAACGAGATGGGCGAATAGGGATAACTATTTAAATTACTGCAAGATTAGAAGGGTTTGACACTGTGTTCATCTTTACCAATTTAACCTTACATTTTGGAACGTCTGAACATCGAAATATACACTCGCAATTTTTTTCAAGTGTCGAATTTTTCAGCTCGCTTTTTTAAAAATTCCACTCGCATTTTGCGAGTTGGCAAGAGCGAAGTTGAAGCCCTGATGTTGGTAAATACTGACATCTTATTCATTTGTAATAAAGAATTTCCAAATTGAAACTTTAACAGAAAATATAATCTGCCTAGAATATTGCATGTTGAAATAATTGCTGTGTAGAGAGTAAGTCTTTGCAAGACTGAAATTATATCAATTAACTATTTGCATGCTGGGTAATATTGTCATAAGCAACAATAATTGATATCTGCATATGCTACTGTTCTAAAAATAAGATTTTTCAAAATAAGGTCAGAATGTTGACCAATTTTGGTCCTGATGAGAAGCAGCATACAGTAACATGGCATCTTATCTGGATTGCAAGGAATTTCATGGTTTCATCGCCAGCTTGCTAAGAGTTATAGTTTACAGGATTGAATTTTGTGGCTTTCTATAACTATATGAAATCAAAAAGCTTACAGTAAAATTAATCTAGTGTTTTATATGCTCAGGAACATACATTCGAACTTCGATATCTTGAACTCGGTTAAATCGAATATACTCGTATTTCAAAGTTAAAATGTGGCTTAGCCACGTTTTAACTTTGAAATATGAGTATGTTTGACCGAGCATGAAATAATGCAGTTCATGTGTCGAGCTATCGGATAGTTTGAGTTAAGAGAGTTCGAGATATCGAAGTTTGACTGTAATTACATAGTTTGTCTTCTCTCGTACTCCCAACAAATATGCTATCTTTAATTATAATGATTGTTTTGGTATTTTATCATAAAATAATTTTCATAGGGGAAACCAAACTACTCAGCCCGTGTTAACCCTTTACTCCATAGATACGAATTTTAACGCCTTTAATTTATTCCTCCATTGAAGAAAGTAGAGTCACTGTATACAGTAAGGAATATGCAACATAGGAATATTTTCTATATCCTGGCAGCTAGTAGCTTAAAGCAGACTGAAAGTAAAGCAGAATACACCTTAAGGTGCATTCTGCTTTACTGTCAACCTGCTTTTACCCATTACCCCATAGCCTATTTTTAGTTTTGAAGATAAGTGACCACATAACCCTTTCCCCCATAGAAGCGACTTTTAGCGCATTCATTTTATTCATCCGTCAAAAAAATAGTTCCATTTTATACTGTCATGAATATGTACCAAAATAAATATTTTCTATCTCCTAGCAGATAGTAACTTAAAGCAGGCTGAAAGTAAAGCAAAATGCGCCCTAAGGCGCATTCTGCTTTACTTTCAGCCTGCTTTAATATGTCACATATCTTAAATACTAGAAACAGGCTATGGGTTAAAGGGTTAAAGCCGGTTGAAAGGAAAGCAGAATTTGCCTTAAGGCACATTCTGCTTTGCTTTCAGCCTGCTTTAAGCTAACATCTGCTAGGATATGGGAATTGTTTCTTATGGTATATATTAATGAAAGTATAATATTGAACTATTCTCTTCAGTTGAGGAATAAATTAAAAGCGTAAAAAACATGTTTATGGGGTAATGGGTTAAAGTAGGTTGAAAGTAAGCATTCTGCTTTAAATTACCTTCAACCTTCTTTAAGTGGTCACTTGTCTCAAAAAACTAGAAACAGGCTATTGAGTAAAGGGTTATTTAAAGCATGATGTGACTGGTGTATTATTATGATCTACATGTATGTGCTTTATCAGATACAAAAATTGTTGCTTTGAAATATTTTGAAAGTGCTTGACTTTTGATCATTGCCATAGTTTGCAAAAGGAAGCATTGTAAACAAAACTGCTCCAGATAAGAGGAAGTAAACTGAACAAATCCAAAATGTTCTCCTCCATGACAACACCAAATCCTATGGTGACACTACTCATTAGAATTGTCTGGAAGAGATGATTCTAATGAGTAATCACATCATAGGGTTTAATGCAGAGATAAAGATTTCAGATTTGTGAAAAAACTAGACCCCATTATCTGGAGCACTGCCTTGACTTTTGATGGTTGCCACAAAGTTTGCAAAGGAAGCATTGTAAACAAGACGGTACTGTTTGAACACACAATGGCATAGACGGAACATAATTAGCTAGCCTGTAAAATACATATTTGAACATTGTCATATTTGTCATTGTTCATAAAAGTTGACCCAGAACTACTATTTGTTAATGCAGACAAGGAAATGTTTTATGTAAATGACACCACCGATCATGTCTATTGTCGGTGGACATTGAATACATCATCACCCATTAGCCCTGTCATTGTAGAATTGCAAAGCATTGCCTAGCTCTCTTGGAAGACAATATTAAAACAATCATACATGTATTACCAGACTATTCAGAATATGATCTTTGACAGGTAACAGCTTAATGTAGGAAAAAAAGTAAAGCACTATTTCTGCTTCACTTTCGTCCTGCATTAAGCGGCAACCTCGTTAGCAATATTCATGGGTTCTATTTGAACGATTATTTGACCACTGTACGACTGTATTGCGTGACTGTCAATAGTGTAAATATGACAACTTCGGGTCAGCTCTTGACGGAAATGTCTCTTAAGATGTCACTATTCAACATGAAAAATATATGGTTTTCAAGAATTAATTTGTTCTCGACTTTTCTGTAATTGTTTTAGAAAAGGTCTAACGATAAACAGATAGATCACTGATAATTTGTAGACATACCTCAGTTCAGATGATGCAGAACTCCAGATGAGGGGAGTATTTCAAAAACTAAAATCTGCATTAAACTCTATGGTGTCAGTACTCATTAGAATCGTCTCTTCGAGACGATTCTAATGAGTAGTAACACTTTAGGATTTGGTGCTGAAATGAGTGAGAAAAGGTTTAATTTGGCCAATTTATTCCCTCTTATCTGAAGCCCTGGGCCCTAGGTTATAAAACTTTAAAAGAACTCTGCTCAAATCCCAGTTTCGATAACATGCTTTAGTTTTTACAAAACACGTCTTATTTGATTTTTGTAACCTCATTTGGATACATAATTACAGTATAATTATGTATGAAAATACTACTTATAAAATAAAATGTTTGCCGAAGTGTTATGAGCTGAGAAAAATTCTGAGTTTTGAGCACAGAGTTCGTTTAAAGTCTTATAACCTCGGGGCCCGATGATGGTTTAACATTTCTGATGCCAATTGTGCATATTTATGCTGTTTACAAACTGATTTGAGCCAGGTTAGGTATGGAATAACTTGTACTTGGAACCAGATTATGTTCCTCAGGGATAGGGAAGGAAACATCTAGTCCAGAAACAGTCAAACTTCAATATCTCAAACTCCTCTTAGTCAAATTAACCCTATCCGCAGTTGATTTTCATTTTTTTTAATATACAATAAAAACCTTTCTATTACAACCACCATTTGAGGTGAATTTTTGTGTGTGTTTAACCATTTACACCATAGAAGCGCATTAGCGCATTTAGCGCATTAAATTTAATCATCCACTGAAGAAAATAATTCCAATTCATAGTCATACATATATTGTAAGAAATAGTTTCTATATTCTAGCAGATGGTGGTAGCTTAAAACAGGTTGAAAGTAAAGGGGAATGTGCCTTAAGTCACATTCTGCTTTAATCTCAACCTGCTTTAAGTGGTCACTTTTCTTCTAAAGTAGAAAGAGGCTGCCTAAAGCAAGATAAAATTAAAGCAGAAAGCTCCTAATTAAGCTGCCACCTGTCTGTAAAATCATCAATTAATATTCTTTTTCTTAGTCCTTAGAATAGAGTTTTTACTGTATCTGTAAGTCAAAGTTAAAACGTGGCTTATTCAAGTTTTAACTAATTTGAATTATGGATTAGTCCGACTTAATGATTTCAAAATATTGAAATTTGACTGTAAAATATGTAAAAGACAGCCTTTCTTTTCACATCCTCAGCAGTATACTGTTAGAAAAAGACAAACTTATTCAGCCTGAGAGGAAAGGTTTAAGGAAAGAATCTTAAGCTGCCTTGGTGTTAATGAAGCTTGCTTGTTTGGCGTGAATGTAAGCATTGTTATTGATTCATACACCAAAAGCATCAAGATTATACAGTTTTAACATAAAATCTTTGTCACCAGAAATCTCGTTAAACCAGATAAAGTAACGCACGAAAATCACATAAACTCAATTCCACCTTTGATTCTTGCGCTATTGTTGTCACTGAAAGGAACTTGAGATTATTCCGACTGACTTTGCCTGTGGCATTGAGGGATAGCTTTCAGATAATTTGATGTCACAGTTTCTTCGCTTACATTAGCGCTTACCATGGTGACCAGTATACATGTAAATTGTGATAAACATATTGTTTACAACTCGCACCGCCCAGGGCTCCAGTATTTCAAAAAACGATTTTTTTTATGTCTGCACCAAATCTTCGAGACGATTCTTATGAGTAGTTACATCATAGGGTTTGGTGCAGACATAAAGCATTTATACCAGGGCTCCAGTATTTCAAAGTCTAAATTTGTTATGTCTGCACTAAATCCTATGGTGTCACTACTCATTTGTACACCATAGGGTTTGGTGCAGGCATGAATCAGAAAATGTTGGAAAACTTGCTCTTTCTTATCTGAAGCTCTGATTTCAAAAATGCTTAAATTTACTGACAAAGGGAATCAGCTGAGGTAAGTTAATTGGATGGTAAATCTACTTTAACCCCTTTCACTGCTGACTTTTCCATATTGACCTTTCCACTTTTGAAAAATGACCAGTTTATGTTGAATGTTTGCAGTGTTTATAGAACATATTTCAGAAACAATCTATTAAAAACAAACAATGCAGATCCTGGTCATGGTCCTTTAGGAGCTTTCTGAAAATATATATTATACCTTTCGAAAAGGTCAGGGCTCCAGATAAGAGGAGGTAAACTGAACAAATCCAGCATTTTCTCACTCATTACAGCACCGAATCCTGTGATGTTACTACTCATAAGAATCGTCTCTTCCAGATGATTCTAATGAGTAGTGACAGCGTTTTTTTAGCTTCTTTGGATGGTACCGGGGAACCGGGGGGATTCCCAATTCGAGACGGACCCTTCCCAATTTGATGACCGGACCGACCCTTCCCAATCAAAAGAAATCAATTAACGGACCTGTTCTCAATCAAAATAAACATATTTGCCAATTATCAATTACATTTTTCCTTTAAATCATAGCAAACCATCCATATTCCAACTTATCTTTTGCTACAATGAATGTAAACAAAGTTACGCAACTCCATTGACATTTTTGGGAGTATGTATAAAACAATACCAGTGATTACGGCCGAATTTCGGAAACGGTCCGGGTGAAGATTTATACATGCCCCTTCATCGAGACTGGTTAATGTTGCGTGATCGCAAAATCTGCTGAAATTGATAAGAGTTTACAAACCCAGTCTGACTCTGTTTACCATCATTTATAAAATAGAAAACCTACCATTAAAACAGGACGATAATGAAAAACGGGTGGAAAACTTGAATCTAGATCACTGCCTTTAACACTCGCGAGCGTGATTGACAGTATCCAGAGATAGATAAGATAAGATTTTGGATTTTACCAAGTCATCCGCAACAGCGTCTACTGTGAGTAACACACCCAGCGTAGATTTAGTTTCTACACCATGTTTACCATCATAAACAGTTCTAACTGTTTAGTAACTTAAATTCCCAATTTCTGCATTGTCATCATTTCAAAACTCGTTTTTCCCAATTTGACTTGAAAAATTCCCAATCTGAGGGGTACTGGACCCGTTCCCAATTGGCTGGAAAAAAACCCGCAGAGTGACAACATGGGATTTTATGCATAAATAAAGATTTTAGTTTTTGAAATATTCCCTTATCTGGAGCTCAGAAAGGTTAAAGGTGACTGGTCTACAAGTTTTCAGAAAGTCTGAGGAAAACTAGGAAATGTGTGATCTATCAATTAGGTGCCATTCAAAAAATGATGGAAACCCCCTAGGCCCTGTGTGCTTATCACCGATTTGAGAATATATTGGGATAATTTACTGGTCTGATCTGTCTAAGATGTCTCGTTATCAGAGGTATCAAAACTTCTCAAGGAGACATTGACCAGTGGAAAATAATGAATGTTACAGCATACAATCAAACCAGTACAGTACTGAACCTTATTGAATTAAATTGATAATCGCAAGCGAAGTGCCATCAAATTGCCATCGAATCGGGTGCTTCAAACGGCGAATCTTGCGCTGGAATATTTTTACGCAATTTTTCCGAAGCGGTTGTGACAAAAATGGAATAAAAAAAATAACGAAGGCATATTTGCGAATATTTGTGAGATACACCATTCAGGCAAACTAACCCAAGGGTAAAGTTACTATTTTGTAGGGATGTTAACGGTTACAGATATTGTAACCAATTAATCGCAAGCAAAAACCGGTTAACCGACCGGACATTAAATTAAACCAATGTATTGCTGAGAAAAACATATGTCTACCTACTGTTACTGGTCAAAATGTTAATGAAAGCCATCCATTCTTTGAAGAATCCTACTGACAAATGTCGAATAGTCTGATTTCCGATCAGACGCCGTGTGAAACTGCGTCCGATCTGGATCCAGACTGCTTTCAAAAACATAAAAAAATCTGCGACTTTACAAGGGTGTATGAAATATTCGGCGATGTTCTATTATAGGCTATTAGGCTTTAGATCCAATTCGAAACTGAATTTCAAAAGAGAATGTTCCAGTTCTGAAGTGCTACATGTTTTCATATGCTCGCTAAATTTGTTACATGCACTGGTAAGCATCCGATCTGGATCTTTAGTCATTCATTGTTACACTCGATTTTAGAGTAAATATGAGGGCGTTAAACCCTTATTGTGGCATTTTGAAATGAATAAAGCCAAACAGAAGCCGTTTAACATATTGGTAAGTAGAAGAAATTTTCAGCAGATTACATTTTTGCCACTCCTACGAAAAGTATCAGACGACAATACGAAGCGTAAGTTACGTAACCTGTTTGTGAATGGTACAAAACAAAAATTAATCAACTTGACAATCGAATCGGAAACACACCATAATACACTTTTTATACACCCGTCATCGACGGTCGTATTATGGTATACCCAGCGCTGTCCGTCCGTACGTCCGTCCGTCCGTTAACTTTTCTTGTTAGCGCTCTCTCACCTTCATTTATTTACCGATTTTAATTAAACTTCTTACAAATATTCCATACCACAATAGCTCGGACAAGTTCGCGTTTCAGACGTTGGCGGCTATTTTTAGCAGAGTTATGCCCCTTTATTGTCAAAAATTGGGCATTTTTAAAAAAAAACAACAGAACTTTTTTATTTTTAATTCAATTGATTTCAAATTTGATATGGTGATACAATGAATGAAGTGACTTAATATATATTATGGGTTTTTGGTTTGACTCTGTATTTTCAGAGTTATGCCCCTTCACACAATTTTTTTAACAATATATTGTTTCCTGATAATAATTTTACTTACATTTTGTCTATTGTAACCAAATTTCATATTTAGCTTTCTCATCATACAGGGAAGGCACCTGTGAATTTTGGTTCCTGTTAAATTTCAGACGTTGGCGAATATTTTTAGCAGAGTTATGCCCCCTTTATTGTCAAAAATGGGCATTTTTTTAAAAACCCAGAACTTTTTTCTTGACTATCGCAATACTATCGGGATAGTACTTGAGCTATCGCAATACTACAGCATAGTCTTTTTGAGATCGATAGTCGGGCCTACACTCCGGGCGACTTTTTCCAGTCGGCCTGAGTCTGGACGACTTTGACACCCGCTGGCCGTGACGGGCGTATTTTGCCGCACTGCGGTGCTCTTGTTGACTTTTTGCAAGTGATTCTGAATAATAAAATACGCCTAGTTAATAGGTGTCTCATCTAGATCCAAACCGCTTCGCTGCTGAACGATTAAACATGTCATTATCAGTTCGAAGCAGTTAAGTGTATATCTATTTTCTCCGAAATTTCAAGCTATACATATAGTGAAAACTTTAAAAATCTTCTTGTCTGAAACCGCTGGTCCGATTTGAAAGTTATTTCACACAAATGATCCATGGGTGACCCTTTACCAGATTTCTTAAAATAATTTTGATATCTAAAAAAACATGGCCGCAAGTGGGTGGGGCACATTTTCCTTATGTTACTGTGTATAGTAAAAACTTTAAAAATCTTCTTCTGTGAAACTACTGGTCCAAATATAAAATAATTTTACACATATGATCCATTTATTATTCTCTAACAGATTTCTTAAAATAATTTTCCTATTTTAAAAATCATGGCCGCCAGTGGGTGGGGCAAGTTTTCCTTATATTTCTGTATAGAAAATCTTTAAAAATCTTTTTCTCTGAAACTATTGGTCTGATTTAAGAATATTTTCACACAAATGATGATTCATGGGTGACCCTTTGCCAGTTTTCTTCAAATAATCTTCCTAGCTCAAACATGGCCGCCATAGGGTAATGATGAATTTACCAATGATGGCTTATAGTGAAAACTTTACCATTACTGGTTCATTACCATGACCGTAACCATGGGTACCAGGTGAGCGATTTAGGGCCGCATGCGGCTCTTGTTTCAAAATTAGAATCAGGCTGTGGGGTAATGGGTTAAGCTACCATACGCAATGGTAGAACTGTTTTATTTAGTAGAGGAAAAAAATTAAAGGTTTAAAAATCTCTAAGGAATAATGGGTTAATTGTTGAAAAAATTATGCCTGCTTGCTGAAAGTAAAGCAGAATGTGCCTGTGCCTTTTACAGCACATTTTGCTTTACTTTCAACCTGCTTTAGGTTGTCATCTATCTTAAAAGCTAGAAACAGGCTACGGGGTAATGGGTTACAATGCAAGTCTGACTATAGTGTATGTCACAGCGTGTAGGTTTATCATTACTTGTACGGCCTTGCTGTACAAGCACGCTTTTATGGCGACGTGGTAGAGTGCATGACTGCGAACCTGGCGACCTGCGTTTCTTTATAAGAGCACCCGGCTACATTTGGTGCCCAACGTGGTTTCTGTGACTGTATAATTATGCTCCGAGTTCGACCCCCAGTCGTTCTCATACCCATATTGGACTTCGGGAAGAATTTCAAGTTGTCGGGGGAATATGTCACAGTGTGTAGGTTTATCATTACTTGTACGGCCTTGCTGTACAAGCGTGCTTTTATGGCGACGTGGTAGAGTGCATGACTGCGAACCTGGCGACCCGCGTCCACTTGAAGCCATATATTGATGCATCCTCCCATTTCTTGCGACCCTGGGGCCTGTTTCATAAAACTTCTTAAGACAAATGTTGTCGTAAGTCAGATTATAAAAGTATCAATTATTATTTATTTCTCCATCTAATCCTGTCTTGTGACATCTTTTTGGAATCGTCTTGAAAAGACGATTCCAAAGAGATGTCACAAGACAGGATTAGATAGAGAAATCACAGATTAAATGTATTTTAAAGTTTTGACTTACGACAACATTTGGCGTAAGATTTTTATGAAACGGGCCCCTGGTCACCTACCATGCCTTATGGCCCTGGTCATCATCAGCTGACTTTTGTTGAGACATTCATGTTTTCCATGTGTTCTTGGTTGATACTTACAGAGGTATAGATGTACAGAGAACAGGGTGGATAGTATGGTGTGCCTAACCTGTCGTACATTGACCCTTCCCAGGAAGTATTTGCATTACAACAGGGTGACAAATTCCTCTGTAATAAACTGCCCAAATCTACACCCGCACCAGTTGACCATCCAATACAACACCCATGGGTTATGTCCCCAAAAGAGGTTGTTGCTTAATGCAGGATAGAAATAATGCAGAAAGCTCCTGTAGGAGCTTTCTGCATTATTTATATCCTGCATTGAGCAGTGACCTGTCTTTAGAGATTTTGATGCATCGTCAATGGATAGTCGCTTAATACAAGATTGACTGTAGCTGCTAATCCGTGCAGAAGGACAGGTGGGTTGGAGTTGGCGAAGGGTTAAACTGACCTAACTGGTTATGACTAATAGCGCTATTTAAGGCTATCTGCCTTTAGTTTGATAATAACTTCGGGTATCTGGAGAATTAAAGCCAACCCTTTCACTGCCTTACCCGGATTAAAATGGCTATTTGCAAACAGTTTTTATCCTGATCAGACGCCGCGTTACGCGGCGTCTGATCAGGATTCAAACTGTTTGACAATCGTTATGATATTACTTTATCCAACTTGTGTTAAAGTTATTTGAGAAATAAAAGCAAAGACAATGTTTTAAAGCAGATGATGTAATGAGTGTGAAGGGGTTAAACCCTTAATCTGCCCTTAATATCTGCTTCCGTATTTGTCATCTGCAATTTGAATCCGAGATATTTTGACTGAAGAAACGTTAATAATAATGTTAAACAGTTAAGATCCTGATTAGAATCTAGAGTAACTTGGTGTCTGGCCAGGATTCAAACCGTATTGAAAAATCGTAAAGTTGCTTTATAGAAGGGTTAACCCTTTCAACACATAAAAATTTGAAGATGGTATGGATCCAGATGAGAGTTTGGCATGATCTGGATTTAAACCGTATTAATAAAGAAACTATGGTAGATCTAATAATAAATAAGATACCAGTAGTCAATACAAAGATTCTAAAACTTGTTGGTGACAATTTCAAACTTTCATAGCAGATACTAGAATAGCAGCATAAGGGTTAACTCTTTGCATGCTGGGTAATTTTTTTATCTACAACAATTTATCGTCTGCAACTGTTCTAAAAATAGATTTTTCAAAATTTCTTTTCAAAACAAGATCAGAGCTACAAACAGTTTGGATCCTGATGAGACGCCGCGTTACGCGGCGTCTCATCAGGATCCAAACTGTTTGCAGTGGCTACCATGGTTTCACCACTTGCGTGCTGAAGGTTATTATGACCTTGGTATGTGGCAGCTTGATATGGTCAGTGTCAGAGGGGATTATTAAAATGACCAGCAGGGAATAAGCTAAGCTATTGTTGTCACCGCTCTCATTATAGTTTCATGTTTAGACCATTAAAATGCTGAATTTTTCAAATGGTCTATTCCAGTTTGGAATAACGATATATCTATGTTCAATTTTAAAGACTGTGAAACAAACTGTGTAGACCCTGATCAGAGGGCTCCTGAAGGAGCGAGCCCTCTGATCAGGTTCTACACTGTTTACAAAGGATATACATATTGATTGATGTCCAAGCGTAAATGCTATTTATAGGAAGCATTGAACTGATTAAAATACATAGTGACCGAGTTAAATGTCGCCCTATCCTATGGTGTATGTCAACGTAAAAGTTTGCTGAATTGTCGTCTGCTTCAAAACCGTTGTTTTTTGTCAAATTAACCTATTTGCAACGTGACAGATAAATAGATAGCTCCTACAGGTAAAGCAAGGTGAAAGTAAAACAAATCCCCTAAAAGAACATTGCGAGTTGGCTACCTGGTCTAAAATACAGTGCAGAAAAGATTATTTTTCCGTTTAACTCTTTAAACCCTAATCCCGCTTATAGGCGTCCTTTTCAAACAGTGTACATGTGAATAGTACACTTGTCTTGTGCAAACAGTGAAGACCCAGATCAGAGGGCTCCGAAAGGAGCCCTCTGATCAGGGTCTTCACTGTTTGTCATAATGCTAAACATTGACAAAAACAACCCTTAAAAGTCAGAAATGGACTAGACTGAAATGGAAACTGGAATTGTCCATTTAAAGTTTCAGGGAGGAAAGAGTTAAACGAAAACATATTGCAATGAAATAAAGAAAATGACAACTTTTTGCTAATTTTGACTACCAGTTTTAATCTGGGTGCAAACAGTTTGGAGCCTGATCAGACGCCTGGTTACCCGCGTGTCTGATCTGGCTCTAAACTGTTTGCAATGGAAATAATAGTTTTAGCTTAAATGCGTTTATTGGGAAAAAATACTTTTTCTCCTCTGTATTGAGTGTACTCTGCACACTGCACAAGGGGCACAAACGTCGAACCAGGCTTAGCCGCAAGCAGTGGCAACTGAACACGCTACAGGACTTCTTTTCTATTTACCTTCCTATTCAGCCTAAGGAAGCCTCTGCTTTGTTTTCTTGTAGGAACATTTTTGTGTCACCTGCTGTATAAGCAGAGGTGACACTTAGGGATCACTTTTCCGGCGTCTGTCTGTGCGTCCTTCCGTCAATACTAGAAACAGGCTGTAGGGGAATGGGTAAAAATTTGTGCAAAGCATCTTGAAGCTTTTTGGATGCAGATGCATCCGATCTGAGTTGGTCCTATTTCACACAGCTTACATTTTATAGTCATCTAAATGTTATTTTCATGTTCATTATTTCAGACATTCCGCCAGCCTCTAGCCTTGAAATATGGCTGTCCGTCACAGACAACATGGACGCTGGTCATCAATTCACTCCTGACAGTGTTGGCTACTGGACTACCTGTGGCCAGGAAAAATGGTAAGATTGACCTTACAAACAACTGTTGTTAATACAGTGCTCCCTCCCTACAAAGGCCCTCCCAACAACGATTCCCTCCTCACAACAACACTTACCGCTGTTCCCTAAACAAGACAATTATATTGAAGTTTTTCACGTCTGTAATATCTTCTGCTTTAGATTGTCATCTGCTTTTCTTCTCATAGTCACATATTGGACATTTTGACAGAAAACCCCCCCATAATGATGAGTGCCAAACAGGTTGAATCCAGATCAGACGCCGCATAGTGCGGTGTCTGATCTGGATTCAAGCTGTTTGCAAATGTAAGTCAAGTCTTAACCCTTTCCCACATAGCCTGTTTCTAGTATTGAATATATGTGTCCTCTTAAAGCAGGTTGAAAGTAAAGCAGAATGCGCCTTAAGCGCATTCTGCTTTACTTTCAGCCTGCTTTAAGCTAGTATCTGCTAGAATATAGAAAATATTTCTTATAATACCTATTCATGACTGTATAAATTGGAACTATTTTCTTCAGTGGATGAATGAATTAAGTGTGCTAAAAGGCGCTTCTATGGGGGAAAGGGTTAATTTACCCTCCCTAAAACAACTCCATTTGAACAACATACTCATTCTTCATCTGCCATTGGGTGTTGCTGTACAGAGGGAGCACTGTAGGTAAAGGCAGGCATGCACAGGCATTTCTATATGAATCAGGTAAAGGCATGAACCAGCATTTCTATTTGGGAAATGGTTAACCCTTTCCCCCATAGAAGCGCCTTTTAGCGCATTAATTTTATTCATTCGCTGAAGAAAATAGTTCCAATTTATACAGTCAAAAATATGTATTATACGAAATATTTTCTATATTATAGCAGATTATAGCTTAAAGCAGGCTGAAAGTAAAGCAGAATGCGCTTAGGGCGCATTCTGCTTTACTTTCAACCTGCTTTAAGTGGACACCTATATTCAGTACTAGAAACAGGCTATGTGGGAAAGGGTTAAACAGCAAAACCTCTGCAAAGTATACTACAACTTAGCCTTGTTGTCTGTTTATAAGGCTCGTGGCGGTCTATAAAGCTTTCTGCATTACTTTTGTCATGCATTAAGCTGTCTAATATCATAAAAATATCATCTTTAAATTCTTTTGTAATACAGTCGAAACTCATTAATTTGAAATCACTTTATTTTGAACATACCCATATTTCAAAGTTAAAAGTGGCTTAGCCACGTTCAAATTTTGAAATACGGGTATGTTTGACTTAATCAAGATTGAGTTATCGAAATTAAACTTATGAAATACTGGTAAGATCGGTTTAAGCGAGTTCAAAATATTAAGTTTCAACTGTATTTCCCTAATACAAATTAAATGTTTACATTTCATATTTCAGCCAATGCCTTCCAGAACATGTGGACAGAGTTGGGTCTTACACTGGAGGAATTCATCTTCTCCAAAAAGTAAGTACACATCAACAGTTCTTATCACTTTCTCCATAAATACACCTTTTTACATCTTTATTTATTCTTCCACTGAAGAAAATAATTCCACTTTATAGATTCATAATATGTACCGTAAGAAAGATTCTTTGAACCCTAGTCACGCATATATGCGTCATTTGCAAACAGCGTACATGTGAGAAGTACACTTTTCCTTTGCAAACAGTGTAGACCCTGTTCAAAGGGCTCCTTAAGGAGCCCTCTGATCAGGGTCTGCACTGTTTGTCATTTTGACATATATTGTAAAAATCAACCCTAAAAAGTCAAAAATGGACTAGACTAAATTGAAAATTAGAATCGCCATTTGAGGTTTCAGAGAAAGAGTTAAAGGAGGCTGAAGTAAAGCAAAAAGTAGAGCTTGCTTTGTAACACAGGGGTCATTGTTTTGATCTACGTTTCCTCTTGTATTTCTGATGAGACATATAACATATTTCAAGAGACATAGAGCCCATAAACTAATCAAAAACCATTATTGTTTGTCAATCTACTTTCATTGTTAATTATCAATTAATTTTCTAAATACCTAATTGTTTCAATGACCTACCTTTGAACTTTTTTCAGCCCTACCCCACCCACTTTGTCTGTTGAGGAGTTTCAGAGGGACGAGGCCATTGATTGTAAAGTAAGTTGATTATTATCCATATTTTTTTCTCAGCTTTGTACAAGAAATTCTTTGAATACAGTAAAACTTCTCTTAAACTTTGAATTTAGATCAGTAGTATATGACAATCGTTGCAGATGAAAATATTGCTAAGCATTCAAAGAGTTATACCGGTAATCTGTTTACAGCAATTTCTTACTTGATGAATTCGCTGTCTCATAAAGTTAGCAGCTTTTTGCTTGACAAAAGCAGAAAACTTCTTTCAGAGCCAGGGCTGCCATTTCTCCGGAATTTTCCAAAATCTTTGGATTTTTATCCTAACAGATTGTAGCTTAAAGCAGGTTTAAAGTAAAGCAGAATGTGCCTTAATGTGCATTCTGCTTAACTTTTAACCTGCTTTAAGTAATCAAGCTGAAAAATGAGAAAATTTGATAATCTTAGGATTTTTCAAGATCAACTTATAGCAGTCCTACAGAGCACCATTACATGTCTATTGAGATTATATTATGTAGTATCTACTATACACAGATTTACACTAATGCTCCCTTTTCTCCTCAGGTGATATACACAATTCGTGATGACATTTTGCCATTTGCCCAGAGTGTTCCTAAGGACTTTGTGGAGAAGATCATGTCTATCCTGAACAGAGGCTCCATCCATTCCACAACATCAGATTCCTTTGTTGGTAAGCAACCATTAGAGAGTAACATACAGCTGTACTCGCAGAAAACTTTTAACCCATTCCTTGGTAGGAACACTGTTTCATGCCTTGATCTATTCTATTTCCTACCAATGCTCCCTGTCTTTCAGATATAGATTCTAAAATGTGGAACATATTGTCTACATTTCTTATCAGTTCTCCCTGTCTTTCAGATATAGATTCTAAAATGTGGAACATATTGTCTACCTTTCTTACCAGTGCTCCTTGTCTTTCAGATATAGATTCTAGAATGTGGAACCAGTGTTCGTATTAGCTTTGAAATACAGTGAGTCCCTGGGACTCAGAGGGTTAGGAAAAGTTGAGTCCCAGGCAAAAATTACTGAGTCCTGGAATTTTTTTCCAATCTTCAATCTCCTTCTTCAAATCATCTGTTAAAGAACTTCCCATGCAACTCAACATCTCGGACACGACATTATGCGACACGTAAGGACTGAACAACGCGTTACAGCCATTGCTCTTCTGAAGCTCTATGAGCGGTCCATAATTGTTCAAAGCAACGTTATTCTCGGCCATAAAATACACAGTCTTTAACAGGTGGTGCAACGAGTCATTTGATTTGGATTCTGCAGATTTCAGGGACTTAGCAAAATTATGCCTGGATGATTTAATTTCGACTGCCCGTCGATGTCCGTCCGATGACAGGTGTCGGACGAGTGTAATGCGTTGGAAATCGCAGCTACCTGTTGTGAAAGTATTTTTTGCATTTGATTCTGTGCACAACAGGCAGCGCATTTTAATTTGGTTTGATTCAGGGTTGATGTCTTTCACTAACCATTCTTTAAAAGCAGCGTCTCTAAGCCACGCGTCTTGGAAATTCCTTGTATGTTTCGCTTTTTTCTGTGCAGACGCCATGATTTTACACAATAGAGAACTTCCGGTCTGGGTACCGACTGCTTCTCGATTGTTTACGAACACGCGTGCCGCGAATCGAAGAGGAAAATTGCTACCAGTCTGATAAAGACAGTGACGATACACGTCACGTGTTTTGATTATTTTGGGAACCCGGATTTTTCATATTATTAGACTAGAGTGACAGCCTCGTTTTCATTCTGGAGCGTTGCTATGAAACGTCGATCGAGACGTAGTCAAGTAAATAACAACGGAGAGTTAATTTTTAGATTGTTTTTCTTTAACTTCTTTTAATGGTTATTAAAATCACTCTTTTTTATCTTCCGTCCCAGGAACGTAACGGACTTTGTTATTTTCCGTCCCTGGCATTTTCGTTACGTAATTAGATATGAATACGCCGTAAATACGAACACTGGGAACATATTGTCTATCTTTCTTACCAGTGCTCTCTGTCTTTCAGATATAGATTCTAGAATGTGGAACATATTGTCTTCCTTTCTTACCAGTGCTCTCTGTCTTTCAGATATAGATTCTAGAATGTGGAACATATTGTCTATATTGTCTACCTTTCTTACCAGTGCTCCCTGTCTTGCAGATATAGATTCTAGAATGTGGAACATATTGTCACCTATCTTACCAATGTCCCCTGTCTTTCAGATATAGATTCTAAGTATGTGGAACTTATTGTCTACCTTTCTTACCAATGCTCCGTCTTTCAGATATAGATTCTAGTATGTGGAACTTATTGTCTACCTTTCTTACCAATGCTCCCTGTCGTTCAGATATAGATTCTAGAATGTGGCTCACATTGTCACCTTTCTTACTAAATTTCCCTGTCTTTCAGATACAGATTCTAGTCGGAAGTTGCGTGAGGAGTTTGCCAAGACATGTTTTGAGACACTGCTGCAGTTTTCCTATATCAACCGTGCCAAGTCTGACGAGGGCTCTATAACCAAGTTAGCTGTGATATCTCTCTTACAACGATGCCAGGAAGTTGTCCAGAAATATGTAGAGGATGAGAAACTTAGTGGGAAATGTCCATTGCCAAGGTAGGATTGTTTTAATGCCTCATGCACGACTTAGTCAGTGGCATATAGTTTTTGCCTTGTCTCTTTGTCTGTCTGCCTTGCCACAACTTTAAACTTGGCCATAACGTTTGATCTATATGTCATAGTTATTTCATATTTGGCATGTGTCCTTAACTCAAGAAGCCCTTGAGCTCAGTACAACCGTGGCCATGTCCAACAAAGGTCAAAGTCAATAGAAGTCATTTATGATTCAAATAGGCTGAAATTAACCTTTGCCATAACATTTGAAAATGTGATAGCAATTTATTTTCATATTTGACCGTTTACTCAACTCAAGAAGCCCTTGAGCTAAGTACAAGTTGGGTCATATTAGAGAAAGGTCATGGTCATTTAGAGGTCATGGTCACATCAGGTAGCCTAGTGTTTCACAAACCCATCTTGTTTACACGTCTTCTACTTATAGTGTATATTGACGGCTTTTGAAAACAGTGTATACCCAGATCAGACAGTTCCTGAAGGAGTTGTCTGATTAGGTTCTGCTCTATTTTCTAATTGGATCTGTTTGACATGATTCTGCACTTTTTCTGGTGGAAAATTTTAATAATTGCATGTTTGCTCTAGTTAACCTTGCCTTCTGTTACCACAAAGTTTTTAGTTGTTTAACCCAGTTCTTCATAAATATGCCTTTTTACACTTTTGATTTATTCCTTCTCTGAAGCAAATATGGTAGTTCCAATTCCTCCACTGAAGCAGACAGTTCTTGTTCCTTCACTTAAACAAATAGTTCCACTTTGTACAATCTTGAATACATGCCAGAACAAATATTTTCTATATCCTAGCACATACATGTAGTAGCTTAAAGCAGGCTGAAAGTAAAACAGAATACACATTAAGGTGCATTTTGCTTTACTTCAACCTTGTTTAAGTGCTCATCTGTTTTTAAAACTAGAAACAGGCTTAAAGCAGCAGAAATAGTCTGGGTTTGGCTGTATATCGACATCATTTGGGGATAAGGGAGATAAGAAATTGACATGTTTTTGGGAACGTACTGATTATTTCCCCTGACAATATATTTCCGAGTATATTGCACAGTGTTGACTATATAATTTCATTCTCATATTTTTCTTTTATTTATTAAGGCCTCGATTGGCAGAGATGTCATCTGTTCTGAAAGCTGTCACAACTCTGATAGCATCTCTCAAGAGGGCGCCACAGGCAAATGGTAAGGCAGTCTCCTATTTTGAAAGTGCATGATTGTTTTACACCTTGACAGTAGATTGGTCATGATAAGCAGAACTTAACTGAAACTTGGTATGATGTTGATCTTGATAGCTGAACTTAACTGAAAATTTAGATAATTTTGATCATGATAGCAGAATTTTACTGAAAATTATATGGTATGATATCGATCATGATAGCAGAATTTTACTGAAAATTGGTATGATGTTGGTCATGATAGCAGAGCTTTACAGAAACTTGGTATGATGTTGGTCATGATAACAGAACTTTACTGAAATTTGGTATGATGTTGGTCATGATAGCTGAACTTAACTGAAACTTGGTATGATGTTGGTCATGATAGCAGAGCTTTACTGAAACTTGGTATGATGTTGGTCATGATAGCAGAACTTTACTGAAACTTGGTATGATGTTGGTCATGATAGCAGAGCTTTACTGAAACTTGGTATGATGTTGGTCATGATAGCAGAGCTTTACTGAAACTTGGTATGATGTTGGTCATGATAGCAGAGCTTTACTGAAACTTGGTATGATGTTGGTCATGATAGCAGAACTTTACTGAAACTTAGTATGATGTCAGTCATGATAACAGAACTTAACTGAAACTTAGTATGATGTTGGTCATGATAGCAGAGCTTTACTGAAACTTTGTATGGTGCTGGTCATGATAGCTGAACTTAACTGAAACTTAGTATGGTGTTGGTCATGATAGCAGAAATTTACTGAAAATTGGTATAATGTTGGTCATGATAGCTGAACTTGGTATGATGCTGATCATGATAGCAGAACATTACTGCAACTTGGTATGATGTTGGTCATGATAGCAGAACATTACTGAAAATTCAGATGCGTTTGGTCATGATAGCGGAACTTTACTGAAAATTGGTATAATGTTGGTCATGATAGTAGAAATTTACTGAAGTTTTGGCAGGATGTCGGTGTTGACAGTAGAATATTTTGTATGATGTTGGTTGTGATGATATATAGGATATTACATAAGTGTTCATAGTTGCCCAGTTTTATCGTTTTCTAAAATGATATGAACATGTTATATTCTGTTTATAACAAAATCTTGAGCATTTGTGTACGATGTACGGCACTGTTTAGGGTACATTTGTTTCTTATTTGGCATTGATTTGAAGGTCAAGTGTATGACTCATACTAGGTCTAAGTAAAAGCTTGAAATAAAGAAATAAGTAGACAGGCAAAAAGTGGTTCCTAATTAATCTAATTGATTCAGTAGAAAGTTTCAATTGTGATTGGTCACTAAACAGTTTTGAAATAGATAAATGTATTACATTAATTAATCAAACACTAAATTTACAAATTTTACATAAAAGAGTAATCAATGATGTAGGATATCAAACATAATAACATAATAATTACACATTGCATACCTCATTTGCATAGTTGTATTTTCTAAAAACAAACAACAGGTAATACAGTGCTCTCTACCTACAAATGCCCTCCTCAGAACGACTCCCTCCTTACAACAACCCTTGCTGCAGTTCCCTAAACAGGACAATTATGTCTAACCCCTTTATTGCTGGAATATCGTCTGCTTAATATTGTTGTGTGCTGATTTTTCTCAAAGTTACATAGAAGTTGACATTTTGATAGAATAAATATAATGACGAGTGACAAACAGTTGAATTCAGATTAGACGTTGCATTAAGCAGCACCTTATCTTGATTAAAGCTGTTTGCAAATGTAAGCCAAGTCTTAATTGTCCCTCCCTAAAAAAACTCACACAATCTGTGTCTCCCATTGGTTGTTGTAGAGAGGGCGTACTGTATTCAACTCTGACAACATCTGTTATCATTGTTTTTCTCACAGTTGAAGTTGGAGTTTGGCAACAAGTGATACAGCTCTATCCCTTCCTGGTTGACTGTGCCACCTCCCCATCCCCCAGTGTCTGCAAGGCCCTAAGAGATGCACTTAGAGAGTACAGAGATCTGCTGGCGCCACCCCACATGGGATACCAGAATGGGAGATAACTCTAGTGGCATGTAGCAAGGCAGATAAACATATAAAAGTCAAAAACAACCTCCACAGTGCTGGCCTTGTGGCCTGGATGTGTCAAAAATTTGTCAATGCTATTTGAATGCACAGAATGAATTGTTCATAGTAATGAGACTGAATACAGTAATACTTCTCTATTACGACACTTAAAAGAAGGCTAATTGATTGTATAAAAGACAGGTGACAACTTAAAGCAAGGTGACAGACAGTCAAACAGAAAGCTCCTAGAGGAGCATTTTCTAAACAGAAAGCTCCTAAAGGAGCATTCTGTTTTAATGTCACCTTGCTTTAAGCATTCACATGTCGTAACCACTTACTAACACAATTTAGTGGTCGTAATAGAGAGGTTTTACTGTATATAGATATTTTAAGAAAAAGGAACTTAGCAAATATATGTGTTCAGAATGTTGTGGCAATCTAATGGTGCATAATCTAATACATGTGTACAAAAATTCTTATACAAAAACTAATATAGCCAAACTTGTAATAACCCATTACCCCATAAGTTACGTTTTTTATGCCTTTATTTCATTCCTCCACTGAAGAAAATAGTTCCAATTTATACAGTCATGAATATGTACCATAACAAAAATGTGATATATTCTAGCAGTTGATAGCTTAAGCAGGCTGAAAGTAAAACAGAATGTGCCTTAAGGCACATTCTGCTTTACTTTCAACCTGCTTTTAGTAGTCACCTATATTCAAAGCTAGGAACAGGCTTTGGGGTAATGGGTTAAGAAACTATTCAATGAAATACATGTGCCCATAAGCAATTGTTAAACAGATGATTGCTGAATGCAGGATTAAAATAATGCAGTTCTCAAAGGAGCTTTCTGCATTATTTCTGTCCTGCATTAAACAGTCACCTATTTCTTTAGATCTGCATACTTCTTCAATGATTGGCTGCTCAACATATTTTGATTGAAACGTTGAATGGGAAACATGATATTACCAACAGTATTTTGGTGTTTTAGAAAATACTAGAACTTGCACCACTGTTAATTACATGTGACTGCAAAAAAGAATGTTCAAATATTGCAAACAGTGTAGATCCAGATCAACCAACATATTTGAAATGCAGATTCTTATCATGAGCAGGATTTGCAGCATGCAGTAGTCTTATCAAAATTTGTTTTTGAGGGCTACAGTGAAGATCTGAAATAGGTACATGTACATGTACCATGGTTCTAAATTGGCTCTCATTGGGGTCTACACTGTTTGCATTGTCAAAATGTCCATGTTTCTGTTACATGGTTCACATATTATCACATTCATTTTTTGCGTTTCATTGATTGTTAACAGCTGCATTTTTAGCAGTTGTCAGTGTGTCAACAGATTTCATAATGGTTTATGTTATATTCATTCTTGCGCAAGACTTATTCTGTGATTACTTTGTTCATACCTTGCAGTCAAAATTGTGGTGTTGGTCAGTCCTTTTAAAGGAGAGGAATAGACAGTCTTGAAAGAAAGATGATTGCTTAATGCATGATGAAAGTAATGCATAAAACTCCTACTGCATTACTTGCATTCTGCATTTTGCCTGACTTAAGCCATGGTTCTTATCTAGAACCTGACTTAACCTATTACTCCATAGCCTGTTTCTTATATTGAATATAGGTGACCACTTAAAGCAGGTTGGAAGTAAAGCAGAATGTGCCTTAAGGCACATTCTGCTTTACTTTCAGCCTGCTTTAAGCTATCATCTACTAGAATATAGAAATCATGTCTTATAATACATACTCATGACTGTTAAAATTAGAATTATTTTCTTGTTTGGAGAAATAAATTTAAGGCGTAAAATGGCGTATTTGTGGAGTAATAGGTTTAGAGATAGCCATGGTTGTTATCGAGATTGTGACTGAAGTCATGTATAATTGTATGTGCAGATATGTATAGAAGGTACATTAAACCTTTCACTTATAGATTGTTTATTACATGACAGAGGGAAGTGCAGTTTAAGATAATTACGTAGTTGTCATTTACTTAACAACATTAAATATAATTAGTGTCAATTCTTTTTAAAACATTTATTATTGTTATAAGTTTAGCTAAAAAATTATTTTAATAATTTCCACATCTTTTTGAGAAATCATAATCATCTGAAGTTTTTTGTTCATTAGTGTTTTAAATATTTTTGAGATATTGAAATTCATAATGGCTCTAAGCTTTAAGCAATGTTAGTTATATGATAAAAAAATGCTGAACGTTTGTGTCCTATATTATACCGGACTGCGCACTATTACAGGGACAGAAAATCAGGGCAAACTTGGAGAATTTTAACTCTTTGAACGATAGAAGCAAATCCGTGATATCATTTACGAACAGTTTTAATCTAGATCTTTTATGCTGCGTCTCATCAAGATCCAAAATTGCTGATACACTTATCCTGTTTTAAAAATATATTTTTTTAGAAAAATCTGTTTTTAGAAATATTAGCAGACATCAATTGAAACAGACTGCAATATTACTTGACATAAGACACAAAAACTTAAAACTTTCAACTCTAAATAACTCTTGTGGGCTGTCATGATCCCTTGTGGATCTTTTAAATTACCAAAGCATGAACCAGTCTACTTTGAATTCTGGAAAGTTAAATAAATTCTGCTCTAAATTAGCAAACAGTGTAGACCCTGATCAATGGGCTCCTATAGGAGCCTTCTGATCAGTATCTACACTGTTTGCAAATGTAATGAGTATATTTTAAACAGGGTCGTAATGTTTAAAGACTTATTTTTTTTGCATAAAACATTGACACTTTATATTTGGCATAAGGCAGACCTTATGTATAAGCATGAGAGAGAATATATACTTATTTGGCAAATATACATTCCACATTGAATCCCGTACACAGATTACAACTGTTATGCAATGTTTATGTCAAGTTATTCTTTTAGAGTTCTGTCTTTTTAGCTCACCTGGCACGTAGTGCCAAGGTGAGCTTTTAGGATCGCTGGATGTCCGTCGTCCGTCGTCTGTCTGTCTGTCTGTCTGTCCGTCCGTCCGTCCGTCCGTTCACAATTGTTCGTTAACACTCTAGCAGGTTCAAATCTCATTGGATCTTGATGAAACTTGGTCAGAATGTTTGCCTCAATGAAATCTAGGTCAAGTTCGAATGTGGGTCATGTCCGGTCAAAAACTAGGTCACTAGGTCAAATTATCGAAAAACCTTGTTAACACTCTAGAGGCTACAAATTTCATTGGATCTTCATGAAACTTCATCAATATGATTGCCTCAATGAAATCTAGGCCAAGTTCGAATGTGGGTCATGTCCGGTCAAAAACTAGGTCACTAGGTCAACTCTTCGAAAAACCTTGTTAACACTCTAGAGACTACAAATTTCATTCAATCTTCATGAAACTTCATCAAAATGTTTGCCTTCATGAAATCTAGGTCAAGTTCGAATGTGGGTCATGTCCGGTCAAAAACTAGGTCACTAGGTCAAATTATCGAAAAACCTTGTTAACACTCTAGAGGCTACACATTTCATTGGATCTTCATGAAACTTCATCAATATGATCGCCTCAATGACATCTAGGCCTCGTCCGAATGTGGGTCATTTCCGGTCAAAAACTAGGTCACTAGGTCAAATCTTCGAAAAACCTTGTTAACACTCTAGAGACTACAAATTTCATTGGATCTTCATGAAACTTCATCAAAATGTTTGCCTTAATGAAATCTAGGTCAAGTTCGAATGTGGGTCATGTCCGGTCAAAAACTAGGTCACTGGGTCAAATTATCGAAAAACCTTGTTAACACTCTAGAGGCTACACATTTCATTGGATCTTCATAAAACTTCATCAATATGATTGCCTCAATGAAATCTCGGCCAAGTTCGAATGTGGGTCATGTCCGGTCAAAAACTAGGTCACTAGGTCAAATCTTCGAAAAACCTTGTTTACACTCTAGAGACTACAAATTTCATTTGATCTTCATAAAACTTCATCAATATGATTGCCTCAATGAAATATAGGTCTAGTTCAAATGTGGCTTATTTCTTGTCAAAAACTAGGTCACTAGGTCAAATCATCGAAAAACCTCGTTAACACTCTAGAGACTACAAAATTCATTGAATGTATATCATGAAACTTTAACAAAATGTTTGTCTCATTGAAATCGAGGACAAGTTAGAATGAGGGTCATGCCCGGTCCAAAACTAGGTCACACGGTGTACATGGTTACATGGTTACCAGGTGAGCGATTTAGGGCCATAGTGGCCCTTGTTGTATGTATAAGTCTCAATTTAGAGTGTAGTTATGCAATATCAACCCTTTACCCCATAGCTTATTTCTAATATTGAATATACATGACCACTTAAAGCAGGTTGAAAGTAAAGCAGAATGCGCCTTAAGGCGCATTCTGCTTTACTTTCAGTCTGTTTTAAGCTACCATCTACTAGAATATAGAAACTATTTCTTATTATACATACTCATGACTGTATAAAGTGGAAAAAAGGCGTATTTATGGTGTAATGGGTTAAGTTCAAGGTCATCAGAGGTCTTTGTTATACTGTCAGAGGATAAGGGTTGGAGAAATATTTCTTGTTTTTAGATGGCCTAATTCTGGAAATTACATGTATAACTGTTAGCAAGGGTTTTACCCTCCTTATTACATGTCTACATGTACTTTGTTTATATGCACTTTAAAACTAGTTTTGCAGGACTTATTCAGATTCGAAATTCATTAACCTATAGATACACCTTTATTTTATTCTCCACCAAAGAAATGTAGCTCCACTTTATTCAGTCATGAATATGTACCATAAGAAATCGTTTCTATATCCTAGCAAATGGTAGTTTAAATCATTCTGCCTTACTTCCAGCCTGCTTTAAGCTTGCATCTGCTTGGATATAGAAAATATTGAACTACATGTATTTACTGCATTGGAGGAATATATTAAGGCGTAAAAAGGCGTATTTATAGAGGGAGGGTTAAAGAAAGCTGAAAGTAAGCAGAAATTATGTTTTGTTTTCTGTCTCCACCGCCAGAAAAGTTACCTATGACATGATTTTCTATGGGGGGTGGTAGAAACATGACATGAGTGTATACTTTGACATGTATGTATACAAATAAGACTTAAATAAATAATTTATCTAGATCTTATCTGAGTTATGATAAATGCATGAATTGGTGTTTCCATTGGGGATAGATAAAGGTGTGAAAAAGCATTTCTATGAAATGTATATGTATGAAAAGATTTTGTAAGATAGAAAGGGTTAAGTATTTGCATTCTGGGTAATTTGTTTTGTCTGCTACAGTTCTAAAAGTGAAAACTTCTGAATTTTTTTTCTCCAAAATAGGTACCTTTCCACTGAATATTCATATACAAAACCAGAGCTCCAGATAATGGGAGTATTTAAAAACTAAAATCTTTATTTCTGCATTAAACCCTATGGTGTTACTACTCATTAGAATCGTCTCGTAGAGACGATTCTAATGATTAGTAACACCATAGGTTTTGGTGGTGAAGTAAGAAAATGCTGGATTTGTTCAGTTTATTCCCTCTTATCTAGAGCCCTGCAAAGCTCCACCCACTATGAACATCTATCATCTGAACTATTATATCAGCTTATGAAATAAGGACTATTTTTCCATGAGTGCTGACTTATGTCAGATATATCCTACATGAAAATAGTGCAGACAGGAATTGTCTGTTCTGGCCCCAAGGTTATAAAGAGTTTGAGTTGAGTCTGAGACCGTTCTAAAGTATTTGATTGGTTAGATTTGAGCCCAGGCTCAAATCTGACCAATCAAATGCTAGAGAACGACTTAATACTCAACTCAAAAGCCCAGTCTCAAATCTGACCAATCAAATGCTAGAGAACGACTTAATACTCAACTCAAAAGCTTTATAACCTTGGGGCCTGGGTCTACACAGTTAAACAGTGGGTTTTTTTAGCAGGTGAAACTTTATTTGTCTTGTGTCAATATTTATGGGTGTCATTGAAATTATTTTGAAAAAATGTAATAAATATAAAGTAAGTTCAGTTATTATGACCCAGAAGAAAATTAGGGAAATTCCTGGCCTAATATTGAGTAGCGGCCTGAAAATGAGTTTCTTATCCCTTTACTCCATAGCCTGTTTCTAGTTTTGAAGATGACCAATAAGAGAAGGCTGAAAGTAAAGTGGAATGCATCTTTAGGCACATTCTGCTTTACTTTCAGCCTGCTTTAAACTAGCTCTACCATCTTCTAGAATATAGAATAAGTAAGTTTCTCATGGTGCATGTTCATGACTATATATTGAAGCTATTTTCTTCAGTGGAGGAATAAACTAAAGGCGGTAAAATACGTATCTATGGAGTAAAGGGTTATGTCTGTTTATCAGGATGTGGTAGACGCATGCAAATGAGGAATGCCATGAGAAACCTGACTTATTGCATTGCAAACAGAGTAGATCAAGGCCAGCTGCAGCGTAAAAGATGTGGCAGCTGGTCTTGATCTACATTGTTTGACACTCACATGCATCCGAAGCATTTCATGTAGCTGTATTATATACGGTATTTTGCTGTGTAGACCAAACTCAAGATACCGAGCCTTGGATGACAATGGTGCTTAGTCTGTACAATGTTGCAATGCAATAAGACAGGTTTTGTCATGGCACGGCTCAAAATTAAAAATGTAGAAAAATGTTTCTTATTAATAGGTGAATTGTCCATACGAAGATTCAGGTATGAATGAGTTAAAAATTGCATAGCATGCAGAATTTTCTCCTTTATTGTGGTATCAATAAAAGGACTGCGCTGTAAATAGCATTAATGTATTGTATGAATGGGTGGACTGTGAATAATGGTTGAACATTTTTTCAGACATTTTGTTACACCATATTTAATTGTTTTATTTAAGAGTTCTGTGTGTAGACAAACTCTTGTCATAAGTAATTGTAAATAAAGGAATTTGTAAACTCAACAATCTTCAGTTCTGTTGCATATTTTTTATTGGCCACACATTTATAACTATACCCTCATACCATATACCATAAAAACTCTCTATTACAACCATTAAAAAGAAGGCTAATTGACAGCATTTAAGAAAGTTGACAGCTTAACCCTTTGAACCCTAGTCCCGCCTATAGGCGTCATTTCAAACAGTGTACATGTGAATAGTACACTTGTCCTGTGCAAACAGTGAAGGCCCAGATCAGAGGGCTCCGAAAGGAGCCCTCTGATCAGGGTCTTCACTGTTTGTCATAATGCCAAACATTGACAAAAACAACCCTTAAAAGTCAGAAATTGACTAAACTAAAATGGAAACTGGAATTGTCCATTTAAAGTTTTAGGGAGGAAAGAGTTAAAGCATGGTGAATGTAAAACACAAAGCTCCCTAAGGTTTTATGCTCACCTTGCTTTAAACAGTCACCTGCCTTAAACACCTGATAATTAACACAATTGAGTGGTCGTAATAGAGAGATTTTGCTGTACTCATGTTTCATTGCACCCTCTCTAATAAATGCCCCCTCCAAATATCTTTATTACAACCGCTAACTTGTATAAGGTGTTTAAGACAGGTGGCAAAATGACAGTAAAACAGAAAGCTCCTTAAGGAGCTTTCTGTTTTACTGTCACCTTGTTTTAAGCTGTCACCTGTTTTTTGTACAATCAATTAACTTTCGGTTTAGTGGTCCTAATAGTAAGGTTTTACTGTCGTAAGAAATAGACAATTCTTTAATGAAAACTCCATGGAATTGTCCATTTGAAGTTTCAGGGGTCATTGAGTTAATTGCAGTACTTTACTGTACTGACTCGGTGAATGGATTGTAAGAAATTATCAGGCAAACAAACGTTTTGTTTAAAACTATATTCTTATAAAAACAACAACAACAACAACACAAGTATGTTTCCATTTTCACTGGCATGAAAATACAATTTGATCATTTGGAGGGCACAAGCACAGTGTCGATGATATGGACAACACCGTTCTTAATGGTCTGGTCAGCTTTGAGTACTGTTGCATTGTTGATCATCACTCCCTCTGAAGTTAAAACAAGATAACAAACTTGTATAGCTCTAAATGAATAGTGTAGAATTATGGTGGAGATGACATTATTCTTTCCAAATAAACCTGTTTATGCTAATAATTGTGTTTCCATTACAAACAGTTTGGAGCCAAACTCTGTGTAACCTTTCATTGAAAGATAGGTAAAGGCATGAAAAAGTGTTTCATGAGGTGTATTATGTTATTGTTTTATTTTCTCTGTGTGCACTCGAGAAAAGTACTCAGAATACAGTAGAAACCAGTGAACAAGGCAACAAAAATGACTGGCTGCCACTTACTTTGACCAACTACAATGTTGACCTGTTGTCCAGACAAAGTGACATCTGGTCCAGTTGACAGACCTGCACTATACCAGGTGCCTGGAACCACATGGTATTTCAACATGTCTGAAATATAAACAAACACTATGCTATGTGCCTAGAACTATATGGTATTTCAATATGTTTATAATATAAACAAACACAATACCAGGTGCCTAGAACAATGGGGGTATTTTAACATGTCTAACATATAAACAAATACTATACAATGTGTCTGGAACAACATGGTTTCAATATGTCTGAAATATAATCAAACACCATACCAGGTGTCTGGAACAATTGGGTGTTCAACATGTCTGAAATATAAACAAATAATATACCAGCTTATTACCAGGTGTCTGGAACAATGGAGTATTTCAACATATCTGACATAAACAAATAATATACCAGCCTATTACCAGGTGTCTAGAACAACGGAGTATTTCAACATGTCTGAAACAAACAATATACATGTACCAGCCTATTACCAGGTGTCTGGAACAATTGGGTATTTCAACATGTCTGAAATATAAACAAACAATATACCAGCCTATTACCAGGTGTCTGGAACAACAGAGTATTTCAACATGTCTGAAATATAAACAAACAATATACCAGCCTATTACCAGGTGTCTGGAACAATGGAGTATTTCAACATGTCTGAAATATAAACAAACAATATACCAGCCTATTACCAGGTGTCTAGAACAATGGAGTATTTCAACATGCCTGAAACAAACAATATACATGTACCAGCCTATTACCAGGTGTCTGGAACAATTGGGTATTTCAACATGTCTGAAATATAAACAAACAATATACCAGCCTATTACCAGGTGTCTGGAACAATGGAGTATTTCAACATGTCTGAAATATAAACAAACAATATACCAGCCTATTACCAGGTGTCTGGAACAATGGAGTATTTCAACATGTCTGAAATATAAACAAACAATATACCAGCCTATTACCAGGTGTCTGGAACAATTGGGTATTTCAACATGTCTGAAATATAAACAAACAATATACCAGCCTATTACCAGGTGTCTGGAACAATGGAGTATTTCAACATGTCTGAAATATAAACAAACAATATATCATCCTATTACCAGGTGTCTGGAACAATGGAGTATTTCAACATGTCTGAAATATAAACAAACAATATACCAGCCTATTACCAGGTGTCTGGAACAATGGAGTATTTCAACATGTCTGAAATGTAAACAAACACTATACACGGTATCTTGAACCAGGTACCTGGTGCTTATATCAAGTGCCTGGAGATTTAAGACAAAGGAAGTCCTAAAGTTCAAATATGCTAAACTATGAACCTATCTTTTGCTGTTTTCTGAAAACTTTGAAATTAAAGCAGAATTCACCAAAATTCTGCTTTACTTCCAGTCTGCTTTAAGCTACTATCTGCGAGGATATAGAAAATATGTTATTGTTCATATTCATAATAGTTTTCGTGTGCAGATTCATGATCATATGAACTGGAATTGTTTTCTTCAGTGGAAGAATAAATCAAAGGTGCAGAATTCAATTGAGATTCTAAGGAGTAATGGGTTATTTTGACTCTATCGGTACGTACCAACATAGGCAGTGAAGTTCTGATTGAGAAGGTTGCTCCAGTAGCCAGCAGGCAGTTTGTTAAAGGCAGCATTGTTAGGAGCAAAGACAGTGAACGGTCCAGCACCTTCAAATTATAAGATGTTATACAAATATACTGTAAAACCTCTCTGTTACGATCACAAAATTGTGTTATTTAGTAGGTGTTTACGACAGGTGACTGCTTAAGCAACGTGGCAGTAAAACAAAGCTCCTTTAGGACAACCAATTAGCCTTCGCTTTAGTGGTCACAATAGAGGTTTTACTGTATTATATAAAGTTCGTCAATTTATGGAGTCTGATACAAGGTGGTTGATAGATACAGACTCTTGTATTTCACTGTGCAGATACACGTGGAAACGCTTGATATCATAAGAAGGCACTACAGTAAAACCTCTCTATAACGGCCACTAAAACAAGGTCTAATTGATTGTATAAATGACAGGTGACTGGTTAAAGCAAGGTGACAGTAAAACAGAAAGCTCCTACAGGAGCTTTCTGTTTTACTGTCACCATGCTTTAAGCAGTCACCTGTCGAAAACACCTAATAAATTATCACACTTTAGTGGCTGTTATAGAGAGGTTTTACTGTATATACCAAATAGGTTTATCAACTTAAAATATGAACAAGTTACATTAAAAAAGTATATATCTTCTCAAGAAACATTGGAATGGTAGTTTTTTTGGGGGTCAAAATTACAGGCTAAAATACGGTACACTAAAAGTTACACGTGTTGACAAAACAGCCTCTCATAATTAGATGACTCCTTTCAAGAACTAGTACAAAGCTTTGTATGTCAAACAACACTGGTAAATGTTGGAATTATTTGACAACATACACGTGCACAATACTGAAATTATCGTGATAACCATACCCTGCAGAGTAGTCCTAAGTGATGTCATGGCAACGGAGTACAACATTGTGCCAAGGTCAGTGTCAGAAGCGAGGTACATGACGGCATCTCCCATTGGCATTGGATACATGACACGTGAGATGACATGGATCACACCGTTAGTAGCGTTTAGGTCAGTTCGTACTACAGGACTCCCGGAGGCCGTCACAACCTGCAACACGATTTATAATCGTCATCTGCAAAATTTATCGTCTAAAAACATGTGACAGTTCATTTATCTGTCTGGATCCACTCGAGCCATTGATGCAATTTGACATCTTTGAACACCGGAATCACTAGAAATCCCTCAAATATCTGTATTCAGATTTTTAAGATACATGTAGTTATAGAATACTTAACCCCTTCACTGCCTTACCCCGAGTACAACGGTTATCGGCATACAGTTTAAATCCTGATTAGACGCCGCGTAACGCGGCGTCTAATCAGGATTCAAACTGTTTGACACTCATTTCAATATTTCTTAACTAAAAAAACCTAAACATTGAATTTGAGAAATCAAAGCAGACGACAATTGTTAAAATTGATGACGTCATGGCAGTGAAGGGGTTAAAGAGGATTGAAATTAAAGAAGACAGTTACTTGAGGACAGGCATAGAGAGAGGGATAGAGACATAACTCTAGAGAGGAATTTATTAAGATTTTAAACATGTGAATGCTTAAAGCAGACTAAAAATTTCCTTCAAGAGTGAGATCGAGAGAGAGATACATGTAGCGGCTTTCAATTTAGCTGTGTCTCTGTTTTGCCTACCGTCTTTTGCTGATTCTTGTAGATGTTTATACGAATGCTGTCTTCGATGACGAGGGAGGTGAGTTCCATCTCATTAGTGAGCTGTGATGAAAACTTCATACCATCAACAGCGTGAAACATGAGCAGTTTGCGGAGAGTGTCTGGTTCATTTGCTAGCTGGTTCATTACAGCGTCAGGGACAGCATCAAATGCAGCATTAGTGGGCACGAACACAGTAAACTGACCTGCCAAACAACAACGTTCACAGAAGCTTTATTTAATTCTTTATCCCATAACCTAAAGACCCCCTCCATTCGGCGACCACTTGGTCTGAGCGACCATGTACGTATTTATAACATTAAAGACAGGTGACCATTATAAGCAGATTGAAAGTAAAACAGAATGCGTCTTACTTTCAGCAGAGACATATAATTGTTACCCAAGTCTCTGCTTTCAGCATACTGTTTTTCTAAGCAACTATATCTGCTAGGTCTATAGTGCATATTCATGACTGTCTATTTAAAGTGGAATTGTTTGTTTTTTTCAGCTGAGGAATGAATAAAGGCTTAAAATGGAGTATTTATGAAGTAATGGATTGACTCTTTCACTGGCAAGTTGTTTTTTCTGTTTTAGCCTAAATGCCGTCTGCATTGATACTGTCGTCTGCCACAGGTTTTCGGCGCGTAAGCTATGACCCCCCCCCCCCCCACCCCCCCTCATAAATCTTTCAAAATGAGTCAAAATACATCCATATGTTCAACAAACATCCTTAACAAATGTTTCAAGAAGTTTCAAGAAGTTTCAAGAAGTTTCAAAAAAAAAAAAAAAATCGTATCATATATGTATACAATGAGAAGGTGGATGTGTATTCAGAGCCATCAACTTCCCAACCTTGTCATTTTGTCATTTTTGGACCGATTTTGACAAATGATGGCTTATTATTTACATTTAACAGTTCTGTTCAAAGAAAGTTAGCTCACAGCCCAAGCAAGACACGAGCACAAGTGAAGAAATAAAAAGTTCGATAGGCACCTTATATCGGAATCCTTCTGTCACCTTAATTTTTGGACTTGTTCGTCAGTCATTCACTGATTCAGCGATTAACAAGTGCATTTGCGACCATGCATTACACCATGGTACGGGTAATTAATAGAAAATGAAATATATAATAAATACCTTTTGAATTATCGGTAAATGAGCATTTCTGTTACGAAATAAATTTCTAGATAACTTTCGTTTTCAAGTCTGTTGACAAACGTATATGATCATTGGTCGTATTCGAATCATCGAGTTTGTTGTCAACGAAAACTGGGCGGAGCAAATGCGCGAAGATTTACTGATGACAACAATTTTGACCCGACTCGAATCGAAATTGTGGTCAAAGATTTGATGGTTTGACAATATTTTGTCAACGGAAAACATCAAGTGATGATTCGAATAGAACTTGTTGACAACTATTCCAATTCACGCGATAGTTGTCCTGATTCGAATACGACCAATTGAGACGGTTGACTTTTTGCGTCATTTCCTGCTTTGAAGCTGGTTCTCGGTTTCGCTAGAATGAGAATAGTTTGACTGGGCAACCAGTCGTTTGTTTGGGAAAATTTTGCGTGACGAATAGTTTCCGACTAAGGGGTCTCCCCACCCTTCGAGTCCCCATGCGCGTGTTCGCCGATTGCTTTGAATTTTTTACCAATTATCGTCAAAGAAAACTGTTTGCTGTAAACAATGAGCCATCATCTGTCCAGATCGTCCAAGATTTGACAAAATGACAGGGTTGGGAACTTGAGGGTTGCTTCTGCAAGGCGCTTTTTCATGGCAGCCTTTACTATTTTACTTATATAAATTGGCAAAAAAAATTTTTTTTTTAAATTTCATGAAACTTCAGGAAATGTTCTTTTATGATGATTATTGAATGTATGGATAGATTTTGGGGTATTTTATCCACGTTTGGTGGTGGTGGAGGGGGTTATAGCAGCTAGGGGTAGTGTCATAGCCAACGGGCCGAATGCCTATGTCGTCTGCAATATCAAGTTCTTTTCCAGTTAGATTTAGATACTATTGACAAGAAATATCCATAAAAATGTCAAACAGTTTGATCCTGATCAGATGCCGGGCGCGGCGTCTGGTCTGAACCAAACTCATTTGCATCTACTATGTAAGCTACCTTCTGGTCATTTAAATTGCTTTATCAATTATTGTACATACATGTACATAGGCCAAGACGAGTCATCGACTCACTAAAGGCTATCAAGGAAAGGTAACTAAATATATATAGGGTAATAAAATGTGTTAATTAAGCTAAAAAGTGGAAGGATGGCTTTGGAATATATGCAAACACTCTATCAAGTTTTAATACAAGGTTGTAGTTTGAAAAGTGTAGGCTAAGCTAGCTGGACAATGTATGTACTGTTTGTGGGACGGACGAACAGACAATGGTAAAATAGTACCCCCCCCCCCCCCCCACCCCCGACTTATCGTCGCGGGGGCATACAACTTTTGCCACGTCGTTTTTCGGAGCCATTGGCAAGCAATGAAAAAAGTTTTAAATCTTTCTGGCATTGCTATAGGCGACTTAAATCGACTTTGCAAACACTTTGGACCCATACCCGAGACGTCTCGTAACGCGGTGTCTGACCAGTATTCAAATTGTTTGCCACTCATATTTAGCATAATATTGCAGACGATATTTTGTTCTCTAAAGGTTTAAAGCAGACGGTAAATGTGACGATGAAAAAGGACCTGAGATTAATATAAGGCAAATCGGCCCCTTGTCTTTTAACTATTCTAGCTCTAGCTAACTTTTACGTAAAACACTTCACAACCGTGAATGTCTACACCATGTGTTAAGTGTTCTAATCAACCTTTAACACTTTATAGTACAAATGAACTAGATTTTTTCTAGACATAATATGAAACCGGAAGTGTCCATTTGAAGTTTCAGGAATAAAAAAATTATATTTAACAAGGAATATCTTTAAAAAAGATATTCGGCGGAATGAGTGGTTGAACTAAGGCTATATAGATGGGTGTGCAAAATTGAATTAAATTGAGATTTCAAAGAATATATATCTTGGATTGAAAAGCAAAAAATACAAGTATTCAATTGAAACAGTAACTTTTATTTAAAATGCAAAACTATCATGTACAGAAATGCAAAACAAAACAATAATTTAACTCATATCCTAGCTACTGGTAGGAGATCCTCATATTAATCTATTGTTCCATTCATAGAGTTTCTTGAAACAAACTATAGCATACACAAATGTACAGATACAACAATCTACTGTACTTCACTCTTGTAAATAATGATGAAACAACACAATTGTGTTTAACTCACTTGAGGCTATTCATATATAAAATATTGCTTTTAATGTATGGCAAATGTGTACAAATAGTTAACAATTAAAACAAATTGGTTGAAAACAATTACGAAACACCTAGCTTCCTCTGTATAGCTATACATAGATTTCAGATCATATCTTAAAATAGAAGCATAATTTTGTCAACAGTGGAAACTCATCAGACCAGTGTAGTAAACAGCCAGCCTGTATCTCTAAATTTTACACCCACAGTCCACATCATGTAACACTGTAATGGGACATAAACCAGCCTACAGGGCTCCAGATAAGAGTGAGTAAACTAAACAAATCACATTTTTTCACCTCTTTTAGCACCAAACCCTATGGTATTACCACTCATTTTGATTGTCTTGAAGAGACAGAAGAGACAATTCATATGTATAGTGACACCACAGGGTTTAATGCACAAATAAAGATTTTAAGTTTTGAAACGATTCCCTTATCTGGAGCCCTGGCTACTATCCAATCAGACTATTCAGTTTCAACAGGTGCTCTTAATTCTAAATTTCTGATCAAATATTATTGGTTGAAATGTGTGGCCAAATATAAAGTGTGTCTAAATAGAAAACAGTCAGCTCCGCCGAAAAACGATATAGATCTATTAAATGAAATTACTCACCATTTTGTGTGAATGCTGGTACGAGTCCTGTGACATTCAGAAAATGGATGAATTTCGTGGCACCAATACTGTTCGCTACATCGATGATATCCATCGACATTGCAGTAGACAACACGCTTAAACATACTATACACGATACAATCTTCATGGTTACTATTCAATGTTGTCAGACCTAATAGAACAAGATCAGTGAGAGATGTGCTCCTGCAATTAGTAAGCTTTGGTATTTATAGTGGACAACTTGGTTTACAAGGACCCCACCAACCTCTCATGCGCGGATCCAGAACGAGATGGGACAGGGTTTCGACCCCAGACATCCGTAAAGAAAGGTAAAAGAACGCTGAATTTATGTTGTACAGTAGAGAATATGTTATTCTGTCACGTTTAAATGAAACGCAAATCATAAAAGGCATTTGCACTAAATTGTTGAAAATGGCAATTGTAAAAAATGTTGATGAAGTTTTTTCAAACTGATTGTCTTCGGTCCAGATAAACTGACTCTTAACCAGCACTGCATGTGAAATAATGATTTAAGCATTAACTTGTTAATTCGGAAGCAATAACGTATTCTCAACTGTATATTGAATCTTCTCTGTTTGCCCTATTAATATCGATGGATCCGTACGTGCCTCATCCCCCATTCACGATCTCTCAAGACTCATTGCTGATATTAAAGACACGTGTCAGTTTAAATCAAGATGAAAGTAACACATAAAGCTCCTGAAGGAGCCTTCTGTTTAACCTCAACCTTGCTTAATTTAAATATAAAAAAGTTAATGAATGCCTTTAACAACGAAAACTATATATCGTTTATGAAGTAATCGGAATAACGAAGGTTTACTGTAAGTATAGGTATTTGAATTCTACTCATATAAAAGGTTTTATAATAATTATATAAATTTTGAGCAGCACGCTTCCATAACTCGTGACCGTTCACTAAAATTCCACAGAAATCACGTTTCCTGACCATGTATAGCTCTGTTGTCCTAAAGATAACAAAACCATGTACATATTGGTCACGAACCTTTTGGGTTCAAATTGCAGTAAAATATGTATACATGCTCAGCCACCAAAAGAATAATGACTTTGCAATGAGAATGTTACCCCTTCACCGCTTTATTGTCGTCTGCTTAAGTATTGTTGTGTGCAAGACACGTTTCAAAGTTAGATTTAATAAATATCGATATAAGTGTCAAACATTTTGGGTCCTGATCCGACGGCGCGTTACGCGGCGGGTCAGGACCAAAACTGTTTGCAAACGCGCTTTAAGGCGTCATTGGGAGTGAAATGTTAATGCAATGCCTAACTTTAAGTATTTTATCAAGACTGTGGCTGAATGTAGGACATTCCTATAGTTTTCTGCATCAATTTGTCAACCGTTTAGCAATAACATGTCACATGTTAATGTTGTTTCTACATCATTTTGAAACCTAGTCACGCATGTACGCGTCTTTTGCAAACAGTGTACTAGTGAAGAGTACACTTGTCCTATGCAAACAGTGAATACCCAGATCAGAGGGCTCATAAAGGAGCACATGATCCCTCTGATCAGTGTCTGCACTGTTGGTCATATTGCAGTAGATCTACATTGACAAAATCAAAAACTGAACGGTAAAAATGGACCAGACTAAATTTGAAATTGGATTGTCCATTTGTAGTTTCTGATAGGAAAGAGTCTAAAAGGTCATATCGGAATTGGACTCAATTTAGTTTAGATCGCCAATGTTCTTTAACATCGTCAGTGCAATGCTCGACAATACTAACATATACAGGACTCAAGATCACTGGTATACATCTTACACCGGATATTGGCCCAAAGTGATTTGGAATCCATGGTGAATTGATGTAAACAATGTCAGATCAGGTAAGAAATACGTCTATTACACAATTATTGCAACACATAAGTATTAAACATTTAATCGTACCGAATCGGAACTAATTTCTGCCTGTCGAAAACAAGTCTCTTCTGTTACAAACGTCGATTGGTCCGTGAATTATTAGCGTTTAGTCTGCCCGATCACCACCAATGTGTGCCGAGTATATACAGTTAAATGTAACTGTTTTCACTGGATTGGTGGCAAATAACTACATGTATTAGGCATATTATTAGACAGTGTTGGCTAAAATGATCTACAGATTGCAAATTTTTCGATTTATGACAGCATTACTGTACTGCGTCTTGTATGCACTTTTTCTTGCAGAGGCTAGTGATATTTACTGTACTGCTTCTTGTTAATACTAAATGATCGTTCTTCGTCTATTTTCAGGTCTACCATGGAGTACAAGTGCACTTACTGCGCGGATTCATTCCAAACATTTAGAGGGAAAATTGAACACACCACAGAAATCCACCCCAGTGAAGATATAAAATTTCGTGTTGTTGATAAGAACAAAATAAAGACAACAAATTTTAGAATAATCTCTGATTTATGTCGTGAACAAGCATGGATCATTACTGTTAACCATATTTCAAATAATATCAATTTCCTTTTCAATCAGCCTGAACGATACTTGAAAAGTACGCTCTGAAATACACATGCTTCCAACACAACGCAATTACCTCGCGCAATCAAGAGGGATTTCGGTCACTACCTAAAACCATGTCTTGCTTTAACCCTTTGCCTGCTGATCGCGACTTTACTGATTTTTGCATACAGTTTGGATCCAGATCAGACGCCGCGTCACGCGGCGTCTGATCTGGATCCAAACTGTTTAACACTAGTCTTAAGGTTTCTTTACTCAAAATATGTAAAAATCTAAATTTAACAAATTTTGCAGACGACAATTTCGAAGCAGACGATATCACCGCAGGATAAAGGTTAATACAAATAAAACAGAAATTCTCAAATTTGTTAGAACAAATATACTATGAATGTCTCGCTGAAGGGTTGCTCTTTCAGAAAATGTTCACTTTTATCAAATCAGACCATTCAATAAAAAGGTATCGCTCAATTATCAGTACTTTTCAAATGCCATTCATAACAAGTGGTCACACCATACTGTGTTCTTTGGTGTGAAACATTCAACAACCTAGCATTCGTATGGTGCTAAAAGTCCAAAATAACTGTTTTGACTGAGTTTGTAACACTTTGCAGAAATACTGTTGAACATCTATCATAACCGACGAACAAGGCCCGTATTCTGAAACATTCTAATTGTTTTGGTTTAGAATTTCCAACTCTTACATTTTCCGCTTAGAAAAATGATTTTCTAACGTTTACTCTAAAATACACGTTTTGTAGAAATGACTTGTTATTTGCGGTGTCGTTGGTGGTTTTTTTCTCATTTGTAAATCGTCATTTACCAAACGTATTTCTAAACAGTGGCTGGTCGTTCTAGAAAATTTGAAGATGTTTATGAAGATGTCATGCAGGTTGCTGTTTTACCCTTATCATGCTGAATTGTCGTCTGCTGCAAATACAGTATCTGCGGAAAACATATAATCAATTTTGTGCTTTCAAAACTTAAGATGAGTAAAATATAACTGGCTAAAAAGGTTGGATCCAGATCATACGCCGCTTAACTCGGAGTCCTATCTGGATCTTAACAGTTTGCAAACAGTAAGTAAATATTAACCAAGTCGCGCTTAGCATTATATTAGTGTCGACGCAGGCTGACAATAGGATGGAAACCTTCTAATTGAAGAATTTTACATTTTCTTTTCAGCATGCTTTAAGCTGTTAATTATATTAAAAAAAGAAACGAATCTATGGAAAAAAAAAGAAACGAATCTATGGAAAAAAGTCGTTCAGAAAAAAAATCGCACGCTGTGTGGTTTGAACCTGCTACCCACGACGTGCTAGTCGGACTCGTTCACTACTGAGCCACGGAGACTTCGTTGAACTATGGCTCGTCAGTTTGATATAAATATAAAGCCACAATAAGGGAAATGAGCCACAAGAGAAAAAAAGAGCAACAAGAACGGAAATTAGCCACAAGAAAAACAAAAAGCCACAAGTAGGTAAATGAGCCACAAGAAAACAAACGAGCCACAAGATAGGAAATAAGCCACAAGAAAAACAAAGAGCCACAAGAAAAATAAAAAGCCACAAGAAGGAAAATGAGCCACAAGAGAAAAAAAAGAGCCACAAGAAAAATAAAAAGCCACAAGAAGGGAAATGTGCCACAAGAGAAAAAAAGAGCCACAAGAAGGGAAATTAGCCACAAGAAAAACAAAAAGCCACAAGAAAAACAAAAAGCCACAAGTAGGGAAATGAGCCACAAGAAAACAAAAGAGCCACAAGATAGGAAATAAGCCACAAGAAAAACAAAGAGCCACAAGAAAAATAAAAAGCCACAAGAAGGGAAATGAGCCACAAGAGAAAAAAACAGCAACAAGAAGGGAAATTAGCCACAAGAAAAACAAAAAGCCACAAGAAAAACAAAAAGCCACAAGTAGGGAAATGAGCCAAAGAAAACAAAAGAGCCACAAGATAGGAAATAAGCCACAAGAAAAACAAAGAGCCACAAGAAAAATAAAAAGCCACCAGAAGGGAAATGAGCCACAAGAGAAAAAAAGAGCAACAAGAAGGGAAATTAGCCACAAGAAAAACAAAAAGCCACAATAAGGGAAATGAGCCACAAGAGAAAAAAAGAGCCCAAAGAAGGGAAATTAGCCACAAGAAAAACAAAAAGCCACAAGAAAAATAAAAAGCCACAAGTAGGGAAATGAGCCACAAGAAAACAAAAGAGCCACAAGATAGGAAAAAAGCCACAAGAAAAACAAAAAGCCACAAGAAAAACAAAAAGCCACAAGTAGGGAAATGAGCCACAAGAAAACAAAAGAGCCACAAGATAGGAAAACAGCCACAAGAAAAACAAAGAGCCACAAGAAAAATAAAAAGCCACAATTAGGGAAATGAGCCACAAGAGAAAAAAAGAGCACAAAGAAGGGAAATTAGCCACAAGAAAAACAAAAAGCCACAAGAAAAACAAAAAACCACAAGTAGGGAAATGAGCCACAAGAAAACAAAAGAGCCACAAGATAGGAAAAAAGCCACAAGAAAAACAAAGAGCCACAAGAAAAATAAAAAGCCACAATAAGGGAAATGAGCCACAAGAGAAAAAAAGAGCCCAAAGAAGGGAAATTAGCCACAAGAAAAACAAAAAGCCACAAGAAAAACAAAAAGCCACAAGTAGGGAAATGAGCCACAAGAAAACAAAAGAGCCACAAGATAGGAAATAAGCCACAAGAAAAACAAAGAGCCACAAGAAAAATAAAAAGCCACAAGAAGGGAAATGAGTCACAAGAGAAAAGAAGAGCCACAAGAAAAATAAAAAGCCAGGGAAATGAGCCACACGAAACAAAAGAGCCACAAGAAGGGAAATAAGCCACAAGAAAAACAAAGAGCCACAAGAAAAATAACAAGCCACAAGAAAAAAAAAGCCACAAGAAAAAAAAATAGAGCCACAAGAATGGAAATTAGCCTCAAGAAAACCAAATAGCCACAAGAAAAACAACAAGAGGGCCATGGCCCTAAATTCGCTCACCTGAGGACATTGAAGTTTGTACCTAAGTTGACTGGGCAAGACAACATTTTAATATAGCTATAAATGGAGTTATCTTCCGGACAAGAAAACATGACAAAAGTGAATTTTGTTGCCAAGCTTATGACCCTTATCCATGACACATCCTCTTATCAAGCTATTTCCATTTCCGGTAAATGATAATTATTTCACTAGCGTCAGCAGAACTGGAGTTATTTTCCTGACAATAAAATATGACAAAGGGGAAAACAAAATATTGCTGCCCTTATGCACTAGGCATTTTCTCTCATCAGTTTCTTTCCATACATAAAATTTCATTACAATAGCATCAGTAGACCTGGAGTTGTCTTCTTGACAAGAAAATATGACAAAGGGAAATAACTAAAAAAAACAATGATGTCAGAGTTATGGCCTTTGCAAATGGCACTTCCTCTCATTAGGCTCTTTCCAAATAGGCAATTTCATTTTACCCATTACCCCATAGCCTGCTTCTAGTTTTGAAAATAGGTGGCCACCTAAAGCAGGTTGAAAGTAAAGCAGAATGGGTCTTAATGCACACTTTGCTTTACTTTCAAACTGCTTTAAGCTACCATCTACTAGGATATAGAAACTTATTTCACATCTTACATTTTCATGACTGTTTAACCCTTTCCCCCATAGAAGCGCCTTTTAGCACATTCAGTTTATTCTTGCTCTAAAGAAAATAGTTCCAATTTATACATTCATAAATATGTATAATACAAAATATTTTCTATATTCTAGTAGATGATAGCTTAAAGCAGGCTGAAAGTAAAGCAGAATGCGCTTAAAGCGCATTCTGCTTTACTTTCAACCTGTTTTAAGTGGACACCTACATTCAATACTAGAGATATGCTATGGGGGAAAGGGTTAAAGGGGAATTATTTTCTTAAGTGGAGGAATAAATCAAAGGCCTAAAAATGCACATTTATGGGGTAATGGGTTAACAAATGTCTGAACAAACGACTGAACCATTTCTAAACTTTAGCAGACAACATGTTCAGTTCTGTTGGCCTGATCACTGAGGTCAAATATTATGTAAGAGAACTGTAGCAGCAGCAGTCTGGGAGCTTACCCTTACCAGACTGAAATGATGTCTGCTAAATACCTTCTGTGTGTAAAAAATGTACATTTTTATTTTTTAGAAAATGTTAAGTTGGTAAATGAGTGGCAAATAGTTTGGATCCAGATTAGATGCAGCATTATGTTGCATCTGATCTGGATCCAAACTGTTTGCAAATATTGGTTATTTGCCCATAGTATATTAAGGGTAACTCAGGTAAATACAGTTCTGCCTAAATCAAAAATACTGTAAAACCTGCCTAGAGCAGCACTTAAACTGTGCAGGGTGGTGTCAAATGTGACCCTAGGGATTTCATTTTAACAAACTATAGAGAGATCCACCAGGAGATTCTACTGTACAAATATCAAAGCTAAGGGCCTAGTAGTTTTGGGCAAGAAGATTTTTTAAAGATTTTTGCTTTTTTGCTTTTTCAAGCAGAGTTTGTGCTTTTTTTCATTTTTTTTGAACAACTTCTGTAGAGAAGCATCCAAGGAACATCATGAGCAGTTTGAACTCTCCCTACAATCGGCGGGTTTCAGAGGAGATGTCGTTTGAAGTAAAAGTGAACGGACAGACGGACAGACGGACAGACGTACTACGGACGGTGAGCGGTCACAATAGCTCACCTTGAGCCTTTGGCTCAGGTGAGCTAAAAAGCCACACAAAAAAGCCACAAGAAGGGAAACTAGCCACAAGAAAAACAAAAAGCCACAAGAAAAATAAAAAGCCACAAGAAAAACAAAAAGCCACAAGAAAGGAAAAAAGCCACAAGAATGGAAATTAGCCTCAAGAAAACCAAATAGCCACAAGAAAAACAAAAAGCCACACAAAAAAGCCAAAAGAAGGGAAATTAGCCACAAGAAAAACAAAAAGCCACAAGAAAAATAAAAAGCCACAAGAAAAACAAAGAGCCACCAGAGGGAAAATTAGCCACAAGAAAAACAAAAAGCCACAAGAAGGGGAATGAGCCACAAGAAAAATAACAAAAAGCGACAAGAAAAACAAAAAGTCACAGAAGGGAAATCAGCCACAAGAATAAATAAAAAGCGACAAGAAAAACAAAAAAGCCACAAGAAGGGAAATAAGCCAAAAGAATGAATAAAAAGCAACAAGAAAACCAAATAGCCACAATAGAAATAAAAAGCCACAAGAGAAACAAAAAGCCACAAGAAGGGAAATGACCCACAAGAAAAATAAAAAGCGACAAAAAAAACCAAAAAGCCACAAGAAGGGAAATGAGCCGAAAGAAAAAAAAAGAGCCACAAGAATGCAAATTAGCCTCAAGAAAACCAAATAGCCACAAGAAAAATAAAAAGCCACAAGAAAAAAAAGAGCCACAAGAAGGGAAATTAGCCACAAGAAAAACAAAAAGCCACAAGAAAAATCAAAAGCCACAAGAAAAAAAAGAGCCACAAGACGGGAAATAAGCCACAAGAAAAACAAAGAGCAACAAGAAAAATAAAGCCACAAGACAAAAAAGAGCCACAAGAAAAACAAAAAGCCACAAGAAAAATAAAAAGCCACAAGAAAAAAAAAGAGCCGCAAGACGGGAAATAAGCCACAAGAAAAACAAAGAGCCACAAGATAAATAAAAAGCCACAAGAAAAAAAAAGCCACAAGAAAAACAAAGAGCCACAAGAATGGAAATTAGCCTCAAGAAAAACAAAAAGCCACAAGAAGGGGAATGAGCCACAAGAAAAATAACAAAAAGCGACAAGAAAAACAAAAAGTCACAGAAGGGAAATCAGCCACAAGAATAAATAAAAAACGACAAGAAAAACAAAAAAGCCACAAGAAGGGAAATAAGCCAAAAGAATGAATAAAAAGCAACAAGAAAACCAAATAGCCACAATAGAAATAAAAAGCCACAAGAAAAACAAAAAGCCACAAGAAGGGAAATGAGCCACAAGAAAAATAAAAAGCGACAAGAAAAACAAAAAGTCACAAGAAGGGAAATCAGCCACAAGAATAAATAAAAAGCTACAAGAAAGACAATAAGCCACTGTAGAACTAAAGCGACAAGAAAAATAATGAGCAACAAGAAGGGAAATAAGCCACACGAAGACTCTAAAGCGACAAGAAAATCAGATTGCCACAAGAAGGGAACTAAGCCAGAAGAAGAATAAAAAGCGACGAGAAGATCAATAAGCAACACGGAGGGAAATAAGCCTTTATTGAAGCGATTTCAACCATAATACCACTCATCCGAGACCTTATGGTAACATTCAATATGAGCAAGTTTGAAAAAGATTGGATAACATTTGTGACTTCTATAATGTAAACACTAAACTTGTTGAGGACGGACGACGCGCAACAAACGACAGACATTCAAGTATTACTGAATATATAGTTTAGTAATAAATGACCACTTTGTACTAAAACTTGCCTACTTTCAGAATAATGTTCCATAATTATAACAAACTAATGAGCCAAGGTTCAACGAAGTCGCCGTGGCTCAGTAGGGAACGAGTCGGACAAGCATGCTGTGGGTATTAGGTTCAAAACACACAGTGTGAGATTTTTTTTTCATATACATGTCTTTTATTTTCATAGATTCGTTTCTTTTTAATACAAAATACTGCTAAAAGCATGCTGAAAAGAATAAATTCATGAATAAAAATCGTTTATAGACCTATAGATACGTTTAGCAGAGGCTTTTGAGCCGACGTTTGGGTGTTGCATGGCTTCTTTAAATTGGGTCAACTTCGGGGTGCGGTCACGTCATTAAAAACGACTGAGACTACTTCGTCGCAAAAACGTGGGAAAGGTCGATATACATGTATATTCAAGATCCATATTTGAGTAATAAATGATCACTTTATGTATCAAAACTAGCGTAATCTTACACACAGGTTTTCGGCGCGTAAGCTATGACCCCCCCCCCCCCCCCCCCCCCCCCACCCCCCCTCATAAATCTTTCAAAATGAGTCAAAATACATCCATATGTTCAACAAACATCCTTAACAAATGTTTCAAGAAGTTTCAAGAAGTTTCAAGAAGTTTCAAAAAAAAAAAAAAAATCGTATCATATATGTATACAATGAGAAGGTGGATGTGTATTCAGAGCCATCAACTTCCCAACCTTGTCATTTTGTCATTTTTGGACCGATTTTGACAAATGATGGCTTATTATTTACATTTAACAGTTCTGTTCAAAGAAAGTTAGCTCACAGCCCAAGCAAGACACGAGCACAAGTGAAGAAATAAAAAGTTCGATAGGCACCTTATATCGGAATCCTTCTGTCACCTTAATTTTTGGACTTGTTCGTCAGTCATTCACTGATTCAGCGATTAACAAGTGCATTTGCGACCATGCATTACACCATGGTACGGGTAATTAATAGAAAATGAAATATATAATAAATACCTTTTGAATTATCGGTAAATGAGCATTTCTGTTACGAAATAAATTTCTAGATAACTTTCGTTTTCAAGTCTGTTGACAAACGTATATGATCATTGGTCGTATTCGAATCATCGAGTTTGTTGTCAACGAAAACTGGGCGGAGCAAATGCGCGAAGATTTACTGATGACAACAATTTTGACCCGACTCGAATCGAAATTGTGGTCAAAGATTTGATGGTTTGACAATATTTTGTCAACGGAAAACATCAAGTGATGATTCGAATAGAACTTGTTGACAACTATTCCAATTCACGCGATAGTTGTCCTGATTCGAATACGACCAATTGAGACGGTTGACTTTTTGCGTCATTTCCTGCTTTGAAGCTGGTTCTCGGTTTCGCTAGAATGAGAATAGTTTGACTGGGCAACCAGTCGTTTGTTTGGGAAAATTTTGCGTGACGAATAGTTTCCGACTAAGGGGTCTCCCCACCCTTCGAGTCCCCATGCGCGTGTTCGCCGATTGCTTTGAATTGTTTACCAATTATCGTCAAAGAAAACTGTTTGCTGTAAACAATGAGCCATCATCTGTCCAGATCGTCCAAGATTTGACAAAATGACAGGGTTGGGAACTTGAGGGTTGCTTCTGCAAGGCGCTTTTTCATGGCAGCCTTTACTATTTTACTTATATAAATTGGCAAAAAAAATTTTTTTTTTAAATTTCATGAAACTTCAGGAAATGTTCTTTTATGATGATTATTGAATGTATGGATAGATTTTGGGGTATTTTATCCACGTTTGGTGGTGGTGGAGGGGGTTATAGCAGCTAGGGGTAGTGTCATAGCCAACGGGCCGAATGCCTATGATCTTACATATTTCGTTCCACAATTATAAATAAATAACGAACCAAATATCAAGGAAGTTGCCGTGACTCAATAGGGAACGAGTCGGACTAGCATGTTGTGGGTAACAGGTTCGAACCACACAGAGTACGAATTTTTTTCTTAACGCCTCTTTTAAAATAATCAACATTATTTTCATATATTCGTTTCCTTACATACAAATAACTGCCCAATCCTCCATTAACGCAGTATGACTGACAACATTTCTTTACGAGTGCCAAACAGTTCGAATTCTGATCAGACGCCGCGTCAGACAGGTTGGATTCTGATTAGACGCCGCGTGTCTCGGCGTCTGATCAGGATCTAAACTGTTTGCAAACGCGCATTTAAGCGCCATTGAGAGTGAAAGGGTAATTAAAGCATGCTGAAAGTAAAGTAAAAGTCTCCAATTAGAAGGTTTTCTTCTTAATGTCATCCTGTTTTAAGACTTATTAATATAAAAGTTATTATGCTAAGCGTGACTTGTTTAAACTTTGCGCACAATATAGCTCCAGGTCAGGATCGCGGCGTATGATCAGGATCAAAACTGTTTGCCAACGCGCTTTTTAGCGTCACTGAGAGCGGAAGGGTTAAAGCATGCTGAAGGTAAAGTAAAAATCTCTAGTTAGAACGTTTCCTTCTTATTGGCAGCCTGCTTTTAAACGACTCGCAACCACATGGTGTATTTGCAAAAATAAAAGAAACCCTCAAACATAAACAAAAGGGTAGCATTATAGTGCATCTGGCATTGGTTGGACAAATGTGACCAGTCTAAAACACCCTCTAGAAAAGTCTTCAAATCTTAGTTTTTTAGATATTTTCCCTCGTTTTATCCATTGCGTCGAAAGAAATTGATCACGGACTCAGACATAAACACGAGCCGAATTATGTAGTTGTATGTAGTCTCCATCACTACACACTGAAATACGTTAAATCGATTCTAGACATGTGAACAGTTCGGTGGCCCAGTGGGCTAAGCGGTTTCCTTATTTTGCCTTCTGACCACGCATGTCGGGTCTCGGATTCGAATCCCACCAGAGCTCAATATTTTTTTTATTGAAATGCATTTTTTAAAACAGAATTTCTTATCCTAAACTAATTCTTACCCGTTTATGTCACATATTTACGAATTAATATTTTTAATGCTAAATCTGGTTGCAAGTTTCTTTAACACTTAATATGCTAAACGCGACTTGGTTAGAATTTGCGAACAGTTTGCATACAGTATGGATCCAGATCAGACGCAATGTTACGCGGTGTCTAATCTTGGTCCCAGCTTGTTTGCCAGTCATATTTAACTTTTCTTAAGTTTTGAAAGCATAAAATTGACCATTTGCCCCGTGTTCGTCGGCTGACGTCGTCCGTCGTTAGTCGTGCGGTGAGGGTCGTCGTTAACAATTGCTTTAAATGATATCTCCTCCTATACCTCTGGACATATTTCAACCAAACTTTACAAGAATGTTCCATGGGTCAATCTCTTTCAAATTTGGTCAAAGAATTAAAAACAATGCAGAACTCTGGTTGCCATGGCAAATCTTAAAAAAAATTATTCTTGTCAAAAACTGCAAGGGCCAGATCTTAGATATTTGGCACATAACATCACCTACAAATCTTCTATCAAGTTTGTTCAAATTATTCCCATGGAGGTCTTAATTGGCCCCATCCCGGGGTCACAGTTTAACATAGAGTTATATAGTGAAATTTTCAAACATCTTCCTGTCTGAAACTAATAAGGCTATAGGGCTTTGATATTTGGCATTTTGAGACTCTTCTAGATGCTCTTTACCAACAGTGATGAAATCGTCCCGGTCCGCTGTATATCTAGGTAACAGGAATTAAAAAAAAATTCTTCAATGTAAACTTTAAAAATCTTCTTGTCAGAAACCACAAGAGCCAGAGCTTAGAAAATTGGCAAATAGTGTATTTAGAATATTTAGGTTCTTTATCAAGTTTGTTCAAATAATGCCCCTGGGGTCAAATATAGCCCCGCCCGGAGATTACAATTTTACATGGAGTTATATAGTGATTTTATCAAAAATATTCTTACCTGAAACCCTCGTACCCAGAGCTTAGATATTTGGCAAATAGCATCATCTATAGGCCCTGTTATAATTATTTGAAGTATGTCCCTGGGCTTAAAGTTGACCTAGCCCCAGGGGTCACAGTTTTACATAGTTACATAGTCACTTTTTCAAACATCTTCTCTGAAACTAATATGGATAGAGCTCTGATATTTGTTATGGTGACTATTCTAGATGTCGTTTCCCAGTATTGAATAAATGGCTCATGCCTGTTGCAAATCTAGGTCACAGGAACTAAGACTTAAAAAAAAATTCTTGTCTGGAACCCGCTAGTACACAGAGATTAGATATTTGGCACATAGCATTATCTTCAGGTCCTCTTTCAAGATTGTTTAAATTATACTCCTTGGGTGAAAAATGACCCCGCCTCAAGACATAGATCATTCTCCATTTTGTCAGCTATTCTCAGGTGAACGATATATCGCCCACGTGTCTCTTGCCATGCAGATGACGTGTTTGCAGCAGATGACTATTCGGCATGACAAGGGATAAACAGCAACCTGCAGCACTTCTTTTTTTTTTTTAAAGCTTTTCGAATATCAAAAAAGAGTAGGTCTAAACATGAAATTAATTTATATTTGGTAAATAAAATAATAATTTACAAATGAGAAGACCCCCCCCCCCCCCCCCCCCCCCCCCCTCCACACACACACAGCCGAAAACTTCACCGCCAATAAGCAGTAATTTCTACGTGTTAGTGTGTGAGAAGAGTGACGTCATTTAATAAAAGTCCTTGGTAGCGGCCGTATTTTACTCTTAGATTTAATCTCTCTAAGTAATTACTATAGAATTTTCTTAGAGAAAAAGTTAGACAATAATTTTTCTTAGCTGCAAAAATTCTTAGACAAAATACATATAATGTTTCAGAATACGGCCCCAGGTCTCATTTTCGATCAATTTCGTTCAGATTTGCTGATTGTATTTCCAAGATGCAGTACAGTAGAAATGCAAGATGCGGTAGGCTACAGTAAACTGTCACCTTCTTGCAAGACGCAGTACAGTGATTGTAGAATGAAATTGTCAAATTTACAAAATGTGCAACTGTTTCGCTAACACTTGGAGAAAATCCTAATACATAGAGTTAATTTCTATCTGTAGAGGAGAAAAAGTTACACTTTACATGTAAATAATGCACATATTCGGTCAATTTGTGCAAACTCCGCACTCGTTGGCAGTGAACGGGCAGACAAAACTCTCATAATCCACGAACAGAATTGACGTTTGTAACAGAGGAGGCTTGTTTGCGACAGGCAAAAATTAGTTCTGATTCGGTACGATTAAATTTTTGATACTTTAGTGTTGCAATAATTGTGTAATAGACGTATTTATTAACTGGTCTGACATTGTTTTCATCACTTTACCGTTGATTCCGAATCACTTTCGGCCAATATCCGGTGTACGATGTATACCGGTGGAGATATGAGGGGTAAACTGAACAATTCCATTTCCTCATTCATTTCAGCACCAAATCCTATGGTGTTACTACTCATCAGAATTGTTACTACTCATTAGAATAGTCTCAAAGAGACGATTCTAATGAGAAGTGACACCATAGTGTTTAATGAAGAAATGAAGAAATAAAGTTTTTATATTTTGAAGTATTCCCCGTATCTGGAGCCCTACATATGTGCAAATAGTTTGGATCCAGATAATTCGCCAAATTTGTTATAAATAAACTCATAATAAATGTTTTTTAAGTTTTACCGCATTAATATCTAAACTTTAAAATAAAAGCAGACGGTATGCTTGCCAGCAGACGATATCATGTCAGTGAATGTGTTAGACGGGCTACAGTGGAGAAAACGTTATTCTTTCCCGATAAACGCGTTAACGCTAAAACTATTATTTCCTATGCAAACGGTTTGGAGCTAGATCAGACGCCGGGTAACCCGGCGTCTGATCAGGCTCCAAACTGTTTCCCACTCATTTTAAAATGAATAGGTGGACTGTGTCTGCCGTTGACATATCCAAAAGTTAACATTTTCTACATTTTGGTTCACTGCGTTTGCTTTTAAACGGGAAAGAATAACGTTTTTTTCCACTGTATGATGTCATAATGGCAGTGAAAATGCCAATGAACAATATAGATAATATTGTAGACGTTAATCATGGCAGGTTGTTAATTAGTGTATATGCTACTACATGTATATCATGGAGAAATTAATTTCTCCATGATGTATATTGAATATATAAATATGATAGTTTATAAATATATTGTATGGAGTATATTTTGTAGATACGTGTACATTACAAGTTGTAAGTTAAGAAACACACCTTCAATCTCGATTCAGCAGAGTGATGGACGTACTAATTATTTTATGTTATTTTCTAGACCTTAGACTATAATGATAGTACAGTTAAAACTCTCTATTACGACCATTAAAAAGAAGGCTAATTGATTGTATAGACAGCTTAAAGCAAGGTGACAGTGAAACAGAAAGATCATAAAGGAGCCTTCTGTTTTACAATCACATTGCTTAAGCAGTCAATTGTCGTAAAAACCTAATAACTAACACAATTCAGTGAATGGAGGACATATAGGGCCTTCCTCCACCTGTCTCTAAAATATAGAGTACTCCTTAATTAGAGCAATATGTATACCAAATATGGAGTCCCTATCACTTAAGGTCAAAGGTTATTTCCATTTCAAATATTCAACTTCTGTGACTTTGACTGGACATGTCCAACTCCTGCATATATATTCATATATTGTTTTATATGGACCATGTATTGCGTGTATAGTTAAAATGTTATCGCTAATGGAAATAAATGTGATCCTTTGATGTCTGTAGCCTTAACCTTTGACTTGACATGTCTAAAATATGCATAGTTGATTTTCCCTTATTTAGAGCAATATGTTTACAAAATGTTGAGTCCCTATCACTTAAGGGTCAAAGGTTATTGCCATTTCAAATATTGACCTCTGTGACCTTGGCCTTTGACCTTACATGCCAAAATCCTGCATGTTCATAAACCTCTTCATATGGACAGATATGGACCATTGTTTGGAGTGTGTATTGGTTATAGCTCAATAACATTAAGGTTGCAAATAAATTTGATCTTTTGCCATCTGTGACCTTGACCTTTGACTTGATATGTCTAAAGCATGCAGTTAAATTCCTCTTAATTAGAGCAGTATGTATACCAAATATTGAGTAACTATCACTGAAGGGACAAAGCTTATTTCCATTTTAAAAAAATGATCTTGACCTTTTACCTGACATGCCCCAAATCTGCATATTTATAAACTTCTTCATATGGGCAACATATGGGCCATCTGGATCCGAATTGTTTCACTGCCAGCATGCAAAGAATTAAAGATCTGCATTCTCCCTTAATTGTTCACTGGTTGCTTAAGAGAGCACTCTCTCTTATACAGAAAAGCAAAGAACATTCATATTTCACCAATTTTTTAATGACATGTTATTTCCAACACAATTCTACTGATGAGGTATAGCTAACAAAATATCAAAACAAAAACAAAAACAGTTAACACCATCATTGGATAACAAGGTTATATATACAGTAGAACCTCTCTATTACGACCACTAAATGAAGGCTAAATGTCTGTATTAAAAGACAGGTGGTAGCTTAAAGCAATGTGAAAGTGAAACAGAAAGCTCCTGCAGGAGCTTTCTGTTTAACTTTCACATTGCTTTAAGCAGTCACCTGTCTTAAGTGACTAATATTTGACACAATTTAGTGGTCGTAATAGAGAGGTTCTACTGCAGTAATATACTTCCCGTCTTGACAAAAGTCAAGTTAACCCTTTCCTCCCTGAAACTTCAATTAGACAATTCCAGTTTCCAATTTAGTCGAGTCCATTTTGACTACATGTATTTCTGGTTGTTTTGTCAATGTAATACAATATCACAAACAGTGTAGACCCTGATCAGAGGGCTCCTTAAGGAGCCCTCTGATCAGGGACTACACTGTTTGCATAGGACAAGTATACTCTTCACAGGTACACTGTTTGAAAAAGACGTGTATATGTGTGACTAGGCCTCAAAGAGTTTACCCTTCAGCACACCAAGGTAACTGGGTGTCTGGGTCTGCAATACTTCTCAGATTTAACTACATATAATTTGTATTTTTCTATCAGAAAATGTTACCTGAGTGTTCAATAGTTTGGATCCAGATAAGACCCTGAGGTACATGGCATCGTATCAGGATCAAAATGTTTTGCAACACTTACAGGTATCACAAAGGACAAGGTTCACAAAGCCTCCATTTTGGCCCTGTAAAAGTCAAATCCCCCCTGTCAGTTCTATGAGACTGTTTCTCATATTGTAACTAACAAAGCATTAAGTGCTGGGTCAAAGCTTATAAAGCTTTTCAGTTGAGCCTAGGCTCAAATCTGACCAATCAAATGCTTGAGAACACATGCAGACTCAGCTCAAACGCGTTATAACCTTGGCCCCTTCTGTTACAGCAGATCTGATGTCCCAGATCCTTGTTAATAGGCAACAATAATGATCATACATGTATCAGTAAATCAATCAATAACAAATATCTGATTCTGATTATTTAACAATGTGCACCATTAAAAGTACATATCACAGTAATGGCAATATTCATAATTCTCAGTAATGATAATACTAGTAACTAAAAAAATGTTTTTCAGACTTTGGTGGTTGAACCCATAATCCCAAAGCCTTTTTCTAGTTTAAAGACAAGTGACCACTTAAAGCAGGTTGAAAGTAAAGCAGAATGTGCCTTATGGCACAGTCTGCTTTACTTTCAGCATGCTTTAAGCTAACATCTACTAGAATAAAGAAAATATTCTTATGGTATATATTTATGAAGTCACAATTTGGAACTATTTTCTTCAGCGGAGGAATAAATAAAAAGTGTAAAAAGGTGTATTTATGGGGTAATGGGTTAACCCATTATTCCATAGATACATACCCAATGTCATTTATTCATATACATGTATTGAAAAAAAATAGTTCCAATTTATACTCTCACATACATGTAGTGTAAGAATTATTTTCTATATCCTAGCTGATAAGAGCTTAAAGCAGGCTGAAAGTAAAGCAGAATGTGCCCTTAGGTGCATTCTGCTTTACTTTCAATCTGCTTTGAATGGTAACCTATCTTTCAAACTAGAAACAGGCACTATATTGAGTAATGAGTTATAGTATGCATTGTAAAATGTACATATAACAGCTTTATATTATATAAGTAAGTAACTATATATATTTTTCTAAAACTGCAATTGCAGAATCACAGGTATTAATATGGCAAGGAAAAAATTGTTCCTGATATGGCAAACATGAAAATTCATATGTAATACAGTGGAGAAGACATTATTAATTCCAAATAAACATGTTTATACAGTCGAACTTCGATATCTCGACCTCCGTTAAGTCGAATGTACCCGTATTTCAAAGTTAAAACGTGTCTTAGCCACGTTTTAACTTTGAAATACGGATGTGTTCAACATAACCGAGCATGAAATAATGAAGTTCATGCGTCGACATATCGGATAGTTTGAGTTAAGCGATTTCGAGATATCGAAGTTCGACTGTACTAAAATAATATATTATCACTGCAAACAGTTTGGAGCCAGATCAGATGTCGCGTTACCCGGCATCTGATCAGGCTCCAAACTGTTTGCCGCTCTGACTCAGGTTTAAATAAACAGTTAGAAATTAAAAAGAATAAATCTACATACTAGTGCATTGCGTTGCTTTGCATGCATTTTAACGATACATTGCTGAATAGATAACAAGACAAGTCACAAACTTTACTGAGTCTACACTGTCTGTTTCTCCCACTCAGATTCCTTTTTTATATACATGTACAGTCGAACTTCTATATCTTGAACTCGTTTAACTCGAACTATCCGATAGTTCGACAAATGAACTGCATTATTTCATGCTCAGTTAAAGACGTATCCGGGAGTTGTTACTGCGCATCCCAAACGCGCATGTCCTTTCCGCACTTTTCTGTATTTTCCTATCGCGGGTGTAATTATTTACGATCACAACAGCGTCTAGATCATCGGATTTCGCGAATACAATATTTACTCAACTATCCTTATCTATCGTTAAAAAAACCTTTTAAAATTCCTGGGGATATGAATAGACGCAAATCAGGATCATTTGTGACAAAAAAGTGCTCGAAATCTCTGGAAAACATTAGTTTTTTCACCAGGAACTCGCCGTCTCGAGTCAGCGTTAATAATCATAATGTGACAGGGAGTGAATTTAGTGTTGACATTGCCCTTTCCTGTGATAGTCTTTTTGAGATCGACAGTCGGGCCTAGACTCCGGGCGACTTTTTCCAGTCGGCCTGAGTCCGGACGACTTTGACACCCGCCGGCCATGACACGGGCGTGTTTTGCCGCACTGCGGTGCTCTTGTTATGATATTTTATCTTATGAATGGTTATGTTAACTCACTGCCCACATTGAATAATGATTGTAGATGTGTTTATTGGTGGGTCTACTTTTTGTCCAGAGTATATTTCCTTTGTCACATCAGCTACCGATAACAAATTAGGTGTGTGAATTCATCTTTGGATGGCGGAGTGTCGCATACCATTTTCAGGTCACCGTGACCTTGACCTTTGACCTTCATTTTACAAAAAGCTTGTTCTGAGCATATATCCTATATCTTACCAGTTACCTATTCCAAATTCAGTGTTTGAGTATGGATACTTCCTACATTCTGAACTGAAATATTTGAACATGTATTACCTCCCTTTGATGTATGAATATGCATGCAGCTCTATGTAGCTTTATTCATTTATTATATAGCTTTAATGGGTTTTAAGCCAAAGAAAATATGTGTGAAAATAAACATAAAGTTGTGAATAAAGAATGAATGAATTATGCACCATCAGCATCATATTTAGGGGGGAGGGGGAGGGGCATTTCATTTTTCACTCCGACTTGAGATGATGACAACACTGCATTTTTCAGCAGAACTTTCTAAAGTGCATAATATATGTCACAATGCAAGACATTTCTGTATAGCTGTGGGTATTATTTTATAAAGTATAACATTTAGACTTTTTAAAAAAAAAATTGTAAAAAAAGTGCATATTCACTGATAAAGGGAGGTAATAAAATTGAACATATCTCTGAAACGAGCAAGGCGAGGTACTGTTTTCTCATTGGTTCTATAGTTGTTATATAATTATCTACTGTTATAGAAAAGAATAGGAAATTCTCCGCGCCAGAATTTTTTATTTTTGCAAAAAGGCTCGATTTTTTGACGATTTTCAAGTTCATTTTGCACATATTTTATGCGTAAAATCTGTATAATGCCACTCAAATCTAATTATTTTACATACATTTGTAACACTATTCCATATACATGTAATTAATTAAAATTGGACTTGAAGTATCGATATTTGTGTGTTTGATGGACTTTCTTCTTATGAGGCCTAATTTCGGAAAATTTGAATATAGTACTTCTAAAAAAGAGTAAATTATACAAAAAGTAGCAAAGCGACCTATGTTTTTGAAGACTGTTTTTACTTTCATTTATATCAATTTACTTATATGCAAAGTTTAAAAAAATTCTCCGCGCTAGAAAAAAACTCCCAGATACGTCTTTAAGATGAACATACCCATATTTCAAAGTTAAAACGTGGCTTAGCCACGTTTTAACTTTGAAATACGGGTATGTTCGACAAAACCAACTTCGAAATATCGAAGTTCGACTGTATATATTTTCATTGTGAATTTGTGATAGAACCTTGTGTCCTTTCATTATTTTATTGTGCATAAATAACAAAACGGAATGCATAAACATCTGCAATATAATATATAGCACCATCAAACAAATGATCAGCACTCTTAGCCAGTGAAAATACAGTATATTGTCTATTTGTTTAAAATAAAACTCATAAACACAAATCCACTTGCACAAAATAGATTTCAAATCTTCCTTAATTTCGTCTATCCATCATATTTTTTATTTTTTTTTTAAAAATTGCCATTTTCATAGACCATATCCATCAATATTGATGATACCAGTTTACTTCTTTTTTTTTCAAGTGTTATGCTTTGTCCTAAAATGGTACGCTTTCGTGATGGTACTCTTCGGTAATGGTACATTTTGTCTAATTACCTTGCCAGTTTATATCAAAGTGAGAAACCAAGGCTGGCATTCCCAAAGACATTCTGATGCTTTCCAGTATATGACCTTTCTGATAAATCGAAGGCAGTTAACTATTCTACATAATGATCCCATTCAACTCGAAAAGTGTATGTGTCTTCCTTTCATGATACCAAGCATTATGCTTTTAATATGAATCAAATATGTGTAGAAAAATTCAGTAATAACATCACATCAAGTGTTTGAAGATGGAAAACATGTAATTCCTGCAGGGCTCCTGTATTTTCAATTCAGGGCACTAATAATGTATGAGTGAAGATGAATTACAGCGCTCCCTTTCTACAATGACACCCAATGGGAGACAAAAATTGTGTTCGTTGTTCGGAGGGAGTCGTTATAGAGAGAGAAATTGGCTACATTTGCAAACAGCTTGAATCCAGATCAGACGCCGCAAAACGCGGCGTCTGATCTAGATTCAAACTGTTTGCTACTTGTCAATAAGTTTCTTTCCTGTCAAAATATCCATTCTGCAACTTTGAGAAAATTAGCAGACGATAATTTAAAGCAGATGATATTGCAACAGTAAAGGCTTTAGAAGAACCGCAGCTAGGGTCGTTGTAAGGAGGGAGTTGTTGTTGGGAGGGCTGTTGTAGAGAGGGAGCACTGTAGTTTGATGAGAGTCATTGAAAACCCTCCAGATACAGTGGAGACGACGTTATTTCTTCCCAATGAAAGCATTTAGACTAAGAGTATCATGACCTCTGCAAACAGTTTGGAGCCAGATCAGACCTTGGGTAACCCGGCGTCTGATCTGGCACCAAAATGTGTGCCACTCAGATTAAAAAGTTGTTGTTTTCCAAATTTTATTTCACTGTGTTTGGATTTCAATAGCGTTAAAAGTCTTTTCAACTGTAGTTTAAAGTTTAACTCAACTTATTGACTTGAAATTTTACTAAATAGTACACTTGTTAATAAGTCTTCAGCATTGGATAGGTAAGCAGACATTACGAACATTATATAAAACAAATCAAAACAAATTATAAATAGGATACATAAAAATTACATTCAAATTTCAAACAAGTGGTTCACAACATGAATAGAAAGGCTCCTTTTGCAAAGAAAACAAGACTAAATCAGGGTTCCAGTTAAGTAGAGTTTTTCAAAAACTAAAATCTATATTTCTGCATTAAACCCTATAGTGTCACTACTCTTTAGAATCGTCTCTTCGACACGATTCTAATGAGTAGTAACACCATAGAATTTGGTGCTGAAATAAGTGAGAAAATGTTGGATTTGTTTGGAAAACTCCCTCTTATCTGGAGCCCTGCTAAATGCAATGGATGACCAAAATATTGCCATGGATAAAGAGCTCCAGATAAGAGTAGTTTTTCAAAAACTAAAATCTTTATATTTCTGTATTAAACCCTATGGTGTCACTATTCATTAGAATCGTCTCTTCGAGACTATTCTAATGAGTAGTGACACCATAGGATTTGTTGGTGATATGAGTGAGAAAATGTTGGGATTTGTTCGGTTTACCCCCTCTTATCTGGAGCCCTGGGATACTATGTCATGAATATGAGCCATATTATGAGAAAAAGAATTGTCTGAAACTGGACAAACAATACAGGCCCAAATCAGCTGATCTGGTTCTACACTGTTTACAATTTGCGAAAGTCAGTTTTCTCGCAATGTGACTCATATTTCAATTCTATTAGCTACAGTTGCTTTGCAGCTAAAACTGATGGTTGAAACATGATTTGATTAATCTCTTATACAAATATTAACTCTTACAGTGCTGGCTGGAACAAGATACATACATCTGCACAAACAGCGTAGACCCATTTCAGAGGTAATTTATCAACCCCCCCCCCCCCACACACACACACAAAAAGGATGAGTCAACTTGAAAATTTGGCATTGTAAGAATTAACCCTTTCTCCCTTAGAAGCGCCTTTAGCGCATTTGATTTATTCCTCCTCATTCAAGTACAATAAGAAATATTTTTTATGTTCTAGCAGATTTTAAGCTTAAAGCAGGCTGAAAGTAAAGCAGAATGTGCCTTAAGGCACATTCTGCTTTACTTTCAACTTGCTTTAAGTGGTCACCTGTCTTCAAAAATATAAAACAGGCTAGGGGGTAAAGGGTTAAACATATCACAGTTAAATCACAGATAGTATATAGTATCACAGGTAATGAAGATTTTATCATACACATATTTTCCCATTAACCCTATCCCTCATAGCCGTTTTCAAAGTTTAACCCATTATCCCATAAATATGCCTTCAATGTATTCCTCCACTGAAGAAAACAGTTCAAACTTATACAATTATGAATATTTATCAGAAGAAACATTTTCTATTTTCTAGTAGATGGTAGCTTAAAGCAGGCTGAAAGTAAAGCAGAATGCGCCTCAAGGCGCATTCTTCTTTACTTTCAACCTTCTTTAAGTGGTCTACTATTTTCATTATTAGAACTAGACTATGGGGTAATGGGTTAAAGACAGAAGGTTGCTTAAAGCAGGCAGGAAAGCCTGAAATACAAAACTCCTTTAGGGACTTTCTGCTTTATTTTCAGGTTGCTTTAAGCATCGACCTGTCAGGGTGCAGGAAAAGTTCCTTATAAACTTTTAACAGAGCATGGTTTAAACCCATCTCTATCAAGAATATGTAAATGCACTGAAGTTTCTATGGGGAGAGGGTTAACCCATTACTCCATAAATATGCCTTTTTATGCCTCTACTTTATTTCTCCACTGAAGAAAATAGTTTCAATTCATAGGCACCATACAAAATATCTTCTATATCCTAGCAGATGATAACGTAAAACAGCTGAAAGTAAAGCAGAATGTACCTTAAAGCACATTCTGCTTTACTTTCAACATGTTTTAAGTTGTCAACTGTCTCAGGAAAAAGGCATCTTTATATGGTTATTGATTTAACAGATTAGATACCAACTAAATCTGTTCCTGATCAGGATCAAAACTGTTAAACACATTTTTAGAAATCTTTCCAACAAAACTGAATTTGATCCCCAAAAGTTGGAGACTACAATAATGAAGTACATGATACAATGGCAACAAACAAGATAGTCTCATACAGTTATCTATATCATTATACATTAATTTACAAAGCTGTACGAGTAATCAAACAAAGATGAATTTTTTAAAAATAAAAATCTCACAATTATTCTCACTCAAATAAGCTTAATTTAGTAGTTTAACTAATTCACCCCTTGACACATTAATTGGGAATTCCTGTTTCCAATAAAGTCTGGTCCATTTTTAACTATTTGACCCTTTACCTGATAGAAGCGACTTTTAGCACATTTTAATTTATTCCTCCGCTGAAGAAAATAGTTCCATTTTATACCCTCATGAACAATTACCATTACAAATATTTTATATAACCTAGAAGATTTTAGCTTTAAAGAGGTTGAAAGTAAAGCAGAATGTGCCTTAAGGCACATTCTGCTTTACTTTCAACCTGCTTTAAGTGATCACCTGTATTTAATGTTATAAACGGGTTATTGGGTAAAGGGTTATGGTTGATTTTTACAATACATTCAATACAGTGCAGAATCTGACCAGAGTCTTTACTGTTTGCATAGGACAAGCATACTCCTCACATATACACTGTGATACCCTCTGATCAGAGTCTTCACTATTTGCACGGACAAATATTCTCCTCACATGTACACTGTTCGTAAATGAGGAGTATACTCTCCGCTGGTGTTGAATGTGTTAAAGGCGGCTCCTTAACCCTTTCCTCAATAGAATCACATTTAAGCGCTTATACTTAACCCTTATCCTGCGGTAATATCGTCTGCTTTGAAATTGTCGTCTGCAAAATTTGTTAAATCTAGATTTATGCATTTTTAAGTAAAGAAACATAAAGACGAGTGTCAAACAGTTTGGATCCAGATCAGATGCCGCATAACGCGTCGTCTGATCGGGATCCAAACTGTTTGCAAAAATGAATAAAGTCGCGACCAGCAGGCAAAGGGTTAAACCTGCATAAAAGCACCAAAATTGAGTATTCCGTTTTGGTTTTGAATACAGTAGACAGCTTAAAGCAATATGAGAGAAAGGCTGAAAGCTATTATGGAGTTTTCTGCTTTACATTCATCTTGTAGTAATCTGCCTTAATCATAGATGGATATAGGTAATGTTTTCTTTAGGCTGTGGTGGAAAGGGATAAAGTCAAATGAAAGTAAAGCATATTGGCCAAGGAGTTTTCTGCTTTACTTTCATCTTTATTTATATAATGCTATCACCGCTCTATGTTCCTATCCTTCATCTCTTATATACAGTTGAGCTTCGATATCTCAAACTCACGTCAGTTGAACATACCCATATTTCAGAGCTAAAACGTGACATTAACCCATTACCCCATAGTCTGTTTCTAGATTTGAAGACAGGTGACCACTTAAAGCAGGTTGAAAGTAAAGCAGAATGCGCCTTAAGGCGCATTCTGCTTTACTTTCAGCCTGCTTTAAGCTATACTCTGCTAGAATATAGAAAATATGTTTCATGTAATATATATTCCTGACTGTTTAAGTTGAGACTATTTTCTCCAGTGGAAGAATTAACTAAAGGCGTAAAAAGGCGTATTTATGGGGTAATGAGTTAAGTGAGGTCGCAATAGTGAAATTCAACTGTAGAAATATGGAACAATTCGAATTAAAGCCAGATTACCGCCTAAATCTATGTTTAAACGGGGCAATTTCTTATATGTGTGCATTTTCTGTGTATTAAAACAAAGTGAAATCGGCTGTAACATGCCTGACATATGCTCCTATCTCATTAAAATTCATAAATAAATGTGTCAATTTCTTATTGAGATGGCTGCAATAATAAGCTATTTGTTTACATAACAAATATTCGGGTTTGTTTCTGAGAACGGTGTAAAGCTCACATGATCAATACAGCGGGCGATTGTTCATGTACACTGTGTAAGACATCATCAGTTTGTGTGACATTTAGCGGAAATTTTTTGAGGAGTTGTCTCTCTTTAATTGACAGCGCTATCATTCCTACCTAAAAATAGCTATGTTGTTGTTGTCCTATGTATAGAATATGCTAATGAGCTTTTTACCGACTGTACATGGAATATCTCGTTTAGACTTCGTCGTTGTTCTTGTGTAAACAAACTCAATTTAAACTACCTCAAAAAGTATTACGCATTACTTCTTTTCATTTGTTACGATTACGAATGTGCCATAAATTTCATGTTAGAAGTTCAATTTATGTCAATTCTGATAAAGTCAAACATCTATATCTCGAACATGCTTAATTCGAAATATCGGATTACTCAACACATGAATTTCATTTTTTCATGCTCGGTCAGGTGGAACATACCCGTATTTCAAAGTTAAAACGTGGCTTAGCCACGTTTTAACTTTGAAATACGGGTATGTTCACTTTAACCGAGTTCGAGATATCGAAGTTCAACTGTATATTCAGGGCTCATGATATACATGGTCAAGAAAGTAAACACAACATTTTCCACTTGATGTCTGCATCAAACATTTTAGTGTGACTGCTTACGAGACTCGTCTCTTCAAGACCGCTCTTGAAAACAGCCATCTGATTGTCTAACGGTTTGTACCGGGATGAGAGAGATTCAGTGTTTTTCTCGACATCTCATTCAAATTCAAACTGTTTGCATATATCATTTATATATGAGCCGTGCCATGACAAAACCTGCCTTATTACATTGCAACATTGTACAGACCAAGGACCATTGTCATCCCAGGATCTGCATCTGAGTTTTTTCGACACTGCCAAATACTGTATATAATACTGCTAAATACAATGTTTTTGATGCATGTGGGTGTCAGCCGCCGTATCAGTGACACTGTGGCTAGCCTTGATCTACACTGTTTGCAGTGCAATAAGTCAGGGTTTATCATGGCATGGCTATATGTACATTATTAGCATAAGAAGGGAGAGATCTATCTTTATTAACCCATTACCCCATAGCCTGTTTCTAGTTTTGAAGACAGGTGACCACTTAAAGCAGGCTGAAAGTAAAGCAGAATGTGCCTTAAGGCACATTCTGCTTTACTTTCAACCTGCTTTAAGCTATCATACGCTAGAATATAGAAAATATTTCTTAACATTTCTATTTTAGACTGTTTAAATTGGAACTAATTTCTTTAGTAAAGTAATAAATTAAAGGCGTAAAAAGGCGTATTTATGGGGGAACGGGTTAAAACACAAGTTTGTTTGAAGCTGATTCTGGTAATTAATAATACCAAAAAAACTCCCAGTCTTGGTGTTTCCATTGCATTAGTATCACTAAATATAGGATATTACATGAGTGTTAATAATTTATTGGATTTATCAAACAAGTCTTTTAGAAAACGATAAAAACGAGGCTTTGCCGAGTTTTTATCGTTTTCTAAAACGCCGAGTTTGATAAATTTAATAAATTATTAATACGAATGTTACCGTATATTCTTTTTATAACATAACCTAGAAAAGTTATTTATCGCAGCCTTTGAGGTCAAGTGAATGCTAAGTGCGAAATGAGTACAGGAAAAAAGTTCTTCCAAATTAACCCCATTCACTAGCATAATGTTTATGTTATTATATGTATTAATAAACACTTTCATGTAGATCTAATATTATTTAAATATAAAATCTATAAATTGAATCCACATGAAGGAAAGATATTGAACGCATAGAAAGCATTTTAATGACGTCACAAGTAAACAACGTTGTGGCTTACCTCATTTGCATAGTTATTCAACTAGTTATATATGACAAATAAACAACGAGTGTTATTCAACGCTCACGCAGTCTGTTATGTTATAAATACAAATATTATGCTGTCCTTCAAGTCTATAGCAGTCAAGTTACAGGTATTTACTAGGGGTCTCTTGTTAGTGATGGGCCATTACTGTTGACATTATCTGCCCAGCAACGCTCACCAGTTTGTGTGTTGTAAAGGTACTGCCTGCCTGTTTCTGAAAGTGAAAGAAAACACACTTAACCCATAGCCTGTTTCTAGTTATGAAGATAAATTATGTGACCACTTAAAGCAGGTTGAAAGGAATGCAGAATGTGCCTTAACCCATTACCTCATAGCCTGTTTCTAGTTTTGAAGACATGTGACCACTTAAAGCAGGTTGTAAGGAATGCAGAATGTGCCTTAACCCTTTCCCTTATAGAAGCGACTTTTAGCACATGCATTTTATTCATCCGCTGAAGAAAATAGTTCCAATTTATACCGTAATGAATATGTGTCATATTTAATACTTTCCTTACTCTAGCAGGTAATAGCTTAAAGCAGGCTGAAAGTAAAGCAGAATGCGCCATATGGCGCATTCTGCTTTACTTTCAACCTGCTTTAAGTAGTCACCTATTTTCAAAACTAGAAACAGGCTATCTGGTAATGGGTTAAAGCACATTCTGCTTTACATTCAACCTGCTTTAACCCATTACCCCACAGTCGGTTCCTAGTTTTCAAGACAGGTGACCACTTAAAGTAGGTTGAAAGTAAAGCAGAATGCGCCCTAAGGCACATTCTGCTTTACTTTCAGCCTGCTTTAAGCTGTTATCTGCTAGAATATAGAAAATATTTCTTATGGTTCTTATCTATAACAGTATAAATTGGAACTATTTTCTTCAGTAGAGGAATAAATTAGAGGCATAAAAAGGCTTCTTATGGGGTAATGGGTTAAGCTTATATCTGGAAAAAATACATTAAATGCCATCCATGATTCATTTTGAAAACTTCTTAGCTAAGGATTTCTTTTCTGAGTGTAGGAACAATTTGAGATGTTTACAGGCATATTTATTGAGTAACGAGTTATATAAAATGTTTGTTAAACATGTAAGCTCAACAATGAATCAGAGCACCGGATAAGCTTAGTTTTTCAAAACCTAAAATCTTTATTTCTGAATTAAACCCTATGGTGTCACTACTCATTAGAATCGTCTCTTCGAGACGATTCTAATGAGTAGTAACACCATAGGATTTGGTGCTAAAAAGAGTGAGAAAATGTTGGATTTGTTGAAAAAACTACCTGTTATCTGGAGCCCTGAATGAATGTGCTTGAGGGATGATGAGATGATGAAGATTTCAGGATGATGATTACGGTTTATCTCATTCGTTGCAAAGCAGCATGGAATTAAAACCACTGACCTGCCTTTCTTTTAGTTCTTGGCAGAGGGGATAATCTTGGTCTAATAAACAGAAACCTTCCCTGTGACAATTAAGCCCTAGAACCACAACAAGTTAGGGAGGTCTCTAGGGCTAAATGACCTTGACATATGACCTTTTGTCCTCAAAAAGAAATGTATCACTTACTCACGAGATACTTCCCTACCAAATATCAGAACTGTAAGTTGAAAACAATGGATGAGTTATTGATCTTGAACCATTTGCTGTAAAAAACACCATAATAGAATATAATTATGACCATGACCCTTGACTAACTGACTGATCTTAAAGGGACTCGCAACCGGATGGTGTACTTGTCAAAATAAAATAAAATACTCAAATAAAAGCAAATTTGTGGCATTATTTGGCTTCTGACATTAAAAAAATATGATCAGTCCAAAAAAAGTCTCAAGAATCGTCACCGAATCTTAGATTTTTAGATATTTTCCATCGTTTTTCTATACCGACTAGTAGACGGTATAGTTGTTGTTGTTGCTTCTCTACACGGGCTCAGACATAAACACGAGCCGAATTACGAAGTTGTATGCACTTTCGACCGCTACACATTGAAATACGTTAAATCGATCCGAGATAAACGGATAGTTCCGTGGTCCATTGGTCTAAGCGGTTTCCCCTATTTTGCCTTCTGTCCGCCAATGCCGGGCCACGGGTTCGAATCCCACCAGAGACCAATAATTTTTTTTATTGAAATACATTTTTTTTAAACAGAATGTCTTATCCTAAACTAATTCTTTACCATTTATATAAGCGTTTGACACATATTTACAAATTACTATTTTTAATGCACCATCTGGTTGCGAGTCGCTTTAAAAGAAAGAGCTTGCTCTATTGATGAGTGTATAGCAATAATTTCTCTTTAAAATTTACACCTGGTATATATTCTAATAGTTTTTTAAAGATATATTGATATATAGTACAAATATATTTGGCGGCAGAGATGGTTGAGCTTGTTGCACGCTTGATCTACAATACAGGGGTCACGAGTTTGAGCTCCTGCCTATCTAGCGGCCTGACTGGGGTTTTCCCAAATCCCCTATGATGTACAGGAATGCTTTTGAGCAAGATATGTACTGCAAAATGCTCCTCTCTACACAGGGGTTAAAATGGGTACCTGTGATGGGTCTGAGCCAGTACAGAGGCTGCCTACACGCCATACCAGTATATTAGCAGTGCTCAATATTGTAGGCAAAATGGCTCAATGATCAGGAGAGTAAATGTACCATCAACTGAAACTTTGGGCTGAAAGTAGGCTATGTACTTTACACTTACTTGGATCAATGGCTCTTCCAGTAAACTCTCTATTTCCAATCCCATACAACTCATTATCTCCTGGACCGGTAGGTCCTAAAGAGTCGTTGATGTTTGGTGGCTCCCTAAGTGTATAGGGTGGAGGCTTGCCTAGATGTTTGCTGATGGGCTCCAGGGGTTTTTGCATGCTGACAGTGTTTGTCAGGATGGGACTACTAGGCCTCAGCTTGGGTGGGCTCTTCATAAGAGTGGGCCCATCTTTATGAGGAGTGAGGAGGTTGAACTCTCTGAAATCAGCTGAAGCGGGATTGGGTTTGTTTATCTGCATTGGAACCTTCTTGGTCTGAAACAGAAGAGTTTTGTAGGTGGTTATAACAGGCCTGCTATAAGTTGGCATGAAAAATCTTAAGATTTCCAAATTTGCATTTTTCAAGTGCGATTTTACGAATTGTATATTTACCACATTAGTCCGGGAGTCAAAGGCCAATATTTAGCTGAACCTGGAAATGCCGGATGAACTTTTTTTCTCTGCAGTTTTCAATAGTCTAGGGGGTCCTCATCAAGATCAAAGAAGGTGCCCGGTGATATCCCTTGAGCATTTCTCAAAATATGCTAATTAAGTCGGCCATTACTGAAATACCGTTATTTGGCCATATGTCAATTAATATGCATCCTACTATGATGAAATTGGTGTCTATAACCAGGTTATCAGGGTCTACGAACATGATAAACCCATCTTTTACGGGATTAAATGGTTTGGACATATGCAACTTATGCATATTATGCAAATGAGATCGGCCATTACTGAATTTCAGTTATTTGATCATATGTCAATTAGTATGCATCCTACCATTATGAAATTGGTGTTTATATCCAGGTTATCATGGTCTACGATCATGATAAACCCATCATTTCAGGAATTAAATGTTTTGGACATATGCAAATTATGCAAATGAGGTCGGCCATTACTGAAATTCCGTTATTTGGCCATATGTCAATTAGTATGCATCCTACCATGATAATTTTTTTGTCTTTAACCAGGTTATCAGGGTCTACGAACATGATAAACCCACAATTCCAGGAATTAAATGATTTTGACATATTCAACTGATGCAAATTATGAAAATGAGATCGGCCATTACTGATTTTCCGGAGTTGCTTTGTAATATCGCTTTAAGTTCATTTTATTTAAGTTCATGCGCTGCCATCTTTTATAGTTGCTTGATTTACTAATATATATCTCTTATTCTTCCAGGTCCCCTCACCACGAAAAATAGAACGGACGGGGAATAACATGGGCGGTATATGGACCTTTTTTTATTGGTTTGCATCCTTAAACGGTTATATTCCTATTGAGGAACTGGGGGTTTAAAGTATGCGAATGCCATATTATTACGCAAATCTCACTTATGAATGCTCTGAAGTTCCCATTCACTTCCCTACTTCCCTGCCAAATAATTACCATTTATATGCCTGAAGTTAGAGCGCCATCTTTAAACCCCCAGTTCCTCAATAGGGGTATACCCGTTTAAGGATGCAAACCAATAAAACAATGACCCTGTACAGCCCATGTTACCCCCCGGCTATTCAACTTTTTGTGGTGAGGGAACCTGGAAGAATAAAAGATACATATTAGTACATCAAGCAACTATACTCAGCCAACAAAGAGAGTAACCGTCGTATAATTCTATTTATATATATACTAGCAACTGGAAAATATTCTGACTATTTTTGTTATCTGGATTGTAGAATAACGCCTTAGTGTAAAATTAAAGTCGATGCGATGTTTTTTGTAAAATGTGTAAAATATTGGGCGAAATGACATAGGGGTCGATTTAAAAATTGACACTTTCTTGGATAAAACTGGGTTCACAAATAAGAAAGGTTTTATGTCGTATAAGCACCCAAAATGGGCTGTAAGTATTGAATTTAGAGTCAGTATCGCATGTGTCAACACGTTTGTCCATAGCATGTCATGAATCGGCGGTGCATGCTGTTATATTTACATTCGCTCTGTAAAGTTTTTATGTAATCGTATTAAAACAATGCAGGTCATCCCTCAATGAACCTACACATCGAAACTGGTTCTAGCCAGTTAGAAAGAGGGCGGAGTCTCCGCCCGAGAGAAACCGACCAAGCGACCAGCTAATGGTTGCTATGGCGTGTAATAAGGCTGCAATAAACATGCGCGACCTATTTTCTTTTAAAAAATGCTTTAATAATAGATATGTAGTTGCATTGTCTATTTTTAATGTCTTATACTTGTTCGTTAAGCACACAGCGACAGTTTAATGGGTAAAAACTTGACTTTGTAATCAACTCCGAAACATGTATTTTGGACTACTTTTCACACCATATATTATAGAGATCGAATGGCTGTTACATTCAGGATTACATCTATCAAACCTATTTAGCCGGTATATGATATACTCACATACATGAAAACAAATCTGCTCAAAATACACATTAAATGGACACGACAGAACATAAGAATATAAATATAAGGAATAAACTACATCTTTTTGCCGTTCACTCGGTTTGAACACATTAGAATCGCAGGGTAAGTTTATTGTAAAGGCCCTTCGGGCGTTTACGAAACTTACCTCCTGCGAAGCTTATGTGTTCATACCGTCATGAACGGCAAACTTATGTTGTTTATTCCTATAGACGTAATGTTGTAACTGATGACGCAGGCAAATTGTTCCATTCAACTTGTAACGCTGATGCCAAGTCATTTACCATGTTGAGAGTGTGATTTGTTCGAAAACGATGCCCTAGTGCGTCCCACACGTGTTATATAGGATTTAAATCGGGAATATTCGCCGGCCAGTCTAATATGCTCAGCCAAATTCGAAGGTTCCATCTTGTTATATTTACTTTACATTAAGTGAATTTTCAAACTCAATATCTTTTAACCCATTAAGCCATACTGACTCATTTTGACTCATTGCGCAATAGCCTCATACTAACTCATTTTGACTCACTTTATACAACTAGCATGCATTCAGGAGAGCACTGATATTTGTTAATCGCTTATGAGTTAATGGGTTAAAGTACTTTATCAATTCCAGTTTTATTTGAGGTTTAAAAAGCTCATACGATCACCAATGTATTCCAGTAAAAATATTCAGATTAAACGACACATGCAACGAAAATGAAACACTTACACGTCGTTCTTATTTTTATTCAAAGGGAGATAATTTGATATTATAGGAAATTCTAATCTTATAACGCTGTGCATTTTGTGATGAATGAAAGTCTAATGTGATTTTAATTTCTTTAAGAAAAGTTCTAGCTGCTGAATATGAGTACACTTGTTTCTCTTCTATTCTTAGCAAAACAGCTGTGTTCAGGAAAAAGAGTTATAGACCTTTCATTTACAATACAGTGTGCCAGTTGATTTCATACATGTATCGTCTGCTTCTTTCTATAAACTAAATTTTAAATACAGCTCATGTATGAGACGCTGATAGTTTAGAATACAAAAATAGGTTCTTTCTTTTTTGGCTGAGTATATTAAAGATGGCAGCATATGAACTTAAATAAAATGAACTTAAAAAAGAGATATTACAAAAAAACCGGAAAATCAGTAATTGCTGACCTCATTTGCATAAATTACACTATTTGCATATGTCGAAAACATTTGATTCCTGAAATGATTGGTGTATCATATTCGTAGACCCTGATAACCTGGTTTATATAATAATAATAGACACCAATTTCATCATGGGAGGATGCATACTAATTGACATATGGCCAAATAATGGAAATTCAGTAATGGTCGACCTCATTTGCATAATTGGCATGAGTTGCATATGTCCAAAACATTTAATCCCTGAAATGATGGGTTTATCATGTTCGTAGACCCTGATAACCTGGATATAGACACCAATTTCACCATGGTAGGATGCATACTAATTGACATATGGCCAAATAACGGAAATTCAGTAATGGCCGACCTCATTTGCATAATTTGCATATGTCCAAAACATTTAATTCCTGAAATGATGGGTTTATCATGATCGTAGACCCTGATAACCTGGATATAGACACCAATTCCATCATGGTAGGATGCATACTAATTGACATATGTCCAAATAACTGGAATTCAGTAATGGCCGACCTCATTTGCATAATTTGCATAAGTTGCATATGTCCAAAACATTTAATTCCTGAAATGATGGGTTTATCATGTTCGTAGACCCTAATAACCTGGTTATAGACACCAACTTGATCAAGGTAGGATGCATACTAATTGACATATGGCCAAATAACGGAATTTCAGTAATGGCCGACTTAATTAGCATATTTTGAGAAATGCTCAAGGGATATCACCGGGCACCCTCTTTGATCTTGATGAGGAACCCCTAGACTATTGAAAACTGCAGAGAAAAAAACTTCATCCGGCATTTCCACGTTTAACCCCTTGACTCCCGGACTACATAGCCTGTTTCTAGTTTTGTTGACATGTGAATACTTAAAGCAGGCTGAAAGTAAAGCAGAATGTGCCTTAAGGCACATTCTGCTTTACTTTCAGCCTGCTTTAAGCTACCATGTACCAGAAAAAAAATCTGAAGATTTAGGAAAAATCCGGAGAAATGGCAGCCCTGTTATAAGAGGGAGTAAACAGAACATTTTCTTGCTCATTACAGCACCAAATCCTGTGGTGTTTCTACTCACTAGAATCACCCCAAAGAGATGATTCTAGTGAGTAGTAACACCATCAGGTTTGATTTAGTTTTGAAATACTCCCTTTATCTGGAGCTCTGGTTATAAAGTAAAAATAGAGGAGTGTTCCTCAAAACTCGTGTGTCACCTGCCAGCAACCATCAGTCAAACAAGAGTTAAAGTTAAAATGGCAAACTTCATTATAGCAGAAAGAATCTGCCATAACAAGAGGGCCATGGCCCTTAATTCGCTCACCTGAGGTCATTGTGCCTTAGCTTAATAGGCAAGACAACATTTTAATATAGCTGTAAATGGAATTATCTTGCAGACAAAAAAAACCATGACAAATTGGAATAACTTAAAAAAACATTGTTGGCAGATCTAGTTATGGCCCTTTTCCATGACACTTCTTCTTATCAAGCTACATGTATTTCCATATGATTATTTATTGCGCACTCTGCTTTACTTTCAACCTGCTTTAAGTTATCATCTACTAAGATATAGATACTATTTCTTATATCTTACATGTTTATGACTGTATAAAGTGGAATTATTTTCTTTAGAGGAGGATTAAATTAAAGGCGTAAAAAGGCATATGTATGGGATAATGGGTTAACATCAGTAGAACTGGAGTTATCTCAAAGACAAGAAAATATGACACTGGGAAATATCTCAAAAATGACTTTGACCTTTGTAGGACATGACCCAAGTTATAAAGTTTCTAACTTTAACAAAGTTATGGCTAAGATTAAAGTTGTGGACTGACAGACAAACAAATGGACAAAAAGACAAAAAAGCAGACAGACAAAAACAATATGCCCCCAACTGCAGGGCATAAAAATAGAGCAGACAACACCCTATGCTGCTGTTTACAGTGAACCTCATCAGCTGACCAGCTGACCTGAGTTCAGTTATGTAACTCTGCCAGTAGGAAATTTGACTAGGGTCTAACTCTTATAATGCTGAATTGCTGTCTGCTATACATATTTTGAATGTGAATTATGACCTAGATATTTCACCGACCAGAACCATTTGAACAAACTAGGTAAAGGACATTTAGAAGTGTCACCATGCCAAATATCAAAGCTCTGGACATATTAGTTTCAGTGGAGAAGACGTTTGAAATTTTCACTATATAACTCTATGTAAAACTGTGACCCCCCGGGGCGGGGCCAATTTTGACCCCAGGGGCATAATTTGAACAAACTTGATAGAGGACCTGTAGATAATGTTATGTGCCAAATATCTAAGCTCTGGCCCTTGTAGTTTCAGACAAGAAGATTTTTTAAGATTTCCTTATTTTTTCACTTTGGTTGCCATAGCAACCAGAGTTCTATATTGTTTTCAATTCTTTGAACAAATTTGAAAGAGCTTGACCCAAGGAACATTCCTGTAAAGTTTGGTTGAAATCTGTTCAGCCGTTTAGGAGAAGATGTCATTTGAAGCAATTGTTAACGACGACGCACGACGGACGACGAACGACGACGGACGACGGACACAGGGCCATCCCAATAGCTCACCTTGGGCCTTTGGCTCAGGTGAGCTAAAAAAAAGTGTAGAGAAGGGGAATAACTCATGGTATTGATGCAAGAGAAATAAACCATGTGTAAGACACTTCCACTCATCAAATTATTTTAAGAAAATGAAATTTTATCTGAAATGCATGAGTATAACACAAGTTATATGCTAAAAATAGAAAATATGGGAAAGGGGAATAACTTTTTCTCATATAACTAACCCTGTTTTCTATAGCGAACAACGATCATGAATATCCATGTCTCCAACATGTGTAAGATCAATTCGATGATGTCATTATAACGTCACTATTTATAAAGGCGTTATTACATCACTGGAATTCCAAAAAGGCCTATTGCTTTTAAAAAAGAGCTTAAACTCGTTGGTTATGTGAGAAAGAGAATCTGTAACTCGTCGATGCTTAAGACAAGTTGATCTCAAACTCGTCTAGAATAGAAAAGTTGTTAAGCTCACCAAGGCTTGCTTAATAACATTTCAATGATAGACTCGTTTGAGATCAGCTTGTCTTAAACATCGACTCATGACAGATCCTATATGTCATTTGAAGCAATTGTTAACGATGACCGACAACGCCCGATGGACACAGGGCCATAACAATAGCTCATCTTGAGCCTTTGGCTCAGGTGAGCTAAAAAGGCATAGACGTTACGCACGGTATTGATACCAATTGCCGTAACGTCAAAAACGTCAAAATCGACGGAATCGTCGCTTACTCTGTTTTTCGTCGCAAAACTTGCCTATTACATAGGTAGATAAACAGAACCAAAAGAACATGAGAATGTTTAAAATGTAAATATTCACCGTGTTGATCTATCTATCTTTTACTGCTTTTCAAGTAAGAGAGACAGGGAGAAAGGAGGAAATCATATTATCAATCAATCTTTCCTCAACAGCTCTTTATGAAAGAAAGAAACAATGAAAGAAACAAACAAATAGAAAATAAAAAATACAGTGTTCCCTCTCTACAACGACACACAATGGGAGACACATATTGTGTGTGTTGTTCGGAGGGAGTCGTTGTAGGGAGGGAAAATTAAGACTTGGCTTACATTTGCAAATAGCTTGAATCCAGATGAGACGCCGCGTAACGCGGCGTCTCATCTGGGTTCAAGCTGTTTATCACTCGTCAATATAATATATTCTATCAAAATGTCCGCTCATATGTAGCGTTGATAAAACCAGCAGACAACAAATTTAAGCAGACGACAATGCAGCCATGAAATGGTTGGATATAAATGGCTTGTTTGGGGAACAGCTCAAGGATTGTTGTCAGGAGGAAGTCGTTGTTGGGAGGGAACACTGTAAATTCATCTAATCAGTCGATCTATCCATAACTGCTTTTCAAGAAAGAAAGAGAAATATGAAAGAGAGAGAGAGAGAGGGGGTGAATAGGTAGTGGGAGTGGGTAAGGGGTTGATAAAACGATTAGACGAATATACGACGGTAACGAACGAACGAACGACGATTAATCAGCTTTTTCACTCTTTCATGTAAGTGTATGTTTAAATATACAGTTAACTAGTGTATTTAAATGAACTTATTTTTTTTCCAATATCTTATTTCACCTTCTATAGTCATAAAAATCATAATAATAATATTATCCGTATGCTGTCTATTTTTCGGATGTATCAGTAGTGCCGTCAAAATTTGACGTCGAACCCGACAATTTTACGTTTTGGGGACATTTCTGTAGACGGTATACAAACAAAATTATGTCTAATGTAAGATTATTAATCAGCATACTGGCATTAGTTCTGTGAACAAAAATAAAATGCTATTTCGAAAACATTGATAATTATCAAAATTTCCCATCTTTTCGGTTGTGCTGTTCCCTTTAAACATTAATAATCTTTAAAATTGACGTAAACTACGTTACATTTTAGATTTAGGGACATTTCTGTAGACGCTACAAAAATATAAATATCTCGGGGATATAAAATATAATTCTAAAAACAACTGTATTTCTGTAAACAATGGTTTGAGACTATATTCAAAAATGCTTTTTTGTATTATAATGAATAATAATTCCTTATAACTAAACATAAAACTAAAACCCACCCTCTATTTTTTCTGCTAAATATCGGAGTGTCTACAGGGTGTTTATATATTTATACATCACTATGTTTTGATTTATGCATGTGATACCGTTAAAACAACAGCGTGTCATTATACGTACATATAGACGGTAACTTTTAACAAAATATTGGACGATTTCGTGTACGATAGGATTCGAGGTATTGATTTTTATGTTGTGAGCCGCCACGTTTTGTTACGCGTCTACACGCAATTTTGACGTTAATTTCATTTATCAATTGCATAATGCTAAATTACATAGACTCTAATTATAACTTCAATAGTATATTTGGATGGAGATTTTCAATGCTGTTGTATTGAGGTATAAACCATGATAATACGTCAAATATATTTTTGTTTCGATGTAATGAGCCTGCGATGTCGTTGCAATTCTGAGATTGGTACCGACACCGTGCGTAACGTCATATCTATTGGGTAATGGATTAACTCATTCACCCCTATAACTTCTAATAGACAATTCCAATTTTCAATATAGAGTCATTCCGGGTAATTTCGTACATGCGGTTTAGTTTGTACACTTAAAATGTAACAGCTTTTGACTTAATGAATATTCCTGTGTTTTACTATACTCTACTTCAATTTCCCAGCTAAGCATAATCGAAGTTATTGATGTACACAAATCTATGTATTTTTCTTACATGTATTTCATGAGACAGCACTTCAATGAAAGGCTTTAATAAACATCGCCTTGCCTGCACTTCGCCGAGAGACACCGTTACCTACAGCGCACTCCAAAACAGAAAATGTTGTCCCATTCAATAAGGTAATCAAGTGGAAACTGTCCTTTATAATAAAACACATTTTCATAATTTAAAGAACTTCAATTTTTATTGAAAAATGAAGGTGTGTGGAATTACACGCTGCTGTACGAGATAACGTGACATCAGCATCCTTCAAATATTTACACAGTATACCCCTCATATCCAATCAAATTTGTTTATTTTGACATATTATGCCAAATATGAAGCAAACAAGTATGATTACATTTATGTGACCTTATGTCACGCATCGCTCACACCAAGCTAGAAAGGACCGCATCCAAAAGTGTACGAAATTAGCCGGATTGACTCTAGTCTAGTCAATTTTTTACACATTAAGGGTTAATTTTAGGAAATTGACAGAGCAGACCCCGGTCAGAGGGCTCCTGTAGGAACCCTCTGAACTGGGTCTTCACTGTTTGCATAATATAAATAGAGGATCTTGTATGAGTGCTCATTATTTATCATTTTTAATAAACGAGTTGACTAAAATAATATGACGCCAGCCTTGGTGAGCGTCATATTCATTTTAGTCGACGAGTTTATTAAAAATGATAAATAATGAACACGAATGTGAGATTCTATTTATCACATAACAAGTTTGAGCACCTATTAAATTGATTGAAGTCGTACTTTGTAGACCCTCCGCTCTATAGAATTTCCGCCAAAACGTTACGTTGTTTACCTTAACGTCATAGTAAATGACATCATTTGGCGCCCCGCTACATGCAGCGCTTGTGGACGAAAATGTAAGGCCAGAGCCCAAAAAACGATATTCCACTAGTGGATTACGATATTTATACAATCGCTTTATGCAACTCACAGACCGCAAATTATGTGATAAATGTACTCTTCACAGCTACATTGTTCGTAAATGACGAGAATTGACTCATGCAAGGGATCCATGACTCACATCAAAACAACAACAATCTTAAGTAAATCAACTTACTGCCGAAGGCATTGGAAGTGACACCACTGTGGGAGGGGGTTTAGCCTTGTTATAAGGCTTGTCCAGCTGGCTAGCTGCAAATACAGAAAAACACAAAAGTACATTAACCGTTTACCCCATAGCCTGTTTCTAGTTTCTAGTATTTAAGACTGATGACCACTTAAAGCAGGTTGAAAGTAAAGCAGAATGTGCCTTAAGGCACATTCTGCTTTCCTTTCAGCCTGCTTTATGTTACAATCTTCTAAGAAGAAGAACATATTTCTTATTGAACATAATTATTCATGACTGTATAAAGAGGAACCATTTTGTTCGTGGAGGAATAATTTAGAGGCGTAAAAAGGTGTATTTATTGGGTAATGGGTTACACCTGTGTACAGAAGCAAACTCAATGAACATCTAGAAGGGTGTTCCTCGGCATCAGCGGAACAAGAGTTATAGCTAAAACGAAAAGCTTCAGTATAGCAGAAGTTATCTGTCTGAAAAGAATGTGTACATAAGGGGAATAACTCTCATGAATGAAAATTCATCTGAAAAGCAACAGTAGAACAGGAGTTATTAGGTAGAAAAATAGAAAATGTGGGAAAGGGGATTAACTCTCACAGTATTGATGCATAGGGCTATAAACCTTGTGCAAGACACTTACACTTATCAGGTTTTTGTCCATTTATGAAATTTAATTTATTTAAAAAGCTGCAGTATAACAGAAGAAAACTAAAGGAAAAGAGAATATGGAAAAGGGGAATGACTCTCACATTGTTACATTTGTTACTACTAAATATTAATTATTAGCCCCTTGGGCCAATATCAAGGTGGCGGGCTAATATCACTCTCTGGACCTTGTCGCCCGATTAATAACCTCTTATGTATTGATGCAAGGGTTATGAACTTTGTGCAAGACACTTCCACTTGTCAAGCTCTTTCCATGAATGAAAAAAGTTCACCTTAAAAGCTTCAGTAGAACAGGAGTTATAGTAAAAAAAAAAAGTGTGACAGAAAATTGATGACAGACAGACAGATGGACTGATGGACAAATAGACAGAAAAGTGATCCCTTAGTGTCACCTCTGCTTACAGCAGATGACACAAAACCACTGCTGCATCACACGTCTCATTGCAATGTAAATAAGAATGCATGACTTAGGTACAGGCATTTCCATAGTGTAAACAAGATGTGTTTGTAAAACACTACACCTACCAATGTTACCATGACCTCTAAATTACCTTGAACTTTGTCAAACATGATTCAACTTGTACTGAGCTCAAGAGCATCTTGAGTTGAGTACACATGCCCAAAATGAAGTCTCTATCAAGTGTAGTTCCAAAGTTATGGCCAAGGTTAAAGTTATGGACAGACAGACAGACAGGCAAACACTTTAATTGTCTATGTCTAAATTTTGAATGCATCTTAATTTCAAAACATCAACCTATTTTTTATTTTTCCTTAAGACGTTTGTTATGAAAAGAAAACGTACAAGGCATTTAGAAGCCATTACAATAAATAATCCTTCAAGAAGGTAAAATTGAATGGAAAATAACATTGTTCAACATATTTAACCCGTTACCTCATAGTTTTTAGTTTGGGAATTAGATTACCTCTTAACCCTTTGAACCCTAGTCCCGCATACAGGCGTCTTTTCAAACAGTGTACATGTGAATAGTACACTTGTCCTGTGCAAACAGTGAAGGCCCAGATCAGAGGGCTCCAAAAGGAGCCCTCTGATCTGGGTCTTGACTATTTGTCATAATGCAAACATTGACAAAAACAACCCTTAAAAGTCAGAAAATGGACTAGACTAAAATGGAAACTGGAATCGTCCCAATTAAAGTTTCATGGAGGAAAGAGTTAAAGCATGCTGAAAGTAAAACAGAATGCTCCCAAATGAGGATTCTGCTTTATACTTCCATCTTGCTTTAAGCTCCTATTTGGAAAGGCACTGAGAAAAGCATTTTATATTTCCAAGCTGGGGACTACAGTAAAACCTCGCTATTATGACCACTAAAACGAAGGCTAATTGATTGTTTAATAGACAGGTGACAGCTTAAAGCAATGTGACAGTTAAACAGAAAGCTCCTACAGGAGCTTTCTGTTTCACTGTCACCTTGTTTTAAGCGGTCACCTACCGTAAACACCCTAATAATTAACATAATTTAGTGGTCGTAATAGAGAGGTTTTACTGTACTTTTCTTAGTGTATAATAATTAAAAGAGTGAGGGGTAATTATGGGGTAAAGGGTTAATGGGATAAGATGAAATAAGTGTATAAAAGAATATTTAACAAGTAACAAACTTGCCTTTCAGACATCTGGTCTTCCTATAAAGTGTGGAATTAAAAAAAGTTTAATACTTCTTTATTTATTGTTATCTAATATGAACTTGACATTCACTGTATAACAAAGGTTTGTTAACCCATTACCCCATAAATATGCCATTTTATGCCTCTTATTTAATTATTCCTCCACTGAAGAAAACAATTCCAATTTATACAGTCATAAGTATGTATAATAAGTACATTGTAATATTTTTTTTATATTCTAGTAGATGGTAGCTTAAAGCAGGTTGAAAGTAAAGCAGAATGCGCATTAAAGCACATTCTGCTTTACTTTCAATCTGCTTTAAGTGGTCACCTATCTTTAAAATTAGAAACAGGATTGCTTTCAGTATTGAAGACAGATGGCTGCTTAAAGTAGGCTGAAAGTAAAGCAGAATTCTCCTACACAAGCATTTTGCTTTACTTTCAGCCTGCTTAAAGCTACTACCCACTAGGATTATAGAAAATATTTCTTACAGTACCTGTCATGACAGTATGAACCACTTTCTATAGTGATCAATAAATTAAAGGGGTAAAAAAGTGTTTCTATTGCATAATAGGTTAATTATCAGGTTCAGCGTTTTAGGTTTTATTTTCAGAAATTACGCTGTACTGATTGAATTATGGTTTGAATGACTGCAATGCTATAAATAAATGTTTAACCCGTTAACCCATAAATATGCCTTTTTACGCCTTCAATTTATTCCTCTACTATAGAAAATAGTTCCAATTTATACTGTCTCAAATAAGAATCATAAGAAATATTTTCCATATTCTAGCAGATAATAGTTTCAAGCAGGCTGAAAGGAAAGCAGAATGTGCCTTAAGGCACATTTTGCTTTACTTTCATCTTGCTTTAAAGGATCCCGTCTTCAAAACTAGAAACAGGCTATGGGGTAATGGGTTAACAGACCAGTCAAACTCTTCAATTCAATATCCAACATACATACAAGTGGTTGTTGAAGACAGGTCCACACAAAGTTGTCAATCAATGAGATAAGCCTCCATCCCAACTTGTTGTACGACCACACTATCCCTTTACCCCATAGACTGTTTCTAGTTTTGGAGACAGATAACCACTAAAGCAGGTTGAAAGTAAAGCAGAATGCGCCTTAAGGCACATTCTGCTTTACTTTCAGCCTACTTTAAGCTTCCATTAGCAAAGGTATAGGAACTATTTCTTTTGGTACATGTTCATGACTGTATAAATTGGAACTAATTTCTTCAACATAGGAATAAGTTAAATTGGCCAAAAGGCGCTTCTATAGGGGAAAGGGCTATATGAGCAATCTATACTTGATAACACCAAGGAACTTTTAACAAAATATTCAGCCTGCAAACTGCTCCTAGGCATGTATGATGACCTTATTCATGCACAACAAAGTCTATGATTTCCAAACGAAAATGTGCCTTGCACTTGACACACTAGGCACACAAAGAACTAGCAAGTCAGGCTTGCATGATTAGTTTTGACAGATTAAAGTTGTAGCTCCAAGATGACATCGGTTGCAAGATGGACACAATTTATCTGATTCAACCAGTCATGTGATCAGTTGAACTTGTGATCAGATCAAGGCTATAGCAGGGAGGTTTCTACAGACAGAATGATTGCCAATTTTATATCTCTATTATAAAGAATAAATGTTACATGATCAACAGTTAACACCACAAAAACACACAGATCATACTTAATATTACTAATTAAAACAAGTATCAAATGCTAGCAAATATCAAACTATAATACTAACATTTCATAATTAAAGTTGTACACAACATGCATATTTATATTGTTACACATGAATACTCATTGATGCTTTTGAATACAGGTACAGTCAAACTTCAATATCTCAAACTCGCTTAACTCAAACTATCCGATAGTTCAACACATGAACTGCATTATTTCATGCTCGGTGAAGTCAAACATACCCATATTTCAAAGTTAAAACGTGGCGCAGCCACGTTTTAACTTTGAAATACGGGTATGTTCGATTTAACATAGTTTGAGATATCGAAGCGCGACTGTAGTAGCTTAAAACAAGATTAAAGTAATGCATAAAGCTTCTAAAGGAGTTTCCTACTTTATTTCCATTTAGCTTTAAGCAGTAGCTTGTCTAAAACATAGCTGAATATTGGTGATTTAAACCTTTGACTATGGAGGAAATGGTTAAGCCTTTCCTCAGCATTATTGCCATAGGATGCCTCCAAATAAGTCTCTTGTTAGCTTTAAAGCAAGATAAAAGTAAAGCAAAAAGCTCCTATAGGAGCTTTCTGCTTTACTTTCATCTTTCTTTATGCTTTCCCCTACTTAACCCATTACCCCATAGCCTGTTTCTTGTTTTGAAATTAGGTGACCAATTAAAGCAGGTTCAAAGTAAAGCGCATTCTGCTTTACTTTCAGCCTGCTTTAAGCTAATATTTGCTAAAATCTAGAAAATATTTTCTATCATACACATTTATGACTGTATAAATTTCAACTATTTTCTTCAGCGGACGAATAAATTACAGGCGTAAATCAATGAATGGACTGGGGTAATGTCTTTAAGTCTAGTCCATTTTTGACAGTTTAAGGTTGTTTTTATAAAACATTCGCAAACAGTGCTCCTGCACTGTAGGATCCCTCTGAACTAGGTATACTATTTGACAGGACAAGTGTACTCTATACAGGTACACTGTGTAAATTACGCATATATATATACATATCACTAGGGTTAAGTTGGTTAAATCTGGTGAGTTTTTCTGTAATGCATGCATTTAAAACATGTCATTTCCATAACTTAATCATTGAATCTAATCCATAGTATACACACTGTAAAATTATATAAACTTGTGAAAACTATAATAATCATTATCAAGACTAGATAGGAATTTACGAACAGTTTTGATCCAAAAAAGATGCGAAGATGCTTTTTAAAAACAGTGTAGACCTAGATCATACAGCTCCTGAAGGACCTATCTGATCTGAGTCTGCACTGTTTTCTTAAAGCATCTGTCTGATACAAGTCAACACTTTTTTCAGGGCTCCAGAGAAGGAGGGTATTTCAAAAATTAAAATCTTTATTTCTGCCTTAAACCCTATGGTGTCACTACTCATTAGAATCGTCTCGAAGAGACGATTCTAATGAGTAGTAACACTATAGGATTTGGTGCTAAAATGAGTGAGATAATGCTGGATTTGTACAGTTTACTCCCTCTTATCTGGAGCCCTGTCATTAGAATATTCAGTAGAAGGGTTTAAATTCATCTAGCTTGATCGGCAGTTTTAATCCAGATGAGAGGCTAAAGGATCAAGAATGGTGTCTCAGTAAGTGAAAAATGCCCCTACTCTATTTTACCTCTAAATGACCTAGACCTTTGTTGGACATGACCAAAGTTGTACTGAGCTCAATACCTTCTTGAGGTGAGTACACATACCAAATATAAAGTCTCTATCCAATGTAGTTCCAAAGTTACGGCCAAGGTTGAAGTTGTGTACAGACAGACAGACAAACCAAAAACAATATGTCCCGACTAAGTCATGTGGGAGCTGAGCAGAAAAACATATTCATTGAGACGGAACAAGATATTTTTCTACATATATCCATATTGGGGCACATACAAACAAGAGAGCCTGAAGGCCCTGATATTGCTCACCTGTTGTACTGAAGCCTGATAGCTTTACCTTTCTGTTTCACTCGTTTTAATCTAAATCCATTCAAATTTGTAGTATAGCATGTAAACAATTTGGGAATACAACCTCATAATTCTAGTATAGTAGAGTATATCAAGGGCAGGTAACTAGAGCCTAAACAATACTGAAATGAAGTCTTTTCTAGCATTTCAAAGTATATCAAGGGCAGATAACTATTGCCACAATCATTAGATTTCAACAATAATTGCACTCCTTCTAGAATTTATAGCTATATACTTTGTGTGCAAGTATAATCAAAATCCATTGAAAACTGTAAATGCAAGAATGTAAACGCTGTAAGATATATGATATTTTCAGCAATTCAAGGGTAGATAACTCTTGACCTATTCGTCTGATTTCAACCATAATCATACTCATATGAACTCTTATAGTTATATACAATCTGAGCAAGTTTAAGAAAGATTGGATAAAAAGTGTGGCCTTTAGAGTGTAAACATCCTTAAATATGGCATTTTCAGCAATGCAAAGGTAGATAACTCTTGACCTATTAGTCCGATCTCAACCCTAATCATACTCATATGAATTCTTATAGTTATATACAATCTGAGCAAGTTTAAGAAAGATTGGATAAAAAATGTGGCCTCTAGAGTGTAAACACTGTTAAAAATGGCATTTTCAGCAATTCAAAGGTAGATTATATAACTCTTTACCTATAGGCCCGATTTCAACCATAATCTAATTCATCCGAACTCTTAATGATAATATACAATGTGAGCAAGTGTGAGAAAGATTGGATAAATATTGCGGCCTCTAGAGTGTAAAGGTGTCTGGTCTCAACGCCCCATCGCATCAACGCCCCACTACATCAACGTACCATTTGTGGATCCAACGTGCCATTTTTAAAAAATTATATATATCACTCGTATTTGACAATTATTAATTGATGCAAACGTGAAATAGTGATTTAAATGAGTAACTGGGATTAAATGAAATATTTTTTGCTTACATACTGTGTACATACGATGTTCCTATGTGAGTATTATCCTCCGTTAGTCGGGGTTGTTTTATCCACTTATAGCATCGCATTAATCTTCGTATTTCATAGAAGATAAGTTTCCTTTCGCTAATGCCACACCCAAGTAGCTACCACTTTTCACTGTGTATATGTTTCATGTCTACGATTACACTCTTTGAAATGTCGGCATACATGAAAGGGAAAAGTTGCAGACGAGAGGCGTAACAAATACACGTGTCAAGTCTAATATGCCACTGACTGTGTATTCGGCACGCGCTGATAATCGCATAGCATATTTTTCGCGAGGGTGTGAACATCGGCACGCTTTGATAATTTGTTCAAATGTTTGCGACTTTCTTAACGTTTCTTAACGTTTTTAAATGTCTGATTGATTCACACAGAAACCAACTTCCAACTTGTTTCATTTATTTAGCAAACGTTCAATTCCAATTCGAAATTGCCATTATAAAAAAAAAGATATTGATATCATAATAGATCATAATTAGACAGCAAATTATTGGTTTATATATGACACTTGAATGAAATTAACGATTTACCTTATAATTATACTCCCATGAAAAGTGTTTTGTTTTCGCCAAGTTTATTTTTTATCTTCAGCATTTTTCGTAAAATTCCAGAAAATCATTCACAGATCACTGCGTGTAAACTCATTACATACACACGAACATCGTAACTCGAAGATTTAGAAACGTTATCCATTTGTTAATTTCACATCTGGACCCTAATAGGAAAGTTTCATGCTCCCAAAAGGTGTATTTCAATTGGATAATTATTAGTAAAATCCGCTGTCAATCACTTTTAGAAAACAACAAACTCTACTTGTGAGTTGAATATGTTGAGCGGGGAAGCGTAGTCGGCTAACTTTGAAGATTTGATCAAAGAGTTTTTAACGTGTTCATGCTGAATTGTCGTCTTTTTTAAACATATTGTCTGATAAGCTGAAAACTAGTTTTCCATGCATTTGAAAAAGAAGAAAAGTTGAAATGAGTGACAAATAGTTTGGATCCAGATCTGGAAACAACCTGTTTGCAATTATTAGACAAGTCGCACTTTAAAACATGATGAGGGTTAAATATTTTACCCGTAAACCAACTTAAAGACAACAACTCATTTTACCACCAAATCCTATGGAGACTATTCTAATGAGTAGTGACACGATAGGGTTTAATTGAGAAATAAAGATTTTAGTTTTTGAAAACCCCCCTTATCTGGAGCCCTGAACAGTGCTGGAGGAAACGGTAAAGTCTACTTAACGGACGGTCACACGGACTTGACAACGCTATACGCATTCGCATTTATAGATACCGGGGGCATCAAATAGTGCAGATTCTGATCAAAGAACTCGTGAAGGATTCATCTGAGCAGTGTACACTGTTTACTTAACAAAATAGATAAGGCTAAATGGTCTGGGTACAGCGGTAGTTTAATAGGCCAGGTTTGCATGGGTGCATAACTATTACAATTTTTTTAAATAACATTTAAACAGTGTGTTCTGATAATTTGACTGGTGATTCTTCTCATCAGGTGGTCCCTTTTTAAAAACAAAAAAAATCGCCCTCTGCGCGGCAACATCAAAGACTTTGAAGTGGAGCCGACTGCCGAAAATAAAGTCTGCAGAAACAGATGAAACAGTACATGTCATCAGAAAGCTGTAAGAAGCTGTGTCGTTATAACTTCAAAAGACCTGGTCCTGTCAATCACCCGTCCCTTACGTGTTTGTGTGCATGAGTCGAATCAGTTTTGTTACAGATAATATTGACTGGACTATTGATTTGTTAGGTAATTATAGTGGAGAACATATTATTCTTTCCAAATAAACGCATTTTTGCTAAAACTTATTATTGAAATTGCAAACATTTTGGAGAGTAACCCGGCGTCTGATCAGGCTCCTTAATGTTTGCCACTCAAATTAAAATAAATATTCAGAATTGACCACTAGTTGTCATTTCCTACATTTTATTGCAATTGCATTTCGTTTGCGTTTAAACGTGAAAGAATAACGTCTTCTTCACTGTATGTGTAAGTTTTACTGATATTACGATTTCTTTGAAATTACATGTGTTTTCGAACCTGCGACTAATTTCAGTCAAGTTTCAAAAAGATGCCTTTGTGGACTGTTAAAATCGGTGTCAATATAAAAGTACCAAGTTAAATTTCATAAATGAGATTTTTCGAATTTTAACGGCAGATTGAGAATTCAGTTTTAAGTGTAGCCGCATTTAATCCAGTAAAAGAATCATTTTGAATGGGATTTTTGTTTTAACACCAATTTGTAGGTATTTTACCCCTTTCCCAAATGAGCCTTTTAACGCCTCTGCAAACAGAGCAGACATAGGTCAGGGCCTACTATACCTGTCTATAGAGTTATCATAGATCAGAGTTGTCACAACTGTTTAGCAAAAACGATTGTTAATTAATATAACAGAGTGGAAATTTAGTTAATTAGTCGGTGGGTGGAGTCTGGAAAGAATATTCACAAGGGAACGAGCTTATATTATGTACATATTAAATGATGATTTCGGCTTTTATTTTCGTATGTCCGGGATACTCGGCACTTTTATATGGTCGTCAATGTTCGACCATAGTTCATACTATAAATTTTAATTGATATAATAAGTTTCAAGACTATATCTTAAACCTATTTTAAATATTGTATTCGGTATCGGAGTGTCGAAAAAAGTCCAAAAATAGAATTAATGCATAACCCCTATTTTAAATGGGGAACTCGGGGCGTTTTTCGTAGGTTTATACATTCAGCCCTAACGACGAGTATACTCGTCATTAACAAATAATGTACCTATGAAGAGTACACATGTCATACGAATACAGTGAGGAACCTGATCAGAGGGCTCCTCTGCCCAATGTCTGCTCGTATGTCAGTTTGCAATATATTGTCTTATTCAATCCTAAATAGTCATTAATGGACAAAACTTAGCTGGAAACTGGAATTGTCCATTCAGGGATGAATAGGTTAAGGAAGGTGGGTATTTTCAAATTATCGGCGATTCACGGTAAACCAAGAAAAGCCACCTTTTTTAACAGGGGTGTCGACACAGTTATTTAAACAATATGTATATGCCTTTAAATACGATATTAGTACATCAAATTTATTTTAGTTGGTGTTTACGAAGGTTAGGTAGGATCGGCATTTTTCATATCGTCGCCGATTTTTGGACAATAAAAGTATCTTTTTGAGCGGGAATTCATATATGACTTATAAACTGGTGCACAGATACCTTTAGATACGCTATATTACAACATAAAACCCTTTTCCTGTGGTGTTCTCTGCATTTCGAGTCGCCCGTCGATGAAAACAAAGAAATTGAATTCTGCTAAATATGACGCCTGCTTAAATCAATATATCCTCTATATGTGACTTTATTAATATCCAATTTACAAACAGTTTGGAATATATGATGAGAATTGAGTTGGTCTCTAATCTGGATGAAACTGTTTGAAAAGGTTATCAGGAGATTAGCTTTAGCTGCCGTCACGGCCGTCGGAGTGTACTATTTGCAATTTTTTCTACGATCGGGTGTTCATTTTTGTAATAACAGATATCCTAAATCAATCAGATTATATATCGTGAATAATCTCAAAAACAATAAATTATACAAAAATAGTATAAATAAAACTGATTTTCTATAATTTTTATAAAGTGGGACGTTCCATCCATATAATTGGGACGTTCCGTCTGGTACGTTGAGGTATTGGGACGTTGAGACCATAAACCAGTGTAAACACTAAAACTGTTGAAGCCGGACACCGCACGCCGGACATTCAAGGATTGCAAAAGCTCACCCTGAGCTAGCTCAGGTGAGCTAATAAATAGTATATAATTACCAAAAGATAAACAAAAAAAGGTGGAAAAGTCTAGAAAAAAAACAAACAATTGAAAATGACTCACACAAGTAAACTTGTTACTTTTAGTATGGCATAAAAACAACCATGTTGTTTGTTTCCATTAAACATTGCAACAAAAGTCAAAGCAGGTTGATGGGCATAATATTCTTATAAAAAAATAAACTTCAATATCTCAAACTCCTTTTATCTAAAATACCGATACCCAATTATTTCTGTTTGAATTGCATTTTTTCTAACTCACTTCAGGTAAACATACCTGTATGTCAATGTTAAAACATATCTTAGCCACCTTTGAAATATAGATAAATTTGATTTAAGGGTGTTTGAGAATCAGATATTGAGATTTGACTGTATATCTAGTTTTAACCCATTGTATGCTGGATAATATTTGGCGGCCATTTTAAAATGTCGTCTGCAGCGTGTATTACTCAAATATTTGCAAACGATTTTAGCCGTTTTTGATAGAATATTGACTTAGCTACAAACAATTTTGAACTCAGATCAGGCCCCACAATGTGGGGCCTGATCTGAGATCAAAACTGTTTGCCTAGAGGTACACCTAAAAGTGTATCTCGCATAGAATGGGTTAATATATATGAGACATGGGAAATCAAGGGAGGTAATCGTGAAGAGTTATAGCTAGAGAAGAGCCACTATTGTTCTTCATTTGAAGACCCGTCTGAAATAAACTTGGTTAATTAAAGATCTGTCTGATGGAACTTTTATCAAAACTCTTCAGCTTTGAACTTATTTTGAAAGAAAACTAGAGGTGTGCCTGTTAGACACTGATGCCCTGGGCCATGTTTGACCACAAATGCAAACACTTTATTAGTCCATAACTGACCTACAAGCAAACACTTAACCAATAGGATACACAGAGAGATATATGAACAAGGGTAATGCAATATGTCTTGAACAACTTCGTAGTGGGGCATAAAATCTGGTAGGTTTGGAGAAAAAAGGAAACAAACAATCCTTTCTTTATGCCTCATGCAATCAGTTTTGTCTGTTACTTATATTAAGAGAAAGAATTCAGTTATCTTGTTACCAAAGTAAATACGACTTTTTACTGATCTTCTTCCAAACTCTGGGCCTTCAAAACAGGAAAGACAAATAATTTTACTTCATATAAATATTGTCATAAATTATAAATTAACTAATGTTCAATCTTGGAGTTTTTCTCTGTTATAAATATATCAAAATATCACCGAAATACAGTAAATCTTGCATTGAGTGGCCACTCAAAATAACATAAATTATCATTTTTACAGATGGCGATAGTTTAATGCAGGATAAAAGTAATGCAGAAAGCTCCTAAAGGAGCTTTCTGCATCACTTTTGTCCTGCATTAAACTGAAATATCAACTATGACAAAGTATAAGAATTGATTTTGAGTGTATCTTTAGAAAAGAAGCAGCAGTTTTGCAATATTGTGCAACAATTTCTGTGGATGTGAATTATGGGATATACAACAACTTTACATGTGCATTATCAGGTGTGCATTATGAAGGTGTTGCTATAAACCATGAACACAATTACCAGTGCTCTAGACTTACACAGACTGCCACTGCTCTTAAACATTCCTGAAACAAGCATACACACTTAGAATGGTACAATAACTCATTTGCCCCTATAGTTTTAACCCATTACCCCATTAATACGCCTTTTTACTTAAATTTATTCCTCTACTGAAGAAAATAATTCAAATTTATTCTGTTACAAATAAGAATCATAAGAAATATTTTCTATATTCTAGCAGATAATAGCTTAAAGCAGGCTGAAAGTAAATCAGATTGTGCCTAACGGCGCATTCTGCTTTTCTTTCAACCTGCTTTAAGTGGTCACGTGTCTTCAAAACTAGAAACAGGCTATGGGGTAATGGTTAAGTGGACAACTCCAGTTTCTAATTCAGTCTAGTCCATTTTCTGCAATATATTGCAAAATGGAAAACAGTGCAGACCCTGATCAGAGGGTTTTCTAAGGCGCCCCCTTATCTGGATCTACACTTTGCATAGGACAAGTGTACTCTTCACAGGTGCACAGTTTTTAAAGGATGCATATTACCAAAGTATTTTGTTTAAATTTTATTCTAATATTTGCATTAATAAATAAACTACAAACCTTTTCTGGATTTTTTTCGAACATGCCTCATACTCAACAAAACAAGTAACATTTTAAGCATCTTAAAATGAACCAGAAAAGAGTGTTTTTGAATAACTCACTTTGCATTTGTCCCTTCTTTGGATAGTATTGTCTTTTGGCATTTTTATCCCCACCCTCCTCACCGGCAACTTCAACTCGATTAGGTCTGTAACCAGAGGATTAAACCATTCTTAACATGATTTATATGAACAGGTGCTGTCAACATTCTCAGCTCCAGATAAGAGGGAGTGAATGAAGTTTTGCAATATTTTCTGTCTTATAATATGTCTTATCAAATTCTATGGTGTTACTACTCATTAGAATCGTCTCTTCGAGACGATTCTAATGAGTATTCACACCATAGGGTTTTGAGCAAACATAAAATATTTTAGTTTTTGAAATACTTCTATTATCTGAAGCCCTGATTATATAATATCAGAAGCCAATCTAACGAGCAAACAATTATTTAAATCCAATATCAATAACTGAGAACTAAAATCAACTCATAATTGAGCTGAGCCATGGAGAAGATAGCCTTTTCACACAGCAAAAATCATCTTAACTCTTTCCTCCCTAAAACATTAAATGAACAATTCCTATTTCCATTTTGGTATAGTCCATTTCTGACTTTTAAGGGTTGTTTTTGTCAATGTTTGGCATTATTACAAACAGTGAAGACCCTGATCAGAGGGCTCCTTTCGGAGCCCTCTGATCTGGGTCTTCACTGTTTGCATAGGACAAGTGTACTATTCACATGTACACTGTTTGAAAACGACGCCTATATGCGGGACTAGGGGTCAAAGGGTTAACGAATAATATTCAGTCAATCTTTTGATATCTCAAACTCATTCAAGTCAAACATATCTGTAAGCCAAGTTTTAACTTTGAAATACACATATATTTGATATGAAGCTAGGTAGAGTAAATGAACTAGAAAAATATGGGAAAGTTTGACTACAGCAAGTTCGAGATATCTAAATTGAACTGTAATACACTGGAAATGTGGAATATGATCTGCGTCCAAGATTATAAAGCGTTTGAGATGAGTCTGAGTGTGTTCTCAAGCATTTGATTGGTCAGATTTGAGCCTAGGCTCAAATATGACCAATCATTAAATGCTTGAGAACGACTTTAGACTCAACTGAAAAGCTTTATAACCTTGGACCCAGATCTACAGTGTCTGCATTTGGTTATGGACACATTCGGTTGCCTCTGACAAGTGAAAAACATTGTAGAACCTCATAGAAGGTGGTATTTCCAAGTGGAAGAGGGACTAATATTGGTCTACACTGTTCGCATTTCAGACGGCATATCCCATTGCCCATCCAGCTCAATATCTTAAAGTTTACCCTATCCCAGCATAGCTTTTTTTCAGTATTGAAAACACGTACGGTTGCTTAAGGCAGGCTGAGAGAAAAGCAGCTTACTTTCAGCCTGCTGTAAGTGACTATCTGCTAGGATATAGAAAATAGTTCTTTTGATGCATATTCATGACTGTGGAGCTATTTGCTTTCATTATTATTATTATTATACCTGATTTATATAACGCTCTTTTCACACAGGAGTTGTGCGTTCAAAAGCGCTTCACATGAAATTATATAAATGTACCTACAAAGCGAGAAATACAAATAACTACATTCACAATAAAAATGATACAATATTGAGATGCATGGAAACATGGAAATTCTTCCAATATTATTACCAAGATTATAAAATTGTTATAGTAAGTTTGTAAAATCATTTTTAAAATGAGTCAAATAATTAAAAGATCAATGGCATGATTAAAAACAGAGTGGTTTTTATTTGTTTGTTGGTTTGTTTGTTTGTTTCAGTGTAGAGCCGGAGAGTAGTTCACAAATCGTAAAACGAATGTTTAAAACAATACTCTCCATGTCGTTTGTTTGAATTTGTTTGTTTGTTTCAGTGTAGAGCTGGAGAGCAGTTCACAAGTCGTAAAACGAATGTTTAAAACAATACTCTCCGTGTTGTTTGGTTGAGTATTGTATAATCCATGGCCGTGGTACACCCTTAGTTCATAAACATAAAGCCGCCAAGAATTACACCATAGACCCCTAGCCGAATGGTTTCAAAGCGATTGGGCAATCCCTACCAGCAAGATCTACCAGACAGGCACAAGGTCAATGGTACAACTCCAGAACTGCCATTTAGACCCACAGCATCCACAGCAAAGAGGTAGCAGTCATTGATTACCTACTTTCTTCTAATAACAGATATTAAAGAAGTGAGTTTTCAAACGTTTTTTGAAGGCTGCAATTGAGCAAGCATCTCTGATGTCTGATGGTAGAGTGTTCCAGAGCTTTGGGGCTGCATGCATGGAGAATAAAATTAAGGCATAGAAAGAGTATTTATGAAGTAACTGGTTAACCCTTTACTCCATAGCCTGTTTCTAGTTTTGAAGATATATTGTCTATGAGGGATATAGATAAAGCTGTGTCAAGTTGCATTAATAAATACACCCTTTAAAAGACTTCCCCCCCCCCATAAATCGCTGCTTAACTACTTTAATTTACCATCCTTTGAAGAAAATTGTTCCACTTGATACAGTCATGGGTATGAAGTTATGAACCATAAGAAATAGTTTCTATAACCTAGCAGGTATAATTACCACTTAAAGCAGGTTGAAAGTATAGCAGAATGCGCCTTAAGGCGCATTCTGCTTTACTTTCAGCCTGCTTTAAGCTACCATCTGTTAAGATATAGAAAATATTTCTGATGATATATGTTCATTACAGTATAAATTGAAACTATTTTCTGCAGTGGAGGAAACAAGTTGAATGCACTAAAAGGTGCTTCTATGGAGGAAAGGGTAAAGTCATTTCTCACATAACTACCCCTGTTTTCTATAGCGAACAACGATGACGAATATCCTTATCTCCAACATGTGTAAGATCACTTTGATGACGTCACTATAACCTCACTATTTATAACCGTGTTTTGACTTCACCGGGATTAAAAAAAATGCATATTGCTTCAAAAATAGCTTAAGTCGTTGGTAATGTGAGAAAAAGAATCTGTCACTTGTCGATGTTTAAGACAAGTTGATCTCAAATTGGTCTATAATAGAAAAGCTCAGCAAGGCTTGCTTAATAACATTTCAATTCTAGACGAGTTTGAGATCAGCTTGTCTTAAACATCGACTCATGACAGATCCTATATGTCCACTTACTTGCGAAGTTGGCTGAACTTGGAGTATGCAAAGCCTGCTGCTCCCACTATACCAGCCACGCTGGCCACACCGGCTACAGCCAGTACCGCTATGCCTGCGGCTGTCTCAACCCAGGCTTCCGACTCTTCACTAGGGGCAACATATTGATACTTCTCTACTCTCGTGATAGCAAAAGACGTCCAGGCAACCCCTAGTAAGAGAGATAGAAAATATAACAATATTACAAGATTGCTTTCAATAAACGCTTATGCCCTCCAGTGGCATTCTTGTCAATATATTCAGAATCATTTCTAAGTCCAAATTAGGTAAAAGGTCAAATGAACATTAGTTGTCTTGATATGGGTGTATCGGGAATGGTACAAAGTGGAACTAATTTCCACAGTGGAAGAATAAATCAACCTATTAACCCATAGCCTGTTTCCAGTTTGGAAGATATGTGACAACTTAAAACAGGCTAAAAGTAAAGCAGAATGCGCCTAAAGGCGCATTTTGCTTTACTTTCAGCTTGTTTTAAGCTACCATCAGCTAGGATGTAGAATATATTTCTTATCATATTATTCATGACTGTATAAAGGGGAAATATTTTCTTCAGTGGAGGAACAAATTAGAGGCATAAAAAGGCATACTCACAAGTTTATGGGTTAAAGGTTTTGAAAGAAGTACTAATGGAGTAATGGGTAAATTAAATAATTAGCAGCTTCAATGACAATATACAGCTGACCTGGAAAATATAACTACAGTGTTCCCTCTCTTCAACAACACCCATTGGGAGACCGAAATTGTATGCCTTGTTCGAAAGGAGTCGTTATAGGGAGGGAATTTCACTTACATTTGCAAACAGCTTGAATCCAGATCAGACGCCGCGTATGATCTGTATTCAAGCTGTTTGTCACTCTCCATTAAGGTTTTTTGTTAAAATGTCTATTATGTAACTTTGAGGAAAACAGCAGACGACAATTTGAAACAGAAGATATTTCAGCAGTAAAAGGGTTGTCCTGGTTTAGGGTACTGTGGCAAGGGTCGTTGTAAGGAGGGAGTCATTGTTGGGAGGGCCGTTGAAGAGAGGGAGGAATGTACCTGTAATCACATTGGCAGGTGTGCCAGCATCATCTGCGGCTGTTACAGCGTATGCTTCATCCACGGTGAGGAACTCTTTATCGGTAGTCAAACTGGCAACGTTATCTGTTATGTCGTTCTTGATGACATAAATCCTTGTTACACTAGTACTAAAGTGGAAAAAATGAACAATTGGACATAAGCTGCACCTGCTCCATTTTGAATATTAATATCCAATTACCCAATAGCCTTTTTCTAAATTTGAAGACAGGCGACTTATTAACTCAGATTGAAAGTAAAGCACAATGTGCCTTATGTCACATTGTGCTTTACTTTCAGTCTACTTTAATTTAAGTTTCAATCTGCTAGGATGAAGAAAATATTTCTTATGTTGCATATTCATGAATATGAATTGTAACTATTTTTCTTCAGTGGAGGATTAAATTAAATGGGTAACAAGAAAATACACTGCACATAATACGCCCTTCAGGGGGCATTACTCACGAGAAACTTCACAATTTTTTACGAAATGCAGTTTATCAAAGCAACATCATATACAAAAGTTTAGCTCAATCTGTAAAAGCATGTGGGGGATAACATGTGGAAAACAATCAGTATTTCTAAAATTTTAAAAGTTATAAAGGGGCATAACTCCTTGAAAACTATACAGAGTTTGAAGAAACTTGTTCAGCAGATCATCCTTAGACCATCGTATACAAAATTTCAGTTCAATATGTAAAAACATTTTAAAGCCAGTATTGGTATCTTCAACGTAACATACAAACATGGGCGAAAAAAGTTCAACAAGGACCATAACTCCAAAGTGCCTGGTGCCATTTGACTGGTTATCAAACTTGGCCTCCATTTTATGGCAACAAACATTTCAAGAAAGTTTGGTGAAGATAAGATCAAACTTGGCCTGCGTGTTGTGGCAAGAAACATTGTCAGTATGTTTGGTGAAGATCAGTTGAAAACTCTTTGAGTTAGAAAGGGGAAACTGGTACAGCTGCCAAGCCAGCCAGATAGCCGCCTAGACACCAAGGGACCTAAGTGTTCCCATAATACATCCTGTCAGAAGACGGGCATATAAAAATATGTCTCTATGAAGTAATGAGTTAATTCATTCTTGCTTTATTTTAAATGTAATACAAGGGCTTTGTTAACCCATAACTCCATAGCCTGTTTCTAGTTTTGAAACTCGATGACCACTTAAAGCAGGTTGAATGTAAAGCCGAATGCGCTTTAAGGCGCATTCTGCTTTACTTTCAGCCTGCTTTAAGCTACCATCTACTAGCATACAGAATATATTTCTGATGTTGCATTTTCGTTATAATTCAAATTGGAGCTATTTTCTTCAGTGGAGAAATAAGTTAGAGACGTAAAAAGGCATATTTATGGAGTAATGGGTTAACTTGGTCTACCTTGCTGTGATAGCATCAGTGCACCATCTCTTGGCCGAGGCCGTGGAATAATCTGAATGGCTCGCTCGATACACTGTGGTCAGCTGACTTAGGAATGTTGCCTCCGCCGCCAGATACGTAGCCTCGGAGATATTCATGTAGTAGTTAAGGATTCTCTCTGTGGGTGTGTAGGTATCTATTCTAACTGTGGCCCCTGTAGCTGCTGACTGGGCCGGACTTCCACCGTCATGGGCCGAGGCATATATGACATAGCCTGTATCAGTGTTTGGGGTTCCCACAATAGTTATAGCCCCTGTGAAATATATGGAGGTTATTGAATGAGTGAGTTTTCAGTATTGAATTTATTGAACAAGTTGGATAAAATAATAAGTCTTTGGAAACATATAATTTCATCCTATTTATCACATGAATGAGTTATGGTACTTTAATGACCCTAAGTATTGGGACACACAGGCATGAACAAACAGTGTAGACCATGATCAGACTGCTCCTGAAGGAGCAGTCTGATCAGGGTCTACACTGTTTGCCATATAGTTTGCATTTTTTGGACAAATTACTGTGTGATAAAAACAATCTGTTCAAGTGTTAGGGTAATAACAGTAGGAGAAGAACCAAATAAGCTTTTGCTTTCGTTCCCATCCTTTCTTTGTCTATGTATATGTATAATCCAAATGTTGTATATATTATGAAATAAAATATGTTTAAACTAATTACAGTAGTTGTACAGAGTGTGATTGACACAATTTATAGATTTCCCCCATTACCCCATACATACACCTTTTTACGCCTCTTATTTATTCCCACACTGAAGAAGATAGTTCCAATTTATACAGTAATGAATATATATCATAAGGAATATTTTCTATATTCTAGTAGAGGGTAGCATAAAGCAGGCTGAAAGTAAAGCAGAATGCGCCTTAAGACACATTCTGCTTTACTTTCAGCCTGCTTTACGCTACAATCTGCTTGGATATAGCTAATATTTCTTATGGTTCACATTCATGACTGTTTAAATTGGAACTATTTTCTTCAGTGGAGGATATAATTAAAGGCATAAAAAGGTGTATTTATGGGGTAATGGGTTAAGGTACTCTTACCAGTGCCAGAATTGAGTGTGAACAGATGATCATTATTATTCTGAGTGGTGGTGTAGGTCGGCACTGCATTGACTCCATCATCAGTATCGGTAGTTGTCAGCGTAGTCGCTGTCACCTGGCAGTTGTCATTGTACGGAATCTCAGCATTATAGAATGTCGGAGCAAACACGGGGATATTGTCATTCACATCACCAACGGTGATCTCAACACTTGTTGTGAACGATAACGGAGGAGTTCCACCATCGGTAGCAATCAGAATAAAATTGAACGACTGGTCCGTCTCTCTGTCAATAGACTGTTTCACTGATAAGATCGAGGTTGCTGAATCTAGTGCGATATAGTCGTTTGCCCGAGACCCAGCTGTTGTTGATGTATCAATGGACAAGGTTATATCCTCATTCACATTTATATCAAGGTCTGTGATGACTACTGTAAGGATGCTGGTACCAGCGGCCTGGTTCTCTGTTGTAGTTTCTGTATACAGAATCTGACTAAAACTTGGTATGTTATCATTAAAATCTGTGATTGTAATAGAGACTGTCGCAGTTGAAGTACGGACACTGGTTCCTCCATCGGAGGCCCTGACATAGAAGGAGTATGTATCTTGTGTTTCTCTGTCAAGATTGGCTGCTGTAGTTATTACACCGGTGCTCAAATCCATCGAGAAGTGAGTGTTATCGCCGGTGACATACTGATATACCACATACTGTATGGCTGCATTGACTCCAGTGTCGAGATCTGAGGCACTCACTCGATCAACTGATGTTCCGATGGGGACATTTTCAATCACTGAGAAACTATATGTAGTGACTGGAGCTGGCTCGAATATTGGATTATTATCATTAACATCACTGACAGTGACTGTAGCAGAAACAATGGCAGTAAGGGCAGGCGTCCCACTGTCCACAACCTGTATCTCTAAAGTATACAATGCTGTATTTTCTCTGTCTAAAGTTCTTGAAATCTGAATGAGACCAGATCCAGAATCTATGCGGAAGTCACTATTAGTATCTCCGGAGTTTATGGAGTAAGCTAGAAATTGGTTTTCATCAATGTCAGCATCTGTAGCAGCTATTGTGAAGATGACTGTATTCTGTGGGGTGTCTTCGCTAAACGTAGCATCATATGTTCCAGAAATGACAGGTCGATTATCATTGACATCAGACAAAACTATTGTGTATGTGGCCGTGGCTGTGTTTATAGGAGTTCCTCCATCCACTGCATGTATGGTCAATGTATGTCTGTAACAGTAAAAAAAACTCCATAAGACAGATGTATTAAATATATATTATATTACAGTCAAACTTCGATATCTTGAACTCGTTTAACTCAAACTATCTGATAGTTCGACATAAGAACTGCATTATTTCATGCTTGGTTAAGTCGATCATACCCATATTTCAAAGTTAAAACGTGGCTTAGCCAGGTTTTAACTTTGAAATACGGGTATGTTCGACAAAACCGACTTCGAGATATCGAAGTTCGACTGTACATTTTATTATATTATACATATAATTGCTAGTATACAAGACAGGTGGCAGCTTAAATAAATGTGAAAGAATAGAAGAAAGCTGCTATAGGAGTTTTCTGTTTTATTTCACTTTGCTTTAACCCTTTACCCCATAGCATGTTTCTAGTATTGAAAATAGGTGACTACTTACAGAAGGTTGAAAGTAAAGCAGAATGTACCTTGATGCATTTTTTGCTTTACTTTCAGTCTGTTTTAAGCTACCACCTGCTATAATAGAGAAAAAAGATGGGTTCCTTGGAACACTTGTGTCACCTGCCAGCAGCCATCAGTCGAACAAGAGTTTAAAAAGAGTGACAAACTTCGTTAAAGCAGAAATAATATGCCGTAAAAGAAATTGTAGAAAAGGGAAATAACTCTCAAAGTATTGATGCAAGACACTTCCGCTCATCAAATTATTTAAGTAAATGAAATTTTATCTGGAATGCATGAGTAGAACAGAAGTTATATGCTGAAAATAGAAAATATGGAAAAGGGGAATAACTCTCACAGTATTGCGAGGATTCCACTCCTAGTCTGGCTGTATTTTTTCTCTCTCACCATGTTACACACATAGAACCATCTTTTCACGCTTTAACTTATCTTCGAGTGCCTCTCCATTCTCTGTACCTTATCTCACAGAAATACCGATTCATACTTTAGTTAGCTTCAAATGAACATATTTACCCATTACCCCATAGCCTGTTTCTAGTTTGAAATACAGGTGACCACTTAAAGCAGGTTGAAAGTAAAGCAGAATGTGCCTTAAGCATTCTGCTTTTCTTTCAGCCTGCTTTAACCCATTACCCCATAACCTGTTTCTAGAGCTGAAGATTAGGTGACCTTAAGGCGCATTCTGCTTTACTTTCAGCCTGCTTTAAGCTAATTCTTCAAGAATACAGAAAATATTTATTATGGGACATATTCAAGACTGTTTAAATTGGAACTATTTTATTCAGGGGAGGAATAATTAAAGGCGTAAAAAGGTGTATTTATGGGTTAATGGGTTAAGCTACCATCTGTTATACATAGAAAATAAGTTTTAATAAACATATTCATGAGTATATAAATTGGAAATCTTTTCCTCAATTAAGGAATACATTAAAGGCATAAAAAGGCATATTTATGCGGTAATGGCTTAAATTTTCTCATAAAACTACATTCCTATGTTTTTTACTTATTTTAAAATGAATTCCTCTTCTTAGTTTTACCTATTCCCATAGAACTACCTATTCATGCTTTATAACAGCCTTGGTAAAATGCTAATCAGTAAACCTTTTCTATATGCCCCTATAATGAAGTGGGCTGAAAGTAAAGCAGAAAGCAGCCTGCTGTCTTGAACAATACAAGCTAAGTGGGAAAGGAATAAAGCAAGCTGAAAATAAAGCAGAAGTCTCCTAAACCCAAAGGGAGATTGCTGTATTTTGCATTCAGCCTGCTTTAGACAGCTATATGTCTTAACCCATTACCCCATAAAAATGGTTTTAATTACTTCCTATACTGAAGAAAATTGTTCAAATTGATACAGTTGTGAATATTTAACATTAGAAATAATTCTGATATTCTAACAGCTGGTAGCTTAAAGCAGGCTGAAAGTAAAGCAGAATGTGCCTTAATGCGCATTCTGCTTTACTTTCAACCTGCTTTAAGTGATCACCTGTCTTCAAAACTAGAAACAGGCTATGGGGTATTTGGTAAAACCCTGAGAACAAAGTTGTTTTGGAATGGGTTACAATAAGATTCTCCTGAATAATAGAAAATCTTGCCTTGTATCAGTCAGGGCTCCAGATAAAGGGAGTATTTCAGAAAATAAACTCTTTATGTCTGCATTAAACCCTATGGTGTATCTACTCATTAGAATCATCTATTCAAGACAATTCTAATGAGTAGATACACCATAGGATTTGGTGCTATGAAGGAGAAAACTTTAGATTTGTTCAGTTTACCTGCCATGGAACCCTGGGTCCATACTTATAAAGCATTTGAGTTGAGTCTGAAATTGTTCTCAATAATTTTGGATTGGACAGATTTGAGCCTAGGCTCGAGAATGGACTCAGACTCAAATCGCTTTATAAGCGCTGGACCTGGTCAGTTAGTTGTAAATGTTTCTTACAGAGCTGTAGTGTCCCTGTCTAGTATATTGGTTGTTGTAATGATCCCTGTGGATGACCCTATAGCAAATAATGCCGAGGCTGCAGAGAAGGCATACGCTATAACATTGTTGTTGTTGGTGGCCGAGTCTGCATCTGTCGCCGCTGCTGTAGCCACTGTGGTACCTATTGATGTAGCCTCTGATATCGTCAGAGCAAGATTGGACACTGTAAACACTGGAGGGCTGTCATTTAGATCATTCACAGATATCCGTACCAAACAAGATGCTGACAATGCCGGTATCCCACCATCCACAGCCCTAACTGTCAGATCATATGATGTGTCTGTTTCATAATTGATGCTAGCTGATGTGCTGATAATGCCTGTAGAGGAGTCAATGGTAAATGTTGCAGCTCCTGTCCCTGAGATAATAGAGTATGTGATTACACTGTTTGTTCCTGTGTCCGCATCGTTGGCCGTCACAGTCAGCACAGAGGTTGGTGAAGCAACATTCTCATCTACTGCACCAGAATAGGTGTTCATAGTAAATATTGGAGTTTCATCATTGAAGTCCACCAAGCTCACTGTCAAAGTGAAAGTTGATGTGAGAGTGTCTGCCTGAGAGCTTGCTGTATCTTCCACTTCTATCACTAATTCGTACTGATTGGGTGCCGTGTCATAGTCTAGGCTGTTCGCTACTCTCACATCTCCATTGAACAGGTCTACACTAAACTCATCATTAGAAATGCCACTTTTCAGGTAGATTCTCAAAGTTCCAAAGTCTCCAGTATCAGCATCTGATACAGCTACTCTATACAGGCTGTTTCCTACTGTCTCTGATTCTGACACTGTCAGGGTATCAGCTGTCACTGTGAAGTCAGGAGCATGTTCATTGATGGCTGTCACACTGATTGATACAAGAGTGGATGAGGATAGTGCTGGTATGCCCTGGTCCTCCACCCTCACTGTCATCACATAGTTAGCTAGAGTGGCAGCATCAACATTACCATTCAAGACAAGCCACGATCCAGTAAAGGAGAACACATTGCCTGTGTTACCACTGACGATAGAGTAGACGAGTCCGGCAGTGCCAGCGTTAGCTTCATCATCATCTGTGGCCATGATCTGTACAATGCTAGTGGGTGGTACCGAGTTCTCATTCACAGATTCAGCATATGTAGCTGGGTTTATCTGTGGGTAATTATCATTGACATCTTGTATTGTCACAACTATTCCACTAGTTGCGGTGAGAGCGGAGGCATCAGTAGTCAGCATGTCACTGGCTTCCACAACAAGGGGGTATGAGGTGGTGCTTTCCCTGTCTAAAGGTGCAGCAACTGTTACCCATCCAGTAGAGGCATCAATAGAGAAATGTCCCGCTGCATTGCCACCAGTGATAGCAAATCTCACATCACCATGGCTTGATCCAGTATCTGAGTCTGTTGCTGATACTCGGACGACCTGATAGCCAAGAGCCTCTGATTCACTTATTGCAGTATCATAAGGCTCACCTTGGAATACTGGGGCATTCTCATTGACCGGGTCAACATATACAGTCATGTAGATAGTGGTGATAAGTGCTGGTGTTCCCTGGTCATTCACACTGACAGTTAGTGTGTAACTTGTTGTAGTCTCATAGTCAAGAGTGGCCTGAAGGGTGACAGCACCGCTGCCTGCGTTCATTAGAAACTTTCCCTCACCATTTCCATTTGTTATGCTATATGCAAGTGTAGGAGAGGCTGCTACATCCAGATCTGAGCATGTTGGAGTGATGACTGGGGAACCAGCTACTGTCCCCTCTGATACAGTGGTGGAGTAAGCTGCAGGAGCACAGACAGGCGAGTTGTCATTCAGATCATCTATTATCACAACAAGAGATGTTGTTGCTGTCAGGGTCCCAGCCCCGGTACCGTCAGCCACTTCTAGAGTCAATGTATACATGGTAGTTAAAGGACTGTCCCTGTCTATTGACTTCTGTTGTTGTATGATACCGCTGGTAGCTCCAATGGTAAACACACTATTTGTATCACCACCTGTTATAGTATAAATAAACGTCGTACCAGAAACATCTAAATCAGTTGCATCTACATCAAACACTGTATAACCAACTGCTTCATTCTCATCTATGTTAACAGTGTAGGGCCCTGCAGGGTTAAATGCTGGTGTATGATCATTAACATTGGTGATAGTGACTGCTACAGTAACATCAGTACTGAGGGTACCATCTGAAGCAGTGACAGTCAAGGCATAACTAGCCGTAGTTTCTACATCAAGTGCGCTGATTGTGTCTATCTGACCAGTTGAAACGCCTATACTAAACACAGTTGACGTTAACGAATAGGAAACAGTGCTGATGGCATCTGCGTCTGTACATGCTACCGTGGAAACAGATGTTCCAGGACCAGAATCTTCAGCTATGCTGGCAGAATAAAGCGATGCAGTACAAAAAGGGGTGTTGTCGTTGATATCGTTCAGGGTGATTGACACAGTTGTGGTGCCTGTTCTGAAGGTTGCCTCCCTATCTGTTGCATGTATGACCAGGACATACGGGGTTGTAGTGGTCGTCTCATAGTCCACGCTTGCAGCAAGAGTGATGTCCCCTACTGTTCCGTCTATTGCAAATTTGCCATCTCCATTACCACTGAATATGCTGAATACAAATGAACCTGAAAGTGGAAAATATTTTATGGTTAATACTCTCCATAACTAACCCATTACCCCAAAGCCTGATTCTACTTTAGAAAATATGTGACCACTTAAAACAGGTGGATAGTAAAGCAGAATGTGCCTTAACCCATTCCCCCATAATACCCCTTTTAACACCTATATTATTCCTTGTAACACTGAGCAAAATAATTCAAATTTATATATTCATGAATATGTATCATAAGAAATATTTTCTATATTCTAGTAGATGGTAACTTAAAGCAGGCTGAAAGTAAAGCAGAATTTGCCTTTATGCACATTTTGCTTTACTTTCAACCTGCTTCAAGTGGTCACATATCTTCAAAACTAGAACAGGCTATGGAGTAATGGGTAAAGGCACATTCTGCTTTACTTTTTCAGCCCACTTTAAGCTACCATCTGCTAGGATATAGAAAATATTTTTTGTACATGTTTATGACTGAATAAATTGGAACTATTTTCTTCAGTGGAGGAATTAATTAAATACATAAGTGGATGTTTTTATGGGGTAATGGGTTAAAGACCACTTCACACAGATATTTATTTCTCATAGCAATGTCTTTTTTTATTTGCATTTACCCTGTCCTGATATAGAACCATAGGAAACTTTCCCTACAACCAGACAAATATTCAGTTAACCCTTTCCACCATAGCTCGTTTCTAGGTTGAAGACAGGTGACCACTTAAAGCAAGTTGAAAGTAAAGCAGAATGCACCTCCAGGCACTTTCAGCCTGCTTTAAGCTATCATCTGCTAGAAGATAGAAAATATATAAGATGATACATATTTATGACTTTATAAAGTGGAACTATCTTTTTCAGTGGAGGAATATATTAAAGGTGTAAAAATGTGTATTTATTGAGTAATGGGATAAGGAAAGCTGAAAGCAAGGCCAAATTCTACCTAAGTCTTCTGCTTTACTTCTAGCCTGCTTTAAGCTTTTCAGGAAAGGTGACCACTTAAGCAAGTTTGAAAGTAAAGCAGAATGTGCCTTAAGGAACTTTCTGCATTACTTTCAACCTGCTTTAAGCTTCTATTTGCCAGGATATACAAGGTTTGTTTTGGTTATATATTCATGACTGCATAAAGTGAAAAGAAATCTTCATTGGAGGAATAAATTCAAAGTGTTAAAGGGCATACTTAAGGTGTAATGGGTTACCTTATTACCCCAAAATCTTCTAGTATTCAAGATAGGTGATCACTTAAAGCAGGTTGAAAGTACTTTCAGCCTACTTTAAGCTACCATCTGCCAGAAGAAAGAAAATACTTCTTATGATACATATTTATGACTATAAAATTGATCTATTTTCTTCAGTGTAGGAATACATTAAGAGTGTAAAAAAACGTATTTATGAGGTAATGGGATAGTTAAAAATACAGGTTTTGGCTATAGGACTTTGTATTTACTAACCAGCAAGATCAATGTCAGAATCAGTGGCAGCCACCTGTCCTATAGATGTATGTAGTACAGTATTCTCGTCAATCATGATGTTGTATGTAGCTAGTCCAAATTGGGGGTCATTGTCATTGACGTCTGTAATCACACCACAAAAACCAACATGATTATACCAAAAACAAGAAACGTTGCTATGACTACCAGGGCTACCATTTCTCTGGATTTTTCTGAAATTTTCATATTTTTATCCTTGCAGATGGTAGCTTAAAGCAGGCTGAAAGTAAAGCAGAATGTGCCTTATGGCACATTTTGCTTTATTTTTAACCTGCTTTAAGTAATTGTGCTCGAAAAATAGAAAATTTGGAAATCTTAGGATTTTTTGTGATCAACTTATGGTAGCCCTGGACTACTAAGAAAGATGGGATGTGTACTTATACACAGTACACTGTGTTCACTCATTAACCCCTGAAATTTCAAAGTATACATTTTGAGTTTCCAATTTATTCCAGTCCATGTTCGACTATCTGGGGTTGTTTTTTTATAGAATATTGCATAATAGCAAACAGTGCAGACCATCATTACAGGAGCCCTCTGATCTGGGTCTACACTGTTTGCACAGGACATGTGTACTCTATACAGGAACACTGTATAAGATGACTAAGGGTTAACTAGCCCTTACAGTATATACAATAAAACCTCTCTATTAGGACCACTAACGTTTGTTACTTCTTAAAGCAAAGTGGCAGTAAAACAGAAAGCTCCATTTTTACTGTCACCTTGCTTTAAGCTGTCACCTGTCTTTGATGCAATCACTTAGTCTTCAATTTAGGTGGTGGTTTAATAGAGGTTTTACTGTAATATTGTCAAGTTTAGTTGTACATCACTCCCTCTCTACAACGACACCCAACAGGAGACAAAAATTGTGTGTGTTGATCGAGGGAGTCGTTATAGGGAGGGAAATGTGCAAACAGCTTGAATCCAGATCAGAGGCTGCTTAACGCAGCCTCTGATCTGGATTCAAGCTGTTTGTCACCTGTCAGAAAGTTGTTTCTGTAAAATGTCCATTATATAACTTTGAGAAAAACAGCAGACGACAATTTTAAGTAGACGACATTGCAGGCGTGAATAGGTTGGACATAATTATCCTGTTTAGGGAACTGCGACAAGGAGCGTTGTAAGGAGGGAGTCGTTGTGGGGAGGGCTGTTGTAGAGAGGGAACGCTGTAACTGCAAACACTTCGAATCCTGATCTGACGTTTCATCTAGGTCAAAACTGTTTGCCACATTTAAGAATTTTCGATCATGTAAAAACAAAAGCAAAAGCTTAAATCTGACCAACCAAATGCTTGAGAACAATCTCGGACATAACTTAACCTGTTTATAACCTTGGACCCAGATTGATAAATGGTTTGGTCCTTGATTAATCACAACGGATCTAGATCCAATCTGTTTGCAATATTCTAAAAACCAAAACTTGTTTTTCGATTCAAATGATGAGGGCGAACTTTGATATCTCGAACTCGGGTAAGTCGAACATACCTGTATTTCAAAGCTAAATGCGGCTTAGCCGCGTTTTAACTTTGAAACACTGGTATATTCTCCTAAACTGAGCTTGAAATAAGGCAAATTCATGTTTCGAAATATCGGATATTTCGAGTTAAGCGAGTTCGAGATATCAACGTTCGACTGTATATGGTTTTGGTGTATACCTGTTATTGTAACAGCAAGAGTTGTTGTTGTAGTCCGGGAAGGGACACCATTGTCAGATACCTCTATTACAAGTTCATAGGATGGAGTTGTCTCCCTGTCAAAGGTAACAGCAGCTGTAGTTACCTCCCCTGATGTAGATATCAGGAATTCCCCACCTGAAAACAAGCACTGGAGTGATCAAAGATATCACAATAGCAGGGCTGCCATTACTCCGGATCTTTCCTAAGTATTCAGATTTTTATCCTAGCAGATGGTAGCTTAAAACAGGCTGAAAGTAAGGCAGAATGTGCCTTAAGGTGCATTCTGCTTTACTTTCAACCTGTTTTAAGCAGTCATGTGTCTTCAAAACAAGAAACAGACTATGGGGGTAAAGGTACGATTAGTAAAATTGCGTCTGAAAAATTGAAAATTTGAAATCTTAGGATTTTTATGTTCAACTTATTGCAGCCCTGCAGTAGAATCAAACAATGTGAAGTCCACCCAACCATTGAATAAATTGAAGCTTAACTCTTTCCTCCCTGAAACTTTAAATGGACAATGCCAGTTTCCATTTTAGACAAGTCCATTTCTGACTTTTAAGGGTTGTTTTTGTCAATGTTTGGCATTGTGACAAACAGTGAAGACCCTGATCAGAGGGCTCCTTTCGGAGCCCTCTGATCTGGGTCTTCACTGTTTGCATAGGACATGTGAACTATTCACATATACACTGTTTGAAAAGCACGCCTATATGCGGGACTAGGGTTCAAAGAGTTAACCCACTAATACACCTCTTATTTATTCCTTTGCTGAAGAAAATAACTCCTATTTTTACAGTCATGAATATCCACCATTAATCTATTATATAAGGAAAAGTTGCTATATCCTAGAAGATGGTAGCTTAAAGCAGACTGAAAGTAAAGTTGAACGTACCTTAATATGCATTCTGCTTTACTTTCAACCATCTTTCAGGTATCACCTGTCTTTAAAACTACAACCAACTATGTCATAAAGGGTTGATGCAGAACAAAAGCAAGTAGGTTCCCAAGGAGCTTTCTGCTTTACTTTCATCTTACTTAACTCTTTCACTGTCAAGTTTTATCATCTGCTTTTACCCTCTTACCACCAAAATATCGTCTGCATTGATAGTGGTGTATGCAATATTTTAAAGACAGAATTCGGGCTCTTTTGACTGGAGAAATGTTGATACGAGTGTCAAACAGTTTGGATCCTGATCAGACGCCGCATTATGCGGCGTCTGATCAGGATCCAAACTGTTTGCAAAGTCCCCTTTTGGCAACATTGGCAGTGAAAGAGTTAAATATCGTTTTTTGATAAGATCAATACGTCTTTTATTTAGTGATAGAATTGGCACAATTTTACCATACCTCCATTTCCACTAGTGGGGTTGTAGGTAGTTATGATGTTATTAGGAGCATTAGCATCACTATCTGTACAGGTCAGCTGAGCCACTGTCGTTCCAGCTCCAGCATTCTCTGCTATGCTACCACTGTACCGCGAACTAGAGCAACGTGGAGTGACATCATTCACATCTACCACATCCACACTGAGAGTGTAGGTTGCTGATCTGGCACCTGAATGAAGATCATATAAGTGATTAGTAAAACTAATATCATTTTCTCACATAACTACCCCTGTTTTCTATAGCGAACAACGATCACACAAATATCCTTGTTTCCAACATGTGTGAGATCACTTTGGTGACGTCACTCTAACGTCACTATATATATAAAGGTGTTATGATGTCATCGGGATTAAATAAGAAATATCTTAAAAAACGTTGGTTATGTGAGAAAAAGAATCTGTTACTCGTCTATGTTTAAGAAAAGTTGATCTCAAACTCATCTAGAATAGAAAAGTTACTAAGCTCGCCAAGGTTTGCTTAATAACATTTCAATTCTAGACTCGTTTAAGATCAGCTTGTCTTAAACATCGACTCATGACAGATCCTATATGTCTCCTATTGCAGGTCTTCTGGGGTCTTCTTCCAACTGTAATAAGCTGGATCTTGCAAAAACGACTGAAATACTGTTAAAAGGACATAAAAATGTAACAAATGGAAATTTCTACCACAGGTGGCTGCTTACAGTAACTCATTACCATTTTGCCTGTTCTAAGTTATTTAGACAAATGTCTGCTTAACTCATTACTCTATAGATACACCTTTTATTTCTCTAATGGACAAAAAAGTTCCACTTTATGCCGTCATGAACATGTACCATAAAAAACATTTTCTTTATTTTAGTAGATGGTAGCTTAAAGCAGGCTCAAAGTAAAGCAGAATGTGCCTTAAAGTGCATTCTGCTTTACTTTCAACCTGCTTTAAGTGACTCATCTGTCTTCAAAACTAGAAACAGGCTATGGAGTAAAGGGTTAAATGTTTCTTCAATTTCAACAGTTTCTTAACTTATTACTACATAGATAAAAATACCTTTTTTTGTCTTTAATATATTCCTTCACTGAAGAAAAAAGTTCACTTTTTTTCAGTTATGAATATGCACCATATGAAACATTTCCAAATATTATACAAGCATATGGTAGCTTAGTTAATAAAGCAGTTTGAAAGTGAAGCAGAATGCGCCTTTAGGTGCATTCTGCTTTGCTTCTAACCTGCTTTAAGTAGTCACCTGTCTTAAAAACAAGAAACAGGCTATTGGGTAATGGGTTAATTGAAAAATCATGTGAACTATATATTTTCAAAAAGGACGACATGTTCAGAATGTAAATTGTAATATTCAAATAGTAGGGTAGTAAACACTAACTTGGATTGGTTCCGCCATCTATGACTTGTATGAGAACATTGTAGTCTGTTGTAGTCTCCATATCTAGATCACCACTCACTGTCACTACCCCGGTGCCTGGATCTATAGAAAACTTGCCTCCATCACCAGATATGAAAGAGTATGACAGACTTCCATCATCCCCAATGTCTGTATCAGAAGCTACAACATTCACGACAGCTGTTCCTATGGGCGAGTCTTCTGATATATTCTGTGTTGATGCTGTAGGTGTAAGGACTGGATCGTGTTCATTCACACCAGTTACCTGTATATTAACAGCGGCGCTGCCCGTGTTTGTTCCATCCGATGCTGTTATAACGAGCGCGTAAGACTGGGTGCCCTCGTAATTAAGCAAGGAGTTATCGTCTACTATTAGACTTGGTGTTTTTGTTGTTCCTGTAATGTCAAAGATGTTGTCAGTGTTGCCAGAGAGGATGTTGTAGGTGAAGGTTGTATCTGCTGTATCACTGTCTGTGATTGTGACTGTCAGAACGGTGTGTAGATTGGCAGCATCCTCAGACACTGTTGTAGCGTAAACACCAGGGTTGAACTCCGGTGTGCCATCATTGAAGTTGGTCACTGTTATACTGGCTGTCACTGTTGAAGTGAGAGGTGGCGTGCCATCATCTTTAGCTTCAACTGTCAATAGATAGGTGTTTGGAACAGTATCATAATCTAGAGCTGCTTTTAGAATGATATCTCCACTGTTAGCATCTATTTCAAACTCAGTAGAAGTTGGGCTTAATGAGAATGTAATTGTATTCCCTACATCATTATCCGATGCAGTAACTGTGATCACTGTTGTTCCTATAGCAGTATTTTCAATCGTATTTGTTTGATATGGAGTATTAGTAAACACTGGGGAATTGTCATTGTCGTCAGTGACATGAATATTTACTGTGGCAGTAGTGGATAGTGAGATTGCTCCTCCGTCCTTGACTTCAACAAGCAGTGTATGCAGAGTGGTGGTCTCGTAATCCAACCCTGTAGTTAGAGTGATGACCCCTATTCCATTAACAGCAAATTGTGAAGCAGCAGCCCCCTGAATAGTGAAGGCTAAATCATCATTAACACCATCGTCAGCATCAGTACAGGCTAGAGTTGCTAGTGCTGTACCCGGTGTTGTAGACTCTATATGAGAGGCAGAGACGACTAACGGTACACAAACAGGAGTATTGTCATTAAAGTCAATCACCGTCACAATAATTGTTCCCGTGTCAGTCCTTGGTGAAGCATCGCTGTCTGTTGCGTGTATTGTCAGTGTATATGGATTCGAAGAAGCAGTCTCGAAATCAAGAGCACCAACCAGAATGAGATCTCCAGTGGAGGATACAAGTTGAAACTTCAAGTCGACATCGCCGCTGACAATACTGAAGACAATAGTACCTGTAAAAAAGTAAAGGAAAGAACATTTACTTCACTTGCAAGGGAATGGTAGCAAAGACTTTTAACCCATTTCCAAATAAATACACCTTTTGATTATTCATCCATTGAAGAAAATAGTTCCATTTTATTCTGTCATGAATATGCACCATAAGAAATATTTTCTATATCCTAATAGTTTGTAGCTTAAAGCAGGCTGAAAGTAAAGCAGAATGTGCCTTAAGGCACATTCTGCTTTACTTTCAGCCTGATTTAAGTGATCCCCTGTCTTCAAAACTGTAAACAGGCTATGGAGTGATGGGTTAAGAGAGGATATATATAAACATATTTTATACAGGTGTTTAACCCTTTACTCCATTGATATGCATTTTTGCACCTTTAATAAATTCCTCCACTGAAGAAAATAGTTCCAATTAATAGAGTCAAGAATGTGTATCAAGAAACATTTTCTAAGTTCTAACAGATGGTAGCTTAAAGCAGGCTGAAAGTAAAGCAGAATGCGCCTTAAGGCGCATTCTGCTGTACTTTCAACCTGCTTTAACACCCGTCTTCAAAACTAGAAACAGGCTATGAAATAAAGGGTTAAAACTTAATAGCTTTGAATACCTGCAGAGCCGATATCACTATCTGTCGCTATTACAGTTCCCAAAGTAGTCTGTACCGCAACATTCTCAGCATAGTTAAAGTTGTATGTGCCTGGTGCAAAAACTGGGTCATTATCATTAACATCTGAAATCAGAACGAAAAACAATTATTCAGCAAATCTGTCAGCTTAAATTGTGTTCAATCATTATTCCATGCAGATACATGGCATTAACCCATTACCCCATAAATAGACCTTTTAAACCTTTTATTTATTCCTACATTGAAGAAAAAAGTTACAATTTCAACAGTCTTGGATATGTATTTCAAAAAATATTTGCTATATTCTAGCAAATAGTAGCTTAACCCATTAAGCCATACTGACTCATTTTGACTCAGTGCGCAATAGCCTCATACTAACTCATTTTGACACACTTTATTCAACTAGCTTCTATTGAGATAAGCATTGAGAACTGTTTGTTGCTTATGAGTTAATGGGTTAAAGCAGGCTGAAAGTAATGCTGAATGCGCCTTAAGGCGCATTCTGCTTTACTTTCAGCCTGCTTTAAGTGGTCACATGTCTTCAAAAACTAGAAAGCTTAACCCTATCTTAACAACAAGTTTAAACCATTCTCCCACTGCATGTTTATATTACATGGAACTCCCCCACCCGGCTATGAACATCTATCATCTGATCTATTATATTGGCTTATTAAATAAGGAAACTTTTCACAAGTAAAATGTACAGACTCATCCTGAAAGAAAACAGTGCAGACCCTGATCAGGCAAGCTGTCTGATTGTGGTCTACACTGTTTTCAAATAGTGTCAATATACACTAATAGCAAAAGAGTTAGATCCCCTATATTCAACAGATATAACATATGCAGTAAATCCATGTTGCAGGAAGGTTGCTGCTTACATCAGGATGAAAATAATTCAACAAGAGCCGCGTAAGACCCTAAATCCCTCAACTGGAAACGTTGATGTAAATGTTACATAATTTTGGAAAGCTGATAAATTATGACACTGTGCCAATTGCTGAGTAGATGATGCTGTGTGCCAGTACTGTGGTGTATAACAAGAAGATTTTTTTTTAAGGTTTCATTGAAAAAATCTATTTTAAGTTTCTGTGACCTAGATATGCAACGCACCTAAACCACTGGAACAATATTGGTTAAGTACCTCTTGAAGTTTCACCATGACAAGTGTCAAAGCTCTGGTCATATTAGTTTCAGAGAAGAAGATGTTTGAAGGTTTTATTGAAAAAAATCTATTTTTAGCTCCTGTGACTTAGATATATGCAACGGATCGGAACCATTTGAACATTATTGGTAAAGTATGTCTAGAAATGTCACCATGCCAAATATCAAAGCTCTTGCCATATTAGTTTCAGAGAAGAAGAGGTTTGAAGATTTCACTATATAACTCTATATAAATTTGTGACCCCCGGGGCTGGGTCATTTTTTACCCCAGGGACATAATTTGAACAATCTTGATAGAAGATCATTCTGCTTTACTTTCAGCATGCTTTAATCAGCTATCTGTTTTCAATACTGAAAAGAAGCTATGAAGGAAAGCGTTAAATGATTGCCATATCAATTTCTTTTGAATGCCTGTCTGCTAAACCTCTCTTAACCCATTATTCCATAAATATGCCTTTTTACGCCTTTAATATGTTCCACCACTGAAGAAAATAGTTCCAATTTATACAGTCAAGAATATGTACTATAAGAGACATTTTCTTTATCCTAGCAGATGGAAGCTTAAAGCAGGCTGAAAGAAAAGCAGAATGCGCCTTAAGGCGCATTCTGCTTTACTTTCAACCTGCTTTAAGTGGTTACCTGTCTTCAAAACTAGAAACAAGCTATGGGGGAATGGGTTAACCAGAAACCTCTCTAAAACAAACTTATTGCTTGGTGACTGGGAAGGGTACTGTTTCCAGAGGTTTGACTTTATATAGAACTATGGTAGACATACCAGTGACAAATATGGTGACAGTAGTTGTAAAGGTCAAGGCAGGGGTGCCAGAATCAGCCACATCGATGACCAGCTGGTAGTTATCTGTTGTCTCCCTGTCCAGCAAAGTGTTGGTTGTGATCTCTCCACTGGTGGACACATTAAAGTCTGTGGCTGCAAAACATAGTTAACCCATTACATGTATTCCATAGCTATGTTTTTTCACAGCTTAACCCATTACCCCCAAAATACGTCTTTTTACGCCTTTAATTTATTCCTCCACTGAAAAAAATACAAATGTAGTTCCAATTTATACATTCAAGAATATGTACCATAAGAATGTCCCTTTATGCACATTCTGCTTTACTTTCAACCTGCTTTAAGTGATCAACTATCTTCAAAACAAGAAGAATAAATACTGAAAGGGCCATAACTTTACTCAAAATCCTTTCTTTATGAGAAGTTAATATGCGAATGTTTGGAGCAAATCCCTATAACAGTGTGGGAGATGTTAGCTACAGAAAATTGTTTCCCTATATATTCCATGTTCCAGATTTTTTTCTTCAAATTTTTAGGGCCATAACTTCTGTCAAATACCAAACCATATGAACATTGTTGCATATAAATACTAGTATGTAGTTAATCTGTGACAGACAGAAAGCGCAACATCAATATGTAAACACCCCCCATCCCATCCCCTATAAAGGGGAAGTCATAATAAATGGAAAACAAGCTATGGGAGAAAAAGTTGAACAATACCCCTAGGTCCAAAGTTATAAAGCATTTTGAGTTATGTCGGAGATTGTCCTCAAACATTTGATTGGTCAGATTTGAGCTTTTGCTCAAATCTGACCAATAAAATGCTTGAGATCAATCTCAGACTCAACTCAAACATTCTATAACATTAGGGCCTGTTATGACTGTCTTACCCCCACTAGTGATAGTGTAGGTGTTGATAACATTGTTGTTAGCCTCTGCATCACCATCAGTACATGTGAGCTGAGCCACTGGTGTTGCCATGGCAACATTCTCTGCCACGCTGCCTGTGTACAGGGTAGCCGTGCATGATGGGGTGTGGTCATTCTCATCGGTTACTGTCACTGTCAGAGTGTATGTAGCTGCCAGCGCACCTGTATTCCAAGAGAAAAACATGATACAGTCGAACTTTGATATCTCAAACTCGGTTTTGTCGAATATACCCGTATTTCAAAGTTGTACTACGGAGAAACTCCTTTTTATACTTATTCATGTGCATTTAAGTTTTGGGCCTTAAAGCCGATTTTGCTTTACTTTCAACCTGCTTTCAGTGGTCAACTGTTCTCAAATGAACAAACAGTCTATGGGGTAAAGGGTTAAAGAAAACCGCCTGTATAGCTCAGTGGTAGAGCGTCCGCTTGCAGTGCGGGAGGTTGCGGGTTCAATCCCCGGCCGGGTCAAACCAAAGACTTTGGTAGTTATGGCTTCCCTCCTTGACGCTCAGGATTTCGGGTTAGCATTTCGACTGGTTCGTCGGTGTCAAGATAAAGTGACCGGCCTGGTACAGTCCCAATGGTGCACCTAAAAAGTGCCCCTTCTCATTATCATCAGGATTGATGGCGTAGAATTAATAAATAGATATAGAATAGAAAAAGTCAATAAAAATTGAGAAATAAAAATTGTTACCTGGGTTGGTTCCAGCATCTGTAGCAGAGATTGTAAGCACATATGTATTGGATGATTCCCGGTCCAGAGTTCCACTCACTGTTACTTGGCCTGAGGAAGGATCTATGGTGAACAAGCTATCTCCACTATTGGTGACACTGTTAATGCTGTATGTTATCACACCATCATTGCCGTGGTCGCTATCACTAGCACCCACATTGTCTACCAATGTTCCTGAGGCAGAGTTTTCAGCAATGCTCACAGCGTTATTAGGGGCAGTTAGTGTTGGAGTGTTGTCATTGATGTTAGTCACCTGAATAGCTACAGTAGCTGTTCCTGTATTAGATCCAGCATCCACGGCTCTAGCAACCAAGATGTAGCTTTTAACTGCTGAATCATAATCTAGATTTGTTACATCATCAACAACGACATCTCCGTTTGCATCAATCCGGAAAACATTGTCAGCGTTGCCACTTGCAAATGACATAGTCCAGCTTGAGTCATCAATATCAGTGACAGTTACTGTTACTACTGTGGTCTCAGCTGCTGCGTTCTCTGCTAGTTCAGCACTATACACGCCTGGATTGAAGGTTGGAACACCATCATTGACATCTGTTATAGTAATAGTCACGCTTTCAGATGTACTCATAGGTGGTGTACCAGAATCTGTGGCAACAACTGTCAGGGTGATTGTGGGTGTTCCAAGACTTTCAAGGTCAATCGTATCAACTGTGTACACAATTCCAGTCACAGGATCTATCTGAAAGTAGGCATTAGTTGGACTGATGGAGTAGGAGACAGTGGTTGATGTATCAGTTGTGTCTGTAGCTGTGACTACAAACACATTGGTATTAACTGCTGTGTTTTCAGGAACATTCCCAGTGTATGGAGTACTCTGAAACACTGGGGCTGCCTCATTGACATCTGTAATGACTACATTCACAGTGGCTGTCGATGATAAGGCTGTGCCACCAGTATCACGCACTCCAATGAGAACTCGGTAAGATGGGGTGGCTTCCAAGTTAAAACTCTGTGCAGCAGCCAATGTCAGGACTCCTGCTGCATCTATTGCAAATGGTACTGTAATTGCAACCCCATTCACAAAATCTATAGTATAGGTCAAAGCATTGTTAGTAGCTGTGCCATCTGAGTCAGTGCATGTCAGGGTGTCTATAGTTGTAGAAGCAGCTGTGTCTTCAGCAAAAGATACAGCCTTTACTGTAGGTGTGCATGATGGTGTATTATCATTGGAGTCTGTGACTGTAATAGACACAGTGGTTGAGCCCGTCATTGGGGAGCTGGCGTCATTGTCTGTACCATATACTTCCAGTACATATGGATTTGCTGTGGCAGTCTCATAGTCTAATGCTGCTTTGATTTTAATTTCACCAGAGCTGCTGTCTATGTCAAACTTATTGTCCACGTTTCCACTGTTGATGGTATAAGTAACAACACCTGGAATGATAATATATAGCTTTCTTTGTAATAACAAAATTAATGAATTTTATTATATACCACTGGCACCAGAGTCATGGACTTTTTATGTGTATGTGTTTACTTTATCTATACCTCTACCGATATATATTATAAGTCCATGACTCTGGTGCCAGTGGCAATGTCGAATGTATTGGAATGGAATTACAATTTAAAAAAAAAAAGTTTATCTGAGTTGACTCGATGCCGCTATACCGGTCTGCTATCAATAAGTATAATATCAATTAGGTCTAGATTCTAGATCTATATCTAAAAGATTTTTTCCCAACCGATTATTGGAGTGAAATTTAAAAAAAAAAAAAAAAAAAAAATACAAAAAAATAAAAATCTATATGGGTTGACAATAGGCATCTACCGGTCTGCTATCTATTATTATAAGACCATGGTGTGTAACCGATTCTACACTGTGTCACTTCGACCACACGAATTACCTACTAAAATGCATTCAATCGAAACCAAATCCTTTGCAGTCCATAAAGATATTTTTCTATCCAAAATACATTTTTTCGATGGTTGATTTGAATACGTAACTTCAAAAATCAAGAATGAAATCGGTATTTTAAAATTCAGTTTTTTTTTAGTTCTACAACACTGCAGACGCATTTAAGGAGGGTCTGGGGAGACATTTATATGAAGAATTAATGAAATGAAAAGCTTAAAAACCTAGACAGGTTTCATTTTTGCAACACATGATGTCTGCATGTTTTCTTTAAAACAAGAGGGCCATGGCCCACAAGTCGCTCACCTGAGAACATTGTATCTAAGCTAACTGGGCAAGACAATATTGTGATGTATATAGCTATAAAAAGATTTTTAAAGGTTTTCCTATATAAGTCTATATAAAACTGATAAGCCCCGGGGCGGGGCCAAATTTGATCAAGGGGTCATAATTTGAACAATCTTGGTAGATGACCATAGGGCAAAGCTACATGTCAAATATAAATGATCTGGGCCTTACAGTTTAAGAGGAGAAGATTTTTAAAGGTTTTCCTATGAAAAACTGATAAGCCCAAGGGCGGGGCCATTTTTGGCCCAGGGGTCATAATTTGAACAATCTTAGTAGAGGACCATAAGGCAAAGCTATATGTACAATTTTAAAGATCTGGGCCTTACAGTTTCAGAGAAGAAATTTTTAAAGGTTTTCCTATATAAGTCTATGTAAAACTGATAAGCCCCAGGGCGGGGCCAATTTTGACCCAGGGGTCATAATTTGAACAATCTTGGTAGAGGACTATATCGCAAAGCTACATGTCAAATATAAATGATCTGGGCCATACAGTTTTAGAGAAGAAGATTTTAAACGTTTTCCTAAGAAAAACTGATAAGCCCAAGGGTGGGGCGGGGCCATTTTTGGCCCCAGGATCAAAATTTGAACAATCTTGGTAGAAGATCATAAGGTTAATATACATACCAAATATCAAAGGTCTTGGCCATTTGGTTTTTGAGAAGAAGATTTTTAAAGATTTTCTTATGCATTAAAAGTTGTCTATACGGTCATGTTAGAAAATCTAGTCCCACAGCAAGGGGAATAACTCTAGCCAAAAACTTTGAACACGATTTCGTTCCCCCTTGCAACTGATGCTTCTGATAAAGTTTGGTTGAAATCGGGTCAGTGGTTTCAGAGGAGATGTTGTTTGAAAATGTGAACGGACGACGGACGATGTACGACGGATGCCAGACGGAATGGGATCACAATAGCTCACCCTGAGCCGAAGGCTCAGGTGAGCTAAAAAGGAAACCCACGTCAATTAGTAAATCATAGGGTCTGACACTGTATTTTTTTACCTTAACAAACTCGCTCCTTGAAATTATTTGAACGTAACTTTCTTTTCGAGACAAGTTGATCGAGCATACTACAGGCCCGCAGGAAGTCCCAAGTAACTATACCAATTATGAACGCAATCTTACTGGGAGGGGTAGGGTGTTGATTTCTAGATGGCCTCTGGTTTGTTCTGAGGGCGCTTTGCGCATTCAAGACAGGTAAAATTCTAACATAAATCTAGGTAAAAAGACGGCACTTAACGGTATGAGGACAATGTGTATGCAGTAGCATTATTTTGCATAAAGTCTGCTACATGGAGGTCATGCCTGCCAAGGGAGTGGCTAGACCAATTAATAAGTGTACGTTTTCTTACTAGGGGGTCCGGGGCATGCTCCCCTGGGAAATTTTTTATTCCTAGATAGTCTCTAGATGCGTTCTGAGGTCTTTTCCCGCGTTTGATACAGGCAAAATACTAACATGAATCTATGTAAAAATAATTGGGGGTCACCCCTAACCCACCTTAGACGTCAATTTTATTGCTTTTTCTACATTTTTAGCCTTTTTATTTCATGGACTTCAGAAAAAAAAGTGTAGGCACATGCCTACTTGCCTAATAGGAAGCTACGCCAATGGTTAATACAGGCTAATATTATGTCTGTTACCTGCATCACCTTGATCCATGTCCGAGAAGCTTACAGTCCCTACAACAGTGTTAGTGCCACTGGCCTCAGCCACAGTAAAGCCATAAGGGTCCATCCCAGGGCTGGGGGTATGGTCATTAATATCTGAAACAAAAGCAAACCTGTTTAACCCATTACCCCATAAATACACCTTTTAATGCCTCTAATTTATTCCTTCACTAAAGAATTAGTTCAAATTTATATAGTCGTGAATATGTATTGTAAGAAATATCTTCTATATTCTAGTAGCTGGTAGCTTAAGCAGGCTGAAAGTAAAGCAGAATGCGCCTTAAGGCGCATTCAGCTTTACTTTCAACCTGCTTTAAGTGATCACCTATCTTCAATACTAGAACAGGCTATGGGGTAATGGGTTAACACAGATTAATTGGCTACTGAAAATGGCAACATGGGTAAGTTTGCTTTCATATTTACAGAAACAGCGGTTGAAATACAGGTAGTTTGAATCCTGATCAGGCCCTACAGAATGGGATCTAATCTTTATCCAATTCAAATCATTTTGCAAAGGTTTTTAAACAGAGTCTCAGACTTGAAAGCCCCAGATAAAGATTCTCTGTCCATTCAGTTATAACGAAAAGCAAAGCTTATGAAATCAGTTCTAGGAAACTTTTGACACTGTAATCTCTCGTTTCCGATCAAGAATTCCACAAAATCATGGCTTTAAAAGCAGGGTAAAAGTAAAGCAAGAGGCTACCTTGGCAGCCCTATGCATTAATTATTTCCTGCATTTAGCACAAATTAGCAGATACCTTTCTTAAGAAATCTACATGCATCTTTACTTGCATCTTGCAGGAGCTTACTACATTACTTTTAAATTGCTTTATTTTAGCACCCACTTATATTTTAAACACCACTGGTGAATCCTCATTAATATTTGTGTATCTGCACAGGATACAGGCATCCCTAAGCCATTTATGAAAAGAAATTTTAACATTTCAGAGCTCCTGATAAAGGGAGTATTTCAAAAACTAAAATCTTTATTTTTGCATTAAACCCTATGGTGTCACTACTCATTAGAATCGTCTCAAAGAGACGATTCTAATGAGTAGTGACACCATAGCATTTGGTGATGAAATGAGTGAGATAATGTTGGATTTGCTCAGTTTACTCCCGCTTATTTGGAGCCCTGGCCATTTTGGTTAAGTATGACATAGAGGATAACTGTTTTTTTGAGTGTAAGATCGAAATTTAATCCATTGAGCGAACATCAGACGTTATATTTTCACGAGTGGCGAAGCCACGAGTGAAAATATAACAGTCTGAAGTTCACGAAATGGATTAAATTCAATCTTACACTAAAAAACACAGTTATTCTATTTATTTATGCTTTTAAGCCACTTTTTAAACAAAATTGTTTGACAATTGAAAGCGAAAGTACATTATTTATCCCGTGTTGAGCCAAGTTTTATGTCGAACACATGTGCGTGACAGTTGGCGGTACAATGACGTCACTTATTTAAGTGATAATCCACTGCTTTTTCCCGGTAATCCACTGAAAAGCATAAATAAACACCTGTAATTGTCACTGCCACTGTAGTAGTAGTTGTGAGAGGACTCCCTCCATTATCAATGACATCTATAACTATTGTGTAAGAGCCTAGGGTTTCCCTGTCCAGGGCGTTGTTCACCTGCACCTCTCCCATGGTGGTCACAATAAATGCACCACCTGTAATAATATATAATTTTTTTTAACAACTTGTTACATAATGTCATCCTGTACCAAGGAAAACCTGCAATATGTATTGACTCTTTTTATGCCCCCGGCATCTATAGATGCGGAGGCATATAGTAATCTTCCTATCCGTCCGTCCTTCCGTAACAGGTTAAGTAGATTTTACCGTTTCGTCTAGCATCAACACCGCTTACTAAAATGCTTGGATACTAATACAGTTGTTGCCTTGGACCATTTCCTATTCAAACCTTGATTTTGACCTTCACCTTGACCTAATTTGGACTAAGAACATTTAAAATGTGCTATTCATGGTTAACTAGATTTTACTGTTTTGTCTAGCATCAACACCGCTTACTCAAATGCTTGGATACTTATACAGTTGTTGCTTTGGACCATTCTCTATCCACCAATATCACCCAACCTTGATTTTGACCTTGACCTTGACCTACTTTGGACTTAAAACATTTTAAATGGGCTATTTCTTGGTTAACTAGATTTTACTGTTTCGTCTTGCATCAATATAACTGACTATACAATGCTTTGATACTTATACAGTTGTTGCCTTGGATCACTACTAATCCACCCATGCATTGGACCATTACCAATTGACCTATTATATCGTACCCAAGCTCAGTTTAACCTTGACCTAATTTGGACTTAGAAAAGATTCAGAATATATTGTCAAGGATGCCACCGGGGGCATAAGTGTTTATTGAACGCGCAGTCTTGTTTTTACAACTTATTACATCATGTCAACCTTTACCCGATAAAACATGTATATTTTTTAGTTCCCATGACAGACGAAATATGCTGCAATTAATATATTTTAGCAGAAATTTGCACCTTTCGTAAACTTCAGTTTGCGGGACCGCAGATAAAAAATGTGTGAATCGTGTGATCCTGCAGCCTGGCATCATCTCTGAAGGAACCCTCTGATCAGGGTCAGCACTGTTTCTTTATTTTGCAATATATTACAGAAAACAACCATAAATAGTCATAAGTACATTAAACTTAATTTGAAACCGGAATTGTCCATTAAAAGTTTCAGGAGCGAGTTTTATAAATGAGTTAACTCTTTCAACACCATGGACCTGTTTAGAATATACTCATTACATTTGAAAACAGTATAGACCCAGATCAGAGGGCTCCTATGGGAGCCCTCTGATCTTGGTCTGTACTCTTTGCTAATTTAGACCAGTATTTATTTAAATACCCAGACTTCCAAGCAGAATGGTTCATGTTTATGGGAACTAAAAAGATCCCAAAGGGAACCTAATAACCCACAATAGCTACTTAGTGTTGAAAGAGTTAACTCCCTCTAATCTTGATATATTTCTGTACCTGTATTTCCAGTAATGATATTGTAAGTGCCGATAACATTATTTGGATTTGCCTGGTCAGCATCTGTACAGGTGAGCTGTAGCACACTAATGGTTGTCCCAGTGTTCTCGGGAACGTCGACACTATACAAGGACTTGGTACATTGTGGAGTTACATCGTTGACATCTTGTACGTTCACTGTCAGGGTATACTGGGCAGTGAGGGCACCTGTACATAAAACGATATACATGTATACATGAAAATCAGGCATTGAGAAGAAAAATTATGGTTTCGTCGAAGCATAAAGATTTTAGAATTCTATATAAACAATATACATGAAAATCATGCATTGAGAAGAACAGGGCTCCAGATAAGAGGGAGTAAACTGAACAAATCCAACAGTTTCTCACTCATTTTAGCATCAAATCCTATGGTGCTACTACTCATTAGAATCGTCTCTTTGAGACGATTCTAATGAGTAGTGACACCATAGGGTTTAAGGCAGAAATAAGGATTTTATTTTTTCAAGTACTCCCCTTATCTGGAGCCCTGAAGAAGGGCTTACAGTTTTATTGAAACATAAAGATTTTATAACCGTATTTTACGTAAGCGATATGCACGAAAATCAGGCATTGAGAAGAAAGCTACCAGTTTCGTTGAAACATAAAGATTTGCGTATTTTACATAAACGATATACATAAAAATCATGCAATAGAGAAGAAAGCTCTCCTAATCTTAAGATTTTTGGTTGTGATTACTCATAAGAATTACCTAGAAAGGATCATAGCTTCATTGTCTAAACAGTAGTAACCACATTCTGTTTGGTGAAGACATAAAGAAGAAAACATTTAATCCATTACCCCATAAATACGCCTTTTTACGCCTCTAATTTATTCCTCCATGGAAGAAAATAGTTCCAATTTATTATGTTATGGTTGTGTACTATTGGAAAAAAATTCTTTATCTTAGCAGATTATAGTTAAAGCAAGCTGAAAGTAAAGCAGAATGCCCCTTAAGGCACATTCTGCTTTACTTTCAACCTGCTTTAAGTGGTCACTTGTTTTCAAAACTATAAACAGGATATGGGGTAATGGGTTAAAAAGAGTTTATTTCCTCCCATTGGAAGCCCTGTGGTGACAAAACAAATGACAGATTGGTTTTCAAAATCTAGAATTCTTATTACTCCATCAAACCCTATGTTGTTACTACTCACTACAGTTGGCTCAAAGAGATGTCACACCGTAGCATTTGGTGGCGTCGTAAAGGAGAAAATGTAGGGGACATAATAATACCCCATTCACTAGCTTACTCCGAGTACAACAGAATTTTGTAAACAGTTTGGATCCTGATCAGACACCGTGTAACACTGCATCTGATCAGGATCAAAACTGTTTGACACTGAATGTCTTATGTCAAAATACCTAAAATTTAAATCTTAGAAATGAATGTAGATGACAACTGTTTAAAGCAGATGACATCATGGCAGTGAAGGGATTAAGTTGAATTCCGTTTATTAACCCATTACCCCATAGCCTGTTTCTAGTTTTGAAGACAGGTGATTACTTAAAGCAGGTTGAAAGTAAAGCAGAATGTGCCTTGAGGCACATTCTGCTTTACTTTCAGCCTGCTTTAAGCTACAATCTTCTACTCTAGGATACAGAAACTATTTCTTATGGTACATGTTCATAACTTTACAAATTGGAACTGTTTTCCTCAGAGGAGGAATAAAATGTATTAACTCATTATCCCCTGAAACTTCCAATGGACAATTCGAGTTTGCAATAGAGGCTGGTCCATTTTAGGCTATCTAGGGTTGATTTTTGTAATAAATTGCAAAATGACAAACAGTGAAGTCCCTGATCAGAGGGCTCCTGCAGGAGCCCTCTGATCAGGGACTTCCCTGTTTGCATAGGACTAGTGTATTATTCACAGATACATATTTGGTAAAGGATGCATATATGTGTCACTAGGGCTCAATGAGTTAAAAGGCACTTCTATGGGGGAAAGGGTTATGGTGACACAACAAATGAGAGATTCTACTTACTTGGATTTGTCCCACTATCAGTAGCATCAATAGTCAGGACATAAGTCTGTGTATCCTCCATATCTAGTGAACCAGCAAGAGTGACGGCCCCTGAACTTGGATCAATAGCAAACTTGGCAGCACCATTCCCAGCTGTTATGGAGTAGACTATCAGCCCGTCATCACCATGGTCTGCATCAGTAGCAGCAACAGTGACGATATTCGTATTTATTGCGGTGTCTTCATTGACGTTTGGAGAGGAACTTGCAGGGGCAAATGAGGGAGTATTGTCATTATAGTTTGTAACGGTCACAGTAACTCTGGCACTTCCTGTGTTTGTACCGTCTGTTGCCTGGACAACAAGCGTATAACTCTTGGTCGCTGAATCATAGTCTAAGTTGCCAACGTTATCTATTATAACCTCTCCTGTGGGATCAATACGAAACACACCATCACCATTACCAGAAGCTATAGAATATGTTACAGATGCCGACTCAGCATCAGTGGCTGTCACGGTCGTGACTGTTGTTCCAACAATATCATTTTCTGATATAGAAGCTACGTAGACTGCCGGGTTAAAGACTGGCACACCGTCGTTAAAATCAGAAATAGCTATTGTAACAGTAGCTGTGTCGGTGAGTGAACCGCTGTCTGTGGCTACTACTACTACTTCATATGTAGAAGTTATCTCAAAGTCTAGAGTCTCTAGTAACTGCATAGTTCCATCAGCAGGGTTGATACTAAACACTGTGCTGGCTGGGTTGATTGAGAATGTTAGCGTATCTGAGACATCATTGTCTGTAGCTGCTACTTGGAACACTGAGGCACCCACAGCAGTAGTTTCAACAATAGATTGTGTATACGGAGTGCCAGTAAAAGATGGATTATGTTCATTGACTGCTGTAACTACTACATGTACAGTAGCAGAGCCTGTTAACCCACCACCATCTATTCCATGTACAACTATAGTCTTTGCTGTGTCAGCTTCATAATCTAGCGCGGATGCTAGCGATATTGCCCCGGTACCTGCGACTATTGAAAACGGTGTGTTTGTTGCGACATTATCTACAGTGGCTATGGTATGGGAGACAACTCCGTTAGCTCCTGTATCGGTGTCACTACACAGGACTGTGGCTATCAGAGCATTGACTAGCGTGTCCTCTCCAAACGAAACAGTTTGAAATACAGGTGCACATGAAGGCGTGATATCATTTACATCAGTGACAGAGATAGCTACAAAAGTTGTTCCTGTTCTTATTGTGGCCAGGTTATCAACTGCAATCACCTGTAGATTGTATAAATCAGAAGATTCATAGTTGAAGGCTCCTACCACTTTGATTTCACCCGTGCTAGAATCCACAGCCATATTGTTGTCAAGGTTTCCAGTCTCAATACTGTAGGTTAAGGTCGCTGTAAAGAATCAAGTACAGTCTAAACTAGATAATTCAAACTGCGTTGATTCAAATATACCCATATTTCAAAGTTAAAACGTGGCTTAGCCACGTTTTAACTTTGAAATACGGGTATGATTGACCTAAGCAAGATCGAGTTATCAAAATTAAACTTATAAAAATACAAGTAAGGTCGATTTAAGCAAGTTCGAAGTATTTAGTTTCGGCTTTATACCCGTTATTCCATAAAAACACCTTTGACTAAGAATAAAACATGTAACAGTGTATGTTGAGACTGTGGTGAGAAAGTTGATAGGCTTTACTGTGTGGCTTGATAGCTCAGGCTTTACTGTGTGGCTTGATAGCTCAGTGGTTAGAGTGTTGGCACAGTAAGCCAAAGGCCCTGTGTTGGAGTCCCAACATTTTCACCATGTTACATTTGGAACTCAACATAAATGTAAACCTGCAAAATTAATATGTAACTCACATAGTGTACAAAAAAGAAAAAGAAACTAGTGGAGTGATCCGTAAGAAAGAATTCGGGACAAGGTCTTGTGTAAAGAAAGTTGATAGGCTTCACGATGTGGCTTGATAGCTCAGTGGTTAAGAGTGTTGGCATGGTTATCTAATTTAACTTCTAAAAAGTTAGTAATGTAAGTGTAACAGATGATTCCTAAGTAATATTAATCATAATTTATCTTTGGGGTACGGCAATGGCTGGTACCGTTTATGGTCTCAACGTCCCAATACCGCAACGTACCAGACGGAACGTCCCAATTATCTGGATGGAACGTCCCACTTTATAAAAGTTATAGAAAATCAGTTTTATTATACTATTTTTGTATAATTTATTGTTTTTGAGATTATTCAGGATATATAATCTGATTGATTTAGGATATCTGTTATTACAAAAATGAACACCCGATCGTAGAAAAAATTGCAAATAGTACACTCCGACGGACGTGACGGCAGCTAAAGCTAATCTCCTGATAACCTTTTCAAACAATTTCATCCAGATTAGAGACCAACTCAATTCTCATCATATATTCCAAACTGTTTGTAAATTGGATATTAATAAAGTCACATATAGAGGATATATTGATTTAAGCAGGCGTCACATTTAGCAGAATTCATTTTCTTTGTTTTCATCAACGGGCGACTCGAAATGCAGAGAACACCACAGGAAAAGGGTTTTATGTTGTAAAAGCGTATTTAAAGGTATCTGTGCACCAGTTTATAAGTCATATATGAATTCCCGCTCAAAAAGATACTTTTATTGTCCAAAAATCGGCGACGATATGAAAAATGCCGATCCTACCTAACCGTCGTAAACACCAACTAAAATAAATTTGATGTACTAATATCGTATTTAAAGGCATATACGTTGTATATATATATTGTTTAAATAACTGTATCGACACCCCTGTTAAAAAAGTTGGCTTTTCTTGGTTTACAATCGCCGATAATTTTAAAATACCCACCTTCCTTAACCTATTCATCCCTGAATGGACAATTCCAGTTTCCAGCTAAGTTTTGTCCATTAATGACTATTTAGGATTGAATAAGACAATATATTGCAAACTGACATACGAGCAGACATTGGGCAGAGGAGCCCTCTGATCAGATTCCTCACTGTCTTCGTATGACATGTGTACTCTTCATAGGTACAATATTTGTTAATGATGAGTATACTCGTTGTTAGGGCTGAATGTATAAACCTACGAAAACGCCCCGAGTTCCCCATTTAAAATAGGGGTTATGCATTAATTATATTTTTGGACTTTTTTTGACACTCCGGCCATGGCCTTCAAAGACACATTGAAATACCGAATACAACATTTAAAATAGGTTTCAGATATAGTCTTGAAACTTATTTTATCAATTAAAATCTATAGTATGAACTCATGGTCGAACATTGGCGACCATATAAAAGTGCCGAGTATCCCGGACATACGAAAACAAAAGCCGAAATTCATTTATATGTACATAATATTAGCTCGTTCCCTTGTGAATATTCTTTCCAGACTCCACCCACTATGAATAATTAACTAAATTTCCACTCTGTTATAATTAACAATCGTTTTTGCTAAACAGTTGTGACAACTCTGATCTATGATAACTCTATAGACAGGTATAGTAGGCCCTGACCTATGTCTGCTCTGTTTGCAAGGCGTTAAAAGGCGTATTCATTAGGGAAAGGGTTAAGAGACCTACAAATTGGTGTTAAAACAAAAATCCCATTCAAAATGATTCTTTTATTGGATTAAATGCGGCTTCACTTAAAACTGAATTGTCAATCTGCCGTTAAATTCTAAAAATCTCATTTATTAAATTTAACTTGGTACTTTTATATTGACACCGATTTTAACAGTCCACAAAGGCATCTTTTTTAAACTTGACTGAAAGTAGTCGCAGGTTCGAAAACACATGTAATTTCAAAGAAATCGTAATATCAGTAAAACTTATTCTTTCACGTTTAAACGCAAACGAAATGCAATTGCAATAAAATGTAGGAAATGACAACTAGTGGTCAATTCTGAATATTTATTTTAATCTGAGTGGCAAACATTAAGGAGCCTGATCAGACGCCGGGTTACTCTCCAAAATGTCAATAATAAGTTTTAGCAAAAATGCGTTTATTTGGAAAGAATAATGTGTTCTCCACTATAATTACCTAACAAATCAATAGTCCAGTCAATATTATCTGTAACAAAACTATTTAAAGTCTGATTCGACTCATACACACACACACACGTAAGGGACGGGTGATTGACAGGACCAGGTCTTTTGAAGTTAGTCGACACAGCTTCTTACAGGTTAACCGCTTTCTGATGACATGTACTGTTTCATCTGTTTCTGCAGACTTTATTTTCGGCAGTCGGCTCCACTTCATAGTCCTTGATGTTGCAGCGCAGAGGGCGATTTTTTTTGTTTTTAAAAAGGGACAACCTGGTGAGAAGCAAACAGTGTAGACACTGCTCAGATGAATCCTTCACGAGTTCTTTGATCAGAATCTGCACTATTTGATGCCCCTGGCATCTATAAATGCGAATGCGTATAGCGTTGTCCTGTCCGTGTGTCCGTCCGTTAACTAGACTTTACCGTTTCCTCCAGCATCAATACCACTTACTCAAATCCCTAGATACTTATACAGTTGTTGTCTTTAAGTTGGTTTACGGGTAAAATATTTAACCCTCATCATGTTAAGTGCGACTTGTCTAATAATTGCAAACAGGTTGTATCCAGATATGGATCCAAACTATTTGTCACTCATTTCAACCTTTCTTCTTTTTCAAATGCATGAAAACTAATTTTAATCTTATCAGACAATATGTTTCAAAAGACGACAATTCAGCATGAACACGTTAAAAACTCTTTGATCAAATCTTCAAAGTTAGCCGACTTCGCTTCCCCGCTCAACATATTCAACTCACAACTTGGCGAAAACAAAACATTTTTCATGGGAGTATAATTATAAGGTAAATCGTTAATTTCATTCAAGTGTCATATATAAACCAATAATTTACTGTCTTATAGTGATCTAGATTCTATTATGTATATTTTTTTTTATAAAATTTTGCTAAATAAATGAAACAAGTTGGATGTTGGTTTCTGTGTGAATCAATCAGACATTTAAAAACGTTAAGAAAAGTTAAGAAAGTCGCAAACATTTGAACAATTTATCAAAGCGTGCCGATGTTCACAGCGTGCCGATGTTCACACCCTCGCGAAAAATATTATGCTATGCGATTATCAGCGCGTGCCGAATACACAGTGGCATATTAGACTTGACACGTGTATGTGTTACGCCTCTCGTCTGCAACTTTTCCCTTTCATGTATGCCGACATTTCAAAGAGTGTAATCGTAGACATGAAACATATACACAGTGAAAAAAGGTAGCTACTTGGGTGTGGCATTAGCGAAAGGAAACTTATCTTCTACGAAATACGAAGATTAATGCGATGCTATAAGTGGATAAAACAACCCCGACTAACAGAGGATAATACTCACATAGGAACATCCTATGTACACAGTATGTAAGCAAAAAATATTTCATTTAATCCCAGTTACTCATTTAAATCTCTATTTCACTTTTGCATCAATTAATAATTGTCAAATACGGGTGATATATATAATTTTTAAAAAATGGGACGTTGGATCCACAAATGGTTTGTTTATGTAGTGGGGCGTTGGTACAGTGGGGCGTTGAGACCAGACACGGCTGGTACATATTCTCAATTTCTCTTGTTTTTATGTGCTAACTTCCTGTACCGTCATTTCCCGAGTATTGTGCGCATCCGTGTATAACACGCACCCTTATTTTCAGGGTTAAATGTCTGGAAAAATCTTTTCCCAAGGTTTTGGTCAGCCGTCGTACGCACGATTTCTCCTGCTGAACCCAGTTGTTTTTAAATGAAGAGAGTTCCGTAGGCATATTTTAGGACCAAGAAAATCCGTTAAATATGTGATAATTACAAGTATCTCGAAGAGACACCATAGGATTTAATGCAGAAATAAAGATTTAAATTTTTGGAATTCTCCCCTTATCTTGAGCTCTGGGGCCCATTTCATAAAACTTCGTACGACAAAAGCGGCCATAAGTCAAAACTTTAAAATACATTTATTTTCTGATTTCTCTATATAATCCTGTCTTGCGACATCTCTTTGGAATCGTTTTTTCAAGACGATTCCAAAGAGATGTCACAAGAGAGGATTAGATGGAGAAATAGATAATAATTAAGACTGTTATGATCTGACTTACGACAACATTTGTTGTACAAAGTTTTTATGAAACGGGCCCCTGGTAACAGTATAACTGATAAGTTCATGCACAGCTAATCCCTACTCACCGGCCTGTCCGGTATCTGTGTCAGTAGCAGCCACTGTGCCAATGGTAGCACCAAGACCTACACTCTCTGCCACTGTAAACATATAGCCCACTGGAGGAAATGTTGGGGTATTGTCATTCACATCTGAAAAAAAACAATACCAAAAACCTTTTAACCCATTTTAAAAGCTATACTAACTCATTACGCAATAGCCTCATACTGACTCATTTTGACACACTTTATTCCACTAGCTTGTATTGAGATAAGCATTGATAATTGTTTATTGCTTATGAGTTAATGGGTTAACTCATTACTCAATAAATACATCTTTTTATGCTTCTATTATTTTGTTTATACGCAAACAAGAGCACCGCAAGCCGGGCACATTATACGCCAATCAAATCGATCTTAGAATGTAGTAATACCAAAACCCTATCATGGTAAAAACAAAAGGGGAAGAACCCTGAAAGTTAGGGGTCATATGCTGACCAAGTTTCAAAAGGATGGGAATAAATTTGTTTGAGAAAGAGCTACAAACTAAAAAATGCCCGTTTTTGACGATAAAAGGGGCATAACTCTTGAATGTCAGGGGCAATCTTGCTGGTTATGGAACTTGACCGAGACATTATGGTCATACACATGCTGATAAAGTTTCAAAAGGATTGGAATAAATTTATTTGAGTTAGAGAGCGGACAAACTAAAAAATGCCCATTTTTGACAAAATAAGGGGCATAACTCTTGAAAGTCTGGGGCAATCCTGCTGGTTATATAACATAACCGAGACATTATGGTAATACACATGCTGACCAAGTTTCAAAAGGATTGGAATAAATTTGTTTGAGTTAGAGAGCGAACAAACTAAAAAATGCCCGTTTTAGATAAAAAAATAAGGGGCATAACTCTCGACTGTCTGTGGCAATCTTGCTGGTTATAAAACATAACCGAGACATTATGGTCATACACATGCTGACCAAGTTTCAAAAGGCCTGAAATAAATTTGTTTGAGTTAGAGAGCGGACAAACTAAAATATGCCCTTTTTTTACAAAAAAGGGGCATAACTCTTGAATGCCTAGTGCAATCCTGCTGGTTATCAAACTTGACAGAGATATTATGGTCATACACATGCTGACCAAGTTTCAAAAGGATTAAAATAAATGTGTTTGAGTTAGAGAGCGGACAAACTAAAATATGCCCGTTTTTTAAGAAAAAAGGGGCATAACTCTTGAATGTCTGGGGCAATCCTGCTGGTTATCGAACTTGACCGAGATATTATGGTCATACACATGATGACCAAGTTTCAAAAGGATTAAAATAAATTTGTTTGAGTTAGAGAGCGGACACACTAAAATATGCCCGTTTTTGATGAAAAAAGGGGCATAACTCTTGAATGCCTGGGGCAATCCTGCTGGTCATCGAACTTGACCGAGATATTATAGTCATACACATGCTGACAAAGTTTGAAAAGGATTAAAACACATTTGTTTGAGTTAGAGAGCGGACAAACTAATATGCCCGTTTTTGACAAAAAAGGGGCATAACTCTTGAATGTCTGGGTCAATCTTGCTGCTTATCGAACTTGACCAAGATATTATGGTCATACACGTTCTGACCAAGTTTCAAAAGGATTGGACTAAGTTTGTTTGAGTTAGAGAGCGGACATGAAAAAGTTAACGGACAGACGGACGGACGGACGGACGGACGGACGGACGGACGGACAGCGCCACGACATAATACGTCCCGTCTGAAGACGGGCGTATAATAAAAAGGAGTCCTCCCTAGGAAGTTCTGAATATGAAAATTTTAATATAAAAGGCATTTCCTGAATATGAAATATAAAAGGCCTTTCCAATACCTTTCCATATGATGACAGTAAAGCAGAAATCCTTTCCCCCATAGAAACGCCTTTTAGTGCATTAAGTTAATTCCTTCACTGAAGAAAAAGTTCCAATTTATACAGTAAAAAAAATATGTATCATACGAAATATTTTCTATGTTCTAACAGATGATAGCTTAAAGCAGGCTGAAAGTAAAGCAGAATGTGCTTAAGGCGCATTCTGCTTTACTTTCACCCTGCTATAAGTGGCCACCTATATTCAATACTAGAAACAGACTATGTTGCAAAGGGTTATGGAGCTTTCTGCTTTACTTTCACCTTGCTTTAAGCAGTAATCTGTAATAAACAGCTAATTATTAAGACAATCTAGTGATCATTATAGAGAGGTTTGACTGTATTGTGTACCTGTCACAGTGATGGTTAGAGTTGTGCTACCAGTGAGGCTCGCAGTCCCTCCATCATAAGCCTCTACAACTAGCAGATAGCTCGCAGTTGTCTCCCTGTCCAGAGTTTGTCCACCCGCAATAGTTACCACCCCTGAACTTGTGTCTATGGAGAACTTGTTATCTATCAACAATAAGAAATAAATGTAACCAACCACAGCTGAACCTTGGAAGCTTAACTCATTTAACCCATTACCCCATAAATACGCCTTTTTACGCTTTTAATTTATTCCTCCACTGAAGAAAATAGGTGCACTTTATACATTTATGAATATTTTCTAAAATAATTTTTTCTATATCCTAGCAGATGGTAGCTTAAAGCAGGCTGAAAGTAAAGCAGAATGCGCCTTCAGCTTTACTTTCAACCTGCTTTAAGTGGACACCAGTCTTCAAAACAAGAATCATGCTATGGGATAATGGGTGAAACCTTGTGACGAGTCTACTCATCTTTTACAAATAGTGTACCTGGGAAGAGTGTTTTTATCCTTTTCAAACAGTGAAGACCCAGATCAGATAGGTCTTATAAGAGCGCTCTGGCCAGGGTCTGTACCAGAGCTCCAGATAAGATTTTGCGGTAATTAGTTTAAACTACAAGATTTTTGTCGCAATTAGTTTTTTTCAGAATTTATATCATTTCAATTAGTTTTTTTTCTAAATGACATAATTTACTTAAAATCTTAACCTAAGTATCCTTTTTTTTTTATCTCAATATCTGTAAACTATGTGGCTGTCTGCCTTTCAAATTTCACTCAACCTTTCATACAAATAATTTATTAAATTTTTAACTGAATAATTTGTACTACAGTGCTCCCTCTCTTCAACGGCCCTCTCAACAACGACTCCCTCCTTACAACGACCCTTGCCACAGTTCCCGAAACAGGACCATTATGTCTAACGCTGTTACTGCTGCAATATCATCTGCTTAAAATTGTCGTCTGCTGTTTCTCTCAAAGAGACATAATGGACATTTTCACAGAAACAACGTCCTGACGAGTGACAAACAGCTTGAATCCAGATCAGACGCCGCGTCACGCGGCGTCTGATCTGGATTCAAGCTGTTTGCAAATGTAAACCAAGTTCCCTCCCTATAATGACTCCCTCCGAACAACGCACACATTTTTTGTCTCCCATTGGGTGTCGTTGTAGAGAGGGAGCGCTGTATTGTTAACTGAACATACTATTGTTTATTTACAACTTGGTGTCATCCAACATTTACTCATTTACACTTCAGACGTATTTTGACACTGATACCTTCAATAACGAGCCACGGGTACTCGTTCTTCCATCCGGCGATCTGTTTTTCCGAAACAGTGGTCCCTGTATGCTTTACTTTCTCGGACTTTTTTTTCAGCTTCATTTACAGCGTCCGATATTGCATCGGCCAATATCTTACTGACAGTTGATGCAGAAGTCTGTTCTTGTCGAGAAACAAACCCTAGAATGCTTGGGGAGGTTGTATATGAGAGTTTTTTGTGTCCTCGACTGTGGCGAGCAGATGACATTTTTTACCGGAAATCGAAAACAGGTGCGTGTTGGCTGTTACCCAGCCTTATAGTAATGCTATACATTCGGCAATGGCCAGCTTGGAAAAGTTATGGAAAAACGACATTAGCTTCCAAACTAAGTACAAGCTGTACAAATCCCTAGTGCTATCCACCCTCCTATATGGATGTGAATCATGGATGCTACTTGCAGACACAGAGCGAAGGATCCAGGCATTTGAAATGAAGTGCATGAGGAAGTTGCTCCGAATCTCTTACCTCGACAGAAAAACCAATGAGTTTGTAAGAGACAGAGTGAAAAGTCTTGTCGGTCCACAGGAACCTCTACTCGCCACTGTTAAGAGAAGAAAGCTCCAGTGGTTCGGTCACGTTACTAGACATGACAGTCTAAGTAAGACAATCCTACAAGGCACAGTTGAGGGTGGGCGTAAAAGAGGGAGGCAACGGAAGAGCTGGTCGGATAACATTAAAAACTGGACAGCACTAAAGATGCCTGAACAACTTACCCATGCGACAGACAGACCAATGTGGAAACAAATGGCAGCTTCTTCGACAACAGACTCCCCCCTACGACAGAGTTCTCGGTCAAGGGACGAGTAAGAGTAAGTAAGATACATTCGGAAACATTTAGTTGCTTTGGTCCAGCGGCAAGCTAAAATATAACGGCTGGGTGCCAGTACGAAGTTCTACAATGCGGCAAGTATAGGAAATTCTTGGTTTTGCGGCGGATTTCAAAACGAACGAGAGATTGATCGCAATTCGTTTTCGCTTTTGGCAATTCGTTTTAAAACCATGGATTTTGAATTTCAATTCGTTTTTCTGTAAAATCAATTCGTTAAAACGATAAAACAAACCTTATCTGGAGCTCTGCTGTACTGTACGTTATTTTGCAGTATATTGTATAAAACAACCCTAAATAGGTAAAAATAGACTGGTGTTTCTCGGAACACATGTGTCACCTTCCACCAACCATCAGCAAAGGGGAATAACTCTCATGGTATTGATGCAAGAGTTATGAACCATGTGCAAGAAAATTCCACTCATCAAACTCTTAATAGAAATGAAATTTCATCTGAAAAGCATCAATAGAACATAAGTTATTTGCTGAAAATAGAGAAAATGTCAAAGGGAAATAACTCTCACAGTATTGCTGCAAGAGTTATCAACCTTGTTCAAGACGCTTTCACTCATCAATCTCTTTCCATAAATGAAATTCATTCAAAATCTTCAGTAAAACAAGAAATCTGCAGGAAAAGAAAATGATGAAAAGGGGAATAACTCTCAAAATATTGATGCAAGAGTTACAAAATCAGACAAAAATCTAGCCATCTAATTCTGAATTATCTATCTTCTGCTTCAAAATTGAGTAAAATGGTCACCTGTTTCAATACTAGAAACAGGTTATGGGGAAATGGGTTAAAGCAGGCTGGAAGTAAAGGAGAAAACCTCTTAGAAGTGTTTTACCTTAACATGCTACAGCCTGCCTTATTTAACCAACCGTTTTAAACCTGCAAAAAGCTTAGACAGAAAGGGTTAACGGGTTTAACTGAATATTATCCCATTTCCCCGTAAATACACCTTTTTACACCTTTAATTTATTCTTTAACTGAAGAAAATAGTTCCACTTTATACAGTCATGAATATGTATCACATGAAACGTTTTTCTATATCCTAGCAGATTGTTGCTTAAAGCAGGCTGAAAAAAAAAGCAGAATGCACCTTAAGGTGCATTCTGCTTTACTTTCAAACTGCTTTAAGTTTTCACCTATCTTCAAAACTAGATACAGGCTATGGGCAAAGCATTATATACCTCCATTTCCGGATGCAATTCTATACGACACAGCGTTGTTAGGACTGTCTGTGTCAGAGTCTGTACATGCTATAGTTGTAACGGTGTCCATGGCAACTGCGTCCTCCCCTACACTGGCTGTATACAGAGAGGTGGGACAGGAGGGTGTGTTGTCATTGGCATCCACTACTGTCACAGACAGTGTGAACTGAGCTGTCAGGGCTCCTGGAATAAAAACATATCATATACATTACATATACAGTTAAAACTGTGGTAACCCATTCACCCCTGAAACTTTTAATGGACACTTCCATTTTTAAAATACGTGTAGTCACTTTCTGACTATTTAGGGATGAATTTAACAATTTATTTCAAAATGACAAACAGTGTAGACCCTGATCAGAGGGCTCCTTAAGGAGCCCTCTGATCAGGGTTGACACTGTTTGCATAGGACAAGGCTAATCCTCACAGGTATACTGTTTGTAATTGAGGAGTATAGTCGTCACTAGGGAATGAATGTGTTAACCCATTACTAAACTAGAGGGATGGCTTTGTCTGTAAGACGAATATAATGCCCCCGTTGACTAAGTTCAACTGACTTTAATTTTGAGAAAAATTAAAGCAGATCGGAATCCTGTTCACATGCACATCTATGGATAAGTACAAACACTCTGCCAAGTTATAAAGTTGTAGCTTGAAAACTGTAGGAGGATTTAGCCGGAAAAAGTATGTTCTGCATGTGGGACGGACGAATAGATTCAACGAGAGCACCGCAAACGGGTGCTGGACGCTCGACTTTCATATACTTGAGACGGCTATATTTTTCAAACTTAAAGAATGTGTATGGGTGTTTAATGCCCTATTGATCATAGAAGTTTGTAAGCAACAACAACTTAAACATACTTGGACAGTCTACATTCCACTTAAAGTAAACTATAAGTCAAAAGAAGGACAATATCTTTGCCTGCCTTGTTGTAATGCGTTGCCCTTTTGAAACTAAACAAGTATTCAAATATATTGGAAGTTTGAAATTAATAACTTTCTACGGTTACTGAATAATTTCATATACAAATTCTTAGTCAAACAAGGGCAATAACTCAATGACAAATCCCAAGGTTATCTGCTGTGTTGAAAGGTGATGCCCTTTTGAAACTGAACAAGCATTAAAAGTTAATACCTATGGTAATTATTGAGAAATTTCAATTTACAAGTTTTATGTAAATAAAAACAAGGGCAATAACTCTGGAATGGCAAATCCCCGGTCACCTTTCTTGTTTGAATGAGTTGCCCTTTTGTTATAATACAAGTATTTAAAGTTTCAAGTTAAAACATTTGACAGTTATTAAGTTATTTCAATTTACAAGTTTTAAGTAAATAAATCAAGGGCAATTACTCTGGAATCACAAATCACAGAGTAACCTACCTTGTTGTAATGAGTTGTCCTTTTGATACTTAACAGGTATTTAAAGTTTCAAGTTAATATCTTTCATAGTTATTTAGATATGTTAATTTACAATTTTTAAGTAAATAAAACATGGGCAATTACTCTGAAATGACAAATCCCTGGATTACCTGCCTTGTTGTAATGAGTTGCCCTTTTGATACTAAACAAGTATTCAAAGTTTCAAATGGATACCTTTGATAGTTATTGAGATATGTTAATTTATAATTTTTAAGTAAATAAAACAGGGGCAAAACTCTGGAATGGCAAATCCTAGGGTTACCTGCCTTGTTGTAATGAGTTGCCCTTTTAATACTTAATAACTATTCAAAGTTTCAAATGGATACCCCTGATAGTTATTGAAATATGTTAATTTATAATATTTAAGTAAATAAAACAAGGGCAATAACTCTGAAATGACAAATCCTAGGGTTACCTGCCTTGTTGTAATGAGTTGCTCTTTTGATACTTAATAACTATTCAAAGTTTCAAATGGATACCCCTGATAGTTATTGAAATATGTTAATTTATAATATTTAAGTAAATAAAACAAGGGCAATAACTCTGAAATGACAAATCACAGGGTTACCTGCCTTGTTGTGATGAGTTGCCCTTTTGATACTAAACAAGTATTCCAAGTTTCAAATGGATACCTTTGATAGTTATTGAGATATGTTAATTTATAATTTTTAAGTAAATAAAATAGGGGCAATAACTCTGAAATGACAAATCCCAGGGTTACCTGCCTTGTTGTTATGAGTTGACCTTTCAATACTGAACAACTATTCCAAGTTTCAAATGGATACCTTTGATAGTTATTGAGAAATGGACTCTTACAAAAACCTTAAGCAAAAAACTTAACAGACGCAGACGCTGACGCAGACGACAGGGTGACGACAATAGCTCGACTTTTTGAAAAAGTCGAGCTAAAAATGGACAGACGGGGTAAAACAGTATGCCCCCTGACTGATTGTCACAGGGGCATAATAAAAACTCCTTTCTAATTATTTTAACATTGAGAAAAGCAGTCCTTAGCTAGGTAGGCACATTCTGCTTTACTTTCAATCTACTTTAAGTGGTCACCTGCCTTCAAAACTAGAGACAGGCTAGGGAGTAAAACGTTTAGTTGAACTGACTTGTATTTATTTAGCTGAAGCTTATGATTCAAGCTCTCTTATAAATGTAAAACATACCAATATTTCAAAGGTGAAACTTGGCTAAGAAATCTTTCAACTCAGAAATTTGAATTATCAAGGTTCCAATGCATTTTTATTCCCCCAGCTGTTCTAAGAATTACGGATACAAAAAGTGCAGATACTGAGCAGGTTAATGCAGTTGAAGCATGATAATGATGCAAGGCTTGGCCTTTAATTTATTCCTCCACTTCCATATTCTAGAAAACGATAGCTTAAAGCTAGATGAAGGTAAAGCAGAATGCGCTTTAAGGCTCATTCTGCTTTACTTTCATCTAGCTTGAAGTGATCACCTGTTTTTAAAACTAAGAAATAGGATATGGGGTAATGGTTTAAGAGAGATACTCGGCGCCATATGACCATTTCATGTGTCGCGGTGCCGTAAAACCCAACTCAGTCAAATATGTCAGATAATACTCATGACAATTGGCTAAACATGTTTCTTACCTGGATTAGTTCCTCCATCCACAGCATCAATGGTAAATGTGAGGGGATTAGTAACTGTCTCCCTGTCAATGTCTCCTGCCACTGTGACCACCCCAGTAGTTGGAACAATAGCTAGTGTTGTGGCGTGTCCTGCAGGACTTGCAGATATAGAGTAGGTAATGACCCCGTCATTTCCACTGTCTGTATCAGTGGCATCCACATTAACAACAGTCGTACCTTGAGCAGCGTTCTCTGTAATGTTGACAGATTCACCAGCCGCAGATAATCCTGGTATATGTTCGTTATAACTTGTGATGGACACATGGACCGTGGCTGTACCCGTATTTCCTCCACCATCAGCTGCATAAACAACCACAGCATAGCTAGTGGTGCCAGACTCATAGTCCTGATTTTGAGTCTGTATTACTATATCACCATTGGCATTAACTTGAAAGATGGTGAAGGCATTAGCTAGTGAGTATGTAGGAGTTGTGCCTTCGCTGTCCGTAGCTGTTACAGTCACTACTGTTGTCCCAGCATTATCGTTTTCCGATATTTGTGCAGTGTACACTCCAGGGTTGAAGATAGGCGTGATGTCGTTGTTGTCCATGATAGTGACAGTAGCAGTGACGGTGGCAGTGCGAGCATTAGGACTAGAGCCATCATCAGTTGCCAGGACAACCAGCTCATACTCATGAGGAGCAGCCAGTGTATCATAGTCAATGGTTGACGAGGTGACTATTTGTCCGTTGTTTGTATCAATTGTAAACACGGTGCTAACTGGACTGATACTATAGGTGACAGTGTTAGCTGTGTCTGTGTCAGTAGCTGTCACTGTAATCACAGGAGTGCCGAAAGCAGTTGTTTCTGAAATCGTTGTAGCATACGTAGCTGGGTTAAAGACGGGATCAGCTTCATTATAGTCTGTGACAGTCAACTCAACAGTAGCTGTGGACGACAGACTTCCGTCAGAAACTAGCACTAGAATACTATATGATGAGACAGTTTCATAATCAAGAGTCATTGCAAGTGTTATCTCCCCTGTATTCATGTCAATTGTAAAGGTGCCGTCTGAGGGAGCTCCATTTATAGTAGAAAATGAATATGTAAGTGGCGAGCCTGTGTCACTATCACTGCATGTAAAGGTTGCCATACTTGTAGTGGTTACTGTGGCTACTTCCTGGAATGATACAGTCTGTAGAACTGGGCTACATGTGGGTGCTTCATCATTGACATCAGTCACCGTGATAGTGACAGTCGTTGTTGCTGATCTTGCTGGTATCCCAGAATCTTGAGCAACTACTGCAAATGTATGGCTTGTATCAGTCTCATAGTCCAGGGCCTGTTTTATGAAAACTTCCCCTGTAGTTGGGTTTAGATAGAGTTTTGCATGTGTTGTCACTTCAGAGTAGGTCACAACACCATCATCCCCATCATCATCATCTGTAGCGGAGACTTTTACAAGACTTAGAGCGAGGGCAGCGTTCTCTGCAACTGTAGCAGTAAACATGGTGTTTGTGAAGACAGGATCAAACTCGTTAACAGCCGTAACCGTGACTGTCGCAACAACAGTGCTTGTTAACGCCCCAGCTCCACCGCCACTATCATAGGCCTCTATGTTGATCGTGTATGATGTTGCAGACTCGTAATTCAAGGCTGAGGATGTGGACAGAATGCCAGTGGCAGAGTCTATACTGAACACACCTGCATCCCCACCTGAAGTATTGGGGTGAAACAAGTTTAAATTCAGTCGAACTTCGATATCTCAAACTTGCTTAACTCGCACTATCCGATAGTTTGACACATGAACTGCATTATTTCATGCTCGGTTAAGTCGAACATACCATATTTCAAAGTTAAAACGTGGCTTAGCCACGTTTTAACTTTGAAATACGGGTATGTTCGATTTAACCGAATTCGAGATATCGAAGTTCGACTGTTGTTTGAAAAGTGGTTGTTAGAGAGCTGGTGGAAAGTAAAGCAGAAAGGTCCTGAAGGAGCTTTCTGTTTTACTTTCAGCCAGCTTTAAGCACCAACCTTACAGTTGGCACTGAAGGAAATGTTTTCCATGACTTAATCAAAGATGTGTTTTATACATGTATGGGAAAAATTCTTAGGAAAAGGTGGCAGTAGTAACTACTACACGGAAAGCGGATCTAGTAATTCTTTATAGTATAAAGGTACTAGTATTCAAGGGCTGCCATTTCATTGGATTTTTTTTTTTAAATCTGCTGACTTTTCTCCATTTCTACGGACTTACAGATTATTTCCGAAATCTTCGAACTTCTGCTGTTACTTTTAAAATTTGGAATTTTATGGGTTTTTTACTTTAGGAAACATTGATATAGATCCATTTGCATAATTATGCTAATTATATAGAGCCTCAGAGTGAAAGAGATAAAGGTACAATTCCTAAAATCCCGCTATGGAAATTCTGAAATCTTAGGATCTTTTATGAGCAACTTATGGTAGCCCTTGTATTAGCTGCATGAAAAAAGAAACTCGTATCGCATACATACAAAGAAAACCCTTCATTTTTAAAATAAAGTATCTTTATAACTGAATATAAACCCTTGCATTTATTCAGGCATTAACAGTTAAAACTTACTTGCTATTCTGTATACGACTGTGCCATAATTGTTAGCTGCTGCATCATTGTCTGTAGCCGCCACTGTCAACACAGACCCAGCTGCTGCATTCTCTACTACAGCACCACTGTAACAGTTCAAAGCACCAACATATTTCAACAGAGCTCCAGATATTAGGGGAGTATTTCAAAAACTAAAATCTTTATTCCTGCATTAAACCCTATAGTGTTACTACTCATTAGAATCGTCTCTTCCAGACAATTCTAATGAGTAGTAACAACATAGGATTTGGAGCTAAAATGAGTGAGAAAATACTGGATTTGTTCAGTTTTCACCCTCTTACCTGGAGCTCTGATTTCAAAAACTAAAACTTATATGTCTGCAATAACCCTTTGGAGTTACTGGACTACTCATTAGAATGGTCTCTTCAAGATGATTCTTACAATGGATAGTTACAACATAGTTTTGGTGCAGACTTAGAGGACAAAATGTTATAAGTGCTTAGTATATTCCCTCTTATCTGCATTTTAGACTTATCACTGTACCATTTCAACACCGAACAAGATGCTACATCAGGGCTCCAGATAAAAGGGAGTCATCTGAACAAATCAAACATTTTCTCACTCAATTTAGCTCCAAATCCTATGTTGCTACTACTCATTAGAATCGTCTCGAAGAGACGATTCTAATGAGTAGGACACCATAGGGTTTAATGTAGAAATAAAGATTTTAATTTTTGAAATACTCCCCTTATATGGAGCTCTGCTACCGGTACATTAAATCAACACAGATGCTCCAATGGCATGTTTAAACAAGACTGCGCGTTCAATAAACGCTTATGCCCCCGGTGGCATCCTTGACAATATATTCTGAATCTTTTCTAAGTCCAAATTAGGTCAAGGTCAAACTGAGCTTGAGTATTACTGGTGGGTTGGTAATGGTCCAAGGCAATAACTGTATAAGTATCGAAGCATTGTAGTAAGTAGTGTTGATGCTAGACGAAACGGTAAAATCTAGTTAACCAAGAAATAGCCCATTTAAAATATTCTAAGTCCAAATTAGGTCAAGGTCAAGGTCAAAATCAAGGTTGGGTGATATTGATGGATAGGGAATGGTCCAAGGCAATAACTGTATAAGTATCCAAGCATTGGAGTAAGCGGTCTTGATGCCAGACGAAACGGTAAAATCTAGTTAACCAAGAAATAGCCCATTCAAAATATTCTAAGTCCAAATTAGGTCAAGGTCAAAATCAAGGTTGGGTATTATTGGTGGCTAGGGAATGGTCCAAGGCAACAACTGTATAAGTATCTAAGCATTTGAATAAGTGGTGTTGATGCTAGAGGAAACGGTAAAATCTACTTAACCTGGTTACGGACGGACGGACAGATGGAAGGACGGACGGAAGGACGGACAGGACGATTACTATATGCTCCCGCATCTGTCGATGCCGGGGGCATAAAAAATACTAGACATTCAAATTAGGTCAAGGTCAAGGTGAAATCAAGGTTGGGTGATAAAGGATGATTTGGAATGTTTAAAAGCAACAAATGCATAAATACCCAAACATTTTTTTAAGTGTTGTTGATGCAAGATGAACCATTAAATCTATTCAACATTGAGAGAGAAGTAGCCAATTTTAATAATCCAAGTCCAAATTAGGTCAAGGTCAAATCAAGGTTGGGTGATATAGGTGGATGGGAAATATTCAAACTAAGGTAAAAACTGTATAAGAATTCAAGTGTTATAGTAAGGGGTGTTGATGCCAAATGAAACAGTAAAATCTGGTTGACCTTGTACACATAAAAAAGATACTCGCACAAGGGGACATGGCAATCACTATATGCTTCCTAAGCATTTTGCTTGAAATTCCAACCTACTTTAACCCATTCCCCAGTAAATATGCCTTTTTACACCTCTAATTTATTCCACCACTTAAGAAAATAGTTCCAATTTACAAAGCCATGAATACATATATCATAAGAAATATTTTCTATTTCCTAGCAGATGCTAGTTTAAAGCAGGCTGAAAGTAAAGTTGAATGTGCCTTAAGGCGCATTCTGCTTTACTTTCAACCTGCTTTAAGTGGATACCTATATTCCATTCTAGAAACATGCTATGTTTACCTGTATGAGTTTGCAACAAACACTGGTGTATTATCATTGACATCTGTAACGGTTATAGCAACTGTAGCAGTGGCTAGGTTTGTGCCATCTGTGGCCCTCACTAGAAGGGAGTATGATGAAGTCCCCTCCCTGTCCAGTGTTCCAGTCAATAGGATCACACCCGATTCCTGATCCAAAGTGAAGATAGTCTGGGCAGCTACCCACACATATGTAACGCTGGCATCGGAATCATCGTCTGTAGCCGCTACGGTCGCAATGGTTGTCCCTGGACTGATGTTCTCGGCATGATTCACAGTGTATGTAACTGAAGTAATAGAGATAATTCATTAACCCATTACCAGGGTTCCAGATAAGGGGGAGTAATCTGAACAAATCCAACATTTTCTCGCTCATACTGCACCAAGTTCTATAGTGTTACTACTCATTAGAATCGTCTCTTCGAGACGATTATAATGAGTAGTGACACCATAGAGTTTAATACAGAAATAAAGATTTTATTTTTTGAAATACTCACCTTATCTGGATCCCTGTATTACCAAATAAATATGTCTTTTACACCTTTCTCCATTGAAGAAAATAGTTCCAGGTAAGACAGGTTCTGTTGAGTGCAGGGTGCAACCATAAATGAAGTAAATGTCGGTTATGGCAATTTGTCAGTTAAATCAGATGACGGATATGACAGTTTATAATGTAGTTCCATTTCATACAGTCAGGTATATGCACCTTAAGAAATTGTTTCTATATTCTAGCAGATGGTAGTTTATTTTAAGCAGGCTGAAAATAAGGCAGAATGCACCTTCAGGTGCATTCTGCTGTACTTTCAACCTGCTTTAAGTGGTCCCCTGTCTTCAAAACTACAAACAGGCTATGGAGTACTAAGATAAAGTGAGCAGTTTTATATATATCAACTAGAGCTACAGATTAGTGGATTATTTGGAAAACAACAATCTTTATTTCTGCATTAAACCCTATGGTGTAACTACTCATTAGAATCGTCTCTTCAAGACGGTTCTAATGAGTAGTAACACCATAGGATTTGGTGCTGATTCACTGCTGAAACAAGGAAGAATATGTTGGATTTGTTCAGTTTTCCCCTCTCTTATCTAGAGACCTGTGAACATTCAATAGGAGAAGCATTTAGGAGAATTTCTATGACAGTACTAACCTTGTGTAAACGCTGGTGTGTGCTCATTGACACTAGTGACTGTTACACTACCCGCTACATCTACATTATTCAACCCATCTGACACCCGTATAGTCACCTGGAACTGGGTCGAGCCCACCGTGTCATAATCTATTGAGTTCTTCAACTGGAAATAAAATAAACAAAGAGTGCAAAATTGAGCCAATAATTATACACTAGGTCCATAAGTTTAAGGCGCAAAGAACCATAACTCTGGCAATACTGGGGTGAGCATGCTGGTTATCAAACTTTAAACAGACAATCCACCCAAATGTATGTTTTCACTTCTAGGAGCATTCTGTATAATTTTTATACTGTAATAAGCATGAACTACAGTAAAACCTCGCTATTACGACCACTAAAACGAAGGCTAATTGATTGTTTAATAGACAGGTGACAGCTTAAAGCAAGGTGGCAGTGAAACAGAAAGCTCCTGTAGGTACAGGAGCTTTCTGTTTCACTGTCACCTTGCTTTAAGCGGTCACCTATCGTAAACACCCAAATAATTAACATAAATTAAGTGGTCGTAAAAGAGAGGTTTTACTGTAATTGCATGCTGGGTATTTTTTTTCGTCTGCAACAATTGTCATCTGCTATTGTTCTAAAACAAGAATTTTGAATTTTTTTCCCAAAACAGGGCCAGAGTGTCAAACAGTTTGGATCCGGATGAGACGCTGTGTTACGCTGCGTCTCATTGGGATTCAAACTGTTTGCACAGATAATCACAACTTCCCCCGCTAGCATCCAAATAGTTAACCAGTCTATAGAGATTTCCATTCTTTAGATCTACAGAATGACTGATGAACACCGTGAGTTATAAAATAAATTCAAAGTAGATACATTACCTCAAGTATGTTATTATTCATCTGGAAGTTTGTTCCCCCATTTGTAAGAGTGTATGTCAATGCATTGCCATCTGCGTCAGTACACGTCAGTGTGTACAGATCATCTCCTGCGGTCCCTTCCTCTACAAACGTAACACTAAAGGCATAGCCTGATGAACAAGTGGGAGCATTATCATTGGCATCAGTCACTGTCACGGTTAAAGTGGCTGCAGCAGAGTTAGCACCACCAGCTTCAATAGCCTGAATAGTTAGTGTATAGCCGGATGTGGTGTCGGCATCCAAGACACCAGCCACCGTCACTCTCCCGGAGTTCTGGTCTATATTGAACTTAGCATCAGTGTTACCACTAGTGAAGGAGTACTTCAGATTACCGAAATCACTGGAGCTGCTGTCCGGGTCTGTGGCCGTGATTTCTGCAATGAAGGTACTTATAGCGGTGCTCTCACTGATAGACTCGGTGTAAGTAGGCGGACTGAACGTTGGTCCACCTTCGTTGACATCAGTGACTGTGATGGCAATAAACACAGTGGCAGATAATGTTCCATCACTTACCTGTACCTCTAACTGGTGGGCTGACGTTGTTTCATAGTCTAGCAAAGAACCTGGAGGCAAAAATATATTCAGTCAAAAATAATGAAATCAAAGATATAGAGGATAATTGTTTTTTTCAGTATAAGATAGAAATTTAATCCATTGAGTGAACATCAGACGTTATATAACAGTCTGATGTTCACGAAATGGATTAAATTCGAATTTATACTGAAAAAATACAATTATTCTATTTATTTATGCTTTTAAGCCAATTTTTATACGAAATTGTTCGACAATTGAGAAAGCGAAAGTAAATGATTTACCCCTTGTTGAGCCCTAACTTTATATCGAACACATTTTCGAAACAGTTTCCAGTACGATGACCTCACTTAATTATTGATTTGACGTCATCCGAATTACTTCGTTGCTCCCGAGTTTGGATTCGTGCACTTCCGGTGAGTAGTTCGTGACAAATCGGACTGCCGGAATTTAACGATAAGACACGATTGACTACGATTCTTGGGGAGCCCTACGGGGAAAATTCATAATAAAAGCGATTGGTGATAATCCACTGCAGTGGATTACCAAGTGATAATCCACTGCTATTTCGTGGTAATCCACCGAAAAGCATAAATAAGAATGCACAATCCTTAATTCTTATAATTGAAACTACTTTTCTAAGAATTGCCCTTTCATTCCTCTACCTTGCCCTAGTAAAGATTTATAAGAATGATATCTGAATCCTAACAGACTGAGAGTAGGATCTTGCTGCATTTTATATGTACCCTGGCTCCAAGGTTATAAAGCTTTTCAGTTTTCAGCTTTTCAAGCATTTGATTGATCAGATTTGAGCCTAGGCTCAAATCTTACCAATTAAATGCCTGAGAACACACTCAGCTCAAAGGCTTTATAACCTTGAACCCTGTCCTTTACCTGGAGGGAGCAGTCTGATCAGGGTCTACTCTGTTTGATCAGGCCTGTCTGTCCCAATAGTTAGGATCATTACGGTATAAAGCGTTTGAAATGAGTCTGAGACCGTTCTAAAGCCTATGATTTGTCAGATTTGAGCAAATGCTCAAACCTAACCAATCAAAAACTTGAGAATGATTTCAAGCTTTTGAGATGAGTCTGAGATCATGATTATCAAGCTTTTGATTGGTCAGCTTTATAAGCATAGGGCCGGGATTGAAATACAGTTGAACTTCGATATCTCGAACTCGCTTAATTCGAACTATCCGATTTGTCGATACATGGATTGCGTTATTTCTTGCTCGTTTTGTCAAACATACCCGTATTTCAAAGTTAAAACGTGCCACGTTTTAACTTTGAAATACGGGTATGTTCGACTTAACCGAGTTTGAGATATCGAAGGTCAACTGTAGAATTCCAAACTAGGTTCAAACTTACTAAGAATGAGTTTAGGAGTTCCAGTGGTATCTACAGAGAAGAAAGTTGATGGTGTAGGAGAGGTTATAGTGTAGGTAAGGGCAGGACCATCTGCATCTGTACAGGCAAAGTCAGATATCACATCGGCATTCATGGCTGTAAGAAAGCAAATTTTATAGTTACTTTAGCTGTTTTTCCTCATAGAAAAACCTTGTAACCCTTTACTCCACAGCCTGTTTCTAGTTTTAAATGACAGGTGACTACTTAAAACAGGTTGAAAGTAAAGCAGAATGCGCCCATAGGCGCATTCTGCTTTACTTTTAGCCTGCCTGAAGCTACCATTTGCTAGGATATAAAAAATGTTTCTTATGGACCATATTCATGACTGTATAAATTGGAACTATTTTTTTCAGTGGAAGTATAAATCAAATGTGCTAAAAGGTGCTTCTGTGGAGTAAAGGGTTAATATATGCGTTCCTGTGATACTGAACTTTTAAGCATGTATTTGAACAATAAGATACAGTAACAAGGTACTTTCTAATCTTTCACTGCTGCAAAATTGCCTGCTTGAAATTGCCTTTTACTGTTTTTTCTCAAAGTTACATATTGGACGTTTTAACAGAATAAAACTTAATGATGAGTGATAAACAGCTTGAATCCAGTAGATTAGATGCCGGGTTAAGCAGCATCTGATCTGGATTCATAATTGTCTTGTTTGGGTAACAGCGGCAAGGGCTGTTGTAAGGATGGAATCATTGTTCGGAGGGCCTTTGTAGGGAGGGAGCACTCTAAGTGTTTACCTGTGTTCTCTGGTACTGATGTAACATAGGACATGGTAGTACAGGATGGTGTCACATCATTAACATCTGTCACTGAGATAGTCAGCGTCCCAGTGCCCTAAAACACAAGAGAGAGAAAACCTCAATACATTTATACTACAGTAAAACCTCTCTATAATAGCCTCTAAATTATGTAAATTATTAGGTGTTTACGACAGGTGACTGCTTAAAGCAAGGTCACAGTAAAACAGAAAGCTCCTTTTACTGTGACTTTGCTTTAAGCTGTCATCTGTCTTTTATATAATCCATTAGCCTTGGTTTTAGTGGTCGTAATAGAGAGGTTTTATTGTAGTTTAGATACGGTGAGCGTTTTTAATATTAACATACCCACATTGTGTGTCACAATAACACCCTTTTCTATGTGTGTGAAGTTCCATTCATTCAATATCCTGATAGTTTTCCAAGAACACTCCGGACAAGCTTTTTAAAGCATATGTGAGAACATCACGGGCAGATAACTCTGTAAGGACATATCAAATGAACCTCAAACTTGACTCAGCTTCAGATCTTGATGCATATAACATTTGTATAAATTTTAATTAATATCCTTTTGATAGTTTTCTGGAAAAACTCGGGACAAACAAAATGTTGACGGACGAACGGATAAATGAACGTACGGACAGGGCCACACCATTATACGACCACATTTAGAGGAGGGCGTATGAAAATTATTAAGTAAGCTTTAAAACTGTAGGTGCCATATATGTGGATGAAAGTAATAGACAGCCAAACGGACAAGGGTAAAACAGTTATAATAATGCATATTTCATTCAATTTGTGAAATGATTTTTCAGACCTTGAACGCTGTACATATGTAAGAATTGAATATTTTTCATGTAATGCCACAGGCTATATTTTGTATTATTTTTAAGTTTAAGAATAAATTTTACAAATTAAGTGATTTTGTAGTGAGATTGTGACGTTTTGTGCATGAACTCTTTCGCCTTTTAAAAATATAATTGTATCAATCCACATAAATTGTACCATTAACCCTTTCAACCCTACAGTCCTCTGTCGAGATTACTGATTACAAATATATGCAAACAGTGTAGACCCTGATCAGAGGGCTCCTATGGGAGCCCTCTGATCAGGGTCTGCACTGTTTGATATTTTCATTCATTTTTGTTGTCATATCAAAAGTGCAACATAAAAATTTGACTGGGTCAAAATACCTGTACTAAAATCCAAAAGGATTATAAATACCCACAAGAGAAATTTAGGGTTGAAAGGGTTAAAGGACTATATAAAAAAATTCATTCCACAGATTGATTAGTGATTTCGTGAAATGACTGATTACACAGATTGACTGTAACATATATATTTACTGTGAGGGCTCCTCCATCTGTAGCCTCTACTGTGATCTCATAGGTTTGTTGTGCCTCATAGTCCAGTGGCTGGGCTAGTTTGACTGCCCCGGAGGTCTGGTCTATACTGAACAGATTTGTACCGCTATTTGTCACTGAAATACAAACATGGAAAATACAGTAAAACCTCGCTACTAAGACCACTAAAACAAAGGCTTATTGATCGTCTAAAAGACAGATGACAGCTTAAAACAAGGTGAAAGTAAAACAGAAAGTTTACTGTCACCTTACTTTAAGCAGTCACCTGTCGTTAGCACCTAGTAATTGGCAAAATTTAGTGGTGGTAATAGAGAGTTTTTACTGTAAAACTGAAATATGCATATACAGTGAAATATGTGTAAACCCATAACCCCATAAAAATGCCTTTTTTACGCCTTTAATTTATCCCTTCACTCTGCAAAATAATTCTATTTTATACAGCCATGAATAAATATCATGTGCAATATTTCCTATACTCTAGCAGATGGTAGATCAAAGCAGTCTGCAAGTAAAGCAGAATGTGCCTTAAGGCACATTCTGCTTTACTTTCAACATGCTTTAAGTAGTCATCTGTTTTGTAAACTAGGAATAAGCTATGGGGTAATGATCTGTCTTCTAATGATTACCCCATAGCTTATTCCCAGTTTAGAAGACAGATGACTTCTTAAACTAATGGGTTAAATGACCTTTCAAAAACAATATATTTGAAGTATTAATGACAGGTACAAGCGAAATATATTGTTCAAGACAAAAGTAATGCAGAAGGAGCCATTAACCCATAGCCCGCTTCTAGTTTTGAAAACAAGTTGTCACTAGCAGGTTGAATGTAAAGCAGAATGTACCTAAGGCTTATTGACTTTTTATAGCAGGTTGAAAGTAAAGCAGAATGTACCTAAGTAGACTTATTTTTTCATTAATTTTTAGCTCTAACATGGTTGTCTCCCCTACTATCTCATCTAACAAGTGCTGAAGACAAAAGAAACTTGTGTGCTATATTTGCAATAAATGTAATCAGTCTATAAATCGGTTTAACCTCAATATGGATAATTCGACATTTATCAGGGTGAGAACTTGGCTGCATTCAGATCTGAAAGATGGTGGCAAAATGTATTACCTGGTTACTAAGCAATCATTTATTTGAGGCTTTCAGTTGATCACAACTTTGCAGTGAAACAGATTAGGGGGTTTACACCTGGCTCCGAGGTTATAAAGCGTTTTAGTTGAGTCTGAGTGTGTTCTCAAGCATTTGATTGGTCAGATTTGAGACTCAAGTCAAAAGCTTTATAACCTCGGAGCCTGAACTTCTACTTATAAAACTGATAATGTGAACATACTACAGTGGAGAAAAACATTATTCTTTCCCTTTTAAATCCCAAATGCAAAGCACTAAAATGTATTAACCCTTTACCTGATAGCCTATTTCTAGTATTGAAGATAGTTGACCACTTAAAGCAGGCTGAAAGTAAAGCAGAATGCGCCTTAAGGCGCATTCTGCTTAACTTTCAGCCTGCTTTAAGCTATCATGTGCTAGAATATAGAAAATATTCCCTTATAATATATAATCATGACTGATTAAATTGGAACTTTTTTCTTCAGCGGAGTCCTGAATAAATCATATTCGCTAAAAGGCGCTTCTATTGGGGAAAGGGTTAAAACACGTCCTTCCCTTGACAACTACCTCATAACTGCCACTAGGATACCTCCTTCACATTAAGCTCCTCATTATCCTTTGAAGAATCAACTTGATCCATGCAGCTCTTTCAGAATTTCTGAAGAGTACTTCCTGTATTTTCCTCGAACTGCAGATCTGGTTCAAATCAACACATACAATGTATCTGTTTGAAATCAACATTATATACAATATATCTGGATGGAAAGAAATCCTTGATGAGCATTTTCAGCATACCATACAGACTGTCTGTACACTGTCTATATGATTCAGGAATCTGTGTTTGAATAGTTTGTGTGCTGGACCGAGGACCTCAACACCATTTGTGGTTGCTGTCATGGCTCCACTTCTGTGAGCTTTGGACCATCTGTTATGGAGAGGGTACCAAACTCTGTCAAATTAATTCTGTAGTTTGCTGTTTCTTGTATAAAGCTCTGGGGCCCGTTTTACTAAACTACTTACGCAAAAATTTTGCGTAAGTCAAAATTTTAAATTTAAATTTAAATTTTTATTATCGCTTGCTACAAACAGCAAATAGCCAGATCAGAGGATGCGCTTTTAGCGCATCCTCTGATCTGGCTATTTGCTGTTTGCAAACGTTTATGATCGAAAAATAAGAGTTAAACGATTTTGACTTACGCAAAAAATTTGCGTAAGTAGTTTAGTAAAACGGGCCCCTGATGATTTTGCTGCTTTCACAGCCTTCATGGCTACAGATAAGAGGGAGTTTTTCAAACAAATCCAACATTTTCTCACTCATTTCAGCACCAAATCCTATGGTGTCACTACTCATTTAGTGTTTGAAAAACTATACTTATCTGGAGCCCTGCAGCCTTGTTGAAACCATCAACAGTCTTGGCAATGGCAATCTTTCTCAAAAGGGAGAGAATTGCATCTTTATGGCCCATGGTGTTAATTGTTTTTAGTACTCATCCACTTTTCCCATGATTGCTTATGATGGAAGTCAGGGCTCCAGATAAAGGGGAGTAAACGGAACAATTCCAACATTTTCTCACTCATTTTAGTACTAAATCCTATGGTGTTACTACTCATCACTACCCATCTCAATGGTCTTATCAGGGCTCCAGATAAGAGGGAGTATTCTGAACAAAGCCAACATTTTCTCACTCATACAGCACTAAATCCTATGGTGTTACTACTCATTAGAATCATCTCTTCGAGACGATTCTAATGAGTAGTGACACCATAGGGTTTAAAGCAGAAATAAAGATTTTACTTTTTGAAATACTCCCTTTATCTGGAACCCTGGGAAGTCACAGATCAGTACTTGTGAACCCTCAAATACTTTCTCTAGTTGCGGAAATCTCACTTTTGTCAAAAGTCTGTCTTATAATAATATAAAAATAATAATAATTGGGTGCATACTCAAAGCACTGGTCACGCATTATAGTGAGGTCCTCTGCTATTGAATGGAAAGTTTCATCGTCAGTGATGAAACAGCCAACAACTTGGTTATCCACATTAGTTTTGACTACAGTTATTTTACTACTATTATAGTGGCAGATCTGATCATATAAGGTTGTCTTGTATGTTGCATCTAGCAGAACCATACAGTTATATCTGCTCAGTATCGTCTTTTGCTGTGCAGATTGATACACAAACACAGGAACTTTATAGAGCCCCATCTCAATGGTCTTATTTGTTACCTTGTCCTCTCTGTCTGATTTCAATCTACAGAAGATGAAGTAATTACCAGATTCCTGCATAATATATGGCATATGTCCGATGCGGCTCCTGGCACTACAGTGCGTTATTCCATTGTTTAATAATCCAATACGTGTATCCCATTAGCAACCCCAGCTAATTTTTATAAGCCCATCATCAGACAGGACATATTTTGTGATGGCGCTGTCTGTATGTTTGTCTTTGAACTTTCACTTTTACATGTAATTTGAAATTCACTTCTAATCCTTCAAATTTCCACTTTTTGTGTCACATAAGTTTCATGTTGATAACAATTTTGTTCCTTTTATTTAGAACTTTCTTTCAATATAATTTATAAAAGTATATTCCATTTATTTCCAACTCAAAACATTAATACAGTAAAGTTCCGCTTAACGACCGGTCCGAAATTACGACCACTTTTTAAAAGAACGGAATATATCCCTTCATAGTTTAATGGTCGTATGGTCCGTTATTAAGACCGGTCCGCTATTCCGTATTACGACCACTTATCCCAGAACAAAAGACCAATTAGTGTTGTTTTAGGGTCCGATATTAAGGGCAGGCGTTCACACTTCGCCGGTCGCGACAAAAGCCAGTTTGACACTTTTACGACAAACACCGATTACTTTACGGCAGAGGTCAAGGCCGATTAAACAATAGGGATGCTTCAACGAGGGGAATGTTTTGATAGCAGATAATTTAAAAAAATGCGAAAGTATGATGAATACGGCACTTGTTTAATCTCTTGATTGCTCTATTGGTGCATGTATATTTCGTTTATCTCGCATTAGGCCAAATACAGTTACAGAAAAAAAAACGTTTGTAGCGCATACATCGGACTCGATGACAGAGGGAGAGATAATTGGGCTAATTAGTAAAATACTTACAAGCATGTGATTTACTTATTAAAATGTTAATTTATCACTTTAGACTTTCATCTGATCTACCCCAATCGAGTTTTATGTTTGATAAATTATTTTTTAATTGGTTATCTCGAAAGATGTTGTTTTGTAAACAAGGAAATAATTGGTCGAACTTTGGATAACTAATAATATTAAACCCGACGAATTTCTTCATAAACATGTCGTGTGACAGATTAGATCCAGATCAGATATCAAACAATTTGGAATCTGTTCAGGATCTAAACTGTCCAAAATGCTATTTCTTTGTCACTGAAACTCATAGACTATGTGCTAAGGCCCATCTTTATGTGCTAAGATTTTTTGATTGAAACATCGTTTTAATTCAGATCAGACATCAAGTAATTTGGAGTCTGGTCAGGATCCAAACTGAAATGCCACTTCTTATAGATTATAGTATATGTGTTACACTGCTAATGCCCCTCTTTATGTGCTAACATTAATAATTTATTCAATTATTGAATCTTCATTACATGTGTATGACAGTTTTTAGTTTCTGTGTATATGTGTATTTTTAAAAATTAAATTATGGTTGTTTGAAATAGGCTTTTTTTGTGCCGATCTATTCAAAATAGGTTCAATATACCTATCTATCTATATCTGCCCAAACAATCCTCATCGATATCAAGGGTCTCAATAATAAGACCGACTCGATATTAAGACCACGTTTTGTCAGTACCACAGGTGGTCTTAATAGCGGAACTTTACTGTAACTGCAAAGCAACTTTTTCCATATCCCAACTCAGGTTTTAGAACTTATCGTGATGGAGGGAAGCCTTAGGTCGTCTTCTCTGGCTAGTCTAAACTGCAAAAATGGTGCTCTCACCCGAAGTTGGTCAAATGGGCGAAGGTTGCCTGACTGGAAAACTTTTAATCTTGAAGAGGGTCTTCCTCCACCTGAAATTAGCTGGACGTCACGATATGATTGAAATACTGTTTAAACTTAAAAGCGATGCTAAAATCAAAGCAAATAAAGTCAATCTTGAAGAAAATGTTCTATAGTCCTGTGGATAGCCTTTACTGACAAACTTATTGTATCGAAACAGTGAAAACTGACAGTTTCTTTGCCAATGCATGCTCCTAACATGGAACATGGGAGACTTCATAATTATGTGTCCAGAGTTGCTCCAGTGTTAATGTTGAAGAAGTGTATCTGGCTTACTGTCAATATCACCCAAGAATTCCATTATTGAGACAAGCTTACTAGAAAGTTTGAGCTATTTGGCATTTTGTTAACTTACAACCAGATTCCAGAAATATGGCCCTGTTTGGTTAATGTAGAGCAGAACCATAGCCTGTACAACAGGGCTGCAGATAAGAGAGTTATTCAAAATCTAAAATCTTTATTTCTGCATTAAACCCTATGGTGTCACTACTCATAAGAATTGTCTCTTTGAGACAATTCTGACGACTCTAATGACTAGTAACACAATAGGATTTGATGTTAAAATGAGTGTGAAAGTGTTGGATTTGTTCAGTTTACTCCCTCTTATCTTGACTGTATCAGATTTGGGGAATTGTTCATTTAAAGTCTGAGGTGTGTACACTAGATTCGTCCATCACTTGGTTCATATTAAATTCTTCTCCCAGAAGTTTCGAGTTCACCGTCCGAGCTGTCACTTTCGGCTGACACGTCTGACACAGCATCCTAAGTTACGGTAGAAGCTTAAAGCAGGCTGAACGTAAAGTAGAATGCCCTTTAAGGTGCATTTTGCTTTACTTTCAACTGGCTTTAACTTGTCACCTATCTTCATAAGTAGAAACAGGAGTATTGGTTAAAACATATTATTTCTTCCATAAGATCAGTACATTAGGAAACTTAATTATTATGGTAGATGACAGATGTGTGCTGAAAGCATTGTGCTGTTAGAACTTTACTTTCACCTAATGCTTCAACCGGCCATTACCCCATAGTCTATTTCTTATATTGAAGATAGTAGACCACTTAAAGCAGGTTGAAAGTAAAGCAGAATGCGCCTTAAGGCGCATTCTGCCTTACTTTCAGCCTGCTTTAAGCTACCATCTACTAGAAAATAAAAAATATTTCTTATGATAAATATTCATAATTGTATAATTTGGAACTATTTGCTTCAGAGGAGGAACAAATAAGAGGCGTAAAAAGGTGTATTTATGGGGTTATTGGTTAATTCATCAATATGCCTTGTTGTGCTTGTTATGCCTGTAATTCATTCCATGACTGAAGAAAACAATTCCACTTTATACAGTCCTGAACATGCACCATAAAAATATTTTCTTTATTCTAGCAGAACGTTATTAAAAGCTTGTTGAAAGTACCAGTAAAACACATTCTGCTTTACTTGTAGCCTGCTTTAAGTGGTCGCCTGTCTTCAAAACTAGAAAAAGGAAAAATTTAAGCAGCCACTGACTTCAGAACTTTCAATGAGTGATATGAATGACAAGGTTTAGATGACGACCACAAAGTTTAAGATTTCCTGAGCATCAGGGACCCGTTTCATAAAACTTCGTACAACAAATGTTGTCGTAAGTCAGATTATAAAAATCTCAATTATTATTCATTTCTACATATAATCCTGTATTGTGACATCTCTTTAGAATCATCTTGAAAAGACGATTCCAAACAGATGTCACAAGACAGGATTAGATAGAGAAATCAGAAATTAAATGTATTTAAAAGTTTTGACTTACGACCGTTTTTGTCGTACGAAGTTTTATGAAACGGGGCCCTGGATCCAAAGAAGTCTTGCAGTGTAAGACAAAGGTCAATAATTATTGGGCCTTAATTCATGACCATGAAATACAAAAACAGGGCTGCCATTTCTCCGGATTTTTCCTAAATCTTCGGATTTTTTTTCTAGTATAAGGTAGCTTAAAGCAGGCTGAAAGTTAAGCAGAATGCGCCTTAAGGCGCATTCTGCTTTACTTCCAGCCTGCTTTAAGCAGCCACATGTCAACAAAACAAGAAAAAGGCTATGGGGTAAAGGTACGATTCGTAAAATTGCACTTGAAAAATGCAAATTTGGAAATCTTAGGATTTTTCAGGTCAACTTATGGAAGCCCTGCAAAAAATTACCTGCAGTTTTTGTATACTGCACTATGTGATGTGGTGATGCGTCACTGTCCGTGGCTACGTATGTCGTCAGCGTTGTACCAGTACTTTGGGACTCGGCTACAGTCACTGTAGGATTCGAGGCAAATGCTGGGGTGGCCTCATTGCTAGGTGTAATTTGAATGTCCACAGGAATGTCCCGAGTCGTAGTACCATCTGAGACTTGTACAACAAGCGAGAAAGACTCCTCGCCCATGTCATAATCAACCACTGCAATACAGAAAACTTCATCATTGTCAAACTGCAAACTCCCAATATATTGAGTAGTCAACAAAGGCTCTTTTTGTTTAATCCATTACCCCATAGCCTGTTTTTAATTTTGAAGATATGTGATCGTTTAAAGCAGGTTGAAAGAAAAGCAGAATGCGCCCTAAGGCGCATTCTGCTTTACTTTCAGCCTGCTTTAAGTTACCATCTGCTAGAATATAGAAAATATTTCTTGTGAAACATGTTCATGTCTATATAAATTTGAACTATTTTCTTCAGTGGAGGAATAAATTTTAGGCGTAAAAAGGTGTATTTATGGGGTAATAGGTTAACTCTTTCCCCCACAGCAGCACCTTTTAGCACATGTATTTTCTTACTCCTCCACTGAAGAAAATAGTTCCAATTCAAAGTCACAAACATTTACATTGCAACATAAGAAATATTTTCTATATCCAAGCAGATGTCACAATAGCTTAAAGCAGGCTGAAAGTAAAACAGAATGCGCCTTGAGGCGCATTCTGCTTTACTTTCAACCTGCTTTAAGAGGTGACCTGTTTTCAAAACTAAAAACATCTATAGGGAAAAAGGATTATTGTGGACCAAACATCAAGAGCTTCGAAAGTCTAATGGCCATAGGATGCCTGCATTATCATTTCCCCCCTATAGGAACCATTGGGGTTCTCTATATTGTAATAATAAACACACTCAAATGATGATTCACTGATTGTTTTGAATCAAGGTGACAGCCAAAGCAAGATGAAAGTAAGGCAGCTCCTAAGGAGCTTTCTGATTGACTTTAATCTGGCTTTAAGCAGCTACCTGCCTTAACACATTACCCCATAAATACGCCTTTTTACGCTTGATTTATGCCTCAAGTGAGGAGAATAGTTCAAATTTATACCGTCATGAGTATGCAGCATCAGAAATATTTTTTACTCCTACAAATTTAAGCTTACAGCAGGCTTAAAGTAAAGCAGAATGTGCCTAAAAGGCACATTCTGCTTTACTTTCAACCTGCTTTAAGTGGTCACATGTTTTCAAAACTAGAAATAGGCTATGGGGTAATGGGTTAAACACAGATGTAATGTATTTGCTATATCAGACAGTTTGATAATTACGATTTGCACTGAGAGCTATGATGGAAAGGGCTCAAAGAATGTGGCATTTTTAGGGATGGGGCCGAATATTCGCATAAGGGCTGAATATTTGTATTCGAATAGTTGTCTCTGAAAAAACAAAAATATCATTTAAAGCATTATATGGATTATTTAATTTATTTTAAAGACTATTTCATTTTCTCCAACAGCTATTTAAGTCCTCGTGTGTTTAAGGGTGATTATCATCCTAGTAAGTGTTTTGATAGCACCTGTCAAGCTGTATAAAGTTTACAAACATTACCCGCTGTGTTATGTAATCGAAGGCTCTTCCCTTAACATCGGACCAATGGACTCGCAGTTTACACAAAATCATGTGGCAAATGAGGTATCCTTAATTGACATGTTAGGGACCCCTAGTTGCCAAACAAAAGAGGGATGTTTAGCACAGGACAATTAACCCTTTCCCCCATAGAAGCGCCTTTTAGCAAATATGATTTATTCCTCCGCTTAAGAAAATAGTTCCAATTTAATCAGTCATGAATATATATTATAGAGAATATTTTCTATATTCTAGCACATTATAGCTTAAAGCAGGCTGAAAGTAAAGCAGAATGCGCCTTAAGGCACATTCTGCTTTACTTTTAACCTGCTTTAAGTAGTATGTAGTATCTTCAATACTAGAAATAGGATATCAGGTAAAGGGTTAAGAGTATCCAATAAAAAATGATGAACTGTTAATATGGCCAATCATAGCAGAATTGCTCAAATGATGCTTTTCGTAAATGACCAGTATCACTGATCTACTAATTAAAATCATCAAACACTCTAGTTACAGGCATCATGAAAGCTTCATATTTAATATACACAAGACATATATCTATAACAATCAAATTCTTACTAAACGCAACTATGCCACTAGATACTCCTTCGCTTGTATGAAAACATTTCACTTGTTCTGCCGACATCTGCATGCAGAAACTGAGAGTGTGTATTAACCCTTAGCCCGCCAAATAAATTGTCGTCTGCTATATTTCTCGTCTGCTTCAAGTTTCAAAGTGCTTCAAAGTTGCTCAAAACTGCTGAAAATGTTGTCCGAGTGTCAAACAGCTTGGATCCGGATGAGACGCCGAGTTACTCGGCGTCTCATCCGGATCCAAGCTGTTTGCATATGGAGCTATAGTCGTGACTGGCAGGCTAAGGGTTAAGATTAATTTTAAAAGCAGAAAAATGTTTCCTAAAGTTAGTTAAGCAAAATAATTTAACTGATTTTGAACGACGGAAGACTTAATTCAAAACTGATTTGAGTGCAGATATATATACATGTTGCTTTAAACACGAGTTGCATCCCTTACACACAAGGACTGCCATATCTTCAAATACATGACTTGTGAGATTTAAAAGTAAGCGGTTGCAAATGTTGATCAGTTAACCAGATCAGACGTTTGCCCGACAGTTTACACACTCTGCTCATTGTTTGGTCCATTTAAGATAGGTATTTCTACGAAGCAAGCATTGAATAATTGCAGTTGATGGTGAAATTAAACTCAGATAAAATTCTAGATACTAGGTCTAAACAGATTTTGCAAACAGTTCAGATTCAACAAAACCATTCATAACTCTATTTCAGCCGGAGTCCAAGTGAAATCATTTTTTGGTTTCCATGGTGATGCATGACATTTCAATCATGGTTATACAGTCGAACTTCTATATCTCGAACTCGCTTAATTCAAACTATTGGATTTTTCGACACATGAATTGCATCATTTCATTTTCGGTTAAGTCTAACATATCCGTATTTCAAAGTTTTAACTTTGAAATACGGATATGTTCGACCTAATTGAGTTCGAGATATCGAGATATGGAAGTTCAACTGTACACATGTACAACACTAATAATGGTATTTCGTAAGAAATTTTGAATAAAGGTGACTGCCTAAAGCACTGATGAAAGTAAAGGAGAAAACTCCAATAAGAGCTTTCTGCTTTAATTTCATCCTGCTTTAAGATGGAAACAACTATTTCCTATATCTTTCTTCTTATACCTTGGTCCAGTGTTAGCACACCAGCATTACTAATGGCAAACTTAGAGCCTGTGTTCCCCGAGGCAATACTATAGGTAAGGGTATCAACAGCATCAGTATCTGTACAGAACAGTGTGACAACCTGAAACACAATTAACATATATTGTTATGTCACATTCTCTCCTGTGAAACGCTCAAGGTATGCCTCAAATATTGTAGGTGACAACTTAATGCAGGACAAAAAATAATACAGAAATAAAACAATCAAGATACATGCCATTCTCTATCTTGAGAAACCCTCAGGGCTCCAGAAAAGAGGGAGTAAACCAAACAAATCAAGCATTTTCTCTCTTATTTCAATACCAAATCCTATAATGTTACTGCTCATTCGAGACGATTCTAATGAGTAGTGACACCATATGATAGGATTTAATGCACAAATAAAAAAAAATATTTTGAAATACCCCCCTTATCTGGAGCCCTAAACACTTAAAGTATGTCTCATTTCTAGTCTTTGTGGCAAGTGAAAACTTAATACAGGGACATTCTGCATCATATTTGCCTGCATTGACCTTTTTCTCAACATAAGTGCCATTGGAAAAATTACCCCTTCCTGCACAAAAGCATCAGAAATAATATTTTTTTAAGCCTATGAAGACCGATGGCAGCTTAAAGCATGGTGAAAGTAAAGCAGACACTTCTTAAAGGAGATTTCTACTTTATTTTCATCTTGCTTGAAGCATTATCTTATCTTAAACACAGTTGGCTATAGGTGTTGTGTTCTGCACCTTTTGTTATGGAGGACAAGAGCACCGCAAGCCAGGCACATTATACGCCCGTCAAATCGATCTTAGAATGTAGTCATACTAAAACCCTATCAAAGTGGAAAAAAGGGGAAGAAACCTGAAAGTTAGGGGTCATATGCTGACCAAGTTTCAAAAGGATTAGAATAAATTTGTTTGAGTAAGAGAGCGGACAAACTGCCCATTTTTGACAATAAAAGGGGCATAACTCTTGAATGTCTAAAGCAATCTTGCTAGTTATTAAACTTGACCGAGATATTATAGTCATACACATGCTGACCAAGTTTCAAAAGAATTGGAATAAATTTCTTTGAGTTAGAGAGCTGACAAACTAAATAATGGCAGTTTTTGACAAAATAAGGGGCATAACTCTTAAATGTCTAAGGCAATCTTGCTGGTTATGAAACATAACCGAGACATTATGGTAATACACATGCTGACTAAGTTTCAAAAGGCTTGGAATAAATTTCTTTGAGTTAGAGTACGAACAAACTAAAATATGCCCGTTTTTGACAAAATAAGGGGCATAACTCTTGAATGTCTGGGGCAATCTTGCTGGTTATCAATCTTGACTGAGACATTATGGTCATACACATGCTGACTAAGTTTCAAAAGGATTGGAATAAATTTGTTTGAGTAAGGGCGCGGACAAACTAAAATATGCCCGTTTTTGACAAAAAAGGGGCATAACTCTTGAATGTCTTTGGCAATCTTGCTGGTTATTAAACTTGACCGAGATATTATGGTCATACACATGCTGACCAAGTTTCAAAAGGCTTGGAATAAATTTGTTCGAGAGCGGACAAACTAAAAATGCCCGTTTTTGACGAAAAAAGCGGCATAACTCTTGAATGTCTTTGGCAATCTTGCTGGTTATCGAACTAGACCAAGATATTATCTACATACACATTCTGACCAAGTTTCAAAAGGATTAGAATAAATTTATCAGAATTAGAGAGCGAACATGAAAAAGTTAACGGACGGACAGACCCTCAATCTTCAATTAAGTGGCCATCTCTTTTATGTGGTTAAAATATGTGTGGTTAGCCACATAAATGAAATCTTAACTTTGTTATAGAATGATCTGGAGGCTAACCCTATCCCTAACCCTTTGTCCCACAACTGGCCAGGTTAATGTCACAAGAAACTGCCAGGTTAATGTTACAAGAAACTGCCAGGTTAATGTTTTTTTAATTATGTGTCTGGTTATGGAAGCCAATTTTAGCCACGCAACTATCATTTTGTGAGCACGGACGGACAGCGCCATAACATAATACGTCCCATCTGAAGACGAGCGTATAAAAATGGTTAAGCACCCACTTACATAAAATTTAAGGTTTTTCATTCACCATCAATTGTTGGTCCTATAAGAGAGCCATTGTACTGTACATACTAAACTAGGATACACAGTTAATGGTGGTGTTTCAGTGTCTCAAATTTCACTGTAAATACATCTTTAAATTCTGGACACTTAATAAACAAAATTAAAGTTGGCGACATGCTTAACATTTAAACCATATCAGATTATTTTCTAACAAACAATGTAAAAAATACTGGAATAATTTAGTGTTTCACCCATAACTATATGTTTAACCCTTTACCCCATTGCTTGTACCTTGTTTTGAAGATAGGTGACCACTTAAAGCAGATGGAAAGTTAAGCAGAATGCACCTTAAAGCGAATTATGCTTTACTTTCACCACCTGCTAGGATATAGAAAGTATTAGTATCATATGCATATTAGTAACTGTATAAAGTGGAATTTATAATTTTCATCTGTGAGGGATAGGTTAAAGGTGTAAAAAGGCCATCTATGGTGTAATGGGTTAACCCATTACCCAATAAATACCCCTTTTTACGCCTTTGATTTATTCATCCACTGAAGAAAATAGTTCAAATTTATATAGTCATGAACACATACCAGAAGAAATGTTTTCTATATCCTAGTAAATGGTAGCTTAAAGCAGGCTGAAAGTAAAGCAGAATGTGCCTCAAGGCACATTCTGCTTTACTTTCAACCTGCTTAAAGTGGTCACCTGTCTTCAAAACTAGAAACAGGCTATGAGGTAAGGGTTAAAGCGCATTCTGCTTTACTTTCACCACCTGCTAGGATATAGAAAATATTGGTATCATATGCATATAGTAACTGTATAAAGTGGAACTTATAATTTTCATCTGTGGAGGGATAAGTTAAAGGTGTAAAAAGGCCATCTATGGTGTAATGGGTCAAGATATGTCTTACTGTAGTCCCCCCAGTAGTTATTTCGGACACTGGCTGTGAGAAAGAGTAGGCGGTACAGGTTGGAATCTCGTCACTTTTATCGTTAATGTTGACAGTCAGTGTTGTTTGTCCCGTCAAGGCAGGAGTTCCTCCATCAATAGCGTAGATGACAAGAACATATGAGGTTACCCCCGTTTCAAAGTCTAGTTCGGCAGCGACTTTTACCTCACCGTTGTTGGGGTCAATGGTAAACTTATTGGCAGCGTTACCAGCTAAAAAAATAAATAAAAAAATTGTATAAAACAATGCATAACTGGTTTATTTGTAACTAACATGCATAATTGATAATTTCTGTCAAATCACTAACTAGTACAAACAAATTTTGTGTCCATGCTTTTGTTTAAAGTAATCACAAACTCATTACAAATATCGAACTGTTTAGATCTAGATCAAACAACAAGTTCCTAATGACCTTGACATCTGATGACTGGATCTTTACTGTTAGCCAATGTTAGCCAGGCCCGAAGATTTTTGAAAGCATTTGAGTTGAGTCTGAGATTGTTCTCAGGCATTTTTTTTGGGGTCAGATTTGAGCTATTGCTAAAATCTGACGAATTGAATGCTTGAGAACAATTTCAGACTCAACTTAAAACCCAATATAAGCATGGACCTAGGCCCAAAGGTTTTTTAAAGCATTTGAGTTGTATCTGAGATTGTTCTCAAGCATTTGATAAGGTCAGATTTGAGCTACTGCTCAAATCTGACCAATCAAATGCTTGAGAACAATCTCAGACTCATCTCAAAAGTTTTATAAGCATGTGCCCAGGTTTTCAGGTACTCACAGAATATCGAGTGTGTGATAGTTCCATCACCACCTATGTCACTATCTGTGGCAAGCACTGTTGCCACGGTTGTGCCAACAGCAGAATCTTCATCAGTCTGGAATAAGGTAATGAATAAATACAGCAACATAATACAGTACTTTTTATTAATCTCGCTCAAAGTTATAAAGCGTTTCAGTTGAGTCTGAAATCGTTCTCAAGCATTTGATTGGTCAGATTAGCTCAAATCTGACAAATCAAGTGCTTGAAAATGCACTCAGACTCAACCCAAAGGCTTTATAAGTGCTGGGCAAGATCTGAAGTATTTCACACTCCAATAACAGATTACTATTGCAAACAGGAGCCCGATCAGACTCTGTATTTTCCAATAAAACAGGCTTTAGTTCGGTTCCGCTGTTCTTCACATAGAATGAAAGATTAAACATTGCACTTGACTGTCACTTCAACATTGCTAGAAAAGATCGAGTATGCTTATATAATATAAGACTGATGCAAAAATCGTGCCCCGACCGGGACTAGAACACAGGGTCTCTGGCTTTCCACTGAGCTACTGAGCCACCGAGCCGGGACTTATTAATCTTCCAAGTACATGTACCCAACCACACTCAAACCCACTACACTTATCTTGTGTCATGTGGTCTGACATTTTGGTAATAGAAAATGAATATCATATATTCTTGTGTTGTTAGAGAGAATCATACTATACAACTGGTACACAGGGCACTCAGACTTGTACTGTTTATCCCTTTACCCTATATACCCTGTTTCCAATATTTAAGATAGGTGACCACTTAAAGCAGGTTGAAAGTAAAGCAGAATGCACCTTAAGGCACATTCTGTTTTACTTTCAGTCTGCTTTAAGCTACTATCTTCTAGGAAAAAGACACATTTCTTATGCAACATATTCATGACCGTATAATGTGGAACTATTTTGTTTAGTGGAGGAATACATTAGAAGCGTAAAAAGGCGTATTTATGAGCTAATGGGTTATTTCAAACCAAGATGTAATGTGTGCTTTTTGCGAAAGTCCATCAATATAGGCACTTAGCAAAAAGGTGAACCCTTTGAACCCTAATCAAGCATATGCATCATTTGCAAACAACTGTCAAGAGAACCCTTGTCATTTGCAAACAGTGAAGACCAGGAACAGGGGACTACTAAAAGCAGCCCTCTGATCAGGGTCTGAACTGGTCGCCGTATTGCAATACAGTGTGTAAAAAACTTGCACCCTAAATAGTCAAAAAATGGACTAATACAAATTGGAAACTGGAATTATAATTTATATATTGTCCATCTCAAGTTTCAGAGAGGAAAAGGTTAACCCATTACCACATAACAAGTTTCTAGTTTTGAAGACATTGTGAACACTTAAAGCAGGTTGAAAGTAAAGCAGAATGCGCCTTAAGGCGCATTCTGCTTTACTTTCAGCCTGCTTTAAGCTACTATCTGCTAGGATATAGAAAATATTTTCTATGGTACATATACATGACTGTATAAAGTGATACTATTTCCTACGGTGGAGTAATAATTTAAAGGCATAAAAAGGCATATTTATGGGGTAATGGGTTAAACTGTATATGAGTTTTACCGCCACAGTCTGTGCAGCACCAAACGTTGGCGTGTGTTCATTTTTGGTTGTCACGGAGATTATGACAGTAGCTAATAATTGAAAGGCGTATTTGTGGGGTAATGGGTTAAACTGTATATTAAGAGTGTTACCGCAACAGTCTGTGCAGCACCAAACGTTGGTGTGTGTTCATTTTGGGTTGTCACGGAGATGATGACAGTAGCTGTACTGGTCAGTTCTGGCACCACTCCATCAGTGACCTGGATGTATAGCGTGAAGCTGGAAGCCACCCCAGTATCCAAGTCAGCAACAGCTGTAACATTAAAATTTATTACACCTCGCTTTGAGTTACAATGTAAATTTCCCATAGACCAAAATTAAACATTTTGCATGTCTTTTACATCTATCCAAAAAATATACTGTCACTCTTTATGATATTCTTTTTGTGACGTCACTTTATATGATATTATTTTTCTCTATTCTTAAAAATACTGTCAGCTATATGATATTATTTTTGTGACGTCACTCTATATGATATTATTTTCTCTACTCTTGAGTTGAGTTGATATAAACAATGTGACATTGTCTTAACGAAGTTACGTGCATGGCAGCTCTAAATTGGTATTCACAACATATTTTATGAAATACAAACGAGACGATTCTACAGCCAGGGTTTATAAGCTCGCTGTAATAAAATAAATATTAGATGACAGTTTGCATGACATTTAAATTGTCAACCCTCGAAAACAAGAATGTCACCTTCGGCTTCGCCTCGGGTGACATTCTGTTTCTTGGGTTGACAATTTGAATGTCACTCAAACTGCCATCTAATATTTATATAACAACACATGTATGTTACACAATTATAACTAGAACTATATTTTTATCCTAAGGGCCTAACCAAATACTTCCGCTGCTAAGGTCTCATAACTTTGGTAATGTCAGAGAGTGGGAACAACGAAATACTTCTAATAATTTTAGTTCCAAACGGGGCACATCTGATGAGAAATTGATGAATTGTGACATATAAACTCAATGTGCAGTTCATTAACCCATTCCCCCATAAATATGCCTTTTTATGCCTCTAATTTATTCTTCACTGAAGAAAATAGTTCTCTTTCATACAGTCATTTATGTATCGAAAGAAATATTTTCTATATCCTGGCAGATAACAGTTTAAAGGGACTCGCAACCGGATGGTGTACTTGTCAAAATAAAATAAAATACTCAAATAAAAGCAAATTTGTGGCATTATTTGGCTTCTGACATTAAAAAAATATGATCAGTCCAAAAAAAGTCTCAAGAATCGTCACCAAATTTTAGATTTTTAGATATTTTCCATCGTTTTTCTATACCGACTAGTAGACGGTATAGTTGTTGTTGTTGCTTCTCTACACGGGCTCAGACATATAAACACGAGCCGAATTACGAAGTTGTATGCACTTTCGATCGCTACACATTGAAATACGTTAAATCGATCCGAGATAAACGGATAGTTCCGTGGTCCATTGGTCTAAGCGGTTTCCCCTATTTTGCCTTCTGTCCGCCAATGCTGGGCCCCGTGTTCAAATCCCACCAGAGACCAATATTTTTTTTTATTGAAATACATTTTTTTTTAACAGAATTTCTTATCCTAAACTAATTCTTTACCATTTATAAAAGCGTTTGACACATATTTACAAATTACTACTTTTAATGCACCATCTGGTTGCGAGTCGCTTTAAAGCAGGCTGCGGAAGTAAAGCAGAATGCGCCTTAAGGCGCATTCTACTTTACTTTCAACCTGCTATAAGTGATTACTTATCTTAAATACTGGAAAAATGCCATGGGTAATGGGTTAAAACAATGTCATATCCCATTTCAGCTTCTTATGTCAAAGCATATGCGGAAAAGACGGAGGAACATCCCCAGACAATAATATGTCACGTATGAAAATAGGCTTATAAAAATTTGCCAAAACATGGCATTCGCAGAGACTATCATGTCCTGTATAACATATGTGCAAAGTGTCATCAAAATCTATTGATAAATCTGGGAGATAAAGATTCATGTTTTGGCCTAGATACATTTCATAAACTGATGTCAAGGGTGTCTTATTCTTTCCGATAGTTTGTTGGCAACAAATATTTTGAATAGCATTCACCTTGTACATAACACCTTTCTGCCTGCTTGGACTATAAGAATCCACCATGAGTGTTGATGTAGGATAGGAATTTTCTGACCCAAGGGGGAGAATTTAATTCCTACCCTACATCAACAAAACGAATGGTGGCTTTTTTTTTCTCCCATTTAAATCATTAAAACATGATATAAATAACGAAATAATTGCAGTTTCTGTGCACTTTTTTCTGCCAAAACATGACGTTGTTTATAGTACATTGTCAGAAATGATGTCATTTAGTTACCCGCGTCATGCAGCACTTGTGGTAAAGCTGGGAAAACAATAAAAGACGTCACGTGGTATGGAGGATAGAGTGATTCCACATGGGGAATATCTCTATCCCATATGGGCGAAAATGGGAGAAAATACTATTCCATTTCTCCACTGATATTGCCTTATTTTTCCTACAGAATGGAAAAGTCTAACCAAGATGTTGAATGGACGCATGGGAAGGGCATACACAGGGCTTCAGATAAGGGGAGTATTTCAAAATCTAAAATCTTTATTTCTGCATTAAACCCTATGGTGTCACTACTCATTAGAATCGTCTCGAAGAGACGATTCTAATGAGTACATGTAGTAACACCATAGGATTTGGTTCTGAAATAAGAGAGAAAATGTTGCATTTGTTCAGTTAAAATACTCCCTCTTATCTGGAGCCCTGCATACAATTAATGCTCTCTTCACTATCATGGAGGAGATGAAATAATTTAGGGTAATAAACATTTTACTACAATGCTGTATTGGGTACGGTTCATGCACAAAGGTTATAAAGTTTTTGAGTTGAGTCTGCGATCATTCCCAAGCATTTGATTGGTCAGATTGGAGCTTTTGCTATGCAAAAGCTCAAATCTGACCAATCAAATGCTTGAGAATGATGCACTTACCTTTGAGGTTTATTTGGTTTGTGTTGGTAGCATCCATTTCGAAGTATGTAGAATAGGAGGACGGTGTGCTTGTTCCCAGTAGGGTGTAGGTGAGAGAAGAGGTTTCATCATCATCAGTGGCTACAACTGTCAGCAAGGACGTAGCTGAAAAATATATACACAGAACTCCAGATAACTACAGAAGTACTACAGTGCTCCCTCCCTACAATGGCCCTCCCAACAATGAATCCCTCCTTACAACGACTCTTGCCGCAGTTCCCTGAACAGGACAATAATGTCTAATGCTTTTACTGCTGCAATATTGTCTGCTTTAAATTGTCGTCTGCTGTTTTTACTAAAAGTTAGATTTACATATAAGCGGGCCTCTGATCTGGATTCAAGCTGTTCGTTTAACCATATTTTATTTAAAATTCCATGAAAACGGGTCGGACCACAAGTTCTTTCAACATTAGTTACAGCCCTCCCCTACAAGCTAGGGTTACGGCCCTCCTGTTCAAACATGTAAGCCAAGTCTTAATTTTCCCTCCCTATAAAAACTCCCACCGAACAACACATACAGTCTGCGTCTCCCATTGGGTGTTGTTGTAGAGAGCGAGTGCTGTACATATTCTATTTCAGCTGGATATAGGTTATACATTGAAGCCCTTCTAAACTGGACATTTGTGGGGACAATGTAAGTTTCCAGTTTAGAGGGGTTTCTAGTTCAGAGGGGTCTTAACCCATTAGCCCATAGTATATAATGTTTCTAGTATGGAAGATAGCTGACTACTTAAAGCTGAGGTTGAAAGTAAAGCATAATGTGCCTTAAGGCACATTCTGCTTTACCTTAAATCTGCTTTAAGCTATCATCTGCTAGAATGTATAAAGTGGAAATATTTTCTTCAGTGTAGGAATAAACCAAGTACGTATAAAATGCGTATTTAACTACCGGTATTTATGGTGTAATGGGTTAAAATACTGGTAAACAAGGGTTAGAAACAGGACCAAAGTTTTTGTAAGGTTTAATAGAGAGAATTCCGATATTTAGAGGTTCCTGTTTGGAGGGGTTCCACAGTATATTAACCCATTACCCCATTAACTTTTTCTCGTTTTAAAGATGGGTAACCACTTAAAGCAGGTTGAAAGTAAAGCAGAATACGCCTTAAGGCGCATTCTGCTTTACTTTCAGCCTGCTTTAAGCTAAAATCTGCTAAAACACAGAAAAAAATTCTTTTGAAACATGTTCATGACTGTTTGAATTGGAGCTATTTTCTTCAGTGAATGAATAAATCAAAGGAGTAAAAAGGCATATTTATGGGGTAATGGGTTAAGATGGCTTTGGGAAAAAGGGTTCCATCTTTAGATTCATTGCAAGACAATAAATCACACTCACGTGCAGTGGTATCTTCTTGCAAGGTATAGGTGTAGCTGCTTGGAGTAAATGTTGGGGTGTTATCATTGTAGTCTGTTAAGCCTATCCTGATTGTTCTGTCCAGTGTCTGAGATGTACTCCCCTGGTCTGAGGCACGCACAACCAGATCATAGTAAGCCACACCCCCTGTGGCAGTGTCCCTGTCAAAGCTACTGATAGCTGTTGTGAGAACTCCACTGATCTGGTCCAAATGGAAGAGGTTAGAAACCAATGTGCCAGTGTCTGTAAAATAAAGAGTATTGCTTGATTAACCCATTACCCCATAGCCTGTTTTCTAGTTTTGAAGATATGTGACTACCTAAAGCAGGTTGAAAGTAAAGCAGAATGCGCCTTATGGCGCATTCTGCTTTACTTTCAGCCTGCTTTAAGCTATTATCTGCTAGAATATAGAAAATATTTCTTACGATTTTTATATGTAACATTACAGATTGAATCTATTTTCTCCAGTAGACGAATTAACTAAAGGTGTTAAAATGCCTATTTATGGGGTAATGGGTAAGTACAAGAGCCTGTTCAGCAAATGGTGAGCCAGTACAACACTTTAACACATTACTCCTTGATACACAATTTAATACATCTAATCTAATCTTCCATTGAAGAATATAGCTCTTCCTTATACAGTCAAAAAAAGACTCATGAAAATATGTATATACCACTCAAATTTTGCTAAGCACCAAGGGTTAAATCTCCATAGTTACCAATGCATTGACCCTATCACAAAACTTCAAACATGTTTGTTCGATTTCTTCCAAATTTGGAGATGATTGGCCAAAGGTTTACTTTGCAGATTCCAAAAGATTTACACTCATTTACATCCTGTAGGCGAAACCCGATTTCACCAAAATTTTCAAATTCATTGAAACCTACAATTTTATGTTCTTAGAGATGTTACAATGGGTACAATTGAACATTTAAAGATAAAACATTGTTTTTACCAACGAATAACATCTGTTAGAACAATACAATGTAGAATTCAATGGATTTAAAAATTTGGGTGAATTCTCAGAAATTTGACATTTTGATAATTTCCTAGGGTTTTGCCTACAGGACCTGAACAATTGTACTTTTTTCAGAATACGTGAAGTAAACCTTTGACCAAAGATTCAAGCTGTTAATTTGCAAATGTAAGCCAATTTCTCTCCCTATAACAACTCCCTCCAAACAACACACAATCTTTGTCTTTCATTGGGTGTCATTGTCCAGAGGGAGCACTGTATTTAGAATGCTGAACTCACTGGCTGTTGTACTGGTGATGGAGTACAGTATCTCCCCATCAGTTCCATCGTCAGCGTCTGTGGCAGCTATGGTAACTACTGTCGTCCCTATGCCTGTATTTTCAACTATGTTATACGGTGTTGTAGCACTCGTGTATACAGGGCTAAAGGCGCCCCAGGCCGGTGCATTCTCATTTTCTCCAGTTATCTGTAAATAATAACCCTTACAGTGAGAAAACCAACGTAGTGATATACATCATTAGAGAACAGTGTAGACCCAGAAAATAGGACACTAGGGGTCTTCATTGTGTGCTTATTAATTAATTAACCCTTTCCCACATAGCCTGTTTCTAATATCGAATATAGGTGTCCACTTAAAGGAGGTTGAAACTAAAGCAGAATGCGCCTTAAGGCGCATTCTGCTATACTTTCAGCCTGCTTTAAGCTATCATCTGCTAGAATATAGAAAATATTTTTTATAATACATATTTATGATTGTATAAATTGGAACTATTTTCTTCAGAGGAGGAATAAACTTAATGCGCTAAAAGGCGTTTCTATTGGGGAAAGGGTTAGATAAATATTATCTGGAAAGAACCTCCAAAACCGTACATTTTAAATACGCCCTTCAGGGGGCATTTTCAAGTAATGCACAACTTGACAATTTAAAAAGAAACGCAAACTCAATATGCAAGTCATCAAAACTATGTCATATATCTAATTTCAGCTAAATATGTTAAGACATGTGAGGAAAAAGTGCAGAAAATGACATATTTATGATAATTTGAGTTCCAAAAGGTGCACAACTCGTGCAGAAGTTGACAAATTGTGATGGCATGTTAACTTAATTTACAGTTCATCAAAACAATGTCATATACCAAATTTCAGCTTCTTGCCATACCATAATGAAGATGGGTGTATTAAAACCAAACCAAAATGCACCATGTTTCTGAAGTAGAATATTCATTTTAAAGGCTCAGCAACGTAAGGCTTAGAAAACTTTTTGTAGTCCTTCATTTAATCCCATAACTGGACTTGTTTTCTGTAACCCATTACTCCATAAATACGACATTAATTTATTCATCCACTAAAGAAAATACTCAAACCTTTATTAAGGTATACAGGGGTCAAAGACAAAGGCCAACAAACTTCAATGTAACATGCTGTTCATATTGAGGTACATTAGAATGTTAAATTGCAGAAAATACAAAACCTTAATCAAGGTCACAGTGGTCAAAGTCAAAGGTCAAGATCATTAAACTTCAATGCAACATGCTGCACTATTTGTAACATAATGAATATATGAATGATCATAGCTGCAGTACTTAACTTAAACCTCAACTCATTACCCCATAAATACGTCTTTATATGTTTTTGATTTATTCCTCCACTGATGAAAATAGTTCCAATTTATACAGTCAAGAATATGTTCTATAAGAAATTTTTTCTGTATTCTGGCAGATGGTAGCTTAAAGCAGGCTGAACGTAAAGCAGAATGCGCCTTAAGGCGCATTCTGCTTTACTTTCAACCTGCTTTAAGTGGACACACGTCTTCGAAACGAGAAACAGGATCTGGGGTAATGGGTTAATACACAACTTTAACCACTAGGATCATTACGGATGAGGGTAACACTACATGGCCTGCACCACTCGTGTAGAGGCATGAATATCTAAAACCTTCAAGTTAGTAACAAAATATGCCAATGGCACTTATATGTTGCTGAATACCAATAAAATTGAGTTGAGTTGAGATGAGCTAACTTGTGTTTCAAATTACACTTACTGACACAACCACAGTGACAGTTCCAGTGTTTGCCCCGTCGTCACCATGGATCACTAGCGTGTACTTATAGTCCGACCCGCCCAACGCCTCGTAGTCTATAGCATTGGCTGAAGTCACAACCGAATTAGTAGTGAAAGTGAACTTTGGAGTTACATCATCGCCACTGGCTATGCTATAGGAAATCATGGAACCAGCATCGGCATCAGAAACAGTCAGTACCGCCACAGTAACACCTGAAATGGTTCAATTATCTCTTTACTTCATATCTATATTGCTATTATTTTAACCCATTACCTCCATAAATACCCTTTAAATGCTTCTAATTTTTTCCTCCTCTGAAAAAGAATTTTTCAAATTTTAAATAATAGTCATGAGTATGCACCATAAAAACTATTTTCAATTTTCAACGTTCCATTGGTTGCTTAAATCAGACTGAAAGTAAAGCAGAATCCACCTTAAGGCACATTCTGCTTTACGTTCAACCTGCTATAAGTAAGTCGCATGTCTTCAAAACTAGTAGCATGGGGTAAAGCCAGTTGTTTCCTTCATAGGTTTTTTCCCAATCCTCAAGATGGAGGCTTAAAGGAAAGCGGAAAGATCTTGTTGGCACTTTCTGCTTTAATCCCTTTAATTTTCATCTTTATTTAATTTTAAGTTAAGAAAAATGTTTTCTTTGCTAAAGCAGGCTGAAAGTAAATAGAAAGTTTCATTAGGAGCTTCTTTTAGGGACATACAGCCTGTTAAAAGCTAACAAACAACTCTAAAGACATGGGAAAAGTGGCCCATTGCTTTTTATACACTACAGTAAAGGTTAAAGAATGACATAGCCCTTTTATGAAGAATATATGCATGAAAAGGCATATTTATGCAATTAACCCTTAGCCCGCCAAATAAATTGTCGTCTGCTATATTTCTCGTCTGCTTCAAGTTTCAAAGTGCTTCAGAGTTGCTCAAAATTGCTGAAAATGTTGTCCGAGTGTCAAACAGCTTGGATCCGGATGAGACGCCGAGTTACTCGGCGTCTCATCCGGATCCAAGCTGTTTGCATATGGAGCTATAGTCGTGACTGGCAGGCTAAGGGTTAAAATGTAATACTTATAATGATCAATAATGTTGTTTGTTTTTCTTTGAATACTGATGATCATCTGCCAATTGAATGAAAAATGTTCTGTTCAGTTTAAATGCTTAATATTTAATAATAATGTTGCCATCTTCTTTATTGTTGTCTGCTCCATTTGAATACTAAAAATTTGCTGTTTGCCTATTTTTATATACGAGGGCTGTCCCAAAACATCGTAGACTTTCCTTATAAAAATGTTCGTTATAACAGCAGAGACAAACGGTCGTCGGTATATATAAACATAGGTTTCATGTAAATATGTGTGAAGTTTTAACGTGTTATCTTTAAAACTGACCAGCACAGAGTATTTTGAAACACCCTACCTGTCTTACCCCGGCGCACACTAGGTAACGTTATGACATCATCGACGTCAACGTCACTCCTTTTCAAAATACTTTTAGTGGTGATCGATGCATTTTCGCTGACGCACAGCCTCTTAAACAAGCTGTTATCTACATGTAGCTCGCGCAACACTCTCAATGTTTCTTGTTTGAGCTGTCTTCAACGTTTTTAATTTTTGTCCACGTAATTGAGATTTTAGGTATGAAAATACTGCAAAATCTAATGGGCTAGGTCAATGGAATGTGGGGCATGTATAAGCTTTTGAAAACCCAACACGGTAAGTTCCAAATGTGCATGCTGGGAAATGTGGCACGAAGCGATAACCTGGTGAAATATGTTGCTTTTTTTAAGTTGTCAATGAACCCCAGTCCCTTCTCTCGTATCGTATGCAATAGATCTGTGTGGTGAGTGTTTGCTGAAAAAGTCCTAATCTCTCGAATATCGTCTCAAACAGAGGATTGATACCTGGACACATCTTTCTTTTCTTCCGCACTTAACAAGCGTGGCACCCATATAGCACCGACTCTCGACATGTTTAGTTTCTCACGTAAAAGTCGATGTACAGACAATTTGCTAACCCGAGGAGTTCAGCATTCTATCTCACCGCAAAACGCCGATCACCATTCATGACGCTCCTCACGTTTTCTACAATGAAGCCGTCAATTTCTTCCGGCCGTCCCATCTTTGCATTATTTTCACAACCAATCCTTCTGAAAATCGCGTATGCTATTTGAACACCAGCAAGCGAGACCCTGATTGATAAATTTCTGTTGATTGTAATTGTTTTAAAGTCTGTTTCGGGATCAAATTCAACTCAAAGCAGTATTCTATGACATTCTGCTGCGCCGCCTATTCCTCTGACGTCGTCATTTCTGGCGTCTTCAGAACACGGTATCATTCTCCATAACTAGATATCTTTTTTTTAAATGACTACGTTTACAATTTTTTCCAGGATGACGTCATATATAATAACGTCAACATTCATGGCGCAATTTTGCACAAATTCCGAAATAGAAATTGCTTTGTAGGAGGTTGTAAAATGTACTTATTTAAATCTACCTTTATTTTTATGGTGTGCGCCGCATAATCTTACCAACAATAAATATTTACAAATAAAATAGGGTCAGGTGTGTTCAGGAACCTTATTATTTCTTATTCTAATGTGAAAATGTTTGAAATAGCATTGGTAAAAAAATCATAGAAATATTACGTCGGGTTCTTCAAAAAAAATATTAGTCCACGGTGTTTTGGGACAGCCCTCGTATATACTAAAGAATGCAAAAATAATGCCTGATCTTTTCACAAAATGGTATTTGTTCTTTCTGGATGTTAAAGAAATGATGTCTCTTAACTCTTTCCATAGTAGTCCAAAGTACAAATCTGACACCATAGTATATAAAACTGCTTTTAAGGCAGGAGACTGCTTTGAGAGAGATTACAATAAAACAGAAAGCTCCATTGAGAGCTTTCTGCTTTATTTCCATTTTAATTTTAGCTGCATGTTTAGAGAGGATAATTTTGGATGCTATTAGAGGCGAACATTCAAGGTGATTATCCGATGTTATTTATTTTAGGCTTGTTACTGTCAACTTAATCAAACTTTCAGCAGTTTGAGAAAACATCAGTAGTTTAGAGATGCCGAAGGTTCATTGTGACGTTCCGCCATTTTGGCCATATTGGACCAAAAATGTTCAATTTTTTTTTTTGAAATCTAATTCTTGGGCCACTGAAAAAAAAAAAAAAATTTGCTGGCCCAACTCTTAGGTGAAATACGGTACCCATGTTTTATTGAATTATAAAACACTGGTATTAATTTATTATTTCGATTCTTAGACATTCAATTTAAAGCACTATTACGTCATGTTAAGACGTTATATAAGCATGTGCATGTTTTATCGAGAATTTAAACACAGATACGTTCCTTCTTTGTTTATATAGGGGTGTGCACGAGGTGTGTTAGAATGTAATTGTCTGCTTCACAGGAGTGTAAAGACTATGGAATAATGTTTCTAAGGAATACATGTAATTCATATACGGACTAAGGAATAGTTCATACTCTGGGCTGTATTTTCAGCGATTGTTGCATGCATTAATGCAGGGTTAAAGACCGGAGGATTGTCATTGAAGTCCATTATGTTGATAGTCAAAGTCTCAGTATCAGAATGGGCAGGAGTTGCAGAGTCTTTCACGGTGAGAGTGAGAGTGAAGGAAGTGGTTCCAGCTTCATAGTCTATCTTTCTGGCAGTCGTGATAGCACCAGTGGCTGAGTTGATCTGGAAGTCAGCTGTACCTGTAATCAAGGAAAACAATGATCAAGCCCTTTAACTCTTTCCTCCCTAAAACTTTAAATGGACAATTCCAGTTTCCAATTAAGTCTAGTCCATTTCTGACTTTTAAGGGTTGTTTTTGTCAATGTTTGGCATTATGACAAACAGTGAAGACCCTGATCAGAGGGCTCCTTTCGGAGCCCTCTGATCTGGGTCTTCACTATTTGCATAGGACAAGTGTACTATTCACATGTACACTGTTTGAAAAGGACGCCTATATGCGGGACTGGGGTTCAAAGAGTTAATCCTTTACTCCATAAATACGCCTTTTTACGGCTTTAATATTTTCCACTAATGAAGAAAGTAGTTCCATTTTATAGAGTCCTGAATATGTATCAAAAGAAATATTTTCTATATTCTACCAGATAGCAGCTTAAAGCTGGCTGAAAGTAAAGCAGAATGCGCCTTAAGGCGCATTCTGCTTTACTTTCAACCTGCTTTAAGTGGTCACAAGTCTTAAAAACTAGAAACAGGCTACAGAGTAATGGGTTAAGTAAATTTAGGATCTTTAGAATCCTTGTTTAAACTTCCTTTGCAAACAGTGTAAACTAATATCAGAGGGCTTCAGACAAACCTTAATTAGTGAGTCTTAACTGTGTTAAGATTATAGATAGAATACTGCTTGAAGCAAGCTGCCAATTGTATTGCACTACACCTAAAACTTTTCATTTGCGTAGCCTAGTCAGAAGAATTAAGGGATAAAGATTGACATACTATTGTGCTTATGCGGAGGTAGAGGAATCAAAGCTTACAAAGGAGTGTACATTGCTCCCTCTCTACAATGACATCCAATGGGAGACACAAACTGTGTGTGTGTTGTTCGGAGGGAATCATTATAGGGAGGGAAACTAAGACTTTGCTTACATTTGCAAACAGCTTGAATCTAGATCAGACGCTGCAAAACACGGGGTCTGATCTACATTCAAGCTGTTTGTCACTCATCATTTTATTTATTCTATCAAAATGTCCATGTATGTGTAACTTTGAGAAAAAACAGCAGACGGCAATTTTAAGCAGACGATATTGCAGCAGTAAAAGTGTTAGAAATAATTTTCCTTTTTATGGAACTGCGGCAAGGGTCGTTGTAGGAAATTGTTGTAAGGAGGGAACACTGTAGTACTAGTAGGACTCATGCTCATTTAGCAGACACTCTACAGTGTGTAGAGGGCTCACATAGGCTTTGCCTGTTGTCCAATCCTTTTCTCTTTGAATAAAACTGATTCGATATTAAGAGTAGGGCATAATGGGCCCCGGTTTTCTGTATCAACTCCCCTATCTCTGGGGCGCCTTATTCGCCCATAGATAGCAGAAACAGACGTTAACAAACAAACAAACCAAACTAAACACTCTACAATAACTGTTGTCTTACTTGATAAGCTATAGATTAGAATATCTCCACTGTCTGCATCATTGGCATTGATGGTTAAACCAGTTACAGCTGTGCCAGTTAATAGTTCTTCATTGATAGTAGCTGTAAAAGTTCCTGTAATCACTGGCGTCTCATCATTCACGTCTTGGATGTTAACAATGAACTGTGCAGTCGAAGTTGATGAATCGGAGTCTGTTGACACTCTGAAATACCACATACAGTCAAACCTTGATAACTCAAGCTCCTTTAACCCATTACCCCATAAATACGCCTTTTTACGCCTACAATTTATTCCTCCACTGAAGAAAACAGTTCCCTTTTATACAGTCATGAACATTAGGGGTGTAACGATTCTGCGGTGTACCGATATATTGCGGTGTGAGCTGAATAATATTGCCCCGCGGTTCAGATTCAGAAAAACCGATTTTCTTTGCCTTATTTAAAAACAGTAAAATAATGGACAAACTTACTTTTGTTTCGCGGAATTGTTTTCGAAACAACGCGTAGTAGACGCAGTCCGGTGTTTTATCCATATCCCTAGCCGGTGTAACAGTACTATTTCGTTTCCGTTTAATCTCGCTCAACGAGACGCTCTTTTTAAGAAACAAGCAGCGAATCAAGGGCCTGGTTGAACAAGATTAATACAGTAAACACGATGGCAGATGCTTGTTCCATACTTACACGGTGTATTGCAATATATTGCGATTCGATTTCTCCGTATTGCGATAAACTGCGATGCGGGTTTCGGCGAATTGTTACACCCCTAATGAACATGTACCATAAGAAATATTTTCTAAACCCTTGAAGATGGTAGCTTAAAGCAGGCTGAAAGTAAAGCAGAATGCACCTTAAGGGGCATTCTCTTTTGCTTTCAACCTGCTTTAAGTGGTCACCAATTTTCAACACAAACTAGAAACAGGCTATGGGGAAATGGATTAACCCATTACTCCATAGATACACATTTTTACTTTCAGTCTGAATTAAGCTACTAACTGCTAGCCTAGGATATAGAAAATATTTGTACTGTACACACTCATGATTGTATAAAGTGAAAGGAAAGAATAAGTTATAGGTATAAAAAGCGTATAAAGACATATCTATGGGGTAATGGGTTAAGGAGATAACTTGATAATAGTAAAATGTATTTTTACCAAGGACAACTTGTTCTTAACCCTTTACCTTATAGAAGCGCCTTTTAGCGCATTCCGTTTAATCCTCCGCGGAAGAAAATAATTCCAATCTATACAGTCATGAATATGTATCAGAAGGAGTATTTTCTTAATTCTAGCAGGTGGTACATTAAAGCAGACTGAAAGTAAAGCAGAATGCGCCTTAGGGCGCATTCTGCTTTAATTTCAACCTGCTTTAAGCAGTCACCTATTTTCAATACTACAAACAGGTTATGGGGTAAAGGGTTAATCCATTCCCCCCATAAATACGCCTTTTTACACCTTTAAGTTATTCCTCCACTGAAGAAAACAGTTCCATTTTATATAGTCACAAATTTGTATCATAAGATATATTTGCTATATTCTTGAAGATGGTAACTTAAACAAAGCAAGCTGGAAGTAAAGCAGAATGTGCCTTAAGCAGGGTTCCCGCTGGGCATCGCCAACGGCGCCATTTGCGCAAAAAAAATAATTCTGGCGACAGAAATTTCGAATCGGCGAAAGTGTCTGGCGCCGAGAAATTTCGGAATTGTCGCCGTATAATAGTACAGTTTATTTTCTCGCCGACTCTAAAAATCTTAAAATTGGCTTCAGAGTTCGGCTAATCCATACACACGCTTAGCCTATCACCAAACGCTACTGATGCGTGTAAACACATTACGCAATCGTCGATAACGGCATGTGTAATGGCAGGCTGCCAACCAATGTTTGACCACACGTGCCGAGATTGCTTTTAATGTGTTGTAGATCTAATTGGTTATCAAAAAAAGTGATTGACAGGTTCGCCCCAAATCGGAGACTTTTTCAACGACAATTTTTAGAAGCGGTGATGCGAAGGATAAAGATCTATGTCGCCGATACGGGTCGGATTAAAATCAGATAATTATCCGTAAGTTCTGGACAAACACACATTTTATATGAAAGCTGATCAGAATTTATCTTCCACCACAAAAAACTTTGTATATTCACGTAACAGCAAAATACTTCGAAAATGATACCGTTACAAAATGACGGGGCGCCGTAACATTTGCTACGAGAACTACGTATATTTTGTTAGTCTAAAAAGTATTCCCCAGTGCCGTTTTTTAACAATAAATTAAAATTAAACATTGGACCTAAATTCTTCTGTTTGTTACATACGATTTGTGCAAATGTATAATTATTAAGTTAGGTTTTACAACCAATTACGCTCGTAAAATTGAGTTGCAATCAGTTTTCGCGGTAGAAAATTAAGACGCGTTATTTCGTTGTTAAAACCACACCCACTTTATGGCGCTAGTAAATATCGTCTGCAGAATTTGTCGTCTGCAACCTTTGTCATCTGCAACAATTCTCTGAGTTAATTTTTGTGCATTTTTTTCAGAAAATATCAGTGTCAAACAGTTTGTATCTATATAAGATGATGCGCGTCTCATCTTGATCCATACTGTTTGCATAATTTAATGAATAACAGATTGTTAAGTTGCTTACTCTTTCTAGATCTACTCCATAGATAGAAATCTAGACCATTTGAACTACTTCATTTATTCTCTCAAGAAAATAGATATAGTTCCAGTTTACCTTTACTAGTCATGAATGAATAATATATATAAGAACCATAAGAAATAGTTCTTATATCCTAGCAGATGTAAGATCTAGCTTAAAGCAGGCTTAAACTTTTACTGAAGCAGAATGCTCCTGAAGAGTATTCTGCTTAATTTTCAGCCTAGATGCTAGAATCAGTATTATAAAAAGCATATCTCTGGGTGAAAATTGTCTCTGTCTTAGTGGTCTATAGACTTATCTAGATTCACTGATTTAAAAAAAATGGCGAAAAAAGCTCCCTATTTGGCACCCCAATCTCCCTATTAAAATGACAAAATCTCCCTATTTGGGTCCAAGAAAATATCACATGTATGTATAACATACATAAAAAAATGGCGAAAAATTTGGCTTCAAAAATATTATTTTGGCGCAAACTTTTTTCATTTGGCGCAAGTGCTGGCGCAAGAAAATTTTAAGCCAGGGTGAACCCTGCTTAAGGCGCAGTCTGTTTTACTTTCAACATGCTTTAAGCAGTAACCTATTTTCAAAACTAGAAACAGGCTATGCCGTAGTATGGGGTAATGGGTTAATTTTATCAGTAGTAACTTACTCAATAGTCAATGTATATGAAGTTTCTGATTCAAAATCCAATGCAGCAGATGTGGAGATAGTTGCTCCAGTTATTGCAAACTTGGCTGACGGAGTTTGGACAGTGAGACTGTAAGAAAGGGTTCCCGGGTCTGAATCAGTAGCTGCTATCGTCAGGATGTTTGTGCCACTCATTGTAGTTTCGTCTATTGCAATGACAGTGGTTCCGCTAGGATCTGGGTTTGTTATAACTGGAGTAGCACCTACAACAAAAGACAGAACAATTATTTAACTCTTTCAACCTACTTTAAGTAGTCATTAATCGTCAAAACTACAAACAGGCCATGGGATAATGGGTTAAAAGTAAAGCAGAATGCATTGTAAGACACTTTCTGTTATACTTTGCAGCCTGTTTTTATGCTACCATCTGTTCTAAGGATATAGAGAAAAAACATTCTTGAAATATACATTCATGACTGCATTAAGTGGAAATATTTTCATCATTGGAGGAATAAATCAAGGGCATAAAAATGTGTGAACATGTATGGGGTAATCCCCAATATGGTTGACAAAAACTTGCTTGTAGCGTTGTTTGCTATTTAGGTTAGCAGTTTGTGCCCCGTATGCAGCGTGCAGAGTACAGTAGAGAGAACGTTTTCTTTCCAAATACATGTAACCCCGGTTATGTTTAAACTATTATTTTCATTGTAAACAGTTTGGAGTCAGATCAGACACCGGGTAACCCGGCGTCTGATCATGCTCCAAACTGTTTGCCACTCAAATTAAAACTGGTAGTCGGAATTGTCAAAAGGTTGTCATTTTCTATATTTCATTGTAATGCATTTGCGTTTGAACAAAATAATTACGTTTTCTGGACTGTATTTCAGACGGCCATCGATTTCTTTACTGAACTCATCACTGGTAGTGGACCATTTATGAGACAATTGCCAAATATATCTAAGCTTTGGTCTATTGGATATTTGGGAATAAGTTTTCCCTAACTAGCTCAATGTTAAAGAGAGAACCGCATGTGGGTACCAATGCTTGTCTGTTTTGTTATCCAAATAGATTAAGAAGGAACAGTGAGATATTCTTATTGCCTTTGTCTGTCTTGACTATTTGTTTGTCTGTCTACTGTGGGCCTCTAAACGACCTTGACCTTAGTCTGACCTCATCCAGCTTGCACTGAGCTCCAGAGCTACTTGCTTTGATTACACAACTACACATGCCAAATGTAAAGTCTCTATCACATGCAGCTCCAAAGTTATGGCAAATGTTAATTTCAACCAATTTGACCTCTAAATGACCTTGACCTTTGTCTGCCATGACCAAAGTTGTACTATGCTCAAGAGCTTGTTGTGTTTATTAGACATGCCATATATGAAGTCTCTATCACATGTTGTTTTTCAGGGAAATGTAAATGTAAATGACCTTGACCTTTGTCAGACATCAACCAAGTTGTACTGAGCTCAAAAGCTTCTTGAGGAGTTTACATGCCAAATGAAAAGTCTCTATCACATGCAGTTCCAAAGTTATGGCCAATGTTAAATTCAACCTCTTTGACCTTTAAATGACCTTCACCTTTGTCTGACATTGACCAATGTTGTACTGAGCTCAAGAGCTTGTTGCCTTGAGCAGACATGCCAACAAGAGCACCGCAAGCCGGGCACATTATACGCCCGTCAAAACGATCTTAGAATGTAGTCATACCAAAACCCTATCAAGGTAAAAACAAAAGGTGAAGAACCCTGAAAGTTAGGGGTCATATGCTGACCAAGTTTCAAAAGGATGGGAATAAATTTGTTTGAGAAAGAGAGCTACAAACAAAAAAATGCCCGTTTTTGACGATAAAAGGGGCATAACTCTTGAATGTCTGGGGCAATCTTGCTGGTTATGAAGCTTGACCGAGACATTATGGTCATACACATGCTGACAAAGTTTCAAAAGGATTGGAATAAATTTATTTGAGTTAGAGAGCGGACAAATTAAAAAATGCCCGTTTTTGACAAAATAAGGGGCATAACTCTTGAATGTCTGGGGCAATCCTGCTGGTTATAGAACATAACTGAGACATTATGGTAATACACATGCTGACCAAGTTTCAAAAGGATTGGAATAAATTTGTTTGAGTTAGAGAGCGGACAAACTAAAAAATGCCCGTTTTAGATGAAAAAAGGGACATAACTCTTGACTGTCTGTGGCAATCTTGCTGGTTATGAAATATAACCGAGACATTATGGTCATACACATGCTGACCAAGTTTCAAAAGGCCTGAAATAAATTTGTTTGAGTTATAGAGCGGACAAACTAAAATATGCCCGTTTTTTACAAAAAAAGGGGCATAACTCTTGAATGTCTGGGGCAATCCTGCTGGTTATCGAACCTGACCGAGATATTATGGTCATACACATGCTGACAAAGTTTCAAAAGGATTAAAATAAATTTGTTTGAGTTAGAGAGCGGACAAACTAAAATATGCCCGTTTTTTACGAAAAAAGGGGCATAACTCTTGAATGCCTGGTGCAATCCTGCTGGTTATCGAACTTGACCGAGATATTATGGTCATACACATGCTGACAAAGTTTGAAAAGGATTAAAAAACATTTGTTTGAGTTAGAGAGCGGACAAACTAATATGCCCGTTTTTGACAAAAAAGGGCATAACTCTTGAATGTCTCGGGCAATCTTGCTGGTTATCGAACTTGACCGAGATATTATGGTCATACACGTTCTGACCAAGTTTCAAAAGGATTAGACTAAATTTGTTTGAGTTAGAGAGCGGACATGAAAAAGTTAACGGACGGGACAGACGGACAGACGGACGGACAGACGGACAGACGGACAGACGGACGGACAGCGCCACGACATAATACGTCCCGTCTGAAGACGGGCGTATAAAAATGAAGTCTGTATCACATGTTGTCTCAGAGTTATAGGAAATGTTAAATTAACTCTATTTGACCTCTAAATGACCTTGACCTTTGTCTGACATGACCCAAGTTAAATTTGAGCTTAAGAGCTTCTTGAGTTGAATACACATGCCAAATATATAGTCTCTATCACATAAAGTTCCAAAGTAATGGCCTATATCAAACCCATCCTATTTCACCTCTAAATCACAGGTACTTGACACATACTTTATTATCTATTACCCCCCCCCCCCCCCTTTTTAAAATTTTTTTTTTTTTTTTTTTTTTTACTATACTTCTATTATAGATACAAGGTAAACAGCGCAATTCAACACCTAGTCTTTACTATCGACTTAAGCTGATGCTAAAATAGACTCGATCGCCGATATTCTCTTATGGTATCCTCGGGAAATGATTAATTTATCAATATCTACTTTTTATTTCATCAAATTCCGTCAAATAACGCCACAGTATGTGAATTATAACGAAAATAAGCATCAAAAAGTTTTCTGTCGTTTTCATGGTACATAGCAACGAATGTACATGTAGGGGTGATCTGTTATTTGTCCACAATAAACGGCCTATGCCACTGGAACTTTCACCAAATATTATAAATCATCTTTAAATTAAATATTATCAGTTTTATATAATTTACATAGAATGCAAAATTAAAAGAAACTTTACCTGTTTAATTTTGACCAATGAGATCGTTCGGTTCATTCAATTCATTCCGGTATTCAAAATGGCATTCACAATGAAATGAGTCTTTCACTTGTCAATTTCATGCCAAATTACATGTATATTTCATATAGCTGATAGTGAAGAGGGTCATGTTCCGACACAAACGCGTTTGCTCTAATGAAATTAGGTGAAAGTTCCAGCCGTAAAGGCCGTTAAATGTGCAAACCGACTAGATTACCCCTTATTTTGGGCAATAAATTCTGTACCAAGAGAACGACATAAAACTTTTTGACGCAAATTTTCGTTATAATTCACGTACTGTGGCGTTATTTGACGGAATTTGATGAAATAAAAAGTAGATATTGATAAATTAATCCTTTCCCGAGGATACCATAAGAGAATATCGGCGATCGAGTCTATTTTAGCATCAGTTGAAGTGGATAGTAAAGACTAGGTGTCGAATTGCGCTGTTTACCTTGTATCTTTTTTTTTTTAAGGGGGGGGGGGGGGGGGGGGGGGGGGGGGGGGGGGGGGGGTGTTAATAGATAATAAAGTATGTGTCAAGTACCTGTGCTCTAAATGATCTTGACCTTTTTGGACACAACCTAAATTTTACTGAGCTGAAGATCTGTTTGAGATGAGTACACATACCTTATATTAAGTCTGTATCACATATAGTACTAAAGTTATGGTCAACATTAAGATTTTGGATGAAGACAACAGCAACGCCGGAGTGATGAAAATAGCTTGTAGTTGCTTCGAAACAGACGCGCTAAAAATTTGAAAGGGGAATCAGCAGATCGGATCTGGGGTTTAGGCTATAAGTTTAAAAAACTAGGTAGAAAACCACTTGGCAATGATACATACACAATACCTATAGGCTAAGCGTTAAGTTGTGCGACTTTGTGTAACAGACTTAGGGGATAGCAATAGCTAAGTGAACAGAAGTAATAAAATCTGTAGTTTCGGGCATGAAACAGCAATTAGGTTCTCTTGCATGTGTCAAATAAATTGTGTCATCTTCAGGGTAAAAACACCATTGTCTTAACCCATTACCCCATAAATACAACTTTTGACGCCTTTAATCTATTCCTCCACTGAAGAAAACAGTTCCAATTTATAGTCATAACTATGTATGATAAAAACAGTTAACTATTTTCTATATTTCAGCAGATGTAGATCTAACATAATAGTTCAAAGAAGGCTGAAAGTAAAGCAGAATGCGCATTCTGCTTTACTTTCAATCTGCTTTAAGTGGTCATGATCTGTCTTAAAAACTAGAAACTGGCTATGGGCTAATGGGTTGAGACGATTCATACACTTTGAGAATAGATCCAGATATGTCTAAAACAAATTTAGCTGACAAGTAACAACAAAAAGAAAAGTAAATTCTTACCTTGTATATTTTTTATAACTAAAGAAAGCACCACCAGGAACACTATCTGGTTGACGAACTGGTTTGCGGCTCCAAGCATTATGGAATAACAGATCCGCTCGCGTAAATTGAAATAGAAATTGGCTTCCCTCACAGACCTTTAAATATCCGCACAGACGTTTGCTTTAGGTTAAGTCTAACATGACTTTTGGCCCAAACGGAACTTCGCTTTCGAAACACTGAAAAGGTATAACACAGATGTTATTAAGCACAATTTTGACCAAACTGTTCAAGGCACTAAGATAAATCTATTTAATAAAAGAAATGGCGCCCAAAACTCGAAACGTCAGTTCCTGCGGAATTGCCCGAACGATGTTGCGAAGACATCGAGTACACGACTTATCTTCGTAACATCGCTCGGTCATATCCGTAGAAATTAATCAAGTTAATTTCACATTTAGTTATACGTGTGCACACCGAGTAGCAAAAACCGCGGCTATTAAAGAACAGAAATGATAAACAGAAGACGTTAAGTTTTAAACGAACATACATCCCAATTAGGCCTTTAAATGTGGTTTCCTTTTTTTTTTGGAAATGCATTTTTTAAACTGAATTTCTCATCCTAAACCAATTCTTACCCGCTTATATAAGCGTTTGACATATATTTACAAATTACTATTTTTAATGCTAAATCTGGTTGCGAGGGCTCTTCAAACCCTAGTCACGCATAGGCCTAAAAGAGCACTCTGACTAGGGCCTACACTGTTTGCCATATTGCAATACATTAACAGATAGATATCAACAGTTACCGTCTATATAGATCTAGTCAAAAATGAAATAAACTGACGTGATTGGAAACTGGAATTGAGACATGACTGCATACAATTTTTAGCGGCTTTCAGCCTAATATATTAAACTCAAATGAAAACAAAACTTTAAAATTTTGCAAAAGGCTATCATTAAATAATTTCATTTATTTCATTGCAGTTTGTTTCGTTTCGTTTAAACGGTACAGCTCCTCTCTACGTTATTTACCCATTTGCGTCAAGTGGATTCTTCAATGGTTTTTATATTTGATTAGCCAATTTTTTATGTAAGGGGTCACGTGCCTAATCTAAAACATTTATTTTGCTTTATATTGAAAGTCCTATCAGCAAACAGTGTATACACTGATCAGACGCCGCATCATGCGGCGTCTGATCAGCGTCTACACTGTTTGCATATGCCCCTTTTATGGGCCGACACACGCAATTGGGTTCAACAAACCGGTCACTGACAGTAAAACATCATTGAAATTTGTCAAAGTATCACTGGTAGTCCGTTTACTGCTGGCAACCATGGCAAACGTTTATCTTCCGTAGGTATTTCAAACTTTGAATGCCATTAATTCAAATAGTCGAGTTATCTTTTGAGAAAACACTTTTAAGTCGATTTCAATTGAGTATCAAAGAAGTGCACAAAAATACAACACGCACACGCGTAGAGAGACGTAATGTTGACGTGTGTCATGATATAGTTCTCAGAGAGAGAGAGAAGATATAGAGCCTTGCATGGAGAGAGGGGGAGAGGCAGAGAAATAGACATAGAGAGACAGACATACAGACAGATAGGGGAGGGGAGAGAAAGAGAGAGAGAGAGAGAGAGACATACATACATACAGACAGACACAGAGAGATTTTAGGTGTTTTGACTGAAGACTAGAATCTAATATTGAAATGAATGCCAAACAGTTTGGATCATGATCACTTGATCAGACACTGCATCAAGCGGCGTTTGATCAGGATCCAACGTGTTTGCAAATCACAATTTATTTGTATTCTGGATAAGGCAGTGAACAGGTTAAATATAAAGACTATAAAAATGCTTTTATTAGATTGTATTTATTTAGACAAAGAACGTTTAACCTTTAACAATTGTCGTCTGCAGAAAGTAGAGTTGTTATAATTGTTTTTAAGTCTCCACCCCTTAACCTGTTTCTAGTTTTGGAGACAGATGGTCACTTAAGGAAGATTGAAAGTAAAGCAGAATGAATGCGCATCCATACTAGGATATGAACAATATTTCTTACGGTGCATATTCATGACTGTGTAAAGTGAAACTATTTTTGTTCAGTGGGGGAATAAATTCATGGCGTAAAAAGTCGTATATATTGGGTAATGGGTCATAGTCCAAACATTTTTAAAATAAAGACAAGTGAAAGAGTTGAAGTCGGTGACAGAACTAACGTCTTATTTTTTCGCAATACAGTGATATCGGTTCCTTTTGGTCGACTTAAAAAGTATAAAAGTCATTGAGTGCATTTAGGCGACCGCACTGGTCAGATAGTCTTAACCATCGGGTATCTTAACATGTTTAATGTGACAGTTGACACATTGTTTAGAAAATTGATATACCTTTAACTAATTTCTCTCTGGATATTATCTACAATGAAACTCGTTTGCTGGAACATTTCATTATTATGAAACACTGCAGTGCTTGTCAATACAGTAGAGCTTTAACCCATTTACGCCCAGTGGATTCTTGCATGTTTATATATTGGATTAGTCAATTTTTTATCAAAGGGATGCCAGGTCAAAATTTTAATTTTGTTTTATATTTAAATTCCTATCAGCAAACCATGCGGCGTCTGACCAGAGTCTACACTGTTTGCCTATGTCCCATATATGGGATCGTGGGCACAAATGGGTTAATAGCAAACAGTGTAGACACTGATGAGACGCCGCGTAACATCAGTGTCTATACACTGTTTGTTAATGCTAGGTCTTTAGTAGACACTATGCTTCAAAAGGTTAACTTAGATTATGACATACAGTAAAACCTGTGAAAGCAGACGATCGCGGATAAAGTCCTGATGAATTCTGCCAAATTTGCAGACGACAATTTCAAAGCAGACGATATTTCCGCATAATATTTAACACAGATTTGACTGTTAAATGCCCGTTATATCTAGGACGAGCACGAGGTAAACCGATTTAGTTTGTTTACCAATTACTTTTGTTTTGAACGGAAACCTATCAGCGATAAAATACCCTTTTGTTCTTACGTGACATGCCTTGAAAGTAGGAAAACGCCTCAATAATACAGGCAACAAGCAAGAAGTAATGCTTCACTGGGTGAAATATTTACAATGTAATAGATAAGTGACCAAGATTCGAATGTACTGTCAGCTGAACTTGGTCTAAATAAAATAAATGTATGTTTCTTTAAAACTAATGCTTAGACCATGTATGTACCGTTTACTCCATAGCCAGTTTCTAGTTTTGAAAATAGGTAACCACTTAAAGCAGGTTGAAAGTAAAGCAGAATATGCCTTGAATATAGATTTTTTTCCAGACATCAGACATATTCATAACTGTATAAATTGGAACTATTGTCCTCAGTAGAGAAATATATTAAAGGCGTAAAAGGGGTATTTATTGGGTAATGTGCTAAACAAGAAATGTCACAATAGTGTGACAAGTGTCCCCTAACTGGCAGTAACTGCATTGTGCTGTGACCGCGACCTTAGGTCCATGATCACGAGAGTTGAATGGGACAACTGCCCAATTAGATCTGGATTGCCTACCTTTTTCAGTCCAAATAGATTTTGATGGGACCTTTGCCCGTGTACTATATAGACAGGCTACCTTGGGAAGCCAAAAAGGTTTTGTCTGTGCCTCTGGCGCACATGAATGTACCGACCATTCACAGATAAAGAAATGGCAGAGCAAAGACGCGAAATTCGTAACATATTAACCAAATGTACATGGGAGTTGAACGCGACACACCGTCTTGTCTAGTTAACATTTGTGCCAAATTATGTTGAAATGCATTTACTGATAAAGATATTACAGACCAGCAAAATGTGTGACAACGTAATCGTACCTTGTGACTTTGACCTGTGTTCAATTTGACAGGGGAGTTAAACACAATACATTGACTTACCAAACATTTGTGCAAACGTTTTTTGAAATCCATTCAACGAAAAGAATTAAAGAACAGATCGGACATCAAATTTATGACATACCTGTGACCTTGACCTTTGACCCATGCACACAGGAGTTAAACGCGACACAATAGTCATCTTTTATTTTGAAATCGATTCACCGATGAAAAAAAAGTTACATACCGGACACGAAATTTGTGACGAATGTACATACATGTACGTACATACAGACAGACAGACTGAAGGACGGACGAACAGTGCGATTACTATATGTCCGCATTCGGGGGCATAAATTATGGATTTTTTTAGAAGTAGATCCGCAATTGTGCATGATTGTAATCTCACAATTATTTGTATGACTGATGAAAAAGGGATTGCTTTCGGTATTGAAGACAAAAAACGGGTAAAGTCTGGTGGAATTTAAGCAGACAACTCAATTAGCTTTCTGATTTACTCCATTTTGCTTCAGACTGTCTTCTTGCTTGCATGTGATCTAACTTTGGGTTTGCATTTCAGTAGTCATTTAAAAGAGGTGTTACTGTAATCTGTTTTTACATATGGGCCTATAGGCCTCTTGTGAATTGCCTAGTTACCAGGGTTGTCCAGTACATTCCTTCTGTCCGAGATTTAGGATATGAACTACAGAGCTCCCTCTCTACAACGACACCCAATGGAAGACATATATTGTGTGTTGTTCGGACGGAGTCGTTATAGGGAGGGAAAATTACGACTTGGCGCACATTTGCAAACAGCATGCATCCTGATCAGACGCCGCGTTACGCGGCGTCTGATCTGGATGCAAGCTGTTTGTCACTCTTCATTATACTTATTCTATAAAAATGTCCGCGTACATGATATGTCACTTTGAGAAAAAGCAGCAAACGACAATTTTAAGCAGACGCTATTGCAGCTGTAAAAGCGTTATAGACATAATTGTCCTGTTTAGGGAACTGGGACAAGAGTCGTTGCAACGGGGGGGGGGGGGGGGGGGGGGGGGGGGGGGGTCGTTGTTGGGAGAGCCGTTGTAGGGAGGGAACACTGTACACATAGGACTTGAGTTGGAATTCAAAGATTTTGCAGAAATGAATAATGACCTTAATTGCCAATAACACGCTATACAGGTACTATTTGTTTAATAAGTTGTCTACATATGCTTTAAAAACAAAGGATGTGTTTCAATGAAACTTGACGATCAGTAAAATTTGTAATCAATAATAATAATATTGAGATCAATAAGTTAGGACAAACTAGAGCTATCACTAAAGGTGATTGATACCCCCAACTCGAAACTGACTTGTCACAAACAGCACAATGAATTGTAGAAAGAATATTACATGCATATTAAGGAACTAAATTTCAAGTTGAAAAGGGGCATAATTCTGTCAAATTTCATGCAAGAGTTGTCACACTTGAAGAAAAGTCTCACAATATAACACATATAATGTGTACCACTATGAAGACAATATCATGAATAGTTTTCAAGAAAATGGCATGTTCCAAGAAAATAGAAAAAAAATTCAAGTTAAAAAGGGGCATAATTCTGTAAATTTGTTGGCAAGAGTTATGTAACTTCAAGTAGAGTCTGCATAATATCACACTTATAATGTGTACCAAGTTTGAAGACAATGTCATAAATAGTTTTCAAGAAAATGACATGTCCGAAGAATAAATGCATATTAAGGAACAAAATTTCAAGTTATAAAGGGGCATAATTCTGTCAAATTTTGCGCAAGAGTTGTCAAACTTAATGAAAAGTCTCAAAATACAACTCTTATAATGTGTACGAAGTTTGAAGACAACATCATGAATATTTTTTCAAGAAAATGGCATGTTCAAAGAAAAAAAAATCTTAATTAAGAGACAAAAAAATCAAGTTAAAAAGGGGCATAATTCTGTCAAATTTGGTGCAAGAGTTATGAAACCTGTCAATGAGTGTCCCCAAATAACATTGATAATGTATACCAAGTTTGAAGATGGTATCATAAACAGTTTTCAAGAAAAAGGCAAATGTCCCGGAAATACGCGACCGACCGACATACGGAAGGACGGACGGACGGACAACGTGATTCCTATATAGCCCCCACCACCGGTGGTGTGGGGGCATAATAAAAACCAATGATGTTTCTTATTCTTATACATGTATTTATTATTTATGTGAATAATCAGCATTTTGATGGTCTATGCACAATGATAAAATGTTTTTTGTGTGGCTTTTTGGTTGTTGTCAAGTTTCCATCTGTTTTTAGTCTCCTTAAAAAAACCTTACAACTATAATTCTATTAACGAACTGTAACCTTATTCCTCGATCTGCACTTGAGCGGAACTTGGCTATAATCACCAACATAAAACTGGAAGTACGGCTTTAGTTAGACAAGTGAGGACATTTATGGTTTATCGGTACTCAAAAAGGCAAATACCCGCTATCCTCAATAAATATTCACAATTGTTTACCATCCAATACTAAAGAGGCTTGTAACTATAAAATTCTACAGTAAAACATAGACTATACGATCACTCATAGTGTGGTTTACCATATATATATTCGGGTTTTCAGACCGATAGGTGCTTAATACGGGAATAGATGAGCTTTAGGGTGACCTTTCTGATTTACCTTCGCAATGCATTAACTCATTCATCCCTGGACATTTTAAAGGTCAATTCAATTTCCAATTTAGTCTACTCTTGTAGAGTTCATTGCAATATTCAGGCAAAATTGGTTAAGTGATCGTTAAGGCGGGGTCGACTGTAACCGACTGTAAATCTATGCATAGCTAAGTACGTTTTTAACTCATTGAACGTCGAGAATATACCGTCTGCTTTAAATGCTGCTTTAAATGATCACCTGCTGAGAATTGTAGGGGCACCACAAGTAATGAAAATGTAAGTAAAATCAACGCAAGAACTTGTCAGTACATTTGTATTTGCAAACTGTCTGGGCGCCATGTTACAATATCAAAACGCCATGTCACTCGTCAATCAGTTTCTAATACATTGTATCTTCAAAATCAGTGAACATAAAACTTCCAACATTTGCAGACGAGAGGTTTAAAGTAGACGATAGTACGACATGAGAAAGAGTCAACTTATTCCCCCCTCAAACTTTTCATGGACACTTCCAGTTTTAAAACAAATCAAGTCCATGCATGGCATAGCTGAATTTTTGGGGTTGATTTTAACAATATACATGTACTGTAAAATGAAAAACAGAACCGACCCTGATCAGACGGCTCCTGCAAGAGCCCTCTGATCTTAGTATACACTGTTTGCATAGGATAAATAAAATGATCCCTTTGATCTGAGTCTACACTGTTTGCATAGGACAAAGGTACTATTCACATGTAAACTGGGAGTAAATGACGAGTATATCGTAGCTATAGTATTGAGTATGTTAAACACTTCATAACGGTCAAGTTTCAAGGCTGAGGAACATCGCATAGTCATACCCATGTTATCTCATTTTTCACACTTATCTGGAAATTAAAAAAGAAATCTACTGTTAAACAATAAAAACATTTGAACATCTTAAAGGTATGACCCCGTGAGTCGTTTCAAATACATGAATGCTAACGCAATAAAACCATTCTAGATTTTTCGTCAGATGCAATATTTTATTGTTTTAGCCATGGGTACTACATTCGATACTATATGTATATCAGGCCCCTGTTTAAAAACATTACCATATAGCCTGGTTCTAGGTTTGAAGAGAGATGACCACGTACTTTAATAAAACAAAATGCGCTTTAAAGTGTGCGTGTATTCTATTTTACTTTCAGCCTGCATTAAGCTACTCAGCCTGCCTGAAGCAAACATCTACTAGGATATTAGACTAGTTCTAATGGTACTTTAAAACGTATTCTATTTTACTTTCGGTCTGCTTTAAGCTACCATCTACTAGGATTCATGACTATAAATTTTAATTGTTTATTTCAAAAAAGAAGAATTGAAGAAGTTATGGCTAACTTGAAGACAACTGAAACGTACAGTAACATTAGGTTAAAGGTCGTTTGGTAAGCTATTTTGGTATGACTGGATAAGACTTGTCACGATGAACATGCATACCAAAAATGAAATATGTAAATTAAACAGTGAAGAAGTTATGGCCAACGTGAATATTTCGGACAACGACGCGGACGTCGGAAATTCTCGAAACAGTTACAGACGAGCTAAAATGGACTAGGTTTATTTTGAAATTTGAAATGGCTATTCGAAGTCTCCACGGTGAATGAGTAAACTAATTATTCCAATCGACAATTCCAGTTTACAATCAAGGCTGGTCCATTTTAGACTATTTAGGTTTTTTTTGTGTGTTTTTTATATAACATATTGCAAAATGATAAACAGTGAAGTCCCTGATTAGAAGGCTCCTGTATTTGCATTAGACCCGTGTACTCTTAACAGGTACACTTTTGGTAAAGAACGCATATATGCGTCACTAGGGCTCAATGAATTAAACACTTATAAGCAGACTATTCCCATCGCAATCTATGGTTCACAGTCATCATTGTAGGGTTTGATGATCTTGAAATAAATATTACGTGACAGATGAATGGATACTTGTCAAATGATATCTTCGATGACTACATCGAGTGTTTATTTTCTTGGCATTGAAACGATATACATGTGCAATGACAATAAATTATTAGCGACTGTTGGCACCCAACACCGTTCAAACGCGTGGCTTATATCAAATTCAGATGTTAATCATAATTATATACATTTAAAATTATATTAAATGAGCACAATCAATAAAATTACAACATACGTAATACAGGTGGTTGCTAAATAAGGATTCGTTTAATACGGGTAGTTACTTCATCCAAGTTACAATAAAGAGCTTTCAACATCAATTAAACCCTGCATTTAAAGCGGTTCGCTATATTTGACCCATTTAAGCCTAGTGTCTACTATAGTGGACATTGGCAAACATTGTATAGACCCTGATGAGACATCGCGTTTGCTATACCATGACATATTTTACTGTATGTACAAACACTGCCGTGTCTTTAGATCACCCTTGTATATCAACAATGAAATCTTCCAGCAAGTGTACAGGGGGCGTTCATTGTAATATTCAGGCATAAATTGGTTAACTCATTGAACCCTAGTGACGCATAAATGCGTCCTTTACCAAAAGCGAACCTGTGAAGAGTACACTTGTCTAATGCAAATAGCGAAGTCCCTGGTTAGAGGGCTCCTGCATGAGCCCTCTAATCAGGGACTTCACTGTTTGTCATTTTCCAATATTTTATATAAAAAAAAAACCCACAAAAAAGCCAACCCAACCTTAAATAGTCTAAAGTGGATCAGCCTTTATTGAAAATTGGAATTGTCTATTGAAAGTTTCAGGGGATAATGAGTTAAAGACACATGCATGTTGTCATTGAGCAGTCACTGTACATAACTTTAACAGTATGACTTATTCTAGAGAAGACGTTATTCTTTCCCATTGAAACAAAACACGAAACGCATTGCAATAAAATGTAGAAAATAACAGCTTCTAACCATATTCCCGATTGATTATACTCCGAGTGAGTAGCCTACTTAGAGTCTGGTCAGACGCCGGGCTACCGGCTCCAAACTTATGGCAATGGAGATAATTGTTTTAGCCTAAATTCGTTTATTAGGAAATAGTAGCGGCTTCTCCATGATGCTAAATGCAGGTTTTGTCGAATTTAACATTTTTTATCCAAATCGAAATGATACAATGCATCAAAACACATTCAACCCTAGCGACGAGTATACTCGTCATTTACAAACAGAAGAGTGTACCAGCGAGGATAACACTTGTCCTATGCAAACAGTGTAGACCCTGATCAGAGGCCTCCTTATGGAGCCCTCTGATCCGGGTCTACACTGTTTGTCATTTTGAAATAATTTGTTAAAATCAACCCTAAATAGTCCAATATCGACTAAACTTATTTTGAAATTAGAATTGTCCATTAAAAGTTTCAGGGGTGAATGCATTAACTCATACAACCTTGAAGCTTCAAATGGACAGTTCGAGCTTCCAATTAAGTCTAATCTATTTTAGACTATTTACATGTACAGTATTGTTTGTTTTTCTTTTGTTCGTTTTTTACAATTTAGGTACACTGTTTGTAATACGAGTATACTCGTCGCTAGGGCTCAATGGGTTGGGTGATAATCTACAGAAAAACTGCTTTGATCGACACACTGACAACAGTAAATCCCCGCTAGTACTGCTACTCAAGAGAATGTAATTTTTCTATGTTAACCCATTTCTCAACAGAAACACATGTTTGCGTATCTAAATCATTCCTGCACTGAAAAAAAAGTTCCAATTTATAGTCATGAATATGTACCATACGATCCTTGCAGATAATAGCTTAAAGCAGGCTGAAAGTAAAGCAGAATGCGCCTTAAGGCGCATTCTGCTTCACTTTCGCCTGCTTTAAGTGGCCACGTGTCTTAAAAACTAGAAACGGGCCATCGGGTAATGGTTTATAAGGACTTATATTTAACACACCACTAGGGTTCAATGGGTTGAAATGGCAAACTCATTAACACTGGATTACTCGTCACCCATAACCCCATAAATGCGCATTTTTACGTCTTTAATTCACTCCTACACTGAAGAATATAGTAAGTTCTATTTTATAGTCAAGAATATGTACCATACAATCCCTGCAGATAATAGCTTAAAGCAGGCTGAAAGTAAAGCAGAATGCGCCTTAAGGCGCATTCTGCTTCACTTTCAACATGCTTTAAGTGGCCACGTGTCTTAAAAACTAGAAACGGGCCATCGGGTAATGGGTTATAAGGACTTATATTTAACACACAACTAGGGTTCAATGGGTTGAAATGGCAAACTCATTAATGTCAATTCATTTCACCATTTATCAATAAGAAATTTCGATACAAAAAATCAAAAATACCTTTTGTCAAATGTATCCGATAATAATCCACAGCAGTTATATTTTACAAATGTCCTCTTATCGTCAGGAGTCACTGACTGTCCCTTGCGTTAATCCAGATTTCCGTAACACATGGTAAACAGAGATTTAAGTATCAGAAAAAATCACATAAAATTAAAGATACGATCCCAGTGCGCTGTAAGATTGAAGTAGCGATGGTGTAGATGGGTGAACAGTTGGTATTGTCCGCCGTGTGTCGGGTATAACCGAATACCATCGCCCGTTGTTTTACTGTTTTACTTCTGTTAAAAGATATGCAGATAATGACAATTAAAGAAAGACAATAGCCTTACAGTGTGGTTCTTAAAGTTTGTTCAATTGTAAAGGGAGTGTCTCTTGGCCTTGTGTATCCCATTTAACACTATATAGTGATGATATCAAATGTGACGCATATGAAATTTATCTAGCTGAGAAATCTCTATAAATCATTCGATTTGGTATATATCAAAAACATATCTTAGCAGATGGAAGCTTAAAGCAAGCTGGACGCAAAGCATTCTGAGTTTCTCTCAACCTGCTTTAAGTGGTCACCTGTCTTCAAAACTAGAAACAAGCTATTGGGTAATGGGTTAAGCCTTGTAGATTCTTCAACACTTAGCTATTGGGTGAGTCCATTTTTCTTTTCACTCATTGACTCCTGAAACTTCAAATGGAGAACGCCAGCTCTCAATCAAGTCTTGTCCATTATTGATTACTTAGGGTATATTTTTTCAATATATTGCAAAATGACAAACAGTGCAGACTCTTGTCAGAGGGACACCTTAGATGTCATCTAATCTGTGTTTTCACAGTTTGCATAGGATAATTGTTCTATTCGCAGGTACACTGTAGTCACGTGTATATTCGTCGCTAGGATTCAATGTGTTTATCTATTTTTTTTTTTTAAAGATCATTTAAGTTTGACAGAATTTCCTGTTTTTAACAGAATATGTCCTTTACAAACAATGAACTTTTGAATAGACCATAAGGTCTTATGCAAATAGTGTAGACCTTGATCAGAGAGCTCCTAAAGAAACCCTCGGAATCAAACTCTGTCACTGTTTGCTAAAATGTAAATTATTACAAGACTAGACAAAAAGAGAATACATGTAATATTAATAGGAACGTGGAATTGTCCAATTGAATTTTCAAGGGTGTATGATAATGAAAGCAAATTAGAAAGTTCCTTTCGGAAAGTTTGTGCTTTGGTAGAACACTTCAACGTTTTAACAAAAGTGCTCTCCTATAGTGGATATAGAGAGGGGTAACTGACTATTTATCATTGGACATGAACTTCTGAGTTGGGTTGTAGTTTAACAGTTGTTTCAAATAGAAAATGGGTATGACTTATCCAGCATTCATTAATTCATTACCTTATCATCGTTATCTTAAGAATTTGAAAACAATATCCTGTAAGAAAATATTCATAGCGCCCTCTCTGAACGGTCTGACCTGCTTTGCTTTTGTTTTGTGGGTATTTGTGTACTTCCTATGCAACCCAACAGCGCAGTTTCTATCTAAAGCTGAGTAAACTGTGAAGCAGAGTGACACAGGTTCGATCTCCGAACTGCTCATGCCAAAGACGTCATCTCAGTCACCCCTGAAAGTTAACGTGGATTATCCTAGTTTCCAATTGTGCCGAGTCCAGTTTGGCTACTTAAAGTTGTTTTACAACAAACAGTATTGACCCTGATCAGAGGACCCTTTAGCAATTATGATCTGGGTCTACACTGTTTGAATAGCCATGGTAGGACACATGTACTCTTCTTTGGTACACTGTTTGTAAATGACGAGTATAAGTGTCGCTAGGATTAAATGGGTTAAATGTAGAAAACGTTATTTCCCCTTCAAACGAAACTGAAAGCAAAACAGCTAAATGATTGAAAAGTTGGAAACTGCAGTGTTGTAAGTGTTGACGATGTTTTAAATTTTGAGAGACAAACAGTTTGGAGCTTGATTAGACGCCGGGTAACCCGGCGTCTAATCAAGCTCCAAACTGTTTGTAACGTACATAATGTTTGTAAAAACGTGTTTATCACATAATTTGCGGTCTGGGAGTTGCATAAAGCGATTGTATAAATATCGTTATCCACTAGTGGAATATCGTTTTTTGGGCTCCGGCCCAGCTTGTTCGTCCACAAGCGCTGCATGTAGCGGGATGCCAAATGACGTCATTTACTATGACGTTAACGTAAACAATGTAACGTTTTCGCGGAAAATCTATATAGCGGGGGTCTACAAACTACGGCTTTAATCAATTTAATAGTTGCTTAAACTTGTTATGTGATAAATAGAATCTCACATTCGTGCTCATTATTTATCATTTTTAATAAACTCGTTGACTAAAATGAATATGACGCTCGCCAAGGCTCGCGTCATATTATTTTAGTCAACTCGTTTATTAAAAATGATAAATAATGAGCACTCATACAAGATCATCATTTCACCACAGGGTGAAGCAGTGATCGATGCCTTTGTTGAACGAAATGAGCCTGACGACCAAGCCAAATTATTTGCATGACAGTTACGTAAGAAAAGAAATTTAGTTTATAGTTTAATATTATTTATCACATAGTTTGCGGTCTGGGAGTTGCATAAAGCGATTGTATAAATATCGTAATCCACTAGTGGAATATCGTTTTTTGGGCTCCGGCTCAACTTGTTCGTCCACAAGCGCTGCATGAAGCGGAACGCCAAATGACGTAATTTACTATGACGTTAACGTAAACAACATAAATCTATATAGCGGAGGGTCTCCAAACTACGGCTTTAATCAATTTAGTAGGTGCTTAAATTTTTTATGTGACAATAGAATCTCATATTCGTGCTTGTTATTTATCATTCTTAATAAACTCGTCGACTAAAATGAATATGACGCTCGCCAAGGCTCGCGTCATATTATTTTAGTCAACTCGTTTATTAAAAATGATAAATAATGAGCACTCATACAAGATCCTCTATTTCCTGGAGTACATATGATTACATTTATACATGTACATGCTGACCTAAATTAACAATACCTGGGAAAAGGATTGAAACGAAATAATAAACTTATTGAGTTCCTCTCCTTTAAAAATAATTTAATAGTGATATCAATCTCAATTCATTTAACACCTAATAAATTGATAACTTGTCAACCAATTTGTACAAGTCATGTATTGCATAACAAATACATAAGATTAATGGTTTTATTGGTTTCACATGAATACATGTATATAAGTGAGGTAACCTTAAGTTCTTGAAAATTCGTACACTATCATGGTTTATAATTGCAGGTTCCCAAACACAGAACTACTCTCTGCTTTTGGGAAACTGTTTTTGAGGTTTCCTGTCCAGTTGAGTTGGAGAGCTGGGGCAATGATCAATTAGATGTCATCCTAGACCACTTTGGTGACACCAAGACACACACCTGGACTGAAGGGAAGGAAGAAAAATCCAAAACCACATAGCCTTTGCCAGCAGATGGCATTGTATTTCACAATAACGTCTTTTCTACACTTATAAAACAAACAACTCAGTTGAGGTTTTCATTCAATGAAGGTTATAAAACTGTTTGAGTCTAGACTCAACTGAGTTTATTATTCTAATTGTCCTAAGCGATCTCTTTTGATCCGAATATTGAAGACGCTTGTTAATAATTGAAAAAACATTATTACGGTCCGGAAAAAACACTCGTCTGCGACACTTTCCCGTTGCCTATCATAATGGACAGTAGATAAAGGGGAAAAGTGGAGATGGACAGACTTGGAAGAGAAACGACATAATATAGAATGTGTATAGGAAATGAGGAGATGGTTTTTGGGTCCTTGGCGACCGAAAAAAAGAACAAATATATATAAGCAAAAACAATCACTATACAAGGACACAAAAAACAAAATGCATTATGAACAGATCACCGGTAAGTCTTGAACATTCCCGAGAAAATTACTCAGTTGAGGTGGTTGAAAACATCACCTACAAACTCTTTGATGTCCGTGAAGATTGAAACGGCTTTGTCAGTTGTCTAAGTCTAGCTTTTGATAAATCTCCAAACCATTGTGCCTATTATAGAACAATTGTATGTGGACACCTTAGAAAAATGGGAAGCATCATAACGTTGAGCAACCTAGCTATAGGCGGAAACCATCACCGATTGTATTATTTGAAGAAACTTGTAGCACAAACTATATATTTTCTTAAAGCAGGGACAATACCATACCTGGTCGTGCCAATTTGAATAATATCTTGAGACTTTAATTTGGCTTTTGATAGACGTAAACATTTTTTTCGCCGAAAAAAATGCATGTAACACGTAACACGGTTGAAGATGCGCTGTAAGTAAAACCGTAAAATCTGCCAAACGAGACATCTGATTCCTCCAAATGTTCCGTAAAATATTGTCTGTATTAATGCTGTGACGTCATGAACATTTACTGAATTTCAGTCGATAAATCTGTATGGAATCGAAGTTGCAAATCGGACAAAAAAGTGTAACACTGTCAAAATTTGGACGTAAAAAACTTAAGTACTGTTTTCAATTCATTCTTATTTAATTAATTTTAAATAAACCACATTGAAAATTCGTGAAAAAAATACTTTTTTTGTCTTATTTTTAAAAATATATTTGATTTAAATTTATTTTAAAAGTTGAAAAAGTTATTGAGGATTTTCTTTGTCTACATGCATTGTCCCAAATTCGCTGAAAATCAGAAAATAAACTTTTTGTCTTAGTTCCAGGTTTTTTCTTATAAATGAATTTCTTAACCAAGTTTTTTCAGTATAGAGGAAAAATACTTTTTTCTTAAGTTTTTAAAAATGTTTACTTCAAAAGAATCGCTCATGTTTTGCGAAAAATATTGACTTTTTTCTTTGTCTACATGCGATGTCCCAGTCTAAGAATATGACGTTAAGTTTATAACGTCAACGTTTCAATGGGTAAATTAGAAAGGTTGTCGAACAGACAATGTGTTTAAAACTATCGCTTTTGTTATTCCCCTTCCCTACGCTTGAAAAATGTTTGATACCTGGATCGACTTTTACACTTTGATTCGTTTATTTCACAAAATTGTCGTCTGAGAAGCAGCATAGTCTAATAATCGAATTTCAATATCCAAACACGGATCCAGAGGTGGGGTTTGGGGATCAGGGTGTTTTTGTACAGTAAAATTAACATTTTCAATGATAGCCTCGCCCCCCACCCGAGATCGGTCGGGCCCCTCTGCATTTGTCACAAACCCTGTAATTAAGTACGAAAACCAAAACTCATCGATTAACGTTGCAAACAAAAAGGTCACCAGACACCCCCCCCCCCCCCCCCCCCCCCTTAAAATAAACTGGATCCGCGCATGGTATCAATTAGATTTTTCTTAGGAAGAGGTCCAAAATGTTGATGACCTTAATTTTAAGTGATCGATTTTCGTAGCTATCAGCTATTTTCAAAGGGGTCCAACCAATTTCAGAAGGGGGGGGGGGGGGTATATTTACTATGACGAGACGCGCGACGTTCGTACAAAATTAAAAATATGACGCTTACTGTATCAGTATAAAAATCAATAAAAAAGTCAATTTTAGCTCGATATATTTGATCTATACATCAAATTAATCAGCAGAAAGTAAACAATAACATCACAACATTTGTCTAACTCTAATTATTTTGAAAGCTTTTGAAAAAATAAGTTAAAATGTAAAGTAACCCTGGCACAAACCTGTTTTACAGATAGAGCTAGCGCTGTTAGAACTATCAGAGCTAAACGTCTGGCAATTATTTTGTATTGTCCCTATCGAAGGAGTCTCCCTAACTGTGCCCATAACTTTTTTCTGAAGACCAAAATTATTTGGAAATTTTGCACTTTATGTTCTCAAATAGAGCCAATATGGCTTATTTAGTGCGCAACTCTCTGTAAATTTAGTTTTGCATCGTTTTACAGGGGTTTAACTGTAGATTCCCTTATGTAAACAGGCATGTCGTGATGTCATGATCATACGTCATAAATACGGATGACGAACACTCATGACGCGTCGAATATAATGAATGCAACTGTAACCACAGTAGATTCTGACCACCCATTGCATCTCGCAGGCGAAATTTAACCAAAGTCCTCTGAAAAAAGACCATCGCTTTATTATTTACCGATTATTCTGAAAACAGACTTTTCAAGGATTGTGAGTGCGATCTCAGGACTGCGTACCAAGACCTTCGGATGAGACTTTATAAACCGAGGTCCGATGTCTGAGTGCTTGACAATTGGCATCTACATGTAAAAGAACCAGAGAACTCTTTCGACAATAAGAGTAGGACATCGCGCCTGTGTTCTCTGTATCCGCTCCTCTCTCTCTCTCTCTCTCTCGGGCGCCCAATTAGGCCATAGATGGCAGAAACGGACGTTAACAAACAAAAACGAAGTACCAACAACATCCGTTCTATTTCTGCTTGATACCAATTTTACAAAAAATTATTTCAACATATCCGAAGATGACCATCACACAATTTTGCAAATCAGAAAAGAACTTCAATTTTGAGAGGGAATTGTTCAACGTCCTGATAGCATCGACGTTATCGGGTCATTTAACGTCGAACGACGTCATTAAGAAATAAATTGATTTTGTTCGGCGTTCAAGCCAAATGAACGACAGAAAATTATCGGCAAATACCATGAATCGCGCTAGCGATTCATGGTAAATTTGCCGATAATTTTATGTCGTTCATTTGGCTTGAACGCCGAAAAAATTCAGTTCATTTCTTATATTTACAATATATTTGCTGCAATTTCTAACATTAAATAAACATTTTGTCAGTACGCATGTACATGTATGTTTAATCCATATTAGAGGTCGATAACACGAATAATATGTACCCTATAAGGAACAGCTAAGCCTATGACCGATTTACTGAATCTGTGTACATTCGAAAGCAGAAAGTTCCATTGTCAACAACTTGACAGTTTGGAGCGAAAAATGCTGATTTATATTATGACGTCATTAGAAGTGACGTAATTTTAAAGTAGGAGAAATATATCGGGGTTTTATTGTCATAAAGAAACGCAGATATAGACCGCTGTTTATATGGTAGATTCTTATGTCAGTTTTCTTGCAATTTATCTCATTTATAAAGAAGAATATTAGTCGGGAATCATGGTTTCCACTAGAAGGAAGGCATAGATCGGTTAAGAACAAATTTTGAAAAAATCCTCCAAATGTTTGCTGCCCCAAGTTCCAAAGATTAATTCGCGAATGAAAACTACATATGCCCCGCCTCCCCTTCGAAACTTTTCCACAAGTCCCGCCCTCTCGAAAATTGGTGTTTATTTGAAATGAACACACTTTTTGTCAATGGAATTGAATGGGGCGATTGTAAATATAAATAAATGTTACACTTTAAATTATTGCTCCAACTTGTGACGCGACGTCGGTGTGATGTTGTGTCACTTTATCAGGGTAAAAGGTCCAATACACTGCGTCTTTACCAACGCTACATGTTTGAAAAACAGGCTGGACAACTACAACTGAGATAAAAGCATCCTGTGAACTTCTCAATGTAAATGTTATTGTTAAAGGTACAGTTTTCAGTGGACAGCCACTTCGTCAGACTACAAGATACCATCAAGAATCTTTTTTTTTTGCAACAAACTCAAATGATACAAGTAGAGTTCATTTAGCAAATTTCCAATTTAAAATGATGTACTCAAACACTGTGGATCTTCACAATGCCCCAGTTTCTTATCTACAATGCAATAATGCACAGACTGGTGGTGACAGTAGTGGTAGACATCCACACACACACACATTCAAACAAAAAATCTAACAAAACCATGTTTTTCATGGTGAACAACATTCTGGACGAATGGGGCAAAGAGCACGAGAGAAAATAAACCCAATCATGCATAAAGAATAACATGCACCTGAAAAGTTTGATGCTGCTCAGATGGATACATATAAAAAATGCCGTCGTCTGGCATCAAATATTATGGTTAACAGCCTTCAAAAAGTAAAACAAAAAAACACGAAAAAGAAGACATGATAAAAATAGACAACACATCCAAAATACTAAGAAAAAGTAAGGCTTTAGAGCGGATAATCAACCACCAAGTCCACCACTTTCTGAAAATCCTCAATGAAACAATATTATGGACTCACTTCGAGCATTTGAACTCAAGAACATGACTTTCAAATAATTATAACGTATGCATTTTTTTGTCATGAGGAGCGTCTTGAAATGAAAGTGAGGTACAGAAAATGTCTGTCTCATGTGTTATTCTGACAACAGTTAAAATGTTCTCTGAAGACAACACCATGAAATCATTGCCTGTTCCAGATGAACTTAAAAAACTCGCGCCAGTAGAACTGCAGCGAATTAGCCGTATTGCTCTACTTTAAATTCATGTCCATATGTTGAAACACGAGGGAATTGCAGCCAATGGCCATTGTGTAACTTTCCTCAAAATATCAATGAGCCGTTAAAAGCCTCCCAAAGCTACCTTCTGAAATTAGTATCATAAAAGTAAGAAGGAAGGGATCCAAAGAAACAAGTAAAGAATTCAAAGTCAGAAGATTAGTAGTGCAAAATGCACTGAAATGGCTGAAAGCAAATAACCCAGCATACTCAGACATAACAAATTCTATCGAAAGATTACAACAGCTACCAGAAGATTCCTTAGTGCAAACCGATGAAATAGAAACTGAAACCTCTCCCAAACCACGAACAACCTTTCACATGACTTAAACCAATTTAAGACATTATGAAAAGTAGAAGGTCCAGGAAAGAAGAAACATATCGTAAACAAATTACCCCATGTGGTTCTGGGATGTGCCAATAAGGCACGAGGATGGGGACCCATAGTCAAAAATCAAAATTGACCTAGATTTTGTCAAGATGGTAATGATAAAGATAGGGCTAAAACTGGTGTTCACAAACTTATTCTAAGATTTGACCCAGTGACCTACTTTTTGACCCAACATAATCCATACTCGAATTTGACCTAGATTTGGTCAAGATGCTCATTCAGATGAAGCTTGATAATAAATGGGTCAAAATTGTGGCCACTAGAGTGTTCAAAGATTTTTCTAAGATTTGACCCTAGTGATCTACTTTTTCGACCCCACATAACCCATTATCAAAGGTGACCTATTTGTTGTCAAGATAGTCTTTTTGATAAAGTTTGATCAATATTGGGTCAAAATTGTGGCTGCTAGTGTGTTCACAAGTTTTCCTAAGATTTGATCTAGTGACCTACTGTTTGACCCCACATAATCAATATTCGAACTTGACCTAGATTTTTTCAAGATGGTTATGCTGACCACGTTTGATAAAGATTGGGTGGCTACTAGAGTGTTTACAAGCTTTTTCTAAGATTTCACGTAGTGACCTACTGTTTGACCCCACATAAACCATTATCAAACTTGACCTAGATTTTGTAAAGATAGTCATTCTGATCAAGTTTGATCAAAATTAGGTCAAAATTGTGGACTCTAGAGTGTTCACAAGCTTTTTCTAAGATTTGACCTGGTGAACTACTTTTTACTCCCACTTAACCCATACTCGAACTTGACCAGGTTTGTGTCAAGATAATCATTCTGGTTAAGTTTAATAAAGATTCGGTCAAAATTGTGACATCTAGAGTGTTCACAAGATGTTCACGGACGCACGCTGCACACCGCACGAGGCACATCGACAACGGACACCGCAATATCACAATAGCCCACTGAGCATGAGCTAAAAAGCATAAGAACATATTCGAAAAGAGGCTTGGATAAGGAGGAATAACCTTACAGCTGGAAAAAATATTAGAACCCGAATATTAACCAGTGAATCTTCATGTTGGAACCTGACAGTAAAGAAAAACAGAAATGATAATGTTCCGGATGAACACAACAACCTGCTTATATGTAGCGGAGTTTCGCGCCCAACAGGAAATAAAAACACGAGCGCCTGGCTAAACGCGTGTTTTTAAGTCACATGATACATGTGCTTGAAAAAAGTCAAACAGAAGTCTAAAGTGAATTTCGAACTGCCCATCCAGAAATAAAGATGCCTTATAGAGCATTTGAACGCCTGAAATTGCAGGTCCTCCGGTGGGTACATCAAGAGACAGATAGACTTGGCAAAACTGGGTGGAAATGTAACAATCAACACGCTAAAGATGTGTACGCGATGATCTTTAAGTCACGAGCTCAAATTCAACATCAGCACGGCGAACATTCCGGTTTATGGAAACGTCAGACATAGATAGAAGTCGCAATCGGTACTTCAAGCTAATACCTAACAACAGAGACGTCCATCAGGTAATAACGAGTAGGGATGGAATGCTAACACTTGTTTAAGTATGATATACAACTTTTAGGACACGCCATTTCCGAAACAGTTAACATCTTCATATAATATAGACTGCGCGATACAACAATATCTTTAAAACGACGTTAAAATCCGACGTCATTATGTTACAAACAAGAACCCGAACTGTTCAATATATATATTTATCACATAAACGTGCAAAATATAGAGGGCCGTAAAAATCGTATGGCCCACTGGGCATATATTTTATACTAATTTTCGAATCACCAAAATAATGTACTACTACGCCGACTGTAAATCAGTTAAGAGAATCTAGACAAACATAGATCACCACTAGGTATTGAAACATTTCGAAGTGTCCTAGAAACATTATCTCTAGCAGTCTCGCAAACTCAGGCTGCAAATCAGGCTAAACTTAATATCATTTTTTTTCATAATTAAAAACTCTTTCTTTGCTAATTTTTTTTATTTTATTTCCAATAAAGATCGTCTGGGACTTATTGATGGGGTTTTGAAAATCCAGCGGAAGAACGAGATTCCTTAAGTGGCATTTAATAATTCAGTTTATATAATAACAGACGACGGGAGCGTTGAATAACACCCGTTGTTTATTTGTCACATATAACTAGTTGAATAACTATGCAAATGAGGTACGCCACGACGTCGTTTACTTGTGACGTCATTAAAATGCGTTCTATGCGTTCAATATCCAACGTCTACTTATTTCGCGCTTGGCATTCACTTGACCTCAAAGGCTGCGATAAATAACTTTTCTAGGTTATGTTATAAAAAGAATATAACATTCGTGTTAATTATTTATTGGATTTATTAAACTCGTCGTTTTAGAAAACGATAAAAACTCGTCAAAGCCTCGTTTTTATCGTTTTCTAAAAGACTCGTTTAATAAATCCAATAAAGGACAAGGTTCACGAAGCCTCCGATTTGGCCCTGTAAAAAAAAAAAATTCCAAAAAAGATTTTGATCTTTATTTTCTGTTTATTTGTCAATATCTGATACTAATACTCCATAATATACATACAAACGATCCAAACACAGGGGCGGAACTCTGTCACACAGAAGTCGGAAACGGGACGACGCTCAGTCACGCCTGCATGTCGATTTAGGTAACGAACACGATACAATTGAATTAAAAAACAATTTATGGACGTGGAAGGAACCGTGAAGATAGTTTACAGCACTATTTATTCCACATTATTACTTGAAATAAGTATATTCATATTCACTGAGGTTTAATGAATGTCAGCATAAATGGTAACGGAGTTAAAAAGGGCTCATTGTAGCTACAAATGCCAAACTGACTGCAACATTCCTTATTATAGCGTATTTTATTCTTTGACCTTCAACAGTGAACTGCTATAATAACGAAATGATATGTAATTAATCAAATTATGTATTAACACTATTAATTTTGAGTTTGTTAATAATTTCGATCAGTCGTATGGCGTAAATAAGTAGTAGTTTCAAAAGTAAAATGTCACGCTTGCAGGACGACGCTGTAACAAACACCGGGACGATCTCATTTTCAATGTAATGGATACGCGACGACGCTTCTTGCATGTTTCAGGACAAATTCTTTGATCCACCTTTTGCTTTGGGCGATTTGAAAGAGGCATCGAGGTGATCAAACGTCAAGTTAGGGTTTATCAAATCGAAAGCTCAAACTGTTTGTAGACAACAACAATAACAAAGGCCACTATGGCCCTATATTGTTCACCTGGCTCACCATGTAAAACTTGACCTAAAAGACCTAGATTTAAGCTGAACATAACCCAAATTTTAGCGTGGCATAGATTTCAATGAGGCAAACATTTTGAGCAAGTTTCATCAAGATCAAATGAGAAATGTAGCTTCTAGAGTGTTAACAATATATTTTTATGATTTGACTTAGTGACCTAGTATTTGACCCGACAAAGCCCACATTTAAACACAGATTTAAAACAGATTGACTGACAGTTGAAAATGGAAGTCAACGTCTACGTCCACTATGCACAGGGGAAACTACTGATAACAATAACACACATAAGTTTAGTTCACCGTAGATGATGGTTATGTTTTAAAACAACAGGGCAGCTTAAACACCTACTACCTCGTGTTGTTTCCCAGTTAAGTGAAAATGTTTGGCTCTCAGAATAGGTTGCATTATTTTGAATTGGTTGCGTCCGAGAACTTTGATATATGTAGATCACATTGCATTTCAGCTTTTTCTTGGTGTTGTAAAATTTAAAACCGCAGGAAACGTTCACATAATGAGATTTACATCAGAAGTTATGTACAAAGAAACAAGTTGTTACTAGATTTTAAACTTAATAGACTACGAGCTACTGAACACCCCCCTCCCCCCATGTGGGGACTTTTGAACACCATACTTTTCTGAAACCTCATTGTCTTCCGAGTACATTCGGGTTTTTTGCACTTTGTACGTTGGGGCTTTACCTTGTCAGAGCAGATTGAAATTACCTCCCCTTTGTGAAAATTAAATTCTGATAGATAATGTAACAATGACTTGTTTTAGTTGCAAAATAGCTTTTCTTCACACTGATATCACCATTGTTTTTATGGAGACATAATATCTATCCCAAGAATCGATCGAAACGAGTGTGTTTTTTACTCCCCTTGAATATATCGAATACCATAAAAACTAGTTAATTAATAGTTTTATTACATTTAAAGCTTCTTTGAAAACCTAGTTTTTCTTTAAATGATGATAAAATATTCAACTGGGTGTAGTGAGGATGTTTTCTAACATACATTTATTATATTTTCGCGGAAAATATTCTAAAATTATTTAAAAGTCTTAAATTATGAAATAACAAAAATACCGACAAAGACTTAAATACGGTTAATAACTGTAAGAAATAAGATTCTGAGAATTACAAAGGATTCATGGATCATGGAAATGGATAATACACGGATACGGTGCTCAAAAACCTTTTCTAGAGGCGGCCCATGGACCCATACAGTGCTTCAACCCTTTTGTAGAGGCGGTCCATCAACGGATACTGTTTAATTAGTGCTATAATAGTTATCTAGAGGCGGTCCACCAACGGATACAGTGCTGGAAACGGCATATACTGGCGGTCAACCAACGGATACAGTACTACAAACGTTATCTAGAGGAGGGAAACCCACGGATACAGTGCTAAATCCCTATTCTAGATTCGGGCCACCAACGGGAACAGTGCTACAAACCTTTTGTAGAGGCGGTCTACAAACAGATACAGTGCTATATAGGTTATATAGAGGCAGTCCACCAACGAATACAATACTAGAAACATTATATAGATGCGGTCCATTAATTGATACACTGCTAGAAAAGGTATCAACAGACTGTTCACCAACGGATACACTGCTATAAACAGTATCTTGAGGTGGTCCATCAAAGGATATTGCTAGAAACCTTTCTAGGGGCGTTCAACTAACATAATTATACAGGGCTAAGACGTTATCTAAGGGCGGTCCACCTATGGAAACAGTGCTAAAAAAGTTATCCAGAGGCGGACCACCAATATATACAGTGCTTTAAACGTTATCTAGAGGCGGTCCACCAACAGGTACAGTGCTAAAAAGTTATCTAGAGGCGGTCAACCATCATATACAGTGCTTTAAACCTTATCTACAGGTGATCCACCAACAGATACAGTAGGAAAAAGTTATCTAGAGGCGGTTAACCATCATATACAGTGCTTTTAACGTTATCTACAGGTGGTTCATCAACGGATACAGTGCTGGAAACGGTATATACAGGCAGTCCACCAACAGATACAGCGCTAAAAAGTTATCTAGAAGCGATCCACCAACAGATACAGTGCTTTAAACGTTATCTAGAGGCGGTCCACCAACGGATACAGTGCTAGAAAAGCAACAAAGAGGTGTTCCACCAAGGGATACAGAGCTAGAACCTTTACAAAAGACGGTTCATAAACCGACACAGTGCTTGAAACCTTTTGTAGAGTTGGTCCACAAACGGATACAGTACTAAAAAGTTATCTAGAGGCGGTTCACTAACGGATACAGTGCTAGAAATGTTATATATAGGCGGTCCCCCAACGGATACATTGCTAGAAACGTTATCAAGAGGAGGTCAACCAACAGATACAGTGCTAGAAACGTTATCTACAGGCAGTCCACCAGCGGATACAGTACTTTAAACGTTATATAGAGGCATTCCACCAACGGATACTGTGCTACTAAAGTTATCTAGAGGTGGTCCACCAACGGATACAGTGGTAAAAAGGTTATCTAGAGGCAGTCCACCAACGAATACATTGCTAGAAACGTTTTCTAGAGGCAGTCCACCAACGGATACATGGCTAGAAACGTTATCTAGAGGAGGTCACCAACCGATTTAGTGCTAGAAACGTTATCTAGAGGCGGTCCACCAACAGATACAGTGCTTAAAAATTATCTAGAGGAGGTCCACCAGCGGATACAGTGCTTTAAACGTAATAGAGAGGCATTCCACCAATGGATACAGTGCTACTAAAGTTATCTAGAGGTGGTCCACCATCGGATACAGTGGTAAAAATGTTATCTAGAGGCAGTCCACCAACGAATACATTACTAGAACCGTTTTCTAGAGGCAGTCCACCAACGGATACATGGCTAGAAACGTTATCTAGGAGGTCTACCAACCGATTCAGTGCTAGAAACGTTATCTAGAGGCGGTCCACAAATGAATACAGTGTTAGAAACGTTATCTAGAGGAGGTCTACCAACGGATACAGTGCTAAAAAGGGTTATCTAGAGGCGTCCCCAACACATACAGTGCTAAAATCTTTTCCAGACGCGGTCCAGCAATGGACACACTGCTGAAAGCCTTTTGTAGAGGAGGTCCACCAACGGATACAGTGCTAAAAACGGTATCTAGAGGCGGTCCACCAATAGATACAGTGTTAGAAACGTTATCTAGAGGAGGTCTACTTACGGATACAGTACTAAAAACGGTTATCTAGAGGCGTCCCCAACATATACAGTGCTAAAATCTTTTCCAGACGCGGTCCACCAACGGACACACTGCTGGAAACCTTTTGTAGAGGAGGTCCACCAACGGATACAAAGCTAAAAACGGTATCTAGAGGCGGTCCACCTACGGATACAGTGCTAGAAACACTTTGTAGAGGCGGTCCACCAACGGATACAGTGCTTTAAATGTTATCTACTGGCGGATCATCAATGGAAACAGTATTTTAAACGTTATTTAAAGTCGGTCAACTAACGGATACAGTGCTACAAACGTTATCTACAGGCGGTCCACCAGCGGATACAGTGCTAAAAACGTTATCTACAGGAGGTCCACCAACAGGGAAATGTTATCTACAGGAGGTCAACCAACGGATACAGTGCTAGAAACGTTATCTAGAGGACGTTAACCTATGGGTACAGTGTCAGAAACCTTTTCTAGAGGCCGTCCATCAATGGATACAGTGCTAGAAATATATTTTAAAGGCGGTCCACCAACGGATACAGTGCTTAAAACGTTATCTACAGGCGGTTCATCAACGGAAACAGTGCTTTAAACGGTATCTTAAGTCGGTCAACTAACGGAAACAGTGCTAGAAACGTTATTTTCAGGCGGTCCATAAACTGATACAACGTTATCTAAAGGCAGTCCACCAGCGGATATAGTGCTAAAACCTTTTGTAGAGGCGGACAACCAACGGATACAGTTTTTTAAAAGTTATCTAGAGTCGATCCACCAACGGGTACAGTGCTGGAAATGGTAAACATTGTATACTGGCGGTACACCAACAGATACAGTGCTAGGAACGTTATCTACAGGCGGTCCACCAACGGATACAGTGCTAGAAACCTTTTCTAGAGGACGTCCAAAAATGGATATAGTGCTTGAAACCTTTTCTAGAGGTTGCCCACCAACGGATACTAGTATAGTGCTAGAAACGTTATCTATAGAAGGTCCACTAACGGATTTAGTGTTAGAAACATTATCTAGAGGACGTCCACCAATGGATATAGTGCTAGAAACCTTTTTTAGAGGCCATCCACCAACGGATACAGTGCTAAAACTTTATTTAAAGGCGGTCCATCAACGGATTCAGTGCTAAAATGTTATCTACAGGCTGTCCACCAACATATACAGTGCTAGAAAGGTTATCTAGAAGCGTCCCCCAACGGATATAGTGCTAAAAAGTTATACATAGGCCGTCCACCAACTAATACAGTGCTAAAATGTTGTCTAAAGGCGGTCCACCAATGGATACATCAACACCTCTATACATGTATAACCTTTCTAACACTGTATCCGTTGGTGGACCTCCTCTAGTTTTTGTTCTTCTTGTTTTGTTTGAAAAGCAGGCAATTATCTTACTCCCATCAATTTTTTTCTTTAAAGCAACCATCATATTGAATGCTTTTCACTTGATAATGTTGTAAAGTAACATGTAATTGGCAACAAAGGACCTATGTTACTATGCAACTAACAATATACATGTACATGTATATCATAAAACTGCTTTTAACCCTAAATTAAGGGCAGACAATTCAAACAAAAGAAGACTTTTAGTTGTAAAAATTATCCTTTTCTATCAATTATGTGTAAAACTAGAATTGCCAGTTAAAATTTATAAATTGAAGTGTCTCTTTCTGTCCCAAAATAATGTTCGACATAATAACAATATGACAGAAAAAAAAGGGAGGTAATATTTTTGTTCAATTACACACAAAGACTGTGCTGTATAACCCAAAGGTTATATATTTAGTTTGTGGACATATAAGGCTTTCATGTAAAGAAGGTTTCGTGATTAGATCTTGTTTCTATGATATGTATTCAACATTTATAAAGGGAAAAGTGACTCGTTTTGTATAAAAACTGCATTCTGTACATTTAAGGGGAGATAATTTGAATAAAATTTGAGTTATGTCCAATTGTTTTTGCATTTTTTGCTTTCAGTTAGTTATGTTGCATAATTGAATCATTTTGTGTTAGATATATAAGTTTAATTAAAAAATTATATTAGTGCAACAACTACACATAAAAATACGTATTTCTCTATTTATGCAAGGGGAGATAATCTTCAAAGTCAAATTTTTTACTAAAGCCCCAACGCTCAAAGTGCAGAAAATAGGATTTGAACCTACAGACCCTGGACTTTCAGAAAAACATAGTGACCAAAAGTCCCCCTATGGGGGGAGGGTTCACATTATTGGCCAGCAGCCTATAAGTTATGTCCAACGTTGATTTAACTCTATTTGACCTCTATATGACCTTGACCTTTGTCTGACATGACCAAACTGCACTGAGCTAAAGAGCTTCTTAAGTTGAGTACACATGCCAAATATGCGGTCTCTATATTATGTAGCTCAAGAGTTATTGCCAATGTCAAATTAATCGCATTTGACCTCTAAATGACACTGACCTCTGTTAGACATGACCCAAGTTGTAAGAAGCTCAATAGCTTTTTGAGTTGAGTACACATACCAAGTATAACGTCTCTATTACAGGATTTTACATCTAAATGACCTGTAAATGACCAAAGTTGTGCCGAGCTCAAGAGATTCTCAAGATGAGTACACATACCACATATAAAGTATTTAGTTATGGCCAATGTTAAATTGTGGGCATGCAGACGAACAGAAAAACAAACTAACAGACAGACCATAAACAATATGCCCCCGATTAAGTCATGTGGGACATAAAAAATAGACAAAACGTTCGCCACTTCAGGTTCACGTTATGCCAGAATGCGTAAACTTATGTATCATAAACACTGCAATCCTCTGCAGTGCCTTCTATCAATATATGTAGTTCTAATCTTATATAATTATGTAGCAGTTGAAATATCGTTAGCCAGACCGTGACGCTTTCTTAAACAGACTGACATAAACACACCCTAATCATTATCCAAACCGTTACATTTCTGTTCAGATTGTAGTAATCATGATGGTATTGTTTTTTCCAGTTTGAAATGGTGCACAAACTAAGAAATTCGAAGCGGAAATTACAGTATTTTCATGATCTTGCAGTTTTCAAACAATTGAAGCATTTATTTTACATTTACAACGGTTGAAATGGCTGAAACTGCAGCAAATCTACTTTCATTTTCAATTTGCGACGGTTTTTACGGAAATCTCACGATTATGGGAATTACGCTCGATCTGAATTATACAGAATGGCTCAGTATAACATGTTTCACTTAACTTTCGTAAATGTAACCAAGAAAGGGTTTATTTTATAATAAATATCCCAAATAAGTCTTTCAATTGTGCGGGACACTTTGCAACCGTTTCGTGACGAGCTGTCGCAACCATTCCAATTTCCGTTGTGACGGAGTTGTGTACCAGTGAGGTTGTTTACAAGGTTTTTCTATGATTTGATCTAGTGACCTAGTTTTTGAACTGACATTACCAACATTTAAGCTTGGCAAACATTTTTAGCAAGTTTCATGAAAATCGAATGAGATTTGTAGCCTCTAGAGTGTTAACAAGAGTTTTCTTTGATTTGACTTAGTGACCTAGTTTTTAATTGGAGGCAACCCACATTTAAATGTCACCTTGATATTAATATGTCACACATTGTAACCAAGTTTCATGAAATTTATTTTGAGAATTGTAGCTTCTAGAGTGTTGACAATGTTTTTCTATGATTTACCATAGCGACCTAGTTTTAAAACCAACATGACCCAAACTCAAACTTGATCTAGAAATCATTACTGCAAACATTTTGACTAAGTTTCATGAATATCTAATGAGATTTTTAGCCTCTATATAGTGTTAACACGGATTTTCGATAATTTGACCTAGTGTTTAATTCGACAACACCTTTATTCAAACTTGACCTAGATATTAATTAATAAGACATACATTTTGACCAAATTGCATTAAAATCTAATGATATGTGTTGCCTCTAGAGTATTCACAAGGTTTTTTAAATTATTTAGCCAAATGGTCTACTATTTGACCGGACATATCCTACATTCAAACTTAACCTTGAAAATAATGAGACAAACATTTTGACTAAGTTTCTTGCAGATCTAATGCGATTTGTATCCTGTAGTATGTTCCCAGTGTTTCGTCCTCAACAAAACTGATTTTCATGATCGTCCCGTGTCTGAAACAGAGTCGACATGCAGGCGTTACACAAGGAAAAACGTCGTCTACGATGTGCGTTACATACACACCATTCACTGGCTGTCCACTAGATGCTCATATTCTCGTCATTGGTTAAAGCAAATACCGGTTAACTCGCTGATTTATTAGTAATTTGCATTAATGAACTTACTAAAACTATTTCTTTTTATTTCCAAAGGAAATTTGCTGAATTATTGTAGCAAAGACACGTTAAACAGACATTTCTAAGATAAACGATGACTTTAACAGGCCATTCTTTATTAAACAAAGCTCTAAATCCACTTAAACTTGTCACTTGTATCATATATTTGTTCTAAAACAATATTGCAAACATTTCATCAAGATCAATTGAACAAAATGCCTTTCAGACAGACTTGAGCTACTGCATTTGCAAAACTGAAAGTACAATCACCGCGCGTGTTTACAAAATCATCAATGTTAATCGTCGTGCAGGTGTGACCGAGCGTCGTCCCGTTTCCAGTTATTGTGTGACAGAGTTCCGCCCCTGTGCAAAGTCAAGTTTTGACAATCTTATAGTGTCTTGTAAATGAGCCGATAGGCCAAAAATGACAAAAAAGCAGTTTTTTGGTACAATTCTAGGTATAAATCCTAAAAATAAATTATGAAGGCATGCGTGCGACACTTCAAAATTTGGATATGTTACTTCAACTTACTCAATTAAACCGAGTCTGCAATTTTCAGTATTTGCTTTGTTTTCTGTGCTTTCAAAGGATCTCCTCTTATTCAGATTTACATATTTATTGTGTACTTAAAATATTTTTGTGTCGCTTTCGTGCCTTCATTGTTTATTTCTATGATTTATACCCTGAATTGTACCAAAAACCTGCCTTTTTGGCCTTTTTTGGTCTCGTGGTCCATTTACAAGAAACTATAAAGTTGTCAAAACTTGAATTTGGGTTGAGCTTTATGTATAATATGAAGTATTAATATCTGAAATTGACAAATAAAGAGAAAATATAGCTAAAACATAAATTGGAAAAAAAAGGATTTTTACAGGGCCAAAACGGAGGCTTCGTGAACTTTGTCCTTTATATGAACACTCATATAATATCCTATATTTAATGACGATAAAAAGAAACATTTAGGCGCTAGAGTGTTGACAAACCAATTGGGGACGGATAAAAATCGGACATTTAGCGATCCTAACAGCTCGCCTTGGCTCTTCGTGCAAGGTGAGCTAAAAACAACTGAATATTGAAATGCATACTAAACTGAATTCGAAACATGAAATATGGGATAATGCATTTGGAATTTCTTGGAACAATTTTCTTCACGAACGGCAAATTCCATTCAGGAAGCTTATGCAGTAATTGAATGCTTCATTTAGCAACCACTTACATTTATGATTGTCCAAGTGGTCTTAAATTTAGGGGTCAATTAAGACTATATTGACTGTACAAATACTGTGCAATTTCTGTTTTACAGATAGTGTTTGACAGTCAGGATCTCATCATTGATCTAGTGGCAAGATGGACTGGGGAACTCACGACAGCCGTATCCTTCGTGAAAGTGGACTGTATGCGTTGATGGAAGTTGGTGCTATGGGGGCTGGGGACAACTACCTGTTAGGAGACAGTGGGTATCCGTGTAAACGATTACTGATGACACCATACCTTAAAATCTGAATAAGGGGAGATCCTTAGAAAGCACAGAAAACAAAGCAAATACTGAAAATCGCAGACTCGGTTTAATTGAGTCTGTTCATGAGCAATACTGAAATGTGCAACAGTGCTCACGCACCCTAGCACCGGCTTAACAGTAATCCCTAAGCCGGGGATCAAGAGTCATTTAACAGGTACGTATATCATAAAAACTTTAATGTGATAAATAGAATCTCATATTCATTCTCTTTACTGGTCATTTTTAATGAAACAATTGAGACTTGTTTCATATTATTTTATTAAAATTTATAATTACATGTAATGAACAATCACAAAATATTCTCTTTTTCCTTTATACAATGACATCATATCACGCCAAGTGTCCGAAAACAACAAAACTCGTCCATGGCAAAGTTGGAATGATGAAAACAGAAGCATGACACATTTAGGTCAAAGAGTATAGCAGTTGCAAACAGTTTTCAATGCATGTGTGCTGTAGGTCAAAGGGCATAGAAGTTATGTATATTTTCTTGAAACTTTTTACAGTTAACTAATTATCAGGACTTGAAGTGACACAGAAGCTCACTTTGAAAAATAAGTGTACTAATTATTACATGTATTTAAATTTTAAGGCAAAAGAACAATTATTAAGAACATGAAAATCACATTCCGGTTTTTTTCAGAGCACACAAACAGACAAGATCAAAAGTGGAAAGAGGGATTGGTCAGTTAAAAGCCCAAGTGGGTGTCTTACATGGTGAGATAAGACATTGAGAGCATGCAAGTAAATAGATAGTTATCTGTTTATTAACCGCAACAAGTGACTTCTTAATGCATGCTATACTTATGCTGGCAGCTGCTACAGATTGAAGCTCTCTGCATTATTTATCATGTATTTAAGGCTCATGTAGCCATTTTTACAATTGAAGGGGTCAGTGCAAGATGGTACCTAAGTCCATTTTTTAAATTTTTTGAGTTAGGTCCATTGTAGCATAAACTCAACTTTCTCCACATGTTAATATTCCAAACATGTGTAATTTTTACGTTTAAACAGAAAAAATGGTGTTTACAAAAATACTACAAAAGTCCTATCTCCATAATGGATTTAGGACCTTTGTTGCATGTGCACAAAAATACATGATGCACATGGTGAATACTGGATAGGACACACCTAAATTTACTGCTCGGATTTCAAGTGTTTTTGGAAAGTACTGGTAAGTATTTGTAACTTATTTCATTGATTTTAGCTACAGAAATTAGTATATTGTTGTAAAATTTATCAATTAACCACAACGGTTGTATGAAAAGAGTGAAAAATGCTTAAATATAATAGACTTAGGTCCCTCTTTGCCTAAACATAATTTATAAAAAAAAACAGTAATTTTACAACAAATCGGTTATAAACACTTCAACATGCCCACAGTTTCAGTAGTTTCACATATAAAATGTATCTCATTAATGTTTGAAATATTTTAAATTGTTTCACACTAACCCAAAACTTCACAAAAATGCGATTTTCTCCACTTTTAAGAAATGTGACTTAGGTTCCATCTTGCACTGACCCCTTCAATTTCATATATTACTACAATGCCAACAAAACTAGACATCTTGCAAAAGCAAAGAAGTGAAACGGAGACTTAGGTTATAAAACAGAAACAAAATTTGTTTGTAAAATACTTTGTCCATGATGTAATTATGACTTCTAAATGACGTTTACCTTTATCAAACATGATCAAACTAGTATTGCGCTCAGGAATAACAATGCAGTACACACGATAATTAGATATTTACAGTAAAACCTCTCTATTGCAACCACTAACAAGACCGTGTTCAATAAACACATATGCCCCCGGAGGCATCCTTGACAATATATTCTGAATTTTTTCTAAGTCCAAATTAGGTCAAAGTAAATGTCAAATTGAGGTTGGGTAATATGGGTGAATAGGTTATGATCCCAAGGCAACAACTATATAGTATCGAAGCGTTGTAGTCAATTATGTTGATGCTTGACGAAACAATAAAATATAATTAACCAAGATATAGCCAATTAAAAATACCCGAAAATACAAATTTGGTCAAGGTCAAAATAAAGTTGTAATTTAGGTGGATTGGTAGTGGTCCAAGGCAATAACTGGGTAAGTATTAAAGCATTGTAGTCAGTTGTATTGATGCTGGAAGGGTACAATCTAGTTAACCAAGAAATAGCAAATTGACCATATTCTTATTCCAAATTAGGACAAGGTCAAAATCACGGCTGGATGATATTTTGAATGGTCAAAGGCAACTGTATAAATATCCAAGCATTTCAGTAGGTAGTGTTTTTAAAAGCTAGATGAAACAGTAAAGTTTAGTTAGCCTGTTACGAACGGACAGGACAACCACTATAGCCTCCGCATCATCAGATGCGGGAAAGCTAATTGATTGTATAATTATGAAAGGCAGGTGACAATTTCAATCAAGATGAAACTTATGAAAGTAATACAAAGCTCCAAAAGGAGCTTTCTGTTTTACTTCAACGTTAGCTTTTTCACGATAGCCTTTTTGAATACAGTGCAACCACAGATTAGCAGATGAAAGTGTGGTTTAATTCCCAGGGAACCATGGTATGTTAGCGAAATCAGGATTAAAGTAAGAGGTACCGTCAAGCATAAGAAGTATGGCTACATTGTTCCTTTTCTTATAAATTTGGAAAGCCAATGACAATGCCAGACGTGCTGTTTTGGGTTAAATATTTACACTAATTCAATGATAATACAATGAGAGTTAGCTTAAGTTATGAAATACGGGTAAGTTCGAAGTATCAAGTTTCGACTGTACATGTTCTATTTTCCAGGTTTGGTGCATTTTAGGGAGTCTTAAATATGGATTCACCATCACCAAGGGTCAGTAAGTGGCCGTGTCCAAGGCCAGTTTTTCAGCAGATCCAAAAAGAGGTGGGTGTGGGAGGGTAATGTGGTTTAATCAAATGTGCCCTGAATCTTCTGGATCTGCTGTCAACACCTGAGCAGTGCAGCAATATGACTGTGTATGGCAATCAGGGGAAACCGCGATGAATCAAAACATGAGGCGTGCCAGAAGCAGTAAGAACCAATAATAGTATTATTTTAGCCACAAGTACATGAAAAACACAGCAGCAATATTTCTGTGTCACCAGCTTTACGCAAAGATGACACTTAACACAATGAGAGATAATAGTGATGGGCCATTCTTGCAAATTATTACAGGTACAATGGGAAATATATTTGGAAATCGTTTTATACCTTGATGAAATAGAAATTGTTTACCATATTGGCACTCATGTTAAAAAATACAAACACACAATGTTCTACTTCACATTTGTCAATATTCCACCAGAATTCAGGTCTTCGTTATTACAGAAACAACGGGAAATATATTTGGAAATCGTTTTATATCTTGATGAAATAGAAAGTGTTAATCATATTGGCACCCATGTGAAAAATACAAACACACAATGTTCTACTTCACACTTGTCAATATTCCACCAGAATTCAGGTCTTTGTTATTACAGAAACAACGGGAAATATATTTGGAAATCGTTTTATACTTTGATGAAATAGAAATTGTTAATCATATTGGCACCCATGTGAAAAATACAAACACACAATGTTCTACTTCACACTTGTCAATCTTCCACCAGAATTCAGGTCTTCGTTATTACAGAAACAATGTTGAAATTTATTTTGATCTCGTTCTATACCTTGATGAAATAGAAATTGTTTATCATATTTGCACTCATTTGAAAAATCACAAACACACAATGTTCTATTTCACACTTGCCAATATTCCACAAGCAATTAAGTTGCCAATAGTTTTTAGATAGTTGAAACAGATTATTTGGGATCTGCTGTCAACACCTGAACAGTGCAGCAATATGACTCTGTATGGCAACCAGGGGAAACCGCGATGAATCAAAACATGAGGCGTGCCAGAAGCAGTAAGAACCAATAATAGTATTAGTTTAGCAACATGTACATGAAAAGACACAGCAGCAATATTTCTGTGTCACCAGCTGTACGCAAAGATGACACTTAACACAATGAGAGGTAATAGTGATGGGCCATTCTTGCAAATTATTACAGGTACAATGGGAAATATATTTGGAAATCGTTTTATACCTTGATGAAATAGAAATTGTTTACCATATTGGCACTCATGTTAAAAAGCACAAACACACAATGTTCTACGAGGGTTGTTCGGAAAGTTCGTAGAATTTTGTTATATCTCTGGTTAGCTTTATTTGATAAATTTGAAATTTGGTATGTAAGTACCTCATCTTATTTTTAAACTATTTTGTAAGAGAGAAATGAAATAGATAATGTTTACCGAATATACAGGTTACCGTAGCAACGCAGTAACGGGGACCCGGAGCAGCTCGAAAGTTGTAATTTTTTAAACTTTCTTCTAATAAAGCAAACGTGATTTCTCTCAATTCTGTTGACGCTAGATAAGCGCGAAAAGGTCTGATTGTAACGTGACGTCATGACGTTAGTTACTCATAGTTTCAAAACATTGTAAGCGCTTGAACAGAATTTACAGTATTTAGTCTACAGATAGCGGAAATGCGAACTAAAAAGAAATGACGTCGACCAGTGACGTTGACTTGCAAACTGTTGTAAATAAAATTATGTTACTGTAGGTAAATCGCCGACAAAAACTCTTAAAATGATTAAATCCACGGGAAAATATGACAAGAAGTTGAGTCTCGCATTCCTGTATAAATGGCGATCACTTTTTAGGAATGGAAAATAATCGATCCAGGACGCTCCTAGGAGCGACCGACCATCAATCTTAGCTGCTTCCATTAAGGACAAGTGAAAAGATAAGGAAAATGCGGACAGAGTTACAACAGTAAGATATATGCTTGATAAAATTGGTGTTTCTTGCTCTACCGTACTTGAACTATTAATAGATGAACTTGGTATGTCTAACGTTAGAGCACGCTGGGTGCCGAGGTTGTTCACGGACAAGGGAAAGAAGAACCGAGTTCGATGCTCTCAGATGTTTCTCTGCCAAAACGATGCCGAAGGTGACGATTTTAAGGACAGAAGCACACTACGGATGAGATACGAGAGAAGCGACTACACATGGATCTTGAGCGCGTAATGCTACATCAGGATAATGAACCGGGTCGTAGAGCAGCTTCAACGCAGTTAGAAATCAGCTTACTATGGTTTGATATGTAAGAACACCCGCCAAACGGCCCCGAATTGGCTCCCATGGGTTTTAGAGTGCTGACAGTTAAAGGCGAGCTTACATGGAATTACATTTGTTTCAGCAGCTGAATTTACCAAACAGACCCAGAAATTTGTATCTACATTCAGTGAGGACTTGTATACAGAAACATGCGTAAAATGAGTTAGAAAGCCATAACGAGTAGGTGGATATTGCGGGTGATTATGTTGGGAAAGTGAGACGTTCGCTTGACGTATATAACGTTTGACGTCACGTCGACGTTGACGTGCTCCGGGTATGCGTTATGTATGTATTTGTAAGATGCATAGAAAAAATGTGTTTAAGCGTATATTGCCGATTTTCACAGAATATGTAGCACAGATCTGGAAATTAATGTTGATCTAATTTTGTGCATCCAACTACGACTATACGTATTTTTATAGCAAAATTCTACGAACTTTCCGAACAACCCTCGTACTTCACATTTGTCAATATTCCACCAGAATTCAGGTCTTCGTTATTACAGAAACAACGGGAAATATATTTGGAAATCGTTTTATACTTTGATGAAATAGAAATTGTTTACCATATTGGCACTCATGTTAAAAAGCACAAACACACAATGTTCTACTTCACATTTGTCAATATTCCACCAGAATTCAGGTCTTCGTTATTACAGAAACAACGGGAAATATATTTGGAAATCGTTTTATACTTTGATGAAATAGAAATTGTTTACCATATTGGCACTCATGTGAAAAATACAAACACACAATGTTCTACTTCACATTTGTCAATATTCCACCAGAAATTCAGGTCTTCGTTATTACAGAAACAATGGTGAAATTTATTTTGATCTCGTTCTATACCTTGATGAAATAGAAATTGTTAATCATAGTGTCACTCATGTGATAAAAACACAAACACACGATGTTCTACTTCACACTTGCCAATATTCCACCAGAATTCAGGTCTTCGTCATTACAGAAACAACGGGAAATATAATTGGAAATCGGTTTATTCCTTGATGAAATAGAAATTGATAATCGTATTGGCACTCATGTGAAAAAACACAAACACACAATGTTCTATTTCACACTTACCAATATTCCACAAGCATTTAGGTTGCCAATAGTTATTAGATAGTTGAAACAGATTATTTGGGATCTGCTGTCAACACCTGAACAGTGCAGCAATATGACTCTGTATGGCAACCAGGGGAAACCGCGATGAATCAAAACATGAGGCGTGCCAGAAGCAGTAAGAACCAATAATAGTATTAGTTTAGCAACATGTACATGAAAAGACACAGCAGCAATATTTCTGTGTCACCAGCTGTACGCAAAGATGACACTTAACACAATGAGAGGTAATAGTGATGGGCCATTCTTGCAAATTATTACAGGTACAATTGGAAATATATTTGGAAATCGTTTTATACCTTGATGAAATAGAAATTGTTTACCATATTGGCACTCATGTTAAAAAATACAAACACACAATGTTCTACTTCACACTTGTCAATATTCCACCAGAATTCAGGTCTTCGTTATTACAGAAACAACGGGAAATATATTTGGAAATCGTTTTATACTTTGATGAAATAGAAAGTGTTAATCATATTGGCACCCATGTGAAAAATACAAACACACAATGTTCTACTTCACACTTGTCAATATTCCACCAGAATTCAGGTCTTCGTTATTACAGAAACAATGTTGAAATTTATTTTGATCTCGTTCTATACCTTGATGAAATAGAAATTGATAATCGTATTGGCACTCATTTGAAAAATCACAAACACACAATGTTCTATTTCACACTTGCCAATATTCCACAAGCAATTAAGTTGCCAATAGTTTTTAGATAGTTGAAACAGATTATTTGGGATCTGCTGTCAACACTTGAGCAGTGCAGCAATATGACTGTGTATGGCAACCAGGGGAAACCGCGATGAATCAAAACATGAGGCGTGCCAGAAGCAGTAAGAACCAATAATAGTATTATTTTAGCCACAAGTACATGAAAAGACACAGCAGCAATATTTCTGTGTCACCAGCTGTACGCAAAGATGACACTTAACACAATGCGAGGTAATAGTGATGGATCAGCATTGCAAATTATAACAGGTACAATGGGAAATATATTTGGATATCGTTTTATACCTTGATGAAATAGAAATTGTTAATCATATTGGCACTCATGTGAAAAAATACAAACACACAAAGTTCTACTTCACACGTGTCAATATTCCACAAGCATTTAGGTTGCCAACAGTTTTTAGTTAGTTTAAACAGATTATTTGGCGATATTTGCTTGTCTTTTACATTTGTGTACTACATCCTTTTTTTCTTTTTTTAGTAACCTGTTAATCATGAGATATATTCTGGAGATTATAAACTGTTAATAACCAATTAATTTAATGATAAAAGCACTTTTGTATAGCCATGTCTTTTTCTAATAGACAGAACATTGTTGCACGCACGGTACCTGAACTGAACTGCCAAGGTGATAGAGCGTTAGTCAGCGGAACTCGTCTCAAGATATTGAGTCTTGGTACAGCTGGTTTGATTTTTTCAGCTGGCTGGGTGACCTCTGAATAGAGGCTAAACTATTTGACACTCGTTTTACATTTCTTCAGTCAGGGTGTCTTAATTCTTAACTTTTGATCTCGACATGTGATTGTGTCTGTAATACACATAATGATGTCCAGTTGCACCAGTTGTAAATGGTACAACAATTGAAGCATATCAATATTCCAACAAATCACACACTAGGCAAAATGTGAATTCATCTAGCAAAGTTATTTAGCTGTAGATTGCAAGCTACATGAGAAAGCTTTGTACTGTGTGGTAGGGTGAACCTACGGACGAACAAACGGACAGCTGGGCTGACAGAGGTAAAATGGAATATCCCAGACCAATCATCATCTAGGTGTGTGTGTGTGTGTTTGGGGGGGGGGGGGGGTGGGGGTTATCAAAAGAGACGATATTATGGCCGTGAAATGATTCAAACAGATGATAAAAGTTGATGTGAAAGATATTACTCTTTCAAACCTAAGTAACACTTCTGTATTATTACTTTAGGTTCCATTGTGGATCTTTATACTTACCAAACATGAACTCGACTACTTTGAATTCTTGGTAGTTTGATAAATACTGCTCTAAATCACTGACGTGGGTCTACATTGTTTGCAGTAAAATGCTTATATTTTAAACAGGTCCATGGTTTTGGAAGAGATAAAGGAACCCAAATGTACTTTTCAATTAGGATGCCATATTCTCTGTATCCTTTTGAAATCATTAACAAGCGACGCCTTAACACTTTCTTTCCTGAATTTTCTAATGGACAATTTCAGTATCAAAATTTAGTCCAGTCCATTTTTGACTATTAAGTATTGTTTTTGTAAATATATTGCAATATGACAAACAGTGTAGACCTTGATCACAGTGACCCGTAAGGAACTCTGTGATCTGGATCTTACTTCTGATTGCGTATATGTGTGAATAATGAATATGGTTCAAAAGGTTAATGGTACACATCACATCCCTTAAGAGACTAACCATACGTAACCGAAACTGTATACAGTAAACCCCTCTAAACCGGACTTGCGTGAGGACAACATAAATTTCCGGTTGAGAGACGTTTCCAGTTCAGAGGGTTTTTTAACTCATAAGCCCATAGTATGTTTCTAGTATGGACGTTAGTTGATCACTTAAAGCAGGTTGAATGTATAGCAGAATGCGCCTTAAGGCTCATTCTGCTTTACTTTCAACCTGCTTAAAGCTATCAATTGCTAGAATATATTAAGTGGAACTATTTTCTCCAGTGTAGGAATAAACCAAAGACGTAAAAGGCGTATTTATGGTGTCATGAGTTTATGGTGAATGATTGATCTAGAAGATGTTTACTTTACACTTATCATGCATTAAGCTGTCACCTGTCTTAATACACTATTGTACTTCTCCAAAGAGTGGTCGCTTCATTCGAATCTGTAGACACTGATTGAGTTTGCCACCTATTGTAAGGATATACTTTAGATGATTGATTGTTCCACTCCACAGAATGCAATGTTTATAAAAATCTCCACGAGCTGTTGAAGGTATTGGAGATCAGTGACTCGACACTGCGCATGAAGGAGATTACACATTTAGGTACACGAGAGGTTAACGAAACCGATCACATGTGTCTGCTTGATTTACAGGCTCGATTGACACGTGTTAAATGCTTCAAATATTTGTACGCCAATTAGGTGTCGCCTGCTAGTGGATACTACTACTCTTAACTTCATAAGATACATTTCTTTTCATATTTATTTTTCAAAATAGGATCTGAGTGTCAAACTGTTTGGACTCGGATGAGACTTATCAGGATCCTACTGTTTGAAAAGTTTATCACGGTCTCGCCGCTAACGTGAAATGGTGCCATTTTATTGTCAGAATTCATCCTCTCCTTGATATATTATAAAGCTATTTCTGTCCTTTGTTTCTTGTAAGAAATGTTTTGTGATGAAGTTGTCAGCAGTTTTAGAGAAGCTTGGTGTATAACTATAAATGTATACTTAAAGGGGAGGAGGAAGCGCGTGGTGCTGTATTACTAGGTATTGTTTGGTGTTTAGTTGCTTCACACTGACATCATAGTTAAGACATTTAACATATTTGGACATTAGATAAGATGCAATACTTTTTATGACCAACTTGGAGAAGCCGAAGCCAGGGGTGCATCTAGTCACGCAGATCCTAACCATTAGGGTAGCACACAGGTTAGACGGAAGCGGAAGCTCCAGAGTGGAAGAGAGATTACGAGCTCTTTGAGATGGGAACATTACTAAACATATTTTAAGAGTGCCTGGTGTGTATGCTGCCACAATCGAGTGCTATTAAGGATTTTGCTCCCTCTTCCCACATGAATCTCTCGTTTGTTCCGGTGTTGGTGGCCAGCGTGGCTGGTGGTTCACTTCATACATGTAGTTCCTCTTGACGAACATCTGAGAATGACAGAAAACAACAAATGCTTGTTAAAGACAGTTCTCGAAGTCAGAATAAGTGAACAGGCAGTCTACAATGACGTGTCATCAAATAACAGCATCCAGAAATTTCAACTGTTCAACCGGGGCGCATTGGATTCTTTGCCGAAAGGAGTTAATTTTGGAAAAACTTTTCTTGGCAGCTTAGCTACCAAGACTCTGCAACTGAATAACAGTATACAGACTGCTGTGCAAGCCAAGATGACAACCATCACTGGTCAGGAATTGTCGCCCAGGGCCAGTCGCTACTTAGATTTCTGCGCAAGACGTACAGAGAGAAGGAAACAGCGTCAAAGATCACTGAGGTTCAAAGCTAAGCGGCGACATAACAGGGCCCGCCTAGAACATGCATACCACAGTAGCTCCATCAAAAAGGGGTAGGGCCCACCAATGCAGAAGGTGCCTGTACCGTGGCGTCAAAGATTTAATTGAGGTCAAGTTTATATACCGGGCAGACGGCCACATACTACAGAAAAATCTAAGCTTGGACGAGGTCCCTAACTATTGCTCCCTCTGTTTAGATGCCAGAAGAGGAAAGACCTGGATTTACACGTACAAGTAACGTCGTACAAGATTCACATAATGTTGACCAGTGAGAAGGGCGTAACGGACCATCAACCATACCTAATAGAGAACACCAACCCTAGGACCATAGGAGACGAGGATATACTGTCCATTTAACAAGAGGAACCCCGGAGGTTCTGGCAGGGAAGGAAGGAAAGGAGGGGTGACTGCCTGTTCAAGGCCTCGGGCAGTGCTTTCCCGACTGGTTTACTGGCCGAAATGGAGGAAGGGGCGATGTGTCAGAGAGTAATTTTCTTAAAGTGACATATAAATACGAAAAAGTAATAGACGACATGGACTTTCTTTCAATACAGTGTTAACAAACATGTAATTTAATGTATGTGGAAGCGTAGTGAATTGGTAATAATAACTCCCATATTTCCTCTTTAAAAGCTATTTAGTAACACAAAATGCGTGTGACTACTGAATGAACACTAATCTTACATCACTGTATTCTTTAAAAAGACTAGCGCGAACCAAAATACCAATTGTGCCATGTCATACCAGTTCATTTACAATGTATCACTCTGAAGTAGCGTAATACTATTTTGACCTTATATCAAACAAACACTCATTTATGATTCCTTTCGAATCATGTATGGAACCAACTTCCCTTCTATGAAAGAGATTCAATATAATTGTGCTTTGTTGTGTTAAAAATGAAAAGTAACGAAAACATGATTATAATTTTGGAAAAAATTGGCGAGAATCAGACAAATACAATGTAGCTTGTTTTATAGAGCAAAATAAATATTCAGATATTGTGCTGTGACCTGTCTTTTTACTAATTTCACAGCTTAGGTACATCCAATAGAAGTAAAATAATGAGAGTACGAATAGAATGTGAAATGTGAAGAAAACTAATGCTACTGAACGTCAGGGCAGATATGAAAACATTGAAGATCTTTTGGACCCAGAATTTTCACTTTTTCAGTCACCGATGTAAGTAGGAAGGGACTGATTTAAAATAACATGCACCCCATAGGACATTTTTTTCATTGATGGCCAATTGTTCACTAAGACCTTCTTAACGAGAAATGAGAATGTACTGAGTAATAAACTAATTCCGACAATGCTGTGCTGTTGCAATGGCAACCCGTATGAATCCTTTAAAATAAGATTGAAGATGAAAAATGTTCATTTCTTTGCTAATTTACAACGATGTTAGTGCAAATTGAAAGTCCAGACATGGCATTTTATTAGTATATTTTTCTAGTAGGCAAATTATCTCATTTGCTTATTAATACATATCCATTAGACTTTTGATTTCTTTGCAAAAGTCATCTAATTCACACACAAAATATTTGATTTTAAGTTCGCAAATGCTTTTATCTGACAGTATAATAGAAACTGAATTTGGAAGCTGGCTTGTTAAGGTGTGAAATATTTGAAAATTAGCTTTTTTACATACATGTATTCATAATAATTCATGAAATTGTCTGAGTTACTACATGTTCTTGAAGAGTAATTATTCAGGAACTAATACTTGAAAGATCGGCGCCATATGACCATTTCAGGCATCGCGGTTCCGTAAATAATAAATACGAAAGACTCAAGCAGGAAACGTAACACAAACAATACACCCACCTCTCAAGCAGAACACACACACACAGTCATACCACAACACACACACACACACACACGCAATACAATTCCTACATCTACACACTAAATAGAAAACAACACGCAAGACAAACATAAAGCAAAGTGAATATAGGAGCCCGCCTTGGTACGGTCAGTAGCAATCAATAATCAACTATAAATTAATTAACCATTAACAACCACTGGGGGTTAAACCTGGGTTTACGGGCGCCCAACCTCACACTTATCTCCTATATGCACCTATAAAGACGGACCCAACTCAATCAACTACTTGAAAGATGTAAGTACATAGCATGGATATTTTTCTACATGATCTACCCAGGGACTTGGTGGTAGTCTTCCCTCTTAAGACATATTTTATGGATGTTTACTAACTTACTATAATGTTCTTCATGAAAAATAACAATGTACAAGAGAATAAACTCATTATCACTGTGCAAAAGTATTATGTTTCAACTGTTTCGCAATCAATGAGAGTATCCGAAACTATCTTGCTTAAATCATCATCATCTCACCATCCCTTATCATTTATCGGCGCTTTATGACCTATAATGTTCCGTAGTGTCGTTTAACCCAACTCATTCATTCATACATCCTAAAACCAGGCGACGAGACGTGCTCTAGAACATTATCAATAAGTGTCCAGTCATGTACATTTTCAGGTACAGAAATGGTCAGATCAATTATGTGTTGTTTTTCTCCATATTTCTACCTGAATAGTCTTACGTTTTGAATCAAACACTTTCTGCCTGTTCAAAAGTGTTGGTAAAGTTACCCATACTGATAATGTCCCTGACCTTAGATAGCATACCATCAAATGTAATTTTATCTTTAAAAGCCAAGTTTATCTACCACGGTTAACCCCGAGCTATCACGATTGGCAATGTTGCTAATACGATTTTGTACCACCCAGACAGTTTATAGACATCCTAATGGTACAACAAAAGTTGGTATGTTCTCCATTTATTGGATCAAGGTGGTCATTTCCGCTGAAGGAACTGGTTGAGTCACATCCACAGCAAACATGCAGTCATAGAAGAGCTGTATGAAAGTCTTCACCCTTGGTAAATTTCTGATCAAAGCCATCAGTTTTCTACGATTTCCAGATCCAGTACCTTTACCTAAAGTATTCCGATTTAATGCAGGAGAATGAAGTATATATTCCAGTCCGGAGTCCCTTTTTGGACAGCATTGTAGCCCTGTTCTTTGGTATAGAAATAGAAGACAAACACGGCATCAGTTTATTGAAGATTCACCTTATCAACTCTTATTCAAGTGGATGTTCTATATTCTCTTCTAAAGTTCTTGTGTGGAATGATAGCGTCGCTCTCACAAATGAGGATAATATTCCTTTCTGCAGATATGTGGCTTACGAACTATGGCACCAAGTATCACGCATGACTTGTGCTTGCTGTTTCTTGGTCAGATAAGAAGGCTAAAGTGTCACATTCTGCAAGTTTCTTCGTGGTCGACCCTGGTGTATGTACATGTACAAGCAACTTCTTAGTTCAAACTCTTGTTCATCAATTATGTGGTTTAATTAAATCCGGACACTTCTTTGATGCTGTTTCTATATGTTGAATACCAAATTACTCTTATCTTGGTGTAGTACATCTGTATTGTCCATTCAATCAAGTGACTATGTTTAACTGTTCGATTCATATGTCTTTTCCATACAACCTTCAGCGGTACAAATACCAAGTTATAAACAGGTTAAAGCGAATTCCATCATGTCCGCTAAGCCAATCTAAGGTTCTGGCTGTGTCTGAAGCTATGACTGTGCCGTGTATGGTAATTCTAGGCTTAGCTCATTGGGTGAACTATTATCGTTTGTTTAAGATAAAATAGTGATGGTAAACTATTTAATACCATGCGCAAAAATCGATATTGGTACGTTGCATGCAGAATGTATTCGATTCAGCATGCAAGGGGTAATATGGAAATTTTCTTATATAGCTAATCCAGCCTTTGCTGCACCTTAAGATGTAAATGACTGGGAAAATGCTAATAATTATTAACGTTATGGACCCTTTCTTGATTTATTTACATCCGCTATCAAAAAGGTTAGTTTTACATCTGCTATCATAAACGCTGGTTGACGTACTCGAAGAGACGATCTATAAAGAAAGTAATGGGGAGGAGAATGATGAAGAGTTTATGGAGACAATTGCCAACGTTTTTTTTTCTCGTTCATGTCTTGGTGAAGTTTTAACATTTTATCTTAGTTTCGGGAATATTTATTAATATACAAGAACACAAACTATGAAGCACTTGCTTAAATGAATATTCGATTAACAATTATGGTTATAGCTTCGGGTTCTAGAGTAATGGCTGTCAGATAATATCCGTTAAGGTCTTGATATCATTTAAATGCCTTTGAATTAGACGAATGTTGTAGAGGTGTCACTTATTCTAAAAATATTTATAAATAAGCAAATAAAGTAGTTTTCATACTTGTAATTGAAAATCCCTTTCATTTTGCTTTTTCTTAACTTTCATTTTGCCCATCCATACCGTCACTTTCAGATATTCAAATGAGTTGTCACGGAAACAGCACGAATATGTAAAGTGGGAATGACTTTATTCTTGAGTACATCTTTAGTTTTTATAAGCATGTCTAACAAATCAATTTTACATCCATAAAAAGCATCATGTGAGGGTACATGGTAGGCTACCAACAAGCCCCCAATGGTATATTGCATATAAAGTGATATCCATGTGGCATTTACTTGCGTCATGTATGTAGTAAAAGTAAATGCTACGAATAATTATGAATATGCAATTATCTAAATTGCATTTAAAATTTCTCAGTTTACAAGCAATACTTCAGCCTCAAATTCCAGTATTCTGGCTATCACATAGCAGTCTTTAAGAACTTACAAGTAGTCAAATGTCTCTGAATTAGACTACTTGTGCAATGAATTCAACAATTTAATGCATATGTATATATGCAAATGAGGTAATTTGCATATTTAAATATTTTAATTACTGTATGTGCTATTTTATATTTGACAACACCTTTATTGACGTAACTTTTAGACTAGCATATTAACGCTATATTTGAATCCACGCTCAACTATCTTAAATATGTTGAGCGTGCAGTGAGTTTATCGCATCGATTACCTAACACGGGCTTGAATGTTTAATTCCTTCCCGTGTTACTAATGATCTTGTCATAGAATTTTTGCTAAATGTTTTACATGTATTTACTTACTGTGCTGGCGGTCTTTTTTATTGTGAGGTTGTGGAACAGGGTTTATATTTTATGTACACTGTTTGTCTTTATAGGTGAATATAGGAGATAAGTGTGAGGTTGGGCGCCCCTAAACCCAGGTTTAACCCCCCAGTGGTTGTTAATAATTAATTTATAGTTAATTATTGATTGCTACTGACCGTACCAAGGCGGGCTCCTATATTCACTTTGCTTTATGTTTGTCTTGCGTGTTGTTTTCTATTTAGTGTGTAGATGAAGGTATGACTGTGTGTGTGTGTTCTGCTTGAGAGGTGGGTGTATTGTTTGTGTTACGTTTCCTGCTTGAGTCTTTCGTATTTATTTGATGACTTGCGTCATATTTTGTGCACTGACATTCAGGAACAGTAATGTGTAAATGCATAATCTCAGATTGTAGGTAAATTCCAGTGAATCGCTCTCATAAAAGCATTTCTGTGAGAACGTTTCTGAAATAGAACCAATTACATAGAATTCCACTGGAAGTTCCATGGCTACCGATTCAACATTTTTTTGTCGAAATTGCAGCTGGTATATTTTTTTCCTCGAAGATAACGTTGAGGGTTTTCTAATGGAAATCAGACCAAAAAAGTGAATATCTCAGATTTGATAAGTAGAGTGTTTACAGGACCACACTATGTAGTCTTCTTGAGGACAAATCTGTACATATCCTGGATATGAAAAGTCACTACTTGGAACTGGTGCAATTCTTCGATTACGACCTTGCAAATATTGAAACCTTCATGAAAGGTGATTTTTTACAATTTGGCGAAGTAACAGTCGTTATAAACGATATCTGCTGCGTTGTCTATTGGAGCCTTGGGTGCATGATGACAAAGTTGTTGTGTGCACTAGTCTTCTGATACCAGCCTCGCAAGGAGAATTTTCACTGATCATCTACCAGGAGGAAAGTGGGAAGCTGTAAATGAAGATATGCGATGGCGGAGCAGTGGAACAGCAAAACAGGAACAAGTTCTCCGAATTGGCGTTCGGCTACCAAGATGCACTTCTCCGCATGAAACCCAACGTATCTGTGTAAGCCTCAAAAGCATTCGTCATATTTTCAACTTGAAGGTACAGGTTAAAAAGAACAGTTAATGCAAACCATGAGTAATGTGAAAAAATGTTCGAGAAGAATTCAAAGAAGAACAGAGCTGATAATGGCTAAGCAAAAGAAAATACTGGAAGGAAGTACCCAGCACAAAGAAATTCTGGAGTCTAGAGAGTTACTCGAAGAAACGATACTACGGATTATGGCAGTCAGAGGGAGGGGATGAAAGTGCATTAAATGAAATAAAGACAAAAACTGAAAAGACAACTTTGAAAACTCAGTTGAACTTGCACTATGTGTTGAAACAGAATCCAAATGAAAGGGGTTGTTATCGAATGTCGACTGAAAAAAATTCAATGATGTGAAAATTGGTGAAACGGAAAGTGACAGTTGAAGAAATGAAGGCTAGTATATAGTGAGACATGCATTCACAATAGTACCAGTACCTTCAAGTGAGAGCAGCAATGAACTAATTCTGTCTGACAAAAGGGTCAAACACTGGAGGAGATGGCAAGAAGAAATGGTGGATAGGCAATGTACAGTCATTTCATTGGGTATAAAATGAAGTGCGGAAACAGCAGTTTGATTTTTTGGATATTAACGTACTGGTGGGTTTTTTGTGATTTTCTCTTCTTCAAGTTTCATGTTATTTCATTGCTTCTTTTTTTATGAGGAGACCGACTGGGAGATTGTCTCCGTTTCGGGAGATGTTTGTCATTGTAACCATAGTTCCTATGTCAACAATCTCCCGAAAAGGATTACTTACCATATTTAAGAGAAAATGTGGTCTCTATTGTCATTTTAAAGCAAATGTGAACCCCCATTTAATTTATAGCATATCGATTTTAGCATAACCAGGTATATAAACACATGTACCTTTCTATCATATTATGTTTGTAGAACTTATTGCTACATTGTAGGAAGAAGCAGACCTAGAAGTAGGAGCTCAATACTCAGTAACTGTTGTGGATGTGACAATTCAAGAAGTCACAGTAGAAAGTGCAGAGGTAGAAGAATCATATATACAGAACGTATGCTACTTTGTAGGAAGAAGCAGACCTAGAAGTAGAAGCACAATACTCAGTTGGGGATGTGACAATTGAAGGAGTCACTGTAGATAGTGCAGAACAATCTGAAAATTCAAATAGAACCTTTTACAGATAACAGGTTTTTTTCCCTATATAACAGATGCCCGCAATTTTCTTAAAAATCATGCAGTTTTCCCCTAAAAATGGGTTTACCCAAGGTTTTTCTTTCCCCTTTGGCAAACCCTGCAATATTTTTCCCCTACTTAACTTATTTTACTATATAAAAAAGGGTGGCAATTTTTCCCCTTCGAGTGAAAAAAAGCCCTGGATAAATAAAAATAATAAAAGAGAGATGGGTAAAACAAATACGATAGTCCCGCTGCAAATATTTTTTAATAAATTCAACGGGCTGAAATTTTGTGAATGAGATGCTACACTCAACATAGAGCAACACAAATAGTAAATATTATGGCTAATATCTGTATGCCTTTGTCAATCAGCATCCAATTGTATAAATGTTGGTTGAAGTTAACCGCTGGGTTAAAACTTTGGTTATTTTAACTTTGCGGTTAAACTATGGGTAAGCGATTGTATAAAAGATTGTTTAATTTTAACCCGGTCCTTTTCTCGCTTAATTTGGAGGTGGGTTAAATATTTAACCACAGGTTAAAATGACTGCGTTGGTTATCCCGAACGCTCGACGACCCAGACAATTTCTTAGAACTGACTTACAGATTGACTATTTAGATGACGAAGAACTACGCAGGTGATAAAGGTTCGGTGCAGCCAGCATGCACAGACAGGAAACTCTCCTTGTTGACAGAATTAGACCACAGACTCTACGTTACCACCCACTGACACCCACACAACAGATTCTGATAGCCCTTCGGTTTTACGCTACCGGGAGCTTTCTACTACTTATTGGGGATACATTCGGCGTGGACATTGCCACCCTGTTGAGGACAGTACCAAAAGTGACAGACATACTGTTCGACATGAAGGACGGCTACATTAAACTCCCTATGACGAACGACGAAAGACAGAGTGTTAAACGTGAGTTCTTTGAGATGCGGCGGTTTCCATGGGTAGTGGGTGCATTGACGGCACCCTTGTACGTAAGGATTCCATTCGATAAACACCCAGGCAACCTGTGACCATGTCGGTAAGTTTCTTTGTTATTGCTTAAATTGCTTTTCGATTAACTTACCTTTGAACACTGAGGCCCCAAAAGGATAACAATGTTTATATGCTTAGTGTTTTCAAATTGCGACTATACATGTATTCGCTTCTTCCAGGTAGGGGAGAGCTTTCAGAAAAAAGCGTAGACCCGGTTTGAAACATAAAATATTGATTATTTTAAAACTCGACTAGATCTAGAAATGCAATGCGTAATGGTGCATATGTTATGTTAAGTTCCAACAGAGAATTAATGGATCGCACGATATTATCAAACATCCTAACCTCGTTTAATATATGAGCAGACTGACAGTATCTATATTCTTTACATTCTTGTGGAAATTTAACTGTGTGGTATTGTTCATTATGATTAACTTCTAAAACTTTTTGATTTCACACACAAACATATTGAAAGCTTTACCTTTGGGAGCTTTCGCCTGTGTACTACAGGCTTTTTCAACCAACTGATGTTTCACTGGGACTTGACATCGCTCGAGGCTTTAGTGAGCGATGTTAATGCATTGTCCCAGATGTGCGGCAAGTTGTAGCGGCCCCCGTCCCTGTTGAGCGCCGGCTTGTGTGCTCTGATGTAGATTGCCTCTTTGACCCCCCGTTCAAACCAAGAGGGTTCACGGTCTAGTATGTGCACTGATTCCGTTGAAACGGAATGTCCTGGATTGTCCTGATTTATGTGGCGTGATACTTCACTGTTGCTTGAGCTAGGTCGTCTGTGCTCCATGTAACGTGCCTTGAGATTTCTCTCCGTCTCCCCGATGTAGTCCTTATCGCACTGATGTTTCTTATTTCCTTCACACTTGGTGTGATAAATCGGGCCACAAACCTCCAATTTATCTGACTTGTCTTTGGGATGTACCAATAATTGTCTGAGAGTTTTGTAAGGTTTAAAACACACGGGAGACGGAGAGAAATCTCAAGGCACGTTACATGGAGCACAGACGACCTAGCTCAAGCAACAGTGAAGTATCACGCCACATAAATCAGGACAATCCAGGACATTCCGTTCCAACGGAATCAGTGCACATACTAGACCGTGAACCCTCTTGGTTTGAACGGGGGGGGGGGGGGGGTCAAAGAGGCAATCTACATCAGAGCACACAAGCCGGCGCTCAACAGGGACGGGGCCGCTACAACTTGCCACACATCTGGGACAATGCATTAACATCGCTCACTAAAGCCTCGAGCGATGTCAAGTCCCAGTGAAACATCAGTTGGTTGAAAAAGCCTGTAGTACACAGGCGAAAGCTCCCAAAGGTAAAGCTTTCAATATGTTTGTGTGTGAAATCAAAAAGTTTTAGAAGTTAATCATATATTCTTTACGTTGTAGATCCCGATGACGGTTTTTATACAACGATATAAATCATATTAACATCTAGATCTAGTCTAACTTTGCGATATTCTTCGTTTACCGTGTATTTTACTGTATCAAACCATTATAAAACGTAGATTTCTGTATCTCTAACTGTAAACTAATGTATAACAGAGCTAGAGCTACTGTAATCGGCATCTATACAGTTACCGTGAGAAACCATATCGCAATTACCCTTATCCTACTAATATTTATAAATATTTATATTTGTAGTAGCGTTAGGGGTATCGGGGTCAAATTATGGACCCAATGCCCCAAACCATATTTTTTGTTATAAGAAATCGATCTATACATAAGTCAGAAGATCTAGATTCGATCTGTTTTGAAATTAATGTTATACTGTGTATTTTATCATCACTTCACACTTGTACGGCATTGCTGTACAAGCATGCCTTCATTGCGATTTGATAGGGTGCAAGACTGCGAACCTGGCCAATCCGTGAACCGGGGTTCTATACTGGGTCTGAATGTGTTTTTTAAGAACACCCGGGTTACAATTGGCGCCAAACGTAAAGCTGTGACTGTATGTGCTCAGGGGTTGATTCCAAGACATTCTTATACCCATACCTCAGAGACTTTTATACCTTGTCATGGTTCTGTGGGCTTAATTGTCATATAGCTAGGTGATGTTTTTGTTTATTTGACCTAGTTGATCCCCACTCTTGGAACTAAAATTAATTTAAGGAAGGCAGATCAGTGTTTTTATTCCATGTTATGCTTTGCAGCGAATGAGAGTAATCCAAATCTGGGATCTGCCTGAAATCATCTCTCAGATATGGTAGGGTGCATGGCAACGAACCTTGCAATCCATGTTCGATATCCGGTCTGAGCGGGTATGTTTATTTTTGAGACCACTCCGTTACATGAACTATGTTAATAAATTATATTCCATTTTTAATGCAGGAAAAATTACAAGCTTAAATGATTCCTGGTCAGGCAGCTGCCATGACAGCCATGTGTTGAGAATGTCAAACCTGTGTAATTGTTTGGAAAATCATCACCAAGGTTAGGTATGGTAAGAAAACCATTTCCCATTAGAAGCACCTTTTAACACATTTAATTATTTCTCCACTGAAGAAGGCAGTACAATTTAAACATTCATGAACATGTAGCATAATAAATCCTAGCTGATGGTTTAAAGCAGGCTGAATGTAAAGCAGAAAGTACCTTAAAACACATTCTGTTGTCCAACGTGCATAACGTTCCATCTGTATGAAGTCGACACTTGTTTCAAACCCCATGTATTAGATGCAATTTGTATGGCCATATAGACAGGTTTTACTGTCCCTCGGCGCCATATGACCATTCCATGTGCCGCGATGCCGTCAAACCTAACTCAATCAATCAATCATTATCAATATGTCCCAATTATGAAAAGAAAGCAAGAATATCGTTCCCAACGATGGATGCTCCCCACAAAGAAAACCCCCAAGGTATAGCATATTTAGTAGGTGAACGCAGTATCAATCTTCATCAACTTACGATGTAACGTTCAGGTGATATGCTTCAGACAAAAATGATTTTTTATGAAAAAAGGGAGACAATTCAATATTTGAAGATTTTTGTGTAATACACTTCTTGTGACAGATGTGAAAGTATCGTGGACGAATTTAGAGACACGATTCATACAATACAAACTGCTAATACAATCACAAAAATTATTGTGTCATCTATTTTGCCACGGTTGAATGACAACAACTTTTTTTTCTTACAAATTACTGCATCCTGTTAGTACATTGTATTGTTAATTATTTGTTTGGTATGAAATGCCTTTTGTTTTATGTTTGTATATGTGTTGAGGGCCTCATGGAAGATTGGTTTTTACCAAATGAGTTTTCTCGTAAAATAAAGTCTTTATTATTATTATTATTATTATCCTCTAACACAGAATCAAGTTTCATAAAGTTACAGTGCTCCTGAAAATGTGATCTTTATTAAGAAAAATGGAGATGATTCAATATTGAGAGATGTCAGATTTATGGTTCTTGAGTACAGCACTCTCTCTTTCATCCCGTGGCGCTGTATCAAGTTTCATCAACTTACATTGAAATGCTCAGGAAATATGCTCCCCACAAAATTTGATTTTTTAAATAGAAAAGGGGGATACTTCAATGTTGGAAGATGACAGAGTCATATTTCTTGTGTACTACATCTCCTTATGTCATCATCTATCACTATCGAGTTCCATTAACTTACGGTGAAGCAGTCAAAATTGTTTTGGATTTTAGAAAAAGGGACATAATTCAATATTGGTAGAAGACAGAGTTACCGTTCTTGTGTACTGCACCTATCTCCTTTTGTCATGCCCTATCACTGTATCAAGTTTCATCAACCTACAGTGTACCGTTCAAGAGATATACTCCGGACAAAACTCGTATGTGACTTTCCCATTGTTAAAAAGGTGTGAAAAGCCACATAAAGAAGCCACATAAACCAAAAAATCCACATAAATCCAATATGTTCTGTTTTATGTCACCTAGTCACATAAACCCAAAATGTTAGCGCTAACAGACAGTCGGAACGGACGGACGGAAACACACACGAACGGACAAAGCGGTGGCTATATGTCCCCCGCCCTTAAAGGGCAGCATAATAAAATGAAAATACAACATTTGCCAGGAATACTCATTACATCGGGCCAGTGTCAGAAGACTACATAAGTGACAAGAGGGATCGGTAAAGGACACTTAGCAAGCATTTGAAAGGGTTTACTACAGAGTTCCCTCCATACAACGACTCCCTCCTTTCACCGACCCTTGCCGCAGTTCCCTAAACAGGGCAATTATGTCTAACGTTTTTGCTGCTGTAATATCGTCTGCTTAAAGCCAGGAGAATAATTCTAGCCGAAAACTTTGAAAAGATGCTTCTGACAAAGTTTGATTAAAATCGGGTCAATGGTTTCTGAGATGTTGTTTGAAAATGTGGACGAACGACGAGCGATCACAATAGCTCATCCTGAGCCTGGCTCAGGTGGGCTAAAAACACTTGTAAAGACGTGTTTAGCTTTAATTGTTTAAAACAGTTGAATAAGTATCTGCAGTTACTATTATCATCCAGAACTGTTTGCACATAAATGCGCACAGTTTAATTCACGAAGAATGCCGGAATCTGGTAAGAGTTGCTTCCCTTGGGAGAAATTAATATCGGGTAATCTCGGACGGACGGGTAACCTCGGACAGCTTCGTTTTTTTACAGCTTACATACAGATAGACGATGAGAAAACACCTTTGACGCATTACCGGATGTTATTTTCAGATTGATGACGTATTCCGCGTGTTTTGGGACCGGTCTAATTCGCGCACTGGTTTTACTCGGATGTTTTGAACCAGTCTTTTCCTACGTCACCAAAATACGGTGAGCGGGACTTTCAAAAGTGCGCACAGCAATCCGGTTTATGTTTTATACATCCTCGATTTAAAAGGTCTAAACTTTGACACTTGTATTTTTGAGATATTATAGAATACAAATGAATATATATTTGTTACAAAAAATTGAAAAAAAATCTAGCTTTAAAGAAAAACATAAAGTGTCCGAGTTTACCCAAGCATGAAAAATCGAAGTAGGGGAATCTCGGTCACTTCCATTTGGCACTGCTAAAACGCGTTTCTTCTCATTATAATTGGACGATAATAACAAAAACGATAATATCTTGATCTACTAATAATTATACTTTATATATAAGTAATAAATAAATAGAATCATTCTAGCTCTAGTTATTATTATACTAGAGTTATATAACATGTCCAGCATAACAATTTAAGCAATTATAAAAGGAGTATCTATATCTAGATGATATCTTATTTAATATGTGTAGGGGAAATGCATGTAGTTTAAAATTGTTCAATTTTACAAACGAAAATAATTTAATATCTTTAATTATTTCTATTCGAACTAATGAAGATTTATTACTATATTCAGGTGAATATTATCAAGCAACTAAACCAGAGAGAAGTGGGCAGAAGTTTCCAAAACAGACATGCCATAATAATACAACGAATTCAAAACATTTATGAAAATGAGTACCTGTTTGATTGTGACCTTGTGGACGTACTTTACGTCAAAGTGCTGCATCGTTTAAATGATTTTAATTTTATTCTTGCCGTAGAAGGCATATTGGCAAAATTGGACCAAGAACTTCACAGTATTGTGCTTATATGTAAATATCTGTGCAAACTTAAAAATGACCAGGACATGCAAGGCATAGTTGAGATCATTATGTATGGCTAAGTTTATGTGTAGCAATTACACCATGCACAAATAAAATACTATATAATAAAATACACATGTATGTGTTTCATAATAAGTTCATTTGATTAACATTAACATGCTGCAAAAATAGTGTCTGCTTTACCTGCCGTCTTTCGTTTCCCCACCAGCTTTGGCTTTGCAAAACAATACTGCTAGTGTAAACTGTTTGGAACCTGATCAGACGAATTATTAATCCTCTGAATTGGATGAAAACGATTTGCAATTGTTATCATATTCGTATGTCGTGATATGAGTTAATACTATCTACATGTATATATCATGGGAGCATACTCCACGATGCACATAGTAACGTCAACGTTGTTACTAGTGTATTTCACGTCAGTTTTTGCTTTATTGCGTAAAAAACAACGTCATCGACGTAACGTTAGCAGGTGCGTTATGATATTTATATATTGAAGTTAAGATTTCAGAACAAAAACAGTGTATTGAACATGGGTCATGTCATATATCAAGCACTTTTTCATGCGTTTAATACATTTTCTAAAACAGGATGCCCATGTAGATCCTCTATTGAAAAGTAAAATTGAGCCTTTAAACTTGTTCTTTTCCCCCTTATTAATGTATGTCTGTCAAAAATTAAAACCAAACATTCATTAAGATTTCAGTATGCCTAGAAAAAACATTGCTTCTAAACGAGGAAAATGCCTGCAGTACTCGAAAGAGGACCTGCAAAAGGCAGTGCAAAGTGTACAGTCCTGCGCCATGTCTGTGAGAAACTGAAAGGCTGCCGCTGTTCAATGTACCTAGATCAACAATATCTGACCGGGTCAGTGGCCGGTTTGACATGTCTGAAGACATTAAACCTGGCAGAAAACCAGTTTTGCCACCTCAAGTTGAGGCAAAGATAGTGGACAATCTGAAGTTGGCTGCTGCTCGAGGCATGGGCATAAGCAGCACACAACTACTCAAACGCACTGGTGCGTTGTGTAAAAAATGAAGTTGGACACACCTGTGTTTAAGAACTAAACCCCGGGTAATGGCTGGTGGGAAGGGTTAAAAAAAGAAACCCAACCTTAAGCATAAGGAAACCAGAGAAGTTGGGTACTAGTCGTGCCAGGGCACTCAATCAGACCATTACTGAGAAGTATTTTGTGACCTTGGTGACCTGCTTTGTTCCCTTGGGATTGAAGATCAGCCTCAGTGCATTTGGAATGCGGATGAGACTGGTCTTGAATTCGAGCACAAGCCCGTGAGGGTTATTGCCGAAAAATGAAGCAAATCAGTCGCCAGCAGGGTCAGTAATACACAACAAAATATTACAGTAATGGCCTGTCAGTCCTGTGGTAATGCGTTTGGAAGGCGACTACCACCTATGATAATAGTAAAGGGGAAAACGTCGGTGTCCTTGCACGGGTTCAATGCATCGGCTGCACCAAATGGCACAATGTGGGCTGTGCAGGAAAAGGGGTGGATGACAGATGAGTTGGGTAAGAAGTGGTTCAGGGACGTGTTCCTGAAAGGTTGTGGTCCTCAAAGGCCACAGCTTTTGATCATGGATGGGCATTCATCCCATGAATCTCTTGCCATTCTGGAACTCGCCGCTGAACAAAACATCCAACTCCTATGTCTTCCACCTCACTGCACTCATTTCCTGCAGCCGATGGATCGAACTGTGTTTGGTCCCTTTAAAAAAGCATATGATAGAGTATGCTCAGACTATTTAGGACAAATTCCCTGAAATTGTCAACAATTGGTCTTTTCCTGGGTTGTTCTGCAAGGCATTTGAACAGTCAGTGACACAGACAAACCTCAAAAATGGTTTTCTAGCGTGTGGCATTTACCCATATGATCCAAACTGTTTGCCATCAACTGCTTTACATCCTTCTAAGCCATCTGACAGACTTATTGAAAGTCCTGAGCAAACAGAAAGATCAGACGCTAATACCACAGTTGATTTAAATATTTCCCAAACTGTTGATTGTGCAACTCCGGTGCACCAAGCCTCTGTCATTGACTGTTCAAATGGTTTGCAACTTCCAACGTCTTCAAGAAATCTGAATGAATCCCTTCCTGACCAGACAGACGATGACAATTCAACTCTAAATGACTTGAGTATGGTTGATTTAGGGTCAAACCCAGAGTGGTTGCTGGAATTGATCACTGCAGGGACAGTCAGATGTTGAAGATAATCAAATGAGCTTGTCTCTAAACGCTGACTGTCCTACTGTTGATGTGGTCAATTCCCAGCCTTCCACACATCTTCTCTGTTCTGTGACCGACATGCCTGTACGACCTACACTAGGACGAGATACTGTTAGCGTGGTCACGTCCCCGATGTTGCTAATCGATACCTGTGTGACCTCTACCCAGCCTTCTGCCACCCAAACGTCTGCTTCCTCATACAGCAGCAATGATGCTGACTGGAATGTTGAAATCAATTCCATGTTTTTTCCTTCTCCACAATCAGTAAAACTTGAAAATGTCTCCAGTGACAGGTCAAAAAGAAAAACTAATTCGTTTCACAGGTTACTGACTAGTGACGAGATTTTAGAGCAGAAAAGAGCTGCACATCAGTTAAAATGTTTGAAAGAAGAAAAGAAACTCAAACGCACGTTGAAAGTAATTTTATTCTGTTGCAGTCGAATATTCACTGTCACTATCAACAACATTGGGGCATGGAATCTATATGGCAAGAGATTTTACTGAAAAATCATGAAGATTCGTCTTAATACCAACAAGAAGAAGGAGATGAGTTATTGGCCTTCAAACAAATACAGCTCTACATCAACAAAGTAACAGATCTACTATTAAAAACAGGTAACTTCAACTAACTATTTCCTCTGTCTGTCTGTCTGTCTCTATCTCTATGTCTGTCTGTCTATCTCTCTCTCTATCCCTCTATCTCTCTCTCTCTCTCCCTCCCCTGAATTAGTGATGCAATGCAAATGTGGAGGTCAGTGGCCACAGATACATCACAATCATACAATGATTATCTTGATACTTTTTTATAAACATATGGCACTTCTTCAATCTTAGCACTGCTTTAGATTTGTTTACATCAGTTTAAGTACATGTAAATTCCTCATCAGGGTCTCAGGTTCTCTCAGTGCAGCTGTTTTATTATGTGTACCTGAAACACTGAGTAATAATAGAGAAAATCTTGTATCAAGCAGCCACTTACTGAAGAATCAAGGAACCGTCTTAACCCTTTACCTCATATTTGTTTCTGGTTTTAAAAACATATGATCAATTGAAGCAGGTTGAAAGTAAACCAGGAGGCTAATTCTGCTTTACGTTCATCCTGCTTTGCTTTACTTTCATCCTGCTTTAAGCTATAATACCCTTGAAAATATATTTTGTACTTTTAAAATAGATCTACAGAGATCTAGATCTATTGGTGCCTATAGGCATATGAATTAGAACTAGATCTAGATCCAGATTCTATTTAGATCTACTTCTGTGTCTAGATCTACTTTAAAATGGAAAATTGTATATCTATGGAGTAAGTGGTTTAAACAAGCGACTTTTAAGTGCAAAATAGAAATAAGGCAGTTAAGTTACAATATGTCTGAATTTATATCTTACCTGTACTAAGCAGCATAATTATTAAATGTAACGACACGTTTTACAAATTGCATTTGTCCTGTACTAAGCCTCTTTCAGTCATAAATACTACTCTACATAGATCTGTTTTAACACTATGATCAGGATGGCTGATGACAAAGAGATATTCATCATTATGATTGATTTAATCATTACCCTATCATCACCATTTCATCATCATCATTGATATAATCATCACGCTATCATTATATCATCATCAATATAATCACGACCCTATCATCAGCAGCAGCTTCAGTAGATAATGATGAAAAACATCACCATGAAAATCAACAAGCATATTAGGGTTGTGTGTCTGTCTGTTGGTTTCACAACAGCATAATTTTGCACTATCCTGGTTTGTTTGTTGACAACACCACAATAACTTTACACAATAAAGGAGCAGATGGAGAAATCTGATTTTAGCTGCCAAGGCATATATTGAATATAGATGGGTGTTGACTTATATTGGTTAGAGGATCCATCATCATCATGTTATGTGATATTCATATCATCATCATGTTATGTGATTTTCATGAGAAGATGCATCATCATTTACATAAGCAGCAGTCTGGTTTGAGCTGCAAAGGATTTGCAGTGAAGACTTTTCAGAAGTTTTCTTATTTTAGCATGATATATATGTTGTTATGCCTCTACATGACATTGTAGGGGCATACTTTTTCTGGTCTGTCTGACAGTGTCTGTGTGTATGTCTGTTTGTATGCCTGGCCATCACTTTAAGTTTAACCTTCACAGTTACTTTGGAATACCTGTGACAGAGACTTCATATATGTATGTACTCAGCTGAAAAAGCTTTTGACCTATGTACAATTTAAGTCATATTTAAGGATGCATCAATGTCATGACTTTGGGAATTTTTCAAAGTATATGAAAACACTCTATGATGGTTTTGTATTGAAGAGCTATTTAAGATGAATGAAAAAATAGTAAAAGTGTACATTTTGGTGAACAACAGTTGGCTCTACGGCCATGTAAAGTTTACCCCACCCACTTCCTCTTATTTTGTCCTTTTCAAACAGCCCGCTTCAATAAAATCCATTTTAAATGAAAACAAATATGATAATTTGGTTTTGTGTTATTTATTTCCTATCTATAGTAGTATTTCTTCATACAAAAACTAATTTAAGAAAACAAAGGCACCAAATGTGAAATTTATAAAGCTCTAAATATCATCGATATGGTACTTTTTTGTAAATTTTGTAAGGGGAGATAACTCTTTTTACTTTAATAACTCACTTTTCAACACTGACCTTTCAATTTCTTTTCATATTTTGAACTGCCTTAGCATGGGCTTTCATCTGGTAGAATATGAGAAAAAGCTAAATACTAGAACTATTTCATTTTCAAACTTTTTTACTTTTTTTCATAAAATAAAAAATCTAATAAAATCATGCCCTATACAAAGCATATTTTTGATATTCAAGGATCGATATTGTTCAAACCTGGTGCCTGCTTTGTCTAAATTTGGTTTCTATATGTGAAAATACCACCATAGACAAGAAATAAATAATGGAAACCCAAATTATCATGTTTGTTTTGTTTCTAAATAAATTTTACTGAAGCCTGTACCCTGAATGGGTAAAATTTGAAGAAAAAAAAGTCCAAATTTGACATACCTTTTTCAAATCGCTGTAGCTCAAAAACAAGGACACCACCATATATTTATTTTTTCATTTTTTCATTCATCATAAACAGCTCTTCCAAAAAAACAATGTTAGAAAAAAAGTTAAATACTTTGAAAAATTGCCTTATGACATTGATACACCCTTAACAAAGGTCAAACACATTTCAGCGGTAAAATATACTGATCTTAACCTTAGCTATAACTTGATTTAATTTACCTTTCAGCTGATACCTGAGTGGACAGTTTACCGCTATAAAACATCAAAGATGCATGCTACGTGTACAGAATGTGGAGTGGGAACACCAGTTTTACAGACAAAGCGGGGAAGAGAAAGATATATTTCTCAATTTGAACATTTTATTGATTTTATTTTTCAAAAGCAATAACCTCAAAACTAGGTCACTAGTTCAAATCAGAGAAAAACAGCATTAACCCTCTCTCATTAGATCTGAATGAAATATGGCCATAAGTTTTGCCTACATCCAATCTGGGTCAAAATCAAATGTGGATTGTGTCTTGATGATGGTTGCTAAGGTAACCCTTTTTTCATGTTAAAAGTGATTTTTATTTGACAATGTTAAATTGCAAACATGCTGATAAAACTAAAGAACAATGGTTCTAATAGGTCGATATTCTCTGCCTTCAGAAAAGTTCGCATTTGACACATAATTTTGATAAAATGATCTCATTTAGCATAATTTTATGTTATGAGTGGTTGCTAAGGTAAACAAGAGTTATTTTCGTATTGAAAGTAAATGTTGATATGACAATGTTAACTTGCAAAAATGATACTGAAACTAGAGTGCAATGATTCTAATTCGTTGTTGTACTTTGACTTAAAAAAGGGTGAATTTTGTGTGCAATATTGTGCTCTCGGTTAGCAAATGGCAATTACTTCAAATGGTTGCTAAGATAGGCAAATGTTATTTACATGTTTACAAATGAATGTTTATCTGACAATGTTAACTTACAAACATGATAATGAAACTAAAGTACAATGGTTCCGATAAGTTACTTTAGTTTTTCTTCAAAAAGCTCGAATTTCACACATATTTTTATATAATGCTTTCATTTAGCAATTTCTGTAAATGGTTTCTAAGGTAATCAAATGTTGTTTTTATGTCAAAAATGAATATTTATATCACAATGTTACCTTGCAATAATGATATAGAAACTTACATACATAATGCTGTAATTTACCCTAAAAAATCTCAAATTCGACTCATATTTGCAATATAATGCTCTCATTTAGCAAATGCTGTGAGTGGTTGCTAAGGTAACCAGGTATCATTCTAGTGTTAAAACTGAATGTTTATATTTTATCTGAGATATAAACAGTTTTTTCCTAGAAAATGCTATGAATTTGTCATTGTTTAGTCACCCAAATACACTGATTTTAGGGGGAAACCATATTTTCACGTTGCCATGGCAACCGGATACGGGAAATAAATTTTCGAGATATTTTTTTCCATTCCATGTACAGAGGTACATATGGTGTAAGTTTCATGCAAATCGGTTACCATACTGCATGTATCAATACATTTTGTATAATTGTCATAAAATCATAACTATTTTTCAGGGCAGAGCACCACCGGTCCCCTAGGTCATAAAACGAGTTATTACTTGAAAACAAAGCTTGCAACCCATACATTTTGTTTTGATTTCATGTTAAGGATACTATAAAGCACATAATGGGAAAGTTTGAAAAAAATTCTTGGATAAATTTTTAAGAAATTTACGAAATAGCGCCGATGTCACAATTTTTTGTACTGTAACACATGTAAAATGCAAAAAACACCCTTATATTTATATCATGGTAAAAACTCAAAAATAAAGTTAGTAACCCCCTGTTTTCTTGTTTTATTTGAATTCAACATACTTTGAACAACAAAATGTGAAAAAATAAAAAAAATTCTTGGAAGGAAACTAACTGTAGAAATCGTCTTTAAAAGCCTCCATCTTCGAGGATACAGAAAAAAATTCTGTTTGGTACATGTTTATGACTGCCCGGAATAATTTGGAAATATTTTCTTCAGTGGAAAAATAATCGCTAAAAGGTGCTTAGAACTATGTGGGAAAGGATGAAGTGTGATCAATATCCGGAGTAACAATTAAGAGAAGAGATTGTGATCAAATTTCGGCGTTGATGTACTTATCTATGAGCGCTCGATCTTTTACACTTAAGCTCAACACCCACTATTTTTAAAAAAAAAAAGAAAAAAAAAAGATCGACTTTATTCATTACCTTACCGTTATTAGATCTACTCCATATCGATCTTTTTTAGGCATGCCAAATTACGATTTTTGAAAACAATGTATACATGCCCTGATCAGACAATTAAATGGGCTGTCTTATCAGGGTATCCAGTCCTGTTCAAACACTATTTGATCACGGAGTAGACACATCTGTGTCTACTCCGTGATTTGATTGAATCAAATAATGTGTCAATATCAGGACGGGACGGAAATCCTTGTTCTTTGTGTAAAGGTTTGGGAGTTAAACTTCATAGAAGTTCAAATAAGACGGTTTTATAACTTTTTACAGATAATATTGGTTGCTGTATAATGTTCAAAGACAATGTCCGAGTTTACCCATCTGCCAACCGAGTTTAGCCTTCTGCTGTTCGAGATAGTCTGGTTCCCTGCCTAATATAACTCGATTATTAGGTCAGGCACAAACAGAAAATGGCGAAGCTCACTGGGTTTGACCAGGTTAGTTAAAATAAGAATCTATCTATCTATGGGGCGCGCTGCTTGCACGGAATCGCATGACCAAACTCCTCCACTCGTCTCTGTTTTCCATCAGTGTTGGTAGATGTTCTGCTGGGCAGTCCGCATCCTCACTCAGCTGATCGATGTACATCTTTCTAGGGCGCCCCACGTTGCTCTGTCCTTGTTTAGGTGTCCATAGTAGGACATCGCTGATTTGAAGAGTACACGCTTCATATCAATAAATATGATCCATACCATTAAAATAGGATAAAAAGTGTAAATGATTAGTAATGTATTTGTTTATTTTGTTTTTTAAAGCTTCAAGTCACATATTTTCGCGACCGTTCTTGCAAGTTGCAGACGACAAAACCTTTCCTTAAAGATTTAAATGCAACTAAACGAGATACCGGTATAAAATGTTTCTATATTTGAAAGTAAGTCACTCACGTAGATCTATATGATATGTGTTGTCTTTCTCAATCTGCGAGTAGGCTATTCCATATGAAATATAAATGAAATCTGCCCCAGCTTATTCGCTCTCATAAAAATATCTGCATTGTCCAACAATCTTGGGGGATATCTTCACAAGGGGGTCACATCTTTCAAAAGTAGCACTGCCTAGGGAGAACCCCTGCCCGATTTTTTAAATTTTACCTGCTACGCTGATAGTTCCTCAAAATGGCACTGCCTAAGGGGAACCCCTGTCCATTTTTAATGGGTTAACTCTTTGCTCCATAAAACTGTAAATGGACAATTCCAGTTTCCATTTTAGACTAGTTCATTTCTGACCTTTAAGATTTGTTTTTGTCAATAATTGGCATTATGACAAACAGTGAAGACCCTGATTAGAGGGCTCCTTTGGGAGCCCTCTGAACTGGGTATTCACTGTTTGCATAGGACAAGTGTACTATTCACATGTTCACTGTTTCAAAAGGACGCCTATATGCGGGACTAGGATTGAAAGGTTTAAGAGACACCAAAATGGCATGAATATATTTATGATATTGAATAGGTGATTTGTTTATCATATTTTAGAAATAAAAACAAGACAAGAAGAAAGTGAAATCTTATCCCAGACCTTTGAGGGGAAACTGCCTCCATTTGAGATTGAGCCGGAAGACACGAAGACACTACCACTGATACAAATTATTACAATCGACATGGAAGATGGGGTAAGCAGGGCTCCAGATAAGGGAAGTATTTCAAATAATAAAATATTTATTTCTGCATTAACCTCTATCCCATAGAAGTGCCTTTTAACGCATTAGATTTATTCCTCCACTGGATATTTGTGTATACAACAATAATTATAATATTTTCTTAATCCTATCAGCTGGTAGCTTAAAGCAGGCTGATAGTAAAGCAGACTGCATCTTCAGACGCATTCTGCTTACTTCAAACCTGCTTTAAGTGGTCATCTGTCTTCAAAACTAGAAACAGGCTATGGAGTAAATGGTTTAATCCTTAAAGGGACTCGCAACCGGATGGTGTACTTGTCAAAATAAAATAAAATACTCAAATAAAAGCAAATTTGTGGCATTATTTGGCTTCTGACATTAAAAAAATATGAGCAGTCCAAAAAAAGTCTCAAGAATCGTCACCGAATCTTAGATTTTTAGATATTTTCCATCGTTTTTCTATACCGACTAGTAGACGGTATAGTTGTTGTTGTTGCTTCTCTACACGGGCTTAGACATAAACACGAGCCGAATTACGAAGTTGTATGCACTTTCGATAGCTACACATTGAAATACGTTAAATCGATCCGAGATAAACGGATAGTTCCGTGGTCCATTGGTCTAAGCGGTTTCCCCTATTTTGCCTTCTGTCCGCCAATGCCGGGGCCCCGGGTTCGAATCCCACCAGAGACCAATATTTTTTTTTATTGAAATACATTTTTTTAAACAGAATTTCTTATCCTAAACTAATTCTTTACCATTTATATAAGCGTTTGACACATATTTACAAATTACTATTTTTAATGCACCATCTGGTTGCGAGTCGCTTTAAAGGTGTCAATACTGATTAGATTTGTCTCTCTGAGTCAATTCTAATGAGTAGTAACACCATAGTTAGTACTAGTAACACCATAGGTTTTTATGCTGCAATGACTCAATGAGTGAGCAAATTAGTAGTTGTTCAGTGTACTCTCTCTTATGATCTGGAGTCTTGGTAAGTTGACAAGCAAAAGAAGGAGGGCTAATTTTAAGGGCTCTAAATAAATGTGGGTAAACTGAACATTTTCCAAAAATGTCTGTTATATTTCCTCTAAACTGTATGTTGTGACCACTCGGAGCCCTCTGATCTGGGTATTCACTGTTTGCATAGGAATTGGGTTGAAAGGTTTAAGAGACACCAAAATGTCATCAATATTTTTGATATTGAATAGGTGATTTGTTTATCAAAACAGGACAAGAAGAAAGTGAAATCTTATCCCATGCCTTTGAGGGGAAGCTGCCACCATTTGAGAGTGAGCGATTCTAACCACGTAGTGCTAGGGACAGGTGAACCAGTCTACTGTTCGAGATTGCCCAACTTGAGGTCTTTATTTTTTGCATTTCCGACAACGATATTGATTCGTATCGGGTTTTATAGTGCATGGTTTTGGTTCATTTGGAATAGTTCTGTAAGTACTCATATATTTATGATGGCTGTTATAGTCTGAAACGCTGCGACAATCGCCGTTGTTGACCACAGGAATCGGCTCATAGTCAAAGTGTTCTATATATAGATAATATAGAACACTTTGACTATGAGCCGATTCCCTGTGTTGTTGACGAGGTCGAGAAAACTGTCCGAGATTACCCGAATTTGGATGCATAACTAAAATACAAATCTAAGTTAGTGATCTTTATTTATTTCTCAATTGAGCTAGAATGGTAGATCTACCTAGTAAAATAGAAATATTTCTGCTGTAACGTGCCGTTAGATTTTATTGTGTATGAATAATGTAGCGACAAACTGTTACGTTGCCGAAAACAGGTTGTAGAAACTACCGGGAAAGACAAAATTGAAAAAAGAAATATAATCACTTAGATCTATTAAAGATTTCAAAACAAAAACGACAGTGACTTTAAACAGACAAAACTTTCTCTCTCTCACCATATTTTGATCTTTGCTCTTCTGCACGTTTCCGAATGGGGGTCTGTCCATTTTTGCTTCCTTCTCATAATCGTTCATGTACAACCATATTGTTTTTTCAACCAGTGGTGACGTCATTATGACGTCACATTTCTCATTAATCTCTCTCGTAGAGAGCACAGGTATGGCTGTGTGTGTTCTGCTTTAGAGATGGGTGTATTGTTTGTGTTGCGTTTCCTGCTTGAGTCTTCTTTCGTATTTACTTGACACATTTTCTTTCTTTCTTTAAATCCTGCAACATCCCCTCTCGGGGATTATGATAATGTGCAGCTGCGCGTCAGTGCAAATTTATTAAAAGTAAGAGTAAATGTGAAGTAGCTCCAGACAATCTGGTAAAAGTTACTATGTTACATGTTAACAGAAAGTATACATGTAGTTTACAATTAAGAGTTGATAAAAACACTGTTTCTATTTAGTAAGTAATCGATGTTATCCATAGTATTCCATACAGTATGGATAACATCGCTTACTGCCTGCTTGAAGTGCTCGAGATCAGGAAGTAAGACGATGTGTGATGGTAGGCTGTTCCATAGGATGATTGTAGCTGGGAAGAAAGAATATTTTTAGTAGTTCACAGAGGTGTGGGGTTGTCTGTAAGAAAGGGGGTGTGCATGACGCGTAGCTCTCAAAGGGTGTTGCAGATAAAGGGGAGGCGCAATAGCCACTAGGCCGTGGACCACTTTGAAGAACATTACCAGGCGGGCATCTGTTCTTCTGTCTTGGAGAGACCTCCAGCCTAGCTGCTTCACTGCCATAGGTCGAGTAGTTACTGCATGTCCAGTGTATAGCCCTGCGCTGCACTATCTCGACCTGTTGGATGTGCTGTTTGGTGTAAGGGCTCCACACAGTGGCTGCATATTCCACATGAGGACGGACTAAGGTTTTGTATGCCATCTCTCGTACCTTTATATATGTGGGTGGTTCTTATGTTGCGCCGCAGGAATCCAAGCTTTCGGTTGGCTGAGAGGGTTACATTTTTTATGTGACTGTTCCAGCTAAGATCCGAGTTTACAGTCACTCCCAAATACGTGGCGTCCCTGACCACCTCCAAGACCTGTCCATGAATACTGTAGGAGGTCCCAATGGGACATGAGGACCTCCTAATGTGTACAACTTGGCACTTACCAGGGTTGAACCGCATGTCCCACCGGTACTCCCACTCCTGTAGGTGATCAAGGTCAGACTGTACATAGCGCGGCTCTATCCTCCTCACTTTCAAGAACTGGTCAAATACACTGCTGTGTCATCGGCGAAAAGCCTGACCTGTGATGTTAAGCTATCGGGCAGGTCATTAATGTACTGCAGGAAGAGGATGGGGCCGAGCACAAAACCCTGCGGCACTCCGGACGTCACTGGTACTGCTGTTGACGAGGACCCTTCCAAAACTACGGTCTGTGTACGGTTACTAAGAAATGCTGAGATCCATGAGTGTGTTTTACCGGTTACTCCGTGCAGCATGAGCTTGTGATGGTTGACGACGTCAAAAGCCTTGCTGAAATCCAGCAAGACTAGATCTGTCTGCAACCCCTGGGATAACTTACTGGCTATGTCCTCGATCAGTTGGATGAGCTGCGTCTCGCAGGAACGGCTCTCACGAAACCCATGCTGCAGGTCGTAAAGGATGTTATGTGAATTCAGATGTTTTGCAAGTTGTGAGGCTACGATGTGTTCCATGGTCTTGCACATTATACAAGTGAGAGAGATAGGCCGGTAGTTTGCCGGATTACTCATATCTCCCTTCTTGTACAATGGGCAGACCATGGCCCTATTCCAGTCATCTGGAACACATCCACTGTCGTAACTTCGCTAGAATATGGTCTGAACAATGGGAGCAATGACGCTGTGCAGATTCTTCAAGACAGCAGGCTTGATAGAATCTGGGCCAGCTGCTTTATCCGGCTTTAAATCAGATAATAGTTTGCCGAATCCGTCAAGACCAAAGGTTATTTCAGGCATACTAGGGAATTTGGGGGTACATAGGTCATTTGACTGTCGGTTCAGAGCTTCTGCTTTTTCAGCAGTCGTTGTCAGTAGTCTGTCACTATTCCCATCACGTAATGGTGCAATATCCCTGGAGTCTTGCCTGGCACTTTTGATTAGAGAATAAAGCTTTTTAGGTGAGAATTTGGATTCTTGGGTACGATTGGTATCATTGTCGGTAGGTGTGACATCAGGGATATCTTCTAAGTAGCTACCGTAGGATTGTTTAATTTTTCTGCAGATCATATGTTTAAGGCTAAGGAAATGATGTCTAACTTTTGGGTCCTTTGATTTTTTGTAACGTTAGAATAAGCTGTCTCTCTTGCGAATGTTTCTTTTAATTTCTTGTGTGATCCATGGGAGACTAAATTTTGCTGAAAATTTACGTTTTGGTACAAATTTTTGAATACCTTTCTGCAATTCCATCTTAAAGAGGTCCCATAGTTCGTTTACAGACTTACTGTAGCTACCTTGTAGGATCCTATCCCTGGCTTCCTCCATATACGCCTTGAAGCCTTCCCGGTCAGCTTTCCTGTATAGACTTACTGTAGCTACCTTGCAGTATCCTATCCCTGGCTTCCTCCATATACGCCTTGAAGCCTTCCCAGTCAGCTTTCCTCCATATACGCCTTGAAGCCTTCCCGGTCAGCTTTCCTGTATAGACTTACTGTAGCTACCTTGTAGTATCCTATCTCTGGCTTCCTCCATATACGCCTTGAAGCCTTCCCAGTCAGCTTTCCTGTATAGGAAGACTTCTCTGGCGGATTGTTTATTTCTTTCAGGCCTACTATTCACCTCACACACCACAATGCTATGGTCTGCAATGCCTGGCAACACATTTACTGAGGATAGAGTATGATTGCTTGTCAGAAACAGATCCAGAGTCTTTTCATGCCTTGTTGGTTCACTTACCATTTGTGTAAGGTTCTGGTCATCTAATAGATCAATAAAATCCTGGTATAGCTGTGTATAGCTACACCCGGGCTTTATTGAGGGCACATGGTCGATGTCCCATGAGAGTTTAGGATAACTAAAGTCCCCGAGTATCCACATGGTACCATTTAACTTACTTGTCATTTCAATAGATTTAAGAAATTCAGTAGCACTATGGGTGTCATCTTCCTGTGGACGAAAGTACGAAGCTACATAAAGGGATTTGGACCCAGACGATTTCGCAGTCAGTTTTTAGGTATTTCTGCTCGCTAGAGATAACGGAGTCTTTTACCAAGATAAATATCCCACCCCCTTAGCGCCGGTATTTCGGTCCTCCCTGTATGAGGTGTAGCCCATAGTCTTTGGAAAAAATTCGCTGTCTGTGTGTGATGGGGTTAACCACGATTCTGTGCCTACAACAACATCAGGCTTATGGGTGTCCAGAACTGCATGAAGTTGTTCCTTTTTGTTGACTAGAGAACGACAGTTGATATTAAGGATCTTCATATGAGATATCTTTGGGGGGCTTCCTACTATTTACAGTGGTTGGTGGTCTAGCAGGTATGGTCACTTCATTTACACTTAGAGTACTAAAGCTGTTTTCAAAAGAATGAAGGGACATGGAACTGTTTAATAAATATTTGCCAAATTGGGTTGGTCGCAATTGAAACACCCGCTAGAAGGACACATCTTGAGCCATTATACTCTCATACCTCTGTTTATCGAAACCCTGACAATCAAGATGGAACCACTTGCTGCAATTGTCGCAGCTGACAACTGGGTCTTCGTCATGTACTTCTAGACCACAGCTACCACATGGATAGTTTGCATTGGGGCCAGGGTTTGTCTCAATATCGGGAGACAAGGATATCAGCAGCAGGCATAAATATGACAGGACAGGGACGTTAAATTTGTTTGTCCACTTAATTGCACTTGCCAGCTGCCGGAATCTGAAAGTTTTGATTATACTAGCACAACACGTCGATTTGCTGGGTGTGATATCGTTATGACCAGTGTTTAGGTGGGTGGAGAGATAGCATGGCGTCAGTGACAAGATAATTATGTGTACAAAAACAGTATGACACAAAAGGGAGAAAGATACCTACATCTAGATCTATTACCAAAATAGTACGTGAATTATAACAAAAATGTAACGGCCTTTTCGACTGGAACTTTCACCTTGATTCATTAGAGCAAACACGTTTTTAATGCCAAAACATGACCCTCTTCGCAATCAGCTACATGCAATATACATGTAATTTGGCACGAAATTGGCAAGTGAAAGACTCATTTCATTTTAAATGCCATTTTGAATATCGGAATGGATCGAATGAACGGAGTGATCTCATTGGCCAACATTAAACAGGTAAAGTTTCTTTTAATTTTGCATTCTATATAAATCATATAAAACTGAATATATTTCATTCAAAGATGATTTATAACATTTGGTGAAAGTTCCAGTCGCACAGGCCGTTTAATGTGAACACCTCTAACAGAGCACACCTACATACATACATGTAGGCCCGTTACTAAGGAGGACGTCCGAAACGACATAAAACTTTTTGTTGCACATTTTCGTTATAATTCACGTGCTGTGGCTTTATTTGACGGAATTTGATCAAATAAAAATAATAGATCTAGATGTATGTGTCAAGTACCTGTGGTAGAGAGTAAGCAACTAAGCATACACTATAGTCAGGCCCGTAGGAAGCAAAATGGGATATGGGGCACACTCTAACTAGGGGGTCCGGGGGCATCCCACCCCGGGAATTTTTTTTCCTAGATGGACTCTGGTGCATTCTAGGGGTGTTTCACGCGTTCAAAACAGGTAAAATACTAACATAAATCTATGTAAAAATTCGGTTAAAAAAAAGGATATCGTTTAATCTTGGATAATTATTTTGACAACGTGTCTTTGGCCATTAGTATGTCATACGAGTGATGAGATGAGATGATGATAAGGGATGATTTAAGGAGGATTATGTAACTTGATGTCTAAGAAGAAGCTCGAACCTCTGACATGTGGCTTCTCAGGCCAAATTGATACTTGCGCACCATCCCTTTAGTTAAGGAAATTTTAGGGAAATTTCGTTTTTGGGTTTCAGTGATCACTCTTTTGTTTTCCCTTAGTTTGAGATGGGATGCCTATTACTGAGGGCTAGGGTAAACTGTTTGGTTTACGGGTTTAGTCTAGTATACCTCTTACCATTTTGTTTGTGTTTGAGACCGGCTAAGAATATTATTGGTATGCATCTTAGGCAGGTTTAGGTTTATAGGATTTTGTTTGGTTTAAACTGGGGGGATGGGGGGGGGGGGGGGGGGACAAAGATGGAAAAGTAACTATATCTACCTGCCTACGACAGAGGTGGCTGTGTGAAACGGTAGTGTAAGAGAGTGCAACAAATGCTGTTTGTTCAGTTCAATTCACGCCTCCCAACATCCCTTATTAAACTGCAAAGCGTCTGAAACGTCCGTAGATTGATTGATTGAGTTCTGTTTATGGTCGATGTAGTGTATCACTGTACATGGCATGTGTATCATATTACATGCCTCTATGATAGCAGTACCACGGGCACTGCATGCTGACCGGGACTAGCCAGTAGACCGCTATAGAGATTAGACGTTATTAATAAATGTATAGTTAGTAGAACTTTACTCCGTTATTCATATACACCACAGAAAGCTTGGCGACGAGGATCGGGATCAAGACTGAATTATTAAAGTCTAGATGTGGATTAAATTCCGTTGATTTAAATACGGTGGTGCGAGTTGGATTAAATTCCGTTTGGGACATTTAAAGTTGCTGCAACTTGGATTAAATTCCGTAATGGCAAAAGCACTTACAGTGCCGAGTATTGAGCCGTTTCAGCTCAATGGTGACCCATCCAGCCTAGCAAGCAGATGGGACAGGTGGATGAAGTCGTTCAAATATTTCGTCGTGGGATCGGGCGTAAAGGACAAAACGCAAAAGAGAGCGTTATTACTTCACCTTGTTGGTCAGGAGGTGCAGGAGATCTTTGAGACACTGGACGACACTGGGCTTGATAATGATTATGATACAGCAATCGAAAAATTAGACAATTATTTCAAACCCAAAAAGAACATTTCATTTGAGAGACACAAGTTTAATTCCGAAACTCAAGATCCGAAGGAATCTGTGCAGGACTATGCGACTAGACTCAAGAAAATGGCGATGTCCTGTGATTTCACAGACGTGAATGATAGGATCAGGGATCAAATAGTGGAAAAATGTTGTTCAACTATTTTGAGGAGGAAGTTTCTCTCCGAAAAAGAACTTACTTTAGAAAGAGTTCTAGAACATTCCGCAACTTTCGAGCGAGCGCAGTTCAGTGCTCAGAAAATGGAAAATGACAGTAAAGTGGATAACGCAAATTACAGTGAAAACGCGCTCCGAATCCAAGGCCGACAAAGGAAACAATACAATCAGGAGTCGATCGAATGCTTTAGCTGTGGACGAAGAGGGCACAGATCAAAAGACACTGCTTGCCCAGCTAAAAATGCAAAATGTCGAAAGTGTCAAAATCGGGGTCATTTTGCTGTTAAATGTAGGACTGTTAAAACAGCACCAGTGCAAAAGCACAAGCCTCACAGAAATGTACGCTCCCTACAAGAACCTGCCACAGAACCAGAGAACCCTGAAGACTTCATGTTTACAGTAAGGGACAAATTTGCTACAACAAGAATAAATGTAGAGGTCGGAAACATCCCTCTAAATATGATTATAGATTCAGGGGCTACATGCAATGTGATTGATATTAACACATGGAAATTTCTCAAATCGCAGTCGAATTTTGAGTGTCTTTCAAATCAACTGACAGACAAACAGATTTTCGCGTATGGCTCCAAATCGCCGCTAAAACTGGCAGGGATATTTAAAGCAAATATCAAAGGAAACGACAGGAAGGCAGAAAGCGTAGAATTCACCGTGCTTGACGGGAAAGGACAGTCCCTATTAGGGAAGAACACGGCGATAGCCTTGGATGTGTTAAGAGTAGGTCCGCAGATTTGCAACATTAGTAGTGATATCACAAACAAATACCCAGATTTGTTTTCTGGGATAGGAAAATTGAAGGAGTTCAAAATGCAAATTCCTATCGATGACAAGGTAACACCTGTTATACAACCTGTCAGACGGGTTCCCTACCATCTACGGGAAAGGTTAGAAGCCAAACTAGACAGTCTCATACAGACGGACATAATAGAGAAGGTTGACACACCCAGCAGGTGGGTGTCGCCGGTTGTAATTGTGCCAAAAGAAAACGACATCCGTCTGTGCGTGGACATGAGACAGGCAAACATGGCCGTGCGACGAGTACATCACACGATACCTACAATAGACGACATTCTGCAGGAAATGAACGGTTCGAAAATATTCAGTAAATTGGATATTAAACACGCGTACCATCAGATCGAATTGGATGAGAGTTCGCGTGAGATAACAACGTTTGTGACTCATACAGGACAGTTCCGCTACAAAAGGCTTATGTTTGGAGTGTCGTGTGCGAGCGAGATGTACCAAAAAGTGCTTCAGCAGATTCTTCAAGGCTGTCCTAACGCACAAAATATCATGGACGATATTATCGTCCATGGAGTGTCACAAAAGCAACATGACGAGTGCTTGCAAAATGTGCTTAAAGTATTGCAGGAAAAGGGGTTCACCCTTAATCGTGAAAAGTGTGCTTTCAATATGCCTGAATTAGTGTTTATGGGAAATGTGGTCTCAAAGCACGGGGTCGGACCAACAAAAAGCAAAGTAGAAGACGTAATGGACGCCAGAGCGCCGCAAACCGCGTCCGAAGTCCGATCGTTTCTCGGTTTGGTCAATTTTAATGCACGTTACATACCGGATCTCGCAACGGTATCAGAACCGCTTCGGCGATTGACACACAAGAATTGCACATTTAGATGGCAATCCGAGCAACAAAAGGCTTTTGATGAACTCAAGCGTAGACTTGCGAGCGCCGAAACGTTAGGGTTTTATGATAAAAACGCAAAAACGCAGGTAATATGCGATGCCTCTCCTGTAGGAATAGGCGCAGTCCTGTTACAGGAACAGAGCAAACAAATGCGCGTAATTTGTTATGCTAGTAGAAGCTTGTCAAAAACTGAACAAAAACTTTCACAAATTGAGCGCGAAGCATTGGCTATTGTATGGGGAGTAGAAAGGTTTCATGCATACCTATACGGTACAGAGTTTGAGCTGCTTACAGACTGTAAGCCGCTGCAATTCATTTTCTCACCTAGGTCAAAGCCGTCTGCTCGCATTGAGAGATGGGTTTTACGCCTACAAAGTTACAAGTTCACAACGCGACACATTAAAGGTCTAGAAAATATCAGTGATTGTTTGAGTAGGCTGTTGAGAAAATCAAAAGAAAGTGAACAGGAAACAAATGCATTCATCTCAAGTCAAGATTACGTGAAATTTGTCGCCGTTAATGCGACACCGACAGCGCTTACTACGCGCGACATAGAAAAAGCGTCACGTAACGACACTGAAATTTCAACACTTCGCGAATGCATCGCAAACAATATGTGGCATAAACTGCCATATACCGAATACCTACCTATCCGAAACGAACTGACAACAATTGGTTTTCTGTTACTACGAGGTACAAGAATCGTGGTACCTAGATCTTTGAGAGAGCACATTTTAGAAATTGCTCACGAATCTCACCCCGGAATTGTAAGCATGAAACAAAACCTGAGACAACATGTCTTTTGGCCGAATATTGACAAAGATATTGAAAAACACTGCAAAACGTGTTACGGTTGCCAATTGGTCTCGGTGCCTACAAGGCCCGAAGAAATGAAGCGTACGGAGTTTCCCAACGCGGCATGGGAACAGTTAGCAATAGATTGGTTAGGGCCTCTAGATTCAAAAGATTACATTTTAGTAGTGGTAGATTACTACAGTAGGTATATCGAACTGGGACACAGTAAAGCGCCTACGTCAGAAAGCGCCATGAAAATACTCCGAGGTATTTTCAGCAGACACGGTTATCCGCTGTGCGTACAGACAGACGGCGCGAGCTGCTTCACAAGTGACGTATTTGAAACGTTCTTGTCTGATAACGGTATAAAGCACAGGCATACAACACCGCTTTGGCCAAGTGCAAACGGCGAAGTTGAAAGGCAAAACAGATCGTTACTTAAACGGATCAAAATCGCGCAAGCCGAAAAACGCAATTGGAAATGCGAGCTGGATACATATCTGCTAATGTATCGAAGTGCGCCGCATTCCACTACGGGCGTGCCCCCAGCTGAACTTTTGTTCGGCAGAAAAATCAGGTCTAAATTGCCTTGTCTGCAAAATTACCGCGTAGAATCAGAAGCGCGCGATCGCGACGCAGAGCAGAAAGAGAAGGGCAAGTTGTATAGCGATAAAAGGCGCCATGCGAGTGATTCATTCATTCAAGTAGGGGATACAGTTTTGCTTAAAAAGCAAAAGAAAACTAAACTTGATACTAATTTTGACCCAAACCCTTACACGGTGCGCGAGAAAAACGGGAATTCGGTTATAATCGAGAGAGACGGCGTTCAGTACAAACGAAATGTAACCGCAGTAAAGAAATTTTCTCAGACAAAAAGTCATGAAAATGGACTGACATCGCCTTTGCAGACCACACGTCCCATAAAATATGACAAACCAGAGTTCAAGCGTGGCAGCAGATTAATCAAAGCACCTGGGAAATATTCTGATTTTGTGTGTAAATAGAAATTGACTGGTTTGACTTCAACCCAATGACCTTATCATGGAGCTGTTTAGATTAACGCCGTGGACAGACTCATAAATTTTACTCGCAGACCAGGGATAATGGTGCATAAACAGACTTAACCCATTACTGAGCAGCATGTGTCAGTCTTAATTGTGATATTCTTTCACACTTTGTTTATACATTCAATTTAATTCAGGACATGAAGACATGGAATATGTCAAGCGAACGCTAAACTGCAGACGCTAATGGGTGATTACAGACACTTCAGATATCATAAAGCACTTTACGATTTGTGAAATGCGAGTTGACCTCAGGTCGCATGCTGAATCCGTCCCAGAGAGAGATATGGATTTAGATTAGAACTTGCATTGTATTTGCATTGTAGTTAGTGAAATATTTCGTAATGTTTAAAGCTCACGGATATACTACATTTTGAACTAGCAATGTTTATTACTGTTCTAATAAAGTTACAGTAACCAAATTATATTTTGAATTCACTGGTTATAAATGCTTTAACATTTATATTAAAAAGCAAGGGAGAGATGTAGTGTATCACTGTACATGGCATGTGTATCATATTACATGCCTCTATGATAGCAGTACCACGGGCACTGCATGCTGACCGGGACTAGCCAGTAGACCGCTATAGAGATTAGACGTTATTAATAAATGTATAGTTAGTAGAACTTTGTCTCCGTTATTCATATACACCACAGTCGATCAGGAGGCAGGTTTGTTTATGGCAAGTCAGTGATGTTATCAAATGTTTTTATTTGTTTGTTACGGATAAGCAGTTTGCATTTTGACGCTCAACCTGTGACACAGCTCTGGGTCAAAGGTTAGTAAAAACTCAAATCAAACCAATCAAATGCTTGAGAATGATTTCAGACTCAACTCAAAAGCTTTATAACCTTTGGGCCTGACTATGTGATTTGAATTTGCTATGATATTACGTTGCTTTAAAATGACAGTATTTCAGTAATATCGTGATATCCAGCTAATTACCGATGGAGCAAGACACAGATGCCCTTTATACACTGTTTCAGGCACAAATCGTCAACTGGGTAGAACCACCGACATTCCGCAAGCCAGCTGGAGGGCTTCCTCGCATGAAAAATCCGAAGTGCCCAGATAGGGATTCGAACAGACAGTGGTAAGGAGCTCAGTGATTACCACAGTGACTTACTACTATAACTACTAGACCGTGGTGCCCCCAAAGACCTATCGGTGTGTGCATTCTGTATATCTGAAGGAGAGTGTCAATCTTGTAATTCATGATGAACGTAAAATAAGAGACGGAATGGAAAGGTTGCTGATTGATGCAGAACAACAGTAATGCAGAAAAAGGCTACATGAACTTTCTGTACTAAGGCTACATGAACTTTCTGTACTACTGTTTTCCTGCATTTTGCCGACACCTATCTAATATTTAAATGTGTATTTCTTACATGTACAGTTTGTAAATGACGAGTATATTCGTCGCTAGGGTTGAATCATAGATGTTAATGCATTTTTTAAGTATTGCTAGATGTACCGGTATCTATTTCAATTATTTAATATATTTTGAGTGATACGAGGCTTTCAAAACCAGTTTTGATGCAGATAAAAAACATATGGGTTCGAACAGAATCAAAAGGGGTTGACATTCGAACTAGCGTTCAGTTTTGTCCTGTTGGAGCTTTCTGCATTACTCTAACACATTTAACCCTAGCGACGAGTATACTCGTCATTTACAAACATTATACCTGTAAGGATTACACTTGTCATAATAATAGTTCGTCCTTCGATTTCGAAGAAGACAATAACTTCATCTCCGTGAACTTCTGTGTTGAGCAATATTGTGGGTTCGAAGGTAGCTGACCAATCCAATTCTTGCACTGAACGTTCTACCACTATCTGGACATGACGGGCCTGATGGAACAGTCACTGAAGCTTCTCTTGCTTTACGCTGAGCTCTCTTCGGTTTCGCCAAGACAATGCGTTCTTCCTCATAGAGTTTTTAATACTGGAGCGCCAGGAGCTTCTCTCGTTTGCCAGGTCTTCCCAGTTGTCAGGTCCGATTCTAAACATTCAGCGAATCCTTGTACCTCTTTTTCTGACCACCATGTGATCGTGAGCCTTTTTCTAGCTCGCCATACAGAAGCTGTTTTGGAATTCGGGTGTCGGCCATTCTAGCCCAACGAAGTTGACCTAAACGTAGCATGGTGTCAACGCTGTACAGATGGGCACGGCCTAGCACCTCAGTGTCTGGGATCTTGTCTTGCCAGTTGATGCCTAATAACTTCCGAAGACACACTGTGTGGAAATGGTTTAACTTCTTGGCATGTCTTTGGTAAACCGTCCAAGTCTCACTTGCATATAGTAGGGTTGTAAGTACAACTGCTCGGTAAACATTGATCTTTGTCTCAGTGGTAATGCCTCTGCGGCATTGAGCAACCACCTGTATTTTGTGTAATCCAACTTATTTCTTTTGAGTGGTTACTTGTTTGCTAAGATGTATTTTGTCTACAGGAAGATTGTTATCACACTCACTCAGAATGCAAACAGGCAGATTTGCATGGAACAGATTAGCTCGTAATGAGATAATTTGTTTATGCTGTAATTCTGAAGACGAGTACCATTTTGTATGCGTTTGTTCTCGCTTTGTTGATTTAAGAGTGAAGTATCTGAAGAAATATTATTTTCAAAGACCATCAATGTTTAAATTTGTTCAACTATTGAACTCGGCAAACAAACACAGTTTGTGTTACTTAAGTAGATCTATATATGTACGAGTTAACGTGAATAACTGATGTATTCACCCTCAAAGATGCAACGGTTACTTTCTCATATATTTATTCTATATTGTACGATTATTTCAATGTGATTGAGATGATGTACTTTATACAAATCTGAATAAAATTATGTTCTGTTCTGTTAATTGGCTCTTAGGCTGCTAGCGGTGAAACTATGATAGTTTCTAACTGTTGCAAACAGTTTGGATCCTTATGAGATGCCGCGTCACGCGGCATCTCACCAGGAATCAAACTGTTTGACACTCCTGTTTTGAAAAGAAATTTTGAATATTGTATTATATAATTGTATATCTAGCAGACGACAATTGTTGCAGGCGAAAAAATTACCCAGCATCCAAAGCGTCAATACAATATCGTCTGTACAAGGGAGGGCGAAACAAACACTAAGAAGGTAGATCTAGATGCAATAGTTTATTCATGTATATAGCACTGAGAACTTACAAATAATTAAATAAGTATTACTAAACATTAATAATACATTAAACACCGATAAAAATACATGTACATGTATAACAAATATAAACAAGAGGGCCATGGTGACCCTAAATCGCTCACTCAGTAGCCCACGGATACGGTCAATGTGACATTCAAACTGGGCCAGTGGTTTCAAAAAAGAAGATATTAGGTTTTCATTAAAGCCATAAAGAAAACCTGTCCAATCCACTGGCGGCCATGTTTTTAAGCTAGGAAAATAAGTTTTTGAAAAATTCGGTAGACGGTCAACCATGGATCATTTGAGACAAATTATTTTGAAATCGGACCAGTAGTTGCCATGGCAACGACTATTTCAAATGGATGACACTATATCTGTGAGAATGCCCTCCAAGGAACAATTTTCTGAAGTTTTAATGAAATTGGCCCAGTAGTTTCAAACAAGAAACTCTTTAAAGAAAATATTGATGCCACACAACACATGATGGACGACAATATGGACACAGTGCAATCACAACTGCTCACCATGGCACTTTGTGTCTGGTGAACTAAAATTCTACAAAGTATTAAACATAACAGATTATTTTAGTGATATATTTTGGTCAAGATAGTGCAAACTAATCACTAAAGTAAAAAGATATGAAAACGCACCATTTCTCATAAGAACACAATATCAACAGAACAGTTCTTGACATATTTAAATAATAATCTAAAGTTTTAAACCATATAAAGAGATTGCCACCCAGGATGCAATTCAAAATTTGAATACAGTAAAACCTGAGTTAAGTGGCAATGATACATGGTGGATTGACAGGATTATATAAAGGTAAGGACCTTTCTGCATAAGGTTTGCCCTGTATAAAGCAATATCATCTGTCAATTTAAACCCAAGAGCCCTGCAGTTAAGTTTTTTTCCCGATTTTCTTTATTGTGAGTGGGTTTTAACATGATCTTGATATACATTGTATTCCATGATTGATTGTATTGAGCAGAGTATTGAACAATCAATAACCCATAAGGCAAAACTGGTCAAAGTGAAGTGAAGGTGAGAACATGTAGTATTAAATATTTCAGTGAGTAAGTGAGTTGGGTTTATTGTTTAGAAAAAAGTTCAAACTTTATTTCTTTTACATCAATTATGAAACAAGCTTTAATCAACTTTTACAAATCACTCTCAATGGCGTGAATGGCGGTGTATTTGGTCATTTCTGCGGGAGGAAACCTTAATGCCTGGAGAGAACACACGTGTCTGGATGGGTGACCAATGTACCTTCTCGCATACTGTCCAGACCCGGATGACCCCATTGGTGTGAAAGGAGTGGGCTCACCATTGCACTATCCTTACACCCTTATCCAGGTCTATTGGTCCACTTACAGTATCTCGCTTATATAGTGATGGTGTCTTAGTGTTTAGGTTCATTCACTCCTGACACTTTTAATGGACAATTCCAATTTCAAAATAAGCCTAGTCCATTTTGGACTATTTAGGGTTCATTTAAACAATAACTTCAAAATGACAAACAGTGTAGACCCTGATCTAAGGGCTCCCTAAGGAGCCCTCTGATCAGGGTCTACACTGTTTGCTTGGGACATGTATAATCCTCTCAGGTACACGGTTTGTAAATGATAAGTATACTCGATGCTAAGGTTGAATGTGTTAATTCCTTCACTGTCTTACTGTACAATGGTTATTTACAAACAGTTTGAACCCTAAACAGACACCATATAATGCAGAGTCTGATCAGGATCCAAACTGTTTGACACTCATTTTGATATTCGTTAATTTACCACCTAAAATTTAAATTGGGAGAATTAAAGCATGTTCGATTTAAGCGAGTTTGAGATATCGAAGTTTGACTGTACATGTAGTATAATAATCAAATTACCAAAAAGATAAACTCACAATAATTAACATTTATAAAATATACCATGTAGCAATGGTTATAAAAGAAATTGCAAGAAAACAAGTAATCAAAAGAAAACATTATCCTAATATTAAACCTAACAATTTGTATATCTCTATAAATACTCTCAGTTGAGTAATAAGACTAGCTATATGATATTAACACCAAGTACAGAACTGAGCACAATATAAAAACATAGCAAGTACTGGTGACCTAGGTTAACGCAATCAAACAAACAGAAACAATTGTGTCCAACTCCTATTCTTTTAAACCTGTCCATTCATAGAAGCCCCCTTTAAATTGTTTATTTTTTTACCTCTCAGAGAACCAGGCTCTGTTAAAGTGCCATATAATTTTTGGGTATGCTCCAGATGGATGCTTAAACAGGTTGAAAGTAAAACAGAAAGCTCCTTCAAGTCTGTTTTAAACCATCACCTGTCTTGAACTTTGAAAACAATTTATAGGGAGAAGAGTCAACCCGTAACCCCATAGCTTTTCTCTAGTTTTGAAGACAGGTGACCACTGAAAGCAGGTTGAAAGTAAAGCAGAATGTGTCTTAAGGTGCATTCTGCTTTACTTTTAGCCTGCTTTTATGCTATGACTTAGAAAACATTTCTTTTGGTACATGTTCTTGACTGTAAAACTAGGATTTATTTTCTCCAGCGCAGGAATAATTAAATTCTATATGGCGCTTCTAGTGGGGAAAGGGTTAAGCCTTAGTCTGCCACTCATGACTATAGCTCCATATGCAAACAGCTTGGATCCGGATGAGACGCCGAGTAACTCGGCGTCTCATCCGGATCCAAGCTGTTTGACACTCGGACAACATTTTCAGCAATTTTGAGCAACTTTGAAGCACTTTGAAACTTGAAGCAGACGAGAAATATAGCAGACGACAATTTATTTGGCTGGCTAAGGGTTAAGAAGCACAGGTCTCTCTTAGGACTGGTAAATTGGTAAAGAGTTATTGTTAAATGCAGTACAAAAGCTTCAGCAGACAGCTCTATTCAGAGCTATTTCTTTATGGTTGTCTTGAAAAAACTGTCGCCTGCATTACGCTACCACCTGTTATAAAAGATTGCTTGAATGTTGCTTTAGAGATGTTTAACTGTAAATTGTATGTGCATATAGGAACTATGACAATATTGACAGCTAAAGGCAAGTGATTGCTTAATCCTTACCCTATAGCCTGTTTCTAATTTTATAGACAGATAGGCACTTTAAGCAGGTTGAAAGTAAAGCAGAATGTGCCTTTTAAAAGGCACATTTACTTTACTTTTGGCCTGTTTTAAGTCACAATCTGCTTGATTATAGAAAATATTTCTTATGGTACATATTCATGACTGTATAAATTGGAACTATTATCATTAGTAGAGGAATTAATCAAAGTGGCTTAAAAAATTACATATCTATGGGGTAATGGGTTCAACATAACTTTAAACCTGCTTTAAGTGTCTCTGTTCTTCAATTAGGAACAGGCTATTGGGTAATGGTTTAATATACAAGACAAAACAATAATGACACCAATCACAACTCTACTGATATGAAGTAAATGTATACACTGTGATTAATTTGTCAATTTTTCATCCATCTAGTGTCCATGAGTATTGTCATTTGCAATGAGTAGCTGTACATATGAGAATGCTGATCTGTGAAAAACAGTATTTAATAGCTTTCAATCAAACTGATATGCTTAAAGCAGCCGCTAAGTCAGATACATAGGCCATCTTCGACTATTTCCTTCTTCTTCTTCCTATACAAGAGCAGGGATCCTTCTGGAACGTATTAAGGGTCTGCGCAACTAAGTCAAAAAAGCAAATCACCTATATTCAATGCTTTAACCCTTTACTCCATAACCTATTTCTAGTTTTGAAGATAGGTGACCACTTAAAGCAAGTTGAAAGTAAAGCATAGATAATTATTTAAGATGCAAACAGACAAAAACATTTTGTTCCCACCTTGTTTGGAAGCATTGAAATATCACAGGAAATAGGTTTTTTTCAAAAATATTTTTCATATAATTATCACATGCAATAAGATAGATTGTATACTGCTCAACCCCACTATAACAGTACCCCTTTCAACCCTACAGCCCTCTGTAGAGATTACTGATTACGTTTGCAAACAGTGCAGACCCTGGTCATGGGGCTCCTTTAGAAGCCCTCTGATCAGGGTCTGCACTGTTTGATACTTCCATATGTTTTTGTTGTCACAAAAAATTCAACAGTAGACTGGTTCAAAATGTTTGAACTAGAAGAGTCCAAAAGGATAATAAATACCCACAAGAGATATTTAGGATTGAAAGGGTTAATGATTTAAATCATGACAGGAATGTTAGCAATGATCAAACAAGTTGTAGAGATAATATACAGATATGAAGGCCAGAAAAAAATCTTATGAGTAATCACAACATAAGGTGCGCTGGGTATACTATAGGCTCTTAGCATCTATAAAACTCTTTCTAGTCTCTATACTGAGCTATGGCTCTACATGGTGCATGTGTTTGAATATCATAAGTCTAACAATTGACCATCAAAGCTAGTGAAGTAACAATAGTCAAACTTGTTTTAAGTGGCCATTCAAAGGATGACTTTTTAACCCTTTCATGATCATATATATTGGGATGATTTTATCCTTTCACCGCCATATTCTAGTCTGCTTCAATATTGTTGTCTGCAATATCGTTTCAAGGTTAGATATAAAGCAGTATTACCGACGTAATTTCAAAACAAGTGGCAAAACAGTTTTGATCCTGATCCCATGCCGCGCTACGGGGTATTTGATCAAGATCAAAACTGTTTGCAAATGCGCTTTATGGCCTCATTGAAAGTAAAAGAATTGAGTTTTTTAAGGTGACAGCAAATTGTAGGACAGTTTAATGGCAAAATGAAAGTAAAGCAAAAAGCTCCTGTAAGAGTGATTTGCTTTACTTTTGTCCTGCATTAAGCAGTCATCTATCTTGAGAGAGTCCTTCTTTTCTAAAAGGTGTAGCAGACTAACACAAGTTTGACTGTATTAATAGACATGAATGATAGAGTGCACTAAGTAAAATAACAAACCTTTCAAGCAGTGAATATGATACATTTGTCCTATCTGACTAAATGGTATACTTGACTGGTATGGGATCTACAGGCATGAGTATTGCAGGGGGTTTACAAAGTACTGTAACATGTACACAACTAAGGCAGGTACTGTTTTCATTTAAACAGTTATAAGTCAAACGAACATTCACACTTAAAATTTAAAATTACTTTTGTTCAGGAACATGCACAGGTAAATCCCACAATAACCACCAATTGAACTACAATTTGTTGATAGTGTCAAATGGCAGACAGCTTCTAAAACAAGATGAAAGTGATGCAGAAAGAAGCTTTATAATTTTAAGCTTGTCTGTCATGAGAACGGTGATGTTGAATATCAATTGTGCATGGTCATAGTATCTGTATCATATTCCAAACCGACACAATATACACTAATATACACCACATAACAAAGGGCTTTAACTCTGTAAATAACAGATAATTGTGGTTATGAACCTTGTGGGTACAGTGGAGAAAACGTTATTCTTTCCCAATAAACGGGTTTACGCTAAAACTATTATTTCCATTGCAAACAGTTTGGAGCCAGATCAGACGCCGGGTGACCCGGCGTCTGATCAGGCTCCAAACTGTTTGCCACCCAGATTAAAATAAATAGTCAGAATTGTCAACAAGTTGTCATTTTCTACGTTTTATTGCCATGCGTTTGCGTTTCGTTTGAGTTTAAATGGGAAAGAATAACGTATTCTCTACTATTGCAATGAAGTTTGAGGTAAATCCGTTGAACACTATTCGAGATTTCGAGCCAAACGTTTTTGTTTGCTAACAGGAGGTACCTTTGTAAATAAAACCCCACAATTGTGATTATTAACAATTGTCTCAGCAATAGTGGTGATAATGCCTTCATCCAATCCCACACAGGATACTATAACAAAACCCTGTCTTTCGACAGGGCTGTAGTGAGTGATATGGCAAAATAAATGTTAGCATGCGCTGTTATTTCTCTAAAAGCGTCTAATTAATTTAACATTAAATTTGCAAACTTTCAATTCCTTTTTCTGCAGTAAAAAAACCATTAACCTTTACTACAATCAATTCTTTAAGTAGACTTTTCTTCTTTTGAAAATTAAATTACAGATCTATGTTGAATTTAGGGCTGATTTCAGATATTATTTAAAAAAGATCTATTAATTTACACATTCAACCCTAGCGACGAGTATACTAGTCATTTACAAACAGTGTACCTATGAGGATTACACTTGTCCCATGCAAACAGTGTAGACCCTGATCAGAGGGCTCCTTAAGGAGCCCTCTGATCAGGATCTACAATGTTTGTCATCTTTGAATCCATTGTTAAAATCACCCCTAAATAGTCAACAATGGACTAGACATATTTTGCAATTTGAATTGTCCATTCAAAGTTTCAGGGGTGAACGAGTTAAAACAGTACAGACCATGACAAGAGCACTTTGATCAGGGTTTACACTGTTTGTAAAGGAAACATATACATGTACTGGGTTCCGTCACAGTGAGGGTTAACCCATTACCCCATAGCCTGTTTCTAGTTCTGAAGACAGGTGACCACTTAACTCATTGAACAAATCATATACCTTTCAAGAGTATACTTGTCCTATGCAAACAGTGTAGATTCTGATCAGAGGGCTCCTGAAGGAGCCCTCTGATCAGGGTCTACACTGTTTGTAAAATATTGTTAAAAACCACCCTAGTTATTTAAACAAGAGGGCCAGAATGGCCCTTGATCGCTCACCTGTCCATGGTGACACTAGGATGGGTCACTTGATTTCAGAAAAGAAGATTTGTAAAAGGTGACCCCAAGGGTGGGGCAAAATTTGAACAACTTTGATAGAGAACCTGTAGTTGATGTTATGTGCAAAATATCTAAACTCAGTGTACTATGGTTTCAGACAAGAAGATTTTTGAAGTTTTCATTGAAAAAATCTATTTTTAGCTCCGGTGACCCAGATATGCAACAGACCAGAACCAATTCGTCAATATATGTGAAGGACATCTAGAAGTTACACCATGCCAAGTATCAAAGCTCTGGCCATATTGGTTTCTGAGTAAAAGATGTTTGATCATTTCACTATGTAACTCTATGTAAGACGGTGACCTCCGGGGTGGGGCCAATTTTGACCCCAGGGGTAAAATTTGAACAATTTTGATACAGGACCTGTAGACGATGCTATGAGCAAAATATCTAAACTCAGTGTATGGTTTCAGACAAGAAGATTTTTGAAGTTTTCTTTGAAAAAAATCTATTTTTAGCTCCGGTGACCCAGATATGCAACAGACCGAAACCAATTCAACAGTATATGTGAAGGACTTTTAGAAGTTATACCATGCCAAATATCAAAGCTCTGGTCATATTGGTTTCAGAGAAAAAGATGTTTGAACATTTCACTATATAACTCTTTGTAGAACTGTGACCCCCGGGGCGGGGCCAATTTTGACCCCAGGGACAAAATTTGAACAACTTTGATAGAGGACCTGTAGATGATGCTATGTTCAAAATATCTAAGCTTAGTGTACTATGGTTTCAGACAAGAAGATTTTTTAAATTCTCATTGAAAAAATCTATTTTTAGCTCTTGTGACCTAGATATACAACAGACCGGAACCAATTCAACAATATATGTCAAATACCTCTAGAAGTTATACCATGCCAAATATCAAAGCTCTGGTCATATTGGTTTCAGAGAAAAAGATGTTTGAACTTTTCACTATATAACTCTATGTAAAACGGTGACCCCCGGGGCGGGGTCAATTTTGACCCTAGGGGCAAAATTTGAACAACTTTGATAGAGGACCTGTAGATGATGCTATGTGCCAAATATCTAAGCTCTGGCCCTTTTAGTTTTTCACAAGAAGATTTTTTAAGATTTCCTCATTTTTTCACTTTGGTTGCCATGGCAACCAGAGTTCTGCATTGTTTCAAATTCTTTGAACAACTTTGAAAGAGCTTGACCCAAGGAACATTCCTGTGAAGTTTGGTTGCAATCCAGCCAGTAGTTTTGGAGAAGAAGATGTTTGAAGAAATTGTTGACGCACAACGCACGACGCACAACGACGGACAAAGACCGACCACAAAAGCTCACCTTGAGCACTTTGTGCTCAGGTGAGCTAAAAAAAATGGACTTAATTTAATTGTAAACTGGAATTGTCCATTGAAAGTTTCAGGGGTGAATGAGTTAAGTAGGTTGAAAGTAAAGAAGATCACCCTGTATGCATTCTGTTTTACTTTCTGCCTGCTTTAAGCTATCATCTTCTAGTATGTAGAAAATATTTCTTACAGTGCTTAATAAAAGACTATATAAAGTGAAACTACTTTTTTCTGTGGCGGAATAAACTGAAGGCGTAAAAAGGCTAATTTATGGGCTATGGGTTAATGAGCAACTTCAGAAATAGAAATTTATGGCATGCAAAATGTCTATATATCTTTAAATTTGTGTATGCCTAGGCGGTGGTGGCCTCCCAGGTGGAGCTTGACCTTGTGAATTCTGCTGACCTTGACCTGGATATCCAGATTGACCTTGTGGGTATGGTGCAGATCCACCACCTGCATGCCCCTGTGGGTAAGGGGCAGAACCTCCTCCTTGCCCCTGTGGGTATGGGGCAGATCCACCTGCTTGCCCCTGTGGATAAGGGGCAGATCCTACTGCTTGCCCCTGTGGATAAGGGGCAGATCCACCTGCTTGCCCCTGTGGGTAAGGAGCAGATCCACCTGCTTGCCCCTGTGGGTATGGGGCAGATCCACCTGCTTGCCCCTGTGGGTAAGGGGCAGATCCACCTGCTTGCCCTTGTGGGTATGGGGCAGATCCACCTGCTTGTCCCTGTGGGTAAGGGGCAGAACCCCCTCTTTGCCCCTGTGGGTAGGGGGCAGATACACCTGCTTGCCCCTGTGGGTAGGGGGCAGATCCACCTGCTTGCCCCTGTGGGTAGGGGGCAGATCCACCTGCTTGTGGGTATGGGGCTGAACCTCCTCCCTGTCCCTGTGGATATGGGGGTTGGTTAGATCCACCAGTTGCAGGGTATGGGGGAGCACCACCTGCTCCACCTTGAGGATAAGGAGCTTGGCCAGCACCTTGAGGATACCCAGCTGCACCGTGTCCCCCTGCCTGTGGATATGGGGGTACGTTTGATGATTGGGGATAGGGAGGTGCCCCTTGTCCCTGAGGTGGACCTCCTGGAGCTGCTCCTGGCTGGCCATATGGTTGTTGTCCCGGGGCCCCTCCTGGGCCTCCATACTGGCCAGCCTGGCCTGGTGGGTGTTGTCCTGGGGCCCCTCCTGGGCCTCCATACTGTCCTGCTGGTTGTTGTCCTGGGGCCCCTCCTGGGCCTCCATACTGACCTGGTGGGTGTTGCCCTGGCTGACCCGCCCCCGATGGCTGAGGCCCTGGGGCAGCTGTTTTGCGTGGAGCATTGGGGTTGGGTTTCACACCTTGTTTCTTCATGTAGTATAATACTTGGTCAGGAACTTCGGCCAACACGGCCTTGGCAAGAGCTGCTTGGGATAGTCCCATATTGCCACCGCCCATAAAATCCCGGAATGGTACAAACTGTAACAAAATGAACACAAGAACTGTAGAACTGTTTTGTACAACAAACAAACAAACTGCTAGCAAGGAACACATAATATTATGAGCTCGAGAATTCAAAATACTGGGCCCAATATAAAGGGGAGTAAACTAAACTAAACAAATCCTGACATTTTTTTTTACCTATTTCAGCACCAAATCCTATGGTGTTACTACTCATTGGAATTGTCTCGAAGAGACGATTCTAATGTGTAGTGACACCATAAGATTTAATGCAGAAATAAAGATTTTAGTTTCTGATATACTCCCCTTAAGACTCCCCCGAAGACACCAGTGTTTGAAAATACAGAGGTAGACTAAGAACAATAAAGAGTATATAGAGAACTAAATGGGGTCGAGAAGCAAGGTCAAGATTTCTATGGTGTTCTTATTTTCAGTATTCTCGCTTTTGAAGTTCTACTGTACTTATATTAAGGTATCTAAATGGGGTGTTTCAAAGCAACATCTATTCTTTTCAAATTTTAGCTCCTGCCTAAACAACAGCACACTCAATTCTAATAAACTGGATTTTTCTTTGACTCATAGAAGCACATTTTTATGCTTTAAGATTTTTAGTGTGAAGACGGGTTACCACTTAAAGTAGCCTGCTTTAACCCATTACCCCATAGCCCATTTCTAGCATTGAAGATAGGAGACCACTTAAAGTAGGCTGAAAGTAAAGCAGAATGTGCCTTAAGGCACATTCTGCTTTACTTTCAACCGGCTTTAACCCTTTCCCCAATAGAAGCGCCTTTTAGCGGCTATGATTTATTCACCCGCTGAAGAAAATAGTTCCAATTTAATCAGTAATGAATATGTAATTTAGGGAATATTTTCTATATTATAGTACATGATAGCTTAAAGCAGGCTGAAAGTAAAGCAGAATGCGCCCTAAGGCGCATTCTGCTTTACTATCAACCTGCTTTAAGAAGTCACCTATCTTAAGTACTAGAAATAGGCTATCAGGTAAAGGGTTAAGCTACCATCTGCTAGGATATAGAAATTATTTCTTCATATGTATATTCATGACTGTAAAATGTGGAACTATTTTCTTCAGTGCAGGAATAAATCAAAAGCATAAATAGGCATATTTATGGGATAATGGGTTAAGCTACTATCTGTAAGGCTATAGAATATAATTTCAATGGAGCATATTCATTTCTGTATAAAGTGGAACTATTTATGTCAGTAGAGGAATAAATGAAATGCATAAAAAAGCAAACTTATGTTGTACACAGCTCCCTCTCTACAACGACACCCAATGGGAAACACATATTGTATGCCTTGTTCGGGGGAGTCGTTATAGGGAGGGAAATTATTTTACATTTGATCTGGATTCAAGCTGTTTGTCACTCTCCATTTAAGCTTTTTTTTTCTGTCAAAATGTTCAATATGTAACTTTGATAACAAGAGGGCCATGGCCCTTAATTCGCTCACCTGAGGTCATTGTTCCTTAGCGTAATAGACAAGACAACATTTTAATATAGCTGTAAATGGAATTATCTTCCAGACAAAACACCCATGACAAATTGGAATAACTTAAAAAAATATTGTTGGCAGAGTTATGGCCCTTATCCATGACACTTCTTCTTATCAAGCTACATGTATTTCCATATGATTATTTATTGCCCATTCTGCTTTACTTTCAACCTGCTTTAAGTTATCATCTACTAAGATATAGATACCATTTCTTATATCTTACATTTTTATGACTGTATAAAGAGGAATTATTCTCTTTAGAGGAGGAATAAATTAAATGCGTAAAAAGGCACATGTATGGGGTAATGGGTTAACATCAGTAGAACTGGAGTTATCTCAAAGACAAGAAAATATGACACTGGGAAATAACTCAAAAATGACATTGACCTTTGCAGAACATGACCTAAGTTATAAAGTTTCTAACTTTAACAAAGTTATGGCTAAGATTAAAGTTGTGGACTGACAGACAAACAAATTGACAAACAGACAAAAAAAAGCAGACAGACAAAAACAATATGCCCCCAACTGCAGGGGCATAAAAATGTAGCAGACAACACCATATGCTACTGTTATAGTGAACCTCAGCTGACCTGAGTTCAGTTATGTAACTCTGCCAGTAGGAAATGTGGCTAGGGTCTAACTCTTATAATGCTGAATTGCTGTCTGCTATACATATATTGAATGTGAATTATGACCTAGATATTCAACTGACCAGAACCATTTGAACAAAATAGGTAAAGGACATTTAGAAGTGTCACCATGCCAAATATCAAAGCTCTGGTCATATCAGTGTCAGAGAAGAAGACATTTGAAATTTTCACTATATAACTCTATGTAAAACTGTGACCCCCGGGGCGGGGCCAATTTTGACCCCAGGGGCATAATATGAACAAACTTGATAGAGGACCTGTAGGTGATGCTATGTGCCAAATATCTAAGCTCTGGCCCTTGTAGTTTTTTACAAGAAGATTTTTTAAGATTTCCTTATTTTTTCACTTTGGTTGCCATGGCAACCAGAGTTCTGCATTGTTTTTAATTCTTTGAACAAATCTGAAAGAGCTTGACCCAAGGAACATTTCTGTAAAGTTTGGTTGAAATCTGTTCAGCGGTATAGGAGGAGATGTCATTTGAAGTAATTGTTAACGACGACGGACGACGGACACAGGGCCATCCCAATAGCTCACCTTGAGCCTTTGGCTCAGGTGAGCTAAAAACAGCAGACGACAACTTAAAGCAGAGGATATAACAGCAGTAAAAGCATTAGACATAATGGTTCTGTTTAGGGAACTGCAACAAGGGTCGTTGTACGGAGGGAGTCGTTGTTGGGAGGGCCGTTGTAGAGAGGGAATACTGTAATGGTTTAACTCTTTGAATCCTAGTCCCGCATATAGGCGTCCTTTTCAAACAGTGAACATGTGAATAGTACACATGTCCTATGCAAACAGTGAAGACCCAGATCAGAGGGCTCCGAAAGGAGCCCTCTGATCAGGGTCTTCACTGTTTGTCACAATGCCAAACATTGACAAAAACAACCCTTAAAAGTCAGAAATGAACTAAACTAAAATGGAAACTGGAATTGTCCATTTAAAGTTTCAGGGAGGAAAGAGTTAAACTTACTTGCACAATGTCCCTCTCAGCATATCTCCTACCATTGCTGAGCCGCTGTCCATCAGCATCAAGTCTATCCATAGCTAGAAAACAACAACAGTTTTAATTAACCCATTTCCCCATAGCCTGTTTCTAGTTAAGAAGATATGTGTCCACTTAAAGCAGGTTAAAAGTAAAGCAGAATGTGCATTCTGTTTTACTTTCAACCTGCTTTAAGCTACCATCTGCTAGACTATTGAAAATATTTATGATAAATATTTATTACTGAAGAAATTGGAACTAATTTCTTCAGGGGAGGAATAAATTAGAGGTTTAAAAGGCGTATTTTTTTTTTGGGGGGGGGGGGGGGGGGGGGGGTAATGGGTTAAGAAATAATAAATTCATACCAGTGTATTATCCTGCAATAGAACATGGGTAGGAGTTGAGATGCATAGTAATTTAATCATAAGGTCGTAGGCAGAGTGATTTAATTACCAGCATCTCAGGGACTACCTGTGTTATATAACACGATAATACACTGGTATAAATTTATTATTTCGATTCTAACACATCAATTTAACTACAATCTGCACAGCTACAATGGCACTACATTTCTTAGTGCATGAATTATCGAAGTCATATTATGTCACATTAAGCTGTTACAGCATATGCATGTTTTATGGAAAACTCAAACATTAATATGTTCCTTCTTTGTCTATATAGGGGTGAGGTGTGTTAGAATATACAGTTCAGGCACGTTGAGTTGCTAGAAATTTTATCTGAATCACTTAATTAACTCTTACCATGCTAGCCGTGGAATCATGATAACTTTGCAAACAGTTTGGATCCTGATGAGACGCCACAAAAAGTGGCGTCTCATCAGGATCCAAACTGTTTGACACTCTGACCCTGGTTTGAATTTTCTTTTTTGAAAATTCTGTTTTTAGAACAGTAGCAGAAGACATTTGTAGCAGACGGAAAAATTACCCAGCATGCAAAGAGTAAATAATGCAGAAATAATTATTTGTAGGAAGTTTGTCATTAAATTAAGGTATATGGCTGCATATCAAAAGTAAGATGCTTACGTATAACAGTTAAGAAACAGATGTGATTTTTAAAAGAACAGTTGCATGGGTTGCTTAGTAACTGGAAACAAATGGTCTTATAACAGATTATGCTAAATGCAGGACAAAGATATGCAAAATGCCCCATAAAGGGTTTCTGCTTTCTTTAACAATGATCCTACATTTAGCTGCCATCTGTCTTAACCCATAACCCCATAGCCTGTTTCTAGTTTTGAAATTAGATGACAACTTAAAGCAGGTTGAAAGTGAAACAGAATGGGCATTAGCTTTAACCCGTTACCCCATAAATACGTCTTTTTACGCCTATAATGTATCCCTCTACTGAAGAAAATAGTTCTATTTTCTATATTCTAGCAGATCTTTGCTTAAAGCAGGCTGAAAGTAAAGCAGAATGTGCCCTCAGGCGCATTCTGCGTTACTTTCAGCCTGCTTGAAGTAGTACTTTGTTTTCAAAACTAGAAACAAGCTATGGGGTAATGGGTTAAGCAGCGTTTTTTTTCACCCAATTGGGAACGAGTCCGGTACCCCTCAGATTGGGAATTTTTCTTGTCGCGTAAACTTCAAATTGGGAAAACAACAAGTCGTGAAATGACAAAAAAGAAAATTGGGAAGTTTTTTTTATAATATATGTAGGCCTATATTGATCTAACTTATCAAGTAGCAATTATGCAATTCATATCAACAAGCAATGCTAACACTAGTAACAGAAATTCTTTTTTTTTCACTGAAAATACTATTTTTACCATATTGCCAGGTCCCTTCTTTGAATTGGGAACGGGTCCTGTTCCAATTGGGAACGGGTCCTGTTCCAATTGGGAATGGGTCCTTTTAGAAGGAAAAAAAAACACTGTTAAACTACCATCTGCTAAGATAAAGAACATATTTCTGAATCCTGATGGTACATATTCATGACTGTATAAATTAGAACTATTTTCTTCAATAGAAGAATAAATATGACAGGGCTTGAACTTTAGATTTTTTCCCACTTGCATTTTTTTGCAAGTGCCCATATTTTCTACTTGCAAAACCAGGTTCCAACTTGCTATTTCAATACGATTATCTACAAATTGACGTTTCACACCATTTTGATCAAATTTATAAGATAAAGTTCATAAACATTACTTTGTTGAACTTTTCATTCTGTATCTCAAACTGTGCTAGATTACTCATGTAAATAAAGTTTCAAAATAATAGTTAGTGTGTCTTTTTGTGTATAAACTGTACAGTTACTATTCTTAACTCTAAATAAGTCTTTATTGGCAGTCCATCCCATAAAGTCAATTTCCATTCAAAACAACAAGGTTCGCTTATTAACTAAAAACGGATTATAGCTGAAACTTTTGTAACAGGGTCATTTTGTCATGGGGGCAAAATGGCCGTGTTATATTTTCAGAGTTCTATGTTTATGGATGATTTTTTTTATCCTTGGTGAAGACAGTCAGCAGACAGTTCACTATATTTCGAAAACGATTTCACTATCGTCCATAATATTATGCTCGAGAAAGATGTGCATTTCTTTCTACCATTTTTTGGACAGATTTTAGCGATGCTGTGGTTCATCCCATTTTCGCACAAAGAAATAAAACCCAAAGTTTACTTCGTGATTTTCGTAACTTGGTTTGGGCAAGCTTTCAGCCTGTTTTCGGCTGTTTTTCCTTAAATGTCTCATCAGCCTTCCGTTTATAAACCCTAGAAGGACGAGTTGACTGGAAAACATTGATTTATGAAATTATTTTACATCCGCTATTCGCAGTTTGCGGTCACGCGCTAATAGACTGGTTCCCCTTTTCTAATGTTGATTCGGCGTTGGTACGTATGAGGCCGGACTATCAATCATGCGCATGCGTTAAGTGCTAGGTTTCACCAAGTTATAAATAGCCGAGATATGAAAAGAACGAGATGGGCGAGATGGGGATAAATATTTAAATTACTGCAAGATTAGAAGGGTTTGACACTGTGTTCGTCTTTACCAATTTAACCTTACATTTTGGAACGTCCGAACATCAAAATATACACTCGCAATTTTTTTCAAGTGCTGAATTTTTCAGCAGCTTTTTCAAAATTCCACTCGCATTTTGCGAGTTCGCAAGAGTGAAGTTCGAGCCCTGTATGAGGGCGTAAAAAGGTGTATTTATTGGGTAATGGGTTAAAATCTGCTTATACATCTATTTTGGAATAGATTCCAAACATAAATTTCGAAACATTGTGAAAGCTCTTTATAACAACCACTAAACTAAACTGAATAGTTTGTGTTTAAGACAGGTAGCTGCTCAAAGTAAGTTGACAGTAAAATAGAAAGCTCCTTTCTGTTTTACTTTCAATTTGCTTTAAGCTGCCACCTGTTTTTCACCCCATCAAATAGCCTGATTTTATTTAGTGGTCGTTATAGAGATGTTTTACTAAAATAAAGTAGCAAATGAAAAATATGATACAGTAAAACCTCTCTTTTAAGACCACTAAAATGAGGCTTATTAATTGTTTAAAATACAGGTGACAGCTTAACCCTTTACCTGATAGCCTATTTCTAGTACTTAATATGTGACTACTTAAAGCAGGTTGAAAGTAAAGCAGAATGCGCCTTAGGGCGCATTCTGTTTTACTTTCAGCCTGCTTTAAGCTATCATGTGCTATTATATAGAAAATATTCTCTATAATACATATTCATTAGTGAAAAAATTGGAACTATTTTCTTCAGCGGATGAATAAATCATATCCGCTAAAAGGCGCTTCTATTGGGGAAAGGGTTAAAGCAAGGTGACAGTCAAACAGAATGCTCCTGAAGGAGCTGTTTTACTGTCAGCTTGCTTTAAGCAGTCACCTGTTGCTAACACCTAATAATTAAAGCAATTAAGTGGTGGTAATAGAGAGGTTTTATTGTATATACTTACCATCAAATTCAGCAGGGCCTACACCAACAATGATGACGGACATTGGTAGCTGGGAAGCCTATTTGAGGGGAAATTTGATAGAGAGAGTTAGTAAGTAAATATCACAAACACGTAGATGGAGAGAATCTAAAACCATATGGAGGGTAATAGCTGCAGGTTTAAAACTGCATTAATAAACCTCATCACAGTAAAGGTAGTGATTCTTTATTATAAGAAAATGCATTGACGGTATCATAATTTGAGACAGATGGCAGCTTTAAGCAGTATTAAAGAAAAGTAGAAGGAGGTTTCTGTTTTACTTTTATTCTGCTTCCAGCAGCTATCTGCCCTAAAAAATGATAGCAGGTGTCTTTTAGAAGAGATAGAATTAGCAAGCTTTTACTTTAATTTTGATAAAAAGTTTAATTATTACTCAGTGTCTGATCAGGATCCAAACTGTTTGTGATTGACAGTCAACTGGTGGTTAACGGGACAAAAGTTAACCCTCATTCACTGCTGAAACTCTTAATGGACAATTCGAGTTTCCGTTTTAGTCCGTTTATGGGTCTTCACTGTTTGTATAACACAAACAAATGTTCTTGTTACAGGTACATTGCTTATAAAGGATGTTTATACGCGTGACCAGGGTTCAAGGATGAAGCACACTTACATCAATGATTGCGTTGATGGTATGTTCCATATCTGATATGACACCATCTGTGATAATCAGCAGTACAAAGTAACAGGAACCATCTCTCTTAGCAGAGGCAAACCTGTACACAGAAAACACAAACACTTCTAGAAACTCATCTCATTTGGACTGAAGAGAGGGAGCATTGTATTGCTTTAAACATATTTATTTCAGAAAATGTACAGTATTCATACAATATATTTATTATAGGATTAGAAAGAAAGCTAAAGCTTATTAAGTTCTTCTCCTGTATTGGCTTATAACATATGTAAACTTTATCCCAGGAAAGAGTCCAGACAAATCCTTTACAAAAACAGTATAGACCCTGATCAGATAGCTCCTTTAGTTTTCAAAATAGGTCAATATATCTTAACCCATTACCCCATAGACGGTTTCTAGTTTTGAAGATAGGTGTCCTCTTAAAGCAGGTTGAAAGTAAAGCAGAATGCGCCTTAAGGCGCATTCTACTTTACTTTCAGCCTGCTTTAAGCTATCATCTTCTAGAATATAGAAAATATTTCTTATGATACATATTCATGACTGTAAAAATTGGACCTATTTTCTTCAGGGTAGGAAAAAATCAAAGTCGTAAAAAAGCGTATATATGGGGTAATGGGTTAATAGCACTAGATGGGTTAAAAACTTGTGAACCGACACTATTGCAGTGTTCCAGTAAAGCATCATTACCTTGACACATGTTGTATGATGGGGGAGAAGTTGGTAGGGCCATATAGCTGCACCTGCTGTAGGGATGTATAGTAAGCCTGCATGATGCCCGGTAAGCCAGAGCAGTAAGGATTGTTCTGGTTAAAGTTCTGAAAAATACAGATATTCAACTGATATTTTTGTTGATTTTCTCAAATCATTTTCTAGGTTTAACCCTTATCCAACATAGCAGCCTTTTGAAACCTTTACCTAGTCCTAATATGAAATGCCTTTTGGAACCTTTGCCTTATCCTCATAATCTATTCATGCTTCTATCAAGAGGTAGGAGCTAAAGCAGGATGAAAGTAAAGCAGAAAGCTCCAACAGTAGCATTCAGGTTTACTTTCAGCCTACTTTAACTCATTCACCCCTGAAACTTTTACTGAATAATTCCAATTCCAAAATAAGTCTAGTCCATTTTTGACTATTTAGGGTTGATTTTTATCAATATAGTTCAAAATTATAAACAGTGTAGACCCTGATCAGAGGGCTCCAGAAGGAGCCCTGTGATCAGGATCTACACTGTTTGCATAGGACAAGTGTAATTTTCACAGGTGCACTGTTTTTAAATGATAAGTATACTCGTCGCAAGGGTTGAATGTGTTAAGCAACCATGCTTCTCAAACATTGCACACAAGTTATGGGGAAACGGGATAATTAAGCTACCAGCTACAGTGAAGACTTATTTAACTCTTTCCTCCCTGAAACTTTAAATGGACAATTCCAGTTTCCATTTTAGTCTAGTCCATTTCTGACTTTTAAGGGTTGTTTTTGTCAATGTTTGGCATTGAGACAAACAGTGAAGACCCTGATCAGAGGGCTCCTTTCGGAGCCCTCTGATCAGGGTCTTCACTGTTTGCATAGGACAAGTGTACTATTCACATGTACACTGTTTGAAAAGCACGCCTATATGCGGGACTAGGGTTCAAAGAGTTAATAAATTTTTAGTAGAAGCTTAAGCCTTATCACCAATTGAGTGTTATAGGAGGTAGATAACCAGGAATACTGTCCCCCAAGATTATAAAGCTTTCGAGTTGAGTCTTAGACCGTTCTCAAGCATTTGATTGGTCAGATTTGAGCTTTTGCTCAAATCTGACTAATCACACGCTTGAGAATTATCTCAGACTCAACTCAAAAATTATCTATAACCTTGGACCAAGGTTGATAGCGGAAATGACAGGTTAGCTTCATGTAAAGTGATAAGACAGCAGAAGGGTTCTATGATATTCTCCATAGAAAGATTTTTAAACCTTAACACCATAGCTTGTTTCTAGTTTTGAGGACAGGTAACCACTTAACCCTTAACTCCATATATACACATATTACCCATCTGATTTATTCCTCCACATAAGAAAATAGTTCCAATTTATACAGCCATGAATATGCATCATAAGAAAAAGTTTCTATATTTTATCAGATGGTAGCTAAAAGCTGGCTGATAGTAAAGCAGAATGTGCCTTAAAGCCACTATATTACTCCCACATAAACAGAATCAAACATTTTTCTTACATGAAATTTATGTCACTATCGTAAGCGTTCCATATAAAAAGAAGTAATACGTGGTGATATTTGAAGCAATATTGCTAACGAACAGTGAAATTTGTGGAAACAAGTAATCAAGTTTGTTTATTTTTGAATAGCGACGAAAATTTACGGACATACTCGGTAAAGCTCATTTGCATAATTCTATACAACAAGTCGAGTGCTTTACAACCAAAGAGAGACAACTCCTTTAAGTTTGGCCGTTAAACTGATGCAATGATACACATTGTCGCGGCCGAATCAATCACGTGACCTTTATGCGATCGATCGAGAGTTCTCGGAACCAGCCCGTAATCTTATTTGTAAACAAACCCGCTTATAATGTAAACCACCACGATAAGAATTCGACACATTTAGGTAGGATTCTTTACGAAGTGGGTGCATATGTCAGGCTTCTTACACTCGATTTCACTTAGTTTTAATACATAGAAAATGCACACATATAAGAAATTGCGCGTTTTAAACACCAATTTGAGCGGGATTGTGCCTTTAAGCCACATTCTGCTTTACTTTCAACCTGCTTTAAGTGGTCACCTGTCTTAAAAACTAGAAATATTGTGAAGTAACAGGTTAAAGTAACGGGTTAAAGCATTAAGACACATTTTGCTTTACTTTCAGCCTTCTTTAAGCTACTATCTATATTTCTTATGTTTTACTATAAAGCGGAATTATTTTCTTTAGAGGAGGAATAAATCAAAGATGTAAAAATGCGTATCTATGGAATAATGGGTTTGCAGCTATCTTTCTTGAATACTGAAGACAAGCAATGAGGAAAACGAATAAGTAAGGCCTTTAAGTTGTGTCTTCACTTTTAAGATACTTCAATCAACATTTCTCTGGTGAGCTATATAATTCTACTTCATTTATGTATTACTCAACTAATTCATTAATCTTTGAAATTTCAAAAGGACAATTCCAGTTTCCAACTTAGTCTAAAGTCTTAGTCTTGTTTTGACTATTTAGGGTTGTAGTTTTACAATGTATAGCAAAATAATAAACAGTACATACCCTGATCAGAGGGCTCCATTAACTCTTTCCTCCCTGAAACTCTAAATGGACAATTCCAGTTTCCATTTAAGTCTAGTCCATTTCTGACCTTTAAGGGTTGTTTTTGTCAATGTTTTGCATTAAGACAAACAGTGAAGACCCTGATCAGAGGGCTCCTTTCGGAGCCCTCTGATCTGGGTCTTCACTGTTTGCATAGGACAAGTGTTCTATTCACATGTACACTGTTTGAAAAGGACGCCTATATGCGGGACTAGGGTTCAAAGGGTTAAGAGCCCTCTGATCTTGGACTACACTGTTTGCATGAGGCAAGGGTACTATTTACAGGTACATTATAAAGGATGTAAATATGTGTTCAAAGGGTTAAGTCTTGTCCTTTGTGATCCCATTCCGTCCGTCGTCCATTCACATTTTCCAACAATATCTCCTCTGAAACCACTGACCCGATTTCAACGAAACTTTGTCAGAAGCATCAGTGACAAGGGCGAACGAAATCTTGTTCAAAGTTTTTGGCTAGAATTGCCCTGGGACCAGATTTTCTAGCATGACCGTATAGACAACTTTTAATGCATAAGAAAATCTTTAAAAATCTTCTTCTCAAAAACCAAAGGGCCCAGACCTTTGATATTTGGTATGTATCATAACCTAATGATCTTCTACAAAGCTTGTTCAAATTTTGACCCTGGGGCCAAAAATGGCCCCGCCCTGGGGCTTATCAGTTTTTCTTAGGAAAACCTTTGAAAATCTTCTCTGAAACTGTATGGCCTAGATCATTAATATTTGACATGTAGCTTTGCCTTGTACCAAGATTGTACAAATTATGACCCCGAGTCAAAATTAGCTCCGCCCGGGGCTTATCTGTTTTACATAGACTTATATAGGAAAACCTTTAAAAATCTTCTTCTCTCAAACTGTAAGGCTCAGATCTTTAAAATTTATCATATAGCTTTGCCCTAAGGTCCTCTACAAAGATTGTTCAAATTATGACCCCTGGGCCAAAAATGACCCCGCCCTGGGGCTTATCAGGGTTTTTTTAGGAAAACCTTTAAAAATCTTCTTCTCTGAAACTGTAAGGCCCAGATCATTTATATTTGAAATATAGCTTTGCCTTATAGTCCTCTGCCAAGATTGTTCAAATAATGACCTCCGGGTCAAAATTGGCCCCGCCCCGGGGCTTATCAGTTTTACATAGACTTATATAGGAAAACTTTTAAAAATCTTCTTCTCTGAAACTGTAAGGCTCAGATCTTTAATATTTGTCACATAGCTTTGTCTTGTGATACTCTACCAAGAGTGTTCAAATTATGACCCCAGGGCCAAAAATGGCCCCGCCCTCGGGCTTATTAATCTTTCATAGGAAAACCTTTAAAAATCTTCTTCTCAGAAACTGTAATGCCCAGATCATTTATATTTGACATGTAGCTTTGCCTTATGGTCCTCTAACAAGATTGTTCAAATTATGACCCCTTGATCAAATTTGGCCCGACCCAGGGTGCTCATCAGTTTTATATAGACTTATAAAGGAAAACCTTTAAAAATCTTTTTATAGCTATAATCACAATATTGTCTTGCCCAGTCAGCTTAGGCACAATGTTCTCAGGTGAGCAACTTGTGGGCCATGGCCCTCTTGTTTCATTACTCACATTTGTTCTTTGCAATATATTTCAAAATGACAAACATTGCAGACAATGATTAGAGTACTCCTGTAAGTCTACACCATTTGCATTGGACAGGTGGTCTCTTTACAGGTACAGTTTGTAAATAGCCTGTTTACATGTCACTGTGTTACAGAGAAGGACAATACTTACGCAAGGAAACTCAAAAGATACCCGGCCATCTGGCAACTTTGCACCAAAGCCCAGAACTGGAAACAGTTTATCTCTGAAATATTAAAAGGCTAATATAAATACAGTAAACCCTCTCAAATACAACCAATAAAATTAAATGATGATATTTAATACAGGTGACAGCTTAAAGCAAGATGAAAGAAAAACAGAAAGCTCCTATAGGAGCTTTCTGCTTTTCTGTCATCTTGCTTTAAGCTGTCACCTTCATTAAATACTGAAATTTTAACCTCAAATGATGGTTGTAATAGAGAGGTTTTACTGTATCAAAATCAAACTAGAAGCATGGCTGTATCTGTATGACCCATAGTATGTCCCCTAGCTGCATGTATGGTATATGCAAATCAGGGCTCAAGATAAGGGGAGTATTGCCAAAACTAAAATCTTTATTTGTGCTTTAAACCCTATTGTGTCACTACTCATTAGAATCATCTCAAATGTTAGATTTGTTCAGATTACTCCCCCTTATCTGAGACATCACTAAGTTCAACTGGCCGTTATTCTTTGACACTTTGAAGTACAGTCGAACTTCAGTATCTCGACGGTCTCGGGCCGATCGAAATAGCATCGAGATAAGCATGGGCTCGAGATAGCCAAACTGGTAAAAAATTCAAAACTTACAGAAAGTAAGCCTGTGAACAATAAAACCGCTGTACGTATGCACTCTCGCATGTTTGTGAAATGCCGTAACGTTTTAACACGTTATATGCCAATTTCGATGTTACACGTTTACTGTATTTTTTGTGCACAAAACACGGACGATAAAGACGATCAATAACTCACATTTTATTTAGTACTTGAACAGCAATATATTTATTTTGCAATAACCGAACATGGAAATATACATGGGTTGTTTTGGTTATTACAGTCGAGTCCGGTAAGTCTGTGCGTCCGGTAAAGCTGCGAATCAACAAACCGGTTTACTTCCGGCTGTCAAATACTCACGAAAACCTCGTTTTACTTAGGAAATCACAGTGAAATTCATTGGAGCTGGTGAAAAATCACCCTAGGTTAAGAAAAAGTAATTGCGATAAGCATAATTCGTAAAAAATCCTTATATTTAGTATTTAAGACACGTGGGTCAATTGTGTACATTTCATGCATTTGACCTCATTGAATATTCATGAGACATTGACCTGGATTCCGCAAGACATCTCGGTTGATTAGGCTCATTATTTATTTGTCGGACAGTTCATAACAATATAACATACGCTATGTATAGCTTTTTATTACCACTGTTTTGTTTATCGCGGAATTTCGTGTATTATTCGTATTTTCCTTCCTGCCGTCCGCGGTACTATTTTCCTCCCGTTTTATCAAGGGGCGCTACTCTTGATGAATTGAATCAACACCGATAATGACCGTTAATAGGAGACTGATTTTAAGGATGCGGCGACCAAACTTTAAGCGATAATTTACTGTTGATTGACAATTATCACCTAACACCCATTCAGCCAACGTGTCATACTACCGATAGTTCCGGTAAATGATTTTACCTGTGATTTCCACAGTTCAATACTCGCGATCAAAGTCAGCGAGCGTATCGATGCATGAAAACCTACAGTCGTCGAGATACTGGGTGTTAATTGAGAACAATTAAATGAATATGGCCAAAATTTATAGTCGAAATACCGGGGGTAATCGAGACTAGCCATAGTCGAAATAGGGCAGGTAAGATTACATAAGAATAAGAACAAATATTTCCGGGACTTGAGACAATCGTCGAGATAGGCATTGCAATCGAGATTCTGACGTTCGAGATACTGGTGCTCGACTGTATATCAAATCGTTAGGAAATGCACATCTTGTGGTATATGCGAAAACCTTTTGTAAAATAATAAGGCTCTAGTTTGCAAACTGTCAGAGGAGTTAGACACAGTATCTACCAAATATGTGAATGGATGAACAGACACACAAATGGATGGATGAATGGATCAACAGACTGGGGTAAAACACTATAACCATGAATAATCACTGCAGGCCCTAAAAAAATATTGACTGTAACAGCATAATTAAACAGATTTTAGTCATTAATATTTACATCTCAATTCCTTTGCTTTAACCCTTTCCCCCATAGAAGCGCCTTTTAGCGCATTCAGTTTATTCTTGCCCTGAAGAAAACAGTTCCAATTTATACATTCATAAATATGTATCATACAAAATATTTTCTATATTCTAGGAGATGATAGCTTAAAGCAGGCTGAAAGTAAAGCAGAATGCGCTTAAAGCGCATTCTGCTTTACTTTCAACCTGCTTTAAGTGGACACCTATATTCAATACTAGAGATATGCTATGTGGGAAAGGGTTAATGAGTCATAATCTTGTATAATCTCCCCTACAGCCTCTATGGCAGCTGCATACTTACGAGTCGTAATCTTGTATAATCTCGCCTACAGCCTCTATGGCAGCTGCATACTGGTTCTTCTGGTGAGGGCTGTAGTAATGCAGGGATGAAGGCTGAGACGGGTTCCCATTGGAAGCAGTAAAATCTATTGCTACTGTGAAATTAAGTTCCAGTCTGAAACAGACAATTAAACATTTTGCTAAAGCAAGCTTCAAACATGAAACAATGAATGTTTGAGAATTTTTAGAAAACAGTCAAAGTTACTGTATGTTAAATGTATTTAAAAACAGTGCAAATCCTGATCAGAGGGCTCTTTCAAGCCTGAGTAAAGGGTAAAAGGAGCCCTTGATTTGATTAATTCCTCTACTGAAGAAAACAGTTTTATTCATTAAGATATCCAATCTGCATTTACACTGTTTAAAAAGTTAAATAAAATCAGTCCCTACAAAGTAAGCTTAATTTCTTGGACCATTTATGGAGTGTGTTACTTCCCTGACAAATACAGGGTACAAAACTTTTCAACATCTACACTCCAATAATCTACCCTCAGCTCCACATAAGATTGTTTTTTCTAACTACTTTATGTCTCCACCAAACTCTACGCTGTGACCACTCATTCTTCGAGACAATTCTAATGAGTGGTAACAACAGAGGGTTTGGTAGAGACATAAAAGAGAAACGTGTTGAAATGTCAAGCTTACCCATTCTTATCTGGGACTATGGCCCCAAGGTTATAAAGAATTTGAGTTGAGTCTGAGATCGTTCTTAAGCATTTGATTGGAAAATAGTCTCAGATCATTCTCAAGCATTTGCTAGGTCAAATTTGAGCAAAATATCAAGCATTTGATTAGTTAGATTTGAGAGAAAGCTCAAATCTGACCAATCAAATGCTTGAGAATGATTCTCAGACTCAACACAAAATCGTTATAACCTTGGACCCTGTACACTAGTCATAAGATTGATCCAATTATGATTGAACAGGAAGCTGTACAAAAACCACATCTCTGTTTTATCAATCACACTAGTTATAACCACATATGGTCATAATCAGAATCAAAAGTTGAAAATGTCAAAGGGAGCTAACTCTTAACAGTCTATTGGTACCTACCCCCCATGGAGATAATCTAAGAAAGAAGGAACCGCCTCCACCTTGCACATCATCACAAGAGTCTGAAACAACAAGTTACCATAGTAAATCCAGAGCTATAAGGGGAGTATTTTAAAAACTAAAATCTTTATTTCCACATTTAACCCCATGGTGTTATTACTCATTAGAATCATATCTTCAAGACGCTTGTAATGAGTAGTGACACCATAGGAGTTGGTACTGAAATAAGACAGAAAATAATCAAAATGTTGGATATGTTTAGTTTATTCTCCCTTATCTGGAGCCCTGGTCAATCCATCACCATAGTTTGGACTGCTAAGTGATGTTTAAAAGTAATACAGAAAGCTCTTTAACCATTTTATCCAAGAATTTTCAAATGGATAGTTCTAGATTCCAATTTAGTCCAGTCCATTTTATTTAAGCTTGTTTTTGTCAATATATTGCAATGTGACAAACAGTGCAGTCCCTGATCAGAGGGCTCCACAAACTTTATGTTGTCACTTATTATCATAATTGTCTTGTTGAGATGATTCTAATAAGAAGTCACTACATAGGGTTTGGTACACACAGTCATGAAAAACAGACAATGTTGGATTTTTTAATCCCAGTGCCTGCTTTCAACATCTCACATATTAACTTCTGAAGGATTTGAATATTTACACAATTTATCATGAGAAGGAAAGTTTTCTTTCATATTTGTTTAACATTTTCATCCTTATTCTAAGTTTTGCTGCTTAGAATAAAAGGTCAATAAAACATACATTTAAATACATGTATTACAATTTTGAAGTAGATTATAGCTCAGCATACTAATGGTTAATAACAGTCCAATTAGGTTAACCCATTACTCCACAGATATGAAAATTGACACACTTAATTAATTCCTCCACTGAAGCAAACAACTCAACTCTATACAGTCATAAACATGTACGGTAATAATAATTTCTACCGGTATATCCTAGCAGATGGTAGCTTAAAGCAGGCTGAAATAAAGGCAGAAAGCAACTTTAGGCTCATTCTGCTTTACTTCTTGCAACCTGCATTCAAAACTAGAAACAGGGTATACAGTAACAGGGTTAAGACTATGTCAGAACTAAAAGGAAATTACATGGAAAAAGTCTACAATTTGGTAAGAATTGAAAATTGATTCCTTTATTCATAAGACATTTCATACCTCTCCTGAATTCTTATAATTTCTTTTCTTTGCCTTCTTCTTTGGATTTATTACCTGAAGAAAAAACAAACAAAATTAGCTGATACTGAAATATACACTACAGGGTCAGTTAGATGCCTTGGTAGTGCCATTAACTCATTCACTCCTGAAACTTTTAATGGACAATTCCAATTTCAAAATATATCTAGTCCATTATTGACTATTTAGGGGTGATTTTAACAAAAAAAATTAAATGACAAGAAGTGTAGACCCTGGTCAGAGGGCTCCTTAAGGAGCCCTCTGATCAGGGTCTACACTTTTTGCATGGGACAATTGTAATCCTCACAGGTACACTGTTTGTAAAAGACAAGTATTTCTCACCTCTTGGACAGAGGTATCACGAAATATAGGGTGTGTGAGATAACCTTTTTTGTCCGGACAGACAAGCTGAACTATTTTATGATTTGTTGTTATTGCCGTTGTTATGACGTCGTCATGTATGCATTAGCGCATTAAAATACAACTCGCCACTGTATTGCAAGTTAAACGCGTTTTTAGGGTTGACGAGGTGAGAAAATAAATCTAACACCACAGTTGAGTGTCAGATGAATATCCCACCCTTGTTTGAAGATATTTTTGGAACACTCGGCAAAGCCTCGTGTTACAAAAATATCTTCAAAACTCGGATGGGATATTCTTATCTGACACTCACGGTAGTGTTAGATTCACTATACTCGTCGCTAGGGTTGAATGGGTTAACATGCTTTCCTGGGAAAAATATCATTAGCCACTGTGATAGTTTAGATATAAGATATTCATAGTAGACAGAATTTTGTCATATTTTTGGGACAAACTGCGACAGATAAAGCAAACTAGTCAATGTTTTGAATTAGAAGAGCCTATTAAATTTTCAGTACAGATTAAAAACAAAATTTCTAAGCAAGGTGTCTGCCACTAGGATTTGAGCCAAAGGTTTGTATGTGTTTGAAAGTTACCAAACATCTAAATTTGGCAGCTGTGTTTAATCAATTGCTGTGTTTCATATGTGGTGGCTTATTTAAGCCCATTGTTTGTGTTACCTAAAGGTGCAGAAGTTGATCATATTTTCAGACAAATGAATTAACAAATCACTCCTGAAACTTTTATTAATGGACAATTCCAATTTCCAAATAAGTATGGTCCCTTTTAAGCTATTAACCCTTTCCCCAATAGAAGTGCCTTTAAGCGCATTCAGTTAATCCTCTGCTGAAAGGAATAGTTCAAATTTATACAGTATTGAATATGTTTCATAAGGAATATTTTCTTTATTATAACAGGTGGTCGCTTAAAGCAGGCTGAAAGTAAAGCAAATTTTGGCTTCATATGCCAAAGCATCTATGAGAATTACGTAGATACCTGGACGGACAGATGGAGGGACATCGCCATTGCATTCCATCTGAAGATCTAGGTCTACACTGTTTTAGTTAGACAAGTGTACTCTTCATAGGTACACTGTTTGTAAATGACTAGTATACTCGTCATTAGAGCTCAATGTCCTAATACCAATTGTTCACTCACTGAAAATGCTGATGTTGTCTTTGCTGCGTCTATCAGACCCTTTAAGGTAGTGGTAAACTCCCCAATCAGATCATGGCTACTGAAACAAAACAGAAAACACTTAGGCCACTGCTGCAGTCTTCATTACGAATCATTTCAACTGTTTTAAATCAGGGCTCCAAGTAAGAGATGGTAGACTGAACATTTCCAACATTTTCTCCTTTCTGTCTTCTCCTAACCTTATGTTGTGACCACTTATTAGAAATGTCTCTTCGAGAGGGTTCTAATGAGTGGTCACAACATAGTGTTTGGTGGAGAAACAAGAAAGTATCTGAAATATACACCTTATCTGGAGCTTTGAATTTTGTAGTTTGGCAAATCAGTTTTCTAAAATTTGCCAATAGTGTAGATCTAGTAGTGAGTTCCAATATTATGGTGATGGTTACATTTGTGGAGAGACAAACAAACCAACAAACAGAGAGACGGACCTAAACAATATGGTCTATATATGCCCATTGTCTTCAGTCTTATGAGCATAAAAACTTGCAAAAACTGCAATTCTCAAAAAAATATTTTCAGAAGCAGTTTAAATCAGAATCTGATCAAAATTCAATGAGCTTGTAACTTAACCCTCTCCCCTATAGAAACACAATGAATTTATTCATTCAATACAAAAAAAATTTAAATTCCTAGCAAATGACAGCTTAAAGGAGGCTAAAAGTAATGCAGAATGCGCCTTACTTTCAACCTACTTTAAGTGGTCATCTATCTTCAAAACAAGAAACAGGCTATGGGGTAAAGGGTTAAAGCATATATCTGCAAGTAATTCATGGAGAAAAGTCAAATTTTTTAGAATTATCAACCATTCAAGTGGTGGAAGATCAAGTTGTTGGAATAAGATGACAGAAATTAGACCAGGTTCAGGGAAAGAAACAGTGGCAAGGACATTATTCTATCCCAATGAATGGGTTTGTGCGAAAACATTATGTCCGTTGCAAACAGTGTGAAGCCAGATCAGACACCGGGTAACCAGGCATCTGATCTTACCTGGCGTCTGATCAGACTCAAAACTGTTTGCCACTCAGATTAAGATAAATAATTATCTACGTTTTCAAAAATTTGTCATTTTCTACATTTCATTGCAAAGGTTTTGTTTAGTTTTGTTTAAACAGGAAAGAATAATATCTTCTCAACTGTACATCAAAGCAGTTCTACTTACCTTCCATCTGAATCCCAATCAAAGCACTCTATCTTGATAAGTCTGAAGCGGAAAAAAGAACAATCAAGTTTTGAAACAAAATGTATGTAATTAAAACTGCCTTTTAACACATTGCTCCAACAGGTAATTTCTGCATGAATTATATCCTGTATTAACCAAGTACCCTATTAATATGCCTTTTTATGACTTTAGTTCATTCCTTCACTAAAGAAAATCGTTACACTTTTTAGTGCTGAATATGAATCATATCCCAGCAGATAGCTCAAATCTGGCTGAAAAAAAGCAGAATGCACTTAAGGCACACTCTGCTTTACTTTAAACCTGCTTTAAGTAGTCACCTGTCTTCAAAACTAGAAACTGGCTTATGGGGTTATGGATTAAGACTTCTTCTGTCTTTAAATATCTATTGCACCTGCTTCAAAATGATTGGCAGCAGACTGTGTCAAATTAAGATTTGTGCTTTTTTTAATTGAAGAATCCTTAAGACCAGTGCCAAACAGTTACTGCGTAATGGAATGTCCAATCTGGATCCAAACTGTTCAGAAATACCAGGCTAGTCTTTAGAAGGAGGCAAAATTAATCTCATTCAACAAAGGATTCCCAATTTCCAATAAAGTCAATCCATTGTTGATTATTTAGGGTTGTTTTTACAATATATTGCATATTTTAACACACCTCATGCACACCCCATATAAACAAAGAAGGAACATATCCATGTTTAAATTCTCAATAAAACATGCACATGCTGTAACGGCTTAACATGACGTCATATGGCTTCGAAAATGTGTACACCAAGAAATGTAGCGCCATTACTTCGGTGCTAATTGTAGTCAAATTGAAGTGTTAGAATCAAAATAATAAATTCATACCAGTGTTTTATTGTGCAATAAAACACGGGTAGTCATTGAGATGCTGATAATTAAAGCACTCGCCTTTTGGCCTCGTGATTTAATTACTACGCATCTGAACTCATACCTGTGTTTTATTGCACGATAAAACACTGGTATGAATTGACTATTTCTTAAATAACAAACAGTGCAAACCCTGATCAGAGGGCTCCTTTAGGAGTTTTCTGATCAGGGTCAAAACTGTTTGCATAGGACAAGTGTACTTAACATATATACTGTTTGTAAAAGATGCAAGTATGTGGCACTAGGGTTCAAGATTTGTGTAAACGAAATTTACTTGTTATGATCTCCACTGCATAAAGTCTTGGCTGGAATATTCATGGGCTTCCAGGTGGGGTTCAGAGTATTCTTGATCACTTCCGTCTTGTGCACAACAGTGAAACTAAAAAACATAAACAAACAAGTCACAATATCAGTCATATATTTCTGTCCCCAAAATTAGAAATTAGCAGGGTTCCAGAAAAGGGGAGTACACTAAACAAACTTCTATTACGACCAAAAAAGTGTGTTAAGTATCAAATGCTTTAATTTTCAGTATTTGATGAGTATAATTGCCTTATATTGACAAATTGCTTCTTAACCTTTCTTCCGCTATGAGCAGATATTTATGGTACTTTTTTTTCAAAACAAGACTGCACTCAATAAATACTTATGCCCCAGGTGGCATCTATGACAATATATTCTGAATCTTTTTTAAGTCCAAATTAGGTCAAGATCCAGGTCAAAATGAGGTTGGGTAATATGAGTGAATTGGTAATGGTCCAAGGAAATGTATGTATAAGTATCAAAGCATTGTAGTAAGTAATGTTGATGCTAGATGAAATGGTAAAGTTGAGTTAATCAAGAAAAATCCCCTTTAAACTATTTTAAGTCCAAATTAGGTTAAGGTCAAGGTCAAAATCAAGTAACATGGTGGATTGGTAGTGGTCCAATGCAACAACTGTATAAGTATAAAGCATTGTAGTCAGTTGTGCTAACACTAGACAAAACAGTAAAATCTAGTTAACAATGACATAACCCATTACAATATTTTAAGTCCAAATTAGGTCACGTTCAAAGTCAAAATCAAGGTAAGGTGATATAGTAGGGTTGAGAATGGTCCATGGCAAAAACTGTTTAAGTATCCAAGTATTTGTGTAAGCGGTGTTGATGCTTGATGAAACGTTAAAATTCAGTTAACCTTGGACTATCACTATAAATGCCTCCGCATCTATAGATGCTGAGGGCATAAAAAGTGTATACCTAGATTAAACGGCTCCTATTGGAGCTGTCTGATAGGATCTGCACTGTTTTCTCACAAACATTAATTGTGTCTTACACAATAAATTTAAGGAAAAGGTAAAACCAACCTGCCATCTGTATTTGCTCTGTAAAATATCAGGAATGGGTCAGATTTCCCAAGAAAATCTTTCTTGTCCAGTCCAGATGCTCTCATTTGTAACGTCACAACTTCCTGGAAATAAAACTAGCCTTGAAAATCCATGTCATTCCATTCTAAGCATTAACTAATTTTTCTTACTTCTACCCTATCCTCACAGATGAGAACTATTTTCCTACTTCCTGATAGATTGCAACTTAACCCTTTACAGTAAAATTACTCCATAGATATGCCTTTTACGCATTTAATTCATTCCTCCACTGAAGAAAATAATTTCAATTTATTATAATTATAATAAACGTCTGTCTGTTATTTCAGCTGAACAGCATAACAGCCAAGACAATATTACTTTGTATTAACCCTTCTGCTAAAAGTATATATTGATGCTTTTTTAAAACAATGCAGACCCAGATCAAACAGCTCCTGAAAAAGCTGTCTGATCAGGGCCTGCATTATTCCTTACAAAAATTGTCAAGCATGAACCATCTATTATTTGTGTATAGATGTGTCAACCCTATTTCAATGAGTGGTTGTTAATTGTTTGCACACAAAATAATATTGCCTTCTGCAAAAAATGTTGTCTGCTACTGTTCTTAAAGTAGAATTTTCACAATTTTATTTTCAAAATAGCACCAGAGCATCAAACAATTTGGATCCTAATGAGACACTGCTATACGCAGTGTCCTATCGGGATCCAAACTGTTTGCAGAGGTAATCATGTTTGCAAAGGTAATCATAAATTTGCTGCTAGTGTGGAAACAACACAAGAATGACAGCTAAAAGAATAATATAAGTATTTTACCTTTGAGCTGCTGACTTCATCTACCCTGACTGAAAAATAATAACAACAGTTGAAGAAACATGGCCACTCAATTTGGATTAATAACCACTCTTTAATTAAAGAATATTTGAACAGAAGTTAAATACCTAATTGTCATGTTAACTTTGACTTAGCCAACAGTTGGGATCTAGACCAGGTGATAATAACTCTCTAACTGTTTGACAGTCACAGCAACTCTTATCACGCTGAATTTTCAAATGAACTTATCAGTTTTGTAATAAATGACTATTTTATACTGACCCCCAGTGTTCAATCTAGAGCGCGCCATTGCGTAATTGTCCCTCATTTTGGGTCATTTGACGCACTTTTTACAAACCCCGGGGTCAACGTGACGCAATTTGACAAATTTGCGGATCCTACGATAATTTCGGCAATCGTATGTATTCTGGAGATCACTCGAACACGCCGGAAATAAAAGCGTCGACTGGTACCAGAAATCGGATATTTGTACTTATTAAGTGTTACCTAATTTACTGTAAACCGGCCAAAACAGGTGCCCGCTATAGACTGTGAATCAAATTAGTATATCGAACACACTTTCGCGAAACATACACAACGTAAACCGTCAGCCATTTTGTTTGCGTCATTAGATTCTAAACCGAAAGTTGTCTGCAATGATAGAAAGAAGCAGTTTTCGGACATTTTCACGCTGAATTCGGCCAATTAAAAGCAAAACAAACTCTTCTTATGATCCCCCTGATGTAACATCGATCAGAAGTTCGAATGAAAATGCCGAAATGTCTGAAAACCCCGTTACTTAAGGTAAAGTTGAACGGAAATTTCTCGCCTCTTGGTTGACCAACCAGCGATACAAAGCTTGGCATAACTTTGAAAAAAGTCAAACAGTATGAAATATTCGTCATTCATACGCACTTGGAAGTCTGACCCCCTTTAAAACTGGTTGCACCAATTTTAGAACATCATCATTTGACAGTTATAATGCCATATGAGCGAGTGTGTAGCACAAATGATTTGTAGCATGGAAGACGTTCGTGAGCAGATACATATTTAACAAAAGATTCAGTCCACATACAGTCAAAAGAACAATGCATTAGTTTATGATATGAGGAGTGTGTCAAGTCTCTGCAAGTTTGTTTCCTTGCTAAGTCTAAGTAATCTATCTAGTCTTTTTTTGATGACCCCGATATTTCTTGAATGACCCCCTACATTTAGAACCATGGGTCAAAATGTCCCCCAGTGCTGCCAAGCTGGATTGAACACTGGACCCCAAATGTTGTTTTTACGAAATATGATTAAATATGACAAATAGTACATCAAGATCAGAGGGCTCGAAGGAGTCATCTGATTTCGGTCTACACTGTTTGCAAAGGTATACAGTAACACCTCTCTATTACGACCACTAAAACGAGGGTTAATTGAATGTATAAAAGACAGGTGACAGTTTAAAGCAAGGTGACAGTAAAACAGAAAGCTCCTGAAGGAACTTTCTATTTTACTGTCACCTTGCTTTAACTATTTGAGCCCTAGTCATGCATAAATATGTCATTTGCCAACAGTGTACATGTGAAGAATACTCTTGTCCTATGCAAACAGTGTACACCCTGATCAGAGGGCTCCATATGGAGCCCTCTGATCAGGGTTTACACTGTTTGTCATTTTGACATATACATGTATTGTAAAATTTAACCCTAAAAAGTCAAAAATGGACTAAACTAAATTGAAAACTAGAATTGTCCATTTGATGTTTCAGGGAGGAAAGGGTTCAGCAGCCACCTGTCTATAACATCTTACAACTGAAACAATTTGGTGGTCATAATAGAGAGGTTTTTACTGTATATAACCAGCTCCAAGCACTCACCTGTTATGAAAGATTTCTTCCCTCCTCCACCCTGCAAACCACTGCAAAACAAAACACATTTGTTATTTATCATACATTACTTATACACTGTTTGTCATATTGACATATACATGTATTGTAAAAATCAACCCTAAAAAGTAAAAAATGGACTAGACTAAATTGGAAATTAGAACAGTCTATTTAAGGTTTCAGGGAGGAAAGGATTAATACTTACATTAGCTGTCTTTCTATAGAACCACTTCCACAGCCCACAATTTCTCCAAGAGTACACTCAATACGTCCCAAGAAGTCCTAAAATATTAATAAGTTTTATTATAAATAAGCTGAGAACCGTGCACTCCCCTCAAATGTTATTTTTCTGTGTTTGAAGATTTGTGGTTACTTAGACCATACTGAATGTAAGGCAAAATATCCTTTTGTATTGTTATTTTAACCAATTACACCACCGACACATCTTTCATCTATTCCTCTACTTAAGAAAATAGTTCAACTTTATACAGTCATGATAATGCACCATCAAAAATATTTCCTATCTCAGCAGATGGTAGCTGAAAGCACAGCAGATTGTGCCTTAAGGCAAGCTCTGCTTTACTTTCAACCTGCTTTAAAAGGGTCACTTATCTTTAAAACATTCAGGCTATGGGGTGATGGGTTAAGCATAAGACAAACATTCCTTTTGTTACAACACATAACCTATATCAAAAGTTACCCAGGCTCTTGCTTGCGTCGATGCAGGCAAAGTATGGGTAGTCAAATTATCATCTGTTATCAAGTTGATATTTACTTCGCTCTGTTTAGTTTCTAATCAATTTAGGTTTTCTGGGTTGATTGACCATAAACAGGATAAAGTCCCATAAAGCCCATGATCAGTGTTTATTTTACAAATCACGTTCCCATGTATCATTGCTAAAACAATCATGGATAAAATACTGAAATATCTCTCGCAGGCCTCAAGAAGAACATTTACAAATTTCCTTTTTTTATTTGTCGAAAAGAAATGACTCTAATGAGTTGTCACAACAAAGGATTTGGCACAGATATAAGGACTTTAATAATTTGAAATACTTTCCTTATTTGGAGCTATGTCTTATCAGTACTTACATGGGCAGATAACTGAGAAGTCGCTGCATCCACATCATATCTGGAATTCAAAGATTTGATCATATGATTGTCCAATTACTTAATAGATACACATTTTTACGCCTTTAACTAATTTATTCCTCAACTGAAAAATATAAGTTCAATTTTATACAGTCATGAGTTGTAAGAAATATTTTCCTGTATCCTAGAAGATGGTAGCTTAAATCAGGCTGAAAGTAAAGTTGAATGTGCCTTAACCCTTTATTCCATAGCCTGTTTCTAGTTTTGAAACAATGGGGAAAACTTAAAGCAAGTTGAAAATAAAGCAGAATATGACTTAAGGCACATTTAACTTTACTTTCAGCATGCTTTCAGTTACCATCTGCTGGCATAAAGAAAGTAGTTCTTATTGTGCAAATTCATGACTATATAAATTGTAACTATTTTCTAAAGTGGAGAAATAAATTAAAGGTTTTGAAATAAGTATCTATATAGTAATGTCAAGGCGCATTCTGCTTTACTTTCAACCAGCTTCAAAACTAGAAAAAGAATATAGGGGAATGGGTTAAAAGATGCATCAAAATAAAATATTCTTTTAGTCTTAGAGTGATGTTAGCCATCGCATAGATCTATGACATCACAAATATGATATATCAGAATCTACACTGTTTGCAAATACTTTGAACTCTGACAATGGATGAACAGGATAGTACTTGCTACCATCTTATTAACCCATAGCCTGTTTTTAGCTTTGACGACCGGGGACTACTAAAAGCAGGTTGAAAGTAAAGCAGAATGTGCTGTAAGGCACATTCTGCTTTACTTTCAACCTGCTTTAAGGTACCATCTACTAGGGTATAGTAAATATTTCTTATGGTACATATTCATGACTGTATCAATTGGAATTATTTTCTCCAGTAGTGGAATAAATTAAAGGCATAAAAAGGTGTATTTATTGAGTAATTGGTTTAAGTAACAAGTGCTTAATATCCTGTAAGTTATTGCCCCTGTATGCCTTTACTTACTCTTTATAGAAATGCAGTATCATGCTTCTACCCAGGCCTGAGAAAAAAACCAACTTTTCAAGCTGATAGGTAGTAGCAGCTCAAAACCTTAGGAGAACTTCTGCATAACTTTTCTATGTGATTGAAGCAGCCATCTGATCTGATCAATGAAAGTAGTCTATGAGAAATGACAAGTCGATGTTAAACTTTTTTGCATGCTGGGTAATTTTTCGTCTTTAACAATTGTCATTGGCTACTGTTCTAAAAAGAGAAGTTTCTTAAATTCTTTTCAAACAGTGTGAGTGTGATACAGTTTTTGATCCTTATGAGACAGTCACACTAAACTGTTTGCAAAGATCAGGGCTCCAGATAAGGGTAGTTTTTCAAAACTTAAAATTTTTATTTCTGAATTAAACCCTATGGTGTCACTTCTCATTAGAATCGTCTCTTCGAGACGATTCTAATGAGTAGTAACACCATAGGATTTGGTGCTGAAATGAGTGATAAAATGTTTGATTTGTTGAAATAACTACCTCTTATCTAGAGCCCTGAAAGATAATCAACATTTCATCATTAGCATGCAACAGGGCTCCAGATAAGAGGGAGTAATCTGAACAAATCCATCACTTTCTCACTCATACAGCACCAAATTCTATGGTGCTACTAATTATTAGAACCTTCTCTTTGAGACGATTCTAATGAGTATTGACACCATAGGGTTTAAAGCAGAAAAAAAAAGTTTTAGTTTTTGAAACACTCCACTTATCTGGAGCCCTGATGCAAAGAGTTAAAATTACATATATCAAAACCAACTTACATTTCAAACTTGAGTTTTTGAGACTCTTCAAACATGTAGTTCATGATGAACTTTTGCACGAAGTTTGGGTTCAGAGTATCCTTGATCATTTCTGTTCTCCCAAACTGAAACATACAGGAAACATTTTTATTACATACCTATTAATGACTTATAGAGATTTCTCAGTTAGATAAATTTCATATGCATCACAGTTGATATCATCACTAGTGATGATATCAATTTGGCAGTGACAATATCTTTTTGTGACTTCACGTGTAAACAATTAATTTGTGTGTTTTTTTCTGTAAAAACGTCATTAAAATATATATTATAAATAGAATAATCAATTCCTTTGAATAGATATGAAAACTATGTCACTCTAATAGGCTGTTATCTGGTTGAAAACTCATCCTGCGGACTCGTTTTTTAACTCTTTCCTCCCTGAAACTTTTTATGGACAATTCCAGTTCCCATTTTAGTCTAGTCCATATCTGACTTTTAATGGTTGTTTTTGTCAATATTTGGCATTATGACAAACAGTGAAGACCCTGATCAGAGGGCTCCTTTCGGAGCCCTCTGATCTGGGTCTTCACTGTTTTCATAGGACAAGTGTATCATTCAAATATACACTGTTTGAAAAGGACGCCTATATGCGGGACTAGGGTTCAAAGAGTTAACCAGATAACCCATTCTCGTGATACACAGATACATGTATATTTTTTATTTTAATCCAAAGAAATTTATTATCCTCTATATATCACAGTCGCTTTAACCTCAGAATTATAAACCCCAGCAGGGCCCCAAAGACAATTCTTTAGAGTATTCACACTAACTATAGGGCTTGGTAGACCAAAATAAATTCAGTTTTTGAAATACTCCCCTTATCTGGTGTCCTCCCCCCGGAAATAATATCTAAAACAAATGACAGCCAAACACATGATTGTGTGTGATACTTGTTTTACAATAAGGTGTAAACCTGTTCGGTTTTTTTCTCAACCAGTGCCAATCAAATTTCATTTGAATGACCACCAAACAAATAAATACACATTTTTACCCATTTAAGCAAGGCAACTCATACAAGTCTACAAATGTGTCCAGTTGCCATTGGCAACTAAACTACAGTGAATCTGTATACTGGTAAGTGTGTAACAATTTCAGTTTAAGAGAAAAAGAGTTGGCCTACCTCGTGGTACTGTTTAGTCCTTAGGTCATATGTAAACAGAACACAAATAGGGTCGGACTTTGAAAAAGCATCTTTGTCTCTCAAGTTCCTGAAACAGACAGATAAATAAACAGTGGGTTAAATGGCTGCTGGTCTGAGTCTACACTGTTTGCAATATGATAAGTATAAGCTTATATATATATACATTGTACACACACTTTATAAGTAAGAAAAATACTTATCTAAAGTTTATATTATCATATATGGCTGGATCTGAACATCAAGCAATAGACCTGTTGCAAAGACTGGTGAAGCATTGCTTTAGTCAGAGGTGACACAACTGGTGACAAGGTTATGCAACTTATGGCATCCTTCAGTGGGAACGACTATAGATTAGCGCCTAATGCAATTACATGTATATATAGTTATTAGTAAAACATGTTACATGTAAGCGACCATTAAAAGAAGAAGCATGGAAATGGATTAAAGTTATGGACAGGTGGCTGCTTAATGTGGGACAAAAGTAATACAGAATGCTTCCTTTTATCCTGCATTAAGTAGCCGCCTGTCTTAAAGAATGTCCATAGTTTTTCTTTTGAGTCGTCATTTAAAACAAAGGTTTCAAATTTCAATTAAAACATCCATACATGTATTTGTTGGTCACAGCTTTTGAATAATTTTTTATCACATAAACGTGCAAAATATAGAGGGCCGTAAAAATCGTATGGCATACTGGGCATATATTTTATACTAATTTTCGAATCACCAAAATAATGTACTACTACGCCGACTGTTAATCAGTTAAGAGAATTTAGACAAACATAGATCACCACTAGGTATTGAAACATTTCAAAGTGTCCTAGAAACATTATCCTTAGCAGTCTCGCAAACTCAGGCTGCAAATCAGGCTACACTTAATACTACGTAGACTTTAGTATTAACAGTGACTCAGACTGTTTTTCAAATTTAGACGTTACAATGATAATGACGTCATGTTACGTCTTGACGTTATTTTGAAAACGAAACTAGATTCTCAATGTCAAATAATCATTTTTAGTCAATTAGAACAACTTTAATTTAAATATTAATTTAAAATTTTAATATGGTATCAGAGAAGTCTTTTCACAACGTAATGGTGTTGATTTTCTTTACGTTAATATGATTGGTGTTTTTATCAACGACGGATAAATAAAACCGAATAACACCTATGACGAATCGTTTACCTAAGAGCCGAGGGCAAAAGTGAAAGTAAGACTGTTCGGATGTTCGTGTCATTTGGTGTTTATGTGATAAATAGGATATTAAATTCGTGTTTTTTCAGTAATAAATTTATTGAACTCGTTGGATAAAAATGATATTTTGCGAGCCTTGGCGAGCAACATATCATTTTTATCCAACGAGTTCAATAAATTCATTACTGAAAAAACACTCATTCAATATCCTCTATTTATTAGATCACACAAGACTGATTGACATTTGGCAACATGTCCTTTTGGATCTGATCAGCTGCAAAGCTACAGTGGAGAAAACGTTATTCTTTCCCAATTAACGGGTTTACGCTAAAACTATTATTTCTATTGCAAACAGTTTGGAGCCAGATTTGACGCCGGGTAACCCAGCATCTGATCGGGCTCCAAACTGTTTGCCATCCAGATAAATATGAATTATCAGAATTGTCCAAAAATTGCATTTTTCTACGTTTTAGTGTTTTTCGTTTGCGTTTTGTTTAAATGGGAAAGAATAACCGATTTTCCACTGTATGTTTCTCATTATCTCATCCAGATCCAAACTGTTTACAAAACTCGTCAGTATAAACGTTTATCATATTAATGTAATGTTTAATCTTTATTTTGCATTGCAAATTCTGAACTTACCTGCAGCAAACACTGATTTCTACCTGACTGCACGGAACTGCTGCACTTCCTGGTTGAAAACCTTGACCTGCCATATCTTGTTAGATGTAGTTCTGTTAAATGATATAAGGAGAGGGTGCTTAACTATTTCCTTCCTGAAACTTTAAATTAACAATACCAGTTTCCTATTAAGTCTAGTCCTTTTAGCTATGGTATAGTGTCATTTTTTGTCAATTACTGCAATATGCAAATAGTGCAGACCCTAATAAGAGGGCTCCTTTAAGACTAAGGAGTCCTCTGATCTGGTTCTTCACTGTTTTGCAACATGTTACTTGTGTGCTCTTCAAACGTACACTTTTTGCATTTAGGATGTGTACCGTATATACTTGACTATGGTCCCAAGGGTTAACTTTTCCTCCCTGAAACTTTAAATGGAAAATTCCAGTTTCCATTTTAGTCTAGTCCATTTCTGACTTTTAAGGGTTGTTTTTGTCACTGTTTGGCAGTATGACAAACAGTGAAGACCCTAATCAGAGGGCTCCTTTCGGAGCCCTCTGATCTGGGTCTTCACTGTTTGCACAGGACAAGTGTACTATTCACATGTACACTGTTTGAAAAGGACGCCTATAGGCGGGACCAGGGTTCAAAGAGTTAAATTAAGGCAGACTAAAAGGAACATCCTGCTGTACCTTTAGCTTGTACTAAGCAGTGTATTTATCAGGACAGGGTTGAAACATGAAAAGGAAAAGGCATAAATAATGTTTCTAAAAACCTTACATGTATACAAATGTTATCATTGTCATCAGACTTAACCCTTTGAACCCTAGTCCCGCATATATGCGTCCTTTTCAAACAGTGTACATATGAATAGTACACTTGTCCTGTGCAAACAGTGAAGACCCAGACCAGAGGGCTCCAAAAGGAGCCCTCTGATCAGGGTCTTCACTGTTTGTCATAATGTCCAACATTGACAAATACAACCCTTAAAAGTCAGAAATAGACTAGACTAAAATGGAAACTGGAATTGTCCATTTAAAGTTTCAGGGAGGAAAGGGTTAAACTGAAAACAAGCTGGAAAACTTTATAAAAAAATTCAGGATTAAAGCAAAACATGATATTATTGTGCAAACAACATATTAATTGAAAATTTGATTCACAATACTGACAGCTCAAGGAACATCAATGGACTGCATTTTTTATCACATATTCTAACCAATCAGACTACACATTTCCATGTGCAACGTCAATCAAATTGTCACATGTACACCATCATTAACTTTTTATAAACATAAATCTGTGAGAGCTGTAAACAATTGGTCAGATTTGTCGCAGCATTGTAGTTTTTTACTACATGTATTTTGGGAATTTGACCCAAACCCCTGGAACTGGGAACTTTCGAATAAAATCACTGTAAGCTTAATTTGCTTAAAATCAAAGGAAGCAAATTATATTAATTCTTTTATCTAATCAATGATCATTTCAATTTATTTGACCAGGAGCACTACATACACATGGATATATAATAGTGTTCCTGATTTGACCAGTGATTTTTGCCCTGCTTTACAAAGATAGCTTAGGACCTTTTTATCTTCAAGCAATTGGGAATTGTTCACTGAAAATTGGGAGAATAAAGGTACTGTTTGCCATTTGGAATATAGCCCAATAACTGCTATGAAATTTGCTTAAAAAAAGCCCAAGAGTCTATAGGTTTTCTTTCCCCTTAGCCTCACACAGGTAGGTTTAAATTTGGACCATAACCATAATTTTAATAATTATACAGAAAGAATTTCCCATATTTGTTTCCATGTTAATCAGTAAGATAGGAACTTTTTTTTAAAACTTATAGTTATTTGTCTTTCCTCACAGTATAAGTACATGTACATGCATTTAATTTCATGTAGAGAGCTTTCGAACGCACAAGTCCTGTGTGAAAAGAGCTCTATATAAATCAGTTATACTAATGATAAAAATTATAGTCTTTAATTGAATTTAGTTCAATTTACTTATTTTAAACATAAATCATAAGCCTAGCAGACCATTAATATTTTCAATTAATGTTTTTCTTAGGTGCAATCAGGTTTTTAATCTCTTTAATATTTTTGATTATTTCGCAAAGCACAGCTGAACAATATGTTAGTGGTATATAATACCTAGCAACTTGATACAAGCACATATGATAATAACCATTTCAGCTGTCCCCCAAATGATGATAATGTTAAGGTGACAGCTTAATACAGAAAAAGGTAAATTCAGAATTTTCTGTAAAACATAAAATTGCATTCAATGTTAACTTGTTACTAGTCAAGCTGTTACATTAACAAAATTAATAGCTCTTCACTCAATGATACAGCAGTTTCCATATTCATTAACAAACACTTGAGTAAATGCACTTGTACAGACAAGTGGAGTAGGAAAAGTATTGGAGTATGTTGTTAAATCCTGAAAGGTGTAATATTCTGCCTGTCCACCGGAAGAGACAGCCGATACTATATGAGTGCTCCTTGATGGGATTTGGGATGAAATTTATCAACAGGAGACCACAGCAAGTACCTGGGAGTCCATATAACACAGAACCTTTCATGGAAAGTTATACCATATAGACAAGACTACAGAAAAAGAAAACAGCACCTTCTGCTTTCTCCCCAAAATCTACATACCCGTATCAACAACCAAGACATCAAAAGCATGGCCTACAAGACACTTATCCGACCAAACCTTGAGTACTGCTCAACAATCTGGAGCCCCTACACAATAGAAAAGTCCCTGAAACTCCAGAAGAGGGCTGCACAGTATCGTTTTCTTCTTCAAAATAATGAGCTGGGATCAAATCAGACTGTAATTAGCTCAGCGAGAGGTTATGCACACAGACACAGGAATAAAATGTTCTGATATGTACAGATAAGAAAAGTAAAAAAAAAAGCTATGGCAGTAAACCGCCAGGCCAAAAACTTTAGGATGCAACTGTAAAAGTTGCATGGTTAGCCCCTGAGAGTTCCAGACCCTGACCATTCTTGGGAAGAAGGTGTTGGAGGTAGGTCCTCAGGACCTGTCAGTGTGGCGCTTCTGGTAACCTGTTGGCTCCTCTTGTGCGGGTATCACTTTTCCTTAGATCCTTGATGCTGGACTGTTTGGAAGGGTCCCATACTGTGGATAAATATTCAACAATGGGCCTGGCTATGGTCTTGTATGCTGCATCCCTCACTGTATTGTGATCAACCTCAATCACAACACCAGCAGAGTGTCACCAGCATCCACGGCCATCTAGAATGGGACACCTTGGAGTCCAGAAGAATCCGTCCCCAACTAATGATGCTTTACAACTAGTACAAGATCTCCAATAGCCTTGCAGACATCCATGCTGATAGGTGTCTCTACCCAGAATAGTGTCCTAAGATCAACTTACGCAAGGAATGCCATCCACATCTACATTGTATCAATGCATACTCATTCTTTCCTCTAATAATAGTAGCATGAAACAGTCTCCAAGCTGATGCCGCAGAATCTTCCAACAGGTGGGTGCTCAGATCCCTCTTCTTTTAAACATTAACCCATTACCCCATAAATACGCCTTTTTACGACTAATTTATTTCATCAGCGCTGAAAAAAATAGCTCCATTTTAAGCAGTCCTTAATATGTATTATACACTATTACATGGAGAAAGGACAAATGGAGAAGTAACTTATACTCAAATCTGCATTTTCCCGAAAATGGTGTCGTCCGTTACCTGTATGTGCGATAACGCTTAATCGATCGATAATTCAACTGCACCGGTACCCCGATAGCGGGCTATCGCGTTTTTTATCGTGTTGAATGGTTACCTACTGTTAGTTTAAGTTACATAAAATCCTTAATTTTCACCCGATTTTCATTATAATGGTCTTAAAAGAAGGCTAAGATATTTATCAGGTGTCGGATTCATAGAGTATGTCGCTTGAAATATAGTTTACCCCTTTTTCGAATTAAGCTCTTTATGACACATTTTACCTTTTCTCCGCATGAGGATCATCAGAGAGAGAGACACACAGACAGACAGACATTCATACAGAAAGATGGAGACAGAAAAGAAGAAGCGAGAGACTGACAGACAGAGATAAGAGAAAAACAGACAGACAGAGAGACAGTCACAAAGAGAAACAGAGACATAAATACAGACAGTGGCAGAGAAATATAGACACACACAAACTTCGTAGGTAAACGAAAAAATACGTTTTTCTCTCGTTTTCAAAACCTCACTAAACTATCAATTTATAAGCTATCGCCTCAAATTTTGTACTACGCGTAAGATAATGGTCTAATAAAACATCTGTATTAAAATTTATAACAATAAGATGACATTAAAAGCATTTCTATTAACACCAAACTTCGTAGGTAAACGAAAAAATACGTTTTTCTCTCGTTTTCAAAACCTCACTAAACTAAAAATTTATAAGCTATCGCCTCAAATTTTGTACTAGTCGTGAGATCATGGTTTAATAAAACATCTGTATTAAAATTTATAACGAAAAGATAGCATTAAAAGCATTTCTATTAACACCAAACTTTCGTAGGAAAAACGGAAAATACAGTACTGTACGTTTTCTCTCTCATTTTCACAAACTCACTAAACAAACAAATTATAAGCTATCGCCTCAAATTTTGTACTAGTCGTGAGATCATGGTCTAATAAAACATCTGTATTATAATTTATAACGAAAAGATAACATTAAAAGCATTTCTATTAACACCAAACTTTCGGAAAAACATTGTTTTCTAGCCGCCAGCGAGTGCCGCTGATTGAACGACACGATAAATCGCGAGCAGGCCGGATACTTCTCCATTTGTCCTTTCTCCATGACTATTATAAGAAATATTTTCTATATCCTAGCAGATAATAGCTTAAAGCAGGCTACTTTAAGTAGTCACCTGTTTTCATTACTAGAAACAAACTATGGGGAAATGGGTTACAGAGCTCCAGATAAGAGGGAGTTAACTGCACAAATACAATATTTTCTCACTTATTTCAACACAAAATCCCATGATGTTACTACTCATTAGAATCGTAACACCATAGGGTTTAAAGCAGAAATAAAGATTTTACTTTTTGAAATACTCCCCTTATCTGGAGCCTTGGGTTAAGAAGCACCCCAGCTGTAACTAAGTAGCAACCAGTGATTATCAAGGCTGTGCCGGCCATGGCCACCACTGGCACCAGAGAGGCTAGCTTGGATTGAAGCTGTCATATATATTCTACTTCTGACAGTCACTGTACTCAAGCTATTGAGTGTTCTTTTGACGTAGTCCGGTACTGTCAAACCCTACAAACTGGACGACAAATATTTTTGTTAGTAAAACCAAAACTTCCTTTTGTTCAATTTTCATGGCAAAAAACCCAACAACAACACCTGAATTAATTGATTACCATTCGTAGCAATCAGTTAATATCACTGACATGTCGTCCGTCATAATAAAAATCTTTGTTGGATTCTACCGTATCTACGACATATAGATACAGATACAGAGGATGTTATTATTGTGAAATATATTTAGTTTAAGTAAACATCCTGAGGCTGATACAGGATGTTTACAAAAAGTAAAAAACTAAACAATATTTTGCTATCATAACCACATGAGTATTGACTATTTAATGGACACTGATATATTTTAATTTCATACAAATCACATATTCCCTTTACTTACCAATCAAAACATAACAACGTTGATCGATATTTCTATGACAAATTCTGGCAAATTATTTCGAAACTCGAAATCCCATTACATTCCCTTGATTTTACATTCGGAACACCTCAACAATTTCCGTGAGGGTGAAAACCAAAGTATTCCGATGACAGTGGTTTGTTTCGGCCCTGTGTCGTTTCGACCATATTTTACGGGTAATTCGTTTCGGCCCAACATGGGTGGGTCGTTAACTCGTTACGATCCATATTATGGTGTGTCATTTCGCCCCCATCCCCAACCACCCAATTAAAAACACATAACCCCAAAAATAGAAAAGCTATTATGTTGATATTAACAATATAGTCGCTAAAGCCAAAAACTCTCTTTTATCAAAACCATATTAAAGTTGAAGAATCTGCCTATCACATTTATGTACGCCCCAACTTGAGTATTGTTCTGTCTGAATCTGAATCAATACGTCGTAGAATCCTATTAAGGCTTTTGCACGACGGTAATCTGTCGTCTGGCACCCTTGGCAGAAGTTTCTCTCCTACAAAATTGAGGGTGTCCAACGAGCTGCTGCCCGATATGTCATGAATAACTTTGACTATACACTTGAAGTAGCGTGACCCAGATGTCGACTGTGAGTCATCGTCACCTCACGCAAACAGTTTGCAAATTCCTTTTAAGATGTGCTCAACAGGAGGAGTGCTGTCCGCATCCAAACTGTTTGTTACTGTAATTCAATTCGAGTTTTGAAGCAAAATATTAAAGCCTCATTTTGCATTCAGACTATTTCTAACATATCTTAAATACAACAATTAAAGATTAATAATATTGTTTCGACATTATTATGGGCCATATCTGTCTTTGAAATGTTGAAAAACTGATATACGCACATACACGGGTGACGAAAACAGTTTATCGTAACCTAGAAGAAATAACGTCCTCTGTGTATAGTAGTAATTTAATAGCGGCAATGCGAACTTTGAAAAAAGAAAAAATAAATGAATGAATAAAAAGTGGTGAAGACGTTATTGTTTTCCGCAGAAACGCAAACGAAACAAAAGCATTGCAATAAAAGGTAGAACACGTCGTTTTTTGGTTGAACGTTCTAACGATTCATTTGAATCTGGGTGGCAAATAGTTTACCAGGTGTCTGATCTGGTTCCAAACTGTTTGCAATGAACATACATGTAGTTGATTTAGGATAAGTAATTTGGAATTAATAACGTCTTCTGAACTGTCATTTGCAAACTTCAGAAGACTTTTGACTCAAAACTTAAAGGGACTCGCAACCGGATGGTGTACTTGTCAAAATAAAATAAAATACTCAAATAAAAGCAAATTTGTGGCATTATTTGGCTTCTGACATTAAAAAAATATGATCAGTCCAAAAAAAGGCTCAAGAATCGTCACCGAATCTTAGATTTTTAGATATTTTCCATCGTTTTTCTATACCGACTAGTAGACGGTATAGTTGTTGTTGTTCCTTCTCTACACGAGCTCAGATATAAACACGAGCCGAATTACGAAGTTGTATGCACTTTCGATCGCTACACATTGAAATACGTTAAATCGATCCGAGATAAACGGATAGTTCCGTGGTCCATTGGTCTAAGCGGTTTCCCCTATTTTGCCTTCTGTCCGCCAATGCCGGGCCCCGGGTTTGAATCCCACCAGAGACCAATTTTTTTTTTAATGAAATACATTTTTTTTAAACAGAATTTCTTATCCTAAACTAATTCTTTACCATTTATATAAGCGTTTGACACATATTTACAAATTACTATTTTTAATGCACCATCTGGTTGCGAGTCGCTTTAAATTCATTATGACAAAAGTAAAGCCGCCCTAATTCGCTCAATAATTAGTAATATCCGCCGGTGATATTGACTCATTCACCCCTGAAACATTTAATGGACAATTCCAATTTCAACATAAGTCTAGTCCATTTTTGACTATTTAGGGTTGATTTTAACAAAATATTTCAAATTGAAAAACAGTGTAGACCCTGATCAGGGTCTACACTGTTTGCTTTGGACAAGTGTAATTCTCACCGTTACACTGTAAATGACGAGTATACTCGTCGCTAGGGTTGAATGTGTTAATTCTCATGTAGATCTTGTCGTAAGATACTCGTACATAGAAGATAAAGACACGTGTTGAAGTGGAGAAGGCGTTATTACTTCCCAATAACGCGTTTATGCTTAAACAAGTTTTGGAGCCAGATCAACACCAAACGTGTTAGCCACTGGCATGTAATTAAAACTAAATCTTCAGAATTAAAAAACAACAACAAAAAAAACCACAATTAGTTAATTACATTTTATTAGTCTACATGTACTATTATATACGCGTTTGCGTTTCATTTGCGTTTACATGTATTCCGTTTAAGCGGGTAATGTCTTCTCCACGATATAGCCCTACATTTAAAGTAATAAAACTTCTGATTCACTTTTGTCGTGCATTAAGCTGACACCTGTATAATTAATTTCTATTTCAATCTGCGTAGTGTGTAGCTGTATACACGTTTGACTGAGCATTAAAATCAGTGTAGTATTCTGTTTCATAAAACTTCGTACGACAAATGTTGTCGTAAGTCAGATTATAAAAGTCTGAATTATTATTTATTTCTCCATCCAAACCTGTCTTGTGACATCTCTTGGACTCGACTTGAAAAGAGATGTTACAAAACAGGATTAGATAGAGAAATCAGAAATTAAATGTATTTTAAAGTTTTGACTTAACTACGCTCACATTTGTTCTGCAAAACCAAGTTGTGTAGCAGGAGCAGCATTTTGGTTGCAGAGCATCTGGTGGGACTTCCACGGCTGCCGTACGGCGGCCGTACGGTCGCCGTGCGGTCGCCGTGGGTTTTATTAGAAATTACAGTAGCCGAAGAGGCGCCGTACGGCGACCGCACGGGGACCATACGGTGGCCGCAGGTTCTTTAACCCCAAAAATAAAATCTCGCCGTGCGGCAGCCGCAGCAATGTGGGCGCAACACACGGCGGCCGTATGAATTCTGCGGCAGCCGGGGAATTGCTGCTCGTCGTAGAATTATAAGCCGTGTGGCCGCCGCAGCAAATGTGAACGAGGCATTACGATTGTTATTGTCGTACGAAGTTTTATTAAACGGGCCCCTGAACCTCATTTTAGACTTACATTCAATAGATTATAACAATAAACGAACACTCTTTGAAGTATCAAAGGGACACCTAAAGGCAAAACTGCTAAACCATTTACCCTCTATAGATATACATTGTACATGTATACCATTTTTACGCCATTAATTCATTCTTCCACTGAAGAAAAAGTTCCTATTTATACAGTCATGACTGAGACGTACCATTTGAACGATTTTCTATTTCCTAGCAGACGGTAACAAGTATCACAGGGGTCGCTAGATCGGGGCCCGGGGCCCCCGCTACACCAAATAAAATTACTAATGGTTCTTAGAATGAGACCCTCAACCGGGAAATCTTAACTTTATTCACTCTTAGCTAGGCTTATGCGTATAAGGCATTTGAGATGAGAGTTAAATCATTCTTACGCGTTTGATTGGCCAGATTCTTCTCAAAGTTGAACAGTCAGAAACTTGAGAAAAAATTCAGATTGATCTCAAATGCTTAAATATAACCATGGTTCCTGGTTCCTTGCATTCACCTAGCACGGGTCTGTACTGACCTGGAAATGATTTAACCATTTCACTCTCAATGGCGATTTAAAGCGCGTTTGCAAACAGTTTCGGTCCTGATCCCAGGATCCAAACTGTTTGGCACTCTTATCGATATTTATTTCATACAACCTTAAATCTAGAAACGTGTCTCGCAGACAACAATAATGAAGCAGACGACAATAAAGCGGCGAAGAGGTAAAAAAATAATCTCCCGAATAGTTTGAGCATGAAAGGGTTAACAGTTTTACTTAACACTGTGATTAGCGCGGTGTCTCATCAGGATCCAAATGTTTAGTCACTTCAACTTAGTTTTGAAAAAGAATTTTTGTCAGGATCCAAATGTTAGACACTCCGACCTTGTTTTGAGTTTTCTCTCTCGAAATTTCTATTATTAGAACAGTTGCAGACGATAACTGTTGCAGAGAAAAAAATCCCAGCATGCAAAGAGTTAAACAGCTTAATTTATCACTGCAGTAATTCAGATATCAGTAACAATAATGGGACTCTAAAAGATACACAATGCCATCTATTCCCATCTTCTTATAAGCTCAAACATGTTTGAAACTTTTCTTAAAAGAAGTAACATGTAGTAAACGATAAGTGAGTGCTTGATGCAGAGCGAAAAACAATGCAGACGATATTATGGTGATGAAAGAATTAAAGCAGACGATTAAATTTGGCGTTCTGATTTACTTTCAATCTGCTTTAAGTGGTAGCATGTTTCCAAAACTAGAAACAGGCCCTGGAGTAACCCATTACATAGCCTTTCTCAAGTTTTGAAGAAATTCTTCTTTACTTTCTGCTTTAAGTACCATATGCTAGGATAAAGAAAATGTTTCTTATGGTGCATATTCATCACTGTATATAAAGTGAAATTTTTTTTCAGTGGAGGAATGAATTAAAGGCGTAAAAAGGCATATCTATAGATTAACCCCTTCATTGCCTAAGTAACCCCGAGTAAAATGGCTATTTACAAACAGTTTGTGTTCTGATCAGGATTTAAACTGTTTGACAATCATTTCAATAGTTTAAGTGAAAAATACATAAAATTTCCTTTTGAGAAATGAAAGCAGACAATAAATTGTTTAAAATTGATGATATAATGGCAGTGAAGGAGTTAAAGGGTTAAATAACTATTTGATAACATCCGTAAATGAGTAGGACTGGATACCTTTAGTCACAACTATATATCATTATTCTTTTTCTTCGTTCACCTGTTACCTAGATATAAAAGTATTTACCCTCCAAACACTACTGTTATATCAAAGTTTTACATGTGAACGCGTCCACATTGAGTTTGGTCGATGCTACTATTTTATCACAAGGTGTGTTATATTCAATATCTAGGCTGCATTACAGGTACGGTCATGAGGAATATTCTCTTCCTGTCTTAGTAACATTACTCACGTATTTGTCATGTGTTCATCTACACTGCATTATTGGATGTTTTCATCAGATGGTTTTAGCGAATGAGTTTTATAAGGTGTAAGCTTAAAAAATGGAAGTGTAAGTATATCTCTTTACTAATAACTCATTAATTCCTGAAATTTTTAATTGATAATCCCTATTTCCAATTAATCTAGTCCATTTATGACTACATGTATTATGGGTATTTTTTCAATATACACATGTACATTTGTATTGCAAAAAGGACACACAGTGCAGACCCTGATCAGAGGGTTCAAACAAGATCTGACCAGGGTCTACACGGATTACATAGGACAGAACGTGGCAATATAGAGGCCAATAAGTTAAAATATTGTTGTTATTAATTATAATTACTATTCATTATCATCATCACCACCATTATGATTATTATTGTTTTGTTTGTTACAGCTCCAAAATTTATGTTTGCAAAAACTAAAATCCTTATTATCTCAACCAAATACTAAGTTGTTGTTACTCATAAGAATAATTTCTAAGAGACTTTCCACCGAGTAAAGTATGGAACACCGTTTTAACTTATTGTTTTTATTCTATTATCTTCAAGGTATCTTCAAATAATTGAAGAGATCTTCAATTCAATTGAAGATTTATCAAAATGACTGAACGTATTTGTTGATAGCATTAAGTCAGTTAAAGATATCTGCAGTTGAATTGAAGATATTCAAATAGACATATCTACAATTGAATTATTTGAAGATATTTACAAAAAGACATACATGTACATGTATCTTCAATTCAATTGAAGATACAGTCGAGACTCGGTAGTTCGAACTCGCGTTAGTTCGAACATACACAAATTTCAAAGTTAAGACGTGGCCCAACTTATGAAATACTGACCATTACGATCGATTTAAACGAGTTCGAAGTATCATGTTTCGACTGTATCTATAATTCGATTGAATATATCTTTAATTCTGCGAATAATCTTTCAATTCAACTTGAATACATCTTCAATTGATTTGAATATATCGTCAAATAATTGAATACATATTAAGAATTTTTCCCAATGCTCATGTTGCTGTTATCACAGACAGTTCATTTAATTTTAGAGGAAATATTATTTTGAACATTTGAACACTTTTGATTAACTTTGAAAACTAAAGTAATTTTAATCTGTTCGATTCCAAAATAGTTTGAACTGAGTCCAATTACTATATGTAAACCCTCCTGAATTGTTCCAGATCTTACCATGTTATTCGAGTAAGAATATTTATCTACAAAGTCAGTCAAACACTGATATAAATTTCTTCCTGTGTGCTTTTAGCAGAGCTGAGGGATTAGGTTACTTTCATTCTAATACATGTACATAGAATCATAGATTATAGATGATATAAAAATTAGTAGTCAAACAGTTTAGATCCTGATTGGACGCTGCGAAACGTGGCATCTAATCAGGGTTCAAACTGTTTGACACTAATTACCATTGTGCTCGGGATAAGGCAGTGAAGGGGTTAAACTTAAACATGCAGGTCGAGCATACAATAGTATTTGTTTTAAAATCAGACGCTGTTGTTACATATTTTCTGTTTATTCACAGGCTTATACAAGTTTTGACAATCCTGTTGTACTTTCGACATAGTCTATCTACAGAAACCACAACAGCTTCACCAGCAGTAACTACAAACAGCGGGAAAGTCAAAGGAGTAACGAAACACTACCCGGAAGGTCCGGTTTTACAATATCTTGGCATACCGTTCGCAGCGCCACCTATTGGGTCGTTAAGATTCCAGAAACCACAGCCTCATGAAGGATGGAATTATACATTTGATGCTAATGAATTTGGGCCTTCTTGCTTCCAGTACCTTTTCAAAAACGACGAATGGCTGATACCAAATAAAAACATATCTGAAGACTGCTTACAGCTGAATATCTATATTCCTAAGTCGATAAACAAAACAAGTCCTAGGACTGTCATGGTATGGATTCATGGTGGCGGGTTTACAGGTGGTCAAGCAACACTAATAGATGGGTCGTATCTGGCACTAACAGGAGATGTAATTGTCGTTACTACCAACTATAGACTAGGTTTATTTGGATTTCTATCTACTGAGGATACAGTTGCTCCAGGTAATTACGGTCTCTGGGACCAGCATATGGCGTTAAAATGGGTTAAAGAGAATATAGCCGGTTTTGGTGGAGATCCTGCAAGTGTGTGCATATTTGGGGAATCTGCCGGCGGTTATAGTGTTGGGCTACATACAATTGCACCAGTAAATATGGGCTACTTTAAAAGAGCCGTGTCGGAGAGTGGGGCAGTGTTAAGTCCGAGGGCACTTGCTTCAGGTGCGAGAGACGTTGCGATGAAAGCAGGAGCACTGCTGAACTGTTCTGCCTCATCATTACAAGAACTGATATCATGCCTAAGAGCAAAACCACCTCAGCAACTGCTGGACGTCCAAAACAAGGCTACGGAAAGTCCAAATGAACTAAATTTCATCAATAAATTAGGCCCTGTCATCGACGGAGACTTCATTAAAGAAGACCCAGTGGATAGTATAAAGAATAAGTTGTCACCGGCATATGACATGTTCAAAAGTGTGGCCATAATGACAGGGACTAACAATGCTGAGGGAGGACTGTTGTATTTCTCGCTGCAAGGGTTTCAAGACAAATTTAAATTCAACATAAGTGAAGGGGTCCCGGTGAGCGTTCTTTGTGACGTAGTGGCGCAGTCAGTTGCACGTGATTACTATAATGGCAGTGTGTCAGTGGCTAAAGCAATATGTGATGAATATACTGTCACTGGTTCTCCTGCTGATCAAAGCCGTAGTATCCTGGACATCTATGCACATATGCAATTTATAATTCCAACAATATCCACAAATCTGGCTCATACGAAAGCGGACACAAAGCCAACCTATCATTTCCTATTTTCCCATCAGCCCTCGTCTTCTTGGATACAGAGTCGTCCGAAATGGCTTATAGGGGCGAACCATGTAGACGAGCTTCCGTTCGTGTTTGGCTTGCATGCAATGTACAAGAAGACAAGCCCTAAACCAACGAAAGAACTTGAACTGTCAAAACAAATGATGACCTACTGGAGCAATTTTGCCAAAACAGGGTATGGTATATAGTGTCGTCCCCTCCAAACCGGAACCTCTAAATACCGGAATTCTCTTATCTCTAAACCGGACAAAACCTTTGGTCCCGTTTCCAAACTTTCTTTATTTAAATTTTAAACCCATTACACCATAAATACGCCCTTTTACGCATTTGAATTATTCCTATACATTCGAGAAAAAAATATGTATCACCAGAAGTAATTTCTAAATTCTAGTAGATAATAGCTTAAAGCAGGTTGGAAGTAAAGCAGAATGCGCCTTTAAGCGCATTCTGCTTTACTTTCAACTTGCTTTAAGTGATCAGCTATCTTCTTTACTAGAAACAACTCATGGGTTAAAACCCATCCAAACTGGAAACCCCTCTAGACCGTCGCTTACGAGTTATGTATCTGCGAAGAGTACATTCGTTCTTTTGCAAATAGTGTAGGCCCTGGTCAGAGGGTTCTAAAGGAGTCCTCTAATCAGGATCAGGGTATATATGTATACAGTACACAGTTTGCCAATTTTGCAAATATATTGTAAACTGTCAAACAGTTGACTATATGCTAAAATGAAAGTTGCAATTAGTCATTGGAATTTTCATTGGGTGTTAATTTAATCATCAGGCTTTATAAAAAACCAGAGTACATGTAGATCTACAATAGTTATTTGAAAGTAGATTGGATCCTGATCAGACCCCGCGTGACGCAGCGTCTGATCATGATCCTAACTGTTTAACCCTCATTTCAATATTTATTAAGTCAAAATATTTAGATCTAAATTTTCAATTTTAGAAATAAAAGCAGACGGCAATTGTTTAACAATTAAAATTGAACATTTAATACATCTAATTTCTTATTTTTCTATCTAATCCTGTATTGTGACATCTCTTTGGAATCGTCTTTGGAATCGCTGAAATCGACTAATGCGGCGTCTAGTCACGGTCCAAACTGTTTGATACTCGTTTCAAAATCTCGTCAGTCATACTGCATTAAATCTAATTTTGAAAGGATATTGCAGCGTCTGATCTGGATTCAAGCTGTTTGTCGCTCGTCATTATATTCCTTTTGTCAAAATGTCCAATAATATGCAACTTTCAGAGAAAACAGCAGACGCAAAAAATTAAGCAGACCATATTGCAACAGTGAAAACATTAGACGTAAATGTCTTGTTTGGGTAACAGGGACAAACATTGTTCGATGTTGGGAGAGTCATTGTATGGAGGGAGCACTGTATCAAACTGTTCGCAAATATATGTTTTGTTCTTGTCAAACCTCGCAGTGAATACTTTAAGGACATACATACGTTTCAATGACAACATATTCGGATATTCCCATACGTAAATTTTTGATGACATCATATTAATTATTATTTCAGTGACCCAAATCAGCCTAACAAAGGTGCCCCTACCTGGCCAGTCTTTGACGTAACCCATCGAAGTTATATGAACTTGAAGGTAGACCCAAGACTGGGTATCAAGGCATTTGATGAAAAATACAAATTCTGGACACAGACCTTGCCCGCCATTACAGTCCAGCAAGGACATGCCAACAATGGCGACAAAGACAACCATATGCCACAAAACATTCACAATGGCGGCCATACGACAAACAACGCTCACAATGGCGGCAAGGGCGACCATACGAAATACAGCGCTAGCGACAAGATTGACCATACGACAATGACGACACACAACGCCAACAATCTTGGCAAACACGACCATACGACACACAATGCCAACGATAGAGGCAAAGACAATCACACGAAACACAATGGCGCGGATTTTCTTATGTTTGATATAATGGTGTACGTTTTGTCCTTGAGTTTCTTAACATTTATTCTACCGTAATATCGTCTGCTTTGAAATTGTCGTCTGCAAAATGAGTCAATGCAAATTTATGAAGAACCCTAACGACGAATGTAAAATAGTTTCGATCCTGATCAAACGCCACGTAACGCGGCGTCTGGTCAAGATCTGAATTGTTTGCAAAGTTCAATGTGTTCCAGTCGGGAACCGTTTGTCACTCGTCTTTATGATGTCCAATATGTAATTTTGAAAAAACAGCAGACGTCAATTTTGAGCAGACGATATTGCAGTATTGAAATCGAAAGACATAATTGTCTTGTTGGGGGGGGGGGGGGGCAGCGGTAAGCATTGTTGTAAGGAGGGAATCGTTGTTGGGAGGTAGCACTGTACCTGATGTTATGGAATTTGGTTCTTATACTTCACTTTTCGTCTACCATTCACAATAAATGGTGCAAAACAACAGAAGTCCAACTTTTCCTACCAATATTCCTTTGCATTTTCATTGCTCGAGTGCACTAATATGATTATGCAGTTTGAATTTCGATCAGTCACCGAAAATGTCCGCTACTGAACATAATTCAAACTCCCTGAAACCTTAGTTTCCAATTAAGTCCAGATCATTTTAGGACAGTTGGTGGGGTTAATTAACAGTGCATATTGAAATGACAAACAGTATAGACCCTTTAAAATCCCTCTGATTTGGGTCTACACTGTTTTATTCGGACTTGTCTACTCTTCACATGTACACATTTTGTAAAAGACGAGTATCCTCGTCGCTAGAACCCATTGTGTTGAACTATGATGAAAGTAAAGCAGAAATATACCATAAGAGTTTTCATTTATTTTCATTTTGATGAAGCAGCCATCTGTCTTGAAAACAGCTAGTCTGAAGTGGTTTACACCTGTGCATACGGCTATAAAACTGTGGTCAAATACGAATAGAATTCGTAGCCTGGTCAGACTTTAACCCCATCGCTGCCATGACGTCATAAATTTAAAACACTAATTATTGTCGTCTGTTACCGTATTTCTCATTTTTAAATTAGATATTTTGACTGAAGAAATGTTAAAATGAGTGTCAAACAGTTTGCAAAAAACACTATTGTACTCCGGGTAGATCTAAGGCAGTGAAAGAGTAAACACCAAGTGATGAAGACGTTTCGGGTCTAAAGAAGTATAGAAGAAAAAAGAGAATAGAAGAAAAATAGAACTAGATCTAGACCGAAGTAGAAACACTACGCGGTAAATAAAAAGAGGAATACGACACATTACTTGAGATCAAATGTGTTGCTTCCATATTTCAGCGCAATTAGGTTAACTAGTAAATAAATCTGACATGTTCTATGTTAATCTGATTTAACCCATTACCCCATATAGCCTGTTTCTAGTATTGAAGATACATGTAGATGCCAACTTTAAGCAGGCTGTAAGTAAAGCAGAATACACCTTAAGGCGCATTCTGTTTTACTTTCAACCTGTTTTAAGCTACCATCTGCTAGAAGTACAGACAATATTTTTATGGTACATAGTCATGATAGTTTAAAGTGGAACTACTGTTTTCAGGGGATAAATAAATTCAATGAGTAAAATGTGTATCTATGGAGTAAAGGGTAAATACCGTGCTAGCCTTTGCATTTGCATGTTGACCGTCTACCTTTGCACTAGTTGAATTACATGTACTAGTAATTAGTTTGAAATGTATTCATTCGTTGTAACTGTTTCTTGTTGTACATGTAGATTAAAGATTTTTTTAAGGAAGCTCTTAGCGTTTGTACCAAACATTTTACTTATCCAACCCTATCTACGAGTATATGCGTTATTTACACACAATACGCCTGTGGCGAGTACACTTGTTGTATTTAAAAGTGTAAACCCAGTTCAGAGGACTCCTAAACGAGCCCTCTGATCTTGATCTGCACTCTTTGTAATTTTGCAATATAACTGTAGAAAACAACACTAAATAGTAAGAACTTGACAATACCTAACCCTTTAGCTGCCATTTTGACGTAATCACCCGTCTATGTCACTGCCATTATATCGTCTGCTTAATTTGTTCATCTGCTTTTATTTATTAAATTAGGGATTTTATCCGTTTTCTCACTTAAGAAGTATTGATATGAGTATCAATCCGTTTGCATTCTGTCCACAATCCACACCGATCAGAATCCACTGTTTGCAAATGTAAGTACAATAAGGCTGCACAGTGGAGGGGTTAATTGGAAACTGGGCGTGTCCATTTAAAGTGTAAAGGGTGGATAAGTTAAAACGTACACAGTTTTCAATTCTATAATTCTATGGCGTTAATAGAATTCCCAGAAACGAGAGAGTTTGTACTTTTTGCGACCTTTTGGACATAGAAATATTTATCATTTTATTTGTGGGTGTCCAATATATAACGAGATAAGACACAGATATTTAGATAAAATCTATATTTCAAGGCCATCAATGTTTAAATTATGCCAATTATTTCTTAGTCATGATAAGAAAATATTAAATAATCTAGCTTTATTTACTAAAGAAGCATTTGCTTTAAGAAGCAGACATGTAAATATTGTACAAGAGTAATTTATACTTTACTTCTAAAATACCAGACCCTATGCTTATGGGGCGTTTGACTCTGGTTTGGGATCGTTCTCGAGCTTTTGGTTTGTCAGATTTGAGCATATGCTCAAATCTGACCGATTAGGGGCTGGCGAGCGGTCTCGGACCGGGTTCGAACGCTTTATAAGCATGGACCCAGAAAACTTTGTTTAAGAACTTAATGAACGTTACTAAATCCATAGTATGATTAAATGTTTGTACTCTCCCAGCAGAGACAAAGAACAACAAATAATTATGTATATCATGTATGTTGGTATAGGTTTGGATAAGCCTATTGATTGATGTAACAGTTTGTATGTAAGTTGTATGACGATGTATCTTGTGTACAAGTCAAATAAAATGATTGTTCTGTTCTGTTCTGTTCTATAGCCATATTTGCCCTGCCAAACAGATTCCATGCAGTTGTCATTTATTTGTTGGCATACCGTGCTATGAAAACCTCATACAGACTTATTGCGTTGCAACAGGAAAAAAGTGTATATAGTGTTCCTGGTGGCAATCAGTGTATATCGGCTTCCAGATCCGCCGTCGCGTCTTGGTCTCGATCTTCACTGTTTGGAACTAACAAGTATATACAGCCTTTTGTTTAGCAGTAATATACAGCAAAGCCACTCTGGCGACCACTATTAAAACGAAGGTAAATGCATTATTGATTGTATAAAAGCCAGGTGCTGGTTTAAAGCATGGAGAAAGGACAAAGTCCTTTCTCCATGTTTAAAGCAAGTCATGACAGTAAAACAGAAAGCTCCTTACTGTCACCTTGCTTTGTGTCTTAAACACCTACTAATTCACACAAGTTGGTAGTCGTAATAGCGAGGTTTTAGCCTACTGTATATATACGCGTATACTATTTGGCTGTGTGCGTGCTGTGTAGACAATAGTTTAGATGCAGAACTTGCGATGACCATGATGCTTGGTCTACTATAACCAATTCCGCAGTGCAATATTTTTAAGCCTTGTTCTTTCGTGGCGCACATCGTTTATTTTAGAAAAGCCTTTAAAGTTTAATTTGTTTGTTTGTTGCTGTTTCTAATAAGGATTTAAGTCCACTCAAAGCCATGTAATGATGCATTATCACATTCCTTGAATATTCTGGTCAACATCAGCCCATTGTTGTTTGGACGTCTTTATTTAAAAAAAAATGTAAAGGTACAGTTGAAATTCGATAATTCGAACTCGCGTTAGTTAGCCACGTTTTAACATTGAAATACGGATATAATCGACCTAAGCAAGATAGAGCGACACATCGAAATTCAACTTCTAAGATACTGGTGCTATTGACAGAAACGACTTTGAAGGATCGAGTTTCGACTGTATATATAGTGCTTTCAAAGTTTGCATGTGTCATATCATGGAGAAAGGTCATATGTTGTGACTTTGCGGTGAAATTTTTAAAAGGTTAAACGTCCCGCGTTAGCAGTAACAATAAGGTTCCGCGATTTAGTAGTACCCATGAACATAGGTTCAAGGTAGTGACTAGGGGTACGTGACCGTACCTCTAATATTTGAAATTAGCGGTACGGTCACGTACCCCTAGCGAGCCCTGTGAGGGTTGACTAGGGGTACGTGAGTCATTTAAACTATGTAGCAACATATTATTTTGCCTGCAGATACGTTTTATTGATGCTAATATTAATAATCTCTCATTTCTACCTTATCTTGTGTTGTCTATTGGGGTGTTGAACCAACGTCTGAAATGTTTCAGTCATCCATACCCGATCAGTAGTACATTCTAAACAAATTTTAGAAATACATTTGTGAAACCTTTTTCTTATGAAAACATATAAGTTGCATTTTAAGATTGTATCATTGTGAAACATGATTTGTTTAAAGATTATAATTTACGGGACGATTGATTCTAATTTACGGGACAAGTAGAAGTAGTAGAACTATGCTTTGTCAATGATTCAAACACCGAAAATGGCTATCTAACTTGATTAATCTAATGCATAATGTAAATACAAGGGCCATAGATTTGTATAAAGAGAGCTTTTATTTTAGTTATATTACAAGTTTAAAAGGTGAGCTTTAAAATACACAGTTCGGTATTAACATGTCTATTAGTTATTAGGTAGTGACTAGGGGTACGTGACCGTACCTCTAATATTTGAAATTAGCGGTACGGTCACGTACCCCTAGCGAGCCCTGTGAGGGTTGACTAGGGGTACGTGAGTCATTTAAACTATGTAGCAACATATTATTTTGCCTGCAGATACGTTTTATTGATGCTAATATTAATAATCTCTCATTTCTACCTTATCTTGTGGATATTTAAGGTAGAAAAACAAAGAAACTTCGACAAATATTCCCCACCCAACTTGTTCTCACCGGCAGCGATGAGAATAGATGTATTCCGCATACATGTATTGGGTTAATTATCGTCAGATACGCCCGATATCTGAAAATCCGTGCCCAATGTTAAGTTTTTTTCTTAAAATTTTGATTCAATGGTAACTTAATTAATACAATAAGCTTGTAAGAAACTACTGCTGATTTGCCTTCCTAACTTAGCGATGAATATAAAGTGGTAGACCTAAGAAAATAAAAAATATCGAAGCTTCGGCTCCAATAAAGTATCGAAACATGTAAGTTTGCCGGTACCCAAGTTTGCTGGTTAATGACCTACACAAATCAACTCGTAAAACACGTTTGATAACTGATCGCAATTAAACAGTGCATTTATTCTAAACAAGGCTGGTATTGGATATTTATACATGTTTGTAAAAATGTGTGAACGTTCTTTATTCATAGGTATAGTTTTCGCTGCCGTGAAAAAAATGCCGATTGGAAATTATTTTTGGATTATTTTTTTGTTGCTTTTCTGCGTTAAACAGTCAGAATATAGGTTGAAATGAGATATTATTAACATTAGCATCGCTATTAACGTATCTGCAGACACAATAAAGTGTTGCTATACAGTGTTATGGACTCACGTACCCCTAGTCAACCCTCACAGGGCTCGCTAGGGGTACGTGACCGTACCGCTAATTTCAAATATTAGAGGTACGGTCACGTACCCCTAGTCACTACCTAGGTTCAATCGTAACTACACGGACAATTCCGATTTCCTTATAAATGTAGGAAAATCGGCGAGGTATTCCCATTATACCTTTTTCTCCACACGTTTCCGCTGAAAAGCCGGTGAAATCATTAAAGATGGTGTTGGATATTGAATTATTTCGCGGTGACAAGGGTGGAAATCCTGACAAAATAAAGGAGAATCAGGCTAAACGATTCAAAGATGTGACGCTTGTAGATAAAGTTGTTCAACACGATACTGACTGGAGGAAAGGTAAGGGAAAAAATAGAATTTGCCTTGATTGTATAGTAATTCGGATGTTCGGATATATGATGCAATACATTGTCATGAGCGTAAATAGAATGATAATATTATAGATTCAGTTATTTAATGTTTATGTCTTTACACAACATAAATATCAACATTAAAAACAATACATTTGTTTAAAAATTCCCTTTAATACCCTACAAACTAGTTTGGGGGAGGTATATAACTATAAGAATCACTGTCAGTCCGTCCGTCTGTCCATTTCTACATCACATAAGTGTGGCAGGGGTTTACATGGTTTAGTTAGCCCCTAGCTGACAGTTCTTGTTTTATATGTGCATGCTAGTTGAAAGAGTTCATATCAGCATACTTCATTACTTGGTTTTGTTTTGTTTTCATAATCATATTCATGTATTCAGTTTCTTATGTATCCACATGATGTAACCAGTTGAAACCTGGTACGAGCTGTCAAACTTTTATATTTCCCACCACCATGGTAAAGCGGGTTGAACTGAAACGTTTAAAGACTGGCGTAGATAGAAAAGTTATTATCAATAAATATCACACTTAAATTAAAATAATAACTGTCAAGTTCAACAGTCATCGAATCCTGATGCTTAATACCAGTACTGTTAATATGTTTCAATTTGTTCAGTCTTTGCCTGAGTTTGAAGAATTACCCATTCAAATGTGGGTGAAAATCTGTGTTATTTCCCTTTATAATATTATCTATTCTATATATAATTATAAGAGAAGTTTAATACATTGAACCCTAGCGATGAGTATACTTGTCATTAACAAATCATATATCTGTCAAGAGTATACTTGTCGTATGCAAACTGTAAAGACCCTGATCAGAGGGCTCCTTAAGGAGCCCTCTGATCAGCGTCTACACTGTTGGTCATTTTGTAAAATAATAAATTTATTGTTAAAATCCACCCTAAATAATAAAAAATGGACTAGACTTACATTGAAATTGTCCATTAAAAGTTTCAGGGGTATGAGTTAACTAGGTAAGAGTCCATTCCCTGTGCTTTGATGGAGAAAGAGAACAATTATCAGTATCGTCACACCTTGGGATGCAGGACCATAGTCAGGCCTACTGTTGAGTGTGGTTTCTCATTAGAATTGCCTCAAAGAGCAGTCACAAAAAAGAGTTTGAAGGAAAAAATGTTTGAAAATTTTACTTTACTTCTTATCTGATATTTCTTAAGTCACTTTTTTACATTTCTCTTTTTCAGCAAGGTACAGGGCTGACTTACTCAATAAACTAAAGAATGTTTGCAGCAAAGCAATCGGCGAGAAGATGAAGGTAAGCGCACAGTTGTCTTCATTCTCAGAGCTACAGAAAATAACAATATTGGGGAGGAGGTGTTTAACCCATTCCCCCATAAATACACCATTTTACACATTTAATTTATTCCTCTACAGAAGAAAGTAGTTCCAATTTGTACTGTCACAAATAAGAATCATAAGAAATATTTTCTATATTTTAGCAGATAATAGCTTAAAGCAGGCTGAAAGTAAAGCAGAATGTGCCTTAATTTGCATTTTGCTTTACTTTCAACTTGCTTTAAGTGGTCAGCTGTCTTCAAAACTTGAAACAGGCTATGGGGCAAAGGGTTAAATACGAACTACTTTATTGTACCTGTCAAACTCTATGTTGTGACTTCATCAGAATTGTCTAAAAAGTATTCTATCTAATGAGTAGTTACAACATGGGGTTTTGTCAAGACACAAATGAAAAAGTGTTTCTGTTTTCTTTCTCCTATCAAGAGCTCTGCATATACATTAATTTTATGAGTAGTGACACCATAGGATTTGGTGCTAGAATAAGCGAGAAAATGTTGATTTTATTCAGTTTACCCAATCTTATTTGGAGCCCTGAGCCCTATATTTATTTTCTTTCAGAAAAAAGAAGCAGTTGGGGATGATGATACAATACCACAAAGGATTCAAGATGATTTGGATAATTTAAATCAAGAAAAGTTAGCAGTGAGTAGAGTTTAGTTATGTCAAGTCTTTTAGAAACAATTTGCATTTTGCTAACTTCTGCTGTTTTACTAATTTCTTCCATTCTTCTTTAATCTCTTTTTATGCACCCATATGACTTAAGGCTAATGATAATCCAGGGAATATTGTTTTTGTCCTGTCTGTTTATTTGTCTGTCCAAAACTTTAACATTGGCTATAACATTTGAACAATATGCGATAGATCAGGGGAGTAATTTAAAACTAATATTTTTATGTCTCACTTTAATGTGACTGCTCATTAGAATTGTCTCTTTGAGACAATTCTAATGAATAGTACTATAGGGTTTAGTGCAGACATATAGGAGAAGATGTTTTAAAACTTGAGTTTACCAACTCTACATCCTAGTCCTGAAAGATTTTATGTTTTGAAATACAGTGAAATCTCTCAATAACAATCTCTAAAAAGTACTAATACACATGACAGCTTAAAGCAAAATGAATGTAAAACAGAAAGCCCCTAACGGAGCTTTCTGTTTTATATTCCCCTTGCTTTAAGCAGTCAGCTGCCTTAAAACCCTGCTAATAAATACTATTTAGTGGTCGAAATAGAGAGGTTTTACTGTACCCACCTTATCTATGTGTTGTGCTACTACAGTCAAACTTCGATATCTCCAGATCGGTTAAGTTAAACATACCCGTATTTCAAAGTTAAAACGTGGCTTAGCCATGTTTTAACTTTGAAATATGGATATGTTTAACTTAACCGAGCATGAAAAAATGCTGTTCATGTGTCGAAATATCTGATAGTTCGAGTTAAGCGAGTTCGAGATATCGAAGTTCGACTGTATATGTTTTAGGTTCTGACAGTGACTCAGATTAAGAAGCTGCGTGTTGTGATTGATGAGGAGATAAGGAAGAATGATGAGAGTTTAATCACACTAGAGACTGATCGTAATGAGTCCTTGAAAGAGATAGGAAATCATCTCCATGAGTCCTGCATAGTCTCCAATGATGAGGTATACATGGTTCTATAGGCATCCGGGGTCCAAGATGATAAAGCTTTTGAGATTAGTCGGAGATCATTCTCAAGCATTTGATTATTCAGATTAGAGATTTTGCTGAGCAAAAGCTAAAATCTGACCAACCAAATACTTTAGAACGACTCGACTCAAAAGCATTATAACCCTAGGGCGTGAAGAACCACAAGCAAGACATTCAGACAATGATTAACCTTTACACAATAGCCTGTTTCAAGTTTTGATATGTTATGAATACCCAGTTGTTTAACCCATTGCCCTATAAATAAACCTTTTTATGCCTTAGGTTTATACATCCATCATAGCAGTGATAGCACATAGTTCTACTTTAACCCATTACCCCATAAATACGCCTTTTTACACCTCTAATTTATTCCTACACTGAAGAAATTACTTCCAATTAATACAGTAATGAATATGTTTCATAAGAGATATTTTCTATATTCTAGCAGATGACAGCTTAAAGCAGGCTGAATGTAAAGCAGAATGTGCCTTAAGGCACATTCTGCTTTACTTTCAACCTGCTTTAAGTGGTCATTTATCTTCAAAACTAGAAACTGGCTATGGGGTAATGGGTTAAACAGTTATGCTTATTCAACATAAGACAGATTATCTATTTATCTCTATCCTGGAAGATAAGGCACATTCTGCTTTACTTTCATCTTGATTTAAGTGGTCACCTATATTCAATACTAGAAACAGGCTATTATTTAATTCCTTATCATGCTATAAACAAAATTTCAATGACTCTCCAGAAAATTGGGGTCTCCCAACAATAATAAAAAGTATAACAAACACTGCAGATGCTGATCAAAAGGGTTTGTCCAGGAGCCCTCTTATCCGGGTGTACATTGTTTTCACATGTTGTATATATTCCATTCCTGCACATTAAGGGCAACTTACATGAGTACTCTGTTTAAAATCTTAGTATAATACCCTGATTTCCCACTGCAGGGGTTGACATGTTTGCCTCAACAATTGATTTAGTGAATTTTCTTTTGTCATACAGGATGAAAATGGAATAGAGAGAACATTTGGAGATTGTGAAAGCAGGAAGAAGTATTCTCATGTTGATCTAATAGCTATGATAGACGGTGTGGATGATACCAGAGGATCTGTGGTGGCTGGAGGCAGAGGATACTACTTAAAGGTACTGTAAACCCAGGGCCCCAGATAAGAGCAAGTCAACATTTACTCACTCATTTTAGCACCAAATTCTATGGTGTTACTACTGATTAGAATCGTCTCAAAGAGACGATTCTAATGAGTAGTAACATCATAGGGTTTAATGCAGAAATAAAGATTGTAGATTTTGAAACAATCCCCTTATCATGAGCTCTGGGTAACCCATTGCTATATAAGTGACCATCTTTACTAATTGACCAACTCTTAGTCTACTTTGGCACTAGCGTAATCGGCCGTTTCCGACAAGTATGTCAACAACACACAGTAGTCCACCTGCAATTCATGATGTGTTTATTTTATGTGTTAATCATTTCATATCCAGAAACATTTGATATTGGTTGCAGAATAAAGATCTCTTTAACCCTTTACCCATAGCCTGTTTATAGTTTTGAAGATATGTGACTTTAAAAGCTGGTTGAAGGTAAAGCAGAATAAGCCTTAAGGCACATTCTGCCATACTTTCAGCCTGCTTTAAGTTACCATCTGATAGGATATAGAAAATATTTCTTATTGTAATGTTCATGAGTGGATTATTGGAACTATTTTCTTCAGTGGAGGAATTAATTAAATGCGCTTAAAGGTGCTTCTATGTGGTAAAGGGTTAATGTCCCAAAGAATAATTCTGAAATTGACAAATTGTACATGTTAGTGTACATGACCTCATTCTTATAAAAAACGAGGTCTGATATAAAACAAACGGTGTGATGTAGCCAGTTTAACTGTTAAATACAGAATCTTGTGTCACATCGTACCAATACACTGGGGAAAAGCACAGAATTACAGGAAGACAATTATAAGCAAATTGAGCCTTGCCATGAGAAAACTTGACTTGTTGCATTGCAAACATAGTTGATCAAGGCCAGCCGCCGCTTCAAAGACGCGGCGGCTGGCCTTGACCTACTCTGCTTGACACCAACAAGCATCTAAAGCATTGTATTTAACAGTGTTATATTATAGGGTATTTGGCAATGTAGACCAAACACAGATGCACAGCTTGAGATGACAATGGTACTTGGTCTACAATGCAACAAGGCAGGTTTTATCATGGCCAGGGCTCCAGATAAGAGCGAGTTAATTGGACAAATCCAGCGTTTTCTCACTATTTCAGCACCAAATCCTATGGTCCTATTGTGTGACACCATAGGGTTTAATTCAGAAATAAAGATTTTAGTTTTTGAAATACTCCCCTTAACTGGAGCCCTGATGGAACAGCTCAATTTTGTTTGGTTAGTGTGAGACTGTTGTGTTTGTTCTTGTAGGGACCAGCTGTGTTTCTGGAACAAGCACTGATCAATGTGGCCATGAAGCTGCTACATGAGAAGGGTTTCACGCCTCTATACACACCGTTCTTCATGAGGAAGGAGGTGATGCAGGAAGTAGCCCAGCTCTCACAGTTTGATGAGGAACTTTACAAGGTGAGCTCACTAGTACCAGTATGTGAAATTAACAGTTGTCTGGTGGTCTGAGATAACTAAAACTTTTGAAAAATGTCTACAGCTACTATACCTCTTACTCCCAGCACTAACGCCTTCAGACAAAACTTTTCCACCCATGTGAAAATTTTGACCCTTGACTTCAGTCTCTGCATTAAGTAGTGCATTTATTTCCTTAAATATGGTGTTTCACAAATGGTATTGTTTCTTAATGAAAGGTGTCTTACCTTTACATGGTCTAATTGTTAAAAGGTGATAGAAAACATCTACATTCTTACAGATGGCTATCTTTAGCAGGCTTGAAGTAAAGTTGGAAAGCCACCTGATTTCTATTGACAAAAGTTCATGGCTTACCCTGACATGTTGCAGTTTACAGTAAAACCTCTCTATTATGACCACTAAGAAGAAGGCTAATTGATTGAATAAAAGACAGGTGACAGCTTAAAGCAAGGTGATAGTAAAACTGAAAGCTCCTTTAAGAGCTCTCTGTTTCACTGTCACCTTGCATTAAACAGTCACTTGCCTTAACACGTAATAATTAACACAATTTATTTGGTTTTGCAGGTGATAGGTAAGGGCAGTGAGAAGCAGGATGACGGTAGTGTAGATGAGAAGTACCTTATAGCCACCTCAGAACAGCCTATAGCAGCTTACCACAGAGATGAGTGGATACCCACAGAGTCCTTGCCCATCAAATACTGCGGATACTCAACATGCTTCAGACAGGAAGTAGGGTCCCATGGCAGAGATACTCGAGGGATTTTTAGGGTCCATCAGTTTGAAAAGGTATGGGAACACAGGGCTCCAGATAAGGTGGAGTAAACTGAACAACTCCAACCTTTTTTCACTCATTTCAGGACCAAATCCTATGCTACTTATTAGAATCGATTCTAATAAGTAGTGACACCGTAGGGTTTAATTAAGAAATAAGAATTTAAGTTTTTGAAATACTCCCCTTATCTGGAGCCCTGGGAACAACCCTAAATAGCCAAAAATGGACTAGACTTTAGAACCCAAAACTGAAATTGTCCATTAACCCATTACCCCATAGCATGTTTCTAGTTTTGAAAATAGGTGTCCACATAAAGCAGGTTGAAAGTAAAGCAGAATGCGCCTTAAGGCGCATTCTGCTTTACTTTCAGCCTGCTTTAAGCTAATCTCTGTTAGAATATAGAAAATATCACTTTTGGAACATATTCATGACTGTATGAGTTTGAACTATTTTCTTCAGGTGGAGGAATAAATTAAAAGCGCTTATATGGAGGAAATGGTTTAAAGTTTCATGTGTGAATGAGTAAAATAATTATTAATGCAACTGTTTCAGATTTACATGTTTGCCTTAAATCTGTTTTTTCCCCAGGAGTTATTTTCATTATGGACCATTTCATGCTCATTATTACAGGTTGAACAGTTTGTGTTAACCTCGCCACATGACAACAAATCTTGGGAGATGTTTACTGAGATGATAGACAATGCAGAGAATTTTAATAAGCTACTGGGCATCCCATACAGAATAGTCAACATTGTATCGGGTAAGTACACAATAGTCGAAAACAACTTTACCCATTACCCCATAAATAAGCCTTTTTATGCCTCTAATTTAATCCTCTACTGAAGAAAATAGTTCCACTTTATAATAAAGACAAGTAGATTTACCATTGGGAACATTTTCTATGTCCTAGTAGATAGTAACTTAAAGCAGACTGAAAGCAAAGAAGAATGCGCCTTAAGGGTGTATCAATGTCATGACTTTGGGAAATTTTCAAAGTACATGTATATGAAAACACTCTATGATGGTTTTGTATTGAAGAGCTATTTAAGATGAATGAAAAAATAGAAAAAGTGTACATTTTGGTGAACAACAGCTGGCTCTACGGCCATGTAAAATTTACCCCACCCACTTCCTCTTATTTTGTCCTTTTCAAACAGCCCGCTTCAATAAAATCCATTTTAAATGAAAACAAATATGATAATTTGGTTTTGTGTTATTTATTTCCTATCTATGGTAGTATTTCTTCATACAAAAACTAATTTAAGAAAAAAAAGGCACCAAATGTGAAATTTATGAAGCTCTTAATATCATCGATATGGTACTTTTTTGTAATATTTGTAAGGGAAGATAACTCCTTTTACTTTAATAATTCAAAATTTTCAACCTTGACCTTTCAATTTCTTTTCATATTTTGAACTGCCTTAGCATGGGCTTTCATCTGGTAGAATATAAAAAAAAGTTTGATACTAGAACTATTTCATTTTCAAACTTTTTAAAAAAAATTCATAAAATAAAAAATCTAATAAAATCATGCCCTATACAAAGCATATTTTTGATATTCAAGGATCCATATTGTTCAAACCTGGTGCCTGCTTTGTCTAAATTTGGTTTCTATATGTGAAAATACCACCATAGACATGAAATTAATAATGAAAACCCAAATTATCATGTTTGTTTTGTTTTGAAATAAATTTTACTGAAGCTTGTACTCTGAATGGGTAAAATTTGAAAAAAACGTCCAAATTTGACATACCTTTTTCTAATCGCTGTAGCTAAAAAAAAAAGGACACCACCATATATATTTTTTTTCATTTTTTCATTCATCATAAACAGCTCTTCCAAAAAAACAATGTTAGAAAAAAAGTTTGATACTTTGAAAAATTGGCTTATGACATTGATACACCCTTAAGGTATATTTTGCTTTACTTTCAACCTGCTTTAAGTGGTCATCTGTCTTCAAAAATAGAAACAGGTTGGGGGTAATGGGTTAAAGAAGTCCTAAAGATGTAGACACTTTCAGTGGTTAATAAATTACCCTTACCCACATAAGCAGAGCTTGTGTGTCATATCAAGTTACAAGTAAATTGGTGTTTGATCAGGATATGTACTGCAGGACTTCATATAAGAAGGAGTAAACTAAATAATTTCAACAATTTTTAAGGTGGCATAAATATTTTAGTTAAAATGAGTTTTCATAATATTCCCATTATCTTGAGCCCTGTTAACTGTTTGCCTTGTAAGGTTTGTAAAATGTTGTTATTGTTTTCGGTGTGTGTTTTTTTTTTCAGAAAAAAAAAATCACCAAACAGCTTTGGGCATGAAATCTGTGACAGTATCATTTTATAAGGTTCAACATTTTTATTGCAGGTGCTCTGAATAATGCAGCTGCCAAGAAGCTAGATCTAGAAGCCTGGTTCCCAGGATCAGGGGCTTTCAGAGAGCTGGTCTCCTGCTCAAACTGTTTAGACTATCAGGCAAGGAGACTGAAAGTGAGATTTGGACAAACTAAGAAAATGAACCAAGAGGTGAGACAATAAAATGTACTGTTAAACCCCTGTCACTTAACGGTATCACATCCCCTTTAACCCATAAACCCATAGCCTGTTTCTAGTTTTGAAGATAGGTGGCTTCTTAAAGCAGGTTGAAAGTAAAGCAGAATGCGCCTTAAGGCGCATTCTGCTTTACTTTCAGCCTGCTTTAAGCTACCACCTACTAGAATATAGAAAATATTCCTCATGAAACATATTTATGACTGTATAAATTGGAATTATTTTCTTCAGTGGAGGAATAAACGGAATGCGCTAAAAGGCGTTTCTATGGGGGAAAGGGTTAAAGAAGGATCACCTTAATAGTTGACGGTAAATAACAGCCTAGAGCAATATGAAAGTAAAGCAGAAAGCTTCTATAGGATTTTTGCTTCACTCTTATTTATTCTTGCTTTCAGTCACCACTTTTGTTTAACACAGTTGATGAATCTTATTTTCTCACATAACTACCCCTTAATTCAATAGCCAACAACAATTGCAAATATGCTTGTCTCCAACATGTTGGAGATCATTTTAACGATGTTCCAAGATGTCACTCTGACATTATCTATTCCAAGAAGGGCCTATTGCTTAAAACGCCTGAAAAACATATAATTGTCCTATGGACACAAGGTAGGCCAAGTTCAGAGGGTTCCTAACTTCATTCCTGTATCTTACATTTGCTTGCACCCTCTGGGGTTTCAAGATTCCTAGATCACCCATGTGTACAATAAAACTTCTCTAAGGACACTAAAAAGAAGGCTAGTTTAGTGTATAAAAGACAGGTGACAGCTTAAAGCAAGGTGACAGTAAAACAGAAAGCTCCTACAGGAGCTTTCTGTTTTACTGAAATTACTGTCATCTTGCTTTAAGCAGTCACCTGTTCTTAACACCTAATAGAGAGAGAGGTTTTACTGTATGTTTGTATGCCGATTACAAGATTTCTAGATCAGTGATGTGTATGTTTGTATGCCGATTACAGGTGGATTATGTACATATGCTGAACGCCACCATGTGTGCCACTACCAGAGCTATATGTGCCATCTTAGAGAACTACCAGGTGGAGGATGGTGTACTGGTGCCTGACGCACTGAAACCTTACATGCCAGAGAGTAAGTACAGTCGAACTTCGATATCTCGAAATCGCTTAACTTGAACTATCTGATAGATTGACACATAAACTGCATTATTACATGCTCGGTTAGGTCGAATTTACCCTTATTTCAAAGTTAAAAGGTGGCTAAGCCACATTTTAACTTTGAAATACGGATATGTTCGATTTAACCAAGTTCGAGATATTGAACAACTGTATAGCTGCATTTACCCCTTACCCCATAAATACACCTTATTGTGCCATATTTATTCCTCCACTGAAGAAAAAAGTTCCACTTTTATAAAGTCTTGAATATGCACCATAAGAAATAGTTCCTATGTCCTAGCAAACATGAGTTTAACGCAGACTTGCAGTAAAGCAGAAAAGGTGGATTCTGTTTTACGTTCAACCTGCTTTAAGTGAATGCTAGAAACAGGCTACTGGGTATGGGGTTAAAACATGTTAAAACTGGCTTCTCAATGAAACACAAGAATTAAATGTCTTATCTGTCTCAGCTTTGCCTATTAATCCACACATTTAGACTTGATACCTTTAAGGTTACTCTAAAGCATTTGTGCAGACTAAAGTTTGAGGTATATTTAAAAATGTGTCGCATACACTTGCTATTGTGTTATTTAAGTTCAATATTATGAGGTGGGTTTCTACGTCATTACCAAACTTGTGACTATCATGATTTTATAGACATGGCTCTCCTGATTAGCAAGAACTGTGTAGGTATACCGGGTATTTATATTTGTGACACCTGGTCCCCAAGGTTATAAAGAATTTGAGTCTAGGCTGAGATTATTCTCAAGCATTGGTTGGTCAGATTTGAGCAAAAACCTTGGACCCTGTTATTTTTAAATTGCAACACCGAACTTATAATTATAATACATGTACTATGTAATTACATTGATTTCTTTTCAGTTTACAAAGACAAGCTACCGTTTGTAAAACCAGCACCTATTGAAGAACAAGAGGCCAAGAAACAGAAGAAGAAGGGAGGGGGTGGAAAGAAAGACAAAGCCCAGAATGTACAAGAGGGTGTGGAAAAGATGGCCATCGGTGATAACTGAGAGACTGGACTTAACAAGTGCTAATCTATTTATATGTGAATTGTGATACTTAAGTTTTGGTTATGGATATTTCAGTCAATTTCAACTCGGTACCCATACTATTAATCATAATAAACAAATAAACTTCTTGAACGCTCAGTAATATAATATTGTAGTCAACAAAAATTGTCATCTGCTACTCTTTAGAATTTGAATTTTTCTTAAAATTTCTTTTGAAAAATAGGGTCAGGGTGTCTAAAAGTTTGAATTCTGATGAGATGCCAAGTTACTCTTAACTCAGCGTCTCATCTGGATTCAAATTGTTCGCTTAGATAATCATAGTTTGGCTGTTAGCGTGTAAAGAGCTTAAATGACCTACAAGGAAAGATTCAGGTTGACATATCTTTCAGAGGTGGAGGGCAATAAAGTTTGACAATGAGATTTTATTTTATATGCTAGTTATTATTTGTTACTGGATAAGATGCTTGTTTTCTGTTTACACAGTAACTTAGGTATGTGTACAGCAGGGTCCAAGGGTAAAAAAGCTTTTGAGTTGAGTCTGAAAGCGTTCTCAAGCATTTGATTGGTCATATTTGAGTTTTTGCTGAGCAAAAACTCAAATCTGACCAATCAAATGCTTGTAGAGAAAGATTTCAGACTTAACTCAAAAGCTTTATAACCTTGGGACCTGTAAGGTGCTAGCAAATGGTAGCCTACATATAGGCTAACGGAGTGCTCAGTGAATCGCTGATGGTGAATGTTTGCAAATACAACGAGTTTTACTTTCTTTTACTACATGACAATTTGTTATAAAAGTGTGTTTAACCATTAATATTAACCCTTTCTCCATAACCAAACATTCCAATCACCTATATCCAACTGTGACTGCTTCCAGCAAGTAAAGCATAAAACTTAAAAGTATTTTCCGAGCATTCTGCGGTACTTCTATTTTGCTGCAACAAGTATTCAACACTATAGTTGAATAGTCATTTTTGGCACTTACTTGGACTAGTAGACTAGGTAATGAATTTTAGGCATTCTGATTTAAAGACATTTATATGAGTGTAAAAGATTTTAAATACTGATCAGAGGCCTCACAACACAGTATCTGATTAGGATTAAAACCATTTGCAAACGTTGAGTGTTGTTGGGCTTGACGGTGAAGAGTTGAAGAACGGCTTCATAAAGAGTTTCATGGGAGAAAGGGTTAAATTAAAGATCTTATCAATGCATAAATTTGTTTTGTTTTTACAATGGTTTGTATTTAATTTTGCTTCTTTATGATTTATTTTTCACATACAGAAGGTTTGTATCAAAGAAAGCAACGCATTTTCTAAACCACAGGCAAACTTGTGAAGGAACCATTTATGTTTCAAGATATATGTGTAACAGATATATGATTAAATCAAGAACAAATGCTGATCAATAATTTATGAGTCCGTGTTTCTTTCCACTGCCAAAGTCCCTTTCCATAAACAATTTGATTACCTATCCGTTTCATACTCTCTTTCCAACATAGAAACCCTTTGACATGTCTTTAACCCTTTACCCCATAGCCTGTTTCTAGTTTTGAAGACATGTGACCACTTGAAGAAGGTTGAAAGTAAAGCAGAATGCTTGCTTAAGCTACTATCTGCTAGGATATAGAAAATATTTCTCATTGTACATGTTAAAGACTATATATTGGAATTGTTTTCTTTAGTGGAGGAATAGATAAAATATGTACATATGAAGTAAAGGGTTTAACTTTTCCCTATATAAAGAATTAACCCATTACCCAATAGCCTGTTTCTAGTTTTGAAGACAGGTGACCACTTAAAGCAGGTTGAAAGTAAAGCAGACTGCACCTTAAGGCGCATTCTGCTTTGCTTTAAGCTACCATCTGCTACAATAAAGAAAACATTTCTTATAATACATACGGTAGTCATAACAGTACAAATTGAAGCTATTTTGTTCAGTGCAGGAATAAACTTAAGGCATATTTATGGGGTAATGAGTTAAAGCTTCATTGCTCTAACCCTTTCAAGACGAAGAGCCATAGGAAACTTTGTGGCTGATTAACGCTTCTCCCTCCCCCCCCCCCCCCCCCCCCCCAAAGCTTTTTTTCAGTAATGGAGACAGATGTTTGTTTAAAACAGGCTGAAAGTAATAAAGAATGCACCCAAAGATGCATTCTGTATTACTTTCAGCCAGCTAAAAGCTACCATCTGCTATGATCACACTGGTAAGACGTAACGTGGCCGGCTGCTGTTCTAAGTACCGGCTGCTGTTAACGAAACGCTAAAACTGTGGAACAACCAGAAATGGGTGTCAAAGCCACCTGATGCTCGCCTGTTTAAAGTTTAAGTCTAAAAAAACATCTTGTATCGAAAGCAAATCAATTTTCAGTTTAGAAAGATTATTAAATTAATGTTGAGTCTAAATCTAGTTATATTAAACTTTAAAACAACTTGTGTAACATTTAACCTTGTGATTTCGGTGTCTCTCTCTCGAGGGTCGATTGCAGAGAGGTTCCAATCTCTGCTATCCCTCTCTGTTAACTGTTTCCATGTCAACTTGAGCCTTCCAGGCCCCGTGTTCCAGTAACCTGTGTGTTGCAGGCTGCCTTCAACGCTCCGCTAGATCTTTCTACGTGGCCATATCAACGCAGCCTTCTTTCCCTCAGGATGAGGTCCAGATCATCCAAACCAAGCTGTACAAGGAGCTCTTTCGACCTGGTGGTGGCAATGTCCTGTGGTTTGACGTTACAGATTTGTCTGACCATTGCTCTTTCATTTCGCATTTGGCGCTGGAGGTTTGGCTTGGACAGTGGCCATGTCTCGCTGGCGTGGAGCATTACACTCCTCACACAAGTGCTATATACTCTGCCACGTGTCTTATACGAGAGATGGCGTGATGTGAGGATAGGTAACAGCTCCTTAAACTTTCTCCATGCAGCTTTAACACGGGTTATGGTAGATTGGTCACAACCCCCTGCTGCAGAAAGCATGTCTCCAAGATAGCAAAAAGAAGCTACTACCTCCAATTTGTTTGTTCCTACTTGGACCCCAGTCTGCGGTCTTCCGTCCAAAGGCCGTGCTGTACCCCTACACCTCGCGCATTTGAATGCAGGATCTTCTTTCAGATGCTTTAATCCACTACACTTCTTGTGGACCCACTTCCTGCAGCGACCGCATAAGATGCTATTGTTGCCCACGCCAGTGCAACATACTGCACAAGGAAATTTGCCTGAGCCTTCAAGGACGTCCAGGCCTGTGCCGCAGATCATGATTTTGGTCTTTCTGGCATTAACTCTAAGGCCTTTCTTTTCCATGCCATCCTTCCATGTGAGAAGCCTTGTTACGCACTCCTCCAGAGATTTGGCGATGATAACAAGGTCATCTGCGTAGAGGTCCTCCCAGGGGACGCCTGAACGAAACTCACGTGAAAGGGCTTTGAGCACTATGATGAAGAGAAGTGGACTGAGTACTGATCCCTGATGCACACCAACCCTCACCTGGAACTCATCACTGCATCCTTCCCCTATGCGAACACAGCTGCGTGCATTGGTATACATGCCCTGGATCAGTCTTACAATCCACTCCTCAACACCCAGTTTTTTGAGAGCCCACCAAATGACCTTCCTTGGGACTCGGTCGAATGCCTTCACTGTGTGCACATTATTTAAGAAATAACAAATCGGTAGGTGTTCATTACCGTGCATTAGATCACAGTTAGGAGTCGAGATATGGAGTCATTAGATCACGAGGCCTTTAGGCCGAGTGGTCTAATTACCCATATCTCAACAACTAACTGTGATCTAATGCACAGTAATGAACATCTACGAATTTGTTATTTTAATTCTAACGCAACTTTTATGATAAAAATACTGTTTATGTATTACGCGTATGGGGCAAATGGTACAGCGGATGGAAGCGCCGCGGGTGCAGTGCATTACCGCGGCGTTGTATACGTTTCTCGGTATTTTTTGTCTATATAGCGTAAGTTTCGGGTCGTGTTAGAATTGAGAAATAACAAATCTTAATTCTAACGCGACTTTTATTTTAAAAATGCTATTTATGTAATACGCGTATAGTGCAAATAGAACAGCGGATGGAAACGCAGCGCGTGCAGTTCATTATCGCGGCGTAATATACGTTTCTCGGTATTCTTTGTCTATATGCCATAGGTCTCGAGTCGTGTTAGAATTAACTTTAAGGGATGTTGTTACAAGACATTTTGGTCTTAACTCCTGTTCTATTTAAGCCTTTTGCCAAGTGGAAGTTTTTTACTTATGAGTAGGAATACAGGAACTCGTCTATTTTATTTATTATCTTTTGAAAATGAAAATTCACAGCATGTATTTCAGTGAATCTTCATTCTCCAAGCCTACTAAAGGGGATATTTTTATGTTAATTTATCAATACGGTCCACCAGGGAGTGTTTTGGTTTGGATAACATTGCAGAATGTCTAACAGACCAGCTTTACGAAGCATTTTCGGAGATCTTTATACATAAATGTTCAAGAAATCCGGTATATGTCGCAACTTTATCGGGTTAAACGTCTTAACTAAGCAAGTATCCAACAAGAACACAACGCCGGAGTATGCACATATAACCGGGATGTTCCATGCAACTACTCCTTTTTTGATATTTTAAAGAAAGACTCTCGAAATCAATATTTTCTTGCCCTTACCTCGTTGATTACTAAGGGCGCAGCCATTTTTGTTCCACAGTTTTAGCTTTGCGTTAACAGCAGCCGGTACGTAGAACAGCAGCCGGCGACGTTACGTCTTACCAGTGTGATGATATAGAAACTAGAACTATCATTCGAGGTGATTATTACCCCCACAAATGTGCCTGTCACAAGAAAAAGGTCAAAAGTCATGAAACTGTGGTGCATTGTGGTCTACTCTTTGAGGTGCATCAGCATATGAAGTTTCGTGACCGTAGGTGCAGTCGTTTGCTCTGAACAAACTTTAACGCAAAGCCTTAACGTTGACCCTAGAGGTCAAGGTCACCAAACCGTGGCGTATTGTGGTCTACTCATTTAGGCACATCAGCATATGCAGTCGTTTGCTCAGAACAGACTTGTGCAAAACCTTGAAGTTGACCCTAGAGGTCGTAACCAAACTGGTGCATCGTGGTCTACTCATTTAGGCGCATCAACATATGAAGTTTCTTGACAGTAGCCTACTGTTTTGTGTTAAGGTCTGTTCTAAGCAAACGACTACACCTACTAGGTGTAGCCGTTTGCTCAGCTCAAAACAGACCTTAACACAAAACCTTAACATTGACAGTAGAGGTCAAGGTCACCAAACTGAGGTCACCATTGAGGAACATCAGCATAATTATGAAGTTTCATGACCATATGTGCAGTAGTTCTGTATATGATATCAAAATCCAGACGCCAATGCCGGGGGTAACTGTTTTGAGCGAGTAGAATTATTTCTTAGGGTGTATATTCATGACTGTATAAAATGAAACTACATGTATTTTCTTCAATAGTGGAATAAATTAAAAGCGTAAAAAGACCTATCTATGGATTATGAATGGATTAAAGCAGGGTAAAGGTAATGAAAATATCTAGCCATCTAGTGTGAGACAAATTGATCAATTTGTTTGCTGATGCATGTAGCACTGTTCTACTGTTTTCTTATTTCCTTCAGTATCTGGATTAAATGAAAATGATATTACTTGGTTTTATGAATTTAATGAACATATCATATGGTACAAAAATAAATAGAAAATATGACCTTTGGCAAAGTCAAAATCTACTTCTTACACAAACATTTTACTTTCACAACCCCTAACTAGTATAAAGAGTACACTTGTCCTATATGCAAACAGTGTTGATCCTGATCAGAGGGCTCCTATAGGAGCCCTCTGATCAGGGTCTGCACTGTTTGTCATTTGATATAGTGATATAATCAGCTCTAAAAGACAAGAGGTTTTACACAGAAATACCTTCTCATGCCGTTACAAATAAAAATGTGCAACAGGCGACTGCCAAAAACATGCTGAAAGTACTGAAAGTAAGGCAAGCAGCACCCTTGTGGGCTTTTTGCTTTCTTTTCCATCAAGCTTTACAGGTTTTTTGAGTGATTGTTATAGCAAAACTAACTGCACTATTCATTTACATGTCAGATCTACTCTTAGTATACAAAAACATCACTAAAATTACTACATAGTAGTTTAACCCATTTACGCCCAGTGGATTCTTCCATGTTTTATATATTGGATTAGTCCATTTTTTATCAAAGGGATGCCTGGTCAAAGTTTTCACTTTCATTTTGTTTTATATTGAAATTCCTATCAGCAAACAGTGTAGACTCTGATCAATCTGATCAGAGTCTACACTGTTTGCCTATGTCCCATATATGGGATCGTGGGCACAAATGGGTTAATATCACAGATCTTTAACTATACAGTATAACCCCTCTATAGTAAACACTAAATGAGGATGGCATTTCGGTGTTTAAGGTAGGTGGCTGCTTCAAGCAAGGTAAAAGTAAAGCTGTTTCAGCTATACTTTTCATCTTGCTTTGAGTTGTCACCGGTCTCTTATACCATTAATTTGCCAGTGTTTTCAGTGGTCATAATAGAGAGGTTTTTACTGTATTTCAATAAATGCAAACAATCTAACAATTGAAAAGTTTGTATTGAAAATGTACAATAACCTGGCATTTTTCAAACATTAATCCTGATCTTAAGGGCTTTAGCTTTCATGCCTTTCCAATACATGTAGTGTAGAAAACTTTATTTTTGGTTAAAACAAAATCAAATGCAATGTATTGTTCGACAATATTGACCTGACGTTAGTGACCTCTATTAGCATAATTTCACACTTTGTTGCATTTCTAAATATAGCTTCGGAACACTTCATTATCATTTATACGAGAACGCACACTGTTACCACATCGGCACCGAGAAAATATAGCATTGCCCGGTTCCACAAATATCGACAGTCATTTAGCACAAGTGGTAAGATAGACGACTATACATTATTTTTCCGTACAGTCAGTGGTTCGAATCCCATGTAATACTCATACATTTTTTTCACTTTTTTTTGGCAATTTATACTATTTCTTTTAAGTAATCATAAAGCATCTATTTCGATTGGAACACAATTCTTTGTTATTTTTAAAAAAACATAATGTCATAGCGTCTGTTTGGTTTATAAAAAAAACAACATTTTATATAATAAAAATATTTTCCCCTCTATCGGGATTCGAACCCGGAACCTCGATGTTACAAATCCGTTGCTCTAACGACACACCTATTGCAGATTAGTTACATCTGGGGGTTGTAAATTAGGTATATATTGGAAAGAGTCGCAGGTGAGGACATCGATGATCTTACCTGGATTAAAACCCACTCGAAAGAGCAACATGATGTGTTTTAGTAGATGCGATTATACTAGGAGACTCGGGAATAATAGTTTATCAACAACAACTTTTTGAACTTGCTCAATGTGGAGTGTTAATCAACTGAGGATCACAACTGTAACAAAATTCACATAATCAGCCGAAACAACCCGAAATTGTACGTAGGCTATCGATTATTGATTTATACTGCGTCATTTCATTATAATTTATTCATGCATAAAGTTCAATGTCAGGTCAATATTGTCGTACAATATTTATAATTCATAATCATCATTCTTGATGGAGAGAAGTATCAAGAACAAGAAGAAGAAATGACATGTTTTAAAATCTGAGTCCCTAACAGTGTGGGGTCTGATAAGACACCGAGTTATTTGACATCTGATCCATCTCCAACCTGTTTACATCAGAGCAAACATGTTTGCTGGGAGAATCCTAGAATAGATTTTACCCCTTGTACCTATTTTCTCATTTCAATGCACAATTAATTTTAAAGCTCCAACTCTGCATCAAATATGTCTCCATTAAGCCTTCAATAGTTTCACGATATTTGAATGAATTCATTTCTACACAGTATGACCTGTGTACAGACACTAGATAAAGAAACATCTATTGAGACAGTACTGCTAAATTCAGGGTACATTATGCCCAATTATTGAATTTGGCCTAGATGTCAAATTTATCTTCATCAGAGTGGCTACTGTCAACAGATTTTGCTGTCCCAAAAATGACCTCATAGAGACTGTTAACTCATTACCCCATAGCTTGTTTCTAGTTTTGGAGACATGTGACCACTTAAAGCAGGTTGAAAGTAAAGCAGAATGTGCCTTAATAGAATGCGCCTTAAGGCGCATTCTAATTTACTTTCAACCTCCTTTAAGCAAAGATCTGCTAGAATACAGAAAATATTTCTTATGGTGCATTTTCATGACTGTATAAAATGAAGCTATTTTCGCCAGTGGATGAATAAATTAAAGGCTTTAAAAGGTGTATTTATGGGGTAATGGGTTATACATGTGTACATGTATATATACCCTGCAAATTAAGTCTTTGTAACCTTTTGGCACTTCATTTTACAGTTTAGTTTTTTAGTGTTTATTAGAACATATCAAAATTTCGAGATTCAACTGTTACTTTTTATCACAGGCAATTACAAAAAACTCATGATCGGTTTTTGTCCTCTTCTAAACATCATCCCATGATTAGCTGAAATATCTTCAGATTCAAGTTTCTGACTTTCTACTTAACAGGACAGTCTTAATTAGGTAGCTGTCGACTAAAAACTACCATTGCTTATATTGTCCTCGGGTTCCCAACTTCTGTTACACTGCTTTGGCTCCCAGTTCCTGTCAGATTCTAACACTTTAATCCGGTCTGAGCCACTGCACAAATGGCACTGGTCTTGGAGATTATTCTCACGTCTGTCATCTTAAGTTATGGTCTTTAGCGGTCATAGTAGTTGTTGAAGTTGAGGCGCAGCAGCAAGTCATGTAGATGAGGCTCATACCCTCTAACAGCAAGTTTGCTCACAACTACAATTATAAAGAAACAAATAAACATATTGCACTTTTTTGATTTCACATCAGCTATTAATTCTAAATCCTTTCCGACTTTGCTTATCAATGTTCAAGATATGGCTGCTTAAAACCATTTTTGTACAAGGGCACTGGATTACCCAGCAAACAAGATGCATTTGTGAAACACAACAATCATGACCTCTAAATGACCTTGACTTTTGTCTGACATGACACAAGTTGTACTGAGCTCAATGACTCCTAAAGTGGAATACAATTGCCAAATATAAAGTCTATCACATGTAGTTCCAAAGGTATGACCAAGGTTAAATTAAGCTTATTTGACTTTGCCCTTTGTCTGATATGATCACATTGTACTGTACTGGCTGGGCTCGATAACTTCTTGAGTTGAGTGCACATGTCTAATATGGCCAATGTTTTGTATAGCAGACAAATAAACAAACACACAAAGAACTAGACCATACACTGCCTAAACCAGGACTGCAATGGCAACACGCAACATTGGTGTGCTAAGCGATTAGCTCCATGGAGACACAATTTAAAAGGTCTGAAAATACAGTAAAACCTGTGTTCAGCAGCCACTAAACAAAGACACATGGCCATCTCTTATAGAAATACAGCTGCTTAACACATTACCCCATAAATACGCCTTTTTACGCCTTAATTTATTTTTTCACCCAAGAATATATTTCCAATTTATACAGTCATGAATATATATCATAATATATATTTTCTATATTCTAGCAGTTGGTAGCTTAAAGCAGGCTGAAAGTAAAGCAGAATGTGCCTTAAGGCACATTCTGCTTTACTTTCAACCTGCTTTAAGTGGTCACCTATTTTCAAAACTAAAATCAAGCTATTGGGTAATGGGTTAATGCAGGACAAAATTAATGCAGAAAGCTCCTGAACTCAGGTTTGGCTATTTTATCACCTTTGAAAAGAAACCTGGAATGCTCTCTGAAGACTTTGTATGTGTTGCACATCTGGGTAAAATTTCTGTGGGTTGGTTCCCTTGACCCAGCTGTGGTGTGCCAGGTACCAGCCAGCAGCTGGCGGTGAAACTTCAGGATCAGATGGAAAATGTCTTGTATGATCTTCATCAGAGATGATGCATTTTTGGTCAGCAAACATCTAGAAAATATGCATATTTGCAAGTGAGCATTAAACTTCATGTCCTGACCAAATAGCAATAAGTCATATACAGTAAAACAGGTATTTTTCGCTTCATGAATATTTCGCGTAACGATTTTGTATTAATTTGCGACATCATGCAATATTTCTAGCAGGTGGTAGCTTAAAGCAGGCTGAAAGTAAAGCAGAATGTGCCTTAAGGCACATTCTGCTTTACTTTCAACCTGCTTTAAGAAGTCGCCTATTTTCAAAACAAGAGATGCAAGGCAAAACATTCGCGAATTAACACTTAAATTATATTCTCGCAAATAAAACTGGTTTTACGGTATTTGACTGTTTCTAGCACAGCCAAAAGTACAACTCACCAATATCTTAGTGTGTTGAAGGCAGGATACTGCTTTAAGCAAGATCAAGGTCAAACAGAATGCTCCTTTAGGAGCTTTCTGCTTTACTTTCACATGCTTTTAATTGCCACCTGTATTCATCAGCATCAATGAGTATTCATTTTGCTGATTATTTGGAGGAAAGGTTATATCAATTGCAGCTGTTCAAGGATTTTGGATATGACGGTATAACTACAGTGCTCCCTCTCTACAATGACACCCAATGGGAGACAAATGGTGTGTGCATTGTTTGGAGGGAGTTGTTATAGGGAGGGAAATTGACTACATTTCCAAACAGTTTGAATCAAGATCAGACATCACATAACATGGCGTCTGATCTCGATTCGAGCTGTCACTCGTCTTTATGGGTTTTTCTGTCAAAATGTCCATCATGTACCTTTGGACAAAATAGCAGACGGCAATTTTAAGCAGATGATATAATTATTGCAGCAGTTAAAGCGTTAGACATAACTGTCTTGTTTAGGGAACTGCGGCAAACGTCTTTGTAAGAAAGGAGTTGTTGTTTGGAGGGTCGTTATAGGGAGGGAACACTTTTTGTGAATTTGAAAGACTCCATAAATATGCATTTTTATGCATTTTAATTTTTCCTCTACTGAAGAAAGTAGTTCCATATTATACAGTCAAGCATGTGTATCATATAAATTAGTTTCTATATCCCAGCAGATGATAGCTTAAAGTACAGTAGAATGCGTTATAATTTTAAGTGGTCACCTGTCTTTAAACTAGAAGCAGGCAAACGGGTTAAAATAATTTGAAAGGAATAAATTGCAAAACTTTACCTAAACAGTGCATTGTCGAGGTATCTATTGTGTTCCGTGTGCAGGTCATCAAGGTTGTGGACGTCTTTACTGAGGGCCGTCTTAAACTCCTGCCAGGTGACAGTGACTATCTGGTATGAGATGTAATCCTGCATCACCTTGACAAAGTGGTTCATCTCCTGTCTGAACAGATGGAGCTGGCGGAACTGCATAGACCGATCCACCTTGTGGACTATACCTGTGAACATTATATGGAATGTGTGTAAATAGTATTCATAGTTTTATTGATTTAAATCTTTACCCCAATCACATGTATATAAGAATGGATTATAGCAATCATTGTCCGAAATACCTGACTCACCCAGAAGACTTCAAATAGACAATTCCAGTTTACAATTAAGTCTACCTAATTTTACATATTTGAGGTCGATTCCAATATATAGCAAAATTTACAAACAGTGCAGACCCTGATCAGAGGGCTCCTTAAGGAGCCCTCTGAACAGGGTCTTCACAGTTTGAATATGACAAATGTATGCTTTACAGGTATACTGTTTGTAACTGACAAGTATACTAATTGCTATGGTTGAATGTCTCAAGTTTTGCATTTGATAAAATGTTGTTTTATCAAAGTAAGTTCCTTACCGTCCCTCTTTAGTCTCCTCCACACATCCTTTATGACCCAGACAACCCGTTTAGACTTGAGCATCAAGGAGAACACCTGGCCATACTTCTGAGCACTGTTCTTGGTAATCACAATATTCAGTGGCCATTTTACCTAAAAGGAATTTTACAATGGATGCTTATCAACAAGCAAAAGTAAGGCAACATTTGTCACATGCCCTTATCTATATTTCAAGAACGTTGGACCTGGATTGCAACTGAACATTATTTCACATATAGGCTACATAATTTTTTTCGGTTTGACTAGTTAACCCTTTACCTGATAGCCTTTTTCTAGTATTGAAGATAGGTGATCAATTAAAGCAGGTGGAAAGTACTTTCACCTTTCAGCCTGCTTTAAGCCACCATGTGCTAGAACATAGAAAATATTCCATATAATATATATTCATGACTGATTGAATTGGAACTATTTTCTGCAGCGGAGGAATAAATCATATGCGCTAAAAGGCGCTTCTATGGGGGAAAGGGTTAAAGCCCACCTTGTGTTAACTATTTCCCCCATATCTTGTTTTAAGTACTAAAGACAGATGGTTGCTCCAAGCCGACTGAAAGTACAGTAGAATGTTCCTTACATTAAGCTTGTTTTAAGCTACAATCTGCTAGGACATTGGCAATTTTTTTATTGTGTTTTAAAGCAGGTTGAAAGTAAAGCAGAATGTGCCTTGAGGCACATTCTGCTTTACTTTCAGCCTGCTTTAAGCTACCATTTGCTATAATACAGAAATATTTCTTATGGTGCGTATTAATGACTGTATAAAGTGGTACAATTTTCTCGAATGGAGAAATAAATTAAAGGCGTAGAAAAAGGTAAATTTGTGGAGTAATGGGTAAAATTTTAACAGCCTGTATAGCTGAAGAAGAATTCGCTACCACAAAATGACTCACCTCATAATGCAGCTCTATGCAGTCAAACACACCTGGAGACGTTTGTTCCATGGATTTGGGCAGGTACTTGTGTAGGAAGCTCAGGTTGTCAGCGTGCTTGTCTTCCACATTGATGGACAGGCGGATGGCTTTGTTCAGACTGTTGTTCAGGAACATGGGGTTGACTAGATCTTGGGGACGGGGACTTGTGCTAAGCTGGTAAAACAAAGGAGAAATTAGTTTGCTTGTTATTTTAACCCATTACTCCATAGCCTGTTTCTAGTATTGAAGATACGTGACCAGTTAAAGCAGGTTGAAAGTAAAGCAGAATGTGCCTTAATATAGACAACATTTATTATGCTACTAATTTATGCTTGTATAAATTGGAACTATATTCTTCAGTGGAGAAATAAATTAAAGACATAAAAAGGCGTATTAATGGGGTAATGGATTAATTAACGTTCGTTTCTGCCCACTTTGAGCTACTTGGACGCCCCGAGAGAGAGAGAGGGAAGGTGTTACAGAGGAACCTGGGCAATGCCCTAAACGTTTTTTATAGAACCCTCTGGTTCTTTCACATGCCCAGTGTATAGCACTGATACATTGGACCTCCGTTTAACTCATTATGCCTTGTATTTATTCATCCTCTGAAGAAATTAGTTCCATTTTATACAGCCATGAATATGTATTACACAAAAATTTCTATATTTTACCAGATAATAGCTTAAAGCAGACTGAAAGTAAAGCAGAATGCGCCTTAAGGCGCATTCTGCTTTACTTTCAATCTGATTTAGGTGGTCACCTATCTTCAAGACTAGAAACAGGCTATGGGGTAATGGGTTAAAGTGTAATCAAAGGACATGGTTCAATTGGGAATCAAGCTCATGGCTCCTAAAGATACTTGCTGTTTCACTGTCACCTTGCTTTAAGCAGTCGTAAGTCTTAAACACCTAATTATTTACAAAATTTAGTGGTCGTAATAAAGGGGAGTTTACTGTAACAACAGGCTCCAAGGTTATAAAGCTTTTGATTTGAGTCTGAGTGTGTTCTCAAGCATTTGAGCCTAGGCTCAAATCTGACCAATCAAATGCTTGAGGACGATATCAGACTCAGCTCAAAAGCTTTATAACCTTGGACCCAGATCTTCGACTTGCCATACCTTTTCCATGAGCAGATCACAGAGTATCTCAGAGAAATCACCATCAGCCATGAACAGGTAACGTCGTAGAGCTCTGAAGTGGTCTTCTATCCGCAGGTCTAGTGTGAAGTAGTTCACAATACTCTCATTTACTAAAGATACCCTGTGGGAATAAAACAATAATTGAGTAATCTGAATTAACCCTTTACTCTATAAATATGCATCTTTACGCTTTCAATTTATTACTCCACAAAAGAAAACAGCTCGACTTTATACAGTCATGAATAAGCACCAAAAGAAATGTTTTCTATATTCTAACAGGTTGAAAGTAAAGCAGAAAGCACCTTACGGTGCATCTTGCTTTACTTTCAACCTACGTCTTCAAAACTTGCAATGGGTTAACAGGCAATGGGTTAAGGATAAATCCCTTCCCTAATAGAAAAGGCATGCTATGCTATTACACTTTCTTCATAGAAACGACTCTTCAAGCCTTTAAAATTCCTCATTGAAATGCACTTCAATGCTTCTACCCTGTCCTAATAAAGTAGCCAGAGAAAACTTTTCCCACACCATGACAACTGGCTGCTTAAATCAGCCTGCCATTAATGCACTCATCTTGATCAGAAGGCTCCGCTCATGGTCTGCACTGTTTGTCATTTTGCAAAATATTGAAATTGCATAAGTTGTACAAGAGAACAACAGAACTTGATTGCTAGGGTAACTTCTGGTTAATATCTCTGGTCTGCTTCATTTCTAAAATTTAAATTTAGACTTTTTTTCATAAAGAATCCTCAATATGTATGTCAAACAGTCTGGATCTTGAACAGATGTAATTTTACTTGGCATTTGATCAGGATCCAAACTTTTTGCAAATGCACTTACCCCAATACACAGAAGTGCTAAAATCTCAAACAATCTTGTCTTATCAACATTAAATTTGCAGAAGTTTAAGCCTCATTCTGGATTGAACTGGCTCCTGACTTCCTTCAGTGTTTTACTCACTGTGTTTGCAGGGGGGCAGTGACTGATGCCCTGAGGACAGCTGGTAGAGGTAGATATTCGAAGCCTTGAATGTCCTTGTACATACCGGCATAGTTGCCATAGTTACCGTACTGGACTTCTGGCAGACGGGACATCAAGTTGACATTAGGTGGATCATCTGTAACAGAGATCTTCTCATATAGTCTATAGCCTTCAAAAACTGGTTTAACCATTTACTCCATAAACTGTTTCTAATTTTAAAGACACATGAACACCTAAAGCAGATTGAAAGACAAGAGCCCCATGGGGCATTATCGCTCACCTGAGAATAACTGACAAAATGGAGATAAATATTTATGTCCAGGAAGGGGTCATTTTTTACCCGAGGGGCATAATTTGAACAATCTTGTAAGAGAACCTGTAGATGATTCTATGTGCCAAATATCTAAGATCAGGGTAGTAGGGTTTTAGACAAGAAGATTTTGTAAGTTTCCATTGGAAAAAAAATCTATTTTTAGCTCCTGTGACCTACATATGCAACAGACTGAAAACAGTTAAACAAAATAGGTAAAGGATATCCAGAAGTAGCACCATGCTGAATATCAAAGCTCTGGCCATATTAGTTTCAGAGAAGAAGACGTTTGAAAATTTCACTATATAACTCTATGTAAAACTGTGACCCCCGGGGCGGGGCCTATTTTGACCCCAGGGGCATAATTTGAAGTAACTTGATAGAGGACCTGTAGGCGATGCTATGTGTCAATATCTAACATTTATAATGGCCCTTGTAGTTGCAGAGAAGAAGTTTTCATTGAAAAAATCTATTTTTAGCTCCAGTGACCTACATATGCAACCTACAAGTACCATTTGAACAATTTTGGTATAGGACATCTAGAAATGTCACCATGCCAAATATCAAAGCTCTGGCCATATTACTTTCAGAGAAGAAGACGTTTGAAAATTTCACTATAGAATTCTATGTAAAACTGTGACCCCCGGGGCGGGGCCAATTTTGACCCCAGGGGCATAATTTGGACAAACTTGATAGAGGACCTGTAGGTGATGCTATGTGCCAAATATCTAAACTCTGGCCTTTGTAGTTTCAGAGAAGAAGATTTTTTAAGTTTTCAATGAAAAAATCTATTTTTAGCTCCTGTGACCTAGTTATGCAACCGACCAGAACCATTTGAACAATTTTGGTATAGGTCATCTAGAAGTGCAACCATGCCAAATATCAAAGCTCTGGCCATATTAGTTTCAGAGAAGAAGACGTTTGAAAATTTCACTATATAACTCTATGTAAAACTGTGACCCCCGGGGCGGGGCCAATTTTGACCCCAGGGGCATAATTTGAACAAACTTGATAGAGGACCTGTAGATGATGCTATGTGCCAAATATCTAAGCTCTGACCATTGCAGTTTTTGACAAGAAGATTTTTTAAGATTTCCTTATTTTTTCACTTTGGTTGCCATGGCAACCAGAGTTCTGCATTGTTTTTAATTCTTTGAACAAATTTGAAAGAGCTTGACCCAAGGAACATTTCTGTAAAGTTTGGTTGAATTCTGTCAAGCGGTATAGGAGAAGATGTCATTTAAAGCAATTGTTAACGACGACGCACGACGGACGACGGACACAGGGCCATCCCAATAGCTCACCTTGAGCCTTTGGCTCAGGTGAGCTAAAAAGCAGGAGCATTCTGCTTTACTTACAACCTGTTTTAAGCTACCATCAGAATAGATATTCGAAATGTCTTCTGTACCTCTTGTTCAGGTCTTCCTATGTAAGTACTGCTTTCTTTAGTGTAGAAATAAATAGAGGCATAACCTGAACGGGTAATCAAATATTACGAAGCTCAACTCCTGCAAAGAACAGACTTTAATGCAAAAATTATCAATAATCCTAGAGGTCAAGGTCAAAGGTCTAGGTCACCAAACTGTGGTGCATCATGGTACACTCATTTAGGCGCATCAGCATATGAAGTTTCATGACCGTAGGTGCAGTTGTTTGTTCAGAACAGACTTTAACGCAAAACCTTAGAGTTGACCCTAGAGGTCAAGATCAAAGGTCTAGGTCACCAAACTGCAGACCCCAGTGCATCACTGTCTACGCATTGTGGTGCAACAGCATATGAAGTTTTGTGACAGTAGTAGCAGACCTTTGCTCAGAACAGACTTTAATGCAAAACCTTAACGCTGACCCTAGAGGTCCAGGTCAAAGGTCTAGGTCACCAAACTGTGGTGCATTGTGGTCTACTCATTAAGGCACATCAGCATATTAAGTTTGTGACCGTAGGTGCAATTGTTTATTCAGAACAGACTTTAATGCAAAACCTAAATGATGACCATAGAGGTCAAGGTCAAAGGTCTATGTCACCAACTATGGTGCATTGTGTTCTACTCATTGAGGCACATCAGCGTATGAAGTTTCATGACCTTATGTGCAGTATTTGAACCTATCCCTTATAGTTTATGATATCCAGTATATATATATAGCATAAGACCCCCTAACTTCATGGAGGTGAGCTAAAAAGGCGTATCTATTGGGTAAAGGGTTCAATATAGTCAAAACTGTGACCAGCAACATAAACATTTTAAACAATATAAACTATGTTTCTGCTTTTTTTTCTTTTTTTTTTATTTTATAGATAACCTCCATGTAGAACCCCCACCTCTCCCTCTGTGCTATGATTATTCATTAGGCTCTTCTTGATGAGATTGGTGGAGACAAAAGGCAGACAATGTTTCAATGTTGGAAATACTTAGTTCTTCCTTGGCATCATACTAGTGTCTTCACTTAGGTTTCTCTATATCCAGTCGTCGAACTTCATTAACTTAAACTCGCTTAAGTGATAAGTTAAGTCAAACAAATTCGTATTTTAAATTTGAAATACAGATATGTTTGACTTACGTTTGACTTAAGTGAGTTTGATATACCTAAGTTCAATTGTTTAGAAGCAAGTATACCTAGAAAATCAAAATTGTCCATGTAAGGTTCCACAGCCATGTCTAACCATACCATCATGTCATTGGTTGGAACTACTTTGAACTCTGCAAGTGGAAAACATATAATACAGTTATAAACAAACAAGACCTGACAGTGTTTCAGATAACCTTTAATCTCTTTGATGCACTTTGAAAACAATGTAGACCCTGGTCCCTGAAGAAGCTGTCTGATCTGAGTAGACACTGTTTCCTTACAGGATCTGTCTGCAATTAGTATGCAATGATAATTCTTTCCTAAGGAAGTTTTCATTTATTTCAATAGCAATTCTTTCCTGAGGAAGTTTTTTATTTATTTCAATGGCTAATCTAATAGTTCAACTTGATCAGTAGCCAAACTCACTGACACACATCTCAATGTTTCTTGACTTAAACTGACAACAATTCTGAACAATGATAATAATTATGGCAGTGAATGTGTTTCGTCATGTTGACATAATGACAGTAAAAGGGTTATTAAGGGGCTCAAACGATTGCAGACTTAATGCTATGCTTTGCATTGTATGCATCACAAAAAGTACAGTGTATCCTTTGGACACTGAATTTCTTTTAAATTGAAATCTCGGAAAACCAGATTTCTTAGTAAAGAACATTTCAAAACAAATCCACTTATTCACATTGAGCATTCAATTTCTTACTCATTCTTCACAAGGTTTTACGTTTAATTTTACTTTCAACAGACCAACAAATCTTTGACACTAAGTAATAGTCTGAAACAATTGTAGTCTACTACTGTTCTAAAATTAAACTTTTCTAAAGTCTATTTTCAGAACTGGTTTAGAGTAGCAAATCTGGGTAAAACTAAAAGAGTGGCAAACAGTTTGGATCCTAATGAGACGCCGCATAATGCGGCGTCTCATCTGGATCCAAACTATTTGCTAAGGTTATCACAATTTCGCCCTTACATGAAAAGAATTAACTACTTACCAGTACCATCTCCTTGCTCTGTGTCGTTTTCTTCAAACTTTCCACGATACAGCAGCTTCTGCACTGTAGAATCTGTTGCATGACCATAAACATTCCTTTCCTTGAACATCTGCACCCTGTTCTTGTCAAAGTCAATATACTCTGATTCCTTAGTAGAATGCATCTTATCACTCATCTTAATCCCCGGCCTCCTCTCACTTTCACCTGCTGATTCTACATTAGCAGTCTGCTTGTTAATTTTAATTCTTGGCTTTATTCCAAAGTCTTTATCAAACAGTGACTCTTGGGTAGCTGACATGAGATTTGATTTCTTAAGTTTAGGGAAAGATGCTAGCTGTTGCGTGGTCTGTTCTGACACGTGGCCGAACTCACTTCTGTCTTTAACCTTCCACTCCTTCTGAACTGTTTCTTCAGTAACCCGTTGAACACCTTGTTTAAGTTTTGGCACCGAGTCATGGTCAGGTCCCTCTGTTTCCTTGTTGGCATGGATATCTTTGAAGGCTCGTAGATGTGGCTTGGCCTCTGGTTCAGGTTTACCTAGCTGGGAGACATGTTTCTCTGCTACACCCTTGATGTGGGGGCGGGACTCTTGTACAGTGGATTCCTGTGTAGCATGACGATCACCCACCTTTTTCACCTGAGGTTTACTTGAAATTTCATCCATCTTGGATTCAGAAGTTGCATGAATGTGTTCAAAAGTCTGTAAAGTATATAATATAAGACATTAGAACTCTGCTTTTAAATTTCTTCTTGTTGCATACAAATATTGGAATACATGTATGAAAATTGAGATTTTTTTTTATTTCAGGTAGGTCTGATTTTGAATCGAATAATGTCTCTAAAAATTGTTAACTCAATATTAGACCTAAGGTGTGAAACAGGTCAAAGAAAGGTTTGTAAAATTTCTAGCCAATTAGTTTGCCTCATGGATGTTTTATCTAAATGTCATACAGGACTCCAGATAAGAGAATGGTTGTGAAATATAAACTCCTTATGTCTGCACCACATCTCTGTTATTACTAATCATAAGTAACATCTTGAAGATGTGGCTAATGAAAAGTCATGAATTGTATACAAGAAGGAGAAAGAGTTATAATTGTTTTAACTCTTTGACCCGTAAATATGCTTTTTAACGCTACTACATATTCCAAAACCTAATCAAAAATAGTTTTATAATTCATTTACAAATTTTCTTTTTTATTCTGGCAGTTACTAAACCTAAAGGTGGCTGATTGTATCTCAACTGTTAACTCTTTCCTCCCTGAAACTTTAAATGGACAATTCCAGTTTCCGTTTTAGTCTAGTCCATTTCTGACTTTTCAGGGTTGTTTTAGTCAATGTTTGGTGTTATGACAAACAGTAAAGACCCTGATCAGAGGGCTCCTTTCGGAGCCCTCTCTCTGATCTGGGTCTTAACAGTTTGCATAGGACTAGTGATATACTCATATGTACACTGTTTGAAAAGGATGCCTATATGCGGGACTAGGGTTCAAAGGGTTAAACTCACTAAGACAAGCTATTGAGTAAAAGGGTTAACTCCATCTTATCTGAATTTGTTAATTAATAACTGCAAAAGGTCCACTGTTTGTGCATAAAAGGGTATAATCCTTTCTAAAGTTAATGTGAAAAGCACATCAGCTCTGCCTGCAATAAATCCAAAAGGCTGATTATAAAACAACAACATGCCCTCCATCAAAAACAGTCAATCTCTAAGATCCAATTGAAGCAGTCACCTGAATTGCAGGTTTATACTGGGATTCTTCAGTTTCATCAGCCAACGAGAAGGATGTATTTAGACTTCGTCGGGTGGGTGTCTTTCTTCCTGCTGCTGGTATGCTAGACTCCGATGGAGACTTGTGAGGTGAGGGACTTTGGTTCCCTGCACTCATACCATACCTGTAAAACGTATTACATGTACATACTTTGAAATACAAACACGTATCACAGTGGACCAGTTCAGTGAAACTAACATTGTTTAATGCATTTACCCCTGAAACCTACAGGGTAGTAGTCCAGTGGTAACACGTTGGACTACGGTACCAGGGGTCATGTATTCGATCCCCCGCCGGACCAGCGGCCTGACCTGAGGTTTTTTTCCGAATCCTCGATGATGTACAGGAATGTTCTTGAGCAAGATATGTACCGCAAATTGCTCCTCTCCACCCAGGGGTTAAAATGGGTACCTGTGAAGGGTCTGAGCCGGTACTGCGGCTGCCTACGTGCCATATGTTAGCAAGTACTCAATATTGTAGGCTCAATGATCAGGGGAGTAAATGTACAGTCAGGTGAGCGGTCATTCGGACTGAAAGTAGACTATAACTTGGTATATTATATTACAATGGCCAATTCCGATTTCCCTTTCCTCCACAGAAATGCCCTTGAGCACCTCTATCTACTCCACTACATAAGTGCAACAAATGAATATTCATAATGGTGTTGAATACTGGTGGCAACTTAAAGAAAGATAAAAGTAAAGCATAAAGCTCCTTAAGGAGCTTTCTTCTTTACTTTCATCTTGCTTTAAGCAGTATCATGCCAAGGGTTAAAAAGACCATCGTTACTTCCCTGCACTGCTTATAACTAAAATACAGTCAAACCTCGTTATCTCAACCTTGCTTAGGCAAAGTAACCTCTATTTCAAGGTTATAACGAGGCTTAGCCACATTTTAACTTTGAAATAATGGTATCTTTGACTTAAGTGAGATCCAAGTGGCAAAGCTCAACAGTAGAGAGATTTTAGTAGGTTCTACTTAAAAGAGCCTGAAATAATGAGGTTCAACTTATGATAAACATTACTTTAAGGGGGCTTGAGATAACGAAGTTCAATTTACGATAAACATTACTGCAATAGTATTAGCAGAATACAAAGAAGTTCTTACTTCTGTAGACCTTTCAAGGCCCACTTAGGAAGGTGTTTTTCTGGACTACCCTGAAGCTCTGGTGCATCATCATCATCTGTGATAACCATAGTAGGGGCATCTGGGGCTCTCTGGGCCCAGCGTGGTAAACTGGGCTCCGACACAGAGGTCACAACCACAGGACTGGTGACCTGCACACTGGCCTTTAATAGAAGTCGCGATTAAAATTCATTAGCTGAAAATTCTATTTTGCATAAAAAGTAAGCAATGTAACAGTGATGTAAAGGGTTGGCTAGTGACAAGCATTTCAGACTAGCTTTTGTTGTATGTTACATTTGAAAGAAGACTGGTTTACATTTATTCACTGTCAAAACCAGCAACCAACTGCCAATACATGTACACACCAACACAGTCAGCCAATCAGAAGACTGAATGATGTTCTGATTCAAAGACTGAGTTTTAACGCGACATGTTTCTTTACATTTGACACATATACTCGCTTTAGATTGTGCCTGTTTAATACAGTCAAACTTCAAAACCTCGAACTCTGAAAGCTAGAACATGATAAAATTCTTGAACTCATTTCTCGGTCCCCTTCCTTTCTCTATATAATCCTTATTGTTCTACCTCTGAATTCTCGAACACTGAAAGCTGGAATTCTCGAACTGATGTGCAGTCCCCGAGAAGCAGTTTGTTCTTTATTTCACACCTAATGGTCAAACTGTCAACAATTGTTCGCACCCATACATGTGATATCTCCCGATATGGTCGGGAGCTCCCGAAATTAGACCTCTACTCACGATCTCCCGGTCGGGAGACGAAATCTCCCGATATTTCATTTAACCAGGTTCATTTTTTTTTAATATGAACTTTTATATCGTTTACCACGTTTGCCGACTCTAAAATTCTTTAAATTGTCTTCAGAGATCTCTGGCTAATCCCTACACACGCTTATCGCCAAACGCTACTGATGCGTGTAAACACGTTACGCAATCGATGTGTACCACTATTATGGCAGGTTGCGTCATAACAATGTTTGGTTAAAGTTTGACCACGCCCGCCAAGTAGATATAATTGGTTATCAAAAAAATGATTGACAGGTTCGCCCCGAATCGACAATTTTTAGAAGCGGTGATGCGAAGGATATTTCTATGTCCCCGATACGGAACGGATTAAATTCAGATAATTCTCCGTAAGTTCAGGACAAACACAATTATTTGATGAAAGCTAATCAGAATTTAACATTTATGAATTGATTTCCACGTCAAAATACTTTGAATATTCACGTAACAGAAAATACTTCGAAAATTATACCATTACAAAATGACGGGGCGCCTTAATATTTGCTACGAGAACTACGTAGATACCGAGATTTTGTTAGTCTAAAAAGTATTCCCCAGCGTCGTTTTCTAACAATCAATTAAAATTAAACGTTGGACCTAAATTCTTCTGTTTGTTACATACGATTTGTGTGAATGTTTTATTATTAAGTTAGATTTTACAACGAATTACGCACGTAAAATTAATTTGCAATCAGTTTTCGCGGTAGAAAATTTAGACGCGTTATTTCGTTGTTAAACCTACGCACATTTTATAGCGCTAGTAAATATCGTCTGCAGACTTTGTCGTCTGCAACAATTATCTGAGTTAATGTCGTCTGCAACAGTTATCTGAGTTAATTTTTGTGCATTTTATTTCAGAAAATTTTAGTGTCAAACAGTTTGTATCTAGATGAGTCAGAGATGATACGGCATCTCATCTGGATCCATACTGTTTGCAAAATTAACAACAGATTGTTAAGTTGCTAACTCTTTCGTGATCAACTCCATAGAAAGAAATCTAGATTCATTCTCTCAAGAAAATAGATATAGTTCCACTTTATCTTTACTTGTCATGAATAATATAAGAACCATAAGAAAGATTTCTTATATCCTAGCAGATGCTAGTTCTAGCTTAAAGCAGGCTTAAACTTTTAATGAAGCAGAATGCTCATGAAGAGTGTTCTGCTTTACTTTCAGTCTGCTTTACACAACCATCCTTCTGCAGTACTAAAATACTAGAATAATAGGCCCATGTCAGTTACTGTATTATAAGAACTATATCTCTGGGTGAAAATTGTCTCTGTCTTAGTGGTCTATAGACTTAAAAAAAAGCAATTAGTGATTAACTTATGAAAATACATAAATGTATTGGATTTTCATCGCCTTCACCTAGTTTTGTCGCGAAAAAAAGTGTCGCGAAAAAAGCTCCCTATTTGACACCCCAATCTCCCTATTAAAATTTCCAAATCTCCCTATTTGGGTCCAAGAAAATATCACATGTATGTTCGCACCTTATGCTCGAACTGTCAGCACGATCAGTTTTGGTCCCAGTGTTTCATGTTATAACTGCACCAGCGGTGCGTGAATTTTCACACCTCGTCAGATTAGCGCTCCTTACACAAATGTATCAGTGTGTGTTTGCTTTAATTATTTGAAACGTGTACACCTGAATTGTTTATTGATTAAAGCTGATCAAAATAAGAGAAAAACCCCACAGTTCTTAAATAAGAATAAGAGAGGTTAAAACGTTGGTGCTTTTAAAAGGGAGCTAACTTAATGTTCAGAAATCGTAATGCCCAACGATGAACTATTTAAATATTGCTAAATGTTTCGTTTCAAGCGATAACAATGCGAGCATAGAGATTTTATAACAACTTACATACATATGACCCATTTCTTTTAGTGTATCAAGCACAGATTAATTAATAATGTTTTTATTCATGTGTATATAATCATTTTTATGCTAGTTGTGCATTTAATAGGTATATAATGACCATGAATGAAAACAACGGTAATTTTTTATGTACGTTCTAATTGCAAATGTATATAATAATAAATAAGCAAGTTGACACCGAACTATTTCTGCCTTATGTATATATATGTTATCTGTCCAATTATTGTGTTTAAAACGTACACATTATTCTGGTATACCCAACACACCAGCTGTGTTTCTCCATCGCAGTACAAAGTCGAACTTGAAGCTTCGAACTTAATACCACCTGAATCTCGAACAACCCTTTTCTCGAACAAATTCTAATGGCCCCAGGGTGTTCGAGGTTTTGAAGTTCGACTGTATTTCAATAATATAACAATATTGTAAACTTAAGACTTTATATAGGTGAATATCAAACATATCTTCAGGGCTCCAGATAATGAGTGTTTCAAACCGAAAATCTTTATTTCTGCTTAAAACCCTATGGTGTCACTGCTCATTAGAATCGTCTCGAAGAGACGATTCTAATGAGTAGTAACACCAAAGGATTTAGTGCTGAAATGAGTGATCGATTTGTTCAGTGTACTCTCTCTTATCTAGAGCCCTGTCTCTTCCTGCCTGCTACTTACTAGGTCTGTCTCAGCTGTCACCATGTCTTCCTCCCACTGTTTCTGTTCCTGTATGAGGAACTCTCGCCTAGCCATGTTCAGCTTGGCCCTCCTGACATGCCACAGGGCTTTCTGTTCCCGGCGGGCTGCCTCCTCACTCAGCTTGCTGTAGTAGGCTATGACCTCCTCCCTGGAAAATATCAACATGATGAACCATTTACATGTCAACACTGATCTGAACTATACAGTGAATATCAAAATGGTGATCTATTTACATGTCAACACCAAGGATCCAGATAAGAGGGAGAAAACTGAACAAATCCAACATTTTCTCACTTATTTTAGCACCAAATCCTATGGTGTAACTACTCTTTATAATCGTCTCAAAGAGACGATTCTAATGAATAGTGACACCAAAGTCACACCATAGGGTTTAAAGCAGAAATAAAGATTTTTGTTTTTGAAATACTCCTCTTATCTGGAGCCCTGGTCAACACTGATCTGAACTCTCTAATATAGTGAATATCAAAATGGTGATCTATTAACATAGGCAGCTGCTTAACCCTCTCCCCCTAGTCTGTTTCTAGTTTTCTAGTTTTAAAGACAGGTGGCCACTTAAAGCAAGTTGAAAGTAAAGCATAATGTGCTTTACTTTCAGTCTGTTTTAAGCTACCATCTGCTAAGATACAGGAGATACTTCTATGGTTTAAATTCATCACTGTATAAAGTGGAAATATTTTCTTTAGCAAAAAAATAAATAAAGGTGTAAAAAGGATGTACCTATTGGGTAATGGGTTAACCCTTTCGCTCTCAATGACGCTTAAAAGCGCATTTGCAAACAGTTTGGATCCTAATCAGACGCCGCGTAACGCGGCGTCTGATCAGGATCCAAACTGTTTGACACTCGTATCGATATGTTTTAAGTCATTATACATTGAATTTTACTTTGAAACGATCTTGCAGACAACAAAATTGAAGCAGACAACAATGAAACGGTGAAGGGGTAAAAATCTCACGAAAATGTTGGTAGTGAAAGGGTTAAAATGCAAGACCACTTGTTAGAGTGGTGCTGTATTACCTGGCTTGTTGAGTCTGAGTTCGTTCTCAAGCATTTGATTGGTCAGATTTGAGCCTAGGCTCAAATCTGACCAATCAAATGCTTGAGAATGATTTAAAACTCAACTCAAATGCTTTATAAGCATGGACCCAATTGTTAGAGGGTTGCTGTATTACCTGGCTTGTCTCTCCAGTTCCAGCTCCTCTTCCTCTTTATTCAGTACACTGTCTATATAGTCCCTGCCAGCCTGGGCCTCTTCCTCCTTCTCTGTTGCCCGTCTCTGTACAGACACAATAGAAAGTTTCAAACTTTATAGCGAATCTCAGTTATAATGAAGTCCTCAGGAACATTGGATTTCTTTCATTATATCCAAATTGCGATATATCAAGTCAATTTTACTACAGTGCTCCCTCTCTACAACGACACCCAAAGGGAGACACAAATTGTGTATGTTGTTCAGAGGGAGTTGTTATAGGGAGGGAAACTTAAGACTTGGGTCACATTTGCAAACAGCTTGAATCCAGATCAGACGTCGTGTAACGCGGCGTCTGATCTGGATTAACCCATTAACTCATAAGCGATTAACAAATATCAGTGTTCACCTCAATGCATGCTAGTTGATTAAAGTGAGTCAAAATGAGTAAGTATGAGGCTATTGCGCAATGAGTCAAAATGAGTCAGTATGGCTTAATGGGTTAAAGCTGTTTGTCACTCGTCATTATATTTATTTTATCAAAATGACCTCTTATATGTAACTTTCAGCAAAACTGCAGACGACAATTTAAGCAGATGGTATTGTAGCCATGAAAATGTTGGACATAAATGTCTTGTTTTGGGAACGGCGACAAGTATCGTTGTAAGGAGGGAGTTGTTGTTGGGAGGACAATTGTAGGGAGGGAGCACTGTACATGTTAATAAGATATAGGGAATAAATTTTGTTTTGTTATGTCCAATATTTAGTTATATCCAATGTCCAAGTGAGCTTCACTGTACATTGAAGTATAGTTCACTCATGATAACTTTAACATAATGTAAGCTGAACTGATCTGTATATCGGCAGAAAAACTTTGATTAACTCACTTAACCATATCCTCCATAGAAACGCCTTTACCTATTTCTCATAGAAATGACCTTTCATACAAGTCCTGTTAAAAACCCTGGAAATATTCTCTGTTCTCTAACAAATGGATACTTAAAGCAGCCTGAAAGTAAAGCAGAAAGCTTGGAGCTTTCCTTTCAATCTGTTGTAAGCGACCACCTATCTACAAAACTGAAAATAGGCTATGGGGGTAAAGGGTTAAAATTTGAATTAACAAACCTGTATTTCAAAGTTAAAACATAAGCTAAGTTTTGATTTTGAGATAGAAACAATTTTAACCAGGGTGAGTTATCAACACTTATTTGTAACTGCTTACAGTACACATTTAAATACAGTAAAACCTCTCTAGGGGAGAAAGCCTTGTTTTAACAACCATACCAAAAACAATATGTCTTACAAAGATGTAGGTTTGACCACTGCCACATCAAACAGTAGCAATAATTCCAGTTCTACAACCGATTGAACTTCTTGAGGTGAGTAAACATGCCAAATATGAAGTCTCTATCACATGTACAGCTCTCCCTCTCTACAACGACCCTCCTAACGACGACTCCCTACTTACAACGACCCTTGCCCCTGTTCCCCAAACAAGACAATTATATGCCTAATACTTTCACTTCTAAAATATTGTCTGCTTATAACTGGCCTCTGCTGTTTTTCTCAAATCTTGAATCCTGATAATGATCAGACGCTGCGTTATGCGGCATCTGATCTAGATTCAAGCTGTTTGCAAATGTAAGCCAATTTCCTTCTCTGTAATGACTCCCTCCGAACAACGCACATATTTTTGTCTCCCCTTGGGTGTCTTTGAAGAGAGGGAGTGCTGAAGTTCCAAAATAATGGCAAAGGTTAAAGAGGTGGAAAGACAGACAGGGCAAAAATAGTATGCCCGGACTAAGTGATGTGGAGACATAATAATCAAATGAACATTTTGATAACAATCTTATCATGGCAAACCACAAATTTCGTGACAAAACTCTTACCCTGAGATCCTTCTCCATCTGTGCTTTCAGAAACTGTAGTTCCTTCTTCTTCTTAGCTCTTGAAGCCTTTCTCAGAGCATCTATTTTATCTACAATGGTGACATGCACAAGATGAGCAAATAATTTACACTCCAGCTTTTAACACATTCAACCCTAGTGACGATTATATTCATCATTTACAAATAGTGTACCTATCAGGATTACACTTGTCTTATGCAAACAGTGTAGACCCTGATCAGAGGGCTCCCTACACTGTTTGTCATTTTGAAATTTATTGTTAAAATCAACCCTAAATAGTCAAAAATTGGACTAGACTTATTTTGAAATTGGAATTTTCCATTTAAAGTTTCATGGGTGAATGAGTTAAATGATTGAAGAAGTAAGACAATATCTAAAGACTGGTGACTGCTTAATGCTGGACAAAAGTAATGCAGAAAGCTCCTATAGGAGCTTTCTGCATTACTTTTGTCCTGCAATGATCTGCTACCTTTATGTAAGACTACAAATTTCATCTCCTTTCAAGTGACCACTGTAAATGTATTATACTATATTTTCAATATTTAACCCCTTCACTGCCTTGGTGTCACCTGCTTTAAACAATTGTTGTCTACTTGTATTTCTCAATTTTAAACTTCTGGCATTTTGAATGCTGAAACATCAAAACAAGCCAAACAGTTTGGTTACATGGCATCTGATCAGGTAACAAACTGTTCACAAATAACTACAATATATTGTATAAGGCAGTGCAAGACTTAAGGATATATATGTTTAGCCCCAGTTAATTGTCAAACTGTTGAAATAAAACGTTACCTTGATTAAATCTGATGCTCAATCTTAACCATGATCCCATAGGCCTCTTATTTATTCCTCTACTGAAGAAAATAGCTCCACTTAATACAGTCATGCATATGCACCATAAGAAACATTTCCTTATCCTAGCAGATGATAGCTTGAAACAGGTTGATAGTAAAGCATTCTGCTTTAATTTCAACCTGCTTTAACCCTTTTCTCCATAGAAGCGCCTTTTAGCGCATTCAGTTTATTCCTCCGAAAATACTTCCAATTTATACAGTTATTAATATGTATTTTAAGGAATACTTTCTTTTTTCGAGTAGGTGGTAGCTTAAAGCAGGCTGAAAGTATAGCAGAATGCGCCTTAAGGCTCTGCTTTATTTTCAACCTGCTTTAAGTAGTCAACTATTTTCAAAACTAGAAACAGGCTATGGGGTAATGGGTTAATAGCCACCTGTGTTCAAAACTAGAAACAGGCCATGGGTAATAAGTTTAACATGTACAAATGATCAATATATTTTTCGTGCCATTACTGTTTACCTTGGTATATCTTCATCTCCCTAGCAGTGACCTCCCTGGCTTTGGCCAACAGATCTTGTTTGGCTCTCTGTGCTGCCTGAATCCTCATCTCTCTGCAATGTTACATACAAATGGTTTAACTCCCTTCACTGCGTTTTAATGCATAGTTTATGACAATGAGCTCTTTTTAAGGTGTGTACATTGCATCAGAAATTAATCATTACCCTTTGATAGAAAGGTTTTGGGTGATTAGATTTTGATGATTGGTATAATCAAATGAATACCACATCCCAGAGATGGTGGTAGAACGGAATACTCAGCCTGGACAAGTTAATGTCAACATCAGATAACGTCTCAGATGAAATTACCTGTCTCCAGTGCATATTCTGTTCCATCACCATCTGTGGGATGTGATATTTACCAGGGTTCTATATAAGAGGGAGAAAGCCGAACAAATTCAATGTTTTCTCCTTCATGTCAGAACCAAATCCTATAGTGTAACTACTCATTAGAATCTTCTTGAAGAGACGATTCTAATAAATAGTTACACCATAGGGTTTAATGAAGACAAACAGATTTTTAATTTTTGGAATACTCCCCTTATCTGAAGCCAAATTTATGCTAATGTTATATGTCAGTAGAATATAACTGTTTTTATTCTGTACCTCTGAATGGAGTGATGTCTGGCGACTTGTTGCATCTTACTGCTGTATATGGCACATTGTTTCGTCAGGCTCTGTAACTCCATTTCTGAGAAGGTCAGTACTATCTGAGGTATTTCGTTGTCATTTATATCCAGCAGAAAATGCTACGGAATCAAGAAAATATATAATATAAGATTCTGATTAGAAAATTACAGTAAAATCTGAACGATAAACATATACAGTAAAACCTCTCTATTACGACCACTAAATTGTGTTAATTATTGGGTGTTAAGAACAGGTGACTGCTTAAAGTAAGGTGACCGTAATACAGAACGCTCCTTTAGGAGCGTTCTGTTTTACGGTCATCTTGCTTTAAGCTGTCACCTTTCTTTTATACAATCAATTAGCCTTCTTTTTAGTTATCGTTATAGAGGGGTTTTACTGTAGAGAAGAATGGGATCTTTAAAGGCAGGCAACTACTTAATGTTGGACAAGATTAATGCAGAAAAGCTCCAAAAGATGCTCATTGACCCCCTAGTCTAAGTGTCATATTTTTTAATCTTTTCCAAAAAGAGTATACATACAAATAGTACACATGTTCTATGCAACCAGAGTAGACACAGATCAGAGGGCTCCTGCAGGAGCCGTCTGATAAGAGTCTGCAATGTTTGTCATTTTGCAATTTATTTACGAAAACACCCCTTTAAAGTAAGAAATGGACTAGATTTAATTGGAACCTGGACTTGTTCATTAAGGTTCAGGTGTCAATTAAGTAACTTACATCTCTGTTACAAGTCTTCAGCAGGTTGATACTCTTGCCACAGATAAAGATGTCATTAACCATATCCTTCAGGAACAGTGGAACACTCTCTACAACTGCAGCACTGGTCAGGGTGTAGCCATGGGTCCAGTAGTGCTTGTCTAAAATACAGTAAAACCTCCATATTACCACCGCTAAGTTGTGAAAATTATTAGGTGTTTATGACAGGTGACTGCTCAAAGCAAGGTGACAGTAAAACAGAAAGCTCCTTTAGGAGCTTTCTGTTTTACTGTCACCTTGCTTTAAGATGTCACATGTCTTTTATACAATCAATTAGCCTTTGTTTAAGTGGTCGTAATAGAGAGGTTTTGACTGTACAGTAAAACAGGTTTCAACCTTTCTCCAACTGACCATGCATATATAACATCACGTAAAACTCTTCCTACTATGAAATTATATAGTCTGAACTAGTACATTGGCAAATAAAATAAGGACATTTTCAACATTAAAGAGTGCAGATTCATGTCATATACAGGTCTTTTTAACAAAAGAAAGCAGTTTGTTAAGAAAGGATGAAGACCTTGAAACACAACATTTAACTCTCCAAAGGCAGGTGACTGCTTTATACAAGACAATTGTAATTCATGAAGCTCCTGGATAAGCTTTCTGTATTACTTGTGCCTTGAATTAAGATGGTCCATGTCTTAAAGACTAACCATGGTTGTTTCATGGCCATTAACAAACTTTTACAGTAACATCATATAAGTTTGTTGCTTGGTGCAGAGTTCTTTAGTTTTAGGCTTGGCCCTTTGATTACCAACCTAGGGGACACAGTTGACCCTTGCTATAAGTCTGTTTCACTGTATGTTTGTATGGACAATACAGCTTACCTTTAAACTGGAGGAAATCATCATTCACTTGCATTACAAACTCTCCATAGATGTCTCTAAATGTTCCATGGTAGACCCAGTCCTGTATGAACCTAGAAACAATGGAAAATACATACTCATAATTAAAATGTGTATCCTGTAAACAGTATTGTCTGCTTTAAATTGTTGCCTGCATAAAAGAATCTAAATTTTGTTTTCATTAAAAGAAACACATTTATATGCATTGATATGAATGCCGAACAGTTTTAATGCTGATCAGATGCTGCATAACCAGGATATACACTGTATGCAAAAGCCAGTGCTGATAGGTTTGGCAGAAGAGAGGGTAAAGAAAACAACATCTAGGTTATAAAGACAAATTCAGATTGTTTATATTATAAAGTCAACAACATTTTGTCAATCAAAATAGTTCCACTTTATACAGTTATTAATATGTACCATAAGAAAATATTTTCTATATCCTGGCAGATGCAATCTTAAAGCAGGCTTTACTTTCAAACTGCTTTAAGTGGTCGCTTGTCTTCAAAACTAGAAACAGGCTATGGGGTAAAGGGTTAAAGGACAACTGAGAGTATTTACCTGAGGAAAGGTGTACTTGTATGTTTCAGCAGAGCCAACAGTAGAGGATAATGGTCAGTGTAGGAGCCCTCCAGCACCTCATTGTAGATGTAATTCATAAGGCTGATACCCTAAAACAACAACAAAGATCAAATCATATCAATGAAGGAATACTAGAGGGATGGCTTTGTCTGTAAGACAAATATGATGCCCCCTGCGGGCAAAAATTTGAATAAGTTCAACTGACTGTAATTTTGTGTAAAATTATAGCAGATCAAAACCCTGTTCACATCCACATCTATGGTATCAGGGCTCCAGACAAAAGTAAGTGAAATGAACAAATCCAACATTTTCTCACATATTTCAGCACCAAATCTTTTGGTGTTACTACTCATTAGAATTGTCTTGAAGAGACGATTTTAATGAGTTGTAACACCATAGGGTTTAATGCAGAAATAAAGATTTTAGTTTTTGAAATACTCCCCCTATCTGGAGCCCTGGGTATATGTGTAAACACTGTGCCAAGTTATAAGGTTGTAGCTTTTAAACTGTAGGAGAAGTGAGCCGGACAAAGTATTTACTGTATGTGGGACAGACGGACGAACAAACAAATGGACGAACAAACAGATGGATGGAGACCGACAGGGGTAAGACAGTATGACCCCCAACTGATTGTTACAAAATATCAATACAGACAATCTTGTAGAAAGCATTTAAACCATATTTTGGTGATTTTGAAAGTGGCAGCTTAAAACATGATAAAAGTAAAGCAAAAAACTCCATCAGGAGCCTTCTGCTTCTGCTTTACTTTTATTTCGGTTTAAGCTGTCACCTATTTTAGATACTACCAATCAGTCTACTTTTCAGTGGTTGTAATAGAGGAGAGTTACTGTATTTGTACTGAAACCTACCTTAGGAAATTGTTCTTTTGTTTCTTCTGTAACTGGATTATCACATCCACACACCCGAGCAAGAAATCTGGAATAAGAAATACAGTACCGGGTATGACTGAATCTTTTAGATGATTGTTTGCATCTACATGTAACAACTAACACTAAAGATAATTACAATTAATAGCTAAATACATGTTGTCAAATATGACAATTTTTTGCCATTACCATGTGTTCCTTTCATACTTCTATCTTATCTATCAGAACTCCAGATAAGGGGAGTATTTCAAAATTTAAAATCTTTATTAAACCCTATGGTGTCACTACTCATTAGAATCGTCTCGAAGAGACGATTCTAATGAGTAGTAACACCATAGGATTTTGTGCAAAAATGAGTGAGAAAATGTTGGATTTGTTCAATTAACTCTTTCTTATCTGGAGCCTTGTCTATTATAGCCAATATGTTGTTCAATAGGATGTAACACTATACAGAACACACACCTCATTTCTTGCATAAGTCTATGGCAGAACCCCCTGAGCTGTAGTAAGGTCTGTGTAGGAGGGATGGAGAGGATGGCCGCCCGGTAATACTGTAGAACCATCTGAACAGCAGCTGAAAATATACATGGTAAGGCTAGTTAGTATACCGGTACACACTGTCCATAACAAAGAACTTGGCTTAAACACATCAAAATACACCTTTTTATGCCTTTAATTTATTCCTCTTCTGAGGATAATAGATATAATTTATACAGCCATGAATATGCACCATAAGAAAGTGTTTCTATATCCTATAAACCTGAATATTCAGGCAGATACGTAATCTAAACATATAAAAAGAAGTAATCCGCGATGATTATTGAGGCAATACATCTGACAAACACATGAATTTGATGGAAAAGGGTTGACTTTTAAATCGGTTTGTTGACATTCGATCAAGGACGGAGATTTTCCGAGTTCGTTCGGCTTGCGCTCGGTAAAGATGTTTTCTTATGACCTGTCGGAGTTATTTTTAGATTGGAACATTCTAAAACTTTAAAAGGGATGAGTATTCCCTACATCCAGCTAGAAACATTGATAGCTGTGTTTATTGTTCACGTATACAGTAGAGAATACATTTTCTTTCCCGTTTAAACGCAAACGCAATGCACATGACTGTGGAAATTTACTTTTAGAAGTTTTAACTATTATTTTTTAATATGAGTAGCAAATAGGTTGGAGCCTGATCAAACGCCGGGTTACCCGGCGTCTGACCTGGCTCCAATCTGTTTGCAATGGAAATAATAGTTTTGTATACAAATGCGTTTATTGGGAGAGAATAAAATATCAGTAAAGTTAGCGCAGTGGTCTCGTGCTGCACGGGAACCATACTTATCTCAAGTAGGAAAGTGTACGACGATGTAGTCGATGTTACCTTGCTTACAGTGGAGAAAATGTTATTCTTTCCCAATAAACGAGTTAACGCTAAAACCATGATTTCAATTGCAAACAGTTTGGAGCAGATCAGACGCCGGGTAACCGGTTACCCGGCATCTGATCACGCACCAAACTGTTTGCCACTCAGACTAACATGAATGGTCAGAATTGTCGAAAGGTTGTCCATTTATGCGTATTATTGCGATGCGTTTGCGTTTCGTTTGCGTTTAAACGGGACGTTTTCTCCACCGTTACCTTAATGGTTATGAACTATTCTGCTTGTGACTCTTATTCGACCTTGCGGAAACTCTCGGAAGCCGACACGAAGATTTGTTATGTAAACAAAAAGCTTGTTTTTCCAACCATCTCGATAAGAAATCGGCACATTTATGTATGGTTCTTAAAGAAAGGGGGGCATGTTTCAGGCACCTGACAACGGATTTCGCTTCGTTTTAATACCTAGAAAATGTTCTTAAATAAGAAATTGCGCGATTTAAACATAAATTTGGCTGACATTCTGGCTTTAAAGCTGGCTGAAAGTAAAGCAGAATGAGCTATGAGGTAAAGGGTTAAGAAGCACTTAAATTTCACAATTCCAGAAATATTTACCCCCAGATATAATCAGTTTCACCATTAATAGAATTCTTATGGACTCAAAAAATCATACAGTGTGACAACTCATATTATTGTTTCTTTGACAAAATTCCAACAATTAGACACAGCACTGTATTTTGGTCATGACATAGGTGAGAAAATATTGCAAATACTTCTTATCTATAATAATTATCTGTAACACATTTTGGTTTGGACAGATTCTATAACTTATGATAAGAGCAACCTTACTAACATCTTTACTTAACACATTCAACCCTAACGACGAGCATACTCGTCATTAACAAACAGTGTACCTATGAGGATTACACTTGTCCTATGCAAACAGTGTAGACCCTGATCAGAGGGATCCTTAAGGAGCCCTCTGATCAAGGTCTACACTGTTTGTCACTTTGCAATATATTGTGAAAAGCAACCCAAAGTAGTCAAAAATTGACTAGACTTATCTTGAAATTGGAAAGTTTCAGGGGTGAATGAATTAACCAAACCTTACCTGTGAATGCATAGAAAGTTAGCCCAGACTGGTAGAACGAGGTGAGGAGTGGGGGTGTTGAGAACAGGTCCAGTCTATAGTAGTACATGCCACACAGCAAAAACTCCTCTAGGAACCCTTCCAGGGCCTCGGAGGACAAGCCAGAGATAAAGATCCCATCTCTCACAGTGAAATACTGGTCAGTCTAAAGGTGAGATATCAACAGTGATTTATACAATTTTTACCCTGTCTCCCTTTTCTTTGCTGGAAACCAGTATACAGTAAAACATCTATATTACAACCAATAAATTGTGTAAGTTATTAGGTGTTTTAGACAGGTGACTGCTTAAAACAAGGTGACAGTAAAACAGAAATAAGCCACGTTTTAACTTTGAAATACGGGTATGTTCGACTTAACTGAGTTCGAGATATCGAAGTTCGACTGTACTTTACTTATATCAGAGTATTTCAAATAGTGCAAAAAAAATAATCTAAATTCAACTGGCCCTTATTCTTTATTTTTTTACTATTTTCTAAAAATGGTCTTCTAACAAAGCTGTTTCCTGCATCACTATCGCATTGCCTTTAGCAGCCTTTTTTCCTGGCTTTGCCTTAGGTTTTTCAGACCACTTTACGGAAACTGGCTAAAACTGCTTTTTTCACTGTTATATGCCATATTCTGATGCAAATATCTGTAACTCTGATGCAAATACCACTTGCCCGAATCAGAAACCACTTGTCCTGGGCTTCGAGCAAGTGGGTTAGGGCGAAGACTGCACTTCTTAAATAAATATTGCAAATTTAGATTCTTTTGAACAGCTCCTAAACCTCACAAATATGGAAATATCTTAAAATCTAAAGAATGGTTCAGTTTTCACAGGTTTAACAGTGCAACAGACTTACCAGATCTAGCATGAAGTTCATAGACGGTACTGCTATCATAACATTGAGGATGTCCTTGACTAGAGATTCTTGAGTGACCTTGACCTTTGGGGCTTCTTGTATCATGGGAAAGGCTGTCTTCAGGGATAACTGCATGGTCAAGTTCCAGTGATCAAATGCCTCAGGGCCTGCCTCTGAAAGGTACGGCTTCATCCGAGCGCCCGGACCCCTGTACCAGAAATCAAATATTGTAACATCTATGTGTTATTACAGTCAAACTTCGATATCTTGAACTCGCTTAACTCGAAATAATGGTTAGCTATTGTTGGATAGGATTGATGAGTTGGTCTTTTCGGCACTGCGACCCTGAATGGGTTGCTTACACGTGTTGGCTGAAGTTATCTTATCAACCCTCACATTATTCACTCATTGTTTAAACAATACATGTTGTCTTACACGGCCAACCGAGCAATATGATAATCCCGTATAGTCGGTCAATGATCAAAGGTCAGCATATCGTCGGATAACGGGGTGTGAAAAACCTCTAAGTTGCCTTTTTTGGTCCGTCAAGACATGTCGGATAACGGTTAACAGAGGATCCGATCAAGAGAGAGTTAGGTTACATAAGCTATATAGGGAAACTGCCGGGACCAAACAGCAGGGTCGGATAACAGAGGTTTCCAGTCAAGAGAGGTGTCGATCGACAGAGGTTATACTGTTTTACTAAATTCTAAAGGCCGTTATTCTTTGAAAAGTCAAATTATAAGGTTCTAGCTAGAAAACTGTAAGAGGAGTAAGAAGGACAAAGTATGTACTGTATATGTGGACGTACATAGAAACAAACTGACGGACAGGGGTAAAACAGTATGCCCCCTCGTGGGGCCATAAACACGAATATATTTTTTCTTTATACAGTCAGCCTCTCTATTACGACCACTAAAAATAAGGCTAATTGTCTGTATCAAAGACAGGTGATAGCTTAAAGCAATGTGAAAGTGAAACAGAAAGCTCCTGTAGGAGCTTTCTGTTTCACTTTCACATTGCTTTAAGCAGTCATCTATCTTAAACGACTAATATTTGACACAATTTAGTGGTCGTAATAGAGGGGTTCTACTGTATCAGCAATTAATTTTGAGGCAAGTTAGGACTTACAGCCCAATTGTTTCCCATGTATAATGTTGAGACAATTTCATGGTGAGACATTCCTCATAGATACTGGTGTCATAGTCTGCATGGAACCCAGAGGACCAGGACTCCCAGCTGGTATCTTCATCAGGTGTAGTACTGGCTACACTCTCTTCCTGAGACTTGAAACCCTCGTCACTCAGATCCTGAAACAGCAATGTACATTAGCTCATTATCCCCCATATTGTAAAATGACAGTGTAGCCCCAGATCTGGGGGCTCCTTTACACATTCAACCCTAGTGACGAGTATACTTGTCATTTACAAACAGTGTGCCTGTGAAGATTACACTTGTCCAATGCAAACAGTGTATACCCTGATCAGAGGGCTCCTTAAGGAGCCCTCTGATCAGGGTATACACTGTTGTTATTTTGAAATATATTGTTAAAATCAACCCTAAATTGTCACAAATGAACTAGACTTATTTTGAAATTGGAATAAAAAGTTTCAGGGGTGAATGGGTCAACCTATGGATCAGTGTTTAGGTTAGTGTCAAAACTAATCTAAAATTTCATAAATCTTGCAAAGTAAATCTGGAATAAAGTGTGCTGTGGTCGTAATGAGGGATATAAAATGTGCCTGAAGCCCTGAATGAGAAATTAGGACTGCAGTAATTTGTTGTACAGTCGAACTTCGTTATCTCGAACTCGCTTATTTCGAAATCTCGGATATCTCGATATAAATTTCTGGTCCCGAATTATTCCCTTCTTTATCTATATAGAAATATCACGTTTATCTCGATATTTCAGCTCGATTTTTTCTTATGTCGAAGTCAAATGTGTGGTCCCTCGAACTGGAAGTTCTTTATTTTTACAATTCATGTCTCGATATCGCCGAGAAAAATTATTGAAATCTTGAAAGAAAATTCTTTGGATTATCGATTTCACAGGTTTTCATGTGTTTGCGAGTAACTGCAGTTAATAATCACACCTTGCAAACACAGGGTCGGGAGATAAACACCGGCGTTAATGTGACTGTGTCTCACTCTTAATTACAGGCAATTAAAGAGTCAGTTTTATTGAACACCTTTATATGCACTGTCATATTAAGCATCAGCGTTTTCATGTGTATTATAGCAAATGCGTACTTTCATTTTTGACAACGGCCGCCATTTTGCTTGAAATGTGCGTGTATCAGTAAGATTCAGTTACTCGTGAAAATTACACTTAATACCTATATCGCGATAATAACGCAGATAAAATGGGATTTTCTCGGTTGTAATGTCAAGAAACAAGTAAATGTAAATGAAAGCGAAAGAACAATGAAGTTAATTTACAGTTTACAAGTTTAATTTCATTAATTGATTGGCCGACATTGTTCGTGTACGTTATTATCTGGTACGAATCGCAGTTATTATTGTAAGCGTCTGTTGATGTATCAAAATGCGAAGGGCGATGATTTTAATGTCTGTGGTTATCTCTCCATTGCTATTAATATGGATTAGTCGACTTTGATAGCAACTTAGTTAAAAGTCAAAGTCAATCAGGTTAGTTTTCTAATTATTGCAAAATAATGAGCGAAACTGCACATGCGCAAGTTCACTCATTGTTTGTTGTTAGTACATCACACCTGTCAATCAACGCAGTGGGATGACACGCTGCGCGATGACAAGTCCACAGATGGTGATAATTGACACTGATTATCGATCTCTCTCAACAACTCGCATCTCGAAACTCGGTTATCTCGATATATTTATTTCAGTCCCCTAGACTTCGAGATAACGAAGTTCGACTGTATTAGTATATTAGGGGGTAGACTGTTATACTGGAGACAACAATCATCTAATTAACTCTGTACTCCATAGTCTGTCTCTAGTTTTGAAGACAGGCTACCACTTAAAGAGGCTCGAATGAATGACCTGAATGACCTTCTTTAAGCTACCATCTACTAGGATATAGAAAATATTCATAAAAATACATATGAATGACAGTATATAAAGTGGTACTATTTTCTTCAGTGGGGAAATAGTGCAAAAGGGCATATTTATGGGGTAATGAGTTAAACAAGTATCTAATCCAGGACAATAGGAAATCAGTAGTAACTGTGGGGTGCCTGCTGTACTGCAGCAGCTTTACTATACTCGAGTTCACAGAATTCTTTTTGTTTTACAACGTTCACTTACCATACTTTGAGATGAAAATGACTTGGGAACTCTGGTTTCTATCAACCTGAAAATTAAATTAATCAGAGAATAGTAAAGAGTTTGGCAGAGGTATAGATAAATACTGGCATTCCTCAATTCAGATACAATTCAACAAAGCTTGTCTGCCATAGTTGCAAACTGTCTTCCTACATAAACAAGAGCTGTTAAGAACAGCATAGCTCACCTATTACAAACATTTAACAGCCCTTACCAACGTCAATACCAATGAACCCTTTACCCCATAGCCTGTTTGAAGTTTTGAAAATAGGTGACTACTTAAAGCAGGTTGAAAGTAAAGCAGAATGCGCCCTGAGGCACATTCTGCTTTTCTTTCTGACAGCCTGCTTTAAGTTATTACCTGTTAGGATTTAAAAATATTTCTTCTGGTACATATTCATGACTGTATATATTGGAACTATTTTGTTCAGTGAAGGAATAAACTGAATGCGCTAAAAGGCACTTCTATGTGGGAATGGGTTAATGCTCATTATTGGGTGACTAAATAAGTTCCCCTATTCTTAGAATAGGCAAAGGTAGAACACTACCATGATAGCTCAGTAAGTACATTGTCAGATTATGAAGTTGGTGGCTACAGGTTCATTCCCCAGTCAGATCAACGAAAGACTTTACCCTTCTCCCACTGAATATTCAAATTCATATAGAAAACTCCACCCTAAGAATATATATCATGTGAACTGTAATAGTTCACATGATATATGTTCTTAGGGTGGAGTTTTCCAGGGCTGCCATAAGTTGACATAAAAAATCCTAAGATTTCAAAATTTGCATTTTTCAAGTGCGATTTTACGAATCGTACCTTTACCCCATAGCCTGTTTCTTGATTTGATGACATGCGACTACTTAAAGCAGGCTGTAAGTAAAGCAGAATGCGCCTTAGGGCGCATTCTGCTTTACTTTCAGCCTGCTTTAAGCTACCATGAACTGGGAAAAAATCCGGAGATTTAGGAAAAATCCGGAGAAATGGCAGCCCTGGTTTTCTATTAGCTAAAACAGTAAGAAAACTTTTCCCCAGGAAAGTGTGCAAGTTTATGTCAGACAGAGCCTGTAAGAAAACAGTGTAGACCCTGATCAGGAGCTGTCTGATCAGGGTCTACACTGTTTTCAAACAGCAACAATATATGCCAACTGCAGGAGAATGTTTAATACATGTATATGGTACTAGTAACTCCCTCCCTAGAACAGGCTTGTTCAACATATGTCAAGATAGAATGACTTGGTGTGGCTTAAAAAACACCAAACCCTATACCTCATTAACATTTAAGAACAAATGGATTTTTCTTAAACTTTCTTCCTCTGGAACATCTAGATATAGCCTAAATATTATAACTCATTCACCCCTGAAATTTCAAATGGACAATTCCAGTTTCCAATTTAGTCCATTTTTTTACTATTTAGGTGGATTTTTTTCATAATTCAACTTAATTGCAAAATAACAAACAGTGTAGAACCTGATCAAAGATCTCCTTTAGGAGTCCTCTGATCTGGCTCTACACTGTTTGCACATGACAAGTGGACTCTTCACAGATACACTGTTTGTAAAGGGATGAGTAACAGAGCATACTACTTACTAGGGTTCAATGTGTTAAATGATGATAAACTACAAAGAACCAACCAAAGTAAAAATAGATACCCATTTTCTGCATCTTCAGGGAGATCTGGTAGGTCTAATCTCACATCAAGGGACATAACTCTGCCTTGAACCAGTCCTCCAAACAGGGTTTCTGCAGTTGTCTTCTCATGAAGATCACCTAGATAGCCTTCTACACTGAAGAAGCCACGACCAGAGAGTCCTGTTCCAGGCGTCATATCAAACACCTTCAACAAAACAAAGTTTCAACATAACACAAATCAACATGGTATTTATCCTATTCCTCCTTTATATATTTACAATGAAAATGATTAACTTGAAGGATCCAAACAATAAAATTATAGTGAGTTGAATTATATAGACAAAATTTCAGAAGACAATAGCTGATACTACATGCACAGCTCCACACAACCAGCTACAGTTAAACCTGTATTAAGTGACCGCTGAATATGTTAGCCTGTAGATCTTTACAGACAGGTGACCCTTTAATGTATGATAAAAGTAATGCAGAAAGCTCCCATAGGAGCTTTCTGTATTACTTTTGTCATGTACTGAGCTACCGCATGCCATCTAGGCTATACATTTACCTAAGTTTTAGTGGTCATCTGACCTTATGTGGTAGTCAAATGTTTTAACTGTATGTTTTCTGTTTAACTTTAAGTCTGGTTTAAGCAACCACTTGTCTTAACCCTTTCCCTTATAGAAGCGACTTTTAGCGTATTTAATTTATTCCTCCGCTGAAGAAAATAGTTCCAATTTAATCAGTCATGATTATATAGTATAGGGAAAATTTTCAATATTCTAGCACATGGAAGCTTAAAGCAGGCTGAAAGTAAAGCAGAATGCGCCTTAGGGCGCATTCTGCTTTACTTTCAACCTGCTTTAAGTAGTCACATATTTTCAATACTAGAAATAGGCTATCAGGTAAAGGGTTAAAACTGTAAACAAGCTATGGGGGAAAATGTTATACACTGAAGTCTGTTATAAGCATATACATAAAATGTTGCTTACATTACTGGTACAAGTATTTGTGTCTATGGGTTCTGCTTCAAATAAAGACCTGAAAATATACAAAAGAAACTTTCAGAACTTAAGAAACACATATCTAACCCTTACAATCTGGAATTTTTAAATAAAGTCATCGTTTTTCAATAAATGACCTGCTTACATTGACTTTCAAGGGATTTGTAAAAAAAATATTAAAACTAAGACAAACGATGCAGACCTGGGGCCCGTTTCATAAAACATCTTACGACAAATGTTGTTGTAAGTCAGATTATAAAACTCTCAATTATTATTTATTTCTCTATCTAATCCTGCCTTGTGACATCTTTTTGGAATCGTCTTTTCAAGGCGATTCCAAAAAGATGTCACAAGGCAGGATTAGATAGAGAAATCAGAAATTAAATGTTTTTTAAAGTTTTGACTTACGACAGCATTTGTCTTAAGATGTTTTATGAAACGGGGCCCTGCTGAATAAAATAGTTCCTGTTTATATAATCATGAATATGCACAATAAGAAATGTGTTTTATATCCTAGAAGATGGTAGCAAGTTGAAAGTAAAGCATAATGATTTATTTTCAGTCTGCTTTTAGCAACCATCTGTCTTCAATACTAAAATCAAGCTATGGGATGAAAGGATTAAATATAGCCTTACCTTGGATAATGCATGTAGAAGAATCGGTCCGGTTGTATCACCTGAGTATCTCCATAGCATAGCGGCCCCTCTGGTAATAACAGTACTTCATCATTCTATAAAGTAAAGTGCTCATTTTGTTTGCTATCTTATGACAGAAAATGTTAAATGTACAGTAAAACCACTTATTATCAACCTCAAAAGAAAGACAAATAGCTGGAGTAAAACATAGCTGCCTTTTTATGCCTTTACTTTATTCCTCCACTGAACATAATAATTCCAATTTATACAGTCATAAATGTGCACTATAAGAAATATGTCATATATCCTAGCAGATGGTAGCTCAAAGCAGGTTAAAAGTAAAGCAAAATGTGCCTTAAGGAAGGCACATTCCGCTCTACTTTCAACCTGCTTTAAGTAGCCAGCTGTCTTAAAAAAGAAAACAGGTTACGGGGTAATAAGTTAGGTTTTAAGCCAACAGAGGGTTGTTAGTTCCATGAAAACCCAAAAGACAAAAAAAAAATTGTCAATCACCTGTCACTTGATTGGAATTGATGATCAATTGTGTTTTTGCAAGAGATTTTCAAAATTAGATTTCATTCATCGTCATGTTACGTGCCTGAACTCATTGATATTTACCCGCTTTGGTATAAGTGGAAGCTTTTGCTCTGTGTGCCCCAGAACTTCCTTTTGTGGAGTACTCCCTGTATCTTGCAGCTTCAGTAAGAACTGGAGCCCAGCAAATAGTGTTCCCTCATCCTGACCATCTAAAACACAATAAATAGTTTGACTTGACAAATGTGTATCAACTCGTTCAACCCTGAAACTTCAAACGGAAAATTCCTGTTTTCAAAAGTCTAGTCCTTGTTGACTATTTAGGAGGTTGTCTTACAATTTACTGCAAAATTACTAACTGTAGACCCACATCATGAGGGCTCTTTAACCCTTTCCCCCATAGAAGCGCCTTCTAGCATATTTAATTTATTCCTCCACTGAAGAAAATCGTTCCAATTTATACAGTCATAAACATATACCAAAAGAAATATTTTCAATGTCCTAGCTGATGATAGCTTAAAGCAGGTTGAAAGTGAAGCAGAATGCGCCTTATGGCGCATTCTGCTTTCTTTCAACCTGCTTTAAGTGGTCACCTGTATTCAAAACTAGAAACAGGCTATTTGGTAAAGGGTTAAAGAGTCTTTCATATTGATGACTACATCGAGAACACTCTCTTTTGTAAAGTTTGCCACAAATTTCCTGACAAAAGTGATCAATCATAGGCTCTTGTTAGGGTTGAGAATGTACATGTATTTTATTGTCTTACCAAAAGTTGTCTAGATACTTTTAGAATATTACACACAAATAAGGGCAACACATCTATGTTAGTGTTTAACTATTTGTCCTAACATCTTATAGATTTTATGGAGCTGATTGTCATGCAGGACAAATGAGATTTTCCTAGTCACTTGTCCTGCAGGACCAGTAGGTTGCAAACTAGTTTTCCAGACATGGTTACCTACCTACAGAGGGCCTGAATCATACATGTACATTACCTTGTACTGACTGTACCAGTGTGTTGAACAATTTCTCCAACCTGTTTGCCTCATCAAATCTTCTCCTCTTTCTTAGTAGCAGAATAAACCACCACACCTTAGTTTTCACGTCCAACACATTCGTCTCACTGGCCGACTTGTCTTCATTTCTATCACACACAAAAATGATGAACAAATGTTTAATACTTGACAAAATAACATGAAGTATAATCCAGACACTTGTGAGATTGTATTATCAGTAGAACTGAAGAAAAACTATAAGATAATAATAATTTGAACAACGGCATTGTGGCTAAATTATTAACTACAGTAAAACCTCTCTATTATGACCACTTAACTGTATTGATTATCAGGGGCCCTTTTCATAAAACCTCGTACGACAAAAACGGTCGTAAGTCAAAACTTTAAAATACATATAATTACTTATTACTCTATCTAATCCTGTCTTGTCACACAGGACTCTTGTGACATCTCTTTGGAATCTTCTTGAAAAGACAATTCCAAAGAGACATCACAAGACAGGATTAGATGGAAAAATAAATAATAACTTTCATAATCTGACTTAAGACAACATTTGTCGTACGAAGTTTTATGAAACGGGCCCCAGGTGCTCCTTGAGGAGCTTTCTGTTTTACTTTCATCTTGCTTTAAGCTGTCATCTGTCTTTTATGCAGCCAATTAGCCTTCGTTTAAGTGGTTGTAATAGTGAGGTTTTACTGTATTTATTTTTTAGAAAAACATGATTATTGATTTATCCTATAGGCTATTCAACTAGACAACTTGTGTTAAGCAGCCACTCTTTAAAGAAGTATGGAGATCTCTTAACCCATTACACCATAGCCTGTTTCTAGATTTGAAAATAGAGGAACACTTAAAGTAGGTTGAAAGTAAAGCAGAATGACCCTGGCACATTCTGCTTAACTTTCAGCCTGCTTTAAGCTGTTATCTGCTAGGATATAGAAAATATTGCCTATGATATATATTGATGACTGTTTAACCATTTCCTCCCTGAAACAGCAAATGGACAATTCTATTTTTCAATCTAATCTAGTCCATTTTAAGGTTTTAAGGTTGATTTTTACAATATATGTCAAAATGACAAACAGTGTGTGAGGATCCCTCTGATCAGGGTCTACACTGTTTGCATAGGACAAGTGTACTCCTCACATGTACGCTGTTTGAAAACGACGCATATATGCGTGACTAGGGTTCAAAGAGTTAAAGGGGAACCATTTTCTTCAGTGTAAGAATAAATTATAGGCTTAAAAAGGCATATTTATGGGGGTATGGGTTAAAACACCTGAAAGATTAATGCAAGTTAAAGACAAAATAATTTCTTAAGTTTTAATTTCTTGACACTCTACTCTATATCCTGTTTCTAATTTTGCAAACAGGTGACCACTTAATGCAGGTTTAAAGTAAAGCAGAATGCGCCTTAAGGTACATTCTGCTTTACATTCAGCCTGCTTTAAGCTACCATCTGCTAGAATAAAGAAATTATTTCTTATGATACACATTCATGATGGATAAATTGGAACTACATGTATTTTCTTCAGTAATGGAAAGTCGAAGAATTAATCTAATTAAAGGCATAAAAATGTGTATATATGGAGTAATGAGTTAAATTATTACATGCAAGCGTCACACTTTAAGTTACTATTATCTGGATACTAACAGTTTCACAATGCTAGTGCACTTGCCCAAAGGCAATGAACAGAGTTCTAGATAAGGTGAGCATTTCAACTCCCTACAACAACATTGAACGGGAGACACAGATTGTGTGTGTTGTTCGGAGCCGTTGTAGGGAGGGAACACTGTACTAACTTCCTGAAACTCTCTTCGATTCAAATAAGTGGTCACAACATAAGGTTTAACCCATTACCCCATAAATATGCCTTTCTACGCCTTTGATTTATTCCTTTACTGTAGAAAATAGTTCAATTTTATACAGTCATGAATATATGTCATAAAATATGTTTACTATATCCTAGAAGATCATAGCTTAAAGCCTTAAGGCACATTCTGCTTTACTTTCAACCTGCTTTAAGTGGTCCTCTTTATTCAAAACTAGAAACAGGCTATGGGGTAATGGGTTAAGTGAGATGTAAAGGAGAAAATATTTATAGGTTAAGTTTACTCCTCTTGTCTGGAGCCTTGAATAAAGAAGTAAAATTTTATCATAATAATACCTGTCTCTGGAATGTAAAAATGTGAAGAGGGTCTCAAATGCCTTTTTCTTAAACTGACATCTAGTTTTGGCACGGTCTTGTGGTACAAGGGAGTACTGAACTCGATTGTTTTCTGGTCTGTATTGGTCACACAGCTGGGAAAACAGTTCTGTTATGCTGTGGTCTTGTGCCATTTTTCTGTCACATCAGCATTTTCAATCTAGTGAGAAACAAAAATTCAGTCACAGTGAAACAGATTTAAAGAAACTATAAAATTATGACAATAGCTTGAAGAATAAGCACACACATTTTATAATATAAATTATAATATATCTAGAACTCCATAATGGCTGGCTTGTGGTTTTCAAAGAAGAATTTACATCCACTCCTAGCCGATTGACGTACATGAGCATGATTTTCTTATGCATTAAAAGTTGTCTATACGGTCATGTTAGAAAACCTGGTCCCACAGCAAGGGGAATAACTCTAGCCAAAATCTTTGAACAAGATTTCGTTCCCCCTTGTCACTGATGCTTCTGACAAAGTTTGGTTGAAATCGGGTCAGTGGTTTCTGAGGAGATGTTGTTTGAAAATGTGGACGGACGCCGGCAGACGGACGCCGGACAGTGGACGACAAACGAAGAGCGATCACAATAGCTCATCCTGAGCCTTTGGCTCAGGTGAGCTAAAAATTAGCGCAGCTGTCTCATGCTGCATGAGGATCATGCTTATCTCAAGTTGGAAAGTGTACGACAATATAGATCCGAAGTTACCCTGTTATCTATTCAGGTAAACGGCCTTTTGCCCCTCCGGCCTTTTGCCACTTCCTAAAAAACAGCAACACGGAACTTTGCCCCTACCTGATTTTACGTACACAGACTTTTCTCCCTTCCCGTTTTTTCATACACAGAATTTTGCCCCTTTCATAGCGGAATTTTGCCCCTTCTGTACCGAAATATTGCCCCTTTCATATCGAAATGTTGATTTATATAGTATTATTGTCTTTTAAAATTCAAATTTCTTACATTTGAATTAAGATTTTGATAATCCTTTCCCGATTTTGTGTTGAGATGAACGTAAAATTTATGTAATCATCATTATCGCAATCACGCTTTATTCTCGCGTGAAAGTTATGCAAACATAATTTTCATTTCACGCTTTATTGGTAATTATACCGAGAGTCTCTATTGTAAAAGATAAGAGGACAATTTCACAGACAGTCACACAACGCAAACATTTTAATCTTTATTATTACAAACAGTTCACATTTAAAGGTAGTTATCACTCTTTAATTAGCAATCAACACCTATATAATTATGTAGTTTACATCAAACCAGCGACTGATGCAGTGATTCGATTTCAGTTAAAGTTGATTGATAATAACGATTGGTAATAAAGTTGGTTGCTAATTACTTTGTTTGACCAAATTAACGAGACGAAAAGAATAATTAAGATTGCCGGACATGAGCCCCCCGGCCAATTTTGCGCGGGCGGACACGAGCCCCCCCCCGCCTGTTTTGCGCGCTGGGACATGAGTCAATTAATTCCATGTACCATCAAAGTGTAACCGACAGTTTGATTCGCTAATAGGCAACGATTATCTTATTTTGTCACTATTGTGCAATCAAGTTGACAATATAAATGATTAGATCTATCATCATTATCTTTTTCCTAAGATGTATCATGATTAAAATGAAACAATTAATAATTGACGAATTATTACTTACAAGCAAGGCAATGTTTATAGCCGAAAAAAAAACAACTACAAATTATCTGTCCGACCAGGGGGGCTTATGTCCGCCCGCGCAAAACAGGCAGGGGGCTCGTGTCCGCCCGCGCAAATTCGGCCGGGGGGGGCTCATGTCCATCAATCTGCAAAAGTCCGTCCCTTCATCAAACTGAAAGGGGCAAAAGTCTGTGTTGGAAGGGGCAAAAGTCCGTGTTGGAAGGGGTAAAGTTCCGTGTTGCGATTTTTAACGAAGGGGCAAAAGGCCGAAGGGCAAAGTTCGGGTATTCTCTATTTACCATTATGAACTATTCTGTTCTAAAAATAACTCTGACAGGTCAGAAAAATCAGCCAATACAGCTACACTCCACATGTTTTCACACTGATAACCCATTGTTTGATTTCCTGTGATAATTATTCTTTATTTTATTATCATCTTTATTTAAAACAAGCTCATCCCAAACAAAGCCACCATCCTGCTACTATACAAAGGTGTCAAAACAATTATCAGTCAATTAGACAGCTGGTTTAGGAACTGACAACCACTCAAAAAAAGGAGACATACAGTAAAACCTCTCTATTACGACCACTAAAGTTTGTTAATTATTGGATGTGATAGGCAGGTGACTGCTTAAAGCAAGATGGCAGTGATACAGAAAGCTCCTAAAGGAGCTTTCTGTTTCACTGTCATCTTGCTTTAAGCTGTCACCTGTCTTTTATACAATCAATTAGCCTTCATTTTAGTGGTCGTAAAGGAGAGGTTGTACTGTAATTAAATACTCTACCTATTTATCAACATATAAATACAAGTCCCTCAATGTTTCAATGACTAGATGTCCTTTGACTGTCCAACAATGAACACTGTTATCAACACCAGAAGCTTCTTGTTGTGAGAAAGTAAGTCATAATTCTTATTATTTATTTTCTTATTTGGCCTACCATCTACATCTACATGGGTCACGCTGCCGTCACACTTGACTATTATTGCGCGTTGGTCTGCTATAGAAAAAGGAGAGTAATTGAAATTATAGGAAAGTCAGAAACAGTTAATAGGAAAGATAGAAACAAGAGAAAGGATTACACGGGGTTCATGTCCCCTATGGGGTTAAGAATTAAAGCAGGCCCCAAGTAGAGCAGAAATCTCCTAACCTCATAGCCTGTTTCTAATTTTGAAGATACATGTAGGTGACCACTTAAAAGCAGATTGAAAGTAAAGCAGAATGTGCCTTTAGGCACATTCAGCGTTACTTTCAGCCTGCTTTAACCCATTACCCAATAAATACACCATTTTACACCTTTGATTTATTCCTCTACTGAAGTAAATAATTCCAATTTATACATTAACAAATAAAAATGAAAAGAAATAGTTTCTATATTCTAGCAGAGAATAGATTAAAGCAGGCTGAAAGTAAAGCAGAATGTGCCTTAAGGCACATTCTGCTTTACTTTCAGCCTGCTTTAAGTGGGCAACTATCTAGAAACAGGCTATGGGGTTATGGGTTAAAGTGTCTTATTACCTTCAAAACTGCAAAATTTGTGTTTTTAAATTTTTTGCTAATTCTAATAGCTGAATCTGAATCATATACTTAGTTCTCACAAACTAAGGCTAATAATTGTCATTTCTGTTTATTGGCCTGAACTTCATGTAAAATTATCAGATCTGTATCAAACTTGCACTGCACTGGGATTTGTAGTTTGAGCATACCATTACATGATCTAACATCTCCATAGCCTAAGTCTAGTTTTGACGACACGTGACCACTTAAAGCAGGTTGAAAGTAAAGCAGAATGTACCTGGTGTTACAATATAGAAAACATTTCTCATAATAATATTCATGACAGTATAAATTGGAACTATTTTGTTCAGTGAAGGAATAGATTAAATATGTAAAAAAAAAAAGGTGTATTAATTGAATACTGTAATGCCTAATGGGATATTGTTCGACAATATTGACCTGACGTTGGTGACCTCTATTAGCATAATTACACACTTTGTTGCATTTCTAAATATAGCTTCGGAACGCTTCGTTATCATTTATACGAGAACGCACATTGTAACCACATCGGCACCGAGAAAATATAGCATTGCCCGGTTGCAAAAAATATCGACAGGTATTTAGCGCAAGTGGTAAGGAAGATGACTATAGATTATTTTCCCGTACAGTCAGTGGTTCGAATCCCATGCAATACTCGTACATTTTTTCACTTTTTTTTTTTTTACAATTTATGCTGTTTCTTTTAAGTAATCATACAACATCTATTTCGATTGGAACACGTTTTCTTTGGTTATTTTTAAAAACATTATGTCATAGCGTCTGTTTGGTCTATAAAATAACATTTTATAAAATAAAAATATTTTCCCCTCTATCGGGATTCGAACACGGAACCTCGATGTTACAAATCCCTTGCTCTAACGACACACCTATTGCAGATTAGTTACATCTGGGGTTGTACATTAGGTATATATATATTGGCAAGAGTCGCAGGTGAGAACATCGACGATAAGCCCACTCGAAAGCGCAACATGATGCGTTTTAGTAGATGCGATTATACTAGGAGACTCGGGAATAATAGTTTATCAACAATAATCTTTTGAACTTGCTAAATGTGACTGGCCCCTGTGATCACAACTGTAACAAGATTTACGTAATCAGCCGAAACAACCCGAAATTGTACGTAGCCTATCGAATATTGATTTATACTGCGTCATCTTTTTATAATTTATTCATGCATAAAGTTCAACGTCAGGTCAATATTGTCGAACAATACCAGTAACCTAACCTATTATGTTTATTGATGTTGCATTTTCTGTTTCAGGTATATTAAAGTGCCATGTTTAAGAAGAGTTTTCCAGAAAGTGCAACTTAGTCTATTCCATGAAACTGCATTAATACACGCCTTACACAGTTCAACTAAGTAGAAAAGTATTCAAAGTCTTTAGATTATCAAAACACAAGTCCAATTCATAAATGAAAAAAGGTCCTTTTGTCCAGTACATCGGGCTTGAACAGAAGAGAGAACTTTCTATTGTGGAAAACGTATTATTCAGAATAGCAAATACTAAGTGGAATACAAGATGGTACATACAGGAGAGAGCCGTTACATGTGTGACCTGTGTGAGATGTCATTTACATATGAAGGCAGTTTAAAGAGGCACAAGATCAAACATGAAAGAGGGCCATCACAGAAGTGTGACCTGTGTGGAAAATCATTTAGTCAGAAGAGCCAGTTAGAGAGACACATGATGACACATACAGGAGAGAAACCTCACAAGTGTCACCTGTGTGGCAAGTCATTTAGTAGAACTGACAAATTAGCTCAACACATGAAAGTACACACAGGAGAAAGACCATACAAGTGTGAATTGTGTAACCAGTCATTTAGTCAGAGAAGCACTTTAAAAAATCACATGATGTCACACACAGGAGAGCGACCATTCAAGTGTGATTTGTGTGAAAAGTCTTTTAATAGGAAAGCAAGTTTAAACCAACACATGATGATACACACGGGAGAGGGTTTACACAAGTGTGACTTGTGTAATAAAGTCTTTATTCTAAATTGGCAGTTAGTCCAACACATGCGTGTACATACAGGAGAGAAACCTTACAAGTGCGACCAGTGTGAAAAATCATTTGCTTATAGTAGCAGTTTAGTCTCCCACAAGACGGTACATACAGGAGAGCGACCTTACAAGTGTGACCTGTGTGAACAGACATTTTCTCATAATGCCGGTTTAGTTGTCCATATGAGAATTCATACAGGAGAGAAACCATACAAGTGTCATTTGTGTGACATGTCATTTAGTATGAGTGGAGCTTTAGCTCACCACATGCAGGTACACACAGGTGTGAAACCTTACAAGTGTGACCTGTGTGACAAGTCATTTTATGTTAAAGGCAATTTAGTTCAACACATGCAGATACATGTACATACTAGACAGAGATTAAAGTGTGACCTCTGTGACAAGTCATTTGTACATAAGAGTGATTTAGTGAGACACATGACAATACATACAGGAGACAAACCACACAAGTGTGAACTGTGTGATAAGGCATTCAATAAAAACAGTGAGTTGGTTCGACACACAAGGGTACATACAGGAGAGAAACCTTACAAGTGTGACCAGTGTGAAAAATCATTTATTTCTAATCAATCTTTAGTGAAGCACAAGAAAGTACATCTAGAAGAGCGACCTTACAAATGTGACCAGTGTGAAAAGGCCTTTTCTTACAGTGACAGTTTATTTAGCCATATGAGGATTCATACACAAGAGAAACCATACACATGTGATCTGTGTGACAAGTCATTTAAGCACAAAAGCAATTTTACGAGACACAAAATTGTACATAAAGAACAGTGACCTAACAGGTTGTACAAGCTTGAACAGGCATTTACTTACAGAGGCATCTTGACCCATAACCACATAGCCTGTTGTTTTTTAAAAGATTGGTGACCACTAAAAGCATGTTGAAAGTAGCAGAATGTGCCATAACCAGATAGCCTGTTTCTAACTTTGATGTTAAGTGATCACTTAAAGCAGGTTGATAGTAAAGCAGAATGCGGATTTAGGCTCATTCTGCTTTACTTTTATCCTGCTTTAAGCTACCATCTGCTTGGATATAGAACAAATTTCTTATGGAAAATAATTGTGACTGTATAAAATGAAACTTGCTTTAGCGAAGGAACAAATAAAAGGTGTAAATATAGGATATTACATGAGTGTTCATAATTTATTGGATTGATAAATGAGTCTTTGAGAAAACAATAAAAACGAGGATTTGCAGAGTTTTTATCGATTTCTAAAACGACAAGTTTTATTAATCCAATAAATGATTAACACGAATGTTATATTCTTTTTATAATAGTTGTTTCCATGTTTTTTTGGCACTTATTTATCGCAGCCTTTGAAGTCAAGTGAATGCTCAGCGCGAAATAAGTAGATCTATACAGGACAAGAGGGCCTAAAGGCCCTGATATCGCTCACCTGTCTAATAGCTTTTCCTTTGAATTTCACCCGTTTTATTCTAATTCAATTCAAATTTGTAGTATAGCATGTAAACAACATTAGAATATGACCTATTGTAGTATAATAGAGTACATCAAGGGTAGATAACTAGAGACTAAATAATACTGAAATGAAGCCTTTTCTAGTATTTCAAAGTATATCAAGGGCAGATAACTCTTGCCACAATGATCAGATGTCAACAATAATTGCACTCCCTCGAGAACTTATAGCTATATACATTGTTTGCAAGTATAATTACAAGAGGGCCTGAAGGCCCTGATATCGCTCACCTGTTGTACTGAAGCCTTCTGTTTCACCCGTTTTAATCTAAATCCATTCAAATTTGTAGTATAGCATGTAAACAATTTTTGAATACAACCTCATCATTCTAGTATAGTAGAGTACATCAAGGGCAGATAACTAGAGCCTAAACAATACTGAAATGAAGCCTTTTCTAGCATTTCAAAGTATATCAAGGGCAGATAACTATTGCCACAATGATCAGATTTCAACAATAATTGCACTCCTTCGAGAACTTATACATGTAGCTATATACTATGTGTACAAGTATAGTCAAAATCCATTGAAAACTGTAGTTGCAAGAGTGTAAACACTGCTAGATATGACATTTTCAGCAATTCAAAGGTAGATAACTCTTGACATATTGGTCTAAAATCTGAAATTCGTGACTAATGTTAAGGTTTTTTTTCTTATAAATTTGAATTAAAGGTAACTTATATAATGAATTTGCTTGAAATTACTGCTGTTGTGGCTTCCTTAGATTAAACTTAGCGCTGAATATGTAAAGAGGTAAAAATATAGAAACTAGCTAGGCTTTGGCTCCCATTAACTCTTTGTGCCCTAGTCCCGCATAAAGGCGTTATTTTCAAACAGTGAACATGTGAATAGTACACTTGTCCTGTGCAAACAGTGAAGACCCAGATCAGAGGGCTCCGAAAGGAGCCCTCTGATCAGGGTCTTCACTGTTTGTCACAATGCCATAAATGGATAAAAACAACCCTTAAAAGCCAGAAATTTACTAGACTAAAATCGAAACTGGAATTGTTCATTTAAAGTTTCAGGGAGGAAAGAGTTAAGTATCGATACATCACATAGAATTGCCATTGGTGTCTTTCACTGTAAGCGTTATTGTCGTCTAATCAGGAGATGTAATAATATATATTTTGATATAAATCTTAAAGATGAATTTTGTGCCTTTGCAAAACAAATTCAGATTTACCTCATGAATATTTACTTCTGCATGTTGTTCATATCATGTAAAACGTATTTACAAAATAATGATTTTCAGCTAATTTTATTAATTTTACTCAAACTATCGATGGATGTTGAACTTAATCCTGGTCCGTTTTCTGAATTGTCTATTTTTAATTGGAACGCTCGCAGTATAAGAACTAAATTAGACGTTTTATTAGATGTTGCATCAGATTACAACATATTGTGCTTAACAGAAACCCACCTTGATAACAATATTCCTATGTCTGACTTGTTAATAGAAAATTTCTCAGAACCGTTTAGGATGGATAGAAATTTCGCGGGAGGGGGTATATTAGTTTATTGTTCTGAATCACTATCAAGGTTTGATATAGAATCAGCACCTTATGAATCAGTATGGATTGAAATAAAAATAAACAACCAATCAATAATGTTAGGGACAATTTATCGGCCACCAAATTCAAACAATAGTTTTTGGGAATATTTAGAATTTGCTATAGATAAGGCTTACGAAACGTCAACTAATTTGATTTTAACTGGTGATATAAATGTAGATATGCTTTCAAACATAAACAGATATCCACTATACGATACAATTACTAGATTTAATCTTACAAATACTATAACAGAACCAACCCGAATAGGACCCACGTGTAGCACTCTTTTAGATCCAATACTAATAAGTGATCCCGTCTCCTTTAACAACTCTTCTGTAATTGATATTGATAGATCAATAAGTGACCATAATGCATGTGTGACATATACTCAACAAAATTTCTAATCGGTCACCTTATATTTCATTCAGAAAAAGCAATATGAAGATATAATTAACCATGTTATTGTGTTACAATGCCAATGTAATCAATTTGGAAACAGATTATCACAATTTGTCGGCTATCACCTTTCCGTCTAAGCTAAACAACAACTTCTGTGGAGGGACCCCATATTTTGAAAGTCACAAGAGTTATTAGGCCAAATGTTAGTAATGAGTATTGCCCTTGTCAGCTGCAATAACAGTCTCATATTGACTTCTCATAGACGAGAAGAATTCAGCAAAAGTATTGATGACCTAACTTTCTCAATCATCGACGACGTCACGCTCCAGTGCGTCAATGTTTGGAAGCTGAGGTAAGGGACAAGCACGTTTCTTGAGAATGTGGCAAACGTGTCCTGTAGGGTTAAACTCATCTCTATCATCGAGCCCAAGCTGTGTGATGATGACTACATCTTCAAGGGGCCATCAGCAGTGACTGCCAACATCTAGCAGCCGAGTTGACCCTGAAATTGTCTTGCCGTCCATGTAACAGAAAGAAATCTGTCTCTCGGGTGTGTCAATACAATGTATCGGTCTTAGGGATGTCGTTATCCGCCATTTTGGTTTCCTGGGGCGGTCTGTTCTACTTCCGGTGACGTCAAATTTCCGCGTTATACAGCCTAAATGGTCGAAAGTTTCCGGTTAAAAGTTCTAGTCACATGTAAATGGACAGAAACATTTCCTAATATGGAATACATGGAAATAAGTCCTGTTTTGTTTCCACTTCCGGAATTCCTCGGTGGTTGAATCTTATTTGCCATAAGGATACACCGACGTGCCACATTCCGAATGCTCTGTCCTTCTCTCCGTGTATCATTCTCGCTATGTTAGGTGTTTTTCGGGCTAGGCAGTCATTTGAGATTATACTCGTGTAATCTTGGGGGCAGATTTTTTCTTCCATACTTTGCACGTGCAAATTAGGCTAAACAAGCAACGTCGTTGTTCTGACGTTCACGAAGTAGGAAAACGTGTATAAATCCAAAAATAAGTAGCGCTAAGACCCTATCATATTGTGTGTAAAATATAATAAATGTGAACTTAGTATTTAAAGACATATATAGCTTTAAAAAGTGACCGATTAGAAATTTTGTTAAGTATATATAAACATAGTGGGAAAATTAAATAGTTCGTACAAAAGAGAAATATGGATGTACAAAAAAGGTGATTATGAAAAATTTAATAACTTAGTTGATGAATTTGATTGGGCTGGCTTATTTGTCGGTGCATCGTCAGTTGACGATGCATGTGACAGATTCACCGCCCAATATTTATCAATGGCTAAACAGTGTATACCATCTAAAAAGATTACCTTCAGATAAACCTTGGATGACATCTGAATTAAGACGTGAAATAAAAATCAGAAAAACTCCATCACAAATACAGGCACAACAAAACAACATTAAACTTATGTAACTTTAAACGACAACAAATGAACAAAATAAAGTAAACAACATGAAAACATTTCCTCGGGTTTCATTTTATGAAAATGCCAATATACTTATTGATCGTTTATATACATGTGATTCAAGATCCTATTGGAAATTTATTAATAGATTAACAAAACAAGTAGGCTCTTCTTCCCTTATCCCCCCTCTATTTGATAACCAGAATAATGCAATTGTCTCTGACGACCAAGAAAAGGCCGAACTGTTAAATAAATACTTTTGCTCTATTTCGACTATTGATGATAGTGAAACTGAAGTACCAAATTTTGACAGTCGAACAAACTCATCTTTTAATTTGCATAATATGACTGAAAATGAAATTTCTGATATTCTTCGCATTCTCAAATTTGGGAAAGCATCTGGTTGTGATTTAATTAGTCATCAAATGCTTAAATACACATCCAATTCAGTCAATAAACCGTTATGTATTTTATTTAACATGTCTCTAAATACACAGTGCTTCCCCTCTTTGTGGAAAAAAGCAACTGTTATTCCTCTTTTTAAAAAAGGCGACCGTCATGAAGTAATGAATTATAGACCAGTGTCTCTAATTTCATGTGTTGGTAAAGTTTTTGAGAGGGTTGTCTTTAAACATATGTATAATTATCTACTTGACAATAATTTATTTTATAATCTACAATCAGGTTTTCTACCCGGCCATACAACTGTTTACCAATTGATAGAAATGTATGAAAGTATTTGTCAATCGCTAGAGGAAAAGAAATATGTGTGTTTAATATTTTGCGATATCTCTAAAGCGTTAGATAGAGTATGGCACAAAGGTCTTATTAAAAAGTTACATTGTTATGGGTTTAATAGTCAATTTTTAAAATGGTTAGTGAGTTATCTCTCCAACAGACATCAGTCAGTCTTATTAAACAGTAATATTTCAAATTATGGTAATACTAATGCTGGTGTCCCACAGGGGTCTGTGCTAGGCCCTTTATTATTTTTATTGTATATTAATGACATAGCTGATAACTTAGAAAGTCTAACTCGCCTGTTTGCAGACGATACATCCCTTTCATATTCTTCCTTTAACACATTAGACATTGAAACTTTTATGAATAGAGATTTAACTGTATTAAATGAATGGTCAAAGTCATGGCTTACTCGATTTAATCCTTCGAAAACAGAAATTTTGTTCATCTCCAATACATTAGATAATGAAGATATATCCTTAATATTTGACAATACTACATTGAATCCTGTAGATACACATCGCCATCTAGGAGTAACTCTATCAAAAGATGCAAAATGGACAGCTCACATTAACACTATATATGAATCTGGTATGAAGAAAGTAAACACCTTAAGAAAACTTAAATACATTTTAAATAAAAAGACCCTTATCAGAATTTATAAATGCTTCATACTTCCTATTCTTGAATACGCGTGTGAGTTATGGGACGGTTGCTCAGCTATCGATAGACAAAGGTTAGAAAATGTAGTTAGAAGCTGCTAGAATAGCATGTGGCCTTCCCATATTTTGCAAAAGAGAACTTATATACTTTGAATCAGGCCTTGAACCACTTTACGAACGAAGGGAAAGACGAAAATTACTATTGTTCTATAAAATACATAATAATATGGTACCACACTATCTTAATGACCTATTACCACCTTTAGTATCAACTATGTCTTCGTATCCTTTAAGAAATAATGATAACTATACTATGCCAAGCAATAGATTAACCCTCAGTGACAAATCTTATATACCAACGTCAGTAAGGCTATGGAATAATTTAGACAATAGTATTCGTACTAAGGAAACTATTTCTGCATTTAAATCGTCCTTAACCATAGTAACACCAAAATCCCCTTTTCACTATTTTTTCGGCAATAGACGGTTAGATATTGTTCACACCAGAATTAGGCATAACTGTAGCTTACTAAATTACGATCTATTCAGGTGTAATTTAATAAACGACCCAGCATGTATATGTGGATATCAATGTGAAAATGCTTTCCATTACTTTTTAGATTGTCCAAACTATGTACATATGCGGGATATTCTATTCCATGATATAATACCTATAATAACTGTCAATTTAAACATTTTACTATTTGGAAACCCAAACTGTTTTCCTGATTGCAACAAAGTTATTTTTAATGCAGTTCATCGTTACATCCGAGCCTCCAACCGTTTTTGAATTCAAGAATTTGATCTTAGCACTTTTCTTCCTTCCTCTCTTTCTCTACTCTTTATGATGATATTAACATGGTAATTTGTTTTCAAATTGCTATGCTATTTATACTGAAAATAGTAATGTTACCTCTATTATTGTCATGTCACTGTTTTGTTAATATCTGGGGAGCGGGCATTATATAATGTTGTAAAAACTTGTAGCCCAATCCCCTGCATGTATATTATATGCAATAAATATGTTTAAACTATCGATACATATAAGTTTGTTGGTTCCTGTTACAAAAATTAACTCGAAAAACACGTTGACAATAGATCGCAATTAATCTAAACAAAGCTGGTTTTTGGATTAATTACACATGCTTGTTAAATTGTGTGATCTTTCTTTATTCAAAGCAGGAACGTATATCTCAGTGGTTTTTTTCCTTCTTTGGACGGTACCCAGGAAAGGACCTGTTCCCAATTGGACGGGGACCCATTCCCAATTCAAAGAAGGGACCTGGCAATATGGTAAAAGTAGTATTTTCAGTGAAAAAAAGAGAATTTCTGTTACTAGTGTTAGCATTGCCTGTTGATATGAACTGCATAATTGCTACTTGATAAGTAAGATCAATATAGGCCTACATATACTATAAAACTAAATTTCCCAATTTCTTTTTTGTCATCATTTCACGACTTTTTTTTTCCCAATTTGAAGTTTACACGAGAAGAAAAATTCCCAATCTGAGGGGTACCGGACCCGTTCCCAATGGGGTGAAAAAAACCGCTGTATCTCTTTTTACGTTCCTGTTCATAGGTATATACTATAGGTTTCACTGCTGTGGAAAAAAAATGCTGATTGGAAAAAATATTTGAAGTTTTTTGGCTTTTCTGCGATAAACAGCCAGACTAGAAGGTAGAAAATTAGAAATGCAATATTATTAACATTAACATCGATATTAACGTATCTGCAGATAAAAAAAAAGTGTTGTAATATAGTATGTATGACTCACGTACCCCTTGCCTACCCTCACAGGGTTTGCTAGGGGTATCATGTGACCGTACTGCTAATTTCAAATATTAGAGGTACGGTCACGTACCTCTAGTCACTACCATCAAATATAGTAAATAAATTGCCTGTTTGCATCGACGTTTGGATTTTTAGAACAAAGATGACAAGTAATGTTTACTTTGTTGATAACAAAAAGTGATGAAGTAATTGAGCTCTCTATAAAGAAGATAGGGTTGTCGAGGTCAAGTGCACCGAAATAGGTCACTCATCGAAATAGGTCACTCACCGAAACAGGGACGCAGACGATATTTGGTGGAAAATCAGTTAGTCCCTGATCGTGTGACTCGGTAGCTTAGTGATTAGAGTGACAGCTGCCACACAGATATCATAAGCCAGAGATTTTTAGCTCGGCTATTCGAAGAATATGGAGAGCTATTACAGTCAGCCTTGCCTCGGCATCTTTAAACCACGGAAGTATACATGCATGTATGTATAGATGCTTTCATATGCTGCTGAACGTTTGAACAAGCTGTCGGTAAACGAAGTTACAATCAAAATATACATGATAATCACCTTGAATTCCAGCGCATTCCGCGTATTTTGATGTAAGCACATTAGTGCGCAAGCAAACATAAGTCAGCGTTAGTTAAAGAATGCATGTTTTTGTTCATTTCGTAACACACACCAGGGGGTTGATTGACATATTGAGTGTAGTTAGATAGTGAAAGTAGCGCTAAATATAGTTTCCAGACACACGACCCGATTTTTAATGCTCTACTCCGATATACAAAACTATCGACAGCTTCCCTATTCCGATGTCAAATAAACAGAATAAGGGCCACTATGGCCCTAAATCGCTCACCTGGTACACCATGGCAAACTTGACCTATAGTGACCTAGATTATGACTGGACATGACCCACAATCAACCTTTAGAGTGTAAACAAAATTTTCCTATGATTTGACCTAGTGACCTAGTTTTTGACCCATATTCAAACTTGACCTATATAATTATAAGTGAGACAAACGTTCTGACCAAGTTTCATTAAGATCCAATGAGATTTGTAGCCTCTAGAGTGTTAACAAGATTTTTCTATGATTTAACCTAGTGACCTAGTTTTTGACCGGACATGACCCATATTCGAACTTGACCTAGATATCAATAAGACAAACATTCTGACCAAGTTTCATCAAGATCCAATGAGATTTGTAGCCTCTAGAGTGTTAACAAGGTTTTTCTATGATTTGACCTAGTGACCTAGTTTTTGACCGGACATGACTCATATTCAAAGTTGACCTAGATATCAATAAGACAAACATTCTTACCACGTTTCATAAAGATCCGATTAGATTTGTAGCCTCTAGAGTGTTAACAAGATTTTTCTATGATTTGACCTAGTGACCTAGTTTTTGACCGGACATGACCCACATTCAAACTTGACCTAGATATCAATGAGATAAAATTGATCCAATGAGATTTGTAGCCTCTAGAGTGTTAACAAGGGTTTTCTATGATTTGTTCTAGTGACCTAGTTTTTGACCGGACATAACCCATTTCCAAACTTGACCTAGATATCAATGACACAAACATTCTGACCAAGTTTCATTAAGATCCAATGAGATTTGTTGCCTCTAGAGTGTTAACAAGGTTTTTCTATGATTTGACCTAGTGACCTAGTTTTTGACCCAACATGACCCACATTCGAACTTGGCCTAGATTTCTACTAGACAACATTGTAATCAAGTTTCATGAAGATCAAATGAGATTTGTAGCCGGTAGAGTGTAACAAACAATTGTGAACAGACGGACGGACGACGGACATCCAGCGATCCTAAAAGCTCACCTTGGCACTTTGTGCCAGGTGAGCTAAAAAGTAGAACGAATTGAGTGACTCTGTTGTGAACGCGGACTCAGTATCTAGCTTCCGCATGAAGTTCAGAAATTTGGAATAATTTAGCCATGAGCACTCTCCCCGTCGTGTGAAAGCCATTTTTGGTGTCTACGACGTATACATTCAGATAAGATTCAGAAAACTTGTGCATAAATTCTCACAGAAATGAAAAAGACGTAAAAAAAATCATAAATCTAAATGCTTATATAGAACGATTCCGGAGAATTGTGCTTTATTATTGCCAATTAAAGATTTTCGGAAATCCGTTCTAAAGATAGATCTAGTAGACTGTAGGTATTCCCTAAAATTTGTGCAACGGAAAATAATTTATGCGATGAACTAATGCCGCGCAGTGGTTATTCGTTAGTGTTCGGTACAGCTCGTAAAAGGCGGTAAAATAATTCCTTTGTCTTTATTCATCAACCAATGAAACGCGGAATATCGGACACACCCTCAAGATTAAGTCACATGAAATATACGTCAGTATCACAGGTGATTTGTGGGTGATATCTTTCTAGAAACAATCATGGCTGTTAACGCTTTATTGAACAGAAAAGCGAAACCATAAAAACAGTAGCTAGAGAAAGCCAAATATAAGTCTCTGACTGTTTATTACAACGGGAAAATAGCGTTGGATGTGGAAATTGTTTATTTAAGATTATGTAATTGCTTATCTCCCAGCACTGGTAAATTGACAATCTTGCTAATAACACGCATGGCCGAGCACACTGTTTTGAACTGTTTCGATGGTGCTTTGATAACTTGTTTTCATGGCAACTCATTCGGACTCCCTCTATGATTTCCGTTAAATTTAGAATCGAGATGCTGTAACAGGTGCACTTTACGTCATCCCGTTTCGAATATGTTCGGCGTTTATCAAACAAAGTTTGTTTACACACGCTCAACTAAAGTGAAAGTTGAGTTGATACCCGATGAAATTGAAAAACAATTGAGTATTAGTTTGTTTGTTACGCACTCACTTTTAAATATTTGGGTTTTCTTTTGTTTTTGTTGCGTACTGTCACCCGTTAGTTTTGAAATAATTGCGTATTTCACCAATTTTAATTGCGTAAATACGCAGATACGCACCTTATCTACACCTCTGCATCAAACCTGCCCTCAATCATCAAGGAGGACAATTCTAGATGGTATTTTTGGTGAATTATCTCCCCTTTTGGACTTAGTCTAGACATCCATGTTAAGATTTTATCAACCTAGAAAATGCCACCCTGTTAAAGAATATATCACTGCAACTAATGTTTTTATTCCAATAATCGCTTTACCTCAAACATCTTACTTGTCCTACACTAGAATAGATGCGCATAATTCTAGATGGTATTTTGTTCTAACTTGCCCCAGACTAGAGGCGGATAATTCTAGATGGTATTTTGGGTGAATTCTCTGCCCTTTTGGACTTAGACATCGACATTTTTTATCAAACTTTTAAGCATATATCACTGCAACTAATGTTTTTATTCAATAATCCTTTCATCTCAAACACAGAATTATACACTGACAGAATTGAAACCTCGGGCTATATCGCAAATCTCGTGCAACATACGAGACTCATGAGACTTGATAAGAGAATTTCTATCAGTAGTTAATTTGATAAATGTCTGTTTCGAAGCATTGTTCACGGGTTTATATTCCGGTGAATTGATAGGAATGTCCACCAAGTCATTTAAATCCTATAAAATATCAATAAAAACACTCGAGTCGGTCAATTTTCACCCCAGAAATGACGGACAACGAGGCAAAAAGTGAAGATGTTGTCACGTGACACATAATCTCGCAAAATTGAACCGCCGCGAGAGCTCAGATGCTCGCCTTTTCAACTTCGTTGAGTTGCTATTCCGTTTTGTATAATTCCGTGTCTCAAACATCTTACTTGTCCTACACTAGATGTGCATAATTCTAGATGGTATTTTGTAAGAAGTATCTCCCCTTTTCAACTTAGACATCCACATTAAGATTTTTGATCAACCTAGAAAATGCCCTTCACTTAAGGCATATCACTACAACTAATATTTTTATTCAATACTGGCTTGAATGATCTCCCCTTTTGAACTTAGACGTCCACTTTAAGATTTTTGATCAAAATAGAAAATGCCCTCCACTTTAGTTTACATCACTACAACTACTGTTCTGTTTTTATTCTATAACTGCTTTTACTAGTTTGGTAGTGACTAGGGTACGTGACCGTACCTCTAATATTTGAAATTAGCGGTACGGTCACGTACCCCTAGCGAGCCCTGTGAGTGTTGACTAGGGGTACGTGAGTCCATAACACTGTATAGCAACACTTTATTGTGTCTGCAGATACGTTAATAGCGATGCTAATGTTAATAATATCTCATTTCAACCTTCTATTCTGACTGTATAACGCAGAAAAGCAAAAAAAATAAATCCAAAAATAATTTCCAATCGGCATTTTTTTTACGGCAGCAAAAACTATACCTATGAATAAAGAACGTTCACACATTTTTACAAACATGTATAAATATCCAATACCAGCCTTGTTTAGAATAAATGCACTGTTTAATTGCGACCAGTTATCAAACGTGTTTTACGAGTTGATTTGTGTAGGTCATTAACCAGCAAACTTGGGTACCGGCAAACTTACATGTTTCGATACTTGATTGGAGCCGAAGCTTCGATATATTTTCTTTTCTTAGATCTACCACTTTATATTCATCGCTAAGTTAGGAAGGCACATCAGCAGTAGTTTCTTACAAGCTTATTGTATTAATTAAGTTACCATTGAATCAAAACTTTAAGAAAAAAACTTAACATTGGTCACGGATTTTCAGATATCGGGCGTATCTGACGATAATTAACCCAATACATGTATGCGGAATACATCTATTCTCATCGCTGCCGGTGAGAACAAGTTGGGTGGGGAATATTTGTCGAAGTTTCTTTGTTTTTCTCCATTAAATATCCACAAGATAAGGTAGAAACATGGACTTCCTCCATGGTAGAAATGAGAGATTAATATGAAATAGGCACAGCCTACAAGCGAGCGAAGCTGTTAAATAATGGAGCATTTTAACAAATTAACACATTACCCCATAGCCTAATTCTAGTTTTGAAAACAGAATGAAGGGTTATTTAAAGCAAGTTGAAAATAAAGCAGAATGCGCCTTACGGCGCATTCTGCTTTACTCCCAACCTGCCTTAAGTCAGAATCTGCTAGGATATAGAATATAATTTTATGGTACAGATTTTGGACTGTATCAAATGGAACTATTTACTTTTTGAACAGTTTGGATCCTGAACAGAAGCCTCGTAATTAGAGACTATATTTTGCATGGGCACGAAATTTATTTTTCAAGCAGTTTGGATCCTGATCAGGAGCTGCGTACGGCGGCGAATGATCAGGATCTACCGTACACAATTGTTGACACTAATGTTAATATTTCGAAATTTTGAGAACTGAATCTTCAAAGATACTGTGGTGCATGGGTGCACAATTTATTTTCAATCAGTTTGGATCCTTATTAGAAGATGTGTACGGCGACGCATGGTCAGGATCAACATAATTATTGGCACTAATGTTTATATTAATAATTTCGAAACTTTGAGAACTGATGATCATAATGGCAAATTTGTTCCTAATGACTAAAGTTTCAAAGATACTGTTGTGTCTGGGTAAAAACTATACATCAAGACATAGATCTATATTTAATACACTAGATCTAATTACGATATTTACGCGAGGTTATATAATGTGCAAAAAACAATAAATTATCGACTAATAACATATTGAAAATGTTCCCTATGTATGCTTCGACCAAAAATGGTACGTTTTGACTTGGTACGCTTTAACCATGGTACGCTTTGACTATAACCCATTAAGGCGTATTTATTGGGTAATGGGTTAATAAACTAAATGATTTAATAACCTGATGGCCCTGATATCGCTCAACTGTTGTACTGAAGCTTGAAAGCTTTACCTTTCTGTTTCATCCGTTTTAATCTAAATCCATTCAAATTTGTAGTATACCATGTAAAACTTTTTGGAATACAACCTCATAATTCTAGTATAGTAGAGTACATCAAGGGCAGATAACTAGAGCCTAAACAATACTGAAATGAAGCCTTTTTAGCATTTCAGAGTATATCAAGGGCAGATAACTATTGCCACAATGATTAGATTTCAACAATAATTGCACTCCTTTGAGAACTTAAAGCTATATACTTTGTGTGCAAGTATAATCAAAATCCATTGAAAACTGTAGTTGCAAGAGTGTAAACGCTGTAAGATATGGCATTTTCAGCAATTCAAGGGCAGACAACTCTTGACCTATAGGTCTTATTTCAACCATAATCACACATATCTAAACTCTTATGGTCATATACAATCTGGCCAAGTTTGAAAAAGACTGGATAAAAATTGTGGCCTCTAGAGTGTAAACACTGTTAAATATGGCATTTTAAGCAATTCAAAGGTAGATAATCCTCAACCTATTGGTCCGATTTCAACCATAATTAAACTCATCTAAACTGTTATGGTCATATACAATCTGAGCAAGTTTGAGATAGATTATATAAAAATGATGGCCTCTAGAGTGTAAACACCGTTAAATATGGCATTTTCAGCAATTCAAAGGTAGGTTACTCTCAACCTATGGGTCCGATTTCAACCATATTCAAACTCATATGAATTCTTATGGTCATATCCAATCTGAGCAAGTTTAAAATAGATTGGGTAAAAATTGTGGCCTCTAGAATGTAAACACCCTTAAATATGGCATTTTCAGCAATTCAAAGGTAGATAACTCTCAACCCATTTGTCTGGTTTCAAGCATAATCACACTCATCTGAACTCTTATAGTCATATACAATCTGAGCAAGTTTGAAGAAAAAGTGTGGCCGCTAGAGTGTAGACACTGTTAAATATGGCATTTTCAGCAATTCAAAGGTAGAAAACTCTTGATGTGATCTAGATCTATTGATCTGATTTCAAGCATAATCGAACTAATACAAAATCTTATGGTCATATATACAATCTGGCCAAGTTTGAGAAAGATTGGAGACATATTGTGGCTTCTAGAGTTTTAAAAACACTGTTGAACTTTGGTGGATTTGGGTGACTTTGGGTGAATTGATGATTGAGGATTAAGTGTATAGTTGGCACTAATATTATTACTTCCATATAGCTGACTGGCATTCAGATAACGAAAACTATTACAGAAAATGACTTTTTTCATGGCTATTGGACGGTGGGTTTTAATAGTGGATAGCCCTGGGTTTCTAGGTGTTTCGAAACCGGCTGGAACTGTCAACACTGCCAGACTATCTACGTAAATCTACGGTCTACCCCACCTGGCATGATCGAGCACAGTGTTGAAATCATCTGTGTATTATACACATGCACTTTGATATTGACAAGATTTAGAAACAACCTATCTGATATCACAGAAATAAAGATCTAGGCCTAGTCGAAACCGGTCGAATGTGTGTGACATTGTACTTTTCTAATCGTAGGAAGTGACGTCATAAACATCACAACTGATAAACAAAGGGGGGAAACTCAATAAAACAGTTTTGACTGTGTTGATAATTTCAGTAGGATGGTATAAACGAGCGAGGTTTTCTGATTTAAATTTGATGTGTGATTCTCGCAATTAAATATGTTTTCTTTGGAGATAACCGGAAATGTGCACTTAAAAAATCTCAAATAGACTCGTCCAGAGCTGAGAGGTCAGTCAGAACATAGATATCTTAAGAGACTAGATCGGCCACCTAGCGCTGAGCTCCCATTGGTCGACGGTCAGAAAGACGCCATTTTGGTACGTGTATCATACACTTTCCCTCCGGCGACAAAATGTGATTTACTTTCATTTAAGAATGAATTCGTACTACATACATCTTGTAACATATATATGCAACGTAAAACGACAATCAAACGATAATAAGCACAAAATGATGGTAATTCCTATTTAACTAACTAAAATTAAGGTTATTTTAAAATATCTATGAGTCAGAATAGTCGCGCGTGTTAGACAATAACATCCTAGGGTAACCGGAAGCAAACATTTTAACGAAACTTTTTTTGTTCAACATGTTATAAATAAAACGCGAGCAGGGTCGACCAGTATGTGAAAAATAGCTGAGAGGTCGCAAGTGATAGACAATAACTTCCGGGTCAACGTATGGGTAACCGGAAGCAAACTTTTTAACGAAACTTTTTTTGTTCAACATATGTTCATAAATAAAACGCGAGCAGGGTCGACCAGTCTGTGAAAAATAATGTAGCAAGTAGATCCGGCGGAAGTACAAAAAACCTACGAAGAAAAATCTATTCAATGTACATACAGGTTCATTCATTCATATTCTAACATACAGGTCTAAAAATGTGAATTTTAACTTGAAATTTATTGTACACGTAGCTGTAGAAGCTCGCTTCGCTCGTTATTAATATTAGCATCAATAAAACGTATCTGCAGGCAAATTAATATGTTGCTACATAGTTTAAATGACTCACGTACCCCTAGTCAACCCTCACAGGGCTCGCTAGGGGTACGTGACCGTACCGCTAATTTCAAATATTAGAGGTACGGTCACGTACCCCTAGTCACTACCTACTAGTTTTAGTACAAAGGAGCAGATAGTCGAGCTTGCTGTCTTACGGACAGCTGTTGTTGGTTCAGTCCCGGAAGAGCCACGATTGTTCACCATTCCTGTTAACAATTGAACCCGAACCTTCCAACCACTCCAAGCAGACGCTCTGTATCTGTAGACTGTACAAATACGTTGCAGTACTGTAGTTACACTTACAGCTTCCGCGCAACGGCCGGTAGAGAGCAGGGAAACAATAAAGTTAGTCCCACTTTAAGACAGCTGTTCTAAAGCTGTTTACTGACTGCGTGCACACCAGATAATTCCAGTCTATAATTGTCTTTGGAAAAAATTACTGTCTGTAGAGTTCTGATTTGCACTGAATATCCTAGCGTTACCAGTTTCGACGCCATTAAGCGATAAACTCGCCGTAATTTCTGACAGCTATAAAATGAATGTGATTTAAACTATGACTGAAGCTAAATGTGCTTAATTTATGATAAAAACCGTGTAACTTTCAAGTTTAAATGCGCCAGTTGTTCAGAGCATCGCCGATTATAACATACCGAGGAAGCCGTCATATTTGTTGGGAGTAACCTATTTCGACACCTCCGATTGGCTGACCTATATTAGAGTTATTTTTAGCTTTATAAATAAGGTTCATATTGTGCTTCATTGTGTACGCTTATTTTCATACTGGGGAGTCAAAATTATTTTTTTGGTATCAATTTTTGTTTCAGATTTGCCATGATTTTCGAACAATTAAAAATATAAATGAAGAAAAGGGTAAATGTCACTGGGCACTCATATTAAAAGAAGGGGTGGTTTTGATTTGTGTCCCACTCTCGCTAAAACTCTCTAAACCCTAAAACGTGAATGTTGGGGAGTAGCTCATGTAATTAGCATTGGATGTCTGAAATGAAAAAAATAAACTTAGATACCTTTCTCATAAATTTATAGCGCATTTATGAGCCAATTAGTAATCACATGTAATCCGATCAGCATATTCTCACAAACTCTATATAGCGTACACCTTCTAAACATTGACCTCTTTTTCAATGGCGGGAAAATTGCTTGTCACGTGACTGTCGCGTGAGAAGATAAATATGAATGGGTGTTCCTGACAACTGAGCGTCAAAGTTTTCCGTGATCATTTAAATACAGAAAACGGCTTATAAACTTCCGTACTGGATTGCATTAGTGAAAATACATAAAAATGCATTGAGAAAGGTAAAACTGTTATATTTCTCACTTTGCATATCTGATTATTCACATGTTTGAAAAAGAGAGTAGTTTTTCGTGTTTACAAACGATAGTCAGTGCGCATGCTACGTCACGGGGGTCGCTTAGGTCATATTGACTAGTAAACAAATATGGCGTCGAAATAGGTGAGCGTTAAAACGGGTGCGCGGACGATAGGTTTTAAAGCACTTAGAATCTCTACCACTTCCACTCTCAGGTTTCTCGCCGAACCTGTCACATTTACATATTACATCGGCTCCGTCACATTTGACTTTTATGCAACGGGTTCAACAGTTGGAAGTTAGGAAACTTCACTTTTTTATTTGAAACGAAGATTGCGAAAACTATTTTGAAAGTCAGGACTCGATTAAAACAACGATTTCTTCTTGCACATACTGACATTGATGTAATCAAGCAACGGGGTAATAAAAGGGAATTGTTACACAACGGAATCATGAAGCTTAAGCAGTGCTGTATAACACGACTTAAAATTACAAGGGATCTTACCGTTTCCAGCAACTGTTTGTCTTTCAATATTCACGCCATTTTCTGAATTTTTGTTGTTGTTGTCCTTTGGATTTTGACTTCCGGTACTGTCTAAAATACGGATACGGCAAATCAAACAAATTACTGCGGCGCCTCGCAAAAAGGTGACTTATTGGAGAGCTATGTACAGTCATGAAACATAATTATTCGCCACCCTACGATCGAAATGTTGGCTTTCCCCCCACACACATTTTCTACATTTCTAGTGATGCCACCAAACTATCAAACACAAACTTACACAACAGTGCAGGCCAGTTTTAATGTTAGAGTGTTGACTTTTCAAAAGTATATGAATATATTCTATTTGTGTGTGTTGTTCGAAGGAAGTTGTTATAGGGAGGGAATTTAGCTTTCATTGCAAACAGTTTGAATCCAGACCAGACACCGCGTGACGCGGCATCTGATCTGGATTCAAGCTGTTTTTCACTCGTCATTATGTTTTTTCCCGTTGAAATGTCCAATACGTGACTTTGAGAAAAACAGCAGACGACAGTTTTAACCAGAAGATAAATATCAATTGCATACGTGAAAAGGTTGGGCATAATTGTCGTGTTTTGGAAACAGCGACAAGCGTTGTTGTGGAGAGGGAATTGTTGTTTGGAGGGCCGTTGTAGGGAGGGAGCACTGTATAAAGTAACATCTAAACACCATAATTATGTATATCCAAAACAAAAAGGTCGAAAATCAAAGCTTTAAAATACATTTAATTTCTGATTTCTCCATCTATTCATGTCTTGTGACATCTCACTGGAATCGTCTTAAAATGATTGAGAAATAGATAATAATTGAGAATTTTAAAATCCGATTTACGACAATATTTTTCGTACGAAATTTCATAAGACGGACCGGGCTTCAGATAAGAGGGAGTAAAACGAAACAAATCCGCGCAACATTTTCTATAGTGTAACCACTCATTAGAATCGTCGAGACGATTCTAATGAGTAGTAACACTATAGGGTTTAATGCAGAAATAAACATTTTAGTTTTTGAAATACTCCCCTTATCTGGAGCTCTGAACATAATTATATTACAAAAAATATCCCAAAACTTGTAATTTAAAGCATATCATATATCAAAGCATTGAGTATCATATTATGGGTCATTCTAACGTTCACTACAGGGCACCACACAATAAAAACTTGATATCAGTTATGTTTAACGCAGGACAAAGGTATTGCCGAAAACCCATGCAGGATTCTATTGCTCTCCTTTTTTGTCCTTTTAAAATTTATGCCACAGTCTGTCAGACTTCCACTTTTTCGCTTAGTGACGGAGTCCATCTTTTACCTTTCTCAAGTGCTCTTCGGAAATAAATACAGTATAACTCTTCTGTTACGTTCACTAAGCTTATTTGATGGCTTTAAATACAGGTTACGTATTAATGCGAGATGGAGGTTAAACGGAAAGCTCATAAGGAGCTTTCTGCTTATTTGTAAATTGCCTTAAGCAACCACAAGCCTTAAAGAACACAGACAACTTTGTTTTTCATCACATGGATAACCAAACAGACGAGAGAAAAGTCACCGTCCATTCATTGCAAGTGGATCTTTTGCAGAAGATAAAAAAAAATAGATTCTGGTTAGAGCTGGCCTAATTTCGAAATGGGATACAATTTCAATTAATCTGTTAACTCTTTCGGCGCCAAATTAATAGTTAGTGTTTCACCTCGTCACCGCTATATTGTCATCTGCTTCAATATTTTCGTCTGCAAGATCATTTCAAAGTTACATATAAGGTTGTATGACTTAAGAAATATTGATATGAGTGTCAAACAGTTCTGATCTGGGTCCAAACTGTTTTCAAAGTCAACTTTATGTGACTTCGAAGCCGAAAGGGTTAAAAGCGAACAGTAATTTCTCAATATCACGTGTCACGCTATTGTTTTAGTACAGCCGACGACAAGGTATTGCTAAGGTTCATTAACTCTTTCACCACTTAGTGACTGTCGTCTGTTAACCCTTATCCTGCGGTTATATCGTCCGCATCGAAATTGTCGTCTGCAAGCTTTGTTAAATCTAGATTTTTACATTTTTTAAGTAAATAATCCTAAAGACGAGTGTCAAACAGTTTGGATCCAGATCAGACGCCGCGTTACGCGGCGTCTGATTTGGATCCAAACTGTTTGCGAAAATCAGTAAAGTCGCTACCAGCAGGCAAAGGGTTAAAACAATCGTCTGCTAAAATTCTGAAACTGATTTGACATAGCAATACTTTAGTCAGACAAACATTTTGGACCCTGATCATGCCCCATGTTAAATGGTCACTGATCTATATCTAGGCTGTTTGCACAGGCATTCAAAAGAGGTATAGATCTATATAGTGCTGAAAGGGTTTAAGTTGGCACCGACTCAACTTACTGATAATGCTTAAGTCTTTAAAGTGCTTAAACTTATAACACTTCTAATTTTAGATATGCCAGATTTATAAGAACTTTTGTTTTGTTTTTAAAATGTCAGGAGTAAACATTCAAATCGACAGAGAGATGTTACTGATACATGTATATAAATAACAAAATCCGTAGCACTTCATTGTTTCAAGATCCAGCGTACTTTAAAATGGGATTTTTACTCTAGCAGATTTAAGACAAATAATTTTCAACAATGAAACGCACGAGTCCATGCAAACTATACACACTTAAAATTCAGTTTGGAATAAAGATAGTTTTGTAAATATATCTCTTGAGAATTTCATCGCCAATTTTCCGGAGGATATAGTGTGGAAAGTTGGAAAACTACTTTAAGTTACCATCTGCTAGAATATAGAAACTATTTCTTATAATAAATATTCATGACTGTATAAATTGGAACTATTTTCTTCAGTGGAGGAATAAATAAGGTGCGATTAAAGGCGCTTCTATATGGGGAAACTAGAAATAAGCTATGGGATAAAGGATTTATGCATGATAGCAGCATTATGACAATGCAGAATAGAAGCTTTCTGCATTATTTCTGTCCTGCATTAAGCTGTCACTTGTTTTAAAAGATCTCCAATCTACCGTTGAATTCACTGTGTGGATGAAAGAAAATAATAGTTTAACAACGGATGAACAAGAGATTTGTTAGCTCAAATGACGAAAAAACGGAGATAAAATCAAATGGAAACACAATTGCTTATGACCAGGTTGTGGGTCGGGAAAATGTCTGAAGTGATGGATGAACAACTATACAGAGATGAAAGCATGGTCAATCCAAGAATAATAATGATAAAAGTCAAGAAAAGTGCAATTTAAATATGGCAGATATTCTAAGTATTGGTGGAAGCTCAAATGACGAAATTCAAATATATGTAAATGATACTGCTGAATCGACTGAGACCAATCGTTACGGTGTCCGAAATGTAGTCCTTACGGATCTCCCACCTTCTCCCGAAGTTCAGAAAACTGCCGAGAAATCGGGAAGCTTTTTAAAAGTAGACGATGACACGAGTTTAGTGCATGTTCGTGAAAGTCCGGATATGTTCGACAATGTTCGGGATACTGATAGTGTTAGTAGCAGCAGAGTGTCCGGAGACACCAGCAGTGTAACTAGTCACGATGAATTTACAGATACGCCAAACAAAAATAGTTCTAACATCGAATCGTCTCAAACATCCAAACAGGAAAGAGGTAATGTTGACAGCAAACCCAAGAAAACAAAGGTCCGAGAAAGATCAAGAGTACAGGATAAAACTAAAGCAAACATAATACAAAGCTCATTTGTTGGCAAAGAACCGCGCCAAAGTAAGAGACCTAAACCGAACAAGTCAGAGGCAAGTTCGATCAGCGACTCACCACGGACAACGCGGCATATAGGAATACATATTCGCCAGCATCAAGGTAACTACATGCGTACTGTTTGTTGGCGAAATATATAAATCTGAGAACAGTAACACTCCAATAATACACTCACTAAACAGTGTTTTGATTTTCCGTTTATAAACAGACAAGCCGTTCCTTGAAGGCAGGCGTCAGTAAAGTAGAAAGTTCATAAAAACGTTTACATGTATAGTAGGAAAAGCGATTGGAAAAATCTAAAATAAAACCCCACTATGATTAGCTGATTTTAGATTCTAGTTGATGAATTTTTATACGAATCACATGTTTAATGCCATATGCACGATAGTGTCACAAATTTGTTACTACATGTATTTGAGTATTCTCTCTTTAAATACACACTCTGGTTTTCAGTCTCTTTAAATCGAATTTATCCATATTAAATTATTAATATACTAGTAGTTGAATTTCGATAGTGATGATTCGAGCTCGGTACACTATTTCAAAATTAAAACGTTGGTACACTCGACTTAGAAACTTTGTGACACTTATTTCTAACTTAAGTAGGCGAGCTCGAATTACCGACACTCGACTTTATTTGTTTCTTTGCATGTTTTACAGACAATGGCGATTTTTAACGATTACTTTTGCATACTTCACAGACATGGTGATTTCCTGAACAATTCATATTCGCATGTTTCTCAGTCAATGACGATTTACTTGACAGTTTCTGTTTGTATGTTTCACGACAATGACGATTTGCTTAACAATTCTTATTTGTATGTTTCATGGGCAATGAAGATTTCCTTAACGATTTAATTCCTTTTTGCATGTTTCACACACAATGACGATTTCCTTATCAATATCTATTCGCGTGTTTCACAGACAATGGCGATTTCATAAATGATTCCTTTTTTTGCATGTTTCACAGACAACGACGGTTTCCTTAATGATCGATTCCTTTTTGTATTTTTTCAACATTCAATGACGATTTCCTTAACTATTCCCTTTTGCATGTTTCACAGACAATGCCGATTTCCTTAACAATTTCTATTTGCATGTTTCCCAGACAATGCCGATCTCCTGAACAATTCCTATTAGATTGTTTCACAGAAAATGACGATTTCCTTAACAATTCCTATTACATGTAGTATGTTTCACAGAAAATGACGATCTACTTAACAATTCCAATTTGTATGTTTCACAGACAATGACGATTTCCTTAACAATTCCTATATGGAGACAATGTTGGGTGATATCGGGGAAGTTTGGTGTGAGGTATTTGTGTTAATGGGAGTACCATTTTCAACCATAGAAAGTGCGTTGGTAGAGAATAACACACGAGAGAAATTGAACGATATGTTACTGCGTGTAAGTACTTTTCCACTGTTAAAATTTGTTTCAATGTAAATTAATCTAATTTAAACTTCACCCTATAACATATTTCAAGTCTTAAACACAGACGAACCCTTATATATTGAAGCAGGTCGAAGCTTGAAAGTAAAACAAAATGCACATTAAGGCGCATTCTGAAATTCTTTGAGAATACTTTAAAGGGACTCGCAACCGGATGGTGTACTTGTCAAAATAAAATAAAATACTCAAATAAATGCAAATTTGTGGCATTATTTGGCTTCTGACATTAAAAAAAATATGATCAGTCCAAAAAAAGTCTCAAGAATCGTCTAGGAATCTTAGATTTTTAGATATTTTCCATCGTTTTTCTATACCGACTAGTAGACGGTATAGTTATTGTTGTTGCTTCTCTACACGGGCTCAGACATAAACACGAGCCGAATTACGAAGTTGTATGCACTTTCGTTCGCTACACATTGAAATACGTTAAATCGATCCGAGATAAACGGATAGTTCCGTGGTCCATTGGTCTAAGCGGTTTCCCTTATTTTGCCTTCTGTCCGCCAATGCCGGGCCCCGGGTTCGAATCCCACCAGAGACCAATATTTTTTTTTATTGAAATACATTTTTTTAAACAGAATTTCTTATCCTAAACTAATTCTTTACCATTTATATAAGCGTTTGACACATATTTACAAATTACTATTTTTAATGCACCATCTGGTTGCGAGTCGCTTTAAGTTTCAATATAGGAATATCTTTTTTGTGGCACGTGCGTTAAATTACTGAATAAAATGGAGCTACATGTATTTTCTTCAGCTGGGGAATGAATCAAATGCGTAAAAAGGTGTATCTATGGATAAAAGGTTAAACATTGTTTTTGCTAACTTGAAATCTCAACAAAATTGTACGTTGTAATATTACAGATTCTCTTTGATTGGCGTGACAAGCATTCCAGGCGTGATGACCGAGGTGTTCCGATGCTGTTGGCAGCTCTCAGGAAAGGAGGCAGATGGATAGAAAGTATTGGTGTTCAAAACGCGCTGAAATTGTGGTACGTTATTAATATACAATACCAATGTATTGTACTCTATTTTCAAGGTACAGAGGGTTAAATGATTAGGTGCTTTCTGGAATTGTTAACATAATTTCGTTTCCATTTGAAACTCGGTACCAAAGAAACACAATGGTAGAAACAATATATGTGTAGCGACCATATAGAAGAATGTCTTAACATTGGTAAAAATAGGATATTGCTGATGTTACCATTGTCTGCTGTACAATTGGGTACAATTTATATATACGAACGGTTTATGTCATCCATTGGTAAATTACAATTCCAATGGTGCCAATGGCTGTCTGTTGGTACAAGAAGTCCCAATGGCACCGTTAGCTGACCGTTTGTACCACTGGTCCCCGACAGAATTCAGAATCTATTGATACTAAGCAGTAAAGCCTGTATTGAACAATTTAAAACGATCAAACTATATTTCCAGTTAATATCTTTTGTTTCCAAAAAGGACGTAATTGAACTGTCCTACTGGGGTCGGTCGTCAGGAAACATGATGGCCCCCATTTTGAATTGACCTATACTGGGGATTACAAACATCTCTCACTGGAGTCGATCACGTGACTTTGTGCTCTCACTGGACACCATTACGTTACTTCACTGAAGTAGAATTTCGTATGGGCAGTCATTGGTACCATTGGCATACCAACAGCAGTAAATGTTGCCGATAGTTACTAATTTTTAAATTCCGAAAGCACCTATTATGTTGCTACAGTCTTATATAAAAGGTGACAGCTTGAAGCAGGGCAGAATTAATGCAAACAACTCCAAAATTTATGCTGTAATTTTGTCGTGCGTGAAGCCTTTCACTGTCAATGACGGCAAAAAGCGCATTTGCAAATAGATTTGATCCTGGTCTGACGCCATATAACGCAGCGTCTGACCCGGATCTAAATTGTTTGACACTCGTTTCCAAATTTCATCAATAATAATACTGCATTAAATCTATCTTTGAAATGGCATTGCAGACAACAGTATTGAAGCAGGCGAAAATTTGGCTGTTATAGGGTTAGTCAGTATTAATATATCTTGAGAGCGTTATTGGTTTTTGTCTATAATTAAGTTCATGAAAACAAAATTAGGAATGTGTTATTCTTTCCCAGTAAAAGCACATATTCCTGAACAATAATGTGCATTGGAAACCGTTTTGAGCCCGAGTAAATCGGCATCTGATCAGTCTTCAAACTGTTCGCCATTCAGATTTCAATAAATTGTCATTTTCTACATTTAATTACTTTTCGTGTTTGTTTAATTTCGTGTAAATGGGACTGAATGTTGTATTCCTCACTGTAGGCGAGAACGATCTTCAACGTCTGCATACCATCCGCTGTGTCGCTGGCTCGAGCAAGCCTATAAAGACCTTGACATCTACATCCCTGGCGGTAAGGCACCCCTAAATATGTGACAGGGCTCCAGGGGCCCGTCTTGCGAAAAGTCGTACGATAAAAACGGTCGTATGTCAAAACTTGAAAATACATCGAATTTCTTACTGCCCCATCTAATCACAAGATAATTCATAGAGATGACACAAGACATGATTAGATGGGAAAATAAATATTGATTAATAATTGTATAAGCTGACTGACGACAATATTTGTAGTACGATGTTTCATAAGACGGATCCCAGGTGAGAGGATCGAGTCAACTGACCAAATCCAACATTTTCTCACTCATTTCAGCACAAAATCCTTTGGTGTTACTACTCATTAGAACCGTCTCTTGAGACGACGAACACCGGGCGAAAAGCGTTCACAATAACTCACCCGTAGCATAAGCTCAGGTGAGCTAAAATGTTGACGAAAAATGCACACATTACAAAGGACATTCAAGGGATCATAAAATCTCACCCTTAAATGAGCTAGAAAAAATATGAAACTATTTCTCTTTGATCTGTATTTAACTCTTTTATCTTATATAAATGCTTTTATTCCTCTCCTCCTGAATTTTTTATACGAGACTCAGCCTACTACTGTGAATTCTTAAAGTGGCACTATCCGCCTTCCGTACACCAGATTTATTCTTGCTATATTATGCTGAAAATTCAAGTTACTATCTTAAATTTGCAAGTTAATATCTTGAAAATTCAAGACAAGTTTCTTGAAAATTCAAGTTATTATCTTGAAATTTCAACAAACTATCTTGAAATTCAACATACTATCTTGAAAAGTTCAAGATAATATTTTGAATTTTCAAGTTAATATCTTGAAAATTCAACATACTATATTGACTTTTCAGAGAAATATCTATTGAATTTGTAAGATAGTATCCTGAATTTTCAAGCTATTATCTTGAATTTTCAAGTTACTATCTTGAATGTTCAAGATACTATCTTGAATTTTCAAGATACTGTCTTGAATTTCAACAAACTATCATGAATTTTCAAGATAATAACTTGAATTTTCAAGATAAAAAAAAATAAAATTCTTAAAGTGGCACTATCCAGCTTCCGTACATTATGCCTGAAGAAATACTGCTACGAATGCAAAACACTTTGAATTCTAGTGTTACGTCTATGCAGTGAAAGGGTTAAGCATTCGTTGTTTCGGTAACAATTGCAGTCCTTTTCTCCATAAATACATTTAATTTATTCCTCCAGTCATGAAAACAGTTCCAATTTATACAGTCATGAATATGTATCAATAATAAATATTTCCTTTATTCTAGCAGATGGTAGCTGAAAGCATGCTGAAAGTAAAGCAGATTGCGCCTTATTTTATTTTCAACCTGGTTTAAGTAGTCATCTGTCTTCAAAACAAGAAGCGCGAATACCAATTTAAAACATAAACGCTTTGATGCGTTACAAATTTCATTTATAGAAATTAAGTTTGGATAGATAGTTAAATAAAAATCTGGTAGTGGTAGTAGCAGAAACAGGCTATATGAAGTTAAGCCATACATACATGTATGCCATAATTTTATTTACCTAAGAGTACCCAAGACCCCTGTCTGACCAGTTTTACGCTATGCTGGCTCCACGAATGCAGGCTACCCCGGCACTGACCAGTGCACTAGCTTTGTCCATGGCTGAACTAGAGGTTGTACGACAGAAGGAAAAATATGTCAACGAAACAATGGCATGTATGAAGGTATGAGTAATTGGCTATTTTGTCCCAAGAAACTGTTAATGGAGAACTCCTTTTTCAAATTTAGTCCGTCTATCACTATCTAGGGTTGTTTACATTTGTTAGTATGGTCAGAACTCGGACCCGTTTAGAGAAGGCATAAGTAATTTATATCTATACTAGGTACTAATTTAGCCAACCAGGTGAATTTTGAATAGGTGTTTTTTATCCTATTTGTTTACATGTCATTGTTCTACAAACTGAAGGTAAACAAAGTAAATAATAGGAGCAATACGTGGTAAACGGTTTTGAAATAAGGGATTTTCAGGTCTGGCATTTCTCCGGATTTTTCCGGAATCTTCTGATTTTATTGAAATTTACTCCTAGCAGATGATAGCTTAAGGCAGACTGACAGTAAAGCAGAATGCGCCTTAAGGCGTATTTTGCTTTACTTTCAACCTGCTTTAAGTAATCGCCCTTGAAAAATTGGAAATTTGGAAATCTTAGGATTTTTCAAGAGCAACTTATGGCAATTCAAAATAAATGCAATGTTTAAGGTTCCATAGGTTAACCTATAAGTCAACATTCGAATTTTAATGACCGTTGTATTTCTTTTATCATGAGGATCGTAAGTTCATTGTGGTTAATAAACGTTCCACCAACAACGTAACCTGTTTGTATTCTTACCATTCATCAAGCTTAACTTAAGGGTCCGAGGATAGGAAACTTTCTCAGTGAGAGCATGTAACCAATTCAATCGTTCTCACTCTAAAAAACGCTACTGATTCATGGGAGAATACAACTACATGGCTCTTGTAGAGAAATGTTCTGATACGCATTAAAGAAGATAAAAAAACCATTGAAGTTTCTAGGTATACATTTTCCCAATGTTCAGAATGACACGCTGTTAAAGCAAAGAATATTTTGTAACATTGGGAACATATATTACAAACTATGATGTTTTCAATTTCTTTTTCACACTGGTTTGTTCTGTTTCACAAATTTTGTTTTTGCATGCTCAAAAAGGGAGGGTTTCATTTCCTTGGAATCAGATGTACACATACATGTCTCTGTTATTGTTGTCAGCTATAACAGGAATCTTTCGGGGATCTTTTATTACAGGTTTTTATCATGTTGCAAGCTAAAGGCGGAAGTGACGTCACTGTGCTGGACTCCATTTTGGTTGCACTTGAAGAAGTGGGGTTTCTGGATGCAAGAAACATAGCAATAGCGACTCTGAAAGGATGGTTGGTACAGAGGGAAATACGTTTCTAGTCTTTCCCGTTTATACAGTTCAAATAAACGCGTTTATGCTAAACATCTTGTACAAACTGCAAACAGTTTGGGGCCAGACCAGACACCGTGTAACAAAGTAGTCATGTGCTTGGGGTTGGTAGAGAAATGAAGATGTAAGTGTTTGAAATACTTACCTTATATTGAGCACTGGTGCCCAAAGGTTAAGCCACGTGTATCAATAAAGTTCTAAGAGTGTGAACTAACTTGATTCCATTGCATTTACTTTCTGGCTAAAATGAACCACACATGATGAGGACACCATACCTCTTCCGGTTAAGCAACTGCTTGAACTAGTTTGATTTATAATGAATTTAATTTAAGGCTTAAACGGGGCACAAATGACGATGACGTAATGCTACTGCCGATACTGTTCTGGTGCCCGTTTCATAAAACTTCACGACAAATGTTGTCGTAAGTCCGATTATAAAAGTCTCAATTATTATTATACGCCCGTCATCGACGGTCGTATTATGGTATACCCAGCGCTGTCCGTCCGTCCGTACGTCCGTCCGTTAACTTTTCTTGTTAGCGCTCTCTCACCTTCATTTATTTACCGATTTTGATTAAACTTCCTACAAATATTCCATACCACAATAGTTCGGACGAGTTCGCGTTTCAGACGTTGGCGGCTATTTTTAGCAGAGTTATGCCCCTTTATTGTAAAAAATAAGCATTTTAAAAAAAAAACCAGAACTTCTTTTTTTTATTCAATTGATTTCAAATTTGATATGGTGATACAATGAATGAAGTTACTTAACATATATTACGGGTTTTTGGTTTGACTCCGTATTTTCAGAGTTATGCCCCTTCACACAATTTTTTTAACAATATATTGTTTCCTGATAATAATTTTACTTACATTTTGTCTATTGTAACCAAATTTCATATTTAGCTTTCTCATCATACAGGGAAGGCACCTGTGAATTTTGGTTCCTGATAAATTATTTTTCTATGAGTTATGCCCCTTTACATACTTAAAATTTAAAATAAGCCACACTTCGTCCGTTAACTTTTCGTCTTAGCGCTCTCTCACCTTCATTTATTGACCGATTCAGATTAAATTTCCTACAAATATTCCATACTACAATAGTTCGGACGAGTTCGCGTTTCAGACGTTGGCGACTATTTTTAGCAGAGTTATGCCCCTTTATTGGCAAAAATGGGCATTTAAAAAAAAAAACAGATTTTTTTTATTTTTTATTCAATTGATTTCAAATTTGATATGGTGATACAATGAATGAAGTTACTTAATATATATTACGGGTTTTTGGTTTGACTCCGTATTTTCAGAGTTATGCCCCTTCACACAATTTTTTTAACAATATATTGTTTCCTGATAATAATTTTACTTACATTTTGTCTATTGTAACCAAATTTCATATTTAGCTTTCTCATCATACAGGGAAGGCACCTGTCAATTTTGGTTCCTGTTAAATTTCAGACGTTGGCGACTATTTTTTAGCAGAGTTATGCCCCCTTTATTGTCAAAAATGGGCATTTTTTTAAAAAAACCAGAACTTTTTTCTTGACTATCGCAATACTATCGGGATAGTACTTGAGCTATCGCAATACTACAGCATAGTCTTTTTGAGATCGATAGTCGAGCCTACACTCCGGGCGACTTTTCCCAGTCGGCCTGAGTCCGGACGACTTTGACACCCGCCGGCCATGACGGACGTATTTTGCCGCACTGCGGTGCTCTTGTTTATTTCTACATTTAATCCTGTCTTGTGACATCTCTTTGGAATCGTCTTTTCAAGGCTTTGAAAAGACGATTCCAAAGAGATGCCACAATACAGGGTTAGATAGAGAAATCAGAAATTAAAAGTATTTTAAAGTTTTGACTTACGACCGTTTTTTGTCGTTCGAAGATTTATGAAACGGGCCCCTGTTTTCTTCTGCTAAAAACTGCTCACATTTGTTTGATTTGCGGTGCGTTTAATTTCAGGCTGAAAAGGACTGCGAAGGATGATGACACCATGTTACTTCCGGTTAAGCAACTGCTAAGTAAACACTTTCCGAGTGAGCACAGACAATCGGCTTATGTCCATCGAGAAGTCACATTTCACAGACGGAGGCTTAACCAAAGATCAGTTCTGAAGATATTTCAATCCAGAACTGAGGCGGGGAGACATGATTATTAAAGCCTCGGTCACAATAGGTCCTACGACCACTCTGTTGGCAATCTACGGCAAAACACAACATTATGAACTCACGGGCATCGCACGTTCGTAGAAATTTCAAGCCAGCAAACTGCCTTTAAGCGCGTACGCTCGACAGCAAACTTCATGCACAACAAATTCTACAATTTCCCATGAAACAACGCTAATAATGCAAGTGTACTCTATGATTGTCGCAAGATGCCTGCAAGGAACACGCAAATCGGGCGTGCGTGTTTAATTAGATGTATTAAGAAAACCATAGACATGTACGAGACGCACATCGGTCGCAAGATGGTCGTAAGTTGTTCGCACTTGTGGACGCACACGACAGATGCATAATTTACGAACTTAATCGACCACACAGAGAAAGTGAGGCGCCCGTGTTCCTAACTGGTGGATTAATAGGCGCACACAGCTTTAAATGATGTATTAAGAAACAATATATAATTTGACATATCGTCGGCCTAATATCAAAACCTCGAATAAGGCCAATTTTCAGAAAATCACTTTTTTACATCTTAGAAAAGATTGCGCCTATACGCTGATTCTGACAAAACACGCCGTACTTCTATCCCAATGAGAAAGGCTGTAAACAGTCACCTGATGAAATGTCGTATACTGATTGGTGCAAAAGTCTTAATTTCAAAACATCGTTCTTGGCCAGAAAGAAATTGTAGTTTTGTAATGTGTCTGTATCTCTCAGTCTTTGGAACGACATGAAGCAATAGAATTATAGGTATTGTTTGAGTGTAGGTTTTTAATATTCATTTGTCTAGTTACGTAGCCTTTAAATGCCATTTTCTGTTATAGTTTTGAAATACGAGGTTTTTACCTATGTACATTCATTGGAAGCAATTTGAGCTATATACAATTTTTTGATTTGCTATATTCATAAATTTGTGTTAAGATGATGTGAAAGAGTCGTACGCAACAATAGTTAAATTATTACTCAATTATCCTTCGTCGAAAATCAGTTAGTGACATATTATAGTATAATATCTTAATTATACATTTCAAATTTATAGAGAGTTTGTCAATGTGTGAAATAGCTAGACAAAAAACGTCTCTCCTTTAAAAATTTAAAAACTGACTATAAGAAGTTTTGATATTAGGCCGACGATATGCCATATATTATGACCTATAGCATACGTTTTGGAACATTATATCTAACGATATGAATGAATGTTGAGATTAAAAAAGATATCTTGATTGGACCCAGGGTATATTTCCACACGAGGACGGAGGTACCATAAAGCGATGTTTGTGTTTGCTCTTTATTTTGATAAACACGTTAGACTATAATGTTAATATTTTCAGTAGATGTATATGTTGCGGTCAATCTGTACAATCAGGCATTTTACGAAATGACAAGTTTATCTGTGAAATGATTTTTTTTTCAAATAGTCATTTAATGATACACTATATGATGGTATGTACACAATGTTTTTTGAAAGTTCAAAGAGATGTCAAGCACAAAACACCACATTAATTGCTCACGTTATTTCACTCAGTTTGTTAAAATATGTTTTATACCTTGAACGCTGTAAGTATAAGAAAACTTATTACTTTTCAGCTAATGCCACACGCATTATATTGTATTGTTTATGTTTAAAATAAATTTGACAAAAGAATTGATTGTGGTGGCTTGTGCATCACCTTGTATATCGAAATATGTATATTGAAACGTCAAAGATTAATTAAAGCCCCGTTTTGTAATCAGAATATTATAGATATCTAAACTCTAGCCAAGGTTAATAATATTGTTTAAACATTATTATTGGCCATATTGATCTTGTAAATGTTGAAAATAGACATAAACTACTGAACCAGATGACCGTAACAAACCAAAGGCTATACAAACGCTGATATAAATTGTATACCCCTGGTGTTGTCACGTGACACACTCGGGCTCGCTGAATGTCAAATACCCATTGCTACTGATTGTATCGAAAATGTTGAAAAGCTTCACCGTGTGGCTTGATAGCTCGGCCAATGTTGCTAGTATATTCCGATTTTGTTGACTTGCCAATCATTGAAACAATATAATGGGATGCACTGTATAGCGGATACTAATTCTAACAAACAAAGACTAAAACATGTCCATTGACCTATGCGTTATTCGTGACTATATAACATGTCAATAAAATGGGAATCTACGTTGTAAAAAGGGTTTTTTAATGCACTGGGACTCAAATCCAGGACCTTTGGATTGCTAGTCAGTCACTCTAATATGTGAGCTACCAAACAACACAGTGAAGCATATATGATTTTTTAATGTAAACCTCTACTTGGGTACACAACATATAATAAATTGTTGGTCACCGGATATAGTGGATTTAAACAATGAATTTCAGAGATAAAAACCTTTTGTGAACATTTCACGGCCTCTGTAGTTAAAACCGGACACAAAACAATGATTTTATCCAGGTTTCGCCAATTACAAAATAGGACTTAACATGAGTTGAAATTTATTTCACAGCATTTTAGTCGAGTCGTTGCCTTTCATTCGTATGTATTTACCGGTTCACAATTACTTGTTTTGTTTAACATTACGTTTGATATTGGAGTAGTATTTACAACGATTTGTCCGTCAAGAACAACACCGTCATCTGATCTGTCGGTGCTTGCGTCAAGAGTAGCGTCCCTTGTGATGTTTCTCCGATGTATCCTGTCATGAGCTACACACTCCTCGTATGATGGCGGTGGCATATACGATGCACACTTGAGTGAAGAAAACCTCTCAGTAGCGTTGGTCCCATCCCGAAAGTCGACCGAAAACGATGGATTCACACAACCTGTAATACCATTGGTAAACATACAGTGAAGCTCCTTTATAACGAAATTGGATATAACGAAATATTGGATATAACACAGAAAAATCCCCTATTTAATTTACATGCGTAGTAAAATGGACCTGATAAAACGATATTTGGATATAACGAAGGGAATCAGACGATCTCGAGGATTTCGCTATAAGTGAGCTTCAATGTAACATTTTAGTGCTGATTAGATAGCTCCGTCAGATGTACAGAACAGAAAAGAACAGAAATTTTATTCACAACTTGTACAGTGTACCTCGTTGTATACATATGAAATATATAATAAATCAATGACGTGTTTTATAAGTCTAGAAAACATACACAATTCTGCATTATATGGTATCTTGTACAATATTTATGTCTGATTTCCGGTCAGGACACATCAACGTCTTTAAAATGGCACTAGTAACTACTTTGCTTGGAGGTAGCATAATGCACATGCGCCGCCGATACCGAAATGTCATGTATATTAAAGGGGCGCCTTTGTCGTCAATATCAGATACTGGGCGTCTGATCTAGCTCCGACTGTCTGCAACAGAATACATATATATAGGCCTAATTGCTTTAGCAAAATCATAAAAAAAGATTAACATATTTCTATGCATAGAATACCATATTCAACGTCGTCATGTGTTGTATTGGGACCCTCGTGGTGCTGTGTGTGTGATTCGTCTCTCGCACGACCTACCAGACGACATCGGAAAATCGTAATAAGCAAACAGATTGTTCCGAGAATTCCGAATCCGCAGCCAATTAGGACGCCCACGGGAAAGCAACAAAACTGATTGGTTAGCTCACCACAACAACCAAAGGCGCAGTGAGATGTGGTGTTGAGACAGTGACCACTACTAGCTATACTCTCGACACCTACAACACATAAAGTGGAGAAAACGTCATATTAATTAGAAATATTCGAATGAGAAGACAAATTTCCTTTTTTGATCGAACTATTGAAAACGAACCCTGTATACATGTACAATAGATATAGAAGACGTGATTATTTCCATTTTAAACGAACGCAAACGCATTTAAAATGTAGATACAGAAGACGTAATTGTTCCCGTTTAAAAGAAACGCAATTCATTAAATGTAGATCATTTTAATTTCTAGCGACTCATGTAGTCTGAATGGCAAAGACTTTGGAGTCTGATGAAACACCGGGTACCCGACGTCTTATCTGGCTACAAACTGTTTGCAATGGGCATGCAGCTTTTAGTGTACACACGCGTTTATTGAAAAGGAATTGATATCCACTGTATGCCGTTAAACATAATGTATTTCAGATATTCTCTAAATAGGAGGACATAATTCCTTACAAAGCTTGGCAATGTCTCAAGACATGCCTATAGCAACTCTGACATAAACTCTAGAACGTTTCTATAAGAAAATAAGAAAAATGAAAAATCTTTATGAAAAAAGTGTCGTTTAAATGACATATACATGTATCTACCTACAATCGATTTTATCAGTCCAAATCCCAAACTCAATGACAAAGTTATATTTTATCAATAACAAGTGGCCGATAAGTGACCCCATTGTTATAAAGCGTCTGAGATATTCGTTTAAAGCTTTTGATTGGTCCGATTTGAACTGATTCCAGTATAAGGGGAACATACAGCTGCTTTTTGGGGGTATTTTGTACTACTAAGTTTTTACCTATTATTTTATTTTTTAAAAAGCAACTGGTTTTCTAAGAAAGTGGTTAAAAAGCAAAAGAATATCTGAGAAACTCTATTAAAATCATTACTATTACAAATATTTTATAGGAAAAGTTATGTTACACATTGATATTTGATAAATACCCGATGGATATTGTCTAATACACATCCCAAACACACCCCAAAAAATAAAAAGAACCCCAACTATATGAATCCTTATCTGTTACTCTGCAGGCAGTATATTCTAATCAAGTCATGATGCCGTTGTTGCCGAAAAAATCATAAAGACAAATTTTACATATTAAAACATCTTACAATAAGAGTACATGTATAAGTTAAATCCCCTTTGTCATATTATTATATACGGCTTTTAAAAGAAGGCTATTTGATTGTATGAAAGACAGATTATAGCTTTCACGTTGCTTTATGCATCAAAGCTGCCTTACACGCCTCATATTAAGCACATTTAAGTTGTCGTAATAGAGGTGATGTTAATTATGCAAGTTTTCTACAATCGAGAAGTGAAAATTTCTTACCCGAAGTAGGAACAACATTCATGAACAAAATAGCAATGGCGGCCATCATTTGGATCCTAAAACACTATAGTGCCAGTGCACAAAGAGGAAATGACGTAATTTTCATCACCACTTTGAAAGAACAGACACTTTTGTGTTAAACTTCTACACACTATCCAATTGTCGTCTTCAACGTGTGTCGTCTGCATCAATTCTCTGAGTTGATTTATACGCACTTTCTTTCAGAAAATACCATAAGAGTGTTAAACAGTTTCATAATATGCATTACTAAGGCTTTGCCATGCAGTAACATGTCATCTACCAATAAAACTACGAAATAGCGATTTTCAATGAATCCTTAAAGTTTGACTGTAGATAATTCCTTAATTATATTGGTCGCGCGCGGAAAAGGTAGAAATATTCTTTTAGAAATAAACGATAAGATCTACTGTTTCATAAACTGCTTCATACATAACTGGAGACACCAACCAAAGTGCTGCTTGCGCCACCAAACGGGATTGTATACTGGTTAAATTCATTAGGCGTACAGTCAACGTTATATTAAGCGACAAATCATTGTAAAGTGAGTAAAACTATAACGAAATGTGACTTTTTAATGCAGGGTATAACTAATGCAAAAGCTCCTTTTTTAGCCTTCTGCATTCTTATAATAATGTATTGCATTCTTATAATAATGTATTAAGATATCATCTGCATTGGGCCTTCATTGGAAGTGTCATTTGATATACAAGTTTAACAGTGTGGTGCTTTATTAGCCCCAAATGTTATTATACAAGTACATGTAGTTAACTTGTGCATGCTAGCGGCGAAACAGTGCCATGATTACCTTTGCAAATAGTTTGGATCCAGATGAGACGCCGCGAATGCGGCGTCTCATCAGGGTCCAAACTGTTTGACACACCGTTCCAATTCTAAAAAAAAAGTTTTATAATATATTTTAGAACAGTAGCAGACGACAAGTGTTTTCCACGACAAAATTATTTACCGCTCAAAGAGTTAATTGGTAAGGACGCACACACGTGTGATACTTTATCAATAATTAATGACTACCATAACTTTTTCGCCGCCCGTGTGACAATATACGGCATTACTGACAAAACAGTTTGGATCAAGGTGGCTGATATGGAGCCTACAAGTTCAACACTCAGGTCAATAAACCTCAGTCAAAAAATCATAAATGTTCAATTTGACATAAAATTGTAGACGGCATTTGTCAGCAGACGATAAAGTGAAATAAATAACTAAATAAAGTAATCATATTTGCAAGAATAATACGAGGACTGTGTTATCATGCATGTTTACGTTTACCGTTTGCATTCATACAGTGAAGAAGTTGTTAATAGTTTCCAATAAACGCGTTTACGCTCAAACCATTATGCATGTGTTGCAAGCAGTTTATAACCTGATCAGACGTCTGATAACCCAGCGTCTGAGAAAGTCCCATGCTGTTTGCCACTCACATTAAGATAAATTGTCAACATTTTCAGGAAGTTATTTTCTACATTTCATATTTGTGTGTTTGCGTTTGCCTTCGTTTAAACGGGAAAGAATAACGTACGTCTTCTCAACTGTGCCAGGGGTCCGTTTTACAAAATGCCGTACGACAAATATTGTCGTAAATCAGATTCTTAAGTCCTCAATTACTATTAATTTCTCTATATAATCCTTTCTTGTGATATCTCTTTTGAATCGTCTTGAAAAGACGATTCCAAAGAGATGTCACAAGACAAGATTAAATGGAGAAATCATAATCAAAGGTAATTTAAAGTTTTAACATACTATTAACTATTTTTTCGTAGAAACGTTTCGTAAGACGGGCCCCAGGCGCGGATCTCCTCGGCGTCTGGTACATGTGTAGATCCAAGCCGTTAGAAACTCTATGGTTTTTAAACTTTTTATGTCACAGTCATTGTTTAGCCTCTATTTTCGTGTTTATTGTGGCTTTTTGTCAGTTTTTTGTTGCTTTTAATATACATAAATATCCATGACGATTCAAAATACTGTCGTTTAAAACAAGTATGACTGTACTTTGCACATACCCTTATGAAGTAGAGTAAAAAATCGGGTCGGGCACAACTAGGCTGTTTGCAAATAAGAACCACCAAGCAAAACGGGGGCTATATAATTGTAGTATTATTGCACAAACTTAACTCATTGAGTCCTAGTGCCACGCTTTTGCGTCTTTTACAAAAAAGTGTACATACTAAGAGTACATATGCCCTCATGATGCAAACCGTGTCGAACCAGATCAGAGGGCTCCTAAAGTAGCCCTCTAATCAGGGCCTGCACTGCTCGTCATTTTGAAATAAACTGTAAAAAAAAAGAAGAAAAGAAATAATGTTGATAATAAACAAACAAAAAAACATCTTAAATTGTCAACATTGGACTAGACTTTAAACTGACATTGTTAATTGAAATATTCAGAGATGAACCTGAAATGGCTACGTAGGCAAATATCTCTTATACCATGTTTCTATAGTTACAATGTAGCATGCACGTCTAAAAAGACCAGACTTATCTTATCAAGGTAAAATATGTACATGCCATGGTCAAACAAATCTGAAAATAATAAAATGAAAACATGTTTACAGGCCTGTGACTCCCTTAACTTATTCAACCCCTACATCTTCAATAAAGGTATTTTAGTTCCCTTATCATTCTACCGTTAAAGGTTTTAGTATTGCAAAATGACAAAATATGGAAATTGTCTTAAGTCTATAAATGAGAAATAAAATCAGAAAGCGGACAATATCTGGCAGAGATACGATATAACTACATAAGTATTTGGGGTTTCCTCAGGGTTCAGCTTTGAGATAGCGTGTCCCAAAAAGCGAGCATTGACACCGCGTCCTTTAAAGGACATGCGATTTAAAATTAATTCGTTTATTTAATTTATTTATAGAAAACCAATTTATTATTGGTTTTACTTTAATGGGTCTACAGAACCTAAAGTCCGGTTGACGCCATATCTGGATCCAAACAAGAAGTCGATTTGTTGGAGACCAATGCGCAACTTATTGTTTACAACTTCCGGTTACATTAATTAAGTAGTGTAAAGGATATGTCGATGTTGCTTTATCTGGGTGACCATTCTACCCGTAGATACCCATACAGATAGGAGAATCATCATGGCGAAACAAACAGCAAGAGTTCTCATATGTATGGACGGAAGCAAGTATGCGGATTATGCTTTAGAATGTAAGTGCCTTTATATTTGCTTTAGAATGAAGTTCCTTTATACATGTGTTTTCTTTTTCGTATTCCCATTTCTATTGTCATGCTACCATCCCCTAAAGTGGCGTCTGCATTGAAGTCTGAAATGTGTTTTTGGTACCAGTTTTGGGAACGTCACCATCGCTTAAAGTTGCCGTGAAACGCTAGAGGTCATTAATATCGAAAAAAGGTCTTTAAACAGACTTTAAAGACCATATATAAAGGCTCTGATTACATATTTTCTGCAAAAATGCCTTAACGCTTATTGCCAAGACCGACAATACGCCGTGTGAACTGTTTGACACTCATATCAATGTTTCTTAAGTAAAAACGCATAAAATTCCAAATTTTAAAGAAAAGCAAAGCAGACAATAAAATGGCAGCGACTGTTTTAGACGGATAGATCTACTTCCGCCATAATGACAGTGAAAGGGTTCTGATATAGCAAGTTGCCATCCAAGAAAACGTGATGGTGTTAAACACGTGTGACAGTTTAAAACATGATAAAAATGCAGAAACCATTTTGTGGCAATGATATATGGTTTTAACTTATTGAACGCTGGTGACGAATCTGTAAAGAATACACTTGTTCTGTGCAAACAGAGTAGACCAATGTCGGGGGCTCCACTGTTGGTCATTTGCAAAAAAAACCTATAAAAACAACACTAAATAGTCAAATATGGACTGCGTGTAACACGCAGTCCATATTTGACTATTTAGATTGTATAGACGTTATTGGAAACTGTACTTGACCATTTGAAGTTCCATGGGCCGTGTATGAGTTAAGCAGATGTAGACATGTCTTACTATTAGTTATGAAGAAGTAGGTACCTGCTTTAGTGATTGGCTGGTGAATCAGTTCTTTAATTAATCGTCGATGACAACAATATTATTCGTCGACTAATATTTCTAATTATTCAATGAATTATACATAATCAGACGCCGTATAAAAAACTGAAAAGTAAAGCAGAATACGTATGAAAACAACACTATAGTAGGTATATATGTCATTATAGGTAGTTCTGTGCATGTATTTCATCTGCAATCAAATGTAAACCCTGGATAAACGTAGTGTTTCACTCTCAATGACGCTTAAAAGCGCGTTTGCAAACAGTTTGGGTCCTGATCAGACGCCGCGTAACGCGGCGTCTGATCAGGACCCAAACTGTTTGACACTCTTATCGATATTTATTAAGTCAAACAACCCTAAATATAACTTTAAAAAGTGTCATGCAGACAACAATACTGAAGCAGACGACAATAAAGCGGTGAAGTAAAAATCCCAAGAATAATTTGATCATAAAAGGGTTAAATGCGGAGGATGATCTAAGTCTATATTGTTGGCAATCATCTGATGATAGTTTTTCACGAAAAGCGGATCATTACATACCAGAGGTCACGTTCTTTGGTGTTATCAATTGACCCAAAACACCATTTCATCCAGGCATACTAGACCAGTGTTGGAATGTAGGTGGGTTTAATCAGAGAGAAAAACAGAAGTATTTATACTCCTTTAACCCGCTTGTGCCTAGCGTCCTAAAAATGGAACATAGACAAACAGGAATTTCTATCAAAATAAAATGAAAATGCAAAAATAGACCAAGTATCCCTTTAATTTAAAATGAGCTTATCAAATATGCAATAATGGAAGAATCGCATTTGAATAAATGGGTTAACATTAACAGGGCTGCCATAAGTTGACATGAAAAATCCTAAGATTTCCAAATTTGCTTTTTTCAAGTGCGATTTTACGAATCGCACCTTTACCCTATAGCCTTTTTCTTGTTTTTTTGACATGCGACTACTTAAAGCAGGCTGTAAGTAGAGCAGAATGCGCCTAAGGGCGCCTAAGGGCGCATTCTGCTTTACTTTCAGCCTGCTTTAAGAAACCATGTAGTGAAAAAAAACCCGGAGATTTAGCAAAAATCCGGAGAAATGGCAGCCCTGCATTAATCTAATCCACTGTAAGAAACCCGTATGCTTAATGACTACATGTATCGTCCATTTTATTCTACAGTTCATGGATTTTGAGCGAAAATGGCTATAGTCTACATGTATTTTGAGGCAAACCGTTTTGATCATAGTTCGTGGTTCGGAAGTTTCACTTAGTTTTATCTTTTAATGTTAATCGTCCACTTTCGTAGACATAAGCAAACAGTGTAGATCCTCATGACATGCCGCTATTTGGGGCGTCCCATACGGTTCTGCACTGTTTGCTGTTTAATATGAAATTACATGGTGTATGGTCAAACACTGCAGTGTCTTTAGATCACCCTTGTATAATACGTATACAGTGAAACCCCTCTAAACCGGAACCTCTAAATACCGCCGGAATCCTCTCTAAACCGGACAAAAGCTTTGGTCGCGTTTCCAATCCTTTTTTTTTTTACCCATAACACCATCAACACGCCTTATTACGTCTTTGATTTTTTCTTACACTGAAGAAAATAGTTTGTACATTCTAGCAGATGATAGCTTAAAGCAGGTTGAAAGTAAAGCAGAATGCGCCTTAAGGCGCATTCTTCTTTACTTTCAACCTGCTTTAAGTGGTCAGCTATCTTCCATACTAGAAACAAGTTAAAACCCCTCTAAACCGGAAACCCCTTTAAACCGGACATTTTTGTTGTCCCCACACATGTCCGGTTTAGAGGGGTTTCACTGTACTATTATATTTAATGAAATATTACAGCAAGCATATATGGTTCATCTTGCTTTAAGCTGCCATCTGCTAGAATATAGAAAAACCAGTCGAACTTCGATATCTCGAAGTCGGTTAAATCGAACATACCCGTATTTCAAAGTTAAAACGTGGCTTAGCCACGTTTTAACTTTGAAATATGCGTATATTTGACTTAACCGAGCATGAAATAATGGAATTCATGTGTCGAACTATCGAATAGTTCGAGTTAAGCGAGTTCGAGATGTCGAAGTTCGGCTGTACTTCTTATGGTGCATATTCATGATTTAATAATATGGAATTACATGTATTTTTTTAGTCCAATTGTATAAAAAGGCTTATCTATGGAGATATAGCTTAATATACTTCAGTGTAGCGGTGACAGTATTTGATATGTTTCAGGGTACCTCGGCAATATGGCAAAACCAACAGATGAAGTGATCCTTCTCAACTGTGTAGAGATGAACTTCGGCGCTGTAATGCGTAAGTATATATTACAGGGGCCATGCTTTGAGATGAGTCTGGGCTAGATCATTTTCAAACGTTTGATTGGCCAGATTTTAGAAGCTGCTCAAATCTGACCAATCAAAAGCTTGAGAACGATCTCAGACTCCTCAAACGCTTTATAAGCTTGGACCTTTTCTTGATAACCTGAAAAGGACTGGTGGTGCGCCAAACCTTAGCATAAACAACAAGATAAGCTGAACTTGACTGAAGTCGAGCATAAACAGTCGAATGTCAGTAACTCACGTAACCTTTGAACACTAGTCAGGCATATACGCCTCATTTGCAAACAGTATACCTGTAAAGAGTTCACTTGTCATATGCATACAGTGAAATTCCAGATCAGAGGACACAGGAGTTCAGGGCTGCCATAAGCTGATCTTGAAAAATCCTACGATTTTCATTTTTATTTTTCAAGCGTGATTACTTAAAGCAGGTTGAAAGTAAAGCGGAATTTGCCTTTAGGCGCATTCCGCTTTATTTTCAGCCTGCTTTAAGCTACCATCTGCTAGGATAAAATCCGAAGATTTCGGAAAATTCCGGAGAAATGGAAGCCATGTCAATAAACAACCTTTACACTTCCATCAACTGACAGACAGGCAGACATTCGCACACAAACATAATGTGGAAAGGTGGACAGGCCAACATACAGATAGGAAGGCGTACATACTGACAGGCAGACTTAAAAAAGACAAGGACTTGGTACATTACCTCAATATTTTATGAAGACGGGGTAAACTATTTCTACTGTTAAGAAAAAAAATGGTAAGCTTTGACGTTGTATTATTGACAGCTATGGGTGCCGGTGGCGGAGAAGTGATCGCCCGTCTTATAGAAGAACATAAACAAGAAGCTGAACATTATCTCACAGCGCTGAAGGAGAAGATGACACAAAATCAGGTACACAGTGAAGTTCACTTATAACGAAGTCCTTGGGCCGTCTTATATATTTTGTTATATCCAATTTAACTATATCCGGTCCATTTCACTTTACCTTTATAAGAGATGTTGAATAAATTTTGTTTCGTTATATCCATATTCGTTATAAGTGAGCTTCATTGTAGTAATTATTCAAACTGCAATATATCACTTACAATCCTTTTTATCTAAACCCCTCCATTGTCAAAGTTCAACCGAAAATGCGTTTCTCAGGGGAAATGTAAAGGCAACGTGTTCACTTTGGCAGAAGAATATGAAAGTCTTTAATTTCCATAAGTGTAGTGCAGTGAAAAAAATATGTAATCTGTTTGTGATAAAATACAGAATTACAGATCGGATATATGGTTTATTTGCTTAACATCTTTTTTTTCAATAACGTTACACACTACATGTAGTAATCACATCTATTACGACTGTTAAATTGTGTTATTTATTATGTGTTTAAGGCAGGCTTTTATAACAAGGTGAAAGTAAACACTTTCTGTTTTACTTTCGCCTTGCTTTAAGCTGGACAGATGTCTGTATTTCATATACATGTATATAAGCCTTTCTTTTTATCGTCGTAACAGAGTGGTTTTACTGTACTTTTACCCACAGCTCCATGGGAAACTTAAGCAGGTCTTTGGTTCTCCACGAACCGAAATCCTGCGAGTGGCTGGCGAGGAAAAAGTAACGGCAATCGTCACGGGGACCCGAGGTATGGGCAAAGTCAAGCGCACCTTGATCGGCAGTGTCAGCGACCATGTTCTACACCATTCTAAGGTGCCCGTGGTAATATGTCGACATGTAGACGATCACAAACATCTACACTAGTGTATAAAACATACAGACATGAATGTATTATTATATTTTTCTATTGTATTGTACATATTGTAATGATTAGAAATACATGTACACAGATTGTCATATTGTGCTGTTTTTAACTCATCCTCTGGAACTTCCAATGAACAATTCCAGTTTGCAATAAAGGCTGGTCCATTTGAGACTATTTAGGGTTGTTTTTTTTTCTAATAAATTGCAAAATAACAAACAGTGAAATCCCTGATCAGAGGGCTCCTGCAGGAGCCCTCTGATCAGGGACTTCACCGTTTGCATAGGACAAGGTTACTCTTCACATGTACACATTTGGTAAGGGACACATATATGCGTCACTAGGGCTCAATGAATTAATGCCAAAGGAAGGTATTTCTAACAAGTCGTTTTGTGAAACACTATGGCCTGGTGGGAATGTGAATTCTAAATGACCTTGGCTTTTGTCTGACATGTCCCAAACTGTACTGAGCTAAAGAATTTTTTGTGTTGAGTACACATTGCCAAATATGAGGTCTCTACCACCTGTATTTCCAAAGTTATGGCCAATGGTTAGTTGTGGACAGACAGAAAAACCTACAGAGCAAAGGCAATACGCTCCGACCAAGTCGTACGGAGACATAAAGTCCTTATTTCTCAAGAAAACCCTATGACGTGACAATTCATTAGAAGTGTCTCTTCGAGTGTTGACAACATAAGGTTTTATGGAGACATGAAGGAAAAAAGCAACGGTGTTCTAAAATTTAATGTCACTTTTATAAACATGTACATGTAACATGTACAACTATTGTACATGTTTATAAAAGTGACAGAAAACATCAGTTATTCTATAGACAATCAAGTATATTCCATTTGAACTAATTAGAGTAGAGTTTGACAAGGGAATAAAAGAAAAGAAAACAGTGCAGACCCTTGTCAGAGGGATCCTATAAGAGCCATCTGAATACACTGTTTGCATAGGACAAGTGTACTATTCATATGTGTATACACTGTTTGTGAAAGGCAAATGCATGACACTAGGTGGTCAAATAATCGATGTTCTACCGCTGTGGTCAATTCCTGCGCATCACAACTCCCAACCGTTGTAACATACCGTTTAACAACGGTAGAACATCGATTATTTCGATTCTAACATAACTAACTTAAAAAAAATCATAAGAAATGCAAGCAAATGTTTCAGGCTTATTTCCTCTGCGGATGCAGTTTTCGACCGAATTACTTCCCTTGTATGGCTATTACATGAAACCAATGTCAGTACATCATATATAAGAAAAATAAAACATAGTGACGAAATAATTTATTCTGACATAGAACCATTTAGTATTAGTCAGATAAAATATACATGTATCTGCAAAACATGAATGAAAATACATTTTACGTCACATGACTTTTCATTGAAAACTTCGCTTTACCGTAGGGTGGGTATAGGAAGAGCCTGTTTAAAAGGACTGTTTTCACAGCGTGGTAAAACGCACTAGGTATACCACGGCAAACTTGTTCTTTGTAAAATAGAGACGAATTCACGTGTCATGTTAGAATGGGTTTTATACTTTATGAATGGCTTATTCTAAGAGCATCTTATTTTGTAGATTTCATTTAATCAATAAATTTAAAAATTGGTCTATGAAACAAACCACTTGTTTTATATATTTCATAATTAAATCAGTACAGGTGGGTCATGATTACCATGAATCGATCACCTGCTAGCCCATGGCTAAGGTCAAATTGACATTAACATTGGTCCAGAAGTTTAAGATAAAATATTTCACTAAAGTATTGCCATATGGAAAACCTGCAAGCCAAACCGCGGAATGGATGCCATGATTTAAACCTCAGAGGGGAAATGTTTAAAGACATCTGGTAGAGAGTCACCCGTAGACAATTAGGAACTTAAGAATAGGAGCTACCATTTATCTCAATCTCACATCCTTGAAAGTAGAATGCGAAAATAGTATCCATTTACACAAAGATTTTTTCTTGTTTTGAAGATAGATACGTACTTACAGCAAGTTGAAAGTAATGCAGATTGAGCACTCTGCTTCACACTTAGGCGACTTAAAGCTATTACATGTAACTGCAATGGTGTAGAAAATATGTGTTATAATACATATTCATAACTGTATAAAGTAGAAATATATTATAAAGTGAAGAAATAAATTAAATGCTTTAAAAGGTAGTTAGGGGAGTAACGGGTTAACCCATTACTCCATAAATACGCCTTTTTACGCCTTTAATTTATTCCTCCTCGGAAGAAAATAGTTTTCCTTTTTATACAGTAATGAATATATATCATATGAAATAGCTTTTATATCCTAGCAGATGATCGTTTAAAGCAGGCTGAAAGTAAAGGCGCATTCTGCTTTACTTTCAGTCTGCTTTAAGTGGTCACATGTCTTCAAAATTTGAGACAGGCCATTGGGTAATGGATTAAGAAAGCATGCGGAGATATTATCTGGATGGTCTAGATGTGTTAGTGTCGGTGGGGGTTCTCCACATCTACAATGTCACCTCAATACCAGACCTGTCAGGATATGTAGTACCTTCAAGACTTGGGACTTCATCTGGATCTCAATACAACCACAGGTGCTCGCCCGTCGCATACTATGTCTCAACAACGACAAGTCACCAACAACCCACAACACAAATACATGAAACCCATTTATGCCGGGATATTGCAATGAACTCTCCCTGTGTGCTGGCTGGAAGATAGCATTATATAGATAAGCAAAATAATCTTTTTCCATTCAGCAGATCATTTCATATGAATAAACAAAACGTGCAGATCCTGTTAAGACGCCGCGAAACGCGACGTCTCAACAGGTTCTACGCTTATTCATATTGTAGGGGACACTATGCTTAAACGGGTTAACCTTAAAAAAGCCCAGTTTTCTGACCAAAATTACAATTCCAAAGAAAAGGATAATTTTTTCGCGAACATCATGTCTCCTTATAATAAGCAAAAGGTAGGTATGGAACGCCGTTTAAACATATAAGTATATTCAATTAATTAAGATATCTACAATTACATGTAACTAGAGATATCCTTAATAATTTGAAGCTATCTTACAACGATTTAAAGAGATCATCAATTCAATAAAATATCGATATCGTCACTTTTATACGTTCTGGCATTTGAAGATATATTTCAATTAAATTGAATATATCTTCAATTCATCTGTCTTTAAACAGACACAAATGTACATGTATATGTTACAGTCAATCTGTGTAATCAGTCATTACGCGTAATGACTAGTCAATCTGTGAAATGACTTTTTCACATAGTCCTTTAATGATACATGTACTATTTATGATGATAGACAATGATATTTTTTAAAAGTTCAAAGATTTCCTGCATAAAACACCACATCTATTTCACACTTTATTTCAGTCCATTTGTGAAATGATGTTTAAGACCTTGAACGCTGTAAATAGGAAATAATTGAATAATTTTCATGTAAAGCTACAGGCTCATTTTTGTTTTATTTTTATTTTTAAAAATAATGTTGACAAATTGAGTGGTTTTGTAGTGAGATTGTGGTGTGTTGTATACACTAACTTTTTGACCATTGAAAATATCATTGTATAATTATCATAAATTGTAACATCAAAGGACTATGTGAAAAACTCATTTCACAGATTGACTAGTCATTACGCGTTATGACTGATTACACAGATTGACTGTGACATATATATGTTACAAGTCAATCTGTGTAACCAGTCATTTCATGAAATGACTAAAAAATCAGTCATTTCGTGAAATGACAGTTTCACTTAGTCATTTCACGAAATTACCGAAAAACACCTCCAGTCACTTCACGAAATGACTGAATCGACTTTAGCTTCATGTATAAAGTGTTATGATGGCATTATCTAAATAATTACGAACTACACTATTCAAATATTGCATGTACAGTAAAACCTCCCTATTACGACCACTTAATTATGTAAATCATAAGGGTGTTTACGATAGGTGACCGCTTAAAGCAAGGTGGCAATGAAACAGAAAGCTCCTGTAGGAGCTTTCTGTTTCACTGTCACCTTGCTTGAAGCTGTCACCTGTCTATTAAACAATCAATTAGCCTTCATTTTAGTGGTCGTAATAGCGAGGTTCTACTGTATATTAAATGTAATACAAATCAAGTCTCATAAATCATTAAAAATATGTGCAATGTTTCCTAAATGATTGTTTATTAAGTATTCAACAAAAATTTGCCTAAATAATGATGTGAATGAACATTTGCTGTTGAATTAATTAATAAAAGTTATTTCGCACATTGTCTGAGTCCTGCAAAAGGTCTCTAATCAATATGTGTGAAAGTGGTCTGTCAATTTCAGTCATAATTTCAGGCATTTCGTGAAATGACTAAAATTTTCAGTCACTTCATGAAATGACTGATTGCACAGATTGATTGTAACATTATATGAATATCTTTAATTAGTTACAGATATTTCCAAATAATTGAATAGACCCTAGAGTCCGGGTTATAAAACGTTTGACTTGAGTCTGAGATCGGTCTCAAGCATTCGGTGATTGGTCAGATTTGAGCGAAAGCTCAATTCTGACCAATCTAATTCTTAAGAACGATGTCAGACTCAACTAAAACACTTTATAACCTTGGGACCAGCATGCGAAAACGGCGTCCCATGCTAACGGGTAACAGATGGACATACCATTATATTACAAATAGATATTTATCCGTTATCCCATAGCCTATTTCTAGTTTTAAAGACAAGTGACCGCTTTTATTAAAAACACAACAAGTTGAAAGTAACGTAGACCGCGCTTTAAGGTGTATTCTGCTTTACTTTCAGCCTGCTTTTAGCTACCATCTGCTAGGATAAAGAAATATCTTATGGTGCATATTCATGACTGTATACAATGGAAATACATGTATTTTCTTCAGCGGAGGAATAAAATATTTCTAAATGTGTATTTCTGGCCGGGATAATATGGGATACTTATCGAGTTGCAGTCCCCTTCTCTAATACAGTGGAGAATCTGTTATTCTTTTCCGTTTAAACGCAAACGTACGCAAACGCAAAGCACTAAAACGTAGAAAAGAACAACTTTTGGACAATTCTGATATTTCATGTTTATCTTGGTGGCAAACAGTTTGGAGTCTGATCAGACGCCGGGTTACCCGGCGTCTGATCTGGCTCCAAACTGTGTGCACTGCAAATAATAGTTTTAGCGTAAACGCATTTATTGGGAAAGAATAACACATTCTCCACTGTAGGCTACATCACTCCGCCCTCTCGATCATCAAGAATGTCCCACTCCAAAGCATTCCAAGAAACACACATCAAAACAGATTATCATATATTACCCTATAAATACGCCTTTTTACGCCTCTTATTTATTCTTCCACTGAAGTAAATAGTTCCACTCTATACGGTCATGAATATGCATCTTTTTTCTTATGTCCTAGTAGATGATAGCTTAAAGCAGATTGAAAGTTGGTGCATTCTGCTTTACTTTCAACCTGCTTTAAGTGGCCACCTATCTTCAATACTAGAAACATGTTATTCAGTATTGGGTAGTGGGTTAAGTACTTCTTCTACCTCAGAACCATTGTCCACGTGGCGGATTCGTGGTCTAGCAGTAACGCGCTTGACTAGGAACACATGGTCGCTGGTTCGAGCCCCAAAATAAGTCGAGGTACTAATGGTCCTTAGTATGAGACCTTAAAGCCTTTTCCTCAGTCCATTGATGGACTACCTCCCCATTGTCTGGATAGGTGTGAATTTTAACTGTCAAATCATGCATCACATGCTATACCAATCTCAATTTACCTGGTGAGGCCCAGATTATACTCATGCTCTACGGTGGTTTTCAATGGTTATTTCTAGCCAAACTATCAAATATAAAGGTTGGGTCTCACACGAGAAGCTTCAATGGTTCTTTGCTACCCATATGTCAATAAGATCCATGCTTTTTGCAAGGAAATTGTCTGGCAATGCGTTTTGATCGAAAGGTCGTCAGGAGATGTCTTTAAAACCCGGCTACCATGTATCGATGCTGTACACCGGACATGTAAAAGAACCATTAATTTCTCCATTATTGGGGCCCTATCTGTTGGTATATCTGAACTTGTATCTCCCCAAAAAACTAAAACAACCAACGTTTGCTGAGGGCGTCCCCACCATAATATGTCAACGTTGGCATGGAGGGAAGTTAAAACTTCAAATACTCACTCACTCTCACCATTGTCCACTAGAATGCTTTACTCCTTGACATACCTGTATATAGCACTATGTCTGTCCCTAGCTCGTCCTGGCTGTCAATCATATTTCATGAACATTTATCCCCATAAACCAACCTGCTCTTTCTTCAATTCTTTTTTTTTAACCAACAAAACCCAACCATTTCAGCTCACCTTAGCAAAGCTCAAAGTAGGGCTTTATGATTGTTTTCATTCGATGTGTGTACGTCCGTCCGCCCGTCCGTATTTCCGTCAACAATAAGTTCGTTCCCACTCTAGTGTCTACAAATTTGCGTTGATTTTGATCACACTTAAATACAAACTGTAAATGGACATTATATCTCGGATATATTCGACTATCGTTGAAATAGGAACGATATGTCAAGAGTTATCCGTCATTGGCGTGTTGAAAATACAAGATACGAGAAGATTTATTTAACGTCGGATACAATATAACAATAAACATTAGCTGTAACAGTTATTTTCCGACAAACACAAGTATGATATAAACAAGAGTAAAAACGCTGAAGAAAGCAGGACTGTATAAGAAAGGGTTTACATATAAGGTTGCAATCTAGGAATACAAATTATTGAGGTTGTTTTTGTTTTGTTCTCCAGAACAAGGAGCTTTTGATCATCAGACTCTGCACTGTTTGCTAAGTATTTTACAGGTCTAATATTGGTTAGTTCAAGCATGGAGATACCATGGTTCAAGAGAACAAAACACACACACAAAAACAGAAATTATATATACATCACTGTAGAGGCTGTTACATAAGCAAATGAAAAAATGCCATATTTAACAGTGTTACCCCTCTACCAACTACAGTATTGTAGTGTGGATTTTGGATTTTACTTGCACATAATCATATGATAATGTGTATGACTATAAATTCCTGGATGGGTTGACTTTTTGTTGAAAAACGTTTCAAACAATAGTTATCTGCCCTTGATATACTTAAATGTTCTAGAAAGGACCTTATTTAAGTATTGGTAACAGTACGTACTAATGTCTACAAATTTGCATGGAATTTAATTAAACGTATACAAAATGTATATATTATAGAGCTCTGTAAAAGACCTGGGATAAGTTTGAATATGACGGGAATCCGACCAATGAGTCAAGATTTGTCTGCCCTTGGTGTGTTGAAACTACCATATTTAACAGTATTACCACTCTATCAGCTACACTATTAAATGGACGTTGGTCTAACTTGCACCCAATGTGGATGGCTGTATATAAGTTCTTTTATGTGGCATTGCCCACTTAGGCTTAAGATCCACACGGAACCGAAACTCACTTGTATGGAAAATAGAAGACAAATACGTAATGTATGTTTGTTAATGGGCATTTATTTGAAATGCCATAAACTTAATATCAATGTTATAGAAAGTAAATATCTAATTTCCATATCTGGGCGACACAACAACCGCCACCAGTGAAACACGGAATTATACAGTGTATAATTCTGTGAGTGAAACGGCCGCCATATAAAATTCTTGTATGAGAGTTCGGTTAACCGTGCCGCTTAAACATATCCCTCACCATTTAATCAAGAACTCAACCCAGCTACATATATAGATCTAGATCTATATGACTGTAGAACTAGTCCTAATAAGTTATTGGTGAATTGATAATGGGTGAAACCCAAAGGTAAAACTTTTGGTTCAATATCCTGAATTCCTGATGTGAGCGATATCAGGGCCTGCAATGCACTTTTGGTTTAAATTTTCTTAATTTCCTTTCTTTTCTTATTTGCTTTTAATTTTACTAATTTATTATTTTCAACAGTTGACGCGCGTCAACGTCATGCTGGATTGGATACGCCAATAGTTTGTGTTTAAAGGGAGACTACTGCGCTTGATTTGTATGGTATAATGTACGGGTAAATCTGAACTATGACACCGTAATCGACCGTCGGTGCCTAGGTAGCGACTTTATTTATCTATTTTTGGACAGTGCTTATAAGAGATATTTGCATTGTGTCATCCTTACAGGTAAACGGATTTATATTATTATACTTTTTATATTGTTTTCTTTTCAATTCAGAGAAAAAAATACACCACTATTGTTTCAGTTTGATTTTCTCCACAAGAAACTGATTTGTTATCAGATTCACTGTTTTGTGAAAAAAAGAAGTCAGCTACATCCTTTGAAAGGGGGCTTTCAAAACTTTTTGTAAGAGTGTTTTCTTGGTCAAATCAACTAGAGGATATGCCATATTATCAAACCTACTTTACAGAATGAATAGATACACAGGAGATCGAAGTATTTTCATTTGTTTGAATTTTATAGCGTTTTAGGCAATTGACTGTTTAAAGCAGACTAAAGGTAAAACAGAAAACCCTAGTAAAAAGTTTATTTTAGTTTCAAAAGAAAGGGTAAAAGTGGAGTGGTTTTATTAAAAAGTTATTTTCTTTTGATATTGAAAACATGGAGAAAGGACAAATGGAGAAGTAACGTATACTCAAATCTGCATTTTCCCGAAAATGGTGTCGTCCGTTACCTGTATGTGCGATAACGCTTAATCGATCGATAATTCAACTGCACCGGTACGCCGATAGCGGGCTATCGCGTTTTTTATCGTGTTGAATGGTTACCTACTGTTAGTTTAAGTTACATAAAATCCTTAATTTTCACCCGATTTTCATTATAATGGTCTTAAAAGAAGGCTAAGATATTTATCTTTCACTTGTAAAAATAACAGATTTTATTTTTTAAAATTGATCCGTTTTATGGCGAGTTAAAGAGTGGTTTCCAAATGAATTTGCCGATAAAAGGGAGCAAGCACTCGGGCATAAATATATCACGCCCCGTTACAAAACCTTTCATAAAACCCTCAATTTTCCACCGATTTTCAAAGAAATGGTCTTAAAGGAAAGCTTAGATATTTTTCTTTCAGTTGTAAAAATGCAAGTGTTTATTTTCGAAATCGACAAATTTTATGGCGAGTTAAAGAGCGATGGCCAAATGAAATAGTCGATAAACGAGAGCAGGCGATCGCGAAATATATACTACGTCCCGTTTCAAAAACTTGAATTTAATCCATAATTTTCGTCCGATATATATTATATATTTAAAAAAAAAGGTCTTGATATAAAGCCGTGACACTTATCTTTCGGTTGTTAAAATACCAGGGTTTTTCTTGAAGCGAAAAAAGTAATGATGACCTACAAAGGTTGCTGGCTAATGATATGGCTAGACCAACTCGCGTAAGAAAAGAATTCCTTCCGTATAAAAACTTAAGCAAACTTCTAAACTTCTAAAAATGTGTTCATGCATTGTTACAATGTTCTACATGGAGGAAATATTTCCTTGGAAGCAAAAATAAAAATCCATTTTGTATGTAATGAGACTTTTGAAAGGAGTGCGCGTCAAACGGCCAAAATCCAAAACGGCCAAAGTTGTAACTGTATTATTATGTCGTATGTGATCATTATTATTATTGAAAGGAAAATTAGAATTATTAACATATTACTTCAAAAAAATGAATTTAGGGTTAGTTTTACAGCCAGACTAAAATATACATATTATCCGTCCCATTTCTATGAAAGAGGTAACAGTTTGCATTATCTTCAGAAATTAATTGCAAACATGATAACATGAGATCTCCGTTTCTTTCTGCTTTACTTATGTCTTATATAACGGAGTAAATTATAAAGCAGCCAATGCCTTAAGCAATCTATTTTACTGACTGCTTAACTCTTTGCCTGCTGATCGCAACTTTACTTTTTTTTTGCAAACAACTTGGATCAAGATCAGATGCCGCGTAACACGGCGTCTGATCTGGATCCAGAATGTTTGACACTCGTCCTTAGCTTTATTTACTTACAAAATGTCTACCATATTACACATCACAAAGGAATGTGACACATTACGTAACCGTATACAGAACCCGCACCAAATTAGCAGGACAATTATCAGCGTCATAAAACTGTCCCAGCATGAAGTCCATGCTTCTTGAACATGCCGATTATCTATGAAGATGGACAGTCACACCAGCGGGTTGCTACTTTAATGAAAAAGATCAATGCTACCCGTGCGTGTAACTTGAACATGTGTTCTTGACTTCTGTAACCGCATGATGTTTATATATTATACAAATCACAAAAAATAAAGATAATAGAATTGAATTAAAAAAAACCAAAAAAACAACAACAAAAAAACAACATCAATGCACCTGGTTTGGTTGATGACTGGATTAACCCTATCATTACTGAATACCAGTAACATGATGACTATTGCAATTGCAAACAGTTGTAATCCAGACCAGGCTGCAAAAATGTCGGATTCATAGAGTATGTCTCTTGAAATATAGTTTACCCCTTTTTCAAATTAAGCTCTTTATGACACACTTTACCTTTTCTCCGCATGAGGATCATCAGAGAGACAGACAGACATTCATACAGAAAGATGGAGACAGAAAGAAGAAGCGAGAGACTGACAGACAGAGATAAGAAAAACAGACAGACAGAGAGACAGTCACAAAGAGAAACAGAGACATAAATACAGACAGTGGCAGAGAAATATAGACACACACAAACTTCGTAGGTAAACGAAAAAATACGTTTTTCTCTCGTTTTCAAAACCTCACTAAACTATCAATTTATAAGCTATCGCCTCAAATTTTGTACTACGCGTAAGATAATGGTCTAATAAAACATCTGTATTAAAATTTAGAACGATAAGATGACATTAAAAGCATTTATATTAACACCAAACTTCGTAGGTAAACGAAAAAATACGTTTTTCTCTCATTTTCAAAACCTCACTAAACTAACAATTTATAAGCTATCGCCTCAAATTTTGTACTAGTCGTGAGATCATGGTTTAATAAAACATCTGTATTAAAATTTATAACGAAAAGATAGCATTAAAAGCATTTCTATTAACACCAAACTTTCGTAGGAAAAACGGAAAATACAGTACTGTACGTTTTCTCTCTCATTTTCACAAACTCACTAAACAAACAAATTATAAGCTATCGCCTCAAATTCTGTACTAGTCGTGAGATCATGGTCTAATAAAACATCTGTATTAAAATTTATAACGAAAAGATAACATTAAAAGCATTTCTATTAACACCAAACTTTCGGAAAAACGTTGTTTTCTAGCCGCCAGCGAGCGCCGCTGATTGAACGACACGATAAATCGCGAGCAGGCCGGATACTTCTCCATTTGTCCTTTCTCCATGTTGAAAATAAGAATATCATTGACACTAAGTCTTGTAAACAGGCCAGATCAGGAGTCTTCTGAAAGAGTCCTCTCATCTGGGTCTGTATTGTTTGCCAAACTTTAGATATTCTGGGGACAAATCCTGGAAGTTTATATAAAAAGTAATTTATCAGTTACGAATTATGTGGAATTTAAGACTGTTTAGTTTTCATTTTTGAATGTGAAAACACATTCAGTTAAATTATAATGTTTCAAATAAATTTATAATACTGTCGACATTCGTTCACTGATTATTGTAGACAGGCACTATGAGTCAGAAACAGTCAGTGTGCAAGGTTAAAAGACATGGCAAATAAGTGCAACCCGTTTGCCGTTTGGAGAAGGAAAAAGAAGATATTGCTAAAGTATAAGATTACTGTCAGAGTAAGTTATGCGATCACAGGCGGCAATAATCATATTCTTTTTTTTCATATTAAGTTATTTGAATTGTTAAAAAAGTTTAAAACAAAGATCTGCTCTGTGACTGTCCATAGTCAAAGTAGATCAACAATAGGTAAACTCCAAAAACTAAGATTCAGCAAATTTTCTTTAGGATGTTTTTATTTTTTAAATGCCATATGAATGATATATTAGACCACAAATTGACTTAAATTATTTGAGTATTTTCTCCTCTTTTGCCAACACACCATCTAGTTTGCAGTCTCTTTAAAGCAGGCTAAAAGTAAGGCAGAATGCCTCTTAACCCTTTTCATGCCAGAGACTGTTTCCATATTTGAAGAAAAGTGGCAAGTTAAAGCAGGTTGAAAGTATAGAATGTTATAGGATTTTTTAACATTTCTTAATTCTTATGCTCGGTCATGGTGCATATTCATCATTTCATGACTCACACGTAAAGTGGAACTGTTTTCTTCAGTGGAGAAATATATTAAGGCGTAAAAAGGTGTACTTATGGAGTAATGGGTTTAAATTAAGTGATCACCTGTCTTCGAAACAAAAAACAGGCAATTGGGTAAAAGGTTAATTATCTCTACAAAAGCCTATGTTAAAGGAAAATGTTCAGTTTGCTGAAGTCCTACTGACATCTATGTTTAAAATATTTAATAAGATTCCTTTAAAACCCTTCTCCTGCTATTAGCATATATTGATAGTTTTTGGAGCTGTCTGTTCAGATTCTGCAATGCTTTCTGATAGGATCTATTCTATCTACTGTCTGCACTTTTTCCTGGGATTAATTTGTCCTTGATTTATTAGCCAATGTAATAGTTCAGGTGATATGTTCATTAAAAAAAAATAAGTTGATAGTGGGTGGAGTTTTAAATATGAATATTCACTAGGAGAAGGATTAATTAATGCAGTAAAAAGTCACAGAAATCTAAAAATAAACCCATTACTGTTGCTCTTGATTAACCCATTACTCCATAATCTATTTCTAGAATTGAAGATTAGATGACCAATTAAAGCAGGTTAAAAGTAAAGCAGAATGTATTTTCTGCTTTACTTTCAGTCTGCTTTAAGCTACCATCTGCTAGGATATTGAAAATATTTCTAATGGTACATATTCATGACTGTTACAAATTGAAACTATTTCCTTCATAAGACATTAAGAGGAATAAATTAACGGTGTAAAAAGGGGGTAGTTATGGATTAAGGTGTTATCTGTCTCCAGGCTCCTGATAAATTATTATTTGAAATATCTTATCTCAAGTCCTGTGTCTTAACCCATTCCCGGTAGCCTGTTTCTAGCTAGTATTTCAGATAGGTGACCACTTAAAGCAGATTGAAAGTAAAGTAGAATACGCCTGAAAGCCCTTATGGCAAATTCTGCTTTACTTTCAGGTTTTCTCCCAGAATATAGAAAATATTTCTTAAGAAACATAATTATCCCCATCCCCTCACCAACAACCCTAAAGGAAATTTAATAATTGATGAAAGTTAAGCTGTGTTATGGTTGAATATAATTTCATGGTTAAAAACTAACGGAAATAGTTCAGTTTTATACAGTATTGAATGTTTGTCAATGAGAAATATTTCCTATGTCCTAGCAGATAGTAGTGCAAAGCATGGTTGGAAATAATGCAGAATGCTCCTTAGTTATGGAGCATAATCTGCTTTACTTTCAGCCTGCTTTAAAGCAACCATCTGTCATCAACACTGAAAACAAGCTATAGAGAAAGGGTTAAAAACTTGTACACATTTCATTGATGACTCAACATAGGTTTGACTGTACCGATATGTGATTGATTACATTTCAACTGTAAAGTGATATCTTCTCAACTCTGTGTAAGATTTGAGAACTCTTATCTTGCCTAGCTCGGGACTGATCGGTTTATTAGATCTTCCTTATTCATATAGATATGATTATAATACTTCATGGTGAAAGGACATTTGATAGTTTTGTTGAAGGACACTTCTGATTGATAAATCAACTGCTTTGCAGTACATGTATTTAACAGGTCCCAAGATAAGGCGGAGTGAACTGAACAAATCCAATATTTTCTCACTCATTTTAGCACCAAATCCTATGATGTTACTACTCATTAGAATCATCTGAAAGAGACGATTCTAATGAGTAGTGACACCATAGGGTTTAAAGCAGAAATAAAGATTTTAGTTTTTGAAATACTCCCCTTATCTGGAGCCCTGTTTAAATTTAAACCTTAACCACTACATGGCGCATTTTCATTTTCAAATAGGTGTTTCCATTATAATACTTCATGAAGGTTTTTTTTTCGCCTACGAATTATCCCTCCACTCAAGAAAATAATTTATATGGTAATAAATATGTATCATAAGAAAAATGTTCTATATTCTAGCAGATGATAGCTTAAATAAGGCTGAAAGTAAAGCAGAATGTGCCATATGGAGCATTCTGCTTTACTTTCAACCTGCTTTGAGTAGTAACCTATCATCAATACTAGAAATAGGCTATGGGGTAATGGGTTAACCATGGTGCATTTTCAAATATTTGTTTCCATTTTCTGATAAAATCTGGTTTGCATTGGAATTCAGGGATATGACTCTAATAGATTTAAGAGTAAGTGTTAAACAGTGCAGACCCTGTTCAGAGTTCTGTTTCAGGTCTGGGTCTACACTGTTGGCAAATGATGGACATATCAGTCTGGTTACAGCACTATAATGGATTATGAAACTACATGTATTCAATAGATTATAGAAGGCACATTTGCATACTTTAACCCATTACTCCATAATATTTTGACACCCTTAGATTTATTCCTCCACTAGAGTAAATAATTTCATTTGATTCTGTCATTTTAACTCTTCACCCCATAGCCTTTTTCTACTTTTGAAGACATGTGACTACTTAAACTTTAAAGCAGGCTGAAAGTAATTTCAGCCTGCTTTAAACTAAATCACATGTGTAATCAACTAAGATAAAAAATAACTTTTATTGTTTTGCATATTCATGACTATAAACTGGAACAACTTTCTTCAGTGGAGGAATATATTAGTGTTGTGAAAAGGTGTTTTTATGGAGTAAGGGGTTAAATAATGTCTGGGATTTTTTTTTCATTTGAAAATCAACATTGTAAGAGCAAAAGGCTTAGAAGATATACAAGTGTATAGTTTGTGTTTAATTGCGATATTTATTTAAATACTACTTCTATTTATTCAATGTATACATTTTCTGGCTGGTTAGACTTTCACAAGACAAGTGTTCATTATATTTGTATTAAGAATTACTGACTGTACTAGGTGTTTACTTAAAGGTTTAACCCTTTCCACCATAGTCTAGAAAGGCCTTTTAATGCCTCACTGAAAAAATCCCCCCATGCTCCTGCAATGTATTGTGGCAGATAGAAATAGATATTGAAAGTAAAGCAGAATATGCCTTAATGCTTTACTTTCAACCTGCTTTAAGTAATCACCTGTCTTTTAAAACTCAACAAACTAGTAATAATGGGGTTATGGGTTAAGGAGAATTATGCTTTACTTTGAGCCTGCTTTATGCTACCATCTGCTAGGATATTGAAAATAATTTTTACAGTGCATTTTCATTACTGTATAAAACAGAATTATTTTCATCAGTGAAAGAATGATTAATTAAAGGCGTAAAAAGGCATATTTATGGAATCATTGGTTCAACATCTACATGTATCTTAACCCATAACTACACCTTTTTAGGCCTTTAATGTATTTCTCCATGGGAGAAAATCATTCCATTTTACAGTCATGAATATGTACTATAAGAAATATTTTCTTTATCCTAGCAGATTATAGCTTAAAGCAGGTTGAAAGTACTTTCAAACTGCTTTAAGAGGCCATATATCTTCATTGCTAGAAAAAGCCTATGGGGTAATGGGGTAAACAGTGAAAACAGACTATGAGGAAAAGCTTTAACTCTTTGAACCCTAGTCACTGATCAGGGCCTACACTGTTTGTCATTTTGACATATATTGTAAAAATCGACCGTAAAAAGTAAAAACTGGACTAGACTAAATTGAAAACTTGAATCGTCCATTTGAAGTTTTAGGGAGGAAAGGGTTAAACGAGACATACTAAAGTTTGGCCTTATCCAAACACTTGTTGGCAAATTCAGGTGTTCATGAATTCAGGTGTTCCAATTTGTCTGTGACCTTGCAGGCACCCCTTCGTTTTGGCTGTAGTATTTATTTAATTAGTTAAGATTGAACCTGATCTGAATGCTATAATCCTTTGCCTTCCATACCTTGTATAACACTTATCCTGATATAATCATTCTCTATAATCATTTATGTTTGTATGGCTTAGTACAGATATACCCTGATTGTGCTATAGGTTTACTCACTACCCTATAGCCTGTTTCTAGTTTTGAAGACAAGTGACCGCTTAAAGCAGATTGAAAGTTAAGCAGAATGCACTTTTAAGCTACCATTTGCAAGGATAATGAAAATTATTTCTTAGGGTGCATGTTCATGACTGCATAATGTGGAACTCTTTTCTTCTGCCAAGGAATGAATTAAAGGTGTAAAAATGCAAATTTATGGAGTAATTGGTTATCTCTGATGAACAGTAAGTAATTTTTTATTTGCATCCATTGTCGTCTACTTTTCTTAAATTTCTTTTCTGAAAGGGGCAAGAATGTCAAAAAGTTTGGATTCTGAGTGATGTGACAGGGTCAGCTACTCAGCAACTCATCTGGATCCAAACTGTTTATAAAGGTTACCGGGGTTTCAATGATAGTGTGCAAAGAGTGATACAAGCCTTAATTGTCCTGGATATTTTATGTTCAAGTTGTGTTATAGACTTGTCCTTGATTTAGTTTGGATTGATTATTGCTGATATTAAATTTTTCACATAAAAACACTGTAAGAATTCATGACTTTACTCTATAACTCTTTCAACACCATGGATCTGTTTAACGTATACTCATTACATTTGCAAACGATGTAGACCCAGATCAGAGGGCTCCTATAGGAGCCCTCTGATCTGAGTATACACTGTTTGCTAATTTAAACCATGAGTATTTATTAAACTACCTAGAATTCCAAGTACTCTGACTGGCTCATGTTTTGGTAACTAAAATCATCCGCAAGGGAACCATATAACCCAAAAAAGTTGCTTAGTGTTGAAACAGTTTAGGTTTTACAAATTTTAGAAATAAGTTGCTCTTAGTAGGGACAGGTTAGTTTATTTGATTGATCATGAACATGAAATTCTGTCAAAGTTGGATTAAGCAGCCGTTATTTGTGAAAGCATAAACTTTCTTTAACTCTTTGCATGCTGGGAAATTTTCTACTGTTCTAAAAAAGAGAGTTCTAAAAGATTTCTTTTCAAAACATGGTCAGAGTGTGAAACAGTTTGGATCCTGAAGACGCCACAGCAGTATCTCATTAAGAGCCAGACATAAGTAAGTAATTATTTTATTATTGTGACATGTGCATAGTACAAAATGTTTTTAACAAAATATTGTTTAAACAAACAATTTGCACCCGGCCCAATGGACCTATATGTCAACACCAATTTAAACATAAATGTCTTGACATAACTGTTTGTTTGCAAGATTATTCACGTTTTCTCCACTGGTTAAGACTGGTCAGGTTGCTCATCTAGACTGAAAGTAAAGCAGAAAACTTTTTTAGGAGCTGTCTGCTTTACTGATAGTCTGATTTAAATACATACTGTCAGGATGGATGATCAGTTTTCTATAGCTCTTTTTTGACCCTAAATGACTTCTTGTGTCGATGGACCGTAAAATGTACAACATTCATTCGTTCATTCTAATCTCCTAATCTGGAAAATGTAGAAATTTGAAAAGGCTGTGGGATATATGTAAAGACATGAAAAGGCATAATTTAATGTATTGAGTATATTTTAAACAGGTCCATGGTGTTGAAAGAGTTAAAAAGGCAAAATAAAGGCTTCCTGAGGTTATAGGACCTTATGTCCTGTGGCGCTTTTGTGAAGGAAAGGGATAAGACATACTTTACTCTGTACACTATTATATTGCCAATACTTAAAGTTTAGTAGAGGACAAAATTGCAGGCATAAAACGGCTTTTTATGGAGTAAGCGGTTGAAGATCTCAATTCTTTCTTACTGGTATGTTGCACTGTACTTTATTGCATGAGCTAATTTGAATTCTTTTCATAATCGCATTTCTTCCATTATATTGATCATAACAACAAGTGTTTAATTCTTTGCATGCCGATAATTTACTGGATATTTTTGCCAGCTTAAATGCATTATTTTCAAACTCAAGTTTTGCAGGAATCCGATCTGAGTATCAAATAGTTTGGATCTAGATCAGGCCCCACAATGTGGGGCCTGATCTGGATCCAAACTGTTTGCAAGATGTATAATAAATTACGAAAAACCACAGCCAGCATGAACATAGTTAATTGGATTCCAAAACGTTTTATTTGTATGACAGGCGTAATTAGGAAGGTATATGGTATCATAATAAAGAGTAATTATACAAAAGAGAAACATTGGTTCTCTGAGTAGGTCATTCAGGTAAGACATTTAATACCTTACAGTCTATTCAAGCTTAACCTAATTACCTTTTTAATCCTTTGCCCCATGGCGGTGAACTTTTTTTTTATTGTTGTTCACCTTTGCAAGCAGTTTGGATCCAGATCAGACAGCTGGCCCCACATTTGTGGAGCCTGATCTGGTTTGAAAATGTTTGTCCTGATCTGGATCAAAACTGTTTGACACTCAAATTCATTTTCTGCAAAACTGAGAGTACACTTGTTGTGGAGCCTGATCTGGTTTGAAAATGTGGGTACTGATCTTGATCAAAACTGTTTGAAGTGAAATTGACACTCAAATTCATTTTCTGCAAAACTGAGGTTGCAGAAATCATTTATGAAAACATCAAAAATGTTAAATTTATTTTAGAGTGCATTGGGTTTATATTTTGTGTGTTGGTAAATTATTGTCTGGTCAAGATAGCATCGACTGTTATTCTTCTTTTCTCTCAATGGCTTCTGAACTAGATCTTGACATTTTTATTTCCCTTGAAGCTGTTTCCTGTCTTTAAATCTTTCACTGCCATAAACGACTTAGGACTACTTAATTTGCGATTAAGCATGCATGCAGATTATGCAGATCAGACACTGCAGATTAGAATACAGCATCTGATCAGGATTTAAACTGTTTTCACATGTTTTGATATGCTTTCCACCAGACTACCTAAAATCTAATTTTCATGAATACGCCTTTTTACGCCATTGATCGACTTATTCCTTCACTAAAGAAAATAGTTACGCTTTATGCAGTAGATCTGAGGGAAGCTTAAAGCAGGCTTAAAGTAAAGGCTTAAGGTGCATTCTGCTTTACTTCCAACCTGTTTTACATGCTCACCTCTCTTCAAAGCTATGTACAGGCTATGGGGTAAAGGGCTAAATGGGGATACAGCGCTTCCTCCCTACAACGGCCCTCCCAGCAATGACACCCTCCTTACAATGACCCTTGCTGCTGTTCCCTAAACAGGACAATTATGTCTTATGCTTTTACTGCTGTAATATCGTCTGCTTAAAATTTAAAGTTGTCTTCTGCTGTTTTTCTCAAAGTTACATATTGGACATTTTGATAGAAAAAAACTTAATGACGAGTGACAAACAGCTTGAATCCAGATCAGACATATTCTGATCTTGATTCAAGCTGTTTGCAAATATAAGCCAATTTCCCTCCCTATAACGACTCTCTCCGAACATAACACACAATTTTTGTCTCCCATTGGGTGTCATTGTAGGAGGGAGCACTGCATGTATATGGTATATGTATAGAAGAAAAGACAGCGGCATCCTAATGGACCATTGTGGAGTACACTTTTGTGTTCAATATAAATTACCCTGTGATGAAATATGAGGAAGTCAATAAATCATGGCCTTTGTATGGGTCACATAATGGATGTCATTCCTCTGGTTATAAAATATTGGGGTTCCATATTAGGAGAAACCTTAATAGAAGAAAACTTCTATAACAACCACTAAATTGTGTCGATTATCAGGCATTTAAGGCAGGTGACTGCTTAAAGCAAGGTGAACGTAAAACAGAAAGCTTTCTGTTTTACGTTCACCTTGCTTTAAGCTGTCATCTCTCTTTTACTGTCAGTTAGCCTTCTTTTTAGTGGTTATAATAGATGAGATTTTAAACTGAGGTCCTATTTATCAGTGCTTAGTACACTGGGCATGTAAAAGAACCAGAGGACTCTATCAAAAAGATAAAGGCATCGTCTGGGTTCCTCTGTATCCACTTCCCTCTCTTTGGGATGTCCCATTAGCCCAAAGTTGGCAGAAAATGATGTTAAGTAAAACAAACATGTCTATAGCCACATTGAAGGAACAAAAGTAAGAGTTAGTTGATTGTTCTAAGAAGTAGGGTAAAAACGAAAATATTGAGAAAGGAGCTCAAGATATATAAGGGGAGTAATTCAAAAACTAAAATCTTTATTTCTGCATTAAACCCTATGGTATTACTACTCATTAGAATCGTCTCTTTGAGACGATTCTAATGAGTAGACACACCATAGGATTTGGTACTGAAATAAGTTAGAAAATGTTTGATTTGTTCAGTTTATTCCCCCTTATCTGGAGCCCTGTGGCACCTCTGTTGCCTCTGCCAACGGAAAAGCAATACCTTAGTATTGTTTTCACTTCTTTGTTCTGACAGGTGAAAACTTCTACCATTGTCGAGACATTGATTTTAGTATTTGAATAACTGGTACTTCCTTTATCTGGAACTCGATCTGAATATCATGCATGTATATGAAATCAATGATCAAAGTAAATAAAGGCATGAGAGATTTGGTTAAACAACTTGTCAAAATATTGGTTACTGCAAGGCACTTATAAAGTCTGTGTGTATCCTGAACCCATATTGCCCAATATATTTGGCTTTTAATCTTTAATTCATTCCTCCACTAAAACAATAGATCCACTTTATACAGTCCTGAATATGCACCATAAGGAATATTTCCTATATCATAGCAGAGGGTAGCTTAAAGCAAGCTGAAAGAAATGCAGAATGTTCCTTAAAGGCTCAGAGGTTAAGCAAAAGGATTTACAAGAGATAATAAAATTTATTGCATTATAAGTAAATATCCTCTTTGCTTAAGCTTATGTAATAAAATTTATGATCTCTAGGTTGGAAATCTTTTTAATCCATTCACAGCTATAAAAAAAAAGCCGCTATATAGTTTAATAAAATTCATAATGATGTGTAATGTAGTGTCTGATCAGGATTCAAACTGTTATATGCTATACAGCTTTTAAAAGTATTTTATGAGACAGTTTACTTTTGTCGATACTTGACTTTTCATATCAGTTTACATTATCAATAAATGGTATATCATGCCTGATCAACTTTTATTATGCTGGGGTCCAATTTTTATGCCCCTGGCATCTATAGATGCGGAGGCATATAGTAATCGTCGTGTCCGTCTGTCTCCGTCCGTCCGTAACAAGGTAAACAGATTTAACCGTTTCGTCTAGCACCAATACCGCTTACTCAAATGCTTGGATACTTATACAGTTGTTGCCTTGGACCACTCCCAATCAGGGGCGTAGCTAGACCAATTAGGAAGTGTACGCACTCTTATACTAGGGGGGTCCGGGGGCATGCTCCCCCGGGAAAAAATTCATTCCTAGATGGTCTCTGGTGTGTTCTGAGGGCGTTTCCCGCATTCAAAACAGGTGATAAAATAACATAAATCTATGTAAAAATTTGAGGAAAATAAACAACAATAAAAACGACATTGACTACAAAATCGCCAGGAACGTAGATCTATATAGATCTAATGTACGTTCCTGAAATCATGGATGTTAATTTCAAACCGACAATCAGTAATATTCAGTTCAGCAACAGAACCATTTGCATTAACGATATGTTTTGATAACATGATAAAGCAGGCCCATAGGAAGCAAACTGTGATTGAGGGGACACACGTCGACGTCAGGGGCAAAGCTAATTCAATTGGTGAACGCACTCTTACTGGGAATGAGGAATGCTCCTCTGGAAAAAAATTCCTAGATGGGCTTTGGTGAGTTCTGAGGGCATTTCGAGCAATGGAAACGGGTTAAACAGAATATAATACCATCATCATTTTTAAATCTATATGTAAAATTCGACTCTCAATAACATACTTTTTACCCCCTCTGATTGGTTTAAACACTCTTACTCTAGAGAGGTCCGGGGGCATGCTCCCCGGGAAATTTTTAATCCTAGATGGTCTCTGGTGCGTTCTGAGGGAGTTTCTCGCATTCAAAGTCTATGTAAAAATTTGACTCAATATAACATACTATTGATTCTAGGATAACGATTTTTTTTCTGACAGCTATCTTTCAGCCTTTGATCTATACCCTCTACCCCCTACGATTTTTATTGCATTTTAATACCGTCATCATTTTTTAATCTCTATGTAAAATTCGACTCTCAATAACATATTTTTTACCCCCTCTGATTGGTTAAACACTCTTACTCTAGAGGGGTCCGGGGGCATGCTCCCCCGGGAAATTTTTAATCCTAGATGGTCTCTGGTGCGTTCTGAGGGAGTTTCCCGCATCAAAGACTATGTAAAACTTTGACTCAATATAACAAATTACTGATTCTAGGATAACGATTTTTTTTCTGACAGCTTGTCTTCCAGCCTTTGATCTATACCCCCTACCCCCTACGATTTTTATTGCATTTTTGGACTTTTCAATTTTTCTATTTTTGAGGACAATGTGTACGCAGTTGCGTTTTTTGCGTACAGGTAGCTACGCGCCTGCCAATATACCAATATCACCCAGCCATGATTTTGACCTAACCTTGACCTAATTTGGACTTAGAATATTGTAAATTGGTTCCTGGTTAACTAGATTTTACCGTTTCTTCTAGTGTCAACACAACTGGAAACAATGCTTTAATACTTATACAGTTGTGCCTTGGACCACTTCCAATCCACCCAAATTATCTAACTTTGATTTTGACCATGACCTAATTTTGACTTAGAATATTTTGAATTGGCTATTTCTTGGTAAACTTTATATAGATTTTACCATTTTGTCTAGCATCAACACTACTGACTACAAAGCTTTGATACTTATACAGTTGCTGCCTTGGACCATTACAAATTCACCCATATTACCCAACCTCAATTTGATCTTGACCTAATTTGGACTTAAAAAAGATTCTGAATATATTGGCAAGGCCGGGGGCATAAGGGTTTATTGAATGCACAGTCTTGTTTTCTTTCATGATGGAACCATGCACTGATATCCAGTTTCCTTGTCATAGCTTTGAAGAAAATTTTCCATCAAACTTAAAAAGTTAGAATTTTTTGAATGTTGATTATTGAACTCTTTTCAGTGTATAAATACCTTTACAGGCCTTTACCCATTGCCCCATAGGTATGCCTTTTTTGTGCCCCCACGACTATTAGTCGGAGAGGCATACTGTTTTACCCTTGTCCATCCCTTTGTTCATTATTCCGTTTGCTCATCTGTCCACACATTATTTTACATGTAGGGAAGGCTGCCAGCTGGCTTGAAGAAGGTCATTGGTTCTACCCTGTTGCCGATACTGTGCCAGTGTATAAATGGCATCTGATGTAGTTTGACTTGTTATTCGCTGGATGTCTTAAATACTATTAAAGTGACATAAAAAATTAACAGCATAAAAAATTGAATTAGATAAAAGATTTATTATGTTTTAGAAATATTACCCTTATCTTGAGCTCTAATCTTTTCCTCATGATATTTACTATAGAATTTTAATTCTTATTACTTTTCTGTTTCAGATTATGTTGTGAGGTGTAGGACGGCGTGTTGAGGCAGTATGGTGTAACTGTTACTGTTCTGTTTCAGATTAAGTTGTGAGGTGTAGGACGGTGTGTTGAGGCAGTATGGTGCACCTGTTACTTTTCTGTTTCAGATTAAGTTGTGAGGTGTAGGACGTTGTGTTGAGGCAGTATGGTGCACCTGTTACTTTTCTGTTTCAGATTATGTTGTGAGGTGTGGGACGGTGTGTTGAGGCAGTATGGTGCACCTGTTACTTTTCTGTTTCAGATTATGTTGTGAGGTGTAGGACGGCATGTTGAGGCAGTATGGTGCACCTGTTACTTTCTGTTTCAGATTATGTTTGTGAGGTGTAGGATGGCATGTTGAGGCAGTATGGTGCACCTGTTACTTTTCTGTTTCAGATTATGTTGTGAGGTGTAGGACGGCGTGTTGAGGCAGTATGGTGCACCTGTTACAATCTGTTTCAGATTATGTTTGTGAGGTGTAGGATGGCATGTTGAGGCAGTATGGTGCACCTGTTACTTTTCTGTTTCAGATTATGTTGTGAGGTGTAGGACGGCGTGTTGAGGCAGTATGGTGCACCTGTTACTTTTCTGTTTCAGATTATGTTGTGAGGTGTAGGACGGTGTGTTGAGGCAGTATGGTGCACCTGTTACTTTTCTGTTTAAGACTATGTTGTGAGGTGTAGGACGGCGTGTTGAGGCAGTATGGTGCACCTGTTACTTTTCTGTTTCAGATTAACTTGTGAGGTGTAGGCATGTTGAGGCAGTATGGTGCACCTGTTACTTTTCTGTTTCAGATTAAGTTGTGAGGTGTAGGACGGCATGTTGAGGCAGTATGGTGCACCTGTTACTTTTCTGTTTCAGATTATGTTGTGAGGTGTAGGATGGCGTGTTGAGGCAGTATGGTGCACCTGTTACTTTTCTGTTTCAGATTATGTTGTGAGGTGTAGGACGGCGTGTTGAGGCAGTATGGTGCACCTGTTACTTTTCTGTTTCAGATTATGTTGTGAGGTGTAGGACGGCGTGTTGAGGCAGTATGGTGCACCTGTTACTTTTCTGTTTCAGATTATGTTGTGAGGTGTAGGACGGCGTGTTGAGGCAGTATGGTGCACCTGTCCACTGACAGTGATGACGAGGGTCCTCCCTTAGAGTCCCTCTCACAGAAATACCATCTGCGCAAGCCAATCACCCCTTATGTCTGCTCTACTCCGCTGGACTTCGATGCAGAGAGGGAGCATCTAGCGAGCCAAGTATTTCCAAGACTACAAGAAGTCTGTAAACTAAGAGGAACAGCCTTCTCAGAGATAGATGTTCAATGGACACCAAATAGTGTACAGACAGAGAGTGGACATCTAATTCGAATAAATTTAGATTTCATTTTAAAATGTTCTCCATATTTTCTATGTCTTCTTGGAGAGACATATGGTCCCCATCGTACACCAGAAGAGGAGCCTCTACCAGAGAGCTTGCACATGCTGCCAGATGATGCCTCATGGTTGGATAGGAATTATCTGATAGCGGCTAGTGCAGGGTACCAGTGGATATTAAAGGAGGCTCACCAGAACTGCAGTATTCCTGAGTTAGAGATAATACAGGCAGCTTTCTTAACAGACAACCAGTATTGCCACTTCTACTACAGACAACCAGAGCATATAGATGACTTGTGTGAAGGTAAGCAGTTTTAACCCTTTACCCCATAGCCTTATTTTAGTTCTGAAGATATGTGACCACTTAAAGCAGCTTAAAAGTAGAGCAGAATGCGCCTTAGGCGCATTCTGCTTTACTTTCAATCTGCTTTAAGCTACCATCTGCTAGAATATTGAAAATATTTCTTATGATATACATTTGGAACTATTTTCTTCAGTGGAGGTATAAATTTGAGGCATAAAAAGGCGTATTTATGGGGGGAAAGGGTTACAGATAGGCCATACATGCTTTTACCCTTAAGTGGTTCATATTAGTGTACAAATGTCTAGGAGAACTTGTGTTGTCACCCAGTCTTTGGCGTTGCTGTTTGCGTTCCCATTAGCAGTTTCAAGAAAGTGGTCATAACTTCTATCCCCTTTGACCTGCAGCTTCCCGATTTGGATCACATATATCTCGAGGCAAGACCTTTTCATCCATATTAAAAATTTGACCACTGTGACCTTGACTTTAGCCTCTGCATTTAAGTTTCAAAATGTGCATTTTATGGTGTAAAGTTTTGAAAAGTGCTCACAATTTCTATACCCTTTGTTTGGTGCATACATAAACAAAATAATATTTGAAAATTATAGTTTACTCACTCAAATTTGGAGCCCTGTCCTTATGATTGCGAGTTGCAATAATCATTTCAGGTGTCACTGGGGCTGAGAGAGAGGCTTTAATCAAACTACACAAGCCTGTCAGTGAGTATGCTGACCTCAATATCCGGGACCTGAAACAGCGTATTGTAAACAAGGGCCTGCCAGTGAAATACTTCAGAACGAAAGAAGAACTTGGTAACCATGTCTACACAGATTGGCTGGAGATCATCAACCAAGTGTGTCCACCACTCCTTGGGTCACCATCGTTTGGTATGGACAATATTATTATATTAAGTATATATCAAGACAAGTCATTAAAAGCTAATAGTGTGCAAACTTAAGATAAATTCACGATAATTTTCCATTTCACAAACATCTTAAATGGTATGTTTTTATGCCTCTGCACGACTTAATTGGTGGACATATTGTTTTTGCCCTGTATGTTTTTCTGTCTGTCCACAACTTTGGCCTTGGCTGTAACTGGATAACTATACATGTGATAGAGACTTCACATTCGACATGTGTACTAAACTCAATTAGAAGTAGTTCAGGTTGAGTCATGTCAGAAAAAGGTCAAATCATGGGGCATAGTATTTCACAAACACATCTTGTTTTCACACTAGAAGTAAATTTCTAAAACGGTTGCAAACAGTAAGGCTAGAGATACTTTTCAAATAGTTTGGATCTAAATCTGGTAACACAAATATAGGGTCTGATCTAGGTCCTAACTGTTTGACATTCAGATTCAATTTCTGCAAACCTCGAAAGGCTGAAAACATTACATTTACTGAGACATTGAAGCTGAAAGTAACACTTGAATATTTCATTTAAACAGATAAGTAACACTTTTAAACTCTTTTAATCAGGTTGAAAGTAAAGCAGAATGCGCCTTAAGATGCAGTCTGCTTTACTTTCAGTATGTTTAAGAAGTAAAAGAAAATACAGTCAAACTTCGATATCTCGAACTCGCTTAAGTCGAACATATCCTTATTTCATAGTTAAAAATTGGCTAAGCCACATTTTAGCTTTGAAATAAAGATATGTTCGAATTAAACCAGGCTGAAATAATAAAATTTAACTATAGAAATGCAGAAAATCCTGAATTGAATGAGTTTGAGATATACCAAAGTTCGACTGTATTTCTTATGAAACATATTTATGACTGTATGAAGTGGAACTAATGTCTCAAGTTAATTGTGTTAAAATGTGTATCTTTGGAGTAATATGTTATTATGAGGCCCTGGCTTATATGACATTTTTTATCTTCAGATCATGAAGAATACCAGGAGTGGTTGGCCCATGAAGTGTTCGCTGAGAGTCGGCGCCAAGTGTTCTTGAACTACTCAGAGTTACGGTTCCTGAGGGACGAGCTACACCAGTTCTGCTCCATGTCATTAGAAGAACCATTGACAGAACGAAGTGAACCAATTAACAGATACGGCACCTACTCTATCTCCAGTGTTCTACGCAAAAAGTATAAATAGTTGTTCTAGCTAGATCTAATGCTTATAAAGGGTTTAAGTTGAGTCTGAGATTGTTCTCAAGCTTTTGATTAGTCATGTTCAAATCTAAGCAATCAAAATCTTGAGAATGATCTAATGACTCATCTCAAGTGCTTTATAAGATTCCAATTTGACTTTTCTTTCAATAATGATCCAAACTGTTTGACACTAATATTAAATCTGTGCAAAATTGTTCTTGAAAACAATTTACATTTTGTGATACATGTTCATTTTTGACCCTTTCTCCCATAGCTTGTCTGCAATGTACAAGGCAAATGGATGCTTAAAGCAGGCTTAATGTAAAGCAGAAAGCTCCTGAAGAACTTTCTGTTTTACTTTCAACCTTCTTTAAGCACTCACCTGTCAGGGTGTAGGAACTGTTTGTTAAGGCTCTTTAAAAGCTCTTTTTAGGTTGAAGGTTCAGGGGTGAATGGTTTAAACTTTGAATACAAGCCATGTGGGAAAGGCATAACCCATTACCCCATAGCCTGTTTCTGGTTTAGATGACAAATGACCACTTAAAGAAGATTGAAAGTAAAGCAGAAACCACCATAAGGCGCATTCTGCTTTACTTTCAACCTGCTTTAAGCTACCATCTGCTAGAGTATAGAAAGTATTTCTTATGATACATATTCATGATTGTATGAATTGGAACTATTTTTTTTCAGGGTATGAATAAATTAAATGCGCAAATACAGTCAAACCTGTCATAGCGACCGTCCCTATATAGTGACTCTTTGTCTTAGGCGACCATAAAAATTCCTCCCAACACATTTTCCTTTATGTTAAGACTGTGTATACCGACAAACCTGTGTTACGTGACTAACGACTGTAATATGCCGCTCCCAAAGTCCCATGTCCCTATTAAACACACCTGTTTGCAGCGACTCGATAATTGCCGGTCATTATCGATTTTCAATTTTCATTTCCGGGAGGCGAATATTCCTTTGTTTGTGTGTGATCAAAATTCCTACTTGTTTATTTAGTTATCCAAAAAAAGTGATATACAACATCTTTGTTTAATATTCATTTAAATTATATTTAATAATACTCCATTCTGAAAAAAGATTTCCGAAATTTTGTTTTATAAACAAGTAATTCACGTTTCAAAACTGCATGTTATAATTTGTGAATAGACCATTGTGGTAAACGGTTCAACGGCGATCGGGATTTGGGAATGAATTTGGAGAATTGAGCTACCGAAAAGCAATTTAATATAAAAATTATTATTAGAACTCGACAAAAATGCTTTTCTTACCCTGAAAATAACTATTCCGGGGATGATTTACGATTAAAAGGGTTAAGAAGTCGTTCACAATCCAACACTTAATTACGAAAGAACGGTTGGGGGAAATTATGTCGTATAAACGCCAGCGTATCATAATCGTAAATTTCTGCGAAAATACCCATGTAATTAACATTTTATATGCATGTAAACCGACATTAGCTTCTTGAATTGATTTTCCAACGATACATTATGAAAAATCACATTAGAAAACAAAGCGGTATTCCGAAATTGCGTAGCAGAATTTCTATGCACATTCCTATATGCTGTTGCAAACACTTTGGTTTTGACATACATGTATGTGTATTACAAGTAAAAAAGATGGTTCTTAAGCGTCTTTTCTTTCGTCGGTTTTACAAAGAAGTGTTTTCTTTTTCTACTATGTAAGACTGTGTTTTTAATAGGAGATATTGACAAATAAAACGACGTTAAAAATAGCGCTGTCATATTTTGAAATTGACTTGAACAAAATGGCGGCGCGATAACATTATAGACGCGACACTAAACGTGGACATTTTGGGAAAGATTTACGTGTGAGAGAGACAACAAAGACAAAAAACAACTAACACACTCCGGGATCGAATTCTTACTCCATAAGACGCGATTCTGAACATGAATTATACAGTCAATAGACTGAGAAAGCTATCCTAAATTGGACACATGTTTATCAGATACAACGGAATTGAAGGACAGATTTAAACTTTTTCGTCGAACTTGTTACGGAATAAATCTCTAAAAAGACCAGACCGACGAAAATTTCAGGTGATTGATTGGATCTTTTATAGTATTTGATCAGCTGGGGATGAATAGTCAACAAGTTATTTAAGTATTTGTCATAACAGCAATGCAACTTTGTTTGAAAATATAAAAAAAATTATCTTAATTGTTGCTTTTGGAAGAAAGGGTTAATATATAATTTTATTTAGAGAAACATCCATATGGTGTTCATTTGTATACTAATTTATCCCTGAAAACTGATAACCTGACTTATGTGACTACCTGTCTTATGTGACCTTATTGTGTCTCTCCCCTTGAAGGTCACATAAGACAGGTTTGACTGTATGCATATCTATGGAGTGAAGGGATAAACAAACTGAAGGGATGGATTTTCTTCTGTGTTTCAGATCTGAGGTAGAGAGCAAGTGCAAGTCTATTATGGGAATAAGAGGGGAGAGAGGCAGTGGCAAGTCTACACTGGTGGCTAACTGGGTGAAGTATTTCATTGCTGAGAACCCAGAGGTGAAGGTCATCTGTCATTATGTTGGTGCCAGTGGTAGAAGCAGGGATGTAGCAACATTCCTCCGTATGTGTGTCAGTGAACTGAGACAGGAATACTTGAAAGATGGTAAGAAATGATTTTATCACATAATTTGCGGTCTGGGAGTTGCATAAAGCGATTGTATAAATATCGTAATCCACTAGTGGAATATCGTTTTTTGGGCTATGGCCTAACTTGTTCGTCCATAAGCGCTGCATGTAGCGGGATGCCAAATGACGTCATTTACTATGACGTTAACGTAAACAACGTAACGTTTGGCGGAAAATCTATATAGCGTAGGGTCTACAAACTACGGCTTCAAATCAATTTAATAGGTGCTTGAACTTGTAATGTGATAAATAGAATATCACATTCGTGTTCATTATTTATCATTTTTAATAAACTCGTTGACTAAAATGAATATGACGCTCGCCAAGGCTCGCGTCATATTATTTTAGTCAACTCGTTTATTAAAAATGATAAATAATGAACACTCATACAATATCCTCTATTAATGTTTACCCCCTTTCTCTTTAAATGAACAATTGCAGTTTCTATTTAAGTCTAGTCCTTTTTAAGCTTGTCTGTGTTTAGAACAAAAAACCCCTGAGCTATTGTCACTCCGGCGTCTGCATTATTGTTGTCGTCATTAAAAAACTTAATGTTGGCCATAACTTCAATTTTTTATCCACAATATTTTACCGTTGATCTTCAAAAGCAGACAAGGCTTGCCGAGTCCCTGTGTGAATTTTCTGACCGAAGGGGGAGACATTCCTATCCTTCATAAAAAACAAGTGTTGAATTTTTTTCTCTCTTTTTAATCTTTAAAACAAAATACAAATTTTTCTGCCAAAACATGACATGTTTATGGTAATGTCATCACAAATGATGTCATTAGGTGACCCACTTAATTTAGCACTTTTGGACAAGCAGGACAGAAAATTGATGACAGGTGATATAGAGGATAGAGTGATTCTCTGTGAGGCAAATCCCTATCCCATAATGATATATGACCCATACAGCTGAAAATGGGAGAATCAGAGCTCCAGATAAGGGGAGTTTTTCCAAAAACTAAAATCTTTATTTCTGCATTAAACCCTATGGTGTCACTACTCATTAAAATCGTCTCGAATAGACAATTCTAATGAGTAGTAACACCACAGGATCAGTGAGAAAATGTGGGATTTGTTCATTTAACCACCTCTTATCTGTATCCCTGGAGAATAGTGTATTTCTCCACTGTAACACTACAATATTTCTGTACTCTCTAATGCAGATAATGACAACAAACCTGACCAGGAACTGACAGCCCAGAACTTTAAAGCTCTGTGTGAGAGTTTCCGGGCAGCCATATCACTGGGCCCCTGCCTACTGCTGCTAGATGGAGTAGATGAACTAGGCTCTTCACTCGGCCTCACTCCTCAAGAGGTAAACATTGCAGTTTTCAGAGCGCCAGATAAGGGTAGTTTTTCAAAAACTAAAATCATTATTTCTGTATTAAACCCTATGATGTCACTATTCATTAGAATCGTCTCTTTGCGACGATTCTAATGAGTAGTAACACCATAGGATTTGGTGCTGAAATGAGTGAGAAAATGTTTGATTTGTTGAAATAACTCCCTCTTATCTGGAGCCCTGAGTTTTCATGTCTCCCATGAAGTTGTGCAAGCCTATAGTGTTAACTTAATCCATAATTGAGCCGTGTCATGAGAAAACCTGGCTTATTGCATTGCAAACAGTATAAACCAAGGCCAGTCACTGCATCAAATACCCGGCGGCTGGCCTTGCTCTACACTGTTTGACACCCACATGCATCTTAAGCATTTTATGTAGCTGTATTATATACAGTATTGGGTAGTGTAGACCAAACTCAGATGTAGAGTCAGGGATGACAATGGTGCTCGGTCTGTATAATGTTGTAATATAATAAGGCAGGTTTTGTCATGGCACGTTTCATATGTAAAGGTACTTGCATCCATATGAACCAATGTTAAGTTTATGCATTTAGGTCAGTTGTGGACTAAGTACTGCAGCCAGGCTCACACAACTTCACTTTTTATGCGCCTTTATGAGTACAGCATGTTGCATTGTAGTATGTGGACCTTGACCTTTGACCCTTTATGACCAGGGTTAGATTTTTGCATTTAAATAAGTAATGAACTGGTTAAGTGTTTGCGTTTATGATCAAGCACACAGTGGGGCATTCATGTTTTACCAACACATTTCTAGTTTACTTTTGAGAATGGTTGTGGGCCCTTGAACATTTTACCCCATAGCCTGTTTCTAGTATTGAAGACAGATGAATGGGTTAAAAATGTATCTCAGCATTAAAAGAAATGTTTTTTGTTTTAGGTAAAAAGCTTTTCCTGGATTCCTCAGCCACTGCCCCCACTTTGTAGAATGGTTGTCACGACAACGAATTCAGATTACAGCCAGACTAGCCTATCAAGACGCCCAGATGTCAAATTTATGACCGTCTCGAATCTCAACACAACAAAACTTAAAGCTGAGTTTCTAGAGGATCATATGCAGCGGCATTTTGACCACCTGAACAGGATCCATATACAGACAATATATGAAACAAAACTCTCAGGTCGACCACTGTTTTTGAAGGTTATGGGAACAGAAATGTCAACGTATGGAGTATACACAGACTTGAATACTTATACAGAGACTATAAGAGAAATGTGTACATCAGTTCGGGACTTGTATGTACGGAGCATCAAGCGCTGGTCTAAGGAACACAGCTGGACCTATGAGGTGCTGTCAGCGGAGCAGACAGAAGGGGAAGGAGCAGGTATGAAAATTATCAACTTGGAAACAATGGTTTGTTTTACGCTGACTCCATAGGCTGTTTCTAGAATTGAAGATTGGTGACCACTTAAAGCAGATTGAAAGTAAAGCAGAATGGGCCTAAAGGCGCATTCTGTTTTACTTTCAGCCTGCTTTAAGCTACCATCTGCTAGAATAAAGAAAATACTTCTTATGATACATATTCATAACTGTATTAAATGGAACCATTTTCTTCAGTGGAGGAATAAATTAAATGAGTTAAAAATGTGTATCAATGGAGTAATGGATCAACTCGTGCAACCTTATAGCCATACGTGCAATTTACATGTACCAGTAGGTTTTGTGTATCACTAGAAAATGAATCTTATGTCTGAAATTTTAGTATTGATGGAAAGATGTATTAAAATAGAGCTGATTATTTCTGTATGATAAAAAATAAGCCCTATTTAACCCATTACCCCATAAATACGCCTTTTTACGCCTTTAATTTATTCCTCTACAGAAGAAAGTACTTCCAATTTATACTGACACAAATAAGAATCATTAGAAATATTTTCTATATTCTAGCAGATAATAGCTTAAAGCAGGCTGAAAGTACAGCAGAATGCGCCTTAAGGCGCATTCTGCTTTACTTTCAACCTGCTTTAAGTGGTCACCTATATTCAATATTAGAAACAGGCTATGGGGTAATGGGTTAAACAATCATGCACACACTTTGCTTGATACTTATTTATTACAAGAATAATAATGTTGCTAAGTTGGCTATCTGTTTATTGAGTCCCATGACGTTGCATTGAACTTCTTTTACCAATTTAACACACCGGTTGACTGTGATCTAGTGGTAATGCATTAGATTATCAATCCAGGGGTCACGAGTTTGATCCTTTGTGGGACCAAGTCCTTTGGATGAGACTTTAGACAGGGGTCCCGTGTATCAGTGCTATACACTGGGCATCTAAAAGAACTAGAGGACTCTATCAAAAAAAGAGTAAGGCATTGCCTAGGTTCCCCTGTGTCCACTTCCCTCACTCTCAGGGACATCCAATTAGCCCAAAGGTAACAGAAAACGGATGTACAGTCGAACTTCAATATCTTGAACTCGTTTAATTCGAACTATCCGATTTGTCGACACATGAATTGCATTATTTCATGCTTGGTTAAGTCAAACATACCCTTATTTCAAAGTTAAAACGTGGCTAAGCCACGTTTTAACTTTGAAATACAGGTATGTTCGACCTAACCGAGTTCGAGGTATCGAAGTTCAACTGTAAATTAAAACAAACAAATAAAGCCTATGTATTGATCACAGTAGTTGATGTAAAAAAAATTAAGAGAAGTATATTTGGTTCATTGTAGAATACATTGGCTGGGTACCAGATGTGTTGCGTCTGTTAGCAGTATCCCGGTCTGGTCTTACGGCTCTTGAAATACTTGAAATCCTTGAAGAAATGGGGTACCAGGAAAATGTGAAGGTCACTCAATTTGATTGGTTAATGTTGCGGATGTGTCTTGGTGATAATGTCACAGAGAGTCCCTATGGGGTGTTCAACTATATGCATCAACACCTGAGAGAAGTCGTGGAATATGTGCTACTTAGTAAGTGCCTTTTACCTCTTATTGCAGTAGGGTTTTTTCACTTGTAAGGGGATTATGATAGAGCCCTTTTAGAAAGAAGAATTAGTACTATATTATAGGTATTTTAAGTGTTCGTGACAAGTGGTGGCTTAAATCGTTAAAGTAAAGCAGAACATTTTACTTTGAGCCAGCTTTCACCGACCGTCTGCCAGAATTTATTACTAATCACTTTCAAGTGTCAATGTATCCTATTTGTTAATCTGAGGCTTGAACCAGGCATATTTTCCAAAAAAGTTGAATCTTATTTGGAACTTTTTTCTAAAACAATCATGCTAAACGGGCTGAAATTTTGAAACACAGGAGATATTAACTCTTTGCTTGCAGTGTAAATTTATCATCTGCAACAATTGTCGTATGCTATTGTTGTGTTATTTTCAAAACGGGGTCAGAGTGTCAAATAGTCTGAATCCTGATGAGACACCACATTACATGGTGTCTCTTCTGGATCCAAACTGTTTGCATGGATAATCATGATTCTGCCGCTAGCGTATATTAAGATATTATATTTACCTTTCAGGAGCAGTTAAGCCATCTACAGCTGAGATCATAACTCAGTCTGATACAGAGAAGCCTTGGAAGAGACAGAAGGCCGAGTTTCACCAACATCTTGTCGATCATTTCCATAGTAAACTCCCTAGTCTGAGACGTAGCCAGGAGTTACCATGGCAAATTCTAATGACTGGTGACATGGGCAACCTGAAATCAGCTCTATCAGATCCAGAGTAAGTGTGTTGCATGGAAAATGATTCTTTACCAATTAACATGTTGGTGTTAAAACTGTTATGTCCATAGCAAATATTTTTTGGAGCCTGATCAGACTCCAAGTAACTCTGTGTCTGATCAGGCTCCAAACGTTTTGCCACTTAGATTTTGATAAAGTCAGGGCTTCAGATAAGAGGTGGTAAACTGAACAAATCGACCATTTTCTCACTCATTTCAACACCAAATCCTATGGTGATACTACTCATTAGAATCGTCTCTTGGAGACGATTCTAATGAGTAGTGACACCATAGGGTTTAATGCAGAAATAAAGATTTTATTTTTTGAAATACTCCCCTTATCTGGAGCTCTGAAAGTTCAATAATTTCATGAACTTATCAATTTCTAGATTTTATTGTATGCTACTGTATTTGTGTGTAGTTTTGTTTTAAAGGGAAATGATATCTTTTCCTCTGTAAAGTCAGGTTATAAATAAATCTTGTAAACCTTTACGCTTATAGATATATGTTTTTATATCAGAACCTAATCATCATGTAAAGGCCTTTTAACCCATTATCCCATAAATATACCTTTTTACGCCTTTAATTTATTCCTCTACAGAAGAAATTAGTTCTAATTTATACTGTCATAGATATGTTTCATAAAATAATTTTCTATACTCTAGCAGATGATAGCTTAAAGCAGGCTGAAAGTAAAGCAGAATGCGCCTTAAGTGATCATCTTTCTTTAAAACTAGAAACCGGTTATGGGTTATTGGATTAATGAAGAGTTATTACTGTATGTTTTCTGACAGGTTGTTCCTGAGTCTGTATGATATAGGCGGTACAAATCCTTCTAACCACTACGACCTGGTTAGATACTGGCACCACCTACAGGCTGCCGGACACAGCCCAGTGGACACATACAGGAAACTATTGGTCAGGCTGGATGTTCTTGAAGAGGAGGAAGAGGAACTAGTAGAGGTGAGGCTTCACAAGTTTCACAATATTTCAGATTAGTGGGGAATTTTCTCAGTAAAATGGCTGGTCTGGATCTGCACTGTCTGCATTACAATAAATCTGGTTTTGTCATAGTGCAAATATATTTTAGATGCTTTATTGATATATTTCTTGTATGTCTTACATGCTATTCTGTGTAATCCAATTTGAGTGTGTAGTCCATTATTAGTCTTAATATTATACTACATGTGCAAAAATATGGTACTGCGGGCCATTGAAACTAATCCAGTATTTAACCCTTTCCCACATAGCATATCTCTAGTACTGAATATAGGTGTCCTCTTAAAGCAGGTTGAAAGTAAAGCAGAATGCGCTTTAAGCGCATTCTGCTTTACTTTCAGCCTGCTTTAAGCTATCATCTGCTAGAATATAGAAAATATTTTGTATTATACATATTTATGAATGTATAAATTGGAACTATTTTCTTCAGGGCAAGAATAAACTGAATGCGCTAAAAGGCGCTTCTATGTGGGAAAGGGTTAATATAACAGTACTGTGAGAATGCTGTCATGATTGTGTTTTAATCCATGTTACAGGTTCAGACAGATAGGGACACAGTGACAGAGTCAGTGGAGATATCCCCCAGTCAGTCAGAGTCTATTGTATCCCAGATTTCAATCTTCACCCCATCTAGTCCTAGCATACCCAGGATCTACACAACCCCTGTCAACAGCTACAAACTGTCAGTCATAGAGGAAGCCAGTGATGTCATGTCACGGGTATATTATTCTTCATAGACACATGTGTAAATCACCTACAGTGCTCCCTCTCTACAAAGACACCCAATGGGAGACACAGATTGTGTATGTTGTTCAGAGGGAGTCATTATAGGGAGGGAAATAAAAACTTGGCTTGCATTTGCAAACAGATTGAGTGCAGATCAGACACCGCGTAACGTGGCGTCTAATCTGGATTCAAGCTGTTTGTCATACGTCATTATATTTCTTCTGTCAAAATATCCACTTATATGTAACTTTTAGAAAAAATGTAGACAATATTGCAGCAATAAAAGGGTTAGACAATCTTTTCTTGTTTAGGGAACAATAGCAAGGGTTGTTGTAAGGAGGGAGTCAATGTTGGGAGGGCCCTTTTAGAGAGGGAGTACTGTATTTCCAACAGTGTTTAACCCTTTCCCTTATAGAAGCGACTTTTAGCACATGCGTTTTATTCATCCGCTGAAGAAAATAGTTCCAATATAAACCGTAATGAATATGTGTCATATTTAATACTTTCCTTATTCTAGCTGGTAAAATCTTAAAGCAGGTTGAAAGTTAAGCAGAATGCGCCATATGGCGCATTCTGCTTTACTTTCAACCTGCTTTAAGTAGTCACCTATTTTCAAAATTATAAACAGGCTATGGGGTAATGGGTTAATTATTTCCTCTGTATTCAAAATTCTCTATATTCAAAAGTGCAAATCACATAATTATATCTGTTTAAAACATGTGGCTGCTTAAAGCAAAATTAATGTAAAATAGAAAGTTCCTTGAGCCTTATCCAATGTGGTTCTGGGGCATGCCAGCTTGGTCAACTGGCAGAAAAGAATAGTGACCACTGTCATAGCCTGGCATGATACAGTAGAAGGCTGCCAAAACGGTGTAATCTTTTCAGTGATTTGACTGATGGATAAATGATTCATAAATGATGTATTTATATGTCAGTCCAAGTACAGAAAAGGTTACAATCCGGAATATTTTTACTCTGGTAAATGAGGTGTTGATCTAGCAACTTGTCACCTGGAGTCACGCTATGACTGAAACACAGTTAAAGCCACTTAACCATCTGCTTACAGTAGATATAGAATATATTTCTTTCAGTGCATATTCATGACTATAAATTGGAGTTATTTTCTTCATTTGAAGAATAAATTACATGCTTAAAAAGGTGTATCTATGGAGTAGTGGGTTAATACTTTGACATGAGCAGTGCTTTGTTTCTGTTTTGTAGGATGAGAAGGGAACCGGTGATGAGTGTCGGAACAGCGTTGACTCTTCTGTCTTCCTCACCCAGGGACCAGCACACTGTAAGTTATAAAGTAACTGGCTCACACACCGTCTCTTAAAATCAGCCCTTTTATCTGTTTGTTTATATGTTGGCCGGTGTCTGTCTTTCTGTCTATCTTGTCCTGTCTGTCTGTTTGGTAATAAATTTTAAGTTATGTTTGAGATTTCAAATTAGGCATGCACCAGGTTGAGGTAAAAGGCATTCAACTTTATGTCTTCACTAAAACTCAAATTGTGTGACTAATAGTCCCAAAGAGATGATTCTAATGAGTAGACATGACAATGGGTTTAGTTAAGTATAGGCAGTAAACATTTGCATAGCCCACCTTATCTGGAGTTCTGATATTATTTATTATCAAGTAAAATCTCCAAGTCATGCTGGCATAAATCCAATGTCTAATTTACAGATCCAATATTAATTTATACAAAACCCTAATATTACATTTTCAGTAATTTTGTGTAATATAGGATTGTTCTTTAACCCTTTCCCCCATAAATACACATTTTAACGCCTATAATTGATTCCTCCACTGAAGATAATAGCTCCCTTTTATCACATAATTTGCGGTCTGGGAGTTGCATAAAGCGATTGTATAAATATCGTAATCCACTAGTGGAATATCGTTTTTTGGACTCCGGCCCAACTTTTTCGTCCACAAGCGCTGCATGTAGGGGGAAGCCAAATGACGTCATTTACTATTATGTTAACGTAAACAACGTAACGTTTTGGCGGAAAATCTATATAGCGGAGGGTCTACAAACTACGGCTTCAATCAATTTAATAGGTGCTTAAACTTATTATGTGATAAATAGAATCTCACATTCGTGCTCATCATTTATCATTTTTAATAAACTCGTCGACTAAAATGAAAATGACGCTCGCCAAGGCTCGCGTCATATTATTTTAGTCAACTCGTTTATTAAAAATGATAAATAATGAGCACTCATTCAAGATCCTCTATTTACACAGCCATGAACATGTACCATAAGAGATATTTCCTACATCCTAGAAGGTTATGGCTTAAAGCAGGCTGAAAGTAAAGCAGAATGTGCCTTAAGGTGCATTCTGCTTTACTTTCAACCTGCTTTAAGTGCTCACCTTTCTTCAAAACTAGAAACAGGCTATGGGGGCAATGGGTTAAAAAGGTAGCCTCTTTTGTTCATGTTGTGTGTGTGGTGGGGTGGGCTATGGAATAAAGGGTTAAAACCAGATGCATGTTAACTTGTTAAAAGAAAAAGCTCCTGAGAAACTTTCAGATTTATATGTCTCCTGCTTTAACACATTCAACCCTAGAGACGTGTATACTTGTCATTTACATAAAATGTACCTGTAATGATTACACTTGTCCAATGCAAACAGTATAGACCCTGATCAGAAGGCTCCTTAAGGAGCCCTCTGATCAGGGTCTACACTGTTTGTCATTTTGAAATGTATTGTTAAAATCAACCCTTATTAGTCAATAATGGTCTAGACTTATTTTGAAAATGGAATTTTCAATTAAAAGAGTCAGGGGTGAATGAGTTAAGCAGTCGCTTGCCATAAATATCAAGCTTTTGTTAAGTTATCATAATGATATATTTTTATGAAATGGGTACCAGTATCTTATATCTATTGCAGTGAATGAAGATGAGATCCAGTATGATCTATCACAGTCACAGATTACCTCCCTTGCCTGGTATATCTCACAGTTTCTGGTAGAGATTGGCTACAGAGAGGCAGGGGAGAACATACTAGTGGCTCTCAATTCAAAACTCATGCAGGTAAATATTACATTATAATATAGATAGTACAAGACAGAAATAATGCAAATTCTATTCTGTCTTACTGATATGATGCTCAAGAAAGGTTGCATTATATCAAACTTTGAACAAATCTACATTTAGCATCCAATCTGCCTTTAGATTAAAATAGAATTATGTTCTTCTGTTTACTCTCAAAACCTTGAAATCTTAAGAACTAGATTTAAATTTATTCACACTCTCAATCTGGAACTGTTTGTTTGATGTTTGTTTTTAAGCACAATGATGAGTACATTAATTACATCTTACATTTTGTTTCTGTTTATGATTTGTAGACTGAACAACACAGAAAGGTGTCTTTATCTATATATTTATTTTATTTTTTCTTGGAATGCTAAGCCTTTTCCTCTATATCTACATCATTTTTTTTATCCTTTCTATTGTAGATCTATATCTATCATGTTTTCAGTGATTCCTGTGTGCTTGCCTTTTTAGCTCACCTGAGCCAAAGGCTCAAGGTGAGCTATTGGGATGGCCCTGTGTCCGTCGTCCGTCGTCGTCAGTCGTCCGTCGTCGTTAACAATTGCTTCAAATGACATCTCCTCCTATACCGCTGAACAGATTTCAACCAAACTTTACAGGAATGTTCCTTGGGTCAAGCTCTTTCAAATTTATTCAAAGAATTAAAAACAATGTAGAACTCTGGTTGCCATGGCAACCAAAGTGCTAAAATAAGGAAATCTTAAAAAATCTTCTTGTCTGAAACTACAAGGGCCAGAGCTTAGATATTTGGCACATAGCATCACCTACAGGTCCTCTATCAAGTTTGTTCAAATTATGCCCCTGGGGTCAAAATTGGCCCCACCCCTGGGGGTCATAGTTTTACATAGAGTTATATAGTGAAATTTTCAAACGTCTTTTCCTCTGAAACTAATATGGCCAGAGCTTTGATATTTGGCATGGTGACACTTCTAAATGTCTTATACCAATTTTGTTCAAATGGTTCTGGTCGGTTGCATATCTAGGTCACAGGAGCTAAAAATAGATTTTTCAATGGAAACTTAAAAAATCTTCCTGTCTGAAAATACAAGTGCCAGAGCTTAGCTATTTGGCACATAGCATCGCCTACAGGTCCTCTATCAAGTTTATTAAAATTATGCCCCTGGGATCAAAATTGGCCCCGCCCCGGGGGTAACAGTTTTACATAGAGTTATATAGTATAAATCACTGATATTTGCAAACAGTTTTGATACAGATCAGATGCCACATTATGCTGCATTTAATCTGGATCCAAACTATTTGCCACTTATTTACATAGTTTCTTTAATTTAGAAAATGTAAAGTATGATTTTTTTTACATAATTCACATTCAATGTTTGTATAGCAGACAGCAATTCAGCATTATAAGAGTTAAGACCCCTGCTGCAGACCTGACAGAACTGTATTACATAACTGAACTCCGGTCAACTGAGTTACACTGTATTAGCAACATATGGTGTTGTCTGCTACATTTTTATGCATCTGCACAACTTAGTTGGGGGCATATTGTTTTTGTCTGTCTGCTTTTTTGTCTGTTTGTCAATTTGTTTGTCTGTCAGTCCACAACTTTAATCTTAGCCATACCTTTGGAACTACATAAGTTAGAAACTTTATAACTTGGGTCATGTCCTACAAAGGTCAATGTCATTTTTGAGTTATTTCCCATTGTCATATTTTCTTGTCCTGGAGATATTACTCCAGTTCTACTGATGTTAACCCATTACCCCATACATAATTATGCCTTTTTACGCCTTTAATTTATTCCTCCTCTAAAGAAAATAATTCCATAGTCATACAGTCATAAAATGTAAGAGATAAGAAATAGTTTCTATATCTTAGTAGATGATAAACTTAAAGCAGGTTGAAAGTAAAGCAGAATGTGCAATAAATAATCATATGGAAATACATGTAGCTTAATGATAAGAGGAAGTGTCATGGATAAGGGTCATAACCCTGCCAACAATATTTTTTTTAAGTTATTCCAATTTGTCATGGTGTTTTTGTCTGGAAGATAATTCCATTTACAGCTGTATTAAAATGTTGTCTTGCCTAGTAAGCTAAGGCACAATGACCTCAGGTGAGCGAATTAAGGGCCATGGCCCTCTTGTTTTTAAAAGAAAAAGAGAAAATATTTTTTTAGCAAAATTACATGCCCTGCATGTTTAGGACCCTGTCATGAGTCTAAAGGTATTTGATGGTATTTTAATTTTTTAAGCTCAGATTGCTCATGGAAAACTATTATTATTGCTGTCTGTATGTCTTTTAAACTCTTCTCTTTATGGTCTGTGTCTAGTTTTGATGACGGGTGGCACTTAAATCAGGTTGAAAGTAAAGCAGAATGTGCCATAAGATACATTTTGCTTTACTTTCTGCCTGATTTAAGCTACCATCTGCAAGAATGTAGAAATATTTATGATAATTTTTCATGACTGTATAAATTAGAACTTTTTTTCAGTGGAAGAATAGATTAAAGACATAGAAATGCGTCTTTATGGGGTAATGGGTTAACCAATGGTTGAAAGATGAAACTCAGCATTGATGTTCCACTGTTGTGCTCAAATTAACTCATGATCCCCTGAAACTTCTAATGGACGATTCCAGTTTTCAATAAAGGCTGGTCCATTTTAGACAATTTAGGGTTGTTTTGGTAATAAATTGCAAAATGACAAACAGTGAAGTCTCTGATCAGAGGGCTCCTGCAGGAGCCCTCTGATCAGGGACTTCACTGTTTGCATAGGACAAGTGTATTCTTCACAAGTACACCCTTGGTAAAGGAAGCATATATGCGTCACTAGGGCTCAATGAGTTAAGTGGAACTATGTATAACTCTTTGTTTTCATCAAAACCTAAACAAAAAACATTATAAAACTTCTTGGGGATCGCATGCTTTACATAGTCTCATATCAGATAAAAAAAAAAAGCCACAAGACGCAGAGCTTAGATATTTGGTGTGGCACATCATCTAGTAGACTTCTTCCAAGATTGTTCTTGATCAAAGCCCTGGGGGTCAAGATTGACTCACCCTTGGGTCACTTGCTTAACAAGGACTTATATTAATACATTTAATGTAGAAATGTAGGAAGCAAATTCCTTTGGCATATTTACCAATGAAAAATTAGAGTTGGTTTTTGGAAAGTGAAATTTTCTCTGATCACAGAATTTATTATAGAGAGGAGAATGGGACTGATTTGTTTCCCCTCAAACATCTTGCTTTCCCCATCTTTTGCTAAATCTTTAGTAGAGGTGTTTGTATTATGCTAGATGCAATATTTGTACTTCATGTGAGATTAGTAGGAAGGGAATGGATTTAGTTTTCTGTATACCTTTTCAGGATGTCAGTTTACGTGCAAGATATATGTATTAACTGTTTCCTTCATATAGTCTTAAATACAAAACACTTATGTCCAGCTTGGTTTATTGCAGGAGGTGCTCAAAACAAGATGAAAGTAAAGCAAGGAGCTTTCTGCTTTACTTCTGTCCTGCTTTTTAGCAATCACCTGTATTTAACATAAATGAATATTCAGTTGTGATGCTTCTGTGAGTTAGATAGAGGTGTCCCTGGGCGCTAATGCGGAAGAAAGTGTAAACCGATACCCCATAGCCTGTTTCTAGTATTGAATACATGTGACCACTTAAAGCAGGTTGAAAGTAAAGTAGAATGTGCCTTAAGGCGCATTCTGCTTTTCTTTAAACCTGCTTTATGCTACTATTTGCAAGAATATAGAAACTATTTCTTTTGATACATATACGTGACTGTATAGAATGGTACTATTTTCCTCAGGGGTGGAATGAATTAAAGGCGTAAAAAGCATATAAGTGGGGTAATGGGTTAAACAAAGTTACAACTCAAAAGAAGAAGAATTTTTGTCTTGCTGTTAACAGTCTTCAGAGAGCCGCATGCATTTTTAAAGAGTGGCTGCTTAACCCATTTTATGCTGGGTAATATTTGGCGGCCATTTTAAAATGTCGTCTGCAGCGGGTATAACTCAAATATTTGCAAAAGATTTTATCATTTTCTGATAGAATACTGAACTAGCTGCAAACAGTTTTGATCTCAGATCAGGCCCCACAATGTGGGGTCTGATCTGAGATCAAAATTGTTTGCCTAGAGGTAAACCTAAAAGTGTATCCCGCATAAAATGGGTTAACACATGGTTGTCTGTAAATGTATCTGAATACTTTATCCCATAGCCTGTTTCTAGTTTTGAAGACAGGTGACCACTTAAAAACAGGTGACCACCTAAAGCAGGTTGAAAGTAAAGCAGAAATGTGCCTTAAGGCACATTCTGCTTTACTTTTAGCCTGCTTTCAGCTACCATCTGCTAGGCTTTAGGAAATACTTCTTATGGTACATGTACATGACGTTAAATTAAATATGCTAAACAGAAATTCTGTGGGGTGGGTTGGGATGAGGCTGTAAGGGTTATGGTGAACGAAATCATGGTTGAAATTCAAGATCAGAGGCCTCAGTTTTCTTTTGTATGCTTTCACCCATTTCTCCCTAGAGGACATTTTTTACCCTTTTTGTTAACTCCTTGACTGAAAATAATTGAAGAAGGCATATTTATGAAGTGGAATATCAGATTTTTTGCTTGAGATGCTGCTCATGCTATCTTGTTAAGCAATTTTCTAATGAAAGATTTTCTCTTAAAGAGACTCACAACCAGATTTAGCATTATAAATAGTAATTTTTTAATATGTTTCAAACGCTTATATAAACTGGAAAAAATTAGTTTAGGATAAGAAATTCTGTTAAAAAATGCAATTCAATAAAAAAAATATTGAGCTCTGGTGGGATTCGAACCTGGGACCCGGCATGTGCGGACAGAAGGTAAAATAAGGAAACCACTTAGCCCACTAGGCTAACGAACTATTGATATATGTGGGATCGATTTAACGTATTTCAGTGTGTAACGATTGAGAGTACATACAACTACATAATTTTGCTCGGGTTTATGTCTGAGCCCGTGATAAATTTCTATAGCGTCTTTCGACGCTATGGATAAAACGATGGAAAATATCTAAAAAACTAAGATTTGAAGACTTTTCTAGAGGGTATTTTTAGACTGGTCATATTTTTCCAATGCCAGATGCACAATAATGCTACCCTTTTGGTTGTATTTGAGTATTTTCTTTTGTTTTTGCAAATACACCATCTGGTTGCGAGTCGCTTTAAGATTTTGCGTAATACTAAGAAAATCTACCATAACGAGCCTGTTTTGGTTGCTCATATAATGGAGTTAAACTAGTTTTATGACTTGCATCTCTAATGAGACAGGCTTTCATGGGTTTTGCTTTTGCTTTCTATCTTACAGTGAAACAGATTGTTATTATTTTTATACATTTTACTATACTATGCAGCATTTAATGGTTTAATGTGTGTGTTCTATTCTATATTCAATAATGTATGTGTTCTTTTTTATATTCAAGTAATTTTATGTGAACTGTTTAAAAAAAGATTTCTGAAAAAAGGTTGAAAATCTGTTTTTATGTATTTGTTGACAGGCAAAAAATAGATGGAGTGTGCCAAACGTAATCATGGTTTTGCTGCTAGCATACAAAGAGTCAAAAGCTTGAACTTCTTTTGATTGACTGACTACTAAATCCTCCTCATTTTGAAACTCTAATAAAACAAACTTCTCACTTAAGGTTGAGAAACCCTAATGAGATCAGGACAATGTCGGTCAATATCGGAACTCTACGGAGAGTAATTGGCCATACTTGTCAACTGATGGACTGTTCTGAACCATGCTAAAGCATTTGGCCCAATCTCATTAAGGGCCCTCAACCTTAATCCAGAAGGGTTTACTATGTTTATAAAGTGCCATAACTCTGTCAACACTGAGTAACTGACTTCTGCTGAAAATGTTGTCTGCTGAAAACAGTTCCCTCTTTTTGATATTATCAAAAACTGAAACAGTTTGGATCCTGATAAAGATCTTCAGGTCTATAATGTTGAAAGGATTAATTACTGCTATACTGGTTATTTCAGAGTACACATTGTCTAGAAATCTCTTTAACTCAATAACAAAGTGCTGAAGTTTTATTATATTTCTAAAGGTGTACAACTCTTGCCTTTCTTGTTTATTGCAGAGTTACCCATTGGTTGAGGAGGATCAGTTGATTCATGCCAAGGTTGAAGAGTGTCTAGGGCATATGTACCTAGATATGTCCTTGTTCAGTATTGCAGAGAAGTGGTATAGGAAAGCCCTGAAAACAATCGGGGACATGTATGAGATAGAGGAATCCTCCCCGCTCTACCAGGATGTACAGAATATTAAATGTAGGTGAATAACCCATTACCTCATGGCATGTTTCTAGTTTTGAAGACAGGTGACCACTTAAAGTAGGCTGAAAATAATGGCGCATTCGGCTTTATTTTCAGCCTACTTTAAGCTACCAGCTGCTAGAATATAGAAATTATTTCTAGTGTTAAACATCCACAACTGTATAAATTTGAACTATTTTCTTTAGTGGAGGAATGAATTATAGGTGTAAAAAGGCGTGTTAATGGGGGAATGGGATAAAGTGACTAATGCAGAAGGCTCCCTAGATGCTACCTTCCCTATAGATAAAAAACATATCTCCTTTTCAATGGTCCCTCAAAAAAGTTTAACTGTACATGCATACAACTTTGTCTTCCATATATATGTATTAATGACTTTTATGTTCACTGAGATTTAAAGGCACTTGTCACTTGTGTTGTAGGTTTGATAATTCGGCAGATTGGTTACCAGCGTCTTGAGGAAGGCCTGCTGGATAGTGCTGATGACCTGCTTCTGGAGGCCCTGGAACTGGCTGAAGTGTCCTGTAACCTTCCCACACGTGCTACAGTGCTCTATCATATAGGCATACTGAGGTGAGACTGGGGTAGTGAAAAAAACAGTTATATATGCTGAAAACAGGCATTTTATAGGCTGTAAAAACTGACAAGTAAATTTCCTCCACAGAAATGGCTTTGGATGCCTCTTATTAATCAACTAAATGCCAGAATTGAATGCATATAAGACGGGCTGAATGAAAAGAATAGGTATCTGCTTTACTTGCATTAAGCAACCATCGTTCAGAATTTATAGGAAAAGTTTCTGATGACTCTTTCACAAGACAAGTTGAAAACATAACTTAGAAAGGTATTTCGGTAAGCGAACATGAGCTCCCCCGGACACGAGCCCCCCGGCCGATTTTGTGCGGGCGGACACGAGCCCCCCGCCTGTTTTGCGCGGGCGGACATGAGCCCCCCGACCCATCCTATTATTAGATACACGTTTTATTGTATAAAATTGTAGATTTAAAACGTGTTTTAAGTGATATTTTGTCATTATTGCACTTTAAATAGTATGCCTTTATCCCCAAAAGTTTGAGAACTTTGATATGTTTGAGAATTATGGGACACAAACAACACCTTTAACCTACGATTATGAGGACAATGGATTCAATTAACCTATCAAACTTACACGTTTCACTGGCGGTGTTTTTTCAATAAACAAGAGTCAATTAAACAATTAATTCCATGTATCATCAAAGTGTTACCGACAGTTTGATTCGCTAATTGGAAACGATTATCTTATTTTGTAACTATTGTGTAATGAAGTTGACAATATAAATGATTAGATCTATCATCATTATCTTTTTCCTAGGAGGTATCATGATTAAAATGAAACAATTAATAATTTGCGAATTATTACTAACAATCAAGGCAATATCTAAAGCCGAAAAAAACTTCTTTTTTTGCTAAAAATATTATCAAAACATTAGTTAATTATCTGTCCGACCAGGGGGGCTTATGTCCGCCCGTGCAAAACAGGCGGGGGGCTCGTGGCCGCCCGCGCAAAATCGGCCAGGGGGCTCGTGTCCGGGGGGGGGCTCATGTCAGTCAATCGGTATTTCTGTTTGGGAAAGATTTAACCTACAGTAAGACCTTGATATTACGACCACTAAAACAATTGCTAATTGATTGTTTAAAAGTCATCTTGTTTCAAGCAGTCACCATTCTTAAATGTCTAATAATGTAAACAATTTAGTGGGCATAATTCAGAGGTGTTACTGTATAAAGTTTTAGGATAAGGTGGGTATTTCAAATTCTAAAGTCTCCACCAAACCTTATGTTGTGACCACTCATTAGAATCATTTTGAATGGAACAATTCTAATGAATAGTCACAATTTAAGGTATGGGGAGACATAAAGGTGAAAAGGTTGAACATGTTTATTTATCTGAAGCCCTGTTATACACTGCTACATGCTAATTATTGTAAATTTTACTCATCTTCAATCTATATAGACTGAGACAGAGCGACCATCTAATGGCAGAGACCAACCTACGCAAAGCCCTGTCCCTGAGGGAGCGGTGGTATGGGAAGTCACACCCCCAGGTAGCTGACATCGTCTTCACTCTAGGAGTTGTCTTGGCAGATGAGATGTATGACAGAGGGTAATGTCACTTACAATACTCACTACTTGTTTATGTTCTTGCTCAACATTTTCTATGCTTGAAACAACTTAATGTACAGTAAAACCTCTCTATTACTACCACTAAATCAAAGGCTAATTTATTGTTTAAAAGACAGTTGACAGCTTAAAGCAAGGTGACAGTTAAACAGAAAGCTCCTAAAGTTATACTGTCACCTTGCTTTAGGTAGACCCCTGTTGTAAACACCCTAATAATTTACACAATTTAGTGGTTGTAATAGAGAGGTTTTACTGTATATTTTGCAAGCAGTGTAGACCCGTGAACCCTCTATTCAGGGTCTGCACTGTTTGTGATACCCCACGCCTATTTTTTGGGGCATATGGTTTTACACCTATCTGTCTGCTTGTTCATTCGTTTGTTATTCCATTCATCAGTCTACATATATGGTACATACTTTGTGCATTGAATTTCTTCTACAGTTTTCAAGCAACAACCTTAAAATGGTACAGAATATTTTCACATATGCTTCAGGTGTCTATATTATCAGGACTCTGACATCTCAGGAATACGCCATGTGCATTGACAATATTCACCATCACTTTCAGGTATGACAGAACCACAGCCGAGTCATTACTAAGGCGATGCCTGGAGATCAGAGAAACCCATTTTGACAAGGATCACCTACAAGTTGCGGAAGTGCTATTTGAACTAGGTAAGAGTCTGTCTGTGATTAGCCAAAACATGTTATTGATTATGTAATAAGTACACATACCATATACCCCTAAGTTTCCCCCGCACTTTCAAATAATATAAATGCATCTATCCCCACTCCCCTTATCTAACAAAAAATATAAAAAGCACTGAATTTAACTAAAAGCTGTTGTACTTTAACATTTTCCACATTAGCTTGTTTTCAGTATTGAATACTTTTACCCTTGTTTAACCCTTTGAACCCTTGTCCCGCATATAGGCGTCCTTTTCAAACAGTGTACATGTGAATAGTACACTTGTCCTATGCAAACAGTGAAGACCCAGATCAGAGGGCTCCGAAAGGAGCCCTCTGATCAGGGTCTTCACTGTTTGTCATAATGCCAAACATTGACAAAAACAACCCTTAAAAGTCAGAAATGTACTAGACTAAAATGGAAACTGGAATTGTCCATTTAAAGTTTTAGGGAGGAAAGAGTTAAACTTTTGGGATTTTGCATCGCCCCCACGGACGTTTTAATTGGGTGTATACAGTTAATAATGTGACTACTTTATCACCAACCTCTCAATCAGCTATCATAATTTCATAGCTTTGATCTTTCCCCCATAGCTTGTTTTCAGTATTAAATACTTATGGTTGCCTCAAGCAGGCTAAAAGTAATGCAGACTGCTCCTGAAACTACTTTACAACCTGCTTTAAGTAGCCACCTATCTTCAAAACTAGAAATAGGATATGGGGTAAAGAGTTAATAGGTCTTGGTCACATCAGGGAGCATAGTGTTTCACAAACACATCTTCTATGACATTGTGTTTGCGTTTTGTTTAAATGGAAAAGTATAACTCCACTGTACCCAATACTTATGACAGGGTTGGCTTCTTATTTATAATACAGCACCCAGTTGTAAAAACATTGGTATTCATAGCATGTCTTATATTTTCCAGGCAAACTGCTCCGAAATGACAGAAGTTATCTAGGGAGGGCGGAGTGTCAGAGGGTACTTTGTAGAGCCCAGGACATCAGAATCACCCAGCTAGGTAGGTGGTGGGAAATGATGGACATTTCAATGAGAAATATGTATCACACCTGTGCCAGTTAAGTACAACTTGATTGGAATTGCAACCAGTTTAGATCCTGGGACCCATTTTACGAAACGTTGAACGACAAGAACGGTCGTAAGCCAAACGATTCCGAAGAGATAGCACAAGACAGGATTAGATGGAGATATAAATAATAATTGAGAATTTTAGAATCTGACTTACGACAATATTTGTTGTACAAAGTTTCGTAAGACTGGCCCCTGATCAGATGTCAAGTAACTTGGCATCGGATCAGGATCCAAACTGTTTGACACTTGTACTACATGTCTACTTTGTTAGATACATTAAAAAATAGAATAATTATTTTCCTCCAGTGCAAATCTCCAATATTCAACTGATACACTAGAATGTTTGGTAGAGTAAATACCCTTTCCTTCATATACAACAGTAAAAAGCATCTAGATCAAACTGATAGAGCTTAAAGGGCAATTGTGAGTTTAAGGCAGGTGGCTGATGAAAGCAAGATGGTTTAACCCATTACTCCATATACATATATTTTAATCCTTTCATTTATTCCTCCATTGAAGTAAACAGATATACAGGCATGAATATGTACCATACAAAATATTTTCTATAATTATGCTAGCAGATGGTAGTTAAGAGCAGGCTGAAAGAAAAGCAGAATGTGGCTTAAGGCACATTTTTCTTTACTTTCAACCTGCTTTAAGTAGTCACCTGACTTCAAAACTAAAAACTGACTATGGAGTAAAGAGTTCAGAGCTTTCTACCTTACTTCCATCTTGCTTTCAGCTGCCACCTGTATTTAACACCATAAATCAACCTTATTTTAGTGTATTTATCAGGACAATGTACCATTCTGAAATTTGGTATTGGTAGGGTTACTCTCGCTTATCAGGAGTCCTGTTTGTAGCCAAGTCGACATTATGGTGAAAAAAGTTGATAAGCTTCACTGTGTGGCTTGATAGCTCAGTGGTTAGGGTTTTGGCATAGCCAAAAGTCCTGGGTTTGAGTCCCTGTGTAGTCACAACTTTTTCACCATGTTACATTTGACGCTCAACGTAAATAACCCGCAGTATTAATATGTAACTCACAGTGTACAAAAAAATAATAAGCAGAAACTCATGAAGTGTTCTTTAAGTAAGCATTCAGGATAAATTCTTGTGTAGAAGGGGCTTGTATAGTTACTTAGAAATTGTGGTTAGAGTGTTGGCAGAATAAGGCCCTGGGTCTGATCGAGTCCCAGTTGAATTTCAACTTGTTTATATCACCATCAGTGGGTTAAACTTTCTAGTGGATTGGTACCATCTGTACCCTTCACTATCAATTAACCCATTACCCCATAAATATGCCTTTTTATTTCGTCTTTAATTTATTCCTGTACTGAAGAAAATAGTTCCACTTTATAGTCATGAATATAAACAATAAGAAATCTATTTTATATCCTAGCAGACATAAGCTTAAAGCAGGCTTAAAGTAAAGCAGAATGTGCCTTAAGGCACATTCTGCTTTACTTTCAACCTGCTTTAGGCGATCACCTGTTATAAAATTAGAAACAGACTATGGGGTAATGAGTAAAGCATCCATCTGTTTTAATACTGAAAATAAGGTATGACAGAAAGGATTAAAGGCATCATAAGGTGTTTATGTGAAGGAAGGAGTTCATTGCCCTTGGTAGGCATTTACTGTAAGAATTCTGTCCCTGTTTGATTTATGCTGATATATATCTGTATGTCACCGTGTGTGCTAAGTACTTGTTTGACATGATGTACAAACACTTCAGTGCAGTGACTTATGAAGCTTTAGGTTATCACCCATCTGAAGAGGGCTTGAGAGTATAGGTGATTGAAAATTCTGTAAGATATAAATAGTTATTGAAGTGGGGGGAAGGATTACATTGATTGAAATAGAGCATGCTTTCACCCTTATCCTGCTAAATCCGACTTGATTGGTGTTCACAAACATTTTAACACTCATCTTTAAGTTTCTTTAACCCATTACCCCATAGCCTGTTTCTAGTTTTGAAAATAGGTGACCACTTAAAGCAGGTTGAAAGTAAAGCAGAATGTGCCTTAAGGCACATTCTGCTTTACTTTCAGCCTGCTTTAAGCTACCATCTGCTAGATTATAGAAACTTTTTGTTATGATACATTTTCATATCTATATAAATCAGAACCATTTTCTTCAGTAGATGAATACATTAAAGGCGTAGAAAGGCATATTTATAGGGTAATGGGTTAATTAAAAAATGTATGAATATTAGTTGAATATTTTTTGCGAATGACAATTTCAAAGCAGATGATATTACAACAGGATAAGAGTTAAATGGCAGATTGAAAACCCATTTGGGAATCAAATGTATTTGCTTGTTTGAAATATGTTCATTTAATAAAGATTTACAGTCGAACTTTGATATCTCGAACACATTTAACTAGAACTATCCGATAGTTCGACATATGAACTGCATTATTACATGCTCTGTTAAGTTGAACATACCCATATTTCAAAGTTAAAACGTGGCTCAGCCACATTTTAACTTTGAAATACGAGTATGTTTGACAAAACCGACTTCGAGATATCGAAGTTCGGCTGTATTTATATTTCAAGTTGGAACTGTAACTCTGAACGCTTAACCCTTCTACTGCTAGTGGTAGATATTGACACTTTTTGAAGACATTGTAGGCCCAGATCAGACAGGTCCTGAAGGAGCTGTGTGATCTGGGTATACACTGTTTTCTTACAGGATTTAACACCATCAAAAACCAAGACCATTAATTCATTCAAAGAGTCTTCTTATCAGTGTCCATATTAAAGAGATTTTACTGTTCTTGAGCCATAATATTGTGTTTAAACAAGGACCTGCTTGACTCTTTGCCCCAGAGCTTGTTTTTACCACCGTGGCAACACCAAAAGTTTGGATTTAGCTCAAATTTTAACCCTTTCCTCTGCATAAGGGTCATGCCTTTATTTAACCATTTACCTGATAGCATTGTTTCTAGTATTGAAGATATGTGACTACTTAAAGCAGGTTGAAAGTACAGCAGAATGCGCCCTAAGGCTATTACCTGCTAGAAAAAGGAAAGTATTAAATATGACACATATTCATTACGGTATAATTTGGAACTATTTTCTTCAGCGGATGAATAAATTAAATACGCTAAAAGTCGCTTCCATTAGGGAAAGGGTTAAACTACCATCTGCTAAGATATAGGACCTTCTTCTCTTTGTGCTTATTAATGACTGTATAAAGTGGAATTATATTCTGTAGTGGAGGAATAAATTAAAGGCATAAAAAGGCGTATCTTTTGTGTAATGGGTTAATAAAAGCAGGCTTTAGGAAAAGTGTAATCTCAGGTGCTTTCTGCTTTACTCTCAGTTCTCTATAAGCATCCAGCTGTCAAGATGTAGTATAAGTTTCAGATGACTGATGAGCAAGACATTGTAGAAGCTTTAATTAACCCATTACCCCATAGCCTATTTCTAGTATTGAAAATAAGTGATCACTTAAAGCAGGTTGAAAGTAAAGCAGAATGCGCCATATGGCGCATTCTGCTTTACTTTCAGCCTGCTTTAAGCTATAATCTGCTAGAATATAGAAAAATTATCTTGTAATACTTATTCATGACTATATAAATTGAAACTGTTTTCTTCAGTGAAGGAATAAATTAAAGGCGTAAAAAAGCGTATTTATGGGGTAATGGGTTAAAAATACTTTTCTATGAGCAATAGGTAAAGATGTCAAAATTCGTTTCTATGGGGAAGTGGGTGTTAAACCCATTACCCCATAGCTTGTTTCTAGTTTTGAAGATAGGTGACCACTGAAAGCAGGTTGAAAGTAAAGCAGAATGCACCTTAAGGGGCATTCTGCTTTACTTTCACACTACTTTAAACTACCATCTGGTAGGATATAGAAAATATTTATGTTGCATACTGTATTCATGACTGTATAGATTGGAACCATTTTCTTCAGTGAATGAATAAATTAAAGGCGTTAATAGGCATTTTTATGGAGTAATTGGTTCAATGAATTTTATTTTTATTTTCTAACTAATTTTCATCTTTTATTGATTTTCACCAAGAGAATGCAGCTTATAGCTATTTAAATGCCATAATATTGAACTTGATGCCCTGTGTATCAAATAAACGCTACAAAATTTAAGTCAGACTTAGATAAATATGATCTATTGCCGCCCATAAATACTACAGTAATGTACAAAATGAAATCTTATTCATAAGGTTAGCCCCAATAGAATGGTCCTATTGTGTCAGGTTTACACCCTGTAACAGATCTGGCGTAATCTTTTATATCAACTGATATACATAAATGTACAGTCAAAACTCAATAACTCAAAATCAGTCAAACTTACATGAAATTGTTCAATTGAAGTTTGATAACTCTAGCTTGCTTTAAATCGAATCATACCTGTATTTCAAAGTTAAAACGTGGCTAAGCCACGTTTTAACTTTGAAATACAGGTATGTTTGATATAAAGCAAGTTTGAGTTGTGACGTCTTGACTGTTTAACTAAATGGCACCAACTCGTATTGTATACAGGGCCAGACATTGGGAACCTATACTATTTATGACAATGTGTAACAGTTTTATCAATAAGGCAGGTTGAATGGCTTCTTGACTTTGTTATACATAACACATATTACAGTCAAAGTGGGCAGTCTTTAAAACAGATGGCACCTTAACCATTTAACCTATTACCCCATAGCCTGTTTCTAGTTTTGAAGACAGGTAACTACTTAAAGCAGGTTGAAAGTAAAGTAGAAGGCACATTCTGCTTTACTTTCAAACTGCTTTAAGCTATTATCTGCTAGGATATAGAAAATATTTCTTATGATTTCTATATGTAACAGTATAAATTGAAATTATTTTCTTCAGTAGAGGAATAAATTAAAGGTGCATTCTGCTGTACTTTCAGCTTGTTTTAGGCATTCACCTGTCAGGATACAGACACTTTTAACCCATTACCTCATAAATACGCCTTTTTAGCTCGCCTGTACGTAGTACATGACGAGCTATTGCAATACCCCCGGTGTAGTCGTCGTCGTGAACGGCGTAAACAATTTTAAGAAAATGTCTATAACTTCTATGTCCCTTGAGGTATTGCTTTCATAGTTGGTATGTGTGTGTATATGGACATGACCTTTCCATGCACAGAATTTTTTTTACCCCTGTGACCTTGACCTTGAACTTAGGGCCTGCGTTTAGGTTTCGAAATCTGCGTTTAGGTTTCGAAAAATGCCTTTAAACTTCTATGTCCCTTAAGGTATTGCTTCCATAGTTGGTATGTGTGTGTATATGGACAAGACCTTTCCATGCACAGAACATTTTTGACCCCCTTGACCTTGAACTTAGGGCCTGCGTTTAGGTTTCGAAATCTGCGTTTAGGTTTCGAAAAATGCCTTTAACTTCTATGTCCCTTGAGGTATTGCTTCAATAGTTGGTATGTGTGTGTATATGGACAAGACCTTTACATGCACAGAAAAATTTAGACGCCTGTGACCTTGACCTTGAACTTAGGGCCTGCGTTTAGGTTTCGAAATCTGCGTTTAGGTTTTGAAAAATGCCTTTAACTTCTATATCCATTAATGTATTGCTTCCATAGTCGGTATGTGTGTGTATATAGAGACAAGACCTTTCCATGCTCAGAAAAATTTATGTCCCTTGAGGTATTGCTTCAATACATGTACCGGTAGTTGGTATGTGTGTGTATATGGACAAGACCTTTCCATGCACAGAAATTTTTTTACCCCTGTGACCTTGACCTTGAACTTAGGGCCTGCGTTTAGGCTTCGAAATCTGTGTTTAATTTTCGAAAAATGCCTTTAACTTCTATGTCCCTTGAGGTATTGCTTTCATAGTTGGTATGTATGTGTATATGGGCAAGACCTTTACATGCAAAGAAAAATTTAGACCCGTGTGACCTTGACCTTGAACTTAGGGCCTGTGTTTAGGTTTCGAAATGTGTGTTTAGGTGTAGAAAAATGCCTTTTACTTCTATGTCCTTTGAGGTATTGCTTTCATAGTTGGTATGTATGTGTATATGGACAAGACCTTTACATGCACAGAAAAATTTTGACCCCTGTGACCTTGACCTTGAACTTATGGCCTGTGTTTAGGTTTCGAAATCTGTGTTTAGGTTTCTAAAAATGCATTTAACTTCTATATCCTTTGAGGTATTGATTTCATAGTTGGTATGTGTGTGTATATGGACAAGACCTTTCCATGCACAGATAAATTTGGACCCTTGTGACCTTGACCTTGAACTTAGGACCTGTGTTTTGGTTTTGAAAAATGCCTTTTACTTCTATGTCCCTTGAGGTATTGCTTTCATAGTTGGTTTATGTGTGTATATGGACAAGACCTTTCCAGGCACAGCAAAATTTAGTGCCCTGTGACCTTGACTTTGAACTTAGGGCCCATGTTTAGTTTCGAAATCTGTGTTTTGGTTTCTCAAAATTTTTATTACTCCTATGTCCATTGAAATATTCCATTTTTATTCAGTTTGCATGTGTGTATGGACAAGATCTTTCCTTGCATGCAAAATGTTTGAGCCCTCTGACCTTGACCTTGAACTTAGGACCCGCGTTTAGGTTTCAAAGTCTGCGTTTAGGTTTCTCAAAATTTCTTTAACTCATATATCCACTGAGATATTTCTTTCATATTTGGCATGCATGTGTATATGGACACGACCTTTCCATGCATGCAAAAAAATTAGCCCAGTGTCCTTGACCTTGAACTAAGGTCGCGAAAGGTTTTAGGTTTCGAAATCTGCGTTTAGGTTTCAAAAATGCTTATAATTCCTATGTCCCTTGAGGTGTTATTTTCATATTTGATTTGCCAGTGTATATGGACAAGACCTTTCCATGCAGGCAAAAAGGTCGACCTCTGTGACCTTGAGTGTGCTTTAAAGTTTCTAAAGGTGCCGGTGGCGAGCTTTGTTGTCTCTCTGACAACTCTTGTTATGCCTCTAATTTATTCCTCCCTCTAAGAAAATAGCTCCAATTTACACAGCCATGAAAAATTTTCATAATATTTTTTTTTCTATTTTCTAGAAGATTGTAGCTTAAAGCATACTGAGAGTAAAGCAGAATGTGCCCTAAGGCACATTCTGCTTTATTTTCAACCTGCTTTAAGTGGTCATCTAATCTTCAGACTAGAAATAGGTTATGGGGTAATGGGTTAAACAGAGCAATTTAAAAGCATGAAAAGATATCTCTATGAGGAAAAAGTAAAAGCTCTAAAAGGGTTAAAGGTTAAACCATTGAATTCAAGTGATGCTTATAGACATTCTGTACAAACAGTATACTATACACTTGACCCGTGCAAACAATGTAGACCCAGATCAGAGGGCTTGTTAAAAGACTAGTTAGTCAAAAATGGATTAGACTCAATTGGAAAGTAGAATTGTCCATTTGAATTAATGAATGACTTTTTACGGCCCATTGTCACAAGATGAAGCAGCTGTTTTACATTCCCTAACAGGCCTGTAGGAACATGGGGGCGGGCCGTCAGACTGAAACTTTTAATGGACAATTCCAATTTCAAAATAAGTCTAGTCCATTGTTGACTATTTAGGGTTGATTTTAACAATAAATTTCAAAATGACAAACAGTGTAGACCCTGTTCAGAGGGCTCCTTAAGGAACCCTCTGATCAGATTCTACACTGTTTGCACAGGACAAGTGTAATCCTCACAGGTACACTGTATGTAAATGACAAGTATACTCGTTGCTAGGGTTGAATGTGTTAAGAAATCACCTGTCAGGATGTCAGCACATTTCCAAATGGCTCATGAAAAAAAGGATCTAAAGGACAGATAATCACTTAAAGGGGTCTAAAAGTAGAAACTCCCAAAGGTTCAATCTAATTTAAATACTTATACCTGAACTTACTTAATGTCATGGTTTTGCTGAGCATTAATAAGCACTGAATAGTGTACAAATTAAGAAACCCAAATTAGACTGTTCATGGCAGGTGATTGCTTAATCAAGGTAGTCAGTTACACAAATATTTTGTATTAGTAGGAAGTTGTTGGTAAAAATTATATTGGACATAAATACAAGGTCAATTTGAATAATGCCGAGCTTGTTACAGTTATAGTAGACTGTGATAGTAATCTGATTAAGATTTAACTCTTTGTATGCTGGGTAATTTTTTTGTCTGCTACATTTGTAGTCTGCTACTATTCTAAAATTAGAATTGTTTACAATGTTCTTATTGAAATAGGATTAGAGTGTCAAATTGTGTGGTTCCTGATGAGACGCCACATTATGTGCAGGGCTCCAGATAAGGGGAGTATTTCAAAAACTAAAATCTTTATTTCTGCTTTAAACCCTATGGTGTCACTACTCATTAGAATCGTCTCGAAAAGACGATTCTAATGAGTAGTAACACCACAGGATTTGGTGCTAAAATGAGTGAGAGATTTGTTCAGTTTACTCCCTCTTATCTGGTGCCCTGGATGTGGCGTCGCATCTGGATCCAGACTGTTTGGTAAGGTTATAACGGTTTCGCTATTAGCATGTAAAAAATAATAATATCATTTATATGAAACAGATATGTGCTGAAAATGTCTTCTGCTAAATTTTTTATTTTATCTCTTTTTCTTTTTGAGTTGGTCTTATAACACTATCAGAGAGACAAATAGTTTGGATCCTGATCAGGGCTAACATTTTGTGGCTCCTGGTCTGTATGCAAAGCCTTCAATACTAGCTTAAAGGTAATCTTTAGTCTGCAAGAAGTTTAATTCCTTAGCACGCTAGCAGTGATACCATGAATTTTTTTTCAAACAGCTTGGATCCTGATGAGATGCCGCATAATGCGGCATCTGATCAGGATCCCAACTGTTTGACACACTGAGTGTATTTTGAAAAAAATATTTTTAGAACAATAGCAGACGACAATAGTTATACATTAAAAAATTACCCAGCATGCAAAGAGTTAAGGGCTAAGGACGCATGATGAGATACATTAGATTATATTGGAAGTCTTGTGTTAAACCTACATGGGACCAACGTTTGATGTGTGTAGTTGTTAAATATCGGATTAAGTATCTGTATGAACTGTATTAGAAGAGGATTATACGATTTCAATTCAACATAGTCTGGGATTAACGAAAAAACATAAATAGTATTTAAACATGGACTTTATACAACTTTACCTGTGACTTCACAAGAGATATCGTACTGTGAACAGGATTTGTAAATACAGTCTAACCTTGATAACTCCAACTGGCTTAACCCATTTCCCCATAAATATATAGAGGATATTGTATGAGTGTTCATTATTGATCATTTTCAATAAACGAGTTGACTAAAAGAATATGACGCGAGCCTTGGCGAGCGTCATATTCATTTTAGTCAACGAGTTTATTAAAAATGATCAATAATGAACACGATTGTGATATTCTATTTATCACATTACAAGTTCAAGCACCTATTAAATTGATTTGAAGCCGTAGTTTGTAGACCCTACGCTATATAGATTTTCCGCCAAACGTTACGTTGTTTACGTTAACGTCATAGTAAATGACGTCATTTGGCACCCCGCTGCATGCAGCGCTTATGGACGAACAAGTTAGGCCGGAGCCCAAAAAACGATATTCCACTAGTGGATTACGATATTTATACAATCGCTTTATGCAACTCCCAGACCGCAAATTATGTGATAAACCGTTTTACGCCTGTAAGTTATTCCCCCACTCAAGAAAATAGTTCTAATTTACTCAGTTATGAGTATCTTTCATTAGAACTATTTTATATATTCTAGCAGATGGTAGCTTAAAGCAGGCTGAAAGTAAAGCAGAATGTGCCTTAAGGCGCATTCTGCTTTACTTTCAATCTGCTTTAAGCCGTCACCTATTTTCAATTCTAGAAACAAGCTATGGGGTAATAGGTTAACACATTACTCAATAAATATGCCTTTTTAAAGGCTCTAATTATTTCTACACTTAAAATAGAAGCACTTACCTAGGAAGTCCTGAAAGCAGAAGGCAAATTTTCAGTATCCAGATGGTAGCTTAGAGCAGGCTGAAAGTATTCTGCTTTACTTTCAATCTGCTTTAAGTGGCCACCTGTCTTATAAACTAGATACAGGCTATGGGGGTAATGGGTTGAATCAGCATTGTGGTATTTCTTCAGATGAAATTAGTTTGGAATCCGTCTTCACTTTAGTCAAACAAACCCATATTTCAAAGTTAAAACACGGCTTAACATAAACTAGAAGAGATACAAGAAGCTTATTTGAAACTTTCTTTACTTTTATTTTGTCCAATATTCAGGAGTCACCTGTATTAAGAACTGTAGTCTCTATGCATAATCACTGAATGGTCATATGGCAAAGGGTTTCACTGTATATGCAGATATACATGTACATGTAAAATCAATTTCTAACCTTTACTGTGGAATCATGACTGTATATTCACTTTTTGGCAAATAGTGTAGATCCAGATCTACTGAAGGAACCATCTGATCTGGATCTGCACTGTTTGTTATACATATAAATACCATTGGGTTAAAGATCTGTCAGCAATTAAAATGAAATGGTCACTTCAAAAAAATATTGAAAAATCTATTATAAGTGGTAATCTCCGACCTTAAGTGTAGGATATTACAGTTGAACTCAGAAAACTCAAACTCAATTACCAGTAAGTCAACTTTACCTGTAATTCAAAGTTAAAACATGGCTAAGCCATGTTTTAACTTTGTAATACAGGTAAGTTTAACTTAAGCATTCATGAGTCATTAAAATTTGACTTAAGAATTATGGGTAAGTTCGACTGAAAGCGAGTTCAAGTTAACGAAGTTTGACTGTATATGTCAAATCAATGTTTAATCTGGGACAGATTAGCTAACAGTTGTTACTATGTGAAGTTGACTCTTGGAATTGCTTCATGAGACAGTGCCTTGTTAACACTGTATTAATTGTTATGGAAGTGCCTGGCTAGTTTGAGAATTGGCCTAGAAAATGTGACATGCAACGGTCATAATACCCTAAGCAAATGTACATGTGATATAAAGACAGAGTTGTGATAGAGAAGGATATTTTAGTGACAGATGAGGATAAATTTTTGGGGGTGATTTTATTGGAATTTTTGTGCTCATTAAATTGTTAAATGGAAGATATAGCAAACAAAAGTGAGTGAGTGTCTGAGTGAGTGTTTTACTAATTGAGCATGCATGTTTAGTTAGTGTCCAGAGTCAATGAACCCATTACCCCGCATAGCCTGTTTCTGGTATTGAAGATAGGTGACCACTTAAAGGCTAAAGCAGGTTGAAAGTAAAGCAGAATGCGCCTTAAGGCGCATTCTGCTTTACTTTCAAGCTGCTTCAAGCTACCATCTGCTAAGATATAGAACATATTTCTTATGGTGCAATTGATTCATGACTGTATACAGTAAAACTATTTTCTTCAGTGAAGGGATAAATTAGAGGCGTAAAAGGCGTATTTATGGGGTAATGGGTTAAACTAAACCTCTTATTGTGTGAAATGTGGGGTCACTGGTAATGTAAAAAAAAAAAATCAGGATCAGGCTAAAAAAAACTTGGTGTCTGATCATGATCCAAGCTGTCTGTCACTTTGATCTAGCATTTCAAGCAATGTTATATTTGTAATATCCAATTAGGCAGGTGACATTTGTATAGCAATCAAATAGTTTACTCCTTCAGTGCCATTAAATATGTAAATAATTGTCATCCCTATTTATTTGTCACAATTAGCAGTGCTCGATCCAGATAAGAGAAGTATTTCAAACACTAACATCCTTATATCTCATCTAAACCCCTATGACGTGACTTCTCAGAATTGCTGCTTTGCAGTGGGAATGAGTAGTCATACCAAAGGATTTGGTGAAGTCATAAAATACTATGGAGAAAGCAATTAATACAATGTATACCATATACCCCGTTGTAAACGCTCCCTTCTAATAAATGCCCCCTCTCTATCTGCCAAAAACAGTTGTATTTTAATCCTTTCCTCTATAACTTGTTTTCAGTATTGAGGACAGATTGATGCTTAAAACAGACTGAAAGTAAGCAGAATGCTCCTTAAGAAGCATTCTGCTTTACTTTCAGCCTGTGTTTAGCTTTTGGGACTCTGTATCTGACACCTGGGAGCATTTAAATGAGGGTATACGATAGTTGGTTTACTTACTCTTATCTTAAATTGAGCCCTGATTTAGAATTCAGGAACTTTGATCAATAAAAACACCAATATGACTGTAAAACAGGTTTGATCCTTTAACTCTTTCAATATCATAGACCTGTTTGAAATATACTTATTGCATTTGCAAGCAGTGTAGACCCAGATCAGAGGGCTCCTATAGGAGCCCTCTGATCTGGGTCTACACTGGTTGCTAATTTAGACCAGTATTTTTTAAACTACCAAGAATTCCAAGTACACTGGTTCATGTTTTGGTAACTAAAAAGATCCACAAGGGAACCTAATAAACCACAAGAGTTACGCTCAGTGTTGAAAGGGTTAAGGTGGCATCTGATTTGGATCCAATCTGTTTGCTAATGTCATTATAGACTAGAGACAAGCTTGGCAATGAAGGAGTTATAGTGGTTGTTATGACCTCATATTAACCATTTCCCTCATAGAAACGCCTTTTAGCGCATTTAATCAATTCCTCCGCTGAAGAAAAAAGTTCCAATTTATAGTTATGAGCATGTACAATAAGAAATATTTTTATATTCTAGCAGATAGTAGTTTAAAGCAGGCTGAAAGTAAAGCAGAATGCGCCTTAAGGCGCATTCTGCTTTACTTTCAACCTGCCTTTAAGTGGTCACCTGTTTTCAAGACTTGAAATAGGATATTGGGTAAAGGGTTAAACAGATTGTATTAACACTAAATGGGCAGTTTTTATGGGTCAGTGAATTTTTAGTGGAGACTGTGAATGTCAGAGAGCTGGATGGTAGCCATACAAGCTTGGCAATGAAGGGGTTATTATAGTGGTTGTTATCATATGACCTCATATTAAACACATTGTATTAACACTTAATGGGCAGTTTTTATGGGTCGGTGAGTTTGAAGTGGAGGTTGAATGTCAGAGAGCCCGGGCAGTAGCCTTCCTGCTGGGCCATAGAGTGATTGAAGCCCATATTGAACAGTCATTTAACTCTTTGATCGCTAAGTAGGTTTTTTCCGTCTGCAACATTTGTCGTCTGCTACTGTTTTGAAAGCTAGAATTTTCTCATAAATTTCCCAAAGTGGGGTAAAAGTGTCAAATAGTTTGGATCGTGATGAGACACACATTTACTCTCCATCTCATTTGGATTCAAACTGTTTGTTAATTCAGAGCTCCAGATAAGGGAGTATTTCAAAAACTAAAATCTTTATTTCTACATCAAACCCTATGGTGTTACTACTCATTAGTATCGTCTCTTCTAGACGATTCTAATGAGAAGCTACACCATAGGATTTTATTCCGAAAAAGGTGAGATTTGTTCATTTCAATCCCTCTTATCTGGAGCCCAGTAAAGGTATAGTTATGATGGTTTTACCATCAGCATGCAAAGTGTTGACTCTTTTAACTCGTTGGGCACTGAATAAATGTCATGTGCTTGAAGATCTAAAATGAAATTAAAACTGTAAATTTTCATAAATACAATTCAAATTGCAAAACCTTTGAATCCTAATCAGATTTTGTTTTATGCATCGTCTTATCTGGATCCAAACTGTCTGCAAAATGCGAAATATTCAAGACCAGCATTCTAAGTGTTAAAGACTTCTAATTTCTTAACAGGCCTCAGTTCATATGCAATTTTCAAAGGCTATTTTGTATTGTCGACATCCGCTGAGTAAAGATCTGAAAAGCTAAATAGTCAAACCTGTATTAAGCGACCTTTCATTAAGGTCACATGCAGGTAATCAATGCCAGGTAACTGCTAAATGCAGGATAAAAATAATGCAGAAAGCTCCTGCAGGAGCTTTCTGCATTATTTTTATCCTGCATTTAGCAACAAAATGTATAAAAGACTGCTTATGGGGAATGCATTTTGGTCGCTTAATACAGATTGAACTGTATTGATTTTAGTGAATGGGATAGAAACAATTGTATAGAAACAATTCTATCAGGCGAGGAGCTTATGAAAGCTCAGACTCTGCAAGATTGATGAGGGCATTATTGATGGCTAAGACCCTCGTCAACTCTCCGCTGTGGTCTCAAAAGCTGACTTGAGTGTCTCCATGATAATTAGATTGACCCACAGGAATTGCCTGATTTCCGTGGAAGCTGGTCATTTATGGTTAGATTGACCACAGGAATTTATCTGATGTCCGTGGAAACTGGTCATCTAGCAGTGCATCTACTACAAATGACTGTTTTAAAAGTCAGTGGAATTTTTGTTTTAAACTCAGTGGAGTTTTTATCACACGGACTATGATGACTTGTTTTATTCTTGGTGAAGTGACTGCATGTTCTAACCTTGATGGAGTGTAACTTATAATGGGCACAAGAGCTTGTGATACTATTTTGTGTTCTGTGGTTGGAGTGAAGGAACGTTAATAAAAAATGTATACTGCCATTTATTCCACTTTGACAGGAATCTCACCTGAACACTTGAAAATAAGAGGTAACTTTTCCTGTCTGGTATCATTTCACATCATCATGCTGAAATTTACATTGAAACATCGATGCTTTCATCATTTAAATACAGGCAAACTATCATTGCCACATTGATAGACCTTTTTAGGCCTGTAATTTATTCCTCCATCAAAGAAAATTATTCCTCTTTATACAGTTATGAATATACACCATAAATGTTTCCTATATCCTAGCAGATGATAGCTTAAAACAGGCTGAAAGTACCAGTAAAGCAGAGCATTATGCTTTACTTTCAGACTGCTTTTAGCAACCATCTATCTTCAATACTGATTGTCAAACCTTCTCCTGTTATGAGTGCACATTGACACATCTTAAAAACAGCATATATGCAGATCAGACAGCCCTGAGGGAACTGCCTGATCTGGGTCTGCACTGTTTTCTTAACAGATCTGTATTACATGAGTCTGCACCCTAATTCCTTAGGTAAACACTTTTCATGTTTTATTAGCCAATGTAATAGTTCAGATGATATATGTTCATAGATGGTGAAGTTTTATATATGACCATTCAGAAGGAGAATGGTTGATTACATGTTTGTGGGGAGTTGTTTAACCCCTTTACTCCATAAATGTACAATTTAATGCCTTTAATTTACTCCTCAACTACAGAAAATAGTTCCACTTTATACAGTCTTGTATATGTGCCATAAGAAATATTTCTATATCCTAGCAGGGGGTAGCTTAAAGCAGGTTGAATGTAAAGCAGAATGTACCTTTAGGTACATTCTGCTTTACTTTCAACCTGCTTTAAGTGGTCATCGATCTGTCTTCAAAACAGAGAAACAGACCATGGGGTAAAGCATTAAATACTAGGCTGGGGTGTCACTTGCTATAGGTTTAATGTTTATAGTATACAGTCAAAGAAATGAAAAGTTTATTGATTTGAACAAACTTAGAAAAAGACCATTAAACAATACAACCAAATATTTAAGCTTTATTCAGGCCTGTGATTTTTCCGCGGATCCGCGGATTTCCGCGGATTGGATTGCCGCCGAGACCATTTCTGAGATTCGTCCAGATTCGTTGAGAAAATCTGACGACTATAAGGGGGGTGAGGTCTGAAAGTCGGTCGCGTCCGCGGACGTGTTTTAGTCTGACCCGGAAATCGTCGTACATTAACGGTAACGGAAAAGTCCGAGTGTTCCACGTCAATTTAACTGGTTACCGCATTAGTGGCTGCGCGTGCACATACACTATTGAAAACTCGGAAACCAGTCTTCGCGACAACACCGCTTTTCGAGACCAAAATATTTTTCGTGTTTTGATGTTTGAACGATGTTAATAGATTGTCAGTAATATGACAGCTTCCTAAAATAACAAGGTTAGCAAATTTAAAAGGGGTTTGATAATGATATTGATTTTTTCCCCGTAAGACCAACGGCAAGCGAGTCGAGAATTCGGTACCAGATCGTAACGCCCTCGGGTCAAAACGACCCCGGATCAAAACGGCCCACCTATACTTTTTATTCAAATAGACTAATTGAAAGTGAAAATACATGAATGTCTGAAATGTATTCAACATTGAATAACCATGGTAGCGGCGAGATCAATCTACATGGTCTAAACAATGCAAAATTTTGGAGAAGAAGACACCAAACCCCAGGCAAAATAATCAGTTTGTTGATTTTGGCCAGCAATAGGAAGAACTTTTCATGGGTTTCATAAAAATATATAGATCTAGTTAGAACTAATTTATCCAGAACTCATGTATAATTAATGACACAGAGGTGAGTGCTTTATTTAACAAACCTTTTGAGCAGAGAGGGGAGGTATTTTCATTAGGATAAATGAAATACCTATCACCACCCCTCTCAAATTTCATGCCATTATTAAGTATCCCAAACTTTAGAATGGCCTGTGCACATAATAATAAAGAAATCCTTTTGCCATATAGTATATAGGGTAACCCATGTCAACATATTTTGGGAAGAGGGGCAATGGTGTCTGTCCCCCCTTCCCCTTCACAATAATGCCATAATGAAGGGGAACTTTGAATTATAATCATAGACCCATGTGTTGAGTAGTGGCTATATCAATGTAACAAACTAACAATGCATTTGTAATAAAAAGAACTATAAATCTAGTTAGAAATCATTTATAGGACATGGACAGGTGAGTGCTTTACTTTATGAGTAAATCTATCGAGCTGAGAGGGGGAGCTATTTTCATTAGGATAAATGAAATGCCTATCCCCACCCTTTCACACTTCATGCCTTTAATTGTCAAATTTTTTGAAAATGGCCTGTTCACATTTGGCATTATAATTATAATAATTTTAATAATTTTTCTTATATATAGAGTAACCTATGCCAATTCCACCTTCCCCTTTACTATATGATATTGTCACAAGGAAGGGAAGCATCGGATTGTATTCATTGACCCACATACTCGTAAAGGTCTATAATAATTTTGAAACAGGTGTCGAAACAGAATTGGACAGGACTGCTTTGGTTGTATTCAGTGAAAATGGCTTTAAGTATCTGTATGATCATAGTAGGCCTATATACTGTCAATACTTTACTATAACCAGGGACCATGTATGTCACATTATCAATACAGTATCCGTGTAAAAGAATAAAACTACTCCTACTCCTAGGTATTAATCTCTATGGTAATGCTTCATTGCAAGTAGAGTATATTATAAACATTTTTATGAGAAATATTTGTTATAATTTTTAAGTGTCAAATTCAATGATACAAACTCTATCTTATATACATGTATATGGCTTTATGAGACAATAATAATAATAATGATAATAGTAATAATAATAATAATCTTTAAGTGTCAACTTCAATCATGAATGATACAAACTCGATCTTATATATACAGCTGTATAAGACAATAATAATAATAATCTACATCCCATCCCATATTTTTCACCCTTGGATCTAACTCATCCATGGATCTAACAAGAACACACATTTTTGGAGGCCTTGCAGTCTTAATGGTAAAAGCAAAATGCTTTATCTTTTAGTTTGAAAAGAGTTTGCTCAAAGCCTGTTGCATCATCTGTTCAATAACATCAAATTGAAATAATGGCTATGCTGTTTTTCTTCAATTATTGGACAACATTGTAACCAAGAAAATGTTGCTTGTCACTTCCAGTTATTCATATGAGCACAGTTTCAGACCTTCAAAATGCGTAGAGTTGTTAAAAGTTGAGACACAAGACAAACTTATAATAGTCAGGATGGCCAACAGCTATTGACTTCATGGCATTGACACTAAAAAGATCAGATTGAAATTTAATCATGAAACAGAAAAGAAGATGCATGCCTGTATAGTCAGTAATGTGTTACTACAGACATCTTTACTGTTTTATGATTAAAATTTAGTCAGTCATTCCTCACCCTAGTTAAATTATGAAATTGTTCTTATAAAAATTCTAATTTTGCTTTTTAATCTTCACTTTTGCATCCTTTAGAGCTCTTAAATTAATCACAGGAGAGCCAACAAAATACCTTCAGAAATGCTGAAAATGCCATTTTTTTAAGGGGGCTTTGCCCCCTGTTACCCCCACCAGGGCGTTGCCCTTGGAACCCATTCGGGGCCTTGGTGGCCCCCAAACCCCCCGCCAAATTATTTTCAGCCCCTCAGCTGTCAGGCTAATCACACCCCTGTTTATTGTGTTAAAGAAAACTTTAAAGCTTTATCCGAAATAAGTCAATGTAAAACAAGTTTTGACCCAAATTCATTCCCAGATGTGTCATTTGGTTATTGAAATTGATTTTTAGACGAAATCTGCTTTTCTTTCAGCCTGTTTTTAGCTAACATCCACTAGGATATAGAAAATAGTTCTTGTGCATATACATGACTGTGTAAAATGGAAATTTTCTTCAATGGAGGAATAAATTAAAGGCATAAAAATGTGTATTTATGGAGTAAAGGATTAAACTGATTAAGGGACTTTGGAGAGCAGCACTTTTCCCTGCTGATTGCCTTTCGAGTCCTCATAAAAATCAACAATGCAATATTTGGCTTGATCTAATCCAATAGTCGTTTTATGCCACACATGATTAAAACGCAAATTGTCTTTTTGTTAGCAGATGAAAAACAAATAATACACGTATTGACATTTTAATGACAAAGCAAGACGACTGCAAAGGTGAATCCCCAAGTTTAATTAAATCTTTAAATGCTAAATAACATTGTCGTCTGCTGCAAGTGTCGTCTGCTTCTGGTCCAAAATTATAAATTAGTTAACTTTCTTCTAAAACTGAGTTCAGAGTGACCAACAGTTTTTATCCTGATGAGACGCCGAGTTACTCGGCGTCTCATCTGGATCCAAATTGTTTGAAAAAGGTCAACAAAGTTTGGCTGTTAGCGTTCGAAGTGTTAAATCCCATTAAGTCAGTCAGGTAATTAAACTTATCAGCACAATGCACTGGGAACACTGTAATGTTTCCAAATAAATTGCACTACAGTTAACCTTGCAGTAAAAAGACATTCTTTTAATAGGAATGGATATCTTTAATGAAAGATGACAGCTTATTGCAGGACAAGGTAAAGCAGAAAGCTCCTTACGGAGCTTTTTGCTTTACCTTTGTCTTGCGTTAAGCTACAACCTGTACTAATAATGCTCTACTACTTAATTATATTTTAGATGACCGCTTAGCTTTTTAAGTAAAGTAAAGGTATTGTTGATTGTAATTATTTGGCAGCTAGTTCACGTGGTAAAGCGTGACAAAATGCTTCATCACTACCCAATGAATGAGAATTAGTTTTAACTCTGTGAAAAATGCGGTTAAAGGCACTTTGATCACTTCTTACATCTACAGTAAAACCTTTCTATAAACACCACTCAAAACAAGGCTAAATAACTGTATGAAAGACAGGTGACAGCTTAAAGTAAGGTGAAAGTAAAACAGAAAGCTCCAAAAGGAGCTTTCTGTTTTACTTGCACCTTGCTTTAAGCAGTCACATGCCTTGAACACAATATAATTCTGTGGTCATTATAGAGAGGTTTTACTCTATATATGTGTTGCATTCTTAATTAATACATTTAACCTGAGTGGCGATTATACTCATCATTTACCGAATATACTCATCATTTACCGCCACTGTACATCTGAAGAGTACACTTGTCCTATCTTAACAGTGCAGATCCAGATCATAGGAGCCCTTCGATTAGGGTCTGCATTGCTATTCAGAAATTTGCAGTATAATGCAGAAAACAATCATAAAAAGATCATAAATAGACATAAGACACCAAGTATTGATGAAGTAACAGAAGGGAAAGTACAGTAAAACCTCTGTAATTATCAGATGTTTAAGGCAGGTGGCTGCTTAAAGCAAGGTGAAAGTAAAACAGAAAGCTCCTTTAGGAGCTTTCTGGTTTACTTTCACCTTGCTTTAAGCAGCTATCTGTCTTTCATAAACCAATAAGCCTTATTTTAGTGGTCATAATAGAGAGGTTTTACTGTATTTAGTTCTTTCTTTCTCTTTTGCAGGAGGTGACCACATAGAGACTAGGGCTGTACGGCAGTACCTCAATAATCTAGAGACCACTTTAAAGACTGCCAAATCAGACTCCAGGTCATCGGAGAGGCCGTTCAGCTCTCTGTCATGGCGAGGAAATGACCTGGCCAACTTAGAAAGAAGATCACGTATCCAGTCTGGTAAATCCAGCTCAGCAGGGCAGTTTTCACGTCCAAGCAGTCAGATATCTCGGACAGGAAGTCTAATCTCGCATCCTGGTAGTCGGTCTACGTCTAGACCTGTTAGTGGTCAGAGAGACTTAGTACTTACAAGCTCCAATACTAACCTGTCTTACCTGCCGGCCTCAGAGAGGTATTTACTGGAGACAGGCAAACCGCGACTGCTTAACAGAGATTCTGTGGAGAGAAAGCTCATACCAAAGGACAGTAGCTCTCCTATATCACCTAGAATATCACCAAGTGCTGACAATGTGTTAAGTTCACCATCTAAACATATAAGTATAGACATGAAGATAAAAGAAGAGGAAGAGTTACATGATAAAAGACTAGCCGGTGTGTTACTGGATACCTATGCAAATGAAACTGATAAAGGAGGTGTGAAGTTTAAGACTGGAGATTCCCCTGGGAAAGTATCAGAAGAGCTGCCAGGAAGGGAAACTCCACAGCAGAGATTGTTCAGGCGGTATGGCAGTCCTCAAGGCCTGGAGATCGGCAAGGATATTGTAGCTGATATGACAGTGGCACAGACAGGAGAACCCCTGTCTAACAGAACAGCAGAGTCAGGTAGCATTCTAAGAAGAGCCAAACCTATACGGCCAAGGGGAAGTGCTAGAAGTGTTGGTAGTTCGTTGTACACTACGGGGACTGGAGTATCAGCAGGCAGTACTAGGAGTCATCAGTCTAGTTGTGATATTCCAACAGGTCCACACAGTATTCACCTGAGCAATGCTCGTACTACCACCATGGGCCCTCAGAGCTCACTAAATAGTTTACTAGGCTACTCTGGACCAAAGGACATTTCCAAAGGTATACATCATAAATCTGCCTGGTACCACGTTCCCGGCAGATACAGCACCAGTCACAAGAAAGTTGCTTCAAAAAGATCACAACAGAGAGATGAAGCCAAAGCTCTTAAAAAATCTGTTCCTCGAACTGAACCAGATCCATATTTGACATTCATGAAGAGTGGTTATAGAAAGAACAATCCTCAGAACATAGGAGCCCATTACCCAGGGCTGAATGGGCACTCTTGTAGGAAAGGTCAGCTTTATCCTCCATACCCAAAGAGAGATACAAAACAGTATGTGATATGTGACCAATGTGAGAGAGAAGCCAATGAGATATTAGCAAGTCGAGAGCGAGAGTTAGTAGGAATAGTAGAGGGAAGTTTAGATGCTGATGCTGTGGGTCTGGAACCCACTGTTAATGGTTTGGTAACTCCAGACAGGCCAAGGCAAGGCAGTTACATGGTAGAGGAAATGATGACGGCAGAGGATATGGACTTTTCTTACCAAAACACGGGGGCAACAGTTACTTTTAAAGATGCTGTTGTGTATAACTAAATGGACAAAAACTCTGCCATAGATACAGAAAAAAACCTCTATTGGGATCACTTAATTGTGTTAATTATTAGGCGTTTATGACAGGTGTCTGCTTAAAGCAAGGTGACAGTAAAACAGAAAGCTCCTAATGGAGCTTTCTGTTTTACAGTCACCATGCTTTAAGCTGTCACATGCCTTTTATAAATCAATTAGTCTTCTTTTAAGTGGTCGTAATAGAGACTTTTATAAATCAATTAGCATTCTTTTAAGTGGTCGATAAAGAGAGGTTTTACTGTATGTGTACAGTGAAGCCTAAGGAAACTGTCACCCTTCCAGATCAAACAAAACTTTGGTTTGGGGAGGTCTTGCAGACATTTAAAAGAAGTTGAAATTAACCGTTGTTAAAGACAGGTGTTAGCTTAATACAGGGCAACAGTAATGCAGTTGTATTTCTTATGGCCTGTATTAAGCTGCCGTCTGCCTTTAGAGAATAGAGCAAACACTTTGGGATAAAAAAACTGTTCTGTTTTTCAGTAACTTTTCGGGTTTACAGGGAACCAGTTTTCAGAGGTTCCAATCTCAGTATTGAAATACAGTCCATGCTGTCTGACAGTGACATACTTGGTTCACTGCATTTTATGATGTTATAACTTTCAACACTAAGTAACTATTGTGGGTTATTAGGTTCCCTTGTGGATCATTTTAGTTACCAAAAAATCGAACCAGTCTACTTGGAATTCTGGGTAGTTTTGAATAAATACTGGTCTAAATTAGCAAACAGTGTATAACCAGATCAGAGGGAGCCCTCTGATCAGGGTCTACACTGTTTGCAAATGTAATGAGAGTATATTTCAAACATGTATGTGGTGTTGAAAGAGTTAAAACTGAGTTTGCTTATTATAAACTTTTCATCATTCAGATTAGTCCTATTAGTGGGCCAGTCAGAAGAAAATTATTTGAAAGTTCTTTATGTGGCAATTTTATTCATCACAAAATAATGTAGAAAGCTCTGATTACAAGTAAACTGGCCCAGCGCTTATAAAGCATTTGAGTTAAGTCTGAGTTTGTTCTCAAGCATTTGATTGGTCAGAATTGAGCCTAGGCTCAAATCTGACCAATTAAATGCTCGAGAACGATTTCAGACTCAACTCAAATGCTTTATAAGCATGGACCCTGTCATTATATAGAATCACCATGCTACATTCATTTTAAATGGCCATTTATCACAGGTTTTATGTAGTTACATACAAGCTCCCATACATTACAAACTGTGCAACTGGCCATAGTTTTAACCCATAATATCATAAATATGCGCTTTTACGCCTCTAATTTATTCTGTTACTGAAGATAACAGTTCCACTTTTTACAGTTAAGAAAAAGTATCATAAAAAATATTTACTATTTTCTAGCAAATGATATCTTCTAGCAGGCTGAAAGTAAAGCAGAATGTGCCTGAAGGCACATTCTGCTTTAATTTCATCCTGCTTTAATTAAGTGGTCAACCATCTTCAAAGCTAGAAACAGGCTATGGGGTAACGGGTTAATACCATATAGTGAATTATGTCTCCAAAAATCCTTATAATTGTGACTTAACTCAATAGAACCAACAGAGATTCATTCACTAGTCATAGTATTTTGGTTTACAAGTGGCATTGTTAACCCATTACCCCATAGCCTGTTTCTAGTATTGAACATAGGTGACCACTTAAAGCAGGTTGAAAGTAAAGCAGAATGTGCCTTAAGGCGCATTCTGCTTTACTTTCAGTCTGCATTAAGCTACCAGGTGCTAGAATATAGAAATATTTTCTGTGATGCTTATTGATTACTATTTTCTTCAGTAGAAGAAACAATTAAAAGGGTATTAATGGGGTAATGGGTTAAACATAATGTAGACAATGTTTGAAATACCATATACCCTTGTTTGACATTCCCCACTCTTCTAATAACTGTCCCCTTATCTGCCAAAAAGCATTGTTCTTTATTCCCTATAGTTTTTTATTCAGTATCAAGACATGTCCTTCATGAGCATTCTGGTTTACTTTCAGCCTGCTTTAAGTTTTTGGGATTTTGCATCACCCTGGTAACGTTTAAATGGGGGTACATGTATATGGTATGAAGGTTATCATCTCATTCCTAGAGCCTTAAATTAGTAGTACATTAAAATTAGTGTAGGTGAAAGATATAATTGAAGAATGTTAAACTTTTTGTATACTGTCAATGAAATTTTAACTTTTTCAACGGTAGAGACCTTTTGATGGAGAATTCCAGTTTTCAATTGAAAAGCAATTGAATGCTCAAAATATCTTAGCATGTCAAGAGTTAACCCATTAAACCCCAGCGGTGCCTATACTCATCCTTTACAACAGTACCTGGAAAGAGTACAGGCCCAGTGCTTCTAAAGCAGTTGAGTTGAGTCTGAGTTCATTCTCAAGCATTTGATTGGTCAGATTTGAGCCTAGGCTCAAATCTGACCCATCAAATGCTTGAGAATGATTTAAGACCCAACTCAAATGCTTTATAAGCATGGACCCTTGTGTCATATGAAAACAATGTAGACTCATAGTTTCTTTACCATTTCGCAATATATTGCAGAAAACACCCCTAAATAATCATACATGGACTAGACTAAATTGGAAACTGGAATTATCCATTGAAAGTTCTAGGGGAGAATGAGTTAATAATAAGACTAGAAAGCCTTCCTCTGTCACTTGGTTTTCAAATCTATTGTTTTGTGTTTTGTTTTGTGGTGCTGTTCACTTTCTTTATAGTGCTAGACATGTGTTCTTTTTCCTGCCTTTTGTGTAATCTGCCTTGTTTTAAGCCCAACATATCAAATGATGAAAAATTGTCCTAAGAATAAGTATGGTATTTCTTTGTTCGTATACAGTAAAACCTCTGTATAACCATCACTTAATTGTTTAATTATTAAGTGTTTAACGACAGATGACTGCTTATATCAAGGTGACAGTAAAACAGAAAGCTCCTTTAGGTGCTTTCTGTACCGTCACCTTGCTTTAACCCATTACCCAATAAATACGCCTTTTTACGCTTTTCAGTTATTCCTCCAGTAAAGAAAACAGTTCCAATTTATACAGTCAAGAATATGTATCATAAGAAATATTTTCTTTATTCTAGCTGATGGTAGCTTAAAGCAGGCTGAAAATAAAGCAGAATGCACCTTAAGGCGCATTCTGCTTTACTTTTCAATCTGTTTTATGCAAGCACCTATCTTAAATACTAGAAACAGGCTATGGGTAATGGGTTAAGCTGTAACTTGTCTTTTATACAACCAATCAGTCATCGTTTTAGTGGTCCTAATAGAGATGTTTTACTGTATTGTAAATTGAATGATATAGATGGTTTTGAACTACTGGTGTGTTATATGGAAAAATACATGCTTTAATTTGTATTCTTATCCTACTTAAATCAATTTATTTATATGTACAAGTACATTTTAATCCTTTCACTGCCTTATCCCGAGTTACAATAGTTATTTGCAAACAGTTTGGACCCTGATCAGAGCCAGTGTAATGCAATGTCTAATCAGGATTGAAACTGTTTGACACTCATTTCATTATTTCTTAAGTCAAAATGTCTTAAGATTTAAATTTTAGAGATGAAATAAGATAACAACTGTTTAACCGATAACCCCATAAATACTTCTTTTTACCCCTTTAATTTATTCCTCCACTGAAGAAAATACTTTCACTTTTTTACTGTCGTGAATATGAACCATAAGAAATATTTTCTATATTAGCATAAAAGCAGGCTGATAGTAAGCAGAATTAATTTTGTCCTAAGATGTATTCTGCTTTACTTTCAACCTGCTGTAAGTGGTTAACTATCTTCAATACTAGAAATTGGGTAATGGGTTAAAACAGATAACAAAATGACAGTGAAGGGATTAATGAACCTTTTTTCTCCATAGAATCTGATTTTAACTGTAACCTATTCCTCAATGCAAGACCCTTAGACCATCTTCACTTAGTGTCAGTGTTTTAGATTGCATATTAAAGCAGGATGAATGGAAAGAAGAAAACTCCTACAGGAGCTTTCTGCTGTGCTTTCATCTTGCTTTAGGCAGACTAATATGTTTGCACTAATGGCTATGGCAGAAAGGATTCAGACAGTGACCTGTTTAGTATGTGTTCACCAAAGACAGAGATCTGACATTATTGATAACTTTCTAAAAAAAAAATTTCTCCAATCTTTATCTTTGCCTCTCCTTATTCTGGTGTAAAATGAAGTCAGTGTGCTAGATAGTGTTTGATGTGATCTAAAAAGTCCACGTGAGGAGGTTTCATACTCTTAACCCCTTACCCCATAGCCAGTTTCTAGTACTGAAGACAGGTGGCCAGTTAAAGCAGGCTAAAAGTAAGGCAGAATATGCCTTAACTCTTTCCTCCCTAAAGCTTTAAATGGACAATCCCAGTTTCCATTTTAGTCTAGTCCATTTCTGACTTTTAAGGGTTGTTTTTGTCAATGTTTTGCATTATGACAAACAGTGAAGACCCAGATCAGAGGGCTCCGAAAGGAGCCCTCTGATCTGGGTATTCACTGTTTGCATAGGACAAGTGCTCTTTTCACATGTATACTGTTTGAAAAGGGCGCCTATATGCGGGACTAGGGTTCAAAGGGTTAAGGCGCATTCTGCTTTACTTTTAGCCTGCTTTGAGTTATTGTCTACCAGGATTTAGAAAATGTTTGTTATGGTTCATATTCCTGACTATATAAATTTGACCTATTTTCTTTTGTGGAAGAATAAGTTAAAGGCGTATGTATGGGGTAATGGGTTAAATTAAATGAGAGCTGAGTCTGGCGATAATCATTGTCAATCATTAACTGTCAAACCTAGCAACAGGCATACTCATCCTTAACAAACAGTGTACCCGTGAAAAGTACACTTGTCCTATGCAAACAGTGTAGACCCTGATCAGAGGGCTTCTTAAGAAGCCCTCTGATCAGGGTCTACACTGTTTGTCATTTAGCAATTATATTGTAAAAAACAACCATCAATAGTCAAAAATGGACTAAACTATTGAAAGTAGAAACTTTTCCATTTGATGGTTCAGGTCTGGATCAGTTAGATTATTATATTAACCCTTAGCCCGCCAAATAAATTGTCGTCTGCTATATTTCTCGTCTGCTTCAAGTTTCAAAGTGCTTCAAAGTTGCTCAAAATTGCTGAAAATGTTGTCCGAGTGTCAAACAGCTTGGATCCGAATGAGACGCCGAGTTACTCGGCGTCTCATCCGGATCCAAGCTGTTTGCATATGGAGCTATAGTCGTGCGTGGCAGGCTAAGGGTTAATGTTGTTTCTTTTACACACAGTCTTTCTTCTTTGTTGTACTGATATACCAAAAGGCTTTTATGATACCTAACAGGTTATCAAACTGTTTGCCCCATAATTGGTTGATATCCCATGAAAAAGAATAATATTTGGTTTATTCATTCTAAGATAAATGTTATTGAAAATTTGAACAAATTATCTTTTGTTTAACCCATTTTTCTATAGCCTGTTTGTAGTTTTGAAGATAAGTAACCACTTATTGCTGGTTGAAAATAAAGCTGAATGCTTCTTAAGGAGCATTCTGCTTTACTTTCAACCTGCTTTAAGCTCCTGTATGGAAAAATGTTGGAAATCCCCAAAATGTTTTATGTCCAGGACTTCTTTAGAGGTGGGGTACTATTTTTCTGAGGATAATTGTTGTTATATCTTATTTTTATGCCAATTACAGTCGAAACTCCATACTTCTAACTCGCTTAAATCGACCTTACCAGTATTTCATAAGTTCAAGTTTGATAATTGGTCTCGCTTAGGTCGAACATGATACCCATATTTCAAAGTTAAAACGTGGCTAAGCCATGTTTTAACTTTGAAATATGGGTATGTTCGAACTAACTCGAGTTCGAAGTATTGAGTTTGGACTGTATGTGATTTAGTTATCTGTGATATCAAAATGACCAAAGGTTGTGTATATTTTATTAGCTCACCTGAGCCAAAGGCTCAAGGTGAGCTATTGTGACCGCTCACCGTCCGTAGTACGTCTGTCCGTCTGTCCGTCTGTCCGTCTGTCCGTCTGTCCGTCTGTCCGTCTGTCAGTCTGTCCGTCTGTCCGTCTGTCCGTTCACTTTTACTTCAAACGACATCTCCTCTGAAACCCGCCGATTGTAGGGAGAGTTCAAACTGCTTATGATGTTCCTTGGATGCTTCTCTACAGAAGTTGTTCAAAAAAAAGGAAAAAAAGCACAAACTCTGCTTGAAAAAGCAAAAAAGCAAAAATCTTTAAAAAATCTTCTTGCCCAAAACTACTAGGCCCTAAGCTTTGATATTTGTACAGTAGAATCTCCTGGTGGATCTATCTATAGTTTGTTAAAATGAAATCCCTAGGGTCACATTTGACACCACCCTGCACAGTTTAAGTGCTGCTCTAGGCAGGTTTTACAGTATTTTTGATTTAGGCAGAACTGTATTTACCTGAGTTACCCTTAATATACTATGGGCAAATAGCCAATATTTGCAAACATTTTGGATCCAGATCAGATGCAACATAATCATAATGCTACATCTAATCTGGATTCAACCTATTTGCCACTCATTTACCAACTTAACAGTTTCTAAATTGTTTTTTTGTACACTTTTCACATACAGTAGGTTTTAAGCAGACATCATTTCATTCTGGTAAGGGTAAGCCCAAGCGTTCTAGCCACTGAGGTCAAATATTATGCAACTCTGAACTGGTAGTGGGTATCACAGAACTGGTCATGATCAGCTGAACATGTTGTCTGCTAAAGTTTAGATATGGTTCAGTCTGATTCATACTTAGAGAAACAGGATCTGGAAGTGATCCACTGACAGTTATGTAATTATGTCTTATGCCATATTTATACATATGTTTAATATTGGTTTTGTCAGAGTTATCTGTATGTCTTTTCAATAATTCCACTTTAAACAGTCATGAAAATGTAAGATGCAAAAGTAAAGCAAAGTGTGCATTAACCCTTAGCCCGCCAAATAAATTGTCGTCTGCTATATTTCTCGTCTGCTTCAAGTTTCAAAGTGCTTCAAAGTTGCTCAAAATTGCTGAAAATGTTGTCCGAGTGTCAAACAGCTTGGATCCGGATGAGACGCCGAGTTACTCGGCGTCTAATCCGGATCCAAGCTGTTTGCATATAAAGCTATAGTCGTGAGTGGCAGGCTAAGGGTTAAGACACATTCTGCTTTACTTTCAACCTGCTTTAGGTGGCCACCTATTTTCAAAATTAGAAACATGCTATGGGGTAATGGGTAAAATGAAATTGCCTATTTGGAAAGAGCCTGATGAGAGGAAGTGCCATTTGCAAAGGCCATAACTCTGACATCATTGTTTTTTGAGTTATTTCCCTTTGTGATATTTTCTTGTCAAGAAGACAACTTCAGTTCTACTGATGCTATTGTAATGAAATTTTATGTATGGAAAGAAACTGATGAGAGAAAATGCCATGCACAAGGGCAGCAATATTTAGTTTTTCCCCTTTGTCATATTTTATTGTCAGGAAAATAATTCCAGTTCTGTTGACGCTAGTGAAATAATTATCATTTATTGGAAATGGAAATAGCTTGATAAGAGGATGTGTCATGGATAAGGGTCATAAGCTTGGCAACAAAATTCACTTTTGTCATGTTTTCTTGTCTGGAAGATAACTCCATTTATAGTTATATTAAAATGTTGTCTTGCCCAGTCAACTTAGGTACAAACTTCAATGTCCTCAGGTGAGCGAATTAAGGGCCATGGCCCTCTTGTTTGTATTCTGGTTTAACCCTTAGCCTGCCACGCACAACTATAGCTCCATATGCAAACAGCTTGGATCCGGATGAGACGCCGAGTAACTCGGCGTCTCATCCGGATCCAAGCTGTTTGACACTCGGACAACATTTTCAGCAATTTTGAGCAACTTTGAAGCACTTTGAAACTTGAAGCAGACGAGAAATATAGCAGAAGACAATTTATTTGGCGGGCTAAGGGTTAATTACTGTACAACTTATTTTGGTTTAATTATTATACAACTTATTTTGAATCTGTGCAAAGAAACACACTTAATCATGACTGTATATTGAGTGTATAGTGTATACCTACAAAATATTTGATTTTAATTGAATAAAAATTATTTCTATGAAATAAATTGATGCATTAAGTATTATAAGGTACATGTGCTTTATATTATGAGAAGCCAGACATTCTACCACCATCAATGCATTTGACCGCAACATCATACAACTTGCACAGTTTGCTTTAAAAAAAAAAAATATCATATTTACACAGATGCCTTTAAATAGCTATCATTTACACAGATGTCTATAAATAGCTATCATTTGCACAACTTAATTTAAATGGCTTATCGTTTATACAGATGTCTATAAATAGCTATCATTTACAACTGAATTTAAATGGCTTATCATTTACACAGATGTCTATAAATAGCTATCATTTACACAACTGAATTTAAATAGCTAATCATTTACACAGATTATTATAAATAGCTTATCATTTACACAGATTACTATAAATAGCTTATCATATACACAGATAACTATAATTAGCTTATCCATTAACACAAACAACAATCAAAATTTCCATTACTTTCACCATTTGCAAAACATCTTGCACTTACGCCTGTTGTTGAAATACATCCAAAACTTTGTATATTGTCCATTTCATGTTCTATAAATTTTATATCTATATACTGTATACACATGCATGCATTATACAACCTATTACATTTCCAAAGTTTATGAGCCTATGATTGTGATACAGTGCAGTCAGTCTTGTATTAAACTATTATTTATTGGAATAGCATGGATATCTGTTAACTCATTCGCCCCTGAAACTTTTAATGGACAATTCCAGTTTCCAATCAGGATTGGTCCATTTTTAGACCATTTAGGGTTGTTTTGGTAATATATTGCAAAATGTCAAACAGTGCAGACCCTGATCAGAGGGCTCCTTCAGGAGCCCTCTGATCTGGGTCTACACTGTTTGCATAGGACAAGAGTACAGGTAATAAGTACGCTGTTTGTTAATGACAAGTAAACTCGTCGCTAGGTGTGAATGTGTTAAGACAGGTAAGTGCTTAATGCAAGATAAAAAATAATGCAGAAAGCTCGTTATAGGAACATTATGCATTATTTTTTAGCATACATTAAACACACACTTGTAGTAAAGGTAACCAGTTGACTGATATTCAGTAAATGGCTGAATACAAGATTGTCTGTACAAACAAAAAATATTGTATTGTTTATGAGAGATAGATTTATATATGTCTAGTTAAGAGATATATCTTTACATATACCATAGCTCACACTGCACACTTTACCGGTAGTCGTACATCACTATTGTTTATTGTTTTCCATTGAGAATTATGTATATATATAATCCTCTAGATTCAATTTATTATATTCACAATGGGATACACTGTTATTTGAGATAAATGTAACTGAAATAAAGTGATGGTGAAAAAAAGTTTTTCTTTTTATTGTCTCGCTGTGACTTAAGAGTTTAACCTATTACCCCATAGCCTGTTTCTAGTTTTGAAAATATATGACCACTTAAAGCAGGTTGAAAGTGAAGCCGAATGCGCCTCAAGGCGCATTCTGCTTTACTTTCAGCCTGCTTTAAGCTATTATCTGCTAGAATATAGAAAATATTTCTTATAATTTTTATTTGTGTATAAATTGGAACTATTTTCTTCAGTAGAGGAATATTTTTAAAGCGTAAAAAGGCATATTTATGTGGTAATGGGTTAAGCAAGACTAAGGTACAGTAAACCCTTTTTAACCCTTTATCGGATAGATGCTTATTTTTAAGCCTATTATTTATTCATCCACTTGAGAAAATAGTACCACCTTATATAGTCATGAATATTCACCATAAAAATAATACTATCCAAGCAGATGATAGCTTAAAGCAGGCTGAAAGTCAAGCAGAAAGCGTCGTTAGTCCCATTCTGCTTCACTTTCAACCTACTTTAAGTGGTCACCTAACGTCAAAACTATAAACAGGTTATGGGGTAAAGGGTTAGAATGACATTCAATATAATGGAATATTCAGCATCTGACTAAAATGGAACAAAATGAGAATCATTATTGTTCTAATTACAGACAAGTTCTTTTAAAATGATGAAGAACTTGTCTATAATAGCCCTTAAAATATGGTTTTTGCTCTCTCTGTTCATTTGTCTGTTTGTTTGTCCACAACTTTAACCTTGACCATAACTGCAGAAGTACATGTGATAGAGACTTCATATTGGGCATGCATACACAGCTTAAGAAGATCTTGGCCTCAGTACATCTAGGGTCATGTCTGAGACAAAGGTCAAGGTCAATTATAGGTCATCTACAGGTCAAATATAGGGCTAAATTTAACTCCTTGGAAATAACTTACCTACATGTGATAGAGACTTCATTTTCGGTATGTGTAATCAACTAAAGAAGTTCTTGAGCTTGCTACAAGTTTTGTCATGTCAGACAAAAGTCGAGGTCATTTAGAGGTCATGGTCACATTAGGGACATTGTAAGTGTTTGACAAACACACCTTGTTTCATAATGCCTTTAGATTATAACTAGAAGAATTTTTATGTAGCTCAATATTAACCTTCCATTTCTTCACAGTCAAATGTGCAAATCACCCAATTGATTTTACAGCTTTCTACTTTACTTTCATCTTGCTTTAAGTTACAGCTTTCATTCACCATCTAAACCATTTACTCCATAGATGTGCATTTTTAGGCATGTAATTTATTCCTCCACTGAAAAAAAAGTTTCATTTGATACATTCATGAATATGTATCATAAGAAATATTTTCTATATTCTAGCAGATGGTAGCTTAAAGCAAACTGAAAGAAAAGCAGAATGCACCTTGCAATCTTCTTTAAGTGGCCACCTACTGGTATCTTCATAACTAGAAACAGGCTATAGAGTAAATTGTTAAATGAATATTATTTTGTGGAGATGGTAGAGGCAGCTAAAGGCCTTGGGAAGAAAAGGTTAAGGGCTACAAGTAAGATTTATATCCTAGACTGCAATATATAGTTATGGTGGAGTTATTCCCCTTGACAAGAATGTAGGTTTCTTGACTGTTTTAATTATGCCTTAAGAAGTTAAGATGGTGATAAAGTTGACTTATCAAATTTCATGCCATTAAGCTTTATCCAAACATTCACCCATTACCCCCAATATATGCCTTTATATGCCTTTAATTCATTTCTCACCTGCAGACTATAGTTCCACTTTATACAGTCATGAATATTGCAGTATAAGAAATATTTTCTATATAGCTTAAAGCAGGCTGAAAGTAAAGCATAAGATGTCTTAAGGCACATTCTTCTTTACTTTCAACCTGCTCTAAGTGGTCACCTGTTTTCAAACCTAGAAACAGGTTATAGGGCAATGGGTTAAGAAAGGCAAAACTGCATTACTTTACTTTTGTTAAACCCTTTTCCATATAGCTTGTTTTCAGTATTGAACACAGACGGTTAAGGAGCATTCTGCCTAACTTTCAGCATGCTTTAAGCTAGCATTTAGGAATTTTTCTCCTGGATAATTTCCATGACTGTATAAATTTGAACTGTTTTCTTCGGTGGAGAAATAAATTAAAGGCATAAAAAGCATATATATTGAGTAATGAGTTACAGAAATAGAAGAGTCTGGTATGAAAATCACAGGTGTAAGAGTTCAATTTACCAAACAGGCATGTGAACCTGTATGTGTACCTGTATAATGTCTTGGAAGCAAGGGAATGCGGATAAACGTGTTATGGTAACCAAGACATGCACCCATAGATCGCATAACATTATATCCTTTAACTCATTCAACCCTTGTGACGATTATATTCGTCCTTTACAAACAGTGTACCTGTGAGGATCACACTTGTCCCATGCAAACAGTGTAGACCATGATCAGAGGGCTCCTTAAGGAGCCCTCTGTTCAGGGTCTACACTGTTTGTCATTCTGAAATATATTGTTAAAATCAACCCTAAATACTCAAAAATGGACTAGACTTGTTTTGAAAGTGGAATTGTCCATTAAAAGGTTCAGGAGTGAATGAGTTAACCCTTTACCTGATAGCATTGTTTCTAAAGTATTGAAGATATGTGACTACTTAAAGCAGGTTGAAAGTAAAGCAGAATGCGCCCTAAGGCGCATTCTGCTTTATTTTCAGCCTGCTTTAAGCTATTAACTGCTTGAATAAGGGAAGTATTAAATATGACACATATTCATAACGGTATAATTTGGAACTATTTTCTTCAGCGGATGAATAAAATGAATGTGCTAAAAGTAGCTTCTATAAGGGAAAGGGTTAACCACTTATATATATACAGACCTTCTTCAGCATGAGCACCACAAAAGAATACTCATTGAGGCTGTTGAATACTTGTGGTGACTTACAGCAAGATGAAGGTAAAGCAGAAAACTCCTATAGGAGCCTCTGCTTTACTTTCATCTAAATTTAAGCAGTACCCTTCTCGAAAAAAAATTCACTTTTTACCAAAGTACACTTAAAATGCGCATTTTTCCTGCATTTTTTGACAAAAAGCGTATTTTTCCTGCACTTTTAAAAAAAAGTGTATTTTTCCTGCATCTTTTGGAAAGAGAAGTGCATTATATCTGCATCTTTTTCTGAAAGTGTATTTTTTCTGTATCTTTTCCTAGCAAAAAGTGTATTTATTTTTTCAAAAAGTGAATCTTTTTCAAATAAGTGTATTTTCTTTAAAACGGACTGCATTAAAGTGCATTTTTTATTTGTAAAAGTGAATCTTTTAATTTCTAAGATTTTGTATGTTACAAAAAGTGCACTTTAAGTGAATCTTTTATAAATAAGTGTATCTTTTAATTTCTATGAAAATTGTTGTCATTGGCAAGTGCATTTTAAGTGAATCTTTTATAGGAAAAGTGAATCTTTTTCTCAGGCTACTTTAACTGCATTTTGCTTTTTATTGGGATTGCTGAATAACATTTAACATATAAATTTATAACATTAATTATTATTTATTCAAACGTTGAAAAAGACGCTATAGAAAATGATCACAGGCTCAGACATAAACCCGAGTCGGATTATGTTATTGTATGTTCTCTCCATCGCTACACAGTGAAATACGTTAAATCGCTCCCAAATATATTAATAGTTCCGTGGCCCAGTGGGTCAAGTGGTTTCCTTTTTTTGCCTTATGTCTGTCCATGCCAGGTCCCGGGTTTGATTCCCTGCCAGAGCTCAATATTTTTTTTGAAATGCATTTTTTTAAACAGAATTTCTTATCCTAAACTAATTCTTACCCGTTTATATAAGCGTTTGTCACATATTTACAAATTACTTTTATTAATGCTAAATCTGGTTGCGATTCTCTTTAAAGCAGGCTGAAAGTAAAGCAGCATGTGCCTTAAGGCACATTCTTCTTTTCCTTTCAACCAGCTTTAAGTGGTCACCTGTCCTCATAACTAAGACCAGGCTTTGGGGTAATAGGTTAGATGTTGAATAAGGGCTGAAAATACATTTTTGACATAGCTACCTTATAGAGATAAAAAAAAAAAGGGGGGGGGGGGGTTATAGGGCAAAATATAAACCACTGAAATCACTCATTTTAGAGGGGCTATTTTATTGGGGGGGTGGGGGGGGGGGGGGCTGATTTTGATATTATGTTATATTACTACATGTATATTGTTTATGTAATAAATTACTTAAATAAGATATATAAGAGTTTTGGGGGGCTGGATTCTCTAGACATTTAGTTCAACAGGGTGATAAGGTATTTAAAACTGTTTGTTATTGTTTGATCAATGTAGTGCAAAGGTCCGATTTTGGTTGACCTACTTTTCTAAAAGAAAAACAAAGGCTTTCAAGCATTAGTTTAAGCATGATTTCACACTTTTATTTATCCCCCTAGTATTTATAGTTAATCATCTACCTTTATATGTATTTGTTTATTTTGTTGTATGTGATCATAATCAATTTCTGATAATTAAAAGTTAATAGCCTTACATTTGATGAATATTTTCTAGTTTAAGATTTTATTTATGAATGTTTATTTATGGGATGATGTCAGAGTTTTACCCATAACCCATCCAAAGACCTTTAGCCAATCAGTGGGTTCCATTTTAGACCACCTGACAGGAAGCCATTTTTTTCAAACTTCAAATGATAAACAGAGTTTGTAGGAGGCAGGAAAAAGCCCTTGCAGGTAAAACTTAAAGCAATATTTTTCAGTTCACAGTTATCTTTGAACATTTGGCATATTTAATGTCCTAAATTTGGAAAGATTTTGTCCTCAATTATGTTTTAAATGGTTAATTAACTTTCCTGAATATTCAGCCAATCAGTGTGTTGCATGGGGGAGCCATTATTCAAACTACTAATTTAGCTAGTCTGAATCAAGCATGAGCCAAATAACCCAGCAATTACAATATTACCATTTCAAGCAATATTTTCAGTGTATAGTTATCTTTGGACACTTAATAAGCTTATTTCAATTGCTACATTTAAATTTTTTGAAAGACAGGCTAAGCATGCCACTGACCAAGTATCCCACTGCCTAAGTGTACCTTTTCTAGATATAGCCAGCCATCTTTGAAATTATACAGGGTAGATCTATGAGGTGGTCTACAATGACATGTGTTAATTACACTTAATAGGGATTATTACTTGTTAGTGTCTCTGTGATTCCAACAGGCTTCCAAACTGCAAACAAGTTTGGATATTAATGACATTTAACACATATAGGTGTGAAAGAAACCAAATGCTAAAAAAAAGTCTGGTTTTTTACCATAGAGGCCAGTGATGTCATCCTGGAAGTGATCAAAACAACTTGACTTATTGAATTAATTTACTAAATTAATTTAACCCATTACCCCATGGCCTGTGTCTAGTTTTGTAGACAAAGGACCACATAAAGTAGATTGAAAGTAACGGAGAATGCACCTTTAGGTGCAGTCTGCTTTAATTTCTGCATACTTTCAACACATAATGTTTAAAAGTTTAACCCCTTACCCCATAAATACGCCTATTTACGCCTTTAATTTATTCCTGCATGGAAGAAAAAAGTTTCACAATGTTTCTCTCATGATTGAAAATATATCTTAAGAAATATTTTCTATATTCTAGGAGATGGTAGCTTAAAGCAGACTGAAAGTAAAGCAGAATGTGCCAAAAGGCACATTCTGCTTTACTTTCAGCCTACTTTAAGTGGTCTCCTATCTTATTCTTAAATACTAGAAATAGGCTATGGGGTGATGGGTCAAGTTCTTGAAAGAGTGCCATTATTATCTAGTTGATAACTGTCAAGAGTTATCTGCCCTAGTTTAGTAGTTAACTCAGATGTACGGTAGAAAAGGCTTCATTTCAGTATGGTTACAGTCTAAAAACTTGAATGGATTTAAATGAAACTTTGATCAATTGTTTTTGGCAAAAAGTTCTCAAATGAATTAATTTATGGAAGAAATCCTTTCAATTGGTCAATATTAAGCTGCCCTTGAAATGTTGAAAATGCTTATAAATAGTTTTTAAAGTCTAGGAACTAGTTTTGTATGGATTTTCAATTTTTCACAGGTGAGCAGTGATGAAAACCTCATGCTTCAATTTAATTTTGTTTCTGTGCTTTAAATTTATTTGCTTGGACAGCTTTGTAAAAGTGTATTTTTTCTGCATCTTTTCCATTCTTAAAGTGAATTTTTTGTGACTTAAAAGTGTACTTTTGTGGAAAAATGTAGAAAAAGTACACTTAAAGTGTATTTATAATGACTAAAAGTGTATTTTTCTGAATTAAAAGTGCACTTTTGTGCAAAAAATGCAGAAAAAATACACTTTAATCAGGAAAAGATGCAGAAAAAGTACACTTAAGAGTATTTTTTCTGCACTAAAAGTGTATTTTTCTGAATTGAAAGTGTACTTTTTTGTCCAAAAATACACTTTGAGTGCAGATAAAATGCACTTTTCATTAGCAAAAATGCAGAAAAAATCCACTTTCAGTGGAGAAAAAATTCACTTCTTGAAAAAATTCACTTTAAATGCACTTTTAGCGCAGAAAAAATACACTTAAATTCACTTAAATGCACTTTAATGTACTTTTTGCAGGGAAAAAGTGAATTAATGCACATTAAATGCACTTTTTTGATCAATTTAATTCACTTTAAATGCACTTGGTAAGAAAAAAATGCACTTTAATACGGTGCGAATACCGCTGCATTAAACGCGCGTTAAATGCGCATTTAATGCGCATTAAATGCGCATTTAATACACTTTTTTGAGAAGGGTATCCTGCCTAAAATATAGTTGTATACATTGGTTTGCACTTTAGGCTATGACGTTAAAACAGTGTAGACCCAGAACAGACACAGCATATATGATGTGATGGCTGATCTGGGACTCTGGGTTAACTCTTTTAAATGCATTAATCCTTTACTCCATTGCTTGTTTCTATTATTGAAGACAGGTGACCTCTTCAAGCAGGTTGAAAGTAAAGCAGAATGTGCCTTAACTCTTTCCTCCCTGAGACTTTAAATGGACAATTCCAGTTTCCATTTAAGTCTAATCCATTTCTGACTTTTAAGGGTTGTTTTTGTCAATGTTTGGCCTTATGACAAACAGTGAAGACCCTGAACAGAGGGCTCCTAGGAGCCCTCTGATCTGGGTCTTCACTGTTTGCATAGGACAAGTGTATAATTGACATGTACACTGTTTGCACAGGACGCCAATATGAGGTACTAGGGTTCAAAGGGTTAAGGTGCATTCTGCTATACTTTCACTCTGCTTTAAGTTGTCATCTGCTAGAATATAGAAACGCCTTTTAGCACATTTAATTCATTTCTACTCTAAAGAAAATAGTTTATACAGTTTGTATCAATTTATACAGTCCTGAATATTTATAGAAAGAAATATTACCTAGATATCAGCAGATGGTAGCTTTGTTAAAGCACACTGAAAGAAAGCAGAATGCATTTCAAGGTGCATTCTGCTTTAGTTTCAACCTGCTTTAAGTGATCACCTGTCTTCAAATCTAGAAACAGGCTATATAGTAAAGGGTTAAGAGTTTGTGGGGACCCCCCTGAGAAAACTATATGGATCTGTACTTGAGTGTGGCCAAGTGAGATAGTGGGCTTAGGGTTTGATGAAGCTAAGGTTAGCCCAAACTAACTATTTGATAGTATAAAACACTGTTTGTTCTGAGGAAAGTTTAAACAAGGTTTACTGTCTGTAGATATACAATGATTTCTAGACTGGTATTGTGGATTATTGTTCTAAATGCTTCAATCCAAAATGGTGTGGCTGTCAGCCGCCCATCTACAATGACGTTTGAGAACAATCAGTTCAAGAATATGGTGATAGCATTTCATGAGAGCGTGGCGGAGGACAAGACACTCATTGATACTTTAAAGGTAGATATCTGATTGATATTTTAATTATAGGTTGATATCTGATTGGTACTTTAAAGGTAGGTATTTTATTGATACTTTAAAGGTAGATATCTTATTGATACTTTAAAGGGAGGTTATCTAATTGATTCTTATTTATACTTAGGGAGGTTAACTAATTGATTTTTTTTTATACTTAGGGAGGTTAACTAATTGATTCTTTTTTATACTTAGGGAGGCTACCTAATTGATTCTTTTTTATACTTAGGGAGGCTACCTAATTGATTCTTTTTTCGGCGGAGCTGACTGTTTTCTATTTAGACACACTTTATATTTGGCCACACATTTCAACCAATAATATTTGATCAGAAATTTAGAATTAAGAGCACCTGTTGAAACTGAATAGTCTGATTGGATAGTAGCCAGGGCTCCAGATAAGGGAATTGTTTCAAAACTTAAAATCTTTATTTGTGCATTAAACCCTATGGTGTCACTATACATATGAATTGTCTCTTCAAGACAATCAAAATGAGTGGTAATACCATAGGGTTTGGTGCTAAAAGAGGTGAAAAAATGTGATTTGTTTAGTTTACTCACTCTTATCTGGAGCCCTGTAGGCTGGTTTATGTCCCATTACAGTTTTACATGATGTGGACTGTGGGTGTAAAATTTAGAGATACAGGCTGGCTGTTTACTACACTGGTCTGATGAATTAGGCCACAGAAGTTTCCACTGTTGACAAAAATATGCTTCTATTTTAAGATATGATCTGAAATCTATTTATAGATATACAGAGGAAGCTAGGTGTTTCGTAATTGTTTACAACCAATTTGTTTTAATTGTTAACTATTTGTACACATTTGCCATACATTAAAAGCAATATTTTATATATGAATAGCCTCAAGTGAGTTAAACACAATTGTGTTGTTTCATCATTATTTACAAGAGTGAAGTACAGTAGATTGTTGTATCTGTACATTTGTGTATGCTATAGTTTGTTTCAAGAAACTCTATGAATGGAACAATAGATTAATGTGAGGATCTCCTACCAGTAGCTAGGATATGAGTTAAATTATTGTTTTGTTTTGCATTTCTGTACATGATAGTTTTGCATTTTAAATAAAAGTTACTGTTTCAATTGAATACTTGTATTTTTTGCTTTTCAATCCAAGATATATATTCTTTGAAAACCTCAATTTAATTCAATTTTGCACACCCATCTATATAGCCTTAGTCCAACCACTCATTCCGCAGAATATCTTTTTTAAAGATATTTCTTGTTATACTTAGGGAGGTTAACTAATTGATTCTTTTTTTATACTTAGGGAGGTTAACTAATTGATTCTTTTTTATAATTAGGGAGGTTAACTAATTGATTCTTTTTTATACTTGGGAGGCTACCTAATTGATTCTTTTTTATACTTAGGGAGGCTATCTAATTGATTCTTCTTTATACTTAGGGAGGTTAACTAATTGATTCTTTTTTATACTTAGGGAGGCTACCTAATTGATTCTTTTATACACTAATTTATACTTTAGAGGTAGGTATCAAATCTAGCCAACTTATTTTGCTGATTCTTTAAAAGTAGGTATTTGGTTAATACTTTAAAGGTACTAAGGCAGCTTTGTTCAATGAGTTTATCTTAGCAGGTGGCAGCTTAAAGCAGGCTGGACGGCATATTTATGGAGTAATGGGTTAAAGCTGTCACTTGTAAATTCAATTCTTCTTTTAAATGGTCAACTGGGGCCCGTTTTACCAAACAACTTACGCAAATTATTTGCGTAAGTCAAAATTTTTAATTTTAATTTAGCGCGTCCTCTGATCTGGCTATTTGCTGTTTGCAAACGTTTATGATCGAAAAATAAGAGTTAAACGATTTTGACTTACGCAAAAATTTTGCGTAAGTAGTTTAGTAAAACGGGCCCCTGGTCATAATAGAGGATTTTACTGTATATTTTCTTTAGACTGTCTTGGGCAAAGCCTCCGAGACACTTATGAAGGCAACCCATAACAGAGCATACTTCAAAGACATAACCATCTTGCTACCATCAACTTGGTCAGATGATGCGTCCTACCAATCAGTGACAACAGAGACCATCAATTTAGCTGATGTGGTAATCACAGACTTTGCTAGATCAGGGAGAAGCTTACCCCAGGTTAGGTCGTATGGTGCCTGTGGAAAACAGGGTGCCCATGTACTCCTGCCTACCGACTTCTTAACTAAGCCAAGGGCGGATCCATACTTTCTCTTACCAGGTAATTTACTTAGTGGTAATATTGATAAAATGGAAGTTAGCCCTGGAACTTCAAATGCTCAATTCCAGTTTCCAATTAAGTCTAGTCTATTTATAACAGTTAAGGGTTGATTTGTGCAAGATATTGCAAAATGACAAACAATGCAGACCCTGATCAGAGGACTTGAGGAGTCCTCTGATCTTGGTCTTCACTGTTTGCATAGGCCAAAATTAGTTTTAACATTATCTGTTAACACTTCTAAGGGTGAATGGGCTAAGTCAAACTTACCTTACACTTATTTTTTCAGCTGATATTCCATACTTTAGCTTGCTTAACTCATTAAAAATCTTAATAAGGGGAGATCCTTTGAAAGCACCGAGAACAAAGCAAATACTGAAAATTGCAGACTCGGTTTAATTGAGTCTGTTCATGAGCAATACTGAAATATGCAACAGTGCTCACGCCCCCTAGCACCGGCTTAAGCGGAATTCAACTTTCAACTGTAAACGACCTGAAATCAATGATTCCAAAGGACCAGAAAGTATAACAACACTGAGAATGAAGTACGGGTCGACTTTTTACAGCCGCCACACAAGCACTTAACATCTGCTGTTGTGAATATTATAAATCTTAATAAGGGGAGATCCTTTGAAAGCACCGAGAACAAAGCAAATACTGAAAATTGCAGACTCGGTTTAATTGAGTCTGTTCATGAGCAATACTGAAATATGCAACAGAGCTCACGCCCCCTAGCACCGGCTTAAGCGGAATTCAACTTTCAACTGTAAACGACCTGAGCCTTAGTGATGCATATATGCATCCTTTACCAAATGCTTACCTGTTAAGAGTACACTTGTCCTATGCAAACAGTGAAGTCCCTGATCAGAGGGCTCCTATAGGAGCCCTCTGATCAGGGACTTCACTGTTTGTCATTTTGCAATTTATTACAAAAAACAACCCTAAATAATCTAAAATGGACCAGCCTTTGTTTCAATCTGGAATTGTCCAATGGAAGTTTCAGGGGATAATGAGTTAAGTTGAACATACTCATAATATCATTAGAGTTGAAACTATGCTTAACCATGTATATATTTTATTGCAATATATTTTTGTACATGTATAATGATATAGCATAGGTGAAATATTTCCAAGTTTAGCAGTTTCTTTTATATTCTAGAGAAATACTTTGTCCACGCCTTTGCCCAGTTTCGATGGGGTGTCTTTCAAGAGTATGCCGAGACAGGAGAACCGGTTTTCTACTTTTCCCTTTCAACGGGTCATCCAGAAGCCATACGTTGTGTCCTTTACATTCGTGGTCTTGTACAGAAAAATGATGTTAATCAGACCATATGCTACAATGGTTTGCCGTTATCTTCTTACTCATATCATATTTTAATTGCATTTGAAAAGAAAAAAATATTCCCGACAGTATAAGGCCTGAAGACCAAATTTGGCTTATAAAGCGAGATAAAAATCAAGCAGAAAGCTGCTTTAGGAGTATTCTACATTACTTTCATCTTGCTTTAACCCCATTACCCCATAGCCTCACAGTTTCTAATTTTTAAAGATATGTTACCACTTAAAGCAGGTTGAAAGTAAAGCAGAATGCACCTTAAGGCATATTCTACTTTACTTTCATCCTGCTTTAAGCTACCATCTGCTAGAATATAGAATATATATTTCGTATCATACATATTTGTAACTGTATAAATTGGAACTATTTTCATCCGTGGAGAAATGAATTAAAGGCATAAAAAGGCCTATATATGGGCTAATGGGTTAAGATTTATTTGTGGTGATAATGAAGAGGAAATGGGAAAGGCGTCATATCCCGAATATGCAGGGGAAATTGTTAACACTGTTAAACCTAGCAACAAGTATACTGGTCATTTACAAACGGTGTGCCTGCAAGAATCCATTGTCCTATACACAAGATCAGAGGGCTCCTGAAGGTGTCCAGACTGACCCAGGACTGCACTGTTTATAATAACCCTGAATAGTCAAAAATGGACTAGATTTAATTTTAACTCTTTCCTCCCTGAAACCTAGCTCCTAAAGGTGTCCAGACTGATCCAGGGGCCCGTTTTACTAAACAACTTACGCAAAAAATTTGCGTAAGTCAAAATTTTAAATTTTAATTTATATTTTTTATTATCACTTGCTACAAACAGCAAATAGCCAGATCAGAGGACGCGCTTTTAGCGCGTCCTCTGATCTGGCTATTTGCTGTTTGCAAACGTTTATGATCGAAAAATAAGAGTTAAAAGATTTTGACTTACGCAAATTTTTTGCGTAAGTTGTTTAGTAAAACAGGGGCCAGGACTGCACTGTTTATAATAACCCTGAATAGTCAAAAAAGGACTAGATTTAATTTGAAACTATATTTTTCAATTCAAAATTTCAGGGTGAAAGAGTATAAACATATTTGACTGTGCATATATTTCTATTTATAGCTATAGACCCACACACAGGACTGTATACACCAGACTGCCTCTGGAGGCCGTACCCCACGAGACAGAGGGTGAAAGCGTCTATGATGAACCACCAGTGGATATCTGCTGTACTGTTATTTTCTATTATCCCACCTCCTACAAGCTTCTACAGTAGTTATCTGATTGGTTAAATGATGTTGTGAAAGCCGTGTATTTTCCATCCACTGCCCTCAGCAACCTAATATAACGATGACGTCATGCTGCCAAAATGATAACGATGACATCATGTTATCATCTTAAATGTCAGCGGTCACCTGTAATCTTTTAAGTAAAAAATAAAAGATAGTTGGTAGGATATAAATGTTACACAGTGTTCGCTTTCATCCCATATGAAATTTACTGGCAATGTATACATGTATTCCATATTAGGTGACCTGAAAATAAAGAAAGTGCAAAATTGTCCAAAAGGCAAACTCTTCTTTACATTGCTAAGTTAAACAGGCACCTATCAAAATGTAGAAATAGGTTAACCCTTTGAACCCTAGTCCCGCATATAGGCGTCCTTTTCAAAAAGTGTACATGTGAATAGTACACTTGTCCTTTGCAAACAGTGTAGACCCAGATCAGAGGGCTCGGAAAGGAGCCCTCTGACCAGGGTCTTCACTGTTTGTCATAATGTCAAACATTGACAAAAACAACCCTTAAAAGTCAGAAATGGACTAGACTAAAATGGAAACTGGAATTGTACATTTAAAGTTTCAGGGAGGAAAGAGTTAATGCAATTTCAGCCCTAGCAAAGGGTATATATAATACTCATCATTCAAAAAGGAGTACCTGTGAAGTTGTGAACAGTACACTTGTCCTATGCAAACATTGCAGACACTAATCAGAGAGCTCCTAAAGCAGTCCCTCTGATCAGAATCTGTACTGTTTGCTATATTGCAATACATTGACAATAACACCTATAACAGTTAAAAAATGGACTAGACTAAATTTGGAATTGGAGTCGTCTATTTAAAGTTTCAGGGAGGAAAGGATTGAACCATTTTTATGTGAGAACATTTTCAAATATATGGTCAGACTGTTGTGCAAATCAAGTAAACATCGAACATTCCATATCACTTAATAACAAAACAAACCAAACCATGTGAGATTTCAAAGTAATTTTGTTTACCTTATTACTTCTTTTTTAGATAGAAACATTTTGTGCCGACAACGAAAAAGATTACGTGACAATACACAACTATGAAGCCCCCAGCAAACATAACCGTCTATGTGACCATAGAAGTACCTGGGATGTTATTTCCAACAGCGAGGACTTCAGCAACAACAAGAACCCTACCGTCTCCAATCTCTCCCCATCTGACCTTGTGCCAAACTTTAAAATTGTAAAGGCAAAGTCTAGAAGGAGAAGGGCCATGATAGTCATAGACAATGGACACCAAGTGAGTTACATTAACCCTTTACCACAATAGATAGGTATGCCCTTTTTCACCTTTCATTTATTCCTCCACTAAAGAAAATATTCCACTTTATAAAGTTATGAGTATGCAGCATAAGAAATATTTTCTATATCCGAGAAGATTGTAGCTAAAAGCAGACTGAAAGTAAAGCAGAATGATCCATTGGGAGCATTCTTCTTTACTTTCAGCCTGCTTTAACTCTTTCCTCCTTGAAACTTTAAATGGACAATTCCAGTTTCCATTCAAGTCTAGTCTATTTATGACTTTTAAGGTTTGTTTTTGTCAATATTTGGCATTATGACAAACAGGGAAGACCCTGATCAGAGGGCTCCTAGGAGCCCTGTTATCTGGGTCTTCACTGTTTGCATAGGACAAGTGTACTACTCACATGTACACTGTTTGCAAAGGACGCCAATATGCGGGACTAGGGTTCAAAGGGTTAAGCAACCATCGTCTTCAATACTGGAAACAAGCATTGGGAGAAATGGTCATGACATGGGATAATGTGACATCTAAGACAAGTTCCAAACATTTTCAGTGGGTATTATTGCTTTACCACAAACAATACACTCATGTAGATTGAAGGGAAAGAGTAGGCTCTAATGCATTTTCCTTTGTTAAGATATTTTAATCCATTACTCCTTAGATAGTACACCATTTAAATTATTCCTCCACTGAAGTAAATACATGTACATGTAGTTACAATTAATAACGTCATGAATATGTTATAATAAGAAATATTGTCTATTTCCAAGCAAATGGTAGCTTTAAGCAGGCTGAAAATACAGAAGAATGCACCTTAAGGCACATTCTTCTTTATGTTCAACCTGCTTTAAGTGGTCACCTGTCTTCAAAACTAGAAACTGGTTACTGGGTAAAGGGTTTATTATTTTGGATCACCTGAGAAAAAAACTGAAGAGGATCAATCAAGACAAGCCACAAAATGACTTCAGTTTAAATGTACATATTTTATGTTTACATATTGGTTACTTTTGCATTTTCGAATTAAAAGGCGATGATATACATCTGAGGACAGAACATTCTCGACTGTTTGTGACATAAGCTTTGAGTGATATCTGTTTGTTACAGGAGTATGATACCATAGTTAATAAGATAGTTGGGAGATTACAACATGAAGTAAAACATCATGACATGGAGCTTGTTACAATGTCTGCTAGTCAATATCAGCTTTGAGTGATATCTGTTTGTTACAGGAGTATGATACCATAGTTAATAAGATAGTGGGGAGATTACAACATGAAGTAAAACATCATGACATGGAGCTTGTTAGTTGTTACAATGTCTGCTAGTCAATATCAGCTTTGAGTGATATCTGTTTGTTACAGGAGTATGATACCATTGTTAATAAGATAGTGGGGAGATTACAACATGAAGTAAAACATCATGATATGGAGCTTGTTACAATGTCTGCTAGTCAATATCGCAGTCAACAATCACAGGTAAGTTTTTATCTTCCCCCTTAGCACCATAGCCTGTTTCTAGTTTTGAAGACAGGTGACCACTTGAAACAGATTGAAGGAAAGCAGAATGATCCTTAAGGCACATTCTGCTTTACTTTCAGCCAATTTTAAGCTACCATCTGCCAGGATATAGAAAATATTTGTTTACGGTTCATGTTCAATTTGAACTATTTTCTTTGGCAGAGGAAAAAACTGAATGCGCTAAAAGGCCCTTCTATGGGGGAAAGGTTTTTTTGGCCATAGTGATCAACCCTATCCTATGATTATGCATGGAGAAAGGACAAATGGAGAAGTATCCGGCCTGCTCGCGATTTATCGTGTCGTTCAATCAGCGGCGCTCGCTGGCGGCTAGAAAACAACGTTTTTCCGAAAGTTTGGTGTTAATAGAAATGCTTTTAATGTTATCTTTTCGTTATAAATTTTAATACAAATGTTTTATTAGACCATGATCTCACGACTAGTACAAAATTTGAGGCGATAGCTTATAATTTGTTTGTTTAGTGAGTTTGTGAAAATGAGAGAGAAAACGTACAGTACTGTATTTTCCGTTTTTCCTACGAAAGTTTGGTGTTAATAGAAATGCTTTTAATGCTATCTTTTCGTTATAAATTTTAATACAGATGTTTTATTAAACCATGATCTCACGACTAGTACAAAATTTGAGGCGATAGCTTATAAATTGTTAGTTTAGTGAGGTTTTGAAAATGAGAGAAAAACGTATTTTTTCGTTTACCTACGAAGTTTGGTGTTAATATAAATGCTTTTAATGTCATCTTATCGTTATAAATTTTAATACAGATGTTTTATTAGACCATTATCTTACGCGTAGTACAAAATTTGAGGCGATAGCTTATAAATTGATAGTTTAGTGAGGTTTTGAAAACGAGAGAAAAACGTATTTTTTCGTTTACCTACGAAGTTTGTGTGTGTCTATATTTCTCTGCCACTGTCTGTATTTATGTCTCTGTTTCTCTTTGTGATTGTCTCTCTATCTGTCTGTTTTTCTCTTATCTCTGTCTGTCAGTCTTTCGCTTCTTCTTTTCTGTCTCCATCTTTCTGTATGAATGTCTGTCTGTCTGTCTCTCTCTCTCTCTGATGATCCTCATGCGGAGAAAAGGTAAAGTGTGTCATAAAGAGCTTAATTTGAAAAAGGGGTAAACTATATTTCAAGAGACATACTCTATGAATCCGACATTTTTGCAGCCTGGTCTGGATTACAACTGTTTGCAATTGCAATAGTCATCATGTTACTGATATTCAGTAATGAGAGGGTTAATCCAGTCATCAACCAAACCAGGTGCATTGATGTTGGTTTTTTTGGGGTTTTTTTTGTGTTTTTTTTTAATTCAATTCTATTATCTTTATTTTTTGTGATTTGTATAATATATAAACATCATGCGGTTACAGAAGTCAAAAACACATGTTCAAGTTACACGCACGTGTAGCATTGATCTTTTTCATTAATGTGGCAACCCGCTGGTGTCCATCTTCATAGATAATCGGCATGTTCAAGAAGCATGGACTTCATGCTGGGACAGTTTTATGACGCTGATAATTGTCCTGCTAATTTGGTGCGGGTTCTGTATACGGTTACGTAATGTGTCACATTCCTTTGTGATGTGTAATATGGTAGACATTTTGTAAGTAAATAAAGCTAAGGACGAGTGTCAAACATTCTGGATCCAGATCAGACGCCGTGTTACGCGGCATCTGATCTTGATCCAAGTTGTTTGCAAAAAAAAGTAAAGTCGCGATCAGCAGGCAAAGAGTTAAGCAGTCAGTAAAATAGATTGCTTAAGGCATTGGCTGCTTTATAATTTACTCCGTTATATAAGACATAAGTAAAGCAGAAAGAAACGGAGATCTCATGTTATCATGTTTGCAATTAATTTCTGAAGATAATGCAAACTGTTACATCTTTCATAGAAATGGGACGGATAATATGTATATTTTAGTCTGGATGTAAAACTAACCCTAAATTCATTTTTTTGAAGTAATATGTTAATAATTCTAATTTTCCTTTCAATAATAATAATGATCACATACGACATAATAATACAGTTACAACTTTGGCCGTTTTGGATTTTGGCCGTTTGACGCGCACTCCTTTCAAATGTCTCTTTACATACAAAATGGATTTTTATTTTTGCTTCCAAGGAAATATCTCCTCCATGTAGAACATTGTAACAATGCATGAACACATTTTTAGAAGTTTAGAAGTTTGCTTAAGTTTTTATACGGAAGGAATTCTTTTCTTACGCGAGTTGGTCTAGTCATTTCATTAGCCAGCAACCTTTGTAGGTCATCATTACTTTTTTCGCTTCAAGAAAAACCCTGGTATTTTAACAACCGAAAGATAAGTGTCACGGCTTTATATCAAGACCTTTTTTTTTTAAATATATAATATATATCGGACGAAAATTATGGATTAAATTCAAGTTTTTGAAACGGGACGTAGTATATATTTCGCGATCGCCTGCTCTCGTTTATCGACTATTTCATTTGGCCATCGCTCTTTAACTCGCCATAAAATTTGTCGATTTCGAAAATAAACACTTGCATTTTTACAACTGAAAGAAAAATATCTAAGCTTTCCTTTAAGACCATTTCTTTGAAAATCGGTGGAAAATTGAGGGTTTTATGAAAGGTTTTGTAACGGGGCGTGATATATTTATGCCCGAGTGCTTGCTCCCTTTTATCGGCAAATTCATTTGGAAACCACTCTTTAACTCGCCATAAAACTGATCAATTTTAAAAAATAAAATCTGTTATTTTTACAAGTGAAAGATAAATATCTTAGCCTTCTTTTAAGACCATTATAATGAAAATCGGGTGAAAATTAAGGATTTTATGTAACTTAAACTAACAGTAGGTAACCATTCAACACGATAAAAAAACGCGATAGCCCGCTATCGGCGTACCGGTGCAGTTGAATTATCGATCGATTAAGCGTTATCGCACATACAGGTAACGGACGACACCATTTTCGGGAAAATGCAGATTTGAGTATAAGTAACTTCTCCATTTGTCCTTTCTCCATGGATTATGTAAACTTTGAGGTGTTAGTAAAGCTCTTGCCCTTGAACAATTTTTGAAGAAATATTGAATCAGAGTGTCAAACTGTTTTTACTGTTTGAAAAAGTGATACAAAAAAATAAATTTGAGGTGTGGCTAAAGGTCTTGCCTTTTAACAAGCTTTGAAGAAATTGAATCTGACTGTCAAACAGTTTTGTTCTGTTTGTAAAAGTTATCAATTTTTTAAAAACCCTAGCAATGAGTATACTTGTCATTCATTAACAAACAGTGTAACTGAGAGAAAAGTGTACTTACCTTATGCAAACAGTGTACACGGTTTGCCATTTTGCAATATGTTGTTAAAATCAACCCTAAATAGTCAAAAATTGGCTAGACTAAAATTGAAAACTGGAATTATCCATTTAAAGTTTCCAGGTTATGAATTGAGTTCATCAGCTCAGCATTACTTTTGTTCTATTTCAGGCTGATGACGGACATGTCATTCATGTTCATGACAAATGTAGACATATTCCTAATGGCAGATCAGTGTCAGTGATTAGTACAGAGGGTGGGGAATGTCTGTTAAATACAACAAATGGTAGGTGTAGGGCCGTTACTCATATGTCTTACACCTTTCATTTATTACTCAAATACAGCAAGTGGTAGGTGTAGGGCGGTTGTAAGGTTTACCCATTACCCCATAGATTACATGGTGTTGCCGCTTTAAGTTATTCCTCCACTTAGGTACATAATTCCACTTTATACAGTCATGAATATTGACTGTAAGAAATATATTCTATATCCTAGAAGATGGAAGCTTAAAGCAGACTGAAAGTAAAGCAGAATGCTCCTTAAGGAGCATTCTGCTTTCTTTCAATCTGCTTTAGCCCTTTATCCCATAGCCTCTTTCCAGTTTTGAAGACAGTTGAGCACTTAGAGCGGGCTGAAAGGAAAACAAAAAATGTGCTGTATTTTAATATTTAAGTTTTAATCAATTACCTCATAGATACCACTTTTACCTGTTTAACCTTTTCCTCCACAAAAGAAAATACACAATGTACGGTAGTTTCAATTTATACAGTACAATAAATATTTCCTATAGGGCATGGTACACCAAAACGGCTCTCCTATATAACTTATATAAAATGCGTCATTTCCAAGGTCCAAAAAATACAATTTTTATTCCAACCACAGGTGCTACCCTATATTTCCCACAAAGATACACCCTTGCACAAGTGAAAAATGCAGAGAAAACAGGGTGTCATGTGGCATATAAGAAAAATCTCTTGGCTTCAGTGACATGACTGGTGTTTTGCTACATTTTGAAATAGGCACCGGCTAAAACAGGGACATGTCACTTCAGCTCACATAATTTCTCCAAAAACCCATCTGTTATGACAGAAAGTCTTTATATCTATTCTCTAGCACCCATGTATTACATAAAAGGCTCAAAATAGTAAATATTTCTTGACAAAAAGCTATTCTGAGGCAAAAAGTTTGGCACTATTTCTTTGCCGGACTTCTTTCGACTACACCATGAAGCACTTCCGGTCTATTTGGTGGCCCAATACCTATATATCCTAGCAGATAGAAGCTTAGGCACATTCTGCTTTTACTTTCAACCTGCTTTAACCCATTACCCAATGGCCCATTTGAAGACACATGGCTACTTAAATCAGGTTGAAAGTAAAGCAGAATGCACATTAAGATGCATTCTGCTTTACTTTCAATCTGCTTTAAGCTAACATCTAATAGATTATTTATCATATTTCCTATGGTGCATATTCGTAAGTGTAGAAATTCAAAATATTATCTTCAATGGATGAATGAAATTGAGGCGTAAAAAGGGGTATTTATGGGGTTATGGGTTAAGTGGTCACCTATCTTCAATACTAGAAATAAGTTATGGGGTAAGGGGTTAAACTTTCATTTCAGTTCACTTAATTTACATAAGAACACTCCCTAATTCTTATTCAACTTTCCACCATCTTAACTTTTCCCTGTGTTTTTGAGGCCAAAATTACCACACATACTCAAAATAGATGTACACTTATAGTATACTTATAGTACACTTATATATTTCAGTCAATGTCAGAATACCAGGCTCCACGCCAGGCCACACATTGACTGACAGACTAAGGGAGGCAATCCTGTATGAACACGGTACACTTATAGTACACTTGTATATTTCAGTCAATGTCAGGGTACCAGGCTCCACATCAGGCCACACATTGACTGACAGACTAAAGGAGGCAATCCTGTATGAACACAGTACACTTATAGTACACTTGTCTATTTCAGTCAATGTCAGGATACCAGGCTCCATGCCAGGCCACACATTGACTGACAGACTAAGGGAGGCAATCCTGTATGAACACGGTACACTTACAGTACACTTGTATATTTCAGTCAATGTCAGGGTACCAGGCTCCACACCAGGCCACACATTGACTGACAGACTAAGGGAGGCAATCCTGTATGAACACAGTACAGATGGGAACCATGCCATTGTATGTCACTCCTAGAGTTACCTTTTGAACGTTAAATAACCCTTTGACTGCATTTCTTTCAACAGGCTCCATACTTATGAAATACATGTATTAATTTGAGATGAGTCTGAGATCGTTCTAAAGCTTTTGGTTGGTCAGATTTGAGTAGAGTGCTCAACTCTGACTAATAAAAAGCTTCAGAATGGTGCATCTGATCTTAAATGTTTTATAATCATAGGCCCTGGGCAATTTCTTGTGAAATATTCTCTATGAAATGCTACCCATTAATGTATTATTTTACTTGATCATGTAACATACTGGTAATATTCTATCTCAATGGAAAACTTTCTTGGATTTCTTAACTCTTTCCCCACAAAGTATTTTTCAGTGTTTCAGACAAGAAGTTTATTAAAGCAGGCTGAAAGTAAAGCAGAAGGTTTACAGAGCATTACTTTCAGTTTGCTTTAAGTAGTCGCTTGTCTTTTACTCTTAAATATTTCAAACCCCACTATGCGAGAAGGCATTTAATAAAAACAAGAAAAAATTGTGTTCCATTGTGTTAAAAAAAATTCTCACATGTTCACACTTCCATACTTATTCTTTGTTACTTATATATTGGTTATTCATGTTTGTTTTTACAGATCCAGCATGAAGACATTCGTCTATCCCCAGCTAACCAGTATATAGGTTCTGTGAGCTTGGATCCTTCTATAGGAAAGAAAACCCAGTTTGCATTCCACTATGAAAACAACGTTCCAGACATAACCATATATTCACCATCAGGCCAAGCTTATGACATGAACAGTGAAGCATGTGATGTCCACAAGGAGACAAATCTCATCAACTTCCACTTTGAAAATGCCAAGGTAAGCAATGTGTTAACCACTTTGACATTCATGTACAATGTCACCATCAGACCAAGCTTATGACATATACAGTCAAGCATGTACTGTCCACAAACAGACAAATCTCATCAACTTTTACTTTTTAAATGCCGAGGTAAGAAATGTGTTAACCCATTTGATGCTAGCAATGAGTATACTGGTCATTTACCTGTGCACCTATAAGTCTGTATACTTTCCTAGGGGGGAAAAACTTCCCTTATATAAGAAATGTGCTAACCCATTTGATGCTAGCAATGAGTATACTGGTCATTTACCTGTGCACCTATAAGTCTGTATACTTTCCTAGGGGGGGAAAACTTCCCTTATATAAGAAATGTGTTAACCCATTTGATGCTAGCAATGAGTATACTGGTCATTTACCTGTGCACCTATAAGTCTGTATACTTTCCTAGGGGGAAAAAACTTCCCTTATATAAGAAATGTGTTAACCCATTTGATGCTAGCAATGAGTATACTGGTCATTTACCTGTGCACCTATAAGTCTGTATACTTTCCTAGGGGGAAAAAACTTCCCTTATATAAGAAATGTGTTAACCCATTTGATGCTAGCAATGAGTATACTGGTCATTTACCTGTGCACCTATAAGTCTGTATACTTTCCTAGGGGGAAAAATCTTCCCTTATATAAGAAATGTGCTAACCCATTTGATGTTAGCAATGAGTATACCGGTCATTTACCTGTGCACCTATAAGTCTGTATACTTTCCTAGGGGGAAAAACTTCCCTTATATAAGAAATGTGTTAACCCATTTGATGCTAGCAATGAGTATACTGGTCATTTACCTGTGCACCTATAAGTCTGTAAACTTTCCTAGGGGGGAAAAACTTCTCTTATATAAGAAATGTGCTAACCCATTTGATGCTGGCAATGAGTATACTGGTCATTTACCTGTGCACCTATAAGTCTGTATACTTTCCTAGGGGGGAAAAACTTCCCTTATATAAGAAATGTGTTAACCCATTTGATGCTAGCAATGAGTATACTGGTCATTTACCTGTGCACCTATAAGTCTGCATACTTTCCTAGGGGGAAAAACTTCCCTTATATCAGAAATGTACTAACCCATTTGATGCTAGCAATGAGTATACCGGTCATTTACCTGTGCATCTATAAGTCTGTATACTTTCCTAGGGGGGAAAAACTTCCCTTATATAAGAAATGTGTTAACCCCTTTGATGCTAGCAATGAGTATACTGGTCATTTACCTGTGCACCTATAAGTCTGCATACTTTCCTAGGGGGAAAAACTTCCCTTATATAAGAAATGTGTTAACCCATTTGATGCTAGCAATGAGTATACTGGTCATTTACCTGTGCACCTATAAGTCTGTATACTTTCCTAGGGGGGAAAACTTCCCTTATATAAGACACATTAACCCATTTGATGCTAGCAACGAGTATACTGGTCATTTACCTGTGCACCTATAAGTCTGTATACTTTCCTAGGTGGGAAAAACTTCCCTTATGTAAGAAATGTGTAAACCAATTTGATGCTGGCAATGAGTATACTGGTCATTTACCTGTACACCCATAAGTCTGTAAACTTTCCTAGGGGGAAAAACTTCCCTTATATAAGAAATGTGCTAACCCATTTGATGCTAGCAATGAGTATACCGGTCATTTACCTGTGCACCTATAAGTCTGTATACTTTCCTAGGGGGAAAAAACTTCCCTTATTTAAGCAATGTGCTAACCCATTTGATGCTAGCAATGAGTAAACTGGTCATTTACCTGTGTACCTATAAGTCTGTATACTTTCCTAGGGGGTAAAAACTTCCCTTATATAAGAAATGTGCTAACCCATTTGATGCTAGCAATGAGTATACTGGTCATTTACCTGTGCACCTATAAGTCTGTATACTTTCCTAGGGGGAAAAAACTTCCCTTATATAAGAAATGTGCTAACCAATTTGATGCTGGCAATGAGTATACTGGTCATTTACCTGTACACCCATAAGTCTGTAAACTTTCCTAGGGGAAAAAACTTCCCTTATATAAGAAATGTGCTAACCCATTTGATGCTAGCAATGAGTATACTTGTCATTTACCTGTGCATCTATAAGTCTGTATACTTTCCTAGGGGGAAAAAACTTCCCTTATTTAAGCAATGTGCTAACCCATTTGATGCTAGCAATGAGTAAACTGGTCATTTACCTGTGTACCTATAAGTCTGTATACTTTCCTAGGGGGTAAAAACTTCCCTTATATCATTAGCCAATGTAATAGTTCAGATGATAGATGTTCATAAAGTAAACCAAAACAGTTAACTCTCTGCATGCTATCACTTTAAATGGACCCTAGAGGGCCTAGACTCTAACTGTTTGAAACCCCAATTCTAATTTTGATCAGCAAAATTCAGAAAATTCTAATTCTAAAATAGTTATGAGCAGACAACAATTGTTGCAGACAACAATAAAATTCAGCATTCTGGTGGAAGTTTAACTGTGTAGTAGGTTCATTATTGAAATGTTTTAACTGTTCAAATTCACACACAAATATCGAAAACTATTACCAAGGGGCGTTCACCTGACTACTTCAGGCTTCATCAGCTTTGTGATGGTCTGTCACTTACTGACCACGTACACCACTCTGTTTGGTGAGCGATGTTAAGGTGTTATCCCAGATGTGCGGGAGATTGTAACGGCCACTGTCCCTATTCAGCATTCAAAGATTTAAAATTTATTCTTTTCAGACTGGTAGATGGAGATACACTATAAAATCCCGGGAAACAGCAGACCAGACCGTATCTACCTTCATTTCTTCTACACCGACCCTTCTTGACCTTGACCCATTTATAGTGAGAACAGCGGTTGACACAGATATCTATAACCATATAGTACTGCATGTTGATGTAACCCGGGGCAACCACCCTATATCTGGTCTTAATGTAACAGCCACAGTAGAAACACCATCAGGCCAAACTGGAACGATACAACTGTATGACAATGGAGCAGGTAAATATTCACATGGCTCCAGATAAGAGGGACTACAATGAACAAATCACATTTTCTCGTTTCAGCACCAAATCTTATGGTGTAACTACTCATTAGAATCGTCTCAAAGAGACGATTCTAATGAGTTGTAACACCATAGGCTTTACTGCAGAAATAAAGATTTTAGCTCTGAAATACTCCCCAATTGTGGAGCTCTGTATAATTCCTTGTACCGTCAATTAGACCATTACCCAATGAGGCTCACATGTACACTGTTTGCAAATGACGCATATATGCGTGACTAGGGTTCAAAGAGTTAAGGAGCATTCTGCTTTACTTTTAGTGTTCTTTAAGTTTCCATCTTCTAAGAGATAGAATATATTTCTTACAGTACATGTACATATTATGGGGTAAATGGTTAATGATATTCTTTAACTAACAGGAGCTTACCACTTTTTATTATTAATATTAACAGGAGCTGACAACACTAAGAATGATGGTATATACTCTCGCTACTATACCAGAGCCAAACTAGAGGGTAACTATCATGTTACAGCACATATCACAGGTCTACATGGAGAAGTATTTGCCCTGGAAGAAACAAACATTATGCCTCATAGTGTGGCCGATAAAACAGGTAAATACATATCTCAGAACTCCATAAATATTCCTTTTTACCCTTTTAACTTATTCGTCCATTGAAGAAATGAGTTATACTTTTGAAACAGCCATGAATAATTATGTACAATAAAGAAATTTTCTGTATCCTAACAGATGGTAGCTTAAAGCCTTGAAAGACATCTCCTGACGACCTTTCGGTCATAACGCCTTGCCAGACAATTTCCTTGCAAATCTCATGATTCTTATGCTTACCTGTACTACAGTAAATCATTGGGGCGTTTCATGTGAGGCACGCCTCATATAATTGATAGTTTGGTTAGTAAAACCCATTGAAAAACCCCTTGAGTGTGATTATGTAAGGGCCTCTCTAGACAACCTGAGATTTGTGACATTGGCTGTGCACGCTTTGCTACTGTTTAACCGTTACTTTAACACCGATCGCGAACAATGGGGGGTAGTCCATCAATGGGCTGAGGAAAAGTCTTTAAGGTGCATTCTGCTTTACTTTCATCCTGCTTTAAGTGGTCACGGACTCACCTATGTTCAAAAACAATTTAAGGATAATGAACTATGTTTCAGAGGGTATTCCAAGTCAGCGGGTTATTAACAAGAGGTCTGTGACTGGAGATATCCAGCGTCATGTACCAATGAGCAGTGTATACCAGCCAGACAAGGCCGTGACATCATTGACCGAGGATACTACGCCACCCTCACGTATTGTAGACTTAAAGGTTATACAACATCTTCAGTACAGGAACACACTGGTGTTATACTGGACAGCTCCTGGGGATGATCTTGATTATGGGAAGGGTATGTACAGATATAAACATCCTCATCTTGTGTTAACAACAACAACACTCTTAAATCTCTCCTCCATAAATATGTCTTTTGACAATGTTAATTTATTTCACCCATTAAAGAAAATTATGGAGATCTCAATAAGCTTTAAATCTAATCCACCACATTGTCTGTATGTATTTTCCAGCATATATTGGTTTATAACTATATTTGTACATGTATTATCAAAAGAAAATACATGTAGGTATCAACTTCACTAAGAAAAGTACATGTAGTTCCATTTCATACACACTCACAAATATGCACCATAAAAACTATGTTCTATACTCTAGCCCTTGGTAGCTTAAAACAATGCTGAAAGTAAAGCAGAATGGTCCTAAAGGAGCATTCTGCTTTACACTCGGCCTGCTTTAACCCTTTACCCCATAGCCTGTTTCTAGTTTTGAAAATAGGTACCTACTTAAAGCAGGTTGAAAGCAAAGCAGAATGCGCCCACTTTCAGCCTGCTTTAAGTTACCACCTGCTACAATTAAGAAAATATTCCTTCTGATATACTCATGACTGTATAGATTGGAATTATATTCTTCCGCAGAGGATTAAACAGAATGCGCTAAAAGGCGCTTCTAAAAGGTAAAGGGTTAAGCTACCATCTGTCTTCAATACTGAAAACAAGCTATGAGGGTTATGAGGTTAAACATTAATGTAGAAAGCACCTGAAGGTGTCTAGGTGTACACTGATTGTGTCAGGTGACAATCACCTTTTATGAACCCTTTCTCCTGTACAAGTGCTCAACCTACTCCTTCACATAAGCACTACAAATTAATATTTATGGATAGTGCTAAAAAAATAGACAGCTTTAAGCAGGATTAAAGTAAAGCAGAAAACTCAGATAGGATATTTCTGCTCTCAAACCAACCACATGCCCTTAGTTTAACCCATTACATATAATTCATTCCACCACTGAAGAAAATATACTGAGCAAAAATAGAAGAAACGTCCCACCCTATTACAGGGACATTTTCTTGAAAGTTATAAGGTTGATGGTAGTAAAACCTATACAGAAATTGAAGTTCATTCATTTTTAAATCCATATCAGTTGACCTCATATTGCTGAGAAAAAAACTTTTCGAGTGATGTAGTGAAGAAGTTGGTAGGGGTCAAAATAAAAAATCTGAATAAATGTTTTTTTTTTTAAAAATGTTTAGTTGATTACTGAATTCTCATAAAAAGTCCCAAATTTTATTCAGTAAGATTAATATCGTGTACGGCCACCGTTTGCACCAATATACGCTTCATTTCTACAGCGTAACGTAACGTTTAATGAGAACGTCAGACATTCACTCTTGCTGTGAGGTCTGTGTCAAATATTGAATGCTGAATCTTAAATGTAATCAATTTGCGTAGTCTACCATCTGAATTGTTAAGTATGAATCGAGATAAAAAGAACTTGGTACCAGCCAGTTTGCTTCAATTTCAAATGACGTCGTGACGACAGATAATTTAGCCCACGGTGACGTGTCGTCCAAATTTGACCGGATTATGGGCGTCATGCTCTGATTGGTTTAGCGTTGGATTGCAAGTGATTACAAAGGTTTGTGATGACTCACCGTGTTCACCAGCCGTTCCGGTGGCTGGAAAATGACGTAGACATTAGTGCGTTAATGTGCCGTAGTGATCAGTTCTGACGGAGGAAAAACGGGATGACCAAGGCAAAAACGATTGTGAACAGTCCCAGTCTGATGGTACCGGGTCGCAAACCTCCGTTTGGTTTCTCTATAGCAGCCGAACCAGCGGGCGACGTCAATGGCCGTCATTGCCTGATTTCTTTCAACTTCAGACGAGCGTGGCATGATGCAATAATTGAATTCATATGGGTTTTTTTCAATTTTTTTATTACCATGTGTCGTGTGTATTTTACGACGGTGACATAATTACTTTATTGAAACGCGTGTACCGTGCACGTGCAAAACGTGCAAATCATCATTCCGTTACGTTAGCGGTTTTTATCTGTGTTATTTTGTGAGAACTTTACACATGTGTAACTCCAACTAACCAGTATCCCATAAGTACATTAACTTGATGTATAACTTAAATAACGTCAGAGATATGTCCGTTCAAAATGTGGGACGTTTCTATTTTTGTTGAGTATAGTTCAAATATATGCAGTCAGAAATATTTACCAAAAAGAAATATTTTCTATATCCTAGCAGATGGTAGCTTAAAGCAGGTTGGAAGTAAAGCAGAATGTGACTTAAGGGTATGGAGTTAAGGAGCTAAACACAGTTGGGTATTGGTGATTTTAAATGTAGAGGAGGGTTAACCCTTTACCTGATAGCCTATTTCTAGTATTGAAGATAGGTGATTACTTAAAGCAGGTTGAAAGTAAAGCAGAATGCGCATTAGGCGCATTCTGCTTTACTTTCAGCCTGCTTTAAGCTTTCATGTTCTAGAATATAGAAATTATTGCCTATACTATATTATTCATGACTGATTATATTGGAACTACTTTCTTCAGCGGAGGAATAAATCATATGCGCTAAAAGGCGCTTCTATAAGGTAAAGGGTTAACACATCATTATTATTTTTTATTCTTTACAGTGACAAAGTATGAGCTGTTCATAGGACAAGACATCATAGATGTCAGGGCCCTTCTGAGGTGGGAAACCTTGCCTGATTATAAAGGGCCAGGGAAGATTGTCAAAGAAGACAAGGACCCAGAAGCCATGGCAACAGAAACAGAAATATGGTTGTGGAAAATTCCTCCTTCTGCTCGTACGTTTGCATTTTCAGTGCGAGGAATTGATTCAGTTGGAAATAAGGCGGAGATGTCTAATGTGGCAACGTTTGGTTTAATCAATGATGCCAGGCATGTTTGAGACAAATCTTTATCAGGGTCTGCACTGTTTGTTATTACCTTTAAATACAGTAAAACTTCTCTATTATGACGACTAAAAATTAGGATAACTGATTGTATAAAAGTCAGGTGACAGCTTAAAGCATGGTGACAGTAAAACAGAAAGCTCTTTAGGAGCTTTCTGTTTTACTGTCACCATGCTTTAAGCTGTCACCTGTCTTAAATGCCTATTACTTGTTTAATTAAGTGGTCATAATAGAGAGGTTTTACCGTACTTACAATCATACTGCTCAAAATTGAATGTAAACTGGTTGTTCCTTAGAAAACGGAAGAGTGCATTTGGAATGTAAGCAGTGTAAGGGTTTAAAACTCCGTGAAGGACGGGGAGGAATGTTTCAGACAAACTTATGCTGATGGACGGAACTTAGCTAAAGGAGCTTTCTGTTTTACTGCCACCTTGCTTTCACAAGTCTTAAATACATAATTTTCACATGATTTAGTGGTCTTAATAGAGAGGTTTTACTGTACATGTATTTCTAAACAAACTGCTTAAAAATGAATGTAAACTGGTTGTTCCTTAGAAAATGGAAGAGTGCATTTGGAAAGTTTAAGCAGTGTAAGGGTTAAAAACTCCGTGAAGGACGGGGAGGAATGTTTCAGACAAACAGAGCTCCAGATAAGGGGAGTATTTCAAAAATTAAAATCTTTATTTCTGCTTTAAACCCCTATGGTGTCACTACTCGTTAGAATCGTCTCGAAGAGACAATTCTAATGAGTAGTATCACCATAGGATTTGGTGCTGAAATGAGTGAGATAATGTTGAATTTGTTCAGTTTACTCCCTCTTATCTGGGGCCTGGACAAACTTATGCTGATGGACGGAACTTAGCCGGTTCCAACTTTGTTGCTGGGGTAAACAGTGGGGAAGACATGTCACTTTTCCATTCAAATGATAATAATAAAATGTAAACTGCATGCAATAAAATGTAGAAAATGACACTTTTATTTCATTTTTCATTTGTTTTCAGTTTTCAAAATCTGAGTTGCATAAAGTTTGAATACCTGGCTCAAAGGTTATAAAGCTTTTGAGTTGAGTCTGAGATCAATTTCAAGCATTTGATTGGTCAGATTAAAGTTTTTGCTTGAAAAAGCCCCAATCTGACAAATCAGTTGCTTGAGAATGATCTCAGTCTCAATTCAAAAGTTTTATAACCTTGGAGCCTGATCTGACATCCAGGTACACAGCATGTGATCTGGATGCAAAGTGTTTGCTACGGTTGTAATTGGCTTATATATCGATTTTTTTCACCTGGCAGGGCGGAGATAACCCTTGGCAAAGATAAACTAATTTACATTTGATTTTAGGGGTGACAGGTGTAGTTCCGTATTAAATAGTTATTTTCTGATACTTTCAACATGAAGAAACGCATGGGCTTGCAGCCATATCCACGTGAAAAAGGTGTGTACAGTGTTCCCCCTCTACAACAACACCCAATTGAAGACAAAGAATGAGGGTGTTGTTCGGAGGGAGTTGTTATAGGGAGAGAAATTTAAGACTTGGTTTACATTTGCAAGCAGCTTGAATCCAGATCAGACGCCGCGTTATGCGGCGTCTGATCTTGATTCAAGCTGTTTGTCATTCTTCATTATATTCCTTCTGTCAAAATGTCCACTAATATGTAATGTTGAGAAAGTACCGGTAGACGACAACGGTAAATTTCAATAATGAAAAAGCGTGCTGCCGCCCCAAAAGTTAAAATGCAAAGGTCCACACCAAAACTCTGCCCTGCCAGGTCAATAAAATCGGTCTATAACACAAAAGCATTTATTGGGAAATAATATGGTATATATAAATATGTGACTATCAAATGATAACTTTTGAAGGAGGATAATAACTCACAATACTGGTGAGTACAGAACAAATTGATTTTTATTTCTTTGTTTTGAATGACTTTAACACCCTTCATTGTCATGAAATCATCTGCTTTAAACAATTGTTGTCTGCTTTTATTCATAAAATGTGAAATATACCTGGTAGGTAAATCAACTAAAGTAATAATGTAAGGAGAGTCAAATAGTTTGGATCCTGATAAGCTGCTGCATAATGCTACATATGATCAGGATCGAAACTACTTTCAACTAACCAAGTTGTACCATGGGTAAGGTATTATCCGATTTTTCTGACTTGTCCGAGTTATTTTTAGAACAGAATAGTTAATAATGGTAAATAGGTAAGCATGGTAACATCAAATATATAATCGTACACTTTCCTACTTGAGATAAGTATGATCCTCGTGCAGCACAAGACTGCTGCACTAACTTTACTGATATTTTATTCTTTCCCAACAAACGCATTTATATACTAAAACTATTATTTCCATTGCAAACAGGTTGGAGCCAGATCAGACGCTGGGTAACCCGTCGTTTGATCAGGCTTCAACCTGTTTGCTACTCAGATTAGAAAAAAAGTTAAATTTCTTAAAGTAAATTTCCACAGTATATAGTGCATTGGGTTTGCGTTTCAACGGGAAAGAAAAATGTATTCTCTACTGTACATTGTGCACAATAAATACAGCTATCAATGTCTCCTGCTGGCTGTCACTAAGGGAATACTCATCCCTTTCAAAGTTTTAAAATGTTCCAATCTAAAAATAACTCTGCCAAATCAGAAGAAAACACTAATATGATAACTTCTGACATAGTTTGACATATTTTCAGAAGGGAGAGAACTCCTGAAAAAAATTAAGAATTGTTTTTCTTTATATATTTCCATACCCCATATCAAGACAGACAGACAGAGAGGGTATACTGTAATAGATAAAACATCTTCCAAATGTTTATGTTGTAAAGTATATTGAGGTATTGCCCAACCCAACTCTCTGCATACTGGTTGGACGGGGTGAATAAAGTGTAAAGCAAACCAAGAAAACAGTGTAGACCCAGACCATCCACAGCATTTTTTGACATGATGGCTGATCTGGGTTAACTTGGTTTGTAGTGCATTAAATCTGTTTTTTCTCAGCTTTACACAGCTTATATCTTTTTGACTGTCAGTTGGTTTAAATTCTGTAATTGAAATAGTTCCTCTGTATCATATTCAACCTTCCCAATGAGTAAACTCGTCCTGTAGAAACAAAGTACCGGAAAAAGAGTATCTTTTCCCAATGCAAACAGCATAGACCCAGATCAGAGGATTTCTGTCTGATCTCTGATCAGAGTCTGTACTGCTTGTCATTTTGCAATAGATTACAGAAAATAACCCTAAATAGTCATGAATGGACTAGACTGAATTGGAAACTGGAATTGTCCACTTAGTGTTAAAGGGGTAAATGAGTAAAATCTTCTGAAATAAAATGCAGGGGACAAATAGTTCATAGTGCTACAGTGGAGAAAACGTTATTCTTTCCCAATAAACGCGTTTACGCTACAACTATTATTTCAATTGCAAACAGTTTGGCGCCAGATCAGATGCTGGGTAACCCGGCGTCTGATCAGGCTCCAAACTGTTTGCCACTCAGCTTAATATCAATTGTAAGAATTGTCGAAAAGTTGTTATTTTCTACGTTTTAGTGTTTTGCGTTCGTGTACGTTTGCGTTTAAACGGGAAAGAAAAACAGATTCTCCACTGTATCCATCACGTGCAAATGCATGTCACAGAGATAAAACCTTCAGATTAACTCTTTGCATGCTAGCAGCGGATACATGTGCTACAGTTATTACCTTTGCAAACAGTTTAGATCCTGATGAGACACTGCGTAACTGGGCATCTCATCCGGATCCAAACTGTTTGACACTCTGGCCCTGTTTTTAAAAGAAATTTTTAAAAGTCTGTTATTAGAACAGTAGCAGACGACAATTATTGAAAACAAAAAAAATCCAGCATAAGTACAAACAAACATAGCTTGTTTCATGTTGTTACAACAGGTAGATTGCTTAACTCGTTGAAACCTAGTTACGCATATATGCATCCGTTGCAAACAGTGTATATGTGGAGAGTACACTTGTCCTATGCAAACAGTGTAGATCCAGATCAGAGGGCTTCTTATGCAGCCTTCTGATCAGGGTTTGCACTGTTTGTTATATTGCAATACATTGGGAAAAACTACCTAAACAGTCAAACATGGACCAGGCTGAATTTTAAATGGGATGTGTCCATCAGAAGTTTTTTCAAGGAGGATCTGTACTTGAGCATGGCTACGTGAGATAGTGGGCTTAGGGTTTGATGAAGCTATAGGCAGCAATAGCCCAAACATACCTTAATGGTAGTATATACCACCGTTTGTTCTGAGGAAAGTTTAAACACTTAGGACTGACTGTCTGAGGATATACAATGATTTCTAGACTGGCATTGTGGATTATTGTTCTAAATGCTTCAATTCAAAATGGCTTGGCTGTCAGCCGCCCATCCACAATGACGTTTGAGAACAATCAGTTCAAGAATATGGTGATAGCATTTCATGAGAGTGTGGCAGAGGACAAGGCATTGATTCATACTTTGAAGGTAGGTATTTTACCGATACTTAATCAATGGTTGCTTAAAGAATGCTGGAAGTAAAACACAATGCACCTTGACGCACAAACTGCTTTACTTTCAACCTGCTTTAAATGATCACCTGTGCTTAAAACAAAACTAGAAACAGGTTTTAGGGTAATGGGTTAAAGATACATGAAAGTACATATATCTAACGATACTAGGTTACGGTAACTTATACTTTTGTGGTAGGTACATGTGTATTTCTTTAGACTGTTATGGGCTTGTAAATTCAATTCTTCTTTTGAGTGGTCATAATGAGGATTTTACTGTATATTTTCTTTAGACTGTTATAGGCAAAGCCTCGGAGACACTTATGAAAGCAACCCATAACAGAGCATACTTAAAAGACATAACCATCTTGCTACCATCAACTTGGTCAGATGACGAGTCCTACCAATCAGTGACAACGGAGACCATCAATTTAGCTGATGTGGTCATTACAGACACTGTTAGATCAGGGAGAAGCTTACCCCAGGTCAGGTCTTATGGTGCCTGTGGAAAACAGGGTGCCCATGTCCTCCTGTCTACCGACTTCTTAACTAAGCCAAGGGCGGATCCATACTTTCTCAAACCAGGTAATTTACACACTTTCTATAATCAGGTAATTTACAAACTACAAATATTATGTTATGGCACTGTACCTTTGTTACAGCTCCTGATTCTGACTTATGCTCGTTTAAGTTAACCCTTTACCTTATAGAAGCGTCTTTTAGCGCATTCCGTTTAATCCTTCGAGGAAGAAAATAATTCCAGTCTATACAGTCATGAAAATGTATCAGAAGAAATGTTTTCTTAATTCTAGTAGGTGGTAACTTAAATCAGACTGAAAGTAAAGCAGAATGCGCCTTAAGGCGCATTCTGCTTTACTTTCAACCTGTTTTAAATAGTCACATATTTTCAAATCTAAAAACAGGCTATAGGGTAAAGGGTTAATTATTGAGTATCGACTGTATTTCAAATATTTACATGCATTATATCAATCACTCAAAGAAACCACATGATATGACTACATAGTCACATAGGGTTTAATGTGATGAAGAGAGGAAATTCTTAGTTTGCTGAATCTTATCTGGAGCTCTGAAAATTGCCTGTATTTTAATCTTCATTTGCAAAGGAACCGTAAGACTCTTGGTAATTGGGACACCTTGTTTTAACTGTTGTAATTATCAAAAAATTGAAACTACTTGCTTTTATCACACATTAATTTGTCAAAGAGAGGCAAACAGTAGACTCTGATCAGACTGCTACAGAGGAAGCAGTCTGATCAGGGTCTACTTTGTATGCTCAGGGTCCAAGACTATAAAGAGTTTGAGTTGAGTCTGTGACAGTTCTTAAGCATTTGATTGGTCAGATTTGAGCCTAGGCTCAAATCTGACCAAATAAATGCTGGAGAACGACTAAGACTCAACTCAGGAGCTTTATAACCTTGGATCCAGGCCTGTCTGTCTCAATACCTAGGATCATTATGGTAATCATGCGTTCACTGCTAGTGTGCGAAGAGTTAATTAATTCACCCCTGAAACTTTTAATGGACAATTCCAATTTTAAATATATGTCTAGTCCATTATTTTACTATTTGGGGATGATTTTTACAAAATATATTAAATTGACAAACTGTACAGCAAGACTCTGATCAGAGGGCTCCTTAAGGAGCCCTCTGATCAGGGTCTACACTGTTTGCATAGGACAAGTGTAATCCTCACATGTAAACTGTTTGTAGATGACGACAATACTCGTCGCTAGGGTTTAATGTGTCCATGTATTGTTGTTTTTTTTTTCTAGAGAAATACTTTGTCCATGCCTTTGCCCAGTTTCGATGGGGTGTCTTTCAAGAATATGCCGAGACAGGAGAAACTGTTTGCTACTTTTCGATTTCAACGGGTCATATAGAAGCCATACACTGTGTCATTAACATCCGAGGCCTTTTTCTGAAAAACGATTTAAATAGGACCTTATGCTACCCGACATGGGGTAATTGAAATTGATAATTGAATTAATTAATAATTAATAATCAAAAGTGATTTAATTGTGAATAATTGTTAATTGATCAATATTTCAATTACTTTAATTGTAATTTAATCATTACTTTTCAAAAAAGTGGGTAATTGTTAATTTAATTTCAATTACTTTTCAATTAATCTTGTAAAATATGTACATGCTTTGGAACAATAACATTCTGAACTCATATTGTAAACAAGTTTAGCCTATTGATACATTTTCTAAGCATGTTTATGTTAGTTTTAAAGATTTGCTTCATCTTAGTTTAAACATTTGATTCCAAATTATTTACAAACTGACATGATTGAAAACACATATAATGAAAAAGATTAGATTAAAGGTTTAGTGATTCCAGGATCTTGTCCATTTTGTCAATAACCTACAAGTAAAAATACTACAAAGGTGGTAATGGTTAAAAAGCTTTGATTCTCAGATCAATACATGTTAAAAAAGGTATTAAATGCATGCATGTTGTTGTTGTAGCTTCATCATGGATGGACACAAATCTTTATTAGCTATAATACATGCACCATGAGGAAATACCCAATATTTTTAGCTAGCTCTTATTCTCAATTTGCAAAATCGAATTGCTTAGACCTTCCTTGAGTTGCTCATTGACCAAATAGATTTTGGAAATATATTGTGCATCCATTTCACTTGAAAAGTCGGTTTGAATCCAGATCAAGTCACACACTTGAATATCCCAACAGTTTAAAATTCATTTTTATTTGTGAAAATATTAGGCAGACATGCAAGTATTTTCTTAAAGACTACAGACGACAACTTTCCTGTCGAAATTCACTAAGGGTGCATTGAGTTAAAGGTCATTGATCAAGCCTTACCTGTTAAAGAAAGGTGATAGTTGTATTCTATTCACAAAGCTGTTTTTCACACAGTCTTAGTCTAAGTGACCCATTAAGTGTGCAATGTTGTCATCTGCTGATAATGTCAGGGATCCAGATAAGGGGAGTATTTTGAAGACTATCATCTTTGTGCCTGCTAAAAACCCTATGGTGTGACTTAGCATTGTAATTGTTTCCTGGAGCTGATTCTAATGAATAGTCTCACCATTAGGTTTGGTTTAAACATAAATAGAAAATGTTGGAAATATTTAGTTTACACCCTCTTATGTGTGTCCCTGTTATATGATGTGTCATCTGCTTTGAAAACTAAACACATAAATTTTGACAATTTCATAACAAACCTTAGATCAGCTTCATAATAACTCAAAGTCTGATCTATATCCACGCTGGTTTCATAATGATTGGCAGTGAAATTTGCCAATGCATAGAATTGTGCTAAATAGTAAATAGATCAGGCTCTTATCAGAGAGCACCTTAAAAAATCCTCCGATCTGGGTCTATATTATTGGTAAAGAACTAATAAAGTTGGAACATGTAGTGCAACGGTGAAAAGTAATTGTTAATTTAATTAATTAATCAGGTAAAGAAATTTAATTTAATCATTACTTTTGGAAAACAGAGTAATTTAAATGGTAATTTAATTGGATTTTATTCAACTAATTGGTAATTTAATTAATTACTTAATTAAGTAATTGACTCTTTGTCTTTATGCTAAGAAGGTTTGCAAATATCAGTTTATTACCGGTACTCATGTCATATCATGTCATGTTCTATATTTTTATGCCCCCCTAGCTGCGTCTATAGATGCAGAAGCATTAGGGATTGTCCTGTCTATCCATGCATCATCCTTCCTTCTGTGCATCGATAACGAAGTTAACTAGATTTTGCAGGTTCATCTAGCATCTGCACTTCTCTCTCAATTTGAGTCTCAAATACTTGAATACTTACATAGTCTTGGACGACCAATTTACCCAATTATATTTGTCATTGATCTTGACCGTATAGTTTGGACTTAGAATATTGTAAAGTTATAACTAAATTCTACTGTTTCATCTTGCACCATCACTACTGCCTATAATGCTTTGATACGAGTACTTAAACACTTGTTGCCTTGGACCAATACCAACCTACCCAACCTTGATTGTGACCTTGATCTGGACCCAATTTGGACTTAGAATAATGTAAATGCTTCTTTCTTAGTTAAATAGATTTTACCTCTTCATTTTGCATCAACACTACTGACTACAATGCTTTGATACTAATACAGTTGTTGCCTTGGACCACTACCAATCCACACATATTACCCAACTTTGATTTTGACCATGACCTGGATCTAATTTGGGCTTAGAATATTTTAAATGGGATATATCTTGGTTAACTAGATTTTATGGTTTTGTCTACCATCAACTGTACTGACTTAAATGCTTGGATACTTAAACAGTTATTGCCTTGGACCATTACCATATCCTGTTTGAATTGTATATAGCAACCTTTGTCGCTAGGATCTTACTCCGTATTAAAAACTAAAATTCAGGGATTTTTCTTGAGAATATTTTTATATCAATCACCAAAATAATACCAATTCCTTTTTTTTAACCCTTTATCCCATAACCTATTTCTAGTTTTGAAGACAGGTGGCCACTCAAATCAGTTTGAAAGTAAAGCAGAATTTGCCTTTAGGTGCATTCTGCTTTACTTTCAGCCTGCTTTAAGCTGCAATTTGCTAAAATATAGAAAACATATCTTACAATACATATTCATGACTGTATAAAGAGGAGTTATTTTCTTCAGTGGAGGAATATAAATTAAGCACGTAAAAATTAAGTATTTATGGAGTAAAAGGGTAATGCCATGTTCTCAATAATGCCAAAAAATATTAAATGTATACTTGTCGTATACAACAGTGTAGACCTTGATCAGATGGTTACTTCAGGTTTGTCATTTTGCAACATATTGCAAACAACAACAATTATCATTTTTATGCCCCCGGCATCGACAGATGCGGGAGCATATAGTAATCGTCCTGTCCGTCCTTCCGTCCGTAACCAGGTTAAGTAGATTTTACCGTTTCGTCTAGCATCAACACCTCTTATTCAAATGCTTAGATACTTATACAGTTGTTACCTTGGACCATTCCCTAGCCACCAATAATACCCAACCTTGATTTTGACCTTGACCTTGACCTAATTTGGACTTAGAATATTTTGAATGGGTTATTTCTTGGTTAACTAGATTTTACTGTTTCGTCTGGCATCAACACCGCTTACTCCAATGCTTGGATACTTATACAGTTGTTGCCTTGGACCATTCCCTATCCATCAATATCACCCAACCTTGATTTTGACCTTGACCTTGACCCAATTTGGACTTAGAATATTTTGAATGGGCTATTTCTTGGTTAACTAGATTTTACCGTTTCGTCTAGCATCAACACTACTTACTACAATGCTTCTATACTTATACAGTTATTGCCTTGGACCATTACCAACCCACCAGTAATACCCAAGCTCAGTTTGACCTTGACCTTGACTTAATTTGGACTTAGAATAGATTCAGAATATATTGTCAAGGATGCCACCGGGGGCATAAGCGTTATTGAACGCGCAGTCTTGTTTATGGATAATTCCAGTTTCTAATTTAATACAGTCCATTTAGGACTTATATGGTTGTTTTTTGCAACTCATTACAAAATGGCCATCAGTGCAGATGCTGATCAGGGCTCCTTTTAGGAGCTCTCCACAGGTACATGTAAATATGTCTTAAAATGTTAATAAAATAGTGTCATTGGTGCATCTGATTCCCATTTATAGGCTGTCGGAAGCGGGGCCTTTTCAGACTATATTATTCAGGCCGATTTTGCGCCTCATCCTAATCAGATGCACAAAATTAATGACATTATTTTATTAACATTTTAAGACATATTTGCATGTACCTGTGGAGCTCTCTGGTTAGGGTCTACACTGTTTGCACAGAAAAATTGTACTATATAGGTAAACTGTTTTTTAATGACGAGTATACTCATCACTAGGGTAGTATGTGTTTATTTAGAATTTGAACTTTCATAGTCAAAAGCGGCAAAACCAGTATATCCAACCAGTCAGGATACTGCTTAAAGCAACCACCAATATTCAACAGCATCAAGCAATATTCATTTGTGGAGGAAGGGTAAATGTTCCTATAACAGGTCTCCCCTTATTCAGATTTATATAATTCACAACAGCAGATGTTAAGTGCTTGTGTAGCGGCTGTAAAAAGTCGCCCCATACTTCATTCTCAGTGTTGTTATACTTTCTGGTCCTTTGAAATCATTGATTTCAGCGCATTTACAGTTGAAAGTTGAATTCCGCTTAAGCTGGTGCTAGGGGGCGTGAGCACTGTTGCATATTTCAGTATTGCTCATGAACAGACTCAATTAAACCGAGTCTGCAATTTTCAGTATTTGCTTTGTTTTCTGTGCTTTCAAAGGGTCTCCCCTTATTCAGATTTATACAAGGGAAATGGTTAACACATTAACCCATTACCCCAGAAATACGCCTTTTTATGCCTTTTAACTTATTCTTCCAATGAGGAAAATAGTTCCAATTAATACAGATTTGAATATGTATCACAAGAACTATTTCTATATTCTAGCAGATAGTAGCTTAAAGCAGTCTGAAAGTTTAGCAGAATGCACCTTAACCCTTTACCCAATAACCTATTTATAATATTAAAGACAGGTGATCATTTAAAGCAGGTTGAAAGTAAAGCAGAATGTGCCTTAAGGCACATTCTGCTTTACTTTCAGCCTGCTTTAAACTACCATCTATTAGGCTATATAAAATATTTGTTGTGGTAATTGTTCATGAGGGTATAAACTGAAACTATTTTCTTCAGCGGAGGAATAAATTAAATACGCTAAAAGTCGCTTCTATTGGGGAAAGGGTTAAGGTGCATTCTTTCAACCTAGCTTCTTCTTTCAGCCTAGCTTTAAGTGGTCACCTATTTCAAAGCTAGAATAAGGCTATGGGGTAATGGGTTAAAACTTAGTGTCAAGTACATATGTCATTTGCAAACAGTGTACTCCAGTTTGCATAGTCAACAAGAAATGTCACATTAGTGTGACAAATGCCTTTGAACTGTCTTCTTGTCCGACAGAGTTGTAACCATGTCCTTGACTTTTGACAGATGGATAAGGGAGTTGAACATGACAAATTTTGAGTTATATAAAGACATTGCCTACATTGCCAGACATGAAATGCATGCCCTGTAAGTGGTCACCTATTTCAAATGCAGAATCAAGCTATGGGATAATGGGTTAAAACTTAGTGACAAGTATATTAGTCATTTACAAACAGTGTACTCAAGTTTACATAGTCAATAAGAAATGTCACAAATGGGTGACAAATGCCCCCATCTGTCTTCTTGTCCGTCAGAGTTGTAACCATGTCCTTGACTTTTGACAGATGGATAAGGGAGTTGAACTTGACACTAACAAATTTTGAGTTATATAAAGACATTGTCTACATTGCCAGAAATGAAATTCATGCCCTGTAACCTTGACCCATGGCCATGATAGTTTGATGGAAAATGTTGTCTTCATCTGGTGAATACATATCTGGGCCAAATTATTTTTAAGTTCTATTCATAGATAAAGAAATGACAGACCAGACACAATAACTTGATAATTTGATAACGGAGTCAAACCCGTGACCTGGATCTTTGGTCCATGCACAATGGAGCTGAACGCGATGATTGTCTTAATCTGGTGAATATTTGTGCCAAATTATTTTGAAATGCATTCACCGATAAAGAAATTACAGATCAGACACAAAAGTTGTGATGACATAATCATACCCAGTGACCTTTGACCAATGGACAAGAGAGTAACACACAATTTACACATTGTCTTTGTCCGGTAAATATTTGTGGCAAGTCATTTTGAAATCCATTCAATGGTGAAGAAAAAACAGCATGGACACACGATTTGTGACAACCTAATTGTACCCTGTGACCTTGAACTTTGATAAATAGACTAGGGAGTTAAACAGAACACATCATCTTTGTCTGGTGAATATTTGTGCCAAATTATTTTGAAATCCATTTACTGATCTGTTACAGCCAGACACAAAATTTGTTAGAATGTAATCATACCCTGTGACCTTGACCTTTGACCCATGGACAAGGGGGTTAAACAAGACACATTTTCTTTGTCTCGGGTGAAGATTTGTGCTAGGTTATTTTGAAATCCATTGACCCATAGGAAAGTTACAGCCCGGACACAAAGTTTGTGACAATATAATTGTAGCCTGTGACCTTGAACTTTGACTCATGGCCAAGGGAGTTGAACATGACACATTGTCTTTGCCTAGTGAAAATGTGTGATGGATAAACAAACAAACAAATGGACAGAAGGATGGACAATGCAATTACTACATGCCTACCTTCGGGGGCATAAAAATGGACTAGACTTAATTGAAACTGGATAATTATTTTCTTTCTAAAATTTCAGGGTAAGCGAGTTATAACATTTCTGACTGTACATATATTTCTATTTATAGCTATAGACCCACACACAGGACTGTATACACCAGACTGTCTCTGGAGGCCATACCCCCGTCAGAGATCTCGAGTGAAAGCATCCATGATGGACCACCAGTGGATATCTGCTGTACTGTTATTTTTAGCTCGCCGGACTGTGTCCAAGAGCTAATGTTGTCACCCAGTCGTTGGCGTGGGCGTTGCAGTTCCCATTAGCAGATTCAAAGAATTGCTTATAACTTCTATGTCCCTTGAGATATTGCTTTCATATTTAATATGTGTGTGTATATGGACAAGATCTTTCCGTGCACACAAAAAGTTTGATCCCTGTGACCATGAACTTAGGGCCCCGTGTTTAGGTTTTGAAATCTGTGTTTAGGTTTTGAAAAATGCCTATAACTCCTATGTTCATTGAGATATTCCTTTCATATTTGGCATGCATTTATATATTGACCATACCTTTTTCATGCTTACACAAATGTTTAGCCTAGTGACCTTGACCTTGAACTTAGGGACCACGTTTGGGTTTCAAAATCCGTGTTTAGGTTTCGAAAAATGCTCATAACTCCCATCTCCCCCGAGATATTGCTTTCATATCTGGTATACATGTGAATATGGACAAGACCTAAGTTACCATGCACACAAATACTTATAACCCAGTGATCTTGACCTCGCAGTTAGGGCCCCCATTAAGGTTTCAAAATCTGTGTTTAAGTTGCTGAAAATGCCTATAAGTTATAGGCTATAACTTCTATGTCTCTTGATGTATTTCTTTTATATTTGGTATGTGTGTGCATATGGACAAGACCTTTCCATGCATAATTTTTTAACCCCTGTGACCTTGAACTTAGGGCCTGTGTTTAGGTTTCGAAATTTACATTTAGGTTTCTCAAAATTCCTATTACTCCGATATGTTCATTGAGATATTCCTTTCATATTGTCATGCATATGTATATGGACAATACCTTTTCATGAATACAAACATTTTCAGTCTAGTGACCTTGAACTTAGGGCCCAGGTTTAGGCTTCGAAAAATGCTTACTAGTATAACTCCCATATCCCTGGAGATATTGCTTTCATATCTAGTATACATGTGTATATGGACAATACCTTACCATTCACACAAATGCTTTTATCACAGTGACCTTGACCTTAAAGTTAAGATTCTCGTTTAGGTTTCAAAATCAGTGTTTAGGTTTCTCAAAATGCCTATATAACTCCTATGTCATTTAGATATTTCTTTCGTGTTGGGTATGCATATGTATATTGGCAAGGCCTTTCCTTGCATGCAAAAAGTATTACCCCAGTGACCTTGACCTTGAACTTAGCACCCATATTTAGGTTTTGAAATCTACATTTAGGTTTCTCAAAATACTTATGATTCCTATGTCCCTTGAGGTATTACTTTCATATTTGATTTGCATATGTATATGTACAACCATGCACACAAAAAAGTTGACCTAGCTCTTTGACCTTTATACCCTTAAGTCTGCTTTTAAGTTTCTAAATGTGCCGAAGGCGAGCTCTGTTGTCTCTCTGACAACTCTCGTTTAAAATCATTCACAGAATATATTTACCAATCCACCGTCTGACATAGAAAGAAGTTTACACAATACAAGACAAGACAATAGAAGTGACAACTCTAACATCAGGTTTGGCAAGAAAAAAATATGGTCTATACAAGCAATAAGAATTACGTCACAAAAATAGAGTCAGTGACTGGTAAAAATTATTATGTAACACATAACTATAAATAGCAACAAGGCTGGTGTACATAATACAAGAGCAAACTGACTTCATGTCCAAATGTCACAAAATTTAATGAGAGGCCAAGTTACTTGTAACTTGGCATCTCATGGAGCTAGATCCCAACTCAGATTGCATTATGACAAGTGATTTTCAGATACTGAAATGGTAGCTTCTGTCATGAAGACGCATACATTATATTCACCTATATGAAGTGAAATATAGTTTCTAAAAAGGACATCTTGTTTAGAATAAGAAAGATCACTAGTCAATTGTTTGCACTTTTTATCAGCAAGTTATCCAGTCACTCACATATTACAGCTCAGTTTCAGTTTGAAAAACAGGTAAATATGCATAACACATTCAATCCTTGCAACGAGTATATTCATCTGTAAAAAATAGTGTAACTATGCGGAGTACATTTGTCCTATGCAAACAGTGAAGACCATGAACAGAGGACTCTCTGATCAGGGTCTTCACTGTTTGCAATAATGCGATATTGTCAATAAAAAACCCTTAATAGTCAAGAATGGATTAGACAAAACTGGAATTGTTTAAAGTTTCAGGGGAATATGAGTTCAGCAGGCTGAATAAAGTATGAAATCTGTTTTACATCACGAAGTTAAGCACCTATCAAAAGGTTAAAGTTATAGGCTGACAGGTTGAACAATTCTGACGCTACTTTATTGCTTCTATTTTAGTTAGAAACATTTTGTGATGACTCCTCAGATTACACGACAATACACAACTATGAAGCCCCCAGCAAACATAACCGTCTATGTGACCATAGAAGTACCTGGGATGTTATTTCCAACAGCGACGACTTCAGCAACAACAAAAACCCTACCGTTTCCAACCTGTCTCCCTCGGACCTTGTGCCAAACTTTAAAATTGTAAAGGCAAAGGCTAGAAGGAGAAGGGCCGTGATTGTCATAGACGATGGACACCAAGTGAGTTTCATTAACCCTTTACCCTAATAGATAGGTATGCCTTTTTACACCTTTTGTTTATTCTTGCAATAAAAAATTGGTTCCACTTTTTACAGAAATAAATATGCACCATAAGAAATGTTTCCTTTATCCAAGCAGGTGGTACCCTAAAGCAGACTGAAAGTACAACAGAATGCTCCTTCAGGAGCATTCTGCTTTACTTTCAGCCTGCTTTAATCAAACATCTTTCATTACTGAAAACAAGCAACCAGTGGGTAACACACAGGGTTACGAATGTGACATCTAGTCTAGCTCCAAACTCTTGCAGGGTAATGTGACATCTGGTCTAACTCTAAACTCTTGCAGGGTAATGTGACATCTAGTCTAGCTCCAAACTCTTGCAGGGTAATGTGACATCAAGTCTAGCTCCAAACTCTTGCAGGGTAATGTGACATCTAGTCTAGCTCCAAACTCTTGCAGGGTAATGTGACATCTGGTCTAACTCTAAACTCTTGCAGGGTAATGTGACATCTAGTCTAGCTCCAAACTCTGGCAGGGTAATGTGACATCTAGTCTAGCTCCAAACTCTTGCAGGGTAATGTGACATCAAGTCTAGCTCCAAACTCTTGCAGGGTAATGTGACATCTAGTCTAGCTCCAAACTCTTGCAGGGTAATGTGACATCTAGTCTAGCTCCAAACTCTTGCAGGGTAATGTGACATCTAGTCTAGCTCCAAACTCTTGCAGGGTAATGTGACATCAAGTCTAGCTCCAAACTCTTGCAGGGTAATGTGACATCTAGTCTAGCTCCAAACTCTTGCAGGGTAATGTGACATCAAGTCTAGCTCCAAACTCTTGCAGGGTAATGTGACATCAAGTCTAGCTACAAACTCTTGCAGGGTAATGTGACATCTAGTCTAGCTCCAAACTCTTGCAGGGTAATGTGACATCAAGTCTAGCTCCAAACTCTTGCAGGGTAATGTGACATCTAGTATTTGCTCCAAACTCTTGCAGGGTTATATTACATCTAGTCTAGCTCCAAACTCTTGCAGGGTAATGTGACATCTAGTCTAGCTCCAAACTCTTGCAGGGTAATGTGACATCAAGTCTAGCTCCAAATTGTTGCAGGGTAATATTACATCTAGTCTAGCTCCGAACTCTTGCAGGGTAATGTGACATCTAGTCTAGCTCCAAATTGTTGCAGGGTAATGTGACATCTAGTCTAGCTCCAAACTCTTGCAGGGTAATGTGACATCTATTCTAGCTCCAAACTCTTGCAGGGTAATGTGACATCTAGTCTAGCTCCAAATTGTTGCAGGGTAATGTGACATCTAGTCTTTGCTCCAAGCTCTTGCAGGATAATGTGACATCTAAGTCTAGCTCCAAACTCTTGCAGGGTAATATTACATCTAGTCTAGCTCCAAACTCTTGCAGGGTAATGTGACATCAAGTCTTTGCCCCAAACTCTTGCAGGGTAATGTGACATCTAGTCTAGCTCCAAACTCTTGCAGGGTAATGTGACATCTAGTCTAGCTCCAAACTCTTTCAGGGTAATGTGACATCTAGTTTAGCTCCAAACTCTTGCAGAGTAATGTGACATCTATTCTAGCTCCAAACTCTTGCAGGGTAATGTGACATCTAGTCTAGCTCCAAACTCTTGCAGGGTAATGTGACATCTAGTCTAGCTCCAAACTCTTGCAGGGTAATGTGACATCTAGTCTAGCTCCAAACTCTTGCAGGGTAATGTGCCATCTAGTCTTTGCTCCAAACTCTTGCAGGGTAATGTGACATCTAGTCTAGCTCCAAACTCTTGCAGGGTAATATTACATCTAGTCTTTGCCCCAAACTCTTGCAGGGTAATGTGACATCTAGTCTAGCTCCAAACTCTTGCAGGGTAATGTGACATCTAGTCTTTGCTCCAAACTCTTGCAGGGTAATGTGACATCTAGTCTTTGCCCCAAACTCTTGCAGGGTAATGTGACATCTAGTCTTTGCCCCAAACTCTTGCAGGGTAATGTGACATCTAGTCTAGCTCCATACTCTTGCAGGGTAATGTGACATCTAGTCTAGCTCCAAACTCTTGCATGGTAATGTGACATCTAGTCTAGCTCCAAACTCTTGCAGGGTAATGTGACATCTAGTCTAGCTCCAAACTCTTGCAGGGTAATGTGACATCTAGTCTAGCTCCAAACTCTTGCAGAGTAATGTGACATCTATTCTAGCTCCAAACTCTTGCAGGGTAATGTGACATCTAGTCTTTGCCCCAAACTCTTGCAGGGTAATGTGACATCTAGTCTTTGCCCCAAACTCTTGCAGGGTAATGTGACATCTAGTCTAGCTCCAAACTCTTGCAGGGTAATATTACATCTAGTCTTTGCTCCAAACTCTTGCAGGGTAATGTGACATCTAGTCTAGCTCCAAACTCTTGCAGGGTAATGTGACATCTATTCTAGCTCCAAACTCTTGCAATGGACATTAGTTTTACTACAAATATTATAAATAGTTTGACGGGAAACAGCAAGGCAATTCTTTTAATTATCTTGGATCACCTGAGAAAAATACATGAAGCGGATAGATCAAGATAAGCTACAAAAACACTTTAATTTAGATGTACATGTGCATGGATAACTTTCTATTCATATGTTTCATGTTTACATATTGATTACTTTTGCATTTTCGAAGTAAAAGTTGATGATATACGTCTGAGGACAGAACATTATTGACTGTTTGTGACATAAGCTGTGATATCTGTTTGTTACAGGAGTATGATACCATTGTTAATAAGCTAGTTGGGAGATTACAACATGAAGTAAAACATCATGACATGGAGCTTGTTACAATGTCTGCTAGTTAATATCAGCTTTGAGTGATATCTGTTTGTTACAGGAGTATGATACTCAATAAGAACCTGTTCTGTTTGTTCACTTTTATTGAAGTATGACAATGTTCACCATTGAATCTAAAAGTATACAAGGGTTACATTTACTATACTATTATATATCTCCCCCCAAGTCTTTGGTATGTTAATTCTGAAGACTGATGTGATAAATTCAGTATAAAAGTGCAAACAATCAACATCTTGAACAAAACTGGAACAACTGTCAGTATGCTATTGGAAAATTTTGCTTCACCCATTAGTCTCGTACCATATTACTTCATCTCAAAATCATTGTGCCATTTGGGTTTCCTAACTTGACGGCTAGAACGACGTGGAGTGGAAGGCATATGACCTTCAGGAGGTGAAGCGGGGATGTTACATGTCGGTGGCGGTGGGTCAAAGTTAACCGTGGGCAGGGGAGGGACATCAGCAAGAGGTATTGGAGGGTTGCTCTTGTGACTGTCATTATCAGGAGTCGCCTGAGCATCTGGTGGGTGGCAACTTCCGGTTTCCTGTAAGGGCTGATCGTCAGTGGGAATGTTTTTGGGTGTTTGGCATTCAAGTTTGCTTGTAGGAACCTGATTTGGGGTGGTGGGCAAGTGGGTGAAATTGGCCTTGTATAAGGTGACAGGTGAAGGGTTCGGGTACACTGGTACATATTTCTTGAGGAATTTCCTGTTCCGTAATGTGACCCTGCCTGAGCCGTCCACTTTGATCACATATTGATTAAATTGTCTCACCTCTATGATGACCCCAGTTTTATCCCATTTAAGTGGGTTCTGACCGACCTGGTTTTGGATACGAACGTGATCACCTACAGATAGTTGGGGAAGTCTCTTGGTGTGTTCGGAGAGTCTCTCCGCTGATAGCATGTGTCGATTTCTAAGGGCCTCCTCTCTAGCTAGAAGGGTTTCACTCCAAGTGCTATGGGGCTTATATCTACCAGGGGGTATGGGAATGAAATCTCGTATCGGTCGACCAAAGACGCACGTAGCAGGTGACAACTTAGTGTCCCTGTCAGGCGTATTCCGATATTGAAGGATAGCGCGCTGAAACAGGTCAGTCTCGAGGCTGCCATTAGGACTTGTGTTGTCCATTAGGATGCGCTTTACTGTCTTCACACCCACCTCTGCGCGACAGTTGCTGTGTGGAAATGCAACAGATGATAGGCGGTGGTTCACCCCCCAGTCCTTTAGGAAGGTACGGGTTGTAGAAGATGTGAATTCTGGGCCACCATCGGAAGACAGCTCGTCAGGGATGCCAAACGTTACGAATATGCGGCGAAGGCAATCTATTAACCCTTGTGCTCCATGGCTTGCTCGTTCAACTATTGGCCAATTCGAATATCGATCTACTACTACCAAGTAATTGCAGCCTTTATAGTGAAAGTAGTCCGCACAAATATATTGAAAAGGGTACTCTGGGTACATCAGTGGGGTAGGTGGTGCACTGGGATTAGATGGGGCTGTTCGGTTGCATTGTTGACAAGATGCTCGCATAGCAGAGATTGCAGGTGTGATACCTGGCCAGAACACAGAGGACTCTGCCCGAGAAGTCATAGCTGTGACCCCTTGATGGGCAGAATGGAGAGAGGCTAGAATCTCTTGTCTGAGGATTGGTGGGATAACCACGCGGTCCTTGTAGAGGATAACACCATCACATGTGTGGAGATTCTCCCTGAATTGGAAGAATTGCTGCAGTTCTGCTGGGAAGCCCTCCCGAGTATCTGGTAGGCCAAATTCGATCATTTGCAAGAGGGTGTGCATAGTTTCATCACTGGATGTAGCTAGCCGTACTCTGTCCCATGTAACAGACATGAGGCCTAAGGATTCAAGTGAAGCTGCGCTGTGCACAGGGACATTGGTGTCTAGGAGGGCCTCTGAATGAAACCGAAGTCCATCTAAGATAGAAGAACAGTGTAAAATCTGGGGCAAGGAGATGTCATCAGTCAACCGCAGTATTTCAGGTTTACCGGTAGGATGGCGTGACAGACTGTCGGTTGCCAGATGTTTGGTACCTGGGATGTGGACCATGCGGAATTTGTATCTCAGGGTTTTTTCTTTTAAGTTTCTTAGGCGTGAGTTTGGGATATGTTATAAGGATCTATCACCAAGGAGCTTGAGAAGAGGTTTGTGATCGACGGCTACAATCAGGTCTGTGCAGCCCAAAACAAAATATTTGCTTTTTCGAGAGCATCTGCAACAGCCAATGCTTCGCCTTCAATGGGCGCGTAGCGTGACTCAGCTGAATGTGTGAAGCGGCTACCTACGAGCGTAACCTTCCAGCCATCTTTGCAACAGAAAGGTTCAGAATTGGGGCAAGAGCAGTGTTTCTGTAATAGCCAGAACCCTATTCCGTCCTTAGACCAATCAGTTGCCAAGCAAGTGGGTTTGTTGGGGTAAAAAATTCGGACTCCTTTCTCGATTTCTTGTGCAATGATGCGTTTGGATTCTTCGAACGTTGACTCCAAATCAGCAGTCCAATGGAAGGGTGTGTTGGGTTTGAGGAGGGTGCGAAAAGGTAACATTTTTTCAGTCATGCTAAACGCATATGCAACTTGATTTACCAATCCAAACCAAGAGCGAACATCAGTGATGTTCTTTGGAGTAGGAAAGTCTAGTATGGCACAGAGGTATTTCTGAGAGGGACGAACAGAGTCTAGAGTGATCTCAAAACCAGCAAATTCAACAGTTTCAGCAGCAAACAGGAACTTCTCGGGATTGAGTATGATACCATTCCGACCGCACAAGTCAAGCCACTGAGCTGTCTGAAAGAAACTCTCCTCTATGGAGTCAGACCATAGAAGGACGTCATCCACGCACTTGGTTTTGTCCTTTATGTCTGAGACGAGCTCGTCGTATCTGCGGGTATACCCGTCACCTGAGGCAATGTATCCCTGTGGAGCTGTTTTGTAACGATATCTACCCCAGGGTGTGATGAAGGTTGTAAGATGCCTGTCCTCATCCCGGATGGGTACACTGTGATACCCATTCCAGGCGTCAAGGACCGTCTTCCTTTTACCGTGTGGGACAGACCGGGCTTGGTGGAAGGGAGAGGGCGTATGGTGGGTTTCACGCACTGCATGGGCATTCAGTGCTTGAAAGTCGACGGTTCGTCGTGGCTCTCCATTCTTCTTCGCACAAACCACCATTCTGTGACACCAGGTAACTGGTTCTCCGATAGGGACTGGTTCAATGACACCTAGGCAGACATCCTGGTCTAACCCTGCCTTGACCTTGTCTCTCCAATGGATGGGGACAGGGATGGGTGTGTGGTGGGCCACTGGCTCAGCGTTAGGGTCAACCATGAGCTTCATCGGGGTAGTGTCCATGAGGGGAAGGGGTTGGTGTTCGCATGTATTAAATGAACTAGATCTGTAGTGGTCTAACAGAGTGCTTTTCAGGAGGGGTAGGTTGTCCTCTGTTGCTGGGTATGGTAGCCTCGTAGGAAGTGGGGGAGGGCTTTGGCGTGCGGGACAGTTGCAAGGGGAGGGTTGGGCATTCAAGGCAGAAGTGGCGTCTAGGGGAGGAGAGGACACTGCTGGGAAAGTCTCTGGGACAATACCCAGGGCAACACAAGCCTCTCTGCTGAGAAAGAATTTGTCTGCTGCATCAGTAACGTATGTCATTTGTCTGGTTGTGACCATTTCACCATCAGCACTATTTGCACTCAAGGTCAGAACTGCAGCACCAAGAATCCTGATACCCAGATTTGCAACTGTGTGCATTTTCATAGTGACCGGGATAAGGTCATGTTCGCTGATACCTAAGCGACGAATGAATTGTAAACCTGTAAGACAACTCTGACACCCAGTATCAGCCATAGCAGAGAGGGAGATGGTGGGGAAGTTCCTGCGTCTGAGAGGGAAACCCAAAGCAGCATAATCATCTGCTGACACCCTAGCGGATACATTTATAAAGGGTTGCTCTTTCGACCTTCTTTTGACCCAAGTGTCTGTTAACGTGTCGTATACATGATGGTCGATCTGTACCGAGCGCTCTAAATCAACGGTCAGTACGCATGAACCATCAAGTACTTTAGCAACATCACTATTCACTGTACACAGCTGATCGAACACTGATGCACTGCTGTCAGGAGCTTTCTTGGTTGCTTTCCATTTACGGCACATAATGTCAAAATGATGAGGGCGACTGCAGTGTCCGCAGACATGTCCGTAGGCTGAGCAATCACTTTTTCTTGTGTTGGCCGGAGAGTTCTTTCCGTGGCCCTTTTTGCCGCAGTAACCACAGTTGGCACTTAGCTCGTTCCTGTCTGATTTGGCTTTTGTCCGGTATGCACTTGCAGCGTTGACTTGATTACCCGAGTCTGATAATCTGGAAGCAGAACGTTTTCCTGATTCTTTAGTTTCCACGAAAGCGAATACTTCTTCCAGTGTCATGTTCTGATTTTTGTCCCCAAGCAGATCCTGCTGGATCTCACTATCAGCTATCCCTCTCGTGAGGACATCCCGTAGGACCTGGTCTGTGTAGTTCACATTCACATCACAAGAAGTACATTTCATTATGAATTTGCATACACTTGCTTGGCCCCTAATGCGCGCTCCAAAACTTCGAATAGTCTCGTCACGATCTTGGCGCATTTGGGCCAGCGCAACCCTTGCGACCATTGTATTTTCTTCCCTAACAGCTAGTCGCTTGATGATGGCCATAACATCTTCTTCAGTTTTTTCAGTCAGACTTTGACCGGAGGACTGAGTGATGTCTTTTCTTAGGGGCTCTTCACAACATTCTAACAACTGCACTATTTTGTCCTTCCCTTTGATCCGGGTGGCAGTCACATAGTCGGTCCATCTTGATTGGAAGTAGTTCCACTCTTCACTAGTACCTGCTGTGCGGATTGCTGGCCTTTTAACCTTCTCTACTCTCGCTGCAGGAGGAGGAGTGGAAGACACGGCGTGAATACTCGCGTGGGTTGTGATGAGGGCGGCTACAATCGATGCCTCCAGATCTGGGGTCTTATAAGGACAGCCAGGAATTGGGCACTCTACCTCAGGCATGATGCTAGTTGTGGTGTTGCACTTCAATGGTGGACATCAATAAGAACCTGTTCTGTTTGTTCACTTTTATTGAAGTATGACAATGTTCACCATTGAATCTAAAAGTATCCAAGGGTTACATTTACTATACTATTATATAGATACCATAGTTAATAAGATAGTGGGGAGATTACAACGTGAAGTAAAACATCATGACATAAGATAAGATAAGATAAGATAATCTTTATTTATAGTCGGTTTCAGTCAAACATATTAACACTAGCTTTAAGCTATTGTCCGACATGGAGCTTGTTACAATGTCTGCTAGTCAATATCATCTTACAGTGATATCTGTTTATTACAGGAGTATGATACCATAGTTAATAAGATAGTGGGGAGATTACAACATGAAGTAAAACATCATGACATGGAGCGTGTTACAATGTCTGCTAGTCAATATCAGCTTTGAGTGGTATCTGTTTGTTTCAGGAGTATGATACCATAGTTAATAAGATAGTGGGGAGATTACAACATGAAGTAAAACATCATGACATGGAGCGTGTTACACTGTCTGTTAGTCAATATCAGCTTTGAGTGGTATCTGTTTGTTTCAGGAGTATGATACCATAGTTAATAAGATAGTGGGGAGATTACAACATGAAGTAAAACATCATGACATGGAGCGTGTTACAATGTCTGCTAGTCAATATCAGCTTTGAGTGGTATCTGTTTGTTTCAGGAGTATGATACCATAGTTAATAAGATAGTGGGGAGATTACAACATGAAGTAAAACATCATGACATGGAGCTTGTTACAATGTCTGCTAGTCAATATCAGCTTTGAGTGATATCTGTATGTTACAGGAGTATGATACCATAGTTAATAAGATAGTGGGGAGATTACAACATGAAGTAAAACATCATGACATGGAGCGTGTTACAATGTCTGCTAGTCAATATCAGCTTTGAGTGGTATCTGTTTGTTTCAGGAGTATGATACCATAGTTAATAAGATAGTTGGGAGATTACAACATGAAGTAAAACATCATGATATGGAGCTTGTTACAATGTCTACTAGTCAATATCGCAGTCAACAATCACAGGTAAGTTTTTATTTTACACCTTAGATTTCATTTACCACTTCACTGTTTTAACCCATTAAATCATAAGTATGCCTTTTTACCACTTAAATTTATTCATCCACTGAAGAAAATAGCTCTTATTTAGTCATCAATATGCACAATGAGAAATATTTCTATATATCCTATCAGATGGTAGCTCGAAGCATGCTGAAAGTAAAGCAGAATGTGCATTCTGTTTTTCTTTCAGTCTGCTTCAAGTGGTCACTTGTCTTTAAAACTAGGAACAGGCTATGGGGTAAAGAGTTAATCCAATGTGTGCTTATATATTAGAGCAATTTGTTGTGTGATAAGGAGCCTAGGGGCCTCCTTGGCATAGTAGTATAGGACTTCACTGCGGGCTTTGAGGTGTGGCTAAAGGTCTTGCCCTTCTAAAAATTTGAAGAAATTGAATCAGACTGTCAAAACAGTTTCGGAAGGGCCGACTTAGGGGAAGGGTCGACTCTAAGTTGGCATAACTTGTGGCCCAACCCCTTTTCCTGTAAAAAATTGGAAATAAAATATGTTTAAACTAAACTAACAGTTTTGTACTGTTTGCCAAAGTTTAAAAAAAATTAAATAAATACACTCAAACCTAGCGGTGAATAGATCTATACTGGTCATTAACAAACAGTGTACCCAAGAAGAATGCACTTGCCTTATGCAAACAGGGGTCTACACTGTTTGCCATTTTGCAATATGTTGTGAAAATCAACTTTAAATAGTCAAAAATGGACTAGACTTAATCAGAAACTGGAATTATCCATTTAAAGTTTCCAGGTTATGAATTGAGTTCATCAGCTCACCATTTCTCTTGTTCTATTTCAGGCTGATGATGGACATGTGATACATGTTCATGACAAATGTCGACATATTCCTAATGACAGATCAGTGTCAGTGATTAGTACAGAGGGTGGGGAATGTCTGTTAAATACAACAAATGGTAGGTGTAGGGCCGTTACTCATATGTCTTACACCTTTCATTTATTACTCAAATACAACAAGTGGTAGGTGTAGTGCTGTTGTAAGATTTACCCATTACTCCATAGATACAGTGTTGCAGCTTTAATTTATTCCTCCACTTAGGTACATGGTTCCACTTTATACAGTCATGAATATAGACTGTAAGAAATATATTCTATATCCTAGAAGACAGAAGCTTAAAGCAGACTGAAAGTAAAGCAGAATGCTCCTCAAGGAGCATTCTGCTTTCTTTCAATCTGCTTTAGCCCTTTATCCCATAGCCTCTTTCCAGTTTTGAAGACAATTGAGCACTTAAAGATATTTCCTCAGTCCATTGATGGAGTCCCCCCCCATTGTTCTCGATAGGTGTGAATGTAACTGTCAAAGTGTGCAGCACAAGCTGCCAGCGGGTATACCAATCTCAGTTTACCTAGTGAGGCCCAGATTATACTCATGCTCTAGTGCTTTTCAATGGTTATTTCTAACTATCAAATATTTAAGGTCGGGTCTCACATGAGACGTTTCAATGGTTCTTTGCCACCAACATGTCCACAAGACCTATGCTTTTTACAAGAAAATTGTCTGGCAAGGTGTTATGACCAAAAGGTCGTCAGGAGATGTCTTTAAATCGAGCTGAAGGTAAAGCAAAATGTGCTGTATAATATTTTAGTTTTAACCAATTATATCATAGATACCCCTTTTACTTGTTTAACCTTTTCCTCCACAAAAGAAAATACACAATTTATACAGTACAATAAATATTTCCTATATATCCTAGCAGATAGAAGCTTAGGCACATTCTGCTTTACTTTCTACCTGCTTTAAGTGGTCACCTATCTTCAATACTAGAAATAAGTTATGGGGTAAAGGGTTAAACTTCCATTTCAGTTCACTTTACATAAGAACACTTCCTAATTCTTATTGAATTTTCCACCAGCTTAACTTTTCCCTGTGTTTTTGAGGCCGAAATTACCACACATACTCAAGACAGATGCACACTTACAGATGTACACTTACAGTACACTTGTATATTTCAGTCTATGTCAGGGTACCAGGATCCACACCCGGACACACATTGACTGACAGACTAAGGGAGACAATCCTGTATGAACACAGTACAGATGGGAACCATGCCATTGTATGTCCCTGTCACTCCTAGTTACCTTTTGAACTTTAAATAACCCTTTGACTGTATTTCTTTCAACAGACTCCATGCTTATAAAATACATGTATTAATTTGAGATGAGTCTGAGATCGTTCTTAAGCTTTTGATAGGTCATTCATGTATTATTTGACTTGATCATTTAAAATACTGGTAATATCGGTAATATTTATCTCAATGGAAAACTTTCTTGGATTTCTTAACTCTTTCGCCACAAAGTATTTTTCAGTGTTTCAGACAAGAAGTTTATTAAAGCAGGCTGAAAGTAAAGCAGAAGGTTAATGGAGCATTACTTTCAGTTTGCTTTAAGTAGTCGCTTGTCTTTACTATTAATTCTAACACACTTTGCCCACACCCCTAGATATAAGTGAAGAAGGACTGTCTCAGTGTACGAATTTTCAGTAGAACACTCATGCTCTAAACGTTCTAACGTGACGTCATTTGGCTTCGAAAATGCATACACCAAGAAATGTAGCTCTAAACGTTCTAACGTGACGTCATTTGGCTTCGAAAATGCGTACACCAAGAAATGAAGCGCCGTTGCTTCGGTGCAAAATAAGGTTAAATTATGTGTTAGAATCGAAATAATAAATTAATACCAGTGATTTATCTAACAATCGAACATGGGTAGGCGTTGAGATGCTTGTAATGAAACCACTTGACCTAAAGATAAAATTACTATGCATCTCAACTCCTACCAGTGTTCGATTGCACGATAAAACACTGGTATGAATTTATTATTTCATAAATATTTCAAACCCTACTATGCAAGAAAGCGTTCAATAAAAACAAGAACAAGAGGGCCAGAATGGCCCTTAATCGCTCACCTGTACATGGTGATGGGTCAGTGATTTCAGAAAAGAAGATTTGTGAAACTTTGACCCACGGACGGGGTCACTTTTGACCCCAGGGACATAATATGAATGCTCTTGATACAGGACCTGTAGACGATGCTATGTGCCAAATATCTAAGCTCAGTGTACTATGATTTCAGACAAGAAGTTTTCATTGAAAAAAATCTATGTTTAGCTCTGGTGACCCAGATATGCAACAGACCGGAATCAATTCATCAACATATGTGAAAGACCTCTAGACATTACATCATGCAAAATATCTAAGCTCTAGCCATATTGATTTCAAAGAAAAATGTGTTTGAAAATTTCACTATATAACTCCATGTAAAATGGTGACACCCGGGCCGGGGCCAACTTTGACCCCAGTGGCAAAATTTGAACAAATTTGATAGAGGACCTGTAGACAATGCTTAGTGAAGTTTGGTTGCAATCAGGCATGTGGTTTTGAAGAAGAAGATGTTTGAACATTTCACTATATAACTTTATGTAAAACGGTGACCCCCGGGGCGGGGCCAATTTTGACCCCAGGGTCAAACTTTGAACAATCTTGATAGAGGACCTATAGATGATGCCATGTGCCAAATATCTAAGCTCTGGTCCTTGTGGTTTTTGACAAGAAGATTTTTTAAGATTTACTAATTTTTTCACTTTGGTTGCCATAGCAACCAGACTTCTGCATTGTTTCAAATTCTTTGAACAACTTTGAAAGAGCTTGACCCAAGGAACATTCCTGTTAAGTTTGGTTGCGATCAGACATGTGGTTTTGAAGAAGAAGATGTTTGAACATTTCACTATATAACTCTATGTAAAACGGTGACCCCCCGGGCGGGGCCAATTTTGACCCCAGGGTAAAACTTTGAACAATCTTGATAGAAGACCTATAGATGATACTATGTGCCAAATATCTTAGCTCTAGCCCTTGTGGTTTTTGACAAGAAGATTTTTTAAGATTTCCTTATTTTTTCTGAAGTTTCAAATTCTTTGAACAGCTTTGAAAGAGCTTGACCCAAGGAACATTCCTGTGAAGTTTGGTTGCAATCAGGCATGTGGTTTTGAAGAAGAAGATGTTTGAACATTTCACTATATAACTCTATGTAAAACGGTGACCCCCGGGGCGGGGCCAATTTTGACCCCAGGGTCAAACTTTGAACAATCTTGATAGAGGACCTATAGATGATGCCATGTGCCAAATATCTAAGCTCTAGCCCTTGTGGTTTTTGACAAGAAGATTTTTTAAGATTTCCTTATTTTTTCACTTTGGTTGCCATGGCAACCAGAGTTCTGCATTGTTTCAAATTCTTTGAACAACTTTGAATGAGCTTGACCCAAGGAACATTCCTGTGAAGTTTGGTTGCAATCAGGTATGTGGTTTTGAAGAAGAAGATGTTTGAACATTTCACTATATAACTCTATGTAAAACGGTGACCCCCGGGGCGGGGACAATTTTGACCCCAGGGTCAAACTTTGAACAATCTTGATAGAGGACCTATAGATGAAACTATGTGCCAAATATCTAAGCTCTAGCCCTTGTGGTTTTTGACAAGAAGATTTTTTAAGATTTCCTTATTTTTTCACTTTGGTTGCCATGGCAACCAGAGTTCTGCATTGTTTCAAATTCTTTAAACAACTTTGAAAGAGCTTGACCCAAGGAACATTCCTGTGAAGTTTGGTTGCAATCAGGCAAGCGGTTTTGAAGAAGAAGATGTTTGAAGAAATTGTTGATGCACAACGCACAACGCACGACGCACGCCGGACAAAGACCGACCACAAAAGCTCACCTTGAGCACTTTGTGCTCAGGTGAGCTAAAAATGTATGTTCCATTTTGTTAAAAAAATTCTCACATGTGCACACATCCATACTTATTCTTTGTTATTATAAATACTGGTTATTCATTTTTGTCTTTACAGATACAGCACGAAGACATTCATCTATCCCCAGCTAACCAGTATACAGGTTCTGTGAGCTTGGATCCTTCTATAGGAAAGAAAACCCAGTTTGCATTCCACTATGAAAGTAGCCTTCCAGACATAACCATACAGTCACCATCAGGCCAAGCTTATGACATAAACAGCCAAGCATGTACTGTCCACAAACAGACAAATCTCATCAACTTTTACTTCGAAAATGCCGAGGTAAGCAATGTGTTAACCCATTTGATGCTAGCAATGAACTGGTCATTTACAACCATTGTGCCTGAGTACCCATAAGACCTTAGGGGGAAATCTTTCCTGATATCATAGTAGTCAATGTAATAGTTCAGATGATAGACCAGCCATTCATAATATAAACTAAATAGTGCATGCTAATGGCAAAACAAAGTTATTGCAAGCACTTTTGGACCCGAGACTCTAACTGTTTGACACCCCAACGCTAATTCTAGAATAGTAGCGAGCAGACAATAATTCTTGCATACGACAACATAATTCAGTATTTAAAAAAAAGTGTGTGCAACACTTTACTTTTTTTCAGACTGGTAGATGGGTTTATGTACTAAAATCCCAGGAAACAGCAGACCAGACCATATCTACCTTCATTTCTTCTACACCGACCCTTCTTGACCTTGACCCATTTATAGCGAGAACAGCGGTTGACACAGATATCTATAACCATATAATACTGCATGTTGATGTAACCCGGGGCAACCACCCTATATCTGGTCTTAATGTAACAGCTACAGTAGAAACACCATCAGGCCAAACTGAAACTATACAACTGTATGACAATGGAGTAGGTAAATATTCCCAGGGCTCCAGATAAGAGGGACTACACTGAACAAATCACATTTTCTCGTTTCAGCACCAAATCCCATGGTGTAACTACTCATTAGAATTGTCTCGAAGAGACGATTCTAATGAGTAGTAACATCATAGGGTTTACTGCAGAAATAAAGATTTTAGCTTTTGAAATACTCCCCAGTTCTGGAGCTCTGTATAATTCCTTGTACAGTCAATTAGCCGATTACCCAATAGATACATGTAATCTTTAATCTATACCACCAATGAAGCAAACAGTGCCACTTTATACAGTCATGAAAATAAACAGCAAGAAATATATTCTATATCATAGAAGATGGTAGCTTAAAGCAGGCTGAAAGTAAAGCAGAATGCACCATAAGGCACATCCTGTTTTACTTTCAACCTGCTTTAAGTGGTCAACTGTCTTTAAAAGTAGAGAACGGTAATGTGGCAAAGCAGACTGAAAGTCCATCAGAATGCTTCTTAAGGAGCATTCTGCTTTAACTTTAGTCTGCTTACGCTTCCATCTTCTAAGAGATAGAATATATTTCTTTCAGTACATATTATAGGGTAAATGGTTAATGATATTCTTTTACTAACAGGAGATGACAACTTTTTTTTAAATTAATATCAACAGGAGCTGACAACTCTAAGAATGATGGTATATACTCTCGCTACTTTACCAGAGCCAAACTAGAGGGTAACTATCATGTTACAGCACATATCACAGGTCTACAAGGACAAGTATTTGCCCTGGAAGAAACAAACATAAGACCCCATACCATGGCCAATAAAACAGGTAAATACATATCTCAGAACTCCATAGATATTCCTTTTTACCCTTCTAACTTATTCCTCCATTGAAGAAATTAGTTATACTTTAAACAGCCATGAATAATTATGTACCATAATTTTTTTTCTTCTGTATTCTAACAGATGGTAGCTTGTAGCCTTAAGGCAAATTCTGCGTTACTTTCATCCTGTTTTAAGTGGTCACCCAGGGCTCCAGATAAGAGAGTAATCTGAACAAATCCAACATTTTCTCACTCATGCAGCACAAAATCCTATGGTGTTACTACTCATTAGAATCGTCTCTTTGAGACGCTCCTAAAGAGTAGTGACACCATAGGGTTAAAAACAGAAATAAAGGTTTTAGTTTTTGAAATACTCCCCTTATCTGAAGCCCTGTTCACCTGTCTTCAAAAACAATTTAAGGATAATGAACTATGTTTCAGAGGGTATTCCAAGTCAGCGAGTTATTAACAAGAGGTCTGTGACTGGAGATATCCAGCGTCATGTACCAATGAGCAGTATATACCAGCCAGACAAGGCTGTGACAACACTGACCGAGGATACTACGCCACCCTCACGTATTGTAGACTTAAAGGTTATACAACATCTTCAGTACAGGAACACACTGGTGTTATACTGGACAGCTCCTGGGGATGATCTAGATTATGGCAAAGGTATGTACAGATATATACACCCTCATGTATTGTAGACTTAAAGGTTATACAACATCTTCAGTACAGGAACAACCTGATGTTATACTGGACAGCTCCTGGGGATGATCTGGATTATGGGAAGGGTATGTAGATGTATACATGCACATCTTGTGTTCACGACAACTCTTAATCCATTTCTCTATAATAAGCCTGTTAACGAAGTTAAATTTATTCCTCCAGTTGGGTTTGGGTGATTTACCCCTTTTGACTGTAGAGGACAGAATTAACACAGCTTGTTTCTATTTTTTACAGTAACAAAGTATGAGCTGTTCATAGGACAAGACATCATAGATGTCCGGGCCCTGCTGAGGTGGGAAACCTTGCCTGATTATAAAGGGCCAGGGAAGATTGTCAAAGAAGAAAAGGACTCAGAAGCCATGGCAACAGAAACAGAAATATGGTTGTGGAAAATTCCTCCCTCTGCTCGTACGTTTGCATTTTCAGTGCGAGGAATTGATTCAGTTGGAAATAAGGCGGAGATGTCTAATGTGGCAACGTTTGGTTTAATCAATGATGCCAGGCATGTTTGAGACAAATCTTTATCTGGATCTGCACTGTTTGTTATTACCTTTAAATACAGTAAACTTCTCTATTATGACGACTAAAAATTAGGATAACTGATTGTGTAAAAGTCAGGTGACAGCTTAAAGCATGGTGACAGTAAAACAGAAAGCTCTTTAGGAGCTTTCTGTTTTACTGTCACCATGCTTTAAGCTGTCACCTGTCTTAAATGCCTATTACTTGCTTCAATTATTAAGTGGTCATAATAGAGAGGTTTTACCGTACTTACAATCATACTGCTCAAAATTGAATGTGAACTGGTTGTTCCTTAGAAAATGGAAGAGTGCATTTGGAATGTAAGCAGTGTAAGGGTTTAAAACTCCGTGAAGGACGGGGAGGAATGTTTCAGACAAACTTATGCTGATGGACGGAACTTAGCTAAAGGAGCTTTCTGTTTTACTGCCACCTTGCTTTCACAAGTCTTAAATACATAATTTTCACATGATTTAGTGGTCAAACATGTATTTGTAAACAAACTGCTCAAAATTGAATGTAAACTGGTTGTTCCTTAGAAAATGGAAGAGTGCATTTGGAAAGTTAGCAGTGAAAGAGTTTAAAACTCTGTGAAGGAAGGGGAGGAATGTTTCAGACAAACAGAGCTCCAGATAAGGGGAGTATTTCAAAAATTAAAATCTTTATTTCTGCTTTAAACCCCTATGGTGTCACTACTCGTTAGAATCGTCTCGAAGAGACGATTCTAATGAGTAGTAACACCATAGGATTTGGTGCTGAAATGAGTGAGATAATGTTGAATTTGTTCAGTTTACTCCCTCTTATCTGGGGCCCTGGACAAACTTATGCTGATGGACGGAACTTAGCCGGTTCCAACTTTGTTGCTGGGGTAAACAGTGGGGAAGACATTTCACTTTTCCATTCAAATGATAATTATAAAATGTAAACTGCATGCAATAAAATGTAGAAAATGACACTATTATTTCATTTTTCATTTGTTTTCAGTTTTCAAAATCTGAGTTGCATAAAGTTTGAATACCTGGCTCAAAGGTTATAAAGCTTTTGAGTTGAGTCTGAGATCAATTTAAAGCATTTGATTAGTCAGATTGAAGTATCTGACAAATCAGATGCTTGAGAATGATCTGAGTCTCAATTCAGAAGTTTTATAACCTTGGAGCCTGATCTGACATCCAGGTACTCAGCATCTGATCTGGCTGCAAAGTGTTTGCTATGGGTGTAATTAGCTTATAGATCGATTCTTTTCACCTGGCAGGGCGAAGCTAACCTTTGGCAAAGATAAACAAATTTACTTTTGATTTTAGGGGTGACAGGTATAGTTCCGTATTAAATAGTTATTTTCTGATACTTTCAACATGAAGAAACACATTGGCTTGCAGCCATATCCACGTGAAAAAGGTGTGTACAGAGTTCCCCCTCTACAACAACACCCAATTGAAGACAAAGAATGAGGGTGTTGTTGGAGGGAGAGAAATTTAAGACTTGGTTTACATTTACAAACAGCTTGAATCTTAAGTAGACGCCGCAAAACGCGGCATCTGATCTGGAATCAAGCTGTTTGTCATTCTTCATTATACATTGTATACAGTTCGGATCCTGATAAGCTGCTGCATAATGCTACATATGATCAGGACTAACCAACTAACCAAGTTGTACCATGGGTAAGGTATTATCCGATTTTTCTGACTTGTCCGAGTTATTTTTAGAACAGGATAGTTAATAATGGTAAATAGGTAAGCATGGTAACATCAAATATATAATCGTACACTTTCCTACTTGAGATAAGTATGATCCTCGTGCAGCACAAGACTGCTGCACTAACTTTACTGATATTTTATTCTTTCCCAACAAACGCATTTATATACTAAAACTATTATTTCCATTGCAAACAGGTTGGAGCCAGATCAGACGCTGGGTAACCCGTCGTCTGATCAGGCTTCAACCTGTTTGCTACTCAGATTAGAAAAAATGTTAAATTTCTTAAAGTAAATTTCCACAGTATATATAAGTGCATTGGGTTTGCGTTTAAACGGGAAAGAAAAATGTATTCTCTACTGTACATTGTGCACAATAAATACAGCTATCAATGTCTCCTGCTGGCTGTAGGGAATACTCATCCCTTTCAAAGTTTTAAAATGTTCCAATCTAAAAATAACTCTGCCAAATCAGAAGAAAACACTAATATGATAACTTCTGACATAGTTTGACATATTTTCAGAAGGGAGAGAACTCCTGAAAAAAATTAAGAATTGTTTTTCTTGATATATTTCCAATTACCCCATATCAAGACAGACAGACAGAGAGGGTTTACTGTAATAGATAAAACATCTTCCAAATGTTTATGTTGTAAAGTATGTTGAGGTATTGCCCAACCCGACTCTCTGCATACTGGTTGGACGGGGTGAATAAAGTGTAAAGCAAACCAAGAAAACAGTGTAGACCCAGACCATCCACAGCATTTTTTGACATGATGGCTGATCTGGGTTAACTTGGTTTGCAGTGCATTAAATCTGGTTTTTCTCAGCTTTACACAGCTTATATCTTTTTGATTGTCAGTTGGTTTAAATTCTGTAATTGAAATAGTTCCTCTGTATCATATTCAACCTTCCCAATGAGTAAACTCGTCCTGTAGAAACAAAGTACCAGGAAAAGAGTATCTTTTCCCAATGCAAACAGCATAGACCCGGATCAGAGGATTTCTGTCTGATCTCTCTGATCAGAGTCTGTACTGCTTGTCATTTTGCAATAGATTACAGAAAATAATCCTAAATAGTCATGAATGGACTATCCTGAATTGGAAACTGGAATTGTCCACTTAGTGTTAAAGGGGTAAATGAGCAAAATCTTCTGAAATAAAATGCAGGGGACAAATAGTTCAGAGTGCTATCCATCACGTGCAAATGCATGTCACAGAGATAAAACCTTCAGATTAACTCTTTGCATGCTAGCAGCGGATACATGTGCTACAGTTATTACCTTTGCAAACAGTTTAGATCCTAATGAGACACTGCGTAACTGGGCATCTCATCCGGAGCCAAGCTGTTTGACACTCTGGCCCTGTTTTTAAAAGAAATTTTGAAATTCTGTTATTAGAACAGTAGCAGATGACAATTATTGAAGACAAAAAAAAACCCAGCATAAGTACAAACAAACATAGCTTGTTTCACGTTGTTACAACAGGTGATTGCTTAACTCTTTCCTCCCTGAAACTTTAAGTGGATAATTCCAGTTTCCATTTTAGTCTAATCCATTTCTGACTTATAAGGGTTGTTTTTGTCAATGTTTGGCATTATGACAAACAGTGAAGACCCAGGTCAGAGGGCTCCTTTCGGAGCCCTCTGATCTGGGTCTTCACTGTTTGCATAGGACAAGTGTACAATTCACATGTTCACTGTTTGCAAATGACGCCTATATGCGGGACTAGGGTTCAAAGGGTTAACTCGTTGAATCCTAGTTACGCATATACGCATCCGTTGCAAACAGTGTACATGTGGAGAGTACACATGTTCTATGCAAACAGTGTAGACCCAGATCAGATGGCTTCTAATGCAGCCCTCTGATCAGGGTTTGCACTGTTTGTTATATTGCAATACATTGGGGAAAACTACCTAAATAGTCAAACATGGACCAGGCTGAATTTGAAATCGGATGTGTCCATCAGAAGTTTTTTCAAGGAGGATCTGTACTTGAGCATGGCAACGTGAGATAGTGGGCTTAGGATTTGATGAAGCTAGGCAGCAATAGCCCAAACATACCTTAATGGTAGTATATATACCACCGTTTGTTCTGAGGAAAGTTTAAACAAGGACTAACTGTCTGTGGATATACAATGATTTCTAGAGTGGCATTGTGGATTATTGTTCTAAATGCTTCAATCCAAAATGGAGTGGCTGTCAGCCGCCCATCCACAATGACATTTGAGAACAATCAGTTCAAGAATATGGTGATAGCATTTCATGAGAGCGTGAAGGAGGACAAGGCATTGATTCATACTTTGAAGGTAGGTATTTTATCGATACTTAATCGATGGTTGCTTAAAGAATGCTGGAAGTAAAACACAATGCACCTTAATGCACAAACTGCTTTACTTGCAACCTGCTTTAAGTGGCCACCTGTGCTTAAAACAAAACTAGAAACAGGTTTTAGGGTAATGGGTTAAAGATACATGAAAGTACATATATCTACTAGGTTACGGTTACTTATACTTTTGTGGTAGGTACATGTGTATTTTCTTTGGACTGTTATGGGCTTATAAATTCAATTCTTCTTTTGAGTGGTCATAATGAGGATTTTACTGTATATGTTCTTTAGACTGTTATAGGCAAAGCCTCTGAGGCACTTATGAAGGCAACCCATAACAGAGCATACTTCAAAGACATAACCATCTTGCTACCATCAACTTGGTCAGATGACGCGTCCTACCAATCAGTGACAACGGAAACCATCAATTTAGCTGATGTGATCATTACAGACTCTGCTAGATCAGCGAGAAGCTTACCCCAGGTCAGGTCCTATGGTGCCTGTGGAAAACAGGGTGCCCATGTACTCCTGCCTACCGACTTCTTATCTAAGCCAAGGGCGGATCCATACTGTCTCAAACCAGGTAATTTACATACTTTTTCAAACCAGGTAATTTACAAACTACCAATATTAAGTTATGGCACTGTACCTTTGTTACAGCTCCTGATTCTGACTTAAGCTGGTTTAAGTTAATTATTGAGTATCGACTGTATTTCAAATATTTACATGCTTTTAACTCAAAGAAACCACATGATATGACTAAATAGTCACATAGGGTTTAATGTGATGAAGAGAGGAAATTCTTAGTTTGCTGAATCTTATCTGGAGCTCTGAAAATTACCTGTATTTTAATCTTCATTTGCAAAGGAACTGTAAAACTCCTGATAATTGGGACACCTTGTTTTAACTGCTGTAATTATCAAAAAATTGGAACTACTTGCTTTTATCACACATTAATTTGTCAAAGAGAGGCAAACAGTGGACTCTGATCAGACTGCTACAGAGGAAGCAGTCTGATCAGGGTCTACTTAGTATGCTCAGGGTCCAAGACTATAAAGAGTTTGAGTTGAGTCTGCGACAGTTCTTAAGCATTTGATTGGTCAGATTTGAGCCTAGGCTCAAATCTGACCAAATAAATGCTGGAGAACGACTAAGACTCAACTCAGGAGCTTTATAACCTTGGATCCAGGCCTGTCTGTCTCAATACCTAGGATCATTATGGTAATCATGCGTTCACTGCTAGTGTGCGAAGAGTTAATTAATTCACCCCTGAAACTTTTAATGGACAATTCCAATTTTAAATATATTCTAGTCCATTTTATACTATTTGGGGATGATTTTAACAATATATATTAAAATGACAAACAGTACAGCTAGACTCTGATTAGAGGGCTCCTTAAGGAGCCCTCTAATCAGAGTCTACACTGTTTGCATAGGACAAGTGTAATCCTCACATGTACACTGTTTGTAAATGACGACAATACTCGTCGCTAGGGTTGAATGTGTCAATGTATTGTTTATTTTGTTTTCTAGAGAAATACTTTGTCCATGCCTTTGCCCAGTTTCGATGGGGTGTCTTTCAAGAGTATGCCGAGACAGGAGAAACTGCTTTCTACTTTTCGCTTTCAACGGGTCGTCCAGAAGCCATACGCTGTGTCATTAACATCAAGGGCCTTTATCAGAAAAACGATTTAAATAAGACCATATGCTACACGACATGGGGTAATCAAAATTGATAATTGAATTAATTAATAATTAATTATCAAAAGTGATTTAATTGGAAATAATTGTTAATTAATTTAGCAATATTTCAATTACTTTAATTGTAATTTAATCATTACTTTTCAAAAAGTGGGTAATTGTTAATTGAATTTCAAATACTTTTCAATTAATCCTGCACAATATGTACATGGTATGGAACAATAACATTCTGAACTCATATTGTAAACAAGTTTAGCCTACTGATACATTTTCTAAGCATGTTTATGTTAGTTTTAAAGATTGGCTTCATCTTAGTTTAAACATTTTATTCCAAATTATTTACAAACTGACATGATTGAAAACACATATAATGAAAAAGATTAGATTAAAGGTTTAGTGATTCCAGGATCTTGTCCATTTTGTCAATAACCTACAAGTAAAAGTACTATAAATGTGGTAATGGTTAAAAAACTTTGATTCTCAGATCAATACATGTAATACATGATTTGTTAAAAAAGGTATTAAATGCATGCATGTTGTTGTTGTAGCTTCATCATGGATGGACACAAATCTTTATTAGCTATAATACATGCACCATGAGGAAATACCCAATATTTTTAGCTAGCTCTTATTCTCAATTTGCAAAATCGAATTGCTTAGACCTTCCTTGAGATGCTCATTGACCAAATAGATTTTGGAAATATATTGTGCATCCATTTCACTTGAAAAGTCGGTTTGAATCCAGATCAAGTCACACACTTGAATATCCCAACAGTTTAAAATTTATTTTCTTTTGTGAAAATATTAGGCAGACATGCAAGTATTTTCTTAAAGACTACAGACGACATCTTTACTGTCGAAATTCACTAAGGGTGCATTGAGTTAAAGGTCATTGATCAAGCCTTACCTGTTAAAGGAAGGTGATAGTTGTATTCTATTCACAAAGCTACTTTTCACACATTGGTCACTGGGCAGTCTAAGTGACCCATTAAGTGTGCAATGTTGTCATCTGCTGATAATGTCAGGGATCCAGATAAGGGGAGTATTTTGAAGACTAACATCTTTGTGCCTGCTAAAAACCCTATGGTGTGATTTAGCATTGTAATTGTTTCCTGGAGCTGATTCTAATGCATAGTCTCACCATTAGGTTTGGTTTAAACATAAATAGAAAATGTTGGAAATATTTAGTTTACACCCTCTTATGTGTGGTCCTGTTATATGATGTGTCATCTGCTTTGAAAACTAAACTCATAAATTTTGACAATTTTATAACAAACCTTAGATCAGCTTCATAATAACTCAAAGTCTGATCTATATCCACGCTGGTTTCATAATTCTACATGGTTGTGATTGGCAGTGAAATTTGCCAATGCATAGAATTGTGCTAAATAGTAAATAGAGCAGGCTCTTATCAGAGAGCACCTTAAAAAATCCTCCGATCTGGGTCTATATTATTGGTAAAGAACTAATCAAGTTGGACCATGTAGTGCAACGGTGAAAAGTAATTGTTAATTTAATTAATTAATCAGGTAAAGAAATTTAATTTAATCATTACTTTTGGAAAACAGAGTAATTTAAATGGTAATTTAATTGGATTTTATTCAACTAATTGGTAATTTAATTAATTACTTAATTAAGTAATTGACTCTTTGTCTTTATGCTAAGAAGGTTTGCAAATATCAGTTTATTACCGGTACTCATGTCATATCATGTCATGTTCTATATTTTTATGCCCCCTAGCTGCGTCTATAGATGCAGAAGCATAAGGGATTGTCCTGTCTATCCATGCATCATCCTTCCTTCTGTGCATCGATAACGAAATTAACTAGATTTTGCAGGTTCATCTAGCATCTGCACTTCTCTCTCAATTTGAGTATCAAATACTTGAATACTTATATAGTCTTGGACGACCAATTTACCCAATTATATTTGTCATTGATCTTGACCGTATAGTTTGGACTTAGAATATTGTAAAGTTATAACTAAATTCTACTGTTTCATCTTGCACCATCACTACTGCCTATAATGCTTTGATACGAGTACTTAAACACTTGTTGCCTTGGACCAATACCAACCTACCCAACCTTGATTGTGACCTTGATCTGGACCCAATTTGGACTTAGAATAATGTAAATGCTTCTTTCTTAGTTAAATAGATTTTACCTCTTCATTTTGCATCAACACTACTGACTACAATGCTTTGATACTAATACAGTTGTTGCCTTGGACCACAACCAATCCACACATATTACCCAACTTTGATTTTGACCATGACCTGGATCTAATTTGGGCTTAGAATATTTTAAATGGGATATATCTTGGTTAACTAGATTTTATGGTTTTGTCTACCATCAACTGTACTGACTTTAATGCTTGGATACTTAAACAGTTATTGCCTTGGACCATTACCTTATCCTGTTTGAATTGTATATAGCAACCTTTGTCGCTAGGATCTTACTCCGTATTAAAAACTAAAATTCAGGGATTTTTCTTGAGAATATTTTTATATCAATCACCAAAATAATACCAATTCCTTTTTTTTATCCCTTTATCCCATAACCTATTTCTAGTTTTGAAGACAGGTGGCCACTCAAATCAGTTTGAAAGTAAAGCAGAATTTGCCTTTAGGTGCATTCTGCTTTACTTTCAGCCTGCTTTAAGCTGCAATTTGCTAAAATATAGAAAACATATCTTACAATACATATTCATGACTGTATAAAGAGGAGTTATTTTCTTCAGTGGAGGAATATAAATTAAGCACGTAAAAATTAAGTATTTATGGAGTAAAAGGGTAATGCCATGTTCTCAATAATGCCAAAAAATATTAAATGTATACTTGTCGTATACAACAGTGTAGACCTTGATCAGATGGCTACTTCAGGTTTGTCATTTTGCAACATATTGCAAACAACAACAATTATCATTTTTTATGGATAATTCCAGTTTCTAATTTAATACAGTCCATTTAGGACTTATATGGTTGTTTTTTGCAACTCATTACAAAATGGCCATCAGTGCAGATGCTGATCAGGGCTCCTTTTAGGAGCTCTCCACAGGTACATGTAAATATGTCTTAAAATGTTAATAAAATAGTGTCATTGGTGCATCCGATTCCCATTTATAGGCTGTCGGAAGCGGGGCCTTTTCAGACTATATTATTCAGGCCGATTTTGCGCCTCATCCTAATCAGATGCACAAAATTAATGACATTATTTTATTAACATTTTAAGACATATTTGCATGTACCTGTGGAGCTCTCTGGTTAGGGTCTACACTGTTTGCATAGAAAAATTGTACTATGTAGGTAAACTGTTTTTTAATGACGAGTATACTCATCACTAGGGCGGTATGTGTTTATTTAGAATTTGAACTTTCATAGTCAAAAGCGGCAAAACCAGTATATCCAACCAGTCAGGATACTGCTTAAAGCAACCACCAATATTCAACAGCATCAAGCAATATTCATTTGTGGAGGAATGGTAAATGTTCCTATAACAGGTCTCCCCTTATTCAGATTTATATAATTCACAACAGCAGATGTTAAGTGCTTGTGTGGCGGCTGTAAAAAGTCGCCCCGTACTTCATTCTCAGTGTTGTTATACTTTCTGGTCCTTTGAAATCATTGATTTCAGCGCATTTACAGTTGAAAGTTGAATTCCGCTTAAGCTGGTGCTAGGGGGTGTGAGCACTGTTGCATATTTCAGTATTGCTCATGAACAGACTCAATTAAACCGAGTCTGCAATTTTCAGTATTTGCTTTGTTTTCTGTGCTTTCAAATGGTCTCCCCTTATTCAGATTTATACAAGGGAAATGGTTAACACATTACCCCAGAAATACGCCTTTTTATGCCTTTTAACTTATTCTTCCAATGAGGAAAATAGTTCCAATTAATACAGATTTGAATATGTATCACAAGAACTATTTCTATATTCTAGCAGATAGTAGCTTAAAGCAGCTTGAAAGTAAAGCCGAATGCACCTTAAGGTGCATTCTTTCAACCTAGCTTTAAGTGGTCACCTATTTCAAAGCTAGAATAAGGCTATGGGGTAATGGGTTAAAACTTAGTGACAAGTACATATGTCATTTGCAAACAGTGTACTCCAGTTTACATAGTCAACAAGAAATGTCACATTAGTGTGACAAATGCCTTTGAACTGTCTTCTTGTCCGACAGAGTTGTAACCATGTCCTTGACTTTTGACAGATGGATAAGGGAGTTGAACATGACAAATTTTGAGTTATATACATTGTAAAGACATTGCCTACATTGCCAGACATGAAATGCATGCCCTGTAAGTGGTCACCTATTTCAAATGCAGAATCAAGCTATGGGGTAATGGGTTAAAACTTAGTGACAAGTATATTAGTCATTTACAAACAGTGTACTCAAGTTTACATAGTCAATAAGAAATGTCACAAATGGGTGACAAATGCCCCCATCTGTCTTCTTGTCCGTCAGAGTTGTAACCATGTCCTTGACTTTTGACAGATGGATAAGGGAGTTGAACTTGACACCAACAAATTTTGAGTTATATAAAGACATTGCCTACATTGCCAGAAATGAAATTCATGCCCTGTAACCTTGACCCATGGCCATGATAGTTTGATGGAAAATGTTGTCTTCATCTGGTGAATACATATCTGGGCCAAATTATTTTTAAGTTCTATTCATAGATAAAGAAATGACAGACCAGACACAATAACTTGATAATTTGATAACGGAGTCAAACCCGTGACCTGGATCTTTGGTCCATGCACAATTAATGGAGCTGAACGCGATGATTGTCTTAATCTGGTGAACATTTGTGCCAAATTATTTTGAAATGCATTCACCGATAAAGAAATTACAGATCAGACACAAAAGTTGTGATGACATAATCATACCCAGTGACCTTTGACCATTTGGCATGGGCAAGAGAGTAACACACAATTTACACATTGTCTTTGTCCGGTAAATATTTGTGGCAAGTCATTTTGAAATCCATTCAACGGTGAGGAAAAAACAGCATGGACACACGATTTGTGACAACCTAATTGTACCCTGTGACCATGAACTTTGACAAATAGACTAGGGAGTTAAACAGAACACATCATCTTTGTCTGGTGAATATTTGTGCCAAATTATTTTGAAATCCATTTACTGATATGTTACAGCCAGACACAAAATTTGTTAGAATGTAATCATACCCTGTGACCTTGACCTTTGACCCATGGACAAGGGGGTTAAACAAGACACATTTTCTTTGTCTCGGGTGAAGATTTGTGCTAGGTTATTTTGAAATCCATTGACACATAGGAAATATACAGCCGGGACACAAAGTTTGTGACAATATAATTGTAGCCTGTGACCTTGAACTTTGACTCATGGCCAAGGGAGTTGAACATGACACATTGTCTTTGCCTAGTGAAAATGTGTGATGGATAAACAAACAAACAAATGGACAGAAGGATGGACAATGCAATTACTAAATGCCTACCTTCGGGGGCATAAAAATGGACTAGACTTAATTGAAACTGGATAATTATTTCTTTCTAAAATTTCAGGGTAAGCGAGTTATACCATTTCTGACTGTACATATATTTCTATTTATAGCTATAGACCCACACACAGGACTGTATACACCAGACTGCCTCTGGAGGCCATACCCCACCCATCAGAGAGTGAAAGCATCCATGATGGACCACCAGTGGATATCTGCTGTACTGTTATTTTTAGCTCGCCGGACTGTGTCCAAGAGCTATAATGTTGTCACCCAGTCGTTGGCGTGGGCGTTGCAGTTCCCATTAGCAGATTCAAAGAATTGCTTATAACTTCTATGTCCCTTGAGATATTGCTTTCATATTTGGTATGTGTGTGTATATGGACAAGATCTTTCCGTGCACACAAAAAGTTTGATCCCTGTGACCTTGAACTTAGGGCCCGTGTTTAGGTTTTGAAATCTGTGTTTAGGTTTTGAAAAATGCCTGTAACTCCTATGTTCATTGAGATATTCCGTTCATATTTGGCATGCATTTATATATTGACCATACCTTTTTCATGCTTACACAAATGTTTAGCCTAGTGACCTTGACCTTGAACTTAGGGCCCACGTTTAGGTTTCAAAATCCGTGTTTAGGTTTCGAAAAATGCTCATAACTCCCATCTCCCCTGAGATATTGCTTTCATATCTGGTATACATGTGAATATGGACAAGACCTAAGTTACCATGCACACAAATACTTATAACCCAGTGATCTTGACCTCGCAGTTAGGGCCCCCATTAAGGTTTTAAAATCTGTGTTTAAGTTGCTCAAAATGCCTATAAGTTATAGGCTATAACTTCTATGTCTCTTGGTGTATTTCTTTTATATTTGGTATGTGTGTGCATATGGACAAGACCTTTCCATGCATAATTTTTTAACCCCTGTGACCTTGAACTTAGGGCCTGTGTTTAGGTTTCGAAATTTACACTTAGGTTTCTCAAAATTCCTATTACTCCGATATGTTCATTGAGATATTCCTTTCATATTGTCATGCATATGTATATGGACAATACCTTTTCATGAATACAAACATTTTCAGTCTAGTGACCTTGAACTTAGGGCCCAGGTTTAGGCTTCGAAAAATGCTTACTAGTATAACTCCCATATCCCTGGAGATATTGCTTTCATATCTAGTATACATGTGTATATGGACAATACCTTACCATTCACACAAATGTTTTTATCACAGTGACCTTGACCTTAAAGTTAAGATTCTCGTTTAGGTTTCAAAATCAGTGTTTAGGTTTCTCAAAATGCCTATATAACTCCTATGTCATTTAGATATTTCTTTCGTATTGGGTATGCATATGTATATTGGCAAGGCCTTTCCTTGCATGCAAAAAGTATTACCCCTGTGACCTTGACCTTGAACTTAGTACCCATATTTAGGTTTTGAAATCTACATTTAGGTTTCTCAAAATACTTATGATTCCTATGTCCCTTGAGGTATTACTTTCATATTTGATTTGCATATGTATATGTACAAGGCCTTTCCATGCACACAAAAAAGTTGACCTAGCTCTTTGACCTTTATACCCTTAAGTCTGCTTTTAAGTTTCGAAATGTGCCGAAGGCGAGCTCTGTTGTCTCTCTGACAACTCTCGTTTAAAATCATTCACAGAATATTTACCAATCCACCGTCTGACATAGACCAAAGTTTACACAATACAAGACAAGACAATAGAAGTGACAACTCTAACATCAGGTTTGGCAAGAAAAAAATATGGTCTATACAAGCAATAAGAATTACGTCACAAAAATAGAGTCATTGACTGGTAAAAAGTATTATGTAACACATAACTATAAATAGCAACAAAGCTGGTGTACATAATACAAGAGCAAACTGACTTCATGTCCAAATGTCACAGAATTTAATGAGAGGCCAAGTTACTTGTAACTTGGCATCTCATGGAGCTTGATCCCAACTCAGATTGCATTTCGACAAGTGATTTTCAGATACTGAAATGGTAGCTTCTGTCATGAAGACGCATACATTATATTCACCTATATGAAGTGAAATATAGTTTCTAAAAAGGACATCTTGTTTAGAATAAGAAAGATCACTAGTCAATTGTTTGCACTTTTTATCAGCAAGTTATCCAGTCACTCACATATTACAGCTCAGTTTCAGTTTGAAAACAGGTAAATATGCATAACACATTCAATCCTAGCAACGAGTATATTCATCTGTAAAAAATAGTGTAACTATGAGGAGTACATTTGTCCTATGCAAACAGTGTAGACCATGAACAGAGGACTCTCTGATCAGGGTCTTCACTGTTTGCAATTATGCGATATTGTCAATAAAACCGCCTAAATAGTCAAGAATGGATTAGACAAAACTGGAAATGTTTAAAGTTTCAAGGGAATATGAGTTCAGCAGGCTGAATAAAGTATGAAATCTCTCATAGGGCAAAATCTGTTTTACATCACGAAGTTAAGCACCTATCAAAAGGTAAAAGTTATAGGCTGACAGGTTGAACAATTCTGACGCTACTTTATTGCTTCTATTTTAGTTAGAAACATTTTGTGATGACTCCTCAGATTACACGACAATACACAACTATGAAGCCCCCAGCAAACATAATCGTCTATGTGACCATAGAAGTACCTGGGATGTTATTTCCAACAGCGACGACTTCAGCAACAACAAGAACCCTACCGTTTCCAACCTGTCTCCCTCGGACCTCGTGCCAAACTTTAAAATTGTAAAGGCAAAGGCTAGAAGGAGAAGGGCCGTGATAGTCATAGACGATGGCCACCAAGTGAGTTACATTTAACCCATAACCCCAATAGATATGCAGTTTCACACCCTTCATTTCCATTCCTCCACTAAAGAAAATAGTTCCACTTTATACAGAAATGACTAGAATACTGACCAGTCAGAAAAGACCCCACAAAAGGAGTCAGGAGGAGAAAGGCACAAGATAAAACTGCAGATTTTATACTAATAAACATTTTCAGCAAGTTTTGTAAAGATCCAATATAAAATGTTTGTGTTAAGAGAGCGGACAAGGCTGAAACAGTCATGTTTAGCTCACCTGAGCCATAGGCTCAGGATGAGCTATTGTGATCTCATTCCGTCCGTCGTCCGTCCACATTTTCAAACAACATCTCCTCTGAAACCACTGACATGATTTCAACTCAACTTTGTCAGAAACATCAGTGACAAGGGGGGACGAAATCTTGTTCAAAGTTTTTGGCTAGAGTTATTCCCCTTGCTTTGGGACCAGATATCCTGACAACTTTTAATACATAAGAAAATCTTTAAAAATCTTCTTCTTAGAAACCAAAAGGCCCAGACCTTTGATATTTGGTATGTATCATAACCCAAGATTGTTCAAATTTTGACCCTTGGGCTAAAAATGGCCCCGCCCACGGGCTTATCAGTTTTTCTTATGAAAACCTTTGAAAATCTTCTTCTCTGAAACTGTATGGCCTAGATCATTAATATTTGACATATACATGTAGCTTTGCCTTATGGTCCTCTACCTATGACCCCAGGGTAAAAATTGGTCCCGCCCCAGGGCTTATCAGTTTTACATAGACTTATATAGGAAAATGTTTAAAAATCTTCTTCTCTGAATCTGTAAGATCTTTAAAATTTGACATATAGCTTTGCATTATGATCCTCTACCAAGATTGTTCAAATTATGACACCTGGGCCAAAAATGGCCCCGCCCTTGGGCTTATCAGTTTTTCATAGGAAAACCTTTGAAAATCTTCTTCTCTGAAACTGTAAGGCCCAGATCATTTATATTTGAAATGTAGCTTTGCCTTATAGTCCTCTACCAAGATTGTTCAAATTATGACCCCCGGGTCAAAGTTGACCCGCCCCGGGGCTTATCAGTTTTACATAGACTTATATAGGAAAACCTTTAAAAATCTTCTTCTCTGAAACTAAGGCCCAGATCTTTAATATTTGTCACATAGCTTTGTCTTGTGATCCTCTACCTTAACATTGTTCAAATTATGACCCCCTGGCCAAAATTGGACCTGCCCTCGGGCTTGTTATTTTTTCATAGGAAAACCTTTAAAAATCTTTTTCTCTGAAACTGTAAGGCCAAGATCATTTATATTTGACCTGTAGCTTTTCCTTATGGTCCTCTACCAAGATTGTTCAAATTATGACCCCTTGAACAAATTTGGCCCTGCCCAGGGGCTTATCTGTTTTATATAGACTTATATTGGAAAACCTTTAAAACTCTTTTTATAGCTATATATCACAATATTGTCTTGCCCAGTCAGCTTAGGTACTATGTTCTCAGGTGAGCGACTTGTGGGCCATGACCCTCTTGTTTTTAAACTCTGAATTGCCGTATGCGATTTGAGTAGTTATAGAACTTGGCTTAGATTTTATACCAATAAACATTTTCCGCAAGTTTAGTGAAGATCAGATAGAAAGTGTTTCAGAAAGGGAGCGGACAAGGCTCAACATACATTTTCTAATAATTCAAGGGGTATAACTCCAACATGCCATATGCAATTTGGGTAATAATCAAACTTGGCCTAGATTTTATAACAATAAACACTTTCATAAGGTTTGGTGCAGATTGGATAAAAACTACTCAAGTTAGAGAGCTGACAAGGCTGAAACAGCCATTTTTTAATAATTCAAGGGCAATTAGCAGTTAAACTCCAACATGCCTTATGCGATTTGGGTAATTATCGAACTTGGCCTAGATTTTATATCAATACACATTTTCATTAAGTTTGGTGAAGATTGGATAAAAACTACTCGAGTTAGAGAGCGGACAATGCTGAAACAGTCATTTTTAGCTCACCTGAGCTAGCTCAGGGTGAGCTTTTGCAATCCTTGAATGTCCGGCGTCCGTTGTGCGTCGTCCATTGTCAACACTTTTAGTGTTTATACTCTAGAGGCCACAATATTTATCCAATCTTTCTCAAACTTGCTCAGATGGTATATTGCCATAAGAGTTCGAAATACTTCCATTATGACTGAAATCGGACAATTAGGTCATGAGTTATCAATCTTTGAATTGCTGAAAATGCCACATTTATCAGTGTTTACACTGTAGAGGCCACAATATTTACCCAATCTTTCTAAAACTTGCCCATATTGTATATCACCATAAGAGTTCGAATGAGTTTGAATTTGGTTGAAATCGGACAAACAGATCAAGAATTATCTACCTTTGAATTGCTGAAAATGCCATATTTAAGGGTTTTTACACTCTAGAGGCCACAAATTTTATCCAATCTTTCTCAAACTTACTCAGATTGTATATTACCATAAGACTTCAGATGAGTTCAATTGTGGTTGTAATCGGACCAATAGGTCAAGAGTTATCTACCTTTAAACTGCTGAAAATGACATATTTAACAGTGTTTACGCTCTAGAGGCCACAATAATTATCCAAGCTCTCTCAATCTTTCCCAGATTGTAAATGACCATAAGAGTTTGAAAAAGGGTAATTATGGTTGAAATCAGACATATAGATCCAGAGTTATCTACCTTTGAATGGCTGAAAATGCCATATTTAACAGTGTTTACACTCTTGCAACTACAGTTTTCACTGGATTTTCATTATACTTGTAGTTATTCGCATCCTACCTTTCTTTCTAATGATTTCATTATACTTGTACACAAAGTATATAGCTGTACGTTCTCGAAGGAGTGCAATTATTGTTGAAATCTAATCATTGTGGCAATAGTTACCTGCCCTTGATATACTTTGAAATGCTAGAAAAAGGCTTCATTTCAGTATTGTTTAGGCTCTAGTTATCTGCCTTTGATGTACTCTACTATACTAGACTCCGAGACTAAGAGTAGGTTGACAAACTTGAATGGATTTAGAATAAAAAGGGTGAAATTCAAAGGTAAAACTATCAGGCTTCATTACAAGTGGTGAGCAATATCAGGGCCTTCAGGCCCTCTTGTTTAATAATTCAAGGGCAATAACTCCAACATGCCTTATGCGATTTGGGTAATTATCGAACTTGGCCTAGATTTTATACTAATACACATTTTCACAAGTTTGTTGAAGATTGGATGAAAATGACTCGAGTTAGAGAGCGGACAAGAAAAAGTGTGACAGACTGACGGACAGACTGACTGACGGACGGACAAGGCGATTACTATAGGGCACCCACCTCTCGGTTGGGCCCTTAATATGCACCATAAGAAATATTTCTTATATCAAAGAAGATGGTAGCTAAAAGTGGATTGAAAGTAAAGCAGAATGCTCCTTCATGAGTATTCTGCTTTACTTTCAGCCTGCTTTTAGCAACCATCTATCTTCAATACTGAAAACAAGCAATGGAAGAAATGGTCAAGAAACAGGGTAATGTATATCAAGCTCTAAACTCTTGCAATGGACATTATTGCTTTACCATAAATTATATAAATAGTTTGATGGGAAACAGCAGTGCATTTCCGTTGTTAAGACGTTTTAATTATCTTGGATCACCTGAGACACTGAAGATCCTATACATCAAGATAAGCAACAATATAAATTTCTATTCATATGTTTATACCGCCTCTATACATGTAGCTTGAACCTGGTCAGGTCATACCAAAGACCATTATAAAAATGGTACTAGTACTAGTCTAGTGGCTCCCTTGCCTGGGGCTCGGCATTATAAGGATAAGGCTAGGAAGGTAACTGTATAATGCCAACGTAAGTATGTCTGGTATAATGGATACCTTGTTTGTAGAAATAAAAGCTCTACAGAGCTTATGTTGATTGTTTTAACATACTATATGACATAAAATAAAGCTTACTTTTATGTTTCATGTGCACATATTGGTTACTTTTGCATTTATCGAAGTAAAAGGTGTCGAGATAATGTGGACAAAAAATTATTGACTGTTTGAGACATAAGCTTTTTGTCTTCAGGAATATGATACAAAGTTGCTAATAAGATAGTGTGGAGATTACAGCATGAAATAAAACATCATGACAGGAGCTTGTTACAATGTCTGCTAATCAATATCAGCTTTGAGTGATATCTGTTTGTTACAGGAGTATGATTCCATAGTTAATAAGATAGTGTGGAGATTACAGCATGAAATAAAACATCATGACAGGAGCTTGTTACAATGTCTGCTAGTCAATATCAGCTTTGAGTGATATCTGTTTATTACAGGAGTATGATACCATAGTTAATAAGATAGTGTGGAGATTACAACATGAAGTAAAACATCATGACAGGAGCTTGTTACAATGTCTGCTAGTCAATATCAGCTTTGAGTGATATCTGTTTATTACAGGAGTATGATACCATAGTTAATAAGATAGTGTGGAGATTACAACATGAAGTAAAACATCATGACATGGAGCTTGTTACAATGTCTGCTAGTCAATATCAGCTTTGAGTGATATCTGTTTGTTACAGGAGTATGATTCCATAGTTAATAAGATAGTGTGGAGATTACAGCATGAAATAAAACATCATGACAGGAGCTTGTTACAATGTCTGCTAGTCAATATCAGCTTTGAGTGATATCTGTTTATTACAGGAGTATGATACCATAGTTAATAAGATAGTGTGGAGATTACAACGTGAAGTAAAACATCATGACAGGAGTATCTGTTTATTACAGGAGTATGATACCATAGTCAATAAGATAGTGTGGAGATTACAACATGAAGTAAAACATCATGACATGGAGCTTGTTACAATGTCTGCTAGTCAATATCAGCTTTGAGTGATATCTGTTTATTACAGGAGTGTGATACCATAGGTAATAAGATAGTTGGGAGATTACAACATGAAGTAAAACATCATGACATGGAGCGTGTTACAATGTCTGCTAGTCAATATCAGCTTTGAGTGATATCTGTTTATTACAGGAATATGATACCATAGTTAATAAGATAGTGGGGAGATTACAACGTGAAGTAAAACATCATGACATGGAGCTTGTTACTATGTCTGCTAGTCAATATCAGCTTTGAGTGATATCTGTTTGTTACAGGAGTATGATACCATAGTAAATAAGATAGTTGGGAGATTACAATATGAAGTAAAACATCATGACATGGAGCTTGTTACAATGTCTGCTAGTCAATATCAGCTTTGAGTGATATCTGTTTGTTACAGGAGTATGATACCATTGTTAATAAGATAGTGGAGAGATTACAACATGAAGTAAAACATCATGACATGGAGCTTGTTACAATGTCTGCTAGTCAATATCGCAGTCAACAATCACAGGTACGGTAAGTTTTTATTTTACACCTTAGATTTCATTTACCACTTCACTGTTTTAACCCATTAAATCATAAGTATGCCTTTTTACCGCTTAAATTTATTCATCCACTGAAGAAAATAGCTCTAATTTAGTCATCAATATGCACAATGAGAAATATTTCTATATATCCTATCAGATGGTAGCTCGAAGCATGCTGAAAGTAAAGCAGAATGTGCATTCTGTTTTTCTTTCAGTCTGCTTCAAGTGGTCACTTGTCTTTAAAACTAGGAACAGGCTATGGGGTAAAGAGTTAATCCAATGTGTGCTTGTATATTAGAGCAATTTGTTGTGTGATAAGGAGCCTAGGGGCCTCCTTGGCATAGTAGTATAGGACTTCACTGCGGGCTTTGAGGTGTGGCTAAAGGTCTTGCCCTTCTAAAAATTTGAAGAAATTGAATCAGACTGTCAAAACAGTTTCGGAAGGGCCGACTTAGGGGAAGGGCCGACTCTAAGTTGGCATAACTTGTGGCCCAACCCCTTTTCCTGTAAAAAATTGGAAATAAAATATGTTTAAACTAAACTAACAGTTTTGTACTGTTTGCCAAAGTTTAAAAAAAATTAAATAAATACACTCAAACCTAGCGGTGAATAGATCTATACTGGTCATTAACAAACAGTGTACCCAAGAAGAATGCACTTGCCTTATGCAAACAGGGGTCTACACTGTTTGCCATTTTGCAATATGTTGTGAAAATCAACTTTAAATAGTCAAAAATGGACTAGACTTAATCAGAAACTGGAATTATCCATTTAAAGTTTCCAGGTTATGAATTGAGTTCATCAGCTCACCATTTCTCTTGTTCTATTTCAGGCTGATGATGGACATGTGATACATATTCATGACAAATGTCGACATATTCCTAATGACAGATCAGTGTCAGCGATTAGTACAGAGGGTGGGGAATGTCTGTTAAATACAACAAATGGTAGGTGTAGGGCCGTTACTCATATGTCTTACACCTTTCATTTATTACTCAAATACAACAAGTGGTAGGTGTAGTGCTGTTGTAAGATTTACCCATTACCCCATAGATACACAGTGTTGCGGCTTTAAGTTATTCCTCCACTTAGGTACATGGTTCCACTTTATACAGTCATGAATATGGACTGTAAGAAATATATTCTATATCCTAGAAGACAGAAGCTTAAAGCAGACTGAAAGTAAAGCAGAATGCTCCTCAAGGAGCATTCTGCTTTCTTTCAATCTGCTTTAGCCCTTTATCCCATAGCTTCTTTCCAGTTTTGAAGACAATTGAGCACTTAAAGATATTTCCTCAGTCCATTGATGGAGTCCCCCCCATTGTTCTCGATAGGTGTGAATGTAACTGTCAAAGTGTGCAGCACAAGCTGCCAGCGGGTATACCAATCTCAGTTTACCTAGTGAGGCCCAGATTATACTCATGCTCTAGTGCTTTTCAATGGTTATTTCTAACTATCAAATATTTAAGGTCGGGTCTCACACATGAGACGCTTCAATGGTTCTTTGCCACCAACATGTCCACAAGACCTATGCTTTTTACAAGGAAATTGTCTGGCAAGGCATTATGACCAAAAGGTCATCAGGAGATGTCTTTAAATCGAGCTGAAAGTAAAGCAAAATGTGCTGTACAATATTTTAGTTTTAACCAATTATATCATAGATACCCCTTTTACTTGTTTAACCTTTTCCTCCACAAAAGAAAATACACAATTTATACAGTACAATAAATATTTCCTATATATCCTAGCAGATAGAAGCTTAGGCACATTCTGCTTTTACTTTCAACCTGCTTTAAATGCATGGTCACCTATCTTCATTACTAGAAAAAAGCTATGGGGAAAGGGTTAACCCTTTCCCCCATAGAAGCGCCTTTTAGCGCATTCAGTTTATTCTTGCCCTGAAGAAAATAGTTCCAATTTACACATTCATAAATATGTATAATACAAAATATTTTCTATATTCTAGCAGATGATAGCTTAAAGCAGGTTGAAGTAAAGCAGAATGCGCTTAAAGCGCATTCTGCTTTACTTTCAACCTGCTTTAAGTGGACACCTATATTCAATACTAGAGATAATGCTATGGGGTAAAGGGTTAAACTTCCATTTCAGTTCACTTTACATAAGAACACTTCCTAATTCTTATTCAATTTTCCACCAGCTTAACTTTTCCCTGTGTTTTTGAGGCCGAAATTACCACACATACTCAAGACAGATGCACACTTACAGATGTACACTTACAGTACACTTGTATATTTCAGTCTATGTCAGGGTACCAGGATCCACACCCGGACACACATTGACTGACAGACTAAGGGAGACAATCCTGTATGAACACAGTACAGATGGGAACCATGCCATTGTATGTCCCTGTCACTCCTAGTTACCTTTTGAACTTTAAATAACCCTTTGACTGTATTTCTTTCAACAGACTCCATGCTTATATAATACATGTATTAATTTGAGATCGTTCTTAAGCTTTTGATAGGTCATTCATGTATTATTTGACTTGATCATTTAAAATACTGGTAATATCTTATCTCAATGGAAAACTTTCTTGGATTTCTTAACTCTTTCGCCACAAAGTATTTTTCAGTGTTTCAGACAAGAAGTTTATTAAAGCAGGCTGAAAGTAAAGCAGAAGGTTAATGGAGCATTACTTTCAGTTTGCTTTAAGTAGTCGCTTGTCTTTACTATTAATTCTAACACACTTCGCCCACACCCCTATATAAGCGAAGAAGGACTGTCTCAGTGTACGAATTTTCAGTAGAACACTCATGCTCTAAACGTTCTAACGTGACGTCATTTGGCTTCGAAAATGCGTACACCAAGAAATGTAGCTCTAAACATTGTATGTCCCTGTCACTCCTAGTTACCTTTTGAACTTTAAATAACCCTTTGACTGTATTTCTTTCAACAGACTCCATGCTTATATAATACATGTATTAATTTGAGATCGTTCTTAAGCTTTTGATAGGTCATTCATGTATTATTTGACTTGATCATTTAAAATACTGGTAATATCTTATCTCAATGGAAAACTTTCTTGGATTTCTTAACTCTTTCGCCACAAAGTATTTTTCAGTGTTTCAGACAAGAAGTTTATTAAAGCAGGCTGAAAGTAAAGCAGAAGGTTAATGGAGCATTACTTTCAGTTTGCTTTAAGTAGTCGCTTGTCTTTACTATTAATTCTAACACACTTCGCCCACACCCCTATATAAGCGAAGAAGGACTGTCTCAGTGTACGAATTTTCAGTAGAACACTCATGCTCTAAACGTTCTAACGTGACGTCATTTGGCTTCGAAAATGCGTACACCAAGAAATGTAGCTCTAAACGTTCTAACGTGTCGTCATTTGGCTTCGAAAATGCGTACACCAAGAAATGTAGCGACGTTGCTTCGGTGCAAAATAAGGTTAAATTATGTGTTAGAATCGAAATAATAAATTAATACCAGTGATTTATCTAACACGGGTAGTCGTTGAGATGCTTGTAATGAAACCACTCGACCTAAAGATTAAATTACTACGCATCTCAACTCCTACCAGTGTTCGATTGCACGATAAAACACTGGTATGAATTTATTATTTCTTAAATATTTCAAACCCTACTATGCAAGAGAGCGTTCAATAAAAACAAGAAAAATGTATGTTCCATTTTGTTAAAAAAATTCTCACATGTGCACACATCCATACTTATTCTTTGTTATTATAAATACTGGTTATTCATTTTTGTCTTTACAGATACAGCACGAAGACATTCATCTATCCCCAGCTAACCAGTATACAGGTTCTGTGAGCTTGGATCCTTCTATAGGAAAGAAAACCCAGTTTGCATTCCACTATGAAAGTAGCCTTCCAGACATAACCATACAGTCCCCATCAGGCCAAGCTTATGACATAAACAGTCAAGCATGTACTGTCCACAAACAGACAAATCTCATCACTTTTTACTTTGAAAATGCCGAGGTAAGCAACGTGTTAACCCATTTGATGCTAGCAATGAACTGGTCATTTACAACCATTGTGCCTGAGTACCCATAAGTCCTTAGTGGGAAAATCTTTCCTGATATCATAGTAGTCAATGTAATAGTTCAGATGATAGACCAGCCATTCATAATATAAACTAAATAGTTAACTCTCTGCATGCTAATGGCAAAACAAAGTTATTGCAAGCACTTTTGGACCCGAGACTCTAACTGTTTGACACCCCAACACTAATTTGATCAGAAAATTCTAATTCTAGAATAGTAGCGAGCAGACAATAATTCTTGCATACGACAACATAATTCAGTATTTAAAAAAAAGTGTGTCCAAACACTTTACTTTTTTTCAGACTGGTAGATGGGTTTATGTACTAAAATCCCAGGAAACAGCAGACCAGACCATATCTACCTTCATTTCTTCTACACTGACCCTTCTTGACCTTGACCCATTTATAGTGAGAACAGCGGTTGACACAGATATCTATAACCATATAGTACTGCATGTTGATGTAACCCGGGGCAACCACCCTATATCTGGTCTTAATGTAACAGCTACAGTAGAAACACCATCAGGCCAACCTGAAACTATACAACTGTATGACAATGGAGTAGGTAAATATTCCCAGGGCTCCAGATAAGAGGGACTACAATGAACAAATCACATTTTCTCATTTCGAAGAGACGATTCTAATGAGTAATAACACCATAGGGTTAACTGCAGAAATAAAGATTTTAGCTTTTGAAATACTCCCCAATGCTGGAGCTCTGTACAATTCCTTGTACAGTCAATTAGCCCATTACCCAATAGATACATGTACATCTTTAATCCATACCTCCAATGAAGCAAACAGTTCCACTTTATACAGTCATAACTATGAACCGCAAGAAAGATGTACATCTTTAATCTATACCTCCAATGAAGCAAACAGTTCCACTTTATACAGTCATAACTATGAACCGCAAGAAAGATGTACATCTTTAATCTATACCTCCAATGAAGCAAACAGTTCCACTTGATACAGTCATAACTATGAACCGCAAGAAAGATGTACATCTTTAATCTATACCTCCAATGAAGCAAACAGTGCCACTTTATACAGTCATGAATATGAACTGCAAGAAGATGTACATCTTTAATCTATACCTCCAATGAAGCAAACAGTTCCACTTTATACAGTCATAACTATGAACCGCAAGAAAGATGTACATCTTTAATCTATACCTCCAATGAAGCAAACAGTTCCACTTGATACAGTCATAAATATGAACCGCAAGAAAGATGTACATCTTTAATCTATACCTCCAATGAAGCAAACAGTTCCACTTTATACAGTCATGAATATGAACTGCAAGAAGATGTACATCTTTAATCTATACCTCCAATGAAGCAAACAGTTCCACTTTATACAGTCATAACTATGAACCGCAAGAAAGATGTACATCTTTAATCTATACCTCCAATGAAGCAAACAGTTCCACTTTATACAGTCATAACTATGAACCGCAAGAAAGATGTACATCTTTAATCTATACCTCCAATGAAGCAAACAGTTCCACTTTATACAGTCATGAATATGAACTGCAAGAAGATGTACATCTTTAATCTATACCTCCAATGAAGCAAACAGTTCCACTTTATACAGTCATAACTATGAACCGCAAGAAAGATGTACATCTTTAATCTATACCTCCAATGAAGCAAACAGTGCCACTTGATACAGTCATAACTATGAACCGCAAGAAAGATGTACATCTTTAATCTATACCTCCAATGAAGCAAACAGTTCCACTTTATACAGTCATGAATATGAACTGCAAGAAGATGTACATCTTTAATCTATACCTCCAATGAAGCAAACAGTTCCACTTTATACAGTCATAAATATGAACCGCAAGAAAGATGTACATCTTTAATCTATACCTCCAATGAAGCAAACAGTTCCACTTTATACAGTCATAAATATGAACCGCAAGAAAGATGTACATCTTTAATCTATACCTCCAATGAAGCAAACAGTGCCACTTGATACAGTCATAAATATGAACCGCAAGAAAGATGTACATCTTTAATCTATACCTCCAATGAAGCAAACAGTTCCACTTTATACAGTCATAACTATGAACCGCAAAAAATATATTCTATATCCTAGAAGATGGTAGCTTAAAGGAGGGTGAAAGTAAAGCAGAATGCACTTTAAGGCACATCCTGTTTTACTTTCAACCTGCTTTAAGTGGTCAACAGTCTTTAAAAGTAGAGAAAGGTTATGGGGCAAAGCAGACTGAAAGTAAATCAGAATGCTTCTTCAGGAGCATTCTGCTTTAATTTTAGTCTGCTTACGCTTCCATCTTCTAGGATATAGAAAATATTTCTTTCAGTACATATTATGGGGTAAATGGTTAATGATATTCTTTTACTAACAGGAGCTGACGACTTTTTTTATTAATATTAACAGGAGCTGATAACTCTAAGAATGATGGTATATACTCTCGCTACTATACCAGAGCCAAACTAGAGGGTAACTATCATGTTACAGCATATATCACAGGTCTACAAGGAGAAGTATTTTCCCTAGAAGAAATAAACAAAATGCCTCAAAACATGGCCGATAAAACAGGTAAATACATATCTCAGAACTCCATAAATATTCCTTTTTACCCATCTAACTTATTCCTCCATTGAAGAAATGAGTTATACTTTAAACAGCCATGAATAATTATGTAACATAAAAAAAAATCTGTATCCTAACAGATGGTAGCTTAAAACCTTAAGGCGCATTCTGCTTTACTTTCATCCTGCTTTGAGTGGTCACCTATGTTCAAAAACAGTTTAAGGATAATGAACTATGTTTCAGAGGGTATTCCAAGTCAGCGGGTTATTAATAAGAGGTCTGTGACTGGAGATATCCAGCGTCATGTACCAATGAGCAGTATATACCAGTCAGCCAAGGCCGTGACAACATTGAACGAGGATACTACACCACCCTCACGTATTGTAGACTTAAAGGTTATACAACATCTTCAGTACAGGAACACACTGGTATTATACTGGACAGCTCCTGGGGATGATCTGGATTATGGGAAGGGTATGTACACATATAGACACACACAATTTGTTTTAGCAGCAACCCTCTAAAATGATGAAAATCACTTCTCCATAAATATGCCTTTTCATGACATTAATTTATTTCACCCATTAAAGAAACTTATGGAGATCTCAATAAGCTTTATAAGCTTTTGATTTAATTCTCCACATTGTCTGTATGTATTTTCCAGCATAATATTGGTTTGTAACTTACATGTATTATCATAAGAAAATACATGTAGGTATCAACTCCACTAAGAAAGTAGTTCCATTTCATACACACTCACAAATGTGCAACATAAAAACTATGTTCTATATTCTAGCCAGTGGTAGCTTAAAACATTGCTGAAAGTAAAGCAGAATGATCCTAAAGATAGAGTTCTGCTTTACACTGTCTTCAATACTGAAAACAAGCTATGAGGTTCATGAAGTTAAACATTAATATAAAAAGCACCTGAATAACTGTGTCTAGGTCTATACTGATTGCTTCAGGTGACAATCACCTTTTATACCCTTTCCCCTGTACAGGTGCTATAGGACACCTCTTCCTCCTTAACATATGCACTACAAATTATTCTTCATGGAAAGTACTAAATACTAGAGACAATTTAAAACAGGATTAAAGTAAAGCAGAAAGCTCAGATGGAATCTTACTGCTTTTCTTCCAACTTGCTCTATAACCAACCACCTGCCTAAAGTTGAAACCATTACTCCTTAGATACGCATATAGTTTATTCCCCAACTGAAGAAAAAAGTTCAAATCTATACAATCAGAAATATTTACCAAATGAAATATTTTCTATATCTTAAAGCGGGCTGAAAGAAAAGCAGAATGTGCCTTAAGGCGCATTCTGCTTAACTTTACACCTGCTTTAACCCTTTCAGCCCTAGTCCCGCATATAAGCGTCCTCTTCAAACAGTGTACATGTGAATAGTACACTTGTCCTGTGCAAACAGTGAAGACCCAGATCAGAGGGCTCCGAAAGGAGCCCTCTGATAAAGGTCTTCACTGTTTGTCATAATGCCAAACATTGACAAAAACAACCCTTAAAGGTCAGAAATAGACTAGACTAAAATTGAAACTTTAATGGTCCATTTAAAGTTTTAGGGAGGAAAGAGTTAAGTGTTCACCTGTCTTCAAAATTCGAAATGGGCTATGGAGTAAAGGGTTCAACACAGTGATTTGCCATTTTTGACTGTAGAGGAAAGGGTTATCAAAGCAAGCAATATTTCTTACAGTGATTTTTGTTGTGCTTCTATAATGGCCAATGGCACTTATATGTTTCCGATTGCCAATAAAATTGAGTTGAATTGAGTATAATACTCTTTTAAAGTGACACTCAGGAAAGAGTTTTTCGGCATTCTGACAAATGGGTGCTTAAAGCAGACTGAAAGTAAAGCAGAAAGCTTTTCAGGAGTTTCTGCTTTACTTTCAGCATGATTTAAGCATTCACTTGTCTTATACATTGCAAACAAACTATAGGGGAACAGGTATGGGTGATTTGCATATTTGATTATTGAGAAAACATTTAACACACAGATTATCTTTACAGTGACAAAGTATGAGCTGTTCATAGGACAAGACATCATAGATGTCAGAGCCCTTCTGAGGTGGGAAATCTTGCCTGATTATACAGGGCCAGGGAAGATTGTCAAAGAAGACAAGGACCCAGAAGCCATGGCAACAGAAACAGAAATATGGTTGTGGAAAATTCCTCCTTCTGCTCATACATTTGCATTTTCAGTGCGAGGAATTGATGCAGATGGGAATAAGGCGGATATGTCTAATGTGGCAACGTTTGGTTTAATCAATGATGCCAGGCATGTTTGAGACAAATTAATCTTCATTAGGGTCTGCACTGTTTGTTTTTTCTTTTAAATACAGTAACACTTCTCTATTACGACCACTAAAGATCAGAATAACTGATTGTATAAAAGTCAGGTGACAGCTTAAAGCATGGTGACAGTAAAACAGAAAGCTCCAAAAGGAGCTTTCTGTTTTACTGTCACCTTGCTTTAAGCATTCCAAGTCTTAACCCATTACCCCATAGCCTGTTTCTAGTTTTAAAGATAGTTGACCACATAAAGCAGGCTGAAAGTAAAGCAGAATGCGCCATTAGGTGCAGTCTGCTTTACTTCCAGCCTGCTTTAAGCTTTTATCTGCTAGAATATAGAAAATATTTGTTATGAATCTTTTTTGTAACAGTATAAATTGGAATTTATTTTCTTCAGTAAGGGAATAAATTTAAGGCGTAAAAAGGCATATTTATGGGGTAATGGGTTAAGTACCTACTCTTCACATAATTTAGTGGTCTTAATAGAGAGGTTTTACTGTACATGTATTTGTAAACAAACTGCTTAAAAGTGAAAGTAAACTGGTTGTTCCTTAGAAACATGAAGAGTGTATTTGGAAAGTTAGCTGTGTAAGGGTTGAAAAACTAAATGAAGAATGGGGAGGAATGTTTGAAACAAAATAATGCTAATGGACAGAGGTGCTCCAATTTTGTAGTTGGGGTATACAGTGGGGGAGGACGTTATTCTTTCCCATTCAAATAGAAAAATGCAAATGGAATAAAATGTAGAGAATTACACTTTGATTTTATTTTTACATATGTTGTCCATTTTTTTTAAATCAGGAGTTGCAAACAGTTTAGAGTTGGATCAAACATCCAGTTACTAGTAGTTAGCATCTGATCTAGCTCCAAACACTTTTAGTATGAAAAAACTTGGTGTATGTATTTGTCAAAGGATAACTTTTCAAGAAGGATAGCAACTCAAAATTCCTGGTTTGTATGGAACAAAATGCTTTTTATTTCTTTGTTTTGAATGTATTAACCCCTTCACTGCCATAACGTCATTTAAAAAACTATTCATGTCTCACTTTCATTTCTCTAATTTGAAATGTACAGTAAAACCTCTCTATTAAGGCCACTTAATTTTGTTAATTATTGGGTGTTTATGACAGGTGACTGCTTAAAGCAAGGTGACAGTAAAACAGAAAGCTCCTTTAGGAGCTTTCTGTTTTACTGTCACCTTGCTTTAAGCTGTCACCTGTCTTTTATACAACCAATTAGCCATCGTTTTAGTGACCGTAATAGAGAGGTTTACTGTACTTAGATTGACTAAAGTAATATGGCAATGAGTGTAAAACGGTTTAGATCTTAATCTGATGCATCCTTACACAGCAATTGATCAGGATCCAAACTATTTTCAAATAAATAATTGTACTTAGTTAAGGCAATGAGGGTGTAAACATTCATCCTTGATAATTTAACAATAAGAATGCCAATTTATCACAATAAGCATCCAATTATTTAGCCGTTAGATGCACATGGCATTTGATTATGGCCTGCACCATCTGCAGCTCGGAATTGGTGTCTGACCACAGATAAACAATGTAGAGGCTGATCAGACACAAAACTAGTAGCTAGATTTGGCCTTTATTATTAGCCATGTCTGAAAGGCGTCTTTGTCAATAGTGTAAATAAATCACAGTGTCACTTTTCTTCCAATATGAGCTTCCTGAATAGTTGGTCCATCTTGACTGGGTTAGCTTTGTCATTGGTGGCCTTCCTGCCTTGACCCATCAGTCTGTTAATAGCTCTACCTTTACCATTCCTGAACTTCCGAACCTGCAATAACAAAAGTTCCTCCAAACAACCCTTTCCCCTCATAGCTTGCTTTCAGACAGGTGGTTGTTTAAATTATGCTGAAGGAAAGCAGAAAACTCCTTTAGGAGTTTTCTGCTTTACTTTTAGCCTGCTTTAGACATCAACTTGTCGGGATGCAGGAAAACTTTCCCTGGACTCTTATCAGGGCATGAAAGAAGCCTGAAAAGGCATCTCTATGAGCAAAATGTGAATACCCTTAAAAACCCTTCTTTAAAAAGAAGGATTACAGGGTCTAAGGAAACACGTATACCCTATTTCCATTTACATCAAATAATGCCTCTACCCTGCACTAATTAATGTACTCTGACAATGATTGGCTGTTAAGAACAGGTAGAAGCTTAACCCTTTACCCCATACCCTGTTTCTAGTTTTGGTAATAGGTAACTACTTAAAGCAGGTTGAAAGTAAATCAAAATGTGCCTTAAGGCACATTCTGCTTTACTTTCAGCCTGCTTTAAGGTACCACCTGCTTGAATAAAGAAAATATTCCTTATTATACATATTCATGACTGTATATAAATTGGAACTATTTTCTTTAGCGGAAGAATAAATTGAATGTGCTAAAAGCCGCTTCTATGGGGGGAAAGGGTTAAAGAAAGATGAAAGTAATAAACAGGGACCTTTTCCAATAAATAAATCAAATGAAACATTACATTTTCCTTATTTGTTTAGCCAATATAATAGTTCAGATGATCTATATTCATAGCAGGCAGAATCTTATATATGAATATTCAGCAGGAAAAGGTTAACCATTTACTCCATAGCTTGTTTCTAGCTTTGGAGAGGGGGCAACTTAAAGCAGGTTGAAAGTAAAGCAGAATGCACATTCTGCTTTACTTTCAGCCTGCTTTGAGCTACCATCTGCTAGGATATAGAATTTTGTTCTAATTATACGTGTTCATGACTGTTTGAATTGTACTCTAAAGTGGAGGAATAAATTACAAGAGGGCCTGAAGGCCCTGATATCGCTCACCATTTGTAATGAAGCCTGATAGCTTTACCTTTGAATTTCACCCGTTTTATTCTAAATCCATTCAAGTTTGTCAACCTACTGTAGTATAGTAGAGTACATCAAAGGCAGATAACTAGTGCCTAAACAATACTGAAATTAAGCCTTTTTCTAGCATTTCAAAGTATATCAAGGGCAGGTAACTATTGCCACAATGATTACATTTCAACAATAATTGCACTCCTTCGAGAACGTATAGCTACATCCTTTGTGTACAAGTATAATCAAAATCCATTGAAAACTGTAGTCGCTGTAAAATATGGCATTTTCAGCAATTCAAAGGTAGATATCTCTTGATCTATTTGTCTGATTCCAACCATAATCACCGTTTTTCCAACTCTTATGGTCATATACAATATGGGCAATTTTGAGAGAGCTTGGATAAATATTGTGGCCTCTAGAGCATAAACCCTGTTAAATATATCATTTTCAGCAATTCAAAGGTAGATAACTCTTGACCTATTGATCCGATTACAACTAAAATTGAACTCATCCGAAGTCTTATGGTAATATACAATCTGAGTAAGTTTGAGAAAGAGTGGATAAAATTTGTGGCCTCTAGAGTGTAAACATCGTTAAATATGGCATTTTCAGCAATTCAAAGGTAGATAACTCTCGACCTATAAGTCTGCTTTCAACCATAATCCAACTCATCTGAACTCTTATAGTAATATACAATCTGAGCAAGTTTCAGAAGGATTTGATAAAAATTGTGAACTCTAGAGTGTAAACACTGTTAAATATGGCATTTTCAGCAATTCAAAGGTAGATATCTCTTGATCTATTTGTCCGATTCCAACCAAAATCGAACTCATTCGAACTCTTATAGTCATATACAAGCTGGGCAGGTTTTAGAAAGATTGGATAAAATTTGTGGCCTCTAGAGTGTAAACACCGTTAAATATGGCATTTTCAGCAATTCAAAGGTAGATAACTCTTGATCTATTTGTCCGATTTCAACCAAAATCAAACTCTTCCGAACTCTTATGGTCATATACAATCTGGGCAGGTTTTTAGAAAGATTGGATAAATACTGTGGCCTCTAGAGTGTAAACACTGTTAAATATGGCATTTTCAGCAGTTCAAAGGTAGATAACTCATGACCTATTTGTCGGATTTCAACCATAATCGAACTCATCCGAACTCTTATGGCAATATACCATCTGAGCAAGTTTGAGAAAGATTTGATAAAAATTGTGGTCTCTAGAGTGTAAACACTAAAATTGTTGACGCCGCACGCCGGACGCCGGACATCAAGGATTGCAATAGCTCACCCTGAGCTAGCTCAGGTGAGCTAAAAAGCGCTAGAAGGCGCTCCTATGGGGTAATTAGTGAATAAGGGTCCTGTCTTACCGAGGCAGGTTCTTGTTCTATGATTTGTAAGCAGACTTTTGTCAGGTATTCCTCGTCATTGATCTGCCACAGGTCTAGATCGTCTGCCACTTTGTATGGGTCAACACTGGGATCTTTTACGGCCATCTCCATCAACTTGGAACAGACATAACAAACATAAACCCTTTCATCCATAGCCACATGAGCAAATAACCTATTCCCAACTATGTTTAACCCTTTCCCCCATAGAAGCGACTTTTAGCGTATTTAATTTATTCCTCCGCTGAAGAAAATAGTTCCAGTTTATACCATCATGAACAAATACCATTACAAATATTTTATATAGCCCAGCAGATTTTAGCTTAAAGCACGCTGAAAGTAAAGCAGAATGTGCTGTATGGCATATTCTGCTTTACTTTCAACCCGCTTTAAGTGGTCACCTGTCTTCAAAACTAGAAACAAGCTATGAGGTAAAGGGTTAAGATTGGTACCTGTAGCTGCTTTACTCATTACTCCCTATATATGCTCATTCAGCCTCATTGACACATTTACTGCAGAAAATTTTTCCACTTTATGTAGTAATGTTTTTGCTTCATAGCTATTATTTCCTATATCCTAGTATAGTATAGCTTAAAGCAAGCTGAAAGAGAAGCATGGTGCATATTCTGTTTTACTTCCAACCTGCTTTAAGCGGTCATCTGTCTTTAAAGCTGGAAACAGATGATGGGGTAATCGATTAAAGCAAGGTGAAAGATATACAGAAAGCTTCAATAGGAGCTCTCTGCTTTTCTTTCATCTAGTTTTAAGCTGCCACCAAAATTCAATACATGTACCATCATTGAATGTTTGATCACTTGTGGTAATTCTGTGAAGGAAAGGGTTAAATCAAGCAAAGAAATGAATAAATCTTGCTTAAAGGGACAACACAATAGAATATATAAATTGTATCATTTCCAAAAGGTGGCACCTTACACAGCAGACAAAAAGTTTGGCAGAAAACGGCTGCAGGATACTTTTGTTCTGTTATAAGCAACAATATTCCAAAAGTCCATACTTTTTGAAGCAACACAGAAAGCAAATAAAAGTGTTTTTCATTAATTGTATTTACCCATTAACACCCCCCCCCCCCTTTAGGTTGTTTTGGAGACAGGTGACCACCTAAAACAGGCTACACCACCTAAAGCAGTTTGATGAGCTTTCAGCTTTATATCTGCTAGGATATAGAAACTATTTCTTAAGGTACACATTCATGACTTTTTAAAGTGGAAGTATTTTCTTTAATGCATGAATAAATCAATGGAAAAAATGAGCATTTATAGAGTAATGAGTTTAAGGGAAAGTAAAGAAATAGTGCAAAACCTAAATGTTAGTGTTTGATCTAAAGATTGATCTGCGGCTACCTTTGCAGTTGCCCATGTCTTAGTCAATGGAATACCTTAGTTTTGGTTTTGTTCATCTTTCAGAGCTCCAGATAAGAGGGAGTAAACTGAACACATCCAACATATTTTCTTACATTATTTCAGCACAGAATCCTATTGTGTCACTAGACAAAGAGATGATTCTAAGGAGTAGCAACACCATAAGGTTTAATGCAGAAGTAAAGATTTAATTTTTCCAAATACTCTCCTTATCTGGAACCCTGCTCTTTTCAACGAGACAATAAAACAAGATCTTAATTTATCAAAAATATATAAAGGTCTAACTGCATACTCACCTTCTTAGTGTTGTTTAGTGACAACTTCTCACTTTTGTAAAGGTCATACAGATGTCCAATAGTGGAAGACGGAATCTGACTGAATATAACAAGAAAACAAAATTATGACAGGCACTTGATTCGGGTCATGTGACAACCAAGATACATATTTCTCCCATTTTCGCCCATGTGGGATAGAGATATTACCCATGGGGAATCACTCTATCCTACATATCATGTGATGCCTTTTATTGTTTGCCCAGCTTTACCACAAGCTCTGTATGACGCGGGTGACTAAATGACGTCATTTCTTATGACCTGCAAGCTATGTAATTGTCATCTGCAAATTTGTCGTCTGCAACAATACTCCGATTGGATTTGTATGGATTTTCTTTAAGAAAATATCAGCATACTGTCAAGCAGTTTGGATCCTGTTGAGATGCAGATTACTTGGTGTCTGACCAGAATCCAAACTGTTTCCAATACTTATATAACAAAACTGTCCCTAGTGTGCAGAGGGTGAATGTCATCAAACCTACTGGACTACTTTTGACTCAAGTGTATAACAACACAGATCTGAGTATGACCTAAAGTAAGGTTATAGCTTTCTCTTTTATTTCCATCCTTATTAAACCCATTTCCTCCATAGATTGCTTTCAGTATTAAAAACAGATGATTGCTTAAAGCAGGCTTAAAGTAAAGCAGAATGGGTCTTAAGTAGCAGTCTGCTTTACCTTCAGGCTGCTTTAAGCTACCGTCTCATGGTTAGATATAGGAAGTATTTCTCTTAGTACATATTCATTACAAATTCAAGGAATATCTAATGGGTAATGGGTTAAGCAGTTTTCCACATAAATGATTTTTGCAGACTAAATTTCATTTTTCTATCGAAATGTAAAAATTGAGCAATAATCAGATAATAACAGAATGTTAAGAACATGTAGCAAAAATAGTGCAACCTACCATTCTGAAGCTTCAATATCTAGCTCATGTAATCGGTGTAAAAATTCAATTAGTATGAATTTTATGATGCTATTGACATCTCTGCCAGGGACTAGGTTTTCAACATGTTCCAACAGCTCTTCATTCTACAAAATATGAAGATAAAAAAACCCATGTTAACTCTTTGCATGCTGGGTAATCTTGTCGTCTGCAACTGTTCTAAAAATAGAATCTTGAAAATTTCTTTCAAACAGGGTTAGAGTGTCAAACAGTTTAGATCTTGATGTGACCCTATGTTGGGGCCAAACACCTTGCAAAGGTTATCATGGTTTCACCGGCAGGTCTCAAGATAAGGAGTAAACTCAAGTTTTTCAACATTTCCTCCTCCATGTTTGCACTAAACCCTATGATGTGACTACTCATTAGAATTGTCTCTTCGAGACAATTCAAATGAGTAGAGACACACCATAGGGTTTGAAGCAGACATAACAAATTTAGTTCTTCAAATACTGGTACTTCCCAAGTATATGGTGCCCTGAATCACTTCTAGCATGCTAAGAGTTAACAAACAGCTGGTGTACAGACACAGACTAAGAAACTCAAATACAGCGCTCCCTCTCTACAACCACACCCAATGGGACATACAAGTTGTGTGCATTGTTTGGAGGGAGTCGGAATAGGGAGGGATAATTTAGACTTGGATTACATTTGCAAACAGCGTGAATCCAGATCAGACGCCACGTAATGCGGCGTCTGATCTGGATTCAAGCTGTTTGTCACTCATCATTAAGTTTTTTTTCTGTCAAAATGTCCATTACGTAATTTTTTAGAAAAAAGCAGATGACAATTTTAAGCAGATGACATTGCAGCCGTGAATAGGTTGGACATAATTGGAGGGCCGTTGTAGGGAGGGAGCACTGTACACATCAAAATAATATTTCACCATCTACCAAATTTGTCAATGCCCTATTAGACATAACATTTTAACATTGTACATGTTACGTAACAAATTTTGATCAAGATTTAGCCTTACAATACTGAATTCTTCTAAAGGACTCTCTAATTCTCTGACAAATGACCAGTTTACAGTGCATCTGCATTTGGACTAAACTTGTCCATTTAAAGTGTCAAGAAAGAATGTGTTAAGGCAAGATACTGCTTAACTCACTACCCCATAAATATGTCTTTTTATGCCTTTAACTTATTGCTTCAGCAAGGAAAATAGTTCCAGTTTATACAGTAAAAAATATTTATCATAACAACAACATGTATTTTCCATAATTTATAAGGTGGTAGCTTAAAGCAGGCTGAAAGCAAAGCAGAATGTGCCTTAAGGCAACCTGTTTTATGTGGTCACCCATCTTCAAAACTAGAAACAGACTATGGGGTTACCCGGGTAATGGGTTAAAACAAAAAGTAAGTAAAGCAGAAAGATCCTTTACTTTCATCTTGCTTTTAAACTGCCACTTGATTTCAACACTATAACTGAATATTCAGTTTTGCACCTATGTGGAGGAGTAGGTAGTGGCGCTCTACCACACTTCTTTGGAGGACAGGGTTAACTCATTCACCCCTGTAACTTTTAAAGGACATTTCCAATTCCAAAATAAGTCAAGTCCATTTTTGATTATTTAGGGTTGATTTTAACAATATATTTCAAAATGACAAACAGTGTAGACCCTGAACAAAGGGCTCCTTAAGGAGTCCTCTGATCAGGGTCTACACTGTTTACATAGGACAAGTGTAATACTCACAGGTATACTGTTTGTAAATGATGAGTATACTCGTTGCTAGGGTTGAATGTGTTAAGTAAATATCAGCCCAGACCTTACTTGCCGTACCCAGACACTACATTTCTTGTGCTCTGATCGATATTCATGACTATGCTACTGCTGCAAACTGGTCTAAATACAGAGCTCCAGAGAAGTTGAGTATTTCAAATACTAACATTGTAATGCCTCCACCATAGAGCTTGGCTGAGATTTGACCCTCTACACCATAGCCTGTTTCTTGTTTTGAAGATGTGTGACTACTTAAGCAGATTGAAAGAAGATTTCTGCTTTACTTTCAACCTGCTTTAAGTTTCCAGCTAAAAAGATACTGGCAATACCTTTTGTATTCTATGTTCAAGACTTTGTCGGTGAGGACTTCTTTCCTTAGTGTAGAAATGATTAGAGGTGTGAAAAGGCTTGTTTATCCCATTCCCCCATAGCCTGTATCCAGTATTGAAGATAGTTGACCTCTTAAAGCAGGTTTAAAGTAAAGCAGAATGCGCCTTAAGGCGCATTCTGCTTTACTTTCAGCCTGCTTTAAGCTATTATCTGCTAGGAATAGAAAATATCCATGAAACATATATTCATACCTGTATAAAGTGGAACTATTTTTTTTCAGTGGATACTTAAATTCAAGGCGTAAAAAGGCATATTTATAGGGTAATAGGTTATGGAGTTATAGGATTAATGAGAAATTGGAAATGTTCAGTATACTCATTATTATCTAGAACCCTTCTTAATAATGTACACAAAATAAGCAGCTTACAACAATTAATGCAGCATCATGTAGATTCTGACCATACTTCTCCATTACATATTCTCTCCTCTCCTTTGGTAATGGAGGCATTTGCTCTCTGATTTTATCTATCAACACCACTGGTTGTGTGGTACTGTGTACAGTGTCTGACGTGTACAGGTGCAGAGGGGGCAAGTTGGGTTCAGGCATAAAGCGATAGTCTTGCTTGCTCTCCTTGTCTCTCATTGGCACTGTCTCTCTGCATGTACAAGAATAGAAAAGAAACTTGAAGTTAACCCAATAGGCCATTACTCCATAAAAAACGCCATTTAATACCTTAAATTTATTCCTCCATTCAAAAAAATAGTATATTATATAAATTTATACAGTCATGAATAATTGAATACTCAGCATAAGAAATATAATCTATATCTTGCAGATGGTAGCTTTAATCAGGTTGAAAGTAAAGCAGAATGCCCCTTAAGGTGCATTCTGCTTTACTTTCTACTTGTTTAAAGTGATCATCTGTCTACAAAACTAGAGACAGGCTTTGCGGTAACTGGTCAAGTGATATTTGGATAGGGACAATTCCTTTCAGTAGTGACTATGTTCACATTTTATTTACCCAGGCTTCCTTGAAAAATCAAGTAAGAAGCATATGCAAAAATGAGTTAAGTGGCCAGGATAATGCTATATTTACTGAATAATCATTACTAGTGTCTAATCCAAATTATAGATTTAAACAAAAGGACTATTCTATTTTAAACTAATTTTTGAATTATACATTCACCTGCCTTAGACGTATGGATAGAAGTGTTTAACACTGATTATTTACCTTCTTTAGTAAGGCAGCTTATCACCAATTTAACTTTAACTATAGAATTATTTTCCTAATTATACAAAGATGTGTCAATTAGGGCTGTAACGAATAAACCATGTAGCGAATATGAGTACACATCACAATATAGGGTGACGAATACGAATAGTTTTTCATGAATATGAATGCAATAATTTCTTTATATGAAATCTCTTATATTTTATTATTACTGATTTGTATCCTGTTCATATTTTTTTTATTCAATTGTTATCTTTCAAAATCAAAGTATATTAATTTTAAGAAGTAAGTTTTTTGTGTCATATTTAGGTCCAGCTCATATTATAGCTTGTTTTTCTGGACTAAAATGGTACTGGAGACAGTATAGAGAGTGTTGGTAAGCTGCAGTTTTCATCTTTTTTAGTTGTTTTCAAGTTTTCTTTATTATACTGGCGAATATTTGGTTCTTGAACATGCCAATACGATACATATTCACCAAAATAGAATATTCGGTTCTACAAATATTCGAGTGTATTGTTACAGCCCTATTGTCAATGTAAAACTTCTTGCTATCTGTACTTACCCAGAATCAACATCAAAAGATCTTGTCTCATTGACTACTTTACCCCCAGCATCCAGCACAGCAATCTGTCTCTTAATCTCAAAATCTGTAATCAGAAATATTGAAGCAGTTAAGAATAAGAGACGAACCATGCACCAGGAGGTGTCTCGACCAGAGCCCTATTAAAGATATGCATCAGCATAATGGGGGTCCCTTCAAATGGTTGTTGGATACCATGCAGGAGGACAGGACTAGACCGCAAAGAGTTATACATGTACAGTCGAATACCGTTACCTCGAAGTTCAACGGACCGTGAAAAAATATCGACGTATCCGAAGTTCGAGCTAATGAGAGTTTCTCATTTGTGATCTGTATCGTCATATTGAAGATGCTTTATACTCGATCCTAGTGTTTATCGACAGTTAAATGATTTGTATTTGAAAATAAATGCGTAGGCAATTAGAATCTGACATAATCTTCAATTCTCTGACATAGTTTTTAACTTGATGAAAGTGGTCAGTATTTTTAAAAGTAGAGAATCTACGCATCTATTAGATATGATATGCGGCAGCAAGTAAACAATTTTCATATTTTAATACACAAAATGGAAACACAAACAGCGACACAAAATAGTAGAAGAGATGACAGAGACAATACACGGCTAATATTTAGAAAATATTTGGTATTTCTACCTGATTTCATCAACATAAACATCCAGCGCATGAGTGCTAACACATTTTTATAACACAAAATTAGGTCTACACATTTCATCACACAAACACAGTGAACCGTTTACACTTCCAGTGACGCTAAACCTTAGGAGGGGTAAGTTGTTTACATGTTTAATTTCCAAAAGGGTGTGTCCGATTTCGAAACGCCGGCGAATTATTTCGGCGTTTTCAAACAGAAGTGGCGTGTTTGAACTGACTAAGATAAAAATAAATCCGAAATGAAATGTAACTTTTGTTTGATCTCACTACACTTATTCGCCGTACGGCACCTTCAGTCTGCACTACAAAGAATTCTGTAGTCTGATTTAAACAGCGCAGCCATAATTGACTCAGGTTTGACAGAATCGTCATCGAAAATTTGTACGCAAACTTCGTAACCAAAGTTGTTCGGGAAATCATTAATAATATTGATACAGTGCAATTAAGATGGGATTATCTTTCGTGCAGATTAGTGCAATTTCGGACATGTTCACACATACGGTGCTACAATCAGTCACGGTGGCCGAGAGCCATTTTCACCACCTTCATTCAGTGTTTGTGAATGTGCGAAATGCAGTCACGGTGAAGCAGATATCGACGTAAGGGTGAGGAAATTGTTATGGTTCTGAAAAATTACATCACGTAACCGATAATATCGACGAAACAATATCGAGCAAATGAGGGATTTACTATATAGATAAAGAAGGAATTCGCCGGGACCGGCGAAAAATATCGACGTAAGCGGAGTATCGACGTTTCAAATATCGAGGTAACGGTATTCGACTGTATCTAGTTCTGGAACAGAATTGTACATTACAATATTAACCAATTGCCCCATAAATGCGCCCTTTAGTATGCTTCTAATTTAAATATTAATTTAAAATAGTTCTAATTTATACAGTCATGAATATGTATCATAAGAATTTTTTCCATATCCTAGCAGATGACAGCTAAAAGCAGGCTGAAAGTAAAGCACAATGTGCCTTAAGGCACATTCTGCTTTACCTTTAACCTGCTTTAAGTGGTCATCTATATTTAATACTAGAAACAGGCTATGGGGTACTGGTTTTATGGTGATGAAAGGTTTAAATTGGCCGACAAAATTTGGCAGTGAAAGGGTTAATAAGTTGTCAATCAAATTCCCAAAGTAAAATTTCACAGATATAGCCCTTATGCAAAATGTTCTCCTTTTTATACTTGAATCTTATCTCTCCAGATTTGAAGAAGTTGCAAAAAGTTTTCTTTGAGTACAGTAGAACCTCTCTTTTACGACCACTACACGAGACTTTTTTTTGCATTTAAGGAAGGTGGCTGCTTACAGCAAGATGACAGTAAAGCAGAAAGCTCCTTTAGGAGCTTTCTGCTTTACTTTCATCTTGCTGTAGGCTGTCACCTGTCTTTTAAACCAGCAAATAGACTGCTTTTAGTGGCAGTTATAGAGGGGTTCTACTTTAGAGTGTGAATATAGGTTAGACTGTACCTATGGATTTCCTCAGGCTGCTCAGGGTATTTAGATTCTTCACCTCCGACCTCACGCCCAATGGCTCACCTGGTTTGTGCACGGAAATGTTGGCATCCACTCGCATTGAACCCTCTGAAGCACAAAATAAATCTATACAGTAAAATATCTGAAAACCTGCTACCTCACACTGAGAAAAAATGCTTGGTTACATTCATTTTATTCATCCGCTGAAGAAAATAGTTCCAAAGTATACCATAATGAATATGTGTCTTATTTAATACTTTCATTATTCTAGCAGTTAATAGCTTAAAGCAGGCTGAAAGTAAAGCAGAATGCACCCTAAGGCGCATTCTGCTTTACTTTCAACCTGCTTTAAGTAGTCACATATCTTCAATACTAGAAACAATGCTATCAGGTAAAGGGTTAAGAGGGGTTTCCAGTGGTTCAGCAGCAATTCAAATATATGCTATTAGTTTAATTCTCCACACCATAAATACGCCTTTTGACGCATCAATCTATTCATCCAAGTAATGCCTTTTCAAAATTCTGACAAGTGGATGCTTAAATCAGGCTGAAAGTAAAGCAGAACTTTCAGTCTGCTTTAAGAAACCCACATGTCTTATACATTGAAAACAAGATATGGGGGAAAAGGTTAATGACTACAACTAGAGCAGGTATGTTCAAGTTTGTCCATGAATGCTGCTATCCCATTATTGATACATCTAGTCTTTGAATTACTTCTTGTCATCCAACTTGGTTCATGAATGCTAGAACTTGTTCACTTATGTTCACAAATGTTTCAATTAGTCCATTATACTTAACTATTTGTCCTAAAATCATGGTAGTATACTCAACTTGTTGATGGTGGCCATTATACAAACCAGTGCATGCTTCTATGAGTGAACTGGCAGGTGCAGATTAATTTTAAACAAAATCCAACCTAAATGTAATAACAAACTGTAAAATTAATTATAATAAATTCAAACCTGCCATCTTGCCGTCACATGTTCCTATCATCAGCAGCAGTAGGCGTATATCTCTGGCAAATGCCTTGGCTTCCTCCCCATTAGTGAAGTCAGGCTCTGTGACTATCTCCATCAGGCCAACACCTAACAAAAATGATTACTCAGATATTTAAATACATGAACAGTGAAGTCAGGCTCTGTCACTATCTCCATCAGGCCAACACCTAACAAGAACAATAACCCATTAATCCATAAATACATCTGTTTATGCCTTTAATATAATCCTCCACTGGAGAATATAGTTCCAATTTATACAGTCTTGAATATATATCATTAGAAATATTTTCTATATACTTGCAGATGGAAGCTTATGCACATTCTGCTTTACTTTCAACCTGCTTTAAATATAAGAAACATCTCATGGAGTGAAAGGATAATACATGAAAAGTCAATTCTTGATAAATCAAAGTCACTTTACCCCACAGCCAGATTTGATTTGATTTATGATTTTACATCGCTTTCAACAGTATTTCAGTCATATCACGACGTCCAGCTAATTACAGGTGGAGGAAGACCCCAGAAGTCCTTTATGCACTGTTTCAGGCACAAATCGGCATTCCAGCTGGAAGACTTCCCCACATGAAAAATCCGAACGACCCTAATGGGAATCGAACTCACAGCGGTGAGGAGCTTAGTGGTGTAAGTCACAGTGACCATACCACTAGGCCACGGAGGCCCCCACCCCACAGCCAGAAGAACAACAGCATAATCCTGACCACATGTACATCTGTGGTATATAAGCAAATATCCTTTAAACAGATGACAGATGGATAAACAGAAGAACAAATGGAAGATCAAATGGACCGACAGGCTTAAAACAATATGCCTCTGACCAATCTTGACAGGTGCATAAAAATGTTGATGCTGTCAAACCTAAGTTGAGCAACCACTATAAAGACTATATAATTGTAGTACATGACTGTATTCATGACAAGTGACAGCGTAATGCAGGGCACACTCCTGCAGAAGGCTCCTATAGGAATTTGCATGATTTTTACCTTGCATTAAGCAGTCACCTATCTTTAAAGATCACAATGCTTCTTCATTCACTGGTTGTTTAACACAAGTTTTTTTTTTAATTGCCCACGCCCTAAGATTGCCACGGAGCCCGCGGTCCTTGTGACACCCACACACTACCTGCTCTGTTGAGGTCAATAAGGCTTTGCATGTCTTGCAGATCATGCAAGCTTTTTCCTGAGTCTTGTTCCAACTGAAGCTGAGTGATTGAGGCTGTCTTCTCCACACAGTCTTCATGTCTTTTCCCATATAGAATATAGGTAAATGATCCATCATTGGCAAGAGCATGGCGCTGCTGAGTTATCTGGTACCCTGCCTAACACAAACAAAGAAGTGATTTGATTTGTTGTGATTTTACATTCCTTTAACCCATTACCCCATAAATACACCTTTTTACGTCTCTGATTTATCCATCCACTGCAGAATAGCTCCATTTTTTACATTTGTGAATATCTAATATTAGAAATAATTTCTATATTCTATAGCAGCTGGTAGCTTAAAGCAGGCTGAAAGTAAAGCAGAATGCGCCTGATGGCGCATTCTGCTTTACTTTCAACCTGCTTTAAGTGGTAATCTGTTTTCAAAACCAGAAACAGGCTATGGGGTAATGGGTTAACAGTATTTCAGTCGTATTGCAATGTCTAGCTAATACAGGTGGAGGAAGACCCCAGATGCCTTTTTAAGCACTGTTTCAGTTTCACTGTTGGCAACTGGGTAGAACCATTGACCTTCTGCAAGCCAGCTGGAAGGCTTGATCCCACATGAAAAATCCGAAGTGCCCAGACCAGGATTCTAACCCACAGCAGTGAGAAGCTACATGAGTAAAATGATATCCTGCCTTACATTTTATAATGAAATGAGGTAGCTGGTACCTTGTTTAATATATATATAAAGAAATGGCTTATCTGGTATCCTACCTAATCGACACACAGCAATCAGTTATTTGGTACCCAGTCCTACAGATACAGTAAAAACCTCTATTACCACTACAAAATTATCTGAATTATTTGGTGCTTAAAGCAGGTGGTTGCTTAAAGCTCATTGAAAGAAAACTATTAAGCTCCTTTATATAATTAATTAGCCCTCTTTTTAGTGGTCATTATAGAGGGATTTTACTGAAATGATATATCTGATACACCACCTCACACATACAATGAAATAAGTTATCTTGTACCCTGCTTAACATATACAACTTACAAGGAAATGATTTATGTGGTACCCTGCCCAACAGAAACAAAGAAATGAAAATATCTGATACCCCATCTAACAAATACAACAAAAATAAGTCATCTGGTACCCTGCCTAACCTATACAATGAAATAAAGAATTCTTTCTGCTTAAAGGCAGTATGTAAGCCAAAATAGCGCATTTTTTAAACCTGAATATTCAGGCAGATACGTAATCTAAACATATAAAAAGAAGTAATCCGCGATGGTTATGGAGGCAATAAATCTGACAAACACATGAATTTGGTGGAAAAAAGTCGACTTTTAAATTATCGGTTTGTTGACATCAGATCAACGACTGAGATTTTCCGAGTTCGTTCAGCTTGCGCCCGGTAAAGATGTTTTCATAGCTCATTATTAGTGTTTTCTTCTGACTTGACAGAGTTATTTTTAGATTGGAACATTCTAAAACTTTAAAAGGGATGAGTATTCCCTACATCCAGCAAGAAACATTGATAGCTGTATTTATTGTGCGCAGTATACAGTAGAGAATACATTTTTCTTTCCCGTTTAAACGCAAACGCAATGCACGTCACTGTGGAAATTTACTTTTAGAAGTTTTAACTGTTATTTTTTAGTCTGAGTAGCAAATAGGTTGGAGCCTGATCAAACGCCAGGTTACCCGGCGTCTGACCTGGCTCCAATCTGTTTGCAATGGAAATAATAGTTTTGTTTACAAATGCGTTTCTTGGGAGAGAAAAATATATCAGTAATTTTAGCGCAGCGGTCTCGTGCGGCACGGGAACCATACTTATCTCAAGTAGGAAAGTGTACGATGATGTAGTCGATGTTACCTTGCTTACAGTGGAGAAAATTTTATTCTTTCCCAATAAACGCGTTAACGCTAAAACCATGATTTCAATTGCAAACAGTTTGGAGCAGATCAGACACCGGGTAATTACCCGGCGTCTGATCACGCACTAAACTGTTTGCCGCTCAGACTAACATGAATGGTCAGAATTGTCTAAAGGTTGTCCATTTATGCGTATTATTGCGATGCGTTTGCGTTTCGTTTGCGTTTAAACGGGTAAGAATAACGTTTTCTCCACCGTAACCTTAATGGTTATGAACTATTCTGTTCTAAAAATAACCCAGACAAGTCAGGAAAATCGGATCGATCTCGTGACTCTTATTCGACCTTGTGGAAACTCTCGGAAGCCGACACGAAGATTTGTTATGTAAACTAACAGCTTATTTTTCCCAACCATCTCGGCACATTTATGTATGGTTCTTAAAGAAAGGGGGGCATGTTTCAGGCACCTGACAACGGATTTCGCTTAGTTTTAATACATAGAAAATGTTCATATTTAAACATAAATTTGGGCGACATTCTGGCTTTAAAATAATTTTGCTTTCAGCAGTCACCTGTCTTATTAATGGAATGGGTGTTGATACCTACTGGCAGGTCAGCGTAGAAGTAATGCTTTCTGTCAAATCTTGATACTCGGTTGACTCTGCAGTTCAAGGCTAAAGCTGTGAGAACCCCTGCTTCCACACACCGCTTGTTTAGAGCCTGGATAAAATAATAGTAAAAAGATTTCTGCGTCATTAAATTGTTCTAGCATTTTAGGGGCTGAAATTTGACTCTTTTACATACATGTACTTAAGGATTTTTGAAAAATTTGTTTCCAGATGATACATGTAGGTAGAGCTGTACTAGGCATTTGTCAACTATAGTTTCATATCTGGACATATTAACCATTAATTTACCCCATAAATACGCCTTGTAACATCTCCAATTTATTCCTCCACTGAAGAAAATAAGTCAAATTTATACAGTAATATTACAAATGTATATGCATCATAAGAAATATTTTCTATACCCGAGCAGTTGATAGCTTTAAGCAGGCTGAAAGTAAAGCAGAATGTGCCTTAAGGCACATTCTGCTTTACTTTCAACCTGCTTTAAGTGGTAACCTGTATTCAAAACTTAAAACATTCTATGGGGTAAAGGGTTAAAACAGAATTTCATATTTTGCTTGGTCATTTTCTTTGCCATGAAGGTCAGATTTTGTGCCACCTCAGTGCTCTTGTTTAAGACAGGAAAATTGTTTTTCATTTACTTTTATGAAATTAATTTGCTTTAAGTTGTCACCTGTCTTCAAAACTAGAAACAGGCTATGGGGTAAAGGGTTAAAAAAAGCGTATACATGTAAATAGATTATATTTTGTTCTTCTTTACAAGTAAGTACATGTAGTATTGCCAAAACATGTTAACTCTTTCTACAATATCCAAATTAAATATGGCACAAAACTAGTACAGTAAGAAACAGAACAGTTTTTACAATTAAAGTAACCCCTCTCTATTACAACCATTAAAAAGAAGGCTTATTAAAAGATAGATGACAGCTTTGAGCAAGTTGAACATTTTACTTTCACCTTGCTTTAGCAGCAACCTGCCCTAAACACCAGTGACCTGATAATTAATATTATTTGGTGGTTGTAATAAAGAGGTTTGCTCCATACATTTCATCTTTTTACATTTACTTACTGGTAAGGTGCCTGGTAAAGCTGTGTCCAAAAAGGCAACTTGAGAATTCACTGTGGCTCCAAACTTGGTAGAGGAACTAGAGAACAGTTTACTATTGGCCTGAATTTGAGCATGAATCTCAAGACCTACAACTGGCTGCCACTCTGAGGATTTGCTATGCTCAGAAGGTTGATGCAGCTCTTCTTTTGGACTGTAAATAATAAACATCGGCCTCAGAGTGTGTATAATCAGTGTCATTACCCCATAAATAGGCCTGTATGCCCTAATTTATTCCTCCACTGAACAAAATACTTCATAAAATGTATTTTGTCTTTATAGATCTACCGGTAATAGTATAAATTAAATCAAATTGATAATATGTCCAATTTGACTTCATAACTTAAACGGGGTTCCTTTTGTTAGCATACACTGAACCATGATACTGAATCAAGTTTATAAAAAGTTGGACAAGAACTTTTTGGTCAGGACAAGACCTTTAGTGACTTATTAAAAACAACTAAAATATTTGTGCAGCCCTGGGAATAACCCCAAATGTATTGATGTCAGAGTTATGACCCTAGTAAATGACACTTCCTCTCACTAAGCTCCTTCCACATATGAAAATTCATTTCAGTGATTTTCACAAACATCAGTAGAACTGGAGTCATCTTCCAGACAAACTGTGTGATAGTCCACTATTTGTACAGTAAGAGACAGCAAGCTATTTTTAGACTTCAGGCGCTGTCCTCACAGTTAGTGAGTTACACCACCGGCAATAAGACTCAAAATTGGGAGGATATATTCTGTTCTCTATTTAATTAAACCCCAACGTATTTTGTTGGGCATCAAATTTCTCACAAATTAAGTAATTATTTTTAAAAGTAAGACTACCAATACATTCAGGATTCAAAAATACACCAACCTGGTACCAAAAAAAATCTTTAAAACACCAGATTTCTAATTTGACTTTTAATCCAGAGATTTTAAATCTAGTGTGTATCATCTCTGTGTACAGTGTGTACTAGCTGCCATGTAAACAACATAAAAACAACCTCTGATCGAGTATTTTGAAAAGTTTAAAATTAGATGAATAGCAACCTGAAGCTTGATTTGAGGTCAGAAATTGTTTTCAAAATGACTTTTAGCAATAATTGTGTAACTAGTAAATTTATGTGATTCAATCTGAGAGTTTAAGGAATGAGGAAAACTTATTTCCTCCCTGTTTTTGGCCTATTGCCATCAGGGATTTCCCCAGGCCGTTTTCGCCTGTCGCGGGCGACATGTCTTCCTTCCCGGCGGTCTCTTCGCGACATGCTTTGATCTGGCCGACATGTCTTAATCCGTAGAGCGACTAGCCTTAATCAGGGCTCTGTGTTGTGTATTCCAGTAATTATTTCATATGCCAAACGCCGTCACGCGTGTCGGGCGTGTGCTTAGCTTCATTAACCAATCAAGAGCCGAATTTCCTTATCTAAACGGTGATTGACAGGGACTCGTTCCATTTTGAGGGAGATTAACTTTTGATTGACGTTTCTGGTTTTGATGCGAGTAGATTCTACAACATGCCGAACATGGCTTACTTTACAAACAGCGACTTGAATGATTTTCGGAAAACAAGCTACGAACAACGCTGAAAGAAAAATAAATACCAGCCGAAACCGGAATCTCGGACATTCCTTTTCCCGAATTTAACAGTCAAAAAATGATTAACGATGGACTGAAAATTCGCCGCGAATAACGAGACGTGAAATCGTGTGTCGCCTCGAAAAAATATCCTCGATACGGGGCCTGTTAAATAAGGAAATTCTCCGCAAATACTGAACAAACGAATGTTTTAAATGAATATAAATTACCTTTTAGAATTGATTTCCTCACAACTCCGTATTAATAATCACGTAACAGACGCAAACAGTATTCCAAACTTCCGAAATGAAATCCAAATGCGCGGCATGCTTCCTAGCGTCATTTTTTGAAAACATCCAATTAGATTAGTCGTTATAAACTTCCATTTAGAATATGACAGGAAATTAACATAAATTGCGATGTTTAAAATTAGCACTTATTCGTAGGCAATGGCTAGCTATCGCGGGAGACGTTTTTCATGGGAGTTTCGGGAAATAAGTTACAAGTCTTGAAGAGAAGAACAAAAGCAACACATACACGCGGGAAACGATGAATCTTTTAAAATAGCTTTCTGGTATTTTTGGTAAATAGAAATTGAAATTGAATACTTTGGAGATTAAATATTGAAACAGAAAACAATCGTGACAACACATATTCAAGTAGACTTGGTTTTATCTCATGACAAAGTCAAACAATCTAATTAATTCTTCACAGAGTTAAAAATTGTTTTCTGTTTTTATGATGGATGGATGTTAAGAGCAGGCTTAAAGTAAACATGAATCCACCATTTGACATCCACTTGCCGGGATGCAGAGAAATTTTCTATGCTCTTAACCCACAGGTTCTTGACACACAATTTTTTTTATATTTTTTACGAGACCTCTATTATATTATCGTAGATCTAGATCTATCTTCGATAGGGTACAAAAACAATTTCTTTTCTTTAACCTCAAGAAAAAAAAAATCCTATCTTAAAAAACATGGCCGCTAGTGGGTGGGGCAGATTTTCTTCATATGGCTATATAGTGAAAACTTAAAAAATCTTCTTGTCAAAAACTACTGGTCCGATTTGAAAGTAATTTTATACAAATGATCCATGGGTGACCCTCTACCAGATTTCTTAAAAATACTTTGATATCTAAAAAAAACCATGGCCGCCAGTGGGTGGGGCAAGTTTTCCTTATGTTACTGTTTACTAAAAACTTTAAAAATCTTCTTCTCTGAAACTACAGGTCCAAATTAAAAATAATTTTACAGAAATAGTCAATTGATGATCCTCTAGCAGATTTCTTAAAATCATTTTGTTATCTTAAAAAACATGGCCGCCAGTGGGTGGGGCAAGTTTTCCTTATGTTACTGTTTACTAAAAACTTTAAAAATCTTCTTCTCTGAAACTATTGGTCCAAATTAAAAATAATTTTAAACAAATGGTCAATTGATGATCCTCTACTAGATTTCTTAAAATCATTTTGTTATCTTAAATAACATGGCCACCAATGGGTGGGGCAAGTTTTCCTTATGTTACTGTTTACAAAAAACTTTAAAAATCTTCTTCTCTGAAACTACTGGTCCAAATTAAAAAATAATTTTACACAAATGGTCAATTGATGATTCTCTACCAGATTTCTTAAAATCTTTTTGTTATTTAAAAAAAAAACCTGGCCACCAGTGGGAGGGGCAAGTTTTCCTATTACATGTATTTCTGTATGGAAAAAATTTCAATTTTTTTTTCTCTGAAACTGTTGTTCTGATTTAAGAAGTATTGTACACAAATGATGATTCATGGGTGACCATTTGTCAGTTTTCTTCCAATAATCTTCCTAGCTCAAACAACATGGCCACCAGTGGATTGGGTGAATAAGTGAAAACTTAATGCCAAAAATGCACTATTTCATTAATTAAAGAGCAAAAAAATCGCCGCAGCGCGGGAGGGAGAGCCCTCCCGCACCCTCCCCCTATGCCCCAAATTCAACATGCCTTCAGAAATTGCTGGGGAAATCCCTGGCCATGATACCCTGAGTATAGCACCCGTCAAAAGTTAACTTGTCGTCACAGAGGTTCATTGATGAGACTAACTGTTATAGTGAAAGCTTACTAGCCCATGTCACAGCATGGTGGTGTCGGCTCCAAGCCCGTAGTAGTTACGTCTACGTCGATGGTCGGTATTAGTCAATGTCTGTATAAGTCACATCTTTACTGGTTGAACACGAGATAACATCTGATGGAATAGGATGGCTGACGAGGTAATCCGGATAGCGGTATAGGCTAAAACACGGACCGCTAATATACGGCATATGGCCAATGCGGTTTCACCACATTGTGTGACAGACAGACGGACAACTCTGACAAAATTTCACAAAAACATTTTATCACCTACTACAGTTCTCTAATAAAGAGCAAATTTAAGTTCCATAATTAATGTTTTACGCTGTTTGTCATGATTGCTTTTATTTTTTTTCTTAGAGGGTACGACGTGATTAACTGGAAAGTACGATTTGACTTGGGTACGATATATTTAGGGTACGAATTGACCGTATAGAGCAAGTGAGTTAATCAACTTAATGGTGAAGAAGAGATTTTTTCAGAGTTCTGGTATTGAAATTCTATAAATCTTACATTGATGTTGAATATCTTCGAGTTATTTGACGCTTGGTTCGTCGTAAACGTCCGCAAAGCTGACAAGCTCGTCCCAATTTAATGGGCGCAGACATTTTTAGAGAATTTACCTAAGGGAGGTAATTAAATAATGCGCACGTTTCGCCGACAATGATTTCGCCCCCGGAATTCCCCTAACCGATTCTAAGACGTCTCGCAACCTTAACTTTGTGCTAACCAATTCATAATAAGCCCCTATCCATTATTTTGTTACCTCCATCATGTGTTAATCAATGCATATGATATGGAATTAAGCATAGCCTTAATTAAGAGAGCACAGAGTTCTGCTTTAAAATGAGAAGAAAATGTTGCATAATAACAATTAACACAACTAATCTAGATCTAGATCTATTTTTTTTTGCAACAAAGTTTTATAAACGTAGATTTCCAATTAATTCTATTATCAAATATGTCTGATCTCAACAAAGTTAATCGGGAAAACGGCCGCTCCTTATCTAAAAATAGCAACAATACCTATATACCCGTAGCATGCTAATAGTGAGACTATCATCATCTTTGCAAACAGTTTAGATCCTGATGAGACGCCGCGTCACGCGGCTTCTCATCAGGAGTTAAACTGTTTGATACCTTGGTCACGTTTTGAAAATAAATTAATAAAAATCTATTTTAAAAACGGTAGCAGACGACAATTTTTGCAGACGAAACAATTACCCAGCATTCAAAGAACTATATGTTCGTTCCAGTTAAGGAAGTATAACTTTGTATATGTAGGGCGTCCCAATAGTTGCAAGTTTATTTTAAAGGCATTGTCTGTAAATATGTGAACAGTACCTCAGAATGGGAGGAGAGTTTATTCTTGAAGAGACCCTCGGGGAGGGCGCGTTTGGAAAAGTTTATTTAGTCACATCGGAAGACGACAAAAAACAGGTGAACTTTTTTAATTGATCTTGAATGGACATGTTTACTGATTGGCAGATCAATGTATGTGCTATGCCAATTAAACGCATTGGAATTGTTTGTAGACAACCTGAATGTATTTAACATTAAATAAGACAAAAACTACAAAGCTTTACTTTGTTGGGTTTATTGCCGATTGTAACAAAATAAACAACATTCAAACCGAAAGTACAATTTCCCTTCAAATTGGTTCTAACCTTTAAGTTGTCGACGGGAATTAAAGGTCTTAGTTTAACTAATTTTAAAAAGGCTGTTTGTGCAGTTATCATGTTGTTTAATAGATCTAGAGATATGTTATAAAGAAACTTCGCAGTAGCCGATGTCAGACTTTTCTGCATGAGAACAGGCAGCAAACCAAAGTACTTTGCCCACTACTTCAGGGCTGCCATAAGTTGACATAAAAAATCCTAAGATTTCTAAATTTGCATTTTTCAAGTGCGATTTTAAGAATCCTACCTTTACCGCATAGCCTGTTTCTAGTTTTGATGACATATGGGACTACTTAAAGCAGGCTGTAAGTAAAGCAGAATGCGCCTAACGGCGCATTCTGCTTTACTTTCAGCCTGCTTTAAGCTACTACAAACTGGGAAAAAATCCGAAGATTTAGGAAAAATCCGGAGAAATGGCAGCCCTGCTACTTTCATTTTTACAATCTTGTGTTATCAGTTATGATAGAACCAATTTTAAAACGCATTACACTAAATAATAAAAAGCCAATTTAATAATTTAAGGATCCTTGTCAATTTTAAGTCCCTTTTTTAACAAAATTTAGTTGACCTTTTTCATAGGGTCCAAGAGAGGATCCAGCTTCTTTTCTCAAATGGGTCTGACCAAATTTAACCCTTATCCCTGACTGTCAGTATACATCGTCACAGGAATACAGGAAAGGAGAGTATTTCAGAAACTAAAATCATTATTTCTGCACCAAACCCTATTGTAAAATATTGTACATTCTTTTGAGGGCCACATTATAGGGAGATCTAGTTTGCTTAAACTGTCTGTACTAATTGTGTTACCCTCTTGAAATAAAGTCATTATTATTATTATTATTAACCCAATGGTGCTTAACTAGAAGAGATGATTCTAATGAGTAGTAACACCATCAGTTTTGGAGCAGTCTCATTAATTAATGAACACCTGGGACGACATGCTAATTTTGTGACAGTTGTCGTCCCTCAGGATATTGCCAATACAAGAAATAGCTCCTTATCACAATCATCTAACTGTATACATGTTTGGAGCAGAAATAAAAGAACAAATGGTGCAAAAATTAGATAACTCCCTTTTACTTGGAACCCTGTCAGAATCAATTGACCTGACTAGCACAAATCTGATAACCACTGATTTGCAATTAAATCTTTCAGAGGATGTCATGTGTAAAGCAGGCTAAAAGTAAAGCAGAATGCAATTTGAGGCACACTTTGCTTACTTTCAACCTGTTTTAAGTGGTCACTTGTCTTAAAACTAGGAAAAGGTTATGGGTTAATGGGTTAAATGACATGTTAGATATAACAGTATTAAACGGCAAGACCTTCCAATTTATTTAGATCTCTGAAATATAGAAGTGGAGCTATGCATCTTTAGCCATTTATAACCCATTGCCCCATAGCCTTTTTCTAGTTTTGAAAATAGGTGACAACTTAAAGCAGTTTGAAAGTAAAGCAGAATGGCACCTTAAGGCGTATTCTTCTTTACTTTCAGCCTTCTTTAAGCTACCATCCCCTAGGATATAGAAAATATTTCTTATGATACCCACAGGGGACCGTCACAATGAAGTCTGAACAGTCCAAAAGAAAACAAATCTACGTGTTTATACATTTTTTTCTATTGGGGTTCAGACTTCTATTGTGACAGTCCTCTTCAGGGGAGGAATAAAGTTAAACGTTGTTAAAAGGCATATTTATCGGGTAATGGGTTATGTGGCAATTAATTAAGGCATTCCAAATTATTTAGATCTCTGAAATACAGAAGTGGAGCTATGTATACAACTTTAGGCTTTTAACTGGGGAAACAAATAACTAACATATTTAACCTTTATTATACAAACTCTCCTAGCTGTTTTCAAATAAATAACAATTTTACTTTGACACTTATGGATTTTTTTTCTCCAAAAAGATATTTAAGATATGACAAACAGTACAGACCAGGTCAGAGAGCTCCTTCCTGAGCCCTTTGATCAGGGTCTGCACTGTTTGCAAAGGGTGTACAATTACTTTATCCTGAATGCACAGTAATGGGTTCAACATACTTAAGGTGTCTTTATAGCTTCAAAACTGAAAAAATTGTGTTTTTAACCTTTTTTCCGATTTTGATAGCCGACATTCTGTTCTACATTTAACCAACATCTCCCACACGAAACCAGCGCATTACATGGCTATTTGATCAATAAATCACACCTCATTAAGCACTCCGTAGTCCAGCCACGTGACCAGCTAGAGGCGTTCTCCAGCTGCTGTTGCGTGATTTATGGGTTTTGCATGTTAAAATCATTATTGAATTATGATTGGTATATTTTATTACGGGTGGAGCTAAGGAAAATAGCTTACGAAATATGTGTCTTCTTATTGGTTGTAACAAAAAGGACATAGTTGAACCCCGGGGGTATTCGCACTGTGTCAGACAGTCAAAATGACACGCTTATCAGTTAATTGACGTTTTCGGCACCTCCTTATTTTCAGACACGCGACAATGACCAACGATTGTGACCAACCATTTGACCAACGATTGTGTTCGCGGTTGGAGTCTGATTTTCATGCGGTTTAAAGCAGATGAAAGGGTATTATCTCCCCGAGGGAACCGTGTCTCAGAAATTGTATAAGTAGCTCCAGTGGTCCGTTATAAAGCGTTACGTAATAGTGGTCGACTTTAAACGGTAAAATAACTTTGATGTTACATAATAATAGTTTGAAGGGGAATTTTAAAAATCTGAGACACAGATCCCTAGATATGTTAATGAAGTGTATTATGGGCAATTTTAAAGGCGTTACAAATTAAGACGGCTTTGAAATCGCTGTTTGAATTTTATTTAAATTTGTCTTATAAAATCGTAAAAAAATAAAATATTTTTTTAAAAAAGACATTTTGTGGTGACATGTGTACCACTTAAACCATTCAGCTATAAAATGGGGGAATAAATTAGAAATCATGATGATAAATAAGAAAAATCCGCTTGCAGTATCGAAACTATCAAGCTACCTTAAGATACAAATGATTATTAATGACGAACAATGGTCATTCAAAATACCAAGAAATCTTCAAAGGAACAACCAATTATTGCAAATTTAACCCATTACCCCATAGCCTGTTACTAGTTTTAAAGAAAGATGATCACTTAAAGGAGGTTGAAAGTAAAGCAGAATGTGCCTCAAGGCACATTCTTTTGAGGCACATTCTGCTTTACTTTCAACCTGCTTTAAGCTATTATCTGCTAGGATATAGAAAATATTTCTTATGATATATATTCATGACTGTATAAAAGGGAACTATTTTCTTCAGTGGAGGAATAAATTAGAGGCATAAAAAGGTGTATTTATGGGGGAATGGGTTAATGCACATTCTGCTTTCAGCCCACAAAGCTGGTTTTCAATGTGTTAGACCATGGTTGCTTACAGCAGACTGAAAGTAAAGCAAAGCAATCCTTTAGGAGCTTCGTTCTTTACTTTCAGCCTGCTTTAAACAATGCCCCCAAATATGCCTTTTTACACCTTTAATTTATTCCTTCACTGAAGAAAATAGTTCCACTTTATACAGCCATAAAGCTAAGCTTAAAGCAGGCTGAAAAAGTAAAGCAGAATGCACCTTAAGAGTTAAGACACATTCTGCTATACTTTCAACCTGCTTTAAGTGATCACCTATCTCCAATACTAGAAACAGGCTATGGGATAAAGGGTTAAGCTACCACCTATCAGGATACAGAACATAGTTCCTACATCTTTAATTTATCTGTTCTAGAATAGTATAGAGACAGCTTAGGATGATTCATATGCTGTGATGAAAAACAGTCAAAAGTTGTTTTCATTGGGGGAAAGAATCATTTAGGCACGTTGTTGCTTAAAGCAAGCTGAAAGTTAAGTAAAAAAGCTCCTATAAGAGTGTTCTGCATTTTTAATCCTGCATTAATTAGTCACCTGTCTTTATTTATTTATTTATCTTCAGATCTCCAAATATATATGCTATTCTGCATAACCCATTACTCCACCAATACACCTTTTTATGTCTTCAATTTATTCCTCCCCTGAAGAAAATAATTTCAATTTATGAATATGGAACCATACATTCACAAACTATTTTCTATATCCTAGTACATGTACATGGTAGCTTAAAACAGGCTGAGAGTAAAGCAGAATATTTCTTCAGGTGCTTTCTGCTTTACTTTCAACCTGTTTTAAGTGGTCACCTGTCTTCTAAAGTGGTTAATTAGCAGTTTGAGTACTAAAGTTCAATTTGGACTACCGTTTAATTAACTCATTGAGCCCTAGTGATGCATATATGCATCTTTTACTAAAAGTTTACCTGTAAAGAGTATACTTGTCCTTATGCAAACAGTAAAGTCCCTGATCAGAGGGCTCCTACAGGAGCCCTCTGATCAGGGTCTTCACTGTTTGTAATTTTGTAAAATATTATAAGAATCAACCCTAAATAGTCAAAAATGGACCAGCCTTTCTTGCAAACTGGAATTGTCGATTGGAAGTTTCAGGGGATAATGAGTTAAGCCAGTATGTCTAATGGACAACCGATCACTGTGACAAACTATGTTGTTTCAAACAAAGCACTAGCTCATACCTGACTGCATTTAATGTGTTTTCTAACTCATTTATTTTACAGGTAGTTTTTCAAGAGAAAAAGTATTTCATTTTAAAACAATCTTAATCCATTACTCCATAAATACCCTTTTTTATACCTCAAGTTTATTCTTCCGCTGAAGAAAATAGTTCCATTTTATATAGTTATGAATAATGTACCATAAGAAACAAGTGCTATATTCTTGCAGATAGTATCTGTTAACTTATTTTACAAATGTATATCTGCTTTAAATGGTCACTTATCTTCAATACTAGAATCAGACTGTGGGGATGTAGATTAAATATTGACATGATAGTTTTACTGACTGCCTAGTGCAAGTTTAACTTTACTTTATAATATAAGTTTGACTGTATGTTATTCTTGTTTAACCCTTTCCTCCACAGAGTCACCTTTTAAAACATCTACATACAGTCCGTCTAAAGACCCCAAACCTCCCCAAACTTATCCAAACCTCCCAAAACCACTTTTAAAAGCAAGTTTTTATAATTCTAGCAGATTGTAGCTTAAAGCAGCTGAAAGTAAAGCAGAATGCGCCTTAAGGCGCATTCTGCTTTACTTTCAACCTGCTTTAAGAGAATACTTGTCTTCAAAACCAGGAACAGGCTATTAGGATAGTGAGTTAATATTTAGAGGTAACTGTGTAAAGTGATCTTAAATTTGTTCGAGTTGTTCCCCTTGAAAAGAAAAACATCGAATATTTAATTTTAATTTTTTTGTTTTAGCTTAAATTTGCCATTTATAAGCTCTTTTTGATTAGATATTAAGGAATTTAAGTGGTTTGGATTGTTTTCAAGTGATTTAGGCAGGTTTGGAGAGGTTTGGAGTGGTTTGGGGAGGTTTGGGGTCTTTAGACGGACCCCATCTACCTACACCTCAATAGATGCATCACAACTGAGTATTAACCTATTACTCCATGAATATGCATTTTTACACCTTTCATTCCTCCACTGAAGCTAATACTACAGTGCTCCCTCTCTACAACCACACCCTATGGGAGACAAAAAATGTGTGCATTGTTCAGAGGGAGTCCTTGTAGGGAGGGAGATTGGTTTACATTTGCAAACAGCTTGAATCCAGATCAGACGCCGCATAACCCGGCGTCTGATCTGGATTCAAGCTGTTTGTCACTCGTCATTAAATTTTTTTGTCAGAATGTTCAATGTGTTACTTTGAGAAAAAAAGCAGACGACAAACTTTAAGCAGACGATATTACAGCAGTAAAAGCATTATACAAATTTATCCTGTTTAGGGAACTACGGCAAGGGCCATTGTAAGGAGGGAGTCTTTGTTGGGAGGTCCGTTGTAGGGAGGGAACGCTGTAGTACACGTAGTTCCACTTTATACAGTCATGAAAATGAACCATAAGAAGTATTTTTCTATATCCTAGGAGATTGTATCCTTAAGGCACATTCTGCTTTACTTTCAACCTGCTTTAAGTAGTCACATGTATTCAAAACGAAGCAACATGCTAATTGTGGTAAAGGGTTAAGTGGTGCTATTGAATTTAGGTTGTTAGCTTAAAGCAAGATGAAAATTAAGCAGAAAGCTCTGTCTGCTTAATTATCAGCTACCCATTACCCCATAAATACACAATTTATGCCTTTAATTTATTACTCCACTGAAGAAAATACACGTAGTTAAAATTTATACAGCAAAGAATTTGTACCATGAGATATATTTTCTAAATCCTAGCAGATCATACATGTAGGTTAAAGCAGGCTGAAAGTATTCTGCTTTACTTTCAACCTGCTTTAAGTGATCTCCTGTCTTAAACAGGCTATGTGATAATGGGTTAAGCATTCACCAGCTGGATACAGGGACATGTACTTCCGGCTATGGAGGAAAGGGTTTAAGTAGTCACCTGCCTTATGTAATGTTTGGACAATTGCTATTGAGAAAAGGGTTAATTGGTAAAACTAAGATAAGTTGATGAGAGTAGATTGGATAGGTGGTTTCTTTAATGATAATGAACTTGATAAAAGATCGACTTTAACCCTCTTTGTTTTGAATTAACATTGTCTGCTCAACATGGTGTCTGCTTTACTTCTTTTTTGAACTTTGTGTAATATTGTTGTCTGTAGCAGTTGTTGTCTGCTTCTGTTCAATGCCAAATTTCTGCTCTAATTTTCAGGACTAAACAAGTTCTTTAACCCATTACCACATAAATACGTTAGTAACTCTTCAAAGGTTTTCTATTTGTAAATGATGAGTTTCTTCGCAGAAGTAATATTTGAAGTACCGGTAAATGACATTTCAACAGAGCTCCAGGGGAGTATTTCACATACTAAAATCTTTATTTCTGCATTAAACACAATGGTGTTACTACTCATTAGAATCGTCTCTTCGAGACAATTCTATTGAGTAGTAACACCATAGGATTTGGTGCTGACATGATGGAGAACATGTTGGATTTGTTCAGTTTACTCTCTCTAATATCTGGAGCCCTGTTCAACATGATTATTATGGGTTGAGACAAATGTCAACACAGAAGACAATTAACGCATTGCCCCATAATTAAGCATTTGTACGCACTTCAATTTATTACTCCATTTCAATTTATTGGCATGAATATGTACCTTTTAAATGAAATATTTTCTATGTTCTAGTAGATGGTAGCTTTAAGCAGGCTGAAAGTAAAGCAAAATGTGACTTAAGGCGCATTCTGCTTTACTTTTAGCCTGCTTTAAGTGGTCACCTATTTTAGCCTGCTTTAAGTGGTCACCTATTTTCAAAACTAGAAACAGGCAATGGGGTAGTGGGTTAACTCATTACTAGTTAGGGTCCCACCTTGAGGCGAGTGTCCTATAGTAATCGTCCTGTCAGTCAGTCAGTCTGTCACACTATTTAGGGCTGATTTAAACAATATATTAGAACATTAACCCTTAGCCTGCCACTCACGACTATAGCTCCATATGCAAACAGCTTGGATCCGGATGAGACGCCGAGTAACTCGGCGTCTCATCCGGATCCAAGCTGTTTGACACCCGGACAACATTTTCAGCAATTTTGAGCAACTTTGAAGCACTTTGAAACTTGAAGCAGACGAGAAATATAGCAGACGACAATTTATTTGGCGGGCTAAGGGTTAATATTTATAAATAGATTAGAAAATGGCAAACAGTGCATAGCCTGATCAGACCAGGGTATACACTGTTTGCATAGGACAAATGTACTCTTCAAAGCTATTCTATTTGTTTCTTTGTAGATTAATGTTTAAAGTACTATTTCAACCATAGCTCCAGATAAGGGGAGTATTTCATAATCTAAAATCTTTATTTCTGCATTAAACACTATGGTGTTACTACTCATTAGAATCGTCTCTTCGAGACAATTCTATTGAGTAGTAACACCATAGGATTTGGTGCTGACATGATGGAGAAAATGTTGGATTTGTTCAGTTTTACTCTCTCTAATATCTGGAGCCCTGGTCAACATCATAATTATGGGTTGAAACAAATGTCAACACAGAAGACAATTAATGCATAAATTGGCCCTTTAAATATGCCTTTGTACGCACTTCAATTTATTTCTCCATTGAAGAAAATTGTTCCAATTTATACAGTCAAGAATATGTACCTTAAATGAAATATTTTCTATATTCTAGTAGATGGTAGTTTAAAGCAGGCTGAAAGTAAAACAGAATGTGCCTTAAGGCACTCAACCTGCTTTAAGTGGTCACCTATCTTCAGAATTAGAAACAGACTATGGGGTAAAGGGTTAAGGGCTGTTTGAATTCCTTTTAGTTCTTCAACTTGATACCACCTTCACACTAGTGCTCCAGATAAGGGAAGTAACTAAAGAACTAAAATCTTTATTTTTGCATTAAACCCTGTCCCTATGTTGTCACTACTCATTAGAATCGTCCATTTGAGACGATTCTAATGAGTAGTCACACCATAGGATTTGGTGCTGAAATGAGTGAGAAAATTTTGGATATGTTCAATTTACTCCTTCTAAACTTGAGCCCTCTTCGAACACTAAAGATTCTAAATTTATATGATTTCAGTATGCTATGAAAGTGATAGATTTGCGGACTTCACCAGAAGACGAGAAGGACCTGGCTGTTAAAGAAGCCAATCTCCTGGAGCAGCTCCAACATCGACACATTCTCAGCTACACAGATTCCTTTGAGAGCAATGGAGCATTTTGTATTGTAACTGAATATTGTTCCAGAGGGGATTTGTCTCAATACTTGGCAAAACAGAACGGGAAGAAATTAGAGGAAAACTTCCTGAAAGAATGGTTTAGACAAATATCAAGTGCCTTGAAGGTAAATTGGCGGCAATTTCAGGGTTTCAGATAAGAAAAGAGTAAACTTTTTGCAACAGGTTTTCTTTCATTGCTGTACCAAATCCTATGATGTCACTACTCATTAGAATAGTCTCTCAGAAATATGTATTTTTTATCTGTTGAAATTCTCCCTTTATCTAGATTCCCGTAATTTTCATACCAAGTTTCTTAATTAGCTCACCTGAGCCGAAGGCTCAAGGTGAGCTGTTGTGATCGCCCGCCGTCCGTCGTCCGTCTGTCCGTCCGAGCGCGCGAAAGGTCCTTTGTTGGGTAGGGAGAACAATAGATTCCATTCATTCCGTGATTGCCCTATTGTTATTGTTGGGTATATTAGTGTACTGTTGGGTACTTTTAAACAAAAAATATACCCAACAAATGTCCAACTGTGAGAACGTGCGTCCGTCTGTCCGTCCGTTCAAATTTTACTTCAAGCGACATCTCCTCTGAAACCGCGAGTTTGAGGGAAAAACTAAATTGCTGATGGTGTTCCTTGGATGCTTCTCTACAGAAATCGTAAAAATAAAATTCAAATGTTGACTACTTATTGAAATTTATTAAAAAAAGTGAAAAACTTTAAACAAGTTTTTTGTAAAAAACCACTGTTCCCACACCTTAGATATTGCAGGAATAGAATCTTCTACTAAATCACTTTCAAAATTGTAAAAAATCAAAACCCTAGGGTCAAATTTGACTCAACCCTGGCCGTATCAGTGCTTTTTGATGCAGGTCTGACAGTAAAAACTCTCTAATGATCCGTTTTTATACAGACCCATTGTATCTTCCAGGCTAAGAAACTAACCTTATACTAAATGCAACATTTTTGCAAACAGTTTGGATCCAGGTCAGATGCCACATAATGCAGCATCTAATCTGGATCTAAACTATTTGCCACTCATTTACATATTTTCTTATATTTAGAAAATATAAGTTATTATTTTTTACATATTTCACATACAAACATTTGGAGCAGACAACAGTTCAGCATGATAATAGTCATTTCTCCCTGAGACCGTCTCTTATTGCATAACTGACCCATAGCTAGCTCTGAACTCAGGTCACTGAGATACATAGCAGAAATGATGATGTCTGCTATTTTATGCTCAAGCACAACTTAGTTCAAGGCATATTACTTTTGGTCTGTCTGTTTGTTTGTTTGTTTATCTTTCTGTCTATCAGTCCACAATTAATTCTTGGCCATAAACAGTATTAGAAAATGTAAATAATGATATTTATTAACCTATTAACCCATACATATTCCTTTTTATGTCTTTAATTTATTCTTCCACAGAAGAAAATAATTTCACTTTATACAGTCATTGTTGTCTTTAACAATTGCTTCAAATGACATCTCCTCATATACCGCAGAAAAGATTTCAACCAAACTTTACACGAATGTTCCTTGGGTCAAGTTGTTTCAAAAGTGTTCAAAGAATTAAAAACAATGTAGAACTCTGGTTGCCATGGCAACCAAGTGAAAAAATAAGGAAATCTTAAAAAATCTTCTTGTCTGAAACTACAAGGGCCAGATCTTAGACATTTGTCACATAGCATCATCTACAGGTCCTCTATCAAGTTTGTACAAACTATGCCCCTTGGGTCAAAATTGGCCCAGCCCGGGGGTCACAGTTTTACATAGAGTTATATAGTGAAATTTTCAAACGTCTTCTCCTCTGAAACTAATATGGCCAGAGCTTTGATATCTGGCATGGTGACACTTTTAGATGTCCTATACCAATAAGGTTCAAATGGTTCTGGTCGATTGCATATCATCTACAGGTCCTCTATCAAGTTTGTACAAATTATGCCCCTGTGGTCAAAATTAGCCCCACCCGGGGGTCACAGTTTTCAAACGTCTTCTTTTCTAAAGCTAATATAGCCAGAGCTTTGATATTCGGCATGGTGTTACTTCTAGATGTCCTTTATCTATTTTGTTCAAATGGTTCCTGAGTCTGTTGCATATGTAGGTCACAGGAGCTAAAAATAGATTTTTTCAATGGAAACTTAAAAAAAATCTTCATGTCCAGAACCCTAGTACCCTGATCTTAGATATTTGGAACATAGCATCATCTACAGGTCCTCTATTAAGATTGTTCAAATTATGCCCCTCGGGTAAAGAATGACCCCGTCCTGGACATAAATCATTATCTCCATTTTTATGTACAGCTATTCTCAGGTGAGCGACATATGCCCCATGGGGTTCTTGTTTTTATGTAAATGGCAGTTTAACTTTAAAAGCTAGAACTCTAGGCCAGGGCTCCAGATAAGGGCAGTTTTTCAAAAATTAAAATCTTATTTCTGCATTAAACCCTATGCTGTTACTACTCATTACAATCGTCTCTTCAAGGGGTTGTTGCATGGCTGTTATACTAATTAACCCATTACACAATACACATGCCTTTTACACAGAGTTTGATTAACTCATTTTTAACTCCATAGATACTCAGTTAGCATTTTTACTCATTTAATTTATTCCTCCACTTAAGTAAATACATGTAGTTCCATTTTATACAGTCATGAATATGTATCATAAAAATATTTTCTACATTCAAGCAGATGCTAGCTTAAAGCAGGCTGAAAGTAAAGCAGAATGTGCCTTTAGGCGCATTCTGCTTTACTTTCAACCTGCTTTGAGTCAGGTCACATATCATTAAAACCAGAAACAGGCTGAAAAGGGTTAAACATATACATGTACAAGAAAATTAATTCAGTTTTGAAATACTCACCTTACCTGGAACCATGCTGTATACCAGGCATGGTAGATGTTTTATCTTACCTTTTTCTGTTGAAGTATCTGCATGGCAAGACTATTATCCACCGAGATGTGAAAACGCCCAATATTTTCCTAACAGAGGCATTGGAGACCAAGCTGGGAGACATGGGCCTGGCAAAGTATGTCCTTCTCACTAATATCCTTTCCTTGACACATTAACCCCTTTACCCCATAGCATGCTTCTATTTTAAACCACTTAAAGCAGATTGGAAGTAAAGCAGAATGCACCTAAACCCTTTTCCATATAGCATGTTTCTTATTTTGAAGACAGGTGATCACTTAAAGCAGGTTGAAAGTAAAGCAGAATGCCCATTTAGGCACGTTCTGCTGTACTTTCAATCTGCTTTAAGCTAACATTCATGACTGTATAACTTAGAACTATTTTCTTCAGTGGATGAATGAAATAAAGGTGTACAAGGGCATATTTATGGGGTAATGAGTTAAGGCTTTACTTTCTGCCTGCTTTAAGCTACCATCTGCTGGGATAAAGAAAATACATGTATTTATAATGGGGCATATTCATGACTGTATAGATTGGAAATATTTTCTTCAAAAGACGAATAAATTGAAGGCGTAAAAAATGTTTATCTATTGAGTATTTGGTTAAGATGCATTTATTCTTTCCTCCACGTAAGCACCATAGAGAGCATTTACCTTTACCTCCACATTGAATCCTAAGGAGGAAGTTTTTGCCCTTTCCTCTGAATATGCTTGTTAGTATGCCTTTACCATTACCTCCACATATGCACCATAGGATACCTTTCCCCTTTTCCTTACATATGCAGTTTAGGATGACCATACATTTTCAAATGAATGTGTTAGGATACTTTTACTCTTTCCTCCACATAAGCACACCTGCACCCTTTCCTCCTAAAGGAGCCCTCTGGTCAGGGTATTCACTGTTTAATTGTCATTAAGAAATGTATCCCAGATAAACAACCCTAAATAGTCCTAAATGGACTAGACTTAATTAAAAACCGAAGTCCTTAAAAGCAGGGGTGAATGAGTTAATTTTCATTTGCATCTACAGTTCCAGCACTATATCTATTCACCAAGTCGTTCTCTTTACAGAGTATTAGAGAGACCTTCTGCCAAAGCTGTGACATTCTGTGGCAGTCCATACTACATGAGTCCGGAGATTTTCTCTGCCAAGCCATACGATATAAAGGTAGGTATCTTCACTGTTTGAAAAATGTTAGCTAACTTTAACATCTACAACAATTGACCGTTCTGCAAAATTTGATTGAAACGCCTTGCTAAGTTCTTTTATTCATTTGAAGATGGCATTTGACCTTTTTAACCCTTTTAACCCATTATTCCATAAAAAACGTCTTTAACACCTCTAATTATTCATACATTTAGATAAGTAGTCCCTAGCTAGGAAGTCTTGAAAATGAATCATGGATACAGGGCTCCAGATAAGAGGGGGTCAATTGAACAAATGCACAATTTTTTCACTTTTTTTAGAACCAAATCATATTGCGTTACTACTCATTAGAATTGTCTTGAAGAGACGATTCTAATGGGTAGTGACACCATAGGTTTTTATACAGAAATTAAGATTTTAGTTTTTGAAATACCCCCCTTATCTGGAGCTCTGTAGGATAGCATTTCAAATATCTTTCTAGATAGAAGCTAAATGCAGGTTTTAAGTAAGGCAGAGTGCTCCTTCAGGAGCAGTCTGCTTTTTAGCTCGCCTGTACGAAGTACATGACGAGCTATTGCAATACCCCCGGTGTAGTCGTCGTCGGCGTTGTCGTCGGCGTCGTCGTGAACGGCGTAAACAATTTTAAGAAAATGTCTATAACTTCTATGTCCCTTGAGGTATTGCTTTCATAGTTGGTCTGTGTGTGTATATGGACAAGACCTTTCCATGCACAGAAAAATTTGGACCCCCTTGACCTTGAACTTAGGGCCCGCGTTTAGGTTTCGAAATCTGTGTTTAGGTTTCGAAAAATGCCTATAACTTCTATGTCCCTTGAGGTATTGCTTTCATAGTTGGTATGTGTGTGTATATGGACAAGACCTTTCCATGCACAGAAACATTTGGACCCCTGTGACCTTGACCTTGAACTTAGGGCCCATGTTTAGGTTTCGAAATCTGTGTTTAGGTTTCGAAAAATGCCTATAACTTCTATTTCCCTTGAGGTATTGCTTTCATAGTTGGTATGTGTGTGTGTATGGACAAGACCTTTCCATGCACAGAAACATTTGGACCCCTGTGACCTTGACCTTGAACTAAGGGCCAGCGTTTAGGTTTCGAAATCTGTGTTTAGGTTTCGAAAAATGCCTATAACTTCTATGTCCCTTGAGGTATTGCTTTCATAGTTGGTATGTGTGTGTATATGGACAAGACCTTTCCATGCACAGAAAAATTTAGACCCCTGTGACCTTGACCTTGAACTTAGGGCCCGTGTTTAGGTTTCGAAATCTGTGTTTAGGTTTCGAAAAATGCCTATAACTTCTATGTCCCTTGAGGTATTGCTTTCATAATTGGTATGTGTGTGTGTATGGACAAGACCTTTCCATGCACAGAAAAATTTGGACCCCTGTGACCTTGACCTTGAACTAAGGGCCTGCGTTTAGGTTTCGAAATCTGTGTTTAGGTTTCGAAAAATGCCTATAACTTCTATGTCCCTTGAGGTATTGCTTTCATAGTTGGTATGTGTGTGTATATGGACAGGACCTTTCCATGCACAGAAACATTTGGACCCCTGTGACCTTGACCTTGAACTTAGGGCCCGCGTTTAGGTTTCGAAATCTGTGTTTAGGTTTGGAAAAATGCCTATAACTTCTATGTCCCTTGAGGTATTGCTTTCATAGTTGGTATGTTTGTGTATATGGACAAGACCTTTCCATGCACAGAAAAATTTGGACCCCTGTGACCTTGACCTTGAACTTAGGGCCCGTGTTTAGGTTTCGAAATCTGTGTTTAGGTTTGAAAAATGCCTATAACTTCTATGTCCCTTGAGGGTTGCTTTCATAGTTGGTATGTGTGTGTATGTGTATATGGACAAGACCTTTCCATGCACAGAAAAATTTGGACCCCTTTGACCTTGACCTTGAACTTAGATCCAGGGTTAAGGTTTCGAAATCTGTGTTTAGGTTTAAAAAAATGCTTATATTTCCTATGTCCCCTGAGGTGTAACTTCATACATGTATTTGATTTTCATGTGTATATGGACAAGACCTTTCCATGCAGGCAAAAAGGTTGAACTCGGTGACCTTGAGTGTGCTTTTAAGTTTCTAAATGTGCCGATGGCGAGCTTTGTTGTCTCTCTGACAACTCTTGTTTTTCAACCTGTTTTAAATGAAATTTGTCTCCGAAACTAGAAACAAGTTATGCCATGGGGTAATGGGTTAAGTGTACTTTTTTTTATTAAATGTACACATTTTATTGGAATCTTATTTCTTTCTTTGCTAACTGTGACTTTTATATTTCAGAGTGATATTTGGGCATTAGGTGTCATAGTATATGAGATGGCGACTCTAGAAAGGCCGTTTGATGCCATGTTAATGCACCAACTTGTGTCCAAGATTATTCATGGAGGTGTAAGTCAACGTTTTCTGTGTACAATGTAACCAGACTCCTTAACTCATTCTCACCTGAAACTTGAAATGGACAATCCCAGTTTCTGATTAAGTCTAGTCCAATTTTGACTCTGTATGGTTGTTTTTAGCTCACCTGAGCACAAAGTGCTCAAGGTGAGCTATTGTGATCGGTCGCCGTCCGTCGTACGTCGGTGTTGGTGTTGGTGTCGTCCGTTCACAATTCTTTCAAACAAATTCTTCTCTGAAACCAATGGCCCAATTTTAACCAAACTTGGTCAAATACATACTGTAGTTGTGAGCTTTAAAAAGTGTTAAAAAAAGTGGGTGGGGCAATCGGTCTTGTTGCCATGGCAACCATGCACAATATTCTAAAAAATCTTCTTCTCAAGAACAACTGGTCCGATTTCAATTTGGTTTTCACCAAAATGTTTCTCAATTAATATACTTCCAAATTGTTCAAAGAATTTTGATCTGTCAAAAAACATGGCCGCCAAAGGGCGTGGTCAATATCCGTACTTACATCATCAGTTTTACATTGACTTATATAGGAAAACCTTTAAAAATCTTCTTCTCTGAAACCGTAAGGCCCAGACCTAATATATATGGCATCTAGCTTTTCTTTGTGGTCCTCTACAAAAATTGTTCAAATTATGACCCCAGGGTCAAAAATGGCCCTGCCATTGGGCTTATCAGTTTTACATAGACTTAAATAGGAAAACCTTTAAAAATCTTCTTCTCTGAAACCGTAAGGCCCAGACCTTTTATATTTGGCATCTAGCTTTGCCTTACTGTCCTCCACCAAAATTGTTCAAACCATGACCCCCGTGTTAAAAATGGACCCACCCCAGGGCTTATTAATTTTACAAAGACTTATATAGGAAAACCTTTAAAAATCTTCTTCTCTGAAACCATAAGGTCCAGACCTGTTATATTTGGCATCTAGCTTTGCCTTACTGTCCTCTACTAAAATTGTTCAAATCATGACCCCCGTGTCAAAAATGGACCCACCCCAGGGCTTATCAGTTTTACATAGACTTACATAGGAAAAACTTTAAAAATCTTCTTCTCTGAAACCGTAAGCCTTAGACCTTTTATATTTGGCATCTAGCTTTGCCTTACTGTCCTCTACCAAAATTGTTCAAATCATGTCCCCATGGTCAAAAATGGCCCTGCTTATCAGTATTACATAGACTTATAATGAATTTTTTTAAAAAACAATTGCTTCTCTGAAACCATTGTCTGAATTCAATAATATTTTGAATGAATATTGTTTAAGTGACCCTTAATAGCACTATTTATATCATTGCCATATTTTCCCCTTTTGCTCAAATAGTAATAATGACAAACAGATTCCGAATTACTTCTTCATGTAACAGTTCACATACATGCAATGACAAAGTTAATTTTGCATTGAGTAAAATATAACACAATAGTCCTCAGGTGAGCGATTTAGGGCCGCATGCGGCTCTTATTACAATTTATTACAAAATTACAAACAATGCAGACCCTGATCAGTGGGCTCCTTTATCAGCCCTCTGATCTAGGTCTGCCCTGTTTGCTTAGAACAAGAGTACTTTCCACTTGTACACCGTTTGTAAATGATGCATATTATGCTTCACAGGTGTTAATTGGTCAACCCTTTCTTCCCCATATTAACCCTTTGAACCCTAGTCCCGCATATACCCGGTAGGCTTCCTTTTCAAACACTAAACCTGTGAAAAGTGCACTTGTCCTATGCAAACAGTGAATACCCAGATCAGAGGGCTCCTTACGGAGCCCTCTGATCTGGGTATTCACTGTTTGTCATAATGCAAAACATTGACAAAAACAACCCTTAAAAGTCAGAAATGGACTAGACTAAGATGGAAACTGGGATTGTCCATTTGAAGTTTTGGGGAGGAAAGAGTAAGTGTCATATGACACTTTTACCCCCTTAGCTCCACATTATAAAGCCCCACAGGGTACTTCAAACTTTGTCCTGATATAATATATATAAATGCCCTCAATAAGTGAGGATTAACTAACCATTATAGGCATCCTAAATACAACTATTGTTCTTGTGAATAATGCAGTTGTCTTATACAAACAGTGTACACCCAGATCAGAGGGTTCCTTAAGGAGCCATCTGATAAGGGTCTGCACTGCTTATACTTTTGAAATATAAGATCAACCCTAAATAGTCAAAACTGGTTTCAATTTAAATAGAAACTTGAACAGGGCTCCAGATAAGAGGTAGTTATTTAAACAAATCCAACATTTTCTCACTCTTTTTAGCACCAAATCCTATGGTGTTACTACTACTCATTAGAATCGTCTCGAAAAGACGATTCTAATGAGTAGTAACACTATAGGGTTTAATTCAGAAATAAAGATTTTAGTTTTTGAAAAACTACCCTTATCTGGTGCTCTGCTTGAATGATCCATTTCAGGAGAGGGATGAGTTAACCCATTACCCCATAAATACGCCCTTTTCCGCCTCAAATTTATTCCTCCACTGAAGAAAATAGTGGAAATTTATACAGTCATAAATATGTATGATAAAAATATTTTCTTTATTTTAGCAGATGTTAGCTTAAAGCAGGCTGAAATTAAAGCAGAATATGCACCTTAAGGGGCATTCTGCTTGACTTTCAACCTGCTTTAAGTTGTCATCTAATTTCAAAACTAGAAACAGGCTATGGGATAATGGGTTAAAGAAAAATGAAAGAATTAATACATATGTGGCTGTATCTGTAAGACATATGATGCTCCCTAATTGTATGTTACCAGTCTATGGGGATGGAAATTCTGTAACTAAGATTACCCTCCAGTAAATGTTTTAAAAAATCTGGTAATTTGGAACTAATTTTTGCTCTGTTGGTCTTTAAATAGTTGCCCAAAATGCCAGAGGGCTATTCCAGTGGCTTGAATGAACTTCTTACTAAAATGATGCAAAAAGACCCAGACAGTCGCCCAGCAGCAGCAGACATCTTGAACCACAGCTACTTTGGAGGTGTCAAACCTCCAGTGTTACCAAAGGTGAGAAAAATTAACAGTTTAACCTATTACCCCATAAATACACCTTTTTACGGCCTCGATTTATTCCTCTACTGAAGAAAATAGTTCCAAGTTATACTGTCACAAATCAGAATCATTAGAAATATTTTCCGTATTCTAGCTGATAATAGCTTAAAGCAGGCTGAAAGTAAAGCAGAATGCGCCTTAAGGCGCATTCTGCTTTACTTTCAGCCTGCTTTAAGTGGTCACATATCTTCAAAAGTAGAAACAGGCTATGAGGTTATGGATTAAAAACTTAAATATAAAGTTTTGTATATGAATATCCAGGGAGAAGGGTTAACAATGAGTGATGTTTTATCGAATTTATGAATTTTGTTTTTTATTTATTTAGATTTTTTCCATCTGCAGGGCTGCCATTTCTCCAGATATTTTCTTAAACCTTCAGATTTTTCTTTATTTCTATTGTTATGAATGTTTTCCTTTTTCAGGTCACTTTGACCTTGACCTAGACGTTTGAACTTGATTTCTGAAAAACCTTGTCTGGAGCATTGACAAACTCCTGTAGTTGGGGGCATTATTCACTTTTAGTGATAATTCTAGAAATCTTTCTAACCTTGCTAATAAAATGGATTTGAATTGCTCAATGTTAAACTTATTGACTCGCAAACAGACTGTAAACCCTGACTAGTCACCACATTGGAGAAAAGGTGTCTTCTCAGGGTCTACACTGTTTGACAAATACTCCCATCTACAGTATTGCTTTAACCCTTTCCCCCATAGAAGCGCCTTTTAGCACATTCAGTTTATTCTTGCCCTGAAGAAAATAGTTCCAATTTATACATTCATAAATATGTATAATACAAAATATTTTCTATATTCTAGCAGATGATAGCTTAAAGCAGGCTGAAAGTAAAGCAGAATGCGCTTAAAGCACATTCTGCTTTACTTTCAACCTGCTTTAAGTGGACACCTATATTCAATACTAGAGATATGCTATGTGGGAAAGGGTTAAGTAATTTGTTAGTGTAGTCCTTGATCAGAATATCTGTCTAGGTTTGGTCTACTCTGTAACCCATTACTCCATAGATATGTCTTTTTATGCCTTTAATTTATTCGGACACTTAAGAAATAGTTTCACTTTGTACAGTCATGAATATGTACCATGCAGTATGTTTTCTTTATCCTTGCAACTGGTACCTTAAAGCAGGCTGAAAGTAAAGCAGAATGTGCCTTAAGGTACATTCTCCTTTACTTTCAACCTGTTTTAAGTGGTTACCTGGTTTCAAATCTAGAAACAGGCTATGAGGTAAAGGATTAAGAAATTCTCATTTTACCACTCATTTGTTTTACACTTTTAGCCACGAAGATCTGTGGGGGATTCTGAGGACTTTAACAAATCTGTAAGATGGGATGGAATAATACAAAAGTCCAAGAAAGCAAAAGGGAAGCCGATAGGAAAGGGTCCTTTCCAAATGGATGAGCTGCTAGGAACTTTATCAAGAGTAAGAGCAGAGAAGGAAAAGAAAAGACAGAATATGGATAGCTCAATCAGTACTGCTACAGTTGTTGGCATCAAGACAATCTTAGCCAATACACATATTGAGGATAAGAAACAGGACAAACCTGTAAAGAAAATGAAGAAGAATGTCATGCCAGATGCATGGGCAAAAACATTTGCTGAAAAGCAAGAAATTACTACTGGATCCGATGCAGATATGGCAGCGTCTAATGCATCTGTATCAGATGTCCAGATGACGTTTATTGACAAGCAGGAGGATTTCTCAAAGACACTGATAGGAATACAGAGTAAGACAGCAACAGATGCCTTTGATCTCATGTGTACTGTGGTTAGCATGATAACCCAAGATCTACCGGTAAGCCATCATGTCTTGACGTAACGTACAGTCGAACTTCGATATCTCAAACTTGTTTAACTCGAACTACATTAACTACATTGATAGTTGGACAAATGAACTGCATTATTTCATGCTCGGTTAAGTCGAACATACCCACATACCCATATTTCAAAGTTAAAACTTGGCTTAACCATGTTTTAACTTTGAAATATCAGTATGTTCGACTTAACCGAGCTCAAGATATCGAAGTTCGACTGTATGCCAAAAATGTTTCTTGTATTGTGATTAATTAGCCCTCCCCTACACCTATAGTTTTTTTTCAGTTTTGAAGACAGGTTGCAGCTTAAAGCAAGATAGAAAATAAAGCAGAAAGTTCCTGTAGGAGCTTCCTGCTTACTTTCATCTTGCTTTAAGTAGCTTCTATCAGTGTTGTGCAATGGAATTTTGCAATTGGTGTTGACTGTTATTATCTGCTGTATAATTTTAGTTTTGTACAGTTTCCATGAAGAGAAAATCAAATTCTGGACATTCTCTTGACAGGATTATGATACATTATGAAATACATGTATAATTATTATGTTTACTTTATCATCCAAAATTATGATACATAGATTACAGTAAGCTGAATTTATCATTCAAAATTATGAAATGTAAGCTGTATACTTAATCATTTTTACATGTATTAGAATTATGATACATTATGAAATTTAATTTACTTGATCATTCAGAAATATTATACATTATGAAATGTAAGTTTATTTGATTATTAAGAATTGTGATAAATTATGAAATACATGTACAAGCTTATTTAATCAATGAGAATTATGATACATTATGAAATGCAAATTTATTTAGTCATTCAGAAATATGATAATACAGTGAAACCCCTCTAAACCGGAACCTCTAAATACCGGAATTCTCTCTAAACCGGACAATAACTTCGGTCCCGTTTTCAACCATTCCTTATTTGAACCTATTACACCATAAATATGCCTTTTTATGCCTTTGATTTATTCATCAGAAATATTTTCTATATTCTAGCAGATGATAGCTTAAATGCAGATTGAAAGTAAAGCAGCCTACTTTAAGTGATCAGCTATTTTCCATATTAGAACCCTCTAAACAGGAAACCTCTCTAAACCGGCCATTTATGTTGTACCCACACATGTCCGGTTTAGAGGGGTTTCACTGTATATGAAATGCAAGTTTATTTGATCATTCAGAATTATGATCATTTATGAAATGTAAGTTTATTTGATTATTAAGAATTATTTAAACAATGAAATGCAAGTTTTATTTGATCATTCAGAAGTATGATATGTATATTATTTAATTTTATTTGGAATTATGATACATTATGAAATGTAAAATTATTATGATAATTCAGAATCATAATTTATGAAATGTAAGGTTATTTGATCATTCAGAATTATGATAATGTAAGTTTATTGAATTATCTTTCAGAAATATGATAATATATGAAATGTCAGTTTAGTTTTTCATTCTGATTTATGATTCATTATGTAATGTATGTTTATAGGATCATTCATGTGTTGTTCATTTTCCACAGGAAGATCAAGAAACTCGAAAAAAGTCACTTAAAGGTAGGCTTTATGTTTGCTGTCTGCCCAAGTGGGAAAGTAACTTGGAAATACACCCCTTGCTTGTTTCAACGTTTTTGAAAGGCTATGGCTTAAATCGCCCTGAAAGTTAAAACAGGAATCTCCTGGTTGTCCTCTTTTATAAATGTATTTCAATTTTGTCCAATCTGAGTCTTGTGCTGAATTAAGTGCATGAATAAGAGTGTATTAGCCCACTACTGTATAAATACAGTGGAGAATCTGTTATTCTTTCCCGTTTAAACGCAAACGTACGCAAACGCAAAGCACTAAAACGTAGAAAAGAACAACTTTTGGACAATTCTGATATTTCATGTTTATCATTGTGGCAAACAGTTCGGAGCCTGATCAGACGCCGGGTTACCCGGCGTCTGATCTGGCTTCAAACTGTTTGCAGAGGAAATAAACGTTTTAGCGTAAACGCGTTTATTGGGAAAGAATAACACATTCTCCACTGTACACCTTTTTACACATGTAACTTTTTCTTTCATTGAAGAATATAGTTCCACTTTATACTGTCTTAAATATGTAGCATAAGAAATATTGTTGGTATCCTAGGAGAGGAGATGATAGCTTAAAACAGGCTGATAGTAAAACAGAATATGCCATAATGCACATTCTGCTTTACTTTCTACCTGCTTTAAATGAGCATCTGTCCTCAAAAATAGAAACAGGCCATGTGGTAATGAGTTGACTTTATACTACCTAATTAGAATTTGTTACATGACATTGTAAATTTGTTGATACTGAGAAAGCATAATGTTGTACATATTATTAGTTTGAAGAAAATCATTTATAACTGTTTGATTATTAAAACATTTTGTAAACATTAAAAAGAAATGATTTTTCAAAAAATGCTATTTTCAAATATTTAGCTTAAATCAAAATAAATTCAAATATATTTAACCCTTAGCCCGCCAAATAAATTGTTGTCTGCTATATTTCTCGTCTGCTTCAAGTTTCAAAGTGCTTCAAAGTTGCTCAAAATTGCTGAAAATGTTGTCTGAGTGTCAAACAGCTTGGATCCGGATGAGACGCCGAGTTACTCGGCGTCTCATCCGGATCCGAGCTGTTTGCATATGGAGCTATAGTCGTGACTGGCAGGCTAAGGGTTAAGACCTGTCATCAATTTTGTTTTCAGCTCACGATGACCAGATGACCAAAATTGTCATTCAGATAGAACACTTACAAAAGTGAGTATACTTTGGTACAGTAAAACCTCTCGATTACGACCACTACATGAGATAAAATTTTAATCTTCTAGGTTTTAGGCAGGTAGCTGCTTAAAGCAAGATGGGAGTAAAGCAGAAAGCTCCTAAAGGAGCTTTCTGCTTTACTGTCATCTTGCTTTAAGGAGCTTTCTGCTTTACTGTCATCTTGCTTTTAGCTGACACCTGTCTAAAGGCTATCAATTAATAAGCCTACTTTTCAGTGGCAGTATTTGAGAGGTTTTACTGTATTACCTGGTAACTACAAGCATTGTTATGTTTTCTGTTATTTTCTAAGAGTACTTATTGCATTCAGTAGGCTTATTCAATATGCTGTTGTTTTCTAAGAGCACTTAAGTACAGCACAGTTACAAGGATTTGTGTTATTTCTTAGAGCATTTAAGTTCATCAGTTAAAATGATTTCTGTCATATTCTGGGTTTCTGTTATTTTTCATAGCACTTACAGCTATTAAAAGGATTTCTTCTATTTTTCATAGCAGTTAGAACCAGCAGTTAGTTTGTTTTAGTTTCTTAGAGCAGTCACAGTAGTTAAAAGTTTCTGTTATTGTCTATAAATTATTTGTCTAATGAGTAGTAACACCATAGGATTTGATGCTAAAATAAGTGAAAAAATGCTGGATTTGTGCAGTTTACTCCCTCTTATCTGGAGCCCTGATTGACACTTTTTGTAAACCGTGTTTGCTTATAGGACTCTTTCCTAGGTAAAATTCTTTTGTATTTTTTTCTCTCAAGTTTCTATAATCCAATGTATTTGTTGAGATGATAGATATTCACAGTGGGCAGAGTTTTGTATATGAATATTCTGTAGGAGACAAGCTATGCTATCAGAAGCATTTCTTTTATTTTCTAAGAGCACTTTCAGCAGTTTATAGTTTCAGTTAATTATTTTTTTGGAATCAGTTAAAACATTGTGTTTCTGTTTGCTTCGATCAGGTACATGTATATAGATCAGTAAATAGATAAAAATTGTACCAACTGTTAGATATCAACAGATCTTTGCATCCTCAAAATTTATAGCTCGTCTGTTTCGAAGAAACTACAAGCTATTATCATCACTCCAGCATCTACGTTGTCATTGTCGTCAGCGTTGACGTCGTCCGAAATCTTAACGTTGGCCATAACTTTAGAATTACATGCCATACAGACTTTATATTTGGTATGTGTACTCAGCTCAAACAGATCTTGAGCTCAGTAAAATTTGGGTCATGTCCAACAAAGGTCAAGGTCATTTAGATGTCATTGAGAGGTAAAATAGGGTGGGTTTAATATTGGCCATGATTGCAGACGAGCGTTGGCACCACATGCAGTGCTCTCATTCATATTTTGTTTTCATTTTGTCAACATACAGTAAATAATGCTATAAGTCTTTGTTAAGTTGAGATGTAGCATACTGCATATAATGCTAAGATGTCAGTCTAATTAGTAATTAATGCTATAATCAATCATATATTGACCAGAGCTCCAGATAAGGGGGGTATTTCAAAAACTAAAATCTTTATTTCTGCTTTAAACCCTATGGTGTCACTACTCATTAGAATCGTCTTGAAGAGACGATTCTAATGAGTAGTAACACCATAGGATTTGATGCTAAAATAAGTGAAAAAATGCTGGATTTGTGCAGTTTACTCCCTCTTATCTGGAGCCCTGATTGACACTTTTTGTAAACCGTGTTTGCTTATAGGACTCTTTCCTAGGTAAAATTCTTTTGTATTTTTTTCTCTCAAATTTCTATAATCCAATGTATTTGTTGAGATGATAGATATTCACAGTGGGCAGAGTTTTGTATATGAATATTCTGTAGGAGACAATTAACCCATTACCCCATAAATGCATCTTTTTTACGCCTTTAATTTGTTCCTGTAACTGAAGAAAATAGATCCAATTTATACTGTTACAAATAAAAATCATAAGAAATATTTTCTATATTCTAGCAGATAATAGCTTAAAGCAGACTGAAAGCAAAGCAGAATGTGCCTAAATTCACATTCTGCTTTACTTTCAACCTGCTTTAAGTGGTCACCTGTCTTCAAAACTAACAACAGGCTATGGGGGATTGGGTTAACTGTCCCTATACGGTTAGTCACTGACTACACTAATTGTTGCAGGTATATCATCCGAGTTTTGAAGGAAGATATGGAAGTCTTCTCAGCTGTGGAAGAGTTGCTTGGAACAATCAAAGATGAAGATCAGCTGGAGGTACAGTCTGTCTATATGATATATAAGATCTGTCATGAGTCAATGTATGAGACAAGCTGATCTCAACCGAGTCTTGAATTGAAATGTTATTAACCCTTTCCCCCCATAGAAGCGCCTTTTACCGGATATGATTTATTCCTCCGCTGAAGAAAATAGTTCTAGTTTATTCAGTCATGAATATATAGTATAGGGAATATTTTCTATATTCTAGCACATGAAAGCTTAACGCAGGCTGAAAGTAAAGCAGAATGCGCCTTAAACTGTTTTAAGTGGTCATCTATCTTCAATACTAAAAAGGCTATCAGGTAAAGGGTTAAGCAAGCCTTGGTGAGCTTAATAACTTTTCTGTTCTAGACGAGGTTGAGGTCAGCTTTTCTCATACATTGACGAGTGACAGATTCTTTTTCACACATAACCAACAATTTTATGTATTTTTAAAGCAAAATGCCTTTTTAGCTAACCTGAGCCAAAGGCTCAAGGTGAGCTATTGGGATGGCCCTGTGTCCGTCGTTGTGCGTCGTCCGTCGTCGTTAACAATTGCTTCAAATGACATCTTCTCCTAAACGGCTGAACAGATTTCAACCAAACTTTACAGGAATGTTCCTTGGGTCAAGCTCTTTCAAATTTGTTCAAAGAATTGAAAACTATATAGAACTCTGGTTGCTATGGCAACCAAAGTGAAAAAATAAGCAAATGTTAAAAAATCTTCTTGTCTGAAACTACAAGGGCCAGAGCTTAGATATTTGGCACATAACATTATCTACAGGTCCTCTATCAAGTTTGTTCAAATTATGCCCCTGGGGTCAAAATTGGCCCCGCCCCGGGGGTCACAGTTTTACATAGAGTTATATAGTGAAAATTTCAAACGTCTTCTCCACTGAAACTGATATGGCCAGAGCTTTGATATTTGGCATGGTGACACTTCTAAATGTCCTTTACCTAGTTTGTTCAAATGGTTCTGGTCGGTTAAATATCTAGGTCATAATTCACATTCAAAATATGTATAGCAGACAGCAATTCAGCATTATAAGAGTTAGACCCTAGCCAAATTTCCTACTGGCAGAGTTACATAACTGAACTCAGGTCAGCTGGTCAGCTGATGAGGTTGCATATGGTGGTGTCTGCTATATTTTTATGCCCTGCAGTTGGGGGCATATTGTTTTTGTCTGTCTGCTTTTTTGTCTGTTTGTCCATTTGTTTGTCTGTCAGTCCACAACTTTAATCTTAGCCATAACTTTGTTAAAGTTAGAAACTTTATAACTTGGGTCATGTCCTACAAAGGTCAATGTCATTTTTGAGATATTTCCCAGTGTCATATTTTCTTGTCTTTGAGATAACTCCAGTTCTACTGATGTTAACCCATTACCCCATACATATGCCTTTTTACGCCTTTAATTTATTCCTTCTCTAAAGAAAATAATTCCACTTTATACAGTCATAAATATGTAAGATATAAGAAATAGTATCTATATCTTAGTAGATGATAACTTAAAGCAGGTTGAAAGTAAAGCAGAGTGCGCAATAAATAATCATATGGAAATACATGTAGCTTGATAAGAAGAAGTGTCATGGATAAGGGCCATAACTCTGCCAACAATATTTTTTTAAGTTATTCCAATTTGTCATGTTTTTTTTGTCTGGAAGATAATTCCATTTACAGCTATATTAAAATGTTGTCTTGCCTATTAAGCTAAGGCACAATGACCTCAGGTGAGCGAATTAAGGGCCATGGCCCTCTTGTTTAGAATCCCAGTGATGTAATAACACCTTTATAAATAGTGACGTTATAGTGACATCATCAAAGTGACCTCCCACATGTTGGAGACAAAGATACTCACTATCGTTGTTTGCTATTGAAAACAGGGGTAGTTATGTGAGAAATGCGTTTTACACCTTTAACCTTTACTTCATAGCCTGTTTCTATTATTGAATATATGTGACCACTTAAAGCAGGTTGAAAGTAAAGCAGAATGCGCCTTAAAGCACATTCTGCTTTACTTTCAATCTGCTTTAAGCTATTGTCAGCTAGAATATAGAAAACAGTTCTTATGATACATATTCATCACCAAATTGGATTTGAACTATTTTCTTCAGTGAAGAAATAAATTAAATGCGTTATAAGATATCTGGATGTGACGTCACTGAAGTCATCTATATAATAGCATATTTTTCTGGATCATAGAAAAAAAATTAATTCATCTAAATCTAGCATAAAAAATGCATTGCTTATAAAATGCAAGCTAGGAACAAAATATTCTCTATGTATTATGCTGTTGTGACAAGGATAAATAGAATATTTGGTTACTAGCTTTGAAAGAGAAATGTTATCTGGCTCGGCTTCTGACTATATCAGGTTTGCCTGATATATTCATCCGCCTTGCCAGATAACATTTCTCGTTCAAAGCTAGGAACCAAATATTCTCTATTATACATGTAGTATTTAGTATAATTTCTAGTAGTACTCAAATATGTCTTTGAACTATTTGCAGAACAAACTTGTTGACCTGCTTGGAAAGGAAATGTATGATCGCTGTGGGATACAGTTGTTATTCTGGAGGAACTTTGAGCACAACTTGAAGAAACTACAAGACAAACAGAGAGGCATAAGGCCTTAAAGATGAAACACTTTAGAAAATCAACATAGTGCTATCAGACTTATCGAGGGGAAGATACATGTCAGGGCTCGAGATAAGGGAAGTATTTCAAGAACTAAAATCTGTATGCCTGCACAAAACCCTATGGTGTCACTAAGCATTAGACTTGTCTCTTTGAGACAACTCTAATGAGTAGTAACACCATAGGATTTGGAACAGACATGAGTGCGAAAATGTTGGATTTATTTTATTTACTCCCACTTATCTGGAGCCCGGGATGAATATTTTATTCTTTCCCAGTTAACCCTGAAACTTCAAATGGACAATTCCAGTTTCAATTCGGTTTTATCCATTTTTATCTTACTGTGAGGAAGAAGGGAAAGCCGGACTATGGTGGTGCTTTTCAGTTTTTTTGTTGGCATCATTGTCCTCAGCATCAAACTTGGGATTTAGTTTAACTCATTCACCCCTGAAACTTTTAATGGACAATTCCAATTTCAAAATATATCTAGTCCATTATTGACTATTTAGGGATGATTTTAACCATATATTTTAAAATGACAAACAGTGTAGACCCTGATCGGAGGGCTCCGTAAGGAGCCCTCTGATCAGGGTCTACATTGTTTGAATGGGACAAATGTAATCCTACTAGGTACACTGTTTGTAAATGACGAGTATATTCCTCGCTAGGGTTGAATGTGTTAAGCTGTATTTGCTTAAAAAAGTGCTAAACAACCGAAACTTGCAATAAAGATGTATGAAGTTTAGATATGTGAACTGATGGGCAAAGCTGAACAGGCGAGACATTTGATTCAGGGCAATTGTTGTTGACTCTACAGGATTATTAATACAATGTATTGCAAAAGTGACAAACAATGCAGCCCTCTGATCTGGGTCTATACTGTTTGCATAAGACAACAGGTGTCTTACTTTTCCCCAGGAGCAGTCTGATGGGGTCTACACAGTTTGTTCAGATCCTATTTGATAAAAAATCACTCTGTCTAGTTTTGTACAATGATTTTCCAAAACACTGAAAACAAGTTGAGGGGGACAGAGTTAACATTGTGGAAACCTGTTCTACCTTTCAACTACAAGACCTGTCTAGAGTTGACAATCCTTTGTCAGCAACCTAATTTTTTGTTATCCTTTTCCTGCTATTAGGGTATATTTAACCCTTTCCCCCATAGAAGCGACTTTTGACGTGTTTTATTTATTACTCCGCTAAAGAAAATAGTTCCAGTTTATACCCTTATGAACACTTACCATCACACATATTTTATATAGCCTAGCATGTGGTAGTTTAAAGCAGGCTGAAAGAAAAGCAGAATGTGCCCTAAGGCACATTCTGCTTTACTTTCAACCTGCTTTAAGTGATCACCTGTCTTTAATGTTATAAACAGCTTATTGGGTAAAGGGTTAAAGTTTTTGTAAGCAGTGTAAACCCAGATCAGACAGTTGTTATCCCATTACCCCATAGCCTGTTTCTAGTATTGGACATAGGTGACCACTTAAAGAAGGTTGAAAGTAAAGCAGAATGCGCCTTAAGGCGCTTTCTGCTTTACTTTCAGCCTGCTTTAAGCTATTATCTGTTAGAATATAGAAAATGTTTTTTATGATTCATATCCATGACTGTACAAATAAAAACTTTTTTTTTCAGTGGAGGAATAAATTAAAGGCGTATTTATGGGGTATTGGGGTAAGGAGATTTTTTTTTCATCAGGGTCTGCACTCTTTTCTTACAGAATCTGATTGACATGAGTCTGCACTTTTTCCTTTGGAAAATTTGCTTTTTTATTAGCCAATGTAATACTCCAGATGATAGATGTCATAGTGTGTGTGTAGTTTTACATAATTATGAAATGTTCTTCTGGAGATACATTAAATAACTTACTGTGAATGTGTCATTTTATCAAAGTGACTCGGGGGTCCAATATAGGGCCAGGATATGATGTCATGATTGTGTACAAAATATATTGCATGCTGAGTGAATGGCTTAATCTGGTTCCCGTTGTGCCACAATAAACGGCGTTTTAACTTCTATATATAGACTCGAACTCAGTTTGTAATAGATTTAGACTGAGTATTTAATTTTCATTCTGGATCTAGATATATTTCGCTTTTGCTGTTTTCAGGGGTTCTAGCCTGCCCTGGAATATCTGTTTAAGTGTTGGATATCTTGATGATTTTTCTGCTGTGGAAATCTCTCACTGCGTCATGTAGGGTTCATAATATTTTAGTATTTTAAAAGCATATGTTTCTTTAATCTGCTATTGAGATGCTTTCGTCTGTACATATCTAACCCTTTACCTGCTAATCCCGATTTTATTACAATCTGCAAACGGTTCAGATCCAGATAAGACGCTTAGTCAGGCAGCGTTTCATCTTGATACAAACTATTTGACACTCGTTTTTGGTTTTCTATAATTAAAAATTGCATCAATCTGAATGATACGAAATTTGTAAACGACAATTTCAAAGGAGGCGATATTATAGCAGGATAAGGGTTAAAACTATAGAAATTTATGTATGTAATACTTTAATGGAGGGCCTCATGGAGGATTAGTCATTAGACTAAATGGGCTACCCTCGGTAAATAAAGTCTTTCATTCATTCATTCGATATAGCCCTCTTGTTTATAACCCAATACCCTATAGATACTCATTTTTAAACATTTAATTCATTCTTGCACTAAAGAAAACACATGTACAACTTGGTCAAGTGGTTCCGATTATGCAATGTATGACAACTGTAGTTATGAACAAAATTGATATGATTAAATTACAATCACTTCAATTGTAGATTAACAAAATTTAATTGCTCTAGCAATTGTTATAAGTTGCATGATAAATTAATGATTTGTATATTATAATAACAGTATAATTTTACCAGCAAATTAAATTCAGTAAAATCTTTCTATTATGACCACCAAAACGATTGATTTATGAAATACAGGTGACAGCTTCAAAGAATATGAAAATAAAAATGAAAGCTCTTTTCTGTTTAATTTTCACTCTGCTATAAGCAGCCACCTGTCATAAAGACTTAGTAATTAACACAATTCATTTGTCATTATAGAAGCGATTTAACCCTTTGAACCCTAGTCCTGCATATAGGCGTTCTTTTCAAACAGTGTACATGTGAAAAGTACACTTGTCCTGTGCAAACAGTGAAGACCCAGATCAGAGGGCTCCGAAAGGAGCCCTCTGATCAGGGTCTTCACTGTTTGTCATAATGCCAAAAATGGACAAAAACAACCCTTAAAAGCCAGAAATTGACTAGACTTAAATCTAAACTGGAATTGTCCATTTAAAGTTTCAGGGAGGAAAGAGTTTATGTAATAGCATTTGTTGCAAATGCATACTGTAACAGTAATGATCATGTGTGTATATTTGTATATAATGAACTTGGTAGTGTGTTAACAGGGTGCCATATTTCAGTGAACAATCTTCATACATGTGTAACGTGCAAACCGAGAGACCCAGCAACAACAAACCCCGTCGATGCAAAGCTTAAGCTAACACCAAGAGGTGTTTGTTGCGCTATATAATTGACCCACTTCCCAACATACAACGGTTTGGGAAGCCTCATTTGCATATACCAATGTACCACGTACGTTACACATGTACTTCCTTTGCAAGTGAACTTTTGTGCCTTTACCGTTTCAAAAACTTTTGTCTGCTTTAACCTTTTTATACACACACCTCTAAAGGTGGTCGTATATTGGCGTGGCCTTGTCCATCCATCCATGAATACAAACGTGGCTAAAATTGGCTTCCATAGCCAGACACATAATTGAAAAACATTAACTTGGCAGTTTCTTGTTACATTAACCTGGCCATTTCTTATGACACTAACCTGGCCAGTTGTGGGACATAGGGTAAGGGGTAGGGTTAGCCTCCAAATCATTCTATAACAAAGTTAGATTTTATTTATGTGACTAACCACACACATTTTGACATAAAAGAGATACAATAAAGAAGGAAATGGCCATTTAAATGAAGATTGTGGGTACGTGTGTCCGTCCGTCCGCATACATTTTGTTTGTCCGGAGTTTTTCTGGAAAACTATCCAAAGGATATTTATGACACTTCACACAAATGTTCAATGCACGAAGATCTGAAACTGAGTTGAGTTTGAGGTTCATTTGAATCTTCGTTACAGATTTATCTATCCTTGATGTGCTCAAATATGCTTGAAAAAGCTTGTCCAGACTTTTCTTGGAAAACTATCCAAAGGATATTATTGAAACTTCACACAATTGTTATATGCATCAAGATCTGAAGCTGAGTTGAGTTTGAGGTTCATTTGATATGTCGTTACAGACTTATTTGCCCTTGATGTACTCAAATATGCTTAAAAAAGTTTGTCCAGACTTTTCTCGGAAAAGTGATGTAAGTATATTCATGAAACTTCACGCAAATGTTATATGCATCAAGATCTGAAGCTGAGTGAAACTTGATGTTCATTTGATTTGTCGTTACAGAGTTATATGCCCTTGATGTACTCAGATATGCTATAAAAGGCTTATTTAACAGTGTACACACACTTAGCAACTAGAGTTTTGAATGGATTTTGATTATATTTACCCACAGTATAATTATATAAGTATAACTTATTGAAAGGATTTGATTATTATTGAAATTCAATCATTTTGTCAAGAGGTATCTGCCCTTAGTGTACTCGTGATATATGCATATATGCTAGAAGAGGCTTTGTGTTTGTATTTAATTCCACAAATCAATAATAATGAGTTGATTAACAAGTTAAAATGGTTCATTATCATAATATTTCTGTTGTGATAATCTCATATATTTCATCATTTGGTTAAATCTTTGTTGAATATTAGTACAGTAAAACCTCTCTATTATGACCACTGTTTGAGGTTATTTTTAGCTCACCTGAGCCAAAGGCTCAAGGTGAGCTATTGGGATGGCCCTGTGTCCGTCGTGCGTCGTCCGTCGTCGTTAACAATTGCTTCAAATGACATCTTCTCCTAAACGGCTGAACAGATTTCAACCAAACTTTACAGGAATGTTCCTTGGGTCAAGCTCTTTCAAATTTGTTCAAAGAATTGAAAACAATATAGAACTCTGGTTGCTATGGCAACCAAAGTGAAAAAATAAGGAAATCTTAAAAAATCTTCTTGTCTGAAACTACAAGGTCCAGAGCTTAGATATTTGGCACATAACATTATCTACAGGTCCTCTATCAAGTTTGTTCAAATTATGCCCCTGGGGTCAAAATTGGCCCCGCCCCGGGGGTCACAGTTTTACATAGAGTTATATAGTGAAAATTTCAAACGTCTTCTCCACTGAAACTGATATGGCCAGAGCTTTGATATTTGGCATGGTGACACTTCTAAATGTCCTTTACCTAGTTTGTTCAAATGGTTCTGGTCGGTTAAATATCTAGGTCATAATTCACATTCAAAATATGTATAGCAGACAGCAATTCAGCATTATAAGAGTTAGACCCTAGCCAAATTTCCTACTGGCAGAGTTACATAACTGAACTCAGGTCAGCTGGTCAGCTGATGAGGTTGCATATGGTGGTGTCTGCTATATTTTTATGCCCTGCAGTTGGGGGCATATTGTTTTTGTCTGTCTGCTTTTTTGTCTGTTTGTCCATTTGTTTGTCTGTCAGTCCACAACTTTAATCTTAGCCATAACTTTGTTAAAGTTAGAAACTTTATAACTTGGGTCATGTCCTACAAAGGTCAATGTCATTTTTGAGATATTTCCCAGTGTCATATTTTCTTGTCTTTGAGATAACTCCAGTTCTACTGATGTTAACCCATTACCCCATACATATGCCTTTTTACGCCTTTAATTTATTCCTCCTCTAAAGAAAATAATACCACTTTATATAGTCATAAACATGTAAGATATAAGAAATAGTATCTATATCTTAGTAGATGATAACTTAAAGCAGGTTGAAAGTAAAGCAGAGTGCGCAATAAATAATCATATGGAAATACATGTAGCTTGATAAGAAGAAGTGTCATGGATAAGGGCCATAACTCTGCCAACAATATTTTTTTAAGTTATTCCAATTTGTCATGTTTTTTTTTGTCTGGAAGATAATTCCATTTACAGCTATATTAAAATGTTGTCTTGCCTATTAAGCTAAGGCACAATGACCTCAGGTGAGCGAATTAAGGGCCATGGCCCTCTTGTTTGTTTAACTCTTTGCATGCTGGCTAATATTTTTCGTCTGCAACAATTGTCATCTGCAACTATTCTAAAATTAGAATTTTCAAAATTTCTTTTAAATTCAGGGTCAGAATAGCAAACAGTTTGGATCCTGATGAGACGCAGTGTTACACAGCGTCTCATCTGGATCCAAACTGTTTGCAAAGAAAATCACTGGTGGATATATCCGCCACTAGCATGCAAGGAGTTAAGACAGAAGGGCTGATAAAAGCAAGATGAAGGTAAAGCAGAAAAGTCCTTTAGGAGTTTTCTGCTTTACTTTCATTTTGTGTTAACCCTAGCTTTAACCTGTCTTAAAAATCATTGGTTGATATTCTTTTTAGTGGTGGTATTAGAGAGGTTTATATTTTAGTGGATGTATTAGAGAGGATTTACTTTAATAAAAATGAACTTTGTTTTAGTTTATAGTTCATTTTTAGCTCTTTAATTGTTAGTACTGTTCACTTTAGATATAATTTATAATGCCTTTGCATATAACAGCGTTCCCTCTCTACAACCACATCCAATGGGAGAAACATGATGTGTGCATTGTTCGGAGGAAGTCGTTATAGGGAGGGAAATCGGCTAACATTTGCAAACAGCTTGAATCCAGATCAGACGCCGCATAACGCAGCGTCTGATCTGGATTCAAGCTGTTTTATCACTAGTTATTAAGGTTTTTCTGTCAAAATGTCCATTATGTATCTTTGAAAAAAAACAGCAGACGACAGTCTTAAACTGACAAAATTGCAGTCGTGAATAGTTGGACATAAATGTCTCGTTTGGGGAAAAGCTGCAATGGTCGTTGTAAGGAGGGAGCCGTTGTTGGGAGGGCTGTTGTAGAGAGGGAACGCTGTAGAAACATTGTGTATCTGTGATCAACTATCAAAAGCAATGTGTACACTATATAATCTCTATTTTCATATTTGTTAAGATTTAAAAGATTCTGTCATTAAAAAATTTGAAATATGATTTGTTGTTTTTGATGATATAGCACACCATAGTGACCATATACTATATTATGCTGAAAAAATGGGACATCCAAGGGTTTGGGACACTGTTTGAATTTTTTTTTGTTTTCCTTCAAGAATACCTCTCATGAAATGGGAAATGATGTTGTCTTCCTACTTATACATATGTAGTTAGTGATAGGTTATTAACCCTTAGCCTGCCAGTCACGACTATAGCTCCATATGCAAACAGCTTGGATCCGGATGAGACGCCGAGTAACTCGACGTCTCATCCGGATCCAAGCTGTTTGACACTCGGACAACATTTTCAGCAATTTTGAGCAACTTTGAAGCACTTTGAAACCTGAAGCAGACGAGAAATATAGCAGACGACAATTTATTTGGCGGGCTAAGGGTTAATTATGCATAATCAAACACCTCTGTGAACTGGAAGCTAGTCTATTTATAAAATTTAATGATGGTCAATGTTTACAGATTCAAGCTATTGAAAAGTATAAATTATTTTATTTATTTTTTATGTTTCTTGAGTCAACACCAATAGTGTGAACTTTCACTGGAATGTCTGAGGTTACGATATACAAGTATAAGGTAGAATGAAAGCAAGGTTAATTTAATTAATATAAGTGTCATCAACTTTAAGCTATCCACAGCATGAAAACAATGAAACTAAATTAATCATTGTAAGTATCTCAGGCCAAGGTAAGCTTGTAGGGGAAAATAAAATATTAGATAATAAATACTCTGTATGCTTTATTGTTGGCAGTCAATTTATTGGAAATACCTTAAATTAAAACAACATCTGTTGAATAACAATAGAGAATTATTGCAAATGCCATTTAACCCATTTTATGCGGGATACACTTTTAGGTGTACCTTTAGGCAAACAGTTTTGATCTCAGATCAGGCCCCACATTGTGGGGCCTGATCTGAGATCAAAACTGTTTGTAGCTAGGTCAATATTCTATCAGAAAATACTAAAATCTTGTGCAAATATTTGAGTTATACCCATTGCAGACGACATTTTAAAATGGCCGCCAAATATTACCCAGCATACAATGGATTAACAGATATAACATCTATTGAATAACTATAAGATTTATTGGAAATGGTATAAAATATTACATCTGTTGAATAACATTTTAGCATTTACTGGAAATCATATCATGAAATGAAAAGAACATCTGTTGATTTACTATAACATTTATTAGAAATGCCATAAAAAGAGCAATAACATTTGTTAAATATGTATAAAAATATTGGAAATTCCATAAAATAAACAACATCTGTTGAATTACTTTAACAGAACTTATTGGAAGTGCCATAAAATGTAACAACATCTGTTGAATGACTATAAAATTGATTGGAAATGCCATAAAAAAGCAACATCTGTTAAATAAATATAAAGAAAAAAATATTGGAAATTCAACAACATAAAACAACACCTGTTGAATAACTATTTGAAATGTATTGGAATTATTTTGAAAAGCATGTCATAAAATGAAAACAACATGTTGAATAACAACACAATTTGTAAGAAATGTCATAAAAAGAAAAAACATTCATTGCATAACTATACAAGATTTATTGGAAATGCCATAAAATATAACAATTGTTGAATAACAATATAGTATTTATTGGAAATCATGCCATAAATAAAAAAAGATCTGTTGAATAACTATAACAATTATTAGAAATGTAATAAAAAGAACAGTAACATAATATTATGTTGATTAACTATATAAAAAATATTGGAAATTCCATAGAATAAACAACATCTGTTGAATAATTTTAATAGAACGTATTGGATGTGCCATAAACTATAACAAAATATTTTGAATAACTGTATGAAATTGATTGGAAATTCTATAAACGGGGTTTTACTGCATATAGAATTTATTGGAAATGCCTTAAAATAGAGCATCATCTGTTGAATTAATATATAGAATTTATTTGTTATAGATCTACCATAACATAAAACATCTCTTGTTGACTAAATATAATGTATTGGGAAAATTGAAACTATATTTTGAGTCGAATTTTTACATACATTGTAGAATTATGTCAGAAATACCTGTTTTAGGTGCATGAATGCATGATAGACCATCTAGGAATAAGATTTTCCCGGTGAGCATGCCCCACGGCCTTTACTCCATAACTTCTCATATAAGAGCTCCTGTATCAACCCAATGAAAGTGCAATAACTAGATCTATATACAGGGCTGCCATTTCTCCAGATTTTTCCTAAATCTCCGGATTTTTCCCAGTTATCAGTAGCTTAAAGCAGGCTGAAAGTAAAGCAGAATGCGCCCTAAGGCGCATTCTGCTTTACTTACAGCCTGCTTTAAGTAGTCGCATGTCAACAAAACAAGAAAAAGGCTATGGGGTAAAGGTACGATTTGTAAAATAGCACTTGAAAATGCAAATTTGGAAATCTTAGGATTTTTCATGTCAACTTATGGCAGCCCTGTATATAGTGTTGCTTTCTTGGGTAGATGAAGACTGAGTCAAAGCTTTGGAAACTTGATGCTGACTACACTAAACGACATTTATAAGTGTGCATGTATAAAAATGTAATTTGTTAGTTTATTCCTGGTTTGTTTTCAATCAGATTTTTACCAAATATTAAAAACAATAATGCAAATATAACTCGCTATTCATTTTTTTAAAAAGCGTGACATCTTCACGGTCCAGTGCGCAAACAAATTAAAACATAAAAATGCACGTGGAATTCGACGCAGCGTTCAAAATGAAATTGCACTTGACGATAAGTAATGGAATAGCTCACGCTTGTATGAAAAACAGAAAAAAATCAAGTTATCTATTCCGCAAGGAGGCGTGGCCATTGGTTGAAGTAAAGCCGGTGTCGGTCAATGCAAAGTTTGCATCTTATTTTTTTATTTACAAATCAATCTGTTGTACGAAAATAATAGACTCACCCGTGAATAATAACAAGTATTTGTTCTACAGATATGCATAATTGTTTTCGCAAAATAATTTCTCCTATTTCATAAAAAATTAGTTTTACTTGCTCTTATATTGTGCCATCTAACACAATACATAGCCCATTTAGGCAATTAATTTTTTAACACAATATTTTTTAAACATTTTCTAATAAAGTACCAAAATATTTATGCAACATCGCCCTTAGGTAAAAATCCATAGGGTTCTGAAATTGTTCAAAATTTTGATTTTATACTAATTTGTACTATCGACCTAAGCATACGCCAGCAGCGGAAAAATCGATAATCAAACGTATTATCAAATAATGCCTACAGGTAAAGGGCGCAAACACTGTGTTAGATGAAATTTAACGCTGCGTCAAAAATCGACACGATGTAAGTTTTTGGTATTAAGAATCAACCCAGGGTCGGTTTTCTATGTTAAGAATCAACCCATGTTATTTAACATTAATTTTCGATCCCGTTGGGCTCATTTTTAACTGTAAGAATCGACCAAGGGTGTAAAGCAGCTTATTCTATCGGTTTTTAGGTTTTTTGCTATTTTGTGTGATTCATCAGTACTTTTTTAACCTTTGTCATTTGTTAGCTATTCATTGATATGAAATTAAATATAAATCCGTGTGAGACATGGTCTCTTAAGCACACATCCTGAAAATTTGACTTAATTCGGTTGATGCGTTAATAAGATATCTAAAAGATATTACATGCACACTTATAAGTGTCGTTTAGTGTATAGCTGGTTCCAAAGATTGAAAGAATCATGCAAAAATGTTTCAGGCTAAATTTGTGGGTAAGTCTCTTTAAACACGGAAGTATACAGAGATGTTTATAATTCGGTGCTTTAAAGAATAGATCTAGATCTTATCTAAAGGTAGAAGCCTACTTCGGGCGAATTTAATTGGCAAATCCTTTGAATCTAGATGAGACTACAAGTTTGGATCCAAGCTGTTTTACATTCTAGGGATATTTTCAAATAAAATGCAGAAAAATTGTTGCAAACAACTGATTTTTGAAGACGACTTTTGCATAGCGTTTTAATTTGATATTGCCCCAATATTGGGTCTCCCATTTAGAAATCAGTTGCAAGGAAATTCACAATAACTCGTCATTGTCTATCGTTCTTGAAAGTTAAAGCGACTCGCAACCAGATGGTGTGTATGCAAAAATAAAAGAAAATACTCAAATAAAATCAATGTGTAGCTATGGTCGTGCATCTGGCATTAGAAAAATATGATAAGTCTAAAAACACATTCTGGAAAAGTCTTCAAATCTTAGTTTTTTAGATGTTTTCCATCGTTTTATACACGGGCATAGAAAGACACAAATTACTTTATTATTATAGAAATTGATAAACGGCTCAAACATAAACCTGAGCCGAATTATGTACGCTCTCCATCGCTACACACTGAAGTATGTTAAATTGATCCCAGATGTATGAATAGTGCGGTGGCTCAGTGGACTAAATGATTTCCTTATTGTGCCTGTCCGTACCCCTATGGCGGGTCCCGGGTTCGAATACCACCAGAGCTCAATATTTTTTTTTTAATTGAAATGCATTTTTTATACAGAATTTCTTACCCTAAAATTAATTCTTACGCCTTTATATAAGTGTTTGGCATATATTTACAAATTACTATTTTTTATGCTAATCTGGTTGCGAGTCTCTTTAAAGCGACTCGCAACCGGATGGTGTACTTGTCAAAATAAAATAAAATACTCAAATAAAAGCAAATTTGTGGCATTATTTGGCTTCTGACATTAAAAAAATATGATCAGTCCAAAAAAAGTCTCAAGAATCGTCACAGAATCTTAGTTTTTTTAGATATATTCCATCGTTTTTCAATAGCTTCAGCTGACGGTTTTGCTGTTGTTGTTGCTTCTCTACACGGGCTCTGACATAAACCGGAGCCGAATAATGTAGTATTAAGCGCTACCAGTGAAGTACGTTAATTCGCTACCATATATATAGAGAGTGTCCGTGGTCGAGGTGGTAAAGGCGTATCCTCATTTTTAGCTCACCTGAGCCAAAGGCTCAAGGTGAGCTATTGGGATGGCCCTGTGTCCGGCGTCCGTCGTCGTCCGTCGTGCGTCGTTAGTCGTGCGTCGTGCGTCGTCGTTAACAATTGCTTCAAATGACATCTCCTCCTATACGGCTTGACAGAATTCAACCAAACTTTACAGAAATGTTCCTTGGGTCAAGCTCTTTCAAATTTGTTCAAAGAATTAAAAACAATGCAGAACTCTGGTTGCCATGGCAACCAAAGTGAAAAAATAAGGAAATCTTAAAAAATCTTCTTGTCAAAAACTGGAATGGCCATAGCTTACATATTTGGCACATAGCATTATCTACTGGTCCTCTATCAAGTTTGTTCAAAGTATGCCCCTGGGGTCAAAATTGGCCCCGCCCCGGGGGTCACAGATTTACATAGAGTTATATAGTGAAATTTTCAAACGTCTTCTTCTCTGAAACTAATGTGGCCAGAGCATTGATATTTGGCATAGTGACACTTCTAGATGTCCTATACGAAAATTGTTCAAATGGGTTCTGGTCAGTTGCATAACTAGGTCACAGGAGCTAAAAATAGATTTTTTTTCATTGAAAACTTAAAAAATCTTCTTGTCTGAAACTACAAGGGCCTGAGCTTAGATATTTGGCACATAGCATTACCTACAGGTCCTCTATATAGTTTGTTCAAATTATGCCCCTGGGGTCGAAATTGGCCCCGCCCCGGGGGTCACAGTTTTACATAGAGTTATATAGTGAAATTTTCAAACGTCTTCTTCTCTGAAACTAATATGGCCAGAGCTTTGATATTTGGTATGGTGACACTTCTAGATGTCTCAACCAAAATTGTTCAAATGGTTCTGGTCGGTTGCATAACTAGGTCACAGCAGCTAAAAATAGATTTTTTTCAATGAAAACTTAAAAAATCTTCTTTTCTGAAACTACAAGGGCCAGAGCTTAGATATTTGGCACATACCATCGCCTACAGGTCCTCTATCAAGTTTGTTCAAATTATGCACCTGGGGTCAAAATTGGCCCCACCCCTGGGGTCACAGTTTTACATAGAGTTATATAGAGAAAATTTGAAACGTCTTCTTCTCTGACACTAATATGGCCAGAGCTTTTATCTTCAGTATGGTGACACTTTTAAATATACTTTACATAATTTGTTCAAATTGTTCGGGTCTGTTGCATATCTGCATATCTAGGTCAGTCCTGGACCTAAATTATTATCGCCATTTTTTCAGCTATTTTCTCAGGCGAGCGAAATATGCCCCATGGGGCTCTTGTTCTTGTTTGTCTCCGCAATGGAGGGTCACGGGTTCGAATCCCACTAGAGCTTCTGCTTTTTTAGCTCACCTGAGCCAAAGGCTCAAGGTGAGCTATTGGGATGGCCCTGTGTCCGGCGTCGTCCGTCGTGCGTTGTGCGTCGTCCGTCGTCGTTAACAATTGCTTCAAATGACATCTCCTCCTATACCGCTTGACAGAATTCAACCAAACTTTACAGAAATGTTCTTTGGGTCAAGCTCTTTCAAATTTGTTCAAAGAATTAAAAACAATGCAGAACTCTAGTTGCCATGGCAACCAAAGTGAAAAAATAAGGAAATCTTAAAAAATCTTCTTGTCAAAAACTGCAAGGGCCAGAGCTTAGATATTTGGCACATAGCATCATCTACAGGTCCTCTATCAAGTTTGTTCAAAGTATGCCCCTGGGGTCAAAATTGGCCCCGCCCCGGGGGTCTCAGTTTTACCATAGAGTTATATTGTGAAATTTTCAAACGTCTTCTTCTCTGAAACCAATGTGGCCAGAGCTTTGATATTTGGCATAGTGACACTTCTAGATGCCCTTTACCAAAATTGTTCAAATGGTTCTGGTCCGTTGCATAACTAGGTCACAGGAGCTAAAAATAGATTTTTTTAATGAAAACTTAAAAAATCTTCTTGTCTGAAACTACAAGGGCCAGAGCTTAGTTATTTGGCACATAGAATCACCTACAGGTCCTCTATCAAGTTTGTTCAAATTATGCCCCTTGGGTCAAAATTAGCCCTGCCCCGGGGGTCACAGTTTTACACAGAGTTATATAGTGAAATTTTCAAACGTCTTCTTCTCAGAAACTAATATGGCCAGAGCTTTGATATTTGGCATAATTACACTTCTAGATGTCCTATACCAAAATTGTACAAATGGTTCTGGTCCGTTGCATAACTAGGTCACAGGAGCTAAAAATAGATTTTTTTCAGTGAAAACTTAAAAAATCTTCTTGTCTAAAACTACAAGGGCCAGAGCTTAGACATATGGCACATATCATCGACTACAGGTCCTCTATTAAGTTTGTTCAAATTATGCCCCTAGGGTCAAAATTGGCCCCACCCCGGGGGTCAGTTTTTTGCATAGAGTTATATAGAGAAAATTTCAAACGTCCTCTTCTCTGACTCTAATATGGCCAGAGCTTTTATATTCTGTATGGTGACACTTTTAAATATACTTTACATATTTTGTTCAAATTGTTAAGGTCTGTTGCATATCTAGGTCAGTCCTGGACATAAATCAATATCTCCATTTTTCCAGTTATTCTCAGGTGAGCGAATATGCCCCATGGGGCTCTTGTTTTTTTTGGAAATGCATTTTTTAACAGAATTTATTATCCTAAACTAAATCTTACCCATTTATATAATCATTTGACATATATTTACAAATTACCATTTTTAATAATGCTAAATCCGGTTGCAAGCCTCTTTAAAGGGACTCGCAACCGGATGGTGTACTTGTCAAAATAAAATAAAATACTCAAATAAAAGCAAATTTGTGGCATTATTTGGCTTCTGACATTAAAAAAATATGATCAGTCCAAAAAAAGTCTCAAGAATCGTCACCGAATCTTAGATTTTTAGATATTTTCCATCGTTTTTCTATACCGACTAGTAGACGGTATAGTTGTTGTTGTTGCTTCTCTACACGGGCTCAGACATAAACACGAGCCGAATTACGAAGTTGTATGCACTTTCGATCGCTACACATTGAAATACGTTAAATCGATCAGAGATAAACGGATAGTTCCGTGGTCCATTGGTCTAAACGGTTTCACCTATTTTGCCTTCTGTCCGCCAATGCCGGGCCCCGGGTTCGAATCCCACCAGAGACCAATATTTTTTTTATTGAAATACATTTTTTTTAAACAGAATTTCTTATCCTAAACTAATTCTTTACCATTTATATAAGCGTTTGACACATATTTACAAATTACTATTTTTAATGCACCATCTGGTTGCGAGTCGCTTTAAAGGTTGGACATATACTTAATAATGATTGCTCCCCTTGCGTACCACCGGGGACCAGCGACGATAGTGCTTACTTCGGCTAGCGGAGTACCGGGTACCAAACCATTAAAAAACATGAAAGTTTCATTTTGTGATATCGATATTATCTGTACATATTAGGTTTAGATGTATGAGTAACTGACTTCTAAAGAAACATTTCAAATTCAAACTTCCGGAAAGGCATGAAAGACAATGTCTGATGAGTTTGAGTTCATTGGCACCCTCGGAAAGGGGGCTTTTGGAACAGTTCACTTGGTCAAGTCCAAGACTGATGGAAAACAGGTTTTGTCTTTTTTGTAGATCTGTTTCTATAAATTATGAATATATCGTTAATTTAATCACAGTTTATTTAATTTTGGCCGTTTCCATTAATCTCTGTGTCCATTTTCAGTAGATTAATCTGTGTAATTTTGAGATAAAAAAAAAATCGAAAACGAAAGTAGAATTTTTGTTTTTGCATACAATTAGTTGTACAGTAAAACTTCTCTATTACGACCACTAAATTATGTTTATTATTAAAGTGTTAACGGTATGTGACCGCTTAAAGCAAGGCGACAGTGAAACAGAAGGCTCCTTTAGGAGCTTTCTGTTTCACTGTCAGTGTCACCTTGCGTTAAGCTGTCACCTCTCTATCATACAATCAATTAGCCTTTGTTTTAGTGGTCGTAATCTTCTTCTTCTTCTTCTTCTTTGTTAATGGCTAACAATCAATCATGATTATAATGGCCATGCGTGGGGGATTAAAATAGTAAAAAGTATGTTGGACAACCCATAGCTACTCAATCCACCAAGGGCCGCCAACATGTGCAGTGAATGAGTGCAAAACCTAACACCCTAATGAAACTTAATATCCCGCAAGTATGATACATGGTTGGTTTTGTGTGCTCAGAAAGAAAAGAAAGAAAAGTGTTAGTGAGGTTAAAAGCAGATAAAAGCAGTTTAATGGCCTAAGGTCCCGCCCATGTAGCCAGGGCTGACTTGAACCCCAAAAGGGAGTCAGCGCTGACTATATGTTGTGGAAGAGGGTTCCACGCTAGGACAGTACGAGGGAAGTATGAGAACTTATATGTGTCGGTTGATGGATTAAGTATTTGGTAGGCCTGATTGTTGTAGTGTCTAGATTGTCTTGTCATTGGTTTTAAGTAAGAATTGATGTCAATTGCCACTGCGCTGTTCACCATCTTGTAGAAGAGGACAAGACGGGCATTTGAACGCCTGGTTTGCAGAGAGGTCCAGCCTAGAGAGGATATAATTGTAGTCATGGAACCAGGTTTCATGCAGTAGTTGTTTGTCACGAATCGAGCAGCACGTTTCTGAACAGCCTCAATCTTTTCGTAGTCCTTCTTGAGATAGGGGTCCCAAGCTGAGCAAGAGTATTCCAGAGTAGGACGTACAATAGCCTGATATGCTGCAGCCTTGGTTTCCTGTTTGGCCGAGTGTAGGTTTCTTTTCAGGAAGCCAAGGGACTGGCTGGCTCGACTTGTGACTTTGTTTACATGTGCCGACCAAGACAAACTAGACGAAATTTCGACACCGAGATATGTTGCTTGCTTGACTGTCTGAAGGGGTGTGTTATGAAGTGTATACTGATTTTCTAATACTTTTTTATGTTGTCCAGCTATGTGCATAATGTGGCACTTATCAGTGTTGAAAGACATCTTCCATTTCTGCTCCCACTCCCCTAAACTGTCCAGGTCCGCCTGCAAGCCTTCTGCATCTTCAGCTGAGCCAATCTCTCTGTAGATGACGCAATCATCCGCAAACAAGCGACAGTTGGACTGGACAGAGGAGGGGAGATCGTTAATGTAGAGCAGAAATAGAAGAGGTCCCAAAACAGAGCCTTGTGGCACTCCTGACAGCACTGGAGCCCTTGCGGAAACGCTACCGTCGACGACAACCTGTTGATGCCTGTGTCCAGTGCTATCATGCCCCAGGAAAGCTCCGATCCACTCCATTATATTTCCTCGGATGCCGTAATGAGAGAGCTTGTGCAGGAGCCTACCATGGTGAACAACATCAAAGGCCTTACAGAAATCCATGATGGCAACATCAACCTGTTTTTTCTGTGTAGCCCTAGCTAGATCATGGACAAAACCAACCAGCTGGGTCTCACATGATCTACGTTCGCGAAAGCCATACTGGTTATCCGCCAGAATATCATGTTTGTCCAAGTGATCTAGAATGTTGCTCACCACGATATGCTCCAACAACTTACATGCTATGCAGGTCAGGGAAACGGGTCTGTAGTTCTTAGGTAGATATTTCTCCCCCTTTTTAAAAATGGGGGATACAAAAGCTTCCTTCCAGACATCCGGGAGGATGCCATCATCCAGGGACTTATTGAACAAGGTTGTAAATATGGGTGCGATTTCTTCTGCACATTCTTTTAGTATCCTTGGTTTGATGGCATCCGGCCCAGCTGCCTTGTGAGGATTGAGTCCTTTTAAGAGCTTTTTGACTCCATTAACTGAAACATGCAGAGCAGGCATACTAGGCGAAGGCTCAGTATCCATACTAGGCATGCTCGAGTTATCATCCCTAACAAACACAGAAGAAAATAGATTATATAATAGATATATAGTTCGTACTTCTCATGTTTCTGCTTAACGATTGGCAGACACCTGTCTGATTTAAACACGAAATCAGCCATTGTTTGAAAGGATGGATGAACTGGGTTTACTGTATATAGTACTATTTAGAATAGTGATTTCGCCTTGCTGTCAGTGAAGGCAATTATAGATACATGTATTTTTCTTCTTTGTACATTTTGATCACAACAACAGCAAGGAGTACATATACCTGCTGTATGCATGACTTTATTCAACCTCTGTTATCCGACACCACTTGGTTCCAAATCACGTTTCCAAATCTGTTAAGAAAGGGTGTCAGTTAACGGAATTATGCCTAAGCTCATAAGTTTACCCCCCAAAGATTTGGTCCATTTTTCGCTGCGAGGCGAATTCCTGGATGCCAATTGATATATTAAATATGTATGACTGCAGCATACAGCCTATATTCTGATCAGATCCCTCCAGATTATAATAGGAGTCCCCTGATCTACACTGTTTTCCATTATTCCTTTAAACTGCAGTAGGCAGTGTATAAGGTTCAATCAGAAGTAAACACGCATACATGCACATATAAAGGACTCAACAAAAACATCGGCACATTTTTTATTTACATGTTATGTACATTCCATTCTCGTTATGTCGAACTCGCTGGAAATAAACAAAAACTTCAAAAGGTGTAAATGTATTTATTTTCTCTCAAGTATCACTGTATCATGCGTTTTTACGCCTGCGAATAGTGATAAAGACTTGACTTAATATGCGGAGGGCGCATTATATAATAGATATATAGTTCGTACTTCTCATGTTTCTGCTTAACGATTGGCAGACACCTGTCTGATTTAAACACGAAATCAGCCATTGTTTGAAAGGATGGATGAACTGGGTTTTCAGCACTGCAACACTGAATTGGTTGCTTACACGTGTTGACTTAAGTTATCTTATTAAACCTAGCATCACACTTTGTTTTACACAGCCATCCAAGCGATATGTGTAACTATAACCTGCACATGCATAGTCACTGTCAATGATCACAGGCCAGCAGGTCCGGATCCAGAAATTTCTGAGTGGGGGGGGGGGGGGGGGCACACTTGGGGAGGGTATGGGAGGGTTGTAATTTTAATTTTTTTAAAATTAACATCAAAATGGTGCATGCTGAGGGCATTCTAGAATGATGTAAACATCCCTATGAAACACCCAAAAAAGAGGTTTCATAAGACAGAAAGAAGATTCAAACGTAATCTTGAGAGGAAAAAAATCGATTCTTAGAAAACTATAAGTAAGGGTCGGACATGTTTTTAGCTCACCTGAGCCGAAGGCTCAGGATGAGCTATTGTGATCCCATTCCGTCCGTCGTCTGGTGTCTGGCGTCTGTCGTCCGTCGTCCGTTCACATTTTCAAACAACTTCTCCTCAGAAACCACTGAACCAATTTCAACCAAACTTTGTCAGAAGCATCAGTGACAAGGGGGAACGAAATCTTGTTCAAAGATTTTGGCTAGAGTTATTCCCCTTGCTGTGGGACCAGATTTTCTAACATGACCCTATAGACAACTTTTAATGCATAAGAAAATCTTAAAAAATCTTCTTCTCAGAAACCAAAAGGCCGAGACCTTTGATATTTGGTATGTATCATAACGTAATGGTCTTCTACCAAGTTTGTTCAAAGTTTGACCCTAGCGCCAAAAATGGCCCCGCCCTGGGGCTTATCAGTTTTTCTTAGGAAAACCTTTAAAAATCTTCTCCTCAGAAACTGTATGGCATAGATCATTAATATTTGACATGTAGCTTTGCCAAATGGTCCTCTACCAAGGTTGTTCAAATTATGACCCCCGGGTCAAAATTGGCCCCGCCCCGGGGCTTATCAGTTTTACATAGACTTATATAGGAAAACCTTTAAAAATCTTCTTCTCTGAAACTGTAAGGCCCAGATCTTTAATATTTAACATACAGCTTTGCCATGTGGTCCTCTACGAAGTTTGTTCAAATTATGACCCCCGGGCCAAAAATGGCCCCGCCCTCGGGCTTATCAGTTTTTCATAGGAAAACCTTTAAAAATCTTCTTCTCTGAAACTGTTAGGCCTAGATCATTTATATTTAACATGTAGCTTTGCCTTATAGTCCTCTACCAAAGTTGTTCAAATTATAACCCCTGGGTCAAAAATGGCCCCGCCCCAGGGCTTATCAGTTTTACATAGACTTATATAGGAAAACCTTTAAAAATCGTCTTCTCTTAAACTGTATGGCCTAGATCTTTAATATTTGACATATAGCTTTGTCTTGTGGTCTTCTACCAAGACTGTTCAAATTATGACCCCTGGGCCAAAATTGGCCCCACCCAGGGGCTTATCAGTTTTTATAGGAAAACCTTTATTATGGCACCTGGGTCATAGCTATATCTAAATGTTGTCTTGCCCAGTCAGATTCTATGGTACAATGTCCTCAGGTGAGCGAAATGTGACCCTCTGGGTCTCTTGTTAAATTTAAATACCAAAAAGATACATTGTGGGGGCATTCCCGTAGCTTGTCCGCAGTTTTCTCGGAAAACTATTTGAAGAGTTATATGCCCTTGATATACTCAAATGTGCTATAAAAAGCTTGTCCGCAGTTTTCTATTTTAACGGATCCAAAGCTGAGTGAAATTTAAGGTTCGTTTGATTTGTCGTAACATAGTTATCTGCTCTTGATGTACTCAGATCTGCTTGAAAGGCTAATTTAACAGTTTTTACCACTAAAGCAACTACAGTTTTGAATGGATTTTGATTACAATGTATATCTGCCCACAGTATAGTTATACATGTACATGTATAGAAGTATAAGTTTATGAGAGTGTTTGATTATAATTGAAATTGGATCATTGTGTCAATAGCTATCTACCCTCGGTGTGCTCAGATATGCCAGAAAAGGCTTTTTTTCAGTATTGCTTATTCTCTAGTGTCTACAAATTGGAATAGATTTTGATAAAGTTATATATTTCTTTGCTAGTGGACGTATTATATACCATTCGCGGTGCTCTCGTTTACTTTGGTGAAGTATTTTTTTTTGCAATTTCTTACAAAATGTCAAACAGTGCAGAATCTGAGCTTTTATTAGCCCTCTGGTTTTGGTCTACACTGTTTGTACAGAACAGGGTTTTCAAGTCACTACTACGCTGATAACATATTCAAATACAAAATGACAAAACATTGCAAAGCCTGGCCAGACGGCTCATTTACGAATCCTCTGATCTTGGTCTGCATAGTTTTTACAGGACACGAGTTCTTGTCACTTTATAACACACTGTAATTAAATTACAGTATATTCAAACATACATGTACCATTCTCCCTTTAAACATCAAATGGATAATTCCAGTTTCCATTATAAATTTTTTTTTGACAATATATTATATAAATTGACAAACAGTGTAGACGCTGATCGAGAGCTCTTGTATGAGCCATCTGATCTGGGTGTACACTTATCACAAGTTTTACCAGTCACTAGTGCACTCTTAACCATTTAGCATCTGCAAATTTAACCCATTCGCTCTCAAATATCAAATTACGACAAGTTCATTTTTTTACTTTATTACAAAATGACAAACAGTGCAGACCAAAGCTCCCCCGGGGAAATTTTATTCCTAGATGGTCTTAGGTACGTTATGAGGGCGGTTTGTGCCTTCGACTCAAAATAACATAAATTATTTAATCTAGGATAATAATTTTCGACTGTATGTTTTCAAGTCGTTAATCTCAAACCTATACACCTACCCATTCGGATTTATTTATGTATCTCTTATAACACGGGATTCCGAGGACATGCTTCATTCGGAAACATTTTATTCAATTATGGTCTCTGGTGCGTTCTGAGGGTGTTTCACGCATGCAAAACGGGTAAAATACTTACATCAAAATCAAGGTTATTTTACCAATACATGGATTGGCAAAAATAATAGGGTGGCCCGTGCCCCCCTCCCCTCCCTGTTTCTATGGGCCTGAATAAACATTCCCTCTGGCCTGGGTCTACACTGTTTGCAAAGGACAAAACTGAAACGCGTAACGGACAAGTCCAATTAAATGTAAGTACATTTTGACCTATATTAGTTGTTTAACCTTTTCCCCCATACCCTGTTTCTAGTTTGGAAGAGAAGAAACACTTAAAGCAGGTTGAAAGTAAAGCAGAATACAGCCTAATGGGGCATTCTGCTTTACTTCCAGCCTGCTTTAATAGAAATAGTAAATTATATGTGCAAAAAGGTGTATTTATGGGGTAATAGATTAATCAACATCCCCATAAATATGCCTTTGATTTATTCCGCCACTGAAGAAATTATGGTCACCTGTCAGAACAGAACAGAACATTCTTTTATTTCTCACAGTTGTGAACAAATACATATCAATAATTTCATGTAAAACTAGACAGTGTCAACTAGACAGTGGTGACAGTAACTGTGCGTGATCTATAGTTTTCCTTATATAAGAGCTTTCATTTCCATAGTATTAATCACATTTCGTCTGCCAGGATAGGGACCTGTTAAAACAATGATCCAATTCACATAAACGCTTGCTAGGTAGATATAGTTGAGACACCCTAAAGTGCTTATCACACATGATTAAGTGTATTTGCCACACTACCAAACGTGTGCCGCCAGCCCCACTGAGTAAAGACCCCCCGTAGTTGCCAGACGTGTGATTATCTAAGGGGCTTAATAAAGGGCACACGCCAACAGCTAAATTAATCAGAAGTAAAAACAAATGTATGAAAGGAAGTTAAAAAAAATCGGCTCAGCTGGGGGGGCACGTGCCCCCTGTGCCCCCGGTAAATCCGGGACTGGGCCAGCATATCGTAGGATAATGAGGTGTGAAAAACCTCTAATTTGCCTTTATCGGCCTGTCAAGGTATGTCGGATAAGAGAGTTTGTTTACATAAAACATATAGGGAAACAGCAGGGTCAGATTACAGAGGTTTCCGGTCAAGAGAGGTGTCGATCGACAGAGGTTATACTGTACATATGTCTCTTACTGTGAGATCGTTCTTATTTTTTATATTAATAAAATGAGTTATGATATAGTATATTGAATGCATTGTACATAAAGACATCATAAGTACATGAAGTCGTCACATATCTTAATGTATAGTTATACCACATACTTCAGTGCTCCCTCTCTACAACGGCCCTCCCAACAATGACTCCCTCCTTACAACGACCCTTGCCACAGTTCCCATAAACATGACAATTATGTCTTATCCCTAACTGCTGCAATATCATCTGCTTAAAATTGTCGTCTGCAGTTTTTCTCAAAGTTACATAATGGAAATTTTTACATAAAAACCTCAATGGCGAGTGACAAACAGCTTGAATCCAGATCAGCAGCCACATTACGCGGCGTCTGATCTGGACTCAAGCTGTTTGCAAATGTTAGCCAATTTCCCTCCCTATAACGACTCCCTCCGAACAACGCACACACTTTCTGTCTCCCAACTGGTGTCGTTGAAGAGAGGGAGCGCCGGTTCTTATAATTATACAAGAAATAAACAATGAGTGTTATTGAATGCTCACACGGTCTGTTATGTTATAAATTCATTTATATATTGCAGTATGCCATGAAAGTGATAGATCTCTCCAGAGCTACAGCTAAAGATAAGGAGTACACACTGGGGGAAGCAAAAGTTCTGTCAGACCTGTCTCACCCCAACATATTAGCCTTCTTAAACTCTTTCCAAGATGATGATGATTTTTGTATTGTCACAGAGTTCTGCTGTGGTGGTGATCTGGATCAGTACCTGCAGGCTCAGAATGGACAAAAACTAACGGAAGTGTTGTTGAGAGAATGGTTCAGAGAGATATCTATGGCATTGGATGTAAGTAACAAGGCTACAGATACTTTCCTCTTTTTCCCTCTCACCCTTCTCATGCTTTAACCCTTTACCCCATAGAAGCGACTTTTAGCGAATCTGATTTATTCCTCCGCTGAAGAAAATAGTTCCAATTTAATCAGTTATGAATATATATTATAGGGAAAATTTTCAATATATTCTAGCACACATAGCTTAAAGCAGGCTGAAAGTAAAGCAGAATGCGCCTTAAGCGCATTCTGCTTTACTTTCAACCTGCTTTAAGTACGAGGGGTGTTCAAAAAATACGCGGACAGATGCTGCCATTCTCTCAGATTTTTACTGAACGGCGCAAAACTTGCATATCATGATGCCCAGGAAATTCTGTATTTGCAGTGAAAATTTCATACAATTGACTTCAAATATGATCAAACGTCTGTTGTTATGGTAACGTGGTGTCGTCAAACCCGGCCCAACGTCATTCAACGTCACATTGACGTTGAGTTATCCTAGAGTGATTATTGACTGTTGTTTCACATACCTTTCCGTAATATCTGTCTAAAGGCATTCGTCCTTTTCAAAGTACTCCCCTTTGAATGAAATACACTTTCGTAGAAGCCCGGTGACTAGGTGCATTGTCATGATGAAACAGCATGGTCGACAACTGGGGCGCTCGTTTCTTCCGCATGGCTCGAAGAAGGTCTCTGTTCAGTACCTGTTGGTAAGAAATGTAAACCATAACAAACAATCTATTAAACATGTTCTCGATTGTTTCCATATTATAATAAACTATTTTCTATAAATGTAAAATGTTGTTTAATTTCAAACTCACCTTTGAGTAGTAATTTGCTGTGACCGTCTGTCCTTGCGGAACGGCATGGCTAAGGATGACGCCGTGGATGTCAAAGAACATGATAAACATCTGTTTCTTCGTTGAACGACTGACTTTAAATTTCTTGGGTGATGGAGACCCGGGAGTTTTCCACATAGTAGATTGTTCTTTTGATTCCGGTTCATATAGACTGATCCACGTCTCGTCTGCGGTCACAATCCTACTGAGAAAATCTTCTCCTTCTCGTTCGAATCGCTGAACAAAACGCCGACACGACTCCACCCTTTCAGCTTTCTGATACTCCGACAGCATTTTAGGGATCCATCTCGCACATAATCTCCTCATATGTAATCTGTCATGAATTATATTATGAACTGCCCCAACACTACAGTCTACCCGCTGGCTAACTTCTCTTATCGTGATGCGTCTGTCCTTATCCAGGAGTTCTTGGATTTCCTTAACTTTCTGCGACGTTATTGACGTCGGCCGCCCGCTACGATGTTCATCCATCACACTTTCGTGTCCGTCTTCATACCGCGAGTACCATTTATGTAATGCCGTCCTCTTCATTGCAGCATCGCCGTATGCCTTGACCAACATTTCCATAGTCTCTTTTCTGGTTTTTCCATTGAGAACACAAAATTTAACCGCCGTTCTCTGTTCGACACTCATTTTGATGCACCTTCTACAAACAAAATGGCCGCTAACGCTCAAATTACGTCAGACGTTGATGTGACGTCACTGACGTCGTGTCAAGAATTGGCGCCATACTGTGTTAAAATTTGGTGACGATATTGGATCAGACGAAAGTGATACACGTCATTTTCGGAGCGACACAAGTTTGCATTTTGTTACATTTTGGGCCGGGTGTTACGAGGTGACGTTACCATAACAACCATACATTTATCATGCGTACAGATTTTGTCGGCAAAGTTACACTTTAAGTACAGAATTCTTTGGGCATCATTATGTGCAAGTTTCGCTCCGTTCAGTAAAAATCTGAGAGAATGGCAGCATCTGTCCGCGTATTTTTTGAACACCCCTCGTAGTAACCTATTTTCAATTCTAGAAATAGGCTATCAGGTAAAGGGTTAAGGCATATATTGACATTTATTGAAGGAGCTGTCTGATCAGGGTCTACACTGTTTTCTTGTAGGAATAGGATCTGTTTAACATGATTCTTTAACCTCTCCTGTTGCAATTACCTTATTCAATTTTTCAGTGTAATAGTTCAGAAGGTAGATGTTCAAAGTAGGTGGCAGTGGGTTATATTATATGAATATTCAGCATGAGAAGGGTTAATTTCGTAGAAGTGCTTTTCTATACTTCTATTTTTCCAATTACATGTAACCAATTATCCCATAGCCTGTTTCTTATTTTTATCGTAATAGTGGATTATATAATAACGCATGCGTTGTGTCTTCAACTAATTGTAATCTCTAACGTTCTTCTTACTTCAATCATACATACATACATAAACAATGTGACGTCACAGACATTAACGTCGTTCCCGCGTCACGTGCACATCAGCGCTAATTGTGATTCACAACTTTCTGGGGGCCGCAAAAAGTTACATAACTCAAATATGAAAAAGTGCAGGTATCCTAGCATTAGATAACAAAAATTATACAGATGCTCGAAATTAACGTGCACATCAGCGCTAAATTGTGATTCATAACAATTTTCAGCCTGCTTTAAGCTATTAACTGCTAGGATAAAGAAATTATTTCTTTTGATACATATTCGTAACTGTATAAATTAAAACTATTTTCTTCAGTTGAGGAATAAATTAGAGGCGTATTTATGGGGTAAAGCTTAAAGAGACATTGTAAACGTTTCCTCTTAATTACATAAAGGTGAACACTTATAGCAGACTGAAAGTAAAAGAGAAACTACCATATGCATTACTTTTTTCCAGCATAATAGTGCTCAGTCACCTGCCTTTACAGATCCCCATTCTTGGTTAAGTGGCTGTAATGCAAGACCTGTATAAGTCAGATGTGTATTAATCCATCCCCAATTGATACAATTATTTGCGGCTTTTATTTTCTTGTCTGTGTTTCTAAGTAAATAAAAAGCTTTTGTCGTTACTCCTATGTCCGCACCATTGATGCTGTTGATGTTGTCATCTGAAATCTTAGTTTTTAGCTCACCTGGCACAAAGTGCCAAGGTGAGCTATTTTGATCGTGCTGTGTTCGTAGTCCGTCGTCGTCCATCCGTCCGTCGTCAACAATTTCTTTCAATGACATCAGTTCTCCTCCTAAACTACCTGATGGATTTTTACCAAACTTTGCAGGAATGATCCTTATATGGTCCTCTTTCAAAGTTGTTCAAATAGTTCCGGTCGGTTGCATATCTAGGTCACAGGGGCTAAAACTAGATCGTTTCAATGAAAACTTCAAAAATCTTCTTGTCAAAAACCACAAGGACCAGAGCTTAGATATTTGACACATGGCATCATCTATAGGGCCTCTATCAAGATTGTTCAAATTTTGCCCTTGGGGACAAAATTGGCCCCGCCCCGGGGGTCTCCGATTTACATAGAGTTATATAGTGAAAACTTCTAACGTCTTCTTCTCTGAAACTAATATGGTCAGAGCTGTGGTATTTGGCATGGTGACACTTCTAGAGGCCCTTTACTAATATTGTTGAAATAGTTCCGGTCCATTGCATATCTAGGTCACAGGAGCTAAAAATAGATTTTTTAGCTCACCTGAGCCAAAGGCTCAAGGTGAGCTATTGTGACCGCTCACCGTCCGTAGTACGTCTGTCCGTCTGTCCGTTCACTTTTACTTCAAACGACATCTCCTCTGAACCCGCGGATTGTAGGGCGGATTCAAACTGCTCATGATGTTCCTTGGATGCTTCTCTACAGAAGTTGTTTAAATGAAAGAGAAAAAGCAAAAACTCTGCTTGAAAAAGCAAAAAAGCAAAAAACTTTAAAAAATCTTCTTGCTAAAAACTACTAGGCCCTAAGCTTTGATATTTTTACAGTAGAATCTCCTGGTCGATCCCTCTATAGTTTGTTAAAATGAAATCCCTAGGGTCACACTTGACGCCACCCTGCGCAGTTTAAGTGCTGCTCTAGGCAGGTTTCACAGTATTTTTGATGAAACAGAAGCAGAACTGTATTTTACCTGAGTTACTCTTAATATACTAAGGGCAAATAGCCAATATTTGCAAACATTTTGGATCCAGATCAGATGCAACATAATCATAATGCTACATCTAATCTGGATCCAACCTATTTGCCACTCATTTACCACCTTAACATTTTCTAAATTGTTTTTTTGTACACTTTTCACATACAGTAGGTTTTAAGCAGACATCATTTCAGTCTGGTAAGGGTAATTCCCAGAGCTCTATAGCCACTGAGGTCAAATATTATGCAACTGGTACTGGTAGGGAGTATCACAGAACTGGTCATGATCAGCTGAACATGTTGTCTGCTAAAGTTTAGATATGGTTTCAGTCCAGGATTCAACCCTTTCCTCCCATATACTGACGTTTGTTAACCCATTACCCCATAAATGTGCATTTTTAGGCCTTTGATTTATTCCTCTACTTAAGAAAATAATTCCACTTTAAACAGTCATGAAAATGTAAGATGCGAAAGTAAAGCAAAGTGTGCATTAACCCTTAGCCCGCCAAATAAATTGTCGTCTGCTATATTTCTCGTCTGCTTCAAGTTTCAAAGTGCTTCAAAGTTGCTCAAAATTGCTGAAAATGTTGTCCGAGTGTCAAACAGCTTGGATCCGGATGAGACACTGAGTTACTCGGCGTCTAATCCGGATCCAAGCTGTTTGCATATAAAGCTATAGTCGTGAGTGGCAGGCTAAGGGTTAAGACACATTCTGCTTTACTTTCAACCTGCTTTAGGTGGCCACCTATTTTCAAAACTAGAAACATGCTATGGGGTAATGGGTAAAATGAAATTGCCTATTTGGAAAGAGCCTGATGAGAGGAAGTGCCATTTGCAAAGGCCATAACTCTGACATCATTGTTTTTTGAGTTATTTCCCTTTGTGATATTTTCTTGTCAAGAAGACAACTTCAGTTCTACTGATGCTATTGTAATGAAATTTTATGTATGGAAAGAAACTGATGAGAGAAAATGCCATGCACAAGGGCAGCAATATTTAGTTTTTCCCCTTTGTCATATTTTATTGTCAGGAAAATAATTCCAGTTCTGCTGACGCTAGTGAAATAATTATCATTTATTGGAAATGGAAATAGCTTGATAAGAGGATTTGTCATGGATAAGGGTCATAAGCTTGGCAACAAAATTCACTTTTGTCATGTTTTCTTGTCTGGAAGATAACTCCATTTATAGTTATATTAAAATGTCTTGCCCAGTCAACTTAGGTACAAACTTCAATGTCCTCAGGTGAGCGAATTTAGGGCCATGGCCCTCTTGTTTCCAATGAAAACTTTAAATATCTTCTTGTCAATTACCATAGTACCCTGAGCTTAGATATTTGGCACACAACATCATCTTCTTGTTCTCTATCAAGATTTTTCAAATTAAGCCCCCAGGGTAAAAAATGACCCCACCCCGGGGTTGCTGATTTGCGTAGAGTTATATAGTGAAATCTTCAAATATCTTCTTCTCTGAAACTGATATGACCAGTGCTTTGATATTTGGCATAGTGACACTTCTAGAGTCCTTTACCAGTATTGCTGATATGGTTCTGGTCTGTTGCATATCTATATAAGTCACAGGAGCTCAAAATAGATTTTTTTTCAAAACCTGTTACGCAACAAAATCCACAACTCCTATCAAGTTGATAAACAAATTATTCCCCTTTGGTGAAAAATGACACAGCAGAGGGTGTTTTTTCCAGGTTGGCGATTTAGGGCCGCATGCGGCTCTTGTTTCTTATAGATAAGTTATGGTCAAGTACCTTATGCCTCAAGGCATCTGTTTGAGGCATCTGAGTATAAAAAACACATTTCTAAATTTTAACAAAATCCTTTTGAAAAATGAATGCATTTATACATAAATTTTATTGTTTCATATTTTTTGTATACAATATTTTGTTTTGTTTTTATTGTTATTTTGTAGTATCTACATCAGAAAAAAATCATTCACAGAGACGTAAAGACTCCTAATATCTTCCTAACAGAAAAACTGGAAGCAAAGCTAGGGGATATGGGACTGGCTAAGTAAGAGAGTTTTCATTCCCTGTCTTTTTTGGCTTCATATATTCCTATCATTTAGTGAAACTGTTACAGTTTTTGCAACGTTTCGGACATGATTCATTTGGCACAAGGTTGAAATTATATGTTTGTGTAAGTGTCATGTTTAGGCTTCCCCAAAGTTAATGTGAACATCCAACCAACCAGCCGAAATATAACTTCAAAAGTTCAAAGATAAGCACATGACATGAACATTTAAAATTGTGTAAAGCAGTTGCACAATAAACATACAATTTATAAAACGTGGTTGTTTAGTTAATGCATGACAAAAGTAATGCAAAAGGCACACTTTGACATATCCTGCATTGTTTTTCTTATTATTATTCTACATTAAGGAGGCATTTGTCTATAATTGCAGGGCTCTAGAGAAGAGGGAGTAAACTGAACAAATCTAACACTTTCTCACTCATTTTAGCACCAAATTCTATTGTGTTACTACTCGTTAGAATCGTCTCTTCCAGATGATTCTAATGAGTAGTGACACCATAGGGTTTAATGCAGAATTATAGATTTTAGTGTTTAAAAAACTCCCCTTATCTGGAGCTCTGTAATTGTCTCAATATTTGATAAAGTAACCACAGGGCAGAGGGTTGACTGTACAAAAGTTGCCAAAACGGCAACCCACCGACATGTATATATCCAGGGCTCCAGATAAGACGTAGTTTTTTCAACAAATCCCACATTTTCTCACTATTTTAGCACCAAATCCTATGGTGTTACTACTCATTAGAATCGTCTCGAAGAGACGATTCTAATGAGTAGTGACACCATAGGGTTTAATTCAGAAATAAAGATTTTAGTTTTTGAAAAACTCCCCTTATCTGGAGCTCTGTAATTGTCTCAATATTTGATAAAGTAACCACAGTGCAGAGGGTTGACTGTACAAAAGTTGCCAAAACGGCAACCCACCGACATGTATATATCCAGGGCTCCAGATAAGACGTAGTTTTTTCAACAAATCCCACATTTTCTCACTATTTTAGCACCAAATCCTATGGTGTTACTACTCATTAGAATCGTCTCGAAGAGACGATTCTAATGAGTAGTGACACCATAGGGTTTAATTCAGAAATAAAGATTTTAGTTTTTGAAAAACTCCCCTTATCTGGAGCTCTGTAATTGTCTCAATATTTGATAAAGTAACCACAGTGCAGAGGGTTGACTGTACAAAAGTTGCCAAAACGGCAACCCACCGACATGTATATATCCAGGGCTCCAGATAAGACGTAGTTTTTTCAACAAATCCCACATTTTCTCACTATTTTAGCACCAAATCCTATGGTGTTACTACTCATTAGAATCGTCTCGAAGAGACGATTCTAATGAGTAGTGACACCATAGGGTTTAATTCAGAAATAAAGATTTTAGTTTTTGAAAAACTACCCTTATCTGGTGCTCTGATATCCCATTGTGTATTGGACATACTACTGCTTAAAGTATGGAAGATGAAAGTAAAGCAGAAAGCTCCTATAGATTTTGTTTTCAAGTGCCCCAGGGAGTATTCTTAAATGGGTATTGATTTGTTATATTTAGCTCACCTGTTTGTAGATATAGATAGCTTATGATATACTCTCTGCATGAGTGTTGGCGAACGCTTGAGCAGACCAAGGTCAAAGTTTTACTGACAGGTTGGTTTAAAGCTGAATACTTGTACTAGGGTGCTGACTTTTTTCTATGAAGCTTCATTTGGGGTCCATCATTGATGCTATGTAGTTTAAGTTAAAAAATCGTTTTTTGTCAATGCCACCTGATGCTTACCTGTTTCTACAGGTAAGCATTAGGTGGCATTGCCATAATTTCTGATTTAACTTGCTATGAAGGATGATGATCTAGAGCTGTTGTTTTGTTTTACAGAATTTTAGAGAGGCCAAATGACAAGGCAATTACCATGTGTGGAAGTCCTTTCTACATGAGCCCAGAGATATTTTCACTGAAACCCTATGGCATGAAGGTAAATTTGAGTGCAGGAATTAAGTTAAATGTACCGGTATTGACCTTTGTAAGCAGTTTTCAGTCCTGATTAAATGCAGACTAGCTCAACTTCAGATCAGTATTTAAATTTCCAATATTGAATGTTGATCTCTTGTTCTGGATTTGACATTTTGTCTAGTTTTATCCACTGACTCAGAACAATTTTTTGACTTACTTTGGATATTTAGACTGTATTGCACATTCTTCGTCAGCTGTTTTTCAGTTGGTGTCATGTGACTTTGAGTCGTCAAGTGAAATAAGGAGAGTGCTGTACACTGGAGGTAGCTCCAGCCCTTCATCTAGTTTTTACGTCGGGTAAAAGAAACAATAGCCATCAAACAAAGAAAACCATCACTCAACCGAAATGAGAGGCTGGAGCTACCTCCAGTGTACAGCACTTTCCTTGTATCACCAGGGCCCCAGATAAGGGAAGTATTTCAAAAACTAAAATCCTTATCTCTGCATTAAACCCTATGGTGTCACTACTCAATAGAATCGTCTCTTCGAGACGATTCTAATGAGTAGTAACATCATATGATTTGGTGGTGAAATGATTGAGAAATGTCGGATTTGTTCACTTTACTCCCTCTTATCTGGAGCTCTGTATCACTTATCGATATCCTAAACTAAGCTTACATTGCTATACTCTCAGGAAAAATGTTCAATTCAATAAATTCAAGTGAGTGATATCAGGGCCATAGTGGCACTTGTTAAATTTTAATGCCACTTTGAAGATTAGGCAGCATACTGTTTTACCCCTATCTGTCTGCCTTTTAGCTCTTTCGTTTGTTATTTTGTCCACCCACATACAGTCGAATACCATTACCCGAAAAAATATTGACGTATCCGAAGTTCGAGCTAATGGGAGTTTTTCATTTGAGATCTGTACCGTCATATTGAAGATGCTTTATACTCGATTAGTGTTTACTTACTGCTATAATTCATCATATTTTGCCTTTACAATACAGGCAGCTGGGGGGGGGGGGGGTACATTATGTGTCTTACAGACAGGGCCACAGACAGGGCCAAATCTCTAATTTTATTGTAAACCATATTCTTTCAGAGTGACATCTGGGCCCTAGCAGTTATAGTGTATGAAATGGCCACGCTGGAGAAACCATTTGATGCCAAAGAAAAACATCAGCTTGTATCAAAGATTGTTCATGAAGAGGTATGACATGCTTTACTTAACTAACCCATGTGACATGTATACACAATATTTATAAACAGTGTACCTGTGGAGAGTACACTTGTCTAATGCAAACAGTGTAAACACAGATCAGAGGCTCCTTCAGAATCCCTATGATCTTGATCTGCACTGTTTATCATTTTGCAATACATGTATATTATGAAGACATTAATGAAAACAAAATGTTATTGGACTTGATTTACTTTGAACTTGGGGTTGTCCATTTGAAGTTTCCATTACGTGATAAATATGCCTTTTTTCACCTTTAGTTTATTCCTACAATGAAGAAAATCTTTACACTTTATACAGTCAAAAAAATCTGTACCATAAATATTTTCTATATCCTAGCAGCAGACGATAGCTTAAAGCAGGCTGAATGTGTGACACAATCTGCTTTACTTTCAACCAGTTTTAAGTGGTCACCTATCTTTAACCCTTTACCTGATAGCCTATTTCTAGTATTGAAGATAGGTGACCACTTAAAGCAGGCTGAAAGTAAAGCAGAATGCGCCTTAAGGCGCATTCTGCTTAACTTTCAGCCTGCTTTAAGCTATCATGTGCTAGAATATAGAAAATATTCTCTATAATATATATTAATGACTGCTTAAATTGGAACTATTTTCTTCAGCGGAGGAATAAATAATATTCGCTAAAAGGCGCTTCTATAAGGTAAAGGGTTAATACTAGAAGAGGCTTTCAGGAAAGGGGTAAACCCATTACCCCATAGCCTGTTTCTTTTATTGAAAATAAATGACCACTTAAAGCAGGTTGAAAGTAAAGCAGAATGTGCCTAAAGGCACATTCTGCTTTACTTTCAGCCTGCTTTAAGCTACCATCTGCAAGGATATAGAAAATATTTCTTCTGATACATATTCTTGGCTGTATAAATTGGAACTATTTTCTTCAGTGGAGGAATAAATAGAGGCGTAAAAAGGCGTTTTTAAGGGTTAAAGAAGATAATCAGTCCAACTTGTATTCACAGACACCGGCTATGCCAACAGGGTATGACAATGGCTTGGTGGATTTATTGACTCAGATGATGCAGAAAGATCCAGACGAGCGACCATCAGCCGAATATATCCTTAAACATGATTTCTTCCAGGGAGCTAGACCAAAGGAACCTCTAGTAAGTCGAGACACTAGAATACAGTCAAACTTTAGCAGTTTCTGCATAACTTTTGTCCCATATGAAGTTTACATATATTTCTAGAAATCTTCCAATTCTGGTTGCTTATATATAACGCTTTACCCCATAGCCTGCAACATGTTTAATTAACATTTTAATATTGAAGATAGATGACAACTTCAAGCTACCATCTGCTAGAAGATTGAAATTGTTTCATATGAATTAATTCATTCAAAATATCGAAAAGGGAATAGGAATTGTGATCTGAGAAGCCTTTGTTTTCGGTAGGTTAGTTTTTAGCTTTTTCCTCCATTGAAGAAAATACATATATTTCCGCTGTACCTTATAAAGTCATGAATATGCGGCATAAGAAGTATTTCTATAGATCTTAGCAGATGGGAGCTTAAATCTAACTGAAAGTAAAGTAGAATGAGCTTAAAGGTGCATTCTGCTTTACTTTAAGCCTGCTTTAAGTGGTAATCCATCTTCAAAACTGAAACCAGGCTATGGGGTAATAGGATAACAATTTATAAAGGCATCAAAAGATGCTTCTATTGGTGAAGTAGATAAGTGTGAAGAGTTCTAAGTTCTGAGTCCATGCTTATAAAGAGTTTGAACTGAGTCTGAGTGTGTTCTCAAACATTTGATTGGTCAGATTTGAGCCTAGTCTCAAATCTGACCAATCAGATGCTTGAGAACACTCTCAGAATCAACTGAAACACTTTATAAGCATTGGCCCTGAGTGTATGTGGTAGAGTTGTAACTAAAGAATCAGTAATCTATTATTATCCTTTCAGTCGACACTAGCTATGAGACCAGAAATCAAGGCTTTAGATAGAATACTTACAGAAGAAAGCACTGCAAAAAGGGTATCACTGCTTACGAGCTTTTCAAAAGCCAGGAAAGAACAGAAAAAGCTAAAGGGAGATGATCTTGAAGGAACTATTAGAAGTGATCAAACGTTTGGTATGTCTCAAATCCTCACTCATACCATTAGGAACGATTCCAGTGAGGTGAAAAAGATTGGGAAGAAGTCTATGAAGAAGAATGCTCGGCTTAGTGATCAGTGGAGTTCACCACCTAAACCATCTGTTGTTCCAGACATAGCAATGTCTTCAGATGATACATTGTCTGACATGGCGGAGTCAGGTTACAATACAGGTCGTAGGTCAGATATTGATCTAGATGCAACACTACCAAGAATAGGGCAACAAGAGAGATCACCTGACACCTTCCAGGCCAAGGCAGGATTCCCAGTCAATGCTCAAGCCAGGGCTGGTTCCCCAGACAATGCTCAAGCCAGGGCAAGATCTCCTGACAATGCTCAAGCCAGGGCAGGTTTCTTAGACAACGCTCAAGCCAGGGCAAGAGCATCTGACACTGTTCAATCCAGGGTAGCTTTCTTTGACAACGCTCAAGCCAGGGCAAAATCCCCGGACAACTCTCAAGCCAGGGCAAAATCCCCTGACAAGGCTCAAGCCAAAGCAAGATCTCCTGACAACCGGCAGCCTGAGAATAGAATACAGGCAGCAGGGGCATCAGGACGATTAAACCTGAGCCCAACAGTGAGAAATCCAATGCTCCAGTCTACTAGAAGCTATCTGGACTTCGACCTGCCCTTGCAGAACGTAAAAGAAAGAGTAGAGAAGGATGCGCAGCACATCACCAGTGCTGTTGTCAGTGTCCTGACTCTCAAATCTCCGGTAAGTCAAACTCTGTAATCCTAAACCCATTACCCCATAGCCTGTTTCTAGTTTTGAAGATAATTGACCATTCAAAGCAGGTTGAAATTAAAGCAGAATGTGCCTTAAGGCACATTCTGCTTTACTTTCAGTCTGCTTTAAGCTATCTTCTGTTTCAATATGGAAAATATTTCTTGTGGTTCTTATTTGTGATAGAGAAAATTAACTAAGGGTGTTAAAAGGCGTAAATAACCTGCCATAATATTGTCTGCTTTGAAATTGAAGTCTGCAAAATATATTTCAATTAAGATTATATTTATATTTAATTTAAGAAACTTAAAGATGAGTATTAAACAGTTTGGATCCAGATCAGATGCGACCTCATGCAGCATTACACACTGCATCTGATAAGTGTTAAGAAACTGAACACTGCAATGCTTCTAGCTCTCTTGTTGGAGATACTGGTAAGATTGGATGTTGGTCTGCATATACAGTATAACCTCCGTTATCCGACACCCCATGGTTCCATGTTTGTAAGTCGGTTAAGAGAGGTTGTCGGTTAACGGAATTATGCCCAAGTTTACACACCCAAAGATTGTCGCTGCGAGGCGAATTTCTCGATGCCGATTGACTTATTAAATATGCTTGCATGACTGCAGCATATCCTTGTCAGGTTTTTCCAGTTTAAAATAGGAGTCCCTGGCTCTGGTTCTACACGGTTTTTCCATTGTCCTTTCTACATTAGGCATAAACGTGTATAGTCGGCACATTCCTATTTATATTTTATGTACAAGTACAGTATTCTCTCGTTATGTCGTACTAGCGGGAAATTAACAAAAACTTCAAAAAGCGGGAATGTTTTTATTTTCTCTTAATATAACTTGAGCATAGATTTTTACGCCTGCGATTATTTCTTTAGACTCGACCTATGCGCAGGGCGCATTATATATATATTTCGTACTTCTAATGTTGACAACTTGACGGTGAGGACGATTGGCAGATACCTGTCCAATTTGAACACAAAATAATGGTTAGCTATGATTGGAAAGGATGGATGAGTTGGTCTTTTCGGCACTGTGACCCTGAATGGGTTGCTTGCACGTGTTGGCTGAAGTTATCTTATTAACCCTCAAATTATTCACTCATTGTTTAAACAATACATTTTGTCTTATACGGTCATCCGAGCAATATGTGTCATTATCACCTGCGCGTGTATTGTCGGTCAATGATCAAAGGTCAGCATACCGTCGGATAACGGGGTGTGAACAACCTCTAATTTGCCTTTTTTGGTCCGTATGTCGGATAACAGTTAACAGAGGATCCGATCAAGAGATAGTTAGGTTACATAAAATATATAGGGAAATTGCCGGGACCAAACAGCAGGGTCGGATAACAGAGGTTTTCGGTCAAGAGAGGTGTCGATCGACAGAGGTTATACTGTATTGGATAAAATCAATGCAGAGAGCTACTAAAGGAGCTTGCTGCATTGCTTTCATTCTGCATTAAGCTGTTACCTGTCTTGAAGACCATTTCAATGAAATCTATCATTTTCCTGAAATCTGATTGGCTTATGAGACAACATTTGTGACTGTTAGATTGTTTCATATGGGATATGTCGCAAATAAAAAACAGATCGATGAGATTGTAAAAAATACCCAACTCCTATGGCTGCTTTTGGGGAGAAGGATTTAAAAGATTGAGAGTATCTGTCAGGGCTCCAGATAAGAGGGATTATACTTAACAAATCCAACATTTTCTCACTCATTTTAGCACCAAAGTCTATAGTGTTATTATTCATTAGAATCGTCTAATGCTGAAATAAAGATTTTAGCTTTGAAACACTCTCCTTATCTGGAGCTCTTCCTGTGTTAAATCACAAATCTTCTTCATATGAAAACCATACAGGGTCTTCTCTTCAGACATATACATGAAAACCAAGTTTTTGATACCAAAAAGCATATATAGACTTAACCCATTACCCCATAGTCTTTCTCTAGTTTGAAGAAAGGTGTCCACTTAAAGCAGGTTGAAAGTAAAGCAGAATGGGCCTTAAGGCCCATTCTGCTTTACGTTCAGTCTGTTTTAAGTGACTTTCTCTTAGGATGTAGAATATATTTCTTATGGTACATATTCAGGACTATATAAATGGGATCAAATTTCTTCAGTTGAGGAATATACATGTATTAGAGGTGTAAAATAGCATATCTATGGAGTATGGGTTAAATAAACCAATGTAGATGTTCATTGAATGTACTTTGATTTTTGCCTATTTCAGGGAGCTGCTAGCAAGACACTGACAGGTATTGTAACTTGTTTCATTGTGTAGAATGGTGTAAATTCATTTGACATCATCTCCATATAACTGAAACACTGTTGATGGGATGATAAACGCAACTCATTCACTTTTTCTCGTGAGCTCATTACTGAGTCTTTAAAACATCATGGCCCTCTTGTAATTCCTTTAATTTATCCCTCCACTTAAGAGAATAGTTCTTCTTTATAGTTTATAAAGGCATAGATATGCACCATGTGAAATATTGTCTATATCCTAGTGGCTTGTAGCTTAACACAGACTGAAAGTAAAGCAGAATAACCCTGAAGGTGCATTCTGCTTTACTTTCAACCTGCATTAAGTGGTCACCTGTCTTCAAAACTAGAAACAAGTTACATGTATGGAGTAAAGGGATAAGTGGTCACCTGTCTTCAATACAGTAGCAACAGGCTATTGGATAGTGGGTTAATGCAGACTGAAATTAGAATAGAAAGCTTTCTAGTGTTGATTTGTGCTTTACTTTAACCCATTACCCCATAGCTTGTTTCAAATTTTGAAGTTAGTTGACCACTTAAAGCAGGTTGAAAGTAAAGCAGAATGCGTCTTAAGGCGGTTTCTGTTTTACTTTCAGCCTGCTTCAAGCTACCATCTGCTAGAATATAGAAAATATTTCTTATGGTACGTAATCATGACTGTATAAATTGATATATTTTCTTTACTGGAGGAATAAATTGAAGGCATAAAAAAGTTTATTTATGGGGTAATGGGTTAAGCATCGACCTTTCAGATGTCAGGCCTTTTATCAGTACAGGGTAAACTCATGAAAAAGCCTTTCTGTGAGAAATAGTTATAGGTTTGAAAAAGGCATTTCATTTGAGGAATAGGTAAAGGTTTTAAAATGCATTCCATCATATATTATATGATAGATTGAGTTAGTTATGTTTTGAAATGTGTTGTATGCATGTCAAATGTGTCAATGAAATTAATAGTCTGCATGTTGAACGTTTAAATGGCTAATTCCCTAGCAGATCATATGTGCAAGGAACATACTTTATGACAGATTTAGAGCAAATTGCAATTAGGTATTTGCTAAATCTTATATAACAATCAATTTTTAAACACTTAAACGTCTATAAATTAGCTATATAAACAATTAAGTGGAGAATAGCATCTATTACATGCTCCGCAAACAACGACTGTCACAAGCGCAGCAAAAATTACCGACATTCGTTGATACATTTTTTGAAAATTGAAAAAAAATATTTTAGGGTCGGAGGGAAAAACTAGGGTCGTTCGGGTTACCGGAAACACAGGTATTTTTTATTTTGCCTTATGGAGTAAAGGGTTCAATAAGAGAAAAGGTGAATGACCTTAATTATTGTCTGTCTTCATTTTCATCAACATTTTTCTTCATTTGTTGTATTCATGACTCTTTCCCTCCTGATAATTCATATACAGTAAAACCTCTCTATTATGACCTCTGCTAAGAAGGCTAAATGATTGTATAAAAGACAGGTGACAGCTAAAGCAAGGTGACAGTAAAACATAAAGCTCCAATAGGAGCTTTCTGTTTCACTGTCACCTTGCTTTAAGCATTCACCTGTCGTTAACACATAACAGTAATAGAGAGGTTTTACTATAAAAAAGCCACCCATATCAACTAATATAGGTCTGCTTTGTTTTTAATACATATACAGGGCTCTAGATAAGAGTGAGTTAACTATTTTCTCATTGTTGGCTACAAAAAAAACTTATGTTGTGACTACTCATTAGAAGCATCTCTTTGAAATAATTCTAATGAGTAGCCACAACTTGGTGTTTGGTAGAACCATAAAGATGAAGGTAAATAAAATACTCGGCTTAATACTCGCCAAATCTGGAGCTCTGCTATAGGTGTGGGTTTATTTTCTTCTGAGCACTGCTCATACATGTGTATGATATTTTTGCAGATGACAGTGATGATAAGAAAAGACTTGTCATACAGATTGAACACTTGCAACAGTAAGTATATCTAATAATCTTACTTGTATTGACTGGAAACTCAAAACCTGATGAAATATTTGTCTTAAATACATGTGGCAGCTTAACCCATTCCCCCATAAATACGCCTTTCTACGCCTAAAATTTATTCCTCCACTTATGGAAATAGTTCTCTTTTATACAGTCATGAATATGTAGCATAAGAAATATGTTCTATATTATAGCAGATTGTGGCTTAAAGCAGGCTGAAAGTAAAGCAGAATGTGCCTTAAGGCACATTCTGCTTTACTTTCAACCTGCTTTAAGGTGGTTCGCGGGTCAGCTTATTCTGTGTCAGAATTCTTTGAAACCTTGATTAAATTGAAATATACCATATGGAGAGTGAAATATCGTTAAAATAAAAAAAAGTTACAGTGCCGTTTTTTTCTGACAGGACCTTTTGTCGAAAAAAGCTCATTTTTTGATAAACAGGAATATTTTCTTTATAAAATGATATAACTCAATAATTTCTGTACATTCAAGTAAACTGTACATAGACTATAAGATATTGGGCAAACAAAAGTATTTTATGACATATTTGTTGGAAATATCAATATTTAAAAAAAGTCAAATTCTGAAAATCTCAAATTACAAAAAATCTAGCTGTTTAACGTACACTTATTTTACTCTTATTAGATAGATATAACTTAATTCTACTAGTCACAAAAATTTAATGAAAATCTACAGTGGAATTTACATTTTATACATCGAGGGCTTGGTGCAAAACTATTGTAACTCCTTCACAATTGTGAGGGAGTTGCAATAGTTTTGCACCAAGCCCTCGACATGATTTCCTGAAATTCTGACAAAATGTAAACACAAAACGAGTAACCTCCCTTGAGTTCAACTTTAAAATGCCGTCAGCTCTAAATAATACCATAAGTCAAACCTGTAATAAGGGACCATTGAAAACGGTAGCCTGTAGATCTTTAAAGGCAAGTGACTGCTTAATGCATAACAAAAGTAATGCATAAAAGCTCCTTTAGGATCTATCTTTAAGCATTATTTTTGTCCTGTGTTAAGCTGCCATCTGTCATATAGGCTATAAATACTCACAAATTTAGCTGTCACATGACTATACTTGCATCTGATATTATTCATTATTACTTGACTAAACATAGCCTGTCCTTTGATCACTGCGTTATGAAATGACTAGTCACTAAAATCAGACAATTTGTTTAAAAAAAGTTTTGAACCGAGTGGGAATCGAACCTAGAACCTTTGGATTGCAAGTCTATCACCGTATCCACTGCGCTAACAGAGCAGACACTGAGTAAGGTCAAACTTTTCTTTATCTAAATTTTCTACTATAAGCACGTGCCGCAAAGATCAGGTGAAAGTCATCAGCATTTCCGGAACTCGAGATGCGGGCCGCCCGCTGTCGAACCACCTTAAGTGGTCACATCTCTTCAAAACTTGAAACAGGCTATGGGGTAATGGGTTAATGCAGGCGAAAAATAGCTAATACATGTATATTGAATAAGTGGTTTTTCAGTATTGCATTTATTGAACAAGTTGGATAAATAGAGGATCTAACATGAGTGCTCATTAATTATCATTTTTAATAAACGAGTTGACTAAAACAATATGACGCGAGCCTTGGCGAGCGTTATATTTGTTTTAGTCAACGAGTTTATTAAGAATGATAAATAATGAGCACGAATGTTAGATCCTATTTATCACATAAACATTTTAAAACCCTTATAAGTGAACTGAATCCGTAGTTTTTTGTCTCTCCGCCATATGTATTTTCCGCCAAAACTTGACGTTGTTTACAGTAACGCCATGGCAAATGACGTCATTTGGCGCCCAGCGCCATGCAGCACTTGTGGACGAACAGGTAGGGCCGGAGCCCAAATATTGATATTTCACTATAGTTTATTGAATGGCTTTATAACACTCCCAGAGTCGGTTTTATGTGATAAAATTATATGTTGCGAGCCAATGCTATTCTATTTATCACATAAACAGCAAATTACACAAAACTCTGAATGTTCTTACTTTCACTTTTTCCTCAGCAATTATGAAACAATTTGTCATGATTGATATTGGGTTTTATTCATCCGTAGCCAAAAGTTGTTTATCGAAGTACTCTACCATAAAAAAAATGCATTAGAAACTAAATAAGAACATAAGTCTAATGGTCTAAATTTTTGAGTGGTAATGTTCTGTCGTTATTACAATGGTGTATGAAATGCAAACAATGTCTGAATGAGTGTGAGGAAAGATCACTCATCGAAGCCGATGGCCGAGTGATTGTTAACTCTTGCCCCCATAGGTGTGCCTTTTAGCGCATTTAATTTATTCCTCCACTGATGAAAATAGTTCCAATTTATACATGTACAGTCATGAATATGTATAAGATAATAGCTTAAAGCAGGCTGAAAGTAAAGAAGAATGCGCCTTAAGGCGCATTCTGTTTTACTTTCAACCTACTTTAAGTGATCACCTATTTTCAAAACTAGAAACAGGCTATGGGGTAATGGGATATGTGATGAATAAGTATGGTAATTTTATTCTGTCTATTTTTTCTGCGGTCTGAGTAAGTAACTGCAGAATGGCAGAAATTTAAATCCCACAGAAAATACCTGTCACCAACTATACAGTATTGTTTGGTGGAGAAATAAAGATGATCATTATGGACAATGTTCAGTTAAGCAGGGCCCCAGATTAGCGGGAGTTAACTGCATAAATCCAACATTTTCTCACTTATTTCAACAGAAAATCCTATGGTGTTACTACTCATTAGAATCGTCTCTTCGAGACGATTCTAATGAGTAGTGACACCATAGGGTTTAAAGCAGAAATAAAGATTTTAGTTTTTGAAATACATGTACTCTCCTTATCTGGAGCCCTGGTTATGTCTTTCTTTCAAAATGACTAACAGTGTAAACCCTGTTCAGAGGCTCTATACTGTTTGAAAAGGTCAAGTGTAATCCTCACAGGTACACTGTAACAGTGTTTGTAAATGACGGGTAAACTCGTCGCTAGGCTTGAATTTGATAAACCTTTATCCTGGTAATTGTCACATGGATACGTCGTAGCATTAACCCATTGAGCCCAGTAGATTCTTCCTTGTTTATATATTGGATTTGTCCAATTTTTATCTAATGGTTTGCCTATGTCCCATATATGGAATCGTGGGCACAATTTGGTAAAATCTTAGCTAAGCGCGGTTAGGCTCATTTTCCGTTATTGAACCCTAAGCTATTTCATAAAGTGCATCTAGTTTTGAAGACATGTGACCACTTAAAGCAGGTTGAAAGTAAAGCAGAATGTGCCTTCCTTAAGGCACATTCTGCTTTACTTTCAGCCTGCTTTAAGCAATTATTTGCTTGAAGATAAAATATTTCTTATAATACATATTCATGTATAAAATGGAATTATTTTGTTCAGTGATGGAATAAATTAGAGGTGTAAACATGCATATTTATAGGGTAATGGGTTAATAGCTAAATCTCTGCAACTGTTTCTACATAAAACATGTATTATATTATTTTGTTTCTAGGTATATAATAAAGGTATTGGAAGATGACATGGGCATATTTAACTACATCAAAGAGATGTTGGCAACCCAAAATGAAGATGAACTAGAGGTAAAATTATTTATGAAACCATTTGAAATAGCAGACAGTGAAGCACCAGTGCATCAGCCCAAGAGACTTCCTACCACGTCACTGTTCTTGGGCTTAACCAATTACTCCATAGCCTGTTTCTAGTTTTAAGGAAAGATGATCACTTAAAGCAGGTTGAAAGTAAAGCAGAATGCACCCTAGGGTGCATTCTGCTTCACTTTCAGCCTGCTTTGAGCTCTTATCTGCTAGGATATACAAAATATTTCATATGATGCATATTCATGACTGTATAAAAGGGAACTAATTTCGTCAGTGGAGGAATGAACTATAGGCGTAAAAAGGCGTTTTTACAGGGGAATGGTTAATTGTCATAGGGGTTGGCTGTGATTATCCCCTCTGTCAAGAACTAAAAGGAAGGCAGGTCGATGGTTTTGATCTCATACGCTGCTTTGCAGTGAATGAGATAAGCTGAAATCATCTTCCTGAAATTATCCCTCATCGGCACTATACATTAATGACCGATTTTGTGCACAGTGCCATAAAACCAAACTCATCCACACGGTTAACTTGAAAGTTTGTCCCTTAATTGGGCCATTTTTCTTGGAAAATGCCATTTTCTTGAAAACTATTTATATTGTCTTCAAACTTGGTACTCATTATCAGTGTTGTGTTGGGAGAATCTTGTACCAGTTTGACAACTCTTACACAAAAGTACGACAGAATTATGCCCCTTTATAACATGAAATTTTGTTCCGCAGTGTTGACATTATTCTTGAGACATGTATGCCATTTTCTTAAACTAAATTTGGTACACATTATACCGGTAAGTGAGATGTTTGGAGACTGTAATGTTTCATAACTCTTGCAAAAAAAATGACAGGATTGAGCCCCTTTTTTGCTTGAAAATTTTGCTACTTAAATGGGACATGTTGTCATTTTCTCCAGAACTGTTTATGATATTGTCTTCAAACTTGGTACACATTATAAATGCTATGTTTAGACACTCTTCCTCAAGTTCCATGGAGGCAGGGGGTATCAGTCACCTTTATACCTTTAGTGATAGTTCTAGTCTTCAGTACTGTGTATCTTTGGAGTAAAGGGCTAATCACTTGTTGTTGCCATTGCAGTCTACCATCGTAAGCCTGATTGGAAGGGAGAAGTATGACCAGATTCATATACAGCTCATTTATTGGAAAAACTTTGAGTACAGCTTGGGGTTGCTTACCAAACCAGGAGCACCAAAGACAGTTTATAAAAGAAAGTAATAGTCCTAGACCAGACAGCTCCTTCAAGAGAACTTGCTATTTGCTATCTTTTAACCCTTTCCCCATTAGAACAGACTTTTAGCGCATTTAATTTATTCCTCCGCTGAAGAAAATAGTTCTAATTTGTACAGTCATGAACATGTACTATAAGAAATATTTATAAATCCTAGCAGAGACTAGCTTAAAGCAGGCTGAAAGTAAAGCAGAATGTGCCTTAAGGTGCATTCTGCTTTACTTTCAACCTGCTGTTAGTGGTTATAGGTCTTCAAAACTAGAAACAGGCTATTGGGTAAAGGGTTAAAGCAGGCGGCAGATTAATGTTTGAGCTACATGCATTGCTATTAACCCATTACCCCATAAATATGTCTTTTATTTTTAGCTCACCTGAGCTAGCTCAGGGTGAGCTATTGCAATACTTGAATGTCCGGCGTCCGTCGTGCGTTGTCCAGCTTCAACAGTTTTAGTGTTTACACTCTAGAGACCACAATATTTATGGAATCTTCCTCAAACTTGCTCAGATTGTATATTACCATAAGAGTTCGGATGAGTTCATTTATGGTTGAAATCAGACCAATAGGTCAAGAGTTATTGACCTTTGAATTGCTGAAAATGCCATATTTAACAGTGTTTACACTCTAGAGGCCACATTATTTATCCAATGTTTCTCAAACTTGCCCAGATTGTATATTACCATAAGAGTTTGGACGAGTTTGATTATGGTTGAAATCGGAGCAATAGATCAAGAGTTATCTACCTTTGAATTGCTGAAAATGCCATATTTAAGGCTGTTTACACTCTAGAGGCCTCAACTTTTCTCCATTCTTTCTTAAACTTGCTCAGATTGTATATGACTATTAGACTTCAGATGAGTTCGATTTTGGTTGAAATCAGACTAATAGGCCTAGAGTTATCTACCTTTGAATTGCTGAAAATGTCATATTTAAGGGTGTTTACACTCTAGAGGCCACAATTTTTATCCAATCTATCTGAAACTTGCTCAGATTGTAAACGACCATAAGAGTTCAGACGAGTTCGATTATGGTTGAAATCAGACCAATAGGTTGAGAGTAATCTACCTTTGAATTGCTGAAAATGCCATATTTAACAGTGTTTACACTCTAGGGGCCACAATTTTTATCCAATCTATCTCAAACTTGCTCAGATTATATATGACCATAAGAGTTCGAATAAGTGTGATTATGGTTGAAATCGGACAAATAGGTCAAGAGTTGTCTGCCCTTGAATTGCTGAAAATGCCATATCTAACAGCGTTTATACTGTTGCAACTACAGTTATCAATGGATTTTGATTATACTTGCAGACAAAGAATATAGCTATAAGTTCTCAAAGGAGTGCAATTATTGTTGAAATCTAATTATTGTGGCAATAGTTATCTGCCCTTGATATACTTTGAAATGCTAGAAAAGACTTCATTTCAGTATTGTTTTCTGCCCTTGATGTACTCTACTGTACTAGAATTATGAGGTTGTATTAAAAAATTGTTTACATGCTATACTACAAATTTGAATGGATTTATATTAAAACCGGTGAAATAGAAAGGTTAAGCTATCAAGCTTCAGTACAACAGGTGAGCGATATCAGGGCCTTCAGGCCCTCTTGTTTCATCCACTGAAGAATATAGTTCCAATTTATACAGTCAAGAATATGTACCATAAGAAATGTTTCCTATATCCTAGCAAATATTAGCTTAAAGCAGGCTGAAAGTAAAGCAGAATGTGCCTTAAGGCACATTCTGCTTTACTTTCAACCTGATTTAAGTGGTCACCTATCTTCATTATTAGAAACAGGCTATGGGGGTAATGGGTTAAGCAGCTACCTGCCCTTAGAGTGTGCTATATATGTCTTGTTCTCAAGCATTTGATTGGTCAGATTTGAGCTTTTGCTGGATTTGAGTCTGAGATTATTCTCAAGCATTTGATTAGTCAGATTTGAGCTTTTGTCCAGCAAAAAAGCTCAAATCTAAACAATCCAATGCTTAAGAACTATCTCAGACTCAACTCAAAAACTTTATAGCCTTGAATCCTGGTTATAGGGAGTTATTTGAGATGAAGTCATAATCCCCAGTGTGTGGGAGCATACAGTACTTGATCTGTCCATCCCATCCATACTATGTTAACCAGATTTAATAATTTATCTAGTATAAATTACTATAATGCTTAAACGTTTATACAACTGACCTTTACCATTCCTAATCCACGTATATCACCCAATCTTGATTTCACTTTGACGTTGACCTAATTTGGACTGTCAAGTAAGTCATTATATAAGGGCATATGCAGAATCTTTATTTTATCTTGCTGTAAGCAATTTTTGTTTTCTGATATTTTGTGCTGGATTTTTTACCATTTCAAAAGAGAATAGAATTAAGGCCAGTTGCATGTAGCCCGTTGTACATAGATATTTTTGTAATCAAATTGCTTAACCATGACAGTGTGGGGACTCAGTAAATGCATCTGTTGCAAACAGTGTAGAAACAGATCAGAGGGCTCCGGAAGGAGCCCTCTGATCTGGTTCTACACTGTTTGTCATACTTTTGAATATACATGTAATCCCTCAAGTCTTTTATGAAAATCCCTTTATGGTTGGTATAAACTGTTGGTCTTTTAGAAAATGGAACAGATATGTAACATTCTTGATAACTCTTTGCAACCTAGTGGCTGAATTGTGATTATCTATGCAAACAGTTTGGATCCTGGTGAGACGTTGTGTATGCTGCGCCTCATCAAGATCCATTTGTTTGATACTCTGATCCTGTTTTGAAAAGAAATTTCGAAAATTCTATTTTAGAACAATAGCAGATGACAATTGTTACAGATAATAAAAATTGTCCAGCATGTAAAGAGTTGAGGGTTGTAAAGATAAAAATAGGAATGATACCTTTTGTACATACATGTACATTTCTTTATTTGCAAATAGTTGATATGTGATATTTGTATATAATTTATATGTAGAGATTTATATTTACCAAGATCATGCATTAACCTGCTGTAAATATATTTTTTGTAAGCTAATTGCTTAATTTAAATAATTGGCATGTGATATTTAAATACATGTCAGGGCTCCAGATAAAAGAGAGTAAACTGAACAAATCCAACATTTTCTCACTTATTTTTGCGCTAAATCCTATGATGTTACTACTCATTAGAATTGTCTCTTCCAGACGATTCTGAGTAGTGACACCATAGGGTTTAAAGCAGAAATAAAGATTTTAGTTTTGAAATACTCCCCTTATCTGGAGCTCTGACATGTATGTAATCTATGTATGGAGATTTATATTCGGATTCATAGAAAAGATGTATTGAAAAACAATTATATGATAATGGTTGAAAATATTCATATACATGTACAATTGTTTTACAATTGTTTGACAATAGATTTATAATTTTATATATAAAAAATAATAAAAAAAGGATGTGTCTACCTCTGAAGGGTAATTCAAACTTGTATTAGGCAGTTGCTTGTCCATTGGGGGCAGGGTTGTCAAACATTAAGATTTTGTTTGTTACAAAAATTATTTCAGAATGATATTTTCTTAAATTTACTGTGAACCACACCGGGTTTCAAAATGAAGTGTTATTTAATATTCAAGTATCCATTACAATTATTACTTGTTGCCAGTGATATGTACATTGTACACCATAATTCATATTTGTTCATAAGCTCACCTGGCCATAGCGCCAAGGTGAGCTACTGGTATTGTGATAATCTTCTGTCTGTTGTCATGCATCCTTAATCTTCAGCCCTGCTTTGTAGTAAACTTTTAAGCTCATCTGAGCAAAGCTCAAGGCGAGCTATTGTGATTGCCTTTCATCCAGCCGTCTGTCTGTATGTCAGTCCGTCCACAATTAGTTTAACACTCAAGTGGCTACAAATCTTGTTATTTGAAGAGATTCTTCTTGGAAACTGCTGGCCAAGATTTCAATAAAACTAAATAATAGTGTACCTTGGAGGTTCTGTCAGATTTTTTCAATATAGGTCATTTCAGTGAAATTTGGGTTGCCATGTCAACCAATGAAAAAACTTTAATAATCTTTAAACTTAGCACAAATGTTCCTATACTAAAGTTGCTCAAATTATGTTGAGTCTTGCAGAACTTTGGTTTCCAATGCAACTTAAATGAATAATTTTCTTGTCAAAAAGCACAGAAGGAGTGATCATAAGTTGAGCGATATAGGGCAACTTTACCCCTCTTGTTTTTGATGTTAACTATAATATTAATATTGCTGTTAATTTTAAAGTTTTTATGCCCCCGGCATCGACAGATGCGGGAGCATATAGTAATCGTCCTGTCCGTTCGTCCGTCCTTCCTTCCGTAACCAGGTTAAGTAGATTTTACCGTTTCGTCTAGCATCAACACCGCTTATTCAAATGCTTGGATACTTATACAGTTGTTGCCTTGGACCATTCCCTAGCTACCAATAATACCCAACCTTGATTTTGACCTTGACCTAATTTGGACTTTGAATATTTGGATGGGCTATTTCTTGGTTAACTAGATTTTACCGTTTCGTCTAGCATCAACACCGCTTACTCCAATGCTTGGATACTTATACAGTTGTTGCCTTGGACCATTCCCTTAATAATCCACCAGTATCACCCAATCGTGATTTTGACCTTGACCTTGACCTTATTTGGACTTAGAAAAGATTCAGAATATATTGTCAAGGATGCCACTGGGGGCATAAGCGTTTATTGAACGCAGTCTTGTTTGTTAATTGTGAGAGATCTTTATAGTTGTAGTTTATGAGATTAGTGTTTTTGATCAAAATACCATTTTAAATGTTTTATTACAAGACTACTTAGAGAGGCTACTCCTCCTTTGAAAAGGTAGGGAATTAACTGCTTCACTGCAAGGATTTCATTTGCTTAAATTGTTGTCTGCATTTACAGGGCTGCCATTTCTCCAGATGTTTCTGAAATCTTCAGATTTTTATCCTAACAGATGGTACCTTAAGGTACTTCGCATATGCGCGTAGTTTCCATACGATTGTTATGAAAATTGTCATGAAGAATGATAATAGCCTAAGAAACAATGTGTGTAAATATAGGCAAAATTTATCGTGTGGTTTGTCTTTAAGGTATTTTTTCTGACAAAAAACTAGAATTTTTATGATTGTATTTTTCTTAAAAATGAATAAAGCTAATGACTATAATTCTCGCCCAATAAGTAGTCCACAACATTCATTACAAGAAAAGCTAAAAACATTTTGAATAAAGGTGTTCAGAAAGATGTTATCAGCTATTTAAATTTTGCAAAATGCTAAAAAATTGAATTACAAAAAACTGACTCATTCAATGTATATTTGTTTTCATTTTATTCAAATATATGGTTGATGAACTAGTCAGTCTGAAAAAATTAGAAAATATTACAGTCAGGATTTGTTGTAATAACATATTTTCTTATTAAAATGTGGGATATTTGTTGTTTAGATACAGTTACCTACCTTAGAATTAAAACTTTGTCATTAAAGTGCATTAGTATTTATTCATGGACTTGCATACAAGGTTTATTATATTGTTTGAACATAATTATAATGGGCAATATCGATCTTGAAAAGGTTAGCGTATTGATAAGCTTCAAGGTGTGGCTTTATAGTTTGATCAAATCGTTTACATGTATACCGATTGAATTGACTTGTAAGTCATTAAACTAAAACGTACAGGTAAGTGGACTGTGGACCGTAAACATCACTAGTACTAATCAACGAAGACTAAACATAACATGTCTCTTGATTACTGCGTTATGGATTGACAAGTCAATAAATCGGACACTAAAAAAAAATATTTGGATCGGATGGGTCTCGAACCTATGACCTTTGGATTGCTAGTCAACCACTATAGTCAACCACTATACTAACTGCGCTATGAAGGATTATACTAATTTATATCAACATTTCCTTGATATAAATTTTCTAGTATAAACACGTACGAAAAAAGTCTGTGTCGTCCAGACGCATATCCGCTCGCCCGCAAGACCGACTTCCGGTAGCGAAAGGCCTTAAAGCAGGCTGAAAGTAAAGCATTCTGCTTTACTTTCGACCAGCTTTAAGTATTTAGGATTTTTCATAATCGCCTTATGGCAACCCTACATTTATTTCTGAAATGAAGATTTGGCTGATGAAATGTCACTAGGAGTAGCAAACAGTGAGGATCCTGATCAAACATAGTTACTTGACACATGACAGAATGCTTAGGGTATGGCTGTGAAATGGTTAAGCAGGTGACTGATACGTCAGTAACCCAATATCCCATAGCCTGTTTCTAGTTTTGAAAAAAGGTGAACACTTAAAGCAGGTTGAAAGTAAGGCAAAATGCTCCTTTACTTTCAGCCTGCTTTAAGTAATGAACTTTCTTGAAAACTAGAAACAGGCTTTGGTGTAATAAGTTGTTATTTTTTCTCAGGATGCCCATTATTTGTTTATTAGATTGATGTTTAATCGGTCAAGGACAATATCTGTCATAATATATGTTACAGTCAAACCTGTGTAAACTTTCTGCTTTACACAGTCAATAATACTAGATCCATAGACAAATTTTTAACATATTATCCCATTGATTACGCATATATATTACTCCTCCTTTCAAGAAAATGGTTCTATCTTATACAAATCTGAATACGCACCTATAGTCTGTTCCTATTTTTGAAGATAGATGACTACTTAAAGCAAGTTGAAAATAAAACAGAATGTGCCTTAAGGTCTGCTTTAAGCCATATAGAAACTTTTTCTTATGACAAATATTCATGATTGTATAAAATGGAATTATTTTCGTCAGTGGAGGGACAAATTAACCCTTTACCTCATAGCCTGTTTATAGTTTTGAAGACAGGTGACCACTTAAAGCAGGTTGAAAGTAAAGCAGAATGTGCCTTAAGGCACATTCTGCTTTACTTTCAGCCTGCTTAAAGCTTAAATCTGCTAGGCTATGTAAATTTTTTGTAATGGTAATTGTTCATGAGGGTATAAACTGGAACTATTTTCTTCAGCGGAGGAATACATTAAACACGCTAAAAGTCGCTTCTATAGGGGAAAGGGTTAAAGGTGTGTTTTATGGGGTAATGGGTTAACCAATTTAATACTTTGTGACTGATAAAGGTCAAATTCTGAAATAAACTTGATATTTACTATCAAAATGACAAACAGTTTGGATTCTGATCAGGCCCCACATTTTGTGTGGCCTGATCTGAATCCAAACCATTTGCAAAAATAGCCAATACTCGTCTCTAGTATTCACAGGGTTAAAGGGTCGGAAATATTATAAGTTTCCCTGCTTATTCTAATGAATGGTTGTTTAACCCATTACCCCATAGCCTGTTTCTAGTTTTGCAGACAGGCAACCACTTAAAGCAGGTTGAAACTAAAGCAGAATGCACCTTAAGACACATTCTGCTTTACATTCAGCCTGCTTTAAGCTACCATCTCCTTGAGTGTAGAAAATTTATCTTGTGGTGCATGTCAATGACTGAATAAAGTGGAACTAATTTCTTCATCGGAGCAATAAAAGGCGTAAAAAGGCATATTTATAGAGTAATGGGTTAACACAAGTTTGGCTGTGCAGTATGAGAGATAACTATGAGTGTTGTTATTGTTGATATGAGAGTATGATCATGAAGGCAATTGTTAATTAGATCTTTGATAAATCCATTTTCATTTATACATATGTCATTTTATTTACATTCTATATTACTGTGATCTAATTTTATGGCCGAAAATGTAATCTCTATGCCATTATGTTTTGTTATGGTTAGATAAATAAACCATCTTACAACAGATTGCGTCTTAACTCTTCTCTCCATATAAGCACCTTAGGAGGCCTGGAGTCCACTTTCTATTCAGAGTCCTAATGACAACTTAAGAAGGTTCTTAACTATTAATTTGATATTGCAGAACTTGCAAAATGACCACACCCTCCCTACGGTGGCCATGTTTTTTACGGATCGAAATTCTTTGAAAAAGGTAGTGTATCAATGGAGAAACATTTTAATGAAAACCAGATTGAAATCAGACCAGTAGTTTTGGTGAAGAAGATTTGTTAATGGTTGCCATGGCAACAAGACAAGTAGCCCCACCCACTTTCTTTGAACAACGTTTGAATCCCACAAGTCTGACTAAGCTTGGTTACCCTGGTTTCAGTAGTGAGTTCAGTAAAGAAATCTATGGCCATTGATTGCAAATTGGCTACCGGTCTGAAATACAGTGGAGAAAACGTTATTCTTTCGTGCAAACTCACTGCAATGAAATATAGAAAATGATGACATTTTGACAATTCAGACTACCAGTTTTGATCTGAGTGGTAAACAGTTTGGAGCCTGATCAGACGCCGGGTTACCCGGCGTCTGATCTGGCTCCAAACTGTTAGCAATGAAAATAATAGTTTAAGCGTAATCGGGGTTATTTGGAAAGAAAACATTTTCTCTACTGTACTCTGCACGCTGCACATGGGGCACAATCTGCTAATCTAACTAGCAAACAGTGGTAATTGAACACGCTACAGAGAAGTTATTTGCAACTGTTGATGTACAAAGGGACAATGGACAGAGGAGTGTCACAAAATCTCACCTTGTGCGACTTATGCTCAGGTGAGCTAAAATGGACTAAATTTATTGGCAAAACTGGAATTATCCTTTTGAAGTTTCAGGATGAACAAATTTAAGAAATAATAAATTCATACCAGTGTTTTATTGAACAATAAAACACGGGAAGGAGTTGAGATGCGTAGCACATGTAATTAAATCACGAGGCCAACGGCATCTCAACGACAAAATCGTTCCTCACTGATGGTGTTAAACAGATGGAAGATTAAAGTGACATACATACATGTATCCCTAAATGTAAAGCAAAAAGATCCTTCACAATTTTATCCTGCTTTAAGCAGTCACATAATGAAGATTTTAGACTAGTCGCTACCCATACACCTCTGTTTTATTGGACAGTTCCAGTTTCCAACTCATTGTAGTCCATTTATGACTATTAAGCATCGTTTTCTGTAAAATACATAATTTTATATTGCAAAATGATGAACAGTGCAGACCTTTATCAGAGGGCTCCTATAGGAGCCCTCTGATCTAGGTCTGTGCTGTTTTCATAGGACAAATGTACTCTGAACAGTTACACTGTTAATAAGGACAAGTATACTCATCAATAGGGTTTAATGTGTAAACCTCTACTGAATGAGTACCAGTTTCATGTTTACTCGATAGTCCCTCGAAGTAAAAACAAAGATTAACACAAGTTCCTGTAGTTTATTATAAAAATATTATTTTCATTATTGAATTGTATAGCATAAATTGTATCAAATCTATATTATGCCACCACTAAAAAAGTTGATTCATTAGTCTTTAACTCTTTCCTCCCTGAAACTTTAAATTGGCAATTCCAGTTTCCATCTAAGTCTAGCCCATTCCTGACTTTAAAGGGTTGTTTTTGTCAATGTTTGGCATTGTGACAAACAGTGAAGACCCTGATCAGAGGGCTCCTTTTGGAGCCCTCTGATCTGGGTCTTCACTGTTTGTATAGGACATGTGTACTATTCACATGTACACTGTTTGAAAAGCACGCCTATATGCTGGACTAGGGTTCAAAGGGTTAACCCATTACTCCATAAATACAGTTCTACGCTTTTAATTTATTTCTCCACTGAAGAAGAAAGTTCCCTTTTGAACAGTAATGAATATATATTCTGTGAAGTAATGATTTTTTTATCCAAACAGATTGTAGTTTAAAGCAGAATGAAAGTAAAGCAGAAGGCGGCTTTAGACACAATCTGCTTTACTCTCAACATCCTTTAAGTGGTCATCTGTCTTCAAAATTAGAAACAGCCTAGGGTAAAGGCTTAATTCAGGACAAAAGTAAAGCAGAAAGCTACAGGACTTATTGCTTTACTTTAATTTTGAATTAAGCAGAAGTCTGTCTCTAGAGAGCTCCAAAGAGAAAAAATTATTTCACAACATATAAAATATAATGTGAAATTAATAAATTGAACCTAGCGGTCATATTTTGCAAAGCAGGAGACTCTTCCATATGTACAGAGCACTTAATTCATAAAAGCCGTAGCAGATAGTGGTTTAGCGTGTACACTTTGCACATACATGTATCAAGATCCTTTGAAAGAATACTGTGAACAGTTCAATGGCTTAGCAACATTGTCGATAGATTTCTGCCAGTCAGACATATTGATGCTACAGACCTTCTCTATGGTCTCCCACTTGTGTAATCGTCACCAATATCGTCATGATCTTCACAACTTAGTCCAGCAATATTTACTGAGACCCTCCATTTTATTCAAGAACTTCAATGTGTCTGTCAGAGTCATTCCGACTTTCGCATAAAACTTTTATCACTGCACGTTACTCCGTACGCTCTTTTGACATCAAATTTTCACAGCTGCAGTTTTTGTCCACTTTCACAATGATCTTACACTATTAGTTCAGTTTTCACTAGATAATGTAGATAATGTTTCGTCATGAGGTATTAGTGCCAAATTGCTGGGTATTATCATCTACGGCAAGCAATGATTATAACTAGAATGTGTAATTTTCAGAGTCCGAAAAACATAATCTACACAACATAAACTTTGTTTTTGTATTTCAATACTGGTAGGAAATTAATTTAACTGTAAGTCATAAATGCATTAGAGTTGAAATACATGCATGCCAAATTTGATGAAGATCTGATGTAAAAACGAATGTTTTAAACATGAATTAGTCCGGGAACTTTTTTAATGAATATTGCACTACTTATGTGGAATTCAAGATTAACTCTTTGAATGCCATTATTTTTTTCATCCCCAACAATTCTCTCTATTTGAATTTTCTTAAATTTCTTTTCCAAATTGGGTGAGAATGTCCAACAGTTTGGACCCTGATGGAAAGCATAGTTACTTGGTGTTTCATCTGGATACATTCTGTTTTCAAAGGCAATCACTGGTTTGTCAGAGAGAAAAGTGTTGATGAAGTTGACAGTTTTTAATGGAATACAATTATTAGATGGGAAACTGTTTGACAGCTGCATTGTATGAACACATGAGTTTTTAACCCCTTCACTGCAAAGCAAGACAGTTTGTACCCAGACCAGACACAAAGTAAAGTGTTATCTGATAAAGATCAAAACCGTTTTGAAAATGATGTTTGGTCTGACAGTCAAAATAATGGATTTCTTTGTAAAATAAAAGCTCTCTAATACAACCATTAGATTTAGTTTCAGTGTTTACAGCAGGTTGCTGCCTTAAGCAAGATGACAGTAAAACAGAACGCTCCTTAAGGAGCTTTCTGCTTTACTTTCATTTTGCTTTAAACAGCCATCTACCTTAAAGACAGTGATACTATCCTTCATCAGTTAGCTATAGGTATTTGCTTTCCAATTTAGGTTTGGATGTCTCCCATCTTTACCACATTCAGCCCTAGTAATGAGTATACTTGTTATTTTCAATCAGTGTCCTGTACAGATTACTCTTGTCTTATGCAAATAGTGTGACAAACAGTGCAGACCTTGATCAGAGGGTTCCCCTCTGATCAAGGTCTGCACTGTTTGTCATTTTTGAAATATACCTGTATTGTAAAAATTAACCCTAAATAGTAAACAAGAACACTGAATGAGTTGCCTACCAATGCCCGTCTGTTGATGAAGATCAGTGACAAATACATGTATAGTAAAATTAGGTCAAAGGTTAAGGTCAAGGTCAAATAAAATATTTAGGTATGTCTAGACAGGAACTGTCAAGATGAACATTCATACCAATAATGATTAATGAAGTTTGTAGATGAAAAATTGAAGTTATGGCCAACATTAAGATTTCTCCCTTGTATTCTGTTTGTAATTATCTATTGTATTGATGTAGGTTCGTGGTAGTCTCCGCTCTACCTGCAGCTAGCCTTCAAAATGAAGGGAAGGCACTTTTTAGATCACGGGGTTAACTCCCGTGATGCGTTATTTAAGGTTCCCATAGTAGATAGATGTAGATTAACTGCGTGCGGTGTGTTTGTTTTATAAGATTGTGGTGTGATGTGCCCTGGATGCCATATTACTCTGTATACAAACCTTTTTTCGTTTTTCTTCTCAATTTTTATGCCTTAACATCCATACGTGTATGTGAACTGTAATGCCACTACTATAAGGCATTTTTGAGTTAACAAAGACCCCCTGAACATCTAAGAAAATCTTAGAAGCACTTTTTATATTGTTAAAACAAGTTAACCCTTTGCCCCAAAGAGATTCTTTTTTTTTTTGAGCTTTTAAACGTGTGACTGGTAGAAGCGGGTTGACAGTGAAGCAAAATGTACATTTTTGCTTTACTTTCAGCCTGCTTTAGGCAGTCACATGCTTGGAAGCAGGAAATATCTCCTTTCATATACATGTATGCTCTTTAATACATAAATTGGAACAATTCCATCAAGTGCAGGCATATATCAAATGCGCTAGAAGGCGCTTATATAAAGGAAAGGGTTAACAGTTATATTATCTACTTATTTGGTGGTAATCCAATGCCAATAAAACTTTAGAATCTTAATCCACTGCCCTATAATCTGTTTAATAATATGAATACATTTAACATGAAAACGGGCTGAAAGTGAAGTGGAGTGCAATGTAATTTGCACTCTGCTTTACTTACAACTTTTAACCAGGATATAATATACATAATATGTCCATAGTCAAGAATACATATAATATATATATATATAAAAAAAAAAAGGGCGGAAAGGGAAATGGAAGGTAACATAACTTGCTTTCTGCTTTACTTTTCAATCTACAGCAAGACGTATACTCACACATCTGGTTTTAGGAAAATAATTTCTACCGAACAAATCAAAAACTAGAACCAGTACTTATCATTTCTCACATCAAGAAGACATTTAAATCAAAATTTAAAATATAAAGGAAAAAGAAACATATGTGGGGCAGTGGCTATGGATACTCATCTCTCATACTTCTGTATATGTTTGTTTCTGTTTGTGTCATATATGTTGCATGTGAAATACTTTATATAAATTTGTACAAGATAAAACACATACCAAAGCTGTACGGTGTGTTGAGGATGGCGTTTCCCCGACCTCGACACACCTATTACGGGGATAATAAAGTATTTAAAAAAAAAAAAAAAAAAAAAAAAAAAAGATTTCTGACAACACCGACATCATAGTGATGAGAATAGTTTTTTTCTTAGCTAAAAATGGTTTAGACATAATTGGAAATTCGAACTGTTCATCAAAAGTTTCAGGGTAGAATTAGTTAATTCCATCAATTAATAATCCTTTTAGTGGTTGTCATAGAGATGTTTTACTGTATTTTGGCAGTGAAGGGTTCATTGGCACTATGAGTTCGGAGTTTCTCTGGGTTTTATCTGCTGGTATTGTTTATTTCTGGTTGGTTTAAACTTTTGTAGTTTTGCATATCGCTTTAAGAGTTGGAGCCAGTAACAGGAGACGTCTTCCATTCTTAGATGGTCCCAGATAAACTGTTTTCCCCTGAAATAAAAAGGATGCAAAACAATTTAACTCTTTGCATACTGGGTATTTTTTTAGTCTGCAACAACTGTCGTCTGCTATTGTTCTAAAAATAGAATTTTCAAAGTCTTTTTCAAAAGAGGAACAGAGTGTCAAATAGTTTGGATCCAGATGAGACGCCGCATTATGTTAGCATCCAAAATAATTTGATCTGTGTCATGAAAACCAATTTTATTACATAACAAGAAGACCCAGATCAGCCAGTATCTTGTGTTCAGTGTTTGACCACTGGTTACCAAATTTGGTACTGCAGAATACTGGTAATGTCAAGCAGTGTAGATCTAGACCAGAAATGCAAGGGCTGCTTTGATATACATTGTTTCAATGCAATAAATCTGGGTTTTTTAAGCAGTCACCTGTTGTAAACATTAACCCAATAATTAACACAATATAGTGGTCGTAATAGAGAGGTTTTACTGTATGTGTTTACCTTTGAGCAATCTTGTGTACCACTTCATCATTCTCCTTGGCAAAATGCAATAGTTCTCTGTAAAACAAAGGAAAGATTGTTAACCATTTCAACACAAAGTAACTCTTGTGGGTTATTAGATTCCCTAATGTATCTTTTAAGTTACCAAAACGTGAACCAGTCTACTTGGAATTCTGGAGAGTTTAATTAAATTAGCAAACAGTGCAGACCTTGATCAGAGGGATCCTTTAGGAGCCCTCTGATCAGGGTTGCACTGTTTGGGAATGTAATCAGTATATTTTAAACAGGTCCATGGTGTTGAAAGAGTTCATGCATTCACAATTAAGCCATGTCACTAGGAGAATGGCTCTTGGAATGTTTAAACAATGTAGACCCAGATAGTACAATGAAGCCTCAATTTTGGGTCTACATTGTTTTTTGTGAAACTGTTTGCTGGAAATATTGGATTTTCAATGTGATGGATGATTTTGGAATGCACCGTTTTTAATGTTAGAGATCCAGTATATCATGTCTATATTCAATAAACTCATCCACTGTCTTACTAAAATCACTAAAAATTTTGGTTTGCCAATTCCGCTAAATGCTTTGTTCTTTTAAAAACAAAATGGTGACAATTATTTCTAGAATATGAGGAAAACTTGCTTGGCATAGCAATTTACCTTTCACCCCTAAGCGTAGTTCTAGTTTTGAAAATAGGTTACAACTTAAAGCAGGTTGAAAGTAAATCATGCAAAATGCATCTTCAGGTGCATTCAGCTTTATATTCAGCCTGCTTTAAGCTACCACCACCTGCTCAAAATGTCTTCTGTGTTTTATGTTCAGGACTTCCTAGTCAGGAACTACTTTTCTTGGTGTAGAAATAATTAGAGGTGTTATAAGGCACATTTATGGGGTAAAAGGTTAAGTTGGAGACAAATGAAGACTCACTTGACAGTACTCAAGTCCTGTGGCACGGGTATGTAGTGAACCCAGGGCTTCATGGCAGGGTAGAAGAACTCTAGCCAGTCCTCTCCAACATGGAATACCACAGAGTCACACAGGAATAGGTGCTTAAACCTGAAACTAGCCGCTACCCCTCGAAAATTAAATAAATACCTGAAATAGAAGATCAATACCACAGAGTCACACAGGAATAGGTACTTAAACCTGAAACTAGCCGCTACCCCTCGGAAATTAAATAAATACCTGAAATAGAAGATCAATACCACAGAGTCACACAGAAATAGGTGCTTAAACCTGAAACTAGCCGCTACCCCTCGGAAATTAAATAAATACCTGAAATAGAAGATCAGTACCACAGAGTCAACCAGGAATAGGTCTTAAACCTGAAACTGGCCGCTACCCCTCGGAAATTAAATAAATACCTGAAATAGAAGATCAATACCACAGAGTCACACAGGAATAGGTGCTTAAACTTAAACTGGACGCTACCCCCTCGGATATTAAATAAATACCTGAAATAGAAGATCAATACCACAGAGTCACACAGGAATAGGTCTAAAACCTGAAACTGGCCGCTACCCCTCGGACCTTAAATAAATACCTGAAATAGAAGATCAATACCACAGAGTCACACAGGAATAGGTGCTTAAACCTGAAACTAGCCGCTACCCCTTGGAAATTATATAAATACCTGAAATAGAAGATAAATACAATAGAGTCACACAGGAATAGGTGCTTAAACCTGAAACCGGCCGCTACCCCTCGGAAATTAAATAAATACCTGAAATAAATGATAAATACCACAGAGTCACACAGGAATAGGTGCTTAAACCTGAAACTAGCCGCTACCCCTCGAAAATTAAATAAATGCCTGAAATAGAAGATCAATACCACAGAATCACACAGGAATACATGCTTAACCTGAAACTTGCTGCTACCTCTCGAAAATTATATGAAGTAAGAGGTAAAGGTGAGAGAAACGGGTAAGGGCATTTGTGAAAGGGAATGAGTTACAGTCCAAACTCGTTAATCCAAACTCGCTTAAACCGAAATTCTCGTTAAACCAAATTTTTCTCCCGGTCCCGATCTTTCCCCTTCTTATTCTATATAAATCAACTCCGCTTTATCCAAATTTCGTTTATCCGAATTTTCCGTTAATTCGAAGTATTAATCTGGTCCCTTTGAAAAGACTTACCCTCAAATTGACACGCTTAATCCGAAGTGCAATTTTCACACCTCGATCGGTGTCAGACTGGTCATAATTACCTGAGACCATACCGTCGCCAAACACTCGCGAAAACTAATTACACCGCCTAAAGACTGTACACAATGTTTGCAGTATTGGCCAATTAAACACATTTATATCCAATAGTAACTGTAGAGATCTTTAAAAACACAAGCGGAAGGTGTTGACATACGTTGCTCAAATGTTTATAACCATATTCTTCTTTGCGATATTGAGATCGCTTCTTCACTTTGAACGCTGTGTGTACATGTACGAGTACGTACGTAAATCGTTTACAAATGCGGAAAAAGTATTATCGCCGTTTTTCGAAGTTTCAAGCTTTTGTTACGATTTAATATTTATGACATAAATGTATTAGATAAACTATAATGTATTTCATGATTTGTGTTATCAAAACCGTTGTCGTAAAACGTGCTGTTTTGTTCATGTATCTAGTGTGTAATGTCTTTATGAATACACATATGGGTACCGACGCGTATGTCCGTAAGTAGCAGAGAGTAAACAGAGGTTTGTGTTTAGTTGGTTTCATTAACTGGATTATGGGATTAAACAAAGTTATCAAATTTAAAGCACATCATTATTATTGCATAAGTATTAAGCCAAAACAAAAAAATAACTTTTTTTACGTATATGCATTAACTGAAAAGAAATATTACGGGAAGGACACCCTATCAAAAACGATGACCGGAGATGACAAAGTTGATACAAGGTGACTGTAATCGATCCAATCGCTTAATTCGTACTCCCGTTAATCCGAATTATTTTTCTTGGTCCCATGAAATTCGGATTAACGAGTGTGGACTGTATTAGTAAACGGGTCATTGATAAAAAAAAACTTACTTGTGGTCACAGTGGTCTTCTAGTTTTATCTCTTTAGCAGGGTCTCTTCCTAAGGTGTCCTGTAAATGTAAATTGAAGAGAACATTATTAAACACTGTCCTTATAAAGAGCCATAGGATAAATTTCCTCTATCCGGAAAGGTGAATGCCTAAAGCAGGCTGAAAGTAAAGCAGAAGGCTCCTACAGTAGATTTCTGCTTTACTTTCAGCATCATACTGTCTTAACCCATTACACCATATCCTATTTTTAGTTTTGATGACAGGTGACTAATTAAAGCAGGTTAGTAGTAAAGCAGAATGTGCCTTAAGGCGCATTCAGCTTTACTTTCAGTCTGCTTTAATCTACCATCTGCTTATGTATAGGGTATATTTCTTATGTTGTAAAATTCATGACTGCATACAGTGGAACTATTTTCTTCATTGGAAAAATAAACTAAAGGCGTAAAGAGCCCTTTGATAAGGGTCTACACTGTAAGGACAAGTGTTCTCCTCACAGGTATGTTGTTTGCAAATGACACATTTATGCTTGACTAGGGTTCAAAGAGTTAAAGCAGGCTGAAAGTAAAGCAGAATGCACCTTACTTTCAGCCTGCTTTAAGTGGTCACCTTTCTTCAAAACTAGAAACAGGCTATGGGGTAAAGGGTTAATATAGAATCCAGGAATGCTCACAGTGAAACTATGATTTCTCGGCGCCTCATCAGGATCTTATAAGTTTACACTCTGACCCATTTTAGTCAGAAATAAAAAAAATTCTTTAAGAACAGAAACAGATGATAACTTTTGTGGATGAAAACTAATTACTTTAATGTTCAAGGAGTTAAGAGCATGATGTATACAAATCTTACCTCCTTGGATCTCCATGCCTGGTTTTTTGTATACTCTGCGTTCACGAGATCTGGTTCCTTTCTGGACAGTCTCACTAAAGGGTCTCGTTCACCGCTTGTCCTTGACCCGAGGAAAAATCCCTTGCTCAGTTTCTTATCCCATGGCCACTTACTGGCTGCTCTATACAAAACAAACATAATCCAAACCATCACTCAGGGCTCCAGGAAAGCATGTATAAACCACTTATTTTTTAAATATTTCTCCTTTAAGCCTCCACCAAACCCTATGATGTGACTACCTATTAGAGTCATCGCAAATCAAGCGACGATTCTAATGAGTAGTCACATCACAGGGCTTGGTGGAGGAATAAGGATTTTTGTATTAGAAATACAGTAAAACCTCTCTATTACGACCACTAAATTTGGTTAATTATTGGGTATTTAAGACAGGTGACTGCTTAAAGCAAGGTGACAGTGAAACAGAAAGCTCTTTAGGAGCTTTCTGTTTCTCTGTCACCTTGTTTTAAGCTGTCACCTGCCTATTATACAATCAATTATCCTTCGTTTTAGTGGTCATAATAGCGAGGTTTAACTGTACTCATCTTATCTTGAACTCACTACAGTTACAACTTGTGTTACTTCTTCGACTCCTGACACTTCAAACAGATAGTTCCAGTTTTCAATTAGATTTAGTCCATTATAGACTATTTGACACAGTTTTCCCCAATTTACTTTCAAAATTACAAACAGTGCAGACCCTGGTCCTATAGGAGCTCTCTGATCAGGGTCTGCACTGTTTGTATTGTACATGTTTTATCTTCACTAGTACACTGTTTGATTCATATACCGGTAATTATGTGTCACTAGAATTTCATGAATTATAATTTAACCCTTTCCTACAGGAGCTTTCTGCATTACTTTTGTCCTGCATTAACATGCTATCAGTCATATAAGCTATAGATATACCAAATGTTAGTGATGCTGAACATCTCTATTCCATAGCCTGTTTTAAGTTTTAAAGACAGGTGACCACTTAAAAGCAGGTTGAAAGTAAAGCAGTGATTTTAGTGGTTGCTAAATACAAGTTTGACTGTAAACCCAAACAATAAGTACCTGGGTATGATTTCTCGCTGTTCATCCCACCTGCCCAATCCTGTGGGGTAGATTGGCCAGACCGCTGGTCCTCCCTCCCAGAAAGTCCAGGCTGGATACATAATGTCCCAGTTCTGACGAGCCTGAAAAATATCAACATTCTCACATAAATCATAATGTATGGATCCAAATGGGGAGACCAGGGACCCAGAACACCCAAAGCGCCTGCTGAACAATGTAAAATATAATATGAAATATTTTGTTCCAATGGACAACACTTGGAACTCTTTCCTCCATAACCAATATGATCACCTATATTCAATTCTGAACTGTAATAAAGACATGTGCCTTCTTAACTCATTCACCCCTGAAACTGTAAATCCAATTTCAAAATAAGTCTAGTCCATTTTTGACTATTTAGGGTGATTTTAACAATATATTTCAAAATGACAAACAGTGTTGAACCTGATCAGAGGGCTCCTTAAGGAGCCCTCTGATCAGGGTCTACACTGTTTGCATAGGACAAGTGTAAGCCACACAGGTACACTGTTTGTAAATGATGCCTTTACTCATAGCTAGGGTTGAATGTGTTAACCCTTTCCTCTATATCAGCACTATTGGACACCTTTACCCCTTCCTCCACTTATAACGCATTATAAATGAATATTCATTGATGCTGTTCAATACAGGTGCCAGCTTTAAGCAAGATGAAAGTAAAGCAGAAAACTCATTTAGGAGCTTTCTGCTTTACCATACTTTCATCTTGCTTTAAGATAGTACCCTGCCTCAAACACAGATATAATTGATTTTTTGCTATGAAGGAAAGGGTTATAGCAAGATAAAGGTAAAGCAGAAAGCTTTTTGACTTAACTTTTATATGGCTTTAGACTTACACCTGTATTCGACACTGTCAATTAACCCATTACCCAATAGCCTGTTTCTAGTTTTGAAGACATGTGACCACTTAAAGCAGGTTGAAAGTAAAGCAGAATGCGCTTTAAGGCGCATTCTGCTTTACTTTCAGTCAGCTTTAAGCATCCATCTGCTAGAATATAGAAACTATTTATCATGGAACATTTTCCTGCCTGAGTGAATTGGATTTGATTTGATTTGTTATGATTTTACGTCGCTTTTAACAGTATTTCAGTCATATCGTGACGTCCAGCTAATTACAGGTGGAGGAAGACCCCAGAAACCCTGTTTCAATAACAAATCGGCCAGACCGGAATTAACCACTAGGCCATGGAGGTCCCCTGAATGAATTGGAACTATTTTCTTCAGTGGATGAATACATAAAATGTGCTAAAAGGCGCTTCTATAAGGTAAAGGGTTAATATTCATTTGTGGCATGTATGGATGTGTAGTGGAGTACCGTAGTTAGAAGCATCCTAAGGCACTTCTGTGAAAGTACAGACTAAGGTTTTTACACTTTTAAATTGAAGAAAACATTATGCAAGAGTCAAACAGTTTGGATCCTGATCAGATGCCACATAATGTGGCATCTAAGATCTGGATCAAATCTGTTTGCAAATATGAGTCAAGTCTGGAATGGCAGGTAAATATTAACCCATTATCCAATAAATACACCTTTTTATGCCTTTAAGTTATTTCTGCACTGAAGAAAACAGTTCCATTTCCACTTCATACAGTCACAAATATGCACCATACAAATATTTCCTATATCCTAGATGATGGTAGCTTAAAGCAGGCTGAAAGTAAAGCAGAATGCGCCTTAATGCACATTCTGCTTTACTTTCAACATGCTTTCAGTGGTCACCTGTATTGAAAACTAGAAACAGGCTATAAGCTAAAGGGTAAGGAATACTGGGTAATATCTCACCACTTTACTGAAGGAGAAGACAGGTAGAGGCTGGGTGTATTTAGACGACTGTGGATAATCCCTGGTGTTCAGTACAAACTCCATGTCCGGCAGTTTCTTGATGATTTCCAGGATAAAATGCTCCACTCCACTACATCTGAAGTCAGTTACAAAGGCATAATTAGCAATTAAGAATTCCTTGTGGTCCAGAGGTAGAGCAGAGAATACTTTTTGTTGTTGCTTTCTCCGCCCGGGTTCCAATCCAAACCAAGCTCATTCAATTTTTCTCTATGAAATCTATTTTTAACATAAACCCTTTTCTGGTTTTCCTACTTATATTTAAGTGTTTATAAAGGTGCCTAACTCCATTTACATGAATAAATTTTGAGGCAAAATCCAGTTTTCATTCTTTCTAAAATATAGTAAGTTTATATTGAAAGATAATCAGAATAGCACAAGTAGATAACCATTATATAGCAGTCAAAAAGACAGAGAGAGAGACATACCTTTTTCAGGAAACATACATTTCCCTGTACAGCCATTATCCCTTTACCCCATAAATAACTCTTTTAACACTTCTATTTATTCCTACATTCAATCTAAATGGTCCTCTTGTGTTAATTCATTAACAAGAACCATAAATTTAATTTTCTTTATTCTGGCAGGTGATAGCTTAACCCTATACTCCATACCCTGTTCCCAGTTTTGAAGACATGTGACTTCTTAAAGCAGGTTGAAAGTAAAGCAGAATGTGCATTAAGGCACATTCTGCTTTACTTTTAGCCTGCTTTAAGCTACCATCTGCTAGAATATAGACAATAGTTCTTATCATACATATTCATAACTGTATAAATTGAAACTATTTTCTTCAGTAGAGAAATAAACTAAAGACGTAAAAAGGAGTATTTATGGGAGAAAGGGTTAAAGCAGGCTGGAGGTAAAACAGAATGCTCCTTTAGGAGCATTCTGTACTACTTCCAGCCTGCTATAAGCTATCACCTGTTTAACTCTTTACTCCATAGATACACATATTTTATACATTTAATTTATTTATACCCTCAAGCAAGTAGCTCTAATTCATACAGTCATGAATATATATCAGTTGAAATATTTTCTACATTCTAGCAGATGGTATCTTAAGCAGGTTGAAAGTAAAGCAGAATGTGCTTTAACTTGCCCTTAAGGCACATTCTGCTTTACTTTCTACCTGCTTTAAGGGATCATCTGTCTTCAAAAGTAGAAACAGATGTTATGGAGTGAAGAGTTAACTCTCTAAAACAAGCTATAGAGTAAAAGGGCCATAAAAAAGACAGACAGATGGAGACTTACCTTGCAGGAAACATACATTTCTCTTCCCTGTACAACTTATGGTTGATAATCTGATAATGGGTTCCTAGTGATTTGGCTGCTTCAAGTTTTTCCTTTGAGATTCCATTTTCTTTCTTCTCCCAGACCTCCAGATCAGCATCTATAACACTGAGAAAATAAAACATACCAGAGTCAGCGATCCAGATATGGTGAATTTTTCAAAACTATATTAAACTTCCTTACAATAGAAACGCAATGACACTGTCAATGGTAGCAATATACACTATCATTTGTCTCTCTTCAGCATACACTCCTGCAAGACACAACATTTTCTAACTAATCACAGAATGAGATGCGCTTATATCTATGAGGTATAGTAACATGCTTTACTTAACCCTTTGAACCCTAGTCCCGCATCTAGGCGTCCTTTTCAAACAGTATACATGTGAAAAATGCATTTGTCCTATGCAAACAGTGAAGACCCAGATCAGAGGGCTCCTAGGAGCCCTCTGATCAGGGTCTTTACTGTTTGTCATAATGCCAAACATTGACAAAAACAACCCTCAAAAGTCAGAAATGGACTAGACTTAAATGGAAACTGGAATTGTCCATTTGAAGTTTTAGGGAGGAAAGAGTTAAGCAGTCATCTGTCTTAAACACTAAGTCTTGTTATAAATCTACAACTGAAATTGATTCAACCTGTTACCCTGTTTATCCTGTTAGCCTACAGGTGACCATTTAACTTTTTCAGCACTTAGTAAATATTGTGGGTTATTAAGTTCCCTTGTGGATCATTTTAGTTACCCAAACATGAAATTCTGGGTAGTTTAATAAATACTGGTTAAAATTAGCAAACAGTGTAGACCTTGATCAGAGGCCTCTGATCAGTGTGTCTACACTGTTTGCAAATGTAATGAGTATATTTTAAACAGGTCTATGGTGTTGAAAGAGTTAAAGTATGTTGAGAGTAAAGCAGAATGAGCCTTCAGGTGTATTCTGCTTTACTTTCAGACTTTTTTAAGCTACCATCTGCTATGCTATAGAATCTTTTTCTTATGGTGCAGTGCATATTCATGAATGCAGAAAGTAGAACTGTTTTCTTTAGTTGAAAAATAACTCAGAGGCATAAAAAGGCTCAACCATGGAATAATTAATGAGTTAAATAGTATTAACTCTTTCACACCTGAAACTTTTAATGAACAATTCCAATTTCAAATTAAGTGTAATCTATTTTTGCCTATTTAGAGTTGATTTTAACAATGATATTTCAAAATGACAGACAGTGTTGACCCTGATCAGAGGGCTCCTTAAGGAACCCTTTGATCAGGGTCTACACTCTTTGTATAGAACAAGTGTAATCCTCACAGATACACAGTTTGTAAATGTCGAGTATACTTGTCACTAAGGGTTGAATACATGTGTAAAACTAGAAGTCATGCCATTAGAATTACATAAACAAAACATACTACCTTTTATGACAGGAGCAATCTCCCTGAGTGCAGTCTTGGTAATTTGCCACAGCTTCATCTATCTTGTCAATATATTTCTTCCATTTCAAGTTTGAAGCTGAAATTGGACATTGTCAACTTTCAATTTGTTTGTTACCATAAATCATTTCCTGAAAGTTTTAATGGAACATTCTAGTAGGGGTATTCTGTGATTAAATTGAAAAATGTCAAACAGTGCAGACCCTGTTCAGAGGGCTCTTGTAGGAGCCCTCTGGTCTGGGTCTACACTGTTTGCATATATGTAGGACATATGTACTCTTTATATGTACACTGCTGCGTGCATGTAAAATTGCAAAACATGATGCTAGGCTATTGCTAGCTAGGGGCCACTTTAACCAATTTTCAATCAATGGGGCGAAATAGCCTGGGGCGATAAATGTTGCAGCAAATTTCACGTTTACAGTCACACCGTTTCATGCTACCTTCTTTGTATTTATTTTTCTCGTGTTCATTGATACATGTTGATTCGTCTTTATCTTTACAATTGTCATCGCCAAATACAGCGACAAAATAAAACATCAAAATGTAGACGGCAACTTTCATTTTAATAGATATATACATGTAAATGCAAATGGCGTTTACACAGCAAAGGGAAGCAATCATTTCCAATAGGGGTCTTACACGCTAACTAGTTTGTGCTCCCCTGTTCGGCTTTAAGTCATAATCTATAATTTCTATTCATGTAAATTTTCATATTTCTTTATTTTTAATATATTAGAAAATAAGATATATGTATTATACTTTAATAAAAATCAAAGCGTGGATTTGAAATCAATTTCTAACTAAATTATAAATTGACATTAAAAATGAATAATGCTTTCTCCCTATTATTTATAGCAACAGCCAATGAAAATGCTTCGTTGCCAATTAAAAACAATGTGGTTACTGTCTCAAAATCTAACTTGAAAATGAATATATCACTTAAATTATATGCGAATCGTTATGGCTAGCGCGAACAGAAAAACAGGTTGGCACAATATGTGTGTAGAATAAGAATAACTGTCGGTATAAGCTCTAATTACCTCACCATACTTGTAATTGTTTGTTGACACAGTTTTCATCACTTCAGATTATCTTTAGATCATTTTGCTAACTGTCAGTCTACAAGTGACGTTTTGACTGTTGTGACTTAAACCCTTTGAACCCTAGTCATGCATATATATACGTCCTTTTCAAACAGTGTACCTATGAAGAGTACACAGTCATGTCCTATGCAAAAAGTGAAGACCTAAATCAAAGAGCTCCTGAAATGAGCCCTCTGATCAGGGTCTGCATTATTTGTCATTTTGCAATCTATCTAACTGTCCATACTGCAGTACATGTACATTGTAACCCTGAATTGTAAAAAATGAACTAGACTAAATTGGAAACTGGAATTTTCCATTTGAAGTCCCACGGAGGAAATAAGGCCCGGTTATTGGACGTTTCGCTACCCTGTTGCGTTCGCGCCTGTCAGTTCTCTACCCAGGATGTTTTTACCCAATGGATCCAGATAATTAAAAAAATCACTCATAGGGTGATTGGGTTGGTTTTGATCCAGATTAATAAATAAAGATCTCTTATGTGGACGTGTGGCGTCTATGCAAATATTTGGACAACATTTGTTTTTATCTAATAATAATGTCTGTAAGTGTGGATCCAGATTAGTAAAAAACCTCTTCTATTTCTGTACTAGTTTGGATCCAGATCAGTAAAAAATACGACATTATGTGGGTGCATGGCGTCTGCATATCAGTAGATAAGAGGTGTGAAAAATAAAACTGGTTAGCGAAAAAGTCTAGGTAGCGAAACATCCTGAAATCCAATAATGTATTAACCCTTTGAACCCTAGTCCCGCATATAGGCGTCTTTTTCAAACAGTGTACATGTTAATAGAACACTTGTCCTGTGCAAACGGTGAAGACCCAGATCAGAGGGCTCCAAAAGGAGCCCTCTGATCAGGGTCTTCACTGTTTGTCATAATGCCAAACATTGACAAAAACAACCGTTAAAAGTCAGAAATGGACTAGACTAAAATGGAAACTGGAATTGTCCATTTAAAGTTTCAGGGAGGAAAGAGTTAATGCCACAGCTTCTCTATTGCTGCTCCAATTTTTTTAACATGTTGGTAATTAAACAAAAAGCTACTATAGCAGCTTTTTTTGCTTTAAAATAGCCAGCTTTAATATGTCCTGATGAAGGAAAATGTTCTTATTATCAGACTTATACGGACTGAAACCCGGGTCTCCTGCATGCTCGGCGAATGCAGCATCTGTTGCATCGCTATAAAAGCTGGCTCTATAGCAAGGCAGGATTTGTGTTCTAGTTGTTGTTTTTATATATGGTTTGTGGGTTAAGAACGACAAGTCTGTGTTCTAACTATAACTATTTAATATGATGATTAGGATGTTTTACTCTATGGAAGCTGGTAATATACACTGTGCATACACAGGACAGACTATCTATTTATATACGACACTGAGCCGCGTAGACTGGACATACATACAAACAGGTATTAAAGAGATTTAACAATGCAGCAGTGAGTATACTACATAATAGAACAGTTGTGATACAGGTGTTATTGGTTCGAGCCCCTGCTGTACCAAATCAATTTACTTATGTTCAAAACATTGGGCATGTAAAAGAACCAGTGCAATTATTTTTTGTTTCTCCATCTGTATCTATACTTGCAACTCCCCTAAAAACTTAAAATACTAACACACACAGTAATATAAACATTCACCCTTCTACATACCCACTATTACTTTAGACTTCTTCCTCTTGTTCAGGGAGTTAGAACCTTGCGAGTTATTATACCCCCACAACAAAGTTTTGGGGTCACCCAATGATATACTGGAATCACTCTGTCAGTCAGTCATATATACTTCTGTAGCCATAATAACTTAAGACACATAAATGAAAAGCATTAACCTGGTCATCTCTTGTGACATTAACTTGGCCATTTCTTGTGCCATTGACCTGGCCATTAGTGGGAATAGGGTTAGGGTTAGCTTCTAGATCATTCTATTCTAAAGTATTAGAGCGACAAAAACATTTCAAAGACAAAGCTCAAAAGAAGTAGCCACAGAAAACAAAGTTGTGAGTTAATCCGTCCTTCTGTCCTTCAGGGTTTGTACTCACAATCTTTGTGTTAATAAATGTGGCTATTTCCTTTGATCTTTTTTATGTGGCTTTAAGCCACATTACTAAAATTTCTCTTTACTTTAACATCAGAATGGAACAAGGATCTAGAAGCTAACCATATTTACTTGAGAAATAATAGACGAAAAATGTTTTTAAGCAAACAATTTTTTGGTGGTGAAGAGGTTAAAAGTTGTTTTTTTTTGTTTATTTTAGAATGATAAATAAAAGTTTAATTCACAGTATGATAAATTGTTCATATATTTTAGATGATGATTATGATACAGCACTCAAGAGAACCATGCAGGAATGTTTACCACCTATATTGGTAGAAATTGTTGACAGGAGACCACCAGATCCAATATTGTACTTGGCACAAGGTTTATACAAATACAGGGTAGGTTCTTAGTTTTTGTGATGTTTTACGGAAATATGTGTACATGTACATGTAGTATACATGGAATGTAAATGTTTAGATGGCAAAATCCAGACTATCACAAAATGTACTGATGGGCCTTTGTAGCAGAATGGTTTAACCATGCACTTGGCTGGCTCTGGCTGTTGACTACAGCACTCACTTAAGACTCTCATTTCTGTGGGATTGAATTAGGACATTCAGCATTGTGGCAGGGTTGTTTAACCCTTTCCCTGATATAAGCGCCTTTTGGCGCCTTTAGTTTATTCATCCTCTGAAGAAAATAGTTCCAATTTATAAAGCCATGAGTTCGTATCATAAGAAATATAATCTATATTCTAGCAGATGGTAGCTTAAAGCAGGATGAAAGTGGAGCAGAATGCGCCTTAAGGCGCATTCTGCTTTACTTTCAACCTGCTTTAAGTAGTCACCTTTCTTCAAAACTAGAACCATGTTATTGGGTAATGGGTTAATAGGACATTCAGCATTGTGGCAGGGTTGTTTAACCACTTGGCTGGCAGTTGAGTGTTGACTAGTGATCCAACCAAGTGTTAATCTGTGCAGAAATAATTTGCTACCTGTTTTATATACAGACAAACATTGGGGGTTCTTTTTGTATAAATAACTTAATTAAATTGCAAAGTGACCAAAATATTGTTTAACCCTTTCCTCAATAGAATTGCCATTCCAACTCCTTTACCCCATTGACTGTTTCTAGTTTTGAAAATAGGTGACCACTTAACTCTTTCCTCCCTGAAACTTTAAATGGACAATCTCAGTTTCCATTTTAGTCTAGTCCATTTCTGACTTTTAAGGATTGTTTTTGTCAATGTTTTGCATTATGACAAACAGTGAAGACCCAGATCAGAGGGCTCCGTAAGGAGCCCTCTGATCTGGGTATTCACTGTTTGCATAGGACACGTGCACTTTTCACATGTATACTTTTGAAAACAACGCCTATATGCGGGACTAGGGTTCAAAGGGTTAAAGCAGGCTGAAAGTAAAGCAGAAAGCACATTTACTTTCAGCCTGCTTTAAGCTACCATCAGATTCTGCTAAAATATAGTAACTGTTTCTTTTGGTGCATATTTCTAACTGTATAAAGTGGAAATGTTTTCCTCAGTGTAGGAATAAATTAAAGGCATAAAAAGGCATTTTATATGCGTAAAGGGTTGATTGACCATACTGGCTATACAGCTATTCCAACATTATTTTACAGGAACAACAAAATGGAGGTGCAGGCTCAGAGTTAAATGGAGCTGAAAGGAGTCATGAGTGTACCACAGCAGAAAGAAACTACTCAAGAAATACAAGAACAGACAATAATCCAACACACAAGCCAGTCAAAATGGTGCGGAAAACTTTACACACAAGAATTGTGCAAGAGAATATTGGGGATGAAGGTTTAAGTGAAATGACAGAGGAATTTGACCACTTTAAAGTTACAAATCACATGGTTCACAAATCTCAGGATATAATGGTTGCAGCAATAGGAGATATTTTTGATGATGATGATATTAGTTGACAAGTGCATTTAGTAGAGCTTTTTCTTGACCATTTTAATAATGTTATTAATGAAATAATGCATTTACTAGAGATCTACATGTTTATTGATTCTTGTTTAGTTTGCTTATGATTTAAGAGATTAAAATCATATTAGAAAAACCTTTTTTTTATATATATATATATAAAGAATTTTCATTAACCCGTTACTCCATATAAGTATGCATTTAATGCCTCTAATTTATTCCTCCACTAAAGAAAATAGTTCCACATAATAGTCATGAATATGTACATTAACTCTTTGCCCACTAGATTATCTGTACAAACAGCCTGGATCCTGATGAGACGCCGCATAATGCAGCGTCTCATCAAGATCCAAATTGTTTGACACTTTGACCCTGTTTTTGAAAAGAAATTTTGAAAATTCTTATTTTAGAACAATAGAAGATGACAATTGTTGCAGAAGAGAAATTACACAGCATGCAAACAGTTAACCCTTAGCCCGCCAAATAAATTGTCGTCTGCTATATTTCTCGTCTGCTTCAAGTTTCAAAGTGCTTCAAAGTTGCTCAAAATTGCTGAAAATGTTGTCTGAGTGTCAAACAGCTTGGATCCGGATGAGACGCCGAGTTACTCGGCGTCTCATCCGGATCCAAGCTGTTTGCATATGGAGCTATAGTCGTGACTGGCAGGCTAAGGGTTAATTGCATAATTGGTAGTTTAAAGCAGGCAGAAAGTGAAACAGAATGCCCCTGAAGGAGCATTCTGCTTCAATACTTTAGCCTGCTTTGTGCAACCATATTTTTTTCAATACAGAAAACTAAAGCTATGGGGGAAAGGGTTAAAGTATAAATACCTCTGAGTTTTGCTAACTCATCCTTCAATTGTAACCCTTTCCTGCTTGGAATGGTACTTTGTTTGTCTTTACCTATTTCTCCTTAAACCCTTTGCATGCTGGGTCATTTTTTCGTCTGCAACTATTGTCGTCTGCTACTATTCTAAAAAAAGAATTTTCAACCTTTCCTCAAAAACAGCCTGGTCAGAGTGTCAAACAGTTTGGATCCTGATGAGACGCCACTTTACACAGCGTCTCATCTGGATCCAAACTGTTTGCAAAGGTAATCACTGTAGGATATATCGCCTCTAGCATGGTAAGAGTTAATCCATAGTATATTTATAAGTTTTGAAGACATGAGATCACTTATAGCAGGTTGAAAGTAAAGCAGAATGCTCTTAAGGCACATTTTACTTTATTTTCTGTCTGCTTTAAGTTTAATGTTTTAAAATGCATATCTATGGAGTAATGGGTTGTAGAACTTTCCTCTGATGGCTGTTTAAGACAAGTTACAATTTAAGTCAGGGTTAAAAGTATAGGAGCTTTCTGTTTTACTTTCATCCTGTATTATGTGATCACAGGGTTAGAACTTTTGCACAGTTTGGCTGGGGGATGGGGGTTAACCCATTCCTCCATTAATATATGGTACATGACATTGTCCTGGACAAAGTTAAGTCATACATTAAGGATGCAAACAACATCTGTTTGATACAGTTTATGGCTCATATTGCATAATGACATAAACAAGAAAACAGAAAGAGATATCGACAGTGCTTTAAACATTTGTATAAAGGGAGGTAACTCCCCTTGTATTGTAACTGCTTTGCAAGTCATAAACGAGATGTCAGTCATGTTTTCTCATGAAAGTTAGCAATAATGATAAAGTAGACAGCAATTAACAAACCAAAACTGTAATCAGTATATAATACGCCAATCAGGGGGCATAGGCAATGGTACAGTTCAGCAAACCAATGTCATATACCAAATTTCAGCTTCAAATGTCAAAGCATGTATGAAAAAAGTGCAGAAAACTTGGAGGAATGGAAGGACGGAGAAACATCTCTATACCTTACTACATCCCATCTGAAGACGAGCATATAAAAACTGGAATTTTGAGTCATATCAATCAATTTGTGTACAATCGTCTGTTGAAAAGAGTGATTTTTCAAGTTATCTCCCTTTGCATTGAAAACACCCCGCAAAACTTTGAACAAAACGATTAGTGCAATAATTGATATCTCTCAATGCAAGTACCTTAACTGTGTGCCCTTTTTTTTATTCTTCTGCTGTTCCATAATTTATGTTTCTATTCTAATATTGCTTTTAAGACCTACACAGAACAAGGAATGTTGTCTATGAGAAACCCCATGTTAAACTGGGTTTAAGCAGGTTAAAAGTGAAGCAGAATGCTCCTTTCAAACAGATTTAGGTGATCAATTGACTTCAAAATTAGAAACAGGCAGGGAAATGCAGGAAAACACCAATGCAGAATGCTTCTAATAAAACATGTTTATATAACCTCATGGAATTAAAAAAAGATAAACAAGTAAATATAAGTACCTAATTTTTATTAATATCTTGACATAAGTGATGCCGATTGTGAGATTATATAGAACATAAAAACTCTAACAAAGTAACATTAACCAGCAAGAAGAAAAAAGAACCTTTGACTACTGCAAACCGATAGACCAGGGGCCCGTTTTATGAAACATTGTACGACAAAAACGGTCGTAAGTCAAAACTTTAAAATACATTTAGTTTCTGATTTCTCCATCTGATCCTGTCTTGTGACATTAGATGGAAATTAGGATTAGATGGAGAAATAAATAATTATTGATAACTTTATAATCTGCCTTACAACCATTTTTGTCATACGACGTTTCATAAAACGGGCCCCAGTAGAGTTACTTCACTCATAGATCCAATAAAGGGGAGTTGCTAAAATACTTAACTCTAAGCATGCTAACGGCGACACTATAACCTTTGCAAACAGTTTGGATCCTGGCGAGACGCTGCGTAAAGTTGCGTCTCACCAGGATCCAAACTGTTTGACACTCAGACCCTGTTTTGAAAAGAAATTTTAAAAATTCTATTGTTAGAACAGTAGCAGCTAGACAAAAATTGTTGCAGACAAATAGATTACCCAGCATGTAAAGAGCTAAGCAGGTACCCTCCTCTATTAGGGAGCCCTGTGTCTCTTCCAAGAGTGGTCGCTTAACACAAGTCTAACAACCCTAGATAGTCAAAATGGACTAGACTTTATTGAAAACTTGGATTGTCCCTTTCAAAATCAGGGGGTGAATAAGTGTTGATGGTGTACCACAGTAAAACCTCTCTATTACGACCACTAAAAGGAAGGCCAATTGATTGTATAAAAGACAGGAGACAGCTTAAAGCAAGTTGACAGTAAACCAGAAAGCTCCTAAAGTAGCTTTCTGTTTTACTGTCACCTTGCTTCAAGCTGGCACCTGTTGTAAACACAATAATAATTAACACAATTTAGTGGTGGTATGGAGAGGTTTTACTGTATTTGAAATGTCCAAAGGTCCTTTGTCCACTTTGCTACTCATATAGAACATAGGAACTATTATAAAATTGCTTCATGTTTTAGTAACACAATACTAGTCTCTTTGTAAAACATATGAAATACAATGTACATGTAAATGACAAATAGATGACAATAATAGTAAAGTATAGATGAAAAAAGATTTTGTATAAAACTCTTCTCTGAGAAAATAAACAGGTATAAATGGGTAAAAAACATATCACAGATGACAAATACAGTAAAGCTCGGATACAACTACCACACACAGAGATAAAGGCTCTTTAACAGATAACATTTTCCTCCACAGAAATGCCTTAGTTTTAACGCATTCCTGCCCCAGAGGATAATTTTTATCCCCTCCTCCTCATAAGTGCCATATGATGCCATTATACATGATCCTCATACATGGCACTGATGGTGTAAAACACAGGTGGCAGCTGAAAGCATGATAAAAGTAAAGCAGAAAGCTCCTGAAGGAGCTTTCTGCTTTTACTTTCACCTTGCTTTAAGCAGTCACCTGCCTTAAACACAGAAATCAAGTGTATGCTATATCAGTTTGATATAGAAGATGTGTACTATTGGCTATGGAGGAGAGTGTTAACTCTATAGACCCTCTCCTCCAATCATATGCCACACAAATTATTCATTGATGGTATCAAATACAGATGGCAGTTTAACCCTTTGAACCCTAGTCCCGCATATAGGCGTCTTTTTCAAACAGTGTACATGTGAATAGAACACTTGTCCTATGCAAACAGTGAAGACCCAGATCAGAGGGCTCCGAAAGGAGCCCTCTGATCAGGGTCTTCACTGTTTGTCAAAATCCAAACATTGACAAAAACAACCCTTAAAAGTCAGAAATGGACCAGACTAAAATGGAAATTGGAATTGTTCATTTAAAGTTTCAGGGAGAAAAGAGTTAAAGCAGGATAAAAGTAAAGCAGAAGGTAGGAGGTTTATACTTTACTTTATTCCTGCTTCAAGAAGTGCATGTTTGGCTATGGAGGAAAGGGTTAAAAAGGCAGAATGAAAGTAAAGTAGAAAGCTCATATAACCCCTTCCCCCATTTTTAGTTTTGAAGAAAGATGCTTTTACATATAACTTTTCAGTGAAAGTGGGGTTAAAGGCATTTCTGTGGAGGAGATAGATGTGTGGAAAGACACACCTATCGGACAACTAGGTTAACAAGGCAACAGGTTTACAAAATGTAAAACATTAGCAATAAGATAAGTAAATAAGCAGTGAAATGAAAACTGGCATGATCTCCAGACAAAAGCTCTACAAAAGCATTGAAACAAAGGTTATGGCGTTTCTATACAATAAGTTTGGATATGTGGAACTGTGGATACTTTGAAGAACAAAACAACAGCCTTGGAAAGGTTCTATTGGAACAGCTGGCAATGCACAGTTAAATATCTATTGAACAGCCCAATAATTTGTATTCTGTAATTAAAACAGGTGGCTGCTTAACCCTTTCCCTGATAGAAGCGCCATTTAGCGCATTTGATTTATTCTTCCGCTGAAGAAAATAGTTCCAATTTAATCAGTCATGAATATATCTTATAGGGAATATTTTCTTTATTCTAGCACATGATAGCTTAAAGCAGGTTGAAAGTAAAGCAGAATGCGCCTTAAGGCGCATTCTGCTTTACTTTCAACCTGCTTTAAGTAGTCACCTATCTTCAATAATATAAATATGCTACATGATGTATCAGGTAAAGGGTTAACCCTTTACTCCATAGATACACATTTTAACACCTGTAATTTATTCCTACAGTGAAGAAAATAGTTCAAATTATGACATGAATGTGCACCACAATCAAATGTTTCCTTTTCCTAGCAGATGATAGCTTAAAGCAGGCTGAAAGTAAAGCAGAATGCACATTAAAACACATTCTGCTTGACTTTCAACCTGTTTTAAGTGGTTGTGTGGCTTTAAAATCAGAAACAGGCTATGGAATAAAGGGTTAAAGCAGGTTGAAAGTAACACAGAAAGCTCCTATACTCAGCTAGGAGTCACCTATCAGAATGTCACTAAAATAAAGATAATACGACTTTTCACTGTCTTATGCTAGACAAAAGTATTGTAGAAAGCTAACAGACAGCTTATATACATTGTAGAAAGTTTTTGCATCACATGTCTTGCATTCAACCTTTTCCCCCATAGAAGAGCCTCTTAGCGCATTCAATTTAGTCCTCCAGAAAATAATTTCATCTTATATATTAATGAATATATTCTAATTTCTAACATATGGTAGCTTATAGCAGACTGAAACTTTAAAGTAGAACACGCCTTAGAAGCATTCTGCTTTACTTTCAACCTGCTTGAAGTGGTTAACTATCTTCAATACTAAAAATAGGCAATGGGGTAGAGGGTAAGCAGTAACCTTTCTAACTTTTGGATGTACTGTATGTGTAGCAACTTCTGTCACCGAAATAAAAAGACAGAAGTAACTGTTACAATAAGTTCAATGTAAGTGTTTAAGATAGGTGACAGCTTAAAGGAAAGGAAAGTAACACATAAAGCATCTATTAGAACTTTCTCCTTTACTTTTATCCCGCTTCAAGCTGTCATCTTTAACATCAACAGTGAGTCAAGGCATCTTAAAGCGCTAATGTTTAGGAATACATAAAAGCATCCCAATGGGTTTCTGTGGAGAAAATTTAAAATTGCAGCTTAAGCAGGCTTCTAGATATAACTAAAACTTTCTAATACTTTCTCCTTTATGTCTGTACCAAACTCTATGGTGTTGCTACTCATTAGAATTGACTCTGCAAGAAAATTCTAAAGAGAAGTAAAACAATAAAGTTTTAGTTGAGAAATCTAGATTTTGGCTCTGGAAATGCTCCCTTTACTTGGAGCCCTGCACTGTGCAATTCTAAATTTTGTGTATTTTGTGATTAAAACCTACACTAATTTCCAGTTTAGAAAGGTCTACAAGGTGTGCAAATTGTCAAACAATTACATGTATTCAAATACTTCTGTGGCAAACCTCAAAGCAGATCTGGTTATTCAATGTGACAGTCTGTAGTTTTGTCAAACCTAGCTTTAAAAAATGAGCAATACTTTTAACCCCTTCACTGCCAAGATATCTTCTATCTTAACCCTTTCCCCCCTAGAAGTGCCTTTTAGCACATTCAGTTTATTCCTACGCTGAAGAAAATAGTTCCATTTTATACAGTCATGAATATGTATCATAAGCAATATTTTCTTTATTCTAGTAGGTGGTCGCTTAAAGCAGGCTGTAAGTAAAGCAGAATGCGCCTTAAGGCGCATTCTGCTTTACTTTCAATCTGCTTTAAGTAGTCACCTATTTTCAAAACTAGAAACAGGCTATGGGGTGAAGGTTTTCAAAATTGCCATATTTTCATTTATAAAATTTAGAATTTCGTCAGTTATACTGAAGAAACATTGATATGAGTGTTAACAGTTTGGATTCTGACCAGACATAAAGATAACTGGTATCTGATCAGGATCCAGTCTGTTTGCAAATATCAAAACATTCCATGTTAGGCATTCAATGGGTTATGGTCTAGATATCTACACAGAGAAAACAAATAAAAAATATTGTCAGATCTAGTGTCCAGCTGCTCATTCACAAAAAAATATACAGTATGTATACCTTTATATAGAAAGCTATCTGTGATTACTTTTGCAAACAGGTTGGATCTAGATCAGACTGTGATATCTTTTGACCACCATTTGGACACAGAGTTAATTATGATTGTAACTGTAAGATACTCAGACCCATTTTTAAAAAATATTTTTTATGAAAATACTTTATAAGAACAGTAACAGATAACACTCGCTTCTTAGCATCTAAAGATTGACCGATGACTGGTCAGTGTATGCAGGTTTTATGTTACATGTACAGCCAATCTAGTATTAACTCATTCAACCCTGAAAATTTTAATGGACAATTCCAATTTCAAAATAAGTCTAGTCCTTTTTTGACTATTAAAATAGGGTTGATTTTAACAATATATTTCAAAATGACAAACAGTGTAGATCCTTAAGGACCCCTCTAATCAGCATCTACACTGTTTGCATGGGACAAGTGTAATCCTCACAGGAACACTGTAAATGATGAGTATACTCATCGCTAGGGTTGAATGTGTTAACTGACCACTGCTTGAAGCAGCATGAAGATCTCTGGTGGCAAGTGACAGCTTAATGCAGGATAAAAATAATGCACAAAGCTCCTATAGGAGCTTTCTGCATGATTCCTATCCTGCAGTAAGCTTCCACTTGTATTTAAGATTCCCCAAGAATCTTCTTTTGAGTGGTCTCTTAATTCTTTCCTCCCCGAAACTTTAAATTGACAATTTCAGTTTCCATTTTAAAAGTCTAGTCCATTTCTGACTTCAAAGGGTTGTTTTTGTCAATGTTTGTCATAATGCCGAACAATGAAGACGTACCCTGATCAGAGGGCTCCTTTAGGAGCCCTCTGATCTGGGTCGTCACTGTTTGCATAGGACAAGTGTACTATTAACATGTACACTTTTTGCAAAGGAAGCCAATATGCAGGACTAGGGTTCAAAGGGTTAATACAAAATTGGCTGAGAATTATATATGTATACATTAGTCAGGATTATGTGCCATCTCTACAGTGCAGTGTGCTGCTATGTGATCTACAAAAATGCAATACAATCTATGGCAGTTTCATTGCTTGTTTAAACCATACCATATTCAACCTTGAAGTTGGAAAGACAGGCTGACACCGAATACAGGGTAAAAGTTATGTAGAAAGAAAAAAAAGGCTATTTTTAATCTGCAGTTTTGGAACTTTAAAACTTTAGTCCAGTATTAAATTATTACCTAGGTGGTATGATAATAATGAAAAGCATGTTATATCAAAGCCTACCTCTTGATTCTACCCTTTTGCTATTAAAGGCATTAACTCTATGCATAAAATACTGGCTATCTCCCTTCCTTAAAAATGATTATCTCCCTTTGCAATTAAAGGCATTTGTCTCTGCATAGATACTGGCTATCGCCCTTCTAAAAATGATTATCTCCCTTCGCAATTAAAGGCATTTTTTCTCTACATAGATACTGGCTATCTCCCTTCTTTAAAATGATTATCTCCCTTTCTTTACCTGATACTAATATTTTGATTGTCAACAGACATCATAACACTTGTTACAATTGTGTGTTAAAATCAAACTATGAACATTAACAATACTGGTAGTCAATATTCCTTTCTTATCAAATTAACTTTTGATTTTTTCTAAAACTCATATAATGCAGCAAAAAAGAAAAATTGTGAAAGAAATAGTTGAGGCTGTTTGCAAATGCAAGTGCCTGTTCAAAAAAATCTTATTGAAATATAAAGCAGGTGTTTTCCAGAACAAAGGCATGATCTGCAACAGTAATTTGACGATTTAAAGCAAGTCTTCCTCTAAACATGTAGTGACATTGCTAGACATACAGATACCAGACACACAGATCATCTCTACAGAAGGCACAAAAAGTAGGTTTTCAGTGATCAGTTCTGTTTTAAGAAATCAAACATTAAATTCTTTCAAACATGATATCATGCAGTCACTCAAAGTAGGATGAATGTCTTAAATTCAGGTAGCAGCTTCATCCAGGACAAATGTAAAGCAGAAAGCTCCTACAGGAGATTTATGCCATACACTTGATCTATCGGTATATTAAGCAGTCACCTGTTTTATAGAGCTTAGAACATCTTCAAAGCACGTCAGATTAACACATGTTTGATGGTATTCAATGTAATTAGTTAAACCTAAAACAAGATGTATTTGTGAAGCACAATGCCCCCATATGTGACTATGACCTTTAAATAACCTTGACCTTTGTTTTAAATAACCCAACTTGGTATCCCCAAAGTTGTACTGAACTCAAGGGTTTCTGGAGTTGAGTACACATGCCAAATATGGAGTCTCTATCACATGTAGTTATTGAGTTAAAACCAAGGTTAAAGTTGTGGACAGACTGACAGACAAACAAACAAACAGACAGACAGACCAAAAGCAATATGCCCTGACTATGTCATGCGGGGGCATAAAAAATGAAATACAAAACATGCAAGTATTCATTCTTACAGCTTAAAGTTAAACTGTTTCAAGAATGACATAGTTTCTCTAGAAATCTTTTTGTCAATAACATAATATAACATTATTTGTAACAAGAATTCCTTAGAATTAAATGTCTCAGTTTGACAAAGAACCAAAAGCGAGACAAAGATTTTGCAATGAGAAGTATGTAAAAGCAAATCTCAACATTGGAGCCAACTCCAAAGCTTGATGCCATCGTTGTCAGAAAAGGAATATCTTAGTCTCGCTTTTGCTTTTGTTTGTCTGACCCATACAAATATGATTTATAATCATGATAACTAATTCAGAGCTCCAGATAAGGAGAGTATTTAAAATATCAAAATCCTTATGGCTCCACCAAATCCTATGATGTGACTATCAACCCACTATTTCATAAATACACCTTTTTATGCATCTAGTTATTTCTAAACTAAAGAAAGTTGTTCCCACTTAGAAAGTACTGAATATGAAACACAGAAGGCATTTCAAGTATCTTTCCAGATGGTAGCTTAAAACAGGTTGAAAGTAAAGCAGATTGCTCCTTAACCCTTTCCCAAATAAAAGCGAGTTTTAGTGCATTTAATTTATTCCTCCTTTGAAGAAAATAGTTCCTATCTAAACAGTCATAAACATGTGCTATCAAAATATATTTTCTACATTTTAGCAGATGATAGCTTAAAGCAGGTTGAAAGTAAAGCAGAATGCGCCTTAAGGCGCATTTTGCTTTACTTTCAACCTGCTGTAAGTTGCCACCTAATTTCAATACTAGAAACAGGCTATGGGGTAAAGGGTTAAGGAGCATTCTGCTTTACTTTCAGCCTGCTTTAAGCAACCATCCATCTTCAAAACTGAAAAACAGGCTATGGTTAATTAGAATCACCAATTTGCGCCAATTCTAATGAATAAGTCACTACATAGGGTTTATTGGTGTCATAAAGAAGATAACAGAAACAATGGGTTAACTCTTTCCTCCCTGAAACTTTAAATGGACAATTCCAGTTTCCATTTTAGTCTAGTCCATTTTTGACTCTTATGTGTTGTTTTCGTCAATATTTGGCATTATGACAAACAGTGAAGACCCTGATCAGAGGGCTCCTTTGGGATCCCTTTGATCTGGGTCTTCACTGTTTGCACAGGACAAGTGCACTATTCACATGTACACTGTTTGGAAAGAACGCCTATATGCGGGACTAGGGTTCAATGGGTTAACTCGCTCTTATCTGGAGCCAAACTGATTGTTATGCTAAGTAATAGCTGCTAGAGACCTCTATTTTGTCAAAAAGTTTCACCACTACAATAGTTATGTCTACTGGTACAATGTTAAACTACTACATAGCTTCCACCAAGACCCTAATCAAAACATAACTGACCATGCAGTGTCCCAGCAGAGCTCCAGATAAAAGGGAGTATCTTAAAAAACTAAATCTTTATTTCTGCATTAAACCCTACGGTGTGACTACTCATCAGAATCGTCTCTTCGAGACGATTCTGATGAGTAGTTACACCATAGGATTTGGTGCTGAAATAAGTGAGAAAATGTTTGATTTGTTCTGTTTACCCCCCTCTTATCTGGAGTCCTGGACCTAGTGCTGGTCATAGTCATACCTCTGAAAACCAAGCCCTTTCTGGCTGAACAAAATGTTCCATTTAGGGCGGGTACCAGATAATGGAGGTTTACCAGCCCTTCAAAGATATTAAAAATTACAGTCATACAAGACTGATGACAGTTCAACCCATTGGCCCCTTATAACAGGTATAGCCATCTTTTACAAACAGTGTGCCTGGTGAATAGTATATTTGTCCTATGCAAGCAGTGTAGACCCAGATCAGAGGGCTCCTAAAGGATCCCTCTGATATGGGTCTGCACTGTTGTTATTGCAATACATTGACAAAACAGTCACATAGTCGTGCTGAAAATGGACTAGACTGAATTGAAAATGGAATTGTTCCTTTTAAGTTTCAGAAAAGGGTTAATGATTTTTTGCATTAAACTATCATGTCTTATGTGATGTCTTATGTGATTTACAGCTGTAAGGAGTCTCAGTTTTCAGAGGTTTCACCGTACATAAATTTAGTTTGCAACATTCTTTTAAGACTATAAATCTTTATCTTATCATTGTGCCATAGGTTCAGATTGTTGTAAGGGCGGAGCTGTGGCAACTAAAGGCTGCACTGGTGCTGGAGGTGGAGCATATGAGGGCTGGACTTGTTGGTTTGGCTCCGCCCATGCTTCCTGAACAACCGGGGCTGCTGTCTGCTTAGGAACAGATGGTGGGTGAGGTACAAATTCTGTTGTTTGTGTTGCTGGTGGTACGGATGGTCTAACATTCTCTTTCTGCTTACTTGACACCCAGGTTAAACATGATGCTACTGTTTCACGACCCCGACTAACCGCTGACATAGCTCTGTCTTTTCTATTCATAAAACTTAAGTTAAGAGCTGTATTGTTCATAGCATCTATGGTTGCTTTGTTAGGACAAGCGTTTCCATGAGAGTATCTGTATGATGTTGTTGCCACACCTTCAAAGGAAGTCTTAGGCCGTTTTGTCAGCATCTGATCTTTAGCATACTGATTCATATAGTCTATTTTATAAGTTGACGTCAAAGGTCGTGACCTTTCAACATATTCCCGTTCTGGCATCCAGGCAATGAAATCATTTTTAAATTTGTAGGTGCCGTTAGCCACCCTTCGTCGTCCAAGACCCTGAAAGAGAAAGTTAAGATTATTTATTAAATTCTCTGATCTAGTATCTGTCTAACATGATTCTGCACTCTTTCCTGGGTGAAGTTTCTTCCTTATTTTATTAGTCAATGAAATAGTTCAGATGAAAGCAATTTCTAGTGCGCAGAGTTATAATACATTTACTAAGTAAAGTTTCTCACACAATATGAAAAAGTGACAGCCAGAATAGTGAGTGCTTATAAAATCATTTTCTAGATAATAAAGAAATTGAAGGGTGTTCCTCGGAGCACATGTCGCCTGTCAGCAAGCATCAGTCTAACAAGAGTTATTACCAATATGAAAATCTTCATTACAGCAGAGGTTATTTGCCAGGGGAGTAACTCTCATGGTATTGATGCAAGAGTTATGAACCATGGGCAAGACACTTCAACTTATCTAAACAAATGAAATTTCATCTGAAAAGCTTCAGTAGAACAGGATATCTAGGCACTCTCTTTTTAAAATGAATTTTCATCTTAAAAGCTTCAGTAGAAGAGGAATCATAGACAAAAACTGTACCGATTTTATGGCCCCCAGACAATCAGACAGAAGGACAGACAACTGAAAAGTGATCCCTAAGTATCACATCTACCTACTAGAGCAGGTGATACAATTAGGCATTTGGATGAAATATCAAAATCTCAGTGTCTAAAGGTTTTGCTCCTGAACAGGCACCTACTGGTATTTGCTTTACAGTGCCTGATAATATTTGGATGTAAGATACATGTATATGCAAATTGAAAGAGTGCCTGGGCTAGGCTATGAATAAACCTGGGGCCCGTCTTACGAAACATCATACAACAAATATTGTCAAGAGTCATTCTAAAATTTTCATTTAATATTTATTCCTCCACCTAATCTTTTCAAGACGATTTCAAAGAGATGTCACAAGACAGGATTGAATGGAGAAATAAGATGTACCAGGTATTTTGACTAATGACCGCTCTTGTCGTACGACGTATAGTAAAACGGGCCCCTGATGTTCACCGTATCTGTTAGTTGCTTGTTACATTGTACATGTAGTTTGTTGTAATTTACTTATGTTTTTGCCAACTATGGGCTAAAAGGACAACACAGAAAGAGGAAAGCGAATACAGAGGACTGGGAGAGGTGATGCCCTACTCTTTTTTGAAGAGGTATCTGGTTCTTTCACATGCTCAGTGTATAGTCCTGGGGCCCATTTCATAAAGCTTTGTACGACAAATGTTGTCCTAAGTCATATTATAAAAGTCTCAATTATTATTTATTTCTCCATCTAATCCTGCCTTGTGACATCTCTATGGAATCGTCTTGAAAAGACGATTCCAAGGAGATGTCACAAGACAGGATTAGATATAGAAAGCAGAAATTTAATGCATTTTACAGTTTTGACTTACAACCGTTTTTGTCGTACAAAGTTTTATGAAACGGGCCCCTGATACTGCAGTTTAAGTCTCATCAGAGGAACATTATAGTCTGGTGACTTGGACTCACTACCCATGGATTGACGGCCTAACGCTTTATCACTTAACCCATTACCCCATAGCCTGTTTCTAGTTTTGAAGTCAGGTGACCACTTAAAGCAGGTTGAAAGTAAAGCAGAATGAGCCTTAAGGCGCATTCTGCTTTACTTTCAGCCTGCTTTAAGCTATTATCTACTAGATTATAGAAAATATTTCTTATAATTCTTATTTGTAACAGTATAAATTGGAACTGGTTTTTTTCAGTAGAGGAATAAACAAAAGGCGTAAAAAAAAGTGTATAAATGAGGTAATAAATTAAGTCTATGGTCCGCCGGTCAAAAAAAAAAAGTGAAAGTACCAGAGGCCTCTTTTAAAAAAGAGTAGGGCATCACCTCTCCCATTCCACTTTTAGGTGTAACTTTAGACAAACAGTTATGAACTCACATTGTGGGGCCTGATCAAAACTGTTTGCAGCTAAGTCAATACTCTACCAGAAATGCTAAAATATTTTGCAAATACATGTATTTGAGTTATACCCGCTGCAGACGACATTTTAAAATAGCCGCCAAATATTACCCAGCATACAATGGGTTAATTACCTGATTGAACACCACAGCATCATTGAGGAACGCCTGTCTGTTGTCATGATGGGAAAACACATGTTTCTTTGAAGGCTCCTGAAACATTGAAAAAATACAGTAAATTCCAGTACAGCAGACATTTTGTTATAAAAACAATTCCTGAAAGTTTTGAAACTTCATCTATATTTTGATTAATTCGCTCCTACAGTCTATACAAGAGTAATTATGTTCTATTTGAAATGATTAAACTTATTAGTTTGTTATAATGGTCATGGATGATAATTATGACTTATAATGATAATTATGAATATAATGTGTTTCTTTGACATATTGAACAATAGTAGTTAAGATGAGTGTATCTGCTTTTTTTAAACTGAGCATCTCTGAAGAGTATGCTTGTCCTACAAAAACAGTGAAGATCCAGATCAGAGAGTTCCTCTAGGAATCTTTGGTCAAGGTCTATACTGTTTGTCATTTTGAATAACATGTATATGTACATGGATTGTAAACTCATTAAAACAACCCTGAAATAATTTAAATGTACATTTCCTAGAATTGATTGGAAACTGGAATTCTTCATTTAAAAGTTTCCGGGGTCAATCATGCTGACAGGTTAGTTATGTTTTAAATGAATGTGAAGCTATTACATGCACTTGTTTTATTAGTCTTAACTCCACAAAAACAAATAAATATATTCAATGAAGATCAATATCTCTTTTAAGTTCTTAAACCTTTCCTGCATAGCCAAAAGTGCATTTCACCTTTATTCAATTGTGTCTAACTAGCTAGGTGGCTGCTTAAAGCAGAACACGTCTACAAAAATATTCTGCTTTATTTTCATCCTGGTATAAACTGTCATCTGTACTTAAAATTAACATGCAACAACTGGAGTCTGCTACTGGTCTAATTTTCTTTTCAAAACAGGGTTAGAGTGACAAACAGTTTGAATTCTTATGACACTTCATTTATGTGGCGTTTCAACAGGAGCCAAACTGTTTGCAAAGGTTTTTTATGATTTAGCTGCAAAACAGATAAGCTTTCTGCATTTATTTGGCTTCATTATTCACAATTGACTAGTCTTATTGAGCTGCCACCTTCAAACTATTGGAAAGAGAGAGAGAATGGGAGACAATCCTTGTGAATAGTTGATAAATATGAGCAGAGTTATCTGTCATTTACTTTGTATTCTCATAAATTTTGCCTCTCTACAGCAAACAGAGATAGCTAGTAACATAGTAAACAAACCTAAGGGGTTGTTCAAATAGTTTGTATTCACTACCATTGAAAACAGACATCCCATTCAGTGCTTCAATTAAGGTAAACGCTCAAAAATAAAATCTTTATTTAAGATTATTAAGTTTTATAGTATTACTATCTTAACCCTTAGCCTGCCAGTCACGACTATAGCTCCATATGCAAACAGCTTGGATCCAGATGAGACGCCAAGTAACTCGGCGTCTCATCCGGATCCAAGCTGTTTGACACTCGAACAACATTTTCAGCAATTTTGAGCAACTTGAAGCAGACGAGAAATATAGCAGACAACAATTTATTTGGCGGGCTAAGGGTTAACGCCATTTTTGGAATGTTTTATCTTCATTGTAAAATCTTTATTTTACTCCATTCCCTGTTTCTAGTATTGTACCACTATTGTGACCACTTAAAGCAGGTTGAAAGTAAAGCCAAATGTGCCTTCAGGCACATTCTGCTTTACTTTCTGCCTGCTTTCAGCTACCATCTGCTAGAATATAGAAACTGTTTCTTATGATACACATTTACGACTGTATGAAATGGAAATATCTTTTTGAGTGAAGAAAAAATTAAATGCGGTTATGCATGGGTGTCTATGGAGTAAAGTGTTAACACATTCAACCCTAGCGATGAGTATACTCATCATTTACAGACAGTGTACCTATGAGGTTACACTTGCCACATGCAAATAGTGCAGACCCTAATCAGAGGGCTCCTTAGGAACCCTCTGATTAGGGTCTACACTGTTTGTCATTTTGAAATATATTTAAAAAATTAACCCTGAATAGTCAATAATGGACTAGTTTATTTTGAAATTGGAATTTTCCTTTAAAAGTTTCAGGGATGAAGGAGTTAACTAAGGCTATGTTGTGACTGCACAATAGAATTATCTAGAGACAGTACCAAGCTCTTTGAACGCTAAATAAGAAAGTCATCAGCTGCAACAACTGTTGTCATCTGCAAAATTGTAAAATTAGAATAAAATTTCTATAAAAATAGGGTCAGGTTGTAAACAGTTTGGATCCTGATGAGACACCCAGTTACAAGTCACATCATTCAGGATCCAAAAGGTTTGTCACTGTGACTCTATTTTGAAAAGAAATTTTAGAAAAAATTGTCATCTGCTCATATTGTAAAAGTATAATTTTCTAAAATTTCTTTTCAAAATATGGTCAGATCCTAACCAGATGCAGAGAACTTAACTTTGTTTCTCATCTGGAACCAACTGTTTGCAGAGGTAATCACGGTTTCACCGTTGGCGGGCAATGAGTTAAATGAGCAGTGACAAGAATGGGATTGATAGAGGTCGACATACCCTAAAAATTGTTACAAAATTCATGTGTAACTAACTCCATATTTTCTGGTGCTCTGCCATACAAGAAGTCAGCTTTTAATCTTTTGTTTGACGAGTTTCATGAAGCAATTTCATTCAAATGAGATCCTACATTTAAAGACTCGGAGAAAATGTAATAAATGAGGAAGGATCAAAAGGATTAATTTATATTCTGCATAAAAAGGAGTAACAACCACAACGCTAGCTAGCAATCTTCAGTGACACTTAACTCTTTCAACACCATGGACCGATTTGAAATGTTACATTTGCAAAATAGTGTAGACCCAGATCGGAGGGCTCCTATTCTCTGATCAGGGTCGTCACTTTTTGCTACTTTAAAGCAGTATGTATGAAACTACCTAGAATTACAGGTAAACTGGTTCATATGTTGGTAATTAAAAATATCCACAAGGGAATTTAATAACCACCAAGAAAATTTTAACGTTATAAGATCATTAGTTTTTAACACTTTGTGAGCTAGCTTCAATTGTGATTACCATTGCAAACAGTTGTGATCCTGATAAGACGCAGAGTAACTCGGGGTCTCATTTGGATCCAAAATGTTTGCCGTTTTAAACTTTTAGGAATAGAAACAAATCTATCTATCTCTCGTATAGTGCCGACTCCTCTCTCGAGTGTTACAGGCACGGGTGCAAATTTGAAAATTAATGTTAGAAATGTAGATCTAGCAGACGACAATTCTTAAAGACAACAATATGACCTGGCATTCAAAGAGTTAAGTAAGGCGACAGCTTTATGCAGGACATATGTCTCTCAAGATGGGTCGCACTGTACATGTTTTTCACAGATAACTCCTTGCATGCTGGGTATTTATTTTGTCTGCAACAATAATTATTGTCTGCTACTGTTCTAACAATTGAATTTTTAAATTTTCGTTTCAAAACAAGGTCAGATTATCAAACAGTCTGGATCCTAATGAGACACCACTTTAAGCGGTGTCTCATTAGAATCCAAACTGTTTGCAAAGGTCATCAGGGTTTCACCATTAACCTACTAAGAGTCAAGGTTTTATTCTTATCTATTAACTCTTTGCATGCTAGCGGCGGGTATATCTGCCGCAGTGATAACCTTTGCAAACAATTTGGATCCAGATGAGACGCCGCGTAACGCGGCGTCTCATTAGGATCCAAACTGTTTGACACTCTGATCCTGTTTTAGAAAGAAAATTCTATTTTTAGAACAGTACCAGACGACAATTGTTGCAGACGAAAATAATAACCCAGCATGCAAAGAGTTAACTTTATAAAGTATAGCATGGAAAAGTTATCTCAGCGGGGCAGGTTTGTATAGACCCATACATACATTTCTACTTTCTCTTACAAAAATTCAATAACCTTCCTTCACAACGTTATGTTGACCAACTATGTATCGATTAGATCTCTCTTGAAACCCTTCTCTTTATAATAGAGAACAAATTAATGTGTTAAATACTTCATTGACAAATCAAAATGGGACGGAGCCTTCTAGTTTACATAAGCCATGAACTTCAATGGTCCTGTATTGAACTAAAATTTTGTTGCAAATTCTATAAGTCATCAGCCAGAAAAGTGGGTCTAAAAAAAGACCTAAGATTCTTTTTCAACACTCATGTGATGACAAAAATGTTGTTAAATGAACTAATCAGCCCTGAAATTCTTTTTGCATGAAAAAAAAATACCATAAAAAGATCAAATGTTTTACATTACAGCTCCATGCCTCTGTTGGCTGCGAGAATCTTACCATAATACATAACTCTAATTTAAGCCATAATACATAACTCTAATTTAAGCTTTATCCCTCCAACACTGAAGACCTGTATTGAAAACCTATTAACCCTTTACCCAATAGCCTGTTTCTAGTTTGGTAAACAGGTGACCGCTTTAAACAGGTTGAAAGTAAAGCAGAATGCGCATACTGCTTTACTTTCAGCCTGTTTAAAGCTTCAGTCTGCTAGGATATATAAAATATTTCTTATGGTGCATATTCATGACTGTATTAACCCTTTGAACCCTAGTCCCGCATATAGGCGTCCTTTTCAAACAGTGTACATGTGAATAGTACATTTGTCCTATGCAAACAGTGAATACCCAGATCAGAGGGCTCCTTATGGAGCCCTCTGATCTGGGTCTTCACTGTTTGTCATAATGCAAAACATTGACAAAAACAACCCTTAAAAGTCAGAAATGGACTAGACTCAAATGGAAACTGGAATTGTCCATTTAAAGGTTCAGGGAGGAAAGAGTTAATTGGCATTATTTTCTTTAGTGGAGGAACAAAATAAAGGCGTAAAAAGTCGTATTTATGGGGAAATCCGTTAATCAGACCCCAAGCCTAGTGGGGCCCATTCAGGATTTCAAACTGTTTGTCACTTGGTTACTGTTTCTGTGTAGAATTTTATCAAGCAAAATATTCAGCAAATGACAGTTACTCAGAGGCTGAGCTGGAGGCATTAACTCATTATTGCCTAGTGATATGTATATGAATAAATATTTATAAACATTGTACCATTGAAGAGTACATTTCGCCAATGCAGACAATATAGACTCAGATCCTAAAGGAACCCTCTGATCAGGGTCTGTACTGTTTGTCATTTTGTAATAAATTATACATGACTGTTTAAAAAAAGAATGCAAAAAGTCAAAATGGACTCAATTTAACTGCACATTGGAATTGTTCATTTGATGTTTCAGGGGGAAATGAGCTGAGCTGTCAGAACAAAAGGAGCATATATACAAATGTACAAAGAGATCTACAACTGGGGAGGCGGGTATACAAATAAATAAATGATTCAATGTCTGATTTACTATGCTGGGATATCTGATGAAAGAAACGCGATAGAAGTTTAAAAATTCTCAAACCTGCTATCCGGTAAAGAAGAGTGACAAAAGAATCTATATGGAAATAGCAACAGGAATTCAAGCAAACATAGCAGTGTTGAGAGAACACTAAAAATATGTCTTGACAGTCTTAAATCTTCAGCGCCGAACAGTTTGTATTACTGATTAGATACAGAGATACTGAGTGTCTCATCTGGATCCAAACTGTTTACAAAAATAAACATGATCTCACCATTTAGCTTGCAAAGAGTAGATAATTGATAATTAATATTTAAGCAATGCAGAATGCAATGCTGTACAAAGAGCTTTCTGCATTACTTTAATCCTGTACGTATTAGGTAGTCATCTGATGACTCAGACCACACTTTTTCTTCACTGAAGAGTATGTTATTCAACATTGGTTCCACATTTCAGAACAAACATGGAGTAATATTGCTTTTAATTTTTTCCTTTTATGTCTACACAAAACTACTGCTTTGGTAATATATACCTATCTAAATGATTTAATTACAGGTACGATACATTTGTCTATTGCAGTTATAACTGTGGAAACACGAAAATTACTTGCAGGGATCCAGGCAAAGGGCATATTAATTTCCAAAGGGAATATCCTAATGGCTGTACCAAATTCTAATGTCTGACTACTCATTATAATCACATAGAAGAGATGATTCTAATGTGTAGTCACACCATAGGGTTTTAAGTACAGACAAATAGGAGAAACTATAGAAAGACTTAGTTTACTCTCTCTTATCCCACATTATTTACCGTTTTCCTGCTATTAACATATACATGTACTGACACTATTTGTAAACAGTGAAGACCTACATCGGACAGCTCCTAAAGGAGCTGTCTTAGATCAGGGTCTGCACTGTTTTCTTTAAAGATCTGTCTGACAAGAGTCTGCACTCTTCTTGGAAGAAATTTTCCGTATTTTATTTGCCATTGTAATAGTTCTGATGGATAGAAATAGTTGGCAGAGTTTTATACATAAACATGCAGTATAAGGAGGGTTAATACAAGTAGGCTCCATTCTTAATCCTTAATATCTAATGGTTTGGAAAATCTTTTATTGTCTTAAACAGGCAGAAAGAGACAGGGCTGCCATTTCTCCGGATTTTTCCGAAATCTTCTGATTTTTCTTAATTTTTCCAGACCTACGGATTTTCCCCGAAATCTTTGGATTTTTTTCTTACTTTTGAAAATTGAAATTTTATGCGTTTTTACATACGAAACATTGATGTCAAACAGTTTAGATCCAGATCAGATCTGGATCCAAACTGGTTGTAAAATTATGTTAAATTGCGCTTGAAAATTTGGAAATCTTAGGATTTTTATGAGCAACATAATTATGGTAGCCCTGAAGAGAAGGGTTAATACAAGTAGGCTCCATTCTTAATCCTTAATTTCTAATGGTTTGGAAAATCTTTCCCAAGTAGTATTGTCCCAAGTTGACTTAACTGATTAGCAAATCTCTATCGAACAATTTTGTCACCGGTTGTACAATTACTTACACCTCACCCGACTTGGCCAATATCGAGGTTAACATTTTACATGCAAGTGGTGAAATCTTGATTATATTACCTTTGCAAACAGTTTGGATCCAGATGAGACGCCGAGTAACTCGGCGTCTCATCTGGATCCAAACTGTTTGACACTCTGACTATATTTTGAAAAGAAAATTTGGAAATTTTGAGTGTAGAATAGAAGTAGACAATAATCTTACTTTAAAAGTGTTTCAAAGAGTTAATGGTAAGCCTATAACATTATAAACTTATTGTATAGGATTAAACTCTTTCAACACTGAGTAATTGCTGTCTGCTAAATATTTAAAATTGGTTTAATCTCTTTTATACCTACATTAGTAGGACCCCGGTGACAAACAATTTGGATCTTACAGTGCTGAAAGAGTTACGTAACCCTTTTCATTTCTGGTTGCAATAATTTATATTGTCTTTGAAAAGAGTTGGGATCCAGATCAGTGACCAAGTAACTCAGTGTGTTCAGGTTCCACTTTTGGAAACTTGTATCAATAATTCTATAGCCATTTTTAATTTCATTTTTTTAAAAAGTGGAGTCTCGATCTTTTTTATATTTACAGTAACCGGATCCAAGTGACAAACAATTTGGAACCAGATCAGGCACCTCATTTTGCAGTGTCTCATTAGATTTAAACACCTTGAACCGTAGCAACAAGTAGACTCATCTTTTACAAACAGTGTACCTGTAAAGCATTCATCTGTCCCATGCAAACAGAAGCCCTCTGATCAGGGTCTGCACTGTTTATAAATCGGCTGCACTTAATTGGAAAGTGGAATTGTCCATTAAAAGTTTCAGAGGTGAATAAGTATGACTTGTTGCAATATTTCAATGTTTACAGGATTATGACTTACTTAATAGGATTACCCGTAATATTATACCAAAACAATCTCAGCCCTTGCATGGTTACATAATATTTTCAGAAATTCAATCAAAGTGGGAAATAGTTTGAATCCTGAGCCAGGGCTCCAGAGAAGAGAGAGTTAACTGAACAAATCCAACATTTTCTCACTCATTTCAGCACCAAATCCTGTGGTGTTACTAATCATTAGAATTGTCTCGAAGAGACGATTCTAATGAGTAGTGACACCATAGGGTTTAAAGCAGAAACAAAGATTTTCGTTTTTGAAATACTCCCCTTATCTTGAGCTCTGCTGAGCAGACACTGCATTACAAAGAATTTGATCTGGATCTAATCATTTACAAAATGCAAATATTCATAGCTATCGACAACCCTCGAGAGTTAAGCTCTGTGCATCTTGTCTCTGACTTTTGCGTCTTAAAATGTCTGCTGTATGTAAAATTGCTTGGAGATAATTTGATTAATATCCAATGTGTCACATGAAATATTTGCATTGAATGGATTTAAATTATTATAATAAGATTTTAATTCAGCAACCCTGACATATTGTACAGAGGTCTCTTGAGTATAAATGTACAGTATAATTAACCTCTCTATTACGACCACTAAATTTTGCTAATTATCAAGTGTATTTGCAGGCAGGTAACTGCTCAAAAAATGGGAATGTAAAACAGAAAGCTGCTTTAGCAGCTTTCTGTTTTACGTTCACATTGCTTTAAGTTGCCTGTCTTTTATTCTTTTTAATGGTCGGAGAGGTTTTACTGTATAATAAGAATTAACAGTGAACTTACAAGCCATTCATATCTACACAAAGACAACTTGTCTACATATAAGATCTTTGAATGCTATTGGAGAAACCATGAAATCAGTACCTTTGCAAACAGCTTGGATCCAGATGAGAGGCTGTGAAATGCGGCATATCACCAGGATCCAAACTGTTAGAGAATTTGCCCTGGTTTGAAACAATCTTAATTTAGAACAGAAGCAGACCACAAGACAGTGTCTCATTTTATCTTTACCTTTACTATTGATTGAATAACTTAAAGACATTACATGACCAAGCTTTGGTGGTAACACCTAGCACCGTAGACAGTTGAGTTAAACCATGGAGCCCATGCACTTACTCGGCTAGCATCTAGGCAAAGAATCATTCAGGCGTCTCATGTGAGGCCCGCACCTAATATTTGATAGCTTGGTTAGTAAAACCCATTGAAAAACCTATTCAGATCTATTATGTAAGGGCCTCTATTCAAAGCTTCAGATGGCTCAGCCGTCAACTCAACAATTTTCTCATGCTTTACAGTAGACTACCTGTATTTTGACACTTAGTGAGAGCAATGGGGGGTAATCAATGAATGGGCTGGCTTTAAGTCTTTAAGGGACTTTGAACTCTTAGAACGCAGAAAAAAACAATCTGCCAAAAGAAAGGTCTCCAGCAGAAATTCTGATACTGGCTATAGTTCTCTAATTTGATATACATGTAAAATCAGAACTGAGTAGTGGATGAATTGGATTCTGATCAAATTTTGCTGTTTAGATCCAATCTGTAAGAAAATGCAAATCACTCAACATCTATAACCCTTAGGGCTAATTAACTCTTTGCCTGCTGACATTGCTTGGTCAGGGCTCCAAATAAGGGGGAGTAAACTAAACAAAACCAACATATTCTCACTTATTTTAGCACCAAATCCTATGGTGCTACTACTCATTAGAATCGTCTCGACGAGACAATTCTAATGAGTAATGACACCATAGGGTTTAAAGCAGAAATAGATATTTTAATTTTTGAAATACTCCCCTTATCTGGAGCCCTGCTTGGTAATTTCTTCATCTGCAACAATGATCATCTGCTACTGATCTAAAAATAGAATTTTCAAAAATAAATCCATAACGAGTGTCAAACTGTTTGAATTCTGATGAAATGCTGCATTATGCAGCATCTCATCAGGATCCAAACTGTTTGCATTTAGGTTACCATGGTTTCACTGCTAGCAGGCTAAGAGTTAACCAACATATTTGGTTCTTTTTTAATAAAATCCTTTTTTCTTTAATCTACAAAATCTACTTGTACTCTACAAAAAGAAAGTATATGTATATAGTATCTTATTATACATATGATATCTGATGATATAATGATTCTCGATCTGGCTCCAAGGTTATGAATAGTTTGAATTGAGTCTGAGATCATTCTCAAGCATTTGATTGGTCGAATTTGGGCAAAAGCTCAAATCTGACCTATCAAATGTTTGTGAACTTTCTCAGAGACTCAACTCAAACTCTTTATAACCCTGGGGCCTGATGATAAATGTTATCATGTACAAGTCAGAAATAAAAGTTGTTCTGTTCTGTTCTGTTCTAAATGGGGAAACACTCCGAAACAGGGTATTTCTTCATAAAAAAAGCATAAACCAGTCACCAGTTTCTATTGATACAGTCAAACTTGTTTTCAGCAACACTTCATTAACTCTTATCCTGCGGTAATATCGTCTGCTTTGGAATTGTCGTCTGCAAATTTGTTAAATCTAGATTTATACGTTTTTTAAGTCTGATCTTGATCCAAGCTGTTTGCAAAAAACAGTAAAGTCGTGACCAGCAGGCAAAGGGTTAACCCATTATCCCATAGCCTGTTTCTAGTATTGAAGATATGTGACAGCAGGTTGGAAATAAAGCAGAATGTGCCTTAGGCTCATTCTACTTTACTTTCAACCTGCTTTAAGCTATAGGAACTTTTTCAAATGATGCATATTTATGACTGTATAAATTGGAATTATTTTGTGTAAAAAAGCTTATTTATGGGGTGATGGATTAAAAGAGCATTGACATATTTAACTCTTTGTACGCTGGTAGTAAAACTGTGATTACTTGTGCAAATAGTTTGGATCTAGATAAAACGCAGAGTGACCAAGCGTCTGATCAAACACAAAACTGTTTGCATGCCACTCATTAGTTAAAAAGAATTAGTCATTTTCTACATTCATCATTTTATTAGTTGCAAAACCAGGTTTGACTGTATGACTTCGAGGACTTCAGAGATAAGCAAATAACCATAAACAGTGGTTCTAACCACAATAGGTAATGCAGAAAGAAATGCATGCAGTAGATATGCCCATCCCATAACCATAAACAGTGGTTCTTATAACCACACAAAAGAGAAAGAAATGCATGCAGTAGATATGCCCATCCCATAACCATAAACAGTGGTTCTTATAACCACACAAGAGAGAAAGAAATGTATGCAGTAGATAGGGCATGCCTATCCCATAACCATGATAAATGGTGGTTCTAACCACACTAGACAGAAATAAATATATGCAGTAGATAGGGCATACCTATCCCAAAACCATAAATGGTGGCTCTAAGAGAAATAAATATATGCAGTAGATATGCCCATCCCATTACCACAAATGGTGGTTCTAACCACACACTATAGAGGAATAAATACAATGTGTATGCAGTACATAATTATGCTCATCCCATAACCATAAACGGTGGTTCTAACCACACTGGAAAGAAAGAAATGCATGCAGTAATCATATGCCCTTCCCATATGGATTTCTAAACAGCATTAACCTCATCCCCTATAGCCGGCATTGACAAACAAGTAGACATGTGACTATGGGACACAATGCAGAATGAAAGTAACACAGAGAGCTCCTAACGGAGCTCTCTGCTTTACTTTCATTTTGCAATAAGTGATTGAAGGTGTCCTAAGGGGCTACTGTGATGGAATAAATAAAGGGGTCAAAATGGGCTTCTGTGGAGGATGATGGTATAAAACAACATGACTATCAAACCCGTTACCCTTGAAACAACCAAGTGCTTGACACTACTGAGAAGTAATGTGTATGGGCTAGATTGTCTTTAACTCTCTGTATGCTATGAATTTTGTGATAAATATTGCAAACGGTATGGCACTCCTGCAAACAGTTTAGATGCGGACGAGACACCAAGTATCTCAGTGCTCATCTGGATCCCAACTGTTTGCCACTCTGATTATATTTTGTGAAGAAAAGTGCCTTTCAGTTTTCAATATAGAGAATTGTGACAGACAACATTTTTTTCAGAATACATTTACTTAGCATACAGAAAGTAAAATGATAATTGTAACTGAATCTTGCTATTGAGTTATCTGCTCATAAATTATGGACGTTGTCCTTGATCAACAATGTCTATATACTATTTATTATCCTGTAATGCAAAATCATTTTCTGATGAAAAAAAACAACCCTCAATACATGTACTTTTAATGTCAAATTCATTGTATCCACCCACAGCAAGATTCGTGTAATACAATCTTTACAAATCAACATCAGGTCTCAGTCTAATGTAAAAACAAAAACTCCCAAAGAACAATATAGATCTTGCTATGTATACAAGAAATATCAGAAGAAGAGAAGACATGTGCGAAGCAAATACATATGGATATTCCCTAATAAACACTCCATGACAGGGCCAAATGTCTTTCCAAGGAGGAAATGGAGACAGGAAGAACATCATATGAAATGGTATGGGGTTAAGCAGGGTGTTTATCATATTTGGTATCATTACAAAACGGAAAATATTTTCAGTTCAATTTTCTGTAACCTCTAACATGATTTTCCCTTTCCAGGGCTCATGAGGAAGTAACCTGAACAAATCCAACATTATCTCCCTTATTTCAGCACCAAATCCTATGGTATAACTACTCATTAGAATCTTCTCGAAGAGGCGATTCTAACACGTAGTAACACTATGGGGTTTAATGCAGAAATAAAGATTTTATTTTTTGAAATACTCCCCTTATCTGGAGCTCTGACACTTACCATGCTGAATTTTCTATTTTCTATTGAAAATTAAATAATTAACAATGGGGAACAAAGTAACACCAACAATATCAATGGTTAAATAACAATTTTAGTCGGTCGAAATGGTTAAATAACAATTGAAGTTGGTTGCAATGGTTAAATAACAATTAAAGTTGGTCTCAATAGTTAAGTTGGTTTCAATGGTTAAGATAATAATTAAAGTTGGTCTCAATGGTTCACAAAACAGTTTAAGTTGGTCTCAATGGTTCACATTACAGTTTAAGTTGGTTTCAATGGTTAACATAAAAATCGAAATAGGTCTCAATGGTTAACAAGTACATTTGGTTGCAACAGTTTACATAACAGTTAAAAACAGGTACAAATGATATAGGACTTCTTTACTTAAACATGGGAAAATATGGACTATTAGCGTAGGAGTGTTTATTTGGGAACATAGGGTATCAACACTCTTAAAAGAGGGACGTAAATATGAAGATGATAAAAATGACGCTGTATTCTTACCGCTTCTCCATGGAATGTCTAAAACAACATGTAGATTGTGGGTTATAATGAAAAAAACATATCAAACTAATTCCTGAAATATGATACATTAACCTGTTACCCCATAGCCTGTTTCTAGTTTTAAAAACAGGTGACCACTTAAAGCAGATTGAAAGTAAAGCAGAATACGCCTTTACTTTTAGCCTGCTTTAAGCTACCATTCGGTAAGATATAGGAAACATGTCTTATGTTGCACATTCATTACTGTTTAAAATGGAACTATTTTCTTCAATGGAGGACTGAAAATTAGAGGCCTTAAAAGGCAATGGGTTAAGCATTTTTATCAATTGTATGGAAATGATAGCCGCGAATGTCTCTTTTCAGAGAGGAACAAAAACATCTGAAAAAAATATATGTATAAAGCACAGCATGGATTTAGCCCTGAATCTCAAGTTTGGGGCCTAAACATAATATCAACAAGATTTTCATTGAAATCTTATGATTTGGTTGTTGCCCACCTGGTTTACCATTTCATGTTTGCTTTTCTGCTATACCTATGGGAAGATAAACACAACATAAGGATTTACCACTGAAATGCTATGTAAATAACATGCATATATATCACAACTGTTGATATAAGGGAGGGGAATATTAGATAGCACTGCACATCAAACCTCTTGACAATATTGAACTATTCTATTTGCTTATTGCATGAACACTAGGTAATACATGTATTAAATTGTTGTAGTCCAGGGCTCCAGATAGCAGGGAGTAAATTGAACAAATTCAACATTTTCTCATTCATTTCAGCATCAAATCCTATGGTGTTACTTCTCATTAGAATCGTCTCTTTGAGACGATTCTAATGAGTAGTAACACCATAGGGTTTAATTCAGAAATAAAGATTTTAGTTTTTGAAATACCCCCCATCTGGAGCCTTGGTAGTCTGCTTTTGGGACTCATGTCCTAAAATTAGATTTTTTTCCTCTAAAATTTCATTTCAAAATAGGGTCAGAGTGACAAACAGTTTGGATCCTGATGAAAAACCAAATTACTTGGCATCTCATCTGAAACCAAACTGTTAGCAACGGTAACATTATACTATAGTTTTGCTGTTAGCATTTAAAGAGTTCACGCATGTACCTCTAGAAAGGAATGTTTACAAATGTTTTAAAATCTTTATTTACCAAAACTTTGGTCAATATATTTCTGATATTGCCTGATAACAATGAAATGTTTGGACAAAGTAAACTTATCATAGCTGTACACTTATTACTGATTACATGAGTTTTTCACTGATCTTTTAAATCAATGAAAGACCATTTTGGTCTATGAATACATGGACTCATCTACACTTAGTACAGTTTGACCAGTTACTGGTATTGACTTGTTAATTCGATCATAACCCTAAAGCTTGTTTCTAGTTTTGAAGACATGTGACCACTTAAAGCAGGTTGAAACAACTTGAAAGTAAAGCAGAATGCACCTTAAGGCGCATTCTGCTTTACTTTCAGTCTGCTTTAAGCTACCATCTGTAAGAATACAAAACATTTCTTACAGTTTATACATGGCTGTATTAAGTGGAACTATTTTCTTCTGAGGAGAAATAAATTAAAGGTGTAAAACGGTGTATTTATGGAGTTATGGGTTAACTTGATTTGTTGCGATTTTATGTTGCTTTAACAGTATTTCAGTCATAGTGCGATGTCCAGCTAGAAGACCCAATGCTTTTTACACACTGTTTCAGGTTCAAATAGATAACTGGGTAGAACCACAGACCTTCTGTAAGCCAGCTGACATTTCCAGCAGATTTTACTTATGCAGAGCACCAGATAAGGGTAGTTTTTCAAATACTAAAATCTTTATTTCTGAATTAAACTCTATGGTGTTACTACTCATTAGAATCGTCTCTTCGAGACGATTCTAATGAGTAGTAACACCATAGGATTTGGTTCTATTAATAGTGAGAAAATGTTGGATTTGTTGAAATAACTACCTCTTATCTGGAGCCCTGCTTATGTCTTCACCAAATCCTATAGTGTGAATACTCATTAGACTTGTCGCTTTGAGATTATTCTAATGATTAGCCTCACAATAAGATATTTTTTGTATAGACATAAGGATTTTAGCTTCCTTATATGGAGCCTTGCTTTAGCTGTAACAGATTACTTTCAACAAGTCAAAAAAACACAAAACTTCTAGCATTTTCTTCTTTGTGTCTGCACTAAACCACATGGTGTGAGTACTCTCTAGAAAAGTTTCTTTGTGACAATTCTACTGAGTATATTGTCATACCAAAGGGTTCATGCAGGCAAGTATGCATTTAAAGGAAAACGGACAGCTCCGGTTAAGTCGGTCTTATATTGTAGCCTTTGTCTTACAAACAACATATGTCCAAATCCCATTGTCGTTAGGATGCATATAAGCGTAAAAAATAGATAATAAACTAGCCAGGTAAGTATTCACTAATTAAATAGGAGGCCGCCATCTTTGCATATTCGCAAGCGGAATTATTCGGTCTTTATCCTATTTGTGACGTCATACCTCCCCATGCATGTTGTCAGGTACTTTGGATGTACAGGATGCATACAGCTTAAGCAATTATTTCTCTGATAAAAGGCTTTGAAACTCTTAGTGATTTTAGAATAAATACCAGCTAAACTGTAGATACAAGTACAATTAAACTTAATGGTAGATGAGAAACTTATCAAAACTTTTGTCCACATTTTGTTTTAACACGAAATGAATTTTACAACTAAACACACATGCAAACAATTCAGGCATTTATGTGTATAACAATGGCATGCTGCATCCAGATTGAAATTATTCAATCCCTCGAGATAATTGCTGTCCTTACCATTTGGAAAAAAATCCAACTAATCCGATTAGTGACACTAGAATTATCAACCAGACCTATAAAGCCATAAACCACCCGTCGCGGTAGACTTGCACTTTCGCCGACACGTGGCCCGCCGCTACCGGAAATGTATGATAACGACTGCAGTCTTTACTTACCGCGCGAACGGTCGGGACATTTGATGTCTTGATCACTTTGTTAATGACCCGTGTCAATATATAGAGAGAGTATTCAGTAGAAAATTAAAGTCATATAACCGCGATACGTAATGTAAAACTATGGTCAGTTTCGGACATTTCAAATTAGTTTTGTAAATTTAAATGTTTTTATTAAAAACCAATCGAACTACCAGGAACGTTCAACTTACATTGGTATTTGCATAAACACCAACCGTACATGAAACATGTATATTTAGTATTAACTTGATCAGTTAAACCCTATTAATTTCACAAACTGTATTTCTTCTTTATTGTATATATACATGTATACTGACAGGGGAGAAATGATGTCACACAGGTAAACAAAATGGCAGCCTCCATGAAAGTTCGTTATCCAAACTAAAACATGCTATAAATTCATTATTTTGAAAGTTATTGAGGATTTTTTTTCAATTTTGGCATTTTTAATACATGAACTTTTGTTTTAAACCAAGTTGTAATCAGCTGTCCATTTTCCTTTAAGCTTTGTCCAAAGACAAAAAAAAATTGAAATCAGGGCCAACAGTGAAGACCATGGTAAGAGCAAATGATGTATGTATCTTAGCCTGGGTTACCTTAGAAACTGATATTGATAGTAAATATGTGAAAATATTTGAAATAATCAGGCAGTAGGCCCAATGTTTAACTTTTCAATGCAGTTACTCGGTCATATCCTTGTTTTATGTTACTGTTAAAAGTCTCGGCTTTATTTACCTATACAATGAAATACATTGATGAGAATAATCGTTACTTCAGTATTTGTTTACTTAGTTTTACAGGTAAATACAGTCAATCTTGTATCAACAGAAGACCCATGTGCAGTATTAGCTACACATGGTTGCTTAATGCTGGATAAAAATAATGCAGAAAGCTCCTAAAGGAGCTTTCTGCATTATTTATATCCTGCATTAAGCAGTCACTTGTCTTCAGAGGTCTCCTTGCTACTTCACTTAGAAGTTAGTGGTTGCTTAATACAAGATTGAAGATTGACTGTACAGTCAGAATTTAGTGTGCAACCGTTTCACTCCTAGTTCACTGTGTTTCTTACAACAAGCTAAGCAAATAGACAAGAAGGCCATTGTTATCCCTTATTGCTCACACAATTTAGACTTGTAGAAATTTATCTCATCATATAAATTACTGGTGCTATATTCAGGAAAAAAGTATGCCTGTCCTTTGCTTAATAATATCATGGTTGGACAAAAACGAAACAAAATTCTTTTTTTATTTTCAATGCAAAAAAATGTAAGTCATACTATATCTATCACTAAACCCTGAAGAAGACTATTGAATAGTTGAAAACGTTAGGTTTGAAAATTAAAGTTTAAAAAATCTGAAGGGATCGTTCGTTCTACTTACTCTGCCGCTGTTTATATCTATCACTAAAAAAATCTTTTGAATTAAGCATTACTCCACGTTGTATTAGAAATCCAAACTATATTCGAAATCCAAACTATTTGCTTTACTTTCGACCTGCTTTAAGTGGTTGCCTTATTATCTTCAAAACTAGAAACAGTCTATTTGCATGGTAATGGGGTTAAAACTCAGCAGAGAATGTCTTTTATGCATAAAATGTTTCTAATATATAATCTGAATATTTATTCATGCTTTCAAACACCTACAGAAAAAAACCCTCTTATCTCTATTTAAAGAATCATTATCTACATAAATCTACATTTATTATCATATATATCTATGATCATAGTTAATCATTTAATGAAGCGTATATGAAATCATGGTTAAAAGTATGCATGATAAAGCTTCAAAACTCTTATTAGTGCAGTGAAGATGATAGTTGAACCTTGAAATGGACTATTAGTATGCCACTTTTGAAAAAAAGTGACAGGAGTATATTGATATTGAGCTGTTTCCAGGTAATATAAAACAGGAAACAGTGTAGATCCTGATCAGCAGGCTCCTTAAGGAGCCCTCTGATCAGGGTCTACACTGTTTTCAAAGGGTTTATTATACTGGTTTCCAACACATTATATAATATGAGTGAATGTGTAAACTGTTAGGGTTATAGGTATGAATTATAAGAATGATATTTTTGTTAGATTAATTAATTCTACCACTAATAGGGTTTTCAAAAGCTGGTTGATGCGAGACACAATCTTTTGTTCCCTGTTACTATCAGTGTTTTCACAGGTAGATAGCTTTAATTGCTCATTAAATATGCATGCCTTGTAGTAGAGGGCATCTAACGTCAAAAATCGAAATAAAGGAAAAAAAATGCACAGAATTGATTTTTGTGTTTTCATATGCTCCAATATGTACCGAATGACAAAAAAAAAGTCTATGAAAATCAAACGATGCGAAATATGATTTTTGGGGTAAAATGGCTCAAATAATAGGTGAAAGCACGAATTTTTGGGATTTCCAAACTGCGATCGTAGAAATCAACATAAAAGCTTGAAATCTACAGGCTAGATAAATATTAATGTCAGCTGTGGAATGGTACTTGTTAAGATAAATAAAATTTTCAAAAAACTGATTTTTGGGGTGAAATAGTCAAAATATTAAACCAAAATCACAAATTTGAGGATTTCAAACAGTCCCTGGCATCTCATAGCAAATAAAGGAAATGGTGCACAGAGTTGATTTATATGTTATTATTTGCCTAAATATGTACCAAATAACAGACAAAAAGTCTAGGAAAATCAAACGATGCGAAATATGGTTTTGGGGTAAAATGGTTAATATAATAACTGAAATCGCTAATTTTTGGGATTCCCCTTCTGTACTCGAGGATATCCATATAAAATCTCGAAATCTACAGGCTAGACAAATATTCATGTCAGCTGTGGAATGGTACTTGTTAAGATAAATAAAATTTTCAAAAAAATGATTTTGGGGTGAAATTGTCAAAATATTAAACCAAAATCACAAATTTTAAGGATTTCAAACAGACCCTGACATCTAAAAGCAAGTAAAGAAAATGGTGCACAGAGTTGATTTATACGTTATTATCTGCTTAAATATGTACCAAATAACAGACAAAAAGTCTAGGAAAATCAAACAATGCAAACTATGTTTTTTGGGTAAAATGGTTGAAATAATAACTGAAATCGCTAATTTTTGGGATTTCCCTTCTGTGATGGAGAATATCGATATAAAAGCTCGAAATCTACAGGCTATACAAATACTCGTGTAAACTGTGGATTGGTACTTGTTAAGATAAATAAAAATTTCAAAAAGCTGATTTTTAGGGTGAAATTGTCAAAATATCAAACAAAAAACACAGATGTTGAGGTTTTCAAACAGACCCTGACATCTAAAAGCAAATAAAGGAAAAGGTGCACAGAGTTGATTTATATGTTATTATTTGCTTAAATATGGACCAAATAACAGACAAAAAGTCTAGGAAAATTAAACGATGCAAAATATGATTTTGGGTAAAATGGTTTAAATAATAACTAAAATCACTAATTTTTGGGATTTCCCTTCTGTGATCGAGGATTCAAATATAAAATCTCGAAATCTACAGGCTGCACAAATATTCATGTCTACAGTTGAATGACCCTAGTTAAGATAAATACAACTTTAAAAAAAAAATTGGGGGTAAAATCGTAAAATTATTTAACCAAAATTTCATATTTTGGGGATTTTTGACAGATTTTGAGATTGAAATCAAACTAATGGAAAAGATGCACAGAATTGATTTATCAGTAATGATATGTTTCAATATGTACCAAATAACAGACAAATAATGTAGGAAAATCAAAGAATCCGAAATATGATTTTTGGGTAAAATGGTTGAAATATTAACTGAAAAGCTAATTTTTGGGATTTCCTTTCTGTGACCATGGATATCACTATAAAAGCTCCAAATATCCAGGCTAGACACATATTCAGGTCTACTTTAGAATGGTCCTTGTTAAGATAAATAAAGGTTTCAAAAAACTGTTTTTTGGGGTAAAATTATCAAAATATTAAACCAAAATCACCAATTCTTGTTTGTAAAACAATCTAGGAAAATCCAACAAAGTCTAATATAAATTTTGGGGTATACTGATTAAAACAATTAATGTAAATGCATGTTTTTGGAAATTCCACACTATGGCCTTAGACAGGAATATAGAAGCTACAAATGTACAGGTAATATACATATTACTGTGCACTGTAGCCTTGTACTATTAAGGATGAATTAAGCTTTAAAATATAAACCCTTATCTTTTCACTTCACTACGGTGACCTTAGATATGAAACCAAACGTTCAAAGTCTATAACTTACACACATACACCATTTTAATGTAGCTTAGTTAAAGTAAAGACAAATCAACCGGTAAAACATTTCAACAGACACATGTTTTTAATGTATTGTGACTTTAAATATGATTAAAAAAGCTCCAAATCCATTTAAAAGGCAACAGGCACCACGAAATAAAGCCTATAGCACTAGTACAAATAAAGTATGATTTCTAAAATTAATAAATTTTGGTGATAAGATATAAGTTAAACGAAAACAGTTTTCACTGAGGATTTTTACAGTGGCATTGGATGTGACCATCAAGGCACTACAGTGTATTTACTAGCATAGTTATATAAGTTTCAATGAAGTAATATACATGTATAACTTATAATAGTTAAACAAAAAGACAATATCTTCAGTATATTGTTACAGCAATATAACATGAATGTAAAACTTAAAAATATAGTTAAGACAAATATATAAATGGAAACTTTTTATAAGTAAGGATAACTACCATTTTGAATTTCATTACTATAGTCAAACAACTAGGTCTGACGGGTCAAAGGGTGGCCGAGTCCATTTATAAGGGAGATCAGCATTTCAGATGTCCCCGTGTCAAGTTTTAAAGGAAAAGGTTTGGTTATCGGTACAAATAAACGAATTAGTTATTGGAAACATAACGTAGTGGATAAGACGTAGGTAGAAGTATATGATCGGATAACATTTTATCAAGCACGGGTTCGAATTTGACGAACATGTGTATAAATGGTTAGTATAATCACACAGTATGAAATTAGATAATTCATTTTAGATTAAAAAAGTTTGAGGTCGACGCGGGTTTCGAACCTACGCTGATTAAAATAATTCTATCGCAATACACTCTGTGTACCTATATTTACCTACTGCTCTAAAGTGCTAACAATAATATCGCCTTCATTTGTATCTAATATTTATACTAATTTTGATTGTATAAAAATGGTCGGAGAACATGCGGAATGCTGCTCTCCTTAAAATGGACTCTGCTGACCTTTGACACGTCAAGCCCAGTTGTTTGACTATATGACTGTGGATATGACCAGTAAAGCTTCAAATGCACAAATAAGTTATATATTCTTTCCAAAACAAAAGCTTACTAAAGATGATAAATACAAAGTTTGAAAATAACTTTTTGAGGAAAATATTAAAAAATATACATAAAACAGCAAATTTTTAATTTCTGTATATGGGGGAGGATATGAACTAATAATAAAAACTCCAAATCAATAGGCTTGACACAGTCCTTTTAAATGAGATATGTAACTAGTTTATCCAAAATCACACATAACAATTTATAAATATATAGGGTTTTGGAAAAATACACCCCCTCCACCAATAAAAAAATCAAAACATAAACGAACGAACAATTTTCTGCCATGTTGGATTATTGCGCAAAACTGGTTGGTTCTGATGTTGGTTGGAAACTAATAGACATGAGCTATCCTGTACTTTGAGCTGTAATAATGGAATCTGACAACTGTATGAAATATCAGCAAATCATAGTATACGCACATTGGGCATACATCGTACATGTAATTTATGTAATTAATTGATCTAACAGTGCTTGCTATATATATGAAATAACTGATAGTGTATATATCACCAGGTCAATAACATTCAATATTCGTTTTGTGGTGCTTATTATCTACTATCAGTGCACACTCTGATTTGACAAGCGGCATTTTAAATGCTGCCTCTAAGCTAGTACAATGGTTTAATTGTCAAAATGCTGTAATTTAACCCTTATTGTGTGCGATGCCAAATATAGGTTGTTACTTAACCCTAGTTGTATGCGGAACAAGAATATATATCATTTGAGGACCCAAATCATAGTGAGTATATAGCCTACAGTACAAAGTATAATGTGTCTTACCTGTAAATTTGAAGCTTTTACATTTATATCTTAAAAGCCATGTTGTGGAAATTCCAAAAATTCAAATTTAAACTAATTTTTTTAACCAGTTTACCCCGAAAAGTCATATTTGGCTTTGTTGGAGTTTCCTTTATTTTGCTGTTATTTAATACATATTGAAACATACTAAAACATATAAATCAATTCTAAATACTTTTCCCTTTATTTGCTTATAAGGCTTTATTTGGAATTTTCAGGTCAGGAGATCTCTGCTAAATCTCGAAAATTAGTGTTTTTTTGTTTAATTATTATAACAACTTTACTGCATAAATCAGTTTTTTGACAGTGTATTCATCTTTATCAGTACTATTCCACAGCGCAATTGAATATTTGTTTAACCTGTAGATTTGGAGCTTTTATTTTAATAGCCACCATCACAGTAGTAAAATCCCGAAAAAGCTCATTTACATTTTATTTTTCAACGATTTTACCTCAATACACCATATTTGGTATTGTATGATTTTCCTAGATGATTTTTCTATTAGTTTGTACATATTAAAGCATATGATAACACATAAATCACTTTTGATTTCGATGGCAGGGATTGTCTACGAAAATCCCCAAAATTGGTGATTTTGGTTTAATATTTTGACAATTTAACCCAAAAAACCAGTTTTTTGAAAGTTTTATTTATCCTTACTAGTACCATTACACAGCAAAAATGATTTTTTGTCTAACCTGCATATTTGGTGTATTTATATTGATATCCACGTTCACAGTAGGGAAATCCCAAAAATTCGTGTTTTCATTTATTATTTCAACAATTTTACCCCAAAATTCATTTTTCAAAGTTTAAGCTATCCTTAATAGTACTATTTCACAATAGAGATGTATAAGTATCTAGCCTGTAAATTTGGAGCTTTTATAATGATAACCAACGACACAGTACTGAAATCCCTAAAATTAGCGTTTTCATTTATTATTTCAACAATTTTGCCTCAAAAAACATATTTCGCATAGTTTGATTTTCCTAGATTTTTCTTCGGTTATTTGGTACATGCTCTACCATATGAAAACACAAAAACTATTTCTGTGCATCTTTTCCTTTATTTGGATGTTTGGCACCAGGGAAGCTCTACTAAAATCTCCAAAAATTGGGGTTTTGTTTAATATTTTCATGATTTTCACCCAAAAAGAACCATTTTTTGAAAGTTTTATATATCCTAATTAGTACTATTCCACAGTGGATATAACTGCCAGTCTAATTTGTAGATTTGAAGCCTTTATGTTAATACCCAGGGTCACAGTATGGAAATTCCAAAAATTATCATTTTCGTTTATCAATTCAACCATTTTACCCCAAAAAATCATATTTCGCATCGTTTGATTTTCCTAGACTTTTTTTCTGTCATTCGGTACATATTGGAGCATATGAAAACACAAACATCATTTCTGTGCATTTTTTTTCCCCAAAATTTTTAAATGCCCTCTACTATTGGCTAAGAATAGATGGTGTGACAACAATGGCATTTATCCCGTGGCCTCAGTATAATATTTTGTGAACCGTGTCTATGTTGCTATGATTCAAAATTCATGCATACTAAAGTTCATGCAGGGTTCCTGATAGGAGTCACAGAGTAAACTGAATGTTTCTCCACCAAATTATATCTTGTGACATATACTCATTAGAATTGTCTCTTCAATACAAGTGAAATGAGTAGTCACAGCATAGGATTTAGTAGAGACATAAGGTAGTTAGTATTTGAAATACAGTCGAACTTTGATATCTCGAACTCGCTTAATTCGAACTATCTGATTTTAATTGCATTGTTTCAGGCTGAGTTAAGTTGAACATACCCGTATTTCAAAGTTAAAAGCTACGTTTTAACTTTGAAATACGGGTATGTTCGACCTAACCGAGTTCGAGATATCGAAGTTCAACTGTACTCACCTTATCTGGAACTCTAAAGCACTTATTGTTGATATCCTTTTTTATGATTGGTATGATCCAAATATACAAGCATAATATATTTTAAATACACATCATATCATTATAATATATACAATCATGTACTTCCAAAATGAGATCAGAATACAACAAGTTGCAAATAACTAGCGACTAACTGTCTTTAAAGATACACATAAAGGTTCTAATTACCTTTGCACGTGAATAGAATTTCTGTGGTGGTTGTGGCCTTGCTAGTTTTCTGTACTCACAATTAAAATCAGGCCGAGACTTGCTGCGAAAGTGCCCATAGTACCCTGATGGAAACTGAAATGGATATCAAATATAAAAAAAATGAGATAGGTAGATACAATTATCCTTTGCACCCTTTCTTTCATAACAATCACCTACCATGCTTCTTCCCTTAGCCTATTACTCCAGAAAAATGCCTTTTTATTCCCTTAATTTAATCCTCCACTGAAGAAAATAGTTCCACTTTACACAGTCATGAATATGCACTTCAGAAATAGTTTCTTTATTTTCCTAGCAAAAGGTAAAGCAGGCTCAAAGTAAAGCACAATGTGCCTTAAGGTACAAACTGCTTTACTTTCAACCTGCTTTAATGTAGCCATCTGTTTTCAGAACTATAAACAGGCTATGGAGTAACAGGCTATGGAGTTAAAGCAAGATGAAAATAAAGCTAAATGAACTTTCTGCTTCATGAGTGTAAATCTTCAATATCTTGTTATAACTTAGTGAAAGTGATTTCTTTAAGGGAATTAATACAATCTATCATAATTATAAAAATTATGTAAAATAAGATACGGTAATTATTGCTATGCATGTACCGGTATATAAAATGGCAACAATAATTTTGAGTAGTTAACAATATAAAAGAAGTACATAAATTATGTATCAATTGGTGAAAAAGACAATGTATGGAGATGATGACCATATGTATGGGTACTGGACATTTTGCCACTCCTTACAGTTACCTGTAGTTTTGCATCCATGAAAATTTTCAGGATTTGCTATCCAGACATTTCCATACTTCGAGACCAATACTACCTTGTCATAGTTCTGGGGCTTAACCCATTACCCCATATCCTGTTTTCAGTTTTAAAGATTGGTGACCACTTAAAGCAGGTGAAAGTAAAGCAGAATGTGCCTTAAGGCACATTCTGCTTTACTTTCAGCCTGCTTTGAGCTATCATCTGCTAGAATATAGAAAATATTTCTTATGATATATATGCATAACTGTATAAGTTGAAACTATTTTCTTCAGTGGCATACATGTGATATCTCCCGATCTGGTCGAAAGCTCCCGAAATTGGACCTCTACTTATGATCTCTCGGTCGGGAGACAAAATCTCCCGATACTTCATTTTACCAGGTTCATTTTTTTTCCAATATGAACTTTTATACCATTTACCTCATCATCGCTGACTCTAAAAATCTTAAAATTGGCTTCTCTGGTTAATTGGTACAATCCCTACATGCGCTTATCACCAAACACTACTGATGCGTGTAAACACGTTACGCAATCTTCAATAAGTTTGATTGTGTAACACCTATATGGCCGGCTGCATGATGACAATCTTGGGTAAAAGTTTGACCATGTCCGCTGAGTGGGTTTTGACACATTTGTTTAAATTGTTTTTAGATTTTACTGGTTATCAACAAAGTGATTGACAGGAATGCCCCAAATCGGAGACCTGTAACAACAACAATTTTTAGAAGCGATGGTGCGAATGATATAGATCTAGTGTCCCCAGTACGGATCCGATTAATATCAGTTAATTCTCTGAAAGTTCTGGCCAAACTAACATTTTAGATGAACGCTAATCAGAATTTAACATTAATGAATTGATTTCCCCGCACAAAATACTTTGAATATTCAGAAAAAAGGAAAATACTTCAAAGTTTAATTACTGTTTATACCCTTACAAAATGATGGGGCGCTTTAATATTTGCTACGAGAACCATGTTTATTTTGTTAGTAAAAAAATATTCCCCAGCATCATTTTCTAACACTCAATTAAATAAACATTGGACCTAAAGTCTTCTGTTTGTAACAAACGAATCAGATTTCGCGGTAGAAATTTCAATGCATTATTTGTAGTTAAAACCACGCCCACTTAATTATAAAAATATGACACAAGTAAATGTTGTTTGCAGACTCATTGTCGTCTGCAACAATTCTCTGAGTTAATTTTTGTTAATTTTTTTCTCCAGAGCATATCAGTGTCAAACATTTTGTATCTAGATGAGATGTTTTGGCGTCTCATCTGTATCCAAACTGTTTGCAACTTGTAAACACTTGTTCATACTACACTGGTTATACCAAGCTAACAAGAACTTATTCTGGATTGCTATAATTAAATCTCTAATACCAGTGTATGATAGATGTCTGGAACTGACAGGTACCCCGGCCCAGTTCTAATTAAGTGCCCAGTTCTAGTTATCTCGCTTTTAAAGCTGTCCTATTCCACAATTTAGCCTGTGCGGTAGTTGTGATATCGTAATGTAAGTTGTATTGCGAATACATCTGTTTAGATCTTGGTCTAAAGTTAGAGATACAAATCGCAGCTACCTGCATGTCCAGTTACAGACATCTAGCTCTCAGTTCTAGATAGTCATCCGATTCCAGATGTAACATATGTGCCATTGGCTCACAGGGCTGCCATAAATTGACAAGAAAAATCCTCAGATTTCAAAATTTGCATTTTTCAAGTGCGATTTAAGGAATCGTACCTTTACCCCATAGCCTTTTTCTTGTTTTGTTGACATGCGACCACTTAAAGCAGGCTGTAAGTAAAGCAGAATGCGCCTTAGGGCGCATTCTGCTTTACTTTCAGCCTGCTTTAAGATACCATGAACTGGGAAAAAATCCGGAGATTTAGGAAAAATCCGGAGAAATGGCAGCCCTGGGCTCATATATATCACAATGGAAGGGATGTGTCTATGCATTTAATTCACCTCAAATTTTCTTTCCTTTTAACTCCAATGCAAGGCCATCATATTCAAGTTTTAGTGTTTGCCATTATTGAAGAAGACCATGCATTACTTAATAAAAAAATAAATGTCGAACCCTGCAGCAAATGCCCCTATACACAAATGATAAACTTACTGGACATTTTGTCAAAATCTATAACTATTTTTCCATGACAACACATTTATAAACCTAAAACTTACCCAGCTTCCTTGAATATCTGTCGCCATTTTTGTCAGTTATCACGGAGCACTGTAGAAATAACTAGTATCATGTCAATTATACATGACTGAAGTATCCATTCTATCAATCAAATAGTAACCATGTAGAAAATAACTTTCCTAGATGAACGTAGGGATTTGTTTACCGTTGTCATTCAGGTTAGCCAATCAGTGAGCACGAGCACCTGTAAAGGAAGGAAATTAATTGGAATGGACTGGGTCACGAACGATTTTATTGGGGTAGGGGTAAAAGGCCGTCAGTTGGTTGGTCAGTATTATTATATTTCATCTTGTTTCTTATTTGCCTATCATATTTTTATTCTTTGTCAGTCTTTTAGTATTTGATTACACTATTCGTAAGTTTTATCAATGTACGAAAGCGTTTTCAACAACCTTTCCCAACTCATTTGATTTCACAAATTGGTGATTCGCTTCAGCTTTTACCCTAACCCGAACTGTGCCGAATAGGGAACCCTTCAATACTCTTCAATAAAGAGGCTGGTTTCTGTCGTCTGCAAAACAACAATCGGTCAATGGTATATTTTTACCATTTTGCTGTGATTTATGTTAAAATAATCGGTTTGGATCACCATCTAATTCAAACTTTGAATAATTTCAGTTTCTGCTGTAAATTAGCAAACACTTTTGTTACAGTGGGGGCCCTGATTGGAGGACTCCTATCATCCTATGTGAGCCAACAAGTCATGCCAGTCTGGCACATCTGGGTCTGCTCTGTTTGCTTATCTGAAGCCCTGGCTATACTGGTGCTTTCAATATTTACATGTCAAGTCAATGGTATATTTTGACCATGTTGCTGTGACTCAAGTTGATAACTGGTTACTAGTGGTATGGATGAGCAATCTAATTCCAATTAGAATAATTTTAGTTTCTCAGAACTTTCTGTTGTTATTTAGCAAACAGTGGGAACCCTGATCAGAGGACTGTTTGTTTGTGTTGATACTGCTTTACAAGTCTGGCACATCTGGGTCTGCTCTGTTTGTTTATCTGAAGCCCTGGCTATACTGGTGCTTTCAATATTTACATGTCAAGTCAATGGTATATTTTGACCATGTTGCTGTGACTCAAGTTGATAACTGGTTACTAGTGGTATGGATCAGCAATCTAATTCCAATTAGAATAATTTTAGTTTCTCAGAACTTTCTGTTGTTATTTAGCAAACAGTGGGAACCCTGATCAGAGGACTGTTTGTTTGTGTTGATACTGCTTTACACCTTTTTCGAGTATTTCTAGCAGGAGCACTTATGAGGTGCACTTAAATTAAGGAACTGAAACCGGCCGGTCACTTTATCCTGACACCGACGAACCAGTTGTTATGCCACGGAATTATACAAAAACGGAATAGCAACTCAGCGAAGTTGAATAGGCCAGCACCTGAGCTCTCGCGGCGGTTGAATTTTGCGAGATTATGTGTCACGTGACAACATCTTCACTTTTTGCCTCGTTGTCCGCCATTTCTGGCGTGAAAATTTACCAACTCGAGTGTTTTAATTGACATTTTATAGGATTTAAACGACTTGGTGGACATTCCCATCAATTCACGGGAATATAAACCTGTGGACAATGCTTCGAAAACACACATTTAACTTATTGACTACCGATAGACATTCTCTTATCAAGTCTCGCGAGTCTCGTTTGCGCCGCACGAGATTTGCGATATAGCGCGAGGTTTCAATTCCGTCAGTGTATAATTCTGTGGTTATGCTAACCATAAATCCTGAGCGCCAAGGAGGGAAACCAGGATAGAATTTACTTTGCCGGTCCCCACGATCTACCTTACCAACAGGTTGCCATGCAAGAGTAAATACGCCACCATTTTGTCTTTCAATATGAAGCAAGAGGCCATAGCAAGAAGCTGGCAAAGAGACACTGTCGCCTGAACATCAGGAAGTATTCATTTGGCTTAAGGGTAGTAAATGAGTTGAATAGTTTACCAGAATGGGTGGTGTGTGCCAAAAACACAAATGACTTTAAAACTAAGATAGACAAGTTCTGGCAAGACATCCACAAGACCCACGCATGCAGAAAATAATGTAAGAAGACCTGAGCGGAAGTTACAGGCTGCGTAGCCTATATCCTGTAGAAGAGGTATCAAGGTATCAACCATGGGGGGTTTGGGGGTGCTAGCCCCTGATTATTCTGTTGAAAAAGGTTACTGTAGCAGAGTCTGATTTTGAGGTAAAAATCCTGTGTTTTCCAAGCTAGCCTATTCTCACGGGCGCTCTATAAACTGTAAAATGTCATTATTTTTTGGGGACTGGCAAAGTAAAAACGTTCAGGAAACCAAATTTTAAATCTTTGGTTTAACCCGGCTGGAGATTTAACCCACAACCTCCCCCACTGCAAACAGACGCTCTGCAACTAAGCCATCCCGCCGATGTCTATGTGAGTGTTTGCTTGTCTGGAGCCCTTTCAATATTCACACGTTCGGTCAATAGTATATTTCGACAATGTTGATGGATGGAACACAGGGGCCAGATTGTTGGGATGTTTGTGGGTGCTTGTCCCATACTCATAGACTAGGTTTTATATCTTATAATGCATTATGGTCATTGTAGTCTGAACTTATAATTTGCTAATCATATGTGTCTATGTTAAAATGACTCATTAATGTAATCCTATTATTTTCCAGAATGTGAAATACAGAACAATTTTATGTTAGGAATTTGAAACAGCTGTACCATAAAAGATGTTTCCTAGCCAAATATCCACCAGAGATCTGCTACCTGGAAATTATAGGTATAGTTAAAGTTATGATAACATGTAAGCCTTGGCATGCTCAGGCTGCTATTCTTTTGCCAGTTTTACATTCACTATTTTTTATGATAAAAAAAAAGAGAGAATTATCCAAGCTAAAAAGTTTTCTATTGTTATAATGTCTGTATCCATGCAGGGTTTCCCTGTTGCACAATGCATGCCGTGCAGCCTGACACAACTTTTGAACACTTGCTCCTTAAACGTTTGAACTTTGCACAGGCTTTTTTCCCTTTGCTTTATCAAATGGGGACATTGTGACCCCCAGGGTTTTCCCTTGCATTTTGTAAATGAGAGTCCTAAGGACCCTCAAACTATTCACTTTGAGAGTCCCTCGGCATATTTGGGGGTCCCAAATTAATTAAATTTGTAAATGCATTACAATGTTGACAAATAAATTGCAAAACCTTTGTAAACTGTTTAACAGTGCAAATTTATGATTAATCTCTGATGGTATATGAAGCATACCCCACATCAGTATCTACATATCTGAGAATTTGAGGGTTTGGAGTAAAATGTGGTCAAAGATTTTAGGGTCCTGGGGACTCTTTGGGTTGGACAAATAGGAGTCCCAGGTGACAGAATTGCGTCCAAGATGCAGGAAACCTGCGTCCGGGAAAACCCTGGACCCCCATGTTCCTTGATTTGGGAGACAAAACATATATTTGGGGGTCATCTTTTTTTTAAAAACATCTTTTAGGACATCATGCTGTTTGGTACATAGCTGACCTCTTTTACCTGATATCCTTTCCACTGCTGCAGTTATGACACCAGATTTGTGTATTCATTTTACAAAATTTCAAGAGTGGGCCATGAACATACAGTTTGCTACTTTTCTCCCCCATTCATCTGTCCTTCTGCATGTCCATCCTTCCAGTGGCATCTGTCACACTTTTTGTCTGAAACATATCTCCTGAATGTTACAAAAGAAGTACAGTACTCTGTAATATCGGGATAATCTCAATATTGAATTATCTCTTTTTTTCCTACTTTAAGTTTCAATGTTGTCTAGATGTCTCCAGCAAGGTCAAAGGTATTTTATTGAAACTTAACCCATTACCCCATAGCTTGTTTCTAGTATTGAAGACAGGTGACCACTTAAAGCAGATTGAAAGTAAAGCAGAATGTGCCTGCTTTACTTTCACCTTCTAGGATATAGAAAATATTTCTGATGGAAAACATTCTGACATTCATGACTGTATAAAGTAAAAATATTCTTCAGTGGACAAATAAATCAAAGGCGTAAAAAGGCGTATTTATGGGGTAATTGGTTAAAGAGTGATATTTAATTATTTATTAGGATGTGCCAAGTTGACAAGAACCGGTTTCTACCCTCATACAAAACTAAATAATTTCCACTTTAATATTTCACTTTTCTGTCCAGTACATCATACTTTTGTCTGACACATATCTCTTCAAATTTTGAATGATTCATGGTTTAATTTAATGAAACCAATACAGTATAAACAAAGTGCAGGACACAAGAAAAATAACTTTAACCTCTGAGGCCCTCAAACTTTGACTTATCTCCCAATGTTAACAAAACCTTTCAGTTTATTTACTGTTCAAAAGTTACTTCTTTGTGTTTACTTGCTAAATGTTTTGATGAATTTTCTTTTTCGGGTGAGCTCAGATCAGGGTGGGATAACATGTTGCACTTTTGCAAAAATAAAAACTTTCTTGAACTGTCAATATTTTTTGTTACAGTGAAAGTACAAGTACTAAGTGAGAGTTCTCTGAAATTTTGTACAAAAGTCATGTCTAGTAAAAAAGTTATCATGGCTACAAGTTGACAGGTCTAAGGGTCTACGGACACTACATAGTTAATCAAAAACATGATAGTTTGATGAAAAACTTTACTATTTCATGATTGAAAACTTGTCAGAATAATGGAACATGGTTGTGCAAAAGAGATAAAACACATTTGATTGACTATAAATTGATAATATAACAAATGTAGTGAGTCGACCATGAACCCTTGTATCAGCTTAACTGTATTGTTTCATGCCAAATAGTTTTGTGGCAAATATAGGAAAGTCAGATGTATTTATTTTACAGTATCTTACAAATACATTGTATATCAATAAGGATGAGAAAAAATAGAAATCACCAGGTATTTTACTACTTTTCGCTGCATAGCAGAATTTTGAAATAAGATCTCAAAAAGTCTACGGACTCTACCAATTACACATACATACTTTATCCATTAAAAAGTGGTCCATAGATATATAAAGTGTTAGTGAAATTTCTATTTTGATATTGCCATTTCAAAGGATTTAAGAAAATAGTATCAAAATTCAGTCAGAAATAATTTTGGGTTCAATTATATGGGATAATATTTCACTTTCATGTCTTTTTTCTCCAGTTTTTAACTATGAAGTGTGATATGCACAAGAAGCTGTATGATTTTAACATTTTTTAAGAAGTTGAACAACTATAAACTGTAAACCAGAGATAACAAATAATTTGAATGTATATACATGTAACAGAACAAAAACTTGTATTTATACATAAAGCAATGTAGTATACGGACTCTACACTGATTAGTGCATTAATCAATAACACTTTCACATGCCTGTTTGGCAATGTGGAGTTGATTAGAGTTAACATAATCTTTATAAAGACAGCACTTTGCAAGAAAATCTTAAACTTTGAACATTTGCATTTAAATTGCCTACATTTTGTGAGTGCATCATATTAATCAGCATTTGACAGAGTTGTACTTTTAGATATGAGGATAAATTTACTATTTGTTTTAGTATATCAAGATAATTTAAGTAAATGAACTAAAATGAACCAGAAACATCACAACAAATTGATGAGAAACATGTGAATTATAGCTACAATAGTAAGAAATGTATCATATATGAACCAGATGCACAAGTCTACTGATTCTGGGCTTTTCATACAATCATATTTATATGGTCAATGGTAACATTTCAGAAGTGACAACAGTTGCATCTGAACTTTCATTATCATTCAGAACACTGGTGTAATCACACTAATTGTCAGATGTCTAATTTAGTTTACCGGTACACTGAATGAGTATTAAACTCATCTGTCGCTGCTCTTGTTGCTGACAATTTGCTTTAACAATATTGATAACCAAAAGCCAAACCTTTTAAAATGTTCTTGTCAAAACTCTGTAAGCCCTAGGACAACCAAAGTTCTCATGTAGCATTATGCTTTGAACTTTTACCAAGAATGTTCAAATTTGCTCTTGGTTCCAATTTTGCCCCACCCCGGGGATAAAAAGTTTAACATCTATAGGTTTATATTTATTATGAAAACTTTAAACATCTTTTATTTCCAAACTGGCTTAGAGCTTTGATATTTGGTTTGTAGCATTATGTGATGAACAACTACCTACGTACATTATTCAAATTATGCCTCAAGGGTCAAAATTGGTCACATCCCGGGGTCACAAGTTTTATATAGAATTATAAAAAAAAAAACCTTTAAACATGTTCTTGTACCAAACTGAAAGGTTTAGAAATGTGATATTCAGTATGTAGCATCACGTGGTGGACCTCTACCAATATTGTTGAACTTACGACCCGATATCAAAATTGGCTTTGCTTGTAGGGGATCGGTTTACGTAGGTTTACATTATATAGTGAAAGCTTTAAAAATGTTTTTGTTCCAACATGAAAGGGGTAGAGCTGTGATATTAGGGATATAGCATCAAATGATGCAAATAATGGACATTGACATACATGTGATAACCCTCACTGGTCTGTCAGGTAGATTTGAACATTTTCTCAGGTAGATTTGACATTTGTCAGGTAGATTTGCAAAAACGGGCATATTAGCCATATATAGGTATTTTATCCATAAAATAGGAAAACTATGACTTTCTCGGGTGTGTCAGTTGTCTATATTCCATTAAATTGTTAAATAACACTGAGAAACAGGATGAAAATGGTAATTAGAGCTATATGAAAGGTTTGTGGAATACATCAGAAGATATACTAACAAATGTTATATTTGTAGGCATTTAACCATTTCCTTTATAGCATTGCTTGTCCATGATTCTACTCTAACCTTATAAAGATCAATAGGAAAATTCTCCTACATCCTAGCTGTTTGAAGAAGGCTGAAAGTAAAGCAAACCTATACCATATATTCTGCTGTACTTTCTGCCTGCTTTAATTTCTTTTAAACATCCACATGTACGAAATACTGTAAAGGATCTATAAAAGAAAGGGTTAAATATTTAATTTAATTCTAAGTATAATATATTAACATCTTTAATAACAGCTTTGTAAGCATAAAAAGGGTTAAATAAAATAAATGTAGCTTAATAAATACACCTTTTCACATTTTTAACTCTTTCAACACTAAGACAATATTGTTGTTTATTAGGTTCCCTTGTGAATCAGTTTAGTTACCAAAACATGAACCAGTCTACTTGCAATTCTTGTTAGTTTAATAAATCCTGGTCTTAATTAGGAAACAGTGAAGACACAGATCAGAGGCCTCTGATCAGGGTCTGCACTGTTTGCATATATATGTTTGCAAATGTAATGAGAAGCGTATTTCTTCCAAGTCTTTGGCCAGCAAAAAATATTTTTTTTTTTTCAGTGGCCCAAGAATTAGATTTTTAAAAAAAAAGAAAATGTTTGGTCCTACATTGAGATCAATGTTGAAACGTACCACTACAAGTAAAACTTATGCCAATATGGCGGAACTTCGGCATATCTAAACTACTGATGCTTTCCCATACCCCTAAAAAGTTTGATTAAGATGACAGTAAAAAGTCTAAAATAGATCATATCAGATAATCACCTTGAATGTTTGCCTCTAATAGCATCCACAATTATCCTCTCTATATATGATACTTTTCATACTGAGTTACTCAGACACGATTTACACACAATGTGTTCAAATGAGGAGCCCCGCCCATTTTGATTCAATGACCTAGCTATGGGTTCACTAATAATATTTATCTAGATTTAGCACATGGCTTGGAGCTCTCGACCAATCAGGTGCCTCAAAAGCTGTTGACTATATCGCGTAAATTTTAAAAACCATGTACTATTTAATATAGTCCACGTTTTCTGTCATCTGAAGGTAATTGACATCAACATCTTAGAAATCCTCCGAGCTAGCGACTGCAAAAACCTTTAGCCTGCTCTGTAGGCGTAACGATAAATAATCGAAAGTTAAGTGAAATAAACACAATATCAAGGATTTAAGCTGAAGAAATACAGGAATTTCACAGTAACAATAATATGTCTAGGTCTACACCGTCCCGCTAGACCTAGATATATGCATTTTTTTAGCTGTAGATGTACAGTAAAGAAAACGTTATTATTTCCCAATAGACGCGTTCACGCTTAAAACTATTATTTCGAGGGCAAACAGTTTGGAGCATGCTCTGACACCGGGTAACCCGGCGTCTTATCAGGCCCCCAAAGTTTTTGCTGCTCGGATAAAAATAAAAAGTAAGAATTGTCAAAAAGGTGTAGTTTTCTATGTATTAGTTTTTTGCGTTTGCCTTTCATTTGCGTTTAAACGGCAAAGAATAACGTTTTCTCCACTGTAGAAAAACGGGATCTAAATGCCTAGATTGTCTTTAAAAAAATTTGTTGAGATCTGAGGGGAATGACACACGCTTGATGACTTCATATTTTATTTTTAAAATAAACAGTGATACCTAGACTTTAAAGACAATTGCTAATGAAATGTGCCTACATATAGTACTTCAATAAACTTCACATTGAAATAACCTTTCAAATTTTGTAAAACATTACAAATAAAATGATTTTTTTCGTCTCAAAAACAAAAAGCAGAAACGAAAGGTCACGTCATTTCTGATTTTCCTCAAGCCCAAGCCAGTGCTAAATAGGTTATACCATGATTGCGCGCGAATAAACATGCTTTAGGTCTCAAACTTCACATTGAAATAATCTTTCAATTTTGTAAAATATTACAAATAAAATGACTTTTCGTCTGAAACAAAAAAAGCAGAAACGAAGTGTATTCTTATTTTTCTCGAGCCCAAGCCATGTGCTAAATAGGTCAGAGCATGTTAATTTCATACTACAGAATATAGTCCACTCGGCGCGTCCCGCGCCTCGTGGACTATATATATTCCGTAGTATGAAATAAACATGCTCTAACCTATACATATATCTTACACGACAAAATCTGCAGCTGCAGTTTTGACACTGTAATTGACATAAACTTGAAGACGGTGACCATAATCTTAACCCTTTGATCTATACTCGTCACTAGGGTTGAAGACGGTCACCTTCTTTGATGTTGTCGCGGCTTCGTGACCTGTTCAGAATGTGGGCCACAAGGGCCTGAAACACAAAAATAGGGAAACGACAGCCTACTATAATAATAGACTTTATCATAGTAACAGGATACATTTTAAATTTGTCCATGCCCCCCTGTGATATATCACCAAAGAAATTCTCAGAACACAGTGACACTTGTGTAGCCAGTCGGCGATTTTACCAGTTGGGTGTCAAAACAGAAATTATGACACATGTGTATTCATGGTTGGTTTCTAATGGGGAAAATACAGTTTGGCATGGATGTTGGATTACGTAATTGCTTATCTCCCAGCACTGGATTTATCGAGCCATGTGTGATTTTGTGTGTTTACATACCGGTACAAAGCACCTTACTGTCATTGGTTATAGGTAGAAGCTATATTTATTCTGATTGGCTACTGTAGTATAGTGCACCGTCAAACAGCGTGACCTGATTTGACCTCTGAACCTGTGTATTGTTTACATGGCGGGGCTTGCCGAGGCTAATTTTAAGTTAAAGATAAGAATGTGTTTAGAAAAAAAAAGGTATGCTGTGGAAAATTCATAACGGTAGGAATCGTCTGCCGTTCAGGTAGACGGCTCAAAGCCCCTCAAAACGGTATGAACACCCTGCCGCCGGTAGTTATCACATGTATGCATTGAACCTGTACCAAAACTATTCAATGTATGATCCTTTGATGTAAAAAGGCACTGCTTGTTGGGTGGGGTGGGGGTTCACAAGTTTAACATTAAGGCTTATAAAATGAACTTTAAAAATCTATACCTAATCGAAAGGGAAAGAGGTGTGATATTTGGTATGTAGCATTATCTATGGTAGTCTACCTCTACCAAGATTTTGGATAATCGAAAATACGTCCCTAGGGTCAAACTTGGCCAAGTGACCCAGGGTGTCACAAGTTTTACATATATTTGAATAATGTACACTTTAAAACTCTTCTTGTTCCAAACAGTTGGGAGGCTGGAGCTGTGATATTTTGTTTGTAGCATTATGTGATGGACATTCACAAAAATGCTTATATCATGCCCCTGGGGTAAAATTTTGCCCTGCCCGGGGGTCACAAGTTTTACAATATTGGATTATATAATGAAACTTTAAACATGTTCTTGTACCATTGAAATGCTTTAGAACTGTAATGTTCAGTATGTAGAAATACATGGTGGACCATGTATCAAAGAATGTTGAAAATAGCCCCTGGGGTCAAAATTGGCCCTACCCATGGGGTCACAAATTATACATACTGATAGGCTAATACATAGTAAAAGCTTTATAATGTTCTTGTTCCAAAGCGAAAGGGGTCCAGCTGTGATATTTGGTATTTTAAGCATCATGTGATGGACATGAGTCTACCAGGACTATTCAAATTACATCCCTTAAGTCAAAATTATTGACTCCACCCAGGGGATCACAAGACAGAAGTATCACATACCATAGGCTTATACATTGACAGTGTTTTGCCCGAAACTGAAAGGCCTAGAGCTGTAACATTTGATTTATAGTATTATCTGGTGGACCAAGATTGTTCAAATTATGCCCCTGTAAGTGCCAAATTGGCCTAGCTTATTAAAATGAGATTTCAGTTTGAGAATATGTTTGATAGTTTAGATTGTGTCAGTTTTTTTTTAACTATTTGCATATTGAACTAAAAAGTATTCTTAAGTGAGCGATATGGGGCCATCATGGCCCTGTTGTGTTATTGATACCACCTCAATATTTCTGTTGTTGTTTTGGCAGATTTGGAGGCATCTCACCTTACTCCTTAACAGTGTTCATTTTAGCTTCTAATTTAGTTTTCTATATAAATAAAACCAACTTATGTTGTTTGAAATAACTAAAAGTAAATTAATGTAGAGTCCGTAGACTTTTCACCTAAAGAGAATCATGACTTCCTAACTTGATACTTTGTGGAAAATATTCAAAGAAGTAAATTCAAGTATTAAAAACAGACCCTTAATGATATTATACACTCCTCTCACTGAGCATTAATTGCATTTCAATGATTATTCCAACACACTTTGTTACAGAAATAGTCTGAATTTGGTTAATTTCCTTCAAAACCTTGATTTTGTTTATTCAATTGTACTTGGGCTGTTTAAGTTTACCTATACTGGCTGAAAGCTATCAGATAAATTCATTAGTAAGTTCTGAATGTTGGAACTGTTAAAATTATTAGCCTCATAATTTCAGGTCTACGGACTCTACGGTCTACGGACAAAGTTTGCCGAAGTATATTTTCTTTCAAAGTCCCTGTATGCCTTGTAGACTTATGCTGCTTTTAATTTCCATTAGTTTTCAATAGAAAATCACCTTACAATTGGATATAGACGATGAATGTTAAAACTGCATCATGCCAAACATTGGTCTACGGACTCTACACAAAAATACCCAAATTTCGACTCCACTCTGTGGAAACCATTAAAGACTGGGAGGTTACAAATGTATTTTTCTGAAAGTTTAATGTCTATTAAAGTATAAAAAGACACAAACACACTGATCATTCATGTATTAATAAAAAATCATTTTACCTGTTCCAGATTGGTCAGAATAATGAATTTGGTAACGAGGGTATGCATCAAGTATATTTCCAATATTTACCACATTTAGCATCCAAATTTGATGCAGTTAAAAACACTTTGTTCTCTGATGTCGCCTTAACAATGAAATAAACACTGTCATTCAGTCTGTTTGCTTTTCTATAAATCATTCATTTTGCAAAAAGAGTAAAATTTAAGTGCAACATGAAAATGGTGAAAAAGTGCCTAACTTTAGGAACATTATGGAATATTTTGAACTTACCAGTCACTTAAACATATAACATTATATACCACTGGAAAGCTTGAAGATTGAACAAGTTGAATATTTAACAATAAAAGTAATTTTAATTGGACAGATTTAGTTACAGACTGGTAACGAGGCTCTGGTAAGCAATCCTACCCTGATCTGAGCCCACCCGACTTGTCAATCTTTAGTCTTTTACTCTTTTTTATATATATATCTGAAACATGCTTATTCAAATGTATCATAAAGGTTGTAGAATAAATAATTTTTTTATAAATAAGATTGATTCATGCTTAAAGGACATTGATTAAATTTTTAATCTTAAAAAAGCTTATGTGGGACTATAAACCTTAGCAGCAACACAACAGGATACTTATTCTTCATAAGTGATTTTACCATTTCCATTTTCTTTTTAACAGACATGTTGAAAGCAGTAGAGACTTCTCTCAGCTTGAGAATGCACAGTTCACCCAGTTTGAAATGTCTCAAAATGACTCTTTGGACTTCTACTCACAGCCAGACCAAATGTCAAATGGAACAAGTCAAGATAAGCAGGTTAGTATAGTAAAATGAAAGAAAATAATCTGAACGGGATCTAAATGTTTGCAGCAGTAGTACCGAAAATACCTGAATTGTTTGTGAGTGACAAATTATGTGGATCCTGTTGCAATGTCCCATTTCTATTGTTGTGGTCTAGTAGTCTACACTTTTTGCAATATCAGATAGCCCTTATGTGACCCATAGTCAGGCTCCAAGGTTATAAACTTTTTGAGTTGAGTCTGAGTTCGTTTTCGAGCATTTGCTTGGTCAGATTTGAGCCTAGGTTCAAATCTGACCAATAAAATACTTGAGAACAACCGAGACTCAACTCAAAAGCTTTATAACCTCGAACCCAGGGCTCCAGATAACAGCAAGTTAACTGAATATTTCCAACATTCCATTTTGTCTCCACCAAACCCTATAGTGTGATTACTCATTAGAGTTTTCTCTTTTAGATGATTCTTATGAGTAGTCACATCATGTTTGGTGGAGACATAACAATGTTAGTATTTAACTAATTACCCCATAGCCTGTTTCTAGTTTTGAAGACAGGTGATCACTTAACTCATTATCCCCTGAAACTTCCAATGGACAAATCCAGTTTACAACAAAGACTGGTCCATTTTAGACTCTTAAACGGTTGTTTTTTTATAATATATTGCAAAATGACAAACAGCCAAGTCCCTGATTAAAAAGGGACTTAAAAAGAGATTATTCCTGCAGGAGCCCTCTAATCAGGGACTTCACTGTTTTGCATTATACAAATGTTCTCTTCACAGGTACACTTTTTGGTAAAGGATGCATATATGCGTCACTAGGGCTCAATGCGTTAATTAAAGCAGGTTAAAAGTAAAGCAGAATGCGCCTTAAGGTGCATTCTGCTTTACTTTAAGCTTGCTTTAAGCTACATATGCTAGGATATAGAAACTTTTTCTCATGGTGCATGTATCCATAACTGTATAAATCGTAATTATTTTCTTCAGTATGGTATAAATAATTCAATGGCATTAAAAAGCGTATTCATGGGGTAATAGGTTAAATACTCGCCTTATCTGGATTATCAGGAGGTCTGACTCTGATAGCATTATTTTAATTCAGTCTCAAGGAAGAAGAATGTCATCATATGAGAAGTACATGTCAAAGCCTTTGTTTGGTAACAACAGCCAGGGACGGGGTAAACCAAGCAGTCAGACAAATTCAAGACCCACAGCAAATCCTAAACTCTTTCAACAACAGATGAATGAGTTTAAAAGCAGAGTCAAGGAGAGAGAAGAAAGGTATAATGCTATTCTTTTTTACTGTTTTGTTCTGCAACAGAACTTCCATTAGGGGTAGGCGTACATTAGATAAAACAAAGACTCAGTAGAGAAAGAAAAAAACAACAATGTTTGCATTTCATCAAAGCTAAGAATTTACACTATCAATGGGATTTTGTATTTGATTCAGAAAAAAGGTTTCCAAACGAAAATACTCTATGTTTCTAACTTAGCTTTATCATGTATAGCAACTTATAATCTAGCTTTTAATTTCGCCCTTCTGCCTTTTGGCGTATTTCCCTATTCCTTATAGAAATGCCTTTTCATGTTTCTATCCTGTCCTGATAATAAGCCACAGGAAACATTTTCTGCATCCTGACAGAAAGATGCTTTAAAATCTTAGGCTGAAAGTAAAGCAGAAATCTCCTAAAACAGCCTTTTATTCTACTTTCAGTCGCCCCCCCCGCCCCGCCCCGCCCCCGCCCCCCCCCCCCCCCAGCAACCACCTGTCTGAAACACTGAAAATAAGCTTTGAGGAAAATGTTTAAATTCAAATATGGTATCATAAGACAGTCTGTTAAAAATCTTGTTTACTTTTATATTTTGTCTGCTTTAACTTTTCTAATCAAAGGGACATGCTGAGCAGTATTGTCAGTGTTGTGAAGGAGTGTTCAGATCAGGTAGTTAGTTTTCTTTATACAAAATAAAGTGTATATGTGTATCCCTTTAGCCCCTTGCCTGTTCCTAGTTTTAAAGACAGGTAACAACGTAAAGCAGGTTGAAAGTAAAGCAGAATGCTCATTTAGGCACATTCTGCATTACTTTCAGCCTATTTTAAGCTACCATCTACCCAAGGATATAGAAAATATTTCTTGGTGCAATATTGGTGCAAATTTGTGACTGTATAAAGTAGAACTATTTTCTATACTGGAAGAATAAATAAGAGCGTACAAATGTGTATTTATGGAGAAATGGCCTTTTTATGGGTTCAATGTCCTATAAGTTACTGGTAGTATTGTAACATTTTATCATTTAATGAATTGGAAAATATATCGGAAGTTGTAACAAGCCATCTACATTTATCATCTTTTTACAATTTACTTTGGTTGTGTATTTTTAATGAAGTCATATAAATCAAACAAGTATATTAAATTATATCAAACATGTGACAGGCTTGTGGTTGTGGATCGACAATAGATTCTATGAATTGTTTGCCAAATTTAACCAAACATACCCACATTTATTAAATGGGAAGCATTTAAACGGGAGATAGGTGGTAGTACCAATTTCTTAGGTTGTTTGATTGATATTGTAGGCATTAGTATTTTCCTTTTTAAACATTCTAGGTGAAACAAAACCTCAGTTCTCTAAAAGAAGTGGAACAAGACACTGGAGAGGTGTTGACTAAAGCTGTCGATAAATGTAGGTAGAAACTGAATTTGATTGTGCAATTAAACTATGAACATACAAAAATGGTTGATTTGAATTGTTTTATGTACTGTTGATTCAATACATTTGGTTGATATAACACAATGTCCATGTATTTTAATTTGGTGGTCATCATAAACTTGTTATTCTACTCTATCGTGAGACAGGATATAGTGAATCTAACACCACCGTTGGTGTCAGACAAGGATATCCCACCCGTGGTTTGAAGATATTTTAGAAACACGAGGCTCTGCCGAGTGTTCTTAAATATCTTCATACTGAGGGTGGGATTATCCATCTGACACTCAACTGTGGTGTTAGATTTATTTTCTCACCTCGTCAACCCTTAAAACGTGTTCAACTTGCTATACAGTGGCGAGTTGTATTTTCGCTTTCGCCTCATGAATGGCGGACGGAAATCTATATAAACATTTCCAATGAACATACGCAGAAAAAAGAAGTACACTAGTTTCAACTACTTAATTTATTAACACATGTGTTATTGTTTAAACCCGTTACCTCACTTGATTTATTAAGTATATAGCCTTTATGAACTGAATATAGATCTACTAACCAGATTCGTTAGCGAGAGTTTGGCTGTAATGTCAAGGAGGATATTTTAATGTGCTAATGCATGCATGATGACGTCATGAGCATTGCATACACAGGTTCAATTATTTGGAACTGTCTACCGCAAGATATAAAGGCTGCTTCATCCATAGAAGCCTTCCACAAAGGTTGTATTCTGTGGATGAGGGCTGGCAACTGATATCAATGTATATGTAATCATTGACTGCATTGATATCAGTTATAACTTTTCATACTGGTTTTAATCCAATTATACCCATTTCTAGTTTTAAAGACAGGTAACCGCTTAAAGCTAAGGTAAAGCAGAATGCATCTCAAAACACATTCTGTTTTACCTTCTATCAGCTTTCAGCTACCATCTGCTAGAATATAGAAATATTTCTTAGGGCACTTGTTCATGATTGTAAAGAGTTAATCATGCATACCCTATATTGTGTGTAATATTTGTGTAAATACAGGCTCCAGTTAAGAGGGAGTAAGCTAAAGAAATCCAACATATCTCATTTATTGTAACATCAAATCCTAAGGTGTAACTACTCATTAGAACTGTCTCATAGAGACAATTCTGATTTATAGTGGTAGCACCATATGGTTTAGTTCAGAAATAAATATTTTAGTTTTTGAAATACTCCCCTTATCTGGAGTTCTGTTAATAATACTGTTAATACTAGCCATATTTATTATTGAAATACTGTGTGAATATTTTGTTCTTTGTTTTAATATGCATTTTTAGCTCACCTGGCACGAAGTGCCAAGGTGAGCTATTGTGATCGCCCTGTGTCCGTCGTCAAACTTTTTCTTCAAAGATCTTCTTCTTGGAAACTACTGGGCCAATTTCATCAAAACTTCATAGGATTGTTCCTTGTAGGGTACTCTCTCAGATCTCTTCAAATTTAGTTCATCCAATTGAAATTGGGGTTGCCATGGCAATCAATTGAAAAAACTTTAAAAATCTTCTTGTCAAAAACTACAGGTCCGAATTGAAAATAATTTTACCCAAATGTGCCATTGGTGACCTTCTATCAGATTTCTTAAAATAATTTTCCTATCTTAAAAAACATGGCCGCCAGTGGGTGGGGCAGATTTTTCCTTATATGGCTGTATAGTAATTTTACACAAATGGTCAATTGATAACCCTCTACCAGATTTCTTAAAATCATTTTGTTATCTTAAAAACATGGCTACCAGTGGGTGGGGCACGTTTTCCTTATGTTACTGTATAGTAAAAACTTTAAAAATCTTCTTCTCTGAAACTACTGGTCCAAATTGAAAATTATTTTACACAAATGTTCAATAAAATGATGACCCTCTACCAGATTTCTTAAAATCATTTTGTTATATTAAAAAACATGGCGACCAGTGGGTGGGGCAAGTTTTCCTTATATTTCTGTATAGAAAAACTTTAAAAAAAATCTTTTTCTCTAAAACTGTTGGTCTGATTTGACACAAATAATGATTCATGGGTGACCCTTTGTCAGTTTTATTCAAATAATCTTCCTGGCTCAACAAAATGGCCACCAGTGGTTGGGGTGAATAAGTGAAAACTTAATCATTATTGGTCCATTACCATGACCGTAATCATGGGTACCAGGTGAGCGATTTAGTGCTGCATGCGGCTCTTGTCTTGATTATATTATCCAATTCCAAACATTGATAACTTGTAAACAGACAAAATATCTTGGTCAGATTGAAAACCAGCAAGATCACCACAGTAAAGTCATAGTTACAGATTTTTATTTGCTTAAATTTAGCAAAATAAGTTTTGAAAGCTCGCTAATGCAAATATTCAATCCAACTGAAACTTAGTAAGCCTGCATATGGGCATATTTTCTTGGTTTCATTTGAAAACTACCGGTATCCAGATTGCCATAGTAACCTGGTAGTAAGTGCTTTTTATTGCTGAAAATTTTGCAAAATTAGATTGTTCATTCCCAGTTTCTCAAAAATATCATTCAATCCTGTTAAACATGAATATGGGGAGAATGCTTAGGGAAAGTTTCAGAATCTGCCAGATCACCAGTGTAAGTATTGAGCACTTACCCTTATACTGGGGGTTCTGTTTTTCCTTTCTCATTCAAATAAACATAATTCTATTTCTGATGATATTTGACAACTGCATGACTGTCACTTTGTGTAGTCATGGATATACAAGTGTATGAAGTATTTTCTATCTCTTAGCAGATTGTAACTTAAAGCAGGCTGAAAGTAGAGCAGAACACACCTTCAGGCGCATTCTACTTTAATTTCAACCTGCTTTATGTGATCAACAGTCTTTAAAACTAGAATCAGGCTTGTGAAATATAATTTGATGCAGCATAAATATTATGAAAAATGTGTATCATTACCAAAAGATGATCTGTTATCTGCACATAATAGAATACTATTGTTATAAAGTGTTTGTGGATGAAAACTTAAGCTACACACACATTAATATTATTTTAGGTGTCATGGGAGTGCATGTAAACTTTCTGACAGTACAGGGTATTCAAGTCTTTATATACCTTTTGTAGTGTCCAACACTGTAGAAGAAAGCAGTTTCAAGATACTGAAGGCAATACATGTGAGAGAAGAACTAGTTAAACAGAACGCAAACTTACAGGAACAGATACAAAAGGTATAAACAATATTCATTGAAATATATATAAATACATGTATTGCCAATATAAAGTGTGAAAACATTAAAACCACTGAATGGGTACTAAATTGTGCTCTGAACTAAAATTTCAAAGTAAACAATGTTTAATTTTCCTGTTCAAAGTACAGATAAAGTAACTTAGTTTATGTATTGTCTTCTGAGTTATACTTGTCTCTTTAATCCATTACCCCATAGCCTATTTCTAGCTTTAAAAACGGGTTACCTCTTAAGGCATGCAGGTTGAAAGTAAAGCAAAATGTGCCTTAAGGTGCATTCTGCTTTACTTTCAGCCTGCTTTAAGCTATCAACTGCTAGGATTTAGAACATATTTCTTATGGTACATTTCATGACTGTATAAATTAGAACTGTTTTCTTCATTTGGGAATAAATAAATGCGCTAAAAGGCACTTCTAAGGGGGAAAGGGTTAAAGCCTGTTGCCCTTTATGTTTAACCATTTACCCTATAGCCTGTTTCCAGATTTGAAGACATGTGACCTCTTAAAGCCAGTGGAAAGTAAAGCAGAAGGTGCATTAAGGCACATCCTGCTTTTCTTTCATCCTTCTTTTAGCTACCATCTGCTAGGATAAAAATATTTCTCATGGTGAATATTCATGGCTGTATAAAGTAGAAATATTTTCTTCAGTGGTGGAACATTAGTGACTTCAGCACTTTTACAAATGTTAAAGTTTATAAATGGTTTGTACTTTTAACTGTTTTAGAAAGATGAAAAGATACAAGAGTTGTTGCAACAAAATAGTGAGACATGTTTAAAAGACAATTCAGAGGCAATGAAGGATGCACTGAAAGCCTTTCTGAGCTCACAACATGATGCAACTGAACAGAAACTACAGGTTTGTGATGCATTTTAGCTCACCTGGCACATGATTCTCTTTCAAAGTTGTTTAAATAGTTCCAGTCGGTTGCATAACTAAGTCACAGGAGCTAACAATACATCATTTAATGTAAACTTAAAAAATCTTCTTGTCCAAAAAACACAATTGTAACCCAGAGCTTAGATATTTTGCACAAAGCATCATTTTCATCTACAGGTCCTCTATTAAGATTGTTCAAATTACGGCTTTGGGGTTAAAAATGACCCCGCCCTGGGGTACACAGATTTACATAGAGTTATATAGTGAAATCTTCAAACATCTTCTCTGAAACTAATACGGCCAGAGCTTTGAAATAAAAAGGTGTATCTGATTCTATTAGTTATTGGGTTAAGCTGTCACTGTCATCATAATGAAATTTCTTCATTCTGTTTAGAAAATACTGGACACTGCCAAAGGACAGTTGAAATTGATGCAAGAACTGGAATCCAATCAGAAATCAGGTCAAGAAGATGGCCAGAAACATCATGCAGATTTAAAACACACATATCAAAGGCAGCTACAGGATATGGAAAAAAGGTAAAAATAAATACTTTTTTTCTCATTTGCCATTTAAAAGAATCTCTATTATCATGTAGCGGTTAATTAAGTATAATAACTTAGTAAGTGATAACGAAGTCGTTTATTTGTTTGATTTAGATAAATATTCAATACGTCTTTTAAAATAACTGGTCCAAATCTGTTACCGAACTGTTGAAATAGACAAAGTGAGTTTTATAAATCAGCTCTAATCATCGTACCATGATGCTTACTTGCAAGTAAGAAGGTTTACTGTAAATCGAAACAATTTTTTTCCCTAGCAAATTCGCTGCCATAAAATCACATCTAGGCATCTTTTTTAGATATATTCAAATCAAATCAGATAAAGGGAGGCAAATCCACTGCAAATATATTTAATTGTGTGAGAATTGCCTCCCTTGATCTAAAGATGTTTTATGAAACGGGCCCCTGGAGCTCTCTAACAGAAGAAGTGTTCAGATTGCAGAATGAGCTGATCAATCTAAGAGATGACTTTGAACATCAGAAGAGGGACATAGAGAATTTTTCTAAGAGTCAGACACAAACATTTCATCAGAAGTATGCCAGGGAAATTGAGCAGCAGATATACAGAGGTAAACTGGCATATATGCCTATACAGTTCTCTGCCGATTTAATCTGTTACTCCATAGCCTGTTTCCTAAGTTTTAAAGACAGATTATCACTAAAAAAAGGTTGAAAGTAAAGCAGAATGCTCATCATGGGATATTCTGCTTTAAGTTCAGCTTGCTTTAAGCAACCATCTGCAAGAATATGGGAAATATGTCTTATGTTGCATATTCATGACTGTATAAAGTGGAACTATTTTCTTCAGTGGAGGAGTGAATTAAAGGTGTATAAAAACATAACTTATACAGTATATGGAGACTGGAGTAATATTTGTTAAAATGATGTACTGTATGGATAACAGGGGCCCGTTTCATAAAACTTCGTACGACAAATGTTGTCATAAGTCAGATTATAAAAGTCTCAATTATTATTAATTTCTCCATGTAATCCTGTCTTGTGACATTTCTTTGGAATTGTCTTGAAAAGACGATTCCAAAGAGATGTCACAATACAGGATTAGATAGAGAAATCAGAAATTAAATGTATTTTAAAGTTTTGACTTATGACCGTTTTTGTCATACGAAGTATTATGAAATGGGCTCCAGATAAGATCCAGTATGCTAAGAGTTTCAAGCATTTTCTCCGGAATGCCTCCACCTAGTCCTTTGCTATATGACTATGGTAAACATAGTAATGAGTAATCATAAGGATTTTATTTTGCTTTAGCTGTCATCAGGCTGTGATGCCACCAATTTAGTAATTCTAGCTGTTGTTACTGTCTGGGTAAGAATTAACAACTTTGTAAACAGTAATATATTGGTCTTATGTCTATTTATGGTTATCAACTATCAAGCTTAAATAAAGGTAGTGGCTTAATAAAGCAGGGCAAAAGTAATGCAAAAAGTTCATGAAAGAGCTTTCTGCATTACTTTTGCCCTGCAGTAAGCAATGACTTACTTTGAGGATCACCATGCCTTGTAATTGAGTGGCTGCTTAATTGAAATTGTACTGTATATGGTTTGATTCCTGTAAGTATTAATCCATTACCCCATAGTCTGTTTCTAGTTTTGAAAACAGGTAACCACTTAAAGCAGGTTGAAAGTAAAGCAGAATGCGCCTTAAGGCGCATTCTGCTTTACTTTCAGACTGCTGAAAGCTACCATCTGCTAGAATAAAGAAAGTATATTTTGTGATACATATTCATAAGTTCATAACTGTATTAATTGGAATTATTTTCTTCAGTGGAGGTTTAGAAATTAGATTAGAAGCATAAAAAGGTGTATTTATTGAGTAATGGGTTAACAGGATAGACTCTGGTTCTGACTGTATCTCAGTATAGACTGTAACATGTCTGTATGTGTTAAAGGGTTGGAGAACAATGCCAGTGTGGTCAGGGAATGTACACAGGAATTATGCAGGCAACAGCAGTCAGAAATCAGAGACATCCTGCAAGAAAAACAAAAAGGAATGGATACCAGTTCTATATTCCATAGATCAAAGCAGTCGGACAAACAATTAAAACAAACTCAGGTTAGTAAAAACTCATTTTATGTAGCATTGCCCACTTAGGGTTGAGATACACACAGTACCGAACTCACTTGTATGGAAAATAGAAGACAAATACTTTATGTATGTTTGTTAATGGGCATTTTATTTGAAATGCAGTAAACTTAAGATCAATGTTATAGAATGTAAATATCTAATTTCCATATCTGGGCGACACAACCGCCACAAGTGAAACGACCGCCATAGCTTCGGTTTTGTTATGTTCATTTTTCCATACAAGTGATTTCTGCCCTGCTAGTGGATTTAACTTGAGGTGTCAATGCCACATAAATATATTTTATGAGAATAAAAGGATTTATGTCATTCGGTACCGTATTGGGTAGTTTTGGGTTTTCTGTTGCCAGACTGTGCCATAAGGCACGTTCAGGGTCTGCACTGTTTGTCATTTTCAAATGTTTTGTAAAGCACACTCATAGGCAAACATGTACTGGCCTTAATTGGAATTGTCCATTTGATGTTTCAGGGGAGAATGACTCCAGTAAAACTGGCTGGAGTGTTCATTATAAAGGCTGAACATTTTCCACATTATGTAGGCACAAAATATATAGTCAGAATTGTATTGGAAAACCTAACACACTGTATATTATTCAAAGTTTCTATTGTTTATTTAAGGAAGAGAACTTGAAAACCTGTAAGGATATGAAAAAAGAAATAACTGGAAAACTGAACATCATCCAAACTCAGCAACAGCAGCTAATGCAGGATAATGAGAAGCAGTATAAAGAGCTCAGACAAGTAATTGAAACAAGTGAATCAGACAGACCTTGGCTTAATGATAATGTCCCGAAGAAAGTTCAAGAACAATTAAACCAACTACATAATGATCACATTACTGAGATTAAAAGACTGGAAAATGAAATGGAACAAGAAAGGCGTAAAAGAGAGCTTTTAAATGAAAATGAAAAGCGGAAAAAAGACACTTTAGAAAGCACCATGTCTCTTGAGAATACATATGACTTTACATCAGAAAGGTCAAGCAGAAAAAGAGATTCAGTCACAAACTACAAATCTGGAGGCTCATTGTTTGGAAATGAGCACACTTTTCTGTCACCTAGACCTAGGAATGGCACAGCCTGGAACAGTAAAAGTCTGTTTGGTAGGATAAACCCCTCTCCTGTTGCCACAGTGCTTCCACAGAGGAAGACTGACTCAGAAAACCAAACAGCCGTGGTTGCTCAGCAAGAAAATACCAACCAAGAGCCTGAAAACCAAAGTGAAATCGTTCCCGAACCAAACGGTAGGAATGGAATGGGATATAACAATATGAATCAATTTAATCATTCTGCTGATAATGCCAGAGGAACTAACAGTTCTCAAAATGAAACATTTTCTGGACAAGACTTCAGTAGATTAGATAGGAAAAGAAAATGCAAGAAAACTAGTGAGGGCAATTATGGGAAAGTTCCAACAAAGAGAGATTTAGATAGGTCTACCAGGAAGAACTCAAATACAACTGCGAAAGAATTGCCAAGCTATAAGACGATTGGAAAGGTGCAGTCAGTGGCCCCAGTTCACAAACAATCCAACTCACAGTATGACTTCCATGACGATTCTCCACCTGCACAGTCAAGCTACATAGATACAAGGAAGTTCTACAAGAATCAGTCAAATATGAGCAGAGATTACAGGTATCAGCATGTGTTTCATAACCCTTTATTTCATGTCCTGTTCCTAAGTTTCGAAAACAGGTGACCACTCAAGCAGATTGAAAGTAAAGCAGAATGTGCCTTACGGCACATTCTGCTTTACTTTCAGTCTGCTTTAGGTTAAGATCTGCTAGAATGTAGAAAATATTTCTTATGATACATATTCATGACTGCATAAAGTGAACTACTTTCTTCAGTGGAGGAGTAAAATTCAGTATCTATGGAGTCATGAGATAAGGACAGATATATTGACAAAATTAATAATAGTCTTAATGCTAATCAGGGCTTCAGGTATTAAGAGTGAACAATCTGAACATTTCCTAGTTCTCCTCTATGACTAGTAGTCGCAGCAAAGGATTTGATGGAGTCAAAATGGAATTGAGCATTTTTTATATAACCACAAAAGCTTAACTCTTTCCTCCCTGAAACTTTAAATGAACAATTCCAGTTTCCATTTTAGTCTAGTCCCTTTCTGACTTTTAAGGGTTGTTTTTGTCAATGTTTGGTATTATGACAAACAGTGAAGACCCTGATCAGAGGGCTCCTTTCGGAGCCCTCTGATCTGGGTCTTCACTATTTGCATAAGACAAGTGTACTATCCACATGTACATTGTTTGAAAAGGACGCCTATATGCGGGACTAGGGTTCAAAGGGTTAAAGAGACAGAAAACCAAATGGTGTAAATGCAAAAATAAAATAAAATACTCAAATAAAAGCAATTTTTTGGCATTATCGTGCATATCCTCAGTAGTTCCCTTCCCCCTGGATTTAATTATCAAGTTTGCTAATCAAAGCATTGCTCATTTAGCTTACATGTACATATTTTAGGCAAACGCTTTTGTTCATAAAACTATGATGTGTTACAGTGGTTAAATTCTTTATTTTACAGTGTAGCAAGGCGAGAAATGATGAGTCCTGAGTCAGAAGTGAGTATTAACAAGACTGCGTTCAATAAACGCTTATGCCCCCGGTGGCATCCTTGACAATATATTCTGAATCTTTTCTAAGTCCAAATTAGGTCAAGGTCAAACTGAGCTTGGGTATTACTGGTGGGTTGGTAATGGTCCAAGGCAATAGCTGTATAAGTATAGAAGCATTGTAGTAAGTAGTGTTGATGCTAGACGAAACGGTAAAATCTAGTTAACCAAGAAATAGCCCTTTCAAAATATTCTAAGTCCAAATTAGGTCAAGGTCAAGGTCAAAATCACAGTTGGGTGATATTGGTGGATAGGGAATGGTCCAAGGCAACAACTGTATAAGTATCCAAGCATTGGAGTAAGCGGTGTTGATGCTAGACGAAACGGTAAAATCTAGTTAACCAAGAAATAGCTTATTCAAAATATTCTAAGTCCAAATTAGGTCAAGGTCAAGGTCAAAATCAAGGTTAGGTATTATTGGTGGCTAGGGAATGGTCCAAGGCAACAACTGTATAAGTATCCAAGCATTTGAATAAGTGGTGTTGATGCTAGACGAAACGGTAAAATCTACTTAACCTGGTTACGGACGGACGGACGGAAGGACGGACGGACGGACAGGACGATTACTATATGCTCCTGCATCTGTCGATGCCTGGGGCATAAAAATGCTTGTGTAAATGAAAATGAAAGAAAGGCCCAGGGTGAGGGGATACAATCTGTACATAGAAATTTCTTGAAATGGTTAGTTTGCTTTAAGGGATCTTAAGCAATGTGCCTAACAAGGGCCAATATGGCTCTAAATCGCTCACCTGGTACACCATGTAAAACTTGACCTCATAGATTATGACCCACAATCAACCCTCACAGGCCTAGATATCAATGAGGCGAACATGTTGACCAAGATTCATTAGATCAAATGAGCTTTTGGGCCTTTAGAGTATTAACAAGATATTTCTATGATTTGACCTAGTGACCTAGTTTTTGATGACTTGACCTAGATTTCATCCAGGGCAATATTCAAACTAATGCATTAACAGATAAACGTGCAAAATGTGGTCTCTAGAGTGTTAACAAGATTTTTCTGATTTGACCTAGTGACCTAGTTTTTAAACCGATATAACCCACATTACACACTTGACCTAGATTTCAATGACACAAACATTTTGATCAAGTTTCATTAAGCTTTAATGAGATGTGTAGCCTCTAGAGTGTTAACAAGATTTTTCTATGTTTTGACCTAGTGACCTATAGTTTTTGACCTGACAGAATCCACATTTTAACTTGACCTAGATTTGATGCAGGCTAACATTTTGACAATATTTCATTCAGATCTAATGTGATTTGTAGCCTCTAAATGGTTAACACTGTTTTTCTTTGATTTGATCTCTCAACCTAGTTTTTGACCAGACATTATCCACATTCAATCCCTGCTAGATATTAATAAGGCAAACTTGTTGGACAAGATTCATTAAAATTCAATGAGATTTGTAGCCTCTAGAGTGTTAACAAGAATTTTCTATGATTTGACCTAGTCACCTAGTTTTTGACCCGACATGACCCATATTAGATCTTGACCTAAATATCAATTAGGCAAACATTCTGACCAAGTTGCATTAAAATCCATGAGATTCGACAAGAGTGTTAACAAGATTGTTCTATGATTTGACCTAGTGACCTAGTTTTTGACTGGACATAATCCACATTCAAACTTGACATAGATATCAAGGATGCAAACATTTTGATCAAGTGTCATATAGATCGAGCCTCTAGAGTGTTAACAAAGTTCTTCTATGATTGACCTAATGACCTGGTTTTTTAATCGAAATGACTCTCATTAGATCTTGAACTAGATTTTATCAAGACAAACATTGTCATAAAATGTCATGAAGATCGGATTTAATTTGTAAAAGCTAGAGTGTTAACGAACCAATTGTGGACGGATGGACGACAGACATCCAGCGATCCTAATAGCTCACAATTGCACTTTGTGCCAGGTGAGCTAAAAAGCTCTTGGTACTTTAACAAATTGATCCCTAGTGATGAGTAAAATTGTTCTTTACAAATAATGTACCTGAGAAGCGTACACTTGAAGACTTGTTGATTGCAAACAATATAGATCCAGATCAAAGGGTTCCTATGGGAGCATAATTTGAACAGTCGGTTTGCACTGAATGTCTATGCAATAATTATATTGTAAAAGAACAACCCAAAATAGCAAAAAAATGCACTAGACTTAATTGTGTTCTCCATTTCTGAGTTTCAGGGGACAATATTGTAGGGAAGTTGAGGTTGGAACTTAACTCTTTCAACACTAAGTAACTCTTATGGGTTATTACCGTAGGTTGCCTTGTGGATCATTTTAGTTACCAAAAATGAACCAGTCTACTTGGAATTCTAGGTACCGTAGTTTATAGTTACAACGGGTTTAAATTAGCAAATAGTGCAGACCCTGGTCAGAGGGCTCCTATAGGAGCCCTCTGATCAGGGTCTACACTGTAAATGTAATTAGTATATTTTAAACAGGTCCATAGTGTTGAAAGAGTTAAAATAGTTTGATAGAATATATTTCTGTATTTATAAGTTTCTGAAATGGCAGGTACTGATATGTTTACCCTGGTGTTTTATGCTCTGAAATTTTGTCTTTGAAAATTAACAGTCTCTGATAAGTCAGTTGATGAGTTTGTGTGTCTATGCTTGAGTTCAGCATCTTTGCATTGCAATTTACTTTTGTAGAGCTCCCAAAACAGCAGCAGTTCTTCACCATCCCTCTCTGTCACTGAAGTTTTCATCAGGAGAAGAATTAGGCATGACCTTAAAACTCCAGTGGTCAAAGGTTAGTACGCTGAATCTGTATAACTGATTACAATAGGATTTGATGATATTCATTTAAGCTTATTAAATCTTTTTATAAGAACTCAATATATAAGATTTCACAGGATAGACTGTCTCTTGTCAACATTTTAATGTTCCTTAGGTTATAATTATGTTTTAATTTACAGTAAAACCCCTCTTAATATTGCAATAACTAAAATAAAAGTTGATTTGATTGTGTGAAAGACATGGCTTATAAGTATAGCTTAAAGAAAGATGAAAGTAAAACAGGAAGCTCATTCAATTTCACTTTGCTATAAGCAGCCACCACCTATTAATTAACTTGTAATAGAAGGTTTTTAATGTATAATGTTAAGAATATATAGAGCTTCAAAGTCTCAGTCAAATTAGAATAAAGTTTATATTGCTTGGACCAGTATCTCCGAAGAATTGTTCTCTGATTTGGCTAAATTTGCTAATATAATTTAACCCTTTGCCCCATAGCCTGTTTTAAATTTTGAATACAGGTGACCGCTTAAAGCAAAATACACCTTAAGGTGCTTTCAGCCTGCTTTAAGCTAACTTCTGCTAAAGACAATAGAAAGCATTCCTTCTGATACACATGTATGGCTGTATAAATTGAAACTATATTCTTCATCAATTGGAGGAAAACATTAAAATTTAAAAGCATTTAATGTATGGAGAAATGGGTTATTTAACACATTCAACCCTAGTGAAGGGTATACTCGTCATTTACAAACAGTGTACCTGATAGGATTACACTTGTCCCATGCAAACAGTGTAGACCCTGATGATCAGAGGGCTCCTTAAGGAACCCTCTGATCAGGGTCTATACTGTCTGTCATTTTGAAATATACATGTATATTGTTAAAATCAACCCTAAACAGTCAAAAATGGACTAATTTTGAAATTGAAGGTTAATACGAAAAGTACCTTGTGTCATTTGCAGATCCACAATCAGACCTCTGTCTGTCAGACTTACTCAGTACGCCTAATCTAACAGAGATGTTTACTGAGAGAAAAATGGAGAGAATTGAGAATATCCAAACACAGGTACAGTATGAGTTTTTATGCCCTGCAATGAATGATCAGTGTATTTAACCCTTTACCCCAATAGCCTGTTTCTAGAATTGAAAACAAGTGACCACTTAAAGGCAGATTGAAAGTAAAGTAGAATGCGCCTGAAGGCACATTCTGCTTTACTTTCAGCCTACTTTTAGCTACCATCTGCTAGGATACACAAAATATTTCTTACGAGGTATATTCATGATAAAGTGAAACTGTTTGTTATGTTCAATGGAGGAATAAATTAAAGGTGTAAAAAAGTGTTTTTATGGAGTAAAGGGTTAAAGGATACCCTTTGTCTGTCTGTCACAAAAGGTTAAGAAGTTTGGTTACGATGTTTCAATAGATCTATAACTTGACTACAACTGTTTAAAGGTTTCTACTTCATGGCTGATACAGCTAAGGGTGCTTTACTGAATGCTAAGCTTGACTGAATGCTAAGCTTGACTGTTGCAGATGCTGAATATTACCTACATTTCACTCTCCAGTGACTTTGAAAAAAAAGTTGAGAAGTTTGATTAACCCATGGCCTGTTTCTAGTTTTGAAGAAAGGTGACCACTTAAAAGCTAGTTGAAAGTAAAGCAGAATGTGCTTTAAAGCACATTTTTTCAGCCTGATTTTAGGTACCTAATCTGCTATGTACATGTATAACAAATAATTATTATGGTGCATATTCATGACTAAGTTCAAACTATTTTCTTTTTGTGAAGGAGTGAAATTAAAAGGCATAAAAAGGTATATATATGCGGTAATGGGATAATCACGACACTACATTTTCTGATTATAGAAATCAACAGCTGTTCGCAGACATGCAGAAAGGCGAAAATTGTGTGACTTTGATACAGAAGTAATTCAAACAATACAGTGTTCCAACAAGAGAAGTCGACATGGGAAAGTTTGAAATGAAATGACAGTGATTCAGACTGTTGACTGGATAGTCATAGCAGGGCTGCCATTTCTCCCGATTTTTCTGAAATCCTCAGATTTTTTTTAATTTCTCCAAATCTACGGATTTTTGCCGAAATCTTCGGATTTCTGCTCTTACTCTTAAAATATGGAATTTTATGTGTTTTTAACCTCAAAAAACATTTATATGTATAACAAACAGTTTAGATCCAGATCAGATGCTGTGTAACACAGCGTCTGATCTGGATCCAAACTGTTTGCATATATAATTATGTTAGTGTTATAGAGCAGTGGCAGCGAAAGGATTAAAGGAACGACTTCTAAAAATCGAGCTTGAAAATTGTGAAATGTTAGGATTTTTTGAGCAACTTATGGTAGCCCTGTCATAGATGGATAGAAAGTTGGATGCTTGTAAAAATAATTGTAGTTTTATGATCTTGTTACCATTTTTTTCGTGATTTAACAAAATGATGTCGGAGCATAATGTTTGTCAAAGGTCACCAGATACTGATCAAAACAATGTGATTATGTGAAATAGTTGTTTCATTTTATGGTCATTTATCTGTGATATGTTATTAAAATTTTGTTACATTGTTTGTTTGATGAATATCTGATTCCTGTTGGCTGCACACACTGGCATTCTGCTTACTTTTCCCAAAATTATCTGCAACATGACTGGTGAAAAATCATGACCAGACTGGAACGCAAACACATAAAATTTGTATCTTTGAGATCACTCTAATGAATAGTCACACCATAGGAATTGTGCAGACTGCAGACATACTGGTAAAAATTTAAGCTTTGGAAATGCTCTCTTCATCTAGAGCATGCATGCAGGACAAAACAAATGCAGGGAGCTATGGAGCTGTCTGCTTTAATCCTTTACTCCATATATAATTATACATTATTATGCATTAAATTTATTCTTCTACTGAAGAAAATAGTTACTTTTTATACAGACATGATTGTACCATAAGAAAAATATTTTCTCTATTCTAGCAGAGGGTAGCTTAAAGCAGGCTGAAAGTAAAGCAGAATGTGCCTAAAGGTGCATTCTGCTTTATATTCAACCTGCTTTAAGTGATCACCTGTCTTCAATACTAGAATAGGTTATGGAGTTAAGGGTTAATGAACAGCCCTAGAACAGGTTTTCCAGGGTATCCTTATACTTATTTCATTAACCCTTGACCCCATATACCGTTTCTGCTTTTTATACGCCCACCTCTAATGGTGGTCGTATATTGGCCTAACATTAGCAATACATTGTAATGTTTAGGGCATAGACACAGTGCATTTTGAAAATGTTTGTGTTCAATAAATTTCAAGGTTATTTTAGGTGCCTTCATTGGAGGAAAACATTTTGTCAGGTATTCTCAGGTGAGCGAAATATGTCCCATGGGACTCTTGTAAACAACAGTATAAGTGTTTCATTGTTTATACAAACAAAATCTGATACCATTTTGCATGCACCTTTGCAAACAGTTTGGATCCCGATGAGACAGCTGTGTACAGTGATGACATTATTCTTTCCCAATAAACATTTTTACCCTAAAACTATTATTTCCAGTGCAAATAGTTTCAAGCCAGATCAGATGCCGGGTAGCCCGGCATTTGATCAGGCTTCAAATTGTTTTCTACTCATATTAAGACAAATTGTAAGACATTTAAAAAAGTTGCCCTTTTCTGCATTCTATTGCAACGGGTTTGCGTTTAAACGGGAAAGAATGTCTTCTCAACTGTAACTTGGTATCAACTGTTTAACAGAACAGAACAAAACTTTATTTCATCTCAGGCATGGTTACATGCAGCATAACAATCAGGTCTAATTTTGAAATTATTTTGAAAATTTTAATCTTTCAACAGCAGCAGATGACACTCTTAACATTATAACGTGTTCAAAGAGTTATTAACCCATTACCCAATAAATACACCTTTAATTTATTCCTCCCCTGAAGAAAATAGTTCAAAATTTTACAGTCATGTATATGTAACATAAGCAATATTTTCTATATTTTGACAGATGGTGGCTTACCGCAGGCTGGAAGTACAGCAGAATGTGCCTTTAGGCGCATTCTGCTTACTTTCAACCTGCTTTAAGTGGTCACCTGTCTTCAAATCTGGAAAAGGGGTAATGGATAAAAGTACAACATGTATAATAAGCATGTGAAAATGTCAAATACTGAGCGAGATGTCTGTCTGACAAGTGTAGGGGTATTCAACAGGATACTAACACTTATTACTTTCTATGAGTATAAGTGCTACAGTAAAGCTTATGCTAAATTGGTATTTAACCCATTACCCCATAGCATGTTTCTAGTTTTGAAGACAGGTGACCATTTAGAGCAAGTTGAAAGTAAAGCAGAATGTGCCTCATGGCACATTCTGTTTTATTTTCAACCTGCTTTAAGCTATAATCTGGAAAGATACTGGAAATATCTTCTGTGTTTTATGTTTAGAACTTCCTAGCTGAGGACTACTGTCCTTTATATATACATGTATATATAGTGTAGATATAGAGTAATAAAATGGTGTATTTATGGGGTACATGGAATGGGTTAAAAGAAAACATGGTATTGGAAATCTTCAAGACAGGTGACGGTCTAATACATAACAAAAATGTAATATCTGCATGTTTGTTCAGTATTAAGCGGTAACAAGTCTCTACTGCACAAGTTAATGAATGATGTTAAAAGGTTTGAGTACTGGTAATACACAGTGAAGCATTAAAGCTTCTCATGAGTGGATCCAGAGAGCATCTGTTATTTGTTTGAATGGGCAACACTTGGTCTGTCAGAGTTAACCCTTTCCTCCATAACTGCAAATCACCTTTGTCCAACTGTTTAACCCTTTGCCCCATGACCTGGATCTAATTTTGAAGAGAGTTGACCATTTAAAACAGGTTGATAGTAAAACAGAATTTGCCTTAAGGTACACCCTGCTTTATGTTCAGCCTGTTTTAAGCTATAATCTGCCAGGATATAGAAAATATTTCCTATTGTACATATTAATGTATGTATACATTTTTTTTCAGTGATGGAATAATTTAAAGGTGTAATAGGTGTATTTATGGGGTAATGGGTTAAGGCAAGCAACCGCTGAAAGTAAGTCATTGAAATACTAAAGCATAATTGCTTTTATGGGAACTTTCTGCTTTACTTTCATCTAACTTTAGCACCATTGGGGAATATTTGTTTTTTGTATGAATGAAGAGTAGGCAGAGGTGTCCTAAGGCACTTCTTTGGAAGTGACAGAGGGATAAGGGTTTGACTTCACACCAGAAAACTAGCTCGATCCGCAGATGCTACTTATACTTAGTCGCTTGGTAAGCTTTTCCTATGCTACAGATACTCAAAATTATGACGGATGCAAACTGTAATGACAAATATGGCATTCCATCAAATATGGATTAGACCATTTATCTATGATCAGACTAAAAAATATGTAACAAATTTGTTTTAAAAATAAGCAAACAAGTTCTAACTAAACGAAATACTAGTACATGTACAGTCGAACCTCGAAATCTCAAACTCACTTAAGTTGAAATTAATGTCTTATTTAAGCGAGTTCAAGATATTGAAGTTTGACTGTATGTTAATAGGATTTCAGCCATGTGTAATTTAGTGCAAGTTAAAATAGATGACCATTTATACTACATCCGGGTTATCATATATAAGCAGTAAAAAATTGTTCATTGTATGTTATATTTAATTGTTTATGGAATATAAATTTTAGAATGTATAGAAAATAATTTATTCAAGTAGTGAAAAAAGAACTTTGTATACAAATGGATTTGACCTACTAAATGAACACATTCAAGGATAAATTTCGGAATGTCTAAGAAATCAATACGTAAGTATCTAGTTTTCTATATAATTATCTCAACAGTGTTGATTTAATCACGATTCACAACATTGTGTGGTGGGAGTATGATTTCCTCTATTTCGGGAGAAGGGGAAATACATGTGTCTCAATCTCATTCAGGCTCTCGTGTTCACTATAACTAAATAAGGTTAGGTTTCAATTCTTTAAAAGGTTGTGTAAATTTCTGAAATAGAGAAAATATGTGCGTGTTTACCACATATAATACTCTACCAAGATATTCAAAGCATGGCACTGGGTGGAAAATAGGTCCCATTCTGGAAGTCATTTGTTTTTAAATAATCAGATTTATAAAGCCCCAAGTGTAGATATTTGGTGCACAGCATCACCTTACTACTTGATGTACTTGTCCTCTACCTAGATTGTTCAGGTGACATAAAAATTATATTGTCCAGAGCTTAACTTTGTCTAGTGGGTACGCTGATGACCACAAAGTTGCTTTTAGGGTTCAAGCTGGTGATCATCAGAGTGAATCCTCTATCTTTCACGATCTAAACAACTGCCTTGATGACATTATTTCGTGGATGACAAAATATAAGCTTAAAATGAATAATGCAAAGACTGAAATTATCGCATATGGAACAAAACAACAATTAAATAAACTGAATATTACTAGTATGACTGTTGGTGGCTGCGAGGTGAAGTGTGTCGATCATGTGCGTGACCTTGGTGTTTATATGACAAGTACTCTGAATTTTGATTTGCACATTCGTAAAAAGTGTCAAATAGCACATGGTCAGCTAAGAAATTTGAGGTGTATCCGTAAACATTTATCACAAAAGTCAGCTGAGACTCTCATACACGGACTTATTCATTCACACCTCGATTTTTGTAACGGACTATTTGCTAACATTCCAGCATATCAGCTAGATAAACTTCAAAAAGTCCAAAATCATGCTGCCAGATTAGTAATGAAAGCAACATATGAGCAGCATAGCTATGACATTCTTAAACAGTTACACTGGTTGCCTGTTCGTGCGAGGATCATGTTCAAAGTGCTTGTCATTGTTTTCCGAGTTGTACATGGGACCGCACCGAGTTATCTCAGAGACTTGTTCACTAGGGTGCGAGGGAATTACCGCCTGAGATCGTCTAGCGACATTCAGTTTGTTGTACCTAGACATAGGACGAAGATCGCTGAACGGTCACTTGCGATGGTTGGCCCAAAATGGTGGAATATGATTCCTAGAGACTTAAAAGCAGTAAAAACTGAAACTGCTTTCAGGAAAAAACTTAAGACACACTTGTTCAGTCAATTCTACAATGAATGACTAGTGTTTATTAGTGTTCTTAGTGACTTTGATACCTATTGCCTGATATTGTAATTATGTAATAATTAGTATGATCAATTGTAAAGCGCAATTGAATATTTATACTTTTTGCGCTATATAAGTGTTTCTGTATTTGTATTTGTATTAGTGCTCCTCAGAAAAATATTTTACCACCTTTTTTTGCAAAATGTGTCATGTTCGCTCATTACATTTCAGTTGGATGCACAGTGTCAGACACTACCGGGTCCGACTCAGTGCTAGATCCATGCAACTGTACGAGTTACTATCAGCTGATTACCGACCCCAGTCCCCAGAAACAGATCCAAACATGTCCCACTGGTGAGTTATGGGACTACAAGACCAATACGTGTGAGCCTCAGAGGTCTGTGATAACGAGTGGAAACTGTGATAGGGTAATGCCATGGGACAGATGTGATGAAGCCGTCAGTGGCGTACTTGGAGGTAGGTTAACCTATTACTTTATTCCATACATTATGCCTTTTTACGCTTTTAAATTATTCCTCCACTGAAGAAAATAGTTCAACCTTATATACAACTGTTAAAAATATGCAACATAAGAGATATTATCTATATACTAGCAGATGGTAACTGAAAACAGGCTAAAACTAAAGCAGAAGGTGCCTTAACACATTCAACCCTAGCCAGGAGTATACTATAGGAATAAACAACATATTTTTGACGTTCATGACGGTATGACTACATTAGCTTCGCAGGGGGTAAATTCCGTAAACGCCCAAAGGGCGTTTTCGATAAATTTACCCCCCGAAGCTAATGTAGTCATACCGTCATGAGCGGCAAAGAGATGTTGTTTATTCCTTATATTTATATTTATATTTTCTGTCTTGTCAATTTAATGTGTTTATTGGCCAGATTTGTTTTTCTGTATAAGAATTTATCATATACTGGTCAAAGAGGTTTGATAGATGTAATGTCGATGTAATAGCCATTCCAGTTTCTAAATATGGTGAGAAAGGAGTCCCAACTACATGTACTGTAAGTCTAACTGTATTAAAAATTCAGGATTTTTTCCAGTAAACTTTCTCTCTGTGAATGGAAATGACTTACAAGGCAAACAAATAACAGTGCAACTTGAATATCTATTGCCAAAGCACATTCTAAAATTACATGTCGCGGTTGTTTTCTTAACCCATTTACACACATAGCAACGACCTATGGGTCTGTATCACTCCACTAGTGTCATATTACCGTCGACCAATGGGAGCTTAGTGTTAAGTGCCCGATGTAGTCTATTTGAAGAAGTCCACGGATAGCACGGGGAAATCCGAACTGGTTAAATCCAGATTCGAAGTGTAGGTTCATCGGCAGATGACTGCATATTTTTTAATAGGATTACATAAGGACTTTACAGGTTGAATGTAAATATTCGTCATTAACAATCAGCGTATCTGTAAAGAGTATCTTGTCCTATGCAAACAGTGTAGATCCTGGTCAGAGGGCTCCTAAAGGAGCCCTCTGATCAGGGTCTACACTGTTTGTCAGTATGCAATATATTCTTAAAAAAAACAACCCTAAACTTTCTAAATTGGACTAAACTTGATTGGAATTTGGAAATTTCAGGGGTGAATGAGTTAAGGCACATTTTGCTTTACTTTCAACCTGCTTTATGCGGTCATCTGTCTTCAAAACAAGAACAGGGAATGGGGTAAAGGGTTAAACAAGCATTCTTTACTTGTGTTGTTGGTCGTCAATGTAGGAACAATCTTGTCTAGTGAGTGGATGAGTTGAGTTTATCGACTCGCCAACAATATTTCTGTTTTAACTTTTAAGGAGACAGTGTCCTGGTCCATGGTTACAGGGGTGGCGAAATCTCAAAAAAATGTACTTGTCCAAGAACAAGTGGTTTAAAATAATCACTTGTCCATACACAATCTCTACTTGTCCGTACAAATTGAGTTTACCCAATAGTTCCTCATGCTTATACATGAACATGTATGTAATGATGCAACTGGTGTGATTTGTTCTAATTTTATGGGAGATCTTAATATAATTGTCCTTGTTACAGTAGTGCCAGTATAAAATGCACTCTTTTGTTAAGTTATTGAAGGAAACTCATAGCAAATTTAGCATGTTAGGTTACCGGTAATGTTGACTCTAAGGGACATAAATTGGTTTTGAGTATTTGAACATTATATATTTTTACTTGTCCACGGACAACCAAGACAGGAAAATTCACAAATATCCACCTCGGACAACAGGGACAATTGATTTTGCCACCCCTGGGTTATAAAGCGTTTGAGTTCGTTCTCAAGCATTTAATTGGTCAGATTTGAGCCTAGGCTCAAATCTGACCAATCAAATGCTTTAGCACGATTTCCGACTCAACTCAAAATGTTTTATAAGCATGGACCCAGACTGTCCTCTTGTATAGATGTTGGGAATATGCCACCAAGGTCCTAAAATGCTCCACTGGTAATCTCAGAGTGGGACTTGAACCTGAGCTACTAGGCTGACTTGACTTGCCTTGGGGAATTGGTGTTGGCAAGCCAAACTGTCAGACCCTTCCCAGCAAATTTGCGTGGGTCAGTCCATAATGTTCTTTGGACTTTAAAGGATACCGGTAATTAAATAAAATGTGCGCAATTGGGATGCAATATTCGAAAAAATAATGGTTCTATTTATCGGTAAGAGTTCATGCACTGTGTAATTGATTCATACAGTGCTCCCTCTCTACAACAACACTCAATGGGAAACACAAATTATGTACATTGTTCGAAGGGAGTTGTTGTAGGGAGGGAAATTGGCTTACATTTGCAAACAGCTTGAATTCAGATCAGACGCCGCATAAAGCGACGTCTGATCTGGATTCAAGCTGTTTGTCACTCATTATGTTTTTTTCTGTCAAAATGTCCAATAGGTAAATTTGAGAAAAACAGCAGACGACAATTTTAAGCAGACAATATTGCAGCCATGAAAGGGTTGAATATAATTGTCTTCTTTGGGGAACAGCGACAAGCGTTGTTGTAAGGAGGGAATCGTTGTTTGGAGGGCCATTGTAATACGGAGGGAACACTGTACTTCAAGGACAATGATTGGCCATGTATATGATAAACTGATAAAATTGCGCCTTAACCTATTGAGCCCTAGCAACTAAATTTGAACTACATGTACAGTGGAGAATCTGTTATTCTTTCCCAATAAACGCATTTACGCTAAAACTATTATTTGCAGTGCAAACAGTTTGGAGCCAGATCAGACGCCGGGTAACCCGGCGTCTGATCAGGCTCCAAACTGTTTGCCACCAAGATAAACATGAAATATCAGAATTGTCCAAAAGTTGTTCTTTTCTACGTTTTAGCGCTTTGCGTTTAAACGGGAAAGAATAACAGATTCTCCACTGTAATATATTTGTCCTTTACAATACTGGGGCCCGTTTCATAAAACTTTGTACGACAAAAACGGTCGTAAGTCGAGGCTTTAAAAAACATTTAATTTCTGATTTCTTTAAAATACATTTAATTTCTGATTTCCCTATCTAATCCCGTCTTTCGACAATTCTTTGGAATCATCTTTTCAAGACGATTCCAACGAGATGTCACAAGACAGGAATAGATAAAGAAATAAATGATAATTGAGACTTTTATAATCAGACTTACAACAACATTAGTCGTACGAAGTTTTATGAAACAAGCCCCTGATGATTATTTACAGTGTCGTTCAGAACAGAAATGAAAACCAAGTGCATTGCAAATGGACGCTACGATGAGGATGTGGCCAACACACTACAGAAAGGCCTACCTGGTGTCTTCCTTGAAGCTGACCAGTCACAGTCAGCCAACATAGAACTGGCAGCAGCTGCATTTGTAGCTGGATGTGTAATCACATTGTTTATTGTTGCAATGGTTTTGACAATCTGTGGTCTTCCCAATATCAGGTAAAATATCAAATTGATGTATCAGAAATTTAAAAGCACAATCAATCTTAATCCTTTACTCCAATTATTATCATTCTAAGTATGAAGATTTATTCCTAAAATAGTTGGTAAATTGTGTGAAAGTGAATGTTTGGTGGAGTTATGTCTCTTTTCATTGTCAAATAATGGGGTCATGTATAAAATGCACGTCTCTTTTCATTGTCAAATAATAAGGTCATGTATAAAATGCACAAACTTTTATTTTTCAGCTTCAAAGATTAAGAATGTCCATATTGATATTATAAATTTGGCCTTACCCTGCTTTTACAGATTGCCTAAAAAACTGGCCCAGATGACCCAAACAAAACAAAGCCATCGCAAGAAGAGGACAAAATTGAGCAAGAAAACCACAAAAACTAGCCAGTCTCACAATATCACAGAGGGAGATAATGTGTCTGTGTGCTATGAAGACATTGATGAGGATGAGCCACAGGTTAGTTTATTAACCCTTTCCAACATAGCTTGATTTCAGTATTGATGTCAGATAGTTGCTTAAATCAGGCTGAAAATAAAGCAGAATGCTCCTAAAGCTCTCTCAAGAAAATTTTGAAAATCAGGATTGAAAATAGTGAACTTTGAGGGCCTATATCATAAAATTCCCAGACTTTTACTGAAATACCAATTTTCCCTGACCAATTTCAAAATGCCCCGACTTTTCCCTCACCTTGAAAAAATATTACTTCCTGTGGGAACCCTGAAAGGGCTCTATATGAACAGGCTTTTTCTATATTAACAATTGAATGATATTGAATGTAATTCCATGTATTGTCTATGAAAATATCTGTCTTGTTAGCACAATTCTATTTTTGTTTAACAGACAACAAGAGCAGCAAGACCAGGTACGAACATGAAAGTACAGACCACAATAGTGACCAAAACCACTAAAACTAAATCAACAGTTCCCACTCATACCAGTTATGCCCAACAATCCACATCACCGCCAAAGCCACCAAGCAGAAATCCACCAGTACCTGCCACTAAGACTATCAACTCCAAAGCACCAGGATCTCCTCAGAAACCTCCAACCAGACCAGTTCCTAAGCCAAATCATCAGCCGCCAAGATCAGCTTTATCACCACCCAAAAAGTCAAATGCTACACAACAACCTTCCTTTGGATATCTACATCCAAAATGAAGCATGAAATATATGTAAATGTATTACAGTTGAACGTCGATATCTCGAACTCACTCAAGAGAAACTGACCAGAAATTGGTTGGGTCAAACATATCCATATTTCAAAGTTAAGTGTGGCTAAGCCAAGTTTGAGACGAAGTTCAACTTTACATGTACAACTTTTGAGCAAACCACTCTTTAACAACGTAATTTCTCTGAAATTATAACAATTCCCGTCCGAAAGATTGGTTCTTCTAGACCTGGACACCAAGCATTCAAGGAAGATTAATAAAGAGCTCCTAGAACAGGTAGTTGCTTAACCCATTACCCCATAAATACACCTTTTTCCATGGAAGAAAATAGTTCCACTTTATACAGTCATGAATATGTAGCATACGAAATATGTTCTATATTCTAACAAATGGTGGCTTAAAGCAGGCTTTACTTTCAGCCTGATTTAAGCTACCATCTGCTAGGATGTAGCATTTATTCTTTATGCTCCATAATCAATAGAGAATAAAGGGGAAATATTTTCTTCAGTGGAGGAATAAATTAAAGGCATATTTATGGGGTAATGGGTTAAACCAGATACCTATTTCTCCCATTTTCACCCATGTGGGATAGAGATATTCCCCATGTGGAATGACTCTATCCTCCATACCACGTGACGTCTTTTATTGTTTGCCCAGCTTTATCGCAAGCGATACATGACGCGGGTAACTAAATGACGTCATTTCTTATGACGTTACTATAAACAATGTCGTGTTTTTTGGCGAAAAAAATGCAGAGAAACTGCATTTTCGTTATTTATGTCATGTTTTAACGATTCAAATGGGAGAAAAAAAATCCACCATTCGTTTGGTTGATGTAGGATAGGAATTTTCTCCCCCTCGGGTCAGAAAATTCACGAAGGGACTCGGCAAGCCTCGTCCCTGCATGAATTTTCTAACCCTCGGGGGGGGGGGGGGGGGGGGGGGGGGGGGGGGGGGGGGGGGGAATTCCTATCCTACATCAACACTCATGGTGGATTCTTATATTCTAATTGTAGAAGTGTATTGTTTTTCAGGGGCTCTACTGTATAAGTATATACAAGAGCCGCATGCGGCCCTAAATCGCTCACCTGGTATCCATGATTACGGTCATGTAAATCGACCAGTTATGATTAAGTTTTCACTTATTCACCTCCACCCACTGGTGGCCATGTTGTTTGAGCTAGGAAGATTATTTGAAGAAAACTGGCAAAGGGTAACCCATGAATCAACACTCATGGTGGATTCTTATATTCTAATTGTAGAAGTGTATTGTTTTTCAGGGGCTCTACTGTATAAGTATATACAAGAGCCGCATGCGGCCCTAAATCGCTCACCTGGTATCCATGATTACGGTCATGTAAATCGACCAGTTATGATTAAGTTTTCACTTATTCACCTCCACCCACTGGTGGCCATGTTGTTTGAGCTAGGAAGATTATTTGAAGAAAACTGGCAAAGGGTAACCCATGAATCATTATTTGTGTAAAATAATTCTTAAATCAGACCAATAGTTTCAAGAGAATTTTTTTGAAAGTTTTCCTATACAGAAATATAAGGAAAACTTGTCCCACCCACTGGAGGCCATGTTTTTTAGATAACAAAATGATTTTAAGATATCTGGTAGAGGGTCATCAATTAACCATTTGTGTAAAATTATTTTGAATTTGAATCAGTAGTTTCAAAGAAGAAGATTTTTAAAGTTTTTACTATACAGTAACATGCCCCATCCACTGGCGGCCATGTTTTTTAAGATAACAAAATGATTTTAAGAAATCTGGTAGAGGATCATCAATTGACCATTTCTGCAAAATTATTTTTAATTTGGACCAGTAGTTTCAGAGAAGAAGATTTTGAAAGTTTTTACTATACAGTAACATAAGGAAAACTTGCCCCACCCACTGGCGGCCATGTTTTTTTAGATAACAAAATGATTTTAAGAAATCTGGTAGAAGATCATCAATTGACCATTTATATTAAATTATTTTTAATTTGAACCAGTAGTTTCAGAGAAGAAGATTTTTAAAGTTTTTACTATACAGTAACATAAGGAAATTTTGCCCCACCCACTGGCGGCCATGTTTTTTTAGATATCAAAATAATTTTAAGAAATCTGGTAGAGGGTCACCCATGGATCATTTGCATAAAATTACTTTCAAATCGGACCACTAGTTTTTGACAAGAAGATTTTTTAAGTTTTCACTATATAGCCATATAAGGAAAATCTGCCCCACCCACTGGCGGCCATGTTTTTCAAGATAGGAAAATTATTTTAAGAAATCTGATAGAGGGTCACCAATGGCACATTTGGGTAAAATTATTTTCAATTCGGACCAGTAGTTTTTGACAAGAAGATTTTTAAAGTTTTTTCAATTGGTTGCCATGGCAACCACAATTTCAATCGGATTACCTATATTTGAAGAAATCTGAGAGAGTACCCTACAAGGAACAATCCTATGAAGTTTTGATGAAATTGGCCCATTGGTTTCCAAGGAGAAGATCTTTGAACAAAAAGTTGGACGACGGACATAGGGCGATCACAATAGCTCACCTTGGCACTTCGTGCCAGGTGAGCTAATAAATGAACTACATGTATTAAAGAATAAGATGTGTTTGTGAAATTCTATGCCACCCACCAATGTGACCAACTGACCATGACTTCTAAATGTCCTTTACCTTCATCATCAAAATTGCACTCTGCTCAATATGACATAACACTTGAGTTTCCATGGCAACCTGGTTGGTCATTGAACAAGATATTCGGCCAAACTTAATTTATTGGAATTGGGTAACATTTGCTCGTATTAGAGAGCAGACAAGAACCATTGAACAGATGCCATAATGTAATACTTCCCGCATCACGATTGACATCTACTGAATAAGACAAGAGGGCCTGAAGGCCCTGATATCGCTCACCATTTGTAATGAAGCCTGATAGCTTTACCTTTGAATTTCATCCTTTTTATTCTAAATCCATTCAAGTTTGTCGACCTACTCTAGTAGTATAGTAGAGTACATCAAAGGAAGATAACTAGAGCCTAAACAATACTGAAATGAAGCCTTTTTCTAGCATTTCAAAGTATATCAAGGGCAGGAAACTATTGCCACAATGATTAGATTTCAACAATAATTGCACTCCTTCGAGAACGCATAGCTATATACTTTGTGTACAAGTATAATCAAAATCCATTGAAAACTGTAGTTGCAAGAGTGTAAACACTGTAAAATATGGCATTTTTAGCAATTCAAAGGTAGATAACTCTTGATATATTTGTCCGATTTCAACCATAATTACCCTTTTTGAACTATTATGGTCATATACAATCTGGGCAAGTTTGAGAGAGCTTGGATAAATATTGTGGCCTCTAGAGCGTAAACACTGTTAAATATGTCATTTTCAGCAATTCAAAGGTAGATTACTATTGAGTATTGACCTATTCCTCCGATTACAACCATAATTGAACTCATTCGAAGTCTTATGGTTATATACAATCTGAGTAAGTTTAAGATAGATTGGAAAAAATGTGTGGCCTTTAGAGTGTAAACACCGTTAAATATGGCATTTTCAGCAGTTCAAAGGTAGATAACTCTTGATCTATAGGTCCGATTTCAACCAAAATCGAACTCATTCGAACTCTTAATGTGATATACAATCTGGGCAAGTTTTAGAAAGATTGGGTAAATACTGTTGCCTCTAGAGTGTAAACACTGATAAATATGGCATTTTCAGCAATTCAAAGGTTGATAACTCATGACCTAATTGTCCGATTTCAGCCATAATCGAACTCTTCCGAACACTTATGGCAATATACCATCTTAGCAAGTTTGAGAAAGATTGGATAAATATTGTGGCCTCTAGAGTGTAAACACTAAAATTGTTGACACCGCACGACGCACATTCAAGGATTGCAAAAGCTCACCATGAGCTAGCTCAGGTGAGCTAAAAATACTTATTTAGCATTTAACCCTTTACCCCATAGACTGTTTCTGTTTTTTGACAACCAGTGACCACTTAAAGCAGGTTGAAAGTAAAGCAGAATGCCCATTAAGGCACATTCTGCTTTACTTTCAGCCTGCTTTAAACGATTATCTACTGGGATATAGAAACTATTTCTTATGATACATATTTGTGACTGTATAAAAGGGAACTATTTTCTTCAGTGGAGGGATAAATTTAAGGCGTTAAAATGGGGTAATGGGTTAAGATTTAAGGCTATAACAAGCACCTTAGAGCCGATATCCCCTGCCGCAGCGATTGTCCAGAAGAAAGTGGCAAACTTTATTGTGGGAGGAAGGGGCAAATGGTGATCACCTGTCTTTAAAGATCAACATTCAAAAGCTTTTTACAAAGTTTTATAAAATCCATTCAATTTTGTACATTTTAAAGCCTAAACAATACAAAAAATAAAGCCGTTTGTAGCATTATAAATAAGTATGACAGGGGCAGGTAACTCTTGATTCAAATTCAACAGTAATTAAAAACTTTCAAGAACTTATAATTGTGTGCAAGTATTATTAAAAAAAATTCAGAACTGTAGAATTTACTAGAGTGTAAACACATTTTCAACTCATCAAGGGCAGAGTATTCTTGACTAATTTGCACATTTTCGATAATAATTGAACTCATTCTGTAAATAAGAGCCATATATGATTTTTTTTCTTCAAAATCCATTCACATTTGTACACAATAGCATGTAAACAATAAAGCCATGTTGAGCATTACTAAGTACATAAAGGGCAGATAACTCTTGCCACAAAGTATCCTATTTTGACAATAATTGCAACCCTTATATTTATATACATCATGTGTAAGTTAAATCAAAATCCATTTAAGACTGTAGTTTCTAGATGGTAAAAACTGTTAAATATGGTTTTTTTGACTCATCAAGGGCAGATAACTGTTGACTAGTCCCTCCGTTATCAAAAATGATAACAATTATTTGAAAACTAATAGCCATACATAGTTTAAGAATTTTTTTTATCAAAATCCATGCATATTTATAGATACTAGGATGTAAACAATATTAAAATAAAGCATTTTCTAGCATTTCAAAGTACATCAAGGGCAGATAACTCTTGCCACAAGTATCCATTTTTGACAATAATTGCACACCTTCAAGAACTTTTACTTTTTACTTATAGACATCGTGTGCAAGTATCATTTAAATCCATTCATAATTGTAGTTGCCAGAGTAAAAACAGTTAAATATGGCTTTTTTTACTTATCAAGGGCAGATAACTCATGACTTATTTCTCTGTTTTCAACAATAATCAAATTCATTTGAAAACTAATAGCCATACATAATTCAAGAAAGTTTTTTCAAAAATCCATGCATATTTATAGGCTCTAGTATGGAAACGATACCAAAATAAAGCATTTTCTAGCATTTCTAAGTACATCAAGGGCAGATAACTCTTGTCACAAGTATCCTTTTTTTACAATAATTGCACACCTGCAAGAACTTATACTTATAGACATTGTGTGCAAGTATAAACAAAATATGTTGAATACTGTAGTTGCTAGTGTAACCAGAAATGGGTGTCAAAGCCACCTGATGCTCGCCTGTTTAAAGTTTATGTCTAAAAAACATCTTGTATCAAAAGAAAATCACCCGTCCAAACTATCACCTGGTGATTTGTAGTCAAAACAATTAAGTCCAAAACGTGTCAAAAATTGACAAATATAAACTAATTTTAAATTTAAACTTCATAACATTAATGTTTGACCCATCATGAACCTCCATACTAAATTTCAGCATCTTAGCACAAGTATTAACCTTTAAAACAACCCGTCCAAAAAACTTTAACCTGGTGTTTTGTAGTCGAAAAACCTAAGTCCAAAACATGTTTAAAATTGACATAAATTTAAATTATTTTTATATTCCAATTTCATAACATCAATGTTTACCCCCAAATGAACCTCCATACAAAATTTCAGCACCCTAGCACAAATATTAAGCTTTAAAACAACCCGTCCAAAAAACTTTAACCTGGTGATTTGTAGTCGAAAAACCTAAGTCCAAAACATGTTGAAAATTGACATAAATTTAAATTATTTTTAAATTCCAATTTCATAACATCAATGTTTACCCTCTAATGAACCTCCTTACAAAATTTCAGCACCCTAGCACAAATATTAAGCTTTAAAACAACCCGTCCAAAAAACTTTAACCTGGTGATTTGTAGTCGAAAAACCCAAGTCCAAAACATGTTGAAAATTGACATAAATTTAAATTATTTTTAAATTCAAATTTCACAACATCAATGTTTACCCCCAAATGAACCTCCATACAAAATTTCAGCACCCTAGCACAAATATTAAGCTTTAAAACAACCCGTCCAAAAAACTTTAACCTTGGCCACGCTCACGCCCATGCCGGGGGTGTGACATTAGCTCTGCTGTTCTATGAACAGGCGAGCTAAAAACTGTTAAATATGGCATTTTTAACACAAAAAGGGCAGATAACTCATAAATTCCTAAAAAAATTTGAAAAAAATTTGATTTCCCACGGTGCTCCTATGATGACAAATAAGTATACCAAGTTTCATCCAAATCTGTTTATCGGTTTCGGAGATACAGTTGCGGACGGAAAACGTGACGCACGGACGCACAGACTTAAAACAGTATCCCTCTGCCTTTTGGCAGGGGATAACAAATCAAGGTAAATGTGTAATGGGAAAGTAACAAAATAAAACTGATCACTAAATTATTTTTATTCTTTCAATTTAATAAACAAATCACGACCCATGCAGAATGCTTGAGGTATATTCATAATTTTTTCCATTGAACTAATCCTTTTAAAGAACAATGGACAGCTGCAAGTTAGTGTCTTCTACATTTTGTGCATTTTCACAATTTTACTAAAAATCTTTGGTTTTAAAGCTGCCTTGTGTCCATTGTCCTTTAATTAAATTCAAATAGCACTTTTTGATGATTCTTGTAAATGGATATTGAAGACTGGTAAAAGGACTAACTATAGACTAAAAACATTTGAAATGCAAAACAAAGCAGGAAGTTACATGATAATACCGCAACATATGGGTGATTAATTCTAATAAAATATGTATCTCTGGGGCTAAATCTAAATTCTAACCAAAACAAACTACAGTAGAACTTCGATGTGTCGAGTTTGAAGGGACCATCAGAAAAAACTCGACACATCGAAGCCTCGACTCATGTTTTACCTTATGCTCCCTCGATTTTTTTTTCAAAAATACTCGATCTCCATATAGCCGACATGTCCGTTTGTTACTTGTTGATATCGATGATTTCAAATTAAAAACATTAAAATGCAATTATGTAACGCTCGTATCGCATCCAAACTGGTTGCATATATACTCATTTTACAAAAACTTCAACTTGAAACGAATCGTCAGGCGAAAATACGTTTGCCGTAACTCGATTTTCAGAAAATAACAACACAACAGTATGAACGGAAGTCGCTTTTTATCTGCGCACCGGTTCTTTTACCCAGTCCAGCATATACATTCTCTCGAAACGCTGGAACCAAATTCAGGGGAAACCCTTTTCTTAAAATAGTAACAATATCTCTTTAGAGGGATAATTGCATAACTATTGATGCTACACATTTCGGGATGGGTTCCGCGTGAGTTGTTCTTTGTCTTTTACACACACATTTCTCTTCCGGCATAAAAAACATCGACCTATCTACGAATATGCGGTTTATATTTGACTTTACACGAAACTGAATAAGGGCGCTACGATAACGTCCGTGAGGAATAAGATATGGAAAAGAGTAGATGAATCAAGGAATACACAGGGCCGTTGACACCATGAGAAGGTGTTGGCCTGTTTGTCCTGGATAATTGGGCAGTCAGGTAATTTTCATTCACGACAATCAATCGAGTAAAGATGGTCACGGGGGTGTGAAAAACTCGACACGCAAAATTCCGGTCCATCGTACAGTCGAACATCGACACATGTGTAGTGAATTTTGAGTGAAACAGTACGTACGGACCGAGAAAAAAAGTCGATATAGCGAAAAACTCGACTTATAAAAACTCGAGTCAAACGTAGATTTTAAATAAGGTTATATAGGGAGAAAAGTTGGGACTTTAAAAAAAGATCGACACATCGAGAAACTCGACTCTTCGAAGTTCGACACATCGAAGTTCTACTGTAGTTATCTAGTTCTATGGGGAAAATATCTAACAGATCAAAAGTTTAATTCTGATTAATAATAAAATTTGTACTATACATCACTTAAAAACGCCTCTATCTTGAACGACATGCAAATCACATTTCATAGTAGGCTTTTCAGAGAACTGACAGCCTCAAGCAGGATTAAAGAAATGCTTTTTGCATTACTTTTATCCGGCATTAACTCATTCACCCCTGAAACTTTTAATGGACAATTCCAATTTCAAAATAAGTCTAGTTCATTTTTGACAATTTAGAGTTGATTTGAACAATATATTTCAAAATGACAAACATTTTTGACAATTTAGAGTTGATTTGAACAATATATTTCAAAATGACAGTGTCCACCCTTATCAGAGGGCTCCTTAAGGAGCCCTCTGATCAGGGTTGACACTGTTTGCATGAGACAAGTGTAACCCTCGAAGGTACACTGTTTGTAAATGACGAGTATACTCGTCACTAGGGTTGAATGTGTTAAGTAGCCATCAGCCTTAAAGATCACAATTTTGACTTGCATGTGTTGCTGGGGAAAGGTAGCACTATTTAAACAACTGTCACTGTGTACGCTCATCATGATTGTAGGCAATTGAAGACTACAAAAGTCCAGGGTCTATGCTTATAAAGTTAGTGTAGTGTTAGTGCAAAATGCTCAAATCTGACAAATCACAAGCTGGAGAACAATATTAGACTCAACTCAAATGCTTTAGAAGCATAAAGTTGAACCCAGATTGTCATCTTGAAGATTATCAAACTGTATCAAAGGTTCTAATAGCAGTTGAAGAAAACTCACAGATCTTAATTTGCAAATGAAATTTTAAAATATTTATCCACTTCTCAAGTGGTGTATGTACAAAAATCAAAAACAAATCAAGCAATTAACAGTTATAGTTATACGCAAATGAATGGCCTTGTATAAAAAACTCACTGGAAAGTCACCAACTTCAAGATGATATTGTGATAGTACAAGTTTCTGGCCAGTACAATAACAGTTATTACATCATGCTTCGCACAGCTTTTTCAATACAGCTTGCACTGATGCCAAACATATCCATCAGTTCTGCTGGTTTCCCACTTCTGGGTACCTCTCGTACAGCTAGCCTCTTGATGCAGATGTTTCTCTCCTCAGACAGGGCTCCAGCAACTGCATCACCCAGACCTCCTACAAAGATAAAAGTAAATAATTTACAAATGGTATTAAACAACACCAATTAATTTTCTCTGTAAAAGAGCCTTTAGGTGCACAGTGTTGTGCCTAGGCCGCGGCATTGCGGGAATCCCGCATTTTTTTCAAGATTGTCCCTTAAAAATTCGCCTTGCGCGGGCATATGGGCGCGCCGTAAAAAATCGCATTTTCGGCAATTTCTACTAGTTTCTGCTCCATTCCGGAGAATATAGAGATCACAAAGGGAGATTAATCTTAGTATTGAAAATAGAATGTGGGCGTATAATATACGTGAAGAATATTGGCATATAGAATCGGTATGTAAACCAGTCTGGTTCCGCTTTGTGATAATGGCGTCGGAACGATGCGCTTGACAGATTTTCTTTCCGATTAAAAGAGACAACTAGCAGACGATGCTTCGTTTAAACAAAGTGTTGAGGATACTCCTTCAACATCATCTGAACCAAGACAATCGCTTCAACATATTTAAAAAAGACAAAAATCAAATTGCCCGTCGTGTAAACAGCGACTCTACGATACTGTACGAGATACAGAGACAGTTAAATACCGTTAGCTGTATTCTAATTAAAAGGTAGGTATATCGTGTTTTAAAGGTTTTTTCAGTGTGTCCCCAAAAAATTTCAAATGTCCCCCAAAAATTTTGACAGCGCGCCACCGTGTCCCCCAAAATTTTGGACCTAGGCACAACACTGGGTGCAATTGATGAAAATTTATTGAAAACGTTTAATACAGCTGACAGCTTAAAGCAAGAGGATGTTTTCAGCAATCATCTGTTTGCAACTCTTTGAACTCTAATTGACAGTTGCTAGTTCTCATTGATCCAAACTGCATGAATTATTAAATGGCTGATTATATACTTGATATGCACTTTTGGATATGGAGGAATATAAGAATCCACCATGAGTGTTGAAGTAGGATAGAAATTTCTCCCCTGAGGGTCAGAAAAATCATGCTGAGTCCCTGTGTGAATTTTCTGACCTGAGGGGGAGAAATTCCTATCCTACATCAATAAAACGAATGGTGGATTTTTTTTCTCCCATTTAAATCATTAAAACATAATACAATTAGCGAAATAGTTGCAGTTTGTGTACACTTGTTTCCACCAAAACATGATATTATAGTAACAACATCAGAAATGACGTCATTGAGTTACCCACGTCGTGCAGCGCTTGTGGTTAAGCTGGGCAAACAATAAAAGACGTCACGTGGTATGGAGGATAGAGTGATTCCCAATGGGGAAAATCCCTATCCCACATAGGCGAAAAAAGTTCAATCTACAATGATGCAATAATAGTAATCCCCTCATTCCCTGCATTGATTAGTTGGGGCATACTGCTTTACCATCAGTCTGTTCCTTCTTCCATATATACTAGTAACACCTCTCTATTATGACCACTAAATTATGCAAATTATTATGTGTTCATGACAGGTGACTGCTTAAAGCAAGGTGGACGTAAAACAGAAAGCTCCTGTAGGAGCTTTCTGATTTACATTCACCTTGTTTTAAGCTGTCACCCGTTTTTTATAAAATAAACAAGCCTTCGTTTTAATGGTCATAAAAGAGAGGTTTTACTGTACATACTTTTTCTGTCTCCACTCCTCCTACAGTTTGTTGTCTTACAAAAAAAATTAACTGACAGAGACAACAATTAAATAGCTTGACCTTTTAAACATTTTTCAACTCCTTTATGTCTCCGCCAAACCCTATGATGCATTCATTAAAATCACCTTGAAGACAATTCTAATAAATGGTCACAACACGGGTGTTTGATGGAGAAATAAGGATGTTAGTGTATGAAATATCTATCTTACCTAGAGCTTTGTCTAGGTACTCTTGTTACAGTGCTCCCTCTCTACAACAACATCCGATGGGAGACAAACATTGCATGTGCTGTTGGAGGGAGTTGTTATAGGGAGGGAAAATTAAGACTTAGCTTACATTTGCAAACAGCTTGAATCCAGATCGGACGCTGCATTATGCGGTGTCTGATCTGGTTTTAAGCTATTTGTCACTCATCATTTTATTTCTTCTGTCAAAATGTCAACTAATATGTAGCTTTGAGAAAATACAGCAGATGACAATTTTAAGCAGATATTGCAGCAGTGGCAATATTAGACAAAAATGTCTTGTTTGGGAAACAGCGGCAAGCATTGTTGTAAGGAGGGAATCGTTGGTAGGGCCAGTGTAGGAAGGGAGCACTGTATAGGCTGATTACCTGCATTGTAATGGTCCTCCACTGTGATAATATTTCCTCCAGTCTCCTTGGCACTTGCCAGAATGGTGTCCTTGTCCAATGGCTTTAAGGTGAAGGGATCAATGATTCTAATGTTGATACCCTCCTCTGCCAGTGTGTCTGCAGCCTTCTGGGCCTCAACCAGAGTAACGCAGCAACCAATCACAGTCACTTTGTCATCCTTGCTCTGTCTAACAACCTAACAAGTACACAGGACAATACAGATAAGTTGAATCTTTAATCCATCTGTTACAATTATACTGATAGAAATACCCATCACAGTTGTGCCGTATAATTGTCTGGTTATATTTTTCATCTGCTTTTCCTTTTAAAATTTGGAATTTAATGTGTTTTTGACTCTTGGAAACATTGATCATATGAGTGACTATTAAGAGTACCTAGTTATGCGGCCTCTGGTCAAGATCCAAAATGTTTGTTAATCATAATTCTAACATGACATGTGAATTCGTCTCTATAAACAAAGAACAAATTTACAGTGATATATCTAGCATGATATACCAGGCTGTGAAAATAGTCCGTCATGCAGGCTCTTCCTGTGCCCGCCCTACGTTAAAACACAGTTCCTTCAACGAAAGGCATGTGGAGTAATTATTTCCTAGCAGATAGTTGCTTAAAGCAGGCAGAAATTAGAGCAGAATGCACCTTAAGGCAAATTCTGCTTTACTTTCAACCTGCTTTTAGTGCTCACCATTGTTCAGAACAAAGCTAGAAAAGTATTACTTTGATAAGGTACGACATTTTTGGAATGGGTAGAATGGAACAGCAATAGAAGGGCGTTTCTACTTCATGTAGATATTCATTGTGAAAACAGTCAGATGCGATTGTTGCCCTTTATTACCATAAAGGAAACAGTGTAGACCGGGTTAGACCTTATTTGATATGTCTGAATCGAAATAATCTAAGTTCTACCGTTTTTAACGGCCTTTGTGGCCAATTCCTGCGCATCACAACTCCCAATGATAGAATATAGATTACTTCTTAAATGTCAGTGTTGTCTACCTTGGTAGTAAAAGAGTGAACATACAGAGCTTGATTTTTGCAGCAATGTTGGTGCAGAATAAGACATGTACTAAGCATAGAAGAAACTGCTAAACCTGAAGGTGCAATATGTTGGACATGAAATTGATTTTAACCCTTTACTCAATAGCCTGTTTCTAGTACAAAAGATAGATGCACACTTAAAGCAGGTTGAAAGTAAAGCAGAATGCACCTTAAGGTGCATTCTACTTTCTTTACTTTCAGCCTGCTAAATAAGCAACAATCTGCTAAAAATATTTCTTATGATACATACTCATAACTGCATAAACCTATTTTCTTCAGTGGAGGAATAAATCAATTGTGTTAAAATGTATATCTAGGAAATGCTTTCATAATTATACCCCTGGTGGCATGCTTGAGATAAGGTTGGGAATGGTTCAAGGTTAACCTCTATTTCTGTCATCTTTTGGCAGAGAGAGGGGAGGGGATACAGAAAACCCGAGTGTGATGCCCTACTCTATCAACAGAGTTATCTGGTTCTTTTGGATGCCCAGTGTAAAGCACTGATATGTCAGACTTCTGTTTATGAGTTTCATCCGAAGAACTTGGTCCAGCAGGGGATCAAACTCATGACCCATGGTATCTCAGTAGTGAGTAGTGTGCTACCATTGAATCATCATGTTTGCTGGTTGGTGTACAAGTATCAGAGCATTGCAGTAAGCATCTAGTCAATGCTAGAAGAAACAGTAAAATTTAGTTACAAAAGCTTGTATGGATTGAGGGGAACTGGAGCTGCAGTACAGGGATCAAGACATAAACCATTACCCCATTGCCTGTTTCTAGTTGTATAGACACTGACATGTGACCACTTAGAGCAGGTTGAGGCTCCTTTAGGTGCATTTTCTAAATTACGTTTAGCCTGCTTTTAAAGCTACCATCTACTAAGCTAGAGAAAATATTTCTTATGCTGCACATCTTGACTATATAAATTGGAACCATTTTCTTCATTGGAGTTTGAATAAATAGAGGATATTTGTTTGGTGGAGTGAGATATATATATTTCAAAATTACTTACACAACGCGAAGCGCAACAGAGAGTGATTTCGGCAACATTCAATAAGTTAGAGGACGAAAATCTGCCGAAATCAAATAAAACAAAACTTCTGCAAATACTTACAAACAAAATTGATACGATAAAAACTCTTAATGAGAAGATTTCAAATCATCCGGATATAGAGGATTTAGTGACAGAACTTGTTGAAGGTGAAGAGTACGTAATCAACCTTGAGTTAAAGATCGATATCATTAGAGAGAAATGTGCAAATCAAGAGGATCAGAATTCAAACAACCAACAGGACCAAACGCCGCCAAGTTCGCACGTAAGTTTAGAAAGTTCTAGCCAGTCTTTCCACAAACTTCCTAAACTGACTTTACCACATTTCAATGGAAATGTTACTGAGTGGCAGACATTTTGGGACTGTTTTGAGTCTTCAGTGCATGTAAATCCGACCCTTTCCGAAGTACAGAAATTTACATATCTTCCCTCGTTACTACACAATGAAGCAGCATCTTGTATCACAGGCTTTCAACTGACACATGCTAATTACGGAAAAGCCATAAATTTACTAAGAGAACGTTTTGGCCAGCCACACAAGATCGTCGGTTCGTATATGCAGTCTTTATTAGAGTTACCGCGACCTGACATGTATTTATGACATGCAACGTTTTCATGACAAGCTAGAAACATACATAAGAGGTTTGGAATCACTAGGACAGTACCAGGACTCGTACGGTGACCTATTAGTGCCAATTATTCGTGAGAAGCTGCCAACTGAACTGAAACGGAGCATGGCTCGTGATCATAGAAACAACAAGACGGCCTGAAGGCCCTGATATCGCTCACCTGTTGTACTGAAGCTTGATAGCTTTACCTTTCTGTTTAATGCGTTTTAATCTAAATCCATTCAAATTTGTAGTATAGCATGTAAACAATTTTGGAATACAACCTCATAATTCTAGTATGGTAGAGTACATCAAGGGCAGATAACTAGAGCCTAAACAATATTGAAATGAAGCATTTTTCTACCATTTCAGAGAACTTATAGCTATATACTTTGCTTGCAAGTATACCATAATCAAAATCCATTGAAAACTGTAGTTGCAAGAGTGTAAACGGTGTAAGATATGGCATTTTCAGCAAATTCAAGGGCAAATAACTCTTGACCTATAGGTCCGATCTCAACCATAATTGCACTTATTTGAACTCTTATAGTCATGTACAATCTGGGCAAGTTTGAGAAAGATTTGATAAATATTGTGGTCTCTAGAGTGTAAACACTGTTAAATATGGCATTTTCAGCAATTCAAAGGTAGAAAACTCTTGACCTATTGGTGTCATTTCAACCATAATCAAACTCATTCGAACTCTTATAGTAATATACAATCTGAGCAAGTATGAGAAAGATTCAATAAATATTGTGGCCTCTAGAGTATAAACACTGTTAAATATGGCATTTTCAGCAATTCAAAGGTAGATAACTCTTGACCTATTGGTCCGATTTCAACCATAATCAAACTCATTCGAACTCTTATGGTAATATACAATCTGAGCAAGTTTGAGAAAGATTGGATAAATATTGTGGCCTCTAGAGTGTAAACACTGTTAAAAATATGGCATTTTCAGCAATTCAAAGGTTGATAACTCTTTATCTATTGGTCTAATTTCAACCATAATCTAACTTATCCGAACTCTTATAGTAGTATACAATCTGAGCAAGTTTAAGAAAGATTGGATAAATATTGTGGCCTCTAGAGTGTAAACACTGTTAAATATGGCATTTTCAGCAATTCAAAGGTAGACAAGCACCTTAGAGCTGATATCCCCTGCCGCAGTGATTGTCCAGAAGAAAGTGGCAAACTTTATTGTGGGAGGAAGGGGCAAATGGTGATCACCTGTCTTTAAAGATCAACATTCAAAAGCTTTTTACAAAGTTTTATAAAAATCCATTCAATTTTGTACATTTTAAAGCCTAAACAATACAAAAAATAAAGCCGTTTGTAGCATTATAAATCTAAGTATGACAGGGGCAGGTAACTCTTGATTCAAATTCAACAGTAATTAAACACTTTCAAGAACTTATAATTGTGTGCAAGTCTTATTAAAAAAAATTCAGAACTGTAGAATTTACTAGAGTGTAAACACATTTTCAACTCATCAAGGGCAGAGTATTCTTGACTAATTTGCACATTTTCGATAATAATTGAACTCATTCTATAAATAATAGCCATATATGATTTAATTTTTTTCTTCAAAATCCATTCACATTTGTACACAATAGCATGTAAACAATAAAGCCATGTTGAGCATTACTAAGTACATAAAGGGCAGATAACTCTTGCCACAAAGTATCCTATTTTGACAATAATTGCTACCCTTATGTTTATATACATCATGTGTAAGTTAAATCAAAATCCATTCAAGACTGTAGTTTCTAGATGGTAAAAACTGTTAAATATGGGTTTTTTTACTCATCAAGGGCAGATAACTGTTGACTAGCTTCTCCGTTTTCAAAAATGATAACAATTATTTGAAAACTAATAGCCATACATAGTTTAAGAATTTTTTTTATCAAAATTCATGCATATTTATAGATACTAGGATGTAAACAATTTTAAAATAAAGCATTTTCTATCATTTCAAAGTACATCAAGGACAGATAACTATTGCCACAAGTATCCTTTTTTGACAATAATTGCACACCTTCAAGAACTTTTACTTATAGACATCGTGTGCAAGTATCATTTAAATCCATTCATAATTGTAGTTGCCAGAGAGTAAAAACAGTTAAATATGGCTTTTTTTACTTATCAAGGGCAGATAACTCATGACTAATTTCTCCGTTTTCAACAATAATCAAATTCATTTGAAAACTAATAGCCATACATAATTCAAGAAAGTTTTTTCAAAAATCCATGCATATTTATAGGCTCTAGTATGTAAACAATACCAAAATAAAGCATTTTCTAAGTACATCAAGGGCAGATAACTCTTGTCACAAGTATCCTTTTTTTACAATAATTGCACACCTGCAAGAACTTGTACTTATAGACAATGTGTGCAAGTATAAACAAAATATGTTGAATACTGTAGTTGCTAGTGTAAAAACTGTTAAATATGGCATTTTTAACACAAAAAGGGCAGATAACTCATAAATTCCTAAATTTTCTGAAATTTTTTTGATTTTCCACGGTGCTCCTATGATGACAAATAAGTATACCAAGTTTAATCCAAATCTGTTTATAGGTTTCGGAGATACAGTTGCGGACGGAAAATGTGACGGACGCACGGACGGCATTTTTAACACAAAAAGGGCAGATAACTCATAAATTCCTAAAATTTTCTGAAAAAAATTTGATTTCCCACGGTGCTCTTATGATGACAAATAAGTATACCAAGTTTAATCCAAATCTGTTAATAGGTTTCGGAGATACAGTTGCGGACGGAAAACGCACGCACGCACAGCCGGACGGACAGACCTAAAACAGTATCCCTCTGCCTTTCGGCAGGGGATAATAACTCTTGACCTATAGGTCCGATTTCAACCATAATCAAACTCATCCGAACTCTTATGGTAATATACAATCTGAGCAAGTTTGAGAAAGATTGGATACATATTGTGGCCTCTAGAGTGTAAACACTAATTGTTGACGCCGCACGACGCACGCCGGACATTCAAGTATTGCAAAAGAAAGCTCACCCTGAGCTAGCTCAGGTGAGCTAAAAAGTGGACAATACATTCACCCGACACTAGGAAGGGATCACGAGGCTTTAGTCAAGTGGAAATATAAGAGGTACCGGTATATCCCTTCCTAAATATACCCTTCATATAAATAATATCTGACCCTAACAAACAAATAATTCTATGACAAAGGATGGACAGAACAGAAAGAAACAGTGTATAACAACTATGAGCAAATCATAAAAGTATTGAAAAGATTTTTTTTTTTTAAACAGAACTATTTCTTTAAATTATGTGTTTTTGCGGTGACCTTGGCCGTTATTCAGTTTCAGATCATAACTTGGAACTACGAACGGTTTTGAATCCAGTGATTTCGTATAGATCTAGAAATAGTATTCACAGCTACCCTTCCTCCAACGGACGTCATGATGTCACATAAGAAACAGTCCAAAACAATGAAATATAGGGTGATATCTCACTCATATAAACAGGTAGTTCACCAGTTGTCAGAATAAAAGGCGTAAAAAAAGCCTATCTATAGAGTAATGGGTAACACATTCAGTACCTTTGCTTGTCCGATTTTGAAGACCTCATCATTTGCATAGATAACTGGAACATTGGGTCGACTTGTTCTAATGTAGCAAACCCCTTTGGTATTGGCTGCTAGCTCTACAGCTCTCTCAGCAGATACAGCATCACTGGGGTAGAATACAGTGGAGCCTGGGACAGTACGGAACATAGCCAGGTCCTCTAGAGCCATCTGAGAAGGTCCATCCTCACCTACAAAATCAGCAACATTTTACAGTAAACCCTTTGAACCCTAGTCCCGCATTTTCAAACAATGTGAATAGTAAAATTGTCCTGTGCAAACAGTGAAGACCCAGATCAGAGGGCTCCGAAAGGAGCCCTCTGATCAGGGTCTTTACTGTTTGTCATAATGACAAAAACAACCCTTAAAAGTCAGAAATGGATTAGACTAAAATGGAAACTGGAATTGACCATTAAAGTTTCAGGGAGGAAATAGTTAAACCTCTTTATTACCACCGCTAAATGGTGTTAATTAATTAAAGGCTTTACAACAGGTGACTGCTTACAATAAGGTGAGCTATTAAAGTAAGCTGTTTGACTGTCAGCTTTCACCTGTCTTTCATACAACCAATTAGCCCTCGTTTTAGTGGTTGTAATAGAAGGCTTTTACTACATTGCCTGGACTTTGTCCATATGAAAATTATTGGCAAGATTTATGAAATTTTGGCTAAATATATGGTTCCTAGAGTGTTTAGAAGCTTTTTCTGTATTTTGACATACTGACTTATTTTTTAATTCTACATAACCCATGTTCACAAACATAGTCAGGCCTTAGTTCGGCTCAGGTGAGCTAAACCCCACAGCAGTGAAGAGCTAAGCACTTGGCCACGGAGACCCAGGTTTGAGACTAGAATATATACCAATTTTGATTTGATTTGATTTGTTATGATTATAAGTCCCCATGTGTTTTTTTGAGAATCTTATCTTTAACCCATTACAGTTACCCCATAAAAACGCCTTTGATTTATTCCTCCACTCTAGAAAATAGTTCCAATTTAAACAGTCTTGAATATGTTACACAAGAACTATTTTCTAAATTGTTGTAGATGGTAGCTTAAAGCTGGCTGAAAGAAATTCTGCTTTACTTTCAACCTGCTTTAAGTGGTGACCTATATTCAAAACTAGAAACATGCTATGGATTAATGGGTTAATCAAAGATTAATGGGTTAATCAAGATTTTCCTAAGTAATTTCTATTGACAAAGATAAGGTATGTATGGCTCATGCCCACCTATTGAGATTCCTGCATGGGAACCAGCAAAGTTGACATTGGTCTGTGAGATGGCTCCCATTCTGATTTGATCAAATGCCCTGGTAAAGAATGCTGCGAATGTACTTGCAAAGGCTACATTTCTGTCTCGGCAGGCACAACCCATCGCCACTCCAACAAGGTTTTGTTCAGCTATATAGCACTCTATGAAACGGTCAGGAAGGATGTCCTACAGAGTATTAGATGAAGCAAAGAGTTTGAAAACTGCATGTATACCAAGCAACACTGGATACCAGGGTTCCAGATTAGAGGGAGTGAACTGAACAAATCCAACATTAGCACCAAATCCTTAGGTGTTACTACCCATTAGAATCGTCTCAAAGAGACGATTCTAATGAGTAGCAACACCATAGGGTTTAATGCAGAAATAAAGACTTTATTTTTTTTTAAATTCTCCCCTTATCTTGAACTCTGGGAAACAATACAATAAATTATTCAGAAATAGATGTCTTGCAGCAAAGGATGAAGGAGTGAAAGAAAGACACATTTGAGAAATCTAAATGCAGGACGTTGCTGCCGGATAAACATCACCGTAAAACCTCTCTATTACAACCACTAAAATGAGCCCAAAAGATAAAGAAAGGTAAAATTAAAGCAGAAAGACCCTATAGTTTCATCTTGAATTAAGCGATCACCTGCTTCCAGGGCTCCAAATGAAGGGAGTATTTCAACAAGAGCCACAAGTGGCCCTAAATCGCTCACCTGAGGAACTATTGTGTTATACTCGATGCATAATGAAGTTTGTCATTGCATGTATTTGGACTGTTGCATGAAACTGAAACAACTCGGAATTAGGTTTTCCTGTCGAAGTCTATGTAAAACTGATAAGCCCTGAGGCGGGCTCATTTTTTACCCTGGGGTCATGATTTGAACAATTTTGGTAGAGGACCATAAGGCAAAGCTAGATGCCAAATATAAAAGGTATGGGCCTTACGGTTTCAGAGAAGAAGATTTTTAAGGTTTTACTACATAAGTCTTTGTAAAACTTATAAGCCCCGGGGCGGGGCCATTTTTGATCCGGGGGTCATGATTTGAACAATCTTGGTAGAGGACCATAACTTGATAAGGCAAAGCTAGATGCCAAATATAAAAGGTCTGGGTGTTAGGGTTTCAGAGAAGAAGAGTTTTAAAGGTTTATTCCAATATAAGTCTTTGTAAAACTGATAAGCCCCGGGGCGGGCCATTTTTGACCCGGAGGTCATGATTTGAACAATCTTGGTAGAGGACCATAAGGCAAAGCTAGATGCTAAATATAAATGGTCTGGGTCTAAGGGTTTCAGAGAAGAAGATTTTTTAAGGTTTATCCCTATATAAGTCTATGTAAAACTGATAAGCCCTGGGGCGGGGCCATTTTTGATCCGGGGGTCATGATTTGAACAATCTTGGTAGAGGACCATGAGGCAAAGCTAGATGCCAAATATAAAAGGTCTGGTCCTTACGGCTTCAGAGAAGAAGATTTTTAAAGGTTTTCCTATATAAGTCTATGTAAAACTGATAAGCCCGGGGCGGGGCCATTTTTTACCCTGGGGTCATGACTTGAACAATCTTAGTAGAGGTCCATAAGGCAAAGCTACATGACAAATATAAATGGTCTAGGCCATACAGTTTTAGAGGAGAAGAGTTTTAAAGGTTTTCCTATGAAAAACTGATAAGCCCCGGGCGGGGCCATTTTTGACCAGAGGGTCATTATTTGAACAATCTTGCTAAAGGTTCACAACATGATGCTACATATGAAATTTGGTTGTCCTAGGACTTACAGTTATTGACAAGAAGATGTTTAAAGTTTTTACTATAGTTGGCAATATTACGTAAATACGGAAAATGACCACGCCCTCTGGCGGCCATGTTTTTTGACGGATCAAAATTCTTTGAACAACTTTGAAAGTATATTGATTGAGAAACATTTTGGTGAAAACCAAATTGAAATCGGACCAGTCGTTTTTGAGAAGAAGATTTTTTTAGATATTGTGCATGGTTGCCATGGCAACAAGACCGATTGCCCCACCCACTTTTTTTCAACAGTTTTTGAAGCTCACAACTACAGTATGTATCTGACCAAGTTTGGTTAAAATTGGGCCATTGGTTTCAGAGAAGAAGATATTTGAAACAAATTGTGAACAGACGACACCGACACGGACACCAACACCGACGTATGACGGACCGATCACAATAGCTCACCTTGAGCACTTTGTGCTCAGGTGAGCTAAAAATTAAATCATTATTTCTGCTTTCATCGCTATGGTGTCACTACTCAACAGAATCATCTCTTCGAGATGATTCTAATGAGAAGTAACACCAAAGATTTGGTGCTGAAGTTAGTGAGAAAATGTTGTATATGTTCAGTTTACTCCTTATCTGGATCCCAGATAATCAATGAAAAACTTAGCTCACGTAGTGGTCAGAACTGAGAGGTTTTACTGTACTTAAGTATAATTAAAGTATTGTTTTCACTCCTTCCAGTATAACCTTATTTGATAAACTCATTAGTAAGGAAAAACGCAGTAGTTTAACCCATTGCCCCATAAATATGCCATTTAACACCTTTAATTAATTCCTCAACTGAAAAAAATAATAGTTTCACTGTATAGTCATGAGTAACAACCGTAAGAAATAGTTTCTATATTCTATCAGATTGAAGCTTAAAGCAGGCTGAATGAAAAGCAGATTCTGCTTTACTTTCAACCTGATTTAAGTGGTCACCTATCCTTAATTTTAGAAACAGTACATAACCCATGGGGTATTGGATTAATGAAGGATGAAATTACTTTACTATCCATATTAACACCTTGCATCATAGGTCTATCATTCTTTATTTAATCATCAATTTATTTGTTCCTTACCATTGCTTGTCTAAATTCTTACCTTCAACTTGATGGAAAAAGTGGAATTCTTAGTGTCTCCATCCATGGCTACCACACACGGGTTGGCCTTTCCCATTTTGGCCAGAGCTTTACCATAGGCAAGTCGAACAGCCACCTGTTATAATTGTAGGAAAGTCAAAGCTTGATCATTCAAACTCACGTTATTTTGAACAGTCATATCTTAAAGTAAAAATGAGGCTTAGCCACGTTTTAACTTTGAAATACGCGGAAGGTTTGACTAAAGCAAGATCAACTGATCGAAATTCAACTTATGAAACACTGGTAGGATCGATTTTAGTGAGTTCGAAGTATCGAGCTTGGACTGTATTAGGGCTTTAGATAAGAGGGAGTAAGTTGAACCAATTCAACTTTTTTTCATTCATTTCATCATCAAATCCTATGGTGTTACTACTTATGAGTAGTGGCACCATAGTTTAATTCAGAAATAAAGATTTTAGTTTTTTTAAATAAAAGTAACCCCACTAGCCCTGCTGTATATAAATCAACAAAGTATTACCCTAATGTTGATGGAATTTTCCGTTTGAAGTTTTATGGGAGAAAAGGGTTAAAGCCAGAATGTCGCCCAAATGAATGTTTAAATCGCACAATTTCTTATATAAGAACATTTTCTATGTATTAAAACTAAGCGAAATCTGTTGTCAGGTGCCTGAAACATGCCCCCCTTTCTTTAAGAACCATACATAAATGTGCCGATTTCTTATCGAGATGGTTGGAAAAGTAAGCTTTTTGTTTAAATAACAAATCTTCGTGTCGGCTTCCGAGAATTTCCGCATGGTCGAATAAGAGTCACGTGATCAATCCGAGTTTTCTGACTTGTCTGTGTTTCTTTAGAACAGAATAGTTAATAATGGTAAATAGGTAACAATGGAGAAAACGTTATTCTTTCCCGTTTAAAACGCGAACGAAACGCAAACGCATCACAATAAAACGCATAAAAACACAACCTTTAGACAATTATGACAATTCATGTTAGTCTGAGTTGCAAACAGTTTGGTGCCTGATCAGACGCCGGGTTACCCGGCGTCTGATCTGCGCCAAACTGTTTGCAATTGAAATCATGGTTTTAGCGTAAGCGCATTTATTGGGAAAGAATAATATATTCTCCACTGTAAGGAAGGTAACATCGAATACATAGTCGTACACATTCCTACTTGAGATAAGTATGATCATCGTGGAGCACGAGAACGCTGCGCTAACTACTGATATTTTATTCTTTCAAATTAACGTATTTATAAACAAAACTATTACTACCATTGCAAACAGGTTGGAGCCAGATCAGACACCGCGTAACCCGGCGTCTGATCAGGCTCCAACCTGTTTGCTACTCAGATTAAAATAAAATAGTTAAAATTTCTAAAAGTAAATTTCCACAGTGTAGTGAATTGCGTTTGCGTTTAAACCGGAAAGAAAAATGTATTCTCTACTGTATATTGCGCACAATAAATACAGCTATCAATGTCTCTTGATGAATGTAGGGAATACTCATCCCTTTTAAAGTTTTAGAATGTTCCAATCTAAAAATAACTTTGCCAAGTCAGAAGAAAACACTATGAAAACATCTTTACCGGGCGCAAGCCGAACGAACTCGGAAAATCTCCGCCGTTGATCAGATGTCAACAAACCGATTTAAAAATCGACATATTTCCACCAAATTCATGGGTTTGTAAGCAATGTTGTCTCCATATACATAGCGGATTACTTCTTTTTATATGTTTAGATTATGTATGTGCCTGAATGTTCAGGTTTGAAAAATGCGCTATGTTGGCTTACATACTGCCTTTAAGATTAATTTCAAACTTTTTAATAACTATGTAAGCAGTTTGGATCCAGATCAGGCCCCACAGGTGTGATGTCTTTCAAGGATTAACCTCGCATAGATACAAGAGGGATTATAATATAGAAAACTTTATATTATTGGTAAAATACAGGAGTTTACCTAACAGATACAAAATGAATTACCTAACTGATACTAAAGTTGCTTGCCTTAACTGTTTACTCCATATATACGCCTTTAATTTGTTCCTCTAATGAAGAAAATATATCTAATGTGTACAGTCATGAGAATGCAGCACAAGACATATTTTCTATATCCTAGTTTAAAGTAGGCCAAAAATAAATCTAAAGCACTGTCAATCTGCTTTACTTTCAACCTTCTATAAGATGTCATCTGTCTTTAAAAAACTAGATGGGTTCCTCAGAACATGTGTGTCACCTGCCAGCATCAATCAGTCAAACAAGACTTTAAGTTAAAATGACAAACTTCATTATAGCAGAAATAATCTGCCACAAAAGAAAGTGTAGAAACGGGGGATAACTCTTGTGGTATTGTGCAAAAGAAATGAACCATGTGCAAGACATTCCCACTCATCAAATTATTTAAGTAAAAGAAATTTTATCCGGAAAGCATGAGTAGAACAGAAGTTATATGCTGAAAATAGACAAGAGGGCCTGAAGGCCCTGATATCGCTCACCTGTTGTACTGAAGCCTGATAGCTTTACCTTTCTGAAATGAAGCCTTTTCTAGCATTTCAAAGTATATCAAGGGCAGATAACTATTGCCATAATGATTAGATTTCAGCAATAATTGCACTCCTTTGAGAACGTATAGCAAGTATAATCAAAATCCATTAAAAACTGTAGTTGCAAAAGTGTAAACGCTGTAAAATATGGTTTTTACAGCAATTCAAAGGTAAATAACTCTTGATATATTGATATATTGGTCAGATTTCAACCATAATCACATTTTTTTTTAACTCTTATGGTCATATACAATCTGGGCAAGTTTGGATACATATTGTGGCCTCTAGAGTGTAAACACTGTTAAATATATCATTTTCAGCAATTCAAAGGTAGATAACTCTCGACTTATTGATCCGATTACAACCAGAATCGAACTCATCCAAAGTCTTATGGTAATATACAATTTTAGCAAGTTTGAGAAAGATTGGATGAAATTTGTGGCCTCTAGAGTGTAAAGACCCTTAAATATGGCATTTTCAGCAATTCAAAGGTAAATAACTCTGGACCTATTAGTCTGATTTCAACCATAATCAAACTCTTATAGTCATATACAATCTGAGCAAGTTTGAGACAGATTGGATAAAAATTGTGGCCACTACCATGTAAACAACGTTAAATTTGGTTTTTTTGGCAGTTCAAAGGTAGATAACTCTTGATCTATTTGTCAGATTTCAACCATAATCAAACTCATTCGAACTCTTATGGTCATATACAATCTGGGCAAATTATAGAAAGATTGGATAGATGTGGCCACTACCATGTAAACAACGTTAAATATGGCATTTTTAGCAATTCAAAGGTAAATAACTCTTGACCTATTTGTCAGATTTTAACCATAATCGAACTCGTCCAAACTCTTATGGCAATATACCATCTGAGCAAGTTTGAGAAAATGTTTGATAAATATTGTGGTCTCTAGTGTGTAAACACTAATATTGTTGACGACTCATGACGGACGACGCACGCCGGACATTGAAGGATTGCAAAAGCTCACCCTGAGCTAGCTCAGGTGAGCTAAAAATATGGAAAAGGGAAATAACTCTCGCAGTATTGCTGCAAGAGTTATCAACCTTGTGCAAGACAATTACACTCATCAATCTCTTTCCATACAAGAAATTTCATTTCAAAATCTGTAGTATAACAGAAGAAATCTGCATGAAAACAAAGTGTTGAAAAGGGGAATAACTCTTACAATATTGTAGCAAGAGTTATCATCCTTGTGAAATACGCTTCCACTTGTCAAGCTCTATCCATAAACGAAGTTTCATCTTAAAAGCTTCAGTAGAACAGGAGTTATGTTGCGTGATGCAAAAAGCGTGACGGACAGACAGACGAACGGGCGAACGGACAGATGCCGAAAAAAAGATCCCCAAGTGTCACCTCTGCCTACAGCAGGTGACACTAAAAGGAACAAGAGCACCGCAGTGCGGCAAAATACGCCCGTCACGGCCGGCGGGTGTCAAAGTCGTCCAGACTCAGGCCGATTGGAAAAAGTCGCCCGGAGTGTAGGCCCGACTATCGATCTCAAAAAGACTATGCTGTAGTATTGGGATAGCTCAAGTACTATCCCGATGGTATTGCGATAGTGAAGAAAAAAGTTCTGGGTTTTTTAAAAAATGCCCATTTTTGACAATAAAGGGGGCATAACTCTGCTAAAAATAGTCGCCAACGTCTGAAATTTAACAGGAACCAAAATTCACAGGTGCCTTCCCTGTATGATGAGAAAGCTAAATATGAAATTTGGTAACAATAGACAAAATGTAAGTAAAATTATTATCAGGAAACAATATATTGTTAAAAAAATTGTGTGAAGGGGCATAACTCTGAAAATACAGAGTCAAACCAAAAACCCGTAATATATATTAAGTCACTTCATTCATTGTATCACCATATCAAATTTGAAATCAATTGAATCAAAAATAAAAAAGTTCTGTTTTTTTTTTTAAAAATGCCCATTTTTGACAATAAAGGGGCATAACTCTGCTAAAAATAGTCGCCAACGTCTGAAACGCAAACTCGTCCGAACTATTGTGGTATGGAATATTTGTAGGAAGTTTAATCAAAATCGGTCAATAAATGAAGGTGAGAGAGCGCTAAGAAGAAAAGTTAACGGACAAAGTGTGGCTTATTTTAAATTTTAAGGATGTAAAGGGGCATAACCCATAGAAAAATAATTTAACAGGAACCAAAATTCACAGGTGCCTTCCCTGCATGATGAGAAAGATAAATATGAAATTTGGTTACAATAGACAAAATGTAAGTAAAATTATTATCAGGATACAATATATTGTTAAAAAAATTGTGTAAAGGGGCATAACTCTAAAAATAAGAAGTCAAACCAAAAACCCGTAATATATGTTAAGTAACTTCATTCATTGTATCACCATATCAAATTTGAAATAAATTGAATAATTAAAAAAAAAGTTCTGTTTTTTTTAAAAAATGCCCATTTTTGACAATAAAGGGGCATAACTCTGCTAAAAATAGCCGCCAACGTCTGAAACGCGAACTCGTCCGAGCTATTGTGGTATGGAATATTTGTAGGAAGTTTAATCAAAATCGGTAAATAAATGAAGGTGAGAGAGCGCTAACAAGAAAAGTTAACGGACGGACGGACGGACGTACGGACGGACGTACGGACAGCGCTGGGTATACCATAATACGACCGTCGATGACAGGCGTATAATAAATCATAAAATGTATAATAGAGGTTATACCCAACTGATACTATAAAAAATTATTTTAAAGGTACAACCGGGGGTTGGATTTGCTTGACAGATACCAGAAGGAATACCTGACTGATACTAAAGCTGTTTACCTTATACAATGTAAAGTGGTAAATTTGGCAGACAGAGGTGTTCACCTTTAATACAGAGACACAAGAGTGCAAGCAGATAGATCATGGAACAGTTGGTGGATTCTTACCCCTTCTCCAAGCTCATAATTTGGTTCCTCAGACATCTTGAGATTGCTTATGTTAACTTTGGCAACTTTAGCTGTGATTTCCTGGGGTCGCATTTTTGCCAACTTTTCTCGAGCACAAATATTGCTGTTTATTGTCTTTATAACCGTATCGACTGTTGCTCCTACAGGTTTGCCGTGCCAGTTCAGCTCGTCTTTCATTCCTTAAAATGGAAATCTTTAACTCCATATCCTGTTTCTAGTATTGAAGATAGGTGACCTCTTTAAGCAGGTTGAAAGTAAAGCAGAATGTGCCTTAAGGCACATTCTGCTTTACTGTCAGGCACATTCTGCTTTACTGTCAGCCTGCTCTAAGCTACTTTTTTCCAGGATATAGAAAGTATTTCCGACAGGGTTTCAGATAAGACAGATTAATCTGAACAACCTGTTTTCTCCTTCATGTCAGAACCATATCTTCAGGGCTGCCATTTCTCCGGATTTTTACTAAATCTTTGGAATTTTTTCCCAGTACATGGTAGCTTAAAGCAGGCTGAAAGTAAAGAGAATGCACCTAAAGGCGTGCATTCTGCTTTACTTACAGCCTGCTTTAAGTAGTCACATGTCAACAAAACTAGAAACAGGTTATGGGGTAAAGGTACGATTTGTAAAATCACTTAACGAGAAACCGCCAAGGTCGGTATGGCCGGATTGTCTGCACTTTTGCTTTGTATATATATATAATATAGTTACCCATGGCATGTGATGATGACCTCACTACAACTGTACATGCCAAATTTGGTTGCTGTAGGACTTAAACTTTGACTAAAAATGACACTAACAAAAAGGTAAACCAAAGTGAGGACGGACGGACGGACGTGCCACCGAAGTGGGTTAGAGGGCCTTTTCTTTTGTTATTTTCTTTTGTTTGAATAACGGGCCACGGCCCCTTATTCTATTGTTACGGAATGAACTCTATTGTCTTCTTTTGTTATGTTTACCGTTATCTGGCCAGAAAAGGCCCTCTAACCCATTTCGGTTGTGCGGACGGACAGACGGACGGCATTCGCCAATCTTTAGACCGCATTTTCAATCCGGCCAAAAAATGCAAATTTGGAAATCTTAGGATTTTTTATGTCAACTTATGGCAGCCCTGTATCTTATAGTGTAATGACTCATTATAATCTTCTCGAAAATTGTTACTTAAGAATGAATTGAAATAAGAGATATGTCTGAAGACAACAAAGCTTGCCGGCTGCACATTTCGAAGCTTAAAAGCTTAGTCTGAGGTCAAGGTCACAGGGGTCTAAATTTTCACATGGTTGAAAAGGGCTCGTCTAAGGGCATGTGTGATGCAAGTATGAAAGCTGTAGGGTATAGAGTATAGTAGCTGTTAGTGCTTTTCAAAGCTTAAAACTACATTTTAAAACTTGCAGTCTGAGGTCAAGGTCAATCTCACAGGGGCAAATTGTTAAAGTGTCTGTATATAGGAACATTGGGAAAACAGTACAAACCCTGGTTTGAGAACTCTTATTAAAAGCCCTCCGAATTAGTACTGCACTGTTTGCAATTTTCTTTTTCAAATTATTATAATGCTCATTCATGATCATTAGATTTTAATAGCAAATTGACCAATGTAGGTAAACTATTTTTTGACAGGGCTCCAGATAAGGGAAGTATTTCAAAAACTAAAATGTTTATTTCTTCTTTAAACCCTATGGTGTCACAACTAGGAGTGTAACAATACATGGAACTATCGATGCATCGCGATAGTTCCCTGTCCAAGTTACTTTATCGATAGTTGTTTCCAAATGCCGATAGACTATTGCGATAGTTGCTCCGACTATCGATAGTTTCGATAGTTCTTTCATACTATACAAATGGCAAACTCGAAGTAAAAAACCTGCAATGAGTTTTTTTGTAGCATTCTATTCCGAGATGTAAACAACGGTGAACGATAATTGAAGTTAACGATGAAGTAAGAGTACCTTCCCTTGTCAGTTTCACAGACTATGTATAAATCTAGAGCGTGAACACCCCTAGTTAGAATGCAATGCGGGACCGTGATTTTCTTATGATAAACCGGCGAAAACAAATAAAGTCATGAGATATAACAAGTTTTTAATGAATTTAAAATTCATTATACTTCAAAAGATAACTATTCTTTCGAATTACCAAAAAAAAAGAGCTTTTATTAAGTACGTAGTATTCGGCTCCTTTATGCTCACGTTTTAGTCAATGTTATTGTTGTTTACAATAACAATACTATGGCGTCGAACACTATGAGATTTTGTTCGGTAAAAAACGAAAGCGCAAAAATCGCCGGCCTGGGGCTATTACGGCTACGTAAAAGAAAATGGACAGCTGCATAAAAAGAGGAAAAAAAATCTGTCTTCAATAATGAAAACAAACTATTCAGGAAAGGGTTAATATTGATTATTGTAAGACATTGAACTATCGCGATAGTATTGAAATAGTAACCTGGCAATAGCAATACTATCGTAATAGCCTTTCTTGCAATAGCAATACTATCGCGATAGTAGAAATTGGCCTCAATAGTCACACCTCATTAGAATTGTCTCAAAGAGACGATTCTAATGAGTAGTAACACCATAGGAGTTGGTGCTAAAATAAACGAGAAAATGTTGGATTTGTTGGGTTTACTCCCTCTTATCTGGAGCCCTGAGTTGACTAAGATATATAAGATATACCTATCAGTACTCTTTGTATCTACCTTTTTGATACAGATTCTAGCAAGAATTTCTTTATATTTTATTATACCAACAGCTTTTTTTATTATATTCACACAACAAATTTGATTAACTGAAAACAAAGTTTTAGCAGACTGCTTATCTTTTGTACACTGTTGAAATAATGCTTTAAAGTCATCCAGAGAACTCCATTTATACATTAAAACTAAAAAAAATTAACACGCTCCCCCTAACCCAGTGCCTTCCATTTTTTTTTCGGGGGGAAAACCCTGCTTGAACTAAAATGCACATTTCAAAAGTTTAAACTCAGGAATCTGAGGTCAAAATTACATGGGTAAAATGTCACATGGTTAACCCATTACCCCATATATACGCTTTTTTACGACTTTGAATTTTTCCTACCCTGAAGAAAATAGGTCCAATTTTTACAGTCATGAATATGTATCATAAGAAATATTTTCTATATTCTAGAAGATGATAGCTTAAAGCAGGCTGAAAGTAAAGTAGAATGCGTCTTAAGGCGCATTCTGCTTTACTTTCAACCTGCTTTAAGAGGTCACCTATCTTCAAAACTAGAAACCGTCTATGGGGTAATGGGTTAAAAGGGTCTTATCCCAAGGCATATGTGGTACAAGTATACAAGAGCCGCATGCGGCCCTAAATCGCTCACCTGAGGAACTATTGTGTTATACTCGATGCATAATGAAGTTTGTCATTGCATGTATGTGGACTGTTGCATGAAACTGAAACAACTCCAAATTAAGTTTTCCTGTAGAAGTCTATGTAAAACTGATAGAGTTCCAATATAACTCTATGTAAAACTAATAAGCCCCGGGGCAGGGCCATTTTTGATCCGGGGGTCATGAATTGAACAATTTTGGTAGAGGACCATAAGGCAAAGCTAGATGTCATATATAAAAGGTCTGGGTCTTAGGATTTCAGAGAAGAAGAGTTTTAAAGGTTTATTCCTATATAAGTCTATGTAAAACTGATAAGCTCCGGGGCGGGGCCATTTTTGACCCTGGGGTCATGATTTGAACAATCTTGGTAGAGGATCATAAGGCAAAGCTAGATGCCAAATATAAAAGCGTCTGGGCCTTACGGTTTCAGAGAAGAAGAGTTTTAAAGGTTTTCCTATATAAGTCTATGTAAAACTGATAAGCCCTGGGGCGGGGCCATTTTTTACCCTGGGGTCATGATTTGAACACTCTTAGTAGAGGTCCTTAAGGCAAAGCTACATGCCAAATATAAAAGGTCTAGGCCATACTGTTTTAGAGTAGAAGCGTTTTAAAGGTTTTCCTATGACGAGAGCCGTATACGGCCCTAAATCGCTGATCTGGGACCGATGATGTAAATGTAACATATCTTGGATCGAAAGCTTAGAAATTATGACAATATGATTGTGCCAATTGCTGATTGGATGATGCTGAGTGCAGAATAGCTAAGCGTAGGGTACTGTAGTTTAAGAGAAGATTTTTTAAGCTTTTTATTTAAAAGAAATCTATTTTTAGCTCCTGTGACCTAGATATGCAACAGACCGGAAACATTTGAACAATATTGGATTGGTAAAGTATACCTCTAGAAGTTACACTATGCCAACTATCAAAGCTCTAGCTATATTAGTTTTAGAGAAGAAGAGGTTTGAAGATTTCACTTTATAACTCTATGTAAATTTGTGACCCCCGGGGCGGGGTAATATTTGACCCCAGGGGCATAATTTGAACAATCTTGATAGAGGAACTGAAGATGACGCTTTGTGCCAAATAACTAAGCTCAGGGTACTGTGGTTTCAGAGAAGATTTTTAAAGTTTTTTATCGAAAAAAATATCTATTTTTAGCTCCTGTGACCTAGATATGCAACGGACAGGAAACATTTGAACAATATTGGTAAAGTACCTCTAGAAGTTACACTATGCCAAATATTAAAGCTCTAGCCATATTAGTTTCAGAGAAGAAGAGGTTTGAAGATTTCACTATATAACTCTATGTAAATTTGTGACCCACGGGGCGGGGTCAATTTTGACCCCAGGGACATAATTTGTACAATCTTGATAGAGGACCTGAAGATGATGCTTTGTGCCAAATATCAAAGCTCAGGGTACTGTGGTTTCAGACAAGAAGATTTTTTAAGTTTTAATCGAAAAAATCTATTTATAGCTCCTGTGACCTAGATATGCAACGGACCGGTAACATTTGAACAATATTGGTAAAGTACCTCTACAAGTTACACCATGCCAAATATCAAAGCTATAGCTAAATTAGTTTCAGAGAAGAAGAGGTTTGAAGATTTCACTATATAACTCTATGTAAATTTGTGACCCCCGGGGCGGGGCCATTTTTGACCCAAGGGACATAATTTGAACAATCTTGATAGAGGACCTATAGATGATGCTTTGTGCCAAATATCTAAGCTCAGGGTACTGTGGTTTCAGAGAAGAAGATTTTATTGAAAAGATCTATTTTTAGCTCCTGTGACCTAGATATGCAACGGACCGGAAACTTTTGAACACCTTTCAAAGAGGACCATATAATGATCATTTCTGCCAAGTTTGGTTAAAATCCATCCAGTAGTTTAGGAGGAGATGTCATTTAAAGAAATTGTTGACGACGGACTGATGAAGACGGACGACGGACATAGCACGATCAGAATAGCTCACCTTGGCACTTTGTGCCAGGTGAGCTAAAAAACTGATAAGCCCCGGGCGGGGCCATTTTTGACCTGGGGGTCATTATTTGAACAATCTTGCTAAATGTTCACAACATGATGCTACTTGTGAAATTTGGTTGTCCTAGAACTTATAGTTATTGACAAGAAGATGTTTAAAGTTTTGACTTTAGTTGTCAATATTACGAAAATACGGAAAATGACCACCCCATCTGGCGGCCATGTTTTTTGACAGATCAAAATTCTTTGAACAATTTTGAAAGTATATTAATTTAGAAACATTTTGGTGAAAACCAAATTGAAATCGGACCAGTAGTTTTTGAGAAGATGATTTTTTTAGATATCGTGCATGGTTGCCATGGCAACAAGACCGATTGCCCCACCCACTTTTTTTGAACAATTTTTAAAGCTCACAACTACAGTATGTATCTGACCAAGTTTGGTTAAAATTGGGCCATTGGTTTCAGAGAAGAAGTTATTTGAAACAAATTGTGAACAGACGACACGGACACGGACACCGACGTACGATGGACGGCAACCGATCACAATAGCTCACCTTGAGCACTTTGTGCTCAGGTGAGCTAAAAAGCTGTTGATGTTGTGATCACTTTTCTAAAGTTAGATTCAAATTTCTGAGGTCAAGGTCAAGGTGACAGGAGTCCAAAATGTCACATGGTTAAAAAGGTCTTGTCCCAAGGCATGTGTGGTACAAGCACGAAAAATGAAGGTGTAAGGGTATAGTTGCTGTGATCACTTTTCAAAACTTAAACACACATTTTGAAACTTAAAACGCAGAGTCTGAGGTCAAGGGGTCCAAAATGTCACATGGTCGGCAAGGTCATACCCAATGGCATATGCTTTTGATCTACCACAATCCTTTTTTTATCATTGATGTATGCATTTGTTAATAGAAATGATGTATTGAGAAAGAAAATATGGTCAAACTAAAGTTCAGCTAGCTCAAAGGACGTAGAAGTTTTGTACATTTTGATTTGACCTGAGGACCTACTTTTTAACCTGACATAACTCACATTCATACATTGCCTAGCTTGTTTAGGTGATTATTTTGAGCAAGTTTCATGAATTTGGCTAAAAATGTAGCCCCGAAGTGCTCAGAAGCCTTTTTTGTGATTTGACCTACTGACCTACTTTTTATTCAGACATAACCCATATTCATAACTTGCCTAGATTTGGTCATGGTTATTATTCTGAGCAACTTCTGAAGCTCAAACCAACAGCATGTATCTGACAAAGTTTGGGTATACTGGGACTACTGAGTTCAGAGAAGACGTTGACAATAGTTGACAGACAGAAAGACAGACGGACGGATGGACCACGGACAGAGCTGTATCACAATAGCTCATCTTGAGCACTGGTGAGCTAAAGACCCTGGTGCACAACTGCTCATGCTGGAGAACATTCCTGTAAGGTTTGGTGACAGAATTTTAAAAGATAATTCAAACTGATCAGGGGGAGCAAATTCAAATGTTTGTCTTTGTGGCTATTACCTTTGATATTTTTTTGCCCGGCTAGCAACATAAAAGAAATTTCTCATTGCTCTAACTTTGGAATAGAATTATCTAGAAGCCTAACCTTATTGCCACTAATGGCCAGGTTAACTCTTTCCTCCCTGAAACTTTAAATGGAAAATTCCAGTTTCCATTTTAGTCTAGTCCATTTTTGACTTTTAAGGGTTGTTTTGGTCAATGTTTGGCATTGTGATAAACAGTGAAGACCCTGATCAGAGGGCTCCTTTCGGAGCCCTCTGATCAGGGTCTTCACTGTTTGCATAGGACAAGTGTACTATTCACATGTACACTGTTTGAAAAGCACGCCTATATGCGGGACTAGGGTTCAAAGGGTTAACTCTTTCACTTTCACACGCAATGCTCTAACTGCCAAAATATGGTCTGCAAATAGGGTTGTTTGACTGAAGAAATATTGATATGAGTGTCAATCAGTTGGGATCCTGATCAAATGCAGTGTAACAGGATGTCTGATCAGGATCCAAATTGTTTGCAATGTCGCCTTTTATCGCCACTGGCAGGGAAAGAGTTAATGTCACAAGAAATGGCAAGGTACATATCATAACAGATGGCCAGGATGATGTTTTTCACATGTAGGTAATTATTTTGGCCACACAAGCATGGATTTATAAGCTCAGACAGACAGACAACCCTGGAAGAAACAATCTGTCTCCCCAAAAATTGGGGAGACATAATGACAAATATATTCATCACTAGGGTTTTATGTGTCATTCTGAATAGTGGAAATTTACCTGGGAAGCCCATTCCTTTGAAAGTTTTAGCAAGGATACAGGTGGGCCTATCCTTCACAGTAGAGGCATCATGGAGGGCTTTACACAAGGCTGCAACATCATGACCATCTACTACATAGGTGTTCCACCTGAAGTATAAAGTTGGTTTTAACTCATTCACCCATAAATACACCTTTTTACACCTATTATTTATTCCTCAACTGAAGAAATTAGTTCCCTTTTATACAGTCATGAATATGTATAAGAAATATGTTCTGTATTCTAGCAGATAATAGCTTAAAGCAGGCTGAAAGTAAAGCAGAATGTGCCTTAAGGCACATTCTGCTTTTCTTTCAACCTGCTTTAAGAGATCATATTTCATTTAAACTAGAAACAGGTTATGGGGTAAAGGGTTCACCCCTGAAACTTTTAATGGACAATTCCAGTTTTCGATTTAATCTAGTCCACTTTTGACTATCTAGAATGTTTTTGTCAAAGTACAGTATAACCTCTGTCGATCGACACCTCTCTTGACCGGAAACCTCTGTTATCCGACGCTGCTGTTTGGTCCCGGCAGTTTCCCTATATATTTTATGTAACCTAACTCTCCCTTGATCGGATCCTCTGTTAACCGTTACCGACATACCTTGGCGGACCAAAAAGGGCAAATTATCCGACGGTATGCTGACCTTTGATCATTGGCCGACTATACACGCGCAGGTGATAATGACACATACTGCTCGGATGGCCGTGTAAGACAACATGTATTGTTTAAACAATGAGTGAATAATGTGAGGGTTAATAAGATAACTTCAGCCAACACGTGTTAACAACCCATTCAGGGTCGCAGTGCCGAAAAGACCAACTCATCAATCCTTTCCAACAATAGCTAACCATTATTTCGTGTTCAAATTGGACAAGTATCTGCCAATCGTCATCACCGTCAAGTTGTCAACATTTGAAGTAAGAAATATATATCTAATGCGCCCTCTGCATAGGTTGAGTCTATAGTAATAATCGCAGGCGTAAAAATGTATGCTCAAGTTATATTGAGAGAAAATAAAAACATTCTTGCAATTTAAGGTACTTCGCAGGTGCGCTTAATTTCCATACAAGGTGTTATGAAACTTTTCATGAAGAATGATAATAGCCTTAGAAACAATGTGTGAAAATATAGGCAAAATTTATCGTGTGGTTTGTCTTTATGGTCTCTTTTTCTGACAAAAACATGGAATTTTGATTATTTTATTTTTCTCAAAAATAAATAAAGCTAATGAATATAAATCTCGCCCAATAAGTAGTCCACAATACTCATTACAAGAAAAGCTGAAAACATTTTGAATAAAGGTGTTCAGAAAAATGTTATCAGCTATCTAAATTTTGCAAAATGCTAAAAAATTGAATTACAAAAAAATGAATCATTCAGTGTATACTTGTTTTCATTTTATTCAAATATATGGTTGATGAAGTAGTTGGTCAGAAAAAATTAGAAAATATTACAGTCAGGATTTGTTGTAATAACTGATTTTCTTATTAAAATGTGGGATATTTGAAGTTGAGATACATTTAACTACCTTAAAATTAAAACTCATTAAAATGCATTATTATTTATTCATTGACTTGCATACAAGGTTAATTATATTGTTTAAACATAATTATAATGGGCAATACCGATCTTGAAAAGGCTGACGTATTGATAAACTTCAATGTGTAGCTTTATAGTTCAACAAAACGTATACATGTATACCGATTTTATTGACTTGTAAGTCATTAAACTAAAACGTACATGTAAGTGGACATATAATTGGACCGTATATAACATCACTAATACTAATCAACTAAGACTAAACATAACATGTCCCTTGATCACTTGGATCGGTTGGGTCTCGAACCTATGACCTTTAAATTGCTAGTCAATCGCTCTGCTTACTGCGCTATGAAGGATTATACTAAATCGTATCAACATTTCCTTTATATAAATTTTCTAGTATAAGCACGTACGCATATCCGCTCGCCCGCAAGACCGACTTCCGTATGCGAAAGGCCTTAAAGTTTTTGTTTTTTCCCCGCTAGTTCGACATAACGAGAGAAGACTGTACTTGTATAAGATGTAAATACGAATGTGCCGGTGTTTTAGTCGATCCCTTAATATCTACATGTATGCGTGTTTTCTTCCGATTGTACACTGACAATACACGTTTATGCCTACTGTAGAGAGAACAATGGAAAAACCGTGTAGGTCCGGAGCAGGGGACTCCTATTTTAAACTGGAAGAACCATTACCTGACAAGGATATGCTGCAGTCATGCAAGCATATTTAATAAGCCAATCGGCATCGAGAAATTCGCCTCGCAGCGACAATCTTTGGGTGTGTAAACTTGTAAAATTAAGCCTAATTCCGTTAACCGACAACCTTTCTTAACCGACTTACAAACATGGAGTGTCGGATAACGGAGGTTATACTGTATTGCAATATGACAATAGTGCAGACCCTGATCAAAGGGCTACTTTAGGAGCCCACTGAACTTAGTCTACACTGTTTGTATAGGACAAGTACTTTTCATGGGTACACTGTTTGTAAATAACATGTTTACTTCTTACAAAAGTAGACATTGGCAAACAGTGTAGACTTACCTCATCAAGGTCTGCACTGTATGCTAATGGTCTTCTTAAGGAGTATCCATAGCAAGTATGAAGCCTCTATCTCATGCTATTCCAAAGTTGTGGCAAAAGTTAAATTTAGCTTTGACCTCTAAATAACCATTGTCTCACATGATTCAAAATGTGCTAGGCTGAAGGCTTAAAGTTCTGGCCAAGGTTAAAGTTGTGGACAGCAAGACAGACAGACAGACAGACAGACAGACAGACCAAAAATAACATGCCCCTCATATGGGGGCATAAAAACAACTGATGATTATTACGCAAATAGGTATAGGTGTTGATTGGCATTTCTGTTGGGAGTAAGTTTGGCAGCCATTCTTGGAAGAATGGGATGTGTACAGTCAGACAAACCAACAAAAACAAACATAGACCGACCATAAGCAATATTCCCACTATCTTTAGATCTCGGGGACATAAAAACCTTTGACTGCTTACTACAGAATGAAAATATAGTGGATTACCTTCATTCACTATACTGTTTAAACTAAAGTATAGTGGATGAAGGTAATACAGTCGAACTTCGATATCTCGAACTCAGTTAAAGACGTATCTGGGAGTTTTTTCTAGCGCGGAGAATTTATTTACACTTTGCATATAAGTAAATTGATATAAATGAAAGTAAAAACAGTCTTCAAAAACATAGGTCGCATTGCTACTTTTTGTATAATTTACGCTTTTTTAGAAGTATTATATTCAAATTTTCCGAAATTAGGCCTCATAAGAAGAAAGTCCATCAAACACACAAATATCGATACTTCAAGTCCAATTTTAATTAATTACATGTATATGGAATAGTGTTACAAATGAATGTAAAATAGTTAGATTTGAGTGGCATTATATAGATTTTACGCATAAAATATGTGCAAAATGAACTCGAAAATCGTAACAAAATCGAGCCTTTTTGCAAAAATAAAAAATTCTAGCGCGGAGAATTTCCTACTTTTTTCTATAACAGTAGATAATTATATAACAAGTATAGAACCAATGAGAAAACAGTACCTCGCCTTGCTCGTTTCAGAGATATGTTCAATTTTATTACCTCCCTTTATCAGTGAATATGCACTTTTTTAACAATTTTTTTTTTAAATAGTCTAAATGTTATACTTTATCAGAGCTGTACAAATCCCATAGCCCGACGTCCAGGACAAGTGGGAAATGGCTCCGGACAAGTGACCATTTTCTAGAATCTAGTCCCGGACAAGTGACAATTTTCAATTTAAGTCCCGATCTAAATTGATAAATTCCAAAAATAGCTGGTCAATTAACTCTTCGCTCGTCGTCAATATGTTTCAGGTAACCCATATCACGACTGCCGCGAGTGCCCCTTACCTACCTGCTGTGCTATATATGCTTATCCAGTTTGAGAAATTTCCCTACGCATGAAGTCAATTTTAAAGTCAACTGAGACATAATTGTGTATTTAGTAATTTACAGGAAGCCTACATGTGTTATGTCAATTTCGTGTGACTCTCACACGTTTCCTAGGCACCGCCTTTGATTATGTAATCTCACTGTGTTACACAAAGGGTTTTTAATCAGTGTCTTACAAATGACAAGCGTTCAGATGATGCAGATCAGTTACAGTGCTCCATGTCAATAAGAGCTTGAAACTGACAAATCAAGAGTGCAGATGGTTAATGTTCAGAACTGTTAAAGTCTTATTGTGCACATACTAAATCTGCATCACACGTTAGATTGCATACAAATTACCTGGTACGTTTTGTCCTTATATGTAATGTGATTTAGAAGGTAGCATTTAAAAAGGTAGCTTTCTTTTGATTAAAAACCAAAACATATTTTTTATATCTGATAAATAGGTTTATGATTTTTATGTGGAAATTTTGTCTTTTAAATGTCACCTAAACATGATTTAATCAAGCCAAAGTGTAGATGAAGATTGTGTAAATGTGAATGAAGAGAAAATCTTAAATTACAACAATTTTGAAATAAAGGGAAGATAACTAAACACTTTAACTGTTTTACATAGAATTAATATACAAAAGGTAAACAAAGTTAAATTTAAATCTCTGTTGAAGGTACAACTGGCAATGATGTTCCTTTGATGATTCCATATGTAAAGGTATTTAGATTAATTGAAACCATGTAGAACCCTGGTTGCCATGCCAACCAAAGGAAAAATCTATTAAAATGTTCATGTCAAAACCTACAGCTTAGATAATTGGTGCATATAGCATTAACTAAAGTAATAGACCACTGTCACTATTGTAAAAATTAAAGCTCTGGGTGAAAATGTCTCTGTCATAGGGGTCCTTTATTTTACTTAAAATGTAAAGTGTGGAACTATTTTCTTTAGTGGAGGAATAAATTGAAGGCATACAGGTGTATTTATGGGGTTTAAAGAAATGGTAGAGATACATTACCGGTACTGCATTTAAGTAGCATGGTGTGAGTCTAGTTATTTGTGTTTTATAGGTATTATATTCAAATCATATAATAATAAGTAATGATATAAATTTTATTTTGTCTTTATAACTATTACAAACTGATATGTCCAATTTTAAAGTATCATTTAAACTGGTTCTCTTTTACTGGTTTATACGTTGAACCATGTTTCCGAATATAGTGTATAAAATGTTGGACAAGTGGCTTTTTGTTCAGGACAAGTGACTTTTTGAAAGTCAGTTGTCCTGGACAAGTGACTAAAAAAAAAATTTGTGCAGCCCTGTTTATAAAATAATACCCACAGCTATACATAAATGTCTTGCATTGTGACATATATTATGCACTTTAGAAAGTTCTGCTGAAAAATTCAGTGTTGTCATCATCTCAAGTCGGAGTGAAAAATGAAATGCCCCCTCCCCCCTCCACCCTAAATATGATGCTGATGGTGCAAAATTCATTAATTCTTTATTCACAACTTTATGTTTATTTTCACACATATTTTCTTTGGCTTAAAACCCATTAAAGCTATATGATAAATGAATAAAGCTACATAGAGCTGCATGCATATTCATACATCAAAGGGAGGTAATACATGTTCAAATATTTCAGTTCAGAATGTAGGAAGTATCCATACTCAAACACTGAATTTGGAATAGGTAACTGGTAAGATATAGGATATATGCTCAGAACAAGCTTTTTGTAAAATCAAGGTCAAAGGTAAAGGTCACAGTGACCTGAAAATGGTATGCGACACTTCGCCATCCAAAGATGAACTCACACACCTAATTTGTTATCGGTAGCTGATGTGACAAAGAAAATATACTCTGGACAAAAAGTAGACCCACCAATAAACACATCTACAATCATTATTCAATGTGGGCAGTGAGTTAACATAACCATTCATAAGATAAAATATAATAACAAGAGCACCGCAGTGCGGCAAAACACGCCCGTCATGGCCGGCGGGTGTCAAAGTCGTCCGGACTCAGGCCGACTGGAAAAAGTCGCCCGGAGTCTAGGCCCGACTATCGATCTCAAAAAGACTATCACAGGAAGGGGCATTCTGTCCCTGCATCCGACTCCGAGTCAATGTCAACACTAAATTCACTCCCTGTCACATTATGATTATTAACGCTGTCTCGAGTCGGCGAGTTCCTGGTGAAAAAACTAATGTTTTCCAGAGATTTCGAGCACTTTTTTGTCACAAATGATCCTGATTTGCGTCTCTTCATATCCCCAGGCATTTTAAAAGTTTTTTTAACAATATATAACGATAGTTGAGTAAATATTGTATTCGCGAAATCCGATGATTTAGACGCTGTTGTGATCGTAAATAATTACACCCGCGATAGGAAAATACAGAAAAGAGCGGAAAGGACATGCGCGTTTGGGATGCGCAGTAACAACTCCCGGATACGTCTTTAAGTAAAAAATACCCGTATTTCAAAGTTAAAACGTGGCTAAGCCTCCTTTTAACTTTGAATTACAGGTATGTTTGACTTAACTGAGCATAAATAATGTAGTTCATGTGTCGACATATGGGATAGTTCCAGTTAAGCGAGTTTGAGATATCCAAGTTTCACTGTATGCAATTTTTGTAAATTTACACGTTTGGCTGTGGATGGAAGGTTGAAACACAGATGGATATATAGGTATTTTGCACTTTGGACTATAGAGAAATTATATAGATGGATACAGTCAGGACTCGATACACAAATTCTTGGAAACAAACCACCTTGCACAGGTTATATAAAGGAGATTCAATATAACGATAAACTTGTATAGGTGTTTTGAACTTTTGGCTATAGCAAAATTGTGTAGATGGATATATAGGTGTTTTGCACTTTGGGCCTAACCCTAGAGATAGATACAGGTGTTTTGCAAATATGACTCACTCAATTGTACACATGGGTTTGATTGTACAGATGGATAGGTGTTTCCCACTTTTGGCTGAGAAGGAAAAGGTTATGTATACAGGGATCCAGATAAGGGGAGTATTTCAAAAACTAAAATCTTTATTTCTGCATTAAACCCTATGGTGTCACTACTCATTAGAATTGTCTCTTCGAGACAATTCTAATGAGTAGTTACACCATAGGATTTGGTGCAGCATTAGCTAGAAAAGGTTGGATTTGATCACATTACTCCCCCTGTGTATACATACCGTATTTTCTCGCGTATAAGTCGATCCGCGTATAAGACGGGCCCCCCTACTTTGAGGAGACAATCCTTGGATTTTGCTTTGACCCTCTTATAAGACGGGTGGAAAAATCGTGGCCGGTCCGAGAATTTTTTTTCCGTGACGATCTTCGAAGTTTTATTTTTCCATTGAATTACCCATGTCTATTTAACAGCGTAGCTTAAATAATGCTTCCATAAACGGGTCTGTAAAATTAATTCTAGGCAGACTACTTTATGATTCTCCTAGCTGTGTTCAATAGATTTACTTACTTGCAAATGTTCAGCAATTAAAACATTTTTTTACTCGCTAACGGCGCTCTTCAACACCCACCATTGTTTTGTTCTAGGTGTACTTTATTTACATTTAAAGCTTCGCATATTCAGAGTAAGAACAAGTTCGTAGATATTTTTAATTAAAATACTAAAATACCCTCGTAGATTTTAATTTAAATATTAGTAACACTTATTAAGATTTACAATCAATAATATACGGGCATGATTCCGAATATTTCGAACACACAAAAAAAAGTAACTACAACCGAGTGCCATTCTCGGCAAACGTCTGGATCAGTGTTAAGATGTCAATCAAAATAAGCTCCGCCTTCATTTCATGAAAAGCATTGTACAAGTGTTACAGAATAATGACATAATTACGGGAGTGTTTATACAGTAAGACTTAGCTTCCATGTCACTAGTTTTCTTGACTGCTTGATTACACTCATTAATTATGAAATTTACTGATTTAAAATACCTTTCTGACCTTAATGAAAGAATAGTGTGCGTGTACAAAAGATTATGAAATTTAAGTGTAGATCCTGACTTTGAAAAAAAAACTTCGAACGGTGGATAGAGTTAATCACGGATCGAAGCCCAATTTCAACTGATAAGCAGTCGCAGCTAGATAAACTAGCAATCAAAGGCATTCCTGTGTACTGGCAAAGTGTGTTGAGTATAATCCGTTAACAACCCAGCGTGTCATATAAAGAGTCAACACAAGGTTTGGGCCAGTGATCAGTGTTGCGCAATACATTGATTGCCAGACTGAGAGGCATATTGTTCTGCCGCTAAAATCTTGATGAAGAAAGCGCATGGACAATTTAAATATCTCTCTTTAACACCAAGGCCTGTATGGTAATTTATATTTCCTTTTATTAATGAAAACAAATAATACGTAAATCTAGTAGGAGAAAGACTTCAATCACTATATACTGAGGTCAGCCATATGAATACGCCGGATGTTGATTAAATATGGCGGGCACTTTACACATTGTTTTGAAGTTTATAGACAGTCTTACCTGGATTTTCGGCAATTTTAAGGGGGAATTGTGGTGAGTTGTTAATCAAAAAGCAAACTAAACGTACTTTATCAATGTTTATTCTCTGTCTTTATTTTAAATACAGAATAACATATGATTATGTACTCTGGTAAAAAAATTGGTCACGATCTTTTCAGATTCTTCTTTTGACCTGAAATGATAGGGAAAAAAGTTAGGAAATTCTTTGACTCTCTTATAAGACGAGCCCCCCACTTCAGATCGAGAATTTGAAGGAAAACAACCCGTCTTATACGCGAGAAAATACGGTAACTCACCCAAATGCTGTCAGTCTAGCATTGTAAGCATCCATATCGTGCTGCAGTGGTGCAGGGTCACTCTGTCCAAGACGGTTAATGTCAAAGATGGCCACAAGATTGTCCAGTTTGTAGAAGCTGGCAAAGGACAAGGCTTCCCATATCGATCCCTCTGCACTCTCCCCATCACCAATCAGACAGTACACACGATAACTGAAGTTGAGAATATTCAATTATGGTAGCAGCTTAAAGCAAGATAAAGTAAAGCAGAAAGCTCCTACTTTCATCTTGCTTAACTCGTTCACCCCTGAAACTTTTAATGAGCAATTCAAATATCAAAATAAGTCTAGTCCATGTGTAACTATTTAAGGTTGATATTTTCACAATTTATTTCAAAATGACAAACTGTGTAGACCCTGATCAGAGGGCTCCTTAAGGAGCCCTCTGATCAGGGTCTTCACTGTTTGCAAAGGACAAGTGTAATCCTCACAGGTACATTGTTTGTAAATGACTAGTATACTCATCACTAGGGTTGAAAGTGTTAAGGTAGTATTTTACCTTAAACACAAGCTGAATATATTATAGGTGATTTGCAATTATGGCCTATATGGAGGAAACAGTTAATAGTCCCGATGCACACACTATTTTGACAGTTCCTGTGAAACTCAATTATTCAAATCACCGCTCTTAATCGTTTACTCCATAAATATTTCTTTCTACGCCTTCAATATTTTTCCTCCACTACAGAAAATAGTTTAAACAATATAATGAATATGCACCATAAGAAATATTTTCTATACCCTGTGATAGCTTAAAGCAGGCTGAAAGAAAACAAAATGCACCTTAACCCATTGCCCCATAGCCCTTTTCTAAATTTGAAGACAGGTGACCACTTAAAGCAGGTTGAAAGTAAAGCAGAATTGTTTACTTTCAGCCTGGTTTAAGCTACAGAATATAGAAAGCATATCTTATGATATATATTCATGACTTTGTAAAGTGGAACTATTTTCTACAGTGGAGGAATAATTTAGTGGCGTAAAAGGCATATCTATGGGGTAATGGGTTAAACATACATGTAGTTGAATATATAGGGAAGTGGGTTTTCACTTTGGGCTTTGCAGGGCTGCATGGCATTAAAGTGGTCAATTCAAGACTTATATATAGCCTGAAGGTATGTCTATATCACAGACACTATCTTCTCTACCAGTACTCACTCTGATTTGTCAAAGTGTTTCCCTGTGTATGCCATACCAGCAGCAATACCCAGTCCTTGCCCGAGTGATCCTGTAGCTGCATCCACAAAGTTCAGCCTCTGAAATACATATATAAACAAATTGTTAGTGATTATCCAATAGAAATATCCAACTCCTCCTCGCCTTTCTCCAAGAGATTGCCTCTTAACCCTTTACCCAATAAATATGCCATTTTACGCCTTTTAGTTTATTCCTCCAGTGAAGAAAATAGTTCCTCTCTATACAGTCATGAATATGAAACATAACAAATATTTTCTATAAACTAGTAGATGGTAGCTTAAAGCAGGCTGAAAGTAAAGCAGAATGTGCCATTAACCTGCTTTAAGTAGTAAACTGATTCCAAAACTAGAAACAGAGTATGGGGGAATGGGTTAAAGGTCAGGTACAGTAAACCAATCTGAAATAGAAATCCCTTTCAATTGCATAAAGCAGAGACTTCTAGACACCTTTTATCAAACCTGGTATTCTGACATAAACAACTCACCCAGACTATCATGGTACAGTGTTTATAAACATAATTTCACACAGGAATCTTACCTTAACTTTATATTTGAAAAGAAATATAGAATAGCTTACACTAGATTTCGTGTCTCATCCCATAACTTAGCAATAGAAACTGGTCGCTATAATAATACGCCTAGAGAAAATAGAATATGTACATTGTGCTCTATGAATGTGGTGGAAACTGAATATCATTTCTTACTTGTCTGTCCATTCTATAGAGATCTAAGACTCAAATTTATGAAGCCTTATTACTGTAGATGGCCTAACATATTTAAATTCGAATCACTCATGTCGTCAAAATCATCTGATGTTGTAAAAAGTATTGCTAAATATATATACATTGCTTGCCAACAAAGACCCTAGTAGCTGTATGTTTTGCACTTCAATTTCATATATAGAAATTGTCATGCAGAAATATGTCATTACTCTTACAGCGTTTAACAGTACTGTATAATACAGTCACAAATTTATATACATACAGTCAGTCCTATGTACAGCGACGGTTTTATGTTTCTTCATTGCATAAGACATGCCCGAATTTGTTGATACTTATATTTATATATATATTATGTATTTGTAATAGTCAAACTCGTATCGAGCGACCAGTCAACGAATGTTCTCTTTAGACATGTGGCTGTTTAACGCGGGGCGGGAATAATGTATAAGTCTCCCACTGGGAGCTTAATACATTGCATCTGCTCGGGGTTGGACAGTCATCTATACCACATTATTATAGTGGGTATATTGTTCATTGGGCGCTTGATGCAAGTTTGACTGTAATTGATGTAAAAAATGTTGTTTTCCCCCAAGCTAAAACATCGAAAATGTGCAGAATCTCCGCAACGATCTAATGCCGAAGTAGGGAGGCATGACTGTATATTGATTATTTCCGTGACTCTGCCGCGTGATACTAAATACATAGTAAGTTTATAGTAACACGCCCACCTTGTAACACGTGACAATTGGCGGGAAACATGTCTGCATATTCATATAATGTCAACCAATGATATCACTGTAACATGGGCGCACTCTAACGGAACATAGCCACTTGTACTATAAATGTTGGATCTACAGTCGCACCTCACTACTGGACACTCTAGAATCAGTAGCTTGGTTATAGATGTTCAATGCTTTTTTTTATACAGTCAAGCTCGTGCTTAGCGATCAATGATCTAATAAACTAGAATAATAATCAAAACAATGACTGCGTTGCACCAGAGACAGTGTAAAGGCTTTACACTGTCTCTGGTTGCACCGAGTGATCTGCTCGAGGTTTCAGTGATTTATCTTCTGTTGAATAAACGCTAAATGCGGGTTTGACGGAAATTGAAATTAAAATGATTGCTCTTGTCACTCTTATGTTAGATCCTGTTGAATGCAGAGTCGGTATAGAATGTCCATACTGTAGTAGATATGTCGGAATGTTTTCCGGGGCCAAGTCACGTGATACTAGACGTAACACGTGACAGATGGCGGGAAAACTGCGGCCAAAATATATCACGTGAGTGTAAACCACACGCACAGTCTACATGTATATATCTAGACTACAGACACGCCTCTCTGCATCGATATGATCGATGGACGTTTTTTACAATATTGCAAATTCAAACATTAGCGAGTATGACCTAGCGTAAATCTCTTAAACAGACAAGGGCTTATGGTGGGACGAAAACGACACAGAAGACTATAGCAGTAGCTTTCTGTGTCGTTTTAACTCAACTTCAAGCGACCATCTAAATACTCTTGAAAGACTTAACTTAACTACTCCCAATAAAACTATAAAATAAAACTATAAAATAAACCCGTTACCACTCATCGTATTCCCTTATATTGAGTGGCGGTGACCATAGCCCGTCCTCACTGTAAGGGAATACTGGAGTAAGTCTCAGATACATTGTAACTTTATCTTATAAGGTACGATAATGTTATCATTACTTGTTGATTTATTTATGCTTCTCTGATAAAATGTTATTTGTATGTGTAATTTCATGTTCACTCCAGTGACACTGGATGGCTAGAAGTAGATAATTACTTAATGCCAATAAAATATATTGTATTGTATTGTAAATAGTGTTTAGTTGTCAGCTTTGTGCTAACCCATTACAACATAGTGACAATTTTACAATACCTGTACAAAGACTGCACTGTACCTATGAATAACACTTGTCCTAAACAAAGAGAAGACCCTAAAGAGTGATAACCTTTTTCAATCATTTCAACACCAAATCATATGGGGTTTAAAAGACGATTCTAATGAGTAGTATACACCATAGGGTTTAAAGCAGACACATTGTAAAACAAGAACAAGAATGCGCGTTCAATAAACACAAGTTTATGCCCCCGGTGGCATCCTTGACAATATGTTCTGAATTTTTTCTAAGTCCAAATTAGGTCAAGGTCAAGGTCAAAATCAAGGTTGGGTAATATGGGTGGATTGGTAGTGATCCAAGGCAACAACTGTATAAGTACCAAAGCATTGTAGTCAGTTATGCTGATGCTAGACGAAACGGTAAAATCTAGTTAACCAAAAAATAGCCCATTAAAATATTAGTCCAAATTAGGTCAAGGTCAAGGTCAAAATCAAGTTTGGGTGATATTGGTGGATAGGGAATGGTCCAAGGCAACAACTGTATAAGTATCCAACCATTTGAGTAAGCCATGTTGATGCTAGACGAAACGGTAAAATCTACTTAACCTGTTACGGATGGACGGACGCACACACGGACGGACGGACAGGACGATTACTATATGCCTCCGCATCTATAGATGCCTGGGGCATAAAAATTTAAATACATGTAATCCCTTATCTGGAGCTCTGGATCATGTGTTCAATACTTGGTGTGTGTTTATGTTATAAGGTTATCATTGGTGTACTTTTGCTACCAACTGCTTTCTTAAAATACCAGTATCTTTGAATTTGAGAGTAAAGGATCAGGTCCTTAACCCATTACCCCATAGCCTGTTTCTTGTATTGAAGATAGGTGCCCACTTAAGGCAGGTTAAAAGTAAAGCAGAATGTGCCTTAAGGCACATTCTGCTTTACTTTCAACCTGCTTTAAGCTACCATCTTCTAGAAAATAGAACTTATTTCTTATGATATATATTTATAACTGTATAAATCAGAACTATGTTCTTCAGTGGAGAAATTATTTAAAGATGTTATAAATGGCGTTTTTAATGGGATTTTAACAGTTGTGTAGTATGTACAGCAAAATTCATCAAATATCATGCTTTAATGAGCAAGTATTAAATAAACCCTTTTACAAACTCCATCTATCCCCATCAAGATCCTCATTAGATAAACCCAGCAACCTGTTTGGGATGAAGTTACTTGGTTATTGTAGCATGGCTAGTGGTCATTTAACCAGTGATGCAGAGTCTAGTCACCAAGACTTATGCAGGGCTCCAGATAAGAGGGAGTAAACTGCAGAAATCCAACATTTTCTCACTTATTTTAGCATCAAATCCTATGGTGTTACTACTAATTAGATTTGTCTCTTCGAGACGATTCTAATGAGTAGTGACACCATAGGGTTTTAAGCAGAAATAAAGATTTATGTTTTTGAAATACCCCCTTATCTGGAGCCCTGCTTATATGATAGATACTCAGAAACGATATGTCTAACTAGTTCAACACAAAGTATCTCTTGTGGGTTATAAGGTTCCTTTGTGGATATTTAGTTACCAAAACATGAACCAGTCTACTTGGAAATCTGGGTAATTAAATAACTATACAGCTCTAAACCAGCAAACAGTGTAGACCCTGATCAGAGGGGTCCTATAGAAGCCCATCTGATCATCATCATCTGGGTCTACACTGTTTGCAAAGGTATAAAGTATATTTCAATTAGGTCCATGGTGTTCAGGGGTTAAACAAGAGGGCCATGGCCCTAAATTCGCTCACCTGAGGACATTGAAGTTTGTACCTAAGTTGACTGGGCAAGACAACATTTTAATATACATGTAGCTATAAATGGAGTTATCTTCCGGACAAGAAAACATGACAAAAGTGAATTTTGTTGCCAAGCTTATGACCCTTATCCATGACACATCCTCTTATCAAGCTATTTCCATTTCCGGTAAATGATAATTATTTCACTAGCGTCAGCAGAACTGGAGTTATTTTCCTGACAATAAAATATGACAAAGGGGAAAAACAAAATATTGCTGCCCTTGTGCATGGCATTTTCTCTCATCAGTTTCTTTCCATACATAAAATTTCATTACAATAGCATCAGTAGAACTGGAGTTGTCTTCTTGACAAGACAATATCACAAAGGGAAATAACTCAAAAAACAATGATGTCAGAGTTATGGCCTTTGCAAATGGCACTTCCTCTCATTAGGCTCTTTCCAAATAGGCAATTTCATTTTACCCATTACCCCATAGCCTGTTTCTAGTTTTGAAAATAGGTGGCCACCTATGGCAGGTTGAAAGTAAAGCAGAATGGGTCTTAATGCACACTTTGCTTTACTTTCAAACTGCTTTAAGCTACCATCTACTATGATATAAAAACTTATTTCGCATCTTACATTTTCATGACTGTTTAAAGGGGAATTATTTTCTTAAGTGGAGGAATAAATCAAAGGCCTAAAAATGCACATTTATGGGGTAATGGGTTAACAAAGTCAGTATTTATTGGGGGAAAGGGTTGAATCCTGGACAAGAAAAAATGACAAGACATAAAGATAACTGTGACAAAACCAATATTAAACATATGTATAAATATGGCATAAGACATAATTACATAACTGTCAGTGGATCACTTCCAGATCCTGTTTCTCTAAGTATGAAGCAGACTGAACCATTTCTAAACTTTAGCAGACAACATGTTCAGTTCTGTTGGCCTGATCACTGAGGTCAAATATTATGCAAGAGTACCGTAGCATTTGCAGCTGCTGGGGGCTTACCCTTACCAGACTGAAATGATGTCTGCTAAATACCTACTGTATGTGAAAAATGTACACATTTTTTTTTTTAGAAAATGTTAAGTTGGTAAATGAGTGGCAAATAGTTTGGATCCAGATTAGATGCAGCAATATGTTGCATCTGATCTGGATCCAAACTGTTTGCAAATATTGGCTATTTGCCCATAGTATATTAAGGGTAACTCAGGTAAATACAGTTCTGCTTAAATAAACAAGGGCCACTATGGCCCTAAATCGCTCACCTGGTAACCATGTAACCATGTACACCGTGTGACCTAGTTTTTGACCGGGCATGACCCTCATTCTAACTCGACCTCGATTTCAATGAGACAAACATTATGTTCACAAGTTTCATGAAGATGCAATGAATTTTGTAGTCTCTATAGTGTTAACAAGGTTTTTCGATGATTTGACCTAGTGACCTAGTTTTTGACCGGACATGACCCACATTCGAACTTGGCCTAGATTTCATTGAGGCAAACATTTTGATGAAGTTTCATGAAGATCCAATGAAATTTGTAGTCTCTAGAGCGTAAACAAGGTTTTTCGAAGATTTGACCTAGTGACCTAGTTTTTGACCGGACATGACCCACATTCGAACTTGGCCTAGATTTCATTGAGGCAATCATATTGATGAAGTTTCGTGAAGATCCAATGAAATTTGTAGCCTCTAGAATGTTAACAAGGTTTTTCGATAATTTGACCTAGTGACCTAGTTTTTGACCGGACATGACCCACATTCGAACCTGACCTAGATTTCATTGAGGCAAACATTTTGATGAAGTTTCATGAAGATCCAATGAAATTTGTAGTCTCTAGAGTGTTAACAAGGTTTTTCGAAGATTTGACCTAGTGACCTAGTTTTTGACCGGACATGACCCACATTCGAACTTGGCCTAAATTTCATTGGGGCAATCATATTGATGAAGTTTCATGAAGATCCAATGAAATTTGTAGCCTCTAGAGTGTTAACAAGGTTTTTCGATAATTTGACCTAGTGACCTAGTTTTTGACCGGACATAACCCACATTCAAACTTGACCTAGATTTCATTGAGGCAAACATTGTGACCAAGTTTCATCAAGATCCAATGAGATTTGAACCTGGTAGAGTGTTAACGAACAATTGTGGACGGACGGACGACGGACGACAGACATCCAGCGATCCTAAAAGCTCACCTTGGCACTACGTGCCAGGTGAGCTAAAAATACTGTGAAACCTGCCTAGAGCAGCACTTAAACTGTGCAGGGTGGTGTCAAATGTGACCCTAGGGATTTCATTTTAACAAACTATAGAGGGATCCACCAGGAGATTCTACTGTACAAATATCAAAGCTTAGGGCCTAGTAGTTTTGGGCAAGACGATTTTTTAAAGTTTTTTGCTTTTTTGCTTTTTCAAGCAGAGTTTGTGCTTTTTTTCCTTTCATTTTGAACAACTTCTGTAGAGAAGCATCCAAGGAACATCATGAGCAGTTTGAACTCTCCCTACAATCGGCGGGGTTCAGAGGAGATGTCGTTTGAAGTAAATGTGAACGGACAGACGGACAGATGGACAGACGGACAGACGTACTACCGACGGTGAGCGGTCACAATAGCTCACCTTGAGCCTTTGGCTCAGGTGAGCTAATTATCAAAATGCAGGGGTAGAGAAATTTGCCCATAATCTCAATTTTAACCCTATCACTGCCATGGTGTCATCTGCTTTCATTTCTCAAATTCAAAATTTAGGTAATTTAACTGACAAAATAATGAAATGAGTGTCAAGCAGTTGTGATCCTAAATTCTTGATCAGTACTACATTTTGTAAGTCAGCGTCTGATCAGGATCCAAACTGTTTGAAGATAAACACTGCACTCGGGATAAGCTAGGCCGTGAAAAGGGTTAAGAAAAGAACATACTGTAAGTGTTTAAGACCTGTGGCCCGTTTCATAAAACTTCCTACGACAAAAAGGGTTGTAAGTCAAAACTTTAAAATACATTTAATTTCTAATTCCTCTATCTAATCCTGTCTTGTGACATCTTGTTGGAATTGTCTTCTCAAGACGATTCTAAAGAGATTTCACAAGACATGATTAGATGGAGAAATAGATAATAATTGAGACTTTTATAATCTGACTTACAACAACTTGTCGTACAAAGTTTTATGAAACGGTCCCCTTAACAGCAAGTTATTACTTATAAGGAACTTATAGTCATCAGTAACTGTTATCAGAACTCTTAATCTGTCTCTTTGTACTGTAAATAGAATACTCTTCCTGATTGTCCGTTTGGGTTTTTTGCAGGGTTACATCAATGATCCATGTGCTGTTTCTTTGAAATTCTCTATTGCCCAAAAGAACATGTATCTCCATTACAACAAAAGGCTGGCATATGTGTTTGTTTATTTTACAAAGGCCTTTGAATGTATACTCGATACTGCAAAATGGTTGATATGGTACAGAGTTGGGATGGACGATGATTAGGGATATGTTAACCTCAGAGCACCAGATAAGGGTAGTTTTTCAAAAACTAAAATCTTTATTTCTCAATTAAACCCTATGGTGTCACTACTCATTAGAATCGTCTCGAAGAGACGATTCTAATGAGTAGTAACACCATAGGATTTGGTGCTAAAATGAGTGAGAAAATGCTTGATTTGTTGAAATAACTACCTCTTATCTGGAGCCCTGAACCTATTACCCCATAGCCTGGTTCTAGTTTTGAAGACAGCTTATCACTTAAAGCAGGTTGAAAGTAAAGCAGAAAATGGCTTGAGATACATTCAGTGTTACTTTAATCCAAATTTAAGCTATAATCAGCATGCTTTAAATTACCATCTGCTAGGTTATAGAATATAATTGTTATTGTGAATATTCATGACAATATAAAATGGAAACATTTTCTTCAGTGTATGAATAAATTATCCACATAAAAAGGTGTATTTAACCCTTTCCCACATAGCATATCTCTAGTATTGAATATAGGTGTCCACTTAAAGCAGGTTGAAAGTAAAGCAGAATGCGCTTTAAGCGCATTCTGCTTTACTTTCAGCCTGCTTTAAGCTATCATCTGCTAGAATATAGAAAATATTTTGTATTATACATATTTATGAATGTATAAATTGGAACTATTTTCTTCAGGGCAAGAATAAACTGAATACGCTAAAAGGCGCTTCTATGGGGGAAAGGGTTAAGGAGTAATGGGTTACACAAAGTAGTTGTATTAAGTGCAGCATGTAAAAGCCATTTATATTTTGTATAAAACCCTTTGTATTTCTTGTAGCAATTTCACTTATTTAGTTGATATCTTAGCATGCTAACAGGCGAGTCTGATGTTGATCCATTCAATAGTGGGGCCTCCCATAACCGTTAAACCCGTAACTTGTTTCTAGTTTTGAGGACATGGAACCACTTATAGCAGGTTGAAACTAAAGCAATAAGGCACATTCTGATTTTCTTTCATCCTGGTTTAAGCTACCATCTGCTAGGATATAAATAATATGCCTTGTGGAGTTGTGGTACAAGTTCACGGGTCATGACTGTATAAAATGGTACTATTTTCTACAGTATAGAATTAAATGCGATAAAAGGCACTTTCTAACATGTGGGATTTGAATCATTTGGTTTGGAATAAGGGATAAAACATGGTACTATTTTTTCCTTCAACATGAGCCCCGCCTCCATTCCTTTTCAAGGGAAAAACAAACACTGTAAAAAACACCTAATTAGATGAGCTATAGTGTGGCCTCTCACATCCTGTAACTCCAGCTTATATGCTGCAATCTAATACAACCAAAAACATACAAGTACCAATCATACCTTTACAGTGCTGAGGTTATAAGCTAAGTTAGCTAACTCTTCAAATAGCTGGACGGCCATAAGTTGATTATGAAAAATCCTAAGATTTCCTATATTTTCTAATTTTCAAGCGAGATTACTTAAATCAGATGCAAGTAAAGCAGAATGTACCTTGAGAAGCATTATGCTTTACTTTCAGCCTGCTTTAAGCTATCTGCTAGGATAAAAAATACGAAGATTTTGAAAAAAATCGGAGAAATGGCAGCCCTGAAATACACACAAACCAGTATCAAGAATTCAATACAAAGCCAATAAAGAGTCCCTTAATCCTTTGAACCCTAATCCCGCATATAGGCGTCCTTTTCAAACAGTATACATGTGAAAAGTGCACTTGTCCTATGCAAACAGTGAATACCCAGATCAGAGGGCTCCTTATGGAGCCCCCTGATCTGGGTCTTCACTGTTTGTCATAATGCAAAACGTTGACAAAAACAACCCTAAAAAGTCAAAAATGGACTAGACTCAAATGGAAACTGGGATTATCCATTTTAAGTTTCAGGGAGGAAAGAGTTAATCAGGGGGTTAATTTGCTAAATGCAGATATTAAAATAATGCAGAAAGCTCCTGATGGAGTCTCTTATATTGGTGGTTGTTAAATTCAGGATAGAAATAATGCAGAAAGCTCTTGCAGGAGCTTTCTGCATTATTATTCTACTTTATTTAGCAGTCATCTGTCTTCGATTTCTGTATGCTTCTTTAAAGAAAGATCTTTCAATACAAGTCAAAGAGTTTGCCCCAAAAATATATTTAATAAGTTTGATAATCAATGCAGACCCTTGAGTAGAGGGCTCCTTGTACTATTTGCAATACAATTAATATTGTATAATCATAAATCTGCCACACATACATGTATATGATAAAGTGCTTCATGCAGGACGGAAATAAAGCAGAAAACTCTTGTAGGGGCTGTCTGTTTTACTTTTATCCTGCAATACTAGGTGGTGGCCAGTATTAGGTATATTCTTCTACCTATGCCTCAACCCATTACACCATAAATATACATGTCCATGTCTTTAATTGGTTTCTTCCACTAAAGAAAATGCTTCAACTTCATACAATCATAGATTTGCAAAATATCACGATAAAATTTCTTGACCCTAGCAGATGGCAGCCTAAAGCAGGCTGCTTTAGCCCATTACCCAATAGCCTATATCTAGTTTTATAGATATGTGACCACTTAAAGCAGATCGAAAGTAAAGCAGAATGTGCATTATGGCACATTCTGCTTTACTTTCAGCCTGCTTTAAGTTATTATCTTTCAAAATAAAGAAAAACATTCTTATGATTTTTACTTGCTACAGTATAAATTGGAACTATTTCCTTCAGTAGAGAAATTAATCAAAGGCGTAAAAAGATGTATTATTGGGGTAATGGGTTAAGTGGTCAATTGTCTTCAAAATTAGAAACAGGCTTATGGGGTAAAGTGCTGACACAAGTTTGACTGTACTCAGTCCCTACGTTGTAATGGGTATGAAGCAGTCATGTGGATCTATGTCAATTATAGTAACCCTTTATCTGTTGATATTGTATTCTAATTCAAATAATCATTTGCTTAATTAAAAATTAAATCTGCCACTTTGGTAGTCTTTGCTATAAGAGACACTAGTCACATATATATACTGAATATGTTAATTGGTTTGGATCCTGATCAATAGTATATTTTTAGTATTAACTTGTAACTGATCTGTACAAATATTTGCAATAAGGGTTAAAACCCGGATACATGCTTAGGGTTAGCTGAAAAAAAAAGTATTAATTTCTGTCTATATCGACAAAATTTAAAATTTAAAATCTGTGGTAGGAATCCAATTTAAACTTTTTGCATGCTGTCAAATTAGTGGGGTTACCGGTACCTTTGAAACAGTTTGTATCCAGACCAGGATCCAATGCGTTTGATGCTCTGAGACTGATAGTAATTTGAAAAGGAACTTTTGAAATTTCTCTGTTCAGAACAGTAGCAGACAACAATTGTTGCATACTAGTATAACTTAAGTGTTCAAAAGGTTTAACCATCTATCTTGAATTATTTCTACCACAGAAATGCTTTACCTACCAGTGCTCCAGATAAGAGGGAGTGAATTTTACAAATCTAACATTTTCTCACTTGTTTTATCACTAAAACCTATGGTGTTACTACTCATTAGAATCGTCTCTTCGAGACGATTCTAATGAGTAGTGACACCATAGGGTTAAAAGCAGAAATAAAGATTTTAGTTTTTGAAATACTCCACTTATCTGGAGCCCTGCCTACTAAAGCACATAAGAACCACAAATGAATAATTGTGAATGGTGTGTAATACAGCCCACAGCTAAAAGCAGAATGACAGTAAAGCAGAAATACAGGGCTCCAGATAAGAGAGTATACTGAACAAATCCATCATTTTCTCCTTCAAATCAGCTTCAAATTATATGGTGTTACAACTCATTAGAATTGTCTCTTCAAGACGATTCTAATAATTATACTGGTGACACTAAAGGGTTAAATTCAGAAATAAAGATTTTAGTTTCAGCCTGCTTTAATCTAATATCTTCTAGAAGAAAACAAGAGGGCCTGAAGGCCCTGATATCGCTCACCTGTTGTACTGAAGCCTGATAGCTTTACCTTTCTGTTTCACCAATTTTAATCTAAATCCATTCAAATTTGTAGTATAGCAAGTAAACAATTTTGGAATACAACCTCATAATTCTAATAAAGTAGAGTACATTATGGGCAGATAACTAGAGCCTAAACAATACTGAAATGAAGTCTTTTCTGGTATTTCAAAGTATATCAAGGGCAGATAACTCTTGACACAATGATCAGATTTCAACAATAATTGTACTCCTTTGAGAACTTATGGCTATATACTTTGTGAGCTTAGTATAATCAAAATCCATTGAAAACTGTAGTTTCAAGAGGGTAAACACTGTTAGATATGGCATTTTCAGCAATTCAAGGGCAGATAACTCTTGACCTATTGGTCCAATTTCAACCATAATTGCACTTATTCGAACTCTTATGGTCATATACAATCTGAGCAAGTTTGAGAAAGATTGGATAAAAAGTGTGGCCTCTAGAGTTTAAACACCGTTAAATATGGCATTTTCAGCAATTTAAAGGTAGATAACTCCAAATCTATTTGTCCGATTTCAACCATAATTTAACTCATTTGAACTCTTATGATAATATACATGATAATATACAATCTGAGCAAGTTTGAGAAAGATTGGATGAATATTGTGGCCTCTAGAGTGTAAACACTGTTAAATATGGCATTTTCAGCAATTCAAAGGTAGACAACTCTTGACTTATTGGTCCGATTTCAACCATAATTAAACTCATTTGAACACTTATGGTAATATACTGTACAATCTGAGCAAGTTTGAGAAAGATTGGATAAAAAGCGTGGCCTCTAGCGGGTAAACACCCTTAAATATGGCATTTTCAGCAATTCAAAGGTGGATAACTCTAGACCTATTAGTCTGATTGCAACCATAATCTAACTCATCAGGACTCTTATGGTGATATACAATCTGAGCAAGATTGAGATAGATTAGATAAAAAATGTGGCCTCTAGAGTGTAAACACTATTAAATATGGCATTTTCAGCAATTCAACGGTAGATAACTCCAAATCTATTTGTCCGATTTCAACCATAATTAAAAGCATTCGAACTCTTATGATAATATACAATCTGAGCAAGTTTGAGAAAGATTGGATGAATATTGTGGCCTCTAGAGTGTAAACACTGTTAAATATGGCATTTTCAGCAATTCAAAGGTAGATAACTCTCGACTTATTGGTCCGATTTCAACCATAATTGAACATATTCGAACACTTATGGTAATATACAATCTGAGCAAGTTTGAGAAAGATTGGATAAAAAGCGTGGCCTCTAGCGGGTAAACATCCTTAAATATGGCATTTTCAGCAATTCAAAGGTGGATAACTCTAGACCTATTAGTCTGATTGCAACCATAATCTAACTCATCAGGACTCTTATGGTGATATACAATCTGAGCAAGAATGAGATAGATTAGATAAAAAATGTGGCCTCTAGAGTGTAAACACTATTAAATATGGCATTTTCAGCAATTCAAAGGTAGATAACTCCAAATCTATTTGTCCGATTTCAACCATAATTAAAAGCATTCGAACTCTTACGATAATATACAATCTGAGCAAGTTTGAGAAAGATTGGATGAATATTGTGGCCTCTAGAGTGTAAACACTGTTAAATATGGCATTTTCAGCAATTCAAAGGTAAATAACTCTTGACTTATTGGTCCGATTTCAACCATAATTGAACTCATCCGAACTCTTATGGTAATATACAATCTGAGCAGGTTTGAGAAAGATTAAAAAAATATTGTGGCCTCTAGAGTGTAAACATTAAAATTGTTGACGACGGACGACGGACATTCAAGTATTGCAAAAGCTCACCCTGAGCTAGCTCAGGTGAGCTAAAAATCTTACATATTTCCAACAGGTACTTGACACATACTTTATTATCTATTACCCCCCCCCCCCCCCCCCCCCCCCCCCCCCTTTTAAAAAAAAAAAAAAAAATTTTTTTTTTTTTACTATACTATTATAGATACAAGGTAAACAGCGCAATTCAACACCTAGTCTTTACTATCGACTTAAGCTGATGCTAAAATAGACTCGATCGCCGATATTCTCTTGTGGTATCCTCGGGAAATGATTAATTTATCAATATCTACTTTTTATTTCATCAAATTCCGTCAAATAACGCCACAGTATGTGAATTATAACGAAAATAAGCATCAAAAAGTTTTATGTCGTTTTCATGGTACATAGCAACGAATGTACATGTAGGGGTGATCTGTTATTTGTCCACAATAAACGGCCTATGCCACTGGAACTTTCACCAAATATTATAAATCATCTTTAAATGAAATATTATCAGTTTTATATAATTTACATAGAATGCAAAATTAAAAGAAACTTTACCTGTTTAATTTTGACCAATGAGATCGCTCCGTTCATTCAATTCATTCCGGTATTCAAAATGGCATTCACAATGAAATGAGTCTTTCACTTGTCAATTTCATGCCAAATTACATGTATATTTCATATAGCTGATAGTGAAGAGGGTCATGTTCCGACACAAACGCGTTTGCTCTAATGAAATTAGGTGAAAGTTCCAGCCGTAAAGGCCGTTAAATGTGCAAACCGACTAGATTACCCCTTATTTTGGGCAATAAATTCTGTACCAAGAGAACGACATAAAACTTTTTGATGCAAATTTTCGTTATAATTCACGTACTGTGGCGTTATTTGACGGAATTTGATTAAATAAAAAGTAGATATTGATAAATTAATCCTTTCCCGAGGGTACCACAAGAGAATATCGGCGATCGAGTCTATTTTAGCATCAGTTTAAGTGGATAGTAAAGACTAGGTGTCGAATTGCGCTGTTTACCTTGTATCTATAATAGAAGTATAGTAAAAAAAAGGGGGGGGGGGGGTGTTAATAGATAATAAAGTATGTGTCAAGTACCTGTGATATTTCCTGTATAAATTGAAACTATTTTCTTCAGTGAATAAAAAAATAAATGGCGTAAAAAGGTGTATTTATGGGGTAATTGGTTAAGTTATCACCAGTGTTCAGAACTATAGTTACTCTGCAATGAATATCATGGTTTTAGCATAAGTGTGTTTGTTGGAAAATGATATTGTATTCCTCTTCTGTAGCGAAATCAGTGAAAGGCTATACACAGGGCTCCAGATAAGAGGGACAAAATAAAACATTTTCTCACTCATTTTAGCACCAAATCCTATAGTGTTACAACTCATTAGTATCGTCTCTCCGAGACGATTCTAATGAGTAGTGACACATAGGATTTAAAACAGAAACAAAGATTTTAATTTTTGAATTACTCCCCTTATCTGGAGCCCTGTATACACTCGGATATATTCACTATTCAGACATTCAGATCTTTCTCTAAATAGGCTGAAATAGCACTATAGCTGACCTTATCTAAAACCAACAAAAGTGATTTCATTGTATGGTCCCTTGCAATCGCAACTTTGACTGCTATTTTCAAACAGTTTGGATCCAGATCAGATTCTGCATAACCTGGTAACTGATCTTGATCTAAGATGTTTAATGCTTGTCATTAGGTTTTTCAGGTTTTTCCCATTTAACCCATTACCCTATAAATATGCCTTTCAACGCCTTTAATATATTCCTCTTTTAAAGAAGATATTTTCTCTTTAATCAGTCATGAATGTATATGTACTAGTGGTGATCCGATTGTCGCTACGTCGCCGACAATCAGTTGTTAACTTCAAACACAGCGACAATCGATTGACATTTTCTCTCTTTCGCGACATCGCAAATCTATTTATAAAGTTCAAAGATAGAAACGATTTTCAAGAATGTTTTTAAAAATATAGGAAATTAACCTTTTGCTCCGGCAGAGCAAATCCTCAACGTCCCATTATATTTTAATTCATCTGTTGACGGTCACATCATAGCACGCTGTAGTTGAGTTGTTAATTCGTTATGTTGTAAGCGGCTATGACGTAAATAAATATGGCAGCCTCCAATTCTTTATGTTGTAAGCGGCTATGACGTAAATAAATATGGCAGCCTCCATGGTAGTTGATGTTGTCAAATACACTGACTTTTTAGATATACTGTGTCGCTGAAGAGTGTAAGTTTGTTATACCAAATGGTTAATTCATTGCTTTAAACGGTGCAAATGACTTGCTATTAAACATATAAGCTGAAGTTAGCCTTGGTTGGAAATGATTATAAAAGCACGGAAAAACGCAATTCCGTGAACGTAGAAAACAAGAAATGCGTCACACAATGCAAGGTAGATATGTCTTTATAAACTATGATGTAGGCTTACTCTACGTGTGTATGTATTTTATTCATGTCAGTCATATTTCTGGGCAATGTGGAACACCAGTTTGTGTACGCACCAAATCACATGCATAAACATATAGTACATGTATAGCGTTAATTCGTTCTTGGTTCATATTGCCATAACGCAGGTGCTCAATGTATATTGAAACCATTTTTGTATCATAAACTAAGGATAATGGAGCAGTGTAATTTCAGTGAAAATGTTTATCTCACTTTATGATTATGTAGTTAGTAAGTGATGTAATTTTTTTTTCATTTTCCAAATGTTAAATTGTGCTTATGAAGAGTTGGTCTGCTATTACTTTGTTTAATTTAAAGGTACTGGATGCAAAAATAAGCTACATTTATGTGTGACTTCACCTTTGTACCAGAATATTTGTGCTGTAAGGCCACCTTTCGGTCAACCGATTAATAATCGGAAAGTTATCGATTGAGACCCAACCGATAGAACCGATAATCGGTTGGTCATTTTCGCAACCGATTACCACCACTAATATGTACCATTAGAAACATTTTTCATATCCTAGCAGAATGTAGCTTAAAGCAGGCTATTGGGAAAGCAGAATGCACCTTAATTTCTTCTTTATTTTGTCTGCAACATTTGTCGTCTGCTATTGTTATTAAAACAGAATTTTCTAAATTTCTTTCCAAAACATGGTCAGAGTGTCAAACAGTTTGGATCCTGATGAGATGCTGCATGGCGCATCTAGATCCAAACTGTTTGCAAAGGCAATCTAAGTGGCAGATATATCCGCCGCTAGCATGCAAAAATTTATACATTGTCCTGCTAGAGCCATAAGATATTTTTCATGTAGCCTGACAGCTGTATGCTAAAAGAAGACTAGGATAGGAACGTAATTAGCAAGCTTTGCTTTTATTCTAATCCTAATGTAGATTTATGTATGCTTAACAAGATGTTTATACTGAAATAAAATATGTATAAATTAAAAGCAGGCTGAAAGTAAAGCAGAAAGTTTCTACTTCAGTCCTTTACTCCATAGCCTGATTCTAGTTTGTAAGACACATGTTTAAGCAATTTAAAGGTATAGCAGAATGTGCTTGAAGGTGCTTTCAGCATGCTCTAAGCTACTATCTGTCGGAAAATAGAAAAAATATTGTATAGTACTACCTATTCAAGATTGTATAAAGCAGAACAGATATATTTGACCATATATGCTTTTTCAATGACCACAATAATATGTCACCATTCAAGCCATTTAGAGTGACAGGGCTCCAGATAAGGGGGGTATTTCAAAAACTAAAATCCGTGTTTTTGCTTTAAACCCTATGGTGTCACTACTCAATAGAATCGTCTCGAAGAGACGATTCTAATGAGTAGTAACACAATAGGATTTGATGCTAAAATAAGTGAAAAAATGTTGGATTTGTGCAGTTTACTCCTTCTTATCTGGAGCCCTGGAGTGATTTGTATAATGTCTGGTGTAATAGCTTGTTTTGTAATTGGTGTACAATTTAAACATATTTCTTCTGTAAAAGTATAAATTAAAGTAATAAATTATCGAGTAATGGCTCAACCCACTACCCCATAGCCAGTTTCTAGTTTTGAAAATAGATGACGACTTAAAGCAGGCTGAAAGTAAAGCAGATGTGTAACTTTTTTCTTTAGTGGATGAATAATGTGAAGGCGTAAAAAAGCGTATTTCAAAAGGGTAATGGGTTAACAAAGGTTTAAACTTTTCATAACAAATGACATGGATTTCATAGTTACTCAGGTAGCATGAAGCTTTTTATTAACCAGGATATCAAATTGAAAGCAGTCAATCATGTATATCCACAGTCATATATACATGTTAACCCTTAACTCTTTGCATCCTTGGTAATTTTTTTCGTCTACAACAGTTTTCGTCTACTGATGTTCTTAAAATAGAATTTTCTAATTTTCTTTTCAAAACAGGGTCAGGGTGTCAAACAGTTTGGATCCAAACAGTTTGCAAACGTTATCACTGTGGCACAGAGTGATACATAGGGTTAAATGCAGAAATAAAGATTTTAGTTTTTGAAATACTCCCCTTATCTGGAACTCTGTTTAACTCTTTGAACCCTAGTCACACATATATGCGTCATCTGCAAACAGTGTACCTGTGAGAAATACACTTGTCCTATGCAAACAGTGCAGACCCTGATCAGAGGGCTCCTTAAGGAGCCCACTGATCAGGGTCTACACGTTTTGTCATTTTGACATATATCGTGAAAATCAACCCTAAAATGTCAAAAATGAACTAGAGTGACAATTAGAATTGTCCATTTGAGGTTTCAGGGAGGAAAGGGTTAAAGAAGAGATCTATTAGTTAGAGTTAGAGAAATATTAACCAGGTGATGTTCAGGTTTCATTTCGCTCTGTTGCATTTACAGATTATACTGATTGTTTATATCCTGTTCGGAGTGGGTATGGTGTGTACTATTCTAGTCATGTACACTTTAACTTTTGTTAAAACTTTCTGTGTCAGAGACAAGTACAGTTAACCCTGATAGCTTATTTCTAGTATTTAAGATAGGTGATCACTTAAAGCAGGTTGAAAGTAAAGCAGAATGCGCCTTAAGGCACATTCTGCTTTACTTTCAGCCTGCTTTAAGCTTCCATCTGCTAGAATATAGAAAATATTCCCTATACTATATATTCATGAATGATTAAATTGGAACTATTTTCTTCAGCGTAGGAATAGATCATATCCGCTAAAAGGCGCTTCTATGGGGTAATGGATTAAACATGTATTAGGCGAGCACTCTTGGGACCCGACAAAAGTTGTCTCTTAATACAAGTGGTCTCTTAACCCATTACCCCATAGCCTGATTCCAGTTTTGTAAATAGGTGATCACTTAAAGTAGGTTGAAAGTAAAGCAGAATGCGCCGTAACGTGCATTCTGCTTTACTTTCAGCCTGCTTTAAGCTAACATCTGCTAGGATATATAAAATATTTCCTATGGTGCATATTCATAAGTGTATAATATAACTATTTTCCTCAGTGGAGAAATAAATTAAAGGTGTGTTTATGGGGTAATGGGTTAATCTGGGTGAGAGTTTTTACTGACTAGAAACTAGGTAAATTTCACCAGCACCCTACATGTATGTATAGTGTACTGTATATGTTACAGGCTTACTCCCTCTTATCTGGAGCCCTGCACATACAATGAAACCTCCGAATACCAAACCTCTACAGACTGAGGATAAAGTTTGGTTTTCACAGATTTCCGGTTTAGGGAGGTTTTCTTCAAATGAACAAGAATTTATCCATAATTTTATGTATACATGAACTTTTTGTGTACTAAAGCATGCATTTACAATTAAATAACATTAATGATATATCAGGTACTGTAGCATAATAATAAAACTAAGTATATATAACATATAAATATATATTTGAACAAACATGAAAATGCACATGTAATGAATGTTTCAGAGAACTAATGACTATTTGCCCTCATCATCTGTCATGGAAAGTTTCAATTGGCTTTTTTTTTGCATATACATTGACGTTTTGTTTTTCTTTAAAATCAAACCACACTGCCCACTGCATTAATATCAATTATTTTCTTATTTTAACCCATTACCCCATAGTCTGTTTCTAGTTTTAAAGAAATATGATCACTTAAAGCAGGTTGAAAGTAAAGCAGAATGCACCTCAAGGCGCACTTTACTTTACTTTCAGCCTACTTAAAGCTATTATCTGCTAAGATATAGAAAATATCTTATGATACAAAATCATGACTGTATGAAAGGGAACTATTTTGTTCAGTGGAGGAATAAGTTATAACAAGAGGGCCATGGCCCTAAATTCGCTCACCTGAGGACATTGAAGTTTGTACCTAAGTTGACTGGGCAAGACAACATTTTAATATAACTATAAATGGAGTTATCTTCCAGACAAGAAAACATGACAAAAGTGAATTTTGTTGCCAAGCTTATGACCCTTATCCATGACACATCCTCTTATCAAGCTATTTCCATTTCCAATAAATGATAATTATTTCACTAGCGTCAGCAGAACTGGAATTATTTTCCTGACAATAAAATATGACAAAGGGGAAAAACTAAATATTGCAGCCCTTGTGCATGGCATTTTCTCTCATCAGTTTCTTTCCATACATAAAATTTCATTACAATAGCATCAGTAGAACTGAAGTTGTCTTCTTGACAAGAAAATATCACAAAGGGAAATAACTAAAAAAACAATGATGTCAGAGTTATGGCCTTTGCAAATGGCACTTCCTCTCATCAGGCTCTTTCCAAATAGGCAATTTCATTTTACCCATTACCCCATAGCATGTTTCTAATTTTGAAAATAGGTGGCCACCTAAAGCAGGTTCAAAGTAAAGCAGAATGTGTCTTAACCCTTAGCCTGCCACTCACGACTATAGCTTTATATGCAAACAGCTTGGATCCGGATTAGACGCCGAGTAACTCGGCGTCTCATCCGGATCCAAGCTGTTTGACACTCAGACAACATTTTCAGCAATTTTGAGCAACTGTGAAGCACTTTGAAACTTGAAGCAGACGAGAAATATAGCAGACGACAATTTATTTGGCGGGCTAAGGGTTAATGCACACTTTGCTTTACTTTTGCATCTTACATTTTCATGACTGTTTAAAGTGGAATTATTGAAAAGACATACAGATAACTCTGACAAAACCAATATTAAACATATGTATAAATATGGCATAAGACATAATTACATAACTGTCAGTGGATCACTTCCAGATCCTGTTTCTCTACGTATGAATCAGACTGAACCATATCTAAACTTTAGCAGACAACATGTTCAGCTGATCATGACCAGTTCTGTGATACTCACTACCAGTTCAGAGTTGCATAATATTTGACCTCAGTGGCCAGAACTCTTGGGCTTACCCTTACCAGACTGAAATGATGTCTGCTTAAAACCTACTGTATGTGAAAAGTGTACAAAAAAACAATTTAGAAAATGTTAAGTTGGTAAATGAGTGGCAAATAGGTTGGATCCAGATTAGATGTAGCATTATGATTATGTTGAATCTGATCTGGATCCAAAATGTTTGCAAATATTGGCTATTTGCCCATAGTATATTAAGGGTAACTCAGGTAAATACAGTTCTGCCTAAATCAAAAATACTGTAAAACCTGCCTAGAGCAGCACTTAAACTGTGCAGGGTGGTGTCAAATGTGACCCTAGGGATTTCATTTTAACAAACTATAGAGGGATCCACCAGGAGATTCTACTGTACAAATATCAAAGCTTAGGGCCTAGTAGTTTTGGGCAAGAAGATTTTTTAAAGATTTTTGCTTTTTTGCTTTTTCAAGCAGAGTTTGTGCTTTTTTTCCTTTTTTTTGAACAACTTCTGTAGAGAAGCATCCAAGGAACATCATGAGCAGTTTGAACTCTCCCTACAATCGGCGGGTTTCAGAGGAGATGTCGTTTGAAGTAAAAGTGAACGGACAGACGGACAGCCGGACAGACGGACAGACGTACTACGGACGGTGAGCGGTCACAATAGCTCACCTTGAGCCTTTGGCTCAGGTGAGCTAAAAAGGCGTACTTGTGGGGAAATGGGTTATAATTAGCCCCCTGTATCCAGATATTTCAAATCTACATGTATATTGATCTCCAATCCCCTGCTTTAATCGGACTGAAAGTAAAGCAGAAAGTTCATATAGGAGCCTTCTGCTTTATTTACAGCCTGCAATAGACATGTCTTTAGTTCTGGAAACAAACTATGGATCAAGGATAAGAATGCCTTTATACTTACAGGTGTGGGGTGGCCTTCGAGATCAGAGTTGAGCTTCCTGAGATTAAGAAGATCTTCAACTGGGAATGCTCCTGCTCTTGCCCAGGCAGCATACAGAATTGGGGCAGCATGACCCTAAAATGAAAGAAAAAAAAGTCTTAAAAAAATTACAAACAGCATTTTATAATAATTTGAACTCTTTGCATTCTGGGTAATTTTTTGTATGCAACAATTGTCATCTACTATTAGAGCTTGAAACATATCCTCTTTAGGTCATCATAAAAAACGATGCTGTGACAAATATTTAGAAGTGTTCAAGACCAGTTGAGCAGAGTGAACAGAATTGGGTTTTTTTACGTTTGTGCTTGCAGATACTTACTTTGGACATGATGAATCTGTCACTGGCCGGATCCCTTGGGAAATCCTTGCTGTACCTCATTGTGTTGAAAAACAACACAGACATGATCTCAGCAGCTGACGAACATGATGTTGGGTGACTGAAAAGAAATAACTTGTTTGTGTTTATTCTTAGTTCTTACCATAATTAGACGAAAACATAGTTTACCTATCAACCCATTACCCGATAAGTATGATTTTTTAACACCTCTAATATATTCCCCCACTGAAGAAAATTATTCCACATTATATAGTCATAGATATTCAGCATAAAAAATATTTCTAGATCCATGTAGGTGGTAGCTTAAAGCAGGCTGAAAGTAAAGCAGAATGCGCCTAAAGGCGCATTCTGCTTTACTTTAAACCTGCTTTAAGTTGTCACCGGTCTATGGTAAAGGCCATAACCCTTTACATCATAGAAATGCCTTTTGATGCATTTTCCTATCCCTTATGCTTCATTTGTACCCAGATAAACAGCCTTTGGGAAACTTTTCCTGAATCCTGTTGGATTGGTGCTGACAAGCTACAGGAAAAGGGTAAAGTTGGGCATAAACCACTCAATGATCAAGATAAACAGATCTGGAATTGATAACCCAATACTCCAGAGCTCCAGATAAGGGGAGTATTTCAAAAACTGAAACTTTTGTTTCTGGATTAAACCCTTTGGTGTTTCTTCTCATTAGAATCATCTCTTCGAGACGATTCTAATGAGTAGTAACACCATAGGATTTGGTGCTAAAATAAGTGAGAAAATGTTGGATTTGTTCAGATTACCCCCCCCCCCCCTCTTTAGATATGCATGTTAATACCTTTAACTCATTCCTCCATGGAAGAAAAAGGTCTAGCGTCATGAGTTGTAAGAGTTGAATCTTCAACTTCCCCGCATAAACCGTCGCCCTCGGGTCCTCGAGTCCACCAATTTCGCTCACTTTCTGTTTCAACACTCAAATATCTAGAGCTGACCGCCATATAAAATCACATGACCGCAGATGCGACCACGTCATTTCATTGGCTCTTGCTATCGACTGACCCAATGAAATGACAGCTTACAAACGAGTAATGTTATTGAATATGGAGGTGAGCTGTTGATATTAGGATGTTAAAACAGAAAGTGAGCGAAATTGGTGGACTCGAGGACCCGAGGGCGACGGTTTATGCGAGTAAGTTGCATGTAATATGTTCGTTTATTGATTGCATGCGCCCGTTTCTCCCCTGCATGGTGTTATGTTGCTGTTCAGTCTTGAAAATGAGGGTTGCACCAGTGCTGCCGACCTCGCAAATTGGGCATCGTTCCGCTCGGATTTTGCTCTTTTTTTTCGAGACCAAGTACAATTGCAGGATAAAAGTAAATGGTTATCATTAGTGTGACTATTTAGGTACTTGAAACTGTTGAGTCTAGTTGAATTGATCAAAATGTGTAGAAAATATGACGTGTTTATCATGGGAGGTAGTGAAATGGCCCTGTTGACAGTTCGACCCCTTGTCTATGATATACTCATATAATTTTTTTTATTTTTTTGGTCATTTAAGGCCAAAAATACCCCCTACGTTCTGGCTCCCTGTGGGGTTAATAATCTACAATGGCCATTGTAATTTAACCCCCCCATGTAAAATTTTGAGTTACCTTGTTAACAACAGTTGCAACATGGTCGTGTACACATGTATTTTCATTTCTGATAGTTGGATTTAAAAAATATTAGACAAAACAAATTCATGAGTGGGGGGGGGGGGGGGGGGGGGGGGGGGGGGGGGGTTAATCTACAATAGGGGGTTTAATCTACAATGGCTGAAATCTAACCCCGGGGTTAATCTACAATGGGGGGGTTAATCCACTATATGACACCGGTACTATTGCAATAGTTTGATAGGTCGACCTATAGTTACACCTCTACACAATGGCTGAGCTTCGGAAAAAATGTGTAGTGTTCGGATTTTAAGGAAGGAATAAGACGCTAAGGTAGTTGTCATTATATTTTTTGACAAAAATATTGAATATAAAGGCATAAATTGTAGACTACAGCACAAACTGTGTGCAGACACAGTTCAAATTAAGAGAAAATTGTGTTTGAAGCCGCGGCTCGATTTTGCGTGTAACTTGCTATCGGAAAATGACATATTAGTGAAAGACCCTGGTTCAGCTGAAACTAAACAAGAGCCCCATGGGGCATATTTCGCTCACCTGAGAATAGTTGAAAATATGGAGATAATGATTTATGTACAGGACTGACCTAGATATGCAACAGGCCGGAACCATTTGAACAAAATATGTAAAAGATATTTAAAAGTGTCACCATACTGAATATAAAAGCTCTGGCCATATAAGTGTCAGAGAAGAAGACGTTATAATTTTCTCTATATAACTATGTAAAACTGTGACCCCCGGGGCCAGGCCAATTTTGACCCCAGGGGCATAATTTGAACAAACTTGATAGAGGACCTGTAGGCGATGCTATGTGCCAAATATCTAAGCTCTAGCCCTTGTAGTTTCAGACAAGAAGATTTTTTAAGTTTTCATTGAAAACAAGACTGCGCGTTCAATAAACGCTTATGCCCCCGGTGGCATCCTTGACAATATATTCTGAATCTTTTCTAAGTCCAAATTAGGTCAAGGTCAAGGTCAAACTGAGCTTGGGTATTACTGGTGGGTTGGTAATGGGCCAAGGCAATAACTGTATAAGTATAGAAGCATTGTAGTAAGTAGTGTTGATGCTAGATGAAACGGTAAAATCTAGTTAACCAAGAAATAGCCCATTCAAAATATTCTAAGTCCAAATTAGGTCAAGGTCATGGTCAAAATCAAGGTTGGATGATATTGGTGGATAGGGAATGGTCCAAGGCAACAACTGTATAAGTATCCAAGCATTGAAGTAAGCAGTGTTGATGCTAGACGAAACGGTAAAATCTAGTTAACCAAGAAATAGCCCATTCAAAGTATTCTAAGTCCAAATTAGGTCAAGGTCAAAATCAAGGTTGGGTATTATTGATGGCTAGGGAATGGTCCAAGGCAACAACTGTATAAGTATCTAAGCATTTGAATAAGCGGTGTTGATGCTAGACGAAACGGTAAAATCTACTTAACCTGGTTACGGACGGACGGAAGGACTGACAGGACGATTACTAAATGCTCCCGCATCTGTTGATGCCGGGGGCATAAAAATCTATTTTTAGCTACTGTGACCTATTTATGCAACCAACCAAAACCATTTGAACAATTTTGGTATATGACATCTAGAAGTGTCACCATGCCAAATATCAAAGCTCTGGCCATATTAGTTTCACAGAAGAAGGCGTTTGAAAATTTCACTATTATTATTATTATTATTATACCAGATTTATATAGCGCTCTTTTCACACAGGGGTTGTGCGTTCAAAAGCGCTTCACATGAAGTTACACAAATGTACCTACAAACAAGAAAAGACAAAATAACTACAATATGATCTAAAATAAACATGAATAAACATATAAAAGACAGCCCCCAAAAATGGCGATCACATTACTCCCATCAATCAGCAATGAAGCAACCGGCTTCTGATTGTCAACCGATAGAAACAATAGTAGAGCGCCCAAATGCAGGCCGCCAGGAAAAGACAAATAACTACAATTAGATATAAAATAAACATAATAAACGTACAAAAGACAGCCCCCAAAATGGCGATCATGTTACCCCATCAATCAAGAGCAACGAAGCAAATTGCTTCTTTATGCCGACTGATAGAAATAACAGTAGAGCGCCCAATGAAGGCCACTAAACATACAGAAGACAGCCCCCAAAACGGCGATTGCACTACCTCAACAATCGAGAGCAACGAAGCAAATGGCTTCTTTATGCCGACTGATAGAAATAATAGCAGAACGCCCAATGCAGGCCGCCCAATGTAACATAACTAGGAAAAATAGCATGCGACAATAACTAAAATTTCTATAAGAGACCGAAAACCAGATAATACTCCAGAAACTCCCATTTGGACCCACAACATCTACAGCAAGAACATATCGCATAGGTAGCAGTGTTCTAATAACAAATATTAAAGTAATGTGTTTTCAGATGCTTTTTGAAAACTGCAACTGAGCTTGCATCTCTAATGTCTGATGGTAGACTGTTCCAGAGCTTTGGGGCTGCATGCATGAAACTTCTATCTCCAAACCTCACCAAACGACTCCTCGGTACAACCAGCGATACTGATTTAGTTGCAGACCGCAGCTCTCTTCGAGGTTTATACACGTCAAGCATATTGACAATGTACCTTGGAGAATCATTGCACATGGCTTTGTATGTGAGTGTCAGAATTTTGAATTCAATTCTGTGTTGAACTGGAAGCCAGTGAAGATCCTTCAAGACTGGAGTGATGTGATTGTACCGAGGGGTCCTGGTAATGATGCGGGCTGCTGTATTTTGCACACGCTGTAGTTTGCATAATGAGTTTTGGGGAATCCCATACAGCAGTGAGTTGCAGTAGTCAATTTTTGAAGTGACCAGAGAATTGATCAAGGTCTTTGTAGCTTCTGGAGAAAGGTACTGTCTAATATGACCTATCTGCCTCAGCTGTGAGTAGCCAGACCTGCACACAGCGTTAATGTGCTGTGTCATATCCATTTGGGAATCTAATCTAGCACCAAGATTCTTCACACATACTGATGGTTTGATTTTAGAGTTTCCCACTTGTACGTGAAAATCTCCAGGAACGTTAAACTTTTTTGAATGAAACAGTATGACCTCAGTTTTGTCATTGTTCAGCTTCAACATGTTCTGGTGCATCCATGATACTATGTCTTTTAGACACCCTTCGACTTTTGAAAGGGCTTCTTGTTGACAAGATGTGTCTTTAGGCTTAAATGACAAGTATAACTGTGAATCATCTGCATAGAAGTGATGATCCAGCTGATGATTTCTGCAAATTGAGCCGACAGGTTTTGTGTACAAGATGTAGTTCTTCGGCCCAAGGACTGACCCCTGTGGCACACTATATTTCATTTGAACTGGGGCAGATAATTCGCCATCTACCGCGACTGTTTGGTAACGGTCGGTCAGGTATGAGGTCATCCACTTTAGTGGGTTTCCAATAATTTTGAAGTCTTTTTCAAGGCGATTGAGTAATGTTTCATGATCAATTGTGTCGAATGCGGCAGATAGGTCAAGCATCATCAGAATTGTGATTTCATTCTTATCAAGATATTGCAAGATGTCATTTTGAACTTTTAGAAGAGCAGTTTCTGTAGAGTGATGCTTACGATATGCTGACTGATGTTGTTCATGCAGATTGTTTGTGGTCAAATGGGACTCAATGCGTTTGTCTACTACCTTTTCTAATACTTTTGAGAGAAATGGCAAATTTGATACAGGCCTGTAGTTCTTAAGATCATTTGTATCGAGATCAGGTTTTTTCAAAAGAGGTCTTACATGCGACTTTTTGAATTCTTTTGGAACATACGCAGATTCCAGCGAAGAGTTCACAATTTTTGTTAACGACGGTAGGAGCTCGTCAAGGCATAACTTTAAAAGCCATGTAGGTATTGGGTCGAGTTCACAGGACTTACATGGGGATGCCTTCACAATCTCCCCAATTTCTGCTGCTGTAGCAGAGTCAAAGCTTTCTAAAGAATTCATTGAATGCAACGTTTCTGTGATGACTGGGGTGCATGACATTGATTCAGAGGCAATGCCTGTCCGTATATAACTCTATGTAAAACTGTGACCCCGGGGCCAGGCCAATTTTGACCCCAGGGGCATAATTTGAACAAACTTGATAGAGGACCTGTAGGCGATGCTATGTGCCAAATATCTAAGCTCTGGCCCTTGTAGTTTCAGACAAGAAGATATTTTAAGTTTTCATTGAAAAAATTCTATTTTTAGCTCCTTTGACCTAGTTATGCAACCGACCATAACCATTTGAACAATAATGGTATAGGACACCGAGAAGTGTCACTATGCCAAATATCAAAGCTCTGGCCATATTAGTTTAAGAGAAGAAGACATTTGAAAATTTCTCTATATAACTCTATGTAAAACTGTGACCCCAAAGGCGGGGCCAATTTTGACCCCAGGGGCATAATTTGAACAAACTTGATAGAGGACTTGTAGATGATGCTATGTGCCAAATATCTAAGCTCTGGCCCTTGCAGATTTTGACAAGAAGATTTTTTAAGATTTCCTTATTTTTTCACTTTGGTTGCCATGGCAACCAGAGTTCGGCATTTTTTTTAAATTTGGAATTGATCCAAGGAACATTTCTGTAAAGTTTGGTCGAATTCTGTCAAGGGGTATAGGAGGAGATGTCATTTGAAGCAATTGTTAACGACGACGCACGACGGACACAGGGCCATCCCAATAGCTCACCTTGAGCCTTTGGCTCAGGTGAGCTAAAAATGTAAAAAATTAACATGATTAACGTGAAATGATAACAAGAGCCCCATGGGGCATATGTCGCTCACCTGAGAATAGCTGTACATCAAAATGGAGATAATGATTTAAGTCCAGGACGGGGTCATTTTTTACCCGAGGGGCATAATTTGAACAATCTTGATAGAGGACCTGTAGATGATGCTATGTTCCAAATATCTAAGATCAGGGTACTAGGGTTCTAGACAAGAAGATTTTTTTTAAGTTTCAATTGAAAAAATCTATTTTTAGCTCCTGTGACCTACATATGCAACAGACTGGAACCATTTGAACAAAATAGATAAAGGACATCATCTAGAAGTAACACCATGCCGAATATCAAAGCTCTGGCTATATAAGCTTCAGAAAAGAAGACGTATGAAAACTGTGACCCCCGGAGTGGGGCTAATTTTGACCCCAGGGGCATAATTTGTACAAACTTGATAGAGGACCTGTAGATGATATGCAATCGACCAGAACCATTTGAACCTTATTGGTATAGGACATCTAAAAGTGTCACCAAGCCAGATATCAAAGCTCTGGCCATATTAGTTTCAGAGGAGAAGACATTTGAAAATTTCACTATATAACTCTATGTTAAACTGTGACCCCCTGGGCGGGGCCAATTTTGACCCCAGGGGCATAGTTTGTAGTTTGATAGAGGACCTGTAGATGATGCTATGTGACAAATGTCTAAGATCTGGCCCTTGTAGTTTCAGACAAGAATTTTTTTTAAGATTTCCTTATTTTTTCACTTGGTTGCCATGGCAACCAGAGTTCTACATTGTTTTTAATTCTTTGAACAATTTTGAAAGAACTTGACCCAAGGAACATTCGTGTAAAGTTTGGTTGAAATCTTTTCAGCGGTATATGAGGATATGTCATTTGAAGCAATTGTTAAAGACAACAATGACTATATAAAGTGAAATATTTTCTTCTGTGGAAGAATAAATTAAAGACATAAAAAGGAATATGTATGGGTTAATAGGTTAATAAATATCATTATTTACATTTTCTAAATATAAGAAACTATATGTAAATGAGTGGCAAATAGTTTGGATCCAGATTAGAAGCAGCATTATGTGGCATCTGACCTGGATCCATACTGTTTATGGCCAAGAATTAATTGTGGACTGATAGACAGAAAGATAAACAAACAAACAAAACACAAACAAACAAACAGACAGACCAAAAGTAATATGCCTCGAACTAAGTTGTGCTTGAGCATAAAATAGCAGACATCACTTTCATTTCTGTTATGTATCTCAGTGACCTGAGTTCAGAGCTAGCTATGGGTCAGTTATGCAATTGGAGACGGTCTCAGAGAGAAATGACTATTATTATGCTGAACTGTTGTCTGCTCCAAATGTTTGTATGTGAAATATGTAAAAAATAATAACTTATATTTTCTAAATATAAGAAAATATGTAAATGAGTGGCAAATAGTTTAGATCCAGATTAGATGCAGCATTATGTGGCATCTGACCTGGATCCAAACTATTTGCAAAAATGTTGCATTTAGTATAAGGGTAGCTTCTTAGCCTGGAAGATACAATGCGTCTGTATAAAACGGATCATTAGAGAGTTTTTACTGTCAGACCTGCATCAAAAAGCACTGATATGGCCAGGGTTGAGTCAAATTTGATCCTAGGGTTTTGATTTTTTACAATTTTGAAAGTGATTTAGTAGAAGATACTATTCATGCAATATCTAAGGTGTGGGAACAGTGGTTTTTTACAAAAAACTTGTTTAAAGTTTTTCACTTTTTTTAATAAATTTCAATAAGTAGTCCACTTTAAAGTTTCATTTTAACAATTTCTGTAGAGAAGCATCCAAGGAACACCGTGAGCAAAATAGTTTTTTCCTCAGACTCGCGGTTTCAGAGGAGTTGTCGCTTGAAGTAAATTTGAACGGACGGACAGACGGACAGACGGACGGCGGGCGATCACAACAGCTCACCTTGAGCCTTCGGCTCAGGTGAGCTAAAAATTCGAAACACAGGGTCTTTCTAGAAGGACTAGGCCATAGAGAGTTAATAAGATTTTTTCTAGGATTTGAGCTAGTGGCTTAGTTTCAGAATGCTTATGATCCATATTGGAATTTGACCTAGGCATTATTGAGCATGGTTGCCATGGCAACAAGACCGATGGCCCCACCTTAGCAACCAGTATTCAAAGTTTCAAAGTTAACATCTTTCAAAGTTACCGAGTTATTTCCATTTACAAATTTTAAATAAAAGAAACAAGGTCAATAACTCTGAAATGACAAATCTCAGAGTTACCTACCTTGTTGTTATTAGTTGCCCTTTTGATACTTAACAAGTATTCAAAGTTTCAAGGTAATATCTTTCATAGTTATTTAGATATTTTAATTTACACTTTTTAAGTAAATAAAACAAGGGCAATAACTCTGGAATAATAAATCCCAGGGTTAGCTGCCTTGTTTTAATGAGTTGCCCTTTTGATACTGAGCAAGTATAGGTCGTTTGCATTTCAAAAAAACACGATAATTTTCAAATATTTTTATAACAAGACAACGCAGACAAATGGAAGTTTGCATAGATTTATGATATACCTATACCAACTCTGACAAAAAAGAACAATTTTTTTCACTCTGTAATAAAAAAGTTTTATTCATAACTTCTATGTAGAGTTTACACTTCTAAAGGACAGTTTTCCGAAGGGTGATTTCAAGTTATTCAACAGCCTATTTTGCACGACTCGGTAACGCCTCACCGTTAAGCTGTCGCATACCATAGCAGTTTACAACTAACCGAACGAGGCCCTGACTGGGGTACGTTAAAAGTATTAAATTACCATACTGTCATATTTGCAAACATGTTGGATCCTGAGCGGAAGTCGGAGCCAATCGGGATCTAATTAGGATCCAAACTATTTGCCACTCATACAGACGTTTTATCAAACTAAAAGCAAAAAAATCTAAATGTAATAAATATCAGAAGACGTGTTGATTCCAGACGATATACGTGGAATGTTGTCTACACCAACTTACAATTGTCACGTTTTCAAAAGAATGTTTCCGAGCAGTTTGAAAAACGTTTTTTGGTCGTTTAAATGAAACGACACGTAACGTAAACGTAATACAGTACAGCTCGAACACTGATACATGTAATGTAGGAATGATAGAGCTTCAGTTTGAAAAAAACAATGCACTTCTTTTAATTTCCCGACGAAGTGTTCATGAATTAAGCAGAGTAAAATGTATTTGGGCCTCAAAAATAATTTTGACCAACTACAAAATCCAATATCAGCACGGGATTCACCTTTCAGACAGAAGCAACAATCACGAGATTTTACCTAGTGAAGTTCTCCCATGTAAACAAACGTGATCAAGGTAATAGCCAATAACAACCCACGTAAATGGCCATTTTCGACGACACAAAATTTATATAAAACAAAGAAGAAAAGATTTTAGTCAGTCTATCAAAAATTCTGAGTTTTCTTGTCAGAGTTGGTATAGATATATCATAAGTGTATGCAAAATTTCATTTAAATACGTCCGCTAATTTTAAAGTTATTTCCGATTTATCGTGTTTTTTTGAACTGCAAACGACCTATACTCCAAGTTTCAAATGGATACCTTTGACAGTCATTGAGAAATGATGTCTTACAAAAACCTTATTCTAAAAACTTAACCGACGCAGATTCTGAGGCAGACGCAGACGACAGGGTGAAGACAATAGCTCGACTTTTAGAAAAAGTCGAGCTCAAAAAGGTGTTTTAGTGGGGTATTGGGTTAATGCTTTATTGAAATATAAAGGTAATATAGCATTCTTAAAGACATTTCCTGACCTACTTTAGGTGACAACACCTGGTCAGACAGTTCTCGTGCGAAACTCATGAATCTTGTGCACATACGGTACCTTAAGCAAAGAACCAGTGAAGTGTCTCATGTGAGACCTGGTCCTTATATTTGATAGTTTGACTAGAAATACCCAGAGAAAACCCCTTTAGTATGTGTGTGCCAAGGGCTAAAGGTCTCTAGGGAGAATGATATGGCTATGGCATGTGCTGCATGCTTTCACAGCTACTTTCACGCCTATATTTATCAAGAACAATGTGGTAGGGGAAATGTCTTTCAACAGGAATAACATACAGAAAACCCAATTAAAAAAATCCATGATATGTCACTGTGTTTATGGGGCAATACCCAGCTCTACTAATAAATGTCTGTTATTCTAAGAATATATGTTTATTCTTATTTATTTTAGATCTAATTATAGTTATTTGTGTTTTGTCGATGGCCTGCATTGGGCGCTCTACCATTATTTATATCAGTCGGCAATACTTAGCCGGTCGGTTCATTGCTGATTGATGGGGGTAATGTGATCGCCGTTTTGGGGGACCGTCTTTTATATGTTTATTCATGTTTTATTTCAGATCTAATTGTAGTTATTTTGTCTTTTCTCGATTTATAGGTACATATGTGTTATTTCATGTAAAGCGCTTTTGAACGCACAATCCCTGTGTGAAAATAGCGCTATATAAATCTGGTATAATAATAATAATAATTATTCTATGGGACCAGGGAGGGTGACGGACGTTTCGGTAAATGACCAGTTCGGTAAATTGATTTTATATAGTGAAAGTCTGGACGTTTCGGTAAAAAGGTAAATTATAGTAATTATAGATTTATGTACAGGTCTGTATATCACACCTTTCGCTAGATCAATAACTGATGGCGCTTGATCTCTATTCTCTTGTACCTTGTAACGTCTTGCAAATGGGTTGGGTCTAAACTATACTATCTAGTTCTGGAATTGGTAATGCAAATAGTGTAGACCGAGCCATCACGTCATAGTATTTATTTTAGCAATATTATAAACGGTATTTGGCAATAAGACATGACACTGGTCTACACTTTATCACATAGCTTTTCTTCACATTTCGTTTTAGTCAGTGTAAATATCAAATATTTGTAATATCATGTTACCGGCTATGGGGTTAAGTTTGAGGAAACATAATATGTTTCCTCAAACTTAACCCCATAGCCGGTAACCACTTACAGCACTTTGAAAGTAAAGCAGATTGCATTGTGGGCGTATATGTATATAAATGTTTATCTCCTATGTCCATCTTTAGTTTACTAGTCATTTACGACAGTGTTTCTTATTTTTGTATGGTTAGATATGTAAACAATGTAGACCCAGATCAGCAATTGGTTAAACCCAATAAATATTTGCCGAAAAGTTTGGATTCTGATCAGAAACAGCGATCAGAATCCAAACTTTTTGACAAACAAAATTACAAGTCCTTAATATAATATGCAGCGGAGACAAAGATCAGCAGATCTGGAATCAGTCAAAGTTACTTGCGAACAGTTTGAATCCTGCTCAGACAAATCAGAAGCATCTCAAAATGATTTTAATCTACAGATACTTCACCTTAAATAAAAACAACGCAATGGTAGTGAATTGCGTAGAGCTCTACATTGGTCCTCTTGTGTTACGCAGATCTATCATTTGAGTATTATTCTGTAAATATGTATATTATAAACATGCCAATAAATATAATTTTGGTTTTTTTAGTTCTTAATTATTTTGAGATGTAACAATAATCTCATCTCCTTATAGAAGAAATGAAAAAAAAATATTGAAGAAATCAAGTTATTTTTACCGCCTTCACATGCCCTTTATTTCGTTTTGTAAACAGGCCGAAAAATTGTGATCTGTTGGTAGATCAGGATCAACACATACTAAAACAACCCTGCAAACTTGGCACAAACACTGTGCCACAATCTCATTGTTACCGAGAGAGGTGCGATGTGCGATATTATTAATCCTATAATTACTATAATTTACCTTTTTACCGAAACGTCCAGACTTTCACTATATAAAATCAATTTACCGAACTGGTCATTTACCGAAACGTCTGTAAATCACCAGGGAAGGATATTTCAGAAATTAACGTTCCCTTAATGAGTTAATTAAGTATGGCTGTTGTCATGCACGGAAATATACCAAAGGCTTAGCTTCATACTAATTAGTATCATACTAAAATTGCATGCATACCAAACATCATTATCATCTAATGTGTGCGAGACAGTGCTGTGTCCGTGTTACACCAATGGTACGATTTGACCTGCCGACGTTTTATCATTACCAACAGACATGCCGGTTGTTGATTTCAATTATCTAAGTACTAAATGTCACTTACCCAGAATTGCTAGCCTGGGTTGCATTGATACTATCAATCCTCAGTTGGTTTGCCATGTCTTTAAGACACTGCAAAGCATTGTTGTCTGGACAATGATAGTCACCCATCTTTCAGTCGTCTCCGGTTAAACAAGCACCTGCGATGGAAACAGAGGAAATGAGATAGGGACACTTTGGGGTCACGTGTCTATTAATATTCGGAACACTTTAATATTTTCCTTCACTGTTTGGGTATATTTAATGGTCGAGTTCAACTGACATTGTTAACTCGAGAAACAAGACACCGACCAGGTCTCCCTCTAACTACAGTGTCGCCTTTAACTGTTCTCTTTTTCAGCGGAGCTGCATGGTATCTTTTTAGACCAACATTTTCAACCAATCATATTTGATCAGAAATTTAGAATCCAGAGCACCTGTTGAAAACTGAATCGTCTGATTGGATAGTAGCCAGGGCTCCAGATAAGGGGTGTATTTCAAAACTTAAAAAATCTTTATTTCTGCATTAAACCCTATGGTGTCACTACTCCATAAGTATTAAAACCATAGGGTTTGATGCTGAAATGAGTGAAAATGTGATTTGTTCAGTTAACTCCCTCTTATCTGGAGCCCTGTAGGCTGGTCTATGCATTATTACAGTTTTACTAGATATGAATTGTGAGTGTAAAATTTAGAGACACAGACTGACTGTTTACTACTGTGCTGATGCAATCATGCTTCTATTCTAGGATATGACATCTGAATTACTGAGGAAGCTATGTGTTTTGTTATTGTTTACTACCAATTTGTTTTAATTGTTAACTATTTGTACACATTTATCATACATTGATAGCAATGTAATAAATGGCATAAAGTGAGTTAAACCAGGAACGTATATTATATATTTATACATTTTAATATACGTCCCTGGTTAAACACAATTGTGTTGTTTCATCATTATTTACAAAGAGTAAAGTGTAAGAGAATCTTCAGCAGACTGTTGTATCTGTATGAGCATTTAGTTATAGTTTGTTTCAAGAAACTCTATGAATGAAGTTTGATATATATATAGAGAACAATAGATTAATGTGAGGATCTCCTACCTGTGGCTAGGATATGAGTTAAATTATTGTTTTGTTTTGCATTTCTGTACATGATAGTTTTGCATTTTAAATAAAAGTTACTGTTTCCATTGTATACTTGTATGTTTTGCTTTTCAATCAAAGATATTACAATTCTTTGAAAACCTCAATTTCATTCAATTTTGCACACCCATCTATAGCATTAGTTCAACCACTCATTCCGCTGCATATATTTTTAAAGATAGTTCTTGTTTCCTCTTATCTATTTGCCTTAGCGCACCATTGGGTTGTCAAGCTTTTCAGATCAACGTACAATGTAGGTGAACAAGAAAATACCCTTTAAAACGATATTCAGATAAGTGCGTGAGTTGAAGTAATGCTGCGTAGATGGGTGTGAAAAATGTGTGAGATTTGGATTGATGTTTGTTTTGTTTGTTAACGTCCATTTCTACCATATATGGGCTAATTGGACGCCCCAGAGAAAGAGGGGAGCGGATACAGAGAACCCGGGTGCGATGCTCTACTCTTATTATCAAAATAGTTCTCTAGTTAAACTGTTCTTTTCTAAAGATGTCCAGTGTAAAGCACTGATACACCGGACCTCGGTTTATAAAGTCTCATCCGAAGAACTTGCAAAACAATAATTCAAATTAACCTTATCCTGCTCGGCGATTTTTGCATTAATCATACTGTACATAACAAAATCGTGAATGGATTTTGATTCATAGAAAAGACATTCCGGCCATATATTCAGATAGCTAGTGCGATTCCAAATTCAGTAATAGCTTAAAAATAAACATAAGAGTAACCTCTTTTCAGACGGATACCTAATTTCATAATCACTATGTAATCAACATCCGACTCTATCCCGAAATTCAGGGCTGCCATTTCTCCGGATTTTTCCTAAGTATTCGGATTATTATCCTTGCAGATCGTAGCTTAAAACAGGCTGAAAGTTAAGCAGAATGCGCCTTAAGGCGCATTCTGCTTTACTTTCAACCTGTTTTAAGCAGTCATGTGTCTTTAAAACAAGAAAAAGACTATGGGGTTATGGTACGGTTAGTAAAATTTCGTCTGAAAAATTGAAAATTTGAAATCTTAGGATTTTTATTATCAACTTATGGCAGCCCTAGACATTTCGATGCCTCGGTAAAACATACCAAACACACATTTAAAGGTTTGTTACTGCCTAAGCATGCATAATAAATTTGCAATTAATTGAATATAGTAACATTTATCTAACTTAATATAGCTAACACAATCAGAACATTGCTAGAGTTCTTAATAACTCTTACCGTCGTGAAGAAGGGTTGTGCGACAGTCGACTACGCACATAACCATTTAAAAAAAAAAAAAAATTATCCATGTTTTGCACACAAAAAAAAGAAAATAATTTAAAGCATTTTACCCTTAAGGTCAATCAATTTCTATAACAACAGTTGCATCAATACTGTGGATATTAGCTTTAAAACATGACAGTAGCATAGTACAAAGCTTTAATGCAGCATGAAACCGAAAAACACTGGCCAGTGAAAATATAAACTTTACTGGAGAGGGGGGGCACGTCCATGCGCCTCCCATCCACCCAACCACCCATCCATGTTCCTACTGGCCTGTAGATAACGTCAGTTTATTTCTCCATTGCTCATTTGTATTAGGGCACGTGGCATTAATATGTGTACTGTCGCAAAAAAATAGTATGGTTACTGATCATGGACATGAAAGGGAAACATGAACTTTAAAAGGGGAAAGAACACTTTTCCGTGGAATTTTTAACCAATACTTTTGCAAACGTCTTAAGTTTACAATGATAATTAACGCAATACATGTATTTTATTTTATTTTTTAATTTTCATCACTCAGGATTTTTAATCAAATCAAGGATCTCAATCTTTAACACTTAACCACATTGCCTGTTTCTAGCATTGCATATAGGTAACCACTTTATTTAAGCAGGTTGAGAGTAAAGTATTTAGGCGCATTTTGCGTTACTTCTACCTGCTTTAAGCTATCAACTGCTAGCATATAGAAACTATTTCTTATGGTGCATATTCATGACTGTATAAAGCTGAACTATTTTCTTCAGTAGAGAAATAAATTAAGTGCGAAAAGGGGCGTATCTATTGAGTAAAGGGTACTGTTTTATACACAAGCATATAATCTATAAACACAGTCTATTTGAGTTCTTAAACCGTATTTTAAAAGAACGTCTGGGACGCCTATGTAGATATGACGACCCAAAAGGCCAACAGCACCATTGCCTACCTCCGAAGAAACCTTTTAAAATATACTGCAAAGTAAATTCCTAACTTCTAATTGACCAACGAGCCGTAGACGTCAGCCGACGTACCCTGTGAGCTGACAGGGTACGTAGGAATGTAACTATTTCATTGGCGGACAGAGAGGTCCCTCATTCTTGCTTTACAGAAATAAAAATGGCCGACTGCTCGACAGGAGTATGTGCCTTCAATCGTGCGACCTCCGTTAGTAAGTTCATCACGGCTAAGATCCAATCGCGGTTTGGATCTTTGAACAGCCAGCTGTTTTCTTTTCTGGAAAAGCGTGCACATTTTTCTTTTGAATAACAACCGTCAGAAATGTGACGTGATTTGCACACGTTATCTGTTTTAGCATTGTGAGTTAGAACTCTACATATATACGATTTAGGAGAAAGCGGCATACGAATTACGAAACGGTCCACGGTTTTCGAATCGGCCCATGATCTTGGATCGGCCGTTGATATGAGTCTTACAAACTTAACCCCTCTTAGTATCAGATCCGATCAAATTCCCACATACCGTTGGAAGAAACTGTATAAATAATATTGGATCCTGCCCACGATCGACCAAATAAGCCAGCTACAAGGCCTTAATCGGTCCAAAACTGGGATATGCCTCCACTGTATGGGATTCCAGCACCAAGGCCCTGGTCAACCAAGTCGAGAGGGTTCAACGCATGTCTCTGGGAATTATCACAGAACAAGCAGCGCGTTTGGGGTCATGCTCGACTCCCTTGGCTGGGATAGTCTTCAACAAAGAAGAATGGGAGCCAATGCGGCGATGATGTATTCAGATTGTACACGTACACATCGCCATTTGTGTGCCTTCAACCCTCCACCACCAGGGAGCGTCGACAAGATAGCCTTCGGTAGATACCCAAGTTCTGCTGGACCCAGACAATTAAGGCGTCATTCTTTCCCTATAATACAGCCACCCTGTGAAACAAGACTGCAAGAGAGCATAGTAGCGGCCCCAGCCTAGAGACCTTCGAGGCTGGGATCTTGGCTGTATCCTGCTTTTAACATTGGACCCTTCGTCATACATTGTACATACCATTCACATATTTTGGTGCGAGTATGCCTGCAGTTTGCAGCCCTGTTCGACATTGCGAAGAAGAAGAAGAAGAAGAAACAAAACAAGCCAGCGATTATTTACTTACGATTTTCATTACCTAGGAGTTTTGAGAGAAATAAGAGTAGCAAACTTTAATAAAGCAGAAAGGCTAAAAAAGTTAGACGCTCGAGTTACTCTATGAGAGTTTCACAGAATAATTGATTTCAAATATCACTAAATGTAAGACATACCATCATTACATTATATAGCATTGACAATTTCATTGAGAAGTAACTTAAAGACATTTTCTGACCTAATTTCGGTGATAACACATAGTCAGGTACAAAAGCACAGTGACCTGTGTCAGATGTGCTCATGTGAGGCCCGTCTCTTACTTTTGATGGTTTGCAGGGCTGCCATGCATTTCTCCGGATTTATCCTAAATCTTCGGATTTTTTCTAGTACATTGTAGCTTAAAGCAGGCTAAAAGTAAATCAGAGTGCGCATTAAGGCGCATTCTGCTTTACTTCCAACCTGCTTTAGGTAGACACGTGTCTACAATACTAGAAACAGGCGATGGGGGTAAAGGTACGATTTATAAAATCGCACATGAAAACTGCAAATTTGTAAAACTTAGGAATGTTCATGCCAACTTATGGCAGCCCTGGGTTTGGCTTTAAATACCTGCTGAGTATGAGTTTGCCAGTGCCTCTCTAGACAGGATGAGATGGCCTGCCATGTTTTGCACACTGATAGTACAGCTGCGTTTACGCCTACGGAGAGCAATCGGGAGGGCTCATAACGGACGTTATCAAATTAAATCAGCTCTGGACATAAGGAGCAATTTAAATAGATCTACATTTATATGAATCATCAGTTTTGAGATTTAGTACGATTCAGTACGACTTTTTGCGTACTTTCGTGTGGTAGAATATTGCCCTCGGTCTTTAACCATTTGCCCTTATTTTACGTCGATGTCATTCACTATAGTAAGTTAACTGAACTCGCTCTTTAGCAAACGCGGCCTGTCCACACACTGTCCTACATAATCTATTCATAGTAGTCTTAGATAGCGGTCACTAGATCTATAAGAAAAAGATTGGTTAATGGAAGTGACAAAAGTTGTCGTGTACATACCCATGCACCATTTGGTATTTCACTGGGATAGTGCCGAGCGATATTCCAAATATTTTAGTGAAGTCAGTTCATTTACCATATACCAGAGATGGTCCGGGGCTGCCATTTCTCCAGATTTTTCCTAAATCTTCGGATTGTTTCTAGTACAAGGTAGCTAAAGTAGGCTGAAAGTAACGCAGAATTAAGGCGCATTCTGTGTTACTTCCAGCCTGCTTTAAGCAGCCACGTGTCAACAAAACTAGACATAGGCGATGGAGTAAAGGTACGATTCGTAAAATCGCACTTCAAAAATGCAAATTTGGAAATCTTAGGGATTTTTTATGTTAACTTATGCAAGCCTTTGAGTCCAGGACAATTTTGGGCATGTCAGACAAAGGTCAAGGTCATTTAGAAATCAAATAAAAAAACTAACGTTGGCCATAATAATTTTGGAACTTCATTAGTACTCAATTAACTCAAGAAGCCTTTGAGTTAAGAACAATTTGGTCATATCAGACAAAGGTCAATGTCATTTCGAGGTCAAATATAGCTATACTAGATTATAGTTGGCCAAAACTTTGAAACTGCATGTGATAGAGTATTCAAAATTGGTATGACACTAATTAATTGTGTATTCCACTCAAGAATTTCTTGAGCTCAGTGGCTTTGGTCACATTAGAAAGTGGTCATGCAATATCAGTGAGAGGTCATGGTCACACATCAGAGGGCATAATCGCAAACGCATCTCGTGTTCTTTCTTTCAGTTTATAAGTATTTCCATCAGATTCAACCCTAGCGACGATCAAGAATATACACTTCCCAGTCGGCACACCAATATCGGATAGATATCTAAAATGATATCGATCGGATGTCATTTTGCACATCGTTTTTTGGTTGGATTGATATTGTTGTCGGATTGATATCGGCCCGTCATCGAATATATATAGGACCGATATTAAAACAGATATCAGATTGATATCAAACCGATGTAAAATCAGCTGATGATTGGATTGTCAAAGTTTTGTCATAAAAAGGTGATCAAATCATCCCGATGATCCGATTTATATTCGCTTGTCATCAAAAAACCCTGATCAAATGCAGACATGCATCTAATGATCTGTCCAATGATCGGATTGATAGATGTGCAAAACGACATCTGACCGATGTCATTTTAGATATCGGGCCGATATGGGACCATATCGGATGGATATCGGGCCGATATCTATCCGATATCGGGTGTGCTGACTGGGTTATCATTCACCAACAGTGTACATTACATGTGAGGAGTACACGAGCGCGTGTCCTATGATAATGCAAACAGTTCAGAAGTATATTCTGATCACACATGAGCATCGGTACTGTTTGTCATTTTGAAAATGTAAAAAGCAGCCATAAATAGTCAAAATGGACAAGACTACTGGAAACTTTAAGTTTCAGGGGTGAATTAATCGAGTTATCCTGCTTGGCAACAATGTTGATATATGTCTTGTCCTGGAAAATCGGACAACATGATCGACCTCTGTATCTGGGTGTAAATAATCATAGATACATAGTTCCATTAAGCATACAGCGCTCCCTCTCTAAAACGACACCAAATGGGAGACAAACATTACGTGCGTTGTTCGGAGGGAGTCGTTATAGGGAGGTAAATTGGCTTACATTTGCAAACAGCTTGAATCCAGATCAGACGAGCTGTTTGTCACTCGTCACAAAGTCATTTTACATTCAAAATGTCCATTATGTAACTTTGAGAAAAACAGCAAGCAGACGATATTGCAGCAGTACAAGCATAACACATGAATGTCCTGTTTGGGGAACTCTTGGTAGGGTCGTTGTAAGGAGGGAGTAGTTGTTGGAAGGGTCGTTGTAGGTAGGCAACGATGTATTTCGCATGATCTACAGGTGCCCGTTTTATGAAACGTCGGACGACAAAAAACGGTCGTAAACTAAGTCAAAACTTAAAGTACATATAATTTCTGATTTCTCCATCTTATCCTCTCTTATAACACCTCCTTGGAATCGTCTTTTCAAGACGATTCCAAAGAGATGTCACAAGACAGGATTAGATGGAGAAATGAATGGAATTTTATTGATAATTTTAGAATCTGACTTACGACCGTTTTTGTCGTCCGATGTTTCATTTTTTTAAGAATCGTAAAAAACTAGGATAACAGTTAAAATATACATGTAACAAAATGATGTTGATTTCTTTTATCGGGAAACATGATGAATGACAACTAGGAAAGTTGTTAATTGATTAACTCATTGCGCCCCGAAAGTCTTAATTGACAATTTCACTTCTAAATCTAGCCTAGTCCATTAACTGTTTTAGGCATATAACCTTTTTTCCAGCTACATTATATACTGAAAAGTGGCATAAAATCGAGCCTGATCCAATGGCTCCTACAGGAGGCCGTAGAGCTTGGCCCTTCCGTGACTGTTTGTATAGAACAAGTGTACTCTTTACAACTGTTTATAAAGGATGCGTTTAACCCGTCACTGTATGGATTAACGGAATAACGAGACACGTACTACTAACCAGTACGATGTAATTCACTCTCATACATATTTCGAATCTAGGGCTGCCATTTCTCCGGATTTTTCCGAAATAGTTTGATTTTTTCCCCAGCACATGGTAGCTTAAAGACTTTTCCTCAGTCTACTGATGGACTACCCCCCCCCCCCCCCATTGTCTCGGTAGGTTTGAATTCAACCGTCAAAGCATGCAGCACATGCTATACCAATCACAAGTAACCTGGTGAGGCCCAGATTATACTCATGCTCTAGTGATTTTCAATGATTATTTCTAACCAAACTATCAAATATATAGGTCAGGTCTCGCATGAGAAGCTTCAATGGTTCTTTGCTACCGACATGTCCATAAGACCCATGCTTTTTGCAAGGAATCTGTCTGGCAAGGTGTTATGATCGAAAGGTCGTCAGGAGATGTCTTTAAAGCAGACTGAAAGTAAAGCAGAATGTGCCTTAAGGCACATTCTGCTTTACTTTCAACCTACTTTAAGTAGTCGCGCTTTAAAAAATCTTAGGATTGTGCAAGATCCACTTATGGCAGCCTTGCATTGAAAATATGTATTCATAGAGGGAAACACCATAGGTCCCACTTGTATAAAACCAAGGAGATTGTGTTAATAGCTCCTGATAGAACTGAGAATTGTCCCTTACTATGGTTATGCAATTTGATATGTTTCAAAACGCATGATGCTCAATAACAGTGAAAGTTATGATGCACCTGCGAAAAAAACTGTGTTTCAGATGAAGAATTGCTAGAACTTCTTGTTGTGTCGTTTAGATTATCTTTATCCTCAATTTTCAATTAAATTAGTACTATATTCATTACTGGTAAGAAAACCCAGCTTGTCGCAAAGATCCCATTTCGCTGTAATGTGTATGCATTGCAATGTTTACATTCGCCCAATTCAAATCCATTGAAAAAATACGTTTATTTCGTGTAAACGCTATTTTTCAAGAGGGTGGGACTTATGGATATATACTAGTATATATATACACAGGGGGCCAACTAGGTATTACGTAGGAGCGACAACATGTATTGAACTAGCTACGACAGTAAACATATTTTACATGTTCTGTCAAATGTCAACAGTGTTAAATATCATAAATCGTCCTTTTGTTCGTAAATTATAAGAAGTGACACACTGTTTATAGAATCAAGCCCCATCATATGCAGTTTGTGGTTCCAATGGTCACTTTGTGATTGATTATATCTGATCTTACCATTTTATTAACCCGTTCAGTAATCAGCATAATATGTGTATGTATTGCTACGAAGATGTATCTGTGTGTATACGTTTCTAACAGAGGGTGTATTGGTATGCTCACGAAGTTTTCTTTTACTACATAACCAGCTGAAATGGAATATTTGGACATTTACGTTATTGACAGGCCCGTAGGAAACGTGTGTGTGTTGGGGGGGGGGGGGGGGCCCAATAATTTTGCAATTAATGGTTACCAGGCAAATTCCTTTTTATTTGGTCTATAGATAAACGCCACGACTTATATAGGAAAACCCTTAAAAATCTTTTTATAGCTATATATATCACAATATTGTCTTGCCCAGTCAGCTTAGATACAATGTTCTCAGGTGAGCGACTTGTGGGCCACAGTCCTCTTGTCCTTCTTACGTTCCTGATTGAAGAGGAGATTGTGACAGAGGGGTCATCTAATCTGGTACTTTTGTTATCTTAATGCCCATCAACGGATGCAACTTTTACATTTTTATCTGTAGAACAGAGTCGTTGTTGGAAAACCATCATATTTAAAATCTGTATATAGCCTAATGGGATAATACATGCACAGTACACACCGATTGGCACAAACGTACAGTATGTGGAATGTAACTTAATGATTAACGTTAATACTGCCGAGTGTTGACCATTGGAAACAATAATGTACATTTGTTGCTCCAAATAACACGGCTTCATTGTTGGCGTCTGCCTGTTTGCATGCCCCACATGTAGTACATACTAACTTCTAGCTAACTTCTCCTACACTTTTCAAGCTACAACCTTATAACTTGGCAGAGTGTTTGCACATATACAGTAGATGTGCATGTGGACTTAAAGTCAAATTGGGGGAGGGAGGCATCATATTTGTCTTACAGAAAATATGCCTATCATCTTATTATACAGTAAAAACTCTCTAATACAGCCATTAAAACAAAGGCTAATTGATTGTAAAAAGACAGTTGACAATTAACCTAGAGCAAGGTAGAACTAAAACAAAAAACTCTTTTAGGAGCTTTCTGTTTTACCGTCACCTTGCTATATATATATATAAGAAATCACCTATCGTAAACATCTAACAATGCACACAATATTGTGGACGTAATAGAGATACTTTACTGTACTCTAGGCCAAGGTAACACTTTAGTTTCAATTTAGGGGTCTGTGTTTGTTACCAGCAGGCGTTATCAGTATGTGAGCCTTTTACCATTTGTCAAAAAGTGTAGACATTGATTGGCCTCAAATATTAAAAACTGGCAGCTGATCTGAAATGTTAGTATTCTCAGATTCATGAGTCCCAGTTTCTTTTTGCATGGTTCAAATTGAAAAAATCAAAAACCTTTTCAAAATAAAGTTGTGTTTATTTCGTATACGTTTTCCGAGTGCTTTTATACTTGAACACTCGCATATACCGTAAAAAAGAATGCGTAGTACATGTATCAGTTTTCTATCATAAATCTTTACAAGATATACTTATAGTTTGCCGACTTTTTCATTTATTTATAAAAAATAATATGTCTCGACATTTTTTAAAATGATGCAGGCTACTGCAAGATATCTCCGTTTAAGCCATTATGTTCTGGAAACCATTTCCCCCCATAGCTTGTTCCTTATTTTAAAGACAGGTGGCCACTTAAAGCAGATTGAAAGTAAAGCAGAATGCACATTTAGTCGTTTGCTGCTCTGCTTTCAGTCTGCTTTAAGCTACCATTAACCAGGAAAATATCTTATGGTACATTACATACGTATGACTGTGTAAAGTAGTATGTTTTTCTTCAATTGAGGAATAATTTGAAACTAGTTTGCCGGTGTCAGGATCAAAGTTCACAGTTTGCGTTTTCTCCGATATGGTTGCCGGTTACGTTGAAAGTCCGGTGTTTGTATCGGACACTGTCTTCTACTTAGTTGTCTCCCACGTGAATGAGACCTTTCCATCCTAGTGTACCGTAGAGCAGTGATAGACCGCCTACCTTGAACCACTGAAAGGCAGTAGGAACAGAACAGCATGTTCGATGTCCTGAAATCAAACAAGAGACTTTGTAGCCAATCCAATACATGATTTTGTAGCGTAACCTATACATCTGAACTGTACTTCGTATAGAAACTTATACAGCTTCTGTGCAACACGTATACATACACAACGTTTACAAAAAATTGTTTTACGGTAGAATATAAGCATCATGGAAGTATTTAATGGACCTATTCAATAGTGAAAAGCTTTTTCTTCAACATACATAGATTATTTCTTCAATGTTTTATTTTATAATACAAAATTTAAGCCACAAATGCATTTATAAATGAAGAAAAGCTATCTGGCACATGTTAAATCACAGCAATGTATAGTATCGCCTTTTAACAGGCCTAAATGATCATGTAACCTATATAAGTGCATGTTAAATAATATATTTACACTTACCATGTGGGATTTTTCAGCACTTTAGGGGCTAAAGCGCTGAATAATTCCATTTTTTCTTATTACTTCAATGTTGTTTGTATACATGTTGTTGTAGCATATCCAATAATGTTGTCGTAGACAAACACTCCAACGTAATACCTAGTTAGCCCCCTGGGGTTATTACAGCGTTATTACAGCGTTACGTCAACAGCATGTGCCGCCGATTCACGACATTCTTTTGAGAAAGTGGTGGATACATGAGATAATGACTCCAAATTCAATACTTTCAGCCCATTTTTGTTGCTTATACCACATTCAAAATGAAGTTAAACCTTTCTTGTTGGTGAACCCAGTCTTATCAAAGAAAGTGTAATTTTTTTAAATCGACCCCTATGTCATTCTGCTCAATATTTTATAATAAAATAAATATCGCGTCGACTTCAATTTTTCACAGAATGTCACTAAGGAATTGATCTTCAATCCAGATAAAACAAATAGTCAGAAAATATTTCAGTTCCTAGTATATAGACATAAATATACGATGGGTACTTCCTTTTTTGGCTGAGTATATAAACAGAAAAACGCAATGCATTAAAATGCATAAAATTTAGGCTATTAGAAAATATAAATTATTTACTTTAGTTGGGGCGGCAACCAACTTGGAACCAGATCAGACGCCCCACCGAGTTACCTGACATCAGGTGCCCGTTTCATAAAACATCTTACGACAAAAACGATCGTAAGTCTAATATTAAAAATACATTTAATTTCTGATTTCTCTATCTAATCCTGTCTTGTGACACCTCTTTGGAATCGTCTTTTCAAGACGATTACAAAGAAGTGTCACAAGACAGGATTAGATAGAGAAATAAGTAATAATTGAGACTTTTATAATCCAACTTACGACAACATTTGTCGTAAAAGTTTTATGAAACGGGCCCCAGATCTGGCCCTAGCGGACATCAGTGTTTGATTACAAACACGTTTGTTTGGAAAGAATAACGCCATCGCACTTGCATTACTGTTTCCCCTGAATAACTATGGAAAAACTGTTCGACTGGTACGTATTTTCATTCACCATCGGCCTGGCCTTGTTGCAGCTTTCTCCCTGGTATTTGCCATTCCTTGTATCGGCAGCTGTCATCGCCATGTCCATATAGCCACCATTCAGCTGTGTCAACTCTGGTACCCGTGTCATAGCATCGTCATCAGCTGGCTCAACAGGCCTCTCATACACTGCCATATCACTACTAGCATCGCCATCAGATTGTCCTATCGGCCTCTCGTACTCTGTCATATCGCCACTAGCACCGCTCAGAGCATTTTCATACGGCGTTGATCCGGATCTTCTGTGAGGTCTGATTGTCGGTGATTGCGCCATGTCTATATAACCAACATAATCATCATTCAACTGGTCAGTCATTCCCGTACCAGGTGCATGGACGTTTTTACCACCCGCGTCTATATACCTTCTTCTTCCTCTAGCGGAGCATGGCGGCTTTATGTCAGTAGAAACTACTTTGGCATCTTTTGATTGGGGCACCTGCTCTCTTGAAACACATTCAGGCTCGTCATAAGTTGATTCCGCGGCCATGTCTTCAATTATCTTAGTTGTTGACTGTATCATGCCAGTGTCATATGTATCCACGTCTTTCCGGTAAGGCTTGTTGTCTCCCTTGCCAAACAATGTGTTGTCATCAATATATTCGTAAAGATTGTCCACACTATTCTTCGTCATCGCTTCTGTCAATGCACTCGCTCTATATTTTTTACGTCGGCACTTGTGGAATGAGCTGTAAAGATAACAAAGGTTGAGGACTTCCAAGGAGATCGGGCCAATGTTGGCCAATATTGGAGCTGTGCGGAGAGCGATCAACCATATTCGTTAACTGCCAACCTAGGGCCCGTTTCATAAATATTGTCGTAAGTCAGATAATAAAAGTATAATTTTTTATTCATTTCTCCATTTAATCCAGTCTTGTGACATCTCTTTGGAATCGTCTTGAAAAGTCGATTCCAAAGAGTTGTCACAAGACAGGAGTAGATAGAGAAATCAGAAATTAAATGTATTTTAATGTTTTGACTTACGACCGTTTTTGTCGTACGAAGTTTTATGAAACGGGCCCCTGTTCCGAACCATGCTAAGGCATGGTTCGAAACAGGTCGGCAGTTGACGAGGATTGTTGATTGCTGGACGTATAGTGCCGATTTTGGTCATCAACCTGAACCCTTTCCTTTCTGAAACCTCAAATGGACAATTCTAGAATCCAATTCCAAGTCCATTTTTTACCTTTTTAGGGATGATTTTTACAATATATGTCAAAGTGACAAACCGTGTAGATCCTGATCAGATGGCTCCTTAAGGAACCCTCTCATCAGGGTCTACATTGTTTGCATAGGACAAGTGTACTCCTCACAGGTACACTGTTTGCAAATGACGTATATATTCGTGACTAGGGTTCAAAGAGTTAAAGCATATATGCAGCAAGGTTAGAATATCTTCTTTCCCGTTTAAATGTAAACAAAACGCAATATAATAAAATGTAGATTTTCAATTTCTTACCATTATTGTTGGTTTTTAGCTCGCCTGTACGAAGTACAAGACGAGCTATTGCAATTACCCCGGTGTAGTCGTCGTCGTCGTTGTCGTTGTCTTCGGCGTCGTCGTAAAGGCGTAAACAATTTTATGAAAATGTCTATAACTTCTATGTCCCTTGAGGTATTGCTTTCATAGTTGGTATGTGTGTGCATATGGACAAGACATTTCCATGCACAGAAAAAATGGGACCCTGTGACCTTGACATTGAACTTAGGGCCCGCGTTTAGGTTTCGAATGGCGTAAACAATTTTATGAAAATGTCTATAACTTCTTTGTCCCTTGAGGTATTGCTTTCATAGTTGGTATGTGTGTGCATATGGACAAGACCTTTCCATGCACAGAAAAAATGGGACCCTGTGACCTTGACATTGAACTTAGGGCCAGCGTTTAGGTTTCGAATGGCGTAAACAATTTTATGAAAATGCCTATAACTTGTATGTCCCTTGAGGTATTGCTTTCATAGTTGGTATGTGTGTGCATAAGGACAAGACCTTTCCATGCACAGAAAAAATTGGACCCCTGTGACTTTGACCTTGAACAAAGGGCCCGCGTTTAGGTTTCGAGATATGTGTTTAGGTTGCTGAAATGCCGATAACTTGTATGTCCCTTGAGGTATTGCTTTCATAATTGGTATGCGTGTGCATATGGACAAGACCTTTACATGCACAGAAAATATTGGACCCCTGTGACCTTGACCTTGAACATAGGGCCCGCATTTAGGTTTCGAAATCGGTGTTTAGATTGCTAAAATGCCGATAACTTGTATGTCCCTTGAGGTATTGCTTTCATAATTGGTATGCGTGTGCATATGGACAAGACCTTTCCATGCACAGAAAATATTGGACCCCTGTGACCTTAACCTTGAACTTAGGGCCCGCGTTAAGGTTTCAAACGGCGTAAATAATGTTAAGAAAATGACCATAACTTCTATGTCCCTTGAGGTATTGCTTTCGTAGTTGGTATGTGTGTGCATATGGACAAGACCTTTCCATGCACAGAAAAAATTAGACCCCTGTGACCTTGACCTTGAATTTAGGGCCCACGTTTAGGTTTCGAACGGGGTAAACAATTTTAAGAAAATGTCTATAACTTCCATGTCCCTTGAGGTATTGCTTTCATAGTGTGTATGTATAAGCATATGGACAAGACCTTTCCATGCACAGAAAAAATTGGACCATGTGACCATGACCTTGAGCTTAGGGCCCCGGTTTAGGTTTTGAACGGCGTAAACAATTTTAAGAAAATGCCTTTAACTTCTATGTCCCTTGAGGTATTGCTTTCATAGTTGGTATGTGTGTGCATATGGACAAGACCTTTCCATGCACAGAAAAAAATGGACCCTGTGAATTTGATATTGAACTTAGGGCCGGCGTTTAGGTTTCGAACGGCCTAAACAATTTTATGAAAATGTCTATAACTTCCATGTCCCTTGGGTTATTGCTTTCATAGTTGGTATGTGTGGCATATGGTCAAGACCTTTCCATGCACAGTACAATTTGGACCCCTTGACCTTGAACTTAGGGCCCGCGTTTAGGTTTCGAACGGTGTAAACAATATTATGAAAATGTCTATAACTTCCATGTCCCTTGAGGTATTGCTTTCATAGTTTGTATGTGTGTGCATATGGACAAGACCTTTCCATGCACAGACAAAATTGGACCCCTTTGACCTTGACCTTGAATTTAGAGCCCACGTTTAGGTTTCGAACGGAGTAACCAATTTTAAGAAAATGTCTATAACTTCTATGTCCCTTGAGGTATTGCTTTCATAGTTGGTATGTATATGCATATGGACAAGACCTTTCCATGCACAGAAAAAATTGGATCCCTGTGACCTTGACCTTGAACTTAGGGCCCACGTTTAGGTTTCGAACGGCATAAACAATTTTAAGAAAATGTCTATAACTTCTATGTCCCTTGAGGTATTACTTTCATAATTGGAATGTGTGTGCATATGGACAAAACCTTTCCATGCACTGAATAAATTGGACCCCTGTGACCTTGACCTTGAACTTAGGGCCCACGTTTAGGTTTTGAATGGCGTAAACAATTTTAAGAAAATGACCATAACTTCTATGTCCCTTGAGGTATTGCTTTCATAGTTGGTATGTGTGTGCATATGGACAAGCCCTTTCCATGCTTAGAAAAAATTGGACCCCTGTGACCTTGACCTTGAACTTAGGGCCCGCGGTTATGTTTCGAACGGCGTAAACAATTTTATGAAAATGTCTATAACTTCTATGTCCCTTGAGGTATTGCTTTCATAGTTAGTATGTATGTGCATATGTACAAGACCTTCCCATGCACAGAAAAATTTGGACCCCTGTGACCTTGACCTTGAACTTAAGGCTCCCGTTTAGGTTTCGAAATTTGCGTTTAGTTTTCGAAAAATGTCTATAACTTCTATGTCCCTTGACGTATTGCTTTCATAGTTGGTATGTGTGTGTATATGGACAAGACCTTACCATGCACAGAAAAAATTGGACCCCTGTGACCTTGACCTTGAACTTAGGGCCCGTATTTAGGTTTGAAAATCTGTGTTTAGGTTTCGAAAAATGACCATTACTTCTATGTCCCTTGAGGTATTGCTTTCATAGTTAGTATGTGTGTGCATATGTACAAGACCTTCCCCTGCATTGAAAAATTTGGACCCCTGTGACCTTGAACTTAAGGCTCACGTTTAGGTTTCGAAATTTGCGTTTAGTTTTCGAAAAATGTCTATAACTTCTATGTCCCTTGACGTATTGCTTTCATAGTTGGTATGTGTGTGTATATGGACAAGACCTTACCATGCACAGAAACAATTGGACCCCTGTGACCTTGACCTTGAACTTAGGGCCCGTGTTTAGGTTTGAAAATCTGTGTTTAGGTTTCGAAAAATGACCATTACTTCTATGTCCCTTGAGGTATTGCTTTCATAGCTGGTATGTTTGTGTATATGGACATTGTTTCCATGCACAGACAAATTTTGACCCCTGCGACCTTGAACTTAGGGCCTGCGTTTAGGTTTCGAAATCTTTGTTTCGGTTTCTCAAAATTTCTTTAGTTCCTATATCCATTAAGATATTCCTTTCATATTCAGTGTGCATGTGTATATGGACAAGATCTTTCATTGCATGCAAAAGATTTGACCCCAGTGACCTTCACCTTGAACTTAGGACCCATGTTTAGGTTTCGAAATCTGCGTTTAGGTTTCTCAAAATTTCTATGACCCATATGTCCATTGAGATATTCCTTTCATATTCAGTGTGCATGTGTATATGACCAGATTTTTCCTTGCATGCAAAATGTTTGACCCCAGTGACCTTGACCTTGAACTTAGGACCCGGTGGTTTAGGTTGCGAAACCTGCGTTTAAGTTTCTCAAAATTTCTATAACTCATATATCCATTGAGATATTTCTTTCATATTTGGCATGCATGTGTATATGGACAAGACCATTCCATGCATGCAAAACTTTTTAACTTAGGTCCCAGGTATAGGATTCGAAATCTGCGTTTAGGTTTCAAAAACGCTTATAATTCGAAGTACAAGACGAGCTATTGCAATTACCCCGGTGTAGTCGTCGTCGTCGTTGTCGTTGTCTTCGGCGTCGTCGTAAAGGCGTAAACAATTTTATGAAAATGTCTATAACTTCTATGTCCCTTGAGGTATTGCTTTCATAGTTGGTATGTGTGTGCATATGGACAAGACCTTTCCATGCACAGAAAAAATGGGACCCTGTGACCTTGACATTGAACTTAGGGCCAGCGTTTAGGTTTCGAATGGCGTAAACAATTTTATGAAAATGCCTATAACTTGTATGTCCCTTGAGGTATTGCTTTCATAGTTGGTATGTGTGTGCATAAGGACAAGACCTTTCCATGCGCAGAAAATATTGGACCCCTGTGACTTTGACCTTGAACATAGGGCCCGCGTTTAGGTTTCGAAATCGGTGTTTAGATTGCTAAAATGCCGATAACTTGTATGTCCCTTGAGGTATTGCTTTCATAATTGGTATGCGTGTGCATATGGACAAGCACAGAAAATATTGGACCCCTGTGACCTTGACCTTGAACATAGGGTCCGCATTTAGGTTTCGAAATCTGTGTTTAGATTGCTAAAATGCCGATAACTTGTATGTCCCTTGAGGTATTGCTTTCATAATTGGTATGCGTGTGCATATGGACAAGACCTTTCCATGCACAGAAAATATTGGACCCCTGTGACCTTGACCTTGAACTTAGGGCCCGCGTTTAGGTTTCAAACGGCGTAAATAATTTTAAGAAAATGACCATAACTTCTATGTCCCTTGAGGTATTACTTTCATATTTGATTAGCATGTGTATATGTACAAGACCTTTCCATGCAGACATAAAGGTTGACCTCGGAGACCTTGAGTGTGCATTTAAGTTTCTTAAGGTGCCGGTGGCGAGCTTTGTTGTCTCTCTGACAACTCTTGTTGTTTTTTTTTTATCTCAGTTGCAAACAGTTTGTACAGTAGAACCCCTCTCTTACGACCACTAAATGGAAGGCTAATTGTCTGTATAAAGGACAGGTGACTTACAGGAGCTTTCTGTTTCACTTTCACATTGCTTTAAGCAGTCACCTGTCTTAAACGATTACTTTTTGACACAACTTTGTGGTCGTAATAGAGAGGTTCTACTTGTAGTCTGATCTCAAACTGTTTTGAATTTGAAATAATTATTTTACTATAAAGTTGTTCTCCACTGTTGTGTATGTTGCAACACAGAAAAAGGAAAATCGAAAATGTAGATCTAATATAATGTATTACAATTACCATACTATAAGCCCGACCACAAGCATGGCCACAGCAACCCCTAGCCCAACGACCACATTAACAAGCACGCCATTCTCTGTAGTGGTCGGCTCAGGGCTGATAGGTTCATCTGTTGAACGAGCCAGGTAAGCACCATCATTGCTATTTGCTCTTATTCGGCTAGCCTTGGCACCTCTCTCATAATAAACAGTTGTCTTGCCTTCAGGCACAGGGTTAGTTGTTGGTTCTTCACTGCTGCCATTTATCTCAGTTGGTGCTGCATGCGTTCCAGTGAAATCTTGACGTGAATAAAATGAGCGAACGTTAGTACTGAGGAAACATAATTCGTCCCAAAGGTCCTAGTCTGAACAGGCTTGCGACCGTCTTGCGAACGGCATATGCGATAGCTAGTCGCCAACCAATCGCAGTGTTCGTATGATTTTTCAGTGGTTTTAAACTGGTCGTAGAGGTTTAACGTGCAGCAAGTGATTCCAGTTCTACCATACTTCAATAAGTATTGTTCATGGAATGCATGCTGATTATGAAAACCAGGGGTCCGTCTTATACGATTCGTCGTACGACAAAACGGTCATATGTCAAAACTTTAGATTAGATTTAATCTCTTATTTCTTCATGTAATCATGTCTTGTGACAACTCTTTGGAATCGTCTTGAAATGACAATTCCAAAAAGATGTTACAAGACAGGTTTAGGAGAAATGAATAATAATTTAGAATTTTATAATCTGAATTACGACAATAATTGTCGTATGACGTTTCGTAAAACGGGCCCCAGGTCCATGAATCGGTCATCAAACAATGTGCAAACTGATCCCAAATGTCGGTCCCACATCACTCCACGACTAGAATTTCGGAGAAAGATCGCAAAGCTTTTACATGCGAATTTTAGGCAGTTGTGGATCGGTCGCAGTCCGGTGTGAATAGGGCAAAACGCAATGTAATAAAATGTAGAAACACGACTGTTGTAAAAACATTGACGATTAATTCTAATCCGAGGGTTGTGAATGACTAATAAGGTTTACCTCATTTAGCTGAGGTCACCAGATTATTGTAAAATAACATTGCTATTATTCATTACCCCATAAGCACACTGTTTTACGCCTTTCATTAAACCCTGCACTATACGAAATAAATTCTATATCCTAGCAGAGGATAACTTAAAACAGTCTGTAAGTAAAACAGAATGCGCCTTGTAGCGCATTCTGCTTTACGTTTAGCCTGCTGTATGTGGTCGCCTATTTTCAAAATCAGTAACAGGCTCCGAGGTTATAAAGCTTTTTACTTGAGTCTAAACTCGTTCCCAAGCATTTGATTGGTTAGATTTGAGCCTAGGCTCAAATCTGACCAATCAAATGCTTGGGAACACACTCAGACTCAACTAAAACGCTTTATAACCTCGGAGCCTGGTTAATGGGTAAAATGTTAATTAACGGCATTTACACTTTACGTTAAACAGCCTCATGTACATGTAATTGTCGTCAGCATTATTAAATTTTGTCGTCTACAACAATTCTCCAAATTCATTTAAATCGCCTTGAAAAATACATGGGAAATAGGAAATCTAAAGATGTAAATACAACTACAGTGGAGAATGTGTTATTCTTTCCCAATAAACGCGTTTACGCTAAAACTATTATTTGCAGTGCAAACAGTTTGGAGCCAGATCAGACGCCGGGTAACCCGGCGTCTGATCAGGCTCCAAACTGTTTGCCACCAAGATAAACATGAATTATCAGAATTGTCAAAAAGTTGTACTTTTCTACGTTTTGGTGATTTGCGTTTGCGTACGTTTGCGTTTAAACGGGAAAGAATAACAGATTCTCCACTGTATAAGATCGATATTGCATACAGTGGAGAAGATGCTATTCTTTCCCCAAAAAAGCGTTTACGCTAAAGCTATTATTTCCATTGCAAACAGTTTGGAACCTGATCAGACTCCAAACTGCTTGCCACTCATATCAAAGTGAATATTCAGAATTGTCAAAAAGTTGTCATTTTATACATTTAATTGCCATGCGTTTGCGTTTCGTTTGCGTTTAAACTGGAAAGAATAACGTTTTCTCCACTGTATAAAAACCAAACCGGAAGTAAAATCATAATTAGTGCAACTAACGAGTCTGACGGAGAAGACCCTAAAGGATGTGTGCCGGAAACCAAGAATATATCACCAGAGTGTCAGGCAGTTTTGATCCAGATGAGACTCCAAGTTTACTTGCAATAGTGATCACAAAATATGACACACTTATGATATTTTCTGAAATATAATGCAATATGAATTAATTGAACAGAATTGATACAGAAGAAATACATGTATGTTGCAGACGACAATTACATATTAAGCGTGACGGTGGCTCAGACACTTTTGTTATATGTGCGTTCCCTCTTTACAACGTCACCCGTTGGGAGACAAATATGGTGTTTTTGTGCGGAGGGAGTCGTTATAGGGAGGGAAATTGGCTTACATTTGCAAACAGCTTGAATCCAGATCAGACGCCGCGTAACGCGGCTTCTGATCTGGATTCAAGCTGTTTGTCACTTATCATTAAAACAATTTCTATCAAAATGTCAAACTTTGAGAACAATAGCAGACGACAATTTTAAGCAGACGATATTGCAGCAGTAAAAGCGTTCGAGGTTTAGGGAACTGCGACAAGGGTCGTTGTAAGGAGGGAGTCGTTGTTGGGAGGACCGTTGTAGGGAGGGGGCACTGTACATTACCTTCATATACCGAGTCTTGTGCTGTTTTATATGTTTCCTTAGACTCTTCAGTGTAAAGGTGGGTATGACTGATTTTACTCGTAGGCATCGTCGTGGTTACAGTCGTAGGCACAGTCGTGGGCACAGTCGTAGGCACAGTCGTGGGCACAGTCGTTTCCACTGAAAGAGCTATGACAATGAGAAACACAACCAACCCTCTTTATAACGACATTCGATATAAAGGAACATTCGGTATCCGATACAGTGCTCCCTTTCTACAACAAAACCAAATAACATAGAAAAGATTGTGCGTATGTTGTTTGGAGCGAGTTAGTTTAAACAATATTTTATTTAGAAGAAAGGGATAGGACAACAGACAACGCCTATGTGAGTCCTCTCCAAATGCAATCAAGTTATGAACATGTTATACATTGGAGCGAGTTGTTATAAGGAGGGAAAATAATATCCTTAGAGTGCTGAGCACGACTTGTCTTACATTTACAAACAGCTTGAATCCAGATCAGACGCCGCGTGAAGCGGCGTCTAATCTGGATCAAGCTGTTTGGCACCCGTCATTTTGAGTTTTTGTCAAAATATCCAATTTGTTTCTTTGAGAAAAAGCAGCTGACGATATGCTAAATGCAGGGTAAATATAATGCAGAAAGCTCCTAAAGGAGTATTTAATGTAGATATATGTTTAAAGCAATATGAATGTAAAGCAGAAAGCTCCTATATGGGCTTTCTGCTTTACTTTCATCTTGTTTTCAGCCTCCACTTGTCTTTATTTTCACCTTTCACTCTCGTTTTTAGTGGTCGCAATAGAGGAGTTTTACTGTATAACTATAAAGGGGTCTTACCTAGGTCTTTTTCACACACAGATGGCAGCTTTATGTCACAGGACCGAACTAAAGGACCTTCAAGGTCTACAGCCCCGCACAAAAGTCCTGTAATATACGACAACAATCTGCATACTGAACTGAATTTCACGGCCAATGGCGCCAAAACGCGAATTTGCAAACAGTTTTGACCCTGATCAGACGCCACACTGTTTGGCATTCTTATAGACATTTCTTCAGTCAAGAAATCCCTAACTCTGACTTGAAAAAATATTGCAGACGGTCCTATCAATTCAGACGATATTTTGGCGGTAAGAGGGTTAACGCAGACGATAAAACTTGGCAGTGGAAGAGTTTAATCAAAAGAGCCACAGTGGAGACAAATATCTGTTCATAATAAAGTCCCTACAGATGTATAAATCTATTTTTATTTATCTATTTCAAATCTTTTTATTGCAACTTACAAAACTTACAACCATTGCCGCGAACGGCGGTTTAATTGGAAATTTCATTGTAGCTCTCCCATCTGAGCCTGTAGCTAATATCTTTAAAATACTTAATTGTTAAAGCCCTATTCCAAGTCCTTCATAGCAGTCCCCCCCAATCACAGCTTGATACTTGGTGATTAGATCGCCCTTATCAGGGTATGTTTATTACAAACAAATTATCACAGCAGGGTACTAATTGATAGATGTAGACCAATATAGGTGCAAGTGATAGCTGTGCATTTAACCCTTAAGCTGTGCATCGTGAGTTGACTGTTATTTTTTCAAACAGTTTGGATCCAGATCTGATGCTGCATAATGTTGCATCTGATCTGTATCCAAACTGTATACCAGTTATCGCTGAGACTTTTTTAATTGAAGTATGTACAAATCAAATTTAAATATTGTTTGAAGACGACAATTTAAAAGCAGAAGATATTACCACAGGCTCAGGGTTAAGCACACAGTGATATTGTCTGTAGATTAAAAATTGATGAAATTTATTTTATTTTATTAATCTGTAATTTTGGGTCTTATACTACATAGCAAAACAGTGGTATAGTAATCTAGCTTTAATAAATAACAAAATACTACCAAGCAAGTCATGACATTACATTTACAATCATCAACTTTCAAACTACATTTAAAAACTGCAAACTGCATAGATCCAGATCAACTTCTCAGTTACAAAGCACATGAGCTGGGGCCATACTAATGACTTTAGGACAAATAGATATACCCTGATTACTGAAAACTAAGTTATTAGCAAAATATTTGATATGTTTGATCAGCATGAATCTTTTTAATAACAATTCCAGTTTCTCGTAAAGTCTAGTCAATTTTAACTATATGATAAGGTTGCTATAAAAGCTAATAGTCTAGTCCATTTTGACTATATGGTAGGGTCGCTATAAAAGCAAATAGTCCAGTCAATTTTGACTGTTAAATCTGAAAAGTGTCCAACGGTATAATTTACCCCTGTATCATAGCAAATGGTAGCTTAAATCAGGTTGAAAGTAAAGAAAAACGCTTTACTTTCTTGGCATTTTCTTGTGATTTAACCCATTTCTCCATAAAAACACATTTGCTCTACTTTCAACCTGCTTTAAGTGGTCACTTGTATTCAAACAAAGAATTAATCCTCTGCAAACATGGTCTAAATATTTATATAACTCTGAATAAGTACTTTACGAAATATAGTATTTATCCTAGCAGACGGTTGCTTAAAGCAGGCTGAAAGTAAAGCACATTCTGCTCTACTTTCAACCTGCTTTAAGTGGTCACCTGTATTCAAACAAAGCATTTTAAAGGGTTAATCTTCTAGAAAACTTATACCACTGTTATTAGTTGACAAAATACAGATGTTAAAAAGTGTAGAAAAAGGTTTCATAACTTGATAATTTGACAATTAAAAGAAATGATCTAGATGCAAACCTTTAGTTTTTTGTGAAGGCCTATTCTTATCTTTATATGTATGCAATAATATCACAGTGTTGAAATGGATCAGCTAGATCCCTTATCTACCTGTATTAATACCTACTACCCTAAGCCATGATGCCCTAGGTGCCTCTGGGTAATATGATGTAACAGTTGTATATCAAGCCCAACCACAATATACAATCCAATAGACATCCTGCTGAGCCAGGAATAGGCCTTTAACGTTCTCTTTTATTATCTGTTTAGTTTGTATTACACCTTCAATTAACCTCATGTATTCATGTGAAAACATGTACTGAGCGAAATAAAGAATTTGAATTTGAATTTAATCACTGACTTGGGACGCATTGCGACAATTGAACCTTTTACTGCTATACGTCACCAATTTTAACCCTTTACCCCATAGAAGCGACTTTTAGCGTATTTAATTTATTCCTCCGCTGAAGAAAATAGTTCCAATTTAATCAGTCATGATTATATAGTATAGGGAAAATTTTCAATATTCTAACACATGGAAGCTTAAAGCAGGCTGAAAGTAAAGCAGAATGCGCCTTAGGGCGCATTCTGCTTTACTTTCAACCTGCTTTAAGTAGTCACCTATTTTCAATACTAGAAATAGGCTATCAGGTAAAGGGTTAAACAGTTTCGTCTGCTTTATTTCTTAAATTCAAAGTGTATGTATTTTGTCTTTAAAATAAGGAAATGATTATTAAAACTGTTTGCAAATAAGTATTGTCCTCGGAGTAAGGCAGTAAAGGGGTTATTAAAGATATGTGAGTGCTCATTGTAGGTTTATCTAGGTACACGGTAGGCAGGTAGGCACCCAGTTAGCACACAAATATCGGATGGATATCGGCTTTGATCTGTAATTTTAGGTAACAATCCGATATCAATCCGATCATTCAATAATGTCTGCATTTGATCAGGTTTTTTTTATGACAAGCCAATATAAATGGATCATCGGACGGATGTCGATATTTGATCAGTATTTTGATGACAAACCCTTTGACAATCCTATCATCAGATGACATTATATCGGTTTGATATCAAGCTGATATCTTGTTCAATATCGGTCCGATATTTGTTCAATGGCGGGCCGATATCAATCCGACAACGTTGAACGATATCAATCCAACCAGAAAACGATGTGCAAAACGACATCTGACCGGTACCATTTTAGATATGGGTGTGCTGACTGGGCATGTAGGTATACATGTAAGTTAGGTAGGTGGGTAGTGGGGATTATGTACATATAACAAGATAGAGGGATATCTTGATTGACGGATGAATTGATTAACGAGAGAGGCAAACATAATTTTATACTCGATGTAACACCAGGCAGACAGTCAGAAGGACAGCGGATGTGCATACAAATACAGTGAAACCCCTCCAAACCGGAACCTCTAAATACCCGTCCGGAATTCTCTCTAAACCGGACAAAAACTTTGGTCCCGTCTTTGGTAAATTCAAACACTGAAAAAAAAAGTTTGTACATTCTAGCAGATGATAGCTTTAAGCAGGTTGGAAGTAAAGCAGAATGCGCCTTAAAGCGCATTTTTCTTTACTTTCAACCTGCTTTAAGTGGTCAGCTATCTTTCATACTAGAAACAAGTCAAAACCCCTCTAAACAGGAAACCCCTCTAAACCGGGCATTTTCGTTCTCTCCACAAATGTCCGGTTTAGAGGGGTTTCATTGTATATAAATATTCCGGTATATGGCAGTAGAGACAGGTTCTCGGAGGAACTGCCAGACAGAAAAGGCAGACACGGGGATACGAAGGGCTGGAATTAATTACAAACGGAATCGAAAGGTTCAGAATAGATTGTCTCCATTTTAACCTTTCTTGAAGGTTCTCGGTCTGCCTATTTCTTGTCCGTCAAGCCACCTGAGTACGCCATCGTCCTCCAGCCTCGCCCCGACCCACGCAGTGTTGTAGTTCAGCAAGTGCCCGTGTGCGAGAAGACCTGCTGTAACAATAGGTCTGACATGAGCTGACGTCATCATTTTTGACAGATATATTCTATCTATTTTCTCAAAAAAATGTTTTTTAGGAATTTTGACTTAAATGGACTCGCAACCGGATGGTGTACTTGTCAAAATAAAATAAAATACTCAAATAAAAGCAAATTTGTGGCATTATTTGGCTTCTGACATTAAAAAAATATGATCAGTCTCAAGAATCGTCACCGAATCTTAGTTTTTTTTAGATATTTTCCATCGTTTTTCTATAGCGTCAGCTGACGGTATAGTTGTTGTTCTTGCTTCTCTACATGGGCTCAGGCATAAACCCGAGCCGAATAATGTACTATCAATCGCTACTAGTGGAGTACGTTAATTCGCTACCACATATATAGAGAGCGCTGGTAGCCGAGGGGGTAAAGGCGTTTCTCATTTTTCATGTTTGTCTCCGCATGGAGGGTCACGGGTTCGAATCCCACCAGAGCTTCTTCTCTTTTTTTTTGAAATGCATTTTTAACAGAATTTACTATCCTAAACTAAATCTTACCCATTTATATAAGCATTTGACATATATTACAAATTACTATTTTTAATGCTAAATCCGGTTGCGAGCCTCTTTAAGACATATTGAAATGAGTGCAAGCAGTTTGAACCCTGATCGGACGCCACGTAACACGCTATACTGTTTGTAAATAACTTTTGTACTCGCGGGTAATGCAGTTTAAAAGAGGTTAAAAAGGGTTAATCAGTCATACAATTAACCCCTTCACTGCCGTGAAATCATCAATTTTAAACATTTTGTCGTCTGCTTTTGTTCCTCAAATTTAATTTTTAGGTATTTTGATTTAAGAAATATTGAAATGAGTGTCAAACAGTTTGGATCCTGATCAGACGCCGCGTAACGCGGCGTCTGATCAGGATCCAAACTGTTTGCAAATAACTAGTGCACTCCGGGTAAGGCAGTGAAGGGGTTAAGTAAAATCCAATTTCAGTTTCTAACAGAAAACATGAGACCATGATTTAATCCTTTCGGCACTGAAGTCGCATACAGCCAACGGTACAAACAGTTTGGATCCCGATCCGACACCGCGTAAGGTGTCTGATCAGGGTCAAAACTGTTTGATACTCACATTAATATCTTAAGTCACACTACCTTAAATCTAACTTTGAAATGCTCTTGAAGACGACAATATTGAAGCAGACGACAATAAAGCGGTGAAGTAGTAAAAAACACGATAAATTTGACACTGAAAGAGTAAATTGCTTCATGGAGAAAGAGAATACAGTAGAACCTCTCTATTACGACCATTAAAAAGAAGGCTAATTGTCTGTATTTACAGGTGACAGCTAAAAGTAATGTAAAAGTGAAACAAAAAGCTCCTGTAGGAGCTTTCTGTTTCACTTTCACATTGCTTTAAGCAGTCACCAGTCTTAAACGACATATATTTGGCACACTTTAGTGGTCGTAATAGAGAGGTTCTACTGTAGATCAAAATCAGACACGTCGTTGAAGATGCGGCGTATCAGAAAACTTTACAACTTTTGCAGGGCTGCCATTTCTCCGGATTTTTCCTAAATCTTCGGATTTTTTCTAGTATATGGTAGCTTAAAGCAGGCTGAAAGTAAAGCAGAATGCGCCTTAATGCGCATTCTGCTTTACTTCCATTCTGCTTTAAGCAGCCACGTGTCAGAAACATGCGATGGGGATAAAGGTACCATTCGTAAATCACACTTGAAAAATGCAAATTTGGAAATCTTAGGATTTTTCATGTCAACTTATGGCAGCCCTGCTTTTGCAAGTTGTATACAATATAACATTTAGCAGGAACACGATGACGAGCATGCTAACATCAACATCAATAGTAATAATAACAAAAATAATGATAATTGTAATAAATTATAGCAACAACGACAATTATATAATTCAGTAAATAACTATCTCTTTTTTCAAAACTTTATCAATGAATAATTTAGATAGAAATTGCCTTTTTATTTTTGAAGTCGGCAAATTTTAATTACAACGCGTTTTGAAAATCTAATATAACGTTGGAACTCGACAATTAAAACTCGCTTAACTCGAACAACCCGTATTTCTTCAGTTAAATGTCGATCTCAATAGGTTGAATTTACTCTTATTACTAAGTTAAAGCGTGGATAAGCCATGTTTTATCTAATCTTTAGAATACAAACTTGTATGTTCGACCTATAAGCGATTTCAAATTGGCCAGTTTAGTTTGTATTACTTGTATTTTGACATTTGAGTATTACCAATGATATGCTCAACATCACGCCCAGTTCGCCCCGGCTCCAGTAATTTGGCTGAAAGTTGCTGACAGTTCAACAATGCACTGATCCAGTCTCGTTGCTGTTTCACAAAAAGGTAACATTTGCCTGGAGAGCCTAGGTCAAGCCACCCATCAGGGCACTGTGTTGAGACAACTGTTAAACCTACAAATAAATCTCAGTCTTGAATAACGCCAACTCGATTAAACCATGTACTCCATAGCCTGTTTGCAGTATAGATACCTATCTAACCCCTATTCGTGGTAGGCGACTTATTAGGCCTAGAAAATTTGAAGATTGTGTGAGTAAAAACATTTTAACAAACCATGCTATAAACCACCAAAAGTGCTTCATGACATTTCAGTGTAAAAGTGCTAATCTTAAAAACTCATTCTTCCCAAGAACAGTTATTGAGTGGAACAATCTACCAGGGGAAGTTGTGTGCGCAAATACAGTGCAGAGCTTTAAGACAGCTTAGAAGTACGACTAGTGTACTTCCAACGCTCTCTCTCTTCCGCTGCGCATATCAGTGTATATATCCAGATCCAGAGTATTGAAAACAGGTGACCCTTTCACTCTCAATGACGCCATAGAGCGCGTTTGCAAACAGTTTGGGTTCTGATCAGACGCCGCGTAACGCGGCATCTGATCAGGACCCAAACTGTTTGACACGCTTTTCGATATTTATTAAGTCATACAACCTTAAATCTAACTTTGATACGTGTCTTTCAGGCAACAATAATGAAGCAGACGACAATAAAGCGGTGAAGGGGTATAGATCCCTAGAATAATTTAAGCAAGTTGAAATTAAAAGCAGAATGCGCATTAAGCCACATGCTGCTTTGCTTTATGTTTAAATTGAGCTACTGTCTGCTGGGAGGCAGAAAACATCTCTGGAAAGTCATGACTGTAAAATGCGGAACTATTTTTTCAGTAGAGGAAAATAATTTAATGCAAAAAGGCTTGTCTACTGAGTAGGCTAAGGGGTTAAGTCGAAATAAAATGTTCTCTACATTCGAAAGTCGATTGGTGGTCTATTTTGCAAAGTTAAAACGTGGTTAACCCTCATTTTAACTTTGAAATACGAGTAAGTTCGATTTAAGTGACTTCAACTTTTCGAAATTCGAATGCATAATGATCCCTTATCGCCAACATGGTATAATCTGATTAACCCAATACCCCATAAATACGCCTTTTTGCCTTTAATTTATTCCTCCACTGAGGAAAAGAGCTTCAATTTATACAGTAATAGATATGTATGATAAAGAACACTTTTCATATTCTAGCAGATGGTAGCTTAAAGGCAGTATGTAAGTCAACATAGCGCATTTTTCAAACCTGAGCATCCAGGCACATACATAATCTAAACATATAAAAAGAAGTAATCCGCTATGTATATGGAGGCAACATTGCTTACAAACCCATGAATTTGGTGGAAAGAAGTCGATTTTTAAATCGGTTTGTTGACATCCGATCAACGGCGGAGATTTTCCGAGTTCGTTCGGCTTGCGCCCGGTAAAGATGTTTTCATAGTGTTTTCTTCTGACTTGGCAGAGTTATTTTTAGATTGGAACATTCTAAAACTTTAAAAGGGATGAGTATTCCCTACATTCAGCAAGAGACATTGATAGCTGTGTTTATTGTGCGCAATATACAGTAGAGAATACATTTTTCTTTCCGGTTTAAACGCAAACGCAATTCTCTACACTGTGGAAATTTACTTTTAGACATTTTAACTATTTTTTTAATCTGAGTAGCAAACAGGTTGGAGCCTGATCAGACGCCGGGTTACGCGGTGTCTGATCTGGCTCCAACATGTTTGCAATGGTAATAATCGTTTTGTTTATTTATAAATGCGTTTAATTTGAAAGAATAAAATATCAGTAAAGTTAGCGCAGCGTTCTCGTGCTGAACGTTGATCATACTTATCTCAAGTAGGAATGTGTACGACTATGTATTCGATGTTACCTTCCTTACAGTGGAGGATATATTATTCTTTCCCAATAAACGCGCTTACGCTAAAACCATGATTTCAATTGCAAACAGCTTGGAGCAGATCAGACCCCAAACTGTTTGCAACTCAGACTAACATGAATGGTCATAATTGTCTAAAGGTTGTGCTTTTATGCGTTTTATTGCGATGAGTTTGCGTTTCGTTTGCGTTTTAAACGGGAAAGAATAACATTTTCTCCACTGTTACCTATTTACCATTATTAACTATTCTGTTCTAAAGTAACACAGACAAGTCAGAAAAATCGGATCGATCACGTGACTCTTATTCGACCATGCGGAAATTCTCGGAAGCCGACACGAAGATTTGTTATGTAAACAAAAAGCTTATTTTTCCAACCATCTCGATAAGAAATCGGCACATTTATGTATGGTTCTTTAAGAAAGGGGGGCATGTTTCAGGCTTCTGACAACGGATTTCGCTTGGTTTTAATACATAGAAAATGTTCTTATATAAGAAATTACGCGATTTAAACATAGATTTGGGTGACATTCTGGCTTTAAAGCAGGATTCAAGGAAAGCAGAATGCGCCTTAAGGCGCATTCTGCTTTACTTTTAACCTGCTTTAAGTGGTCACCTATTTTCAAAACTAGAATCAGGCTATGGGGTAATGGATTAAGCTAATTAACTACTACACTATGAACAGAACAGAACAGAACAATCCTTTATTTGTCACAGAAAACAAAACATATGTTTTGTAATTACATGTGAATTATAACATGATCAAAAACTATTGGGTTAGTAGGACATTTGGTGGTCGAATACTGAATTAAGATGGTATAGATCAGTCATATTTCTGCGATGGAGGGGGAAGGTGGAAAAATATTATATATAATACTTGACTAAATGGTATGGACACAATAAATAGAAATAAATATCAGGTTATTATTAGATGATACAATATACATATTAACTATGCAGATCAGTTCACTTTATAATAAAGCGAACTGGCCCGCCTATAGTTAAGCTGCGTCAATTTTTTCTTTTGAGCAATTGCCAGATGAATAGATCCGTATACCAATCTATAGAGGGCGGCACGTGCTGATGTAGTCTTATAGTAAATAACATAGTTGACAAGGAATATCTGACCTCGACTAAATATTTCACAGTCGGGCAACTATTAACCCGTTAACTGCCGTGACGTCATCATGTTAAAACAATTTGTTTTGTCGTCTGCTTTTATTTCAAAAATTCAGATTTCAGGCATTTGACTTCAGAGGCATCGATACGAATGCCAAACAGTTCGGATCCTGATCAGACGCCGGCCTGATCAGGACCCAAACTCTTTGCAAATGACATTTTACTCGCGACAAGGAAGTGTGTGGTTTAATTATTATTATTATTATTATTATATACCATATTTATATAGCACCTTTTTCATACATAATCATACGTTCAAAAGTACTTTACAATTATAAAAACACAAATAAAACATGAAATGAGAGTAACAATTAAAATAAACATTTCATAAGAACCTACAGTTTAAAGCATAATCATTGCGTTATAAAAAAAAATCATTAAAACAGACATAACTACAGATAAAGATGACATATTGGCAGTTATATAAAACAAAAATAATTCTGTCTAGTCAAGAATAAGAATATATTTCCACATAGGCATAGTCAATATGACATTTAATGTCGAATTCAAAAGGTTTATTTTGTTAGTGTAGCATGTGTAGTCATCACATGATGAAAAAATAATCGAAATGAAAAAGTAAACAATCCAATTTAAACCGCATCCCGCTAAAAAAGAGGGATTCCGTCTAAATTTGAGACCAACATTACGTCGCTATTTAAACACTAAAGTGAAGGAAAATGATTAAAAAAAAAATGAAAAAGAAGAGGTAAGTCACGCATTCAGACATAAATAATTATTGTAACTTTATCGTTAATACTTCGGTGTATTTTACAATAATGATAATAGTTGTAATACTAATATTGATGATTATAATAAAGAAAAACTAATAATTAGTAATAATAATACGAACAATATAAACAATAAGAAAAAGAAATCAACAACATCAATACGAATACTAAAACCACTACTACTACCACTAGTAGTAGCGTATGTAATAGAATTGGTAATAAAAATGATAGAAATAATAAGAATAAGAAAAAAAAAAAATACTTATAATGTTACTACTACTACTACAACTACTAATTCTACTACTTCTACTACTACTACTACTACTACTTCTACTACTTCTACTACTACTACTACTACTACACCTACTACTTCTACTACTACTACTACTACTACTACTACTACTACTACTACTACTACTTATTATTATTATTATGTTAATTGAACCAATTCATTTTAAAAGTATATAATAGTTATTGTTAAACAGATAAATAAATGGTGTGATTCTAGATAGATATGATAAATGCAGTTTGAGAAATGACTGAAAGCTAAATGCATAAAATTACCAGCCAAGTATATTGAACTCCAAATAACAGCAATATTCAGGAGCGCCATCTTGAAACTTATGAAATAATATCACAAACGCCCAGATGTCGAGACAATTGATAGAGCACGAGATGCTTTAACCCTTTCTCTGCCGAACTGACAAATCGACTCTTTCATTTGCTAATAAATAACAAGTTACATTATTTTTAGGGGGTTAAGGGGTTGTCCCAAAAATATTTTTCAGTAACAAACAGTGCAGACCATGCTCTGATCAAAGAGCTTCCGAAATTGTCCCTCTGATCCGGGTCTACACTTTATGTAAATGATGTTTAATTGTTTATACTGTAAAGGTTTATATTGAGAATGATTGGTAAAATATTTCATTGTTTTCTGACCTATTTCTGTGTGGTAGAATTATAATGTTCCTGTTCGTTTAAACTAGCCCTGCTTAATGACAGCCTTGTTTAAAAGTTTCGTCTGTATTTTGTGTTTTAACCCTTTCAACCCTAGATTTCTCTTGTGGGTATTTATAATCCTTTTGGACTCTTCTTGTACATGCATTTTGAACCAGTCTACTGTTAAATTTTGGCATGACAACACAAACTAATGAAAATATCAAACAGTGCAGACACTGATCAGAGGGCTCCTATAGGAGCCCTCTGATCAGGGTCTACACTGTTTGCATATGTAATCAGTAATCTCTACAGAGGGCTGGAGGATTGAAAGGGTTTTAAAAATTCAAATTTGAGTACCAATTCTGACGGCTCATAAAGAGCGTCAATTGTTTACAGTCAAACCTGTGTTCAGCGACCACTGAACGAAAATGCAGAGAAACATTTAAAAACGGTAGACCGCTTAACCCTTTCACTTTCAATGACGCTTAAAAGCGCGTTTGCAAACAGTTTGGATCCTGATCAGACGCCGCGTTTCACGAAAAAAGGGTAAATGCAGGGCAAAAGCCTAGTAGAAGGTTATATGAGCCTTGGTTTCCCCCTGCATTAACTCAATATCCCCTGAGACTACCCATGGACAATTCCAGTTCGCAATAAAGGCTGGTCCATTTCCGACTATTTAGGTTTTTTTTTTTTTATTATAATATATTGCAAAATGACAAACAGTTAAGTCCATGATTAGAGGGCTCCTGCAGGAGCCCTCTAATCAGGGACTTCACTGTTTGCATTAGACAAATGTACTCTTCACAGGTTCGCTTTTGGTAGAGGACGCATATATGCGTCACTAGGGCTCAATGAGTTAAGCATTCGCCTGTCATTACTATAACACATTTATCGTCTTTTAGTGGTCGTTTTATACAGTGTCCACTGTACATGTATCTGACTACTACTTGTTTGTCCGTGAGAAATAAAGGTCAGTCGTGGAAATCAAAGGTGATTCTTGTATCTTACTATTATGATGACCTTCCTTCCGTCTTCCTTCTTAACCCTTATCCTGCGGTGATATCGTCTGCTTCGAAATTGTCGTCTGCAAAATTTGTTAAATTTAGATTAATACACTTTTGAATTAAAGAAAACTTAAGACGAATGCCAAACAGTTTAGATCCAGATCAGACGCCGCGTCACGCGGCGTCTGATCTGTATCCAAACTGTTTGCAACAATCAGTAAAGTCGCGATCAGCAGGTAATATAGTGGTGTAACTGGTGTTAAAGGGTTAATGATAAATCAGATGACTAGTATTGTTTTCTGTTGTTTTTTTTATTTTGCTAATTATAAATACCAGTGTTAATTATGATAGTTATAATAATACTACTTCTAAATACAAATAATAATAATCATAATTCTTATTATAATGATGATAATGATAATATTAATGATGATAAATAAAATCAATAGTTTTGATAATAATAAACACTCCTATTAAGTAGACTACTACTACTACTACTACTACTACTACTACTATTACTACATATACTACTACTACATATACTACTACTACATATACTACTACTACATATACTACTACTACATACACCACATATACTATTACTGCTACATATACTATTTCTACTCCATATGCCTCTATATACTACTACTACTACTACTTACAAATACTACTACTATATCTACTACATGTACTACATATACTGGTAATAGAGCTACTACTACATCTTCTACTACTACTACATGTTATATTACTACTATAATTTACATGCTACAATATATACTCAAACGCAAAAGAAACTGTGCATGCGTATTTCACGCCATTCACGGCATATTGAAGAAATATGACTTTTCCGGTATCAATAGTTCCATCAACCTTTCCCCTAAATGATGGTTGCATATGCGATTAAATTCGACCCGATACTGTTCATTTAGTTTCAATGCAATCAAGGTAGGGTCAAAATCAAAAGTAGCAGAATCGTTAAACCAGGATATTACTAAATGAACCTTACATTTTAACGAATGTTACATTGACAAAACATAACGGCTATAGACGTCAACGTGTAGAGCGCGGATAACATTTCTTCTTCTTATGCTCTACAGTAGTAGCTAATGTAGCGATTAGGCTAGAATATGTTCATATTTATTTGTTAGCTATGTACACATGAAGAAATAGAGGATAATTGGGTTTTTTTCAGTATAAGATAGAAATTTAATCCATTGAGTGAACATCAGACGTTATATTTTCACGAGTGGCGAAATGGATTAAATTCGATCTTATACTGAAAAAATACAATTATTCTATTTATTTATGCTTTTAAGCCACTTTTTAAACGAAATTGTGAAAGCGAAAGTACATGATTTACCCCGTGTTGAACCCCAAGTTGACATCCAACACATTAACGAAACAGTTTCCCGTACGATGACGTCACTTATTTATTGATTTGACGTCATCCGAATTACGTCGTTGCTCCCGATTTTGGATTCGTGTTCTTCCGTTGAGTGGTTCGCGACAAATCGGACTGCCGGAATTTAACGATAAGACACGATTGACTACGATTTTTGGGGAGCCCTACGGGGAAAACGGCGATTGGTGATAATCCACTGCAGTGGATTACCAAGTGATAATCCACTGCTATTTTCCGGTAATGCACCGAAAAGCATAAATAAATTAGAATATAGTGGCTGAACAATCAGTTTTTGCCAGTGACGTCAACGTCACTTTTTAGAACGTTAATTGTTTTGCTCTACGCAAGAGAAGTTCCCTTTAACAATGCACATGCACAATGTTATTTTTCAAATTTAAATTTTAGATACTCTGACTTCAGAAATATTGAAATTAGTGTCAAACAGTTTTGATTCTGATCAGACGCCGCCATCTGATCTTGATCCAAACTGTTAGTAAATAACTAATGTATTCGGGGTAAGGCAGTAAAAGAAGTTAAAGACATTTCCTGACCTACTTTCGGTGATATCACGTATCCAGGCAGATCCCATGCAATACTCATGGGTCTTGTGGACATAAACCATTGAAGAAACTCTAGAGTATGAGTATGTCTGGAACTCATCAGGTAAACTGAGATTGGTAAGGATTATGCTGCATGTTTTTATAGTTACTTTCACGCCTATCTAGAACAATGGGGGTAGTCCATCAAAGGACTAAGGAAATGTCTTTATGGTTAAACGTCTCTAATAAGAAGAGTCTAAGCCAAGGTTATAAACGTATAAGTTGAGTCTGAGATCGTTTTCAAGCATTTGGTTGGTCTGATTTGGGCTAAATTTGCTCAAATCTTACCCGGCTCAAACGCTTTATAACTTTAGGGCCTATCCATGTCGGTCAGGAAGGGGTCTCCGTGGCCTAGTGGTTACAGTCACGATAACTTTCAATCAGTCAACTCCTCACCGCTGCGGGTTCGAATCCCGGTCTGGGCATTGTGGATTTTTCATGTTGGAAAGCCTTCCAGCTGGTTCATGGAAGGTCAGTGGTTCTATTCAGTTGACGATTTGTACCCGAGAAAGTATATATTAAAGGGCTTGATTTGTCTTCCTTCACCTGTTATAAGTTGGTCGTACCCACCATAAAAGGTCGATGATGATCTTGAAGGACATTAAACCCTAATACTAGAACTGTTTGTAGAGCGACAAAAGAAAGAACGTATGCTCGTGCACGTTTCGGTATGGAACGTCAGTTGACGGGATTGTCCGGTCGCTATACATGTACATAGAGCGACTTCACGTGGAACTATCGTCCGATCTAAATATACTAAAGTGACGTCATTTGACCTGTGGACCTAACCGCAGACGGACTATTCTCAGTTTTCATTGGTTCGACAAACGGTGTTCATATGCCGACCTTAAGGTATTTCGCATACGGAAGTCACTCTACCGGGCGAGCGGAAATGCGTCTTGACGACATAGACTTTTTTCCGCACGTGCTTATACCAGACAGTTTATATAAAGGAAATACTGATACGATTTAGTGTAGTTCTTCATAGCGCAGTCAGTAAGGTGATTGACTTGCAAATGAAAGGTCATAGGTTCGATTCCCATTCGATCCAAATATTATTTTTTAAATGAAGCGTCCGATTTATTTATTGACTTGTCCAACCATAACGCAGTGATCAAGGGACATGTTATGTTTATTCTTCGTTGATTGGAATTAGTGATGTTATATACGGTCAAATTATATGTCCACTTACATGTACATGTACCTTTTATTTTAATGACTTACAAGTCAATAAAATCGGTATACATGTTTAAGATTTGATCTAAATAAAAAATAATGCATTTTAATGACAGAATTTCAACTTTAAGGTAGGTAACTGTATTTCAACTTCTTTCCAATATTTTGATAAGAAAAACTGATATTACAACAAATCCTGACTGTAATATTTTCTGACCAACTACTTCATCAACCATACATTTGAATAAAATGAAAGAAATATACATTGAATGAGTCAGTTTTTTGTAATTCAATTTTTTAGCATTTTGCAAAATTTAAATAGCCGATAACATCTTTCTGAACACCTTTATTCTAAATATTTTTTAGCTTTTCTTGTAATGAATGTTGTGGGCTACTTATTGGGCGAGACTTAAAGTCATTAGCTTTTTTTATTTTTGAAAAAAATAAAATCATCAGAATTCCAGGTTATTGTCAGAAAAAGAGACCTTAGAGACAAACCACACGATAAATGTTGCCTATATTTTCACATATTGTTTCTTTGGCTATTATTATTATTCAAGAAAAGTTTCATGACACCTTGTATGGAAACTAAAGGCACCCGCGAGGTACCTTAATACGCATACTTCGGTCGCAATTTTGCATGACTTAAGGTTCGAACTATAGTTCCACGTGAAGTCGCTCATAGATGACGACACTGACCGACATTGTCTGGATTGCATTAGGGACGGTCTACCATAACATCAGCACAAGCAATAACAATGCAATTGTTGTCTGTTTGCAAACAATACATCCATTTATTTTCCTGGTACAATGTTCCCTCCCTAGAACGGTCCTCCCAACAACGACTCCTTCCTTACGACTACCCTTGCCGCAGTTCCCTAGACACGACAATTATGTCTGACACTTTTACTGCTGCAATAACGTCTGCTTAAAATTGTCGTTTTCCGTTTTTCTCAAAGTTACATATAAGTGAATATTTTGACTGAAGAAATATAGTGATGAGTGACAAACAGCTTGAATCCAGATCAGACGACGCAAAACCAGGCGTCTGATCTGGATTTAAGCTGTTTGCAAATGTAAGCCAAGTCTTAGGTTTCCCTCCCTAAAACGACTCACTCCTTATAACACAAAATATGTGTCTCCCATTGGCAAAACATTGACAATGAAGCTCCATTATAATGAAATTTGATATAACGAATTATTCGATATACAGTGTTCCCTCCCTACAACGGCCTCCCAACAACGACTTCCTCCTTACAACGACTCTTGCCACAGTTCCGTAACATGACTAACGCTTTTATTGATGCAATATCGTCTGCTTAACATTGTATTCTGCTGTGTCTCTCAAAGTAACATAATGACTATTTTGACAGAAAACTAATTAATGACGAGTGACAAACAGCTTGAATCCAGATCAGACGCCGTGTTCAAGCTGTTTGCATATGTAAGCCAAATTCCCTCCCTGTAACGACTACTCTGAACAACGCACACAATCGCTGTCTCCAATTTGGTGTCGTTGTAGAGAGGGAGCACTGTAACAGAACAAAATTGTTCAAGTTACAGGACACCTGCAAACAGATTGTGCCATCCTGAGATGTACTCTTAAAACACTATTTGTATCCATGACTGGGGCCCGTTTCATAAAACTTCTTACGACAAAAACTGTCGTAAGTCAAAACTTTAGAACACATTGGATTTTTCTCTCTAATCCTGTCTTGTGACATCTCTTTGGAATCGTCTTTTCAAGACGATTCCAAAGAGATGTCACAAGACAGGATTAGATGGAGAAACAAATAATAATTGAGACTTTTATAATCTGACTTACGACAACATTTGTCGTACGAAGTTTTATGAAACGGGCCCCTGATTTGGAATAGGATTAGGAAATATTCGCTGGACAATTACTGTCTATTTTGAATTCAAATGTCAAGACCAAGGTCAAAGTGACAGGAGAGTTATGTCTAGCTGATATGGTTTGGGAAGAACGTTCCATGCACGTTCTAAGGTCATGGTTAATGTAACAATGGACTGAAAGTGGTACACTACCAAAGGTGTTCACAAGTACAGCGCTCCCTCTCTACAACGACACCAAATGGGAGACAACGATTGTGTGCGTTGTTCAGATGGAGTCGTTACAGGGAGGGAATTTGGCCTACATCTGCAAACAGCTTGAATCCAGATCAGACGCAGCGTGACGCGGCGTCTGATCTGGATTTAAGCTGTTTGTCACTCGTCATTAATTAATTTTCTGTCAAAATAGTCATTAAGTTACTTTGAGAGACACAGCAGACGACAATGTTAAGCAGACAATATTGCAGCAATAAAAGCGTTAGTAATGTTACGGAACTGTGGCAAGAGTCGTTGTAAGGAGGGAGTCGTTGTTGGGAGGCCGTTGTAGGGAGGGAACACTGTACAACAATTTATAAAGCTACATGTAGTTGTCGTGTCATAGTAAATATGCACAAAACAAGCTGTTTCTATGATTGAGGTCAAACATCAAGGACTAGGGCACATTGACCTGAAAGGAGTATGCGACACTCCAGTATCCCGATGTGTACTGTCACTGTACTCATACATTAAAGCCGCATTGTGCTTTTGAGAAACCTGCATAAAACGGTTGTTTGGGGTCCCATTTGAACTACGTGGGACGTGATTCTTTCACAAAAAGAAATTCGCTTTTTAAATTTTATTTATAATATTTTGGTGCTAGCACAAATTAAAAAGCCTCCCTTGTGAATGGAAAGAAGGACAACTCTGTAAATACAGGGCTCCAGAAAACGGAAGTATTTCGAAAACTTAAATCTTTATTTCTGCTTTTAAACCCAATGGTGTCATACTCATTAAAAGTGTCTCGAATAGACGGTTTAATCAGTAGTAACACCATAGCAGTCGGTGCTGAAATGAGTGAGAAAATGTTAGATTGGTTCAGATTACTCTCGCTTACATGTTTAGCTGGAACATCTGGATAACCTTTATTCTGCTGCACAGACGTCTGCTTCGACATTGTCGTCTGCAAAATGTGTTCAGTTTAGATTTATGCATTGGTTTAGTTAAACAAACCTTAAGACGAGTGTCAAATAGTTTGGATCCAGATGAGACGCCACGTTACGCGGCGTCTTTTTAGATTCAAATAGTTTGTAAACTCCGTAAAGTAGGCACAGGGTTAAACACTATGAGATTCAATAACAACGTGTACATATCTTTCACTGTGGGTAAACGGTCAAATAAACTATAGAGAATGTATACCTTGAGCTTGCTGAAAATGACTGTTTCAGCCTTGTCCATTCTCTAACTCAAACATTTCTTTTTGGATCTTCACCAAACTTGCTACAAATGTTTATTAGTATAGAATCTAGGTCAGGTTCAATAACTAGCAAAATCGCATAAGGCATGTCTGCGTTATTGCTGAAAAATGCTGAAACAGTCATTTTTTAATACATAAAGGGCAAAAACTCAGATATGCCACATGCGAGTTTTGTAATATTCAAACTAAACCTAAATTTTATATACTTAAACATTTTCAGCAAGTTTAATGAATATCCGATAAAAACTGTATGTGTTAGAGTGCAAAAAGTGACTGAAACCGTCATTTTTCATTAATAAACAGGCAATAACTTAGATATACCTTATGCGCTTTTAGTAGTTATCATACTAAACCTTGATATTATATCAATAAATATTTTCAGCAAATTTGGTGAAGATCCAATAAAACGTATTTGTGTTAGAGAGCAAACCTTGCTGAAAACAGTCATTTTTTAATACATAAAGGGCAAAAACTCAGATGTGCCACATGCGATTTTAGTAATAATCAAACTAGACCTGAATTTTATATGAATAAATATTTTCAGCATGTTTGGTGAATATCCGATAAAAACTGTTTGTTTTAGAGTGCAAAAATGACTGAAACAGTCATTTTTTATAAATTAACAGGCAATAACTCAAAAACACCTTATGCGATTTTAGTAGTAATCAAACTTAACCTTGATTTTATATCAATGAACATTTTCAGCAAGTTTGTGGAAGATCGGATAAAAGATATTCCAGTTAGAGAGCGGACAAAAAAGTGTGTGATGGATCGACCGTCGAAGGTAATTGCGGTTGCACACGGTGATGTTGACTCCGGCTGTATCACGTGATACTAAGCCGTGTGGTAAGGTTTATGGCAGACGCTCTATTTTCGGTTTGTTATGATTTTAAATCGCCCTTTTTGGTGATTTAGGTCCGTCTTCATCATTTCATAGATCAGTTTGGCCCATTAGAAGGTTCAAACATTATTATTAACCGTTATTGTATTTCAGACATTATGAAAAGGTCTGAAAACACAATGGGACTTTAACCCATTTTCGCCCAGTAGATTCTTCCATGTTTTATATTGGATTAGTCCATTTTTTTATCAAAGGGATGCCTGGTCAAAACTTTCATTTTCTTTTTGTTTTATATTGAAATTCCTATCAGCAAAACAGTGTAGACTCTGATTAGACGCCGCTTAATGCGGCGTCTGGTCAGAGTCTACACTGTTTGCCTATGTCCCATATATGGGATCGGGGGCACAAATGGGTTAAATGCGGTATTCCTAGATGATGAGATATAGGAATTATACTCCAAACGCTTTTTTATATAATTGAGGTCAAGGTCAAGCTAAAGATCACCATGACCTAAAAGTGGTATGCCACACTCCATTAAGCCACGATACACGCACGAGCGCCGAATTTGGATCCTCCAGCTGATGTGATGTAGAAAATACAGTGAAACCCCTCAAAACCGGAACCTCTAAATACCGGAATTCTCTCTAAACTGGACAAAAACTTAAGTCCCCGTTCCAACCCTTCTTTATTTTAACCCATTACACCATAAAATCGCCCTTTTACGTCTTTGGTTTATTCTTACACTGGAGAAAATAGTTTGTACATTCTAGCAGATGATAGCTTAAAGCTTAAAGCAGGTTGAAAGTAAAGCAGAATGCGCCTTAAGGCGCATTCTGCTTTACGTTCAACCTGCTTTAAGTAGTCAGCTATCTTCCATACGAGATACAAGTCAAACCCCCTTTAAACCGGAAACCCCTCTATACCGGACATTTTTGTTGTCCCCACCTATGTCCGGTTTAGAGGGGTTTCACTGTATATCCTGGACAAGTATTTGTATATTAATGTCAAGGTCAATGTCACAGTGACCTAAAATATTACGGAACTTTCCGCCACCCCCCGCTATACTCACATGACATTTTTGGTTTCCCTACCTTATTATGTATAGAAAATATCTACCTAACAAGCTGTTTAGCACACCTGAGTCAAAGGCTTAAAGACTTTTCCTCAGTCCTTTGATGGACTACTCCCCCCCCCCCCCCCCCCCCCCCCCATTATCTGGATAGGTGTGAATTTTAACTGTCAAAGCATGTATCACATGCCAATTTACCTGGTGAGGCTCAGATTATACTCATGCTCTAGTGATTTTCAATGGTTATTTCTAACCAAACTATCAAATATAAAGGTCGGGTCTCACACGAGAAGCTTCAATGGTTCTTTGCTACCCACATGTCCATAAGATCCATGCTTTTGCAAGGAAATTGTCTGGCAAGGCGTTATGATCGAAAGGTCGTCAGGAGATGTCTTTAAGGTGAGACATTAGGATCGTCCGTCGACGGCGTCCGTCAAGATTCTTTAACAGTATACCCCAAAGCCTCTTTTCTAGTTTTAAGACAGATGGCCCCATTAACCCATTTGTGCCCACGATCCCATATATGGGACATAGGCAAACAGTGTAGACTCTGATTAGACGCCGCATATGCGGCGTCTGATCAGTGTCTACACTGTTTGCTGATAGGAATTTCAATATAAAACAAAATGAAAATGAACATTTTGACCAGGCATCCCTTTGATAAAAAAATGGACTAATCCAATATAAAACATGGAAGGATCCACCGGGCGAATATGGGTTAAGCATGTTGAAAGTAAAGCATATAGGAACCTTTCTTATGGCATGTGAAGTGTTGCAAAAAGAAATAGTGGTTCAATAAAAATTATTTATTCTATAAATGAAAATAATTGTTCAACAAAAAAATTATTTGTTCTATCTGACAAATATGTGTTCAATAAAAAAATAATTTGTGCAATAAATTAAAAAAAAATAATTTTTGAATCAATATATTTTATTAAACATAAATATTTTTATTGAACAAATAAAATACTTTTGCAACACAAGTTACATGCGAAAAAGTATTCATTCAATAATTGGAGGCGAAAGTTGTAAGCTCGGATTTCATTAGACGAGAAATCGTTCAGCGCTTCAGAGGCTATTGACACGACGGTCGAGTCGATAACGTTTCTTATTCGCACAACGGTCGTGCGGATAAGGATTTTTATCGGCACGGCAGTCGTGCGGATCAGAAAGCTTATTCGCACGACGGTCGTTCCTAGACAAGTCGTGCATATATGAAAGCTTATTCGCACGACGGTTGTTCCGATACATGTACTATATATAGTGACCGGGCCCGGGAATCGAACCCGGGACCTCCCACTTGCAAGGCGAGCGGTATAACCATTGAGCCAAAAGTCCGGACGTTAGGCTCGAGGGCCTAACACTGCCTATATTCACTACACTCCTCCCCATCTTAATTTTGAGGTCCTTTTTATCCCTTTCGACTTACGGTAGCTACCACGCGTCATTTCTGACGGTGATCCATGCATCGGGCAAGGACAGTCACCGCCAGATGGTGCGGAAAAATCCGTTTGCCGACAAACGCCATTATAGTGACCGGGCCCGGGAATCGAACCCGGGACCTCCCGCTTGAAAGGCGAGCGTTATAACAATTGAACCAAAAGTCCGGACGTTAGGCTCGAGGGCCTAACACTGCCTATATTCACTACATATATCAACCTTTGCTACACGAAGTTCGATGTAAGTTTTGATAAACAGTCAGTATTGGGCTGAACACATTCAACCCTAACGACGACTTTACTCGTCATTTATAACAGTGTACATGTGAAAAGTACAATAGACCTATGAAGAATGTGTAGACCTTGATCAGAGGGATCCGAAAAGGGTCCTCTTATCAGGGACTGCAACCGTGAACAATCCTAAATAGGCAAACTTGGACTGACTTAAGTTATGATTGAAAACGTGGACTGTTGTTTTGAATATGCATGACTTGCGAAAACAAATCTGCAAACTCTTTGAACGTTATATTTCAGTTGATTTCAATAGAAAAGCCAAGTTTATCTTCGTCCAATTCATTAACAGTTTTATGTATACCAAATGGTCCACTCCAGGCCCGTAGGAACACGGTGGGAAGATACAATAATGTTGCCAATATTAGTAAAATATACCTAGTTATTTACATAGACATAAGTAGGTAGTTTACGTGTTTTGAATGTGCGAAACGCCCTCAGAACGCATCAGCTAGAGACCGTCTAAAAACAAAATGTTCACGGGTGAGCATGCTCCCGGACCCCTAGTAATTACTGAGTTCCTAGGACTGTCTCAGGTTTGTCTGCGAAGGTCGCAGTATTGCAAAAATTCGGACATTATTCCGCACCCGACGCGGAATGGCTTGTGGTCCTCTCTCTAAATGATAGCTAGATGTAAGATATGTCATTTTTGTGTCTCACATATTGTCAATATACTCATGTCTTGATGTTAACATGATGATCGAAGCGACCATGTTCAAATTGTAAAACGAAAGTGCCTATCGGCACGACAGTCGTGCGGATAACAATTCGTATATTATTTACGTCAATTATTTATGTAATCGGACGCAAATTTTGTTTCATAAAAGGCAATTTTGTCGTAAATTGACAAAAAAGGTAAATTCACGATATCGAAAATTAACGATAGGTGTAGGATAATTCATGACACGGGCCCCAGAGCTGTATCCTTACGAACGTCGTTCCGATAGACACTTACCTAGACTAGAGCTGTCAGCCAATGAAAACCGCCCTTACAAAAACCGTTAGTATCCCATAATGCTAATTTAAGACAATATATTTTTTAACATCCGTTGCAAAACGTGAAAAATATTGATTCGATAATTTTTTATTTTTTTCTATAAATTCAAATATATATGTTCATTAAAAAAATATTGATTCTAAAAAAAATTATTTTAAACTTTATTGAATACATATATTTTTTAAGAAACAAATATTTTGTCAGATACAAATTTATATTTAAATTATTGAATAAATATTTTTTTCTTGACCATATATTTTTCAGATAGAATGATAAAGTTTTTATTGAACCATTATTTCTTTTTGCAACACTTCACATGCCATACTTTCTAGTGTAAATGACATGATCAACAACCTAAACTGGAAAAGCCTCGAAAACAGAAGAACTGATGCCCGCCTAGTTATTACCTATAAGATCTCACATAACCTAGTTGATATTCAGAAAAATGACAGACTTAAGCCTCTACTTTCTCGAAACACCCACTCACTAGGTTATCAAATTCCATCTTGTAGAATTCAAATCAGACAACACTCTTTTTTCCCTCGGACAGTTAGAAACTGGAATAACATCATTCAGGTCATGGCAATGAAAGCATCCATTGACTCCTTCAAAACTGCCATCAAAACATATAGCCCATAAACAAATGATATATTGTACATACATAGTTTTAAACTGTTATTTACATCTTTGAGCACACTATTCTTTGTGCATACACCACCAATGACAGAAACTGCAACTAGTTGAAGCTGGTCACTATATATTAGAAGTAGAATATTAGAAGTAGAAGTAATGCGCCGTAAAGCGCATTTTGTTTACAGTAGAGCCTCTCTATTACGACCGCTAAAACGAAGGTTAATTGATTGATTGAATAATGACAGGTGACAGCTTAAAGCAATGTGACAGTGAAACAGAAAGCTCCGGAAGGAGCTTTATGTGTCTCTGTTACCTTGCTTTAAGCAGTCACCTGCCTTAAATACATGATATTTAACCAAATTTAATGGTCGTAATTATGGAGGTTTTACTGTACTTGCTATACATTACAATGACATTATGTTATAAATTTGACATATAATTCATATAGTCACCACCATCATGGTCATCATCAATATTTCTCAAAATACTTACATATGTATAGTACATAATAATTTGGCTCTGTTATTGATAATTGTGACAGATCATGTATATACAGTAAAACCTCGCTATTACGACCACTAAAACGAAGGCTAATTGATTGTATAATAGAGAGGTGGTAGCTTAAAGCAAGGTGACAGTGAAACAGAAAGCTCCTAAAGGAGCTTTCTGTTTCACTGTCACATTGCTTTAAGCGGTCACCTATCGTAAACACCCTAATAATTAACAAACTTTAGTGGTCGTAATAGAGAGGTTTTACTGTAATCGCCTTCATTATAATAATAATCATCATCATCATAACATTTATTTACACTAAACTACAATACACAACAAACGAACACAATGACATCAATGACATTTCCCCACAACAACTAAACTTTAATATCAATGAACAACTATTTTTTGAAACCCTTCTTCTTAATATAAGAGGAAAATCAATTGCATATGCATCAAATAAGAAGAGGAAAGAAACTGATAAAGAAAATAAAATATTAAAAGAAATAGAGACCCTAGAAAAACAAAAAAATATAAACTTTGACCTATTGGACACTAAAAGAATAGAATTGTCAGAATTAAGAAAGAAAAAAATGGAAGTAGTGTTTTTAAGAGCTAAAGCCAGATGGATACAAGAGGGAGAAAACCCTACAAAATACTTTTGTAACTTAGAAAACAGAAATTATGTGTCAAAATTAATGAATACTTTGAAAACAGAAACAGGGGAAAATTTAAACACACAGGAAGCAATACTTTCTGAAACTAAACGTCATTACCAAAACCCTTACAAACTCCATGAAACAGAAGATACACCGTTGAATGAAATACTATATAATATAGAGGTGCCTAAACTATCATTAAATGAAAATAATTATATTGAAGGAAAACTTACATTGTCAGAACTATTGAATAGTCTAAAAAGAATGTCTAATAATACTAGCCCTGGAAATGATGGGTTTACTGCAGAGTTTTATAAATTTTTCTGGAATGATATTGGTGTATTTTTACTGAGATCAATTAACTACTCATACACAAAAGGAGAATTATCAGTAACTCAGAAGCAAGGTGTAATCACATGTATACCAAAAGGTAATAAGGATAAATCTTTTTTAAAAAATTGGAGGCCCATTTCTTTACTAAATGTTTCTTACAAATTAGCATCTTCGTCTATAGCCTACCGTATAAAAAATACATTAGGAAGCATAATTAATGAAGACCAAACAGGGTTCCTACCAGGACGGCTTATGGCAACAAACATTAGATTACTGTACGATATCTTATTTTACACAGAAAAACATAACATACCGGGTCTATTGCTACTAATTGATTTTGCAGCAGCCTTTGACACTGTTTCATGGAATTTCATGTATAAAGTCTTGGAATTCTTTAACTTTGGTCCATCTATCAGAAGATGGGTTGCTTTATTTTATACTAATATTGAATCATGTGTTATTGTAAACGGCCATATGTCTGAGTGGTTCTACCCACAAAGAGGCTGTCGCCAAGGAGATGCCCTGTCGCCTTACCTGTTTATTCTTTGTGCTGAAATTCTCTCCATACTACTAAGAAATAACCAAAATATAAAAGGTATAAAGATAGGAGGAAAAGAGTATATTGTCTCACAATATGCAGATGACACAAGTTTAACTTTAGATGGCACGTCTGAATCTCTTAAAAACACAATGCTAGTGTTAAAATTCTATGGGAGAATCTCCGGCCTCAATATCAACACAGATAAGACCAAAGTAATATGGTTTGGTTCTAGAAAAAACAGTCAGTTAACTCTATGCCCAGAGTATCAGCTATCATGGGAAAACAACATTTTTACAGTTTTAGGGGTCAAATTCTCTACCGATCTATCTGATATTGTGAATATAAACTATGACTCGAAAATTGAAGAAATTAAGAAGTTGTTTGCGTGCTGGTCTAAGCGAGTTCTATCCCCACTCGGAAAAATAACAGTAATAAAAACGCTTGCACTTGCAAAACTTAATCATCTAATATTAGGTATTCCAAATCCTTCGCAGGAAAAGATCAAATTAATCCAGACACTATTTTTTAAATTCCTTTGGAACAACTCGGTTGATGGAATAAAACGAAATACGATAATTCAAGATCATAAATTAGGCGGCCTCAAGATGATAGATTTGAAAACATTTATGTATAGTCTCAAAGCAACATGGATCAGGAGGCTTGCATATATGGACAACAGTTTTAGTCATTTGGTAGAATTCATTTGTCCATCACTTAAAAAGTTAAACAAATTTGGATCAGATTATATTAAAAATGTACTACATCAAAATGAAAATGCCTTCTGGAAAGATGTGCTGTTTAGCTACTATACATTGTCTCTTAACATAAAACCAACGAGTCAAAACCTTTTTTCTGTCAATTTATGGTTCAATCCTGGTATTGAGGTCGGAGGTTCTAGCATTTGTTATAAAAGATGGCTCTCAGCAGCAGTAGTGTTTCTTGGAGATCTGTTCAATACAGATGGTGATCTTTTTACATATAGAGAGTTTACTACACAGTTCAATATAACAACCAACTTCCTTGAATATAATGGAATTATCAGAGCAGTAAGACATTACATTGAAAGAATAGGCAATCCAATTATACCAGCCAAAACTCTAAATCCACCTATTCCAATAACGTTGGCTATCATAAAACAAAATAAAAAAGGATGTAGAGACATTTACAACCAGATATTAAAAAAAGAAAACTTCCCTAAATCGCTCCAGAAATGGACTGAAGAATTAGGCGATATTCCAAATACATATGCACGTTGCAATGTATCAATATATAACATGGTTTTCAAAGCTACAAAGGACCCCAAACTGCTCTGGTTTCAATATAGATTAAACCATCGGATACTTGCCACAAATTATTTACTTAAAAAAATGAATATACTAGCAGATGACACATGTTCTTTATGTAAAAATGAAACAGAAACATTGTTACACTTATTTTGGAACTGTAATGTCAGCAAACAGTTTTGGAGGCAATTGTTAAATTATGTTAATATCAAATGTAATACTGACTTGGTAGAATGGAAAGCATATGATATCTTATTTGGTGCTTGCAATATGGACACCAGTATTAACAATATTCTGCTGAGAGCAAAGCACTATTTGTACTACTGTAGGATCACTAGCCAGTTGCCATCGATTGATAATTTTAAAATCCAAATAAAAACATATTACCATACGGAGAGATTTATTGCGATAAAAACTTTCCAATTACCTAAATTTGAAGCTCTGTGGGCCCAATTCAAAGAACTTATTCAAGACTAGCAATTTTGAAATAAGTCAATATTCTATAACTTCATTTGTCTTATAAACTTTTAACATAGATTGTTAATGTCCACTTTAATCGGGTGCAAAATTGTTTGAGATGTACACTTGCAGTATAATATGTCTACCTTCTTGTAAAAATAATAATACTTAGAATAGACACTCTGGTATATACCACTGGACCCCTTTGGGCATAAGCTGGTCATCTGCCTCCTTTGCTGTTTTAAATTTGATTTCTCACATTTTTCCTTTTTCTATGTTTTAAAAACAGAATGGAAACAGTTAATTTGCGCGAATGTCCTTTCTATTTTAGCTTTATCCTATGTAATTAAAACTAATTGAAAGCATTCATATCATTCAATGGTGTTGGTCAATCCTCAGTATTTGACACATTTAACCCTCTAACTCTGGAGGTACAATTAAGGTCCCAATGTAGTATGGAGTAAGTTTTGACCATTTATTAGATACAAGTTGTTCATAGTACATGTATAGTGCTAGATATGAATAACAGGAACCTTGACAAGGGGACAGTGGGCTCTATTGTGTCGCTGCTCTTTCAGATCGTCTCTTTGAGACAATGCATGAGTAGTATCATCGTGGGGTTTGGTGCTGTAATGAGTAAGAAAATGTGGGATTTGCTTAACTTACTCCCTCTTATCTGGGGTCCTGAAATAGTAAAATTTCGGGCCAGTGAATTAACCCATTACCCCATAGCCTGTTTCTTGTATTGAGGATACATGACCACTCGAAGCAAGTTGAAAGTAAAGCAGAATGTGCCTTAAGGCAGACTCTGCTTTACTTTTAGCCTACTTTAAAATACTAGAATAAAGAACAGATTTCTTATTATACATATTCAAAGCTGTATAAATATGACTCCTTTTCTACAGAGGAAGAACAGATGAAAGCCGTAAAAAGGCTTATTTATGGGGTACTGGGTTGATGCACTGAACATCTATACATTGAAAAGGTCAGATCCTTGCACTTTTTACCTTTCCTCCATAGATACACATTGGAGCACCTATACATGCTCCTTCACACATGTATCGGCTAGATACAGTTAACTTGCTTTAATCAGTTACCGGTTAAACTCGGCTAGATACAGATGATTGGGCACTATGACCTATGGAGGAGGGGTTTGGGAGACCTATATATGTACATGTATAATGTATTGATTATGTAAACCCCATTAATAGTCCCGTTCAAGCCTGAAAATTTTAATGGGCAAATAAGACTTAGAAACTTTTATTTTGGCTTTACAGGGTTGATATTCATAGTTCACCTATTTCATAAAACTAGGGACAGTGAGACCTGGACTAGAGGGCCCTAGAATAAGGCATTCATAGTTCACCTATTTCATAAAACTAGGGACAGTGAGGACCTGGACTGGAGGGCCCTAGAATAAGACCACCTTATCTGGGTCTACACTGTTTGCATAGGAACACTGTGCCCTTAACAACAATAAGTTTACTGTTTGCATAGGGTGTGTATACACGCTACTAGAGTCAAATATTTAATCTAATGATAAGAAATACTAATAATGCCATTTGTGAAAATTTCAGGCAAACAGATAACTATTATTGAGTAAAGAACTTTTTTCCTTATACTCTAATAGCCATCTCCTCTACAGAATCTAACAGCTATACACAGACACACATTTAACTGCTCCTCCAGATATGTCCCTTATAGGACTGCAAATGTACAGTTTTGGGTACAAATGCCATTGAATGGGATAAAAGTAAGGCAAAGAGCTCCTAAAGGGGCTTTCTGACTTGCTTCCATCTGTTTAATAAATACAATAAGATATTACCTGTAGAGGAGGGGGTTGGGAGATTTAATATGGATTACTTGTTATGTAGGCTATGTACTGTCAATCTTGAGTTAACCTATAACCCTATGACTTGTTTCTACTTTTGTAGATAGGTGGCCACTTGTAGCGGATGGAAAGGGAAGCGGAATGCGCCTTAAGGTGCATTCTGTTTTACTTTTGGCCTGCTCTAAGCTATCACCAACTAGTATATATAAACTGTTTCATAAGACACAACTTCATGACTGTATAAATTGGAACTATCTTGTTGAGTTTAGAAATGAATTTAAGAGCGTAAAAAGGTGTGTTTATTTAGCAAGAGTTATCTCATCTCCGGATGAACCAACCTAATGAACGATTGATTCAGATTTGACTTTAGTCGTAGAAGATAGGTATATGTACTAGGATAAGTTGAGGACAGATATTAGATATAGTTACTGCATATATAGGTTACTCATTAGCTATTCATGTTTCTCAACTATTAACTGAAACCCCCTTTTACTTATATAAGGCCGACTCTACTACTTCACATAATATCAAAGGATTGTCATAATATTCCTATTGAGGTTTGATCAATACTGTTGTCGAAATAGGAACGATATGCATCAGAATGGAATAAATACAAATTCTCCAAAAGGGAAAAAATACAAAACCCCAGACAACGTAGAACATGTTACAGGTACGTGATACCTATTAACCCTTTACCCCGTAGACGTTTTTAGTTTCGAAGACCGGTGACCACTTAAAGCAGGTTGAAAGTAAAGCAGAATGTGCCTTAAGGCACATTTCTGCTTTACTACCAGCCTGCTTTAAGCTAAATCTGCCAGGATATATAAAATATTTGTAATGGTAAGTGTTCATGTTAGTATTAACTGGAGCTTTTTTCTTCAGGGGAGGAAAAATTTAAATAAGCTAAAAGTCACTTCTACGGGGGGAAAGGGTTAACGGAAATAATAGTAATCATTGAATATGTTAACAATGTACACTATATAAATGTAAGGTGTGATGGTGGATGGACCCCCGACCCCATCATACCTATGACGGGGAAATAAATGGGTTGCAGAGCAACTGAAATTTAAAAAAAACAACATTTATTTATAATATAACTATGACATAATACAGTGGAGAAAACGCGTTTATTGGGAACGAAAAACACATTCTCCACTGTACATAATAATTTGGCTTTGTTATTGATAATTGTGACAGATCATGTATATAATCGCCTTCATTAAAATAATAATCATCATCATCATAACAACATTTATTAATAACTATGACAGATTATGCATATAATCACCATCATTATCTTCATCATTAATGTATCTCAGTATACTTATAGAATATAAATATAAAACAATGGCACTAGGTTATTGATAACTGTAACAGATTATGCATACAATCAATATCATGTTATTGGTCACCAAGACAAGTTGTGCATGTTGACGTATGCACGTTGAAAATTGAGACGAACGAATGTGACTATAATGTCGGTGCTTTTCAGAAAGCGCACAAGTGCATGAGCATGACACTCGAACTTCGATATCTCCAACTCGGTTAAATCGAACATACCCGTATTTCAAAGTTAAAACGAGCATGAAACAATGCAGTTCATGTGTCGAACTATCAAATAGTTCGAGTTAAGCAAGTTCGAGATATCGAAGCTTGACTTTACATTAAAAGTTTCGGGGGGTTGCTGAGCTAACATTCTGCCGCTTACATTCAGAGTTCCAAATGAATAATAAATCTTTTTCAGAAAAACCATGTGACGTGATCAACCCATTATTTTTGTACTTGCAAGGATCAAGACGCGGTCTGCCTACATTGAATCCGCGTGTCGGTGTTAGTTTTAACCCCAATTTACGTATACACAAGGAAACGTAAACATCTTCAAGATGAAAGAACGGAATGAAAGGGGATATTTTGTACACTTTCCGTGCAACGTCCATTGAAGTAACGTAACCAGTACCAGAGCAGTAGCCTGGGTAGGTAGTTTCCGGGTAACTTTTCACTGATGCAAACCATTTAGATCTCTTGTCTCTTACAGGGCCGGCTTTTAGTAGGCAAGCTCCCACTATACCCTTCTGCATGTTATTCGGATATTGCGATGTGAGGTTTAATAAATTTAGTACGTTCACATACATATCATCGTCAGTCTTCATTATATACTGCGCATGCGCACATTTAGTTGTAGCCCATTTGAGCGCCATTATTGTCTTGTATGTAAGGTTTCCATATGTATCAACAAAATCTTCCTTTATAATATCATGATAAACTTTGTTTTCCTCGTCTATAGCCCGCTGTAAAGATACAGTTTTAATTTCGCCAAGAAGAAATCCGTACCTCACTTCACCAGTATTGTTTCTCGAATAGGTCAACCAGGTGTTACGTATAACATTTCTTTTTTTAATATTTTTATGCACAGTCATAATAAATATAATTATTTTGATGACTTGTTTATCTGATGACTTCTTGCAAATGGCCTCGTTGTCGTATATATAATTAAAATCATGGTTGAAGCACAGTGCACAAAAATCCTTTCTCGAATCATTCGGATTACCTTTGTTAGTCCCATCTATACCAATTAATTGTGTTTCAGAGTCCAAAGTTGAATTAATAAGTTTTTTATGCACATGTGTTGTGGTATGGTTTATTTCGACAGAATGTGAGATTGTAGTAGATATATGCTTAATTTTATTTGTGAAAACTAAAGCTGAAGTTGATGATCCGACCAGGTACATGTAATACACCATAAGCACAGTAAACAGTAATAGAAATACTAGAACCCGGAACATTGCAATACGACCGCAAATAAAAAGCTTCAGTCTGACGGTCTTACACATACCTGTCATCTTTGTAAACGGTAATTGTCAATAAGTTATGAGCTATTAAACTGTGGCTTTATAATTATCCTCCTTATCCACTCTGTAAAAGTTTCGATTGTACAGATTGCCATGTGGGCAGTGTTATTGATACAGTCTCTAGCTGTGAATAACGCACTTTCTTCCGGAGACATTCTCTTCATACCAAGACAGATCAATTGTGTGATGCTTGCTTAGACTGGTCATATAACTTCTTCAACTAGAGTTCTGAAAAATAAAACACAACAAGAACTGACGTACATGTGCAGTAAGTGCTGTATGCCCCCAAAAGCGTTTATTGATACTGAAAGTGTTTTATTTGAGGAATGATTTAATATTGGTTGTTTTCATAACTTTTGGTTAGCTGTGATTGGCTGTAACCCAATGAAGAAAAAAAATCAGGCCACGCATTGTCGAGACTACTTTTTCTTACAGGTGTTTTCCCATACCTCCATGACTACAATAAATGTTCGAATTATTCCTTAAAAAATTCGAATATTTATTGTTTTCATGGAGGTATGAAAAATCCTGGACACATTGTAGTCCCTTCGCCACATATATTTTCCGCCAAAACGCGACGTTGTTTTGTAATAACGTCGTCGTAAATGACGTGATTTGGCATCCTGCTTTATGCAGCGCTTGTGGAGAGCAGTGCCCGAGGTTAAACGTAAAACGAAACTCTGTGCTCAAAACTCAGTTTCGATCATAGTAGCTGGTGTTTACAAAACACGCTTTCTCTGATTTTAGTAACCATATTTAGATACATTTTCACAGTAGAATTATGTATGCAAATACTAGTTATAAATAAAATGTTTAGCGCTAGTGCTAAGAGCTGAGAAAAACTCTTAGTTTTGAGCACAGAGTTCGTTTTAAGTTTTATTACCTTGGGACCAGTTGGACTAAGAGAAAGTACTCCCGACAAGGCGTGGCCTAATTAAATGTTTTTCATTGTGTTATGTAAATAAAATTATAGCAAATCAAAGCTAACCAAAATGAAAAACAAACAATATTAAATTATTGTTGTATGATTATATGTAAGGAGATAAACAGCTTGTTTTTCACCTGGCAGTGCGGAGCTCATCTTTGGCAAAGATAATCTAATTTACATTTGATTTTAGGGGGGAAAGGAACAGTTCTCATTATATCGTTATTTCCCGATACTTTCAACATGGAGAAACAAAATTTATGCATGCAGCCATATCAACGTGAAAAGGATATATAAAGGTTTTACCTCTCTACAACAACACTCAATGCGACAAATACTGCGTGTGCTGTTCGGAGGGAGTAGTTATAGGGAGGGAAAATTAGGACTTGGCTGACATTTGCAAACAGCTTGAATCCAGATCAGACGCTTGTTACGCGGCGTCTGATCTGGGTTTAAGCTGTTTGCAAATGTAAGCAAATTTCCCTCCGAATTATAGCTCCCTCCGAACAAGCCACAGTCTGCGTCTCCCATTCGGTGTTGTTTGTTGCAGAGAGGGAGCACTGTACACATACACAACGTTTTAACCCTTTAACCCATAGCCTGTTTCTAGTAGTTAAGATATGTGACCTATTAAAGCAGGCTGAAAGTAAAGCAGAATGTGCCCTAGGGCACATTCTGCTTTACTTTCAGCCTACTTTAAGTTAATATCTGCTAGTATATAGAACATATTTCTTATAGTACATATTCATGACAGTATAAAATGGTACTATTTTCTTTGGCGGATGAATAAAATGAATGTGCTAAATGTCGCTTCTATAAGGGAAAGGGTTAAAATGAAACGTGACACTCGTTGAAACGTGAAACGTTCCAAGATGTTCTAAATGCGACCTAGTTGATTGCCGTAATGATACATGCTCATTTAACATCACACAGGGGAAAAACCATATACTTTCCGATTCAACCTACCGGCGCCGACGAGTTACATAAAGTCGACTTTGCATGCAGCTTGGATCATGATCAGACGCCACGTAACGTGGAGTCTGATCAGTATCCAAACTGTTTGACACTCGTGTCGACATTTCCTTAAGTCATACTACATCAAATCTAACTTTTACACGATCTTGCAAACAGCACTATTGAAGCAGAGGACGCTACAGTGGTGGGGGTTAAAACCTTACGAATAATTTGGCACCGAAAGTGTTTAATGAAACTAAGCGTAAGCGCAGTTTAGTGAAATGCAAATATTCTATATAGATGTTATAACATAGATGTTATTGAAAGTGAATTAGAATCTACATTTTTTTATTTGAATGTGATTTATACGAAACGTTACAACTGAATATATTTGGTGCTGTGTGTTTTGGTAGGAAAGATCTGAACTCTTTTACATGAATAATGTCAAGCACTGATGTAACCTTGCCAATATTTTACATAAAGCCTTTAAATTACGATCTAGATTTAAGTGTTCAATGGTTGTACTGGACACTTATATTCTTTACATGTTCATTTTCTGTATAGGACGAGTAAGCTTGTCGCTAGGGGTCAATGTGAAAAACGTTAATTGCATAATGTATGAATGACAGACAGAGTGGATCTGGACCAGGTGGCTCTTTCTATGAGCCCTCTGGCCTAGTCCTCACTGTTTGTACTAGATAAATGTACTCTCTGCATGCACATTCTCTGTATAGAACGAGTTATCTCGTCGATAGGATTCATTGAGTTAATAAATCGTAAACTGAAGTTCTATTAGGGAGCTCTCTGACATGGGTCTTCACTGTTTGAACTAGGCAAGTGTACTCTTCACATGTACATTTATATACTGGACGAGTGATATCGTCTCCATGATTCAATGTGTAAACTTAAAAATTAATTATGTATGAATTGCAGACGGAGAAGATCCATACCAGGGGGCTCCTTTCAGGGAGCTCTCTGCCTTGGTTCTTCACTGTTTAAACTAGGCAAATGTACTCTTCACATGCTCATATTTGTTTAGGACGAGTAATATCGTCTCTAGGGTTCAATGACTGACCTGTTAAATGTTTTATGTATGAATTGCAGACGGAGAAGATCCATACCAGGGGGGGGGGGGGCTCTATTCTTTGGGCTCTCTGGCATGGTTCTTCACTGATTGAACTAAGCAAGGGCATTCTTCGCATACAAACTTGTATATGTTCATTTTTGTATAGGACGAATAAGAGTGTCTCTATGATTCATTAAGTTAACTGTAAAATATATAAATATATAATGTATGAAGAACCAGGCCGGGTATCTCCTTTCTGAGAGCTCTCTTACATGGGTCTTCACTGTTTGGACTATGCAAGAGCACTCTACGCACGTTCATGTTCATCTTTATATCGAACGAATTAGATCGTCTGTATGGTTCAATAAGTTAAATGCAAAATGTATTTTATATGCATTACAAACGGAGAAGATCCATGCCAGGGGCTCATTCTAGGAGCTCTCTGGCATGGGTCTTCACTGTTTGAAGTAGGCAAGTATACTTTTCGCTCGTCACTAGGGTTCAATGACATCTACTGTAACTAGTTGAATGCTTGAATGACAAACATTGTGAATCCAGGCCAGGGGGTACCTTTCTCGGAACCCTCTGGAATGGGTCTTCACTGTTTGCTCTAGACAAGTGTACTTTTTGCATGTAGTATGCATTTTCGTATAGGATGAGTAAACTCGTGGTTATGGTTCAATGAGTTTTAAAAAATCTATATATTGTAAAATGTTGATATTATAGCTGTGGAAGTCACTCTCTTGAAATATGTACTGTTTTGTTTGTATTATTGGCTGGAGGCCTGTATCTACAGAAAATAAACTTTGACTATATTTTGGAAAACATAGACTAATTATTTTTCTCTGAGTGACAACAGTTTGGAGCCTGATAAGACGCCGGTTACCCGACGTCTGATGAGTTTCGAGGCTGTTCAAGAATCGGTTTTAAGTTCGCGAATGTGTTTTAGAATTGTTTTGATTTAATTAGATCTATCGGGTTATTGTAGTGACACTGCTTGGCCGTTTCATAAAACTTCGTACGTCAAATGTTGTAAGTCAGATTATAAAATTCTCAATTATTATTTATTTATTTCTCCATCGAATCCTGTCTTGTGACATCTCTTAGGAATCATCTTTCCAAGACGATTTCAAAGAGATGCCACAAGACAGGATTAGATAGAGATATCAGAAATTGAATATATTTTAGAGTTTTGACTTACGACCGTTTCTGTCGTACGAAGTTTTATGAAACGGACCCCTTCTTGGCACTGTCGCATCACATAATAGTAGTGTGTGTGTGTGTGTGGGGGGGGGGGGGGGGGGGGGGGGGGGGGGGGGGGGGGTCGCGCAACTGTTATGTGAAATGTTTACACGAATATATGCCACCATAATATATGTAATGCTGTTCAAAGTATTTTCACTTGTATCCGGCAACAATGTATCGGTGATTCCCTTTGTTGTTATAACCACGCCATAATAATAAATATTAACATTCGCCCCATTCAAATCCATTGAAAAAATTGCCGTTCAATTCATGTAAACGCTATTTCTATAGAGGGGTGAACTTGTGGAAAAGTTTCAAAGAGGAGGCGGGACATATGCATTTTTCATTCGCGAATTAATCTTTGGAACTCCGCCAGCAAACGTTTGGCGGATTTTTCAAATTTTTGTTTTTTACAGATCTATGCCTTCCTATTAGCGGAAACCATGATTCCCGACTAAAATTCTTGTTTATTAATGAGCTAAATTGCACGAAAAATGATATACCTTATAAACAGCAGCTGTCTGCATTTCTTTATGACAAAAACATCGATATATTTATCCTACTTCAAATATGACGTCACTTCCACCTCTAATAAGGATTAAACTTACATGCGTACTAACAAAATGTTAATTTAATATTAGAAATTACAGCAAATATTGTAAATATAAGAAATCAATTAATTTTTTTCGGCTTTCAAGGGAAATAAACGACAGAAAATTATCGTCAAATTTACCATGAATCGGTAGCGCAGTTCATGGTATTTGCCGATAATTTTCTGTCGTTTATTGCGCTTGAACGCCGAAAATATCAGTTCATTTCTTAAGTACACACACGCCCCATTCTGTCCTCTAGCTGGTGTTGTATAAGATATTTTATACGACAACCTTTTTCATATGGTTGAGGTCAAAGGTCGAGGTTAGAGTGACCTGGAAATGTTACAGGACAACGGGTATTCCAATGATTTACTGGAACAAAGGATGGACAAATACGTCTCGAGTAATAAGTGCACGGACACACACACACACACACACACTTACACGATGTTCAATCACTACATGTCATCATAGTTAGATTAAGGGTCACAACAGGTTTTTAATAAATTGCCCCTAGTCGATTTTTGAAAGATGTAAATCAAATGTTCGATGTTTAATTAATTATAGAGTTGCAGGGTGTGTCCACATAAACGTGAATTTGGTCCAATGCTATTTCTAGTTTCTTTATGTAACGGACCTTTTAAGTTATGCTCTAAACGGTCCAATTGTATATGTCCACTTACATATACATTTTAGTTTTATGATTAACAAATCAGTTAAAACGGTATATAAGATTTGATCGAACTATAAGGCAACACATTGACGCTGATTAATACGTCAACCTTTTTAAGATCGATATTGCCCGTTATAAAGTTAAAATAATATAATTAAAGTCGCATTGTGTTTTTGAGAAACCTGCATAAAACGGTTGTTTGGGTCCCATTTGAACTATGTGGGACGTGATTCTTTCACAAAAACCGGCTTTATCTAAGAAATTCGCTTTTTAATTTTTATTTATAATTCTTTTGTGCGGCACAATTTAAAGAGCCTCCCTTGTGAATGAAAAGAAGGACAACTCTGTAAATACATGGCTCCAGATAACGGAAGTATTTCGAAAACTAAAATCTTTATTTCTGCTTTAAAACCCACTGGTGTCATACTCATTTAAATTGTCTCGAAGAGACGGTTTAATCAGTATTAACAGCATAGTAACATCATAGCATTCGGTGCTGAAATGAGTGAGAAAATTGGATTAGTTCAGATTACTCCCGCTTATCTGGAGCGCTGAAAATGAAGCGGTTAACCCTTATTCTGCTGCACAGACGTCTGCTTTGACATTGTCGTCTGTAAAATTTGTTCAGTTTAGATCTATGCATTGTTTTAATTAAACAAACCCTAAGACGAGTGTCAAACAGTTTGGATCCAGATGAGACGCCGCGTTACGCGGCGTCTTTCTAGATTCAAACAGTTTGTAAACTCCGTAAAATAACGACCAGTAGGCTCAGGGTTAAACTATGAGATCCAGTCACAACGTGTAAATAATATTCACGGTGGGTAAGCGTATAAAAAAACAGGAGCATCTTTATCAAGCTTGCTGAAAATGACTGTTTCAGCCTTGTCCGCTCTCTAACTCAAACACTTCTTTTTGGATCTTCACCAAACTTGCTACAAATGTTTATTAGTATAGAATCTAGGTCAGGTTCAATAACTAGCAAAATCGCAAGAGGCATGTCTGAGTTATTGCCCTTGAATAATTAAAAAATGACTGTTTCAGCATTTTCTGCTCTCTAACACAAAGACTTTTTATTGGATCTTCACCAAACTTGCTGACAATATGTATTGGTATTAAATCTAGGGCAAGAAAAAAATCGAATACAGTTGTATGAAAATCCTTCAAGAGGTAAAGGAGAAATGGAGTTGTCATTTATTACTTAACTTATTACCAACACGGCTAAGATGAAGCACATGCAACCATTGACCAAATATTTGGCTAAAATAGAATAAAAACTGGTCCTTTTACAGAGTGGACAGGGCAAAAATAAGGATAAAATAGCAAAATTTTAAAAATTGAAGAACCATAACTCCATAACACACTGTGAAGTTGATTCCGGCTGTATCACGTGATACTAAGCCGTGTGGTAATGTTTATGTCAGACGTTCTATTTTCGGTTTGTTATGATTTTAAATCGCCCTTTTTGGTGAATTAGGTCCGTCTTCATCATTTTATAGATCAGTTTGGCCCATAAGAATGTTCAAACATTATTATTAACCGTTATTGTAATTCAGACATTAAGAAAAGGTTTGAAAACACAATGGGACTTTAACCTTGTATGCAAGTCCATGAATAAAACATAATGCATTTTAATGGCAGAATTTCAATTTTCAGGTAGGTAACTGTATCTCAACTTCAAATTTCCCACATTTTGATAAGAAAATCTGTTATTACAACAAATCCTGACTGTGATATTTTCTAATTTTTTCTGACCAACTATTTCACCAACCATACCTTTGAATAAACTGAAAAAAATGCATTTAATGAGTCAGTTTTTTGTAATCCAATTTTTTAGCCTTTTGCAAAATTCAAATAGCTGATAACATCTTTCTGAACACTTTTATTACAAATGTTTTTAGCTTGTCTAGTAATGAATGTTGTGGACTACTAATTGCGCGCGACTAATAGTTATTAGCTTTATTTATTTTTAAGAAAAATAAAATCATTAAATTTCCAGGTTTTTGTCAAAAAAGAGACCTTAAAGACAAACCAAACGGTAAATTTTTCTTATATTTGCACTCATTGTTTCTTAGGCTATTATCATTCTTCAAGCAAAGTTTCATAACACCTTTCATAGAAACTAAGCTCACCCGCGAGCTACCTTAAGACATGTCAGACTAATGGTCATGGATTTATTAGGTAATCGCTTTTCGGCCTTGTCAATTCTCTGACTTAAATACATGTAGTTTTTATCCAACTTTGTACACATTTTTTGAATATGATAATAGGTGTACAATTTTGGCTAAGTTTGATAATCAGCTATGACATGATCATGTCCCTTGAATTACCAGAAATTGTCATTTTTAACATTGTCCACTCTCTAACTCCAATACATTTCATCCAATCTTCGCGAAATTTATTGAAAATGTTAGTGGGTTTGAAATCGTGGCCAAGTTTGATTATCAGCTAATCCTCACAAGACTTGTCATGATTATACCCCTTGAACTACTAAAAATAGTCTATTTTATGCTTTGTAACTCAAACAGTGTCATCCGATTTTAGCCACATTTTCTGCCATGTTTTCATGGGATCTCAATTATTACCGTGGAATAATACTTACAAGTAATTTTCAGAGATATAAAAACGTTTGCCATATTGTACTTTTGTGGATTTTAGGCAATCTTTTAGCTTAGTAAATATTACTGGCACATGGTTTAAATTACTGAAATCTTGAGTATCAACCAAATTTACAAAATTGTTGCAAAATGTATGAGAAAGTTAGTTTATGTGTTAGAGTAAACGGTGAGTGGTCGAATTTCTTAAAAAGTAGGCCAGGTGGCAAACAATGTTATATTGCTGATTTTTAAGAAATGAATTGCGTACTTCCGGCATTCATGAGCTGATGGCACTTCCTTGCTTTTACTAGCAAAGTGCGTGAAGCCCGAAGGGCTTCTCGCTTAACTTTGCTAGTAAAAGCATGGAAGTGCCATCAGCTCATGAATAACGGAAGACCGCAATTTATTTCTTATATTTATATTCCATCGTGAGCTGAGAAATGAACCAGAAATGTACATAACCGTTCTAATAGACACTGTGCCCGTTGCTACGCGTTGCTATCGTAGTAACGATCTCTATATATGGACTGAAACTAGTCCCAATCACATATTATATTTACTGGATAAATTTAGACTTTTAACCGGTAAACTTTCTCGTTATATTTAAAATCCCTTTTGAGATATTTAAAAACACACGAATTTACGAAATACTTGTATGATAAGCATCTTAAATTTAGGTCGCGTTTTTTAAAACCGATTTACTCACACGCCATACTTGATTACTCCGCGTTAACCGCGCCTACCATACGGACTTCTCTGTATCGATTTGAAAGTGATCAGTATAGCTCCGCCCCTAAACCAGTCGGCTAGAACTGGATTTTAAGTGAGCATTAATTGAAATATGCAAGTCTCTTTTTAGAATAGTGTTATATAAGGACAATGCGAAGCGAATGTAAATATTTGTAAATAGTTTATATGATGAGCTTTAAGTCCCAGGTGTAGAACTTTTACAGTCGATGAGGAGCTACAAATGTTTCTTTTGTTGGTTGCAGATGACACGGCGTTATTTTCATACACACAAGATGATGTTCAATGTTTGCTTAAGGTACTTCGCATATGCGCGTAGTTTCCATACGATTGTTATGAAAATTGTTATGAAGAATGATAATAGCCGAAGAAACAATGTGTGTAAATATAGGCAAAATTTATCGTGTGGTTTGTCTTTAAGGTCTTTTTTCTGACAAAAACCTAGAATGTTGATGATTTAATTTTTCTTAAAAATGAATAAAGCTAATGACTATAATTCTCGCCCAATAAGTAGTCCACAACATTCATTACAAGAAAAGCTAAAAACATTTTGAATAAAGGTGTTCAGAAAGATGTTATCAGCTATTTAAATTTTGCAAAATGCTAAAAAATTGAATTACAAAAAACTGACTCATTCAATGTATATTTGTTTTCATTTTATTCAAATATATGGTTGATGAACTAGTCAGTCTGAAAAAATTAGAAAATATTACAGTCAGGATTTGTTGTAATAACATATTTTCTTATTAAAATGTGGGATATTTGTTGTTTAGATACAGTTACCTACCTTAGAATTAAAACTTTGTCATTAAAATGCATTATTATTTATTCATGGACTTGCATACAAGGTTTATTATATTGTTTGAATATAATTATAATGGGCAATATCGATCTTGAAAAGGTTAGCGTATTGATAAGCTTCAAGGTGTGGCTTTATAGTTCGATCAAATCGTTTACATGTATACCGATTTAATTGACCTGTAAGTCATTAAACTAAAACGTACAGGTAAGTGGACATATACTTAACCGTAAACATCACTAGTACTAATCAACGAAGACTAAACATAACATGTCTCTTGATTACTGCGTTATGGATTGACAAGTCAATAAATCGGACACTAAAAATTTTTTTTTGGATCGGATGGGTCTCGAACCTATGACCTTTGGATTGCTAGTCAACCACTATAGTCAACCACTATACTAACTGCGCTATGAAGGATTATACTAATTTATATCAACATTTCCTTTATATAAATTTTCTAGTATAAACACGTACGAAAAAAGTCTGTGTCGTCCAGACGCATATCCGCTCGCCCGCAAGACCGACTTCCGGTAGCGAAAGGCCTTAATTAACTAAACACGTACTGCAAAACGTGGGACATTGACGTAAATATAGATGAAACAGTTTTTGTGTATTTTAAAGCAAGTAACACGCCAGAAAAATAGAAATCTATTTCAACATTGGTCTGAAATTAGTAAAAACAAATGCTTACCTTTGAATAAAGCTATCGGCTAATGGGCGCTTTTATCAGGCACAAAAAGCATTATCGCAGCAAGCAATTCGAGCTTTATTTTCGCTTAACCCATTATTAAACATAGTTCCATTAGATATTGAAGAAAAACTTAAACTATTTTATTCAACGATTTCAACTATTTTGAATTGTAGTGCATGTGTATGGAAATTCGATAAGGCAGCAGATTTACATGTAGAAAGGGGTCATTTGAAATTCATGAAATAATCGTTAAGAATAAAACAAAACACTACTAGTTCAGTAATTTATGGGGAACTGGGAAGGTTCCTATGTATATTGTAAGACAAACAAAAATTCTTAAATGCTGGTTTAGACATCACAATTTCCTGATTCTATTCGATACAAATTGTTGTTTATGTGTGATACGAATGGCGCTTAATAAACGAGTGGTCAAAACAACTTACGCAACCGGTTGATCAATTAGGCTTTTCATTCGTATTTCATCAACATCCAATAATTTGTATTAGTACTAAAAGAGTTGATAGGATTTGTTCTTAATCAATATTAAAAATGGTTTTCAGATCGAAGGAATATCCCTAAATTTGATACAAACCGCAGGGCTGCCATAAGTTGACATGAAAAATCCTAAGATTTTTCAAGTAAGATTTTACGAATCGTACCTTTACCCCATAGCCTTTTTCTTGTTTTGTTGACATGCGAGTACTTACAGCAGACTGTAAGTAAAGCAGAATGCGCCTTAGGGCGCATTCTGCTTTATTTTCAGCCTGCTTTAAGCTACCATGTACTGGGGAAAATTCCGGAGATTTAGGAAAAATCCGGAGAAATGGCAGCCCTGAAACTGTATATTCGAAACACACTTTGAAAAAGAATTGCATTAACACGTTTTAGATGCTCATCTCACAAAGTATTAATTGAAGAAAGCAGATACAGACATTACCGCGTGAAAAAAGAATTTGTAATCAATGCTTGATAAATGTTCCTGAAAATGAATATCCTTTTTTACTTGTTTGCCCTTATTACAGAGAACTACGGCTACAGTGCTCAATAAATTATAATTGCCAGTGGCCTAACATTGACATGTTATACAGTTTACTAACATTCGACATAGATGCACGCTAATCAAAATAGCTAAATACATCTATCAGGTTTTTATATTAAGAGGGTTAATTTATTTTTGTAAAATAATAAACAAAAGCATCTTTTAAGTATTTAAAAACGGAATGAAACATGTCTTATTATCTAAATCCTTACAAAAAATGTTTATTTGAGGTGATTAATGTTATCCTTACCTTACATAACGCTCCTTCCGTAGATACCATTAGTACATCCTTCATCCTCTATTGTACTTACTTAGTATTAACATTCTAACATACTTATTATGTGAGCCCAACTGCACAGTGAAACCTAAGACGCCCTCTATATATGCGACACGTCTTAGGGGTACAGGGGCGGAACTTGGTCACATAGTAAGCGGGTTGTAGATGTTATCGGGTAACAGATATTGGACAATGTTTGTCATTGTTTTGTAGACGAATGGGACTCGCATGCTGGTCTGGTCAGATGAAAACGTTTATAAATGGGCAATATACACAACTTTTGCTTCGAAAAATATTTTCTACATCAGTAAGAATGTGCTAAACTACTGATGTTGTTATGATAGTTATATTCGATTTTGTAACACAATGTTGTAAACATTAGATGTTCTTCTAAGCCGACAGACGTCATCAGAGACACAGTTATCTCTCATCCACAAAGTAGACTCGTGGTAATTGTGGAAATATGACTTATCAAAGGCTTGGGATCGATTTCAAGCTCGATTTGTTTTTATTAGCTCGTGCCCTGGAAGTGGACAATACTGTCTAAAAACGATTGGCCAAATAGATATACGATACGATACGATACGATACGATAGTTTTATTGCATAAAACATTACATACAATGCTTATAGCAAAAACATATTAAATACAAATATCGTACAAATAGATATGGACCGTGCGATGACAAAACCTGCCTTATTGCAATTTTACATTGCACGAACCAAGCACCGTTGTAATCAAAGGTTCTGCATCAGGGGTTGTCGAAGCTGGCAAATTCCGTTGATTAATTTATACTGCTAAATGCAATGCTTTAGATTATCGTGGGTGTCAAACGGAGTAGACCAAGACTAGCCGCCGCGTGCATTGATCTGCACTGTTTACAAGGCATTAACTCTTTCCTCCCTGAAACTTTAAATAAACAATTCCAGTTTCCAATTTAGTCCAGTTCATTTCTGACTTTTAATAGTTGTTTTTGTCAATGTTTGGCATTATGACAAGCTGTGAAGACCCTGATCAGAGGGCTCCTTTCGGAGCCCTCTGATCTTGGTCTTCACTGTTTGCATAGGACAAGTGTACTATTCACATGTACACTGTTTGAAAAGGACGCCTATATGCGGGACTAGGGTTCAAAGGGTTAAGGCAGGTTTTGGCGTGACACGGCTCATATATATGCAGACGACCATAGCGCTTTTTACAGCATGTATATCACTGTAAGAAATGTCTGTGACGGTAGGTCCCCTGGGGCCTGTTTTACTAACAGTTTACGCAAATTATTTGCGTAAGTCAAAATTTTAAATTTTAATTTATATTTTTTATTATCACTTGCTACAAACAGCAAAAAGCGAGATCAGAGGACGCGCTTTTAGCGCGTTCTCTGATCTGGCTATTTGCTGTTTGCAAACGTTTATGATCGAAAAATAAGAGTTAAACGATTTTGACTTACGCAAATATTTTGCGTAAGTAGTTTAGTAAAACGGGCCCCTGGTCCCTGGTCTAGGCAACATGTCTTTCACAAGGGCTGCCAGGAGGCAATCAGAGACAGAGTTGCACAAATGTGCATTACCCGATCATGTTATGCAAAATAACCACGTGATTGATTGAGACGAGTCGATACTCCTTGTAGGTATACAGCGCCCCCTCTCTACAACGACACCCAATGGGAGACAAAGAGTGTGTGCGTTGTTCGGAGGGAGTCGTTATAGGGAGTGAAACCTGTTTATATTTGCAAACAGCTTGAATCCAGATCAGACGCCGCGTTACGCGGCGTCTGATCTGGATTCAAGCCGTTTGTCACTGGTCATTATATGTATTCTATCAAAATCTCCACTTATATGTAACTTTGAGTAAAAAACAACAGACGACAATTTCAAGCAGACGATATTGCTTCAGTTAAAGCGTTAGACATAACTGTTTGTTTAGGGAACTGCTGGAAGAGTCGTTGTAAGGAGGGAGTCGTTGTAGGGAGGGCCGTTGTAGAGAGGAACACTGTAGTAACAAAAGAATCAACCAAGTGCGTGAGGCAATCCATATTCGTCAGAACCAGCAGACTATGAACAGGGTCCAGGGCGCTTGCAGCCTCAGATGTCTGTTTAACCATATTCCCTCTCAATGGCATCAGATCAGGACCCAGACTGTTTGACACTCTTACGATCGATATTTATTAAGTCAAACAACCTTAAATCTTACTTTGAAACATGTCTTGCAGACAACAATACTGAAGCAGACGACAATTAAGCGATAAAGGGGTAAAACTCTCCCGAATAATTGTATCATGAAAGGATTAAGCTAAGATTAAACAGTCACTTATTTTCATAACTTAAAAGAAGCTTAATGGTAAACGATGTGTTCATGTTATAGTGTACACGTATTTGAAACTTCAGTAAAGTGCATGGTTTAACATTTACAATGCACGCCATATCAAAAGACAACAAAACCTTTGTTAGTCTTTTTATTCAAATATCTACACAAATAAAGACAGGGGAAAATATACTAAGCTAAATGATGAAAAATATGATTATGAAGCAGGGTTCTAGATAAGGGGAGTATTTCAAAAATTAAAATCTTTATTTCTGCTTTAAACCCTATGGTGTTACTACTCATTAGAATCGTCTCAAAGAGACGATTCTAATGAGTAGTAACACCATAGGATTTGGTGCCGAAATAAGTGAGAAAATGGTGGATTTGTTCAGTTTACTCCCTCTTATCTGGAACCCTGATTATGAAGGTAATGATAATTTTGTCGTGCTATACAATGTTGCAAATGAAAAGGCGACATAAAGACAAGACACGTATGTGAACCTTTGATTAACGTGAATTTGCACTGACTAATGTCTTTGCGATGACAAAAGAGACATTTTAGTCTACTGTAAAGGTGTTATGTGTATTCAAAATATGCTGAAATTGTTTCTTTTATATGGTATGTTTATTTGTTGGAATATTGTGTATGAGAGAGATAGCAAGATGGGGAGACAGACAGACAGACAGACTTATTGAGAAGACTAATTGAGAGACAGACAGACAGACGGACATACGGACGGACGAACATGCATACATATAGAGAGAGAGAGAGTATATAGATATGCGTCATTAAAAGTGTCCAAAAGGACGGTATAAGTGTTTCAAAAGACAATATGGGTCTTAAGGAGGTGTGCAGGTCCGTATACACTGATTGAAAGGCGCATTCCACATATTTTTGGTTTTAAACTGTAGCGTAGACATGAATATAATACATTATATACTCTCATGCATGAAAACGATGTAAACCTTGTTCAATAATGATACAATCAATATACATTGACTGTATGACTTCATTGACTGTATCGTATATGGTAATATTTTTATGAAATATATATATAGGATCTGTCATGAGTCTATGTCTAAGATAAGCTGATCTCAAACGAGTCTAGAATTGAAATGTTATTAAGCGAGCCTTGGCGAGCTTAATAACGTATATATTTAGACGAGTTTGAGATCAACTTGTCTTAAACATCAACGAGTGACAGATTCTATTTCTCACATAATTAACGATTTTAAGCTTATTTTTAAAGCAATTGGCATTTTTTGGAATCCCGGTGACGCCAAAACGCCTTTATAAATAGTGACGTTATATAGTGACGTCATCAAAAGTGATCCACAGTCATGTTGGAGACAAGTATATTCGTGATCGTTGATTGCTATAGAAAACAGGGGTAGTTACTTGAGAAAGTATGATTCATTAAAAAGGCTCTTACAGACAAACGGACTTATGTACGGTGGCACTAAGGTGACATCCCGTGTCCAAAGTTTGTTTTCCCGTGTCCAAAATTTTTTTTTGGACACGGGAAAACAAAAAAAATTGTTTCCCCGACTTTTTTTTTTTTTTGGACACGGGAAAACAAACTTTTGTTTCCCCGACTTTATTTTTTTTTTTGGACACGGGAAAACAAACTTTTGTTTCCCCGACTTTTTTGACTTTTTTTGGACACGGGAAAACAAACTTTTGTTTCCCCGACTTTTTTTTTTTTTGGACACGGGAAAACAAAATTGCTATCTTGTGCGCACAAGATAGTTCAGCCAATCGTAAAGCCCGTATTTAACTGCCCTCCACAATATGGCTCCAAAGCTCACGTGACGCTACTAAGACCTTTGACGTATCAGGATAGATCTGTACAGAATATGATGTCATGTTGCTTAAAAACCCTACAAAGAGCTAAAGCGAAATTCATCTAAATCCAGAGTGAAAATTAGATACAAAAAGATCTGTTAGAAACTGAGTCTATATAGATCTACATGTAGAAGTTAAAACGCCGTTTATTGTGGCACGACGGTAACCAGACTAAGCAAAGCATGCGATACGTTCACAATCATAACATCACATAATCGTACAGTTATATGGCGTCATAATGATGACGCTATCGGAATGTAGAACTTTCAAACGGTCGTATACAGACACAAACATCAACGGTTCCCACAACAGCACAGGGGGCCAACTAGGTATTACGTAGGAGCGTTTGTCTACGACAACATGTATTGGACTGGCTACGACAGTAAACATATTTAACATGTTCTGTCAAATGTCAACAGTGTTAAATATCATAAATCGTCCTTTTGTTCGTAAATTATAAGAAGTGATACACTGTTTATAGAATCAAGCCCCATCATATGCAGTTTGTGGTTCCAATTGTCACTTTGTGATTGATTATACCTGATCTACCATTTTATTAACCCGTTCAGTAATCAGCATAATATGTGTATGTATTGCTACGAAGATGCATCTGTGTGTATACGTTTCTAACAGAGGGTGTATTGGTATGCTCACGAAGTTTTCTTTTACTACATAACCAGCTGAAATGGAATATTTGGACATTTACATGTTTACAAATAGGATAGTTCGAATTAAACGAGTTGGAGATATCGAAATTCGACTGTACATGACAAAACTAGACTTATTGCATTTCAACATTATAGATCTACAGAACAATCACTGTCGTCATCCCAGGGCCTGTATCTGTGTTTAGTCGATACTTGCCAAAAAACATATACAGTGGAGAATCTGTTATTCTTTCCCGTTTAAACGCAAACGTACGCAAACGCACGCAAACGCAAAGCACTAAAACGTAGAAAAGTACAACTTTTTGACAATTCTGATAATTCAACTTTATCTTGGTGGCATGTCACCTCAGTGCCACCGTATCTTTGACCACTTATGTTGCGAAATAGACAAACAAAAAACAGAATCAACCAGATACGTAAGAGAACAGACTCATGTCAGACAGATCCTCTGAGAAAATAGTACACGTTTATTTGCATTTTCGCAGGCTTTGAAAACAAATATGGATTGCAAATTATAATTATGTAGCCATTTGATGTTGTTTAATCATGCATGGTCTAAGCTATTTGAGGAAACATGTGTTACAAACGAACTTATTGAAGAATCGGTACATGTACCTGTATGCGTAACAGCTGCAGCGACAATTACGTTTAGTGCATTATACAATTAATGACAAATATGCCCATGGCACCGAAGGGGTTGAAGACAGGTGGCTGTTTAACGCAAGAATTAAACGCTTATAGGAGCCTCTGTATTAATGCATTGATAAAAAGCAACCTTACCGTATTTTAGTTCAATATTGTAAATAAACACATTTCTTTCGAGACGTTTTACAGTCAAATATTTGTAAAACGATTACACAAAAGAAGACAATACCCACAGGTCGTCTGCTTAATCCTTTCAATCCAACACTTATACAATGAACAATTCGAGTCTAGGCCATTTTTGTAATAGGAGATCTACGATGTGGTTCTACAATGTTTGCTGTGGACAAGTGTAACGGGTATATAAATGACGAGTGTACTCGTCACCTAGGGTTCAATAGGTTAATGCAGGACAGGATTAATGCGTTTCATATTAATTTCATTATGCACTAACTATATTCTCCTGTCTACAGAAATATTTGATTTATTCGGGCCTCTTCATTGAAAGGCCGCAGTACATAGGTTATACTGTAATTTGCAGCTGAGCGGTTGTTGTATGACGTAATGATGCGCTATGCTCCTCCTTAGCACGCGGTGTCCTTGACCGGTTCATGACTTGTTTATTTCTCTGCCATACCCAAGTACAAAATTGAACGAATATGGGATATATTTTTTCATTTCTCGCTGAAATGGAGCCCTTTCATTGGCTGGCAATCTAGGGCAAACGGTAAAGTGTTTTTTACATTTTCTGGACAGTTGTCCAGGTTTCAGGCAAAAGGTACATTGTATTGATCTGGTGACATATTCATTAACACCATTGTAATGGAGACAATTTTCCCCATAGCATAGGCTATGTTTTGTAAATCGACTGGAAAATAAAATACTTACAGCTGTTTCAAAAGTTGAATCGAACGGAAACGTTGTCATTTTGGCTGAAAGTGGTACCGAAAAATGACGTCACATACAGTGTGGTATGGTCACACTGGTACTACTCCGCCGACTGTAAATCAGTTTAGAGAATCTAGCCCAACTTAGATCACTACTTGAGTTTGAAACATTCCTAGTGGCCCAAAACATCCTCCCGAGCAGTCTCGCAAATTCAGGCTGCAAATCATTTGAAATGGATTTTATTGAAGCGGGTTGTTTGAAGAACTGAACTGAACTGTTTGAAAAGGACAAAATAAGAAAAAGAGGGTGGAGTAAATTTTTACCCCTTTTGAAATGGCTGTAGAGCCAGAAGTTGTACGCCAAAATGTACTCTTTTTTATTTTGTCATTCATCTTAAACAGCTCTTCAATACAAAACCATCATAGTGTGTTTTCATATACTTTGAAAAATTCCCAAACTCATGAGTTTGATACATGTACACCCTTAATTGCACGGTTGCATAAAAGACATATAGGATCTGTCATGAATCGATGTTTAAGACAAGCTGATCTCAAACGAGTCTAGAATTGAAATGTTATTAAGCGAGCCGTGGCGAGCTTTATAACTTTTCTATTCTAGACGAGTTTGAGATCAACTTGTCCTAAACATCGACGAGTGACAGATTCTTTTTCTCGCATTACCAACGATTTAAGCTATTTTGTAAGCAATATGCATTTTTTTGGAACCTGGGTGACGTCAAAACGCCGTTATAAATAGTGACGTAATAGTGACATCATCAACGTGATCTTACACATGTAGGATATAAGGATATTCGTCATCGTTTTTCATTATAGAAAGCAGGGTAAGTTATGTGTGAAAGCAATCTCCTATACACAGAGAGTATTCATGCGTTCCTGTCACAGGTACCTGTAACATCTAAAAATCACACTGTATAGACGTAACGGGGATGCTGCCGTCATTACGTTGAAGCTCGAGTCAAGTCAACGTTGAAGCTGGTAAACAAAGATGGCGCCGCCTATGCATTTGGACGAGGTAAGCACATAAACTGGTTATTTGAGAGAGTGTTTCTTTGAAATATCAAAAAAGGAACAGTGTCACGGAATGACCCGGTTCTATCTCCATGCTCCGGTGATGTCGTCTCGTTGGATAAACGCTTGTTAACGAAGTTTAGCCAGAAAAAGTTTTTGACAGATACAGGAAATCTTGAAACACTTGGTGTCTAGACCTCTAAAAAAGATGTTGTTTTCTCATTTCTGGATTGCTATGCATACCAAAAGATCCCCTAACGGACTGTTTTGATAATGTGATACAAAAAGGCCTGCTGTAGTGCGTAGTAAAACATATTTGGTCAATTTTAATAGGGAACGCACTCCGCTGCCGAACACGAGGCAACGTTGATACTGCTGGATGAAAAAATGGCAATCAAGTTTAAGTGGTTTTTTGTCTTTTTGAGATATGTAAAAGACTAATTTATGTTAGTTTGGACTACGACGCACATATACGCCTTCTGTCTTTTAAACTGGCGCTGTCATATAGGAGATGCCAAAAAATAATCTAGACTTATCTGTTCCTGTATGTCACGTTTTGTGTAATGTAAAATAAACAGTGTCTTCGTTGCAATTATTGGTTATCATTTGTCTCAACTCACTCTTGTCAATTTGTGAATACAAACATCTTCTAAACCATATGTCTTTGAATGGAAATTTAAACATATTGGTATAGCCAAATGAACTTGTCGCTATTAACTCATTCACCCCTGAAACTTTTAATTGACAATTCCAATTTCAATATTAGGCTAGTCTATTTTGACTATTTAGGGTTGAATGTAGCATAATATTTCAAAATGACAAACATGTCGACCCCGGATCAGAAGGCTCATTAAGAAGCCTTCTGATCAGGGTCTACATCGTTTGCATTGGACATGCGTAGTCCTCATAGGTACACTATTTGTAAATGACGAGTATACTCATCGTTAGGGTTGAATGTGTTAAAGATATTAATAAGATATATATTTGTTCAAAATTCAGGTATAGTAATACAACGCAGATGGGGAAGCGTTACCAGAAAGTCAGCCTTTGGTTGAACAGGCCAAAGAAACGTCCAGTGGCATTCGCGACACCTCGAAAAAATATGTGTGCTAGTCGTCCAAGAACTCCAAGCACTATCAAATATGGGGCAAGTCCATTCAAATCACACGGAACCGTTAAATTAACCCCATCAAGAAAGACCTCGAAACACGCTCTTTCACCACAGTCAAGACATAAAAGCAGAACAAACTTAACCCTTAGCCTGCCAGTCACGACTATAGCTCCATATGCAAACAGCTTGGATCCGGATGAGACGCCGAGTAACTCGGCGTCTCATCCGGATCCAAGCTGTTTGACACTCGGACAACATTTTCAGCAATTTTGAGCAACTTTGAAGCACTTTGAAACTTGAAGCAGACGAGAAATATAGCAGACGACAATTTATTTGGCGGGCTAAGGGTTAATCTAGAGTTCAAAGAAGTTGAACAACATTTTGTGCCTGAAACGTAGATTCCATATGGCGCAAAATAATTCATTGAACTAGCAAGTGATTTCGAAGTGCTTAAATACCTGCCGAGTGGGGGATTACTGATATACTTGATTCAGTTCCTTACTTTAGTTAAAGAAAACAGGTACCCTATGAAAAACATCGCGCTTCTACTGTTGCGAGAAACTGTACGATGGTAAAATTCTTTGACCACCCATGCAATGTGGTACTTGGAATAAACAAAGCGGTTTTGATGTCCCGGATATCGACTATTTCACGGTGATATATTCACGTAGAGGAGGCCGGGCTTATGGAACTGCACTCCGCGAATCACTTCAGTAACGCCGTTATGGCTATTCCTTTAAGGGTAAACATTATTCGTGTTAACAATCTCTAATGTGGATTGAACATACATGCATACTTATAAAATGATCATTCAATATTAGAAATTACAGCAAATATAATGTAAATATAAGAAATTGACTGAATATTGGCGCGAGTCATGGAATTTGCCGATCATTTTCTGTCGTTTGTTTCGCTTAAACGCCGAAAACTGTAAGTTCATTTCTAAGTCTGTATTTGTAATTATTTAATTCTTTATCCCATAGTTTGCTTTTTGTTTTGAAGTCAGTTTGCCTATTTTTTTATATTATATCCTGCAAATTTAAAAAGTAATCAGTTGTCTGTATGCCTACATAACGTCGGATATCAATGCTACTTCGATTATTAGTGATCGCTTAACAGTCAAACATTATAACTGTCCCTACATTATATGTGTATATATACATGTATCTCTACATGGTAAATTACTATAAATTTATGTTTAATATCCTTATCAACCCGTTCAATGCACATAATTACATTATATACACATGCAAGCATGTATAATTCCGTGTTCAATTCAAAGAAAGTTTTCGAGGTATTAAGTTGGAAAACAATGTTTGAAATTGATACAATAGTGCAACACAACACAACACAACACAACACAACGATCTGTACAATACAATACAATACAATACAATACAATACAATACAATACAGTACAGTACAGTACAATACAATACAATACAATACAATACAATACAATACAATACAGTAATATGATCTGGTCTGATAAGAGATATGATAGAGTATAGTAGGGCCTACAAATAATGACGAAAATTTGATTGATTGTCTGATTGATTGACTGATTTAGGAATGAATGATTTGTCGATTGATTAAATACTCTGCCTATACAGTGGCCTAACATGGCAATAGAAATGCGTACATATACTGCTCATGATTTAAACTGTAACAAATTATGCATATCATCGATATTCTCCCCATTACCAAGGATTACACAAAAAGGGAAAAATGTACTTTTCCCTTACAAGTGTGCATGTATGGCGATATTGGTGGCAGATCCACATGATCCATGAAGGACGTGTGGGGGAACTGGGGCCCGTTTTACTAAACTACTTACGCAAAATTTTTGCGTAAGTCAAAATTTTAAATTTTAATCTATATTTTTTATTATCACTTGCTACAAACAGCAAATAGCCAGATCAGAGGACGCGCTTTTAGCGCGTCCTCTGATCTGGATATTTGCTGTTTGCAAACGTTTATGATAGAAAAATATGAGTAAAACGATTTTTGACTTACGCAAAAAATTTGCGAAAGTAGTTTAGTAAAACGGGCCCCTTACCTTTACGGCATTGCAACACAGAATTAACAGGTCATTTATTTAAAGCCGATGACGAATGATTAGGGATGATGAGATGAGATATGGTGATGATTTCATGAAGATGAGTTCGGCTAATCTCTCAATGTCATTCGTTGGAAGCAGTGCATGGGATTAGAATTAACCATCGACCTGCATTCCTTTCAGTTCTGGGCAGAAAAATATCTGTCAAATAAACATGAACATCCTCCATGACAATTAAGCCCCAGAACACGGCTATAGGTAGGGCGCTATATATGGGGAGGGGTGAAGATCCACGAAAGTCATTGATCACTTATATAAATACGACATTATATGGATGTTTTGTGTTTTACGGCACTGCGACACAAAAAAAACTATATTAGCCACATAGTCACAAAATAAGAAGCAATGATCATGTTAAAAAGTATGAAAATAAAAAATAGTAAGTATTAAATATCACGGTGTTGCTTAAAGTATCATATATATAAGCATGTATGTAGCTATTTCAGTACTTACGGCAAATCAATAATGATTTTATAATATATAAGTAATAATTAATTACCGTATGTTTGAAACACATGCCCGTAGAGACCCTATAGATATCAAGTCTTAAAATTATCACCGGTTAGTAATGTTGTTATTGGCTCCTAAGAATCAGTCAATAGTAATTGACATAAATAACAAGAATATATTTATAAGAACGATCACGAATGAATAAGCAAGTTATAATTCATTCGTGGAACGATGCATTAAACCTCGGACGGCTGACCTACTTCCTCCGAAATTAAAACTCAATAAATTAAAATGTCTATAAATTGAAGATAAATAATACAATATAACCTATTTCAATATCAGCATTTCTTGTCAACATCTCCGGCCTTTTGTTGAGAAATGTAAAAGGTCTTCTTGTAAACATGTCTTAACCCAGTGTTCATTTCAAATGAATTTAATAAAAATACCAATCGAATATGTTTTAAAAGATCTAGATATATCTTTACTTTGGATAAAAGTTTTCAATACGAGTAAACATTTTAGCATTAGAGATTCGTTTTATTATAAGTTAAATATACACAAATAATGACTACAAGTTATTTTGGTTATAATAATTATCTAAATAGAGAACTGCCACACAAATCTATATTTAGATCAAAGTGCTCTAGCCAATCGACTTGTAGTATTTTGCGCTATTTTTACTTTTTGGATATAAATTGAGGGAACACTGATCGTATGGCAATTCGAATAGAAAGATACCTGTGTAATGTTATCCTGTTGCTTCGGAAAAGAGAAAGGTTTGTATAACTCTCAATATCTTATTTATATTTGCGTAGATTATAGTTGTTCGATTAGTCTACTTTCGTTTTGAACACAGCTGATCCGGAAGTGTTCATACTTCTATCCCACAATTCAGCATTTGCTTCGTAGCAAAATCAATTACTCATACCCCGCTCTAAGGAACAATTGAGGTGTGGTCAAAAGTTGATGATAAATCTGGTGAGGAAACGGGTAGAAAACGCTAGGAAGCGAGGTATTTAAGGTAAGAAGACAATTATGCAAGGCACCCTGAATTAACGTTAATGTACAATTGACACCTATGGTGAATACTACAGTAGAATTATATGAACTTTTAATCGAACCATTGACACCTTTTATGGAAATTTCTTTTGTCCAGCCGCTTTGTGGCTGAATTGAATCAATATCGCAGGGCTTATCATATCGTTTATGTGAAAGTTGTTGTTGTAATTAAATTCAGTTGTCGTCATTCATACGTTTGCCATTCTGCTGAAGAGTTTCAAAGAACATTGGAATGTCAAATTCTTCGATAACTCGGAAGTTAGTAAAACAAATCTCCGCCATGTTGATGACATCATTCCTCGATCATATCTTCCTGAAACATTCAGTGAAAGGTGCCTAATTGTTTTCTCAGGCAATGAAATATATACCAAATATATTTGTATCAGTTGCAATACAAGTGGGTTTTGTTTGGTGCTACGATTTGCATTCTCAAACTAAAATATGATCGGAGATCGTTTGTTGTATGTTACCCCACCCACCCAATAAGCTAGGAATGAAGTAGCATATAATAGGTCGCGTGTGTTTAACTTCGGTAGCATGCATTTACAATGCCCGAATTTGTTTAATAATCATGTGTTATAGCGTGAACATTATCTTATGGATACTTTTAGAAAGAGGGATTGTAGCACACATTGCCAGCTAGCTGCAGTACTGTACCTCTAACTCTAGACCAAGGTCTACTAGAGCTACAGTTTGCTAGCATCTCTACAGTGGCGCAAATTCTGCAGCAGTTGTTTATCAGTTATATATGTTCAAACAGTTGAGAATTAATCTTTAAACTAATATTTAACAATATTTTGATATATAACCTTCTTGTGTTAAGTAATAACCCACTCGAAGACCATTTGAAAACTTTTCGGTGTCGACCCACTATTTGTTATGATTTTCCAAGCCGAGACAGAACTCGCGCATGCGTAAAACGCTGTCCGGTTAACATTTAAAGCTTTCATTCATAATTGGAAAACTTACTGAGCTGTGGTATTTTTGATGAATTCGAGGATTATTTTTGCCCAGGTACACTAAAACATTTATTTTATTGCTAATATGGTTAAGGGTGGCAGCTTAAAAACAAGCTTAAAGCTTAATTCGTGTATTAGATATTTTCCCGCCTTTTGTTGACATGCGCGGCGGTTTTACTACACACTCCATATATGGAAACGTAGTAAGAGGTTTATGGGACATATTTTTTCAAAATGGCCGACCATCCCTCGAAGACCGATGCCGGTTGACAGTAGTAAAGTTTAAATCGGGAGAAACTCAATCAAAGACGTAGGTAACCTGATTTTACACACCCACATTGTCAAAAAATGCATTCCAAACCGATACCTACCTTTTATTTCTCAAAAACGGTAAAAATTAAAATGTTATAGAAACTTATTCAAGCGACAGTGAATCACTGTCGGCCTGCGCCATTGTGGAGATCCTAGCGTGTCGTAACTGTATCCGCAATACAGTTACGATATCGCAACTAATTGCCAGCTGGTTCAAAATGACCGACTTCAAATTTTCAGTCGCACAGACGCTTGTAAAATAGTTGGAATATCTGTATCTTGTATGTTGCAGAGCCCGAATATGTTTTTATACAAGGGAGAGAGAGTGACATCTAATAAAACCGATATAAATATTAACCTGGAAACTCCATTGATGCTCAAGGCTGTACCGTCAGCGGCCACTGTAACTGGGGAGGCTTGGGTTGAGCACGGAATCGCAACTCTGCGAAGTTGAATAGGCGAGCGTCTGAACTCTCGGGACGGTTAAATTTTGCGAGATCATGTGTCACGTGACATCATCTTCAATTTTTGCCTCATTGTCTGCAATTTCTTGGCAATTAATTTACTGAATCGAGTGTATTTATTGACATTTTAATGGATTTAAATGAGTTGGTGGACATTCCTATCAATTCACTGGAGTACTAACCCGTGAACAATGCTTCGATACAGACATTTATCATATTTACTACTGATAGACATGAGATCTTTTCAATACTTGCGAAGTTCGTTTGCGCCGGATGAGAATTGTGATATAGCGCGAGGTTGCAATTCCGTGAATATATAATTCTGTGGGTTGAGGAGGATAAAGCGCAGCTTTTACACTTTTAACATTTCCATCTATCTTAAATCTGATTTGTAACTGTACTATAATCTTTAAATCTTTTCTTGACGGTGACCTAGACCACCCGTCGAGTAACAGTCAAGAGTGACTGAATCAACGTAAAGATAAGTGCCGTAATGAATACACCATGCAGCGAATACGAATACAAATAATCACGATAATCATATAGGGTGACACATACAATTATTATTCATGATTATGAATGCAGTAGTTTCTTTGTTGATATTTATGTGAAACTTCTTGTAATATTTTATTGCTACCGATTTTCCTGTTCTAATGTATTTCATTTAAATGTTATCTTGTGAAAAATTTGGCATTAATTGCTGTGTTTTTATGGTTTTTGACTCGCAAAATAAACCCCATCATCAAATGATTCATTGTATAAATTTACTGAGTTAATGATTTCAACTATTCTATTGCATTTATTGTTTGGTAAACTGTAGTTTTAATTCTTGTTTTTGTACTGGCGATTATTCCGTTCTTGAACACGCAAATACAATACATATTCACCAAAATAAATATTTGAGTATAATGGAATATTCAAGCGTATTGTTACAGCCCTAGTAGAGATGTAGATGAAGAACCTTTTAGATGTCCTGGTAGTTTCAGCAGGTTTAAAGCACGAAATGTTTATCTACAGCAGTGAAAATTTATAATACACACTACAGTGAAGCCTCTAAATCCCAGAATTCTCAATACATCGGTCAAAATTTTGGTCCCGTTTCCAACCTTTCGTTATTTTAAAACTCCTCTAAATTGGAAATATATGTTGGAGCCACACTTTAGAATTTTGAATGAAGTTCAAGAAAGGGTTGTCATCTGAATAGTTTACTAAATGGTGTGACTTTTTACACAATATTACGAAGCATACCGTAATGACATTAAATTGGAACTTATTTCTTTAGTGGAGGAATAAACCACATGTGTAAAAAGGTGTATGTATGCTGTAATGAGGTTAAATTTTTAGTTTTCTGTTGTTTTCTTGTCATTCTCATGGAAGTATTATTATTTTTGTTCATTTCAGAAATAACACAGATGGCTGCGATACGAAAGAAGTTGGTGATAGTTGGTGATGGTGCTTGTGGTAAAACCTGCCTTCTCATTGTGTTCAGTAAAGATCAGTTCCCAGAAGTCTATGTACCAACAGTATTTGAAAACTACGTAGCAGATATTGAAGTTGATAGCAAACAAGTAAGTGTCTTAGTATGTGTTAAGGGAATATATTTACTCTTACAGAAAATAAATGAATAGGGGATATATTTGTGGACAGTTTTATTTTTGAAATGCAAAGCTTTAAAAGGAGTATTTGAAATGCTAAAATCCTTTCTCAGCCTAAACCTATGATGTGACTGCTCATTAGATTTACTCGAAGACAAAATTTCAGTGAGTAGTAATAACATATGTTGAGTCATATAGGCAAAAATGTTAAAATAAACTCTATTTTCCCATAGCCTGTTTCTATTATTGTAGATAGATGGCCACTTAAAGCAGATCAAAAGACAAAAGCGCATTCTGCTATCCTGCTTTAAGCTGTCATCCTATTTTCTTCAATGGAGGAATAAATTAAAGGCATAACAATGTGTAACTATGGACTGTTTATTGACTTTTGTCAATAGCATTATCATATTGGCAATGCAACTGTAGTACATTTCCAACATGCAGTTTATAGATGACTGTTCTGTGTCCGCTCCCCTCTCTGGGACATCAACTTAGCCCATAGATGCCAGAAACGGACGTTACAAATCAAAACAAAATCTCTTGTTCAAGAATACAATTAACTGAAATTATAATATAATTCCTGCATATACATAACATGTTTAATGGTCAGGTTTATACAGCATGCGGATTCCTGGGGTGAAGGGCATAACAAACGGACAAAAATTGATTGCTGCTGCAAAAACAACAAATTAAATGCCTAGCCAATAATGTGAAAAAAATGTCCACGTAACCCATTACCCCATAGCCTGTTTCTAGTATTGAAAATAGGTGACACTTAAAGAAGGTTGAAAGTTAAACAGAATGTGCCTTCAGACGCATTCTGTTTTAATTTCAGTCTGCTTTAAGCTACCATCAGCTGCAAAATAGAATATATTCTTGACTGTATAGATTTGAAAACTTTTTTCTCTAATGGCAGAATAAATAAAAGACATAAAAAGGTGTATTTATAGGGTTATGGGTATACTATGATGAATAACCAGCATTTAGTTTGTGATTGGAATAGATTTGATTCAAAGATTGGTAACCTTGGAGGAGCTAACCAGTAATGCACATGTCAGGGTTTTCCTGCTATATTCCTTACCCTATAGCCTGTTTCTAGTTTTAGAGACTGGTGACTTCTTAAGGCGACTACTTTAAGCAGGTTGAAAGTATAACAGAATGGACCTTAATTCACATTCTGGTTAACTGTCAATCTGCTTTATACTACATATATGACCAGCTAGGATATAGAAACTATATCCTATGTTGCAAAATCTTATAAGTGCAGGAATAAATTAAAGGAATAGGAGGTACATAAGTGGAGTAATGGTTTACATTACTGGTAGTCTGGTATACATATTGATATACCTATGTTCATGTCGGCAGAAACTAGATTAAACACTTAATAACTTTCCTTTGAAGTGCCACAAATCATCTTATTTTAATCAATTCCTATCCGATCCTTATCATTTTCAATCATTTTTTATAAAATCAATATTTACGAACAAATTATGTCCTTGCAGTTGAATTGGAAGCCATACATTCCTTTCTTTTAAGTGTGTTTCAGCTCTATATGGAAGTTTCTTATAAAGCAAGATTTGCCAAAGAGCAAGCACTAATTTTTATGTGTTTTGTGAAGCTGCAACCTTATTCCCTTTCCTTTTCTGTATATCCATTCATTTGATATTGTATTTAAAAAGTACCACCCTTTTCAAGTGTGGAAATTAAGAGAACTACCATTGTGACGCACATTTCTTGCACTGAAAGTTGTCAACTTGTCATACCTTTTAAATTCGGAACACTTGCGGAAATGTTTTGTTTTGCACAAGTATTGAGATATATATTTTGTCACAGAATGATTTCTACATTGCAAAATTGATAAATGGTCAGTTTGAAGGAAACATTCGGGAGTTTTCCCATTTGAAGCTGATACGAAAACATAAAAACAACTGGTGAGTCACATTACAATGTATGCATGACTTGTTATTTGTTGACTCCAGCATTCCATTCCTTGCATAGATTTAGTTTTTGTTTGCACATTGGTTGTATGGATGCTTCCTAAGTTTTAAGCCCCCTGTGGAGGAGAGCTGGGGTTTCCAGTTTTGTTTAGTTTGAGTTGTTTATTTCAGATTAAGCATGTCAGTTGAAAAGTTTTTGTTATTGTTTCTGTATTGTTATATGTCAATGTTGTATGTCAGAGCTCTAGATAGTGTGGTTATTTCAAAAACGTCCACAAAACATAGGATAAACTGTTGGAAATGTTCAGTTTACCCACAATGGCCACTCTTATCTGGAACCCTAAATGTGCTGGGCTCCAGATAGGAGTGCGTAAATTCAAGTTATCAATTTTCTCTATTATGTCTGCACCAAATCCTATGGTGTTACTGCTCATTAAGAATAGTCTCAAAGAGACAATACTTAATGAGTAGTAGTTTCACCGTATGGTTTTGACTAGAAAAGATTTTAGTTTTTGAAGTACTTCCCTTATCTGGAGCCCTGAGTGTGCATGCATGAACATTACAATTCATCTTCAAACTTGATTTCCTGTTGACTACAGTAAAACCTCACTATTACGTCCACTAAATTGCGTTAATTATCAGGGGATTAAGACAGGTGACTGCTTAAAGCAAGGTGACTGTAAAAAAGAAAACGCCTTTAGGTGTTTTCTGTTTTTACTGTCAACTTGCTTTAAGCTGTCACCTGTCTTATACAAGCAATTAGTGGTCATAATAGAGAGGTTTAACTGTAGTTCCTTTACTGAAACTTTTCCGAATATGTGGCTGTATAGTTTCTTTGTAGCATAGATTGTCTGATGATAAATTCCATTGTTTTTACCTGAGCATGAAGATATTCTTTCCCTTAATTGTTTAAATTAATAATTATTATAGTCTCTAACTGAACTGCAAATATACTAATTCTTTCTGTTTTGTTATGACTTGAATAAACATATTTTTAACAGCATGTTCATGCAAGCCAGGGTATACAGCAGACAGAAGTTGCTAATTTATGTACAGGGCTCTAGATAAGCAAGAGTAATCAAAACCTTTCTAACATTTTCTCGTTTCTGTTGGGATTCTCTATGACAGAGTGGATATAGTCACTGTGACTGACAATTACTCGAGTTAGAATTCCGGTCTGGGCACTTTTTCCTTTGAGGAACTTTATTGGTTCTACCCAGTTGCCAGTTTGTGACTGGAACAGGGTATGAAGGGCATCTATTCTAGGGTATTCTGCGGTCTGATGCAATATATTTGAATTACTATTATAGTAATATAAAATAACAATTAAAATCAACTTTGTCTGCATCAAGCACTCAGATGTACTTGATTAGAATCCAATAGACATAGAATAATTTTATCTTTGGATATAATGCTTATCTGATGCCCTGATGTATTTGTGTATGTAATCTAAATAAAGTAATTTAACTGAAAAAAAGTGATTTTGAAGTAAGAGTTATAGTGAACTTAAAATTTCAAAACATTTTATTGTCCAATACAAATATACTAATATTAACCCTTAGCCTGCCAATCACGACTATAGCTCCATATGCAAACAGCTTGGCTCCGGATGAGACGCCGAGTAACTCGGCGTCTCATTCGGATCCAAGCTGTTTGACACTCGGACAACATTTTCAGCAATTTTGAGCAACTTTGAAGCACTTTGAAACTTGAAGCAGACGGGAAATATAGCAGACGACAATTTATTTGGCGGGCTAAGGGTTAATTATTATCCCAAAAAACTTTATTCAATGGAATTGCTTCTCAGTTTTCATTTAGATGGAATAATTATTTTACAGAAGATGGATTGTCATGTTTTGCCTGCTTGCCGTTTTGCTTAGAATCTGTCTTTGAATTCAGTAGCCATTCATGCTTTGATACTTTCTTTCATTCAGGTTGAGTTAGCCCTGTGGGACACAGCTGGACAAGAAGACTATGACAGACTGCGGCCCTTGTCATACCCAGATACAGATGTCATTCTCATGTGCTTCTCCATCGACAGTCCAGACAGTTTAGAAAACATCCCAGAGAAGTGGACACCAGAGGTGAAGCATTTCTGTCCTAATGTTCCTATAATCCTGGTTGGCAACAAGAAAGATTTGCGGAATGATGAGAATACAAAGCGAGAGTTGATGAAAATGAAACAGGAGCCAGTGAAGATGGAAAATGGAAAGGATATGCAGGATCGTGTTCAAGCTTTTGCCTATTTAGAATGTTCAGCCAAAACAAAAGATGGTGTCCGTGAAGTATTTGAGACAGCCACAAGAGCAGCACTTCAAGTAAAAAAGAAGAAGAAAACCAAATGCAGGTTGTTTTGATGTAAAGGGACATTTCTTAATTAATGAAGTTGCAAAAGGTGTTTTAACATTCATGTACCTGTTAGAAGTGGACAGCTATGAAATTATGAATACCATCCCTTTTCTCTAATAATTGTAATTTTTAACGGGACAATTCTATTGCCATATGGTTCAAATGGCTATGTGAAGCTAAACCATGTTTTATATAAAATACAATGAATGCATATTTAGGATGTATGTGGAATGGATGGTTTAATTATAAGTGATGAAAAGGTAAAAACATTGTATATAATGATCTTATATGGTATTTGTATTGTTTACTTTGTAAATATAAGAAATATTACAACAAAATCATTGAAAGCATAATTTAATCCATTACCCGTGGCCTTTTCCTAGTTTAAAGACAGGTGACCTCTTAAAACAGTTTGAAAGTAAAGAACAATGCAACTTAAGGGTTACTGCTTTACTTTCAGTCTGCTTTAAGCTTACATCAAGTAGAAACTTCTTTTTCCTTATAGTGCATATTCATGACTATAAATTGTAATTATTTTCTTAAGAGAAGGAATAACTTGAAGGCATAAAAGGGCATAGTTTTGGCAGAAAAGGGGGCATGTCAGCCTTGGATATCGGTCACCCTGACTATGCAAACCCAGTGACATAACTTTTTGTCAATTCATCAACATCTGCACTTTCAATAAATGAAATACAGGGTCCAAGGTTTTAAAGTGTTTGAGCTGAGCCTGAGTGTATTCTCAAGCATTTGATTGGTCAGATTTGAGCCTAGGCTCAAATCTGACCAATCAAATGCTTTAGAACGACTTCAGACTCCACTAAAAAGCTTTATAACCTTGGTCCCAGGTAAGGAGTGTGTTTCAAACACTAAATTCCTTCTGGCTCTAACAAACCCTATGATGCAACTACTCATAAGACTTTTGTCGAAGTGTTATCATTATCAGGAACTCTGAGAGTAGTATGTTGATTTTTTATTTTCAACTAGTATTTCACTTTTAATGGGACCAAATAATTCTAATAGTGTTGGATATATGTTAACCATTTGTATATGATGTACATAATGATGATTTTGACAAATGGAATTAATGAACATTCCAAGTAATGTTAAGTTGTAAAGAAAAAAATGTACTAATTTTCATTAACCCTTTCACTCTCTACGAAGCTTAAAAGCATGTTTGCAAACAGTTTGGATCCTGATAAGACGTCACATTATGCAGCGTCTGATCAGGACCAAAATTGTTTGACACTCTTATGGATATTTATTAGGTCATTCAATCTTAAATCTAACTTTGAAATGTGTCTTGCAGACAACAATATTGATGCAGACGATAAAGCTGTGAAGGGATAAAATTCTCCTGAATGATTTGAGAATGAAAGGGTTAAGTTGAAGACAATATAAGAAGTTAAGAACTACTTAATAGGTTGTTTCCAAGCTCAGGATGGAACCTCAAAAGGAGGTGTGGTACCTCAGAAAATTTCAAAGGTAAAAAAATATTGCTCAGAGTCATGAAAAACTCATAAAAGATATTAGAACCATTTTCATTTGCCTTCAATGAAATAAAACATTTTAAATATTGAGAGTATACTGATAAGAATAAAAACAATCTGGTTTGACAAAATGGTATGCAGTTTTAAAAAAATGATTTTCTTGCATTAGTTTTTTTGTAGTAATTCATAGTGTGAAAAGCCTACCCCCTTTTTTAACACATTACCCCATAGCCTTTAGCCACTTAAAACAGGCTGTAAGCAAAGCAGTATGTTTCTAAAGACACCATCTGCTTTACTTTCAGCTTTTTTAATCTACAATCTTCTAGGATATAGAAACTATTTCTTACAGGTCATTCATAACTGTTTAAAGTGGAATGATTTTCTTGAGTAGAAGAATAAACTATGGCATAGAGACATATTTCTGGGGTAATAGGTTATGGCAAAAGTAAAGTAATACAGTGCTAACCGATTTTTATTTTTATATATCGAAGGTTATTTTCAATATTTTGTAAGTGTAATAAAGAACAAAATGTGTACATTTTTGTTGCAGCTGTATCAGTAGAAGGTTTTCGTGGATCTGTCCATCAGATTAACGTCAAATAGCAGGTCAACATTTCATTATAAAATCAGTAACAATCCAATCGAGATAAAACGCACAAAAATATTCAAGTAGTAATAAGACGTTGGTGCCTTACTAAATTCAGTATAACCCGATTAATTGGCCGAGTTCATACTTGACTGTGTATAAAATAAAAACAACACATATGGTGCACATATTATTGTACTGAAATGAATGCAGCTGAAGTTAAAATGAAAAGTTTGTTTATCCTTTCAAATATCAAGTTTTGTCAACCGTTTCTTTTGAGCATTTCTACATTATCCTGTACTTCAGTACTACTTTGAATATTCAGAGACAGCTTGAAGCAAGATTAGAGTAAAGCAGAAAGTTGCTATGGCAGCTTTCCTCTTTACTTCTAATTTGCTTCAAACTTTCACCTGCATACTCATTGTTAGTTATAGCTAGGTAATGATAGAAAGGGTTAAGTTATATGACCCTCATGACTCCTGATAAAGGGAATAAACTGCACAAATCCAACATTTTCTCACTCATTTTAGCACCAAATCCTATGTTGTTACTGCTCATTAGAATTGTCTCTTCGAGACCATTCTAATGAGTAGTGACATCATAGGGTTTAAAGCAGAAATAGATATTTTAGTTTTTGAGAGAAAAAACCTCCCCTTATCTGGAGCCCTGGACCCTGTAAATCCATGCAGGAGTAAACTGCTCTTTATCTTGGTTATCTCTGGACAAAAATATTCAAAAGACCTCGCTCATAGATTTAATTAAAAACACATATAAACCACTTTTTCCTGACTATGTCATGACTGAGGAATGTATTTGTTGAGTATGAAGTGTAACTTATAGCTTGGTATTGTGAGCTTGATGTAATGGCAGATATTGCACTGTAAGCTAAATATTATATTTAATTTGGAAAATATTATCAAGAACAAAAAGATTGATGGTACGAATATAAATCAGTGCAGTCACATCAAAAAATGTTTTACCTGCTGAAATACCCAATGTTGTGACTTCTTATTAGAATCTTCTCTTTGAGATGATTCTAATGAGTAGCTTACACCATTGGGATTGGGTTCCATTTAACAGGGAAAATGTCTACTTACTACTCCTTATCTGGAGCACTGATAAACTTCTGAATGTGCACCATTGAACTTCCGAATGTGATGTGTATTATCTTTTGGCACATTTCTTATTACATTATTTACTGTTACGCTCATCTACTAGAAGAAGTGCTCAAGATGAGCTATTGTGATCACTCGTCATCCGTTGTCTCTCCATATTTCTGTCTTTACAGACTTGTTTTAGAATGCTGTGTTACCAATTGGTGAAATTAAGCATGGATGGTTTTCTTAAAGAAATAGTATAAATTGGGCAATGGCTTCCCAAAGGAAAATTTAAAAAAAGTAAATCAATGAAAAATAATGAGGACTGAATGATGTCAAATCATAGCAATATGGAGTTTGGTACACACATGGTTTCATTTGATTTAAAATATTTTTCAAATCTTTTAAAAACCGCCATCTCTGATATCTGATTAGTAACATTGTCTCGAGGACCGCTACTTCAATTGTTCAGTGAATAGCCATGCTGTGATAACTTGTCCTGTCCTTAGAGACTATATTTCTAAAGAAATGGCATGGCCTGGTTTTAACCCTTTACTCCATAGCCTGTTTCTAGTTTTGAAGACGGGTGACTTGTTAAAGCGGGATGAAAATAAAGCAGAATGTGCCTTAAGGCACATTCTGCTTTATTTTCAGCCTGCTTTAAGATGTAATCTGCTAGAAGATTATCTAATTTCATTACTATATAGAATTAATATTTTCTTAACAGGAGGAATGTATTAAATGCAAATCGATTGAATAAAGAGTTAAATAACTGGATAAAATCATGCCAACTCAGATGAGTGATATTGGGCTATAGCGGCCTACTTTCATATCTTTTTGGTCACTGCTACCGTAATGCTGATGTGTAAAAGGTTATACTTTGTAGTCTGACTGTACTCTTGTTTACTCTTTTTGAATTAAAGAAAAAAAACTAGTAAAGTGACTTTAACAATGTCTTTGTCCTTTTCCATAAAAATGATGTAGTGCCTGTAGAACTTGATGGAGGAACTGCTAGGACAAGGCCTAATAGAAATGAAAGCTACTTTCTACTGGAACTAGGATTTTAACCCATTACCCCATAACCTGTTTCTAGTTAAAATCTGGTGACCATTTAAGTTTAAAAGACTTTAAAAGGAGAATGTGCATTATTATACAGTTTGCTTAACTGTCTGTCTGCTTTAAGAAACTATCAGCTACTAGGACATAGAATATATTTTTGATAGTGCATATTCATGACTGTATAAAGAAACTATTTTCTTCAGTGGAGAAATAAATGAAAGCCATAAAAAGGTGTATTTATCATTATAGTGTAACAGGTTAAGTTCCAAGCAACGTTTTATGCCCCCACACAAATTAGTTGGGACATATCGTTTTTGGTCTGTCTGATTGTTTACAACTTGAACCTTGGCCATAACTTGGGAACTACATGTGATACTTCATATCCGGTATGTGTACTTGAGCTCACTACAACTTTGGTCATGCCAGACAAAGGTCAAGGTTACTGAAATACCTTTAAAGGTGAGTTTAACCTTGACCTCATTTGTGGCATGTGTACTAACCACTGGAAGCTGTTGAGTTAAGTACAAGTTGAATAATTTCAGACAAAGGTCAAGGTTACATCAGTGGACATAGTTAAACACATCTTTGTTGACAATTGAAATGCAAATAGGCAGAATGGTTTGTAAAGAGTTCATTACTAAAACCTGCTATGTATATAAATTCACCAACATGTTCATCAAAGCTTAGGGGAATTAATACACTGCCAGGACATACCGTACAAACTTAATTTTCTAAAGTAGGCTAGAGTTGAATCAACAAGATTAACAGCTTAACCCATTGTCCCATATCCTGTTTTAGTTTTGAAGACAGGTGACCACTTAAATCAGGTTGAAAGTAAAGCAGAATGAGCCTTGAAGCACATTCTGCTGTACTTTCAGCCTGCTTTTAAGTTACATTTGTTAGAATATAGAAAATAGTTCTTATTGTATGTTATCATGGCTGTAATAAGTAGTGCAATTCTTCAGTGGGGGATTGAATTAAAGGCGTAAAAAGGTATATCTATGAAGTAGTTGGTTTGTCTTGCCTGTTCAGTTGTTAATGAAATTGTACCAGTTTTGAAAATAGGTGACTTAAAGCAGGTTGAAAGTGAAGCAGATTGCACCGTAAGGCACATTCTGCTTTACTTTTAGCCTGCTTTAAGCTACTGTCTGCTAGAATAAAGAAAATATTGATTTTGAAACATATTCATGACTGTATAAATTGGAACTATTTTCTTCAGCTGAGGAATAAACTGAATGTGCTAAAAGACTCTTCTATGAGTAAAAGGGTAAAGCACTGGGGCCCGTTTTACTCTTATTTTTCGATCATAAACGTTTGCAAACAGCAAATAACCAGATCAGAGGACGCGCTAAAAGCGCGTCCTCTAATCTGGCTATTTGCTATTTGTAGCAAGGGATAATAATAAATATAAATTAAAATTTTAAATTTTGACTTACGCAATTAATTTGCGTAAGTTGTTTAGTAAAACGGGCCCCAGATCTATTACTGAAAAACATGAAAAATTGCATATTGTTTAGGTTCTGATCAGACTTCTGTTTGCAGATGCTAGTCAAGATAGGTATACATTGCTCCCTCTCTACAACAACACCCCATGGGATTTAAAGATTGTGCACCTTGTTCAGAGGGAAAATTAAGACCCTTACAGGGCTCCAGATAAGGGGGTAAACTGCACAAATCAAACGTTTTCTCACTTATTTCAGGATCCAATCCTATGGTGTTACTACTTATTAGAATCGTCTCTTTGAGACGATTCTAATGAGTAGTGACACAATAGGGTTTAATGTAGAAATAAAGATTTTAGTTTTTGAAATACTCCCCTTATCTGGAGCCCTGCCTTAGAATGCTGAGGATGACTTTGCTTACATTTGAGAATGCTGAGGATGACTTTGCTTACATTTGCAAGCAGTTTGAATCAAGATTAAATGCCTTATTACACTGCATCTGATCTGGGTTCAAAGTATTTGTCATTCATCTTTTATCAAAATCTTCAAAACAAGAAGGGAGGGAGCACTGTAGTTCCATTAACTCTTAAATGTCATCTAATAAAATTGTCATCTGCTAAACTTTTGAAATTGGTGTATACCCATTACCCCATAGCCTGTTTCTAGGTTTGAAGACCGTGTTACCACTTAGTTTAAACAGTATTTTTATTAGCTCACCTGAGCCAAAGGCTCAAGGTGAGCTATTGTGACCGCTCACCGTCCGTAGTACGTCTGTCTGTCTGTCCGGCTGTCCGTCTGTCCGTTCACTTTTACTTCAAACGACATCTCCTCTGAAACCCGCCGATTGTAGGGAGAGTTCAAACTGCTCATGATGTTCCTTGGATGCTTCTCTACAGAAGTTGTTCAAAAAAAAGGAAAAAAAGCACAAACTCTGCTTGAAAAAGCAAAAAAGCAAAAATCTTTAAAAAATCTTCTTGCCCAAAACTACTAGGCCCTAAGCTTTGATATTTGTACAGTAGAATCTCCTGGTGGATCCCTCTATAGTTTGTTAAAATGAAATCCCTAGGGTCACATTTGACACCACCCTGCACAGTTTAAGTGCTGCTCTAGGCAGGTTTTACAGTATTTTTGATTTAGGCAGAACTGTATTTACCTGAGTTACCCTTAATATACTATGGGCAAATAGCCAATATTTGCAAACATTTTGGATCCAGATCAGATGCAACATAATCATAATGCTACATCTAATCTGGATCCAACCTATTTGCCACTCATTTACCAACTTAACATTTTCTAAATTGTTTTTTTGTACACTTTTCACATACAGTAGGTTTTAAGCAGACATCATTTCAGTCTGGTAAGGGTAAGCCCAAGAGTTCTAGCCACTGAGGTCAAATATTATGCAACTCTGAACTGGTAGTGAGTATCACAGAACTTGTCATGATCAGCTGAACATGTTGTCTGCTAAAGTTTAGATATGGTTCAGTCTGATTCATACTTAGAGAAACAGGATCTGGAAGTGATCCACTGACAGTTATGTAATTATGTCTTATGCCATATTTATACATATGTTTAATATTGGTTTTGTCAGAGTTATCTGTATGTCTTTTCAATAATTCCACTTTAAACAGTCATGAAAATGTAAGATGCAAAAGTAAAGCAAAGTGTGCATTAACCCTTAGCCCGCCAAATAAATTGTCGTCTGCTATATTTCTCGTCTGCTTCAAGTTTCAAAGTGCTTCAAAGTTGCTCAAAATTGCTGAAAATGTTGTCTGAGTGTCAAACAGCTTGGATCCGGATGAGACGCCGAGTTACTCGGCGTCTAATCCGGATCCAAGCTGTTTGCATATAAAGCTATAGTCGTGAGTGGCAGGCTAAGGGTTAAGACACATTCTGCTTTACTTTCAACCTGCTTTAGGTGGCCACCTATTTTCAAAATTAGAAACATGCTATGGGGTAATGGGTAAAATGAAATTGCCTATTTGGAAAGAGCCTGATGAGAGGAAGTGCCATTTGCAAAGGCCATAACTCTGACATCATTGTTTTTTTCAGTTATTTCCCTTTGTGATATTTTCTTGTCAAGAAGACAACTTCAGTTCTACTGATGCTATTGTAATGAAATTTTATGTATGGAAAGAAACTGATGAGAGAAAATGCCATGCACAAGGGCAGCAATATTTAGTTTTTCCCCTTTGTCATATTTTATTGTCAGGAAAATAATTCCAGTTCTGCTGACGCTAGTGAAATAATTATCATTTATTGGAAATGGAAATAGCTTGATAAGAGGATGTGTCATGGATAAGGGTCATAAGCTTGGCAACAAAATTCACTTTTGTCATGTTTTCTTGTCTGGAAGATAACTCCATTTATAGTTATATTAAAATGTTGTCTTGCCCAGTCAACTTAGGTACAAACTTCAATGTCCTCAGGTGAGCGAATTTAGGGCCATGGCCCTCTTGTTTCAAAACAGATACAGTCATGACTGACAATACATACAATTTCACATATAAATATTATGATTAGAAAACAAGTTTGGTTCAAACTTATATAAATTCTTCTCCTTTTCATATAAGTTACAATATACAGTCGAGACTACAAACTTCAAACTTGATTCTACTGATATTTCATGTGTTTTGAAAATTCAATCTCGCTAAAGTCGAACATGCTCGAAAGTCAAAATGCGGCATAGCCGTAGTCAACCCTGAAACACTGATATGTACGGTATCAAGTCTGGACTGCGTAATGTTTTAAGTTTGAAGGCAGGTTGTGACTGTGGATACTTTATTCCGGGTTACCACTTGAAAAGCAGGTTGAAAGTAGAGCAGTAAAATAGCCTTTGTAACATTCTTCTTTACTTTCAGCCTGCTTTAAGTTACCATCTGTTTGGATACAGAAAACATTTTAAAGGTATATACATATGCAGGACTGTATAAAATGGAGCTAATTTCATAAAGGAGTAAAAATTAAAAAAAAAGGCATGTATATGGAATAATGAGTTAAAAGTTACTGAAAGGTGACATACACAGTTTAAAACCTACTCTAGGCCTTCATCAGGTGGCACACAGACTATTTTTTTGACATTCTGTCTCCAGTCGTGTTCAGATTTCTACATTGAATAGAAGTTTGATTGCTCGAGTCTCAACTTGAACAACTTTAGGGATAAGTATACTTATAATTTGCAAACAGTAAGCCTGTGAAAAGTACACTTGTCATATGCTAACAGTGTAGACCCTAATCAATCAGGGTTCTCATTTTGACATTCTGTCTCCTATCATGTTCAGATTCCTGCACTGAACAGAATTTCCATAACAGTTTGAGTCTCAAATCAACTCTACGGAGGAGTATTCTTACCATTTGCAAACAGAAAACCTGTGAAAAGTTCACTTGTCCTATGCAAACAGTGTAGACCCTGATCAGAGGGCTCTTATTATATCCGTCTCCTGTCATGTTCTGATTTCTGCATTGAATAGAATTTTCATTACAGATTGAGTCTCAACGCATTCAACTCGACGGAGGAGTATACTTATCATTTGCAAAGAGTATACAGTTGAAAAGTACACTAGTCCATTCTGTTTGTCATAAATTTAACAATTTCAATATTTAAAAAGACCCCTAAATAGTCAAAAATGGACTACAGGTAAACTTTAATAAAGATAAGAATTTTCAATTTGATTTTTCATGGTTGAACGAGTTAATACAAGGCATCATCTTCACCAGAGTGTGTAGGCCTGGCAGCATCTATGTTTTGCAAAGTTATATGAGTAATAAGTTATCTCTGCCCCATGTGAGCAGACACACACATTATTTAATGTTTACTGATGAATTCATATTGATAATAGCGTGCTGTATTTCACAACGGTATAACATTTCTGGCCCTTAAAAAATATTGCTGTCTGCAACCTTGTCAGCTATCTTGCTCATAGTTTTTATCGGATCTTGATCAAATTTGCTGAAAATGTTCACTGTTGTAAAATCTGAATTAAGCTCAATAATAACCCAAATTGCCAAAGGCATGGCGTGTTGGAGGTAAAATCCTTTAATTTTTAAACATTTGCTGTTTCATTTTAGCCCTGTCCACTCTGAAACTCGGAACAGTTTTCATCAGAATTTAGCCAAATTTTCTTACAATGTTTGCATGTGCTACATCTTGACCATGTTGGTTATTACTGACCACTCCATATCTCCTTTTCCTCTTGAAGGATTTTCATTCCACTTTATTCAAATTTTTCCCCTCAGTGATTCTATATGCTGAAATTTGGAGTTTTCTCTCTGTGCCTTTCCCCTCCTGACTACTTTTGTGGGGGCCTTTCTTACTTGGTCAGTATTCTAGTTTCAGCACCAAATCCTATGATGTTACTACTCAATAGAATCGTCTCTAAGAGACTATTCTACTGAGTAGTGACACCATAGGGGTTAATGCAGACATAAAGATTTTAGGTTTTTGAAATACTCCCCTTATCTCGAGCCTTTTTAATAGTATTAATATTTGTGTATCTTCAGGTTGAGTTAGCCCTGTGGGACACAGCTGGACAAGAAGACTATGACAGACTGCGGCCCTTGTCATACCCAGATACAGATGTCATTCTCATGTGCTTCTCCATCGACAGTCCAGACAGTTTAGAAAACATCCCAGAGAAGTGGACACCAGAGGTGAAGCATTTCTGTCCTAATGTTCCTATAATCCTGGTTGGCAACAAGAAGGATACGAGGAATGATGAGAACACAAAGCGAGAGTTGATGAAAATGAAACAGGAACCAGTACGACCAGAGGAAGGCCGAGCTATGTCAGAGAAGATCAATGCGTTTGCCTATTTAGAATGCTCTGCCAAAACAAAAGAAGGTGTCAGGGAGGTGTTTGAAACAGCCACCAGGGCCGCGTTGCAGACAAAAAAGAAGAAGGGCAAGACATGTCGTCTTTTGTAATGTTAAGACATTGCCTAACTTATTTGTAATCATTCACAAGACAACTCAGTGAAGAAAACGTTATACTTTCTCAATTAACGCATTTAGGATAAAAGTATTTCAATTGCAAACAGTTTCGAGCCAGTTAAGACGCCGGGTAGCCTGGCGTCTGATCAGGCTCCAAACTCTTTGCTACTCGGATTTAAACACATAGTTAGAAATGTCAAAATGTTGTCATTTTCTACATTTTATTGCATTGCGTTTTCGTATTGTTTGCTTTTAAATGGGAAAGAATAACGTTTTCTCCATTGAACAACTGAAGTCTTCACTCGAGAGTGGTAACTTCTGTACAGTAACTGTTGTGGAATCTCTTTTATAATAACTTTTAGAGTGATGTATGCCATTGATGTAATTAGTGTAAAGAGTTGTCAACATAATGGCAGATGTGTATATTGAATTACTGTCAATATTGGCACAATAGGTCAAATGTATGGAAGATCATTGTTAAAGAAATATTTGTCACTAGATGTCAGTTTTGAGGAAAAAGAAATTATTAAATATGACAATTCTATCAAAATTTCAATCACTATGCCACCAAGATAAAAAACACCCAACTTTATATTAAGATGATAAAATGGTCCTAATGATAAACGGTTGCTGTGCAGGGACCCAGTGAACTTCTTTATAAACAGTGAAAAGTCAGATCAAAGGAGTATTTAACAAACCCTCAGAACAGGGTCTGCGCTGTTAATAAATTGTTTAATATTTTAGGGACAAAATACTGGTATTAATTGGAAAATAGTCAAGTCCATTTTCAAAACAAAGTTTTGTAACAATTTATGTTCTTCTAAACGTAATTTTGATTACTTATATTGTGATCAAGCACAATGAATTTCTCTTCCTGATCGACTCGTTATTAGTCCCTGATTTAATGCTACACTAACACTATCTAAGAATGTCTGATTACTCCAAGGTAGACTGAATTCGGAAGCAGATTTGGGTGGTCAGTTAAAAAACTTTTGCTTCATTGGCGATTGTGGGATACATTTACAGTAAAAAGATATACCAGATCACCAGAAACATGGCAAACAGTCTAAGTCCAAGTTCAATTTCCCATTTCTAAAGTGGCGTCTGTTCAGTGTATTCAGTTTGTAGTCCATTAACAGTCTCTTGTACAAGTGGTTGTTAAATGCAGTATAAAAAATAATGCAGAAAGCTCCTGCAAGGACTTGTATTTAGCAGTTACCTGTATTTGAGCACTTGTACGCTTCTTCACAGAAAGGTCACTAATGCTTGATAAAAGTTTCGACCTTATCCATAAGGAAGTTTGATTTTGGTGGGATAGGGAGCCACATACTGAGTATTTTAAAAGTTCATTCTTAAACTATTCTGCAGTGTGTCTATTGAATTTCATAAATGCTGCCTGGACGTTCAAATAGCGCTGGTTGTCACATATGATGTGCCCTAGGAAGAGAAGTGAACTCTGCCTTTTGGGATGAATGGTCAGTCTATGTATTTTAACATAATACTTTCTTGGTGGATGGAAAAAGAATATATTTAATTGAATCATGTAGGTTTTGTACAGTAAGTTTTGAAACTGATCTAGGTGTATATGTATTTCCTTTTCAAATCATTCTTGCCAGTTTGTATACTTCTTGTTTGTGAGGAGCCTGGTTAATGGGTAATTTGTTCTTGAACAATGCTCATAAATTACCAGTTTTAAGCAGTTAACGTCTGTTTAAGGCCTGGGGCCTATTTCAAAAACATCTTGGGAGGGCAGTTCAATTTTCATGACAATCAATGTACCGTAAGGCCTGGTTTTGTGTTAAAGGCAGGTGACTGCTTAAGGCAGGATAAAAGTAAAGCTGAAAGCTCAAATAGGGGATTTCAGCTTAAACTCAAAGCTTCATATAAGTTGGTTGTATTTCAAGTATTAAAAAACTTGTTTGACTATGAAACCCTATGTTGTGACCACTCATTAGACTCTTCTGAAAGAAACGATTCTAATAAGTGGTCTTAATATAGGGTGTAGAGGCTACAAAAAGGAGAAAATATTTAGTTTACACACATTTTGAGCCCTATTAACCTTCACCCTGCTTTAAGTAGGTACCTGGAATTAACATCATCAATATGTCTTATTTAGAGTGGTTGTAATAGAAAGTGTCTACAGGTCTGTATCCTAGTATGACATGTATTTGTTGTAAGATGGTCAATGAAATGGGTCCCTGGTTTATGTTAGATTAAGGTTTTTGTTTGATAAGGCAAATGTAATAGCTTTAGCTTCAAGAGAGTCTTGTTAAAACATGTAGGAAGTACAGTTTGGTGATGCAGCCATTCAAATAATCATGCTGATATCTCAAGATAACCCATCACTCCATAGATACACATTTTTATGTCATTAATTAATTCATTGTGCCCTAGTGACGCATATATGAGTCCTTAACCAAAGGTGTACCTGTAAAGAGTACACTTGTCTAATGCAAACAGTGAAGTCCCTGATTAGAATTTAGAGGGCTCCTGCAGGAGCCCTCTAATCAGGAACTTCAATGTTTGTCATTTTGAAATACCAATATATTATAAAAAATAGTCTAAAATGGACCAGTCTTTATTGTAAACTGGAATTTTCCATTGGAAGTTTCAGGGGATAATGAGTTAATTCCTGCACTGAAGAAAATAGTTTCTACTTGTACAGTCATAAAATATGTATCATACATATTCTCCATATTCTAGCAGGTGGTAGCTTAAAGCAGGCTGAAGGTAAAGCAGACTGCATATTAAGGCGCATTCTACTTTACCTTCAACCTGCATCCAGTGGTTGTTTCAGCGCTGTTTATAACAACGGTATAACATTACAAATAATACTAGAACAGGCTATGGAGTAAAGGGTTAAATTGAAGACAGTGTTTAATATTGGACCAGGAATACTACAGAAAGCCCCCAAAAGGAGATGACATGTCAAAAAGTAGTAGCTGCTTAATCCTTCTTATAAATGCTTATAGCTTTGCTAAATGTATGACAGTTTAGATCCAGATTAGATGCCAATAACCTCACTCATCTAGATCTATACTGTTTGACAATCATATTTTACTTTTTGCAAAAACATACAGAACAGTCATTTTCAGGTATATAGAAAACTGCCTTTCTTTTTCTACATTAAAAGAGGAACTTCTTTAACCCTTTACTCCATCGCCTGTTTCTAGTATTGAAGATAGGTGACTACTTAAAGCAGGTTGAAAGTAAAACAGAATGTGCCTTAATATTTCTTATGAAAAATATTCATGGCTGTATAAACTGGAACTAGTTCTTCTGTGGAGGAAAACATTTAATGGACTAAAAGGTGCTTCTATGGAGTAATGGTTAAGTGATATATAGTTTTTAACCCATTACCTGTCTCTAGTTTTTAAAATAGGTGACTACTTTAAGCAGGCTGAAAGTAAAGCTTTCAGCCTGCTTTAAGCTACCATCTGATAGGATATAGATAATATCTCTTGTGGAACATATTAATGACTGTATAAAGTGGAACTATTTTCTTCAGTAAAGGAACAAATCAAAGGCGTATATTTAGAGAATTGGGTTAAAAGACCAGTCGTTTAAGCATGAGAAGAGTTAAAGCACATTGGACTGTACCCATGGTCATGGGTTGTCAACCTTGTGACAAATCTGTTTGCATATAAGTCTTCTAAATGGGTAATGCACTGCTTTATTTTGTACATTTGTGCATGTAGCGAGATTGCACCAGACCTACTTTTCTCCGGCATTTTGTAGATAAAGACCAGTAAAATTCATTGATGTAGTAAGTGAACGTTCAAAGGCATAGTTATAAATGAGCAATTTTTCATACAGATGGTAGCTTAATGCAGAGAGCTCATATAGGACCTTTTTCGTTTCTTTCGTTCAGCATTAAGCAGTCACCTGTTTTAAGAGAGCTCCATACATTCAATGAATGACCACTTCAGACAAGTTTAAATATCAAGTTAAAAGCTTGGAGAATTAAGTTTTGAAGACTTTTGCTCAGTCCTAGGTCTGGTTGTGTCATAGTGCGTCTCTTATCTAATCTTCGGTAGTGTTTTTGTGTATTTACACAAATATTGTGGCATTGCATTACAGTATTGAGTACCATTATCTGCATCAGTAGTACTTTTCAAATATATTGTATGTGCATAAAGAGTTTGTGTGAATGAAAGTGATTAATACTGAAAGTCTTTCCTCTGAACCAATAGAAAATCATGTACAGTAAAACCTCTATTACGACCACCAAATAAAATGAAGGCTAATTGATTGAATAAACACAGGCGGCAGCTTAAAGCAAGGTGACAGTAAAACAGAAAGCTCCTATAGTTTTACTATCACCTTGCTTTAAGCAGTCACCTGTTAACACGTAATAATTAATTTAGTGGTCGTAATAGAGAGGTTTTCTGTATTGGGTAGTTACAGTTGCACAAACCCCAGGAAAGTTTACAAGTACATAATTGGTGAAAATGTATTTCTAAGTAACATACAAAGGATATTATATTAATTGCACACTTGTAATACTGTTGCATAGTATTAAAGAGACTGGCAACCAGACGGTCAATTTACTTTTAAAAAAATCAAAACTTAATTACAGTAAAATTTCTCTATTAAGACCACTAAAATTAGTGCTAAATGATCGTATGGGAATGCAGGTGCTACCTTAAAGCCAGATGAAAGTAAACAAAGAAATACTCAAAAAAGAAGCTTTTTGTTTTACCATCTTGCTTAAAGCAGATCCCTGAGGCTGTCTTAAACATCTAATGATTAGGTCAATTTTAGAGGGGTTTTACTGTACTCTCAACTTGATCATTGCTATGAATAACTAGTATATGTACATGTATATAGATATATAAAGCTGTATGTAAGCCATAGCTATTTACTTATTCCTTTATGACCCAGTTGTAATCAATATGCTTATTTTCATAAGTTCGTAAATGCTTTTATTGCAGTTGAGAAAGGTTTGGGACATATTTTTAAAAAAAATCATTTAATTGACAAATTTTTGAATTAGTTTATTAATTATAATTATAAATATTTGTTCCTCTTAGCACCTGACATCCAGCTAAAATGTATTCTTATATTTTAAGGTCAAATCTGGTTGTCAATCGCTTTAAATGAATATAGCAAGTAAAATAATTTTATAGAAGTAATTTCTATTTATGTAAATATGCTTCAATGAATCACAGACCTGTTAGTATAGATTTCGAACACGTTGCCCTAACTGGTTGCTAGTTTCAGCATAAGCTACCTTAGTTAAGGTCTAATGGTAAGTAACCCTTTCCTCCACAGAAGCATCTAGGATGCCTCTACCTACGTTTTAACCCATTACCTAATAAATATGCCTTTAATTTATTCCTCAACTGAGGAAAATTGTTTCAATTTATACAGACATGAATATGTACTGTAAGAAATATTTTCTACATCCTAGTAGATGGTAGCTTAAAGCAGGCTGAAAGTAAAGCAGAATGCGCCTTAAGGCGCATTCTGCTTTTCTTCGACCTGCTTTAAGTGGTCAACTATCTTCAATACTAGAAATACGCTATAGGGTAATGGGTTATTATCCTAAAAAAAAAGTAATATATACCACAAATAAATAATTCTTTGGTGGTGGTGCATACATACAAGAGCTTTCTGCTTCACTTGCATGTACATGTATTATTAAGTAGTAGCCTGCCTTTATAACAGTTGGATATAGGTGTTATGGAGGAAAGGGGTAAATATCTAAATTTTTGACGTTGAAAATGAGTGTGAGTTTATAGGGTGGTGTAAAAATAACACACTCTTGTCAGAATATTCTGTAGAGTGTAGTTTTCTAAAGTCTTTCATGTCCTGTGGTGTGTTATATTAGATTAAATGATCCGGAATAGTATTCTTTGAGTGACTAATTGAGACATTCTTATGCTGTTAGATGCCAAACAACATCCTTTACCCCATAGTCGGTTTCTTTGTTTTGAAGACTGGTGACAGGCTTAAAGTAAAGCAGAATGCACCTTGAGGTGCAGTCTGCTATATGTTTTCAGCCTGCTTTAAGCTCCCATCTCCTAGAATATATATGAAATATTTTTTTATATTTCTCATTCATTACTGTATAAAATGGAACCATTTTCTTCACTCGAGGAATTAATTAAATGTGTAAAAAGGCAAATCTATGGAGTAAAGGGTTAAAAATAATTGCACTGTACCTGTGGTGTGCACATACAGTAGAACCCCTCTATTTCCATGAACATGAGGCCTGAGTCCAAGGTTATAAAGCTTTCAAGTTGAGTCTAAAGTACTCAAGCATTTGATTGGTCAGATTTGAAGGCTCAAATCTGACCAATCAAATGCTTGAGAATGACACTCGGACTGCACTCAAATGTTTAATAATAAGAGCTGGGTCTGGAAAGGTCATGCACTGTTCAAGGTAGTAGTGGGCAAATATCAAACAATGACTGAGGATGTTGCATTTCTTAACCCTTTCTCCAATAGAAGCGCCTTTTAGCGGATATGATTTATTCATCCGCTGAAGAAAATAGTTCCAATTCAATCAGTAATGAATATGTATTATAGAAAATATTTTCTATATTATAGCACATGATAGCTTAAAGCAGGCTGAAAGCAAAGCAGAATGCGCCCTAAGGCGCATTCTGCTTTACTTTCAACCTGCTTTTAGTAGTCACCTAGCATAAGTACTAGAAATAGGCTATCAGGTAAAGGGTTAAGCAACTTCAGATCAAAGTCACCACTGTTTGCAATGTTCAAAGGTGCTTTATTTTGGGGCAATGCAACTCTGTATTGTTTGTTTTTAAAAAATATATGTAAAAAGAACGATGAAAAAATGAAAAGCTTTTGATGTAAAAATGACACTTGCTTGTAGTTGAAAATGTTGTGGTAACTAAAAAACAGTGACATCTCAGTAGAATACTATTGGTAGTGTTAAGTACAGGTCGTTGCTAAATGCAGCTTAAAATAATGCAGAAGCATTCTGTATTATTGTTTTCCTGCTTTTAGCTGTCACTTCAGTAATGAGATATCTTGAGTGGTTGCTTAAATCTTTCAACACTTAGTAACTTTGTTGGTTATTAGGTTCCCTTTTGGATCTCTTTAGTTACCAAAACAAGAACCAGTCTACTTTGAATTCTGGGTAGTTTGATAAATACTGGTCTAAATTAGCAAACTATGTAGACACTGATCGGAGCACCCCTATAGGAGCCCTCTAATCTGAGTCTACACTGTTGGCAAATGTAATTGTAATGAGTATTTTAAACAGGTTCATAGTGTTGAAAGAGTTAACCCTTAGCCTGCCACTCACGACTACAGCTCCATATGCAAACAGCTTGGATCCGGATGAGACGCCGAGTAACTCGGCGTCTCATCCGGATCCGAGCTGTTTGACACTCGGACAACATTTTCAGCAATTTTCGAGCAACTTTGAAGCACTTTGAAACTTGAAGCAGACGAGAAATATAGCAAACGACAATTTATTTGGCGGGCTAAGGGTTAATGCCAGATTGACTGTACTGCATTTAGTATTCATTGTTCTAATTACCAAAAAAAAAAGGTTTGGTGTTGACATAGCCCTGTGAGTGAAGCAAGGGTTTATAGTGATAAATATATGTACAGAGTATGAATGAGAGTATAGCTAGCACATGCTGCATGAATATATTGTTTTGCCCATCAAATCTTGGAGCGCCTTTGAAGTTCCAAAGTGCAAAGCTGTCTGTATAGGACTCAAAATATAGCTTTCCTATGTTTTTTGACTGGCTAATGTGAAAGATAATTTTGAAGTACAAGTACATTAAATCCCCTCTATTATGATCACCAAAAAGAAAGCTCTATTGATAGTATAAAGACATGCGATAGCTTAACCCTTTCCCCCATAGAAGCGACTTTTAGCATATCAAATTTATTCCTTTGCTGAAGAAATTATTTCCAGTTTATACCCTCATGAACAATTACTATTACTAATATTTTATATAACCTAGCAGATTTTAGTTTAAAGCAGGCTGAAAGTAAAGAAGAATGTGCCTTAAGGCACATTCTGCTTTTCTTTCAACCTGCTTTAAGTGGTCACATGTCTTAAACACTAGAGACAGGCTATGAGGTAAAGGGTTAAAGTAACTGTAAGGTGAGAGTAAAGTAAAACAGAATGCTCCTAAAGGAACTTTTTATTTTACTTTAACCTTGCTATTAGTTGCCACTTGCAATAAATGCCTTACTCTTAATTAATGTACTTTAATGGTCAAACTAGAGGGGTTTTACTGTAAATGTTTTATAAATGTATATACATGTAGTAAAAAATAATTTGGTACAGTTTGTTTTCCCCCTTTAGCAGAAGGACCAATAACTCATTGTGATACAGAGTGGGGCTGGGTAAGCTGATGAAATTGTCCATAAAACGTTTATAATATCCTGCTTCAAAAATGTTGTTAACCCTTTCCACCAATAGAAGCGCATTTTAGCGCATTCAGTTTATTCCTCCGCTGAAGAAAATAGCTCCAATTTATACAGATATGACTAGGAAACATTAGGAATATTTTCTTTATTCTAGCATGTGTTAGCTTAAAGCAGGCTGAAAGTTAAGCAGAATGCGCCTTAGGGCGCATTCTGCTTTACTTTCAACCTGCTTTAAATAGTCACCTATTTTCAAAACTAGAAACAGGCTATTGGGTAAAGGGTTAACAAAAAACAAATTTATAGTTTGGAGCTAAACCCTATAATCTAGTGACATTGACTGGGATATCTCGAACATAAATTATACAGTTCAATGTGTGTTCGGCAGTCACTCAATTAAAATTGTGTGTATATCAAAAGACAAAGTATTGCTTTATGCAGGGCAAAAGTAATGCATAAAGCTTCTACTTTTGTCATGCATAAAACTGCTTCCAGTACATGAGCTTGCCAATTCACTGTTTTATGTGGCCGTTTAATGTACACTTTTACCTTGGATCAGTTCTCAGGTGTATGATCTGGATCCAGACTGCTTGTAAATGTAATAAAAACATTTTGGACAGTGGTGCTTAAGAACAACAAGTACAAGAAATTTAAAGAAATTTAATTTGCAAAGGTGTATGCCCAGTACCATTTTGTACCACTCTCGTTTTGATCAGGTTTGGTAAGATTGTAGACTTTCTGTATGTTTATTTGAGTACTTGTATCTGCTACTTAAGACCACAAATAAATTCTATAAACAAAATTTCTAGCGAGTTCTTTTTCCAGTGCCAAAACACTTGCTTTAAGTGGTCACCCGTCTTCAAAACAAGTAACAGGATATGGGGTTATGGATTAATGCAGGTTGTGTACAATACAGAAAGCTGTGCATTATTGTTATGCCCCAATTTGTCTGTGTCAAAAACCTAAATCTTGGCTATAACTGTTGCATTTGGCACATGGGCCTTTTATACTTGGCATGTGTCTTCCCTGTATCAAGACCTTTCCAACATTACAAACCTTTGTGACCTTGACATAGACCTACTTTTGTAAAAATCTTTACATGGCTAACATTTGCACCAGTATGCCCAGGGCTTTCATATTTGTTATGTATATTTCTTGTGTCAAGGACTCGAGAAGACTCGAGACCTTTCCAACCAAAGCATCATATTAAAATGACCTTTGACCTATTTAATCAAACTTTTACCAAAAACCTTAACTATTACTTTTACATTGTTGCACCTGGGCCTTTTATACTTTGCATGTGTTTTCCTCATGTCAAGACCTTTCCAACCATACAAACCTGTTTGACCTTGTGACCTTGACGTTTGGCCTACTTATGTAAACATCTTTAAATGGCTAACATTTGCACCAGTAGGCCCAGGGCTTTCATATTTTGTATGTATATTTCTTGTGTCAATACCTTTCCAACCATACCAACATATATGACCATGTGACCTTGACCTATTCAATCGAGAGTTAACCCTTAACCTTGGCTATAACTTTTGTATTGCTCCTGGGCCTTTTATACTTGGCATGTGTCTCCTCGTGTCAAGACCTTTCCAACCATACCAACGTCTTTAACCTTGTGACATTGACCTACTTTTGAAAAATGTCTATAACATTTGCACTAGATCTAGTAGACACAGGACTTTCATATTTTGTGTGTATATTTCTTGTGCCAAGATCTTTCCAACCATACCAATGTCTTTGAACATGTGACCTTGACCTCGACCTATTTAATCAAACTTTAACCCAAAACCTTAACCTTGGCTATAACTTTTGCAGTTTTACACCTGGGCCTTCTATACAGGACATGTGTCTTCCTCGTGTCGAAACCTTTCCAACCAATCAAACCTTTTTGCCATTGTTTAACCCTGCATTAAACAAAACCTGTATTAAAGACTTCCCATATGTCTTCTATTGAGTGTTCACTTAATTCAAGATTTACTGAACTTCTAAGTAATTGTTCCCGCTTTAAATTCAGTTTAAAGTCAGGTTCTGGGTAAGTAGTGATTAGTTTGTCATATTTTTCTTGCATTTATAAATTGGCACATTCAGCTGCCTTCTCAGGCGTTTCAGCCCACCTGACACATAGTGCCAATGTGAGCTATTTTGATCGTCATGTGTCTGTCGTCGTGCGTCGTCAACAATTTCATCGGTTGATAGTCACAAGGCCGACCCTACCTAAGGCCGACCTTAATTTGTATAGTAGACCTATAGTCACAAGGCCGACCTTATCTTTACATAGCAATTTAGGTTTCACACCTATTTTACAGGTATGTTAGGCGCGTGGTGACAATTATCGATAGACCGTCGCATAATTATTGTTCATACCCAGATCATAATCGCTTTATATTTGATGCAAATGAGTGTCATTGCAGAATTTCATTACCGTATTTATGGGTAATTAACCAGAGACAGTGTAGCCTATACCACGGGAATGCTTCGAACTTACCAGCAATTTGATCATATATGTTACCTAGGGCAAGGGTTAGCATTAGGCTGCCACGTTTCAACACTTATAAATACAAATTAATACATTATCAGTATGGCACGTGGCGCTAGAAAATTAACTTTCACTTTTGATCTAACTAACCCAGCTTATATCAGTATTATATCAGGATCTTAAACAATATATAATATACACTTAATCAACTTTTTAACCTAATTTTTTAAATGATAAGGCACCGCCACTGGATATTTAATAACAGTTATTTAACATTGTATGTAAGCAGTGAATATCCAAATCACAGGACTCCTAATTGGGTCCGCTGATCAGGGTCTGCACCGTTTGTCATTTTACAATGTTTAAGAAAATTAAAACCTTTCTGTTACGACATATTAACCTATTACCTGCTTCAAATGTCGGGAAAGTAACAAACTATATTGATCGTAATAGAGAGAATAATTTTACCCAGGGTATAGATATAACATATATTTTATATATTACAACTTTAATTATGGAACAATCCTTCTCACTTTCTAGGCAATCGCAAATATAACCAAGATCACCTAATCGTTCGACAATTACACATAATCGTCACATTATATTGATGCAATATACATTGCAGACAAAACATGCAAATAGTAATGACGTTTCAAACCATTAGCCATGGCATGGAGAAATTACAGCTCCGAGGCCATGGGAACTAAAAATGTCAACCAGTGACCAACAGTGCAGACCGTGAACACATTCAAGATTTAAAGTGTCTTTATTCAGTAATGAAAACACACAGTGTTGTTTCATCAACATAATCATAATTATTAGGCCTATACACTCACAGACATATGCCAAGAGCATCATTACAATCTCTATTTATAATAAAAAAAATGTACAAATAATGCTGAAATCAATCAGAGGACTCTATTAGAGAATATTTTAAATCAAAATTGTTCATAAATTTCTATATTAATATTTTAAAACGACGCACAAATCGTTTGTATAATACATGATAATTATGTGCAATAACAATACGAGGTGCTCATGTTTATCTAGTGTAAAAAAGTAAACTCTTATAATTATGTGTATAAATATAACATGTTGTTTAAATATATAACTTAATATTATCTCGTCCATACGGTGGCACTGAGGTGACATGCAAACATTTTTTTTTTTAATTTTTATCTCGTGCGCACGACTTAATTTGTAAAAAAAAAATCTTTACTTTTTTATCTACCATCAAAAGAGGTGTGAAAACCTAATTGCTATATAAACATAAGGTCAGCCTTGTGACTATAGGTCTACTATACAAATTAAGGTCGGCCTTAGGTAGGGTCGGCCTTGTGACTGTAAATCCTCCTATCAACATCAACAGTATACTCCCGAACAATCAAGACTGATTATATTTTAGGCGCGTTGTCTTTAAACAACGTCTCAGACCAAACTTTTTACCAAACTCGGTCTGAATGATTCGTATATGGTCCTCTTTCTAAGTTGTTCAACAGCCGTAACTGAATGTTATATATATACGAAATGTAATAGATCTAGTACTGATAATCATAAATGAGTTGATTTTATATTATTCATAATTCTTTTATATTGCCATGAACGTAGATTATATCTAATATACGTTACTGATATTGCTTAATTAATTCCATATACTTATACAAATATCAATTATTATTTTTAGAGCATTATTATTTTCACTACAATAACATTATTTCTTTCGGACACGATATTACAAAAAAATAAAAATAAGAGGATATGAACAGAACAGAACATACTTTTATTGATTTGTAAATCATCACCATCTACACATTTACACAGATTAATTACACAAAGAAACAACAAAACATATTAACATATATGTATGTATGTTTTTACCATTTTAATGTCGCGTCACGCGTTTCCTATTGTTAACGTATTGAACTTGTACAAGCTGATCAATATGACTCGATCAGGGTACGACTTGACAAGCTCCCGTGGTTTATACCATTCCATACACGTTTACTGTTACACCGGGACAGGAACTCGGATTGCTTGGATTACTGACTAACGAAAATATAATGGCCATTGTACTTGACGAGCCCACTGTTGTGGACCATGTTCTATATTACGGGCTTTTAGCTGGTGCAATCTTTCAGATGCTCTGCATATTTGCAGTGGTTTACATTCCACACAGTGAAAATGAAGAGGTTTGTTATTTATCATTTTATGAATGGATACGAAATACGTGTACTATCTCTCCATTGGCTGCTCTAATTTAGTCTAAAAGGGGCAGTGAGAGGATATTCTATCCTTTGACTTATGTACAAATTATACTATACCAGTCCTTTAACTTGCTAGGTTGATTTAATTATTTATTTGATTGTTTACAAAAAATGAAGGTGTTCCATAATTATCAAATATTCATAAGATATAGTTTCTGAGATTTAGATTTTTAAGACATGCCCTGTTTCAGTATCCAATAGAGTTTTAAAAGTTATCTGTTGACAATTTGTGATGGTTATAATATTGAAATGTATTTAATACTGTCAAACGATGCAGACCCTGGTCAGAGGGCTCCTTTGGGATTCCTCTGATCAAGCCCTTCAGGGACTAAGTACTCTATTTGCATATGACCACTATACACTTCAGTATACTATTTACTGGTGCATCGTGTGTAAAGGACTCGTTGATATGGTTAAATGTACTTATACAATACAAATACATTTTTCAATTTCAATTCGTTACAAATAAACATTTAAACATTAATTAGTAAATTTAGTTGTGTACATGTAGGTACAATGTGGTACATGTTAAAGAAATTTCATAAATCAATATGTGATTAAGAAAACATATATTTAGTTTATTTACACATATTTTCAGGAACTCCCAGAGGAACCAGCTCCTGAGCCAAGGTCACCAGCACAGTCTACGCAAAACATGTCAGCCAGGAAAGGAAAAAAGGAAAGGAAGAAGCATAAATAATTCACTCATTTGAAAAGGTACTGAAGTGGTTAATCTTTTAAAACTGCTTAGTGCTTACACCCCTGCACACTTATAAAAAATCAGGTGATGCTGAACTCTTGTTTTAGAGTAAAGTTGTAAAGCTGTTACAAGTCCTTAATCTCTTCCTGTATAGATTATAGAAGCTCCTTAGGTCGCCTCAACATAATTAATACATGTACATTCCTTCACAGTCACGGTGAGTCGGGTGAGTCACCACAAATGTCATTTTATTGTGATACAGTTTAAAGCAGAATGAAAACTTTTAAGTAACTGTAAAGCAAATGATAGTGTAAAGCAGGCTGAAAGGTGCAAATCAGCATTCAGCTTTACTTTTAGCTTAAGGAGCCCTCTGATCAGCCTCTACACTGTTTGTAATTTTGACATATACATGTATATAATTCAAATTGTAAATATCAACCCTAAAATGTCAAAAATGGACTTGACTAAGTTGAAAACTAGAATTGTCAATTTAAGGTTTCAGGGAGGAATTAAGGGTTAAAATTGTCAACTGCTGTTTTTCCTCAAAGTAACATATATGTGGACATTTTAAATAGAATAAATATAATGACTAATGACAAACAGCTTGAATCCAGATTAGACGCCACGTTGCGTGGTGTCTGATCTGGATTCAAGCTGTTTGCAAAATTAATAATGTAAGCCAAGTCTTTATATTTTTCCCTCCCTATAATGACTCCCTCCAAAACAACACACACAATCTGCGTCTCCCATTGGGTGTTGTTGTAGAGAGGGAGCACTGTATTGTAGTTTTCCAGTGATACCCATGTTATATTTCTTATCATTTCTTTTCAGATAAAATCGCTCCACACAATACATTCCAAGTCATCATCACTCTTGTAAAGCGGCATAGTTTGAACTTTGAACAATATTAAGTGCTGAATTGTGTTGATGATAACTTTGTGGCATGAATTCTTATTTAATGTATTTTAATTTTAATGCATAACCTTAGTTAGACTTTGTAGAAGGTTGTTGTCATAAGCTTGCATAGGTGATCAAGTCAATTACTTGTACAGCGCTCCCTCTCTACAACGACACCCAACGGGAGACATAAATTGTGTTCGTTGTTCGGAGGGAGGCGTTATAGGGAGGGAAATGGCTTACATTTACAAACAGCTTGAATCCAGATCAGACGCCGCGTAACGCGGCGTCTGATCTTGATTCAAGCTGTTTGCCTCTCGTCATTAAGTGTTTTTTCTGTCCAAATGTGCAGTATGCTACTTTGAGGGAAATAGGAGACGACATTTTTAAGCAGATGATATTGCAGACGTAAATAGATTGGACATTACTGTCCTGTTTAGGGAACTGCGACAAGGGTCGTTGTAAGGAGGGAGTCGTTGTAGGGAGGGAACACTGTACTGTCAAATTTGTGTTAACCCATTCATCCCTAGGCTTGAGTACACACATTCCATTTCAAACAGTGAATATTATACTTGTCCTATGCAAACAGTATATAGTATACTAGGATCAGTGGGCTTCTACATGAGCCTTCTGATCAGGGTCTGCACTGTTTGTCATTTTACAAAATACAATGTATCGGTATATTAATAAAAACCCACGAACCTAGTCAAAAATAGACTAGAATTAATTGAAAATTGAAGTTGTCCATTTGAAGTTTCTTGGGTGAATGAATAAGTAGTCACTTGTTAGCTCACCTGGCACGTAGTGCCAAGGTGAGCTTTTAGGATCGCTGGATGTCAGTCGTCCGTCGTCTGTCCGTCCGTCCGTCCACAATTGTTCGTTAACACTCTACCAGGTTCAAATCTGATTGGATCTTGATGAAACTTGGTCACAATGTTTGCCTCAATGAAATCTAGGTCAAGTTCGAATGTGGGTCATGTCCGGTCAAAAACTAGGTCACTAGGTCAAATTATCGAAAAACCTTGTTAACACTCTAGAGGCTACAAATTTCATTGGATCTTCATGAAACTTCATCAATATGATTGCCCCAATGAAATCTAGGCCAAGTTCGAATGTGGGTCATGTCCGATCAAAAACTAGGTCACTAGGTCAAATTGTCGAAAAACCTTGTTAACACTCTAGAGACTACAAATTTCATTGGATCTAAATGAAACTTCATAAAAATGTTTGCCTCAATGAAATCTAGGTCAAGTTCGAATGTGGGTCATGTCCGGTCAAAAACTAGGTCACTAGGTCAAATTGTCGAAAAACCTTGTTAACACTCTAGAGGCTACACATTTCATTTGATCTTCATGAAACTTCATCAATATGATTGCCTCAATAAAATCTAGGCCAAGTTCGAATGTGGGTCATGTCCGGTCAAAAACTAGGTCACTAGGTCAAATCATCGAAAAACCTCGTTAACACTCTATAGAGACTACAAAATTCATTGAATCTTCATGAAACTTGAACAAAATGTTTGTCTCATTGAAATCCAGGTGAAGTTAGAATGAGGGTCATGCCCGGTCAAAAACTAGGTCACACGGTGTACATGGTTACCAGGTGAGCGATTTAGGGCCATAGTGGCCCTTGTTTAAATAAGCATGGAAACTTCTTAAGACAGTGATTGCTTGATGCAGAACAAAAGTAAAGCAAAAAACCTCTTATAGGTAGGAGCTTTTTGCTTCATTTCCCCACTGCCTTGCCCTGCTGAAAGTCTAATGGATAGCAAAAACTCCATCATTTTATTGACCGCTTAACACAAGTTTGACTGTAGTTTAGGTTTGATGACCTGAAATTTTCAATTACATGTATATACTCATTGCCGATTAGATATTGTTTATTTTTATACTATTAAAGATAGATTTATACATAGATAGATAGTAGAGCTGCTTCATTTTACAGGTTTACTGGTATATTTTGTTGTTTTGCAATACGCAATTTGTATCTGTTATTGAATTATTGCAGAGCACCAGATAAGGGTAGTTTTTCAAAAACTAAAATCTTTATTTCTCAATTAAACCCTATGGTGTCACTACTCATTAGAATCGTCTCGAAGAGACGATTCTAATGAGTAGTAACACCATAGGAGTTTGTGCTAAAATGAGTGAGAAAATGTTTGATTTGTTGAAAAAACTACCTCTTATCTGGAGCCCTGTTATTGGCTATGGTGCAAGAGTTGAATTGCTGCATAGTTGAAGAAATTCACACATACACACGTTTACTTACAGTTTTTCTCTAGTAATATTCATAGGTTTTTCTGTTCTTCCATTAATCATTTTGTCTTGTTAAACCCTGTTTTTGCTAAGTGTGAGTGCAATAGCATTTATAAACAGTTTGGGCCAAGAAAAGGATGTGAAACTTATTCAATAATGTCATATAAATGTAATTCAACTCCTATGCAATAGGCATCTGTTTTACAATTGTATGTTAACTTGATAATTACATTGACAGTTTTCACAAAAGGTTAACAACTATAGTAGATGTGGATCCACACAAAAACATCCCAAAAACATTGGTGTTGACAAAATAGTCCTTGAAAATAGGTTAGCATGCAAAGAGATTATGTTGGCTGAAATTAACTAGTTTTGTCTGGTATAGTTTCCTTACAAAACTAAACTCCAAGCATAAATGATTTATGGAAGGAGCTATACATATATGTAAAACCATCAGCCTTTACTGGCAAGCAAAACTGCAATATACACTGACTTTGGTATACGGTTTGGATCCAGGTCTAACTTCGTATCTTTTGAATCTATAGTACATGTTTAATGCATACTGAAGTAAGGCAGAATTCTATAGGCATTTCAAAATTTTATGAGGGAAAGGTTTGACATATTACCCCATAGCCTGTTTCTAGTTTTGAAGACATGTGACCACTTAAAGCAGATTGAAAGTAAAGAAGAATGCGCCTTAAGGCGCATTCTGCTTTACTTTCAACTTGCTTTAAGCTACCATCTGCCAGAATATAGAAAATATTTTTATGATGCATATCAATAATTGTTTCAATTTGAACTATTTTCTTCAATGGAGGAACAAATCAGGTTTATAAAGGCGTATTTATGGGGTAATGGGTTAAAATGAGTTGGAACATGGACAGTTTGTACTTAATCATGAAAAAATTATACACAATATATGATAGCTGTAGTAAAACTATTTGCATTGTTATTTCTTTGTGTTGTGAGGTTAGAATAGTAATAAATTTTTTATTAAAATATCTTGTGTTTGTTTATAAATATGATCAGTGTATAAGTATTTTCCTCTTACCTTGCCTTTTTTTTTTTTTTATGCCCCCGGCATCGACAGATGCGGGAGCATATAGTAATCGTCCTTCCGTCCGTCTGTGCATCCGTCCGTCCTTCCGTCCGTAACATGTTAAGTAGATTTTACCGTTTCGTCTAGCATCAACACCGCTTACTCAAATGCTTTGATACTTATACAGTTGTTGCCTTGGACCATTCCCTATCCACCAATATCACCCAACCTTGATTTTGACCTTGACCTTGACCTAATTTGGACTTAGAATATTTTGAATGGGCTATTTCTTGGTTAACTAGATTTTACCGTTTCGTCTAGCATCAACACTACTTACTACAATGCTTCTATACTTATACAGTTATTGCCTTGGACCATTACCAACCCACCAGTAATACCCAAGCTCAATTTGACCTTGAACTTGACCTAATTTGGACTTAGAAATGATTCAGAATATATTGTCAAGGATGGCACCGGGGGCATAAGCGTTTATTGAACGCAGTCTTGTTTAGATTGGAACATTCTAAAACTGAAATTGGGATGATCATTGGGCTTGATAATTTCCGCAACCTTAACCCTTTCCCACATAGCATATCTCTAGTATTGAATATAGGTGTCCACTTAAAGCAGGTTGAAAGTAAAGCAGAATGCGCTTTAAGCGCATTCTGCTTTACTTTCAGCCTGCTTTAAGCTATCATCTGCTAGAATATAGAAAATATTTTGTATTATACATATTTATGAATGTATAAATTGGAACTATTTTCTTCAGGGCAAGAATAAACTGAATGCGCTAAAAGCCGCTTCTATGGGGGAAAGGGTTAAGCGATGGCCAGCTAGGGATAGCTGTATTTACTGTGTGTAATGGATAGTAGAGAAGACGTTATTTCTTGTTTAAACACAATGCACTAAACTAAAATATATATATATATTTTTTTAAATTTCTAACTATCTATTTAATCTGAGAGGCAAACAATTTGGACCTTGATCAGATACCAAGTTACCAGGCATCTAATCTGGCTCCATCCTGTTTACAATGGAAATAAATAATAGTTTTGGCATAAACATGTTTCTTGGGGAAGAATAACATAGTAAAGTTAGTGCAGCTATCGCACAGAATTTAATTTATTCCTGCATTGAAGAAAATAGTTCCAGTTTATATAGTCATGACTGCATCATAAGAAATATTTTCTTTATATTTTATGCTAGCTTGAAGTAGGCTGAAATAATGTGTCTTAAGGCACATTCTGCTTTACTTTCAACCTGTTTTTAGTGGTCATCTGTCAGACTCGGACTATGGGATAATGGGTTAAAATACTCCCTAAAGGCTATAGAGGAAGGGGTTAATAGAGCTACACTTTGGCATAAATTGTATGACAGAAAGAGCAACTCAAACAGACAAATATATAAATCAGGGTCTACAAGGTACATGTAGTAGTATTCTAGAAATATAATCAACTCTAATGACAAATATGGTAGTGTGAACCCTGATCACCCTGCACCCACAATAGTGCTTATCTTTACTGTTCACAATGTCAGGTCCTTTTACTATACATGAGTCTCATGAATACAGAGTGGATGATTGTTTGATCACTACTTGACCCTTTACCCACCCTGTTTCTAGTACTGAAGATAGGTTACCACTTAACCCTTTGAACCCTAGTCCCTCATATAGGGGTCCCTTTCAAACAGTGTACATGTGAATAGTATACTTGTCCTATGCAAACAGTGAAGACCCAGACCAGAGGGCTCCGATAGGAGCCCTCTGATCAGGGTCTTCACTGTTTGTCATAATGCCAAACATTGATAAAAACAACCCTTAAAAGTCAGAAATGTACTAGACTAAAATGGAAACTGGAATTGTCCATTTAAAGTTTTAGGGAGGAAAGAGTTAAAGCAGGCTGAAAGTAAAGCAGAATGCACCTTTCAGGCACATTCTGTTTTACTTTCAGCCTGTGTTTTCCTACAATCTGTCAGAATATTGAAAAAAAGTTTTATGATACTCTCACGACTATAAAGTGAACTATTTTCTTCAATGGAGGAATAAATTAAATGTGTATGTATGGAGTAAAGGGTAAAGGTAGAACACTCCTAATGAAATGGGGCAAATGTAGGTCAATATTGGAACTCTATGTAGAGTGATCAGCCATTCTCAACAACTGACTGTCTATATAAAACCATATTCGGCCATTCCCTTAGCCTGTCAGTCCGTAACAAACCATGCTCTTGAGCATAGTTCAGTACAAACCTTCAGTTGATGAGACGGGCCAATCCCCCTATGTAGAGTACTGATATCAACATTGGCTCAATCTCATTAGGGACATGCCAACTTAATTGACTTATACTCTTATAAAGATGTACATGTATATCCAAATTAAAAGGATTTTTTTTAAAACCATGCAAAGTATTCTGGTATTTCTTTCATCACAAAATTTTACTGCCTTTTGCACGTAAGTACTTTAACCCATTGAGTGCTCTTTTAAATTTGGTGTACCTCTGAAAGTACTCTTGTCCTATGCAAGCAGTGTAATAAATTGTACAAGCCTGAAATTATAGAAATAGTAAAACAAGAGGGCCTTGAAGGTCCTGATATCGCTCACCTGTTGTAAAGAGGCCTGATAGCTTTACCTTTGAGTTTCACCCATATTACGGTAATCTAAATCCATTCAAATTTGTAGACTATATATAATGTGTAAACAATATTGAAATACGACCTATTCTAGTAGAGTACATCAAGGGCAGATAACGAGCATTAACAATACTGAAATAAAGCCTTTTCTAAGTATATCAAGCCTAATCAAGGGCAGATTACTCTTGCCACAATCATCAGATTTCATCAATAATTGCACTCCTTCAAGAACTTATGGCTATATACATTTAGTGCAAGTATAATCATTAACCATTGAAAACTGTAGTTGCTAGAGTATAAACAGTTAGAAATTGCATTTTCAACACATCAAGGGTAGATAAGGTATGACCAAATACTCCGATTTCAACCATTTTCAAAATCACCCGAGACCTTATGGTCATATACAATCTGGGCAAGTTTGAGGAAGATTGGATAACAAGAGGGCCATGGCCCTTAATTCGCTCACCTGAGGTCATTGTGCCTTAGCTTAATAGGCAAGACAACATTTTAATATAGCTGTAAATGGAATTATCTTCCAGACAAAAAAAACATGACAAATTGGAATAACTTAAAAAAATATTGTTGCCAGAGTTATGGCCCTTATCCATGACACTTCTTCTTATCAAGCTACATGTATTTCCATATGATTATTTATTGCGCACTCTGCTTTACTTTCAACCTGCTTTAAGTTATCATCTACTAAGATATAGATACTATTTCTTATATCTTACATGTTTATGACTATATAAAGTGGAATTATTTTCTTTAGAGGAGGAATAAATTAAAGGCGTAAAAAGGCATATGTATGGGGTAATGGGTTAACATCAGTAGAACTGGAGTTATCTCAAAGACAAGAAAATATGACACTGGGAAATATCTCAAAATTGACATTGACCTTTGTAGGACATGACCCAAGTTATAAAGTTTCTAACTTTAACAAAGTTATGGCTAAGATTAAAGTTGTGGACTGACAGACAAACAAATGGACAAACAGACAAAAAAGCAGACAGACAAAAACAATATGCCCCCAACTGCAGGGCATAAATATATAGCAGACACCACCATATGCAACCTCATCAGCTGACCAGCTGACCTGAGTTCAGTTATGTAACTCTGCCAGTAGGAAATTTGGCTAGGGTCTAACTCTTATAATGCTGAATTGCTGTCTGCTATACATATTTTGAATGTGAATTATGACCTAGATATTTAACCGACCAGAACCATTTGAACAAACTAGGTAAAGGACATTTAGAAGTGTCACCATGCCAAATATCAAAGCTCTGGCCATATCAGTTTCAGTGGAGAAGACGTTTGAAATTTTCACTATATAACTCTATGTAAAACTGTGACCCCCGGGGCGGGGCCAATTTTGACCCCAGGGGCATAATTTGAACAAACTTGATAGAGGACCTGTAGATCATGTTATGTGCCAAATATCTAAGCTCTGGCCCTTGTAGTTTCAGACAAGAAGATTTTTAAAGATTTCCTTATTTTTTCACTTTGGTTGCCATAGCAACCAGAGTTCTATATTGTTTTCAATTCTTTGAACAAATTTGAAAGAGCTTGACCCAAGGAACATTCCTGTAAAGTTTGGTTGAAATCTGTTCAGCCGTTTAGGAGAAGATGTCATTTGAAGCAATTGTTAACGACGACGCACGACGGACGACGACGGACACAGGGCCATCCCAATAGCTCACCTTGAGCCTTTGGCTCAGGTGAGCTAATAAATCAAAGGCCTAAAAATGCACATTTATGGGGTAATGGGTTAACAAACGTCAGTATTTATGGAGGGAAAGGGTTGAATCCTGGACAAGAAAAAAAAGACAAAACATACAGATAACTCTAACAAAACCAATATTAAACATATGTATAAATATGGCAAAAGACATAATTACATAACTGTCAGTGGATCACTTCCAGACCCTGTTTCTCTAAGTATGAAGCAGACTAAACCATTTATAAACTTTAGCAGACAACATGTTCAGCTAAGACCATCAGTTCAGTGGCTGAGGTCAAATACTGGGTAGCATGGTAGAATTAGCAACTGCTCTGAAGGCTTACCCTTACCAGACTGAAATGATATCTGCTTAAAACCTACTGTATGCGAAAAGTGACAAAAAAAAGAATTTAGAACATGTTCAGTTGGTAAATGAGTACCAATAGTTTGGATCCAAATTAGATGCAGCATTATGTTGCATCTGATCTGGATCCAAAATGTTTGCAAATATTGGCTATTTGCCCTTAGTATATTAAGAGTAACTCAGGTAAAATACAGTTCTGCTTTTGCTTCATCAAAAATACTGTAAAACCTGCCTAGAGCAGCACTTAAACTGCGCAGGGTGGCGTCAAGTGTGACCCTAGGGATTTCATTTTAACAAACTATAGAGGGATCGACCAGGAGATTCTACTGTAAAAATATCAAAGCTTAGGGCCTAGTAGTTTTTAGCAAGAAGATTTTTTAAATTTTTTTGCTTTTTTAAGCAGAGTTTTTGCTTTTTCTCTTTCATTTAAACAACTTCTGTAGAGAAGCATCCAAGGAACATCATGAGCAGTTTGAATCCGCCCTACAATCCCCGGGTTCAGAGGAGTTGTCGTTTGAAGTAAAAGTGAACGGACAGACGCACAATGAGCGGTCACAATAGCTCACCTTGAGCCTTCGGCTCAGGTGAGCTAAAAAGTGTGAGTGTAAACACTGTTAAATATGGCATTTTCAGCAATTCAAGGGCAGATAACTCTTGGGACCTATTGGTCTGATTTCAACCATGATTGAACTCTTTTGGTTTTATACAATCTGAGCAAGTGTGAGAAAGATTGGATAAAAAGTGTGGCCTCTAGAGTGTAAACACTGTTAAATATGGCATTTTCAGCAAAATTCAAAGGTAGATAATTCTTGACCTATTTTCTGATTTCAACCATAATCGAACTCATCTGAGCTCTTATGGTCATATACAATCTGAGCAAGTTTGAGAAAGATTGGCATTTTCAGCAATTCAAAGGTAGATTACTCTTGACCTATTGATCCGATTTCTACCATAATTAAACTCATTTGAGCTCTTATGGTCATATACATTTTGAGTAAGTTTGAGAGAGATTGTATAAAAATTGTGGCCTCTAGAGTGTAAACATTGTTAAATATGGCATTTTCAGCAATTCAAAGGTAGATTACTCTTGACCTATTGGTCTGATTTCAAACATAATTGAACTCGTCCAAACTCTTATGGTCATATACAATCTGAGCAAGTTTGAGAAAGATTGGATAAAAATTGTGGCCTCTAGAGTGTCAACACTAAAATTGTAGATGACGGACGCTGGACATTCAAGGATTGCAAAAGCTCACCCTGAGCTAGCTCAGGTGGGCTTAAAAATATGCCACACTTTCTTGGTAACTGGGATAATTCATTTGAAATTGTAGGTGGTTTGGAGCAAAATATATAGACTGAAAGAAATACTGATGCAAGTACATGATTGTGCATCTGTCAAGATACTTGTTTTATTTTTCACTTATTGCTATGAACTGCAAGGATTTTACAAACGCAGGGTGTATAACCCTTTCCATAATAGAAGCGTTTTTTAGCGAAAATGATTAATTTCTCCGCTGAAGAAAATAGTTCCAACTTAATCAGTCATGAATATATATTATAGGGAATGTTTTCTATATTCTGGCACATGATAGCTTAAATCAGGCTGAAAGTAAAGCAGAATGCGCCCTTTAGGCGCATTCTGCTTTACTTTCAACCTGCTTTAAGATGTCACCTATCTTCAATTCTAAAAATAGGCCATTAGGTAAAGGGTTAAAGCCAGGTTTCTTGAGCTTAATGCTTTACTATTATTCCAGTTTAAACTTTTACTCCATAGATAGGCATTTGATTTATTCCTCCACTGAAGAAAATAGATGCAATTTATACAGTCATGACTGCAACCATAAGCAATATTTTCTATATTCTAGCATATGATGGCTTAAAGCAGGCTGAAAGTAAAGAAGAGTGTGCCTTAAGGCGCTTTCTGCTTTATTCTAACAAACTTAAGTGGTCATTTATCTTTAAAACTAGAAACTAGGCTATTAGGTAAAGTGTCGAACATTTTCATTTAGGCAATTTGCTTAGATGGGTTGCAAGGATAATTACACCAGAAATAAGACTACTCCGCCCTGTATTTAAGTTTTAATATATACTTCCATAGAACATACAATGTACATACAATTTACAAATCTCAGCGACAACGTTTTCCACAACAATAAAGTAACACTTTTTAAAGCTATACAGTATTTGTTTTAAGCCCATACCATAATGATCCTAAGTATTGGGACAGACAAGCCTTCAACAAACAGTATAGAACCTGATCAGAGTGCTCCTTAAGGGGCAGCCTGACCGGGTCTACATTGTTGGCAATTCAGTATGCACCTTTTGGAGAAATTATTGTGATAAAAGCAATTTGTTGAAATGTTAGGGTCTTTAAAGCAATTACACTGGGTGTCCCAATTTGTAGGATTTTTACATTATCTTTCAACTGTGAATATTACCCTTTCAACACAAGGTAGGATGATTACTTTGTTTCATCTAGGTAACCAATCCATTATATTTTCACTGCATTACTGATTAGGCAGACACCCTATAAGACTTTCATGCTTCTTTTCTGACTATTTTGGGTCACTTTATTACAATATATTTCAAAATGAAAACAGTGCAGAAGTGTTTTATTTTGAAGTATGAAAAACTGCAGATTACTCTAAAAGCCTTCTGACCTGAATCTGCAGTCTTTTCAAAGAACCCATGATTACCCCATAAATATGCCTTTTTGCACATTCAATTAATTCTTCAACTGAAGAAAACAGTTTCAATTTATACTGTCACAAATAAAAATCATGAGCTATATTTTCTATATTCTAGCAGATAATAGCTTAAAGCAGACTGAAAGTAAAGCAGAATATGCCTATGGCACATTCTGCTTTACTTTCAACCTACTTTAAGTGGTCCCATATATTCAATACTAGAAACAGGCTATGAGTTATTGGTTAATATATACATGATGTCCACCTGTCCATACTGTAATAACTAATTCTTTATGTTAGTAGTAGTTATAATCTGCTTGCGGGGGGGCTCTCGGCCGAGGTGGGGCAGTAGGAGGGGCCCCTGTCCATGGCCCCCTAGGGTTTTGTCCTTCAAAGAAACGAGGGGGAGGACCTGTAGGGGGTGCTCCCAGTCTTTGGGGGCCATGAGGCCCTGGGGGTAACTGTTGAGCAGGTCCACGCAGTTGCTGGGTCAGAGGGGCTGTGAACTGAGGGTTCTGTAGAGGTCTGCTTGGAACCGACTGGCTGGAGAACATTGGCGGTGGAACCCCTGGAGGAGGTTGGTGTATATTTGGAGCCATACTGCCAACTGGATATTGACTCAAGTTAGGAGGTGGTGGGTAATTTATTGGTGGCATGGAACCTCCACTCTGGTGACTGTGGTAAGATTGTTGTTTGTTGAAGTCATTGTCTTCCTGTATGGGAACACTGATCAGTGTTGATATCCTATTGCCCACCACTGGTATGCTTGATGAAAAGTTGTCATGGCTGCTTGTTGGAATAGACTGTGTAGCCAAGGACTGTGAGGCTGACAGGGATGGGTGGGGTTGCATCACTGAAGCTGGGTATGTGTGCGGTACTTGGTGCTGTAACAGGTGTGACATTGGCTGGTGTGCTGACGATACTGCTGTAGAGTGTTGCAGGTGTGCCAGCTGACTCTGCTGATAGTTCTCATCCTGTCTTTGAGGCAGTGCAGCTGTGGCCTGTCTTACAACTGCATTGAACTTGTCCAGCAATGCTTGGTGACTAGACTGAGTCTGGGACTGAAGCTGTGGCGGTGCTGTTTTAGGCTGCGCTACAGCTGGTACTGAACTTCGCTGGCTGCTAGTCTGACTTTTCGAAGTTTGTTCATGCATCTCGGCCTTAAGATGTCTGTGACCTATGTGGGCATTAAGATCTCTCTGGGAGAGGTAAGTCCTGCGACAGCCATCTGTACCATGCTTAGATGTCCCATATGTGCACAAAAACACTGTCCCCAACGCTGATTGCTCTATTCTCTGTACAGGATCTCCACATCTAAATGAAAGAAAAATATTGTTGAAATTCTTGTTACATCTTATAACCATTTCCTCTAAATTATCACCTATATCTAACTGTTTAACCCTTTACTCCATAGCCTGTTTCTGCCATTGAAGTTGAACGACCACTTAAAGCATGTTGAAAGTAAAGCAGAATGCACATCAAGGTGCATTCTGCTTTACTTACAATCTGCTTGAAGCTTTCGTCTGCTAGGATATAGAAAATATTCAATAGATTATGGAGCATATTCATAACTGTATAAATTGGAATTATTTTCTTCAGAGGAAGAATAAATTAAACACTTATCTCTGGAATAATGGGTTAAGGCAGATATCTGCTGAAAGTAGAGCAGTATGCACCTACAGGAGCTTTCTGCTTAACTTTCATTCTGTAAACTGCCATGTCAATAAATATTCAGTTGTAGCACGATGCAGTTATGTTGGAAGAAAAGGTAGGGGCACCCTATGGTGTATCTATTGAAGGAAAGGCATATCTTCTTAACTGAAGTAGGAAAGGCATACCTTGTTAACTATAAAAGTAGCTATCATGCTACTGTCAAATTATTAATAAATTTGTTCATTTCTATCATTGTTATCTGACTTTTAAGAGTTGTTTTTGTCAATTTTGGCATTACTGACGAACAGTGAAGACCCTGATCAGAGGGCTCCTCTGATCTGGGCCTTCACTGTTTGCACAGGACAAGTGTACTATTCACATGTACACTGTTTGAAAAGACGCCTATATGCGGGACTAGGGTTCAAAGGGTTAAAGTAACAGATTGTAGCTTAAAGTAGGCTGAAAGTAAAGCATAATGTGCATTCAACCTGCTTTATTTTCGACCTGCTTTAAGTGGTCACCTGTCTTCAAACTAGAAACTGGTTGCGGGGTTAAGGGTTATACTAGATTTGAGAACGGCCATCTCCACTAAACTTTATTATGAAAGTATGATAACTACAGAAGGCAATGTGCAAAATGTGTAAAATGTGTACCTGGGGCATGTTTTCTCTGTTTTCTTGGCACATGTAAAGCAGAACACGTGTTTGCATTGTATCTGAAATAGAAGCATTAAAGCCGGAATTAGCTTTTTGCATGTTAACTCTTTGCATGCTAGCGGTGGATATATCTGCCACAGTAATTATCTTTGCAAACAGTTTGGATCCAGATGAGACTCCGTGTGACGCCGCATAACGCGGCGTCTCATCAGGATCCAAACTGTTTGACACTCTGACCCTGTATTGAAAAGAAAATCAGAAAATTCTATTTTTAGAACATCAGCAGGCGACAATTGTTGCAGATGACAAAATTACCCAGCATGCAAAGAGTTAAGGTAATTTCAAAGTGAGATTTTGTCAGATTAGATGTCTCAGTAAAGCTACTTTTTTGTTTCAACTTCAGTTTTGCAGAAATTGAATCCAAGTGCAAAACAGGGGTATCTGTGGCCTAGTGGTATAGTCACTGTGACTAACATCACTAAGCTCTTCACCGCTGTGGGTTCAAATCCCGGTCTGGGAACTTCAGACTTTTCATATGGGAAAGCCTTCCAGTTGGTGTGCAGAAGGCCGATAGAACTCGGGGTCCTACTCAGTTGAGTATTTGTGCCTGAAACAGTGCATAAAGGGTTTCTGGGGTCTTCCTCCACCTGTAATTAGCTGGACATCACGATATGACTGATGTACTATTCATTTAAAGCGACGTAAAATCATAAACTCAATGCAAAACTATAACTGAGATAACCTGCAGGAGCCCTAATTTGCTTGCCTGGAAACCACCCGTGGAGGGGTAATTGTTTTACCCAAGGGGGGGGGGGGGTTAAATAATTTAATCCTAATAGAGAAGCTAGAGGTGTTTGGAGCAAAATCTGAGCTAGGCCATTGTGGTTTCAGAAATTGAAGTTTTCATTGAAAACATCTATTTGTAGCACCAATGACCTAGACATGCAAAAGATCATTTGAAAACATTTCAACAATATTGGTAAAGGACCTCTAGACATTCGACCATGCCAAATATCAAAGCTCTGCCAACAATAGTTCCAGAGAAAAAGATGGTTTAACAGTTTCAATTTATAATTCTCTCTGTTTGATATTCATGTATGTTTGAGATTGTAATACAATCTTATTTGTGTTACATGTATCTTCTTCAGCAAAAGGATGATACCAGTAACTTACCATTCTGCCATAGATTAAGATTGGCAAGGAGCACTTCTCACAACAGTGTATCAAAGGGTCCACCACTTTCTCCCCAATCAAGTTCACCTGCAAATAGACATTATAGAAAATTAGTAATTTGTTTAAACATACAGTAGAACATCTCTATTATGACCACTAAGTTGTGTTAACTATTAGGGTTAAAGAACAGGTGACTGCTTAAAGCAAGGTGACAGTAAAACAGAAAGCTCCTATAGGAGCTTTATGTTTTACTGTCACCATGCTTTAAGCTGTCACCTGTCTTTTATACAACCAATTAGCCTTGTTTTTAGTGGTTGTAATAGAGAGGTTTTACTGTATATCAGTTGAGATGTTATTTCATCCAGGTAACTACAGTTGAACCTCGATAACTCAAAACTGTCTTGATTCTGAATAGATCTAGCATTTTTTTTTGATAACTCAAAGCTATGTTTTAACTTTGAAATACAAGAAAGTCTGACTTAGCCCATTACCCCATAGCCTGTTTCTAGTTTTGAAGACAGGTGACCACTTAAAACAAGTTGACAGTAAAACAGAATGAGCCTTAATGGATTAAACATGACTTATATTCAAATAGACACTACAGAATACGAGGGGTGTTTCATAATTAATGCAACTCCATTAATAACTTCGCTATAATAATTGTAATATGCATGTGTAACATATCGTTGGAAAGGGTAATTTCCCACCTACACAATGGTATAAAGCACAATAAGATCACAGTACGGGATAATTCACAATACTTATTTAAATGACCCCTCCTAAAGGGCACTAGAACATAGCACTTTTCAGACATTGCTTATTGACCTAAAACTATTTTAAAAGTAAACTGTCCATACTTTGTTTTTGAAATATATCAGTTTATGTCTGATTTTTTATATAAATAAGATTTCATTAAAATTAAACGGCTCAGCTGTTTAGAATCTCAATTTTTAAAAAATAAAATTTATCATTTTTGCTAATGAAAAAAGTTGACATGAACTTTCGAACACTACGAATTTTTTCTAGATTCGTATATCTATAATTTGATTTTAAAACATGAACATCTATTTCAATTGCTTCAGTTATAGCCTGGTTTGATATAACAAAACATGTGCTTGGTTTCAACAAAACCTCTTGAACATAACAGCAGTGTCATTTTTTATGATATTTTCAACAAGAGTTAAATATTACCTATATTTTTGTCATTTTGTATAATAATATAATTTTGAATTGCGTATTCTGTGTATAATTGTCTGATTTAGTTTGATCGAAAGTTTCACAAAATTATTTCAAATAATGAAACAGTTATAGTAATTATAGTATCAAAATTTGTCCGAAACAGAACCTCAAAAATACACAAAAACGGTCCAGTGCCCTCGACTTGGGGTCATTTAAGCTCGTGATGTGACTTATCTAGTCATGTGATCTTACTGAGCATTATATCATTGTGTAGGGGAAGAATGGCTCTTTCGAATGATACATCACACAAGCATTTTGCACTTGTATTAATAAAGTTATTGATCTAGTTGCATTAATTATGAAACACCCCTCGTATGTGTACACAGATTTTACTGTACAGCAGGGTTATAGATAAGGGGAGTATTGGGGGTATTTACCCAATTAAAATTGTTGAAAAAGCAATTGTTTTTCACAACAAGGAGTAACAAAAAGCAAAGAAATGTAGCAAAAAGCAAAGAAATTTTGGAAACCTTATCAGAATATGAATGATACCCAATTACTAAAACTCCCAAAACCCAATAAAAATTGCAAAAACCCAATTCTGTAAAATTTCAAGGAGTAAATACCCAATTCCATCCAAACCTTATCTATAACCCTGTGTACAGGCTTGTTTAGTCATCTACCTTATGGTCCCAGCGTAGCTTCTTGTTGTGATGAAGGGGCTCTCCTGGCTCCATTGTTTTAAATATAGGTGTGTCCAGTACCTCATCTTCTGAAAAGTTAAGTCAAACTAACTCAATCAAACATGAAACACTTATTGGTCAATTTTGATTTCCAATTAAGTCCAGATTGTCAATATTTAAATATTTAGGCTTGCCGCGGGGGCATCTACACATGTAGTGAATTGTCTTATAAAACAGACAGCAGCCTTTAGTTTCTCGATTTTCTCAATCTAAATACAGTGCTCCCTCTCTACAACGACACCAAATGGGAGACAAACATTGTGTTCGTTGTTCAGAGGGAGTCGTTTTAAAGAGAGAAATTGGCTTACATTTGCAAACAGCTTGAATCCAGATCAGACGCCGCATAACGCGGCGTCTGATCTGGGTTCAAGCTGTTTGTCACTCATCATTAATTTATTTTATGTCAAAATTTCCATTATGTCGCTTTGAGAAAAACAGCAGGCGACAGTTCTAATTTAAAAGCAGATAATATTGCAGCAATAAAAGCATTAGACATAACGGTCATGTTTAGGGAACTGAGGCAAGTGTTGTTGTTGGAGGGAGTCGTTGTTGGGAGGGTCATTGTAGGGAGAGAATGCTGTACTTACAAGTATGATCTGAAGAAAAATTATATCATGTTTCTATAATCTGCCCATGACCATTAATGTCAGTCATTGCATTGCTTTGTTTGATGGTGCACAATGTGGTTTTCAAAGGTTGAGGAATGATAGTTGTGCAGCCTGAGCCATACAGAGATGTCAAGATGATACAGACAAGGATTTCATGCATGTTTGTTCATTAATGAGCCATTTTGAAGTTTTTGCACAGCAAAGGGAGGTAAATACTCATTGTTAACCTTTAACCCATTACCCTATTATCATAGCCTGCATCAAGTTTTGAAGACAGGCGATCACTTTAAGCAGGTTGAAAGTAAAGCAGAATGTGCTTAATTACATGTATGTGCATCAAAGAGTACAGCATGTTGCATTAAATGTTGATGACCTTGACCTCTACCTCTGTGACCTATGTTAAGATTGTTGCATTCAGGTCAGTTCTTGAATAAGTACTAGAGCTAAGGTCACCGAACTTCACATGCTTTATATACCCCTCTATGAGTACAGCCAAACTTTCCTTAACCCATTACCCCATAGCCTGTTTCTAGTTTTGAAGATATGTGACAACTTAAAGCAGGTTGAAAGTAAAGCAGAATGCGCCTTCATGGCACATTCTGCTTTAATTACAGCCTGCTTTAAGCTATTATCTGCTAGAATATAGAAAATATTTCTTATGATTCTTTTTTGTGACACTATAAATTGGGACTGTTTTCTTCAGTAGAGGAATAAATTAAAAACATAAAAGGGGTATTTATGGGGTAATAGGTTAACAGATCTATTTATTGTTTACCTGTAGAGTGAGGCTCCTGGTCTTCTTTCTTTGCTGATTTGGATTTTCTGGGCCTCCCTCTGCTTGAGCTTGGTCCTTTGTCTGATTTCAGTTTAATGGTGATATTTTTTCTCAGTGGCCTTGGACTTGAAGTTGATGTAAGAGAATTTTCAGACTCGAGTTCCACATCTGAGAAACATAAGAACTAATGTTACTTATATAATTAACTTGTTTGTTGAAGTTGCACTCTGTACAGAGTTCATCTATAATTTAACCCCTTCACTGCCTTATCGCAAGTACAATGGTTATTTGCAAACAGTTCCTGGTTTGTATCCTGATCAGATGTGCAGCATCTGATCTTGATCCAAACTGTTTGACACTCATGTCAATACTTCTCAACCCTTTGAGCCCTAGTCCCGCATATAGGCGTCCTTTTCAAACAGTGTACATGTGAAAAGTACACTTGTCCTATGCAAACAGTGAAGACCCAGATCAGAGGGCTCCGTAAGGAGCCCTCTGATCAGGGTCTTCACTGTTTGTCATAATGCCAAACATTGACAAAAACAACCCTTAAAAGTCAGAAATGGACTAGACTAAAATGGAAACTGAATTGTCCATTTAAAAGTTTTAGGGAGGAAAGAGTTAAATCAAAATACCTAAAAATTAAATTGAGAAATAAAAGCAGACAACAAGCTACAATTGTTTAACCCATTCCCCCATAAATATGCCTTTTTACATCTTAAATTTATTCCTCTACAGAAGAATATAGTTCCAATTTATACAGTCATAAATATGTACCATCAGAAATATTTTCTTTATCTGATCAGATAATAGCTTAAAGCAGGCTGAAAATAAAGCAGAATGCACCTTGAGACGCATTCTGCTTTACTTTCAACCTGCTTTAAATAGTCAAATATTTTCAATACTAGAAACAGGTAATGGGTTAAGATTGATGACAACATGATGATGGCAGTGAGGGGGACATACCAAAAAGGAATGATGCTCTGACCAGTGTCACATTGATTATTGGGATAATACATCTGAAAAAGCTTACATGTTAAACCTTAGCAGAAACAACAACTGTGGTGCTTTCAGTCAAAATGTTGAGTGTAAATTGCATACCTCAGTGGTGGTGCTTCCGCTTACAGTTTGGGAGGTTGCGGGTTCAATCACTGACTGAATCAAACCAAAGATTTAAAAAGTGGTAGTTATTTTTCCTCTCCTGGATTTCGGGTTAGCATTACGGTTACTGAACGTTTCACTATCCATTGCTTTCGCGCCTGTCAGTTCGCTACCCAGGGTGCTTTTAACCTGGACGTTTCGCTACCCGTACAATTTGGCTACCCATGTACTGAACTTAAATAAACTTTTTGCTAATGACTTATTTTAGTTTATTTACCCTCAGCACTTTAAAGTTAGCATAATATATGAGCATTCAAAATGATGAAATTAAAAAGTTTAATGATCTGAGAGTTGCAGTTGAAAATGAAATTAGCAGTTGTCAATTTTTAAAGGCGGCTTTTTATGGTACTTCTGAAATTTTAATTTTATGCCATTACATTTCTTTGTGTAATATAGATCAGCTTTCGAAAATTCAAACCAGTAATTTTTTTTCGCATTGAGAAGAGTCAGTCATAAAATACATTCTCTTTTATGGAGATTCCATTGGTTTGGAACTAGATTAATAAACATAAATATCTCATGCTGACGCATGACGTCTGTACAAATATTTCGTCAACATTGTTGACGAAATATTTGTACAGACGTCACGCGTCAGCATATTACATTATAATAATATGTCATGGTTAGTTTGGATCCAGATTGATATATAAAAATATATTCTATTTATGTCCGTTAGTTGGGATCCAGATTAATAAATACCCCCAGCCTTATGTTCCGTTAGTTTTTATCTAGATTATTAAATAAAAACTTCTTATTTTGAGGTAGCATTTGTTTGGATCCAGATTAGTAAATAAAAATAGCTGATGTGGACACATGGCATCTGCGCAAATATTTCGTCAAAATTGTAATTATTTCTGTCCGTTGGTTGGATCCAGATTATTAACTTAAATCACTTATAATATGATGATTTTATTGGTTTGGATCCAGATTCAGGAATAGAAATGTCTGATGTAAATGCGTGGAGTCTGTGCAAATATCCAGGCAGAATAATAAAAAATCACTTTTAAATATGATGATTTCATTGGTTTGGATCCAGATTAATAAATGAAAATCTCTTATGTGGACATGTGGGGTCTGTGCTTTTATTTCTGTCCGTTAGTATGGGTCCAGATAAGTAAATAAAACTTCTTGCATTTCTTTACGTTAGTTCGGATCCAGATCAGTAAATAAAAAAATACATCTATATGTGGGCGCACAGCGTCTGCATATTTGTAAATAAGAGGGGTGAAAATTAAACTGGGTATCGAACAAGTCTAGGTAGCGAAAAGACCAGCCGCGAAAGCCACAAGGTAGCAAACATTCCAGGGTACCAAAAATCAATGTGTAGCGAAACGTCCTGAAATGAGCATTACTACTTGTTCGTAAGTGGCAGGACAGTGTATAAAGTGACAGGCCGGGTTCAGTCGCTGGTGCACCTCATTATCATTATCAGAAATATTGATGAGTACCACTGCTCGATAATACCCCTGAGTGAGCGCTGACAGAATCGGAAGAAAGAAGTCACTAGGCTATTAGTTTCCGGTCCATGGAAAAACCCCATACGACTGGCACACTACTGGTATACTACTGGTATGGCTGCCCATACGTATCCATACGAGTTGAATCTATACTGTAGGGGCTTTTTTATGGGTTTTATTCTATCATATATGATAAATATGATCTTTATGAAGATATTCCATTAAAAAAATTACATTAAATCCCATTATTAATCATATAATATCGATATTTCCAAATACGTATGAATATCCCATACGAGTAAATGACCATACGAGTTGAATCTATACCGTAGGGCCATTTTTATGGGTATTATTCTATCATATATGATAAATATGATCTTTATGAAGATATTCCATAAAAAAGATTAAATTAAATCCCATTATTAATCATATAATATCGATATTTCCAAATACGTATGAATATCCCATACTAGTAAATGACCATATGAACTAGGGCCAAAAACGAGTTGAATCTACACTGTAAGGTTCATTTATATGGCTGATATTCTATTAGAAACAATAGATATGATAATTAGAGATCCAAATATTTTGTTTTAATTTAAATTCCATTTTATCCTATAATATTCCTATGATTAAATATGTGAACCCGAACCCCATACGAATTAAATCTATAATACATGGCCACAAATTTAAATGCACACACAATTCGTAAGGTATGGAAAACACAAATAAATTCACAATTGAATAGAATCTATAATTTATTTTAATATATGCTGACTAAATGCTGATAATAAAAAAGACAATAAACGCAATAATAACATTAATTCAGAATAAAATCAGTTTGGTGTATATGCAGATCAGATTTTTACGATAAGGATACATACTATTCAATAAATAATATGAGACACGGTCCTTTTGATGGGTTACGTGATGGTAATGGCGATGGTTTGAATTTTTCGCAATGATGAAATAAAAATGTGTTTTAAGGGATACAAGTGAATATGGAACATTAAAGTGTCGATTTATTGCATCAAAAGGTAAACGTATACTAACTTATACAAACTCCGTTAAAATTTAGAAAAAAATCTCAAGGAAATACTGACTTTAGATGAAAATTGGAATGGCCATTGTTGATGGCCATTGTTGATATGTAACAATGGGTAACAAGACAAAGAAAGGCGATGGTAAAGCAAATAGCCAAAGAAAACAACTTGAAAGTGCAGAAAATTCGCTTCAAACAAGTGCTGCTTTGACAAAAGCCAGAGAGACAATTGATATGCAAGATCAAATACAAAATGCAAATTTAAGCGATATAGGAAATATGCAGACAGCACAAAATATACATGTACAAAACAGTCAAGGTATGCAATATCAACAAAGGGGCTTCGAACAGGGGCAAATCCATGCCCAACAGCAAACAAATAACTGTTATCAAGGTACGAGCGCTATGAATAACCAGTTTAACCCACAGGTAACCCCACAGGTAGCCCCACGTGAAACACCATTCCCTGTCAACTATAACACGTATCACCAACCGCCTGTGTACTCAGATAACGGTATGCCTCAATGGGCGGCGAGCATGTGTCAACAATTGAACATTATACAAGACACCTTGGAAAATCAAAATAAAAGATGGCAGTCAATAGAAAATAAACTCGAAAATCAAAACTCCAGAATGATAAACATTGAATCCCAATTGGCACAGCTTCCAAAACTTGACCAAAGTGTGTCACAAACAAACAGAAAGCTAGAGCACGCACAAAAAGAAATCTCAATAGTGAAAGAGCAAGTTACAGAGTACGATCAATCAATCGGTCATTACAGTACAATGTGTGATGATCTTCTTTCAAACAATGACAAAATTGATGGGAAAATAAAGCAGGTCTTCAACAAATTAAATGAAGTTGAACGAAATCAGGCAGAAATCCAAAATAGCCAAAAAGAAACCAATGATAAAATTATCGACCTACAATGGAGAAGCATGCGGGAAAATTTAATTTTCTCTGGCATCCCTGAAAATGACAAAACGGAAGATAGTGAATCAATTATCAAACAGTTTATTGAAACACACTTAAACATCAAACACGAAATCAAATTTGACAGGGTACATCGGCTCGGGAGATTCAACATGAACCATAGGTATCCGAGGCCGATAGTTGCAAAATTTACATATTATAGAGACAAAGAAGAGGTGAAAGGTGCTGCGCCTAGAAAGCTGATGGGCACAAAATACTTCATAAATGATCAGTATCCACAAGAAATTGAAAGCAAAAGAAAGCAACTTTACCCTGTGGCCAAAGAAGCTAGAAAAAATCCCCAAAATAAAGTGAGACTAGTAAAAGACAAACTTTTTATAAACGACAGACAATACTTTCACGACCAAAGGAGCTCGACAAACGAAAATAGAACAGGACAAACACAGAACACGCAGACGGGAAACACTAACCACAAATATGCACAAAACGGGTCGCAAAATACACGCTGGGCAAGGACACATAACAGAGGCTCTTTCACTCAGAGACCTAGTTTCAGTTTTTTACATGAGAACAGATTTGATGGGGTAAACGCAAAAATTGAAACACCACCAAGACCAGTAGTTGCGGGTAAAACAAAAGCAAAATCTCCGCTTGACTCCGACTTAACAGTTAAGAAGCAGAGAGACGCAGCATCATCGGACGAAAGTGACATGGAGCTTATCGATTTAAGCGATACAGAAATTACGCAGACACAGAATGGCACGACTGTAGACAATCAAACAGAAAGTCAACGGTCAAACGATACGACCAATCCCACGGACAGCACGTGCCGCGATAGCAATAACGATTAGCGGTTACCAGGAGACGGCCACAATCGGCTGGACAATAGGCATGATAATGTGCATGCTGACAGTGGAAGCTCGACTGCGCATAGGCAGTTGGAGTGTAGTGATATAAAATTTCTTAGTTTGAATGTATGTGGTTTAAGCTCTAAATTAAAAACACCGGAATTTATTTCTTTTCTTACTGAATATGACATTGTTGGGTTACAGGAGACAAAGACTGACGAGTCAGATGATGTGAATATCCCAGGTTTTAAGGTACATTTATTTCATAGACAAAAATTGTCACGATATAAAGCAGGTGGAATCGCTTTACTTATTAAAGACGATATTTCAACACACGTTACAGTTGAGCAGAAATCAAATTCAAACTTGATTAAATTTTTCACCGTCTCAAAAGCAATCATTGGTGGAGATGACGACATTAAATGCGGTGTTTTATATGTTCCACCATCTGGCTCTAAGTATGCTTCTGATGAACCCTTTCAGGAAATCCAAAATGAGATATTCAGTTTTTGTCCAAATGATAAAAATATTTTGCTATTTGGAGATTTTAATTCCAGATGTAAAAGCCTAAAGGATTATGTCCAAATTGATAATTTTATCTTTGACATATTTGACTTACAAGATTTAGAAGATGAAGATGCTGAAACTTTTGAAAATTTTGAAACATTTAATATTCCTTTAGAAAGAAATTCAAAGGACAGTTGTTCAAATGCCTACGGGTATCAACTTATCGACTTTTGTAAGAACAACAATTTATTTATTATGAATGGCAGAATAGAACCAGATTTCTCAAACACAAAGCTAACGTGTAAAAATGCTAGCACGGTAGATTATTTTCTATGTTCATCCCCCCTTTTTAAGTCAATATTAAGTCTTGAGATATTAGAGTTTTGTAATCTTTATTCAGATGTGCATTGCCCAGTCGCAGTTGCATTGACCTCATTACAAAAACAAGTAGAAGCCGACCCGTTGGATGCCGAGGTGTCCACAAAGGTTAAACTCTGGGACAGAAACAAAAGTATGATGTATAATGAAAACATAGACATTACAAAGGTAATAGAAATAGAGAGTAAATTAGACAGCGTGATAGACAGTAACGATATTAATAGAGTTGAACTAGACGAAATTGTAACAGACATTGAACAATTATTCGAAAACACGTCATCGAAAACATTTGGAACAGTAACGAAAAGAAAACTAGCATATAATAAAACGTTTAAAAAACCTTGGTTCGACAGAAATTGTCAAAATATGAGAAACCTATATCACAAAACAAGAAAAGCATATAATAAATATAAAACACATTACTACAAACAGCTTCTGAAAAACGTAAGTAAACAATACAAAATGACAATGACAACTGCAACACAAACATATAGAAACGAAAAAATAATTAAATTAAAACAAATGAAGAAAGTAGATCCAAAGCAATATTGGAAAATACTTAGTACAAAATCGAATAAACAAGAAACACTTGCTAGTTTAAATGATCTATACGAGCACTTCAAATCGATTAACGAATTACCTACCGAAAATGATAACGAAATAGACACCACATTAGATTATAACTTAAGTAATGAAGAATTAAACATACCAATCACTGAAATTGAAATCGAAAAAGCCATCACAAGTTTGAAAAATAGCAAATCACCAGGTATAGATAACATTATAAATGAGCAATTAAAACATTCTATGAATATTATGATGCCAATATACGTTAAGTTATTTAATGTAATTTTTGACGAAGGAGTGATCCCTAAAAACTGGACAATCGGAATTATCAAGCCAATTTTTAAAAATAAAGGAGAACCAACGTCACCTGAGAATTACCGTCCTATTTCCCTCTTGAGCTGTTTCGGCAAACTTTTTACATGTATACTTAATAATAGACTCAATATATATTCAGAAACTAATAATTTGATCAAACCCGTACAAGCGGGTTTCAGAAAAGACCACTCAGTTATTGATAACATTTTTATTTTAAAAAATCTTATTGATATTGCACACACAAGTAAACAGAAGCTTTATTGCTGCTTCATAGATTTCAAACAGGCGTTTGACTCAGTTTGGAGGGCAGGTCTGTGGAAAAAAATACAAAAAGAAGGAATTACTGGAAAATGTTTTAATGTTATACACAACATGTATAACAATATAAAGTCGCAAGTATCAACGAATGCAGGGTGCTCTCCCTTTTTCAATTGCATAAACGGTGTAAGACAGGGTGAAAATTTATCGCCGCTGTTGTTCTCATTCTTTTTAAACGATCTAGACGACTATTTAAAAGATCATGTTACAGGAATAAACAAACAAGTTAATAACAATACTATAAATATATATCTTAAACTTTTTATATTACTTTATGCAGACGATACAGTCATTTTCAGTGATACTGAAGCAGACCTACAAAATGCGTTGACCCATTTTGAACACTATTGTAAGTTATGGAAATTATCTGTAAATACATCAAAAACAAAAGTAGTTATTTTTAGCAAAGGAAGACATTCAAATAAACACAAATTTAAATTAGGAAATGTTCTGTTAGATGTTGTCACAGACTATAAGTATCTAGGAATAAATTTTACTAGAAGTGGTTCTTTTAATAAAGCAAAGTTAGGTATTGTAGAGCAAGCAAATAAAGCAATGTTTGCCCTGTTACGGAAAATAAAATCGTTATCTCTCCCTTATGATCTACAGTTGGATCTTTTTGAAAAAGTTATAAAGCCAATTCTCTTGTTTGGGTGCGAAATATGGGGTGGTGGGAACAATGATACTATAGAAAGAGTTCAGTTAAGATTCTTAAAATATATTTTTAAACTTAAGAAATCAACACCTTCGTACATGGTTTATGGAGAGACAGGTGTATATCCATTAAATGTTGATATTAAAAAGAGAATGGTTGCCTACTGGTCCAGCCTTATTGAAGATATAAATGTTAACACTACCCCAAAATTATCAACAACGGTATACAATTTTATATATGCTAATCACATAACGAACGGAATTACTTCATCATGGCTTAATTATGTAAAGGACATTCTGTGTTCATCTGGCTTTTCAGGAATTTGGTATGATCAAAGTTTTACAAGTAGAAAATGGTTAATAAAATCTTCCCACCAAAAGTTTAAAGATATCTTTGTACAAAAATGGCAAGCAGATATAGAAAGCTCATCCTCAACAAACATTTATAAAACACTAAAATCAGAATTTAAACAAAGCAAATACGTATCACTTTTATCTCCCTACCTATGTAGAAACGTCATGGCAATGATTACTAGAAACCACAGACTTCCTATTGAAATGGGGAGATGGCAAGGAATCCCTAAGAATGAAAGAAAATGTTTAAATTGTAATGATATTGGAGACGAATTTCATTATCTTTTAACTTGCCCTGAATTCAATGTATACAGAAGTCAATACATTCCTAAGTATTATTATAAAAGGCCAAATATGCTGAAATTCTCAGAATTATTAACGTCCGAGAGCAGACCAAAACTCCGACGACTGGCTCTATTGATTAAAAACATTATTTCAACTGTAAATAAATAGCTCCTTTCTATCTATCTATCTATCTGTCTGTCTGTCTATCTATCTATCTCTCTCTCCTTGTCTCTCTCTCTGTCTCTCTCTATCTCTCTATCTCGTATTCCTCTAGCTATTCCCTCCCTCTTTCACTCTTTGTTACTCTCGCCTATCGTCTTTCACTCGCGATAACTGTGGAAATCCATACTGTAAATTACTTACCTGGACATCGATCTCCTACATATAAATTCCTTTATATCCATGTTCTTGCCGTTACCGTCCGTGTTTTTTCTCACACTTGAATAAACACGGGCTTATGTGCACGCTTACCACCATTTCATTAAAAGATGACAGCGACGCTACAGTATATTTACAATGTTCGCACGGGTAGTCCCACATAATGTTCTCCGTGCAACCGATCACAAATCAAATGACACCTACAGGCAGAGTGGGTCTGGGTCGAACACAAACTGTTTTATGTTTGATCGAGGTCCAAACTGTTTGATAATCAATTGTATTGAATTGCACTGAAAGTAAATGTCATTCTCTTAGAGTGGCTCACATCATAGTATTTACAGCTATTTAAAGACGAAGTTATTGTGCACTAAACCGATTTTGCATTATTTGTATATGTACTTACAAGTACCTATGTAAACCCACTATATTACCTGTATGTTATAAAACAAACTTGAGTTGTGTATACTTACTAATTTGACTATACTGTAAACGAAAGAGACGTTAGGAGTCGTAAAGATTCCTGCCTTCTCTCTTGTTTACAGTGGCCAAACTTGATTTGAATAAGTCATATATATATATAGAACACTATGTGTTTGATGCAACTCTATGTTGGTCTTGGCAATAATTTCGCTTTCGCTCATTGTCAAGAGCAACAAAGGGGGTTGCAAAATACAGGGCTGCCATAAGTTGACATGAAAAATTCCTAAGATTTCCAAATTTGCATTTTTCAATTTGATTTTACGAATCGTACCTTTACCCAATCGTCTGTTTCTAGTTTTGTTGACACGTGACTACTTAAATCAGACTGGAAGGAAAGCAGAATGCGCCTGAAGGCGCATTCAGCTTTACTTTCAGCCTGCTTTAAGCTACCATTTACTAGAAAAGAAAAAAGAAATAAAATCCGAAGATTTACGAAAATTCCGGAGAAATTGCAGCCCTAAAAAATATTCATATGCAGAATAATTGAATGTAGTATTAAATTGCAGTAACGAATGTATCCTTGTTTGTACATGTATAGATGTAAATCAAATGATGTACATAAATAGTTTGTATGCGGCCATTTATCAGATTACGTCTTACACAAGAGTGGCGATATGATTCGTAAAAAAAGCATTTCTACTCTCTTGTGTATGGCTTAGAACTCGATATGATATCTTCTCATACGGTATACCCGGTATGTCTAAAATGTAATATTTTATTTCTCTTAACATTCGGTTTAGATCCAGATAAGACTCTAAATAAATCGGCGTTTTATCTGCATCTAATCAGTTTTCATCAATAATTATATTAACTCAGAGTCCCTATCCGTGCTATAAGCAGTTTGTTTCTCACATGCGCCCTATCTACAATTACATTAGTGCTAATTACATATAGATGTTTAGTATAATACAAAATTTAGGTAAATAAAGATATAAGCTGTCTTTTTCTTTTTCGAAATATAAACAACAGAATGACGGTTTGGATCCAGAACAGTCATTCAGACACAGGATGACTGGTCAGGATCCAAACGGATGAGTAAAATGCCCTTTAAATACAAATGCAAGTATTTGATATAGTAGTCGTTTCCTATACTTAAATGATAATTACTTTTGATCCTTATAAGACCTCACTGACACAACCTATTTTGATATTCTTTATTATGTATGTATATTACTTGATGCTTTAGCTGTTCATGTTAATTGTGAACCAAAGCCGAAATAAAATTGAGTTGAGTTGAGTTGAGTTATTTCATTGATGCAAAATATCAATTAGACTCGATAATCACTTATAAAACATGGAGGGTGTCATGCTGAGACCTTTAATTACATACCACTAATCCCCTTTAACAAACCGCAAGGTGATAGTCGCCTGGCTTTAATGTGCCGCCAAACTGTTATCTGTTACCTGTGTTGATTGTCAACAAGCGAGTTGAATGTAATAGTTAAATATGATCATTATTTATTAATTCCATATAAATGGAATTAGATTAGATCCCATTATTTGTCCTATAATATCGATATTTCCAAATACGTATGAATATCCCATATACGAGTCAATGATCATATGAACCAGACCAAATACGAGTTGAATCTACACTATAAGGAATATAAGCATGCAGAGTATAATCGAAACCAAAATTTGCCAGGGATAGTCGGTAATACGGAACAGTCTGTATATGGTTATATTTAAATATCATGATTATTAACTGCTGCGAAGAGGGACTTTGATGATATCGAACTATCCAGTAATTCGACACATAAAATGCACAATTTATGTTACGTTTTAACTTTGAAATACGAGTAAGCTCACGAAAGCTGGGTTCTCGTCCCGAGCCCCGAGTGCATCAACTTATACTAGGCATGCAACAGGCGGTATAAGATTTGATGTGGCGGAAGCTTTCTTCCAAAACTCGTATCCTGAGTGCAATTAGGGGCACGTGCTGTTACCGACACGTGTTATTAAAAGCGACACGTGTTACAGGAAGTGATTGGCAAAGGTGTTAAACATAGGCGAGATCAAGCGTGTTTGGAATGTACAAGCTTAGCTTGAGTTACACGTTCAATATTTGTATATTTTATAAAAGACCTAATAGAATATCTTTATCATAATTAGAAAATGGAGAAAAAAACTTTCTAAAACGTGTAAAATTATAATTATTATCTCTAATAGAAAAATACTAGTTTCGTGCCTTTTCTGACATTTTTGGGAAATTTTGATACATTTTTAAAAAAAACCCAAAGATATAGCTATATGTTTATATTATGGTCATATATTTTTTATATAGACTTATGTCCACACACGTTCACCTACGGTATGGATTCAACTCGTAGTTGGCCCTTTTACTCGTATGGGATATTCATACGTATTTGGAAATATCGATATTATATGATTAATAATGGGATTTAATTTAATCTTTTTATGGAATTTCTTCATAATGATCACATTTAACATGTATGATAGAATAATACCCATAAAAATGGCCCTACGGTATAGATTCAACTCGTATGGTCATTTACTCGTATGGGATATTCATACGTATTTGGAAATATCGATATTATATGATTAATAATGGGATTTAATGTAATTTTTTTAATGGAATATCTTCATAAAGATCATATTTATCATATATGATAGAATAAAACCCATAAAAAAGCCCCTACAGTATAGATTCAACTCGTATGGATACGTATGGGCAGCCATACCAGTAGTGTGCCAGTAGTGTGCCAGTCGTATGGGGTTTTTCCATGGACCCATTAGTTTCTTCCTGCTTCTGCTTCCTAACTTTGCTACTGGCACTAACAGTCAGTAACAGCCGTGCTGTCGCGAAAACTGATGACAAAGTCTAAACACGGTGACGGTCAACATTTAAATCTATACCATTAGGAGGACATAAGGCTGATTAAATCTGCTCCAGTAAAATTAAACGATATTTTAAATTTCCCATCTAAATTCCATGAGATTATTTATTTCTAGCAATTTTACCTTGGTTGGGATCCATAGTTGACATTGCTTGTTATCGCTTTATTGATTGGATGAATTTGTGGCTTGGAATAATTGGCAAGCTCATGTACAGATACGGTTATCCTAGGCCTATTGCAGTGATTTATAATAATAAGTAAAAAAAAAACTCTTCAATTTCTGCTTAAGGAACACTTGTTTGTTTTATAAATGGCAATGGCTAAATTTTGAAAGAGACGTAGCTCAACGTTCTACCGATTTTTCTAAAGCCGACATGAGGAACAATTTTTCTTATTTCTTTGCGTCAAAGGGACCAAAATTATCTGCTATGTAAAATGTACACTCTGAAAATAGAAATAAAATAAAAAACATGCATTTATATTTTCTTTATATTTAGCTTCTTATGAGTAATTTAAGTAATTAATAACTCGGCATAGCATATACTGTCAGTCACATTCTTCTCATGGGCTCTTGAGAATAACATTTTTTTATCAAAAATGTTGGATCTGGATCTGGATCGAAACTATTGAATCTGCAGGCTAATTGCCATCACGCCCTAATGGAAAAGGCTAACATTGATAAAAACATAAATGTTTAAGAATTATTTATGTAAACATTAACATACTCTTTTTTTTAAATAACATCCTTTTTAAAAGAAAATTATTATGGTGATCATGATCTGGATCTATTTTTAAAGGCAGTGGCTAGACGTCCGGAACCGGACGGCTAGTCCACCCTCACAGTGTAGGCTAGTCGTCCGGTTCCGGACGTCTAGCCTACACTGTGAGGGTGGACTAGCCGTCCGGAATAGATTTTCTTCAGAGAATATACTGCTTTATACGTGGGTTAATGCCTGGATATATACGGGAAACAACTATAAATCCATTTAACTATCAAAACCATCAATTAGAACGCAAAAAAATCAAATTTGAAGGAATTAATGTCCCTTTTATAAGTAGCTGAAGAGCGACGTTCGCACCCGCCATTTTAATTGATGGTTGACTTAGGTATCTACAGGTATGTACGCTCCGCTACGCTGACACTTTCGCACCTTGTCGCTATCATAACTGACTTGGTTTATCACACTTTCATCTTATATTTAAGGGAGATCTGGATCTAAACCATATGTATTGTATTTTATATTACATGTAGGCATATGGTTTAACCCACGTATAAAGCAGTATATTCTCTGAAGAAAATCTATTCCGGACGTCTAGCCCACCCTCACAGTGTAGGCTAGACGTCCGGAACCGGACGACTAGCCTACACTGTGAGGGTGGGCTAGCCGTCCGGTTCCGGACGTCTAGCCACTGCCATTTTTAAATTACATGATATTTTAATAATAACAAGAAATATCTTTAAAAAAGATATTCGGCGGAATGAGTGGTTGAACTAAGGCTATATAGATGGGTGTGCAAAATTGAATTAAATTGAGGTTTTCAAAGAATATATATCTTGGATTGAAAAGCAAAAAATACAAGTATTCAATTGAAACAGTAACTTTTATTTAAAATGCAAAACTATCATGTACAGAAATGCAAAACAAAACAATAATTTAACTCATATCCTAGCTACTGGTAGGAGATCCTCACATTAATCTATTGTTCCATTCATAGAGTTTCTTGAAACAAACTATAGCATACACAAATGTACAGATACAACAATCTACTGTACTTCACTCTTGTAAATAATGATGAAACAACACAATTGTGTTTAACTCACTTGAGGCTATTCATATATAAAATATTGCTTTTAATGTATGGCAAATGTGTACAAATAGTTAACAATTAAAACAAATTGGTTGTAACACCTATAAATAGATTTTAGATCATAGCATAATTTTGTCAATTATGTGGCCTAGTGTAGTAAACAGACAGCCTGTATCTCTAAATGTTACACCCACAGTCCACATCATGTAAAACTGTAATGGGACATAAACCAGCCTACAGGGCTCCAGATAAGAGTGAGTAAACTAAACAAATCACATTTTTTCACCTCTTTTAGCACCAAACCCTATGGTATTACCACTCATTTTGATTGTCTTGAAGAGACAATTCATATGTATAGTGACACCACAGGGTTTAATGCACAAATAAAGATTTTAAGTTTTGAAACAATTCCCTTATCTGGAGCCCTGGCTACTATCCAATCAGACTATTCAGTTTCAACAGGTGCTCTTAATTCTAAATTTCTGATCAAATATTATTGGTTGAAATGTGTGGCCAAATATTAAAGTGTGTCTAAATAGAAAACAGTCAGCTCCGCCGAAAAAAATAATGTTATCAGGATCTGGATCTGAGCTATTATTTGAGTCTTTGCAACAATTGCCGCTCGTGTCGGTTATAAAATACATGCCGTAACCTAATTGCTATATAAACATAAGGTCGGCCTTGTGACTATAGGTCTACTATACAAATTAAGGTCGGCCTTAGGTAGGGTCGGCCTTGTGACTGTAAATCGACATTTGTAACCAACGTTCTGATTGGTTTATTATCTGTCCGGACATCGGGCATGCATGGCGAAGTCATCGAAAAAAGAAACAAACTTCGGATAATGTGGACGATCTCGTAGATTACTTTGTATCGAAGCATACGAAGATAGAGCAGTCTGTCCGTAAGAGGAGGCACACCGATAGTGTGCTTTCTGAACCTACGAGCGAGGAGAAACTGTCAGGAGTGATCGCAATGTCAGATTCTCCGCAAGCCGATAACCAAGACAACAAAGACGACGCCGCAAAACTGTCAAAACGCAAAAAGCAATTGGACAATATGAAAACAGGACTGCAGAAAAAATCGAAACGTATGTTCTTATGAACTAGAACTTGAAATGCATTATTCTTGTGTTAAATAGTCAATCAAATTTCCTACCCATAACAGTTCGTACCGCGACGTTTCGCCTCTGTACCACATCGCATTACCAATAAATATTAAGCCTCTAATTTATTCCTCCCCTGAAGTAAATAGTTTCAATTTATTCAGCCAAGAACATGTATCATAAGAAATGTTTTCTATATCCTAGCAAGGACCTAGCAGATAGTAGCTTAACGATAATTGGCTTTCTTTCTTTTGACAAAACCTTAAAATCTGCACCAATAATTTCTAACACTTGTAAATATTTATGTCGCCGGCACATAATCTTCAATTATGGAGGAGTGTTGTATATATGATGAAGATGAAGACTGTAACCTGTTGACTACTTTGCCTTCAGGTCCAAAATTTGAGTGGACTGAAACTCCAGATGACCTGACACTGTCACTAAGAGTGGATGGATTGAAGGTGGACCAGATGAGAAATATTGATATACAGTTTACAGATACAGATGTCACCATTAAACTTCCAGGTAAATCCCTGCTCTGTAAACAAGTCTGTATTCAGCAAAAATGTAACCCTTTCAAGGCTTTCATCCACAGAGCCACCCTAGTCCCGTATATTGGCATCCTTTTTAAACAGTGAACATGTGAATAGTACATTTGTCCTTTGCAAACAATGAAGACCCAGATCAGAGGGCTCCTAAAGGAGCCCTCTGATCAGGGTCTTCACTGTTTGTCATAATGCTAAACATTGACAAAAACAACCCTTCATTGTCAGAAATGGACTAGACTAAAATGGAATTCTAATTTGTTTTCCATTACTCAGAGCGAATTTGAATTACCAGTGTAATTTTCGGAAGTGTCTCACTTCCTTCGTCTGCACTGACTGTTCGACTAGTGCTGGTCACGTGACCTGGTGTGGTCACCTGACTCACAGAATTATACACTGACAGAATCGAAACCTCGCGCTATATCGTAAATCTCGTGCGGCGGATACGAGACTCGCGAGACTTGATAAGAGACTGTCTATCGGTAGTCAATATGATAAATGTGTGTTTTCGAAGCATTGTTCACAGGTTTATATTCCCGTGAATTGATAGGAATGTCCACCAAGTCGTTTAAACCTATAAAATGTCAATAAAAACATTCGAGTTGGTAAATTTCAGGCCAGAAATGGCAGAAAACGAGGCAAAAAGTGAATATGTTGTCACGTGACACATAATCTCGCAAAATTCAACCGCCGCGAGAGCTCAGATACTCGCCTATTCAACTTCGCATAGTTGTTATTCCGTTTTGTATAATTCCGTGCCTGACTCGAGGAGAGGCGTGAGACACTTCCGAAAATTACACAGGTAATTCAAATTCTCTCTGAGTAATGGAAAACAAATTGGAATGAATCGTCCAGAGCATGGAAACAACCTTTTAAGCTCGCCTGTACGAAGTACATGACGAGCTATTGCAATACCCCCGGTGTAGTCGTCGTCGTCGTTGTTGTCGTCGGCGTCGTCGTGAATGGTGTAAACAATTTTAAGAAAATGTCTATAACTTCTATGTCCCTTGAGGTATTGCTTTCATACTTGGTATGTGTGTGTATATAGACAAGACCTTTCCATGCACAGAACAATTTGGACCCCTGTGACCTTGACCTTGAACTTAGGGCCCACGTTTAGGTTTCGAAATCTGTGTTTAGGTTTCGAAAAATGCCTTTAACTTCTATGTCCCTTCAGGTATTGCTTTCATACTTGGTATGTGTGTGTATACTATATAGACAAGACCTTTCCATGCACAGAAAAATTTGGACCCCTTGACCTTGAACTTAGGGCCCGCGTTTAGGTTTCGAAATCTGTGTTTAGGTTTCGAAAACTGCCTATAACTTCTATGTCTCTTGAGGTATTGCTTTCATAGTTGGTATGTGTGTGTATATGGACAAGACCTGTCCATGCACAGAAAAATTTGGACCATTTTGACCTTGACCTTGAACTTAGGGCTCACGTTTAGGTTTCGAAATCTGTGTTTAGGTTTCGAAAAATGCCTATAACCTCTATGTCCCTTCAGGTATTGCTTTCATACTTGGTATGTGTGTGTATATGGACAAGACCTTTCCATGCACAGAAAAATATGGACCACTGTGACCTTGACCTGGAACTAAGGGTTCGCGTTTTGGTAACGAAATCTGCGTTTAGGTTTCGAAAAATGCCTATAACTTCAATGTCCCTTCAGGTATTGGTTTCATACTTGGTATGTGTGTGTATATGGAAAAGACCTTTCTATGCACAGAAAAATTTGGACCCCTGTGACCTTGAACTTAGGGCCCGCGTTTAAGTTTCGAAATCTGTGTTTAGGTTTCGAAAAATGCCTTTAACTTCTATGTCCCTTGAGGTATTGCTTTCATACTTGGTATGTGTGTGTATATAGGCAAGACCTTTCCATGCACAGAAAATTTTGGACCCCTGTGACCTTGACCTTGACCTTGAACTTAGGGCCCGCGTTTAGGTTTGGAAATCTATGTTTAGGTTTCAAAACTGCCTATAACTTCTATGTCTCTTGAGGTATTGCTTTCATAGTTGGTATGTGTGTGTATATTGACAAGACCTGTCCATGCACAGAAAAATTTGGGCTCTTTTGACCTTGACCTTGAACTTAGAGCTCACGTTTAGGTTTCGAAATCTGTGTTTAGGTTTCGAAAAATGCCTATAACTTCTATGTCCCTTCAGGTATTGCTTTCATACTTGGTATGTGTGTGTATATGGACAATACCTTTCCATGCACAGAAAAATATGGACCCCTGTGACCTTGACCATGATTTTAGGGTTTGCATTTTGGTTTCGAAATCTGCGTTTAGGTTTCAAAGAATGCCTATTACTTCAATGTCCCTTCAGATATTGCTTTCATACTTGGTATGTCTGTCTATATGGACAAGACCTTTCTGTTCACAGAAAATATGGACCCCTGTGACCTTGACCTTGAACTTAGGGCCCGCGTTTAGGTAACGAAATCTGTGTTTAGGTTTCGAAAAATGCCTATAACTTCTATGTCCCTTGAGGTATTGCTTTCATAGTTGGTATGTGTGTGTGTGTATGGACAAGACCTTTCCATGCACAGAAAAATTTGGACCACTGTGACCTTGACCTTGAACTTAGGGTTCACGTTTAGGTTTCGAAATCTGTGTTTAGGTTTCAAAAAATATCTATAACTTCTATGTCTCTCGAGGTATTGCTTTCATAGTTTGTATGTGTGTGTATATTGACAAGACCTGTCCATGCACAGAAAAATTTGGACCCCTTTGACCTTGACCTTGAACTTAGGGCCTGCTTTTAGGTTTCGAAATCTGTGTTTAGGTTTCGAAAAATGCCTATTACTTCTATGTCCCTTCAGGTATTGCTTTCATAGTTGGTATATGTGTGTATATGGACAAGACCTTTCCATGCACAGAAAAATTTGGACCCCTGTGACCTTGACCTTGAACTTAGGGTTCGCGTTTAGGTTTCGAAATCTGTTTTTAGGTTTAGAAAAATGCCTTTAACTTCAATGTCCCTTCAGGTATTGCTTTCATACTTGGTATGTGTGTGTATATGGACAAGACCTTTCCATGCACAGAAAAATTTGGACCCCCTGTGACCTTGACCTTGAACTTTGATCCAGGGTTTAAGGATTCAAAATCTATGTTTAGGTTTCGAAAAACATTTATATTTCCTATGTCCCTTGAGGTGTAACTTCATATATAATTTTCATGTGTATATCGGCAAGACCTTTCCATGCAGGCAAAAAGCTTGACCTCTGTGACCTTGAGTGTGCTTTTAAGTTTCTAAATGTGTCGATGGCGAGCTTTGTTGTCTCTCTGACAACTCTTGTTAGTTTTAAAATGGAATTGTCTAATTAAAGTTTCAGGGAAGAAAGAGTTGAGGATTTAGGGTTATGAACTTGGAATTTTCTTCTTTAATGTCATGACGCAGTATGCCCAATCAGAAAGTGGTGCGGGGCATGTACATGTAATGTTACCCTTGTCTGTCTGTGCATATGTTTGTATGAACCAAGGTTAAATTTTGTGTCTAGATCACTCAACTTCACATTTTTATGTGCCTCAATGAGTACAGCATATTGCAGTGTTGTGACTTTGACTTTTGACCTTGGCCTCTATAACCTCAGTTAAGATTTTGCGTTTAGGTCAGTTGTGGACGACCAAAGCGTTTACATTTTGTGTCAAGAATACCGCGGGGCATCCATGTATTAAAACACATTTGTAGTTTGGATTTAATATTTGTAGATGGTAGAAGCTGGAGCTGGATTTTCAATGATGACATCTTTAAAGAACAGAGCAGAGTCAAAGTAAAGAAGCAGAAAATCACATTACACATGAAAAAGAAGAAACAGAAGTTCTGGAAGAATTTGGAAGTAAGCCATTTAATAATATAGCACTACAGTGGTCCCTCCCTATAACTGCCCTCTGAACAACAGTTCCATCCTTACAACAATGCTTGCCACTTTTCCTTAAACAAAACAAGACAATTATGTCTAACGCTTTCATTGGTGCAATGTAGTGAGCTAAAAAATTATCATTTATTGTTGCTATTTCTCAAAGTTACGCAAGTACATTTTGACAGAAGAAATATACAGACAAGAGGGAAACAGTTTGAGCCCAGATTAGATGCTGCGTTCCATGGTGTCTATTCTGGGATTGCAAATTATTGCAAATGTAAGCCAGTCAATTTCAGTATTCTAAGACTATATTTCCCCATCCCTTTAACAACTCCCTCTAAACAGCACACACAAATAATGAAATTCAATCATTGTCTCCAATTGGGTGTTGCTGTAGAGAGGGAGCACTCTATATTGTTTGAAAAAGTATGAACATTCTGGTTGAGAAAACACTAATATTCAAACAAAATTCATGTAATAAATTGGATTTAACAAGAATTCAATGAACAGGGCTTTAGATAAGATGGGATAAACCAGTTTTTGGCCGGATTGAAAATGCGGTCTATAGATTGGCGAATGCCGTCCGTCCGTCTGTCTGTCTGTCTGTCTGTCTGTCCGTCCGTCCTCACTTTGGTTGACCTTTTTGTTAGTGTCAGTTTTAGCCAAAGCTTAAGTCCTACAGCAACCACATTTGGCATGTACAGTTATAGTGAGGTCATCATCACATGCCATGGGTAACAAGGTCACTGTGACCTAGATTTCACGGTCCAATGACTTAGAGAATTCTTGGTTAACCTTTTCGTTTGCGTCTTGGTTGACCTTTTTGTTAGTGTCAGTTTTAGTCAAAGTTTAAGTCCTACAGCAACCAAATTTGGCATGTACAGTTGTAGTGAGGTCATCATCACATGCCATTGGTAACTATGTCACTGTGACCTAGATTTCAAGGTCCAATGACATAGAGAATTCTTTTTGCATCTTGGTTGACCTTTTTGTTAGTGTCAGTTTTAGTCAAAGTTTAAGTCCTACAGCAACCAAATTTGGCATGTACAGTTGTAGTGAGGTCATCATCACATGCCATGGGTAACTAGGTCACTGTGACCTAGATTTCAAGGTCCACTGACTTAGAGAGTTCTTGGTTAACCTTTTCGTTTGCGTCTTGGTTTACCTTTTTGTTACTGTCAGTTTTAGTCAAAGTTTAGGTCCTATAGCAACCAAATTTGGCATGTACAGTTGTAGTGAAATCATCATCACATGCCATGGGTAACTATATTATATATATATATATATACAAAGCAAAAGTGCAGACAATCCGGCCATACCGACATTGGCGGTTTCTCGTCTTCCTTTTGCCTGCACCAAAACCTATGATGTGACTACTCATTAGAATCGTAGCAAATGGATTTTAGTGTGTGAAAAGCTTGCTGCTTATATAATATAATATGGTATGGCCGGACACTAACAAAAAGGTCAACCAAGACGCAAACGAAAAGGTTAACCAAGAATTCTCTAAGTCATTGGACCGTGAAATCTAGGTCACAGTGACCTAGTTACCCATGGCATGTGATGATGACCTCACTACAACTGTACATGCCAAATTTGGTTGCTGTAGGACTTAAACTTTGACTAAAACTGACACTAACAAAAAGGTCAACCAAGACGCAAACGAAAAGGTTAACCAAGAATTCTCTAAGTCATTGGACCGTGAAATCTAGGTCACAGTGACCTTGTTACCCATGGCATGTGATGATGACCTCACAATAACTGTACATGCCAAATGTGGTTGCTGTAGGACTTAAGCTTTGGCTAAAACTGACACTAACAAAAAGGTCAACCAAAGTGAGGACGGACGGACAGACAGACAGACGGACGGACGGCATTCGCCAATCTATAGACCGCATTTTCAATATAATATCCCATACCTGGAACTTTGATGAATTTTAATATTTTAACCCTTTACTGCATAGTCGTAGCCAGTTTATAGTATTGAAGATTGGTGACCACTTAAAACAGGTTGAAAGTAAAGCAGAATGCACTTTAGTAACTATCTGCGTTAAAACTACTTTCTAAATAACCCTGAAAATGCCTATCATTAATTCATTCCACCCTGAAACTTCAAATGAGAAATTCCAATTTCCAATTAAGTCTATTCCATTTTTGACTATTTAGGGGTGTTTTTCTTCAGATTTTACAATAGATCACAAAATGACAAATAGTGCAAAAGCCTCTGATCAGGATTTATACTGTTGGCATAGCCTTTATATTAAGACAAGTTTGCTTATCTTTAGTACACTGTAAATGACCAGTATCCTCGTCACTAGGATTAAATGTGTTAACCCAATACATTTGTACTCCATAGTCTGTTTCTAGTATTGAATATAGGTGTCCACTTAAAGCAGGTTGAAAGTAAAGCAGAATGCGCCTTAAGGCACATTCTGCTTTACTTTCAGCCTGCTTTAAGCTACAAACTGCAAGGAAATATAATATTTTTCTTATGATACATACATGTAGTCATGGCTGTATAAATTGGAACTATTTTCCTAAGTGGATGAATAAATGAAAGGCATGAAAAGGTGTATCTATGGGGTAATGGGTTAACATGATGTGCCAGATTACAGAGGCTTCATTCAACAAATGCTCATTTTGCTTAATCCTAAACAGGCAGAGTCAATTATACCAGACCCTCAATATGAAGAAACTTTTTATGATGAGACCAAGCCTGATGGAGTGGACCAACAAGAAACTGACTCCCCGATTCTTCCCAACATAGAGTTGGCACCAGAGGGCACAAGTTCAGGTAGCTCAGTAGCTGCAGGTAGTGATACAGAATCTGTTGAACAAGAAAGCAAGGAAACAAAGAGTGTTGAACGGGAAGAACAGGCACTTGACAAAGAGGAAGGTAAAGTCTCAGGAAAATCTTGTCAGGGCTCCAGATCAGAGGGAATAAAATGAATAAATTCAATATTTTCTCCTTCATGCTAGCATCAAATTCTATGGTGTTTAAATCCTAGTCACGCATATATACGTCATTTACAAACAGTGTACCTACCGGTATGAGGAGTACACTTGTCCTATGCAAACAGTGTTGACCTTGATCAGAGGACTCCTTAAGGAGCCCTCTCACCAGGGTCTACCCTGTTTGTCATTTTGACATTTATTGTAAAAATCAACCCTGAAACATAAAAAAATGAACTTGACTAAATCGAAAACTAGAATTGTCCATTTGAGGTATCAGGGAGGGAGGGGTTAAGCAGCAACCTGTCCTATGAGTTCTGTATAACTCATCACTGAAAGATGCTTGAACAAGTGGTACAAATGATGGACCATAGAATTTGTTGGGTTTTATAAAAACTTCTGGGTTTAACAAGTCTTGGTTTTTGAGGTTACAGTGTGTTTGTATGTTTGTTTTGATCTAAATCCTTCTCTTACAAATGCCATACACAGGGCTCCAGATAAGGGGAGAAATAGTATTTCAAAAACTAAAATCTTTATTTCTTTCTGAATTAAACCCGTTAACCTATAGGTGTCACTATTCAGTAGAATGGTCTCGAAGAGACGATTCTAAAGAATAGTAACATTATAGGATTTGATGCTGAAATGAGTGAGAAAAGGTTGAATTTGCACAGTTTACTCCCTCTTATCTGGAGCCCTGCATAGTCAAACCTCGATATCACAGACTCGTTAACTCTTACTATCTGATATTGCAACACATGAATTGCATAACTAGTATTTCATGATCAGTTAAGTCAAACATATTCATATTTCAAAGTTAAAACGTGGCTGAGCCACATTATGACTTTGAAATACGGGTATGTTTGATGTAGCTGAATTTGAGATGTCGAAGTTCCACAGTATAAGATGACTTCGCAAACAGCTTGAATCTGGTTGAGACGCCAAATAACTCTGAATCTGATCTCGATGCAAACGGTTTGACACCAAGATTGTTCTTTTACATCAATATTGAAAAGACAGTTTAAAAAATAAAGACAACAGATTCTTTCCAGAAGACGACTTGTTTAACCCTTTCAACCCTAAATTTATCTTGTGGGTATTTATAATCCTTTTGGACTCTTTTAGTACAGTTATTTTGAACCAGTCTACTGTTACATTTTTGGTATGACAACAAAAACCAAAAAAAATATCAAACAATGCAGACCCTGATCAGAGGGCTCCTATAGGAGCCCTCTGATCAGGGTCTACACTGTTTGCATATGTAATCAGTAATCTCTACAGAGGGTTGAAAGGGTTAACTTGAATTATATCATGTATCATTTTTATGTTTTTCCCTTTCAGAGCCAGTGATAAACCTTCAACATATTAAACATGATTACATTGAGAAGGTTTGTATTGTGTTTATTTGTTGAAAGTTCAGAAACAGTAAAAGTAAAAAGCAGATCTAATATATTACTTTGTGTATCAAACACTCACTATTTCTTTAACCCTTTATTTAATAAATACACATTTTTATGCCATTATTTTTGTTCCTCCACGGAAGTAAATATTTCCACTTAATACAGTCATGACTGCACCATAAGAAATGTTTGCGATGGTAGCTTAAAGCAGCTTGAAAGTAAAGCAGAAAGCTACTTCAGGAGCTCCTTGCTTTACCTTCATCATGGTTTAGGCTATCATCTGTATTCTTTTGTGGTGCTTATGTGGAAAAGTATGTAGGTGTGTCCTACAGCATTTCTTTGAAGTTTAAACATTTTATTGCCATATATTTGTACAACCATATAGTACAATCAAGTTAACCCATTACCCCATAGCCTATTTCAAGTTTTATAGACAGTAGACAGATGATTACTTAAAGCAGGTTGAAAGTACAGCAGAATGCTCCTAAGGGCGCATTCTGCTTTACTTTCAGCCTGCTTTAAGCTGTTAACTGCTAGAATATAGAAAATATTTCTTATGAATTTTATTTGTGACAGTATAAATTGGAACTATTTTCTTCAGTGGAGGAATAAATTAAAGGCATATTTATGGAGTAATGGGTTAAACAAAATACAAATATTTCTATGGATAAATGTTTAAAAACTCAATCTTCTTATGAATAGCTGCTAAATTTTCGAGAAAGTTTATTTTCGCTCAGTGGAGATATTTTCAGAGATTATACTGTGTTTATTTCAGGATGACACATTTACTGTACATATTTATGTGAAAGGAGTGAACAAAGACAATCTACTGGTCAAGTTTGAGGACGGTTCATTCAGAGTGAAGTTTCAATCAAGGTATAGAAATAAAGTTACAGTTTGTCATTATAACCAGTTATCCCATTCCCCCATATTTTGTTTTCAGTGTTGAAGATAGATGGCTGCTTAAAGCAGACTGAAAGTAAAGCAGAATGCTCCTTGATGAGCATTCTGCTTTACTTTCAGCCTGCTTTAAGCTACCATCTGCTAGGATATGGCAAATATTTCTTAAGCTGCATATTCATGACTGTATAAAGTGGATTTTTTTTCTTAATTGGAGGAATAAAAGTAATTAAAGTTGTGAAAAGGTGTATTTATTGGTTAACCAACTCCTCAGAAAAAATATTTCTATGTTTCTAACTTTCTACCTTGTCTAGATATAGAGCTGAAGAAAACTGTTTCTGTATCTTGACAGGTGAACTCTTAAACAGTGTTCGTATTAGCTTTGAAATACAGCGAGTCCCTGGGACTCAGAGGGTTAGGAAAAGTTGAGTCCCAGGCAAAAATTACTGAGTCCTGGATTTTTTTCCCCAATTATGAAGGTTTCTTGCATTGTTTAACTCTTTAAAACTGGGCAAAAGCAACGTTATTCTCGGCCATAAAATACAGTCTTTAACTGGTGGTGCAACGAGTCATTTGATTTGGATTCTGCAGATTTCAGGGACTTAGCAAAATTATGCCTGGATGATTTAATTTCGACTGCCCGTCGATGCCCGTCCGATGACAGGTGTCGGACGAGTGTACTGCGTTGGAAATCGCAGCTACCTGTTGTGAAAGTATTTTTTGCATTTGATTCTGTGCACAACAGGCAGCGCATTTTAATTTGGTTTGTTTCAGGGTTGATGTCTTTCACTAACCATTCTTTAAAAGCAGCGTCTCTAAGCCACGCGTCTTGGAAATTCCTTGTATGTTTCGCTTTTTTCTGTGCAGACGCCATGATTTTACACAATAGAGAACTTCCGGTCTGGGTACCGACTGCTTCTCGATTGTTTACGAACACGCATGCCGCGAATCGAAGAGGAAAATTGCTACCAGTCTGATAAAGACAGTGACGATACACGTCACGTGTTTTGATTATTTTGGGAAACCCGGATTTTTCATATTATTAGACTAGAGTGACAGCCTCGTTTTCATTCTGGAGCGTTGCTATGAAACGTCGATCGAGACGTAGTCAAGTAAATAACAACGGAGAGTTAATTTTTAGATTGTTTTTCTTTAACTTCTTTTTATGGTTATTAAAATCACTCTTTTTTATCTTCCGTCCCAGGGACGTAACGGACTTTGTTATTTCAGTCCCTGGCATTTTCGTTACGTAATTAGATATGAATACGCCGTAAATACGAACACTGCTTAAAGCACACTGACATTAAAACAGGAAACACCTAAAAGGTCTTTCTGCTGTACTTTCAACCTGCTTTAAGCAGGCGCTCATGTAAAATTCTGAAAACCAGCTTAAAGGCAGATAACTTAATACAAAATAAAAGTTAAGAAGTAGGAAGCTCCTAGAGGAGATTTCTGCTTAAGAGTTGTTCTGCGTTAAGGTTCTAACTGCATATCTTATTAACTGTTACCGCTATTCTCTTTTCCAGTCATCCGGGTAATTTATGCCATACGCATTCTCTAAGTCTTTCATTTGGATGACGTTGGACCCTAGTAGAGGCTACTCGGAGAAAACTCGCATGTAGATTTCGGGTTTGTTTTCTTCGAGTGCGCGTGCTCGCTAAGTGTAAACAAACTGAGGGATGCCGAATGAAGGGTGTATGACGTAGCACTGGAAAAGAGATTTAGTATTGAGAGTGACTGCTTAACAAAGGTTGACTGTTATTCAGAAAAGAATGAGAAAAAATGTGAATAACTATTTAGAATAGTAACAACTGATAATAATATCAAGGCTTAAGATAAAGGGAGTATTTCAAAAAATAAAATCTGTATTTCTGCATTAAACCTTATGGTGTCACTACAGTCTACTGAATAGAATTGTCTCTTCGAGATGATTCTAATGAGTAGTAACACCATAGAATTTGGTGCTAAAATGAGTGAGAAAATGTTGGATTTGTTCAGTTTACTCCCTCTTATATGTAGACCTGATATTATAAATGTATCTTTCTGATTGCAGTAGTGTAGATTTCCTGAAGTTTCACCCAGAAGCCACTGGAGACACAAAGTTTAGCTGGCAGGTGACATTGAGGTACTCACTTTACTTTACACAATAGTATATGCAATAGAGAATGGAGAATCAACTTCCTAGAGAATTTTATTTATTCAAAACCATAAGGACCTTTCTGATTTATTTGTATCCTGCATTAATCAACAGCAATGTTTAAGATATTCAGTAGGTTTTCTGTTTTCTGTTTGAGTGTTCACACATTTCAAGAATGACTGTAAACTGATAGATGAAATAATACCATTTTTATAAGAAACACGCCTGAGGCTGACATTTCAGTACTGAATGTAAACATAATTATATTTTTAACTATAGTAAAATCTCTCTATTACCACCATTATAAGGCTAATTGGTTGTCTGGTGTCACACCACAACGGAAGTGCTTCCGGGTCGTAGGGTGCCTAAATATAGCATAGTGAAACATTGATGTGTGTGTTTCATGGTAATATTTTTTATTGAAAGTGCTGATTAATCGCAGATGTACTTGTTTTTGAGCTGAAATAGTGATGTTGTTGATAAATCATAGGTGTTTCTGAGTTCTATTCTGGAACTACTTTGGGAGAACATGCCGTCAGATATGTGAGTGTGATGGGGCGGGGAGCCAACTTTCGTTTTGTAAATATTGACGGTGACCTTAGAAATGTGAAATTTGTGAAAAAGTTGAACCTTAATGGTCCCTGTTTCTTTTGATAATGCTGGTGCTTTGTTATTGCATTCCATGAAAACAGGGTCATTTTATTGTTCGGAAGGTCATGGAACTGGACAGAGACAGGAGAATACTATAGAAGTCTATGGAGGGGTTTCGTTCAGGAGTGACACCGTCTGAAACACAGTTGTTGGCTAAAGCAGGGTGAAAGTAAAACAAAAAGCTCCTAAAGGAGCTTTCTGTTTTACTTTCACCTTGCTTTACTCAGTCACCTGCCTTAAACACATTTTAATTAACATGATTTAGTGATTGTTATAGAGAGGTTTTACTGTAATGTGTTTTTTTGTGATGTATTGTAGTGGAGAGGTATTCAAGGACAAATGCAGATATAAGGTGACCCCGTCCTTTATAGAGCTGGCCCTGGCAAAAAAAGAAAAACAGAGATGGACAGTACTGGAGGCGGTACAACATAAAGGTAAGATCAGTCGGGTACTAGGGAGTTCTTGTCTAACTTAACCCATTACTCCACAAATATGAAGGGACCTCCATGGCCTAGTGGTATAATCACTGTGACTTACATCACTAAGCTCCTCACCGTTGTGAGTTCGAATCCCAGTAGGGTCGTTCGGATTTCTCGTGGGGAAGCCTTCCAGCTGGCTTGCGGAAGGTTGGTGGTTCTACCCAGTTGCCAATTTGTGCCTGAAACAGTGCATAAAGGACTTCTTGGGTCTTCCTCCACCTGTAATTAGCTGGACGTCGCGATATGACTGAAATACTGTTGAAAGTGACGTAAAATCAAAACAAATCAAACCACAAATATGCCTTTTAAGCCTTTAATTTATTTCTCCATCGAAGAAAATAGTTTCACGCTATACAGTCATGATTATGAACCAAAAGAAATATTATTTTATATCCTAGCAGATTGTAGCTTAAAGCATTCAGATGGTAGCTTAAAGCAGGCTGAAAGTAAAGCAGAAATAAAATCTAGAAACAGGCTATTGGGTAATAGGTTAAACTTGGCCAAGCTACCCCTCGTCTTAACCCTTTCCGACTATTGCTTGTTTTCAGTTTTGAATACAGATGACCACTTAAAGCAGACCTGCTTTACTTCCAGCCTGTTTTAAGCTACCATCTGCTAGGATATAGAAAATATTTCTTACTGTGAATACCAGTATTCAGAAATGTATTAAGTGGAACTACAGTGTAGCTCCATTATATCACGGAAGTTGGGGTCCACGAAATGAAATCCGCAATGTGGTCGGATCGCGATATAGCCCAATTCTGAGCTGAACTAAATTCTGTTGTATATTCCATTGCCAAACTCTATTATATCAATGCCATGCAATAAATAGAGGATATTGTATGAGTGTTCATTATTTATCATTTTTAATAAACGAGTTGACTAAAATAATATGACGCGAGCCTTGGCGAGCGTCATAATTATTTTAGTCAACGAGTTTATTAAAAATGATAAATAATGAACACGAATGTGATATTCTATTTATCACATTACAAGTTCAAGCACCTATTACATTGATTTGAAGCTGTAGTTTGTAGACCCTCCGCTATATAGATTTTCCGCCAAACGTTACGTTGTTTACGTTAACGTCATAGTAAATGATGTCATTTGGCACCCCGCTACATGCAGCGCTTATGGACACACAACTTAGGCCGGAGCCCAAAAAACGATATTCCACTAGTGGATTACGATATTTATACAATCGCTTTATGCAACTCCCAGACCGCAAATTATGTGATAAACACGGTTTCTTGATTGATTACCTTGTTATTTCTTGTCAAAACAAGTCTTTATATGCACTGTCATATCTAGCATCAGCGTTTTCATGTGTATTATACAAAATGCGTACTTTCGTTTTTGACAACGGCCGCCATTTTTATTTAAATGTGCGTGTGTCAGTAAGATTCAGTTACTCGTGGAAATCACACTTAATGCCTATATCGCGATTAGAACGCGGATAAAATGAGATTTTCTCGGTTGAATTGTCAAAAAACAACGTATCGCGTTATATGAAATTGAAAGAACAATGAAACCAATTTACAGTTTGCAGGTTAAATTTAATTTATTTCTTGGCCGACATTGTTCGAGTACGTTGTTATCAGGTACGAATCGCAGTTATGATTGTAAGCGTCTGATTGATGTATCAAAATGTGAATGACTGTGATTTTAATGTCTGTGGTTATCTCTCCACTGCTATTAATACGGATTAGTCGACTTTGATAGTTATAACTCAATCAGGTTAGTTTTCTAATTATTGCTAATGTTTGTTAGTGCACCTGTCAATCAACGCAGCGGGATGACACACGCGCAGTCCACAGATGGTGATAATTGACACTGATTATGCAATTATAGCGACCTGTTAAAGGAAGATATAATTATTAAAGAAACAGAAATGATCGCTACTCGGCTTTTATTGACTTTTAGTATACATATAGGAAAAAATGGGGTCCAAGCCGCGACCGCGATATATTGGCTTTCGCGAAATAGCGGACCGAGAAGTAATGGAGCTACACTGTATATGTATTTCTCTTCAGTTGAGGAATCAATTAAAGTTGTAAAAATGCGCCTTTATTGGGTAATGGGTTACAGACTTGGGCTTATTTTGAATTTTTTGGCTTACAGTTCTAATTTCTTTCAATTATCTTAATTCTCAGTGAAAAAAAATTCAAACTGTTTCATCTTCATATCTCATGGTCTGTGAATGGTAGCTTTGATTTCAGGATCAAATGTTGCTTCTTCTGAATCCTGGGTACCCATCAATAAGGTATCCACATCGGCACCCAAGTCCTATGGATCTATGCACTCATCACCACCAGAGGACAAGGTGAAACAACCAGATAAAACTGTCAAAGAAGTCCAGACAGCTCCAAAACCACAGGCAAAAGAGCCTCTGCAGGTACAGTATAGAGAAGGCAATCTGATGAAGTGATGAGTCATTAGCACTTTCTATACAGTTTGTCCCATTTTCTTTACAGTTCAAACTTTAAGCTTTAACCACCCATGATATAGTGAGTTGAGCAATTGTTGGTATAGGTGACAGCTTAGCTCATTTAGCCCTAGTGACACATAAATGCATCCTTCACCAGCAATGTACTTGTAAAGAGTACACTTGTCCTATGCAAACAGAGAAGCCCCTGATCAGAGGGCTCCTGTTTGTTATTTTTCAATATATATAAAAACAACACTAAATAGTCTAAAATGGACCAGCCATTATTGCAAACAGGAATTGTCCATTTGAAGTTTCAGGGGATATTGGGTTAATGCAGGATAATAAAGAAAGCCTTGTTTTTTGGTTACCTGTACTACTCTAGTCCTGGAACTGTCTGTCAGTATTTGACACAAGGATTATCAATACAGATAAAAGGTTTCCAGCCTAGGTTTCTAGACTAGGAGTAAAATTTCTAACGTTTTTATGCCCCTGTGACCATTAGTCCGGCATACTGTTTTCTGCTTGCCCATCTGGTTGTCTATTCATCTACTGAAGAAAATAGTTCAAATTTATATAGTCATGAATATGTTCTATAAGACAAACTTTCCATACTTTTCCCAACATATCGTAGAATAAAGCAGGCTGAAAGTAAAGCAAAATGTGCATTAAGGCGCATTCTGCTTTACTTTCAACCTGCTTTAAGTGGTCACAAATTTTCAGTTCTAGAAACAGGCTATTGGGTAATGTGTTAATTGCAATCAGTCATGGTAATTAAACATATGTCTCAATAACTTTTCTGGGCATCTGTGGCGTAGTGGTAAAAGTGACTTTGACTTACATCACTAAGCTCCTCACCACTGCGAGTTCGAATCCGAGGAGGGCTTTCGGATTTTCATGTGGGAAAGCCTTCCAGCTGGCTTGCGGAAGGTCAGTGGTTCTACCCAGTTGCCAATTTTTGCCTTAAACAGTGCATAAAACCCTTCTGGGGTCTTCCTCCACTTGTAATTAGCTGGACGTCGCGATATGACTGAAATATGTTGAAAGCGATGTAAAATCATAACAAATTCAAATCAATCAAATCAGTATTTTTTCAGCAGCAGAAGCCAACAGCCAAGGTACAACCCCTGAATCAACAGCCAGACCTGAGGGAGCAGATTGTCACTCCAGGTTTTACTGGATTAGATAACCTGGGCAACACATGCTTCATGAATGGGGTTCTACAGTGTCTTGCCAACACCAGGGAGTTCAGGGACTTCTTCATTGGTAAGTTCTCCCTTTCTTTAACCCATTACTCCATCTCCATAAACACACTTTTTTACGCCTCTGATTCATTCCTCCATGGAAGAAAATAGTTCCAATTTATTAAGTCATGAATATGCACCATAAGAAGTATATTGTATATCCTAGCAGATGGTGGTTTAAATCAGGCTAAAAGTAATAAATGAATTAAATATTACTTATTTTGATGAACATATCCGGATTTATGTGCCCTTTCATACTTTGGCTCAAGCAATATGCTGTAGGTTTGCTAACTAGGTTAGCTAATGTGATCATTCAGCGTGAAATAGAATTAAAACTGCTATATATTTTGTCTCTTTAGAAAGGCATCTTTTGTTCTCTTTTAAAATGTTTATTGTCTTAGTTCTTATTTTTAACTCTTTGAACCCTAGTCACACATATATGCGTCATTTGCAAACAGCGTACCTGTGGGGAGTACACTTGTCCTATGCAAACAGTATAGACTCTGATCAGAGGGCTCCTTAAGGAGCCCTTTGATCAGGGTCTACACTGTTTGTAATTTTGACATATATTGTAAAAAACATACTCTATAAAGTAAAAAAAATGGACTAGACTAAATGGAAAATTGGAATTGTCCTTTTGAGGTTTCAGGGAGGAAAGGGTTAAACTGATAAGAAATGAAAGCCATTTGGATAACTGCTTTTAGCCATTTGGGAAAACTCTGCTTTTGATTTCAGGTCTTTAGAAAGACATCTTTTGTTTTCTTTTAAAATGTTTATTGTCTTAGTTCTTAACCCATTACCCCATAAAATATGCCTTTTTACACCTTTAATTTATTCCTCTACTGAAGAAAATATTTCTCCAATTTATACTGTCACAAATAAGAATCATAAGAAATATTTTCTATATTCTAGCAGATAATAGCTTAAAGCAGGCTGAAAGTAAAGCAGAATGCGTCTTAAGGCGCATTCTGCTTTACTTTCACCCTGCTTTAAGTAGTCACCTATCTTCAAAACTAGAAATAGGCTATGAGGTAATGGGTTAATATTAAACTTATAAGAAATGAAAGCCATTTGGATAACTCTGCTTTTGAATTCAGATGGAGAGTTTCAGCATGACTTGAATACGGAGAATGTTCTTGGCAGTGGTGGGAAGCTGGCGGTATCATTTGCAGTTCTCATGAAATATGTGTGGTCAGGCAAACACTACTCCTATCCGCCATCCAAATTAAAGGTTAGGTTTTGTCATGTTGAAAAAAATCTGTTTTGCTTCCCATTTGAACTGTGCCGCTTTGGAAAATTTCAGAATTTTAGCTGGCTTGTGGAAGGTTGGTGGTTCTACCCAGTTGCCAATTTGTACCTGAAACAGTGCATAAAGGGCTTCTGGGGTCTTCCTCCACCTGTAATTAGCTGGACGTCGCGATATGACTGAAATACTGTTGAAAGCGACGTAAAATCAAAACAAATCTAATCAAATCAGATATTTCATTTTATTTGTGAACTCTTTCCCACATATCTTGTGTCCAGTATTGAGGATAGATGGTTGCTTAAAGCAAACTGAAAGTAAAGCAGAATGTTCCTTAAGTTTCTTAACTTACTTTAAGTGGTCACCTGTCTTCAAAACTGGAATCAGACTATTAGGTAAAGGGTTAAAAGCTGATAATAATTGGTATAATTGATGAACAATTTATATTTAGTGGGTATACAGGGCTCCAGATAAGGGGAATATTTCAAAAAATAAAATCTTTATTTTTGCTTTAAACCCTATGGTGTCACTACTCATTAGAATCGTCTCTTCGAGACGATTCTAATGAGTAGTAACACCGTAGGGTTTGGTGCTGTATGAGTGAGAATTTTTTTATGGATTTGTTCAAATCACAACCCCTTATCTGGAGCCCTGGGTATATTGAGTATAGTTTGTGTGATTATTGTGTGTAACATTTCAGAACTTGGTTGCTCAGAAGGCTAGTCAGTTTACAGGGTTTGCCCAGCATGATGCACAGGAATTCCTGGCGTTCCTTTTAGACGGACTTCATGAGGTATGTATAGCACTATGGTCTGTGTAAATAGTTGTCTCAAATTCCTAGGAACCCAGGCCCCGAGGTTGTAAAGCTTTTGACTTGAGTCTAAACTCGTTCCCAAGCAGTTGATTGGTCAGATTTGAGCCTAGGCTCAAATCTGACCAATCAAATGCTTGGGAACACACTCAGACTCAACGGAAATGCTTTATGACCTTGGAGCCAGTTAGCTTAACTCTTTCCATGGATCTGTTTAAAATGTGCTCGTTACATTTGCAAACAGTGTAGACCCAGATCTGAGGGCTCCTGTAGGAGCCCTCTGAAATGGGTCTACACTATTTGCTAATTTAGATCAGTATTTACTAAACTACCCAGAATTTCAAGAAGACTGGTTCAAATTTTGGTGACATGTAAACTATGTGAACTAAATAACCCACAAGAATTACTTAGTGTTGAAAGTGTTAAACATCGATTGTAAATACCTTGTACAAACTTTCTAATGCAAATGATTAGCTCAAATTCTTAGGTGAACAGTTCGCTCATACTCCTAATGTAAATAAATTGTGCAAATTTTATAATGCAAGATATTGGCTCAAAGTTTATTCATGACTGTATAAATTTGAACTATTGTCTTCAATGGTGGAATAAATCAAAGGTGTAAAAAGGCATATCAGGAATAATGGGTTCTGTAGAGCCACGGAGACAGAGGCTACTTCCTGTGACACTTATTTGGAAAGATCCTTTCAGAAAACCTGTGAAGGTATTTATCATGTTGAATTTTAGGACCTTAATCGTATAAAGAAGAAGCCCTACACAGAGACAATTGAAGATCGAGGTCGACCAGACGAGGTAGTGGCATCAGAGGCGTGGGCAGTTCACAAAAAAAGAAATGACTCGTTCATCGTGGACTTCTTCCAGGGGCAATACAAATCTAAACTTGTGTGTCCAAAATGTGGGAAGGTAATTCATTATGAGAAAATAATTATGATTTTTTACAGTGAGGATACAAATATTCCAGAAAGGGAATTAAGATACAGTTGAACTTCGATCTCAAACTCGCTTACCTCGAACTACCCGATATTTCGATATATGAATTACATTACTTCATGCAGTATTAAGTCGAACATACCCGTGTTTCGAAGTTAAAACGTGGCTTAGCCACGTTTTAACTTTGAAATACAGGTATGTTCGACATTACCTAGTTCAAGATATCGAAGTTTGACTGTAGTATAAAATTATTAGATTGCTCTTTTCTAACATTTAGAACTCTACAAGCCTTTATGAAAGATAGTAATGTCCAAATACACGTCATTCATGCATTCAGCCATAAAATCAAAGAGGATAGTGTTAACCCTTTCCCTTATAGAAGCAACTTTTAGCACATGCATTTTATTCATCAGCTGAAGAAAATAGCTCCAATATATACTGTGATGAATATGTGTCATATTTAATACTTTCCTTATTCTAGCAGGTAATAGCTTAAAGCGACTCGCAACCAGATGGTGCATTAAAAATAGTAATTTGTAAATATGTGTCAAACGCTTATATAAATGGTAAAGAATTAGTTAAGGATAAGAAATTCTGTTTAAAAAAATGTATTTTCTCGGATCGATTTAACGTATTTCAATGTGTAGAGATCGAAAGTGCATACAACTTCGTAATTCGGCTCGTGTTTATGTCTGAGCCCGTGTAGAGAAGCAACAACAACAACTATACCGTCTACTAGTCGGTATAGAAAAACGATGGAAAATATCTAAAAATCTAAGATTCGGTGACGATTCTTGAGACTTTTTTTGGACTGATCATATTATTTTGATGTCAGAAGCCAAATAATGCCACAAATTTGCTTTTATTTGAGTATTTTATTTTATTTTGACAAGTACACCATCCGGTTGCGAGTCCCTTTAAAGCAAGTAACACATATTTACTGTATTCTGCTTTATTTTCAACCTGCTTTAAGTAGTCAACTATTTTCAAAACTAGAAACAGGCTTTGAGGTAAATGGTTAAGCCGGCGTCTTACTTTCTTATTTCTGACTTGCTTATTAGGTTTTAGAGGTTGTTTTACATTAAGATCACAAATAACTGGATCAAGAATCTTACGTAAGTTTTGATGATGGTTTTGATGATGGCATACAATTTCATTTCATTAATGTTACTAATATTGTTTTGATAATGTATTTTCAGGTTTCAATAACCTTTGACCCTTTCTTGTACCTGTCACTGCCATTACCACGGAGACAGAGGCTACTTCCTGTGACACTTATTTGGAAAGATCCTTTCAGAAAACCTGTGAAGGTATTTATCATTACCCTTTATTCTGCCATAATATTGTCTGCTTTGAAATTGTTTTCTGCACAAAAGTCAATTTAAATTTATGCATTTGTGAATTGAAGAAACCTATAGACAAGTGTCAAACAGTTTAGATCCAGATCAGACACTATGTTGCGTGGCATGCAAACTGGATCCAAACTGTTTTCAAGTACTAATCAGTAATCAAATCAGTGGGTTACCAGGCTTCTGATATGAATCCAAACTGTTTCCAGTGGACTTAATCTTTTTAGCATAAACACGTTTGTTGGGAAAGAATAACATCTTCTCCACTGTAAAATAAATCTTCAGTTTTGTGATCTGTATAGAGCAACTTTTATCTATCAAATAGCGAATGTTCTTGTCTATTATTTCAGTACATGCTAAGGATGCCAAAAGAAGCAAATGTTGAAACCCTGAAGGACTGTCTGCACAAGAAGACTGGAATAAGTCCAAAAAATGTAAGTACAGTTGAACTTCGATATTTCGAACTCGCTTAACTCGAACTATCCGGTAGTTCGACACCTGAACCTCATTATTTCATGCTCCGTTAGGTCGAATATACCCATATTTCAAAGTTAAAACGGGGCTAAGCCACATTTTAACTTTGAAACACGGGTATGTCGGCTTAACCAAGTTCGAGATATCGAAGTTTGACTGTAGAAGTGTTTACATCAGCAGAGAGGCTGTCAGCCTGCAGGATTCACACATTTCTTGTCTGCCCTCTCACAAATTGAAGATTATATTTGGGGTGATTTCCAGCTAATCAAATTCTATACCTGGGTATTTCGTCCGGCTCACATACTCAAAAGCATAGATATTCATGTTTGATTCTTGTTTCAATTTTCTATAATTTCCTGTTTTCATGCAGACAAATTTCACAGGGGATAAAAGACTCAAATTGAATACATATCAACACAAAACATTCACCGTACATTCTCGGCCCATTGATTACATACTCTTCACAGGTACATGGCTTGTATGCTTGTCGCTACGGCTTAATGAGTTAAGGGTAAGGTCAATATTGAAGCCGAAGAAAGTTTTACCCTGGGAAAGATATATGAGGAAAGATCAATTTCTTTAGCATAGATTCCTTACCATATTACTGTTTTATCCTTAAATTGAATAGTTGAATTCAATCAAATATTTTTACATTTAGTGGTTTGAAATTATGATTGTTTTTTTCAGATACGTGTATTTGAAGCTTACAAAGGTAGAATCCATAAAATGTTTGGTCGAGGTGCAAATCTGAGTCACTTACAGGCAAATGATGTAATCATTGCGTAAGTATAATAGCAGTTGAAGTTTCTGTTATATTCAAGTTTTCCTAAGGGCGCATTCTGCTTTACTTTCAGCCTGCTTTAAGCTACCAGCTGCTAGAATATATAAATTATTTCTAATGTTAAATATTCACAACTGTATAAATTTGGAACTATTTTCTTCAGTAGAGGGATATATTAGAGGTGTAAAAAGGCATATTTATGGGGTAAAGGGTTAAGCTACGATCTGCTATGTTATAAAAAATGTTTCTTATGATGCATATTTATGACTATAAATTGGTATAAACTATTTTTTCCAGTGGAGGATTGAATTGAAGGCATAAAAAGGTGCATTGATGGAGTAATGGGTTAACATAGAAGAATCTTTTAGCACATTCTTTTATTCATTATATAAATATCTTTTAATGCTTTTACCATAGGTATAGAAAAATGTTCATGCATTCTGACAGGTGAATGCATAAAGCAGGCTGAAAGTAAAGCAGAACGCTTGAGAATTTGATTATTGTGTTAGATACAGGTGAAAGCAAAAAACATGATGCAAGTAAAGCAAAAAGCTCCAATAGGTGTTTTCTGCTTTACTTTCCATCTGTCATAAACCCATTAGTTCAAAATGTGCATTATATGAGTAAATATTTAACTCTTTATCCTATAACCTGTTTTAAGTTTTTAAAACAGGTGACCATTTAAAGCAGGTTGAAAGTAAAGCAGAAAGCCTGTAAAGGGGCATTTTGCTTTATTTTCAGCCTGCTTTAAGCTACCACCTGCAAGGATAGAGTTAATTTCTTATGGCGAACATTTATTACTGTATAAAGTGAAACTTAGGGGCATAAAAAAGGCGTAATTATGCAGCATTTGGTTAAATTGAGTTCAACAGTGCTGAATTCAATTAGTATTAGGCATGGTGTAGAATAAATTAAATTTGATTTTTAGAATATCTCTCAGATTATTGTAAGATCATTTTTATTTTAACTCTTACCTCCATATCAGGACCATAGGTGGTATTAACCCTTTCCTCTGCATAAGTACCACATATAAATTCATTTGATACTATTAAATACAGGTTTCACCTTAACTGGAAAAAAAGGAGCTCTCTGCTTTACTTTCATCTCATTTTAATTAGTAACCTGCCTTTAAAACAGATGAATATAGATAATATGCACTTAAGGCTATGGAGAAAAGGGTAAATTGGTGGGAGATTTTGTATCTTGTCTTGTCTGTTTCAGGTGTGAAGTATTGTCTGACGATGTTGCCGGAGAGCCTGTGTTTGAGGTTGCTGTTGTACAGGTAAATGCCTCTGGCGCCAAGGTTATAATGCTTTTGGGTTGAGTCTAAGGTAGTTCTCTAGCATTTGATTGGTCAGATTTGAGCCTAGGCTCAAATCTGACCAATCAAATGCTTGAGAACAATATCAGACTCAACTCAGACGCTTTATAACCTTGGACCCTCGTGTATATCTGTGTAAACTAGTTAACACAGGGGGCTGTATTGTTCATGCTATCCCCATGGGGTTCTTTGTTGCTTGTATGTATCTAAATTTACTGGTTAGCATAGGGGGTACATGTATTTGTAAATGTGAAATTCTTTAAAACCAAGCTTGTCTCAATTAAAGTTATGTAGTAGATGGTGAACACAGTGGGATCTTTTTCTTAAGGGTTCAGTTTCAGATAAGAAGTAAATTGCTGTTTTCCAATATTTTTATGCCCCCAGCATCTGTAGATGCAGAGGCATATAGTGGTTGTCCTGTCCGTGCGTCCGTCCGTAACAGGTTAACTTGATTTTACCGTTTCTTCTAGCATCAATACCACTTACTCAAATGATTAGATACTTATACAGTTGTTGCCTTGGACCATTCCCAATCAACCAATATCACCGAACCTTGATTTGACCTTGTAGAATATTTTAAATGGGCTATTTCTTGGTTAACTAGATTTTATCTTGTGTCAACACTACTAGCTACAATGCTTTGATACATATACAAGACTTAATGTTGTCTTGGACCAATAGCACCCATATTACCCAACTTCAATTTACCCTTGACCTAATTTGGACTTTAAAAAAGATTCAGAATATATTGTCAAGGCTGCCACCGCAGGCATAAGCGTTTATTGAATGTGCAGTCTTGTCTCCTTTATGTCTGTACCAAACCCTATGGCGTAACTGCTCATTAGAATCGTCTTGAAGAGAAGTTTCTAATGAGTAGTCACACCAAAGGGTCGGATGCAGACAAAATTATTTTGGTTTTTGAAATATCCCTCTTATCTGGGGTCCTGTATATTATCAATAACATAGAGAGGATTCACTGCTGGCATACATGTACGAAGGTTGAAGGAGTCCAGGTTTGTTTTTTAGGTCAAAAATATATATCACAGCTGATTTTATGATTACAGAGAACATTGATGCCAAACCAATTTCCTACTCGTTGCCATAGCTGCAAAAAGCTTTGTCCTGAAGGGGCCAAATTAAAACGGTGTACAAGATGCTTCAAAGTTGGCTACTGTGATCAGTAAGTACAAGAAAAACCAGTATTGCCTTCCTCTGGAAAACAATGTTAACTCATTCACCCCTGAAACTTTTAATGGACAATTCCAATTTCAAAATAGTCTAGTCCATGTTTGACTTTTTGGGGTTAATTTTAACAATATATTTCAAAATTACAAACAGTATAGACCCTGATCAGCGGGCTCCTTAAGGAGCCCTCTGATCAAGGTCTGCACTGTTTGCATAGGACAAGCATACTCTTCACAGGTACACTGTTGGTTAATGACCATTATACTCGTCGCTAGGGTTGAATGTGTTAAACCATTACCCCTTAGCCTGGTTCTAGTTTTGAAAACACGACTTTACACTTTTTGATAACAGGCAACCATGTAAAGCAGCTTGAAAGTAAAGCAGAATGCGCCTGCTGTCACATTCTGCTTTACTTTCAATCTGCTTTAAGCTACTCTCTAGTACTCTAAGATATAAAAAATAATTCTTATGGTATATATTCATGACTTCAAAACTTCAGTGGAGGAATACAATAGAGGCATAAAAAGGCATATTTATGAGGTAATGGGTTAAAGCAGGTTGAAAGTGAAACAGAATGCTCCTAACTCTTTCAACACCACAGGCCAGTTTAAAATGTACTCATTACATTTTCCCTCAGACCTGGGTCTTTACAGCTTGCTAATTATGTCTCCCCTATATAGGGGGGAGACATATTGATGTTGTGGTTTCTGTCCGAGTGCACGAAAGGTCACTTGTTGGGTATGGAGAACAATAGATAACAATAAATTCTATTCATTCCGTGTGTGTTATTAGGTATTTTTGTGTTATTGTTGGGTATGGAGAACAAAAGAAAAACCCAACAAGTGTCCATTTTTAGGGACATCTGTCTGTCTGTCTTTGAGTTTGTGTTTTAGTATTTCTCACTGTACCTATTTCAGGGCTTGTCAGAAGAATCACTGGCAGAACCACAGAAGTCAGTGCAATACAGCCCCAGAACCGGTCGGGACACCATTTGTGATCAGTGTACCCGAGTCCAGGGCCACCTTCTCAAGGTTGTGTCAGCTCATGGAGGCTTACGCAAGGTATGGTAGCTGTGAACTCCTTTATTCGAGATGAATCTAATGAGTAATAACACTGTAGAATTTGGTGCTGAAATGAGTGAGAAAATGTTGGATTTGTTCAGTTTACTGCCTCTTATCTGGAGCCCTGTACTTATATTTCCAGGTATTCAGTGGATGTGTTCCAGCCTCCTGTCAAGATTGACCAACCAAAAGAACCGAAGATGACAAGCCATCCCTCATCATCTAACCTCAGCAACAGTAGCCAATCAAGTGGCAGCTTGAACAGTCTTGATAGCCAATCATCTTTCAGCAGCTCATGTACTATCACAGCAGAGCAGGAACAAAATATTGAAGACCCAGATATGGTACAAGAAGGTGGCTGTTCATCACCACGGCAACAAGAGAGCCCAATAGATTCTGCAATATCCAGTAAGACTGGTGTTGGAGTTTCGACCTCTGGTTTGGATTCAAGTGTGGGAAAGGTTTGGACCCAGTCTGCATGTGCAACAGATAAAGAACAAGATATAAAAGCCGGTGGAGATTTTAAAGACTCGGACATGATCTCAGTAGATAAAAGTGTAGGTGAAGTAAAGAAAAGTCCAGCGACAGGAGATTCTGGGGGAGAGAAAGTGTTTACCTCCCCTGTGAAGCCAGTGCTGGGACTTCAGAGTGGTGACACAGAGAGGTCTACACCCATGTTCTATATCAAACCTGTCAATAATGATGGATGTGATGTATCTGGGGCTGATGGAGAGAGGCTGGAAGACAGAGGTAGGCATAATTTCTGTTGTTGTTGTATAGAATATTACCTATAATTATTAATCGTCTACCTGTCATCTGCTTTTATTTATTTTAGGTAATTTGACTGGAGAAATGTTTATATGACTACTCAATAAGTTCTTGTAACATTGCTTTAACCAATTTCCCCATAAATACGCCTTTTTACGCCTCTATTTTATTCATTTACTAAAATAAATAGCTTCGTATAATATCACCATGATTATGTATCATAAGGAATATTTTCTATATTCTAGCAGATGGTAGCTTAAAGCAGGCTGAAAGTGAAGCAGAATGTGCCTCATGGCACATTCTGCTTTACTTTCAACCTGCTTTAAGTGGTCACCTATCTTCAAAACTAGATACAGGCTATGGGGTAATGGGTTTAAGTAAATTTTATTTACCCAGACAGCTTCTTGATTTGGACTGTTTGCTTGATCACTGGCAACTGATCCACAGAAACTGAGATTTACATTCTCTTGTTGCTGTCGGATGTGGTAGCAAACATGGGGTGGTAGCCCTGGGGCCCATCTTACGAAAAAAAAAAAATTGTCGTAAGGCAGATTCTTAAATTCTCGGTTATTATTAATTTCTCCATCTAATCCCATTTTGTGACAATTTTTTGGAATTGTCTTTTCAAGACAAGGCAGGATTAGATGGAGAAATAAGAAATTAGATGTGTTTTAAAGTTTTGACTTAAAAACGTTTTTGTTGTACAACGTTTTGTAAGACGGATCCCTGTCTTCCCTCAGTTGCCAATAATCAAGTGAACAGTCCAGTTCGCGAAACTGTCTGGGTAGATAAAATACTTATAACAGTGTAATAAGAACTGACTAACTGAGCATTCTACCTACTAAATGAGCCCTTTCACACACAAAAAAGTTTTGAGTAGCAAACTGTTTGGATCCTGTCTTAACCCATTACTCCATGCATTCCTCCACAGAAGAAAAAAATCCACTTTATACAATTATGAATTCCCTAAGAAATATTTTCGATACCCTAGCAGATGATAGCTAAAGCAGGCTTAAAGTTAAGCAGAATACGCCATAAGATTAATTCTGCTTTACTTTCAACCCGCTTTAAGTGGTCACCCACCTGTCTTCGAAACTAGAAACAGGTTATGAGGTAATGACTTAAACACTGAAACAATCTATGGGGGAAAAGGTCATGTGATACTGTATGTTGTAAATCACGTGTTTCTTTGTATTACAGGAGACATGCCTTTAGATCTGACCAACAGGTTCTTTCTGTCACTGGATTGGAAGAATAATGACAAACTTCCTGGCTATGCTTTAGTACAGTCCAAAGAAATGGTTAGTGGCTCAGAACATGTCATATTTTCGTACAGTAAAATCTGTGCAAAGCAATACATGTATTGTGAATTCCAAATACAAGAGTTTAAGCAATGCAGAAAGCTCTTAATGCCTTTAAAGGATTACTTTGGCTATATTTAGCTGTTACATTAATGTAAGCCCCATGTTTTATGTGGCCGCCAAACACAAATGTTACTAGATACTCCATTTCCACAGAGTTCTGCCTTTCTATTTCTATTCTATTTCAATTAATTTTCAAACTAAAATTTCATAGGCATATCTAAGCAAAAAGAATATACAGTAAATCTTCTGTATTATGACTACAAAATTGTGTTGTTAGATGTTTTTAACAGGTGACGGCTAAAAGCAAGGTAACACCTGTCTTTTATATAATCAATTAGCCTTCATTTTAGTGGTCGTAATACAGGTGTTTTACTGTATATAAACTCATCGTTATGACTGTTTGCCCCTTCTCCTGTTGAATATTCATATTATAAAGTTCTTATGATCATGTAACGTGAAATATTGCTTTGGCTTATTAAGACACAGATACTTATTTCATTTGCAAATGTTTAAGTGCATATGTTATTAAAGTGGATGCTTCAAGTATGCAGAAAATAAAGCAGAAAGATCCTGAAGGAGATTGCTGCTTTTTAGCTCACCTGGCACGTAGTGCCAAGGTGAGCTTTTAGGATCGCTGGATGTCCGTCGTCCGTTTGTCCGTCCGTCCGTCCGAGTGCACGAAAGGTCCTTTGTTGGGTAGGGAGAACAATAGATTCCATTCATTCCGTGATTGCCCTATTGTTATTGTTGGGTATTTTAGTGTACTGTTGGGTACTTTTAAACAAAAAATATACCCAACAAATGTCCAATTGTGAGAACGTCCGTCCGTCCGTGCACAATTGTTCGTTAACACTCTACCAGGTTCAAATCTCATTGGATCTTGATGAAACTTGGTCACAATGTTTGCCTCAATGAAATCTAGGTCAAGTTCGAATGTGGGTCATGTCCGGTCAAAAACTAGGTCACTAGGTCAAATTATCAAAAAACCTTGTTAACACGCTAGTGGCTACAAATTTCATTGGATCTTCATGAAACTTCATCAATATGATTGCCCTAATGAAATCTAGGCCAAGTTCGAATGTGGGTCATGCCCGGTCAAAAACTAGGTCACTAGGTCAAATCTTCGAAAAACCTTGTTAACACTCTAGAGACTACAAATTTCATTGGATCTTCATGAAACTTCATCAAAATGTTTGCCTCAATAAAATCTAGGTCAAGTTTGAATGTGGGTAATGTCCGGTCAAAAACTAGGTCACTAGGTCAAATCTTCGAAAAACCTTGTTAACACTCTAGAGGCTACAAATTTCATTTGATCTTCATGAAACTTCATCAATATGATTGCCTCAATGAAATCTAGGCCAAGTTCGAATGTGGGTCATGTCCGGTCAAAAACTAGGTCACTAGGTCAAATCTGAGAAAAACCTTGTTAACACTCTAGAGACTACAAATTTCATTGGATCTTCATGAAACTTGATCAAAATGTTTGCCTCAATGAAATTTAGGTCAAGTTCGAATGTGGGTCAAGTCTGGTAAAAAACTAGGTCACTAGGTCAAATTATCGAAAAACCTTGTTAACACTCTAGAGGCTACAAATTTCCTTTGATCTTCATGAAACTTCATCAATATGATTGCCTCAATAAAATCTAGGCCAAGTTCGAATGTGGGTCATGTCCGGTCAAAAACTAGGTCACTAGGTCAAATCATCGAAAAACCTCGTTAACACTCTATAGAGACTACAAAATTCATTGAATCTTCATGAAACTTGAACAAAATGTTTGTCTCATTGAAATCAAGGTCAAGTTAGAATGAGGGTTATGCCCGGTCAAAAACTAGGTCACACGGTGTACATGGTTACATGGTTACCAGGTGAGCGATTTAGGGCCATAGTGGCCCTTGTCTATCTTCCTGCTTCAAGCAGCCATGTGGTAGGATATAAGAAAATTACTAAGAAAATTGTTTTGTCGATTTTCTGCTAATCTTGAAATTGTTATATTATTTCAGGAAAGTGAAAATGATAGCAGTATGATGACAGCATCTCTCGAAGGTGAGTTTCTTATCTAGTTCTTCTCTGTATTGCCTTGAGCACGGAATTATACAACACACAGAATCTTAACCTCGCGCTATCTCACAAATTTCGTCCAGGGCAATTGAGACTTTGTGAGACTTGATGAGATCCTGTCTATCTGTAGTCAATATGATTAATGTCTGTATGGAAGCATTGGTCACGGGTTTATACTTCCATGAATTGATAGGAATGTCCCCCAACTCGTTTAAATCCACTTAAATGTCAATAAATACACTTGAGTCAATTAATTTTCCCCCCAGAAATGGCGGACAACGCAGAAAAAAGTGAAGATGTTGTCACATGACACATGATCTTGCAAAATCCCACCGTCGCGACAGCTCAGACGCTTGCCTATTCAACTTTGTTGAGTTGCTATTCCGTGTTGTATAATTCTGTTTCTTGATTATACCATCCAGTGCAGAGTCACAGGTAACTTGTAACTGTTGTATGTTTATATGTCAATCTGTGTGTCTGATCTATACCTACTATTAACCCTTTTCACTATAGCTCGTTTTCAATTTTAAAGACAGATGGTTGTTAAAAACAGGCTGAAAGTTAAGCAGAAAGCTCCTAGGAGCTTTCTGCTTTACTTTCAGCTTGCTTTAAGCATCCGCTTCTTCTTTACTACTTAACTTTACCCCTAGTTGAAGCAGACACTTGTATTTAACATGATTATAGCACCTGTCGTAAATAAAGGACACTTTCTTCCTTTTAAGGTAGTTCTCCTTTGATGAGGTCTGACAAATGTAGGTTGATATTGGTACCCTGTGCTCCATCTTGGTTCTGTACCTTCTGTCAGTTGATGAGAATGGCCGATCAGTCTATGTAAAGTACCGTTGTTAACTTACATTGTCGTGATCTCATCAAGGGCAAACTACCTTAAAACTCCAGCCACCATTCCCCTGTAAGTGGCAAAACACACACTGGATAACAGGGCTCCAGATAAGGGGAGTAAACTGAACAAATCCAACATTATCTCACTCATTGTCTCTGACACTAAACCCTATGGTGTTACTACTCATTAGAATCGTCTCGAGACGATTCTAATGAGTTGTGACACCGTAGGGTTTAATGCAGAAATGAAGATTTTAGTTTTTGAAATACTCCCCTTATCTGGAGCTCAGTGAATAACCTTCATATCAATATGTATGTTAAGAATTGTTTCAGTTTTGTATTTTGACTTGCAGAAACTAACAATGTCACCCTGGAGCAGTGTTTGGAGTTGTTCACAGAACCGGAAACTCTGGCACCAGAGGAAGCATGGTGAGTACCTGGCACTCTCCTCAGGGCTGCCATTTTTCCGGATTTTTCCTAAATCTTCGGATTTTTTTCCAGTTTGTAGTACTTAGCTAAAAGCAGGCTGAAAGTAAAGCACAATGCGCCTTAAGGTGCAATCTTCTTTACTTTCAGCCTGCTTGAAGTAGTCGCATGTCAACAAATACTTGAAACAGGCTATGGGGTAAAGGTACGATTCGTAAAATCGCACTTGAAAAATGCAAAATTGGAAATCTTAGGATTTTTCCTGTCAACTTATGGCAGCCCTGTCTCCTGTTACCCAATTACTCCATTATTACACATTTGAAATATTCCTCTAAATAAGGAGGCTTCACAGAAAAAGCCCAGTTCCACTGTATGCAGTCTTTTTGTGTGCACCATAAGAAATATTTTCCATATACTAGCAGATGGTAGCTTAAAGCAAGCTGAAAGTAAAGCAGAATGTGCCTTAAGGCACATTCTGCTTTACTTTCAACCTGCTTTAAGTGGTTATGTGTCTTCAGAACTAGAAGCAGGCTCTGGGGTAAGGGGTAAAACATGTGATGTAAGACTAGAAATTATATGTCAATGTGTTGTCTCAACTTGTCTGTCTATCAGTCCCTATATGTCAATCTGTCAGTGAAGTTTTGTTTGTCCACTCAATAACAAATATCAGATTCTAATTCTAATGAAATTGACTAATTTGCATATGTACATAGTATTGAGGTCAGGTTAACTCTTTGAACCCTAGTCACGCATATATGCGTAATTTGCAAACAGCGTACATGTGAGGAGTACATTTGTCCTATGCAGACAGTGTAGACCCTGATCAGAAGTCTCCTTAAGGAGCCCTCTGATCAGGGTCTACACTGTTTGTCATTTTGACAAATTTTGTGAAAATCAACCCTAAAAAGTCAAAAATGGACTAGACTAAATTGAAAATTAGAATTGTCCATTTGAGGTTTCAGGGAGGAAAGAGTTAAATAACCTTGGTCCAAGGCTATAAAGCTTTTGAGTTGAGTCTGAGATCATTCTCAAGCAGTTAATCGGGCAGATTTGAGCTTTTACTCTGCAAAAGTTCAAACCTGACCAACAAAACGCTTGAGAATGATCTCGGACTCAACTCAAAAGCTTTATAACCTTGGGACCAGTAATTAAACATTAGTTCTACTGGAGTTGTGGCCCTTAATTTGCTAAGGTTTTTGCACAATCATGCATATATTTTTTCCATATGACTTGTGTACTCCTGTTAAGTGTTTAAAACAGGTAGTTGCTTAATTTAATCAGCCACCTGTTGATATGCAGGAATAGTTTTATATGTTTCTTCATATAGCTAGGGTAGAATCATGGAACTGTATATCGTTTAACCCTTTACTCCATAGCCTGTTTCTAGTTTTGAAAACAGGAGATTTCTTGAAGTAGGTTGTAAGTAAAGCAGAATGCACCCTAAGGTGCTTTCTGCTTTACTTTCAGCTTCCTTCAAGCCACTGTCTGCAAGGATATAGAAAATATTTCTTAGGGTTTTTGTTCATTACTGTATAAAATGGAACTATTTTCTTCAATGGAGGAATAATTAAATGCGCAAAAAGGCGCTGCAATGGGGGGGAAAGGGTTAAGAAAGTGTGTGTTTTGTCTATCCAGTCTGCTGTGATGTAGAGACATGTATTATTATTTATCTTGCAGGTATTGTCCCCAGTGTAAAGAGCACCGTGAGGCGACCAAGCAGCTGTCAACCTGGAAGTTACCACATACTCTCATTATACAGCTGAAGAGGTTCTCCTTTAGAAACTTTATATGGCGTGATAAAATCGACAAAATGGTGGAATTTCCTACAAGGTATGTATAGTAGAACCCCTCTATTATGACCACTAAATTATGTTAATTATAAGGTGTTTACGGCAGGTGACTGCTTAAAACAAGGTGACAGTAAAACAGAAAGCTCCTACAGGAGCTTTCTGTTTTACTTTCACCTTGCTTTAAGCTGTCACCTGTCTTTTATCCAATCAATGAGTCTTCATTTTAGTGGTTGTAATAGAGAGGTTGTACTGTAATTCAAATTGCTATGTATATAATCTTATTTGCTATTGAGTGGAATAATTGTGAATCATTATGTGACTTGTTTGTTAAAGAATGCGATAAGGAAGGTTTCAATTTTTATGCCCGCACGACAATCAGTCAAAAGGGGCATCCTGTTTTACCCCTATCTGTCTGTCTGTCTGTAAACACGCCAGGATACTTATGTGGCTAAAATTCTTAGCCCCATAATAGAAAAACATTAACCTGGCTGTCTCTTGTGACATTAACTTGGCCGTCTCTTGTGACATTAACCTGGCCAGTTGTGGGACATAGGGTTAGGGGTAGGGTTAGCCTCCAGATCATTCTATTCCAAGTTAGAGCAAAAAGAAATTTTCTGTTGTGTGGCTAGCCACGCAAGAGAAAACAATAGAAAATAGCCACATAAGTATTGTAGCGTAAGTCTGTCCACTTGTTCGTCTATGGTCAATCTGTTTATCCATCCATTCATTCTTTGTCTGTCTAAAAAAAAAGTTCATACTTTGTCCGGCAAACTCCTTCAGTTTTCAAGCTACAACCTTATAATTTGGCAAAGTTTTTGCACATATACCATAGATATACATGTGAAAAGGATTTTGATCTGCTTTAATTCTTCACAAAATTAAAGCTAGGTGAACTTAGTCATCTTTTGGCAGTGGGGACATCATATTTGTCTTACAGACAAAGGTCACAAAGCCATCTCTCTTGTTATGTACAAATACTGCTACATATATAACTGAAGTTTGGATCCAGATCAGACTCCACATATGACATCATGGTAGTGAAGGATGACGTCCTTGCAGTGAAGAGGTTTATCCATTACTCCTTTAACTCTTTCCTCCCTGAAACTTTAAATGGACAATTCCAGTTTCCATTTTAGTCAAGTCCATTTCTGACTTTTAAGGGTTGTTTTTGTCAATGTTTGGCATTATGACAAACAGTGAAGATCCAGATCAGAGGGCTCCGTAAGGAGCCCTCTGATCTGGGTATTCACTGTTTGAATAGGACAAGTGAACTTCTCACATATGTACTGTTTGAAAAGGACGCCTATATGCGGGACTAGGGCTCAAAGAGTTTACACCTTTTTACGCTCTTTGAAATATTCCTCCACTGAAGAAAAGAGTTCCACTACAAACAATAATGAATATATATCATATGAAATATTTTCTATATTCTAGCAGACTATAGCTTAAAGTAGGCTGAAAGTAACAGGCTATGGGTTAATAATATGCTGATATTTATATGTTATAAGGCCATGAACATTGTTTTTTATGTTTTATGCCAATGAAATGATGTAGCAAAGCCTGGATTAGTCCTATTGTATATTTCAGAGGACTAGACCTTTCTGCCTACTACCTAGGCAGTCGACCAGATGCAGAACGTCCACCAATATATGACTTGTATGGAGTTGTCAACCATCATGGTGGGATCCTAGGTGGCCATTACACGTCATATGTCAGGTGCCCTGACAGACACAACAGTCTGGCCAATGAAGTGGGTAAGTTATCTGTGAGAGGTGCAGTAAACACAGGGCTCCAAATAAGGGGAATATTCCAAAAACTAAAATCTTCATCTCTCCATTAAACCCTTTGAGCCCTAGTCCCGCATATAGGCGTGCTTTTCAAACAGTGAACATGTGAAAAGTACACTTGTCTGGAACAAACAGTGAAGACCCAGATCAGAGGGCTCCTAAAGGAGCCCTCTGATCAGGGTCTTCACTGTTTGTCATAATGCCAAAAATGGACAAAAACAACCATTAAAAGCCAGAAATGGACTAGACTAAAATCGAAACTGGACTTGTTCATTTAAAGTTTCAGGGAGGAAAGAGTTAAACCCTTTGGTGTCACTTACTCATTAAAATTGTTCTTTCTGTGCATCCGTATGCAAATATTGGTCAAAAGTTAAAAGATTTAATCCTTTACAGTGCTCCAGCTAGGATTTGATTAGGGCAGGGTGCTGTTGAGCGTGAGGGCACACAAACACGACGGGTGGGTATGGGAGGGGGGTTACCCCCTTCCATAGGGGGGGTATGGGGGGCCTCCCCCAGATTTTTTTTAAAATTTAAACCTCAAATAAGCCTTCTGGTGCGTTTTCTGACTGGAAATACTGTTTACTCTTTTGTAGGAGAAATCATAAAAAAAGTGGTGTCTGTCATAACCCTTTCATTGTACATGTACGATTTACCACTTGTACTGTATTTTCATCATTAAGTCAATTTTGTCCTTAAGAGGTCCAAAGGGAGGTTCTTCTTAGCGATGAAATGAAGAACTTTCAAAGCATCTGCCATTGATTTAGTTGTTTTTGTGCTGATGTTTTCAGCGACATCTGGTAGCTTTCTGCTGAGGGATAAAGCCAAGAAGGTCTTGTGTATGTTGCTGACTTCATGAGCTTTCACCTTGACCAGCCTTAATGTCTTGCATCCAATGTTGATTCAGGTTTTGTTGATGTTAGAGCCTGTACTGTACTCTTGGCATAGAGAACAGAACATAGAAGTGGGGCTCTTATGATCTTATCCTCCTCTCCAATTCAAACTTAAGCTTGTAGCCATGGTCTTCCTTGTTGCCAGTCTTACTGAAATCCTTCTTTATGACTGGTGTCATATAAAATTTTCACCCTGTTAAAATGTCACCCCTGGGTAAAATTTTGATATCAAATATCCACCCCGAAAATTTAATAGCGAAATTTTCAAACCCACCCCCTCTTTGAAAATTTTAACCCCCCCCCCCCCCCCATATTTTAAAATTGTATTGTACATAAACTCGCCATAAAAACTAAAGAACTAATTGAAAATAACATATATTTGATGTGCAGATCAAATGACTAGGTTTGATGGTTGGGTGTTGATCAAATAACTAGGTGTGTGTGTGTGGGGGGGGGGGGGGGATAAAATGTTAACGGCATCAACTTTTCAACCCCCCTCTCCAACTGAAGTTATTTGCAGGGCATAGTATCCTAGTGATAGGAATAAACTCATCATCAAAACTAAACAACTAAAGAGAATTATAGTTGATGTGTAGATCAAATGACTTAAGGTTTGATGGTTGGGTATTAACAAAGGAGGGGTGAAATTTTAACGCCATCACATTTTCACCCCTCTCAAATTGAAATCATTTGCAGAGCATAGTAACCTAGGGATAGGAGGAAACGCATCACCAAAACTAAATAAGTAATTGAAAATAATTATTTTTGATGTGTAGATCAAATGACTTAAGCTTTGATGGCTGGGTGTTGACTAGGGAGGGTGTTGAAAATTTAACACCATCAAATTTTCACCCCCTCCCCAACCTCCCCAAATCAAAGTATCTAAGATACATAAATACAAAATAACACCAAGAACACAAGTGACCAATATATTGCATTAGGGAGAAGTGTTGCCAAACTTTGAGAGGGGTGTGAAAAAATTATGAAGGGAGTGAATATTTCCCTATGAAAATTTGATCTAGCTGACACCGGCACAAGGAGGCTTTTTTTGGCTGTTCAAAAGGTGGGGGTAAACATTACTATATGATAAAATATCAGTTTGCTGCAACTGGGTCTGGCTGCTATGGGCAGTCAAAACTGGGCAGTCAAAACTGTCGATACCGATCGTAACAAATGGATTGGTAAAACTTCAATCTGAGTTCAGGCCTTTTTCTGGTGCATCCACAGGCCGTTTAAACGAACCAATTCCCAATTAGAAATTGAAAAACTAATTCCCAATTTAAAAAAAAAAAAAAAATTAAATTTTTATTTATTTTTTTTTTTAATTTTTTTATTTTAGGGCAGGGCGTGAATGATTAGGGCAGGGCGTTGGTAAACAAAGGCAGGGCGCGGCGCCCTTCTAAAAAGGCCTAGCTGGAGCACTGCTTTAGCACATAGTCTTATGTAGTTTTCAAAACGGGGGACTACTTAAAGCAGATTGAAAGTAAAGCAGAATACTCCTGAAGGAAACTAAAGTCGGTGCTATACCAAGTAGATCTGAAATGATACTGGAAATGTCTTCTGTGTTACATGTTCAAAACATCCTAGGTGATGACAAATTTTCTTAGTGTAGAAATGCCTTCTTGAATAGCAATGAGACATTATTATGTCATTGTGTTTTGGCTGAGAGCCAATGTTAATCCTATACCCTATAGCCTGTTTCTAGTATTGCAGATAAGCAACAACTTAAGCAGGAAGACAGTAAAGCAGAATGTGACTTAATGAGCATTCTGCTTTACTTTTAGCCTGCTTTAACTCATTATCCCCTGAAACTTCCAATGAACAAGTCCAGTTTACATTAAAGGCTGGTCCATTTTAGACTAATTAGGATTGTTTTAATAATATATTGCGAAATGACAAACAGTGATGTCCCTGATTAGAGGGCTCCTGCAGGAGCCCTCTAATCAGGGACTTAACTGTTTGCATTAGACAAGTGTACTCTTCACAGGCACAGTTTTGGTAAATGACGCATATATGCGTCACTAGGGCTCAATGAGTTAAGCTACCATCTGCTCTAAAATAGAGAATACTTCTTATGATACATATTAATGAATCTTATAAATTTGAACTATTTTCCTCAGTGGAGGAATACATTAAAGTTTTAAAAATGTATACTTATGAAGTAATGGGTTAACGGGTCATTTGTAAGAAAAAGCAACAGTTCTTTTGAAATTTCAGCAGGGTTAACCCTTTACTCCATAGCCTGTTTCTAGATTTGAAGATATGTGACCACTTAAAGCAGGTGAAAGTAAAGCAGAATGTGCTTTAAGGCACATTCTGCTTTACTTTCAGCCTGCTTTAAGCTTCCATCTGGTAGAATATGGAAAACATTTATAATAAAACATTCATGACCGATTAAATAAGAACAATTTTTCTTCAGTGGAGGAATACATTAAATTTGCTAAAAGGCGCTTCTTTGAGGAAAGGGTTAAGGGTATTTTATATACTTGTTGAGTATGGTCAAATGGCATCATCATGTTTTCATATATCACTATTACAGACTGGAGGTTATGTGATGACAGTCGGGTCAGCTCGATCAGTCACGAGAAAAATGTGGTAACTCGCGCTGCCTATCTATTATTCTATCGCCGCCGTGAAGTTTTCATTCCCGCGCCCACTCAAGTACCAGTAACAACACCTGACGACCAGTCTGATGAAGACGACAATGACTTTGAATCAGTGAATTCTGGAACCAGTCCTCAGTCAGACTCTAGTGACGCAGGGGAGTTAATCATTGATGCTTCTCCTGGTGATGTTGAGTTAGAGTTACCCGACTTGGAGGATCCAGGAGAGGCTTATGGGGAAGAGAAATCAGCAGGGAATGTCCCTGTCATTATTCTGGATGATCAAGATCTTGGCTACACTGATATGGACTCAGTAGATTGATGCTTGCAAAGCTGTAGCTGACTTCCTTGTTATATATATAGAAGATAATCAATTCCTTTGGATTGATATGAAGAATATATCACGAGAATGGGTTGTTATCTGGTTAAAAAAAGAGTCCACAGGACGAGTTTATTTAATCTGATAACAACCCATTCAAGAGATATATTTCTTATATTGATTATTCTATTTATTATATACATTTTTAGGATGTTTTACAGAGAAAACACATAGAAATAATTGTTTATGCGCGACGTCCAAAAAGATATTGTGAATAGACGTCACAAAAATAATATCGTCACTGCAAAAGTAGTGATGATATCAACTGTGATGCATATGAAATTTATCTAACTGAGAAATCTGTATAAATCATCGATAGGTATATAATAAATTGTTATCTCCCTCAACCATGAATAAGGTTTTCCAGAAAATGAGCATAGAATCCCTTAACCCTTTGCCCCATAGAATCCCCTTTTAGCGAATATGTTTTATTCCTCCGCTGGAGAAAATAATTTCCAATTTAATCAGTCATGAACATATATTAAAGGGAATATTTTCAATATTCCAGCACGTGATAGCTTAAAGCAGGCTGAAAGTAAAGCAGAATGCGCCTTAAGGCGCATTCTGCTTAACTTTTAACCTGCTTTAAGTAGTCACCTATCTTCAATACATGTACTAGAAATAGGCTATCAGGTAAAGGGTTAAGCTATTACTCCACATATATGCTTGTTTAAGCCATTAATTTATTTCTGCAATGAAGAAAATAATAACCAATTTATACAATCTTGAATATGAACCTAAGAAATATTTTCTATAGTCCAGCAGAAGGTAGCTTAAAGCATGCTGAAATCTAGTAATCACCTACCTTTATCCTTGACACAGGCCATGAAGTAAAGGGTTTGCCCTTTCAGTGCCAAATAAATCATGTGTCTTTAGCTCACCTGAGCTAGCTCAGGGTGAGCTTTTGCAATACTTGAATGTCTGTCGTCAACAATTTTAGTGTTTACACTCTAGAGGCCACAATATTTATCCAATCTTTCTCAAACTTGCTCAGATTGTATACTACCATAAGAGTTCGGATGAGTTCATTTATGGTTGAAATCTGACCAATAGGTCAAGAGTTGTCGACCTTTGAATTGCTGAAAATGCCATATTTAAGTGTGTTTACACTCTAGAGGCCACAATTTTTATCCAATCCATCTGAAACTTGCTCAGATTGTAAATGACCATAAGAGTTCAGATGAGAACAATTATGGTTGAAATCAAACCTATAGGTTGAGTGTTATCTACCTTTGAATTACTGAAAATGCCATATTTAACAGTGTTTACACTCTAGAGGCCACAATTTTTATCCAATCTATCTCAAACTTGCTCAGATTGTATATGACCATAAGAGTTCGAATAAGTGTGATTATGGTTGAAATAGGACTCGTAGGTCAAGAGTTGTCTGCCTTTGAATTGCTGAAAATGCCATATCTTACAGCGTTTACACTCTTGCAACTACAGTTTTCAATGGATTTTGATTATACTTGCACACAAAGTATATAGCTATAAGTTCTCAAAGGAGTGCAATTATTGTTGAAATCTAATCATTGTGGCAATAGTTATCTGCCCTTGATATACTTTGAAATGCTAAGAAAGACATCATTTCAGTATTGTTATCTGCCCTTGATGTACTCTACTGTACTAGAATTATGAGGTTGTATTCCAAAATTGTTTAAATGCTTTACTACAAATTTGAATGGATTTAGATTAAAACAGGTGAAACAGAAAGGTAAACTGCTATCAAGCTTCAGTACAACAGGTGAGCGATATCAGGGCCTTCAGGCCCTCTTGTTTACCCTGTCATGGCCATAGTGTTGTTTGCTTTAATATTGTTGTCAGCAATATAGTTTCAAAGTAAGACTTGAGGAATATTAATACAAGTGTCAAAACAGTTTGGATCCTGATACACTGTGTTACACAGTGTCTCATCTGGATCCAAATTGTTTGCAAAGTCAACTTTAAATGACTTCAGTGTTTGTGGGTTAAAGAGAAATTGTAGATCAGGACATCTTTTATTTTAACTCGCTCGGATAACATGCCGCCTGCTTCGTTATGAAAACCATTCCTCCTGAATCAGTATATACAATAATGAACTTAGCTTTCTAAGAAAACATCACTTTTATGTTGTTGAAAATATGTACAGGCGTTGTTGTTGTTTCAACCATTTCCTCCCCTATACTAGTCCCTTTTCATGCCTCTACATATTCCTCATCAAATTACTGTTGCTTTAACCCTTTAACCCATAGCCTATTTCTAGTAGTTAAGATATGTGACCTATTAAAGCAGGCTGAAAGTAAAGCAGAATGTGCCCTAGGGCACATTCTGCTTTACTTTTAGCCTACTTTAAGTTACTATCTGCTAGTATATAGGAAATATTTCTTATAATACATATTCATGACAGTATAAAATGGAACTATTTTCTTTGGCGAATGAATAAAATGAATGCGCTAAAAGTCGCTTCTATAAGGGAAAGGGTTAAAAGGATTGAAAGTAAAACAGAAAGCTCTAACAGGACCTTTCTCCTTTACTTTTAGTCTGCTTAACCCATTACCCCATAAATACGACTTTTTACGTATTTCATTTATTCTTCAACTGAAGAAAATGAATATGTATAATAAGAAATATTTTCTATATTCTGGTTGGTGGTAGCTTAAAAGCGGGCTGAAAGTAAAGCAGAATGTGCCTTAAGGCACATTCTGCTTTACTTTCAACCTTTTTTAACCCTTTACCTGATAGCCTATTTCAAGTATTGAAGATAGGTGACCACTTAAAGCAGGTTGAAAGTAAAGCAGAATGTGCCCTAAGGCACATTCTGCTTTGCTTTCAGCCTGCTTTAAGATAAAATCTACTAGGCTATATAGAATATTTGTAATGGTTATTGTTCATGAGGGAATAAACTGGAACTACTTTCATCAGCGGAGGAATAAATTAAATACGCTTAAAGTCGCTTCTAAGGGGGAAAGGGTTAAGGGGTAAGCTATATTTAATACTTGAAACAGGCTATGGGGTAATGGGTTAAAGAAACCTTGTTGTCTTAAAAACAGAAAACAAGCAATTTTGGAAATGGTTTTGGAGTAATACCCTTTGCTGTATTAAATGAATGTAAGTGATTGTCATTTAGGGAGCATTACCCCTGAACAACTAGGGGTCCTACATGAATTTGGTGTTAACCCTTCTCATACTGAATATTCATGTACAAACTTGCCCACTATGAATATTTATCACCTTAAAAATTACATTGGCTAATAGAATACAGATTGTTTTTGCCCAGAAAGAGGGCAGACTCATGATAGACCAATCCTATAAGAAAACAGTGCAGACCCTGATAAGACAGCTCCTTAGGAGCTGTCTGATCTGGGTCTACAATGTTTTCAATTAGCAAGAGTAAGGGTTAATAGTAGTAATTATGGCATGAATACTTGCAGATCTTGTCTGAGATTAATATATCATATGTTATTTGTAAAGGTTTTTATGAATGCATGCACTGCAAGTTGCTCAAAACGTTAAGATTACATCCATTTGTGTATATTTTCCTTGGTTGACATTTCTGTGATATATGTATTGATATGCTTTTAATACTTGTTATTCACCCTGTGAAAACCGGACCTTTATAGGTTTGATGTTATCTAAGCTCCTGTCTGTCTGTTTGTCCACCTGTCATTCCAGGATCACAAGCTTGTGTCATATGGTATTTTCACATGCATACCTGGCCATCGCTTGTGACACTAACCTTGCCATCTCTTGCAGGCGCGTAGCTACCTGTACGCAAAAAACGCAACTGCGTACACATTGTCCTAAAAAAAAGAAAAATTGAAAAGTCCAAAAATGCAATAAAAATCGTAGGGGGGCAGGGGGTAGAGATCAAAGGCTGGAAGACAAGCTGTCAGAAAAAAAAACATTATCCTAGAATCAATAATTTGTTATTTTTAGTCAAATTTTTACATAGTCTTTGAATGCGGTAAACGCCCTCAGAACGCACCACAGACCATCTAGGATTCAAAAATTTCCCGGGGGAGCATGCCCCCGGACCCCTCTAGAGTAAGAGTGTTTAAACCAATCAGAGGGGGTAAGAATTATGTTATTGGGAGTCGAATTTTACATATAGATTTAAAATGATGTTGGTATTTTCCTGTTTAACTCAATTTGATTGCTTGAAAAGTCCTCGGAATTCACCGAAGCCCATATTTTTTTCCGGAGGAGCATTCCGCATTCCCAGTAAGAGTACGGGTTCACCATTTGAATTAGCTTTGCCCCTGACGTCGACGTGTGTCCCCTCAATCGCAGTTCCTACGGGCCTGCGTTATCATGTTATCAAAATGGATCGTAAATGCAAATGGTTCTGTTGCAGATCTGAATGTTACTGATTGTCGGTTTGAAATGAACATCCATGATTTAAGGAACGTACATTAGATCTATATAGGCCTACGTTCCTGATGATTATGTCGTCAATGTCGTTTATTTTTTCATTCAATTTTTGCATAGATTTATGTTCTTTTATCACCTGTTTGGAATGCGGGAAACGCCCTCAGAACGCACCAGAGACCATCTAGGAATGAACTTTTCCCGGGGGAGCATGCCCCCGGACCCCCCTAGTATAGGGCTGCGTACCTCCTATTTGGTCTAGCTACGCCCCTGATTTGTGACATTAGCCTGGCCATTTCTTGTGTTATTAATTTGGCCATAGTGAGAATAGCGTTAAAATTACCATCTAGGTCACTATATTCCAAAGTTTGAGCAAAATAAAATGGTCTGTTATGTGGTTAGCCACATAAGATAAAACAAGGAAATAGATCCATAAGTATGGTTTGTAAGTATGGATGTTACACTTGTTTGTGTGATTACTCAACCATTATTTTCCCTATCTTAGTCATACTTTGTGAGATGCCTTGTTGGCCTTAAGAATTTGGATAAATTTGTAAATTGCAACATTTCCTCTATCTTTGGTTGAGTTAGGTCCCTTGATTGGAACGAGAGTCCAGGTAAGAGGGAGTGAACTGAACAAATCCAACATTTGATCGCTCATTTCAGCACCAAATCCTATGGTTTTACTACTATTAGAATTGTCTTGAAGAGTGACACCATAGGGTTTAATACAGAAATAAAGATTTTAGCCTTTTGAAATACTCCCCTTTTCTGGAGCTCTGGGCATATCTAGATCTACATTAGTTAGATTCAGGTAAGATGCACAGAAGAGTTTAATCTTGTACTCCATAGATACTCTTTATTATACATTTAGATTATTCCGCCACTGAAAAAAATAATTCAAATTTATACAGTCATATACATGTACATATATCATCAGAAATATTTCTTAATATAATTATTCTAGCAAATGGTAGCTTAATGCAGGCAGAAACTAAAGCAGAATGTGCCTTAAGGCACATTCTGCTTTACTTTCATCCTGCTTTAAGTGGTCACCTATTTTCAATGCTAGAAAGTTTAGAAACTGTCTATAGAGTAAAGATAATTTTTAGCATGCCTATTCAAAGAATAGGAGTGTGTATGTAGTCAACCCAGAAAAGGTGATGGCTTTGATCAGAGTTCCAGATGAGGTGGGTATTTCAAATACTAACTTTCTTATTTCTGCACTAAACCCTATGTTGTGACCACTCATTAGAATTTCACCAAGAGACGACTCTAATGAGTAGTCACAACCTAGGAGACAAAAAAGAGAAGATTTTGGAAATGTTCAGTTTACCCACTTATCTTGAGCCCAGGCCCAATGCTTATAAAGCATTTGAGTTGAGTCTGAGATCATTCTCAAGCTTTTGATTTGTCAGATTTGAGCAAAAGCTCAAATCTGACCAATCAAATCCTTCAGAACAATCTCAAACTCAACTCAAACACTTTATAAGTACAAAATTATAACCTTAGACCCTGTTTGGTTAAGTCTAACTCTTGGATGCCAGTGTTGAGACATGATTGCACTACTGCAAGCAATTTTGTTTCTTCAACAGCTCTTGTTTTCATTTATGGTTAACACATTAAACCCCAGCGACAGTATACCTGCGTATACTGGTCATTTATAAACATTGTACCTATAAAAAGTACACTTGTCCTATACAAACAGTGTAGACCCAGATCAGAGGGCTCCTGCAGGAGCCCTCTGATCAGGGTCTACACTGTTTGTCATTTTAAAATATAGATAGTCAAAAATGGACTAGACTTTTTTTGAACTTGGTTTGGTCCATTAAAAGTTTCAGCGGTGAATGGCTTGGATACCAGTGTTGAGAATTATTGCACTACTGCAAGCAATATTGTTCTTCAACATCTGTTGTATTCATTTATGGTTAACCCTTAGCCTGCCACTCACGACTATAGCTCCATATGCAAACAGCTTGGATCTGGATGAGACGCCGAGTAACTCGGCGTCTCATCCGGATCCAAGCTGTTTGACACTCGGACAACATTTTCAGCGATTTTGAGCAACTTTGAAGCACTTTGAAACTTGAAGCAGACGAGAAATATAGCAGACGACAATTTATTTGGCGGGCTAAGGGTTAATAAGAAGGTAGCAACACACTCTGACAGTCTGTGAATGTGACTGATGTTCATGTTGTTGGTTCTTTATGTTTTCGTATTTCAATCACAAGGTGACTGTTTATGTTGAACAATAAATGTTGTGTTTGTTGTGAAGAGGTTCTGATTTGTTATTTACAGCCAAATGGATATTGAACAACAGTCAACCCTGCTTGAACGGCCACCTTCATTAGGCGTTCAGCTGCTCTAAACGGCCATGTTCGGGAACGCCCAATGAGTTTTCTTTTAAATTATTTCACCTGCTTTTGGCAAAAACAGTTCTTTATGCCCCTCGGCATCTATAGATGCTGAGGCATATAGTGATTGTCCTTCCTGTCCGTTCATACATTCGCCTGTCCGTATCAAGGTTAACTAGATTTTACCATACATCTATCATCAATACGGCTTACAAAATTACTTGGATACTTAACAGTTGTTTCCTTGGACCATTGCCAATCCACCCATAATAGTTTTACCCAAACTTGATTTTGACCTTGACCTAATTTGGCCTTAGGAAATTGTAATTGGGTTAATTCTTGGTTAACTGGATTTTGCAGTTTCACCTAGCATCAATACTATTTACTATGTACAATGCTTTGATAATTAAACAATTAGATCTATTGCCTTGGGCAATTACCAATTCACCCATATTATCCAACTTCAATTTGACCCTAACTTTGACTTTATTTGGACTAAGAACATATTCAGAATATATTGTCAAGGATGCTATTTGTATGCTTCAAGTCAGTGCTACTGTAAATCAGATTAATCTTCGACTATTTGCCTCTTCCCGTAAGTTTTAACGAAAGCAATTTTAACATGCAATCTTGTCTCGCTTTACCGTTGTTTCTGGTCGGGTCGGGTCTGGAATTTGTCTGGCGGGACATTGCACTTAGTAGTTTGTACCGCGCTCCCTCTCTACAACGACTACCTAGTGGGAGACAAAAAATGTGTGAGTTGCTCGGAGGGAGTCGTTATAGGGAGGGAAATTGGTTAACATTTGCAAACAGCTTGAATCCAGACCAGTCGCCGCGTAACGCGGCGTCTGATCTGGATTCAAGCTGTTTGTCACTCGTCATTAAGTCTTTTTTCTGGTTAAATTTTCAAAATGTAACTGAGAAAAACAGCAGACGACAAATTTAAGCAGACGATAATGCAGCCATGAAAGGGTTGGACATAAATGTCTTGTCAGCCAGTTAGGGGAACCGCGGCAAGGGTCGTTGTAAGGAGGGAGTCGTTGTTGTGAGGGCCGTTGTAGGAAGGGAGCACTGTAGAAGACCATTTAGGAGAGTCCTGCTTTCTCATTAACCCTTAGCCCGCCAAATAAATTGTCGTCTGCTATATTTCTCGTCTGCTTCAAGTTTCAAAGTGCTTCAAAGTTGCTCAAAATTGCTGAAAATGTTGTCCGAGTGTCAAACAGCTTGGATCCGGATGAGACGCCGAGTTACTCGGCGTCTCATCCGGATCCAAGCTGTTTGCATATGGAGCTATAGTCGTGACTGGCAGGCTAAGGGTTAAACCATGCAGAAAATGCCAAGGCCAGCTTTTGTGGTCCGTTGTGATTCAACAATTTCTTTAAACATCGTCTTCAAAACAACTTGCCTGATTGCAACCAAACTTCACAGGAATGTTACTGAGACCAAGCTCTTTCAAAGTTGTTCAACATATTTGAAACAATGCAGAACTCTGGTTGCCATAGCAAACCACCAAAAGGACAAGAGTTTAGACGTTTTGCACATAACATCATCTACAGGTCCTCTATCAAGATTGATCAAATTCTGCCCCGCCCGGGTTAGCCGGCGTCTGATATCATATGGGCTCCAATCTGTTTGCAATGGGGACAAGGATTGTTGCATAAACGAGTTTCTTTGGAAAGAATAGCGTCTTCTCCACTGTATATTGTTATGTCATTTGGTATGAGTGAGTTTGCGGAAGTTTCCCAGGAGGTCAATGAGCAGGGCCAGCGCGGAAGAGTCATCGCGGTTCTGCATGTCCCGGAAGTTTAACTCTTTCACCATTGAACTGTTTAACACATTCAACCCTAATGACGAGTATACTCGTCACTTACAAACTGTATACCTGTGAGTAATACACTTGTCCCGTGCAAGCAGTGTAGACCCTGATCAGAGGGCTCCTTTCAAGACGATTTCAAAGAGATGTCACAAGGCAGGATTAGATGGAGAAATAAATAATAATTTTTATAATCTGACTTACGACAACATTTGTCGTACGAAGTTTTAAGAAACGGGGCCCCAGGGTCTGCACTGTTGCATATCTAAGCGTACTCTTTATAGATGCGGAGCTTGTACATGACGAGTATACTCGTCACTAGGGTTGGTAGTGTTAAAAGGTAGTCATCTATTTATTGTGTCTGCATTGTCTTTAGGCCTAGTCACTGCTTCTAACACATACACTACATGTATATATGCAGTCAACCCTGCGTTTATCGATTTGTTATGGAATCGCGCTCTAGCGGAAACGCCCTGACTGACCGGTTAACTCTTTGAACTCTAGTCACGCATATATGCATCATTTGCTAACAGTGTACATATGAGGCGTACACTTGTCCCATGCAAACAGTATATACCCTGATCAGAGGGTCCCCGAAGGAGCCCTCTGATCAGGGTCTACACTGTTTTGTCATTTTGACAAATATTGTAAAAATCAACCCTCAAAAGTAAAAAATGGACTAGACTAAATTGAAAACTAGAATTGTCCATTTGAGGTTTCAGGGAGGAAAGGGTTAAGCAGGGGTCACTGGTTCGAGTCCCCGCTGCACCGATAGCATTACTTATTGGGTTAATTAACCGGGCCCTTGAACCCTATCGACGAGTATACTCTTCCTTTACAAACAGTGTATCATAGAAGAGTACGCTTGCTCTATGCATAACAGAGTAGGTCTAGATCAGCTCTGATCATGGTCTGCATTGTTTGTCATTTTGTTATCAAGTGTAAAAACATACAGTATATATATTCTAAATGGACTAGATCTAGACTTTATTGAAAAGTGGAATTTTTGAAGTTTCAGGAGTGAATGAATACGTCCTTCTTTATATCTCCACTAAACCCATGACTCTATATGGCTTTTACAGTAGAGAAGACGTTATTCTTTCCCGTTTAACCCTTTCATGATCAAATTATTCGGGATGCTTTTACCCCTTCACCGCTTTATTGTCATCTGCTTCCATATTGTTGATTGCAAGACACGTTTCAAAGTTAGATTTAAGGTTGTATGACTTAACAAATATCAATAAGAGTGTCAAACAGTTTGCGTCCTGATCAGACGTCGCATTAACGCGGCGTCTGATCAGGACCCAAACTGTTTGCAAGCGCATTAGGGCGTCGTTGAGAAAGAAAAGGTGTTCGACCTAAGCAAGTTTACGTTTAAACTTTGAACTACTGATATGTTCGACTCAATGGAGTTTTAGCAGCTTAGACACGTTTAAACTTTGAAATACTAATTCTATGTTCGACTTAAGCAGCTTAGCTATGTTTTACCAGTGAAGTTAGAACTACTGTTATGTTCGACTTAAGTGTACTCGAAATATCAAATTTCAATGAAATAAATAAATGGAAGTTCGACGAACAGAGAATTCGAGTTATCGAGGTTCGACTGTACAGTCATGTGAGCTTTGTCACGACGTTTACGTCATTCGGACACTTAACCATTCTCTTGCCTTTTCAGACCAAATGGGTTAAGGGATGTCACTTAAACACCTTTTTAAACCACTGAAGCACCGCTGAAAAGAGCATTTAGTAAAACATTGAAACAACATTGAATTAACCATTTTTGCACAAATACCAATGCTCATAAACCATTGAAACGACATTGAATTTTTGCCCAAATTTCAATGCTAGTAAACCATTGAAACGGCAGCGAATAAACCAGTATTTTTTGCCCAACTGTCAATGCTAGTATGCCATTGACCCCCCCCCCCCCCCCATTTCAATGCTAATTTACATAATTCGGCTCTTTCAATGCTCTTTCAATGTTATTTCAATGCCCTTTAAATGCTCTTTCAATGCTCTTTCAATGATTTATATAATTGAATAAGCATGTTTTGGAAAAGAGCTCTTTCATTGCAATTTCATTTTGCTAAGTATTTCTCTTTATAATCTATTGAAATAATTATCAACATCACTTGGTCTAGATTCGTTTCAGACACAGTATCACTGAGGTACGGTGGCACTGAGGTGACATGCAAACTTTTTTTTTTTTTACTTTTTATCTCGTGCGCACGACTTAATTTGAAGGGAAAAAAAAAAAAAATCTTTGCCTTTTTATCTCGTGCGCACGACTTAATTTGAGAAAAAAAAAAAAAATTGCTTTTTATCTCGTGCGCACGACTTAATTTAAAAAAAAAAAAAACTTTGCTTTTTATCTCGTGCGCACGACTTAATTTGAAAAAAAAAAAAAAAAATTCACTTTTTATCTCGTGCGCACGACTTAAATTTAAAAAAAAAAAAAAAAAATCTTTCAAATTTATCTCGTGCGCACGAGATAAAAAGTGATTTTTTTTCTTCATATGATTCTTATACCCATAGATGGTAGTGAACCCTTTCAACAAAACAATGACGGTGTCCAGTGAAATATCTAGTCAATAGTCATAAACATTTATTCCCATCGTCCTTAACCCTTTCATGATCAAATTATTTGGGAAATCTTTACCCCTTCACCGGTTTATTGTCGTCTGCTTCAATATTGTCGTCTGCAAGACAAGTTTCAAAGTTAGAATTTAAGGTTGTCTGACTTAATAAATATCGATAAGAGTGTCAAACAGTTTGGGTCCTGATCAGACGCCGCGTTACGCGGCGTCTGATCAGGACCCAAACTGTTTGCAAACGCGCCTTAAAGCGTCATTGAGAGTGAAAGGGTTGATATTAGAAAACATTGCAGACACTGATTCAATGAGACTCTGATGCGTCTTATCAGAGTCTGCACTGTTTGCCATTCCATCGACAATACAAAATGTTCTACTGTATGGACAAACACTACATTGGTTTTAGACCAACCTTGTATAGCTATCTATACATGTAATGGAATCTTTCATTTAGGAAAATAAAAATGATTTTATTTAGCACTTCAACTCCTCCTGCCCATACTACCATTATTAAAAAAAATATTTGTGACACCGTTGTTGTATGATTCTTCAAACCAAAAAAGAGCAATATCTAGGTTGCTAGTTTTGAAGATAGGTGATCACTTAAAGCATGTTGAAAGTAATTTAGCAGAATCTTCCTTAAGGCATATTCCGTTTAGCTTTCAGCTTGTCTTAATCTATCATCTGATAGAATATAGGAAATATATCTATTTAATGTGCAAATTCATGCCTGTATAATTGGAACTATTTTCTTAAATGGAGAGTTAAATCAAAGTCGTAAAAAGGCGCATATATGGAATAACGGGTTAAGACAATTACTATATATAAATCTGATTTTGCATTCAAGTAAAATCAAGTTAAAGTGTCTTAAGGCGGAAGCATGCAACAATAGCGGGCTTGTCTTAATTGCATTAACCGCCATATCATGCTGAATTGTCGTCTGCTTTAACTATATCGTCTGCTAAAATAATTCAAAATTCTTTTTTTAGCATTTCAAACTGACGAAAGGTAAAAGGTGAGTGGCAAACAGTTTGGATCAAGATCAGACGCCGCGTAACGCGGCGTCTGATCTGGATCCAAACTGTTTGCAAATTTAAGCCAGGTCGCGCTTAGCATGATGAGGGTTAATAATATCACATGCATCTCAATTGTCGTCTGCAATTGCGGTTACATTTTAGTTTTGAAGCCGTTAAGGAATCTAAAGATGGATGTCAAACAGTTTAGTTTCAGATCAGACGCCTTTTTTTCGGCGTCTGCTCTGAATCCAAACTGCTTGCAAATTCTAGTAAAGTCGCGACAAGCAAGCGAAGGGTAATGGTTAATTTCCGATCACTTTGTCTTGTCCTTCTCGCGAGGACTAGACGGCGTAAGAGACATCTTCATTAGTAATTAGTACAAGTTTATGTCGTCATGTTATCAAATTGGATGATGTTGATTCCAAGTGAAATATGTTTTTCGTGTTTTTCAAGTCGCTGCATTTGAGGTGAGTTTGAACACAGTCAAGCCCATGTTAAACCCTTTACTGATATGACGTCACCTGATTGAAACAGTTGTCGTCTGCTTTAATTTTTCAAATTTTAATTTTTATATACAGGCTTACATGTATTGAATAAAGTTACAACGTATACTGAGTGTCAAATATCTTGGATTCTGATCAGACGCCGCGTTACGCGGAGTCTGAGCAAGTTCCGAACTTTTATCAAATAGCTATTGTACTCGGAGTAAGCCAGTGAAGGGGTTAAAAACAGCTTTTTTAAAGAAACAATTTTCCAAATATAGACGACTGCTTGAAACAGAACTGAGATAATACGGATGATTCGCGAAAAAACTTCCTGCATAGTTTTGTTCTGATTTTTGCTTTCAAGTGTCTTTACCCATTACCATTAGCCAGTTTCTGTTTTTTTAAAACAGAATACCACTCAAAGCAGGTTGGAAGTAAAGCAGAATGCGCCATGCTTTACTTTCATCCTGCTTTAAGCTACCATCTGCTAGAATATAGAAAGTATTTCTTATAATTTATTATATTCATGACTGTATAAAACTTGAACTATTTTCTGCAGTGTATGAATAAATTACAGGCGTAAATAGACGTATTTATTTGGTAATTGATTAAAATACTGAAACTGTGTCTTTGAATGGTCACTCAACTCATCGAACCCTAGCGATGAATTTATTCTTTGTTGACAAATGGTGTACCGGTGAATGTTTTCATGTAAAATCATGAACTGAGAGTAAGAAAGGACTTTGAATTTGAAGATTACTACACTAATTGAAAGTGGTTACTGAACGTCCTTTGGGAAATGGAATGGTCTATTTGAAGTTTCAGGAGTGTAATATTTTGAACGTTGAGAAGAACTTAAATGGTTCTTGTTAAATATATTAGAAACCAAATAGTGCATTTGCAATAAAGGAGAAAATACTCATAAAAAACATATTTGTCTTATTATCGTGTATAATTATGGCAATAAAGAAAATATTATCTGTGTAATACACGATCCTCAACAGAAATCACTGAATTAATTTTTAGCCGAGCTGTATAATATCTTTTTAGACCAACATTTTAACCAATGATATTCGTTCAGAAATTAAGGTTTAAGAGCACCTGTTGAAAATTGAACTGTCTGATTGGACAGGGACCAGTCTTGTCTATGAACTTTTACAACATTTAGAACATTAGAACATTTTTTTTTATCTCTTATCCGTATTTAAATACCTTTTGGATCAATATACACAATTTACTTTAAAGCCAGAATGTCGCCCAAATTTATGTTCAAATCGCGCAATTTCTTATATAAGAACATTTTCTATGTATTAAAACTAAGCGAAATCCGTTGTCGAATAAGAGTCGCGAGATCGATCCGATTTTCCTGACTTGTCTGGGTTATTTTGAGAACAGAATAGTTCATAACCATTAAGGTAACGGTGGAGAAAACATTATCCTACCTACTACAAGTTTCTAGCTATCCGATTGGTGAAATGGCGTCACGTGAAAGCCGTGTATTTTCCATCCACTGCTTTCAGCAACCTAATAATATTGGCCCGGGGGCAACAGATCTTATGCACGTGAAAACGTTAGCAACGTAACGTTCAAAATGGCCAACATTCAATGACGATGACGCCATTTGGTTTCTATAACGGCCGCGCTTATGTAAACATTCAAACAATTTACATTATTACTCGTTGATTTTGAACCAGGAACAGTGGAGCGAACGTTATTCTTTCCCAATAAATGCGCTTACGCTAAAACTAATATTTCCATTGCAAACAGTTTGGAGCCAGATCAGACGCCGGGTGACATGGCGTCTGATCAGGCTCCAAACTGTTTGCCACTTGTACAAAAATGAATAGTCAGAGTTGTCAAAAAGTTGCTATTTTGTACATTTTATTACGATGCGTTTGCGTTTCGTTTGCGTTGAGACGGGAAAGAATAACATTTTCTCCACTGTACACAATAAACAAGTCATTAAACTGTTGCTGATTCAGATGTATACAGTATTTGGGCGGTAAACATGACGTCACGCACTAATGTTTAGCTAATGATTGATGGCGTCATGTTTTCATATTATATGACAGTGACCGCCTTTAATCTATTTTGTCAAGAATAAAAGGTAGTCGGTAGGATAAAAACGTTACACAGTTTTCAGGTGACATAAAAATATAGGATATTACATGAGTGTTGATAATTTATTGGATTTATTAAACGAGTCTTTTAGAAAACGATAAAAACGAGGCTTTGCCGAGTTTTTATCGTTTTCTAAAACGACGAGTTTGATAAATCCAATAAATTATTAACACGAATGTTATATTCTTTATATAACAAAACCTAGAAATGTTATTTATCGCAGCCTTTGAGGTCAAGTGAATGCTAAGCGCGATATAAGTAGATCTATACAGGAAAAAAGTTGTTCCAAATTAACCCCGTTCACTAGCATAATGCTTATGTTGTTATATGTATTAATAAACACTTTCATGTAGATCTAATATTGATTAATTACACCAAAAATCTATAAATTGAATCTACATGATGGAACAAAGACCTTGTAAATCGAACGCGCATAGAAGGCATTTTAACGACGTCACAAGTAAACGACGTCGTGGCGTACCTCATTTGCATAGTTATATAACTAGTTATATATGACATTTAAACAACGGGTGTTATTCAACGCCCACGCCGTCTGTTATGTTATATAGTCAAACAACTAGGTCTGACGTGTCAAAGGTCAGCCGAGTCTATTTTTTAGGGATAACAGCATTCCGCATTTTCTCGGACCATTTTTAACCAAACGAGTTTAGTATATTAGATACAAATGAAAGCGGAATTGGAGTCAGCGATTTAACGCAGTAGGTAAAGCCGGGGTACGCAGAATGCATTGTGATAACAGTATTTTTGTTCAGCGTGGGTTCGAATCCCACGTTAACCTCAAACTTTTTTTTGTAAATCTAGAATGAATAGAAAAGCATTATCTTATTTCATACTGTATTATACTGACTATTAATGCACATGTTCTTCAATGTTGGGGAAGGGGTGCATTAGTTTGAGTTCGTGTCCTATATTAGCCATAAATATCAATACAAGTTTTAGTTAGCGTCACTAGATAAAACAAACATGAATACCCTCTCAATTAATCGAATGGATCGAGATCACATGGCATTATATACGTATATACAAAATGGGAGCATTACGACTGTTTTAACGGGTGTTTGATTCATTTCCATTCATCCGGAAGTACAAAGTTTTCGTTGACTACAATTTCTATTCGAGTCGGGCCAAAATCGTTGACATCAGTAAATCTTCGCGCATTTACTCCGCCCACTTTTCGTTGACAACAAACTCGATGATTCGAATACGACCAATGTTTCTTGCTGGATGTAGGGAATACTCATCCCTTTTAAAGTTTTAGAATGTTCCAATCTAAAAATAACTATGTCAAGTCAGAAGAAAACACTATAATGAGCTATGAATACATCTTTACCGGGCGAAAGCCGAACGAACTCGGAAAATCTCCGTCGTTGATCGGATGTCAACAAACCGATTTAAAAGTCGACTTTTTTCCACCAAATTCATGTGTTTGTCAGATTTATTGCCTCCATAATCATCGCGGATTACTTCTTTTTATATGTTTAGATTACGTATCTGCCTGAATATTCAGGTTTAAAAAATGCGCTATTACATACTGCCTTTAAAAATAGGCATTAATAAAAAGATTAGCAAGTTCGAACTCGTGGTCGGATACAAAAAACAATACAAAGGCTATCAAGAAATAAGTATTATCATAGGGAACATTATGTATTCTATCTACAAAAGTTACCTGAAAAGCGAAAGAAGAAAAAATACAGTGAATATGATGAACATTTTATACTACGATTTATTAACTTTAGAAAAATACTATCTCGAAAAGAAATTGAGACATCCAACAATTCAACAGTTCAACAAAGCTTTAAACAAATTTAAACAGATTTAAATGTTACTGTATACTGTAGTCTGTATACGTATATGCATGTTGTTTTTATATTTATACACACACATGCTTTGTATATGTTTCCTTTGTATACATGTTATGTTTTTACGATTGTTTTTTTATGTAAATAAACGGACTTCCAGTAGGTAGTTCCAAAACGAATTAACAACTTTAACTGAATATGAATTGTGTGCAAAATTAAGAGACGCATTCAAAGACACAAAGACTGTGCACATTGAGTGAGTTCAGTTGACCTACTATTTCTGAACTAGGGTAAGCTTTCGAAAAAAAAATCATACAATTTTGCACACCCATCTTCAGCATTACTTCCACTACCCACTCCGCTGAATATCTATTTTTAAAAGATAAATCTTGTTTTTAGATATTTTCAATCGCTTTTATACTCCGTCTTTAAACTTCTCTCCAAGTATGTCGTATACAATACAACTAGAATAAACTTGACCTTCATGTTAGAATGGTCCGGTAGCCGAAATGTTAGAGCAGAGGGTCATATCTTAGGGCATTCTTTTCTGTCATTTTCTGTTTTGCTTTCTCCACAAGGGTTCGAACCCAGACTGAGTTAATTTCTTTCTATGAAACGTATTTTAGACATAAATCCTTTTCCCCAAACTAATATTTACGAGTATTTTACAGTTGTTGGCCATAATTAAGTTCCCACCCTGGAATTTTGTCATAAGTTTATCTACCAAAATCTGAATTAATTTCAGATCAGACTGAGAAGTGAGATTTTATTTACTTCCGCGTTGATTCGGTTGCTTAGCAACTTTAGAACACTACTGAAAATCCTTGACTAGTGTTCTAAATAATGTTACCATGACAACGTGAACATCATATGTCTTCATGATATGCTGTCATTTTAAAGAGAAATCATTAATACTAATTAAACATTTGGAATTGTTCAGCTTAATCAAGTCTTAGTAAAATGACAGACGTGTAATAATGAAACTTAAGATCTCTATTGCTTTCCATATGCTTAGCATAGAAAGCAATGGAAATGGTCTTTTCAACAACTTAAGTTTCATTATTAAATATCTGTCATTTTACAAAGTTCTGATTTAGCTGAACAGTTGAAAATGTTTAATAATCATTAATGATTTCTCTTTAAAATGATAGCATGTCTTGATGCCATGTGATGTTCACGTTGCCATGGCAACATTATTAAGAACACAAGTCATAGATTTTCACTAGTGTTCTAAAGTTGCTTAGCAACCGAATCAAATTAGAAATAAATAAAATCTCACTTCTCAGTCTGATCGGAAATTAATTCAGCTTTTGGTAGATATTTACCTTTAGTGACTTTAAGTTAATCGAAAGGTTCCTGTTTACCTTAAACAGTTCAAATACATCAAAACCTCATGACAACTTTCCAGGGTGGGAACTTAATTATGGCCAACAACTGTATATATACTCGTAAATATTAGTAGGCGCGTGACACCCATTTACAAATTTTAGACCAACTTTGATTTTCAGTCCCTTTAACTCTTTACCTCATAGTTTTTAGAGTATTGATTGGTTTGATTCACAGGTACTTGACACATACTTTATTATCTATGAACCCCGCCCCCCCCCCCCCCCATTACTATAGACTTCTATTGTATCTAGAATTTTTTTTTTTAAAAAAGGGGGGGGGGGTGTGTTAATAGATATAGAGGATATTGTATGAGTGTTCATTATTTATCCTTTTTAATAAACGAGTTGACTAAAATAATATGACGCGAGCCTTGGCGAGCCGTAGTTTGTAGACCCTACGCTATATAGATTTTCCGCCAAACGTTACGTTGTTTACGTTAACGTCATAGTAAATTACGTCATTTGGCACCCCGCTACATGCAGCGCTTATGGACGAACAAGTTAGGCCGGAGCCCAAAGAACGATATTCCACTAGTGGATTACGATATTTATACAATCGCTTTATGCAACTCCCGGGCCGCAAATTATGTGATAAAATAAAGTATGTGTCAAGTACCTGTGGTTTGATGTATACAGCGGAGAAGACATTATTATTTCCCATTTAAACGCCAACGAAACGCAAAAAGCAATGCGTTTAAATGTGGAAACATGACAATTTATCGACAATTCTCATGATTTATATCAATCTAAGTGGCAAACAGTTTGGAGACTGATCAGACGCCGGGTTACCCGGCGTCTGATCTGGCTCGAAACTGTTTGCAATGGAAATACTAGTTTTAGCGTAAACGTGTTTATTGGGAAAGAATAACGTTTTCTCGACTGTAGCACTGATACATGGGACTTCGGTTGAAAGTCTCATCCGAAGGAATAAGTCCGGTGAGGATTCGAACTCACGGTCCCTGCATTGACAGTCTAACGCGTCATCACTAAACCATGGTCAGCCGGGTTTGGGTACAGTGGAGAAAGTGTTATTATTTCCCAATAAACGCGTTTACGCTAAAACTATCATTTGCAGTGCAAACAGTTTGGAGCCAGATCAGACGCCGGGTAAGCCGGCGTCTGATCAGGCTCCAAACTATTTGCCACCAAGATAAACAAGAATTATCAGAATTGTCCAAAAGTTGTTATTTTCTATGTTTTAGTGCTTTGCGTTTGCGTACGTTTGCGTTTAAACGGGAAAGAATAACAGATTCTCCACTGTATTGAACACATGGTTGCTCACCTCAATTACCACTGAAGCTTTTAACAGTCAACTCCAGTTTACAGTTAGTTTAATGAGTATTTAAGGAGTTTTTTATACTGAATATATTGAAAAATGACAAACAGTGAAGACCGTGATCCTTAAGAAGCCCTCTGATCTGGGTCTACACTGTTTACATTATACACGTGTACTCTTCAACTATGCCTCGTTTGGTAATGACGAATACACTCGTCTCTAGGATTGGATGTGTTAAAGCAGACTGAGCGTAAAGCACATTAATCCTTTAGTACCTTTCTGTTTAAATTTCTGTTTTAAGCTACCATCTGTTAAAGCATTTAGAACATATTTCTTATGGTACATATTCATGACTGTATTAAGCGGAACTATTTTCTTTATAGTGCAGGAATGAAATAAGGGGTAAATTTAAAATGTGTATTTATTAAATAATGGGTTAACTACAATTAACTCCTTATCCCCTGAAACTATCAATGGACAATTCCAGTTTACAATAAAAGCTGGTCCATTTTAGACTATTTAGGGTTGATTTTTATAAAATATTGCAAAATGACAAACAGTGAATTCCCTGATTAGAGGGCTCCTACACTGTTTGCATTAGACAAATGTACTCTTCACAGGTTCACTTTTGGTAAAGGACGCATGTATGCGTCACTAGGGCTCAATGAGTTAATACTATTTTGCATGCTGAGAAGAACAAATATAGAGCTTGTCAAGACTATGAAATCCTGATCGTATAATGAGTAATAAAGTTGAAATCATTACATTGTACAGTGTTCCCTCTCTACAACGGCCCTCCCAACAACGATTCCCTCCTTACAACGACTTTTGCCGCTGTTCCCGAAACTGGACAATTATGTCTAACGCTTTTATTGCTGCAATATCGTCTGCTTAAAATTGTCGTCTGCTGTTTTTCTAAAAGTTACATATTTGACCATTTCAGAGTAAAACACTTAATTACGAGTGACAAACAGCTTGAATCCAGATCAGCTGTTTGCAAATGTAAGCCAGATTCCCTCCCTGTAACGACTCCCTCCGAACAACGAACATATTTTGTGTCTCACATTGGGTGTCGTTGTAGAGAGGGAGCGCTGTATAACCAAATGAATTAACCATTTAAACTTCAATTACTTTTTCTTCGCCTGTAACACTTTTTGTCTGCTATTGTTCTGACATTACAATTTTCCTAAACTTCTATATTCTGTCTCATCTGGGTCCAAACTGTTTGGAAAAGGTAATCACTGTTTCACCGCGAGCGTGCAAAGTGTTACCCAAAGAGTCCATCCCCAAAACTTTTAATGGAAAATTCCAGTTTCAAATTAAAAAATCGTCAATTTATGACTATTTAGTGTTATATTAGTAGTGTTTTCTGCAATACATTGCAACATGAGAAACTGTGCTATTTATGTTAGTGGTTTTACTGAAATATATTTTTACATGACAAACTGTGCTTACGGGTTCCGTTAAGAGCCATGTGGTCTGGGTCTACACTGTTTACATAGAATACATTTATTCTTTACCGATTCACTGAGTGTAAAGGACGAGTGTACTCGTCGCTAGGGTTCAACATATTAAATAAATACAAATAGATATGTATATGATTTAATATGACTATGTAGAAAGTTTGGTAATGATTAGTAATATAGACTGAGATGTATTTTTAGGGTTTATGGGATCAAACATGACTGTGACATCACGGGAAACATTTTTCGACCATTGTAAACAGAAAATAGTCAAGCTTGTTTGGCGCCATACAATTGAGAAGACGGTATTCTTTCCCAATAAATGCGTTTATTAAAAAAGTTATGTTCATTATAATTAATACTATAAAACGGAGGCTAACTAACTTTAAGCAGTCACCTGTCGTAAATACCTAATAATTAACGCATTTTCAAACTAGACACGCATTTTTACGCCTTTAATTTATTTCTCCAATTTATTAAAAAAAATCACGAATATGAGTAGCTGGTAGCTTAACGCTGCGGCAGAATGCTTCCCAATGCTTATTTTTGCGGGTGATAGGCATTCATCGGTTAAGTACACTAAATGTTAAAAACTAAAAATAGGGGCGACTTGATATTTGTTGATGGAGGTAGTGTCAACCGAAGCGTTAGTCGACATCACATTGTCAAGGGTGAACAGTCCGTTTTATTACCTGACTCTCTATTTAAGCATTTTTGACTGTTTTCCGCAAATATTGAACAGACTGAGGCCAGCGGGCAACAGTTGACTGTTACACAGCACTGTTACATGCGCGAAAATGGTGCGCAAAAAAATTCTGCATCGCTGGACCGAATAAGGCTTCTTTATGATACAGAATTTTGTATAAGGATCTAGCCTTTTGCGAAGATGATTGGGTAATTTTTTCTCTCCCGAACAATCCCCATACAAGGCATTATAGTTCTAGATCTAAAATTAAGAGTAACTAACGTCTTCCTTTTTTTTAAAACAAATTATGACGTTACCAAAATAATTGACGTCATATCATACATGACGTAATTTCGACAAAGTGTCAATCAATTTCAGTCAATAAGATAAAATAATAATTTCAATCGTAATTGAAAAAAATGAATATAGTTGACATCTTTTTTACAAAACAGACTGTGAACATCACTGACAGTGATGTTCACATTCAGTTGTTGTAATGAATTTAATTAAGATTAAATATAAGATCATCATTAAGCTAAATACGTGTTGTTCAAATCTTGTATAACTGGATCTAGCTCCAGAGACCTTCCTACTTTCCGTAGTTCTGGAGCTTAATTGTCACAGGGGATCTTTTCTGTTTATTAGACCGAGATTATTCCCTCTGCCAAGAACTAAAAGGAAGGCAGGTCGGTAATTTTGATCCCACGCGCTGCTGGCAACGAATGAGATTAGCCAAATTCATCTACCTGAAATCATTATCTCATCTTATCATCCCTCATCAAACCATCGGCGCTATATGACCTATTTTGTGTCGCAGTGCCGTAAAACCCAACTCTCTCTCATCCATCCATAACTGGATCTAGATCTAGCCATTCATTCAGCATGGCTTAAATAGAGAGTCAGGTAATAAATCATTTGTTTGATAGTTACTTCGGGAACAGTCAAACCATTGTCCTTCGGTAGCAGGGAAGACCTTGAGAACTGTTGCCCTCGGTCGTTGGCCTCAGGCAACAGTTTTCAAGGTCTTCCCTGCTACCTCGGGTCAATGATTTGACTGTTCCCTCAGTACCTATGAAACAAATACATACTCTCATCCTCTGTAGGTGTGATATTCATTTTATTATACCGAACCAAAGCCCCTTTACTGGATCCATCCATCCATTGTTGAGAACATATCTAGATGCATGTAAAGTAAACTACACAGGCACTGATGGGGCATGTGCAAGATTATTTATATGCTCCCACTATATCTGAGACATATAGTAATCGCACTGTCCGGCGTCTGTCTGTCTTGGTGCCTGTCTGTCCCACATCGTGTCCGACATGTAACTTCTACATGCATGACTGGATTTGGAAGTAACTTGGTTGAAATGTTCTTGTAGTCTTGCTGTAGTACTCTGTGCTAGTGTTAAATTGAATGTCTGTTGTGTTGCAGTGCTGTGGATATGGCCTGTCTGAGACTGTCATTGGAGTCTACTACCGGTATGTTAAGAGTTGGCTGATGGTAGTGTCTTGGCGTTCCACTGGAAGCTGACTTGTTGCCAGTTATAGAAAGAGACAATAGGTTTGTAGTATAAAAAAAGTTTGAGAGGAACACTAAGGACATTTACCATTTGAGACGAGTATCAGATTGTTCTCCAGCTTTTGATAGGTCAGATTTGAGCATTATACTGAAACATAACCAATCAAAAGCTTGAGAATGATCTCAGGCTGATCTCAAATGCTTTATAACCATGCACACTAGTGACCAGTTCAGAGCAAGTATGTCTCTCTTGTTTATTTTCTAAGTTACAAATATATTGCAGATTGCTTTGGATGAGGCAAACCAGCGGAACTATGAGACAAACATGAAAGGACTTTGCTTTGCATTGGTGGTGACGTCAGTGTTGTCATTAGATATCTACCAATCAAACAACGGACCAATCACGTCAATAGTCCTCTCCAAATCTGGAAACGTATTGGTCGCGGGCAAGAATCGCATATTCCAATTTTCAAATGAAATTCTTTCAGAGAACCACTTGAAGTATCAACTTGATACAAGGTGTCTAGACAGAAATTGTGACGTCACAAATGTCACGGACAATGACGTGTCTATTTTTTCAATGTATACACTTGATCGTAAGCAATACGTTTTGTTTTGTGGGACCAGTGATACTAGCTGCTACGGTCTCAGGTCAAATAATATAACAAATTATTCAGAGCTGATTGGGAAAACAGTCGGAAGCAAATTGTCTGCTTATGTCGTCATACTATATGATAATGAATACAATATGTCCTTAGTTTATTCGGCTAGGAACGTTGCAGCTAAAGATACAAACCCCTACACATTTTCAAAGAAACTGATATGGGGTGAAGGCGAAGACGGCCCTCACTTAGATGATGACCATCACAACAATTTCATCAAGGCAATTGACGACCAACAGTTACAGTTTATATATGGATTTTCTGAAGAAGGCTTCGTGTACTTTCTACGCAATAACCATACTTATACAACAAATGCATACATAAGCCAATTATGCGTGGACGATCAGTACTTCAAATCGTACATTGAAATCAAAATAAGCTGTGGGGACTACACTGTTGCCGAGTCCGCATATTTGCATAAATCTGAGACCACCGCCTTGTTAGTAGCGACGTTCAGCAGTACAAAACATATGGGATCGGCCTTATGTGTTTTCAACGTCGCAAAATTAAGCCAAGAATTTGTAACCGCGAAAGAAAGGTGTTTCGATGATCATTCTGGATCATGGCCTAACTGGATCAAGACACCGTCCAATAGCAAAGTTCAATCATGCCAACCACCGGTGAGTAGTTTTTTTATATATACAATTTATAGGTACTGTTTAATTTGTGTGATTATTTCGTGTATCATGATTAACGCATTACTTCATAGACTTACGTCTCTAATTTATTCATCTACTGAAGAAAATAGTTCCAATTGAAACACTCATTATTATAATGCACAATAAGAAATATAGTCTGTATCCTAGCAGATGGTAGCTTAAAGCAGATTAACCCTTAGCCCGCCAAATAAATTGTCGTCTGCTATATTTCTCGTCTGCTTCAAGTTTCAAAGTGCTTCAAAGTTGCCCAAAATTGCTGAAAATGTTGTCCGAGTGTCAAACAGCTTGGATCCGGATGAGACGCCGAGTTACTCGGCGTCTCATCCGGATCCAAGCTGTTTGCATATGGAGCTAAAGTCGTGACTGGCAGGCTAAGGGTTAAAAGCAACACAAAGTGCTCGTGTAGGAGCTTTATGCAAATTACTAGTCAATTGTATTAACATACAGTTATATATTGTCTGCTTTTAAATTTTCGGCTGCAAACTTAGTCAAATAAAAATGTTTGCATGTTCTAATTGAATAAAAGACCTACATTCACTTTAAGAAAAGTTTATATCTAGATCTGACACGTCGTCTGGTCTAGATTCCAACTGTTTGCAAATACCGATCGCTGGAGTCGCAGTCGGAAGACAAATGGTTAATATATAAGGCGTAGGAATGACCTCTCCCTCTTGGCGTACATGATTTCGGGTTAGCATTACAACGACTGGTTCGTCGATGTCAGGTTAAAGTGACTGGCCGAGTTCAGTCCATGGTGAACCTGATAAATGACCATGTCTATAATAATCGGAAAACGATTGTCGACTGTATAACGTTGAAAGTTGAAAGGTGTGTGCTGTCCTTAAGGCTACTATAGTAATGTTTTCAATGGTCAGTGACTGTAAACATCGTAGTAGAGTTATCTGTTTATTTGGTTTAACTCTTTCCTCCTAAAACTTTAAATGGACAATTCCAGTTTCCATTTTAGTCTAGTCAATTTCTGACTTTTAAGGGTTGTTTTTGTCAATGTTTGGCATTATAACAAACAGTGAAGACCCTTATCAGAGGGCTCCTTTCGGAACCCTCTGATCTGGGTCTTCACTGTTTGCATAGGACAAGTGTACTATTCACAATTTCACATGTACGCGTTTGAAAAGGACGCCCTATATGTGCGGCACTATGTCTCAAAAGGTTAAACAGTATTTATTTCAAAGTTTTACACACATTGTGTCATATTTACAGAACATAATGTCAAGAAACATTTACATATGGATTAGAAAACAAGTTACAAAAACTTATGTGAATTCTTCTTTATGGTAAGTAATCATTACAATACATGAATTATGGTGAAGTTTAAGTTGACATAAATGGTTTATAAAAAGAAATTACGTTAATACGTCTAATTATACAACAATATTGCGTTTGTTATAGGTGAAAACAAATAACCATCGATTATGTGGTGGTGTGCTGGATGATAACCACTCTAGAATACTGGCCACTGGGGTGATTCAGAATCCCCCGATACTTATTGACGTCAGGGCTGTAATGACCTCATCTGCTCTGACATCAAAGGGCAACACTTTTGTCATATACTTCGGAACTGCTAAAGGAGTTATTAAACAGGTAGGCATATTCACACCGTCCAATCGGTTATGGTTACCGCATTGATAAAGTTGTGGTTACCTCTCGCAGCCAGAGTCGATTAAAAATGTGAGTTTATATTTTGCTCCAAAACACTCCTTCTTTCCCAAGATCGGCTCGTCTTTGTATGCAGCCGTAAACGCAATGTTGGTGTAATAATTTCCCAACAGCATGCAGAATAGTGTATTAAATCAGTGAATCAATGTGAATCAATATGCCAAAACCAATTTTCTTTCTTTGCGACTGAATACCGACTTAACGCATTTTTAAAATTTGGTGGTTAAGGTTCACCCTAATTATGGGCGCAATAAGGTTAAGGTTAGCCAACAACTAACATATGTAGTATTACAGCCTCTAAAGACTCATACGTCGTATTTTTCCCTTGCACAAATACTGACCCTATTAGGTATTCCTATTCTTGAATTCAGAAGAGATCGTTACGACATGCTTCAAGTTCTCAAAGCAGACATTTTGTATCCGCTGTATGAAGTTTCAGAATTAGACTCTCATTTGGAACACTGTCGAATGCATTGTTGCCGTCAAGATATTTTTAAAATTATATTGGATCTCCTGTGTCAAGTAGCTCGGTCCATTCATCGAGAATTTTCAATAACTGTGTGGTGCAGGATCTCCCTGGACGGACATCGTATTGAGAGTCATACAGTAATTTATTGGTTAGTAAGTATTTCATGAGATCATGTATTACAGAATCACAAAGTTTACATACTATTGATGTAAGACTGGTGAGTCTATAAGTTGATGTCTCAAGTTTATTGCCCTTCTTAAAGATCGGCGAGACAAATACATTTTTCCATTCAAGGGGAAGACTTCCTGATTGTAAATATTTTGAAGATCGTGTATAATGGGTCTTATAGTTCATTTGAGCTACAAGTAAAAACCAATTGGGTGAATCCCGCTAGGTCCCAGAGATTTATTGGACTTTAAGGATTTCAACGTTTCAAGAACATCTTGAATTTCCGTGTCGTATTTTTAGTTTTTATACGATGCTCAACAATATATGGATGTACTAGCATATATCACACAAACAATCACATGGCATTGGGAAGAATACTGTTACTATAATGGTCTGATGTACGATTTACAGCACGGTTTTAGGGACCTATGTTTTGTGAGACTCAACTTGCCATCTTGCTAGAAATACCAGCAAAGGTAAGCAAAGTGATCTTATCCTCCTGGATTTCAGCAAGGCTTTTGACATGGTCAGTCGTGAGAGGTTGTTCCTACAGCTGAACAAGTATGGTATTCGGGGTACGAGCATATGCTGGATATGGGTATTTCTAAGCGGTACATTGCAGACTGTTTTACTTGACGGCGAGTCTTCTGATACGGTACAAGTCTCATCAGGTGTACAACAGGGTTATATCCTAGGCCATATTCTGATCTTGGACTACTGGAAGAAAACATCAAATTCGAACTGAAGGATACATTTCATCATGGACAAATGTTATCAGTGGTGTGCCACAAGGAAATGTCCTAGGGCCCATGCTTTTTTTTATGTTTTATATACACTGAAAGACACTTCTAACGCAACACCGAGAAATTTTAATGTGTTCGGCTTATTATAAAATCGTTATCGTTGAAATTGACAGTATAGATAAATCAACACCTCGTTCATGTTTCCTGTAAATTTCATGGTAATCATTTGACAAAAAAACACGAACTCTAACAGAAATAAAACACGACTCCAAAATAAAAAGTCACAAAATCGTAAGAAAAGATAATAAGGACATGAAAGGATAATTTTATTCACAACACTTATCACAGAAAAAGTTTCAAATGAAACAGTTAATGTCCAATAGGTTCTACCTGGATACGAATAGTCTTCATACATCTCTATCTAATCATATACCGAAGTTTAGACACTTCTACGATACTGCCGCGGTCCGCCTTGAACTCGTTTGTACTTCCACACAATAGCCTATGACGAACAAAGACCTGCCAAAAACTCGAGTCACCGGAAAATAAACAGACGAGGCTGATATTATTTATCGTTATTATAAATGAAACAAAAAAGTGTCACATGTTGAAATGACTAGAAATATTACGACGTTAATCTTACATTCAGCATTACCAACAGTACATTGTAATAGAATCATCTTATTAAGAAATAACGCAAACTTACGTGACTGATTTAAGAGTCTATCTGAACCATGTCAATGGCGCGTGCGCGTTCTTTACGTTCCATGCATTCCATGCAAAATATTTGATGTTTTTTCAGTGCGGCTGACGTTGTACTATATTAATACAGAATTTTAATCGATAATTTTGCCCACATCACTTTTCTCGTGCAGAAATAGGAATTCTTACCTACTCCACGTGCGGCATTGATCATCCGTCATGGTTGAAAGATTATATTGAAATTATGTGCAGAAAGTAGTCAAACCAGTTCTGGTGAAATCTGAGTAAGATATCTTGAACAGTATTTGTGTAAAACTATTTTGAAAAGTGTTGCGTTAGAAGTGTCTTTCAGTGTATGATCTTCCAGATGCCACAGAAGGAACTATACAAAATTTGCTGATGACAGTAAAATTGACTCGTCTTTTCAGAATGAATCTGATTCTGAAATTCTAAAACGAAAATAAATTGGAATATCCAAAAGTTTAACCCAACAAATTAACTAGTACTTTGCATAATTAACAAAGAAATGATATAGGTATTCTGAACTTAACAAGAGGGGCCTAATTTTTGGGGGCAAACAGTTAGCACGGAATGTTGAATCATTAAAAACTGGGCTAACTCCTTACAGTATAAATACAGTGTAAGGGTCAGCGTAGTTTTGCGTATAGACCTAGATAAGAGGGCCCCTGACTGTTTACAATGCTATGCGCAATGAAGATCATTTAATACAAAAGGAAAACGATAGGTATTTGTGATTTTTTTCAAACTTAAGATATGCGATTACTGAATTTGCTGTTGATTAGTGTATCCAGAAAATTCGTTTATCCTGAAATATTTTCTGCAGTCAATGTGTCCGGATTATCGACACATCATTGTTCATGATATACCCACAACTTAGCTCGAAACACTCGGGGTCGTGTTGTTTACAATAGATTTAATAAAGACATTCAGTAATCAGCTTATATACAAACCAAGTGTCGCATCATAAATATAGAATTTGACCTCTGTTTACAAGTTTTGTGCTTCAATACAATAAATTGTTTTTAAACAATAAACAGATGACTATTTACTGTGAGAAATCGGTCAGCTTGTACATCTTTGTACAAACCCGATTTACACGTTAAAAATAATAATTGTTGTGAACATAAATCAATAGGCTAAAACCACTTTACAGAATATACATGACTGCTGTGGGTCTTATATGTTTTAATTTCCAGGGGGAAATACGACGTATGTGTCTTTAGATGCTGTAATACTGTATAATTATGTTAGTTATCGGTTAACCTTAACCTAATTGCACCAAGAATTAGGGTGAACCTTAACCACCAAATTTTTAAAATGCGATAACCTTAGCCATTCGAGCATCAATTCAGTACACGAAAATACTTGTCACTACCTTGATTTTGAACAAAGCAATATGAAATTCATAGGATGGACAGAAAAATACTTTGATTTACCTTCGACATCGTTGAATTAACGAGAGTTTGTCATATATCGGAGGTATTCAGTCGCAAAGAAATAAAATTGGTGTTTTGGCAGATTCACTGATTTAATACACCAATCTGCATGGTGTTGGGAAATTATTACACCAACATGTTCGGCAAACATTGCTTTTTACGGCTGCATACAAAGAAGTGCCGATCTTGTGAAAGAAGGAGTGCTTTGGAGCAAAATATAAACTCACCTTTTTAATCGACTCTCGCTGCGAGAGGTAACCACAACTTTATCGATGCGGTAACCATAACCGATTGGACGGTGTGATATTAGCTGTTGCACGTCCTGTGTATAGTAGAGAAGACTTTATTTTCTTTTCCAATAAAACATTTATGCTAAAATAATCATTTTCATGGCAAACAGTTTGTGATTTTCTACATTTTTTGTAGATCTATTGCGTTATAGATTTAAAAACGGAAATATAATAACGTCTTCTCTAATGTATTAGCCGTTATAAGAGAAAATTGTAACATCTATTATCAGGTGTACTTGTGCAAAGGACTTTTAATCACTGTTTGCTTGCAGTCAATTTTAATTTGCCAACTGTAGATCTTATCTAGTTATTTGAAGCAGCTAGTATACTATTTGCAGAAACACTAGTACAGTGAAACCCCTCTAAACCGGACATGTTTGGGGACAAAATAAATGTCCGGTTAAGAGGGGTTTCCGGTTTAGAGGGGTCTTAACCCATAGCTTGTTTCTAGTATAGAAAATAAACTGATCACTTAAAGCAGGTTGAAAGTAAAGCAGAATGCGCCTATAGGCGCATTCTGCTTTACTTTCAAGCTGCTTTAAGCTATCATCTTCTAGAATATAGAAAATATGTCATGGTGTAATGTATTAAAGTAAAGAAGGGTTTAAAAAGGGACCAACGTTTTTGTCCGGTTTAGAGAGAATTCCGGTATTAAAATGTTCCGGTTTAGAGGGGTTTCACTGTACATGCATTTAAGAACAATGTAAAAACCAGCTTCTGCCTACTGCAAGTTTGCACTATTTTCCATTGTTATTTAAGAGATATATTATGCTCGATATAAATCGTTTTGCAGGTATTGTTTGATGGAGAGTTCAGACAGTCAATAGCTGGCTTCACTGTGCCTACTGGAGATGCGCTACCCATACGGAGAGGTATGGTTCTGGATGAGGCCATGAATGGATTATATTTCACATATGGCGACAAGGTAACTCAGCAAAACCTCTTTCACTCACCCCTTAGATTTCAAATGGACGCTTCCGGTTTCAATTAAGTCTAGCCCGTTTCGACTATTTACAGTTGTTTTTACAATTTATTCCAAAATTGACAAACAGTTCAGACCCTGATCAGAGGTCTCCTGCTCTTGTCGGTCATGTCCGACAAAGTTCAATGTCATATATTTACATTCTCCCCATTCAATTCCACTGAACAAAATGACGTTTAATTCGTATAGACGCGATTTATCTAGGGGCGGGACTTGTGGATATCTTACGCATATGAGGCGGGTGTATTGATTTGCTCTCCGCGAATCATTTTATTGCGTTCCCTGAGTAAGGCAGTTATTACTGTTCCTTTCAGGGTAGATCTACACATTTTTCGTGTTAACAACCTCTAATATGGATTAAACATACATGCATACTAATAAAATGTTCATTTCATATTAGAAATTACAGCACATATAATATGAATACAAGAAATGAACTGAATTTATTAATTAGAGGTTGTTTAGAGGTCAAATAGACTGAAGTTTACTTCGGCAATTACTTTATAACTGAATGGCATAGATACTTCATATGAGCTGAGAAAAAGTTCAGTCATGTCAGACAACGATCAAGGTCATTCGGATGCAATGGTCACAGTAGGGGGCATATTGTTTTACAAACATAAAAATTATATTGTTATACAACTGGAATTGTTTTGACTGTGTAGGTGGCTCGATTAAGGACAGACAATTGTAGGCTGTATTCAACATGCCAAGGATGTTTAGCAGTTTTGACATCTTGTCTATGGGTTGCCAACAGTACTCAACACGGAGACTGTATGCCAAGAAACCAAACTGTTGATGACGTAACCTTGTAAGTACTTATAGATACAGTGAACGCTAGATCTACTCCGACCACTAAATTATGTTTTTTTTCATTACCCCATAAATACGCCTTTTGACGCCTCTTATTAATTCCTTCACTGCGGAAAATAGTTCAAATTTATATAATCATGAACATGAATCATAAGAAATATTTTCTATATTCAAGTAGATGGTAGCTTAAAACAGGCTGAAAGTACAGCAGAATGTGCCTTAAGGCACATTCTGCTTTACTTTCAACCTGCTTTAAGCAATCACATATCTTCAAAACTAGAAACGGGCTATGGGGTAATGGGTTAAAGGCAGGTGGCTGTTTAAATCAATGAGGCGTGAAAGTGAAGCAGAAAGCTCATCTAACTTGTTTCATTGACTGATCATCTCCATTTTAGTGCACATGTTGCGTATGCGGAAGGGATGCTTTGAATTTCATTTGAAGTCAATTATGCATGTTTTTACTGAAAATATAATTTTGGTTTCTTGACAATATCATTTAATAACTTTTGAGTGCATGATAGTAACTGCTCCCATCTTATCCCATTTAGGTCTGTATATGCGGATCATTGCCTCCCAGTGATTTCTGAGGTAAGACTTTACCTGTTTTTGTTATTGTTATCATTTATTAGTATAATAGTTATATTGTGGAGAACACGTATGATTCAGTTACGCCGCTATGACTGTTCCATTCAGGGTACACATTATTCGTGTAAAACCTCTAATATGGATTAAACATACATGCATACTAATAATATGTTAATTTAATATTAGAAATCCCTGCAAAAATAATGTTAAAATAAGAAATGAACTGATTTTTTTCCGGCGTTTAAGCGAAATAAATGACAGAAAATGATCGGCTAATACCATGAAACGCTACCGCCATTCATGGAATTTACCGATCATTTTCTGTCGTTTATTTCGCTTAAACGCCGAAAAAATCAGTTCATTTCTTAAATGTCCATTGCAAAAGCCAGGTACTTTCGGTATTACTTCCCTGTTCGCCACTCAGACAAAAATAAATTGTAAGAATTAACCCTTTCCCTTATAGAAGCGACTTTTAGCGCATTCATTTTATTCATCCGCCAAAGAAAATAGTTCCATTTTATACTGTTATGAATAAGTACTATAAGTAAAATTTTCAATACACTAGCAGTAACTTAAGATAGGCTGAAAGTAAAGCAGAATGTGCCATAGGGCACATTCTGCTTTACTTTCAGCCTGCTTTAATATGTCACATATCTTAACTACTAGAAACAGGCTATTGGTTAAAGGGTTAACAAGCAGTTTTTATTGTTATACATGTTATTGCAATGCGTTTATTTTTGTTCAATTGGTGAATACTAACGTCCTCCCCACTGTTACATAACGGTTATATATTTTCCTTATAACCACTGTCGTACAATGATCCGATTATAATATGGTAAAATGTTATACCGGTATATACCGTAAACCTCGATGACTACAGCTCGCTGTAGTAGAACTTACTCTTATTTCGAAGTTAAACCGTGGCAAAGGGTAAGTGCGACTATGGCAAAATTCAACTGAAGATACAGTTAAAGCGAGTTCAATTTATGCAGGTTCACCTGTATAATTTGTATGTAACTTTTCAGAGAGGGGAATGCGGCCGAATTACACCCCCACAAAAAAAACCAACAAAAACCCCCACTCCCGTAATGAACCAACTTTACCATGTTTCGTTAAGATTGTATTTTTTTTTTAAATTTACAGTACATGCATATGTAGTAATAAATACAATAAAACATGACAAATAACACTGTTATTTAATTAACCCTTTACCCCATAGCCATTTCTAGTTTTGAAAATAGGTAACTACTTAAAGCAGGTTGAAAGTAAAGCAGAATGCGCCATATGGCGCATTCTGCTTTACTTTCAGCCTTCGTTAAGCTATTACTTGCTAGAATAAGGAAATTATTACATATGACACATATTCATTATGGTTTATATTGGAACTATTTTCTAAAGCGGATGAATAAAATGCAAGTGCTAAAAGTCGCTTCTATAAGGGAAAGGGTTAATTAACTAATACACTGCAATGGCGTCATCTACTTTAAACAATTGTCGTTTGCTTTAGCAAATTTGAATCTTAGGCAAACTGACTAAAACATTGATAAGAGTGGCAATAGTTTGGATCGGCGTCTGATCAGGGTCCAAGATCTGATGAAGTTAAACTGGGGTAAAGTAGTGAAGGGGCTAAGTCAGTATACAATTAGTTCCAAGACTATGAGACTACGAGAAATGTATCTTTGTTTGAAGATGACGCCTTTAGCAGGACCGAGCGCCGGTGGGACGATGCTGACCATAAGTGGACAGTTCAGTGCTTTGATGGCGGGTAAACCCAGACTACGGATTTCTGTAGGACGTGGCAGCGAGTGTAATATCACTCAGAAATTGAATGAAAGGTAAGATCCGATTTGGTAAACTTGATAATTAATACTAACTAAAAGGTACTGAAGAGTGGGAACGAATGATCTAAGCTTTTTGGTGTTATCTTTTATTTTCAATTAACCAACGTTTCGATCCCAATCAGGGTTTCAGCCTGCTTTAACCTACCATCTGCTAGGATAAAAATCCGAAGATTTCGGAACAATCCGGAGAAATGGCAGTCATGCCTGTGCTTTATATATTAATATTGTTCTATCGTCCTCTATGGAGTAGTCACCAAATACAACAAGGACTTTACTCCAAACGATTCGCTCCCAAATGGTTTGTCGCTGGTAAATGTAATGACGAAAACTGCCCCCTCTGAAAAGTGTCGTTGGGGGACGTTTTTCGACGTAGAAAAGTGTCCCTGGGTCTTGATTCATCAACGGAATATGTCCTCTATGGGTAGAAAAATGACCCGGGAGGACAAATTTTCTACGTCGAAAAACGACCCGGGGACACAATTCTGAAGGGGACAATACACCTGCGTTCCATAAAATTATGATTCTACATTAACCCTTTACCTGATAGACTATTTATAGAATTGAAGATAAGTGACTACTAAAAGCAGACTGAAAGTAAAGTAGAATGCGCCTTAAGGCGCATTCTGCTTTACTTTCAGCCTGCTTTAAGCTTCCATGTGTTAGACTATATAAACTATTCCTCATAATATATATTCATGACTGATTAAATTGGAACTATTTTCTTCAGCGGAAGAATAAACTGAATGCGCTAAAAGGCGCTTTTATGGGGGAAAGGGTTAAGAGTCAATCCGATATCTGAATCAACCCAGAGTCTATCTTCAACGTTGAGAATCTACCCGGGTCTTTGAACTAGCAGGAGGAAATGACGTGTGCAAACAAAACCGTACACAGTGAGCACTTATTCTGAACTACGTCATAAGATACCTCTTAATAAATTCTAGAAATCATATTGGTCAACCGAGGTCACAAGAAAATCCCATAATTGCTGTATTAGGTTAATAAAAATCATATTACGTCTTTACAAGAGTTGATTTCCTTGCTTGAAGCCATATGGGTTTCTCCAAATTATGATTATCATTTACGTTTATCCGAACATAATTTTTAAAAATGCATACAGCTAATTTATGCTTTATCGGCCTAAAATTCTAAATATAAGTAAGTTTTATAATGATAAAAAGTAAAAGAAAAAATATGTTAAAGCTTTGAGTAATAAATTAGTTGTTTCTCTTTTCTTTATTATTAAAGGGGGTAATTCATATAGTTTGTTATCTCACAAATTGTGCTATTTTTGGAACAATCGGACCTTTGTTCTAACATCTTTTACGTAGAGTATCTATATGGAGTAAATGGTTAAAATATAGATCTATGACAGAAAGTGATACATAATGATACGTGTAGAAGATTATAGATTTGAATTACTGTTTAGATAAGATGTCAGACAGCCATGAGTATTATAGCTTTTTTGTTTCTAAGAAAGAGTTACGTCCGCTAAAAGCCATACTATCATGCTTGAAATTGAAAGTAGTCGCCCGGGTAGGATTATAGTGATAATGTACTGTTTAGAGTTGTACATTATTGCTTAGTTTTATTGTTTCTGCTAAGGTTTAACGTCCCTTCTAGGTGCTGAAATTGCGTCATCCCTTCATTGCTTATTTTGATAATCAAATTTTCAAAAAAAATTCGCCTCGTCCCATATTAATTTTTAATTGCACTGTATATCCAATATTAGGTACAATAAGCACGACGTAACTAATATTGCGGACAACGTTGACACAGATAAGAGATTGAAAACAATGTAACCACGGATTCTGTATATAGCAAACAGTGTGGACTCATTATTAAAAAAATACAGCACATTCTTTTCAAAGTAGAATTTGAAGTACGAAATATTGACAATCAATTGTCATTGCAGCATAACATGTGTCACGAGCGACGTTGCTATGGATACGATGGAAGCCGAAGTGACCATGGCTGTTGAGAAGTCGGATTCTGTTCTCAGCAATGATAATCCCTTTTTCATTGACGTTTATGGAAACGTATCCTATGGGAGGCTGTTCACCTACCAGGTTTCAGTTATTATGAGTTATACAGCGCCCCTCTCTACAACGACACCCAATGGGAGACAAAGAGTGTGTGCGTTGTTCGGAGGGAGTCGTTATAGAGAGGGAAACAGGTTTACATTTGAAAACAACTTGAACCCAGATCAGACGCCGCGTAACGCGGCGTCTGATCTGGATTCAAGCTGTTTGTTACTCGTAATTATATTTATTCGATAAAAATGTCCACTTACATGTACATTTGAGAAAAACAGCAGACGACAAATTTAAGCAGACGACATTGCAGCCATGAAAAGGTTGGATATAAATGTCTTGTTTGGGGAACAGCGGCATTGGTCGTTGTAAGGAGGGAGTCGTTGTTGGGAGGGCCGTTGTAGAGAGGGAGTGCTGTTCATGCATATAGATACATTAGAAACACTTTTCTACTATTTAACTCATTGACTCCTGAATTTTCAAATGGACAAAACCAGTTTCAAATAGGCTCATTTCATTGTTTACTAGCTAGCATTGTTTTACAATATATTGGAAAATGACGAACAATACACACACTCTGTTCAGAGGGCTGAGGGCTCCCGCCCTATGATCTGGGTCTATGTACACTGTTTGCACAGGACAAATAGTAGTAGTAGTAGATATTTAATACCTCCAATGATTAAGAGCTACACAATAATGCAAACAGTGAAAAAATAACATAGAAAGACAGACTCAATGGTGACATAATTAATATGTACAGTTTAAATTGCGGTATACATCCAATTTATAATTATGGATTGGGGTCACATGCACAGATACATCTACATAGCGGTAAAACTATTATAGAGTAAGAATGCATGGTTTAAACTAAACAAAATCGAACATAGAGAGATCGAACATAGAGAGATAATGGGCTTATGACATACTGTCAGACCTGCACTAGACGATGAGCAGTCTCAAACTCAGACGAAAGCCCCCCCCCCCCCCCCCCCCCCCCCCTTACCGGAAAAAATAAAGCAGAAATGTTATCGTATAAGAGAATTGTTGCTCAAGTAAATCAGTTTCTACATTCTATTGGATTTGCATTTAGTTTCGGTGTAGCGGAAATAATGATTTTCGAAATGATAAACGAAATTGTCTGCCACTCGGATTTAAATAAATTGTTAACACTTTCTGTATTTGCCGTTAACCCTTTCCCCCATAGAAGCGACTTTTAGCGTATTCAATTTATTTCTCCACTGAAGAAAATAGTTCCAGTTTATACCCTCATGAACAATTACCATTACATATATTTTATATAGCCTAGCAGACTTTAGCTTAAAGCAGGCTGAAAGTAAAGCAGAATGTGCCTTAAGGCACATTCTGCTTTACTTTCCACCTGCTTTAAGTGGTCACCTGTTTTCACAACTATAAACAGGCTATTGGGTAAAGGGTTAATGTTGACGTATGACCCGTCATCTATAAATGCGGAGGCATAAATTATATAGAGAATAATTTGTCATTGCTCCTATCTCATGCAATGACATATTATTCGATTTATCCCGTCACTGAATGATTTTGGCCTTTCAAATTTACATTAACACTAAATTTGACATGTTTCATGTAATTTCTGACATACAAAAATTAATAACCGCTCCCAGCCGAACAGCGGTTAATTAATCTTACACAACAGAACAAAACTGGTGACAATTTCCAGTCGTTATTTTTGGCATTTTAAACTTATCAGTTGAAGCGTAAAGTATAGCCCATTTGAGTTAAAATGTATAACTTGTCAAATTTGAACCGACTCACTTTTCAAGTTTGTTTCCAATGTTTTACTCTTAAGCGTTTTGTTGTGGTCATTTTTTTCTGTTGTGCAGCACAGACATACATTATACCTATGTACATGTATTTGTGATATTTCGTTCAATTTCAAGTACATTGAACTTTTTGATCGGAATGCAAGTTTGCACCTTTCTCTTTCCTTCACATCTACTTGCATGTCTTTTGTAGAATTGCGGTGAATGTTTGCTATATTGTACCTGTATAACAAGGCACTTTCAATCTTCAACGCTCAGCATGGAGGACAAAAAAGGTACTTTATCCATCGCGAATACATAAACGCCATACCTGACTGGCAAAAAAATAATAAAGTCTGGCCTTTTCACTCAAAACATTTTCTCTCAGCAAATATTCTGTCTGATTTTCATACTTTTGTCTTGCCAGCAAATCTAAAAGTCTGACTTTCTTAATATAGTTTGCCACCAACGTTAAAGTTTGGCTTTGATACTGTATTCCGTTAGCAAATATAAGTTTCCAATGCATCTTGCCAGAAAAGTTAATGTCTGAAAGTCATAGTGTGCCTTTTAAACAAATGTAAAGCCTGCCTTTACCTATGTGTTTTGCCAACAATTTAATGTTTGATTTTCATACTAAACTCTGACATTCTCTATATGTACTTTGTCAGCAACTTTAAAGTCTGACTGCCATACAGTTTTTGTCCGCAAATCTAAAGTCTGGCAATCTCTTATGTATTTTGCCAACAACTTTTAAGCCGACTTTCATACAGTGTATTGTCAGAAAATCTAAACTTATACTTTTTCAGTGTATTTGCCTGACTTTCGTATTGTGTCTTCAACTATCTAGCCACAGTAGTCAGCAAATTGAAATTCTCAATATATCTTACCAGCAAAGTTATCTGTATTTTTATCATATACTATATTATGCATACTTTACAGAAAAGCCAGAGCTGCCATAATTTGACATAAAAAATCATAAGATTTCCAAATTTGAATGTTTCAAGTGCGACTTTACGAATCGGACCCCTACCCCATCGCCTGTTTCTAGTTTTGTTAACATGTGGCTGCTTAAAGCAGGTTGTCAGTAAAGCAGATTGCGCCTTAAGGCGCATTCTGTTTTACTTCCAGCCTGCTTTAAGCTACCATGAACTAGAAAAAAAAATCCGAAGATTTAGGAAAAATCCGGAGAAATGGCAGGCCTCGAAAGCCGGTCTATTACGACCGCAAAAGAATGTCATTGATTCTATAAATGGCTGCAGGTGAAAGCTTAAAGCAATGTTTTTACTTTCACCTCGCTTTAAGCAATCATCTGAACCTAAACATCTAATGGTCGACACAATCAGTGGTCGTAACAGAGGGTTTTACTGTATTGTATAATCTACAGACTCCTACAATCGAAGTGAACGGGTCTTTGATACACGTATCGCGTGCAGGCGGGGTGCAGATTCAGCTAGACGGTACTGACCTTGACATTGGCAGTGTGAGGAAAGTTTCTATTGGACAAGAGGATTGTCCAATCACAGAGCTTGATAAGTGAGACCGCTATGATCTATGCATTATTGAGTTAAACACGCAACAGCAATATTATATTAAAATAGACAAGCCTGACAAAACATTCTGCTTTACTGTCAGCCTATTTTAAGCTACACGCTGCTAGGATATAGAAACTATTTTATGGGACTCATTCATGACTATATAGAAAAGAAATATTTTCTTCATTGGAGGAATCGATTAAAGGTGTAAAAGGCGCTTTATGGAGTAATGGGTTTAGGAGCATTTTGCATTACTCTCGGACTTCTTTAAGCTACCGTTTGCATTGATATTGAAAATATTTCTGAGTTTCTGACGGTACAAATTCATGACTGTATTAAGTTGTTCTATTTTCTTCTGTAGAGGAATTAACATAATGTATAAACCTTTCACATGACATTCTAATTTTATTTCAGTGTTACTGACAACTTCATCACATGCCGGGCGCCAGCTATGGCCAACAATGGCTCGTATCCTGTTAAAGTTAGTATAGATGGCGCTGTGATTAGGGGACCAGTGATTAGATATATCGACAACCCGGACTTCGAATCGGTACAGCCACTCAAAACCATAGAAAGGTACCTAATACTGGTGGTATTCGATTGCCAATATAACCAACCGATTATCGGTTCTACCGGTTGGGTCTCAGTCGATAACTTTCCGATTATTAATCGGTTGACTAAGAGGCAGCATTACAGTTTCGGTAACAACGATGAGGGCACACATGAGTGTAGCTTCATTCTTCAAAATTATTAATGCGAGGTACAATTGATTAACCCTCTTAACACCCTATTACCCTCTAAACACCAGAGGCCCGTTTCATAAAACTTCTTACGACAAATGTTGTCGTAAGTCAAAACTTTAGATTACATTTAATCTGTGATTTCTCTATCTAATCCTGTCTTGTGATGTCTTTTTGGAATCGTCTTTTCAAGACGATTCCAAAAAGATGTCACATGACAGGATTAGATGGAGAAATAAATAATAATTGATACTTTTATAATCTGACTTACGACAACACTTGTCTTACGAAGTTTTATGAAACGGAAACCAGATGTTTTGGAATACATGTGTATAACAAACGTGGAGCATTTGCTCTGCCGAACCAAAAGTTCATTTTCCTATATTTTCCAAAACATTCAAATCGTTTCATAGCTTTAAAAAACCACCAACATTAACTTGTCTAAAAATCATTTGCGTCGTCGCAAAAGAGAGAAAATATCAATCGATCATCGCCGACTTGAAGGTAAACAACTAATGTCATTTTTAAGTTAACCTCTTCACTACCTTACCCCGAATACAATAGGTGTACGGTGAAACTCACTTATAACGATATTGAAATACATTGTATTAGACATATCAAAACATTCCCCATTTCTCATTAACGTATAGTAAACTGGACCTGATATAACGAACTTTGGATATAACAAAAGAAATCAGACGGTCCCGAGGACTTCGTTATAAATGAGCCTCACTGTATTTGCAAATACGTTGGATCCTGGTCAGACGCCGTGTTAGGCTGCGTCTGGCCAAGGTCCTGGGACCCGTCTTACGAAACGTCGAACGACAAAAACGATGGTAAGTCAAAACTTTAAAATATCTTTTATTTCTCCATCTAATCTTTTCAAGACGATTCCAAAGAGACGTCCCAAGACAGGACTAGAAAGAGAAATAAACAATAATTGAGAATTTTAGAATCTGACTTACGATAATATTTGTCGTACTTAGTTTCGTAAGACGGACCCACGATTGTCCTTCAGTATAAATACTTAAAAAATTAAAAACATTCGTTTGTTTTGATTTGCTGCAAAATCGTTCTAAATCAGAAATCTCTCTTAACTGTCACTTTTATTCAGTCAACAAAGGTTGGGGTCTTAGAGGTTTTGTGTATTGTTTTTACATCTGTGTCCAAGGTTATAAAGCTTTTCAGTTGAGTCTATTGTCGTTCTCAAGCATTTGATTGGTCAGATTTGAGCCTAGGCTCAAATCTGACCAATCAAATGCTTGAGAACACACTCAGACTCAGCTCAAATGCTTTATAACATTGGACCCTGTGATATTATTTCAGTGGAGGCGTGACGCTCAGCATCAGCGGGAAGAATTTACAAGGGCTTGGCGAGACGATATACATAGAGTTCCTCGATAGCAGTGGCAGATCCTTGAATACCGTAAGTAGACACAGTGGGGAACACCTCATTCTTTCCCATTTGACACGTTTCCACTAAACACCAGGGACCCGTTTTATGACACGTCCTACAACAAAAAAGGTCGTAAGTCTGATTCTAAAATTATCAATAACTATTCATGTCTCCATCTAATACTGCCTTGTGACATCTCATTGGAATTGTCTTGAAAAGATTAGATGGAGAAATAAGATGTTAACTGTATTTTAAAGTTTTGACTACGACCGTTTCTGTCATACGAAGTTTTATGAAACGGGCCCCTGATGTCTAATTAGTGTGGGGCCATATCAGGCGCCGGGTAATCCAGCGTCTGATATGGCCCCATTGAGCATTCGTCAGTTTGGGGGGAAAGGGTGTGTGTTTGGGGTGAAAGGGTGGGGTGAAAGGGGCTATCCTGCATGTACTGAGCGATTTAAAACTTGACCAACCAACGGATCCGGATTCAAACAGTTTCATCAAATTCTGATATAGGGCCAATTTTGACCCTTCGTGAACCTTGTTCTTTCAGGTCTTCCCCATTCTATTGATCGTGCTTGACATTTTAGTGATACTTTTTTAGGATTTGCTTTGATTTTTATCGCTTTAACAGTAATTCAGTAAATTCGCGACGTCCAACTAATTACGGGTGGAAGAAGATCCTTTTAAATATATCTATTTCATTTAACAAAAATAATTATAAAAAAAAAATCGAAAAATATTTTTCAATATTTTAAAAAAATAATTCTATAATTAGAATTTGATATACGAACTTGCAACTTCGCCTCCCAATATAGAATGAATATTTTTCCGAACCTAATTTCTGTGTTGCAAAAATGTTTTATTTGTTCTATAAAAATATTTATGTTCAATAAAATATATATTCAAATTTTTTTTTACTTTATAGAATATATTTTTTATTAAACACATATGTGTCAGATAGACCAATTATTTTAATTTTTTGAATACATATTCTTTTTATTAAAAATTTATTTCGTTTATGGAATAATCATATTTTTATTGAACCATTATTTCGTTTTTCAACACTTGATATGTCATATTCTATGTATTGTTCTATATATCGTTTAGGAACAAGGAGAATGTTTATTCCACCTGGACGGGTATAAGTGTTTGACAGGGGCAGTTAACTCCTCCTTGCTGTCAATATCACGTCCTGTTCAATGTTCAATACAGATCAGAAGTTTTTACCAGGATGTGATTAACGGAAACACGAATCCAAACAAGACATTCACCATAGGCAAGGATCCAGTTCTTTATAACCTGGAAAACAATTTCTTCTTCACGGCGAAAGAGCACGTCTTGACATTACAGGTATTTATCGGAATTGTGGGGAAATACAAAAAGTTTCTAATATTTACATTTTGTTGCGTTGCCTGAGTAATGCAGTTCTGGCTGTTCCTGTCAAAGTACAACTTAATAATCTTAACAACCTCTAATATGGATTAAACATACATGCATACCAATAAAATGTTCATTTAGTATTAGAAATCACAGCAAATACAAAGTAAATATAAGAAATAAAATGAATTTTTTCAGCAAAATAATTTTCATGCGAAATTAAATCGGCATCGGAAAATAGTGCAAAATTTATCCGGACCGTATCTTTCCCCGGACCAAATCATTCTGCTTATTCTGCGAAAAAATATCAGAACAGTTCAGTCTGTTGCAAATATCGATCACAAATGAATTGCCAATGTGAAAGACTCTATCTTTAGTCCACACCGTACTACGAAAGTCGCTTCAAACCCTTTTTTAGTGTCTTTTTGGTAAAATGCACCGGACCGAATAATCCACTTTTCTGACTTGCGAATTACGCGGACTTCAAAAACTTTTTATTTACGCTGTGGGTGTATTTTCATTCTTAGACGGCCCTCGTCTTCTTTATTTCGTGTAGATCCGTGCTTTATAAAGAAAGTTATCGCTATATTTCTTACCTGAATCGAGGGAAAATCTTCGCCGAACCGAACCATAAGGTCACGTGGGATGGCCACCGTGCTGAAGTTAAATACTTAATAATGTATTTTAGGACATAACAATGGTTTTATTGTCAGAATCTTTATATTGGCAGAATTGGGCCATTTTAATGTCAACAACGCAGAACAGTATGCGTCTTTTGATATATGGGCCCTGGATTAAGCTTAAATATAACCGTTAAACAACAGCGTGTGAGTACCAGAACTGCCTCCTTATTCTCTTGATAAATATACGCTAATACCCCGTTAATGCAACCCATAAGACCGTCGTTTTATGCAATGATAAGTATTTTAATTATGTTCTTGTCAGGGTCGACACATTTTAAATGTTGTCCAGGATGAAGTGTTCATTTCTGTCGGACCTGTAAGGTGCTCTATTCGGACGTTTGCTGATGACGTCATTAGGTGTAGTTTCAAAATGGCAGATGAAGTTGCCGATATAGGCGGGATTCTACCAATAACGGTGAGTTGTTCAAAACCTTCTCTGAATAGTCCCCTCTTTTCTAAATACATTGTAACCTGTAAAAATCGCACGTGTACAGTGGAGAAGACTTTATTCACTTCTATTGAAACGTAAACGAAACACAAACACAGTGTACATGTACTAGAATATAGAAATTGACAATTCTTTTAAATGTCTAACTATTTGTGAATGACAATATAGTAAATGACAATGTTTTTGGACAATTCTGACTAGATCTAACAGTTTTATTCTGAGTGCAAACAGTTTGGAGCCTGATCAGACGCCGGGATACCCGGCGTCTGATCTGGCTCCAAACTGTTTGCAATGGGAAAAAATGTTTTGAGCATAAACGCGTATTTGGGAAAGAATAACTTCTTCTGCAATGTATGAACTGGAAATATCTGAAAACCGGACATATGTCCTTGTCTCAAGCATATGAATATGTTAATGCTGTTGGTTTGACCATATTGAAAATTGGTTCTTGTATCAAAATATAATCCACATGAAATTAAGTTGTTATTGTTATCATTATTATTTACTGATAAATACTTCAGCGAAGAAAAGAAATACGGAGTACATAGAACATGGGGTTGCTGAAGCTATTGTCTGTCTTGAACGAATTCAAGTGAAATTCTTTTGAATGAGTGCTTTCAAAACGTCCCTTATCCGCAAATCTCTCAAACCGGAAGCTCCTTCTTGGTCCGGAAGGGTTCGGTTTTCAGAGGGTACCCAAGAACTATACTTCTTAGAATACCAAGAAACAAACTAAAATTCTACATTCAACATTAACCTCATCACTCCCTAACCCCAAGTACAATGGTCATTTGTTATGCAGCGTCTGCTCAGGCTCTAAACTGTTTGCCATTCAATGTTTTTAAAAAGTTGTCATTTGCTACAATTTATAGCGGTTCGTTTAAACAGTAAAAACTGACGTTGACGTTTCTCCACTGTATTTAAACACCATTTTTCTTTCAAGGCTGAAATAGGCTATAGGACATACTCGCTGGGTAATGCAGTCTACCAGAATGCTACAGTACCAAGCCGTGTAATCCAAACCGAGGAACCGGGATACATGCAGGCCACTGTTGGCATTGGGTTAGTGGTGGCTTTTCTGGCCGCCATTGGGACTACTTTCGGCGTGGTGCAGTACAGAAAGCGACAGAAGTTCCTACTCGAGCAACAAAGTCCATTTGCCGCCGCGTCGTACAATCGCAATGACGATTTTATCACTTTGGACGGCCTGTCCGAGTCTCATGTCGCAGATGCGGAGCAAAACCAGAGAAATGGTGAGTAGTTCCGCAGGGTTGCAATTTCTCCGGATTTTTCCTAAGTATTCGGATTTTTATCCTAGCAGATCGTAGCTTAAAACAAGTTGAAAGTAAAGCAGAATGCGCCTTTGGCGCATTCTGCTTTACTTTCAACCTGTTTTAAGCAGTCATGTGTCTTCTAAACAAAAAACAGACTGTGGGGTAAAGGTACGATTAGTAGAATTGCGTCTGAAAAAATTGAAATTTGAAATCTTAGGATTTTCATGATCAACTAATGGCAGCCCTGGTTCCGTCGTCCGACAGTCGCATTTTTAACCGATCTCTCCACATATACACATTTAACGCCGCTTTAATTTATTCATCCAATGAAGAAAATAGTTCCAATTTGTACAGCCTTGAATTTGCACAATAAGAAATATATTCTATTTCCTAACAGTTGGTACCTTAAAGCTGTACATGTAGTAGTGGAATTTAGTAACGGTGGAAATAGATATGACATGTGCATTTTTGACTCTTTAAGGGTTGTTTTTAAGAAAATATTACAAAATAATGAACTTAGATAACCTAATCAGAGGATTCCTGTAGGAGCCTTCTAATTATGGTCGACACTGTTTGCAAGGAGCAAATGTTCTCGTCACAGATACGATGTTTGTAAAGGACGAGTTTACAAATTAAATTCATTAAACGAGTGCAATGTACTTGGATGTATACATTTGAACATGAGACAAGGGTGAACTAGTTATTTTATATAATATTTGATTCAAAGAAAATGATTGGACAATAGACAGAACCTACGACCTCTTTAAATACAACTAAGGTTTTAACACGTCACATTCATATACAGGTAATTGTGGAATGTAATGGCGGAAATAGATAAACCAATGAAAATATATGTGTATATTGAGAAATTAAAAGTGATTTATCAAATAATATATGGTATTTATCCGATTACCGTATCGATACGCATTCTTAGGCGTTTAACTTATATTTCCCCACTATAGAAAATAGTTCCAATTTATACAGCCATGAATAGTTATCACATGGAAATAAAATGGAAGCTTAAAGCAGGCTGAAAGTAAAGCGGAATTCGCCTCAATGAGCATTCTACATTACTTTCAACCTGATTTAGTGGTAATCTGTCTTCAAAGCTAGAAAAAGGTCATTGTTCAATGGGTGATTTTTTCTAGGAAAACGATTGATACAGTAGAGTCTCTCTATTACGACCACTAAAAAGAAGGCTAAATGTCTGTATAAAAGACAGGTGACAGCTTAAAGCAATGTGAAAGTGAAACAGAAAGCTCCTGTAGGAGCTTTCTGTTTCACTTTCCCATTGCTTTAAGCAGTCACCTGTATTAAACGACTTATATTTGACACAGTTAAGTGTTAAGTGGTCGTAATAGAGAGGTTCTACTGTATCTGAAAACGATTTCGATATCGCTTCCAGTTTACCAGGAACAGACGTTTGTGAAAGGTGGGGCCAATGAGAGCGAGACTGCCTCAGACACAGAGCCACTTCTACTAGATGACAACACGAGGCTTCTGCTAGAACGACAAAATTTGCTGATAGACAGAAACTGCCTCGTTATGGCTGAGGTTCTAGGTCAAGGTAAATTCTTAACTGGGTCCATGCTTATATAAAGCGTTTGAGCTGAATCTGAAATTGTTCTCAAGCACTTGATTGAAATGCTTGAGAACGCAATCAGACTCAACCTAAACGCCTTTTAAGCACCGGGCCTGAAAATAGACGGAAGCTGTCTCGTTATGGCTCTCCTAGGTGAAGGTTAATTATGAACTAAAAGTAGACAGAATCTGTCTTGTTATGGCTGATGTCCTAGGTGAAGGTAACTTCTGAACTGAAAATACATAGAAACTGCCTCGTTCTGGCTGTGTTCCTAGGTCAAGATAATATACTTACAGAAAATATATAGAAACATTATTTTATTATGACTGAGGACCTTTATAGGTTAAGATAAGTTTTGTACAGAAACAGACATAAACTGCCTCGTTATGGCTGAGCACCTAGGTCAAGGTAAGTTTTGAACTGAAAATAGACAGAAACTGCCCCGTTATGGCTGAGGACCTAGGTCAAGGTAAGTTTTGTACAGAAACAGACAGAAACTGCCCCATTATGGCTGAGGACCTAGGTCAATGTAAGTTTTGTACACAAACAGACAGAAACTGTCCCGTTATGGCTGAGGACATAGGTCAAGGTAGGTTTTGTACTGAAAATAAATAAAAAACTGTCTCGCTATGACTTAGGTCCTAGATCATGGTAAATTCTGAAGTGAAAACAAATAAAACTGTCTAGCTATGGCTGAGGTTCTAGGTCAAGGTAATATTTTCTGTTTCGTTGTGACCGAGGTCTTCAATCAGTGTTTTAAGACGTATATAATAGGTAAAACCCCAAACGACAGAAAGTAGACAATTAACCCTTTCTATGCCTGGATATTGAAATGAACCCTCTCAATGTTCTTGCTGGAAGGTTTCATAATGACACTTATAGATATGCAAGTGTGATCTGAACACAATACAATGATTTCCATACAGCAGATATTATAAGTACATGTGATCAGTGGCAAACAGTGCAACAAATCACGATCTACACTGTTTGTTATGTATTACTTTTTGTTGATGATAGGCATTAGAGGGTTACGACAAATCTTATCAATGAAACATGCATCAGTTTGAGATGTGTCACTGACCCATCTATACCTGGATATTGTGCTGGGGCCCGTTTCATAAACTTCGTATGTAACAAAAACGGTTATAATTCAAAACTTTTAAATACTTTCAATTTCTGATTTCTCTATCTAATCCTGTCTTGTGACATCTCTTTGGAATCGTCTGTTCAAGACGATTCCAAAGAGATGTCACAAGACAGGATTATATAGAGAAATAAATAATAATTGAGACTTTTATAATCTGACTTACGATAACAATTGTCTTACGAAGTTTTATGAAACGGGCCCCTGATGTCTACCTATGTGCTTGCTGGAAAGGTTCACCAGATCATTTAGGTAGGATAACAAAATCAGACGAGCGATGACCCCCCGCACGTGGTGCTCTTGTTTACCATTTAGGAATGTGTCGTATAATGCACGCATTTTGCTCAATTATACCAATGCAGACACTGACCAGATGACTCCCTTTAGATTCTCTCTGGTTTGGGTCTACGTGACTGTTTGCACATGGCAAGTGTACTCTTCACATGTGCATGTTTTGCAAATGACGCTTGTATGCGTCACTAGGGTTCTAAGGCTTAAACCCTTCAATGACAGGAGATCGTTTGCTAAAAAATCACCGCCTGCTATATTGTCGGCAGTTCGACTGAATAGAAAATATTACTTATGGCTTTCAGGCAGGTTTGGTCCTGACATGGCCCATATAAATTATATCATTCGATATGAGTGTCAAACAAAATTAGATCCTAATCAAACGCCGCGTTACACGGCGTTTGATTAGCATCCAAACTGTACGGCTATGGATGGTTTAAGGCAGATGGCAAAGCAGAAAACCCTTGTTGGTGTTCCAAACGGATCTTTCTTAATTACAGCGAAGGTCACCTATAACGAAATTGGATATAATGAAATATCGGCTATAACAAAACAAAACTTACTTCCCCTATTAAAATAAAGCATTGTAAAACGGATCTGATATAACGAATTTTGGATATAACGAAATCAATTAGACGGTCCCGAGAACTTCGTTATAACCGAGATGCATTGTACTTGTTTCCTGCTTAACCCTTATCATGCGGTGATATAGCCTGCTTCGAAATTGTCGTCTGCAAAATTATTTTTAGATTAATACATTATTAAAGGACTGCTATTACACTTCTTTTCTTCTGAAAACTAGTCTCACACTTCAAACACGTGACCTAGACTTCCAATGATGGCAAGGATGTTACAATAACTCCCCCGCTTTTATGACCGCTCAAATGAAATGATGCCCATGTTAAAGACACGCTCAATTTTAAAGCAGAATTAAAGTAAAGTATAAAGATTCTACTAGAGCTTTCTTTTTTACTTTCATCATGTTATAAGTAGTCATCCGCTTAAAACAATTCATATAATTATTTTACTGAATTATCGTTATAGAAAGGTTTTATTGAACTTTCAAAATAAAATTGAAGTGTGAAAGTCCATGACCTGTAGGAGAGTCATTGTCTTAAGATAGTAAGGCGGAAAATTAATTATAAACCACAATTACCCGGCTACAAAGTAGAGTGACCGCTCCCTTCAAACACAGTATCCTCTCTATCATGACGGATGCCAAATGGTTGTTTGTTTATATGAGGTGACTGCTTTACTTTCATCTTGATTTAAGCTGTAGATTGTCTTTAACAAGATCAATTGTCTAAATAGCGCAGATTGAACTGTAATACACATTGTATGAACTAAATAATAGACAGGATTGTAGAGGCCTTGTTCTACCCTTGTTCGTCAAGCACGTGTGACTCATGTATACAGTGAAGACTCTGTTATTCTTTCCCGTTTAAACGCAAACGTACGCAAACGCAAAGCGCTAAAACGTAGAAAAGAACAACTTTTGGACAATTCTGATATTTCATGTTTATCTTGGTGGCAAACAGTTTGGAGCCTGATCAGACGCCGGGTTACCCGGCGTCTTATCTGGCTCCAAACTGTTTGTAAAAGAAAAAATAGTTTTAGCGTAAACGCGTTTATCGGGAAAGAATAACAGATTCTCCACTGTATGTTATTGTTCTAGATAACAATAGCTGGATCAAAGTGGTCAGATGGTATATAGCAGGAAGTTATTTATAAGATCGTGATTTGCCGGGTTTGAACTGGTCATCCGTCCTCCTCATTTCTTATACTTTATACAGTCATACATAATTATGCACTATAAGAAATGTTTTCTATATCTTAGCAGATTGAAGCTAAAAGCAGGTGCAAAGTAAAGCATTATTAAAGCGTGCATCCTGCTTTAAGTGGTATTCCATATTAAATTACTAGAAACTTCCCCCATATTCTGTTTCTGTTTTGTAGATAGGTGGTTATTTAAAGCAGACTTAACGTAAAAAAGAAAGCTCCTATACTAAGCATAAACCTTTCTGAATTCATGGATAGACTTCAATGGATCTTAACCCTTTACCCCATAGAAGCGACTTTTAGCGTATTTAATTTATTCCTCCGCTGATGAAAGTAGCTCCAGTTTATACCCTCATGAACAATAACCATTACAAATATTTTATATAGCCTAGCAGATTTTATCTTAAAGCAGGCTGAAAGTAAAGCAGAGTGTGCCTTATGGCACATTCTGCTTTACTTTCAACCTGCTTTAAGTGGTCACCTGTCTTCAAAACTAGAAATAGGCTATGGGGTAAAGGGTTAAATGGAAAGAAACATTGGTAAATTCGAATGAAGCCAGTTCGACATATCGGATGTACAGTGCTTCTTCTCTTCAACGACACCAAATGGGAGACAAAGATTGTGTATGTTGTTTGGACGGAGTCTTTATAAAGAGGGAACATCAAGACTTTTGCAAACAGCTTGAATCCAGATCAGACGCCGCGTAACGCGGCGTCTGACCTGGATTCAAACTGTTTGTCACTCGTCTTTAATTTATTTTCTGTCAAAATACATTATGTCACTTGAGAAAAAATAGCAGACGACACTGTTAAGCAGACGATATTGCAAGGGTTAGACATAATTGTCCTGTTTAGGGAACTGTGACAAGGGTCGTTGTAAGGAAGGAGTCGTTGTTGGGAGGGCCGTTGTAAAGAGGGAGCACTGTGTGTCAAATTTTACAGGAGGATCAACCGCCATTCGGTTTGATCACATTATTTGCACTACTACAACCGATGTCAGTTACTTACAGTTTGGCTGAAAACAGTTTGAAAACTTAGATTTAGATAACACGTCAACATTTTAAATCAAATATTATTTTCTACATTTCATCAGTATATTATGTTTGCGTTTAACAGATTTCCTACAGTCCAGCCGAGATAACTCGAGTTCGATTAAATCGAAATTATATCCCTTCATACAGCTGCATTTCAAAAACGCCAACTCCCTTAAGTCGAAAATATTATGAAGTTAACCCTTATCATGCTAAGCGCGACTTGGCTAACATATGTAAACAGTTTGGATTCAGATCAGACGCCGCGCATTGCGGCGTCTAATATGGATCCACCATGTTTGATACTATTATTAAACTTTTCTTAAGTTTAATTTTTAAACATAAAAATGATTTTGAAGTGTTTTTCAGACGATATCTATTGAAGCAGACGACAACTCAGCATGCTAAGGGTTAAATTATACCTGTCCTATGCAAACAGTGTATCCAGATCCGAGGTCTCCTATAGGAATCCTTTGATCAGGATCTGCGCGGTTTGTCATTTTGCAATGTATCATCAAATCATATTTATATTGTTAAAGGACCCATAACTAGTCAAACTTGGACTAAGCTTCACCCTTTTTGCTCTCAATGCCGCTTCAAATCGCGCTTGCAAACAGTTTTGATCCTGATCAGACGCCGCGTAACGCGGCGTCTGATCAGGATCAAAACTGTTTGCCACTTGTTTTGAAATTGCGTAAGTTATACTGCCTTAAATCTAACTTTGAAACGATATTGCAGATAACAACATTGAAGCAGACGACAATGAAACGGTGAAGGGGTAAAAATCTCCCGAATAATTTGACCAATGAAAGGGTTAATTTGAAGTTGGTATTGTATGTATGAAGTTTCAGGGGTCAATGAGTTAAGCACACTCGAGTTAGTGAGATTCGACTGTAAATTCGTTCCATGTGCGGATCCTGAGCGGGTAGGATTCCATCCGAAATCTCCGAGTGGGGTGGATGGGTGTGGGATCAAACCGAAATGAAAGGAATATACAACATCAACATCAATTCGGCATCCTCGTCTCCTTTTCTTTCCTTTTTTGCAGGATTTTCCGGGGTGGTCCCCTCGAGATCCGCGCATGTCTTCTAACCGTATTTAAAAGATTTCTTGGTAGTTCTATGTCATGATGACGTGAACATTTGATATGCACATTGAATTACAATGAATACTGATTAGCATGGGAAGGCAGTACTTCATGCAAATCTTCCTTAACCATTTCCTTGTCGAGTGCGACTTGACATGTGTTTAGAAACAGTTTGGATCCAGATCAGACGCCGCGTTACGCGGCGTCTGATCTGGATCAAAACTGTTTGATACTTGTCTTTATGTTTCTCAAATTAGAAATCCACAAATCTGATTTTGATTGTCTTTGCAGACGACAACTTCAAAGCAGACGGTAATGTTAAATCAGAAGATATTTTGACAGAATAAGAATTAAAATTAAACAACATGTATACCAGGATGTTTAACTTTGGTATGTAAAGTTTGCTAAATTTGTCACTTTGCAACAACTCAACTACAGCTTACATTATTGTCCGCTAAACAATACTCCCTCTCTACAACAACACCTAATGTGAGACAAATAGTGTGTCTGTTGTTCGGAGGGAGTTGTTATAGGAAAGAAAAATGGCTTACATTTGCAAACAGCTTGAATCCAGATCAGACGTAACGCGACGTCTGATCTGGATTCAAGCTGTTTGACACTCGTCATTATATTATTGTTTTTTTATATTTAAAAATCGACTTTGAGAGAAACAGCAGACGACAAATTCACGCAGACGACATTGCTGTCGTGAAAATGTCGGACATAATTGTCTTGTTTGGGGAACAGCAGCAAGCGTTGACCAACAGCCTTGACCAAAGATTTGTTATTTTTTATTACTTTTTCTATGTTAATGTTTCTCATTTCACATATACTACTCAAATTTTGCTTAGCACCAAGGGTAAAATGACAGATCCTATATGTTTGAAAACATAGTCATCTTCTGTATACATTATTATCTGTTTAAAACGTACAGTGGAGAATCTGTTATTCTTTCCCGTTTAAACGCAAACGTACGCAAACGCAAAGCGCTAAAACGTAGAAAAGAACAGCTTTTGGACAATTCTGATAATTCTTGTTTATCTTGGTGGCAAACAGTTTGGAGCCTGATCAGACGCCGGGTTACCCGGCGTCTGATCTGGCTCCAAACTGTTTGCACTGCAAATAATAGTTTTAGCGTAAACGCGTTTATTGGGAAAGAATAACATATTCTCCACTGTATAATCATCTTCTCTTAACAATATTATCTGTTGGAAACATGCTCATCATTTGCAAACATCTGTTTAAAACATAAATATATTGTAGGAATATAAATTGTTGGAAAACATGTTAACCTTCTGTAAACATTATCATCTGTTTAAAACATAATCATCTTCTATGGAAAATATCACCTGTTAGGTTAAAAATCATAGCCATATTAATGTACGCATTGACGTTGGGTTAAAACATAACCATCTTCTTTAGAGAAAGCCATCTACAGTAAAACCTCGCTATTACGACCACTAAAACGAATGCTAATTGATTGTATAATACAGAGGTGACATCTTAAAGAGGCTCGCAACCGGATTTAGCATTAAAAATAGTAATTTGTAAATATATGTCAAATGCTTATATAAATGGGTAAGATTTAGTTTAGAATAATAAATTCTGTTAAAAAACGCATTTTAAAAAAAGAAGAAGAAGAAGCTCTTGTGGGATTCGAACTCGTGACCCTCAATACGGAGACAAACATGGCAAAAAGGGAAACGCCTTTATCCACGCGGCTACTGACGCTCTCTATCTATATGGTAGCGAATTAACGTACTTCACTGGTAGCGATTCGATATTACTTTATTCGGCTCGGGTTTATGTCTGAGTCCGTGTAGATAAGCAACAACAACAACTATACCGTTAGCTAACGCTATAGAAAAACGATGGAAAATATCTAAAAAAACTAAGATTCGGTGACGATTCTTGAGACTTTGTTTGGACTGATCATTTTTTTTAATGTCAGAGGCCAAATAATGCCATAAATGTGCTTTTATTTGAGTATTTTATTTTATTTCGACAAGTACACCATCCGGTTGCGAGTCCCTCTACGACAGGTGACTGCTTAAAGCAATGTAACAGTAAAACAGAAAGCTCCTAAAGGAGCTTTCTGTTTCACTGTCACATTGCTTTAAGCGGTCACCTACTGTAAACACCCTAATAATTAACATAATTTAGTGGTCTTAATAGCGAGGTTTTACTGTATCGGAAACATGGGAGTTTTGAATCAGACGAGATGTCTTTGACTGGCGATCATGACTCTATAAATATTAAATAAACATGTCTTTTTGTCTGTAGGAAATTTTGGATGTGTGTACAAATGTTTCTACCGACTTCCGGATGAAAAGGAAGAGAAAATTGTGGCTGCTAAAACTTTGCACAGTAAGTACTGGTTCCATTGTTATAAAACATTTGTGAATACGGTATTTACATTCGCCCCGCATTGTCCTTATATAACACTATTCTAAAAAGAGACTTGCATATTTCAATGAATGCTCACGTAAAATCCAGTTCTAGCCGTCTGGTTTAGGGGCGGAGCTATACTGATCACTTTCAAATCGATACAGAGAAGTCCGTATGGTAGGTGTGGTTAACGCGGAGTAATAAAGTATGGCGTGTGAGTAAATCGGTTTTAAAAAACGCGACCTAAATTTAAGATGCTTATAAAACAAATATTTTGTAAAATCGTGTGCTTTTAAATGTCTCAAAAGGGGTTTTAGACATAACGAGAAAGTTTACCGGTTAAAAGTCAAAATTTATCCAGTAATTATAATATGTGATTGGGACTATTTTCAGCCCATATATAGAGATCGTTACTACGATTAGCAACGCATAGCAACGGGCAAAGTGTCTATTAGAACGGTTATGTCAGCTCACAATGGAATATAAATATAAGAAATAAATTGCGTACTTCCGTTATTCATGAGCTGATGGCACTTCAATGCTTTTACTAGCAAAGTTAAGCGAGAAGCCCTTCGGGCTTCACGCACTTTGCTAGTAAAAGCATTGAAGTGCCATCAGCTCATGAATGCCGGAAGTACGCAATTTATTTCTTAAAAATATTTGATTGTTGTCAAGCTTTTTACCAAATCTAACCAATCAAAAGCTTGAAAATGATATCATCTCCTCTCAAACGCTTTATAACCATGGACATGTCATGTGGTTTAGACCATATTTTTAAATTTAGTTTAACCCATTATGCCAAACCGATTCTTCCATGCTGTGTATATTGAATGAGTCCATTTTTCATTTAAGAAGAATTTTATCTATTTTTCCGTTTTTTCATTTCATTTTCAATGCATCTGTTAGCAAACAATACAGAATCAGAACTGTGTCCTATTTATGGGGTGATAGGTACAACATTAATGGGTTTAGACAAAATAACATTTCTTAAGACAAATAAAAAAAACGTTGCGATGGGATATGTTTTTGTACTTGTCCGACAATGAGAGCTCGGCCGTTTGGTAAAAGTAATCTAATAAAATTGAATACCCGGAAATGCATTTCTTAACCCTTACCCCCCCATAGAAGTGCTTGTAGCTTATTTAAGCATTTGATCCAATTTAAACAGTAAAAACACATACATGTACTAAAAGAAAGGTTTCCCATATCCTAGCAGATGGTAGCTTAAAGAAGGCTAAAAGTAAAGCATTCTGCTTTACTTGAGTCTTGCTTTAAGTGTTTTAAAATGACCACCTGTCTTCAAAACTAGACACAGGCTATGGGATAAAGGGTTAATCATTTGTGAAATATTAACCCTTAGCCCGCCAAATAAATTGTCGTCTGCTATATTTCTCGTCTGCTTCAAGTTTCAAAGTGCTTCAAAGTTGCTCAAAATTGCTGAAAATGTTGTCCGAGTGTCAAACAGCTTGGATCCGGATGAGACGCCGAGAAACTCGGCGTCTCATCCGGATCCAAGCTGTTTGCATATGGAGCTATAGTCGTGAGTGGCAGGCTATGGCTTAATACGAAATGAAGCTAAGGTGTGTTTGTTATAAATCTTTAGGACCAAATCCAAAGGACCTTGACGTACAGATGTTCTTGAAGGAAGCACTAATCATGAAGGACTTCCATCACAATAACGTGATGGAGCTACTAGGCATATGCCTCGGTATGGACAAACTTCCGCTGGTCATTCTACCCTACATGAAGGCCGGTGACTTGCTCTCTTATCTTCGGGATGAAAAGAACGTAAGTACACTTCCGGTCTAAACTCACTCACCCCTGAAATTTTACATTGACACGTCCTGTTTTCAATAAAATCTGCAAAATGACAAAAAGTATAGACCCTTTCGGACCACTGATAATTGGGTTGAAATAAGCGATCAAAATTGCTAAATAAAGGTCATTCATTTGACTTATCCGAGATCCACTTTTATTAAAGATCTTAACACAAAATATGCAAAGTTTTCTTTAGATCTAAAATCTCGTTCCACAATGTATAATGCCATTCGCTTTAACCGTTAGGGTACTAGCGATGCAATTACAGGGATTCTGTAAACTGAATAGAAACGGTGTTGGGATAAAAACTACTAGTATACTAAAAACTTGAGAAGAAATGGGTTTTAAAGTTTCATGGAGTACCACCTGACTTTAAAAGAAAACTGCCTTTGAACACAACCTTAACTCTTTCCTCCCTGAAACTTTAAATGGAAAATTCCAGTTTCCATTTTAGTCTAGTCCATTTCTGACTTTTATGGGTTGTTTTTGTCAATGTTTGGCATTGTGACAAACAGTGAAGAACCTGATCAGAGGGCTCCTTTCGGAGCCCTCTGATCAGGGTCTTCACTGTTTGCATAGGACAAGTGTACTATTCACATGTACACTGTTTGAAAAGCACGCCTATATGCGCGACTAGGGTGCAAAGGGTTAACCCTTAATCCAATAAAAATCAAATGTTTACGCTTTTAATTACTCCTACACTAAGAAAAGTAGTCCTAAGCTAGGAAGTCCTGAGCATAATATATAAAAGACACTCGCAGTACCGTTCCATTACCTTTCCAATTTAGTGCTTAAAGCAGGCAATTGATACAGCAGAATGAAGCAGATTGAAAGTAAAGACACAGTATGCTCCTTATATAAGGAGCATACTGTGTCTTTACTTTCAATCTGCTTTAATTGATAGCCGGTTTTAATTTTTTTTTTTATAAAACATGCTGCAGGAAAGCTCACTTATAAAACAAAATGAAATTAACGAAGTACTGGATCTGTTCCGAATCTGTAATTAATGTATGGTAAAATGGACCTGGTATAACGAAATTTGGATAGAAAGAAAGATACTAGACTGTCCCGAGGACTTCACTGTATATGATAACTAGATCAATTTAGGCAAACTTGTTTTATAATTCCACAGTCTCCCAGGGTATCCGACCTTGTGGTATTTGGTATAGATATCGCCAATGGTATGCACTACCTTAGTCAGCTAAAGTTTGTCCATCGTGACCTGGCTGCAAGAAACTGTATGTAAGTATACTGGGGCCCGTCTTATCAAACGTCGTATGACAAATATCGTCGTAGTCAGGTTAAAAAATCCTCAATTATTTTTTTTTCTCCCTCTTATCCTGTCTTTTGACATCTCTTTGGAATCGTCTTTTCAAGACGATTCCAAACAGATGTCAGAAGACAGGATTAGATGGAGAAATCAGAAGTGAGACGTATTTTAAAAATTTGACTTACGACCGCTTTTGTCGTACGACGTTTCGTGAGACGAGTCCCTTTTTTTCTAAATGCATTTGTTGTTATCTGTGGTTTACTTGAATGGCACGTGCCGTTTACTTCTTGTTTTGTTGCACAGTGCTCCCTCTCTACAACGGCACCCCGAACAACGACTCCCTCCTTACAACGACCCTTGCCGCTGTTCCCCAAACAATACTATTATATGCCTTATACTTTCACTTCTGTAATATCGTCTGCTTAAAAATGTCGTCTGCTGTTTTTCCCCAAAGTCACACATTGGACATTTTGACAAACAAAAAAGCATAATGACGAGTGACAGACAAATTTAATCCAGACCAGACGCCGCGTCTGATCTGGATTCAATTTGTTTGCAATTGTAAGCACGTTTTGTCTCCTATTTGGGTCTCGTTTTAGAGAGGGAGCGTTGTAATTTGACTTTAAAATGCTGAAATGGGTGTCAGATAGTTTGGATCTTCATCAGCCGCCGCTTTTTGCAACATCTATACAGGACTCAAATCGTTAATAAATAACCATTGTACTTGAGGTAAGGCAGTGGATACAAATAAAAAATAAATAATAATGATAATAATACATTTATTCAACGAGATCAATCTTATGACAACGTCAATTTTCCATGAGACCTTGAACATATAGCAGTTATACAAGACAGTAACAACTACAAAGTTACAGAGTACAAGCACATCTGCCATGCGTTCAGTAAAGAAATAGATGAACATCGATTGCGAGTTGGCTTCCTGTCTGAAATACAGTGGAAAAACGTAATTCTTTCGTTCAAACGCATTGCAATGAAATATAGAAAATGGCAACATTTTGACAATTCAGACTACTAGTTTTAATCTGAGTGGCAAACAGTTTGGAGCCTGATCAGACGCCGGGTTACCCGGCGTCTGATCCGGCTCCAAACTGTTTGCAATGAAAATACTAGTTTTTTAAGCGTAACCGGTGTTATTTGGAATGAAAACACGCGGGGCACAAACTGCTAACCTAACCTGCAAACAGTGGTAATTGATCATGCTACTGTGTACTAAATGGTCGATCGTTCAGTGCACCACTGTTTCCACCACAATAAATATAAAAGGAATCAAAAACAGGATTGCACGGAACATCAGAGAATTGAATTGTGACCAACAGTGTATTACCTGATCCAAACAACCTCATCAGGTTTTTTTTTACAGTAATCCCTCTCTTCAACAACACCCAGTGGGGGACATTTAGATTGTGTGTGTTGTATAGAGTGGGTTGTTATAGGGAAAGACATTTGGTTAACATTTGCAAACAGCATGAATCCAGTTCAGACGCAGCGTTAAAAGTTGTTTCCTCGACTCGTCATTATGTTTTGTTTCCTTTTAAAAAGTCCAATACGTGACTTTGAGAAAAACAGCCGACGACAATTTTAAGAAGACGATTTTGCAGCTGTGAAAAGGTTTGACATATATGTAATTGTTTCGATTGGGGAGCAGTGACAATCGTTGATGTAATGAAGGACTCGTTGTTCAGATGGCTGTTGTAGGGAGGATGCACTGTTCTGGGTTGATAATTAATATTAGTAATTCCTTCTGACTTGGCAGAGTTATTTTTAGATCGGAACATTCTAAAACTTTAAAAGGGATGGGTATTCCCTACAGCCAGCAAGAGACATTGATAGCTGTATTTATTGTGCGCAATATACAGTAGAGAATACATTCTTCCTCGTTTAAACGCAAACGCAATGCACTAAACTGTGGAAATTTACTTTAAGAGTTTTAACTTTTTTATCTGAGTAGCAAACAGATTGGAGTCTGATCAGACGCCGGGTTACCAGGCGTCTGATCTGGTTCCAACTTGTTTGCAAATGAAATATAGTTTAAGTATATAAATGCGTTTTAATATTGGGAAAGCATAAAATATCAGTAAAGTTAGCGCAGTGGTCTCGTTCTGCACGGGGATCATACTTATATCAATTAGGAAAGTGTACGATTATATATTCGATGTTACCTTGCTCGCCAACTATTCTATTCTAAAAATAACTCGGACAAGTCGGAAAAATCGGATTATAACAATCTACTCCAGATAATTATATGGCATCTTTTAGTTAGACGACATAGACGTCTACATTTTCAGCTTCATAAAATCAAGGTACATTGTACATCGATTTAGCACGTAAAGTGTTGCAAAAGGAAAATATGGTTGTCAATAAAATATATTTATTAGAAAGTCACAAATAACTGTTTTATCTGAAAAAATAATTTGAATAAAAATAATATGTATTTCGTAATATTATTTTATTTCATTATCTGGCAAAATATTTGTTCAACAACAACATATTTATTGAGTAAATTTAAAAACAAATAATTTCGAATCAATATATTTTATTGAACATATATATTTCATCGAACAAAGATAAATAGAAAAAAATATCGAATAAATATTTTTCTGATTTTTATTGAACGATATGTGTACGATAGACCAATTATTTCAACTTGTGAATTTAAGAAATAAATAGAATTTTTCGGCGTTAAAGCGAAATAAACGATAGAAAATGGTCGGCAAATTAATTCCATGAATCGTAAATTTGCCGATCATTTTCTGTCGTTTATTTCGCTTAAACGCCGAAAATTTCTGTACATTTCTTATATTTACATTATATTTGCTGTAATTTCTAATATTAAATGACCGTTTTATTAGTATGCATGTATGTTTAATCAATATTAGAGGTTGTTAACACGAATAATGGGTAACCTAAAAGGAACAGCCATTACTGCCATTACTCAGGGAACGCCACAACATGATTCGCGAAGAACAGGTCAATAAGCCTCGCCTCAATGCGAGGATATCCACAATTCTCGCCCCTAGAAAATTTGCGTTTGTACGAAATAAATAGAATAGAATGGGGCGAATGTATAGAGGATAATTGTTTTTTTCAGTATAAGATAGAAATTTAATCCATTGAGTGAACATCAGACGTTATATTTTCACGAGTGGCGAAGCCACTCGTGAAAATATAACAGTCTGATGTTCACGAAATGGATTAAATTCGATCTTATACTGAAAAAATACAATTACTCTATTTATTAATGCTTTTAAGCCACTTTTTAAACGAAATTGTTCGACAATTGAGAAAGCGAAAGTAAATGATTTACCCCGTGTTGAGCCCAAACTTTATATCGAACACATTTTCGAAACAGTTTCCCGTACGATGACGTCACTTATTTATTGATTTGACGTCATCCGAATTACTTCGTTGCTCCCGAGTTTGGATTCGTGCTCTTCCGGTGAGTAGTTCGCGACAAATCGGACTGTCGGAATTTAACGATAAGACACGATTGACTACGATTCTTGGGGAGCCCTACGGGGGAAAATTCATAATAAAAGCGATTGGTGATAATCCACTGCAGTGGATTACCAAGTGATAATCCACTGCTATTTCGTGGTAATCCACCGAAAAGCATAAATAAAAATCTTTCTTCGTATTGTCTGATTTGATACTCACGAAAAAAAAAAACCCACAAAAAATCAGGTAAATATTTCTCATCTGAGTTATGAAATAAATACCAAACTATTCATAAATTACAGTCGAACTTCGATATCTCGAACTCGGTTAAATCGAAGATACCCGTATTTCAACGTTAAAACGTGGCTTAGACACGTTTTAACTTCAAAATATGGGTATGTTCGACCTAACCGAGCATGGAATAATGTAATTCATGTGTCGAACTATCAGATAGTTCGAGTTAAGCGAGTTCGAGATATCGAAGTTCGACTGTATTTCGACGTCTAGAGGCATTTATGAGAGAGGCTCTCTTTGATTGTATGACTGAATGCAAGAAACAGAAAATGTAAAGTGTATTTGGACATAGAGCGCTCCCTCTCAACAGCGACAACCAATGGAAGACACACGTGTGCGTTATTCGGAGGGGTCGTTATAGGGAGGGGAATTGGTTTACATAAATACATTTGCAAACAGCTTGAAAACAGATCAGACGCAACGTAACGCGGCGTCTGATCTGGATTCAAGCTGTTTGTCACTTGTCATTTTTTCTGTCAAAATGTCCAATATGTAATTTTGAGAAAAACAGCAGACAACATCTTTAAGTCGACGATACTACAGCAGTAAAAGCGTTAGACTTAATTGTCCTGTTAGGGAACCGTGGCAATGGTCGTTGTAAGGAGAGAATCGTTATTTGGAGGGCCGTTGAAGAGATGGAACACTGTAATTATCTTTTGATTAGGGCCCTAAGAGATCCAATATCAGTTAATACTATCTTAATTCCTTTTTTTTTTAAAACAAAAGTTCTAGTCCACTGTTATTTACTCATACACCACCATGACGTCACATGCTTTACTCTTTAACTCTCAATGACGCCAAAAGCGCATTTGTGACAGTTTTGATCCTGATCAGACGTATCAAAACTGTTTGCCACTTGTTCTGAAATTTCATCAGTTATACTGCAATGAATCTAACTTTGAAACGATATTGCAGACAACAATATTGAAGCAGACGACAATATGGCGATGAAGGGGTAAAACATCACAATAAATTTGTTCATGAAAGGGTTAAACTTTCCAAAACTGTAATAACAAAAGGTTATTGTGTCCAAACCAGTCCTGTTACTTATGGTAACGAGAAGGCTGATAAGTTGGCTTTAGAAATTAATTTTGCTAAAATTCAAATTGAGAAATAAAAGTAGACAATTTTTTAAAGCAGATGACGTGATGGCAGCGGAATGGTTAACTCTATCAACTCTAAGTAACTATTGGGGGTTATTAGGTTCCCTTGTTGATTTTTAATTATCAAAACATGAACCAGTCTACTTGGAATTCTGAGTCGTTTAATAGATATGGGTCTAAATTAGAAAATATTACAAACCCTGATCAGAGAGTCAGCTAATCTTGGTCTACACTATTTTCAAATGTTATGATTGTATTTTAAACTGGTCCATGGTGTTGAATAAGTTAACCCTTAGCCTGCCACTCGCGACTATAGCTCCATAATTATGCAAACAGCTTGGATCCGGATGAAACGCCGAGTAACTCGGCGTCTCATCCGGATCCAAGCTGTTTGACACTCGGACAACATTTTCAGCAATTTTGAGCAACTTTGAAGCACTTTGAAACTTGAAGCAGACGAGAAATATAGCAGACGACAATTATTTGGCGGGCTAAGGGTTAATTTAAAATGTATTGTGTGCCTGAACACATCTTAGATGAGGTCATCAAGACTGTCCACACTAGCGGTGTGGTCATTATGGTACTGGGGGAAAGATTTGTAGAGTTCAAACACTTTGACATTGTCATAACCAATACGTCTCTTGATTGAAGACACGTTCTTTCCTGATATTTCTTTCTTAATCACCACATTGTAGTCTCGCGCCTTCTTCTGGTCTAAGAATTTAACGAGCTCCGCTTTAGCGGTAAAGGTCGGGCTGCGTGCTGGTGTTTTCCGGGTCGGTATTACGAAGTCCGGTATAGAATCTTGTCTGGCGATTCGCGCGATACTCAATGTTGATGCCATGGATACCAGACGGCTTAGTTCAGGGGAACAGCTATAGCTTCGTCGAGATGTGTGCGATGGGGTACACATTGACAACTTTCGGCTAGCACCCTTTTCATGCTCTTCTCCCTGGCTAAAACACGACTGCTTGTCATCAATCAGACTTGGAATAGAATACGCTCGATTATGCATCTGTAAAATGTTACAAAAAGGACAAAATTACAGTACAACCCCTTTGAGCAATCAAATGACAAGGAAGAATTGAAATCATTAAAAATAGGTACAATTGTCGTTGCTAATTGAAGGACGAACGAAATAAATGAAAATGTTATCAATGAACTTCCTGCACAACTATCGTTGTGGATTTAGTTGTCATGAGCAATGAAACACATTTCGAAAATTAACAGCAGTGCTGCCATTTCTCCGGATTTTTCCGAAATTTTCGGATTTTTATTCCAAAAGATGGAAGCTTAAAACAGGCTGAAAGTAAAGCAGAATGCGCCTCAAGGCGCATCCTGCTTTACTTTCAACCTGCTTTAAGCATCACATGTCTTAAAAACTAGAAACAGACTATGGGTTAAAGGTATAATCCGGAAAATCGGGCTTAAAATAATAGGATTTTTGTTATCAACTTATGGCAGGTCTGGTAACAGAACAGAACAGAAAAGAAAATAATTTTATTTCACGTAAACTTTACAGTTTCTAGTGATTACAAATCTCTCTATATAAATATAACACTTTTGACAAGAAATCCTAGTGGTAAGTTTGTGTCCGATGGATGGACATATTAAGCTAAGATAAGCTAAACCGCTCTCGTTACGACACCTTGGATCTTCTGCCTTGAGTATCGCTCGAAAGCGGAGTAAACCTTCGATATGTTTGATAGATAAGTGTAATATCAAACCACTCTTATTACGGCATCTATGTTTATAGTAATTATGTTATGTACATACCCACATATTTACATCTATATTACACATAGCATAATTGTATAACATATCATAATCTTATTACACAAAAAAATCACATATTTTGTGTTACAAAATGTGTACTATACACTTACACTGGTATAGACCTACATGTATATGAATAGGATAAATAATGCTAAGTTTCGTAGCATTGTGTTTGAATGCATACTTATATATAATAAACATTGACATTTGTTTAATAACAGATTGCTAAATGACTAAGTCGCATTGATAGTGTTAACCCTTTACCTGATAGCCTATTTCTAGTATTGAATATAGTTGACCACTTAAAGCAGGTTGAAAGTAAAGCAGAATGCGCCTTTAAGGCGCATTCTGCTTTACTTTCAGCCAGCTTTAAACTTTTATGTGCTAAAATATAGAAAATATTCCCTATACTATATATTCATGGCTGATTAAATTGGAACTATTTTCTTCAGCGGAGGAATAAATCATATCCGCTAAAAGGCGCTTCTATGGGGGAAAGGGTTAATTCTTAGTTTTGAAGCTTCTGATATATATCTACATGTGCATAACTTATATAATCCGTTTCTATTTTGTGTACCGAGCAATTATGTTAGTTTAAACATACTCGGTCCATCTCTATAGTATCTCTTAATATAACTCAATCTCAAACCTTGGTACTGTCTGAATTTGAAAACAAAGTGGTATTCATCTTCGATATCGTTACAGTTACATATTTGGCATGTTCTCTGATTTAAAGACGATTTCTACAGTTAGTTTCCTTCCAAGAATTTTTTTTATTTTTTCACATTTTGTTGTTCAAAGTATGCTGAATTCAAATAAAACAAGAAAACAGGGGGTTACTAACTTTATTTTTGAGTTTTTACCATGACATAAATATAAGGATGTTTTTTTGCATTTTACATGTGTTACAGTACAAAAAATTGTGACACCGGCGCTATTTCGTAAATTTCTTAAAAATTTATCCAAGAATATTTTTCAAAATTTCCCATTATGTGCTTTATAGTATCCTTAACATGAAATCAAAACAAAATGTATGGGTTGCGAGCTTCGTTTTCAAGTAATAACTCGTTTTATGACCTAGGGGTGGTGCTCTGCCCTGAAAAATAGTTATGATTTTATGACAATTATATTGATACATGCAGTATGGTAACTGATTTGCATGAAACTTACACCATATGTACCTCTGTACATGGAATGGAAAAAACTAACTACCGAAATCGTCTTGAATTCCGTTCTGTCGTATCTTCCTGTATGACCTCTGGGATTATGACCTGACAAACCCTTTCATGGTCAAATTTTCGTGTGTTTTGTTTTTACCCTTTCATAGCCATATTGTCGTCTGCTCCAATAATGCTGTTTCCAATATCCTTTCAAAGTTAAATTATTGCAATGTGACTGACGAAATTTCGAAATCAGCGTCAAACAGTTTGGACCCTGATACGACGTCTTGTCGGGATCCAAACTATTTTCAAAAGCGCCACTTGGCGTCATTGATATTGAAATGGTTAATAAACTGTTTTACTAAACTACAATGGTTTAACGATATTCAGAAAACAGTGATGATTGAATCAATGTATTGAATCAAATTAGAAGTAATACACAAACGTTTGCAATAATGTCTACAATTACAGTTAACTCTTTGCATGTTGGGTAATTTTTTCGTCTGCAACACTTTGTCGTCTGTTGATGTTTTAAAAATAGAATTTTCTTTTCCAAACAGGGTCAGAGTGTCAAACAGTTTGGGATCCTGATGAGATGCCGCGTTACGCGGCATCTCATCTGGATTCAAACTGTTTGCAAAGGTAATCACTGTGGCAGATATATCCGCCGCTAGCATGCAAAGAGTTAATCTGTGAAATGATTTTCCCATAGTCCTAAAATGATGCAATTTATAATTATTTACAATGATATTTTTTTTAAAAGTTCAAATAGTTCATAACACTAACTCTTGAGAAATTTTGCAGAAAACAATTTTAAAAGACGACAATGATATGAAACGAAGATAAAACGATTCCAAAAAGGGAATTAAGAAAATATAAAATTATCGAATCGTTCTTTTCTATACGGACGTATATCAAGAATAATCATGTCCAAAGACATGTCACATCCTTGATAAAGGCCCCCAAATGTCGAAATGCAGTCGAAACTCGATATTTCGACCTCTATTAAATCGATCGTACCAGTATTTTCATAAATTGAATTTTGATGAGTCGATCTCGCGTACGTCAAATTTACCCGATTTCAAAGTTAAAACTTTGAAATATTGGTAGAGCGGGTGCACCAATTACCGAACACCTACGCAAGATTTTTTACTGTTCGGTAATACGTCCATTATTTCAGCACATTTGTAAAATCATCTAACAGGTTACGTCTCTTGATCCGTTTACTATGCTTACGGTCTTAAAACATTAAGTAATAGAGCAAATATAGTGAGTTGAGTAAGCGGTGTCAGTGAACCTTATTCCGAACAATGGTTTTAATTCCGAACATAACGCTTCCTTATTCCGAACACAGATTTGGTTTTTTGAAAAAGTGGCCAATCGTCTTCTTATAACAATAATTTTATTAATCAGACGTCTGCAAAGACATGGCTATGAAATATTAGTAGCACAAATTCAGATAAATAGGAAAAACACACACGTATTTTGCACATTGTTAGGTCTACATGTGAATTAAATGAAAATTGTTGAAAACATTTTGATGTACACAGTCTGGTATTTCAGCTTGCAAACATTTGTTTAACTTGATAATTCAACTGAACATGATACGCATGATTTCAACAGTACTTGCATTCGAATGGTAATTCATCTATTCCACTGATAATCCCCCTCTATCCACTTCAAGTGGAGTCGTGGGAAACAATTTGTGCACTGTATGTATACTCTTGGTACTTTTCTTCACACTTAAAGCATTAGTGAAGATGCTACTTGCATGTCATCATCGCTGTCTGACTTCTCTAATTATTTAAGTATTTGCCCATCTCTAGCTCCAGATAAGGGGAGTATTTCAAACAATAAAATCTTTATTTCTACATTAAACTTTTAACATATAGTGTCACTTCTCATTATGATCGTCTTATCCTAATACTAAAGGAGTTGATGCTGAATGAGAGAATTTACGTTGAATTTCTTCAGTTTACTCCTTATCTGGAGCCATGTCCTAGTATGAATAAATTATTCATTTTGACGTCACATAGAGTGGTGTTACTTGTAGATTATTGAACTTATTTACGATGATATGATTGACGTCGTCACCATGACTCCAATATTTATAATCCACCTAGATGATATTATCAAACCACTTGAGGTAATATAAAGCAGATCAACCACAGGCTTATCGAGATAAAGCATTATAAACCTTTTGTTCAGATATATAAATATTGAGCCTATAATTATATACGTATAAAAACAAAACTCAGATTTCAGCGTTTGCTAGATCTACTTCTAAGTTCTTTATAACAGCATATCGATGTGAGTTTATGGAAATTAGCTCTAGATCTAGTCTCCAATATTGCTGAACAATTTCTAAACTGACTTAAGTGGTTGTGCTTTTCGCTTGGAAACCCAATTTGAATTCACTTTGGCTATAGATTATTTCTCTGGAGCATGGTAGATCTAGATCTATTGATAAAGATAGTGAGATAAAGTGGCGATCTAGATCTAAATCCTATCAAAAGCAAGTGTGTTAAAATGAAATAAAAAATGTTCGGAATTAGATCCAACATCAAGTTTTATGTACTTAATTCCGAACATGCTTCAACTCCAACATGTGACGTCACTGGTTTGAACAAAGCATTTCAATAACATATTTCATGTCTATAAAGCCTAGAAATGCAAAAATATGTAGTATAAAACGTATATAAATCATCATTATTCCTTATGTACAAAAATCGATAAAATAAAAATCACGCAATTTCCCTTAACTTCATACAGTTGATTTGAGAAAAAGAGGAAACAATCAAATCCACTGTCTGGTAGTATTCAAGATGACGTTGAAAATCAATATAATTGTTATGACGTCATGAATTTATGTCACAATACGTGTCAAAGCGCTCTACCTATAAACAATAGACATTTGAAATTTTTGTTCGGTATAAGGTACTGTTCGGAAATAGGTTCACCCGCTCTATGTTCGATCTAACAAGAGTTCGAAGTATCGAGTTTCGACCAGTCGAAACTCGATATTTCGAGCTCGATAAAATCGAAAGTACAGGTATTTCATAAGTTGAATTTTGATAATACGATCTCGCTTAAGTCAAGCATACCCGTATTTCAATGTTAAAACGTGGCTAAGCCACGTTTTAACTTTGAAATATGGGTATGTTCGAACTAACGCAAGTTCGAAGTATCGAGTTTCTACTGTATCAGAATAAAACAATACTATATAGCATGCATAAGGTTTACAGTACTGAACCTTATTAAATTAACATTTTTTGCGATTCGCTTGCAATTCGATGGCTATTCGCTTGCAATTCGATGGCAATTCGCTTGCGATTCAAAATACTAACTTTACCCCCGGGTAAGTTTTCTTGAATGGTGTATCTCACAAATGTACGCAAATATGCCTTCGTTAATTTATTCGACTTCATTTTTCCGCTTCGGAAAATTCGCGTAAATATATTCAAACGTAGGATTTGTTTTTTGAAGCGCCCAATTCGATGGCAATTCGATGGCAATTCGCTTGCGATTATCAATGCAATTTAATAAGGTTCAGTACTGTACCAAGATGAGACACTTACTTTGTATGCCTGTTGCATGAAGGAATGTCGTCCTTTGTTTTGTAATGTTCGTAAGAACTCATTAGCAAGAACTAACGGTCGCCCTGGAAACGGATGCGTAAGAAACCGGCAAACAATTCCTAAATCTAACGCGTTTTCGGGACAAACACGTTGCCAGAAAACAGGTATACATGTATAATTATAATGTGTGATAAATTTTTACCTTTATCAGACTGGATTGTTGCTCGCTGAAATATGTTTTTCTGCAATTTATTTAGAGTATATTTTATGTTTGTGAATTCAAGAGATATACCGAGATACTATTTATAAATATGATCTAGATCCAAATTGGTTATGTTAGTTAAATAATGCTACATTTGTAAGTATACGATCAGGGTAAAGCAATGATTAGTAATATACGACACAATACAAGTATTTGTGGCGGCTTAACCCATTTGTGCCCACGATCCCATTATTTGGAATAGGCAAACAGTGTAGACTCTGATCAGACGCCGCATTATGCGGCGTCTGATCAGAGTCTACACTGTTTGCTGATAGGAATTTCAATATAAAACAAAACGAAAATGAAAATTTTGACCAGGCATCCCTTTGATAAAACATGTACTTATCCAATATATAACCATGGAAGAATCCACTGGGCATAATTGGGTTAAAGAGACTGAAAACAAAATGCTGTATTTGCAAATAAACAGGAAAGGATAACGACTTTTACCTCGTGTTTGCCTCCAGATCTACCACATTCCCACAACAATGAGCCGATGTTAACCAGGGGTCCGTTTCATAAAACTTTGTACGACAAAAACTGTCGTAAGTCTAAACTTTAAAATACATTTAATTTCTGATTTCTATATCTAATCCTGTCTTTTAAAGAGATGTCACGAGACAGGATAAGATGAAGAAATAAATAATAATTCAGACTTTTATAATCTGACTTACAACAAGATTTGTCGTACGAAGTTTTATGAAGCGGGAGCCAGAGCTGCCAGGAATGGAATGAGCGGACGTAAATCCTTGTTAGGAACAACAACACTCACATCAAAATGAATTGTCAAATTTTATGAAAAATACCGTTTTCTAAATTTTATTGTGTAACGTTTGCATTCCGATTCATTTAAACGAGAAATAATGACATACATTAAAACCTCTCAATTATGACTACTACAAAAAGGTCAATTGTTTGTATAAAAGTCAGGTGACAGTTTAAAGCAATGTGCCAGTAAAACAGAAAGCTCCGAAAGGAGCTTTCTGTTGTACTGTGACCTTGCTTGAAGCTGTCACCTGTATTAAACACTTTATAATTCACATACTCTAGTGGTTTTACTGTGCGTCTACTATATGTGATTTGTTTCAGGCTAACCGATGAGCTAAAAGTGAAGATCGCCGATTTCGGACTGTCACGTGACGTCTATGAGAAGGAATATTACAGTTCTAATGACAAGACGGCCAAACTGCCCATCAAGTGGATGAGTCCAGAGAACCTAGAGTTTAGAGTGTTTAGCTCAAAGTCAGATGTGGTAAGATAAAGCGTTCGGTGAACCAGCTCCAGTGTTACAGTGGAGAATCTGTTATTCTTTCCCGTTTAAACGCAAACGTACGCAAACGCAAAACACTAAAACGTAGAAAAGTACAACTTTTTGACAATTCTGATATTTCATGTTTATCTTGGTGGCAAACAGTTTGGAGCCTGATCAGACGCCGGGTTACCCGGCGTCTGATCTGGCTCTAAACTGTTTGCACTGCAAATAACAGTTTTAGCGTAAACGCGTTTATTGGGAAAGAATAACAGATTCTCCACTGTATAAAGCTTTTGAGTCGAGCCTAAGATCGTTTTCATTATTAAGCATTTAATTGGTCAGAGCAAAAGCTGAAATCTGATCAATCAAATGCTTGAGAAAGTGTTATAACCTTAGATCCATGATAATCAGCATTATTATTTTAATGTTAATTTCTTTCAATATGATTATATCTGCAATTAGATAAGTTGTGGGATACGGAGCAGAAAAAGAGCTTCGTTGTTTGAAGCATCTGTTTTACAATAAAACGGAAAAAAGAAAAAGTTAACAGTACACATATTATCCAGTGTTAATATACACTTGCGCTCGAGTGTATGCGTATGTGTGTGTGTGTGTGTGTGTGAGAGAGAGAGAGAGACAGAGAGACAGATAAATAGTGAGAAAGAGAGACAGATACACAGAAAAACAGTCCGGCATAGACATACAGACAGACATGCAGAAAGGCACATATCACGTTACAGCCTCTTGAAACTTTGATAGTTGTTTACCAACATACATGTATTTGTGACTTAATGGGAAGGGCCGAATCTAATGTTGAAATAACTTGTGGCCCAACCTTTTTCTTCATATCAAACAAATTGTATGATGTTTATACGTATATGTGACATTTATTGAGCAATACAGTTTTATTAAAACATTCAATCCTAGCGACGAGTGTACTCGTCATTTACCGACAATGTACCTGTGGTGATTACACTTGTCCCATGCAAACAGTGTAGACCCTGATCAGAGGGCTCCTTAAGGAGCCCTCTAATCAGGGTCTACAATGTTTGTCACTTTGAATTATATTGTGATAATAGTCAAAAATGGACTAGACTTATCTTGAAATTGGGATGTCCATTAAAAGTTTCAAGGGTGAATGAGTTAAACTAAACATGGTAACTTTCTTTTACAGTGGTCCTATGGTGTGGTCTTGTGGGAGCTGCTCACTCGCGGAATGACCCCCTACCCTACTGTAGACAACTGGGAAATACTCAAATACTTAAAGGAAGGACGACGCATGACCAAGCCCGATCACTGTCCATCCAAAGTGTAAGTTTTTCCGGTAACCGAGCTTGTCAAATTCTAACTCATGACCAAGCCCGATCACTGTCCATCCAAAGTGTAAGTTTTTCCGGTAACCGAGCTTGTCAAAGTCTAACTCATGACCAAACCCGATCACTGTCCATCCAAAGTGTAAGTTTTTCCGGTAACCGAACTCGTCAACCAAGCCCGATCACTGTCCATCCAAAGTGTAGGTTTTATATAACAGTCGAATCCCGGTAACCGAGCTCGTCAAAGTCGAACTCATCCGCATTTTTACAAAAAGTTAACCACAAAATGTAATATGAGTGAATGGGTTGGGCAACAAGTTGTACCAATATTAGCATAGGCCCTCTCCCTTAATATATTTAGTTGAAACATACCCGTAGTTCAAAGTTAAAATGTGGCTAAGCCAACTTAAATGAGTTCTAGTTATCGAAGTTCCTCTGTATATTTAGGAAACAATTTTCACATTACCGTGTTCCCTCTCTACAACGGTCCTCCCAACAACGACTCCCTCCTTACAACGACCCATGTCGCAGTTTCTTTAACGGGACAATTACTAGTATGCCTTCGCTTTTACTACTGCAAAATCGTCTGCTTAAAATTGTCATCTGTTGTTTTTCTCAAAGTTACATAATGGACATTTTGACAGAAAAAAAGCTTAATGACGAATGACAAACAGCTTGAATCCAGATCAGACGCCGCCTTACGCGGCGTCTGATCTTGATTCAAGCTGTTTGCAAATGTCCCTCCCAATAACACACACAATTGTTGTCTTCCGTTTGGTGTCGTTGTAGAGAGGGAATGCTGTATTTCCAATTACAGATGCAGTTCGGAAAACATGCATACATGTACGATAGTGAATTATCTCTTCTGCTGCTAAAAGTTCATATGTAAAACACTGTCCACTACGAACATCTGTCATCTATTTTATTTCGTTGGCTTGTAAAAAAAAAGACGAAACTGGTATGTAGGCTCATGCCAGACAAATCTAAATTCTTTAAAGAAAACAGTGTAGACCCTGATCAGACAGCTCCTTCAGGAGCTGTCTGATCTTGGTCTATACTGTTTTTTTTAAAAAAGCGTCAGTGTACGCTAATAGCGATTCAACTCAACTCAACTTGAGTTTAGCTAATAGCAGGAGATGGCTATAACATGCTAATCTATTTTTGATACTAAAATACATGTTTCATAGTATAAAACGTATCTGGGTGCAGGCAAAACGTTCAGTGGCATAACATCGTCTGTTTGCAAACATGCCGTCTGCTTGGTATTTCTAGAGTTTATATTAGAACTTTAGGCATTTTGACTTAACAAAACATTATATGAGTGACAAACAAGTTATACCCTGGTCAGACGCCGCCTTACGTCTGGATCTGTGGCCCGTTTCATAAAACTTCGTACGACAAAAATCGGTCGTAAGTCAAAACTGTACAATACATTTAATTTCTGATTTCTCTACCTAATCCTGTCTTGTGACATCTCTTTTGAATAGTCTTTTCAAGACGATTCCAAAGATATGTCACAAGACAGGATTAGATGAAGAAATAAATAATAATTGAGACTTTTATTATCTGACCTACCACAACATTTGTCGTATGAAGTTTTATGAAACGGGCCCCTGAACTGTATGCATATGGAAGTATACCGAGGCAGGGACAATGGCTAATTGATGCAGAAAAAGCTACACATCTCATTTTTAAGAGATCTTGTATGACTAAAACCTGCCTGTGAACCGTTTGACAACTATGTATTGTTTGTAATACTCTGGTCACGTGGTATTTCTATTACAGGTTCAAAATAATGGAGAGATGTTGGGCATGGGAGCCGGATGACAGACCGACGTTTGGGGATATTACCATCGAATTGCCGGAGATATTGAGAAAGTGAAAATATCACCCAGTATCGAAAACTCGATCTCGAAGTTCAAAATTAAAACGAGACTCAAAAGAAATCTACCAGGATAGTGATTTGATAGAACTACATAAGATAAAATACAACGAGGCTTTTGTCGCTCAATTAATTAATCCATTCACTGCCTCTCCCCGGGTACAATGACTATTTGCAAGCAGTGTGGATCCTGATCAGAGGCCGCTTAACGCGGCGTCTGATCAGGACCCACACTGCTTGACATGAATAACAATATTTCTGTAATCAACTCTTCTAAAATGAAAAATTAATACTTTCGAAACTCGATATACTTCGAACTGGCAATCGACCTTACCAGTGTTGAATAAGTTTATCTTCGATAATTCGATCTCGTTTATGTCGAACATAACCGCATTTCAAATGGTCTTTAGCCACGTGCTTACTTTGAATTATGAGTTTGTTTGAACTAAAGCGACTTTGAATTATCGAGTTTAGACTGTAAACAAAAAAAGATAATTGTTTAAAGCAAATTACGTCTTGGCGGTGATGGGTTAATTAGGCATATGCTATCATTTCAGTGAAAGTGTTTAATTTTCATATGTTGTAGTAGAATAATTATGTTTTTAGACTTACATGTAATTGAATTTTTATGCAAGTACAAATATTACTAAGTTAGAATGGCATATCATATGGGTCTAAACTTTTTGGAGAATTAATATTTTAATTGTACTTTAAGAATGAAGTGTGTGTATCCATTGATGGCAATTATTGCTGTATTGCGATAAAGGTGGAAGTCCATCGTTAGCGGGTAATAAAACTGGAATTTAACTTTCAGAAAATGTCACAATCGACGGGAATCCTTCTATTCTGAAAAAAGCGTTCACCAAAATATTATAAAGTGTTTTAGTATAGTCTGAGATAGTTCTCATGCATTTGATTGCTCAGTAAAACTTAAATCTGACAAATCAAATGCTTGAGAACGATCTCATCTCACCTCAAACTCTTTATAACTTTAGAGCATGAGCTATATTTGTTTTCTCTTGCAATGTTTCATATTCTTTGCTCTAATTATTTAATAGTTCTTCCATCAGTATTCGCCCAACGGACAATATGTCAGGGAAATGTTTTAACCGTTAATGCCAAACACCGTGTAGACCATTTTGTTATATAAATGTATATCAGGGTATACAATTTGCTTTTTCTAAATGAAATATTATGTTGTGCCAAAGGTATAGGGACACTGACCATCCGGAAATGTGTCATTGGTGTGTTCGAAAGTTTGCATTTTCTCATGAAACAAACACCGTACTATGTTTTCTATTGATGTAATACAATGGGACAGACGTTATTCTTTCCCTTTAAACAATCATTTTCATTCTGGTCAGACTACAAACAATTTCCCACGACCTTTTATTTCAATTTCCGCAAATTAGAGCTTTGGAGGCATACATTGATTGAACTGTCCATGTGTCACACCGTCCATCCGTGTGTACTTTTGTCTGGATAATTTATTTAATACATCATTACCTAGGAATGCCAAAATTGGGATGTACAGCGCTCCCTCTCTACAACGACATCCAATGGGAGACAAAGATTGTGAACGTTGTACGTAGTGAGTCGTTAGCGGGAGGGAAATTGGTTTACATTTGCAAACAGCTTGAATCCAGATCAGACGTCACTCGTCATTAAGTGTTTTTCTGTAAAAATGTCCAATAAGTAACTTTGAGAAAAACAGCAAACGACAATTTTAAACAGACGACATTGCAGCCGTGAATAGGTTAGAAATTATTGTTCTGTTTAGGGAACAGCGGCAAGTGGCGCTGTAAGGAGGGAGTCGTTGTTAGGAGGGCCGTTGTAGAGAGGGAGTGCTGTAATTACATCTAAGGATATTGGAGTGGCGCATGCCATGTTGCCGTGACCATATTTCCTATACCATATCACCGAGGGATACCAAATTTGGTGTGAATAAATTTTGCACAACAGAGGGTCACGCACCATTTTAATGTCACGGTGTCCTTGAATGCTGGCCTCACTTGTAGAAAAATCTTGTCCTACGCATATTTACTATGCACCATCAGCTAGAGATGCAGAACTTTGTGTGCGAGTACATCTTGGGATAATGGAGAGTCGCAAACCATTTTCAAAGGCGGTGTATGACAGTATAAGTTGATTTGTATACAACAAGAAATTGCATTCCAGTTTATCCACTTTTTGGGATACAATTATTGTCATTGCATAGTTCTGCTTTAAATGGCGAAGGAACGTATCATTTGGAAATTAAGATTAGCACTTGCAGCGAGAATAAAACTGAACTTTGAAGATGACGAAATTTATGAATTATGTTTGACACTCATATCAATGTTTTGTAAGTAAAACATACATACAGTTGTTGGCCATAAATAAGTTCCCACCCTGGAAATCTGTCATAAGTTTTTGTCGTAACTGAGAGGTTTAAGGTAAATAGGAACCTGTCGATTAAATGAAAGTCACTAATGGTAAATATCTACGAAAACTTTAATTAATTTCCCATAAGACTGAGAGGTGAAATTTTATTTATTTATGATTTGATTTGGTTGCTAAGCAACTTTAGAACACTAGTGAAAATATATGACTAGTGTTCTTAATAATGTTGCCATGGCAACGTGAACATCCCGTGGCACCAAGGCATGTTATCATTTTAAAGAGAAATTATCAATGGTTATTAAATGTCTTCAACTGTTCAGCTAAATCAGAACTTTGTCAAATGACAGATATGTAATTATGAAACTTAAGTTGTTGAAAATGTCATCTCCATTGCTTTCTATGTTTAATCCTATGGAAAACAATGGAGATGGTGTTATCAACAACTTAAGTTTCATCATTACACATCTGTCATTTTTCTAAGATTTGATTTAGCTGAACAATTCCAAATGTTTAATAATCATTAATGATTTCTCTTTAAAATGACAACATGTCATGACCACATGTGATGTTCACGTTGCCATGGTAACATTATTAAGAATACTAGTCATTGATTTTCACTGGTGTTCTAAAGTTGCTAAGCAACCTAATCAAATTAAAAGTAAACAAAATGTCACCCCTCAGTTTAATCGGAAATAAATCAAGCTTTTGGGAGGTATTTACCTTTAGTGACTTTTAAGTTATTTGATAGGTTCCTGTTTATCTTAAACAGCTCAAATACATCAACAACTTATCACAGATTTCCAGATTGGGAACTTATTTATGGCCAGCAACTCCCATTTTTTCTAATAAAGGCAGATAAACATTTATCACTCGACACGATGACAGTGGCTGTGTTTTACGGCCTATGGCGTAGAAATTGCAGTAAAGGGGTTGACCCATTAACCTAAAACCTATTTTAAGGTTTGAAACAGGGGACCGTCTTATGAAAAATCGTACGACAAAACGAAACGTTTGTAGATCAAAATTTTGAAATACATTCATTTTCTTATTTCTTATTCTAATTCTGTCTATTGACATCTTTTTGGAGTTGTCTTTTCATGACAGGATTAGATTGAGAAATAAATGAAAATTTATAGTTTAAGAATCATACCTACGACAATATGTGTAAAGCAGAATGCTCATATGCTCATGAAGGAGTATTCTGCTTTAAATTCAGTCTGTTTTAATTTCCCATTTTGAAAAGTACCTTAAATGCATTTTATAAATCTTGATCAGAAGTTTCTAGCTGGGGACTGATTTTCTAATTGTATGAATAATAAGATAAGTTAAGAATGCGTATTTATATAGTAATTGGTTAACTCATTACTCCATTAATACGCCTTTTATTTATTCATTCACTGAAGAAAATAATTCCAATATGTACAGTCGATAATATGTACCACACAAATAGTTTCTATATTCAAGCAGATGGTAGCTTAAAGCATGCTGAAAGTAAAGCAGAATGCGCCATAAGGCACAGTCTGTTTTACTTTAAAACTGCTATAAGTGGTCAGCTATATTCAATACTAAAAACAGGCACTGAGTAATGGGTCAAACAACCTCTGATGTTATTTTTCTAGCACGCTTTAACTTAACATGCATTGCTCTCTGTGTTTCGTTTCGACAGTGAGCGAAGTAGAAGTAGGGTTCTGGGTGTACGTTTTCTATGTTTGTTTCAATATATAATATATATTATGTAAAAACAAAAATATGACTTAACATGCTACGGTTTTACTAATATTTAATATTCAAGTATACAAACATGTTTCGCCTCGCGGCTCGTCAGTGTAAATAATTCATATAATAATAATATATATTATATATATTTTCATTCTCCCAATTCAATTTCATTGAACAAATTGATATTTTAGCCCCGCCTCCTCTGCGCAAAATATACACAAGTCCCGCCCTCTCGAGAAATAACGTTTATACGAAATAAACGCCTTTTTTTCCAATGGATTTGAATTGGGCGAATGTGAAAATTCAGTAATTTTAACACAAGTTTTCTCCTTACATCAATATAAACATGATACTATAAACATTGTCACATGTCAAGAACTGTATAACAATCGGTTGTCTACCCGTAATCCGCCATTTTGAAATTTATCAGACGTCGGGAAATTTTTTGAGCAACGTCGTAACCATTCGGTCATGTCCGTAACGTTATCATTTTTTCTACTCTTATTTTCTTCGTTAATATTGTATCATTTATACTCGCAATATGTTTATAAAAGATGAAAGCTAATGTTAAAATCCTTTAATTGTTAAGATTTAAATTATTTGCAAAATTTGTCAACTTCTGGCATGTGATTATAATGGAGTTTGCGACTTGAATTAAATTTTTCTCGAAATGATAAGCATAAATCGGCAAAACCAGCAATCAATGTAGGTCGTTAAGAGATCACAGGTATACAGTACCTACAGCCAAATCCATCTAAAAGCATCCTACTACAATCATAATGCGAAAAACGGTAAGAGAATTGCAAAAATCTAGACTTTAGATCTACTTTCGGTTTGAGCTGCTGCCAATCGTGTTTCATAGTTCATGGCGTGACCCGTATCCATCATGTAACTCCAGAAAGGGTTTGGTGGTCATTTGTACGTAAGATATGAAGACCCTGATTGTAGATATGTGGATGTAGTTGTCTAAGGTAAAACAGTAACGGGTCAAATCGGCCCAAAACCAAGTCGGACCCCGAGTCAAATTGGCCAAAAACCAAATTGAACAAGGCTCCGGATAAGAAGAGGGAGTAAAATGAACAAATCCAACATTTTATCACTCGTTTCAGTCCCAAATCCCATGGTGTTACTACTCGCGATTTAAACTTGTAGTAACACCATAGAGTGTTATACAGAACTAAAGCTCTTATTACCTCCCTTTAAAGGTTTTAGTTTTTGAAATACTCCCCTTATCTGGAACCCTGCTTATAATAAATTGTAATAGAGGGTAATACGTGTGTTAACTTTAGATTTTTCATAAATTATGTGTTGTTGGGTGTTTTTTAGAAAAATATTTACATGTATAGTTTTGGGACACGTGAAAATAGCATTTGAAATTCACTTAAACGGACTACAATATGCATAAATATAGGTGAAACTTTCTATTTATTAAGGATTTTTTGTCTTATTTAAAGCTTATGATATGTCTTAGTGCAAAAGACTGAGAATAAGATGCTAAAGAAATGTTGGAATTGTATATCGTTTGAATCCTGATACAGTAATTATTCTCTTTCCGTTGCATAAATTTCGTAGGGGTAATTTTCAAAGAGCAAATTTGACAACTTTTTGACTGGAAACCTTTTTCATGTTTTTTGTCAAATTGTTACTTAGATGTCAAATATAATTAATCTACACCCCCAAATGTATGCCCCGGCTATAGAATACATGTAATTCTACAAGAAAAACAGACTTGCCTCGGAAAAAATGTAAATAAGCGGCAGTCATATTTTTGAAAGGTGCAATTACCGTGTCGATTTTTTAATACAAATTGTAATAATCTGCATTACAGTTGTTTTTTTTATTTTATAATACACCCTTATATATTCTTTGAGGGATTTTATTGTTAAAAAAATGCATAAAATGTCTGGAAAAATGCGTTTTCAAATAAGAGGGGTCGTTTGATTTACCGGTAAAATTGTCAAAGGGGGGGGGGGGGGGGGGGGGAAGAGAGATATAAATGTGTCTGTGTTTGTCCTAGACTTTATTCAATACTCATAAAAGTTTATGAATAGGTCCATTAGGTGTATACCTTAAGAAAAATATATGGTTTATTGAGGTTTTAATGTTCGACCATTACGGGTAGACTACCTTAAAAGTAACATACATTTATATTATCATCTGGAAATAATAGTTATATTGGACATGCTTTCTGGGTTTCATATTGAAGAATTGTTAGGCGGAGATTATTTCCAGCAGTGTTGAAATCATATGAGGCGTATAATGCGTATATGAGTTAGTGGGTAAAACCTGTTTAATGAACGCGGCATGGTGCATTAACTTGACTCATCAATGTTATTAACTGCGTTTTCTTCTTAACCCTTTCACTCTCAATGACGATTTAAAGCGTGTTTGCAATCAGTTTGGGTCCTGATCAGACGCCGCGTAACGCAGCGTCTGATCAGGGCCCAAATTGTTTTACACTCTTATCGATATTTATTAAGTCATACAACCTTAAATCTATTGTTGAAACGTGTCATGCAGACGACAATAATGAAGCAGACGACAATAAGCGGTGAAGGGGGTAAAAATCTCCCGAATAATTTGATCATGAAAGGGTTAAAATGATACGCAGAAGAAGACGGTGTGTCTAGTCATGCTCGACGTGATATCCTCATGATAACTTAAGCAAGTATTTTCTTATTGTTGAATATTTCTACAATTCTTTAACACATTGAAACATAGTGACGAGTATATTCGTCATTTAAAACATTATACCTGTGGCGAGTATATTTGTCATATGCAAACAATGTAGACCATGGTCAGAGGACTCTTAAGGTCTTAAGGTCTGCACTATTTGTCATTTTGAAACATATTGTAAAAATCAACCCTAAATATTCATAAAAGGATAAAACTTGATTGGAAACTGGAATTGTCTATGTGAAGTTTCAGGGTTGAAGGTGTTGAGTAGTGAACATTCAAACTTGTGTTAATTGGTCACTCGAAGATGAGACAGTTTCTTACTTTTACACAGGTGATTGCTTAATGCAGGGGAAAAGTAAATCAAGAAGTTCCCACATTTGTATTCTGTTTTTACTTTTATCCTGTATTAGACTGTCATCTATCTTTAGAGAGTTACAGTAGAACCTCTCTATTACGACCACTAAAAAGAAGGTTTATTGTCTGTATAAAGGACAGGTGACAGCTTAAAGCAATGTTAAAGTGAAACAGAAAGCTCCTACAGGAGCTTTCTGTTTCACTTTCACATTGCTTTAAGCAGTCACCTGTCTTAATCGACTAATATTTGATACACTTTAGTGGCCGTAATAGAGAGGTTCTACTGTACGTGTTCTTTCAAAGAGTGGCTGCTTTATAATGAAAGCTGTCTACATATTGTAATAGAGCCATCTGCTTTATGTTTTTTTTATATAAATCCCCGTGCAGTCACGAAATGTCAGCTAGTATGCGATTATATAAAGAGTTTTTTTAACTCCATACATCTAATAAAAACGTAAATAAGTTCTTATTATAGAAAACTCTGTCACGGAGCTACTATAAAGCGCTATGACTTTTTTATTTCGTTTAAATGGAATATTTCGTTTAAAACCATTACTGTATAAATAAAACCTTTTACGCCTTTAATTTATTCCTTCAATCACGGAGTAAATCTGTATTTAATCCGTGCTTCAATTAACTTGAAAATAGTTTCATTTTATTCAGTTATGAATATTTTCCATAATATTTTTTTTCTATTTTATCAGATAGTAGCTTAACTCTTTCCTCCCTGAAACTTTAAATGGACAATTCCAGTTTCCATTTTTGTCTAGTCCATTTTTGACTTTTAAGGGTTGTTTTTGTCAATGTTTGGCATTATGACAAACAGTGAAGACCCTGATCAGAGGGCTCCTTTCGGAGCCCTCTGATCTGGATCTTCACTGTTTGCATAGGACAAGTGTACTATTATATGAACATTGTTTGAAAATGACGCCTATATGCGGGACTAGGGTTCAAAGGGTTAAAGTAGGCTGAAAGTAAAACAGAATTCGCCTTCAGGCGCTTTCTGCTTTTCATCCCACCTGCTTTAAATGGTCATCTGTCTTCAAAACAAGACACAGTTTGTTGACGATTCTTTTCAATCTGAGTGGCAAACAGTTTGGGGCCTGATCAGTCACCGAGTTACCCGGTGTCTGATCTGCCTCCAAACTGTTTGCAGTTGAAATATTATATTTAGCACAATCGTATTTATTTGGAGAGAATGACGTCTATCTCCACTGTATGCTAAATGTTTTCAGTTGGGTCTTCACTTAGAAAAAATGATTGCTGAATCCGCGCATGTAACATACTTTCCACTGTTTATACTATAGCTCGGGATCCTTCTAGCAAGCAAATACGTGTATAGCCATATTGATTGAATGGAAAAGAGTATCACTTTCCTTGTATGTATGTACATTCTGTTTATAGTTCACAGTATGTTTGATTGAAATAAAAACAGATTTCTTCATCTACAACCAGTGTTCTGTTAATTCAGTTTGCTACCGTCCAACCTATAAGACCATCAGAATTCGGGCAAGTACAGTACACCCCCTATAACGACCATTAAACTGAAAGCTAGTTTATTGTAACATGTAATTGTTAAAAAGACAGGTGACAGCTTAAAGCTAAAAGAGCTTTCTGTTTTACTGTCTTTACTGTCACCTTGCTTTAAGCAGTCGCCTGCCTTAATATCTGGTAATTAAGTTAGTCGTAATAGATATCTGATAATTAATTTCGTGGTCGTAATAGAGAGGTTTTACTGTAAATGATGAGAGAAGAGATGATTACTGTGTACATTGTCCAAGACAAGCAGTGTAGACACATATCAGAGGACTTGAGAGTGAGAGAGGACAGAAATAGCCAGAAGACCCATATCAGAGGGTTTGGGAGTGAGCGTGTGAGAGAGAGAGAGAGAGGGAGAGAGAGAGGAAGAGAGAGAGAGAGAGAGAAAAAAAGAGAGAGAGAGACAGTCAGATGGGTAGACAGACAGAGAGGAGATCTGCCGTTAAAAGTTTGTGACAAAGTGTCCATCGTTTCATCGAGTTAAGTGATTATGAGAAGTTCCCAATGAGCCACTTTGGCCATAGCTGCAAAAATTGGAATGATGCATTATTACAAAGCTTTTTGGGGATGTAACTCCTTAAAAAACAATGTTGTAACAGCAACATGATAATCTTACATTATTTATGCATACTCATTTATGCTTACTTTATATTGACAAGCATTGTTTGGTTATCTTTTAAATGTCACATTGTTTTAACTTGATACAATTCAATACAATACAATTATTGTTCTGAAGTCTCCTTCTAAACCATATTAACTCATACAAGGTTATCGTTCACCGGAGGTGCGTGGAATTCTCTAAAGACAGGTGAGATTCTTTAACTCATTACCCAGTAGAATACACCTTTAATGCCTTTAACCCTTTCCCTCATAGAAGCGCTTTTTTACGCTTTTAGTTTATTCCTCCATTGAAGAAAATAGTTCCAATTTATAGTATTACAAATAAAAATCATAAGCATGTTTTTCTATATTCTAGCAGATAATAGCTTGAAGCAGGCTGAAAGTAAAGGAGAATGCGCCATATGGCGCATTCTGCTTTACTTTCAACCTGTTTTAAGTAGTCACCTATTTTCAAAACAAGAAACAAGCTATTGGGTAAAGGGTTAATGTATCCCTTCACTGAAGAAAATAGTTTACTTCATAAAGTAATGAATGCACACCACGTCCTATATTCTGACAGATTGTAGCTTAAATCAGGGTGAGCGTAAAGCAGAATACACCTTAATGAGCACTCTGTTTTACTTTATGTCTGATTTAAGCCCTCATCTGTCTTAAATACTGAAGGCATGGGTGGATTGAGGGTAAAATACTTATTTAGCTCCTATACGTTTATCAAGCATTGTGCAATCACTTGCACCAAGACTGCACATGTTATCTTTATTAAGTACATGTATGTACAGTACATGTACAGTGGAGAATCTGTTATTCTTTCCCGTTTAAACGCAAACGTACGCAAACGTAAAGCACTAAAACGTAGAAAAGAACAACTTTTGGACAATTCTGATATTTCATGTTTATCTTGGTGGCAAACAGTTTGGAGCCTGATCAGACGCCGGGTTACCCGGCGTCTGATCTGGCTCCAAACTGTTTGCACTGCAAATAATAGTTTTAGCGTAAACGCGTTTATTGGGAAAGAATAACAGATTCTCCACTGTACATTAAAAGCTCTCTATTTCGGCAACTACATTGTGTAAATTATTAGGTGTTAAGACAGGTGACTGCTTAAAGCAAGGGGACAGTAAAACAGAAATCTTCTTTAGGAGCTTTCTGTTTTACTGTCATCTTGCTTTAAATTTTCCCCTGTCTTTTATACAATCAATTAGCCTTCGTTTTAGTGAGCGCAATAAAGAGGTTTTGATGTAACAATACATATACTCTTAGATATTTAGTGTTATACTGTTTATTCATCACTTATAACTCCTTGTATAGGTACATGTATGGTATTGTACACGTTTATAGTTTACAATACTTGTGATAATATTTACAATAATGATGATATGTAAATAAAAATACATGTATTATATTTTATCTGTGTGTCTTCTTTTCCTTTTCGATGGTCGCTATGTATGTGTGTGTCTGTTTCTAAAAAGTTTCAGTATATACTTCCGCTTGCATACATGTTCATGTACATCTATAAGCTGTTTATATTAAGCCCCAGTCAATCTTACAGTCAGCCGTAACTCTTTGCATGCTGGGTAATGTTCTTCATCTGCAACCTAAAAATAGATTTTTCTAAATTTCTTTTTAAAATATGGCCAGAGTGTTAAACAGATTGGATACTGATGAGACGCCGCGTTACGCTCTCATGTGGATCCAAACTGTTTGCAAAGGCAATCACTGTGGCGGATATACCCGCCTCTAGCAAAAATTAAATGTTTGAAGGTCATAATATCGACTGCATTAATATTGATCGTCGGCACCTATATTTTCAAAGTTAGATTTCAGACAGCGTGCTAAAGAAATATAGATACGAGTGTCAACTAGTTTGGATCCTGATCAGTCGTTGCATTACTCAGCGTTTGATCAGGATCCAAACTTTTTGCAATGTCGCATTTTGTCGGCTTTGACAGTGAAAGATTATATCAGAGGGTTAACCCTTATCAGCATGCGCCTATGTGTTACTTGGCTAACATTTGTAAACAGTCTGGATCCAGATCAGACGCCGCGTAACGCGGCGTCTGGTCTGGATCCAAACTGTTTGTCCCTCATATTCAACTTTTCTTAAGATCAAAAACCATTAAAACTAATTTTGATCTTTTTTCGCAGACGATATATTTGAAGCAGGCGATTCAGCAAGGAAAGAGTTAACTATTATGTTAACTGCAGCAATGGCCGATATGTCGTGTTCAGAATTAATTTGTCGGCTGCTAGCATTTACAGATATGACGCTCAAATAGTTTGGATTCTGATCAGGATGCACACTTTTTTGCAAAAATGACCGCGGCATGCAGTGGAGGCATGTACATACTTCTGTAGTCCTTATAGACTAGTCGGATTTTGGGGAAATCAAACTTCTGGAGGCATTTTGGGGGAAAAGTTGACAGGCCACTTTTTATCATAATTAAAGTCTGCTGAATCCATTTAGGGTGCCTGTCACCCTCTCCGGTGCCTTGAAAGCCCAAAAATGGTAAAAACAAAATGGCCGCCAAAACGCTATTTTTCGCTTTTAAATTAAATCTTTTTGGGATTAAATTTACCAAATACATCTGCTTCTCCTAATCTATATGGTTTATTACAACAAATCTTCACAGGAATGTTCCTGGGTTGATTCTCCATCAAAAAATTGATATCATGAAGATGTCTGGTTGCCATGGCAACCAAAGTAAAAAATAGAGAAATCTTAAAAATATAAAATTCTTGTAAAATAAATCACATTGCCCAAAGCTTAGATACTTGATTGATAACTGGCAAACCACATGTTAACCATAATAAAAAGCATGTGAATCCAGTTTGTTGTCTGTCCGCCTTTCCAGTGAAGTTGAAGGTCAAACATTGGTAAACAAATCAACAACACAAAATAGCCACCAAAACTCTAAATTTTCGTTATTCTATGCAGTCTTTCTTGGATTTAATACACCTAATACATTTTCCTCTCAACCACATGGCTGATAAGAATAAACTGTACAAGACTATGTTTTGGGTCAATCTCTTTAAAAAATGATTTCATGCAGACTTTCTGTTGTCATGGCAACAAAAGTAAAAAATAAGGTTTTCGTTATTATATCCAGTTATTCTTGGATTAAAATTAATACTCCTAATACATATGCTTTTCCTTAACCTCATGTTTTTTTAAAGCAAAACTTTACAAGAATGTTCATGGGGTATATCTCCTTAAAAAAATTAGTTGCCATGGCAACCAAGGTAATGAAAAAGAGAAACCTAAAAACCAAGAATTACAAACTTATACCCCCTCCCCCATCTCCACACATACACACAAGTCCCAAAGCTTAGAAAATTGATGGATACTTACTTTAACCTAGTAGACCTCTATCAAGTTTATACCTGGATCTAAATTTTAGGGGTGTAACAATACACTCTAAACGGTATTTCATTATGTTACAAAATTTATAAATTGGCCCGGAACCAGGGTCAACAGTTTTGCATAGACTTATCCTCTATAGGAAAAGAAATATTGTCAAAAACCACAAAGCTCAAGCTTGTATATTAGCATAACACAGTAGACCTTTATCTCGTTTGTTTAAATCATCGCCTAGGCTGATGGTTGGCCTCTGCCATCACAAACCGTTCAGTCATCATCATCATCATCAGTGTCTATAAAAACACGTGAAACACAGAGCTTAGACATTTTGTGTATATTACGGCCTATAGGCCTATAGAAGACATCTATCAATCTTTTTAAAAAGCATATATCCGTGATAAAAATTACCATTGCCCTATCGTTCTTGTAAGTAACTTTCGTCCATGTAAGAACCTCGTGTCAAAAATCTGACAAGGCCCAAAGCTTTTATATCTAGTGTAAATCATCACCAAGTACAGTGCTCTCTACAACTACTCTCATTACAATTATACCCTCTTTACAACAATGCTTGTCACAGTTGCATAAACAACATTAATTTATTTCAATATACCCCTTCTAAACAACAAACGCACTTTTCGACTCCCGATGGGTGTTTTTGTAGAGAGGGAGCACTGTAAAATACTAAAATTCTTCAAAGTTTGTAAAAATTTTGCCATATGTTCAAACATTACTAATGAAAAGGTTTTTTTAATACAATGTCAAATACATAAGGTGACACATACTAGATTTGTTTTGTAAAGAATAACGTTGTAGACCTCTATCAGGTTTGTTAAAATCATAGCCCTGGTATCAAAATCGTACCCTCCCAGCGGCTCTTATGTCAAATTCTAATGACACAGCTGAACTATATAGAGTCAGTATGGTCCTCTCGTTGAAGCATTTTGATCACACAAATAAAACTTGATGGATAATTGAATAAAATTGCACCAGCTTCCAAGAGATGTGTTTCATGAATTTCTGAAATGGAAACTTGTAGCAATTAGATCAAAGAGTTGATTTAATCAAGTTGATCTAGACAAACGCCATGGTTTGCTGAACAGAAGGAAGAATGGTGAGAAGGAATTATTTGTATCACAAAGACCACAACTGCCTTAAGAAAGTGAGTTTTATCGTATGATATTAGATCCACATAGCAAATTGCAAGAGAAGTGTGCCGCTTGAATTTTGACAAACAAATCAATATGTAATGTCATGATAATGAGCCCCATGCGGCTCTTAAATCCTATTCACAAGACTTCAGGGGACCACTGCATACCTCTTGTATGATCAGAAGAGTTATTTTTCCAGCTGCAGTTAAGTTTCTGAAATCATATCCAGTATTCTCTCGGTGTTGGTGAAATGTTGAACTAGCACTACTGGTCTGCCCGATATAAATTTATAATGTGACGGATTACGGTATCATGGCATGTATCTATGGACTGGTATCATGGTTTTGCGGCACTATACATGTATCTGTCTCAAGAAGACACTATCTCTTTATAGCTGAAAAACTGTTGGTGAGATGATAAACCCAATTCACTCAGCAAATACTTGTTGATTCTTCAGAAAGCAGACACAAGATATCGAAGACGAATTGGTGTCAGAACGTACGTCGTATATGATTCAATATGCTTGCCATTGAAGAGTATGCAGATTAGCCAATCATTGTAACAAAGGACTAAGCCATAAAATGACAATGAATTCCTAAATGCAAAGGACAAAGGCAACGCAACGCATTTGTTGAGGAAAGCCTTTTGCCATGTAAGGACCGGAATGTCAGATTCCAATACCGTTGTAGAAGAACAAACCACTGATATTTTCATCTCTATTTGATACAGAAAGGATTATGTTCTAGAGACAGCAAACATACCGTATCAAATGCTGACCGTTCATCATACAGTAGACTTGGATGAACCATAAGCAATTGTCTTTGCTGATATCGCTTGCTATGATATTCAGCCATTCTATATCAGATTGTAACAGCAGAAACAATGTGTTCACAAATGTAGGCAACAGCGGAACTACTGTCTTCATTATTATTGATGGACATGCCTTTCTGATTGCCATTATGAACACACAGAAAGGTTCTACATTTGAAGATCTTATTGGTGTTTTGATAAACATGGCAGGTATTATAGGGTGTCAATCAAATCTGAGGCATGTAAGAGAAGTACCAAGGGTATCAGACCCAGTTAGGGTGTTATTTGCTGATAAAAGTACCCCTGCCAGTTGATTTGGGAAATTCCTAGTGTCAGGAGCTCTCTCTCTCTCTCTGAACAGGCTGCAGAGCTTGATCAACATAACCAAGTCACAGTTGTGGCTGGTGGGTTCCCTGATGAGCAAAAAGTCTAAAGCCGAATTAAACAAGCCTGGTGTAGACACGTAAATACCCAAGCTTGACCAGAGGAGGATATCAACGGATTATTTTACTTTTTTCTTACAAGCGAAATAGTTGTTCTGGTCAGATACACTAATGTTTTGATTCTTCTACTGTCTCACTTTCATTCAATGTATTGCACCAAACTCTGGCCGAGAGAGCCGGGGTCACAGAAAGGAGTATAATATTCCTGCTCACACTATGTTGTATGACCTAACTGTTCTGGAAACAATTCCAGTCGTGCACGCTTTAACTCGAAGTGATTGACATCCTTATTCCCTAGCCAAAGCAAATAGACTGCATAAAATGTTTTGCAGAGCATCATGGAATGCTGCAAAGCTTTGTAAATAAAGCTTTGTCAAAACAAGTGATGCACTGTCATTACATGTGAAGCGTTCACATTTCAGACATTAGAGTAGAGTGAATATCAATGGCTTTCCATCTTAATGATATTTACACCAATACCTACACCAATACCCAAGTTGTGTTTGAAACTGACTTCCTGTAATGACTATACTAACAATATGATTTAACAGTGAAAACTTGTGCGGACTATCCCGTATACTGTCCAGTGTCCACATCACAATACAAATCCAAGGATAACGACAACTGCCACTATGAATAGGAACTATATGATATTTTGAATGCAGTATGTCACTTATAACTAACCAATAGTAACTACAGCAGTTACAACTGTATTCTTTAAAACCATGTTTGTGCCAAAACAATGATGCCCATGGTAAACAAATTGAGACCAGATTAGACACCAGTTTTATTAATCTCCAAAATATTTGCCACTTAGATTTTAATACAAAGTCAAAAGTTTTGGCGGCCGTTTTGTTTTTTACAAAAAGGGGTTATTTCCAACATTTATTGAACCGCGAAAGCATTTACTTCCGTTTAAACAGGAAATGTATTGTGTATTTGATCCCAGAAAGACTGCATAGAATAACGAAAAATAGCTAAAATAGTTAAAATGGAGTCTGCCATATATCAATAAAGTATCTAAGCTTTGGGCCATGTGATTTATTTTACAAGAATTTTAATTTTTTTAAGATTTCTCTATTTTTTACTTTGGTTGCCATGGCAACCAGACATCTTCATGTTATCAATATTTTGATGGAGAATCAACCCAGGAACATTCCTGCGAAGATTTGTTTTAATAAACCATATAGATTAGGAGAAGCAGATGTATTAGGTAAATTTAATCCCAAAAAGATGGGATTAAATAGCGAAAAATAGCGTTTTGGCGGCCATTTTGTTTTTTACAAAAAGGGGTTATTTCCAACATTTATTGAACCGCGAAAGCATTTACTTCCGTTTAAACAGGAAAGAAAACAGTTTCCAAATGTAACATATAAGATAGTTATTTAAGTAGATCATGATGCATTGTAAATAGTAATTGTACTCAACTTACTTTAAATATCCGCCAATTTCGCTATGGTTATTTTGTACCTATGTACAATGCATAAGTGATTTATACATGTACTGGGCATACAAAAAAACCATGGGCTCCATTTAACAATAGTTGGGTATCGCCCGGGTACCTCTTATATATATCCGCTTCTCTCTCTCTCTCTCTCTGTGATGTCCAATTAGCCCAATTAGCCCAAAGTTAGCAAATTTTGACAAAATTAAACAAACCTGATTTTAACTTTGGTTACCATGGCAACCAAAAGTCTGCATGAAATCATTTTTAAAGAGATTGACCCAAAACAAAGTATTGTACAGTTGGTTGTAATAAACCATGTTGTTTAGGAGAGGAAAATGTATTGTGTATTTGATCCCAGAAAGACTGCATAGAATAACGAAAAATAGCTTTTTGGTGGCCATTTTGCGTTGTTTTTTTACCCATGTTTGGCCTTAAACTTCATTGGAAAGGGGGGGCAGGCAACACACTGGACTCAAATCACGTTAATTATGGTTAAAATGGAGTCTGCCATATATCAATAAAGTATCTAAGCTTTGGGCCATGTGATTTATTTTACAAGATTTTTTTTTTTTTAAGATTTCTCTATTTTTTACTATGGTTGCCATGGCAACCAGACATCTTCATGTTATCAATATTTTGATGGAGAATCAACCAAGGAACATTCCTGTGAAGATTTGTTTTAATAAACCATATAGATTAGGAGAAGCAGATGTATTAGGTAAATTTAATCCCAAAAAGATGGGATTAAATAGCGAAAAATAGCGTTTTGGCGGCCATTTTGTTTTTTACCATTTTTGGGCTTTCAAGGCACCGGAGAGGGTGACAGGCACCCTAAATGGATTCAGCAGACTTTAATTATGATAAAAAGGTGGCCTGTCAACGTTTCCCCAAAAATGCCTCCAACATTTTTTTGGAGCATATTTCTGAGATTTCCGACCAGTCTATTAGGACAAATGACAGCAAACTGCGAGAAAATGTTAATATGCAGAAAGCAAAGCGCTTTCTGCATTTCTCTCGCCCTCCTCCATCCCACTCCATCCACACTTACACTAACCCGCCACCTGTCTGTAAAGGCTCGGTAAATTTTAAGTATTAGGTGGTGTAATCTATAAGGTTAACAGTATACCTTTGCTTATATACTTAACCATTATCATGCTGAATTATCGTCTGCTTCAAATATATAATCTGTAAAAAATAAAACCAAATTTAGTTGTTTATGCTATTAAAACTAAAGAATAGTTGAACGAGAATGCCAAACCGTTTGGATCCAGTTCAGACGCCGCGTTGCGCGGCGTCTGATCTGGATCCAAACAGTTAGCAAATGTTGGCCAACTCACGGTTAAATCATTGGAGGTAAACAAAGTATAGTCTATTTCATAAGTGTTATCTGCTAAAGTTGTGCAATTCAATCATTCCCCCCCCCCCCAAAAAAAAAATATGGATACAATCTACATCAGAATGAAGAACAGTTTGGATCCTAATTAGATGCAGAGCTACCCGGTGTAGTTATTATGATCAACTAGTATGCAAGGGTTACGTGTACATGGATTCGTTTAAACAGTTGCATAAGTGCCAATTTTAAACTTCTAGCCGGACCAAGAGGGTATAAAGCACAGATTGTACCGTGGAGAAGACACTGTTCTTCATGTCTGAAGATTTACAAAAGCAAGCGTAACCGAAAACTGTATGCTGATGGATACAGTAAAACCTCTCTTTAACGACCACTAAATTATGCTAATTATTAGAGTGTTTACGATATGTGACCGCTTAAAGCAAGGTGACAGTGAAACAGAAAACTCCTTTAGGAGCTTTCTGTTTCATTGTCACCTCGCTTTAAGCCGTCACCTCTCTATTATACAACCAATTAGCCTTCGTTTTAGTGGTCGTAATTTAGCGATATTTTACTGTACTGTAGATATACGCACTCGTAATTACTCGGCCGTTTCCGACCACTTTCAGGATTCGTGACGATAGGCGAGGAGTTCCGAGTGCAATAATTAAGTGTTAATTGCTAATCATTTGAATTGATTTATCAATTTCATTAAACAATCGTATCAGCCGATTTACATAGAAAGTAACGAGTAACAGTAGATACGCTCACCAAATCGCAAAGCCAAATCATACACGTACAGTAATTACTCTCACCTTGCTTCATATGTCTTTGATTAAGTTTAATATAGCTAATTAGCCTTCGATTAAGTGGTCGCAATACAGAGGTTTTACTGAACTGTTTGCAAAACCCGAATGTTTTTACACTGACATTTTGCACAAAAATTACTCCAGCGATATCTGCAATTAATCTATTCTATAGGGCTATGCATTATCAGGGCTTCTGTCCTAAATCTTAGGATTTTTTCCCTTGTAAATGGTAGCAGAAAGCAGGCTGAAAGTAAAGCAGAATGCGCCTTAAGGCGCATTCTGCTTTACTTCCAGTCTGCTTTAACTAGTCACGCGTCAACAAAATTTAAACAGGCGTTTGGGTAAAGGTACGATTTGTAAAATCGCACTTAAAAATAAAAACTAGCAAATCTTAGGACTTTTCATGTCAACTTATGACAGCGCTGCATGATCATTATTTCATCTATTAAAGAAAATGGTTCCACTTTAGACAATCATAAGAAATATTCTCATAACTTAGCAGGCGGTAGCTTAATATTTCTAATGACTATTATCTAAAGCAGGGCTAGTTAAAGCAGACCTAAAGGCGCATTATGCTTTAGATCTACTTCCATCCTATTTTAAATGATTACTCAACTGTCTTCAAAACAAGAAACAAACTATAGAGTTGGTAGCCCTATATGGGGCTGAAAAAAGAGCACCACGTGTTTTAGAATAACTACGGTATACATTGCCCGCCATACTAGTTATCGACCAGTCATCTGAAGAAATTTAACTCTCTTTAAAAGCCACGTGACTGTTAAATGCAGAACGAAAGTAAAGCAGAAAGCTCCAGTAAGATCGTTTTGCTTTACTTTGTCTGCATGAGTAGGCTATGCAACCAGTTTGTAAGACTGCCAAATCGTCGACTTTTGAGTGACTGCGTAAACCAAGTTTGACTGTACCTACCTTCCGAAACCATAAACACTGCAAATACGATATGGCGGAGGATAAATCGCAGGCGTAGTCAAACAGTGAGTTTCTTTATCTATTTCCATGATTGTAAACGAAAAATTTATTTTGCACATCATTCCATCAGCGTTATAAAGCACGCTCTCTTTGTTAATTAAATCGAGCGATGTGCTCCATGCGAATATTTAGTGGTTGTTAGGCTGTACATGTACATGCAGCAGAATGGTGGAGCGACGTTTGGTTTGCTCTGACCTAGATAATTTTGTCTGAAAATTAGGCCATATTAAGCAGGGTGCAAACTTTGATTTTGGTAACAAGTGAAACAATACACATTTTCTATTAACATGGCAGAAATTATTATTTGAAAATCATCGGGAATGACACGATAATTAATGCCCTAGGCATTGCACCGTTTCTTTGTCGACGAGCCGCTTAACCTTTTCTATTTACAGCCGTCTATTTATAGAAACAGAAAGAAAGGGGAATTTCCAAGTTGATATCTAAACCATAGTTATTGTAAAGAACGCCAATAGACTTGACCAACAGTGCACCAGTATATATAGTAGCTGTCGATGGTAGTAGATAGATGTAATATTACTCATAACCATAAAAACAAAGATGATGATAATGATAAGTAAAATCAACAGTGATGATAATAATAATGGAATTAATAATAAATAAAAGATGCATAGTTCTAATTATAGATCTGATAGTAATAATAATAATGATAATTTAATAAAAATGTTGATGATGATAGCATGTTGAAGAAGTAAAAAGATAATGCAGAATTCCTTTTTTCCAATTAAGTCTGGTTCATTTTGATAATTTACATGTGTATTTACAATACACTGCAGACCCTGATCGGAGAGCTTATGTTATAATCCTCTTATGCCGATGTTTACACCTTTTACTTAGGACAAGTGTCACATGTACACGCGTTTTAAGGGCACGCGTACTCGTAGCTTAGGTTCAATAGGTTGATTGAAATTATACCTGGTGCTCTTCCTGGTCAGTTTTTTTTGTAAAATCCTAAAAAAAACTTCCTTTTAGGAACGGACCAATGGCGAATTTATCGCATATTTCCGTCTTTTTCTAAATTGTATACTTGCGTTTAGCGGCCACTTTTAAAAATGAAATGTCTGTCTTTCATGCGTTAGTTTAATGAACGACTGCAGTAAACTAGGAATGTGCTTTAGCCCGACGGCTTCCCTGCATTGAATAGTTTCTTCTCTTAAGAAGCCAATATCCGTCTTTAAAGCATTGCCGCATGACACAAGTTTAACTGTAATAGTTTGTATATTGAATACATGTACAGTACAAGCTCTATATAACGTCCACTTAAACAAAGACCAATTGATTGGATAAAAGACAGGTGACAGCTTAAAGCAAGATGACAGTAAAACAGAAATCTCCTGTAGGAGCTTTCTGTTTTACTGTTTCATTGCTTTAAGCAATCACCTGTCGTAAACAACTTATAATCAGCATAAAATAGTGGTCGTAATAGAGGGGTTCTACTGTTGTTGGTATCTTGCCCAATTGGTAATCACTACGTTTTAACTATCGTCTGCTTTGAAATTGTCATCTGCACTTTTTATTTAAATATAACAGTCCGATTTATGCACCTTTGAAATGGAGAAACCTGAAGAAATGACAAAAATTAAAGTGCCAAACAGTTTGGACTCACGTCAGACGCCGGGTTACGCGGCGTCTAATCTTGATCCAAACTGCTTGCAAATGCATTTACCCGTCAAATTACGATCCCGGCAGTCAAATGTTTAAATTAAGACGCATAATAACTGTCTAGGCATATGCGTAAAGTTTGTTTCTTAAACCTTCTCCTGTCTTTATAGCCTTTGTTAAGAAAACTTTATCAAATTGAAATGTATTCATTTTGCAAACTGAACAAAACTTAACCGGCGTGTGATCTGAATCCAAACTGTTCGCAATGACCACTCAAGTTGCGACCGGCAGGGAAAATGTTAAACATATCAAACGTATCGTCTGCAGACATTCATATGTTTTTCAGCGGAGCTGAATGGTTTCTATTTCAACACACTTTTGAAGTTTCCAACATTTTCAACCAATCATATTTGATCAGATGTTTAGAATAAGGAGCACCTGTTGAAAACTGAATTGTCTGACCGGATATTAGGCTAAACTGTAGCCAGGCTACTGGTCTAATTGTGAGACACAGTGCAGTGTTTACTTTACTGAGTTAATGACATCATGCTTCTATTTTAAGATTATGACAATTTGTCTTTCTATAGATAGACAGTGGTAGCTCTAAAAGGTGTTTTGTTATGGTTTACTACCAATTTATTTTGATTGTTAACTATTTGTACAAATTTACCATACATTGATAGCAATATAATAAATGGCCTCAAGTGAGTTAAACACAGTTGTGTTGTTTCATCATTTATTTACAAAAGCGAGATGGTAGAACTTTTACAGCAGACTGCTGTTACAAAATTGCTACAGTATCTGTATGAGGGTTAAATTATTTTTTTGCATTTCTGTACATTATAGTTTTTTAGTCAGAGTTATGCTATATCCTTGAATGTGTATTCTTTGCTTGTAAATCCAAGATATTACAATTATTTGAGACCCCCCCCCCCCCCCCCCCCCCCAATTTCATACAATTTTGCACATCCATCTACAGCATGACTTATGTAATTCCACCACTCATTCCGCTGAATATCTTTTTAAAGATATTTCTTGTTAAAAATATATTTTTCAGCTTACCTGAGCAAAGTTCATGGTGAGTTTTTTTAGCTCATCTGAGCTAGCTCAGGGCGAACTTTTGCAATCCTTAAATGTCCGATATCCGTCGTCAACAATTTTAGTGTTAACACTCTAGAGGCCATACTTTTTATCCAATCTTTCTCAAACTTGCTCAGATTGTATGTGACTTTAAGAGTTAGAATGAATGCGATTATTGTTGTAATCGGACTAATAGATCAAGAAAGAGTTATCTACCTTGAATTGCTGAAAATGCCATATTTAACAATGTTTACACCCTAGAGCCACACTTTTTATCCAATCTTTCTCAAATATTTGCTAAGATCATACATAACCATAAGTTTTCGGATAATCTTAAATAGGGTTGAAATCGGACCAAAAGGTCAACAGTTATCTGCCCTTAACTTGTTAAGGATACCATATGTAGATTTTGTTTCTAAATGTTGCACACTAGCTACATCTTTGGATTTTTTTTAATCACACTTGCACACAATGTATATAAGTAGATGAGTTCTTTATGGAGTACACTTATTGTTGAAATTGGAACATTGTGGCCAGAGTTATTTGTCCTTGATGTCTTTTTAAATGCTAGAAAATGGCTTTATTTCCGTTTTGTTTACCCTCATGATAGTGTCTACAAATTTGAATGGGTTTTGATAAAATTTTGTAAAAGCTATATAGGGCTTTAAGTTATCGAATAAATCCATTTGTAGTAGCAATCGATCGAATTGGTGAAGTGTAACCTGCCTTTCAGCTTGATGAGGAGTTGAGTATGCCATATTTAAGTGTTTTAACACACTAGCAACTGCAGTTTTGCATGAATTTTAATTATATCGTACATTGAATATAAGTAAAAGCTCTTGATGGAGAACACGTACCGTTGCATGATTAGTTATCTGCCCTTGAATGATGTATACCCAGCTATGTTAGACAATGTTCTAATTTTAGTATTGTTTATGATTTTACAAGTGTCTAAATTTTTTAATGGATTTTGAAAATAAATGTTTATTAACTTTATACATATGGATATAAATTGTTGTATGAGTTTGATAGTTTGAAAGTGGGCTTAACTAGCCTGAGTTATCAAGAGTTATCTGCCTTTGATGACTGAAAATATCATGTTTTACAGTTTTTACAGTATGACAGCTACAGTTTTAATTCATTTTGAATTTAAAGGATAAAATTCGGAGAAAACCACAGACCACTGTGTTTAGAGTTATCAGCCCTTGGTGTACTATAAGCTATACTACAATATCTGTTATTCCTTTATTGCAGATTTACAAACTTGAATATTTAGATTAAGTTGTTGTAGATTTTGGGTGAAACTCAAAGGTAAGACTAAATTTATATCCTGATCCTTAACAACAGGAAGTGCTGTCAGGACCTTCATAGCCCTCTTGTTTTCGATAATCTCGATCAATCAGACAACAAAGTTGAAGCAGCCGACACTTCCTTGTAAAGGTGCAGCTATGTGCACAACCCTTCACGTATTTCGTTAATCGATATTGTTCGTTGGACATTCAGTGAAAAAACAGCACGGATAACTCGGAAAACAGGTGATTGCTAAATGCAGAACAAAATTACTGAAGTTATCTTTTCATAATAATATTTATATCAAAATTTTAATATTGTGCAAATATTAGGCAGGTTAACCCTTTCCCTCATAGAAGCGACTTTTAGCGCATTTAATTTATTCCTACACTGAAGAAAATGGTTCCAATTTATATAGTCATGAAAATGTACCATAAGAAATATTTTCTAAATTGTAGCAAATGGTAGCTTAAAGCAGGCTTAAGGCACATTCTGCTTTACGTTCAACCTGCTTTAAGTGATCATCTATCTTCAAAACTAGAAACAGGCTATGGGGGAAAGGGTTAAACATGTTGAGACTCTAAATATTTTGTATTTTTATTTTAACTGATATTACTGCATTACGTTTAGACTGTATACTTTGCTAAGTTAATATGACATGTAAGACAGCTTATTAGTTCCCTTTGATTGAACCATAACACAGGTTTCACTGCATCAAATGGAACGAATATCGTCTGCCAAAAGTTTAAACAATTTTAACCCTTTCACTGCCATTTTTGTGTGTGAGATGTTTACCCCTTCACCGTTTCATTGTCGTCTGCTTCAATTTTGTTGTCTGCAAAGTTAATAAATAAGGCAGTGTGACTAAAGAAATTTCAAAGCGAGTGTCAAATGATATGGATCCTGATCAGACGCCGTGTTACGCGGCGTCTGTTTAGGATCCAAACTGTTTGCAAACGCGATTTTAAGCATCATTGAGAGTGAAAGAGAGACCATTTTCCGTATAACTCTACTCAGTGATCTGGAATCAAAATGTTTGACAATCGTCTTTAGATTTCTTCAATTGGAAAAAAAAACAACAACGAAAAACTCTGTAGATGTTTATTGACCACAACTTGCAGACGGAATTTTCAGATATACGTATTGACAGGTTTAACACCTTCAACGTAAAAAACTGTTGTCTGCTTTAACCGCTATCATGCTGAATTGTCGTTCGCTTCAAACATATCGTCTGCGAAAATGAATGAAAAATAGTCTTTTAGCTTTTCAAGCTTGTGAAAGATTAAAATGAGTGGCACAGATTAGGCGCCAAGTGTGCTAAGCATGATAAGGGTTAACTCATGATATCGCCGACATAAAAACTGTGATCTGCGTTTACGTTTCAAGCTAGATTTGAGGATAAATGACTGAAGAAGTCTCAAAATGATTGTGAGACAGTCTGGATCTTGATCATATACCGCCTGATCAGATACCGCCTTACACGGCGTCTGATCTTGGTCCAAATGTGAAACGGTTTGCAAACATTGGTCAAGTCGCGATCAACTAGCAATGGGTTGAGTGGTCATTCGTTGACGTATATATATTGTGGATGCTCCTTAAGACAAGTTATTGCTTAATATAGGGTAAACCTATCGCAGAAAGCTCTAACAAGTATCAAAGTTGATTAAACGGTATTTTTTTGCAGAAAATATTATGTTAGTGCCAAACAGTTTGGACCCAAACTCGACGTCCCGTCTGTGTCCAAACTGTTTGCAATAGTTGTAACAACTTCGTCGGCAGCTTGCAGATATTGATTTGAGCCGGAATATGACTTAAAACTAAGATAAAATCCCTTGACGTTAGCAGCGGAAGGCAGAACATTCTTAAACAATATACTAGTGTCAGATACGAATTTCTAGGGTATTTCCCGCTGCAATCCTAATACAGTCGAACTTCGATATCTCGAACTCGTTTAACTCAAACTATCCGATAGTTCGACATATGAACTGCAATATTTCACGATCGGATAAGTCGAACATACCCATATTTCAAAGCTAAAACGTGGCTTAGTCACGTTTTAACTTTGAAATACGGGTATGTTCGACAAATCCGACTTCGATATATCGATGATCGACTGTAGTTAATAGTTGCGTATATAAATATTTTAACCTCTAAAAACCGGACTCTTCAAATACCGGAAACTTCTAATAACCGGGCAGATTTCGCGATCCCAAAAGCATCCCAAGTACACTGTTCATGATAACCAAACAATGAACAAGGATAATTATTGCAGGAAAGCAGAAAGCTTCTGATAGAATTGTGTTTTGTTTTGTCCTGCATAAATCTGCTGTAAGTGGTGAGGTGGTACCCTGTCCGTCCGTTCTTCCATCCGTCCGTCTCTTCGTTCGCTCGTTCATTCATCTGTCCATAGGTTTCCTTTACAGTTAACAAGCTACTGCCTTATGAATTACAAGTAATATAACATGTTTTCATATAATATCTGTCACAGGTGCACTTTATTGTCAGATTTTTTTTTATCTTTTCTAAATATATTACAGATTCATGGCCGGTTGAACTTAAAAAATAGGTTTGTTTTATATATACAGGGCACCAGATAAGAGGGAATTAACTAAAAAATCCAACATTTTCTCTCTTATATCAGCACTAAATCCTATGATGTTACTACTCATTAGAATCGTCTCTTCGAGACAATTCTAACGAGTAGTGACACCATAGGGTTTAATACAATAAGGCACATTCTGCTTTATTTTCAACCTGCTTTATGTGGTCAGCTATCTTCCATACTAGAAACACGCTATGAGGTAATGGGTTAAAACCCCTCTATAATCTGGAAACTCCTCTAAACCGGAACTTGTTGTTGTCCCCACACATGACATGTCCGGTTTAGAGGGGTTTCACTGTACTTGCAGAAGTCGCAGTATAGGGGTTGATGGATGTCATACAGTGGAGAATCTGTTATTCTTTCCCAATAAACGCGTTTACGCTAAAACTATTATTTACAATACAAACAGTTTGGAGCCAGATCAGACGCCGGGTAACCCGGCGTCTCATCAGGCTCCAAACTGTTTGCCACCATGACAAACATGAATTATCAGAATTGTCAAAAAGTTGTACTTTTCTACGTTTTAGCGCTTTGCGTTTGCGTACGTTTGCGTTTAAACGGGAAAGAATAACAGATTCTTCACTGTACGACAAAACAGCGCCTACATGTGCACTTGTCCGCGCATTTGTAACGACTTAAATGTGTCTACACTGTTTGTAAACGTCCTTTACAAGTGACTGGACATTTTATTATCGTGTATTCAGTGTTTACATTGACTCTATATATGAAACAGGATGGTAATGAAAACGGATTTAGTAAAAATTCTTGGAAAAAATATGAACTAAGCAAAACTCATAAATAGATTTCTTTGAAATTGGCAAACGGTTTGAAAGCTTTGCAGATAAAGCTTAAGGATTCGGAATTTGTTGTTTACTCGGAGATTATAGCGTCAATACTGTTTGCAAAACATTTATTCCATATTTAATAATGGCGACTTTCTCAGCACCGTTTTGACTAGATATCGAACCAAACTATCTGACATTTTTTGCCTGTTCGTGTTCGTTGGAGATAGATATACATGTATAAATCTTGATCCTTTCGACCAAAAGCAAGTGAGTATGATTCACTTGGGAAGAATTTTAATGTTTACGTATACAAGGTCCATGCTTATAAAGCGTTTGAGTTGAGTCTGAGTGCGTTCTCAAGCATTTGATTTTTCAGATTTGAGCATAGGCTCAAATCTTACCAATCAAATGCTTGAGAATGATTTAAGACTCAACTCAAACGCTTTATAAGCATGGACCCCAATGTATGTTACATGTAGCAATTGGTATCGATTAAGCAATTAAGCTTAGTTAATATGTTTCTACCTAGGGGTGTTTTTCAGTATACAAATAATTGCAAAATACAAACAGTGTAGACCCTGATCAGGGGGCTCCACCAGGAGCACTCTTATCAGGGTCTACACGGTTTGCACATGGCAAGGGAACAATTTCACAGGTACGCTATTACATCTAGTAATTGTAAACTGGTCGCTGGGTTAAATATGTCAATTTTAAAAACTGAAAAATACTACTAGTATAATTATTAAGTTAAAAAGGAGGGGTCTACTGAAGTGTGTCGAGGGTGTGTTTGTGTGCATTCTTTAGAAAAAGCATCCTTCATCTGCAGCGCAACTGCCACTTTTCTCCCTAAATACGCCCTTTTACGCCTTTAATGTATTTCTCCACTGAAGAAATTTTTTCTATTTTATACAGTCACGAATATCTACAATGTTCGTTTCATACAGTAATGAAAATGGGCCATAAGAAATACTTTCTATATCACAGCCTGTTGCAGCGTGTCGCTGGCTGGTAAATTAAGCAGAATGCGTCTTAAGGCGGGGTCTGCTTTACTTTCAGCCTGCTTTGCGTGGTCACATGTCTTCAAAACTATAACACGCTGTGAAGGTACGGGTTAACCCCTTCACTGCTTTACCCTTAGTACAATAGTTATTTGCAAACAGTTTGGATCCTGAACAGACGCCGCGTAACGCGGCGTCTAATCATTATCCAAACTGTTTGACACTCATTTCAAAATTTCTTCAGTCAAAATATCTAATTTTTCAATTTGAGAAATAAAAGCAGACGACAAATGTTTAAAATGTATGACGTCACGGCAGTGAAGGGGTTAATTGATTGATTGATCTGCATTTTCTGAAAATGGGTTAGCCAATAACTCGGCAATCACTAAACTTGTGACACATGTATATACATTTACGTTTGTAGAAAACGGGCCCATTGAAGAATCAATATACAAACATGTAAATGCAAACAGTCAGGCTCCAGATAAGAGGGAGTAAACTGCACAATTCAGCATTTTCTCACTTATTTAGCATCAATTCCTATGGTGTTACTACTCATTAGAATCGTCTCTTTGAGACGATTCTAATGAGTAGTGACACCATAGGGTTTAAAGCAGAAATAAAGATTTTAATTTTTGAAATACCCCTCTTATCTGGAGCTCTGAGTCTATAGATCTATATCAGAATGCAAATGCGACGTCATTGCGTCAAACATTTTAGGACCAATGACAACAAATTAAAGCTAGTTGTCGAAATTCAATATCTCGAAGATTGCAGTTTAGATATCCTTTCCACGCCCATAACGTATAAACGTGTTGACGTTGATGGCACATTTTGACTTCTGTAGAATGAAAAGTTATCATTCGCACATCGCGTTGGAAGACTTTTCTGAAAGGCCAGGTTGGACACTTCCTAATTCTTGAATATAAATGATCTCCTGCAAAATGTGACACTTTCAGGAAGCATTGAAAACAGATCCACACACATTTTTGCAAGATTTGAAAAATGCGAATGCCAGAGGGGCCGAAACTGTCGATCTTTCTACTTTCGGTTTAAAATGTATTCGATGTTTTTGTCAAAAACCGGAAGTCAGTAACCCTGAAATGTCATCACAAAGCTCAAAAACCTCAAACTGAGCTCAAAATCGTTGTTTGTTTTTACTAATTCACACAATGTGCAAAAACGTTCTAAATTCAGCGCCCCTAAAAATAGAATGTTATTTTCGGTTTCGTTTTGACACGTCAGAGTAGTTTTGACATGTCAGAGTGTAGAGGTTATTCAGAAAATGAGCTCCAGATAATTCCGGTAATGTTTGTGGTATATGTACAAAATGGGTCAGGCTTATACAAGCTAAGGGTGATCTTAAGACACGGTAGTCTTTGTCCATAAGGCAGAATATTTTCATATCAATTAGCAAACAATGTAGACCCTAATGAGGCAACGCGGCGTCTCATTAGGGTAAACACTGTTTGCGAGTGACCTATTTAGAAGACATCGGGGTTAAATTGGTTATAGTAAAAAACAGCAAACTTTGAAGTACACAAATGTAATACAGTGGAGAATCTGTTATTCTTTCCCGTTTAAACGCAAACGTATACGCAAACGCAAAACTCTAAAACGTAAAAAAGTGCAACTTTTGGACAATTCTGATAATGCATGCTTATCATGGTGGCAAACAGTTTGGAGCCTGATCAGACGCCGGGTTACCCGGCGTCTGATCTGGCTCCAAACTGTTTGCACTGCAAATAATAGTTTTAGCGTAAACGCGTTTATTGGGAAAGAATAACAGATTCTCCACTGTATTATCGTCTGCCAAACAGTGTAAAATTGTAATTTTCTAAAAGAATCATACACACAGTTTGGATCTTGATGCGACATTGAGAATACGTATCATCTGGATCTAACCTGTGTGCAGAGATTGCCATGGTTTCGCTGTCAGCTTTGAAAACGAAAATAGACCTGAAACTGATTACATAATTATTAACCTATTTCCTGTCGTATTTTCGTTTACTTCCAAAAACGTTGTCTGCAAATTTTGTAAAATGAAGATTTCAAAAAGAAAATATGTATATGAAGAAACGTAAAGATCAGTGTAAAATAGACTAGGTACAGATCAGACTCCGATTTAGTCGGCCTATGCTCGGAATCCAAACATTTTAGCAAAGCTGTCGAGTTAACGATTGGCAGTATGTAGGTTAATGTATTGTATTAGTTTCCTCTATTAATTGTCAACTTTCGGTTTCGCTTGCCACGCAAGTACCAGTACAGAAACAGAGCCAGTAGATCTACGTTCAATTAAAATGTGCTTTTGATTATTCAATAAGTGGATAATTCTTGATAAAATGCGTGTTTGATTATCCTGTGTAAAGAGATGCAACATCTGGATATGTGTAAATTAAGGTGGGTAGGCGTTATACATGTACTTTCAAAGTAAGCATAACAAAAATGATACTAAAATGGCAGGAAAATGGCATGTTTTCTTGAAAATGGTGACGATTTATTACAATCTCTGAGTGACAAACAGTTTGGAGCCTGATCAGACGCCGAGTTACTCGGCGTCTGATCAGGCTCCAAACTGTTTGCAATGGACATTGATGTTGAAAGTATGAACGAGTATGGAGTCTCAACCGACGCCGAATTAGTTGGCGTCTGATCTGACTCCAAACTGTTTTCAATGAATGTGCATGTGATTGTTTAAGCACAAATGACTTGTTTATTGAGAATTATCGTCTTCCCAACTGTAGATCCACAGAAGATATGTAACACCACCGGATAGCATCTAAATATATAGGTCATAGGTGAGTCATGTTTGCGCTTCATTAATTGTACAATATTACCTGTGTTCAACTATTAAACGTTATACCTGGCTGTTCTTTTTAACTTCCCCGTTTGTGCTTGTTAAACTAGTAGCAGTCTCGTACATGCATACTCGGACATTTACTGATGAATGTTATCATGTATTTTAGATGGTGATCGTGTATAGGTCTATGTAATTTGTAAATATTGACTGAGAGGACGGAGTGAATTTGACACAATACATGTACATTTCTGTTCCACAGTGCGTTAAAATAATCCTCTTTTAGGGATACATGTACCTGTATATAGCATCTGCTTATCAAGTTTTATTTTTGTTCCTACATGTTACCTAATAAATTGTTCTTGACATCTCTATAGACGATCTTTGCATAGATCTAATGTCGACAAACAGTTTTGATTTTGATGAGACGCCGAGTTAATCGGCGATACATCAGGATCGAAATTGTTTGAAATTTTTATCCTTGTTTGAACAGTATAAATATATGTTGTTGTTGTTTACAAGATAATAACTTAAGAATAGTTGCAGATGTCAATTGTTGCAGATGACAGGTTTCTTTACCCTTTCCCCCATAGAAGCGACTTTTAGCGTATTTAATTTATTCCTCCGCAGAAGAAAATAGTTCCAGCTTAAACCCTTATGAACAATACCCATAACAAATATTGTATATAGCTTAGCTTAAGGCACATTCTGCTTTACTTTCAACCTGCTTTAAGTGGTCACCTTAATAATGGTATAAACGGGTTATTGGGTAAAATGTAGCGTTACGTGAAAGTAAGGAAGGTAACTCTGTATGGATTGTTTCTAAAAATAAAGGTAATAAGCACCCTTTCATAATTAATTAAATGTTCTATATTCGGTTGCATAAGCGGTATAGAAAGTAACAGAAACTGCGTTCCAATGTATAAGTTGTTGTGAAAGATGGAAATAAAAGATGATAAACTTGTTTTTGATGCTTGATCCTAATTGATCAATCTTTTAGGGTAAACTGACTTTAACCAAATGAGTTCTAGTGACGCATATGTCTTTTACAAAAATGAACTTACCAATAGTACATGTGTTTGTCCTATATAGGCCTGATAATACATTTCAAGGTCTTTGAAAGTACTGTAAATACTGTTAGACTTATAGCTCCAAGTGTATTTTTACTTTTGGCAGATTTCATGGTTATTGATAGAAGACTAAAACCCCTGTTTGATATTGATTGTTTTATCTAGAATAAGATGTGTGATCTTTCAGAACTTTAAACAGAATTTAGTGCTAGCGTTTCGCTGCGTCTCATCAGGATCCAAACTATTTGCAAAGGTTATCAATCGCTGTGGCACATGTATCCACCGCTAGCATGCAAAGAGTTAATCCCTTTACTACAATACTCTATGATGAAACATCGACACGAGTGTCAAACGCTGAGGGTGCGTGATATAGTGAAGGGGTTTTCCTTATTTCCGTATAAACGCAATGGGACACCTCTACTCTTTCCTCGGCGTTACTGACTATTTCATAGATGCTGCAGAATACAGGCTACAGCTTAAAACAAGATGAGAGTAAATGCAGAACGCTCTTATAGAGCTTTCTCCTTTAATTACATATTGTTTTACTGCTTCAACAGAATAAGATATGGGTAGTTGGCACAAATGGTTAAAAGGTATTTGCAAAGGGAATATAATTATAACGATGAAGTAAGCCATTTTATAAATAGTGCTTGTTGAGGGGTTTTGATTTGTAGTGTGTTTAAACCCTCCCTTTTATATCTATTATGAAATATCCCAGTAAGCACACTGGGCAAGTTCATTGCACTATCCAGGAATAAATTGGATATCTAGTGCACTACTTCTCTTGAGAAGCCGGTCAGTAAGGAAGGACTAGATCTTTAAAGGCAGGTGGTTGCTTAATGAATGAGAAAGTAATACAGAGCGCGTTTGTAGGAGCTTTCTGTGTTACAGTTGTCCTTCACACATGTTAAGCTGTCACATGTCTTAACCAGTTACCAAAGCCTGTCTTGTTTTGAAATTGTGAGAAAAAGTAAAGCAAGTTGAAAGTAAAGCAGAATGCGACTTACGGCGCACTCTGTTTTACTTTCAGCCTACTTTAAGTTACCATTTGCTAGTGTATAGAAACTAATTATGATGATGAATTTTCACGACGGTTTAAAATTTGAACTATTTTCTTTTGTGGATTACTGAATGAAATGCGTAAAAAGTCGTATTTATGGATAAGGCGTTAATCACAGGGACCCGACACGATTGATTTTTGAGAGAGAAAAATTGTTAGAAAGTATATATAGAGACTCTCTATATATACTTTCGAACAATTTTTTTCTCTCAAAATCAATCGTGTCGGGTCCCTGTGGCGTTAATCCGCAACGAGTGTCACGAAATAGTGCTTGTTTTCTGTGCATGAAGGTTGGACATATTATTGTGGACGTGAAACATATTTGCTTACAAATTCAAATTCAAATTCTTTATTTCGCTCAGTACATGTTTTCACATGAATACATGAGGTTAATTGAAGGTGTAATACAAACTAGACGATCAGGTATGCTATTGATTTCACACTTAACCCGTTAACTGCCATGACGTCATCGGACTGAAAAAATTGTCGTCTGCTTTTATTTCTCATATTCGAATTTCAAGAATTTTGACTACAGGAACATCGATACGAGTGCCAAACAGTTTGGATCCTGATCAGACGCCGCGTAACACGGCGTCTGATCAGGATCCAAACTGTTAGCAAATAACCATTTTACTCAAGGTAAGGCAGTGAAGGGGTTAAAGTTAGTCTTGTATATTGAGTGATTAATCTAATTAACTAATTGTTAAAAGTTATTTGTGGATCTCAAAATACACGGTAAATTGTTTCAAGCAAGATAAACAATAAAATGCAGGAAGTTTTAAAATTAATTTTCTGCACTATATTTTCCTTCCACATGTATTTAAAGTAACCCAAGGGTCGTTTATTGAGTGATCGCCTATACAAGATTACTTTATTAAGTTAAGTAGATTACTTTTTTAAAGCGAGCATATGACTGCTTGCTTTCTAAAGGCCTTTAATCTTTAGAGTAGTGTACCCAAAGGGTTAAATAGGAATATGCTTAGATAAAAATATTTATTTTCATTAAAACATTGATTGGCGTAAAGCATAAGTAAGTGTATTACTTCGGTTAATATAATAAGGCAAATGTCGTGCATACTCGTATCAGAACCTAAAACACCAAAAAGAAACCAGAAAACCTGATCAGACAGTTCCATCAGGAACTTTCTGATCTGGGTCTACACTGTTTTCAAATATCGTCAAGATACGCGATTAGCAGGATAAGCGTTCAATGCGGATACATGTATAGTTTTATATCCTGGTTGACAGATACATGTATATACAGTAAACCCTCTCTGTTACCGTATGATCACTAAAAAGAAGGCTAATTGACTGCACAAAAAATAGTTGTATATCTGTTAATGTTGTTTGTGGAACATTATTATTTTTTATGAGTAGTATCAATAGTAGTAGTATCAGTAGTAGTAGTAGTTGTAGTAGTAGTAATAGTAGTAGTACTACTTGTAGTAGTAAAGTAGTAAAGTAGTAGTAGTAGTAGTAGTAGTACATTATTATTACAGTAAAATCTCTCTATTACGACCACTAAAACGAAGGCTTATTGATTGTGTTAAAGACAGGTGACAGCTTAAAGCAAGGTGACAGTAAAACAGAAAGCTCCTTAAGGAGCTTTCTGTTTTAATGTCAACTTTCTTCAAGCAGTCACCTGTCGTAAACCCCTAATAATATACACGTTTAAGTGGTCGTAATAGAGAAGTTTTACTGCATTAATATTATTAGTAGTAGTTGTAGTAGTATCAGCAGCAGTAGTAGTAGTAGTAGTAGAATCGAGTAGTATCCCAAAAATGTGTCACTTCTGTTACTGTCGATTCTTCAGTCAAAACACCTAAAACAAAACCTTAACCCTTTACCTGATGGCCTATTTCTAGTATTGAATATAGGTGACTACTTAAAGCAGGTTGAAAGTAAAGCAGAATGCGCCATAAGGCGCATTCTGCTTTACTTTCAGCCTGCTTTAAGCTATATGGTGGTAGAACGTAGAAAATATTTCCTATAATATATATTCATGGATGATTTAATCGGAACTATTTTCTTCAGCGGATTAATAAATCATATTCGCTAAAAGGCGCCTATATGGGGGAAAGGGTTAAGAAATAAAAGCTGCCGATAATATTTAAACAGACGATATTCGTGTAGTAAAGGGAGTTAAATTAATAATGGATTTTCCCCTTTTATTTCTCATATCCTATATTTGTAATCGACAGATCTCCTATTCTTAAGAAATCCTGTTGTTCCTCCCTCGGGTTATTTCCCCGTTCCCCTATAGACAACGCCTTTGTTGTTCCTTTATCGATTACCATAGAAACGCCCTGTCATGCTATTGTACATGTATCATTTCCTGATAAAGAGTCCAAGGAAAAGTTTCAGTCATCCGGGAATGTAACTGCTTAAGGTTGAGGACCGCTAATGAAATCGGAGCAAAATCGATACTCTACGGAGAGCGATCGGCCATTCTCGGCAACTGTCGTCTCTTTCCGAGCCATGCGAAACGACAGTTGTCGAGAATGGCCGATCGTTCTCCATGAGTACCGAAGTTGACGATCCACTTTAGAGCAGGCTAATCTCTTTATAAGAAAGGGTTGTAAGAAATGATAACAGTACATCATATACAATATAGTATCCCTGATATTGCATTTATATTAATACTTTCTTATGAAATAACAAAGTGTGTAAACTCGACGCCTCATTAGAGTCTACACGCTTTAATTTCTAATGTTTACGTTTGTTGTCGCTATGCTTGACTAGGTTAATTTGTCACTGTTTGTCCAATAAAATCGCTATTGCATCAGTTTCTATGAAACACTTGCTAACCTTTTCCTCTTTCCAAAAATAGAATACTCTACTATAGAATCAAAGGACTGAAAGTGCTGTATAGTATCGTGGTGGTCAGGGCATTTGAATTGTTGTGAAGGACGTGTTGTATAATAACTTAGAAGATAATCAGAGCACCAGATAAGCGTAGTTTTTCAAAAACTAAAATCTTTATTTCTCAATTAAACCCTATGGTGTCACTACTCATTAGAATCGTCTCGAAGAGACGATTCTAATGAGTAGTAACACCATAGGATTTGGTGCTAAAAAGAGTGAGAACATGTTGAATTTGTTGAAAAAACTACCTCTTATCTGGAGCCCTGGATAATACATTATCTCCTTGATAGTCCGACACTTTCAACGAGCTTTCCTGGAATGTTTTAAGGATGGATCTATTTTCCAATTTGTGTTAAGAGTTCCGTTCCATGAAGAATCAGCCCCTTTCTTCATATCTCGCCTCTCGTTGTTTACACAACAAACTCGCGAATAGAAATAATATTACACAGTTTGTGGAATAGGACTATCTAGGACTAGAAGTATTCAGAATGTAGAAAGATGTCAAGAGTATAATAGTTATTATCAGGATGATCAGGATCTAACAGTTTAACACTTATTTCAATATTTCATTAAGTCAAATCATCATCATCATCATCATCGGTTCAAAGTACCTAAAATTTGAATTTGCGAAATAAAAGTAGACGACAATTGTTTAAAATTGATGACGTCATGGCAGTGAATGGGTTAAAATTCTCACATTGAGAGTTGGCATGTTGGCGGAAGAAACATCGATATAAGTTTCAATCTCAAGAAAACATAAATAATAGACATACAATTCGGCGACTGATCAGGACCAAACGTTTTGCAAATACAAGTGCTCCCGGAATAATGTAGAGAAGGGAATTGCAATTATAATATTTTTCATATTTCAGATGCAATACGCTGGTGCCCAAAATCCTGGCAGAACCCCAACCATAAAAACTGGTTCTCTGCAGCAGACATCGAATTATATTTGGAATACAGCAGACGCCATAGGGCGTGGGGCAACTGCCATTGTTTACTTTAGTAGGCAAAAGGTAAGCTTATCATGCATCACGGGCTTGACCATCCCTATGGTATATATGTCAACCACCCCGTTCTTAGAAACGCCGTTATCGTTTCAATCTGTACCAAATCCTGATTACCCCATTACCCCATAGCATGATTTAAGTTGTGAACATTGGTGACCAGTTAAAACAGGTTGAAACTAAAGCAGAATGTGCCTTAAGGTACATTCTGCTTTACTTCCAGCCTGCTTTAAGCTTCCAGCTGCTAGTATATTGCAAATGTTTCTTGTTATACATATTCATAATTGTACAAATTGGAACCATTTACCACAGTGAAGGAATAAGTTAAAAGGCGTAAAAAGCGTTTTTATGGGTAATGGAGTAATTTGCAGCGCAATTGAGCTACCATTTTTCAACACATTTGATCCAAGTGAGAAGTATACCTATCATTTACAAAAAATATAACTGTAAATAATACACAAAATGTGCAAACTTGAGCCCTCGGATAAGTGTGCGTGCGCACTGTTTGTATCATTTTAAAAGGTATTATTAAAACAATAGTAAAACTTTCATTAGACTTGATTGGAAACTGGAATTGTCCATTAAAAGGTTTACAGGTCAGAGCTCCAGATAAGGGGAGTATTTCAAAAACTAAAATCTTTATTTCTGCATTAAACCCTATACATGTAGTGTTACTACTCATTAGAATAGTCTCTTCGAGACGATTCTAATTAGTAGTAACACAATAGGATTTGGTGCTGAAATGAGTGAGACAATGTTGGATTTGTTCAGTTTTCTCCCTCTTATCTGGAGCCCTAGATGTGAATGGGTTAACCAATATTAAAATTCGTGTTGTTTTCAGGACACTGGAGATGTTTGCGCCGTCAAGGTATTTCACCGAGGTTGGCGCAGTGGCTCTGCGTCTCAGCAGCGGGAAATAGGGACCCTTAGAAACATTCAGCACGTCAACATAGTCAAATTTCTAGCACTTGAAAAGGAGGTAGTAAAGGCGTTCACTTTTATCCATTGTTGTTCAGCTTTTATTCACACTGCACGTACTTGTGTTAATCCTTTTACTGCTGAATATTACCAAATTAAACTCCAAAAACAATGAAAACACATAATCAGACCGTTTTGTGAAATGGCTTGTGTAATAAGGGTTTTTCCGAGAGAATGATTTCCCGAGGGGAAACAGCACATACTCCGATCAGACAGATCCTCTAGGAGCTGTCTGATCGGTGTTTGCACTGTTTGCAAAAGTGTCAATATTTACTTTAAGCAGGTGTAGGTCAAACGGTCATAAGCTTCAGAGTAAGCGGTCATAAAAATGAGAAATAAATTCAAAATACATTTGATTGCTGAATGAAGAACAAAAAAGGTGCAGAATATTTTCAGCGCATTAATTTTGGGATGCATTAAGTAACCGTCTCAATTAGGAAATGTCAGAGCTTCTTTGTAGAATGATAAAATAATGTTTGTTGACTATTCATATCAGATCAATTGGTTCATGCATCGGAATTTAATTCTCATTTAAAAAAACGTGATTTGCTGCAACTAGGGACATATGGTGTCAAAGGTTAAAATATTTCAAAAAGAAAAAGGTTATCTCTATATCTGGCTATTTTTCTCGTTCAAAACTTCGTGTTCCTACTCGAATCTTGCTCGAATTAGTAGGTATACACATTGCTTGAAAATGGGTAATTTTTCTTTTTCTGTCGAGAAGTCTTTATTGCACAGAACAATCTTGATAAACCTTATCTTTTCATTGCAGACAACTTCCGGCAACGAGGTCCTAGTAATGGAGTACTGCTCCGGTGGGAGTGTGTTCACAATGCTGGAACAGCCACAGTATGCATTCGGATTCCCTCTGTCCGAGTTTATGCTCTTTCTGCTTCACCTGGGTGAGTGATATTTAGTTACGACCACGTGACCATGGAGTCTTTTCTAACCCTTATCCTGCGGTGATATCGTCTGCTTCGAAATTGTCGTCTGCAAAATTGGTTGAATTTAGATTTATACATTTTTAAAGTAAAGAAACCTAAAGAAGAATGTCAAACTGTTTGGATCCAGATCAGACGCCGCGTTACGTGGCGACTGATCTTGATCTAAACTGTTTGCAAAATTCAGTTCAGTTGCGATCAGCAGGCAATGAATTAACAATTTGAACCTCGAAAGATCTTACACGAGTACACTGTGCTTGAACTTCTTGTATTTCTAGCTGAATTTTAAGCACCACTTTTGTCGAACATATCATTATTCACCTTACTGGGTCGATGCTTATAAAAATGTGAGATGAATGAGATCGTTCTCAAGCTTTTGATTGGTCAGATTGAGAAGAATGCTTATATCTGACAAATCAAAAGTTTGAGAATGGTTCCTGGCTCATCTCAAACGCTGTATGACAAAAGGTTACACAGTGGGGAAATGATAATGCCCCAGAAAAGAAGATGTATTGTAAATTAAACCTGACTGATGCAACTTTCCAATTGGGAACGGATATAATAATACTTTGCGTTCAAATCACAACAACGGCGTGGCGAAATCTACGATTGGAATAAACTTTTACCATTTTCAAAAACCTGTTATGTTCTGCGTCCCATTTCAGTGCGTTTGCGTTTGATAAAGTTTACCTGGCATAAGTTTAACGTCCATTGTTTCAGCACGTGGGATGCAATACTTACGCACGTGTGGCTACATTCACCGAGATATTAAACCTGGCAACATAATGAGGACGATTGGAGAAGATGGAAGGTAAGAAAGAATACACACATGTACATGTTAACTGTAAATCCTCTGCAAGTCAAACTTTCTGGATTGAGCAAAAGGCTGGTTGTCAGTTTGTACTGTTTGTCAAACTGCTTGCAAGATCAAGACGTGCATCCCGGTCTCTCCGAACTGTCTGTAAGGCCCAAAAGAAATGCATTTACTCTCTCATAACAGTTTGCAAATGGTTGGTTGTTGCTCACCAAACTGTCTGTATTGCTAAGATGTAAGGGTTTTATTCTCTGCAAATTATTTGCAAAGCCAAAAACAAACGGTTCTGGCTCTGTCGAAACTGTTTTCCAGACCAAGACAAATGGACCCCGTTCTTTCCAAAATGTCTGGAAGGTCGTTTATAGGTGAAGTGATAAGGTGTAATGTAAAAACGAGTTTCGTTTTGCTTAGATTGCCTTTGAAACGTGTACAGAAATAACTAGAAATACATGTTTTCTTAGACAACTGTTAATTTGGCTGCATTTAAGTTCCTAACCCGGGTACACAATCAGAAGTACCATGATGTCAAGCCAATAAACGAATACAATTATGAACCATTATCCAGCATTTGCAAACAGTTCACAAATAATTTTGATCCTAATCAGACACCATGTAATTAGACGTTTGTCAATATCAAAATTGTTTGACATTCATATTAAGGAATATATTTATGTTGAAAGCCTGATATCGAAAAATATTGCAGACAACAACTCTGACAATTTAAAGAATACCATAAATATCATCGATGGTGTCAGTCAAGAATTAGAACGTGAAACCATCTACATTTTCAAAACAAACAATGCCACATCTGTTTTATAGGACTTCAATTGCGTGCATTTCTAAAATTACAACTCGTTTATAAAATACTGAGGTTATCAGCCATAACCTTTTCAGCCCCACGTAGGTTTTTAACGTTTAAATCTTCCCCATATTTCTGTAACCATGTTTTGTTTGACGCCAGAATAATTGACAGCTGTCTTTTCTGCAAGCTGTTTTTAAACAATGAGTTTGGCAAGGTTTCCTTATTTGCATAAAATAAAAAAAACTTTGAATTTCTTCTCATGTGAAAGCATTGGACCGATTTGAAAAAAATTGTTTACGTACGATCCTTTGTGATCTTATACCAGATTGTTTATAAATGCTATTTGCTGAATTATAAAGTCATGACCGCAAGTTGGTCGGTGTGTTTCTTTCACTGCTTGTCGATTAATATTTCAACATCTTATCGTAAGAATGATAATTTTCGTAAGAATTTATTGGGATGTTTTTCTAAAATTAAATTTCTTGGCCGCCAATGCGCAACGTGTTGGATGCGATTGTATTGCTAGTATGACTGCAGCCACATTTTAAAGGGACTCGCAACCGGATGGTGTACTTGTCAAAATAAAATAAAATACTCAAATAAAAGCAAATTTGTGGCATTATTTGGCTTCTGCCATTAAAAAAATATGATCAGTCCAAAAAAAGTCTCAAGAATCCTCACCGAATCTTAGATTTTTAGATATTTTCCATCGTTTTTCTATACCGACTAGTAGACGGTATAGTTGTTATTGTTGCTTCTCTACACGGGCTCAGACATAAACACTAGCCGAATTACGAAGTTGTATGCACTTTCGATCGCTACACATTGAAATACGTTAAATCGATCCGAGATAAACGGATAGTTCCGTGGTCCATTGGTCTAAGCGGTTTCCCCTATTTTGTCTTCTGTCCGCCAATGCCGGGCCCCGGGTTCGAATCCCACCAGAGCCCAATATTTTTTTTTATTGAAATACATTTTTTTAAACAGAATTTCTTATCCTAAACTAATTCTTTACCATTTATATAAGCGTTTGACACATATTTACAAATTACTATTTTTTAATGCACCATCTGGTTGCGAGTCGCTTTAAATGCTTTTTTATTAGCACAAGTGGTTATTTAGTTAACATTCACTACGTTTACTATGATAATTTCCCCTAAATGACATTGTAATAGATCTAATAACATTAAACAGCACCATATTCCTTCCCAATGTACCTGTTTATTTCTGCACAGAAATAAACCTGTAAAACGACCCTTTGCAGGAAACCTGTTCGTACCATAATTAAAAACACAACTGAGTTGTGCCAAGTTGAATACCACGGAAAACCACCTGTCTTAAATATAATTAAACTCGTGTTTAAAGACATCTTTTGACGATCTTTCGATCATAACACCTAGCGAGACAATTTCCTTGCAAAAAGCATGGGTCTTATGTACATGTTGGTAACAAAGAACCATTGAAGCTTTTCATGTGAGACCCGACTTTTATATTTGATAGTTTGGTTAGAAATAAACATTGAAAATCACTAGAGCATGAGTATAATCTGGGCCTCGCCAGGTAAATTGAGATTGGTATAGCATGTGCTGCATGCTTTGAAAGTTAAATTCAAACCTATCGAGACAATGGAGGGTAGTCCATCAATGGACTGAGGAAAAGTCTTTAACGGTTATTCAAAAGAATGTTTTAGACGCGATTAATGAAGGACACAAAACATAAACTTCCAGTACATTTGTTTTTGTTCAGCATTAACTCTTTCAATACTAAGCAACTCTTGTGCTTAATTTGGCTATGAAAGCGTTTGAACAACCTTTTTATGTGTGATCATCGTTGTTTAGATAGAACACATTGTGAAAGTGAACAAAAATCAATTGTTTTCGACTGACGAATATCTAAAGAGTATGCTAAGCTGTTTGCATCCAGATCAAACGACATCTGAATTCAAACAGACTGTACATGTAACATGTTAGACATGACGCTATAAGCATGGTAGGAATAAGACGAATGAATGTCAGAATACCGGTTTTAAGTCACTTAAGACTACTTTCGGATAAGTACCTTTTAGACTTAATTTTTTATGCTCTTTCCAGGTCCTTATACAAGATTTGTGATTTTGGCGCGGCCCGAACCCTTGACGATGACGAAACGTTCATGTCCATATATGGCACAGAAGAATATCTGGTACTTACAAATACAGCTAAGACTTAAAAACATAAATGAACTTAGTTGAACTAACCCTCACTTCAACATTCGATCGAGTTTTATAATATTGAACATACGCTAGCTTCTCAATGATTTTGGACGTTCAAGCATGTTTTAGTAAAGTAAAAAAGAACTGTGAGCCATAAGAGATCGACCACTCTCTCTGAGGTTTAATTAGTTCCTCTCCCGTTAAGCGGTTCGGTCACAAACCGGTTATTAAAAAGACACCAGCAGCTTCAATGTTTGGCTCTGACATTATGAGGTTTGTGCTCGGTATGGTGTTTTACACGTAAAATGTTAAACAAACATAGAACCCACGGAGGTTTCTTTTGTATTAGAATCCCGCTATCTGGGATGACTTGAACTGGAGTCGAAGTTCAAGGAACGCCCAAAACAACAATTTTAGCTCATTTATGACATAATGAAGTGCCAATGTGAGCTATTTGGATAGTGCTGTATCCGCCAACGTGTGTTGTCCGTCGTTTATCGTCCGTCGTTGACAACATTTTCTTTCAACAACTACATGTACATGATCTATTTTATGGAAACCTGACAGGAATGTTCATAGGAAAGTACTCTTGTCAGATTCCTTGAATATAGGTGATCTAACAATTAGTTAATTTGACAAAGCAAATAAACTCATATACTACTGTGTCGAATGAAAATAAAATTACTTAAACTGCTATTGGTGTCTTTCTACCAACTTTCTAGTCATTGCTTAAAACTATGGTCAACGGTTTGTTGGAGGAATTATCCTTATATGGCTATAATTGAACTTAAGCCTTCATCTTGCCAACAACTACAGACCTATTTTGAATATAAGTTTACACAAATGCATCTAAGGTGACCTACTAAATATGTTAGACGATTTTCTTGGCTTTTAAAACATAGCCGCCAGTGAGTTGGATAAATTTCCTTATTTGGATGTTGTAAAGATTTCTAAACTTCTATAATTTTATACTTTTGTCAGGAACTCTTGACCTTAGAACCACCGGATAAAGTTCCTTGTAATTTCACATATAATATACCTGTAACATACCCTTAAATTTAGGTCATCGACTAAAGTTGTCTTCTGATTTTATTTCTCAAATTGTGATGTAAGGTAAATTTACCAAAATAAGTGTCAAATAGTTTGGATCTTAATCAGACGTTGCATTACGCGGGGTCTGATTAGGATCCAAACAATGAAAATGTTTGCAAATAACCAATGTACTCGTGGTAAGCTGTGGTGAGGTTAATGAAAAATATGAACATTAGTTGGTGGGAACGATTTCACAAAAATTCTTATTTCGAAAGCTTTCAACATCTAATTGTTTGAATTACAAACTGATTTAGAAATAGTTGTATATACTACTTAACGTTACTTAAATTACTTTGTACCAGGTTTGTTCAGAACTGTTTCTGAAAATCAAAACGCAAAGGAATTAGTACGCTCAAACTATGTTCATCTTAAATAACTAACATCAATGTGAAAATGATTTTACAGAATTGTTCGTTAACTAGATGAGATGTTCTGTCTCGTCATAACTGTCTTTTTTTTTTTTATCTTGCACCGGCTTAGCAGAGACTCAAGAAATGCATACAGGTCTCTGATTTTATACCAGAAACTGATTGTAAAATATTGCAGTTTAGATTGTACTACATGTATGTTTATCTACTTTCTGTTTTGTCAGTTTCCCGGAATGTACGAACGTGCTGTGCTTCGACAACCGAGTCCAGAAAACCAGCAGTTTGATGCGTCCGTAGACATATGGAGTCTTGGAGTGACAATATATCACGTGTGCACAGGTCAACTGCCTTTCCGACCATTTGGTGGACGAAGCAACGTAGCAACCATGTACGTTCATGTTTCTATAGAATTTGTTTTCAAAGGACTGTTGTCAGTTTTAACCTTTCAGTCTTACTATTTCCAATGACAGACATTGGCGAGGGTTATCGAGATACATTATGTATGTATAGTTGCACAGTTGACTATGGGATAGAGTTAAGCAGTCAACTTTTTAACACTGAAAACAAAGATGAAAATATAGATTAATGAAATGAATGATAAAGATCATCTTCTTTAAAACAATTACATGTCACTTTACACTTCATTGTCGGCGATTATGTAATACTTTGCAAAAATATTTATACCAAGTTTCGTGTCTCATCCAGGAGTCTTCTGATTAGGGTCTGTGTTGTTTGTCATTCTTTTATGTATTGTTGTGACACACCACTCAAATGTCGGTATGAATTGTCAATTTTGAACAAAGGAATAGATAATTAGAAAAATAACCATTGTAATGGGTAATGTAAGATTAATTATACTGTATTTTATTTAAAGGCATACAATTACATCCACAAAGCCAAGCGGGGCAATATCTGGTGTCCAAGAAACAGCACATGGAATAATCAAATGGAGCAAAACTCTACCAGACACCTGTCTACTTCCAGAGTATGTATACAACACATGATTTTTAAAGACTGTGTACATACAACCTTTTGCCAAATGTTGCGTGCAAGATATGAGAATATAATATTTTGCCTAACTTTCGGTGCAGTGACTTAGTATATAAGTGATATAAACACTTTGCAAACATTACCACAAAAGGACTGTATATATACACTCAGTACAAAAAGAAACGCACATCGTGCTCAGCCGCAGATTAAGATACATTTTTTTGAAGAAAATTAGAATAGAAAGACCATATCTCAAGATTTATTCAATTCTGCAACAAGTTCAGGTAAAAATGCTCAAAAAACATTGTGCTGCCTTTTAACCATTTCCCTCTTAATGACGCCCAAAAGCGTTTGCAAACAGGTTGGATCCTGATCAGACGCCGCGTAACGCGGCGTCTGATCAGGATCCAAACTGTTTGACACTTGTATCGATTTGCTTTAAGTCATTCTACATTGAGTTTTACTTTGAAACGATCTTGCAAACAACAAAACTGAAGCAGACGATAATGAAACGGTGAAGGGGTTAAAACCTCACGATTAATTTGGCAGCGAAAGAATTAACTACAGCTTGTTTAAAACACCGCACCGATTAGTACAGGTTGTGATGCTACCGATTCAACAATGATTTAATAATAATTCACAAATACGTTCATTCTACATAAAAATAATATTTTGATAAAAAATGTGCGTTTCTTTTTGCGCTGAGTGTAGATACTTTGCAAACATTACTGTGAAAGGAGTAAATATTTATAATCTTTGCAAAAGTTATGATGCAGGAACGGAGTATATACCCTACTTGCAAAACATATGGTGTAAACATTGGGTAGATCTATATACATTCCTTGTAAGATTAAAGCATGTTAGTATATAATTTGTTTGCAAAATATACAATGCAAGGATTGAGGATACGATATTTTCTGTTAGTTCCTATCGAAATGGTAAACTCCAGAATGCATGTACACGACATATGATATAAATATACATGTATGTACTAATTACGTCATGCCTGGAGTTTCGCCTCGAGCCATTTGAGTTGACAGAATTAATGTTATAAGTTTGACATAGTACCAAGGTGAAGATGTGAGCAGTGTGAAATACCTGTGGTTTATATTTGTAGATATTTGCAAGACCTGTTGGTAAGAATGCTGGCTGGTTTGATGGAAGTTAATAAATCCAAGATGTGGTCGTTTGACAAGTTTTCCCAGACAGTGAACGATGTGGAGGATATGGTCACTTTAAAAGTTTTTGTTGTCAGGGTTGGGAGCACCAGTCATTTGTTCGTAAACAAATCAGCAACGTAAGCTTTCATATTAACAGGTGTTTTTGCATTTAATGAAAACTTTCCTTTGCATAAGCTGCTGAAGACTTATTCATGTCTTCCTGATAAAAAAACTCAAATATTTTTATTTCTTGTTGTAAAATAAACGTTGCTTTTTGAAACAATATGAAAGTAAATAAGAAAGTTCTTACATCAGCACTTTTCATTTTCACGGTACAGTGAAACGGTAGTATGTTATTATAAACCCATTAAACTAAATTAAATAAACGCTTACAAAATGCAGTGACATGTTGGCTATGACTTGTTCTTGGGAATATTTAACTGCTTCTTAACCCAATTTATGCGGGATACACTTTTAGGTGTACCTCTAGGCAAACAGTTTTGATCTCAGAATAGGCCCCACATTGTGGGGCCTCATCTGATATCAAAACTGTTTGCAGCAAAGTCAATATTCTATCAGAAAGTGCTAAAATCTTTTGCAAATATTTGAGTTATATCCGCTGCAGACGACATTTTAAAATGGGCGCAAAATATTACCCAGCATACAATGGATTAATATCTGAGAGGTACACTCGTAGCGCGTTCAAGTACCGTATCGATTGCATCAGAAAACGGTAACAATATTACTTTAACCACCGTTTGGCTGTTACCGATTGCGAACGGCACGAACGGCCTCAGAGGTAGTTAGCCATCGCCAACAAAGGAAAACAAAATGGCGACCAAATGAATGTAATAAAACCAGCGAACAGTCCCGACTTAATTTCTCGTTAATAAAGCAACATTTTCCGATACTTAATGTATCAAACAAAGCAGCTTACATCTGAGCAGCTAAATCTTATTTTTATATGCGGTAAAATTGATGCATTTCAGTTGATTAGTACACTTTTGCGTGTGTTTATCCGATCGTACATAAATCGTTCGTACCCTTGAAAAGTTAATTAACATGGGGGCGCAATGAGTTATTATTGAAGAGTATTGGTGAACGTTAGATGTCGTACTATATGGGTAGTTTGCATCGGTTAACGTTGCTGTTCTCTGATACGGTACTTGAACACGCTACAGGGCTGCAATTTCTCCGTAGTTTTCCTAAATCTCTGGTTTTCCCCCTTGTACATGGTAGCTTAAAGCAGGCTGAAAGTAAAGCAGAATGTGCCATAAGGCGCATTCTGCTTTACTTACAGCCTGCTTTAAGTAGTTGCATGTCAACAAACCAAGAAAAAGGCTATGGGGTAAAGGTACGATTCGTAAAATCGCACTTGAAAAATGCAAATTTGGAAATCTTAGGATGTTTCGTGTCAACTAATGGCAGCCCTTGGTACACATTTTGAAAACGGACTAGACTCATAGTTATTCCGCGACTTAAATTGTTTGTCATGAACGTACATGCTTTACCACAACAAATTTATTTTACGGGAAAAAATAATGTCTGTTCCACTGTAGTTGGCCGAATATCAAAGCCCTAATAGCCAGTAAGTCAGGCCAGCCAATAGCAGACCAGCTAGTACTATGGCGAGACAGGGACCTAGGGAAGATTGTTGATCATTCAGCTCCAGTCCATACATACCCCAGAGCAGTGTTAAAGGAAACTTGGATCCTGGTCAATATGCAAGCAACTCCTGATGCCAGTGTGAAGGCCATCAAGTTGCGTAAGTACTTTGTAGAATATGTCTATACCAATATTCCATCTGTATTGCCATTGTATCGTTTCCTTCAAACGTTTCCTCTGCACAGCATTTAACCCTTAGCCTGCCATTCACGACTATATCTCCATATGCAAACAGCTTGGATCCGGATGAGACGCCGAGTAACTCGGCGTCTCATCCGGATCCAAGCTGTTTGACACTCGGACAACATTTTCAGCAATTTTGAGCAACTTTGAAGCACTTTGAAACTTGAAGCAGACGAGAAATATAGCAGACGACAATTTATTTGGCGGGCTTAGGGTTAATGTAGTCTATAACAGTGTCAAACAACTTAGACCATTGTTAAACAGAAGCGCCTTTGGATGTCTCTACCTATTTATCTGTTACAGTCTACAGAATTAGAATTTATTTATGGTGTTGAACAGCTTAAAGCAAGGTTAAAGTAGGACAAAAAGCTTTAATAGGAACTTTCTGCTTGAATTTCATCTTAATTTAATTAGTCATCTGTTGTTTATGTGGGTGGAAGAGTTGGTAGACGAGACTTGAGAGCCCTCTGATCATGGTCTGCATTGTTTGTCACATTGCAATACCACTAGGACCAACTACCTATTATAATCAATGTTTTGCTACGACAATTTATATGGGTACTATAATTTTTGTTTTCCTACAAAGGTAACTTAGTTTTCATAGGAAAGCATTTCCCGGTACATACACTGGCTTCGTAGGAACACGATTCTATTACAATACCGATATAGATAGTCGTGGCAAAACCATTTGATAATGATACGAAGTTGGTCTTCAGTGAACATAGTGTCAAAAACTATCATAAATAGTCAAAAATGGACTTGATTAAATTACAATTTGAAATTGTTGATTTGAAGTTTTGGAGAAATGGGTTAATTGTCAAGGTTCTTTTTACATTTCAGCTGAATTCCCAGTCATCAGCCTGAGCGAGAATCTAGACATAGATAACCAGATGGGAAAGCAGTGTGCAGCAATAGCCCATCAGACATGTACATGTATAGAAGCCACATTAGAGCAGCAGCACATGTGTGAAAAGGCAGAAATATATTACAGGTTAGCTTTTTGTACTAAAATTCTTTTTGATTTGTATTTTGATTTGATTAAGTTAGGTTTTACGGCACCACGACACAAAAAATGATCACATAGCGCCGAGTGTATTTTGATATTTGAAATACAGCACAGTAGAACCTCTCTATTACGACCGCTAAAACGAGGGATAATTGATTGAATAAAGATAGGCGATTGCTTAAAGCAAGGTAACAGTGAAACAGAAAGCTCCTTCATGATAATTGTTTGAATAACTTAAAGCAAGGTAACAGTGAAACAGAAAGCTCCTTCAGGAGCTTTCTGTTTCACTGTTACCTTGCTTTAAGCAATTACCTGCCCTTAAATACATGATATTTAGCAAATATTAGTGGTCGTAATAGGGAGGTTCTACTGTATATTGCGACTGTTTGAACGTTTTTAGAATGTGTTCATTGTGATAAAAAATTATTTCTATTGCAGGCAGTTTGTGAAGAACTTAGTGCAGGAGTTTGAAGTGACCCTTCCATTACTGGAGCTAACGTTACAGGAGACTCGAAGGAGACAGTTGTCATTTAAAAGTGCTTTCAAAGTTGTAATGTCTTTATTCAATACAATAACATATCTTACCAACACAGGTGTACTAACGTTTTCAAAGACTGAAACAAAAAACCAGCTTATGGAAAGCATTCAACAACTTGATTCATTTTTGGAAGATGACACGCTTGAACGATTTTTTCAAAAGGTATGAAACTGACATATCACAGTTACAGTCAATATTTTATTAAGTGACCGTTAGTTGAAGTATAGTTGAAATCTTTAAAGATACGTACGTGGCCGTTTAATGCAGTATACTATAATAATGCAGAGAGTTTCTATAGGAGATGTCTGCATTTTATCCTGCGTCAACAACTACGTGTAACACTACAAAAAGTATTCAATTGTGTGGTCATTTAATACGATATTAACTGTACACCTGAGTTGAGTTAACAACCACTGTATTAACATTGGGTCAATGAAGTACGTTGACTGCTCAAAGCAGGGTGAAACTAATGAAGTTTTCAAAGATATATTCCATGTGAGCATTGTTCTGCAGTAGGACTCCACTCATCGTAACCCATTACAACAGTACGTGTTTCTTGTGTTGAAGATAGGTGACAACTTAATTCCTCAAGGCGCATTCTGCAAGACTTTCAGCCTATCTAAGCTACAATATTTTAGAGAAGAGAACACATTTCCTATGATACATATTCATAACTGTATTAATTTAAATTATATGTTCAATTATATTGTAATATTTTAAAAGTGTACAATGCATATCTACATAGTACTCGTAAATGGTTAAAGGCAAATAATGGCCTTTTAATAGATGGATGGTGTACCATGTTAATTCTTTGAGTACTTTGTAAAATTATTGACTACAACATTCGTCGTCAACCACTGTTCTAATATATTTTCTAAAATTATTAGCAAAGTTTCAATTTTTTTAGATCCTGTCAGACTCAGAGTAAATCCAAGCTATGTGCAAAACCTATCACAGTTTCGCACGTAATGTTATACTGGGTGTCACAAAAAACCCGGATATCGGGGTCAAATATTCAATACATGTACAGTAAAACCTCTCTATAACAGCCACTAAAACGAGGGCTATTTGATTGTATAAATGACAGGTGACAGCTTAAAGCAAGGTGACAGTGAAACAGAAAGCTCCTATAGGAGCTTTCTGTTTCACTGTCACATTGCTTTAAGCAGTCACCGGTCTTAGACACCCAATAATCAACAAAACTTAGTGGCTGTTATAGAGAGGTTCTACTGTATATTCAATTCCTATCAATATCTATGAATAAAAAGTTGATAGATAAATAGAGGCAAAACATGTTGTACAAAATTGATTTGATAATATTAATCAGGTTTTTTTTATATTTTTTTTTAGATCTGAGCATTTTAAAGAAAGCAATCGAAACCCCGTTAAACATGATCTCGATCTTCACGTGGCGCGCCACATTCACTGTTAAGTGATTTGACGCCTATCCACAATATTCGCCTTTGATACTGAGTCAAACACTACACCAGTTGATATGGATTTATTTTATTGTCTCTTATATGATATTTTGTTTTATCATTTATTAAACCTTTTTTTTAATTATTTTAAATGAAACAACCAACATAACATATACATGTGATTTTTATCACTGTCTCTCTGCATTACACGTGTATTTCAAAATAGTTTTGCAATGTATAAATGTTCTGTTTTATAACGAAAAATGAAACATGGTTCCAACATGGATATAAAGCTGTACAGATTAATTGGTAATGAAATAAACAGCACAAAATAATGATTGACAAGAATAATCTGACGAAGTGTAATGCAGGGCTGCCAGAAGTTGACATGAAAAATCCTAAGATTTCCAAACTTGCATTTTTCAAGTGCGATTAAACGAATCGTACCTTTACCCATTAGCCTTTTTTCTTGTTTTTTTTTTAAATGCGACAACTTAAAGTAGGCTGTAAGTAAAGCAGAATGCGCCTTAGGGCGCATTCTGCTTTACTTTCAGCCTGCTTTAAGCTACTATGTAATGGGGAAAAATCCGGAGATTTAGGAAAAATCTGGAGAAATGGCAGCCCTGGTAATGTAATTGTAACATGTGTAGCGTTTCTTAACCGCCATCCTTGTCATATGCACTGACCAGCATGCTGAAATACTCTCAAATGACAAGCAATTTGTAATCATTTACAGTACTCTCTCTCTACAACGGCCCTCTCAACAACGACTCCCTCCTTACAACGACCCTTGCCGAAATATGGACATTTTGACAGAAAAAACTTAATGACGAATGACAAACAGCTTGAATCCAGATCAGACGCCGCGTTACGCGGCGTCTGATCTGGATACAAGCTTTTTGCAAATGTAAGCCAATTTCCCTCCCTACAACGACTCCCTACGAACAACGCACACAATATTGGTCTCCCATTGTGTGTCGTTGTAGAGAGGGAACGCTGTACGCTCAAATGACAGACAATTTGTAATCATTTAAAAACAAAATATAAGATGACTAAGAACACTTAATTTGCATGTGCTGCATGTACTATGTTGGCTTGTGGAACAATTGATACGTATATAGGAAAGGCATAAAACAGTTGCATGTACTGTTTAGACTATGCTTTAACAGCGCAAAAAGCTGTCGTGCGTAGTCACCAAAAACCAATATGTTAGAACTGATTTTAGGGTTCTTCATCAAAACGCTCATTTCTTTACAACCAATTCATATTTTTAGATGCAGTTAGGTAGAAATATGCAAAATGATGTATCTGCAAAGTGAACAGTTTTATCACATTAGGCCTCCTAAATTACAAATAAGTTTACGATTTTAATTTCAATAATATTATTCTAATCTTTTTAGATTCAAGTCAGATTGAATGAAATCAAGGTATATGTTCAGGTGCTCACTCGGAAAATCTATGAACAGGAAACCGACCGAATGAGAGTCACCATTGGATGCTCAGCTGATGACCATTGGTGAGTTTTATTTACTTTGAAATTTTTGTCAAAGCAATTAGTTTATTGATAAGGATAAGTTTAGCAGTTATATAGTGTGCTCCACAGGGCTGCCATAAGTTGATTTTGAAAAATCCTAAGATTTCCAAATTTTCTTTTTTTCAAGCGTTATTTCTTAAAGCAGTTTGAAAGTAAAAACGAATGCGACATATGGCACATTCTACTTTACTTTCAGCCTGCTTTGACTCACCATATGCTAGGATTAAAAGTACGAACAATCCTGAAAAATCCGGAGAAATGGTAGCCCTCGTCCCAATCTTAAGGATTTTATACGTATTATTTTCTACTTTAATTTCAGTCTGTCTAAGGCAGAGAACTTAAAGACGAAAATACTGGGAGTCTCATCAACTATGAACAAGCATAAAAAGTACAAGGACCTTCATACCCATGAACAGTTCATCCACAAATGTGAAAAGTGAGTATAAACTGCAGATGAAGCTGCTGCTATTACCCGATCTTGTGTTTCAATGTAAAACATTATCAAAACATCTCAATATCCATGCTTATAAAGCGTTTTAGTTGAGTCTGAAGTTGTTGTCAAGCATTTGATTGGTCAGATTTGAGCCTATAGGCTCAAATCTGACCAAAAGAATGCTTGGCAACGAACTCAGACTCATCTCAAACGCTTTATAAGCACTGGGCTTGAGTGGAGAAAATCGTTGGAAACACACAATTCTGTTTTTGTGGTAAATAATGAACCCAATTGCACACAGTTTGGAGCAAGATCCGATGCCTAGTTACCAAGCTATTAATCAGGTTCCAAACTGTTTACCACTCAGGTATCATTGTCTAGATTTGATTGCACAGCGTTTGGTTTTGCTTTGTTTGTATTCTCAATGAAATACTGTTTCAAGGCCACACTGCTTTATTCTGGGGTCAACATCATCCCATTTAAGATAGAATTCTTCAGAACCAAAGGAATATTCAAACCACAGTGTTTATTTAGAAGTAGTAATATTTTGATTTTTTACTTCATATAGTTACTTAATACGTCTCAATACATTCCTACTAAATACCCCTGTCACCATCAAGTAAATATATCAAGTAAATATAAGGGTATCATATCTTTGCAAAGTTCAGTTACAGGCCAGCTTGTCTAAACAGCTTGACCGGCGGACGTATTCGAGGGGTAAAGCATCTGATTACGACATCAGGGGTCGTGAGTTCGATCCCCCGCCGGACAAAGTCCTTCGGATGAGACTTTATAATCGAAGTCTGATGTATCAGTGCTTTACACTGGGCATCTAAAATAGCCAGAAAACTCTTTTGATACTAAGCCTAGGGCATCGGGCCCGGGTTCCCCGTATCCACTCCCGTCTCTCTGGGACGTCCAATTAACCAATAGATGGCAGAAACGAACGTTAACAAACGAAACAAAACCAAACAGCTTGAGTTGGGATAAACATTAGCACGCTAGTGGTGAAACCATGCTAATCTTTGCAAACAGTATGCATCTTTATGAAATACCAACTTACCGCGTCTCATCAGAACCCGAACTGGCTGACACACTAGCCCTGTTTTAAATTGTTTTGTTTTTAATTTCTACTTTTGGAACAGTGGCAGATGCCAATTATTGCAGACACAAATTACCCATCATGCAAAGAGTTAGATGGATGCAACTTTGGCAAATACTGTGAAACTTCTCTTGTGTAAACACCTAAAATGTCTGTCTCTGGAACAGGTCCGTGCTTATAAAACCTTAGCGTTGAGTATGATGTTGTTCTCAAGCTTTTGATTGGTAAGATTTAAACAAATGCTCTAACCGGACCAATCAAAGGCTTGAGAATGGTCTAAACGTCATCATCTCAAACACTATATAAACATGGACCCAGCTGCAAGTTTTATACATATTAATTATATAGTGAGATTCTCATACATTCATGATTAATTGAAACATTGTTGGTTCCAGATCTGTCTGTATATTTCCTTAACCCAGAACTCCAGATATTAAAAAAAACTAAACTCTTTATTTCTGTATAAAACCCTATAAGATTTAATGCTGACATGAATCAGAAAATGTTCGATTTGTTCAGTTAACTTCTTCTTATCTAGAATCCTGCTTGACCCTCTTGTCTTTGCAGGGATAAGCTACAAGAGCATTGTGTTTCAATGACATCTCTAGCATGTGATCACTGCATCAGAAATCTGTACCACTGCTTTAAGTATACTACAAAAGAGGTTGGGTGAGTATCACTTTTTGGTGACTTTCACTTTGAAGTTAAATATGAATAGACTTATTTCTAAATGTAAAAAGTGCTCTTAGACAAGCATATAGCATGCTGGCATTTTACGTGAAAAGTATGTGACAATAAAGGGGTATAGGTTAAGATTTGCCCTCAGTGTGATAAGAGCTCTGATATCTATGTACATTCATAGAATTACGTCGATATGGTGTGATAGCTGAAGTTATTCTATTCCAATAAAAATGGTAAAAGGATTGTGTTCACTTCAAAATATTTAGAGTCGAACTATACGCTGACGCCCATTAGATTCAAAGGAAAATAGCTGACAGTCATCGGATTATATATGGCAACAACAGAACTTTTGCAAGTAATTGGGATAAATGGGATAGATATAATAGATGCTTTTCGTCTTTTCAGAAACCTTTCTAAGCACATGGTACGAACTAACAAGGTTGAACAGAACATATCAGCTGTGAAAGACAGCTTGGCCCAGCTGAGTACAAAGCTTGAAACAGTAAGCTAACAATTTCTACAGTTATACGATGATAACTTATAAAATACTCCTTATTCTTCAAAATAGACAAATCATATTTTGAATAAAATCTACTAGTAGTGCATTTTCACATATTTAGTATTCATTTTAACAATATATTGCAAAATTACAAACGATGCAGACCCTGATCAGAGGGATCTAGCCCTCTTACCAGGGTCTGCTCTGACTTCATAGGCCATGTTCACCGTATTGTTAATAACGAGTATAGTTTTTGCTGGAGTTGAATAGGTAAAAACGGGAAAACTCCAAAAAATCCAACAAATTTCTTGGTCCCAAAACATTCAATCAAGTGGCATAAAAACACAGGCCCAAATACTTGCAATAAAATATAAACGTCTTGCTCATGGAATTTTAAAACAAGAGCAGATTTACATTTGCATGGATATTATTTATCGATGATTAATTAATGTCGATGCCTATTTATCGCTGCAATATTAGTATAGTCCCCTGTTGATTTTACAATTAAATTTATCTACGTCATATCTAATAATTTCAGAACTAGATGTCAAATTCAATGTATATGGGTAAATACAGCATCAAAAGCTATGGAAACAAAATGTGACTGATGTATATTGCGACAATCGTTCAGTCTTATTTGAATTCAATGTAAGATGAATACTATTAAATACAAAACAAATAAATATATGTATAATAAATTAATTTTAAGGAAGAGGAACAGTCTAAAAGTTTTGTGGAAAAGATCAGCGTTTTATTGGCATCGACCCTACAACGTGGGACTTGTGAGCCAGAAGCAGGGTCGTCCAGATCATACCAGGATCTTCCGGATATGACAGCTCATGCAGTATCTGTGACAGTTGATATAAGTCGGACAGCTGACGGGGAAGAGGTAAGTTTCCGTTAGATTAAAGAGTAAGAATTGAAAGTATCTCCTACAATTGGCCGGGGAAGGGTGAGCTGTCCGTACGTTCATTCCTTTGACCACTCTATGGTACATACGTCGTCCATATAATTTCTATAGTTTGCAACCTACAACTTTATAATTGTACATGATGTTTGCATATAAGCCACACATGTGCATATGGTCAGGTTTTTTTTACATGCTTCAATTTTTTAAAAAAATGAATAAAAAATACTACTAAGTGAACTTAGTAATTTTCGCATTTACGCTTGGTGTAGTAGGTCTTACAGACACAGCCACATCACTAATTTATGAAGTAAATTTTGATTCTTCTGTTGAAACAAATTTTCTGTTATATCTCTCATAAACGACACTCAAAATATATCTGATTTTCAATCTTAAATATAGGTTAGACTACATTAGGACAAGTCTTAGTGAAAATAGACGGAACGTAGCGTTAGCGGATTCCGCCTATTTCACGAATACTTGTCCTTTGCAGTCTAACGATTTAAACTGCCCTTAAATCCAAATAAGGAATACTGTTTACAAAGCTACGGTTGCTATTCTGTCCTCGCGCCTGAGTCAGCTGTTTTAAGCTTCCAGCAACGAAAATCTGTAAATCAAATTTTCCTCAAGAGAGTTTTATTTTGTCCGGAATAATCCAGTCTCCACGGAAAAGGAAAACTGAATATCCGACTGTGATTGGCCAACGACACAGAATTTCACCAAAACGCGATTTAAATGCAGATGGTAGCTAAATGATTAGTTTGACTTGGTTAACCCTGAATATTTGATGTTCATGAACATTATTACCGTATTCTTACAGGCACAACCAAGAACTAGAGAAACTAGATCCTTGCAACAGTCGCATCCTTCGTACACTGAACCTTCTTCCATCATGAAAGCTCAGAGGACGAAACTGCTAGGTCAACTAACCAGCGAGTGAGAATACGCATATATTATCATTTTCATTTATAACCTTACCAATTTTATCATAGCTTGATCAGTGTTTAAGACAGGCGATTGCTTTAACAGCATATAATGTATCATATATATCCTTCACCCATTTGTGTTTAGCGTCCGTAAAAGGGACATAAGCAAACTGTACGGTAGGGTGTATTATACAGTGTTTGAAATACACTATTTGCTGATAGGAATTTTAATATAAAAGAAAACGAAAACTTTAAGATGAGGTGCCACTTATATAACAAATTGACAAATTCAAACTATAAGAATGGAAGAATCAACAGGTTTCAAATGGGTGATGAAGCAGCCTCCTGTCATTATATAGGAAACTTTTGGCATGACAAATTTAGAAAGACAAAATAGAAACGTGAAAATAATTTATAAGAGGAATAGATGAAGACAAGAGGGTTTGATGACTGTGAAATAGTTTATCCTTAAGATTCTGTGTATATTGGTGCTTTTTACAAACATCGTAGACATAGATCAGGCAGATCCTGGGCCCATGCTTATAAAGCGTTTGAGCTGAGTCTTAAATCATTCTCAATCATTTGATTGGTCAGATTTGAGACTAGGCTCAACTCAAACGCTCTATAAACGTTGGGCCAGAATGATTAAGGGTATGCAATGTTTTCATATAGAATAGTTCTTATATGCGTATGTTCTCTTCAGAGCACCAGATAAGGGTAGTTTTTCAAAAACTAAAATCTTTATTTCTGAATTAAACCCTATGGTGTCACTACTCATTTGAATCGTCTCTTCGAGACGATTCTAATGAGTAGTAACACCATAGGATTTGGTGCTAAAAAGAGGGAGAAAATGTTGGATTTGTTGAAAAAACTACCTCTTATCTGGAGCCCTGTCTCTTTCCTAAATATAATTCATAATATAGTTAAGGTAATGATGTCCGTCGTTGGGGATGTTTTATATAGGAATATGCCATAGGCGAAGAGTTAAGACAGATGTTAAAAATTACTTTTGATCTGCGCACAGTTTATGGATATATATCTCAATGTTTTTTAAACCAAATATTTATCCTAGTTATATTGACAATTAAATCGTCATGGATACGTTTACAGTTTTAACAATTTTAAGATGAGGAAAATAAAATTGGTTATGTTTAACACAGTTAACTCTAGCGATGACAATATTCCTCATGTACAAATAGTGTAACAGTGAAGAGTACAGTTCTTTTAAGTAAACAGTGTACACCCTGATCAAACGGACCCTGAATGAGCCCTCTGATTTGGGTCTATACTGTTTGCCGTTTGACAAAATATTAGCAAACAACAACCCGTTTAGTCTAGTATTTACAAAACTTATTTATAAATTGGCATTGTCTATCGATATTTTCATTGATGAATGAGTGAACTGGACAATTTTTCTTTTTATGATACAGTAAACTTTCTAGATTATGACCACTAAATTGTGTGAATTATTTGGTGTTTAAGACAGGTGACTGCTGAAAGCAATGTGACATTAAAACAGCAAGCTCGTTTTATAGGAGCATTTTTATTGTCGCCTTGCTTTAAGCTTACACCTGACGTTTTGATACAGTCAATTAGCATTCTTTTTAGAGGTGTTACTGTAATTGCTGAATAAAATTGGGTGCGTAGAACGTACATCATGTTATCAAGTTATTGTTTTTATGCATAGTTGCCATTTGCATTAATCGTTGACTGTTTTTTTATTCCACAGACTTTTGTCTTTAAAGAAAGACAGCGATGAACTGAAGCAACTTGTTGCAGAAAATTCCAGTGTAATGCAAAAGTAAGATATTTATTCAGTTGAAATATCAGTTTTAATACAGATTGTAGCTGAAATGCTAGAAAAGAGCATAACAAAAAGTGCTTCAAGGAGCTCACTTCTTATCCTGTATTCAGCAGGCTCTTGCCTTTTACTGAGCACCATACCTCCTTAACCCTTTGAACCCTAGTCCCGCACATAGGCGTCCTTTTCAAACAGTGTACATGTGAATAGTTCGCTTGTCCTGTGCAAACTGTGAAGACCCAGATCAGAGGGCTCCGAAAGGAGCCCTCTGATCAGGGTCTTCACTGTTTGTCATAAGGCCAAAAATTGACAAAAACAACCCTTAAAAGTCAGAAATGGATTACAATTAAATGGAAACTGGAATCGTCCATTAAAAGTTTCAGGGAGGAAAGAGTTAAAAGCTCAAATCCTGATTTGAACTGTGAGTTATTGTTTCATCTGAAAGACAACTGAATCTTTTTTTGAAATAAGAACCAGCCCACCAAAAACATGGCTAGACTAGACAAAGTTTGAAAGCATGTTTCCTTTCTTAGTTCATGCTTTTGTTGAATATAAATGCATATTTCCATATATTGCTAATCATTTATATTTGACGGGAATATAAGTTACATCAATATTGAAGTTGGCGATGAGTTGGGTTTTTACGGCGTTGCGGCTCTAAATAGGTCATAGAGCGCCAATAAATGATGAGGGATGATGAGATGAAATGATGCTGATTTTGGGAAGATGATTTTGGCTAATCTCATTCGTTGCGAAGTGTACTCTTAAACTGAACTGCATCAATTTTACCGCATACAAAACTAACATTTAAATATAACACTGTAAGCTGCGTTGTTGGATACATTAAGTATCGGAAAGGGTTGCTTCTTCTTCTTCTTTGCGTTCGCTTTACACGGTCAGTCAGGTTGCAGAGATGAACTGCGTTGTCCTCTTCAGGTCCTCCATGTCGCCATACAATTTCTTTTGAAGTGGGGTATCTGATGGCCATATCGCTGCAACTCCTGTTCATGTCTCTTACACCTCTGTAGGACATGCTCTGCTGTCTGGTCTTCTTTTTCACATGGACATGCAGGTGATGCTGAACAGTTTGAATTTCCTGTACATGTGCGCATTCAGCCTGCTGTGTCCTGGCCTGAGTCTCATCATCACTACCTGTCCAGGCCTACTTAGACGGTGGTAATCATCTTTCTCTTGTCTGGCCTTGACTGTGCCTTGATGATGGCTACTTTCTCATAGTAGTGCACACTTCTGTCTGGTTGATCTGTCTGAGCACTCTGTTTTGCCATTTTGTCTGCAGTTTCGTTAGCTGGTATTCCACAGTGGGAAGGAATCCACTGAAGTGCAACTCTGTTGTCTGAAATTAGCCCAGTACTGCTCGCTGTGACTCGTGTACTCACCTGGACGCCATTTTGTAATACCTGTACCCTTTGTCAAATGACCTTCGAAGTTGTTTGTGTAGCTGACCAACAATATCATGCAAACATGTTATTTTTGTGTAAATTGTCATGGACGTAGGCATCGGATGGACTACGATACAATACGTGAACACGCTATATGTGTATATATTAAGCAACAATTATATTATAAGGAGATATAACCTCTAACATTTATATAGCATGGTATATGGTAAGTAACAATTAATACAAATGTATATCAAATCGAATCATAGTAAGTAACATTTGTTTCATATGGGGATATTATAAGTAAAATCTAGTATAAGCCAAAAGTAGAGGTTAATGACGCAGTCATATTACAGACATGTCTTGTTCATATTAAGTGATAATATATTAATAGGTAAAATATATATGAACTGTACTATATGTGACAAACGATTGAAATAATTTTCTGGTTTCAGATTCCTCAGTGAAACGTCCAATCTTCGCATAGATGGTTCCCTTGATAGTGACTCTTGGCCCAACACTAAGGAAGATGCCACTCATGATAAAGGCCCTCCTTGTCCTAACTTTGGAATAACATTCTAAACGACCTTTACAACTCTTTTTTTATTACAATATTTATTATTTAATTAAACCTTTCCTCTATAGTCAAAATTACATATTACTTATATCCAAATATGTTTAATCCTCCCCATAGCTTGTTTTCAATGTTTGGGACAGGTGGTTTCTTAAAGTAGGCTGATAGTATTGTAGAAAGCTTATTCAGGACATTTCTGCTTTACTTTCAATCTGTTTTTAATATCCACATGTCAGGATGCAGGTCCAAATTCCTATGACATCAAGCTTCCAACTATTACCGACACCATCAAATAGGGCATCAATGACTATTCATTGTTGGTGTTTCCATTGAAGATTATGTAGAAGCTTACGCGTGTCTGTGGAGGAAAGGATTTAGATTCAATAATGATACTTGGACCAAGGTTAAAAAGCGTTTGGGCTGAGTCTGAGTGTGTGCTCAAGCATTTGATTAGTCAGATGCTTAAGAACGACTTTAGACTCAACTGGAAAGCCGTGGACCCTGAAGTCTCTTTACAAGAACAATGAAAATTAGGAGATTGAAAATGTCATGAAGTGATTCAGTTCTTTTACTTTATTTACAGAAAATAAAGCTTTTTTATTCAGATATTTATTACTAGAGCTACAAAAAATGAGTCGTATAAAGGTCTTGAGTGTTTTCAATGGGATTTAAAGACATCGTTCACCATTGTCATCTTCAGGTGTATATGTGAATATGAATGTGTTCAGTCTAACCTTTGATGACATAAAAACACATCACTGTTATGACTTAGGCAGATGACAACTTAAACATTTTCTATATTCAGACAGATGGTTGCATTAAGCATGCTGAACCCCCCCCCCCCCCCGAAATTTCCCCTTTTCTTGAAACAGAAGTTGTGAAGGAAAATGGTAAATGACACATTTCATGACTAATTTGCACCACATTATAATTCTAAAATGATTTGATTCAGTGAGACGCAGAGTTACTCGGCGTGTCATCTTGATCCAGTATGTTTGCAACAGTTTTCAAAAATCACACACAGCGTGTAGAAGATGAATTGCATATACTGGAAGGATACTTGTTTTCTTAAAATTTATAACACGTCTGTATTGTGCATAAAATTGTAACGTATTGATGTTCAAATTCCAGAAACAATGTTCATGCAGTCCTTTGAGGGATACAATAATTACTCAACTCCATTTTAATAGTTAGACTATGGACCCATTCCAGTAGACAAACACAAAAAGAGATACTATTAGATACATTTAGTCCATCTGTGGTTTATTGTTTATTAATATTTTGGATATATGTTGAGTTTATATTTAAATGGTATTTCTTGTATCCAAACCACATTGCTGATGCGGTCGGGAAAACATCTTATCCTTTTAATCGAAGCTGACCTCAAACAAACTGCACAAAAATGTAGAAAATAATGTACTTTTGAAAATTAATCTTGATAATTTATTAGAATGTGAATTGAAACAGTTCTGAGCCTCACCAGACTCAATAGTTATTTGGCACCTGACCAAACATCGAACTTGAACAGAAATCAGGTTTTTGATACAAATAGAGTATCTTGTATGAGTGCTCATTATTTATCAATTTTAATAAACGAGTTGACAAAAATAATATGACGCGAGCCTCAGCGAGCGTCATATTCATTTTAGTCTACGAGTTAATTAAAAATGATAAATAATGAGCACGAATATGAGATTATATTTATCACATTTCAATTTTAAGGACCTATAAAACTAATTTAAGCCGTAGTTTGTAGACCCTCTGCTGTATTGTTTTTCCGCCAAAACGTGACGTTGTTTACGTTAACGTCATTTAAGGAATAATTCGAATATTTATTGTAGTCATGGAGGTATGAACAAAACCCTGGTCACACTGTATGAAACCGCTTCGCGGTTTCATACAAAAGTGTGACCAGGTTTTTTTCATACCTCCATGAATACAATAACTATTCCGAATTATTCCTTATAATTTAACATCTACTGAAATTAAGAAAGTAGTTAAATAGAGAATCTGACGCGAATGTTCATTTTTAACGCTTTTAAAACGTAGGTTGTAGTCCCTCCGCCATATATATTATCCGCCAAACGCGACGTTGTTTTGTAGTAACGTAGACGTCAATGACGTCATTTGGCGTCCTGCTTCATGCAGCGCTTGTTGAGAGCAGTTTGACTAAGAGAAAGTAGTCCTGACAAGGCATGGCCTGAATTTAATTTTTTTCATGGAGTTGTGAAACAAAAATTACAGCCAATCACAGCTAACCAAATGTAATAAAAACAAACAATATTAAATTATTGCAAAATGACGTCATTTGGTGTCCTGCTACATGCAACGCTTATGGTCGTACAGGCTGGGCTGGAGCCCAAAAAACAATATTCCACTAGTGGATTACGATATTTACATAATGGCTTTATACAACTCCCAGACCACAGGTTATGTGATAAACGTATTTAGTAGAAAATAACCTGGGTGGAACTTGGACTCATGTAGTTAAACGTATGGCCGATATACTGCATATACTATTCATGGTTAACAAGTGCAGACATGAATGAGAGAAATTACATAGAGGATAATTGTTTTTTTCAGTATAAGATAGAAATTTAATCCATTGAGTGAACATCAGACGTTATATTTTCACGAGTGGCGAAGCCACGAGTGAAAATATAACAGTCTGATGTTCACGAAATGGATTAAATTCGATCTTATACTGAAAAAATACAATTATTCTATTTATTTATGCTTTTAAGCCACTTTTTAAACGAAATTGTTCGACAATTGTGAAAGCGAAAGTACATGATTTACCCCGTGTTGAGCCCCAAGTTTATATCGAACACATTTTCGAAACAGTTTCCCGTACGATGACGTCACTGATTTATTGATTTGACGTCATCCGAATTACGTCGTTGCTCCCGATTTTGGATTCGTGTTCTTCCGTTGAGTGGTTCGCGACAAATCGGACAGCCGGAATTTAACGATAAGACACGATTGACTACGATTCTTAGAGAGCCCTACGGGGAAAATCATAATAAAAGTGCGCGTGGCGATAATCCCACAGCTTACAGCAGTGAAATTATCAAGTGATAATCCACTGCTATTTCGTGGTAATCCACCGAAAAGCATAAATAATAACTAATATTTCACCAACTTGAAGGTCGTCTTGAGTTCTTTTTACCCTTACCCTGCCGTTATATCGTCTGATTTGAAACTGTCGTCTGAAAATTTTGTCAAACTAAGATTTATGCTTTAATGATTTGAACAAATCTAACCACTACTGTCAAACCGTTTGAAACCATATCAGACGCTATGTTACACGGCGTATGATCTGGATCCAAACTGTTTGCAAACAACAGCCGAGCCGTGGTCGGCAGGCAAGTTTTAACTATTCTTCTGGCATAAAAATACATTTATAAACTTTTACGTGTCCTGATAAAGGGTCATGGTAAAATGTTGAGCACTGCATCCTGACAAATGGGTGGTTACAGCTTTTTTGATGTAATGAATGTCAGTTTTATGATTTACTGTCAGCCGTTAAGCAACTTCAACTTAAACACTGAACACAAGTTATGGGAGTAAAGGAGTATTTTTAAAATCTACAATAACAACATTATTGTATTGATGATACTAATATTTTTTATGTTTTGTTGGATTGTAAAAAAAACTGGTCTATACCAAAAATCTGTTAGAACCGCATTGTATTTGATACAGAAATAAAACATAAAAAGATGCATCATAATGCTGTTTCTATACTTGTGATTCAATGGTATCCGTGTAGAAAAGTGGTGAAATGTTTTGAATTGTCAATGCTTTACCCTTTTTTTTGCTGAAAACAGTCGAACATCTGTTCAGGGGTCAAACAGAATGTGAATTATTCGTGTTTAATTGAGGCGGCAGCTATATGATAGACAACCCTAGCGACGAGTATACTCGTATTTTGAAATTGGAATTGTCCATTAAAGGTTCCAGGCGTAATGAGTTTAGGAGATCTCTGTTTTACTTCTGTTCTTTCTGTATTAGGCTGTCATCTGTTAATACAGACTGGTGTGATTCTTCTGCTGAACTGGGGCTCGTTTAATGAAATTTCGTACGACAAAAACGGTCGTAATAATTATTCAAAACTTAAAAATACATTTAATTTCTGATTTCTCTATCTAATCCTGTCTTGTGACATCCTTTGGAATCGTATTGAAAAGACGATTCCAAAAAGATGTCACAAGACAGGATTAGATGGAAAAATGAATAAGTATTAAGATTATTATAATCTGACTTAAAAATTTGTTGTACGAAGTTTTATGGAACCAGTCCCTGAACTTTAGTGTGACTGTGTAGCATATATACCTCGAATATACCGAAATTAAATTATATTGTTTTTTTTTTACAAATAGTGTATCTATGACGAGATCATTCCTGTTATCTAAACAATGTAGACCCAGATCAGATGGTTTTAAAGGAGTTCTCTTATCAGGGTCTGCATTGTCTGTCGTTTTGCAATGTACCGGTATGTTATCAAACATTGAATAGACATATTTGGAAACTGGGGCCCGTGTTATGAAACGTCGTACGACAAAAACGGCGGTAAGTCAAAACCTTAGAATAATCTAACTAATCATGTATGGTGACAACTCATTGGAATCGTCTTGGAAAGACGATTCCAAAGAGATGTCACAAGACAGGATTAGATGGAGAAATTAATAAATATTGATACTTTCAGAATCTGACTTACGACCATTTTTGTCGTACGACGTTTCATAAACGGGCCCCTGGAACTTTCACGACTGAATGAGAAAAATGATTAAGCATTACCTTACTATGGAATTCCATATACGACAGCCAACTTCTTACTGTCAACTGCCAACTGTCTATTATTTACTTCTTACTGCCAACTACTTATTGCCAACTGCTTACTACCAACTGCTCACCGCCAAATGCGTACTGTATGCATACTTGATGACGAGTATAAAACCGAAGCCCCGAGCCAGGAACCATGAACTGTTACTGAAATAAGCTTGTCGTTTCCTAGGTTATTTTTTACTTTTATTTTCCAAATTTATAAGTGCTATATATAAATAATTGATGGAAATCCGCCACGATTCAAAGACGTATTGTTATACAGATGCACTCGTAGTTCGAAATACGGCGCCTAAAAACATTCAGGAGCGTCATTGTTTTACTCCTATCCAAACATATGACAACAAATGCACAATATTTTGTTTTCCTCACTATGGAGTTCCATGTACAACAGCCAACTTGTTACTGTCAATTGCCAACTGCTTACTGTCTACTCTTTACTGCTTACTGCCAACTGCTTACTGCCAACTACTTACTGTACGTTTCATACCTGTACGATACTCCATGTTTTACTTCCAATACGGCAGCTATTTGGTCCAATGTGAAGATTTGTTGCCGCAGGGGGCAGTGTTTTACCAGAAGATCCTCGATTTTTAATCCCTATACATGAATTTTGAATAATTGACAGGACAGTTGGCAGTAAGCAGCTAGCAGTTGGCTGTCGTATATGGAATTCCATACCTTACCGATCTAAAGTATTTTCAACAGGTTGGATACACATTAGACATGATAATTTAATGTGTGATTAGGATCGAGACTTTGAATCAATTATTTGAGTCAAATAGAAACTACGCTGCGTTCTTTTTATAACTTGAAAAATCATAAATACAATGCTGTGTTACAGGCACTTTGAGTATTAGCCATATCATAAGAAAATCAATACCTATGCTTATAAAGCATTTGAGAGTGTCTGAAATATTTCTCAAGCTTTTGATTTCAACGTTCTATTCAAATATTTGACCAATCAAAAGATTGAGAACGGCCTAAGACTCATCTCAAACGCTTTAAAAGAATACATACTTATTGCATTGGGACAACGTGGCGTCTTGTCGGTGTCTATGCTGAATGTTTCATTATTACATTAATTGTGTCACAATAGATAATGAGCCTAGCCTGTGGTAGATGTTTGACTTGGGCTAAAACAGCTTTTTTTGCTAATGGTGCGGCTACCTTATAAAACTAAACATGAGACCTTGGTCCAAGGTTATAAAGCTTTCCAGTTGTGTCAAAAGTCGTTCTCAAGCATTTGATTGGTCAGATTTGAGCCTAGGCTCAAATCTAACCAATCAAATGCTTGAGAATACACTCAGACTCATCTCAAACGTTTTATAACTTCGGACCCTAGTATGGCTTGAGAGATTTGTGTTCTGTCCACGCGTTATTGAGGGAACTGCTTCAACGGGGCACGTCACTTCAGCTTGCAATTTGTTTTGCAATCCCAAACTGTATTTAAATGTATTGTATGTTGCCTGGTCACACCATAATGCTATGATATATTACACCTAACATTAAACAAGAGAATCTTATAACTAAACACATACATTCGCATTTATAACGAATAGTCTATTTCTCAACTTAAGAAAAGTTCTGCTGGAAGTAAAGCAGAATGCGCCTTCTGTTTGACTTTTAATCTGCTTTAAGTGGCCACATGTCTTCCAAACTAGAAACGACAGGCTATGGAGTGAAATGTTAAGGTTCTTTTAGAAAATGTAATAGCTAAGGCAAAAATAGGTTAACTCTTGGAAATCATGTTTCAGATTAACGTCTTTTTGCCTTGATTCAATACTGGTCCATGCTTATAAAGCGTGTGAGATAAGTATGAGATCGTTCTCAAGCTTTTGACTGGTCAGATTTAACAAAGTGCTAAAATCTGACCAATCAAAGCGTTCGAACTCGTTTTCAAGTTTTTGATCTGTCAAATTTGAGAATAATGTTCAAATTGGCCGGTCAAAACCTTGAAAACGATCTCAGACGCAAATCAAACGCTTTGTAAGCAGTTCATTTCTTAAAAAATATCAAGGTAGAGATCTATCAGAAAGAATAACCCATTTCCGTCTGTCTTAAGGAAATATTTTAGTTGTCCTTCTTACTGATGATCGCATCAGACAAACAGATACTATTTGTTGAAGATGAGTCCTCTGATCAGAGTCTGTATTGTCAGTCATTTTGCAATACATAGTAAACAACAACTAAATGGTAAAAAAAACCAAACTGACTGGGCTTAATTAGAAACTGGAATTGTCCCTTTGAAATTTCATGGATCAGTAGATTAGTACTACAGTGCTCCCTCCCTACAACGACTCTCTCCTTACAACGACCATTGCCGTTGTTCCCCAAACAAGATATATATATCCAACCTTTTCATGGCTGCAATATCATCTGCTTAAAACTGTCGTCTGCTGTTTTCTCTCAAAGTTACATATAAGTGGACATTTTGACTGAAGGAATATAATGACGAGTGACAACAGCTTGAACCCAGATCAGACGCCGCGTGACGCGGCGATTTATCTGGATTTAAACTATTTGAAAATGTAAGATTAAATGTCCCTCCCTGTAACAACTCCATCCGAAAAACGCACATACTCTTTGTCTCCCATTGGGTGTCGTTGTAGAGAGGGAACGCTATAATATAGCAAACACGCTTTGGAGACCGTTGATTTGTATCGAGTACATTTTCTTTGAATTAGAAATAGAATATACGATAGTTATCTATAATTATTATGGCTGAAAGTCCCTAATTAGATCAGGCTCCAAGGTTGTAAACAGAACAGTTTGAGTTGAGTCTGAGGTCGTTCTGAAGCATTTGATTGGTCAGATCCTGGTCAATATCGGTCAATATCGGTACTGTACGTATATTTTAAAGTAGCATATCAATCCCAGTTTTGTTTGAGGTTTTAAAGGCTGGTACTTTCACCAATGCAAGTCTGATGTGATTTTCTTTTGTTTAAGAAAACGTTCTAGCTGATGAATATGAGTACCATTGTTTCTCTTCTATGGAAAACATTTCTAAGCAAAAATGCTGTTTTCAGGAAAAAGAGACTTTATATACCTTTTATTTTTAATACAATGTGCAAGTTCTTTACAGTGGAGAATCTGTTATTCTTCCCCGTTTAAACGCAAACGTACGCAAACGCAAAGCACTAAAACGTAGAAAAGTACAACTTTTGGACAATTCTGATAATTCATGTTTATCTTGGTGGCAAACAGATTGGAGCCTGATCAGACGCCGGGTTACCCGACGTCTGATCTGGCTCCAAACTGTTTGCACTGCAAATAATAGTTTTAGCGTAAACGCGTTTATTGGGAAAGAATAACACATTCTCCACTGTAGCAACAATGATATCATGTCGTCTGCAGCCTTCTATAAAAAGTAGGATTAAATACAGTTTGTGTATGAGACACTAATAACTTAGAATACAAAAGTGGGTACTTTTTTTTGCTGAGTATAGTAGTAATTGATAGAATGCCGACACGAAAAATAAACAATTTTTTTTTTTTATTTATTAAAAACACATTCGAGTTGGCCCGTTAAACCCATATATTTTATCAAACAATGTAAATATGAATTATGGTTTGCTTCAAAATTACCGCTTGTGATATGTTTCAAAATTTGCTTTATGTCTCGGGCAGAGCTCAGATAAGAGGGAGTAAAGTGAACAAATCCGACATTTCTCAATCATTTCACCACCAAATCATATGGTGTTACTACTCATTAGAATATTCAATTGAGTAGTGACACCATAGGGTGTAATGCAGAGATAACGATTTTAGTTTTTGAAATACTTCCCTTATCTGGGGCCCTGTTATTGTTTGTTGTACTGTAGAAACCTCATGAACCTGATATTGCGAACGTCGAATAGCTAAACTATTGAATCATTTAACCTTTTGCCTGCCGAATGCAACTTGACTTGTATTTTCAAACAATTTGATTCAAGATCAGACGTCACCGAATGGGCTTTACACTGGTCTTGCAGTCATGTGCTTTAAATAAGATTTTGTCGTCTGCTTTCATTTCTGAAATTTGAATTTTAGGTAATTTGACCAAAGTAATATCGAAATGAGTGTCAAACAGGTTGGATCCTGACAGCCTCGGCTTTAGTTACCATCTGCTAGGATAAAGAAAATAGTTCTGATCAAACATATTCATGACTATAGCAAGTGGATTTTTTTTCTTTAGTAGAGGAATTAATTTAAGGCGTAAAAGGCGAGCAAATGTTACCAGAGCACGACACAATTTGTTTTGATATATAAAACTGCAGGGCTGCCATTTCTCCATTTTTCCGAAATCTTCGGATTTTTATGCCAACAAATGATAGCTTAAAGCAGGCTGAAAGTAAAGTAGAATGCGCTTTGCGCATTCTGCTTTACTTTCAACCTGCTTTAAGTAGCCACGTGTCTAGAAATTGGCCATGACGTAAATTCGCGCTTGAACAAAAATAAAATTTCGGAAATCTTAGGATTTTTTATGATCAATTTAAATGTGAAAAGAACACAGGCTATACTATCATATAGGCAAATAATACAGTGCTCCCTCCCTACAACGGCCCTCCCAACAACGAATCCCTCCTGATAACGACCCTTGCCACACTTCCCTTAACATGAAAACAATACCAAACACTTTTACTGCTGCAGTATCGCCTGCTTAAAATTGTCGTCTGCTGTTTTTCTCAAAGTTACATATAAAGTGGACAGTTTGATAGAATAAATATAATGACGAGTGACAAACAGCTTGAATCCAGAACAGACGCCGCGTTACGCGGCGTCTTAAGCGGCGTCTGTTCTGGATTCAAGCTGTTTGCAAATATAAGCCAAGTCTAAATTTTCCCTCCCTGTAATGACTCCCTCTGAACAAGACACAATCTGTGTCTCCAAATGGGTGCCGTTGTGGAGAACGAGCACTGTATTTGCAATGTTTCGCAATGGTCTCTTGTATGGTAACACATTGCACCCTAGTAACTAGTATATTTGTCTTTTACGAACAATGTACAGTCGGTATGGGGAAGAATATTTCCAAAAAGTTCGTTATTGGAGGTTTATATATTTTCTGAATAGATCTATAAAGAATTCATATTTCTTGTAGATAATTGAAACCCAGTCGCTGCAGTAAGATAGTTGAAGTATTTCCACTTGACTATGTAGAATTCTATCTAAGTTTTGAATAAAGGGAGCTCCTTTGAAAGCATCGATAACACAGCAAATATAGGAAATTGCAACTTGCTTTAATCCTTTCATGATCAAATTGATCGTGAGGTTTTTACACCTTCACCGCCATTTTGTTGTCTGCTTCAATATTGTTGTCTGCAATATCGTTTTCAAAGTTAGATTTAAGGCAGTATAACTGACGTAATTTCGAAACATTTGGTGGCAAACAGTTTTGATCCTGATCAGACGCCTCGTTACGCGGCGTCTGATCAGGATCAAAACTGTTTGCAAATGCGTTTTATGACGTCACTGAGGGTGAAAGGGTTTTGCGAGTATGTTCATGAGCAATACTGAATTATATAACGTTGCCAATGGTCAAAACACCGGGGTATCAACAGTAAATGAGCTGAACAGTTTGTTGAAGGATTATTGTTTTGACCGTGATTTTGATTGGAAATGATTACAAATTCCAAATGTTTCGGGATTGGCAGTGAGTGTATCTGACCCCGAATTATGTTTTCTAATATCGTTACGAAAGAAATGGTAAACAATAATTAAACCCTTTGACTTGCCGTTAAGACATTTGCCATATTGAATATAGCTCGTGAATACTGAATAGTTAGGCAAATGTAATTATAGTATGTACATGATAACGTAACTGCTCAAAAATGGAATTGATCAGTCACACATGGCACGGAATATAATTCATTACCCCACAGTCAGCATGTACAGTAAAACCTCGCTATTACGACCACTAAAGTGAAGGCTAATTGATTGTATAATAGAGAGGTGGCAGCTTAAAGCAAGGTGACAGTGAAACAGAAAGCTTCTAAGGAGCTTTCTGTTTCATTGTCACCTTGCTTTAAGCGGTCACCTATCGTAAACACACTAATAATTAACCAAATTGAGTGGTCGTAATAGAGAGGTTTTACTGTAGTTTTGAAGACAAGTGCTGACTTAAACTGTTTGCTACCAAGAGTAAAATAAATCGTAATATTGTTTTCAAAATCTGTCATTTCTCTATTTCATTACACTACTGTAGATATACGTTTTGTGTTTCCTCTCGTTTTCCCCCTCCACTGCCTAATTTGCAAACAATTTGGATCCTGTTCAGACACCGCGTAGCGCGGCGTCTGATCAGGTTCCAAACTGTTAGCCACTCATTTAAATATTTCTTAGGTCAAAATTTCAAATTGAGAAAGAAAAGCAGACAACAATTGTTTATATTTGTGAAGGCGTTAACCCGTTACCTGATAGCCTATTTATAGTACTTAAGATAGATGACTACTTAAAGCAGGTTGAAAGTAAAGCAGAATGCGCCTTATGGCGCATTCTGCTTTACTTTCAGCCTGCTTTAAGCTATAATGTGCTATACTATAGAAAATATTCCCTATAATACATATTCATTACTGATTAAATTGGAACTATTTTCTTCAGCGGATGAATAAATCATATCCGCTAAAAGGCGCTTCTATTGGGTAAAGGGTTAAATGGGAGAGGAGAATAACGTCTTCTCCACTGTAAACTATGGTCAACTACCTTTGGTTTAGAAATATTTAATAACAAGGAATAACTCGGTTAATGACGAAGGTACTTTGATTTACACAGGAGGAACATTCATTAGGAAAAAATAAGAACTCATCCAGAATTGATAGAAAATCAATTGGCGGTGCTAATGAAGTGATAATGGATGTTTCGAGTAGAAGTGGAAATGTTTATCATCAATAGGCTACGGTAGAATATATAAACTGTAATATTCATGTTTAGCGGCAAGTATCCTATTGAATCACAATAACGTGCATATGCGTCCTGTACGAGCAATGTATAATGCGAACTATGTAAATTCATCATAAAGGGTTCCTATCTACGGGGCCTTTTATTCAGGGTACAGTGGAGAATGTGTTATTCTTTCCCAATAAACGCGTTTACGCTAAAACTATTATTTGCAGTGCAAACAGTTTGGAGCCAGATCAGACGCCGGGTAACCCGGCGTCTGATCAGGCTCCAAACTGTTTGCCACCAAGATAAACAAGAATTATCAGAATTGTCCAAAAGTTGTACTTTTCTACGTTTTAGTGTTTTGCTTTTGCGTACGTTTGCGTTTAAACGGGAAAGAATAACAGATTCTCCACTGTATGTAGTGGTTGTCTTTTAGGGATACATAGTAAACCCAGTAAAACCTAAGTAGTCAAGCATGGGTGGAAACTATTTGAAGTTACCTGAAGCCCTGATTTAGGCAAATATTATTAAGTCTGGAGAGATAAAAATGGATTAAACCTTATTTGAACCTCTATTAAACCTTTCACTCTCAATGACGTCATACAGCGCATTTGCAAACAGTTTTGATTTTGCTTTTTTGTAAAATTCCTGAATTTTTATTTTACAGAAATAGGTCAGACGACAATTTTTTCAAATTGATGACGTAATGGCAATGTACGGGTTAAACTGATTCCCCCGAATTTCACACGATATTACGACTCCTTTACCAGATAACCTGTTTCTAGTTTTGAAAGTAGATGACTACTTCAAGCAGGTTGAAAGTAAAGCAGAATGCGCCATATGGCGCATTCTGCTTTACTTTCAGCCTGCTTTAAGCTATTACCTGCTAGAATAAGGAAAGTATTAAATATTACACATATTAATTACGGTATAATTTGGAACTATTTTCTTCAGCGGATGAATAAAATGCATGTGCTAAAAGTCGCTTCTATAAGGGAAAGGGTTAATGCCAATACGACACCTCACTAGCACCCTGTCCCTTATTTAACCCATTCACTACCAAGACGTCACATACTTTCAACAATTGTCGTCTGCTTTTGTTTCTTATATTTAGATATTAGCTAAAATGACTATCGTTATGAGTTTGCCAAGATCCAAACTGTTTGCAAAGAACTAGTTTCACGAGTTGAGGCGATATAAGCGTTTTATAACTCTTATCCTGTGGTAATATCGTCTGCTTCGAAATTATCGTCTGCGAAAAATCTAAATCTAGATTTATACATTTTTTAAGTAAAGAATTCTAATGAGGAGTGTCAAACAGTTTGGATACAGATCAGACGCCGCGTTACGCGGCGTCTGATCTGGATTCAAACTGTTTGCAAAAATCAGTAAAGTCGCGACCAGCAGGCAAAGGGTTAATAAATGGCAATATATTAATCAATTTGCGTCATAAGTACCATTTGTTCACACCTGTTGTCTTAAAGTTGTTCTTCAAATTTAGATCAGTTGTATTTTGACTAAATAGGAATATCGACGCGAGTGTTAAACAATTTTAATTTGATCAGACGTATAATATATTATCTAGTGTTTTCTGGGCTGGATACAAGCTGTTCACATAAAGTGTAGTTATTGGAGGGTGAATTCGGATATTCTTAACTATGTTTTTACTTGTTAGAATTAGAAATGCATCATACTGCACACAGAATCATGAACTTTATAACATATTCTTGCAGTTATATACCGTTTATGTTGTAATAAAGTTAGCAGTACTTTATCTTTGAATACTGCATGGTTAATGTGTTTGTCCTTTTGCTGTTAGCGTTAGTTTTTAGCTCACCTGAGCCGAAGGCTCAAGGTGAGCTATTGTGACCGCTCATTGTCCGTAGTACGTCTGTCCGTCTGTCCGTCTGTCCGTTCACTTTTACTTCAAACGACATCTCCTCTGAACCCGGGGATTGTAGGGCGGATTCAAACTGCTCATGATGTTCCTTGGATGCTTCTCTACAGAAGTTGTCTAAATGAAAGAGAAAAAGCAAAAACTCTGCTTGAAAAAGCAAAAAAGCAAAAAACTTTAAAAAATATTCTTGCTAAAAACTACTAGGCCCTAAGCTTTGATAATTTTACAGTAGAATCTCCTGGTCAATCCCTCTATAGTTTGTTAAAATGAAATTCCTACTAGGGTCACACTTGACGCCACCCTGCACAGTTTAAGTGCTGCTCTAGGCAGGTTTCACAGTATTTTTGATGAAACAAAAGCAGAACTGTATTTTACCTGAGTTACTCTTAATATACTAAGGGCAAATAGCCAATATTTGCAAACATTTTGGATCCAGATCAGATGCAACATAATGCTGCATCTAATTTGGATCCAAACTATTGGTACTCATTTACCAACTGAACATGTTCTAAATTCTTTTATTTGTCATTTTTCGCACAGTAGGTTTTAAGCAGATATCATTTCAGTCTGGTAAGGGTAAGCCCACAGAGCAGTTGCTAATTCTACCATACTACCCAGTATTTGACCTCAGCCACTGAACTGATGGTCTTAGCTGAACATGTTGTCTGCTAAAGTTTAGAAATGGATCAGTCTGCTTCATACTTAGAGAAACAGGGTCTGGAAGTGATCCACTGACAGTTATGTAATTATGTCTTTTGCCATATTTATACATATGTTTAATATTCAAAATATGTATAGCAGACAGCAATTCAGCATAATAAGAGTTAGACCCTAGCCAAATTTCCTACTGGCAGAGTTACATAACTGAACTCTGGTCAGCTGATGAGGTTGCACGATGGTGGTGTCTGCTATATATTTATGCCCTGCAGTTGGGGGCATATTGTTTTTGTCTGTCTGCTTTTTTGTCTGTTTGTCCATTTGTTTGTCTGTCAGTCCACAACTTTAATCTTAGCCATAACTTTGTTAAAGTTAGAAACTTTATAACTTGGGTCATGTCGTACAAAGGTCAATGTCAATTTTGAGATATTTCCCAGTGTCATATTTTCTTGTCTTTGAGATAACTCCAGTTCTACTGATGTTAACCCATTACCCCATACATATGCCTTTTTACGCCTTTAATTTATTCCTCCTCTAAAGAAAATAATTCCACTTTATATAGTCATAAACATGTAAGATATAAGAAATAGTATCTATATCTTAGTAGATGATAACTTAAAGCAGGTTGAAAGTAAAGCAGAGTGCGCAATAAATAATCATATGGAAATACATGTAGCTTGATAAGAAGAAGTGTCATGGATAAGGGCCATAACTCTGCCAACAATATTTTTTTAAGTTATTCCAATTTGTCATGTTTTTTTTGTCTGGAAGATAATTCCATTTACAGCTATATTAAAATGTTGTCTTGCCTATTAAGCTAAGGCACAATGACCTCAGGTGAGCGAATTAAGGGCCATGGCCCTCTTGTTTAAACTTGTACGTTTCAGCTTTTTTTAAAACTGTAGACCAAGATCAGACAGATCCTCAATCAGCGTCTGAATAATTTGCTTATTGAATCTACCATAACGAGTCCGCATCATATCCTGAATAAATATTTCTTCTTTGTGTTAGCCAATGTAATAGTTCATTTCACTAAGGAATAATTTGAATATTAATTGTGTTCATGGAGATATGACCGCGAAGTGGTTTCATTCAAAAGTGTGACCAGAGTTTTGTTAATACCTCCAAGTACACAATTAATATTCGAATTATTCCTTATACATGTAATTTAATATCACTACTGAATTTAAGAAAGAGAATAAATAGATAATTTGACATGAGTGCTCAGTATTTAACACTTTTAAGTCGTAGGTCATAGTCTCCCGTCAAATATAGTTACCGCCAACACGTGCCTTTGTTTTGTAGCAAAGTAAACGCCAGTGACGTAATTTTGCGCCCCGCTTCATGCAACGCTTGTGGAGAACATTTGAACTAAGAGAAAGCAGTACTGACAAGGCGTGGCCTAATTTTATTTTGTTCACTAGGTTATGATTTTTTTACAGCTAATCACAGCTAACCAAAAGCCACGAGAACAAACAATATTAAATTATATAATATTTCAATTATGAATAACACTTGTCTGACTGGATGCTGGTGGATATTTAGGATCTGCCATGAGTCAATGTTTAAGGCAAACTGATCTCAAACAAGTCTAGAATTGAAATGTTATTACGCGAGCCTTGGCAAGCTTAATGACTTTTCTATTCTAGACGAGTTTGAGATCAACTTATCTTAAACATCGACGAGTGACAGATTTTCTCTCTCACATAACCGACTATTTAAAGCTATTTTTAAAGGAATATTCATATTTTGGAGCCCCGGTGACGTCAAAACGCCTTTATAAATAGTGACGTTACAGTGACGTCATCAAAATTGATCTCACACATGTTGGAGAATCGTTGTTCGCTTTAGAAAACAGGGACAGTTATGTGAGAAATTGCTATCTCTTGTACTGGGATTTTACCCGCGGGTACTAATCCAACTTGGTAAAATCCCAGTTCCCGGTAGGCAATATCCACTCGCATCCTGACATCATTGTGTTATTTGTTTTATTATTCCGAAATTACTAAAATATGATATTGCTAATCCTTGGTCTTTTTTCCCGCAAGCGCATATAAAGCGGTTAATAATCGTTTGCAATATTATACTGTACAATAAAAATCTTTACTACCAGGGTAATATTGCAAAATATTATTAACCATTGAGTATTCTTGTTCGCGAAATTACAGAACAATATATCTCTGCATGTGATATAATGTTCAAGGCTTTTCATCTGAAACTTCTAAATTTTACAGTGTGATAAGTACGATTTAAATGTCTCTTATAACTATATTTTAGGTTTGCAGTGTACAGCTTATATTGAACTGTTAACTGTGATTAATTGTCATGTTGTATACTGAAGAGAAATAAATAAATAAATAAATAAATAAATAAATAGACACTGGATTGAAGGGAGGCAAACACTTTTTGGTAAAATAGATATTCATAGTGGGCATTAAAAAAATACCGAACATTTTATATGCAATAGCAAACAGTACAGACCCAGATAAAACGCCGCAATAAGTAGGGTCTACACTGTTTGCCACTGTCTACGTTTGTGTACTAAAATGTATATGTATTCATTTGTTAACAAAAGTGTGAACATGAAACTAGTTCACTGTATTGTATAATTCCTTCTCAAATTCCAACTTATATATCATCTTGCAAGTTTTGTGAACGATGCAAACTCAAAAATGGGGGAAAGACATAGATCTGCACCTGTGTTTGATATTATTGTGCAAAACTATTTTATAGGTTTTGATATTTTCATTAAACAGGAGGGTGACAGAAGTAATAATAATTTCTCTCAGGTGGAAATTGCAGAGACGATTTGTTTATGTAATATGATCGTTTAAACGAATTCCTTTGTAAACGACAAATGTTTACAGCAATTTAAATACGTACTCAGTTGAAGTTTTAGTTGAACCTCCTATTGATTATGGAAAGCTATTGCCATGGTAAACTAACTTCAGCGTAACACATCAATAACACTTGAATATTTAGACAACTTTTACCCAGTTGTGCCTATCGTCCTATGAAAGGGCCAATGGCAAACATTGTAGACCCTGATCAGACGCCGCATAATGCGGCATCTGGTCAGAGTCTACAATGTTTGCTGATAGGAATTTCAATATAAAACAGAGGGAAAACAAAAATTTAGACCAGGCGTCCCTTGCATTAAAAATGGACTCACCCAATGTATAAGCATGGAATGATCAACTGGGTGCAAATGGGTTCAGAAAGAAAATATTAATTTTACAGTGTGTTCGAAAATTGCCAACTGTGAACATACTACTTTTAGTACTCGTGTCCTCTAGGAGCCTTTTGATCAGGGTTTGCACTGTTTGTCATTTTGCAATATATTGTTAAAATCAACCCTAAATATTCACAAATGGACTAGACTTCATTGGAAATTGGATTTGTCCATTAACAGTTTCAAGGGTGAATGAGTTAATATCAGGTAGATATATTATCAATAACCAATAATAAATCTAAAACTTGTTTAAGATTGAGAAATGAATTAAACGAAACAATGAAAACGATTTGAAAATGTTTAACTTCTAATAAGTAAATACTACATTATGAAGTAAACATGGTGTTCATAAAATTAGTAGAAACTACTTTAACTTTCTTTTGTGAAAAACTACTAGAAATTCCTGACAAAGAAAATGGCACGATGCTTCGAAATGAGGCGGCACCGATGGTTGATGAGTCCGTAGATTCTAAAAAAATGCTTCATTGAAATTGTTTAATGAAATTGAAAAAAAAAACAGATGTGTAGATAATCTCCTAAAATAACTGCGTTAATATTCAAATGTTTACAAAAGTACAGTATCATTCAACGTTAGAAGTTTTCTGGATATATAAACAGTTACAAATCTTATTATCGAAGACATTAAAAAAGAAACATTGTTTTCAGAACGTTCAATGTTCTTCTCCTGGGGCCCGTTTCATAAAACTTCGTACGACAAAAACGGTCGTAAGTCAAAACTTTAAAATACTTTTAATTCCTGATTTCTCTATCTAATCCTGTCTTGTGACATCTTTGAAAAGACGATTCCAAAGAGATGTCACAAGCCAGGATTAGATGGAGAAATAAATAATAATTGACTTACGACAACATGTCGTACGAAGTTTTATGAAACGGGCCCCAGGTTTTCTTTTCATTCCATACCTCTGTATTTCAGTTTGAAACCGTCATCAGTATTCCAAAGTACATGCACTTTGATTTTAACTTTCATTGCATTAGTTTTGGATTTAATTACGTTTAACCAGGAAACGATTACACCTTTCCCATTGTAGCAATATCAGTCGTTGTAATACAACGCAACGTCATTTTGAAACGACATTTACCATATAGTTTGACACAAATTGTAGACAAAGATATTAAATAATCTCATTTCCAATACTCGAAGGCCTTTCCATTTGGCATATTTTCACATTCTTCGCTGAAGTGGGGAACTGTTCCTTTTCGCTGATGGATGGATGGATGGATTGGCTGAGTTTTACCTTTATACTGGGTTTAAACATTCTCAAGCATTTGATTGTTCAGATTTGAGCTTTTGCTCAAATCTGACCAATCAAATGCTTGTGAATGATCTCAGGCTCAACTCAAATGCTGAATATCCTTGGAACTAGTTCGCAAAACTGTCTGGGTACATGTAAATGTTTTAACTTATAGCAGGGTACTTATATTAGTGTACTATGAACTTACTAAATTTTAAAAGCATAAACATGTACAGTCAAAACTCGATACTACGAACTCGCATAACTCGAACTTACCAGTATTTCATATGTATAATTTCGATAAATCGATCTCGCTCAATTCGAACTAATCCGTATTTCAAATTTAACACTTGGCTATGCCACGTTTGATCTTTGAAGTATGGATATTTTCGAACTAACGTGAGTTCGAGGTATCGAGTTTTGACTGTACATGTAATCTCGAGACTGATCTCGGCCCTTGACATTGCTCTAAACTGTTTGTTATATATATGACTGTTTTAGCACAAAGTGTAGACTATTTTGTTGTCCTCCCCGCTGTTATAGTCTGTCCCACACTGAGTGGGAAAACAAGCACACAGTGTTACATTTCACATACAGAGAAACATGTTATTCTTAGCTGTTTAATGATTTATGTATTTGAGGTATGTAACGATTATTTTAATATTAGTGGCAATCAGTTTGCAAAAGACATCACTGACTTGAGCATAAATGCATTTATTGGGAAAGAATATAACCTTTCTCTGTTGTGACCAGTAGATACGGTGAGAAAATGCTCCGACCGTATATAATTTGTTATCAGGGGCCCGTTTCATAAACTTTCTTACGATAAATGTTATCGTAAGTCAGATTATAAAAGACTCAATTATTATTTATTTCTCCATCTAATCCTGTCTTGTGACATCTCTTTTGGAATCGTCTTTTCAAGAGATGTCACAAGACAGGATTAGATACAGAAATAAGAAATAAAATATATTTTAAAGTTTTGACTTACGAACGTTTTTGTCGTACGAAGTTTTATGAAACGGGCCCCTGATTTGTAAGCACGACCATTAATCTTCCATTGGAAGCACTCCAGTTTCACAGACAGATTAGAAATAACCGTTCACTGGAAAGGTGAATGACAAATATGCACGCGATGCTGTCTTTATGAACAGTAAAATGATAGCAAATGTGAAGCAATATTAAAAGAAATGTTTTATTATTTGACTACTCCAAAAAAACTACAGTCGAAACTCGTTCGCTCAAACTCGCTTATTTCGAACTCTTATCCGTATTTCTTAAGGTAAATCTCGACAACTTGGGCTCATTTAAATCGATTATATCCTTATTTTAAAACAGTAGCCTTGCTTTTAGCAACTTATAATGAGTTGTTTTTGTTGTTTCAATTTTTCAATAAAACATTTGTTTCATGTCAAGTTTTTCTCTTCCGGTTGATAAATAACTTGTCATTTGCCAATGTTAAAGTGTTCCGGATAATAAGACAGAACACAGTTTGAACATATTTTATTTCCATTTAACATGAACATAGGATTAGGTCACCAGTTCTATCAATATTAGTTTCGACCATTCCCCTACATTCTGCTTATACAAGATGGTTTTTATTTATCTGCAGGAAAAATGATTATTTATCAAGAACAATGAGAGAGAAAGAGAAAATAAGGATTGATTAAAGTGTGTGTGTGTGTGTGTGAGAGAGAGAGAGAGACAAAGAGACCGACAGACAGAGATAGAGAAAGACGGAGAGAAAAATATAGTAATTAAAAAACACACACACACACCTTTTTCACTGGATAGTCAAACAAATATCATCTGAAAGGTCTTATGACGTAGGGGTATACATTTACATTATTACAAATAAACCCCCGATTTTGTTTTCTTTCCTAGATTTTTAATGATTGATTATACGACTCGGTATTAAGAAAATCATGTGCCAAATATCATTTAATAAAAAGAATAAATAAATAAAGCAAGAAAAACGTATCCGAGTGCTAGTCTGTCTGAAAGGTATTGTGTGTGAGTTCCGCTGAAGTTTATTTGCAGCTTTAAATGGACACGTAAGAAGTAAACAGTAATCTAATTAGTTACCCGGTGCGTATGCTCTTTACTAATTGCGTTGAAACCAAGCATTCAAAAAGTATATTTATTTCAATTAGCCAAGCCTATTCGCACCTGCTGTAAACAGACACAAAACGGACATACAGTCGAAACTAGGTACAGTACTCCCTCTCTACAACGGCCCTCCGAACAACGGTTCCCTCCTTACAACGGCTATAACCGCTGTTCCCAAAACTTTTTAATCATGTCTAATCTGTTTACGGCTGCAATATAGTCTACTTAAAAATTGTGGTCTGCTGTTTTTCTCAAATTTACATATTATACATTTTGACAGGAAAACCCCATAATGACGAGTGGCAAACAGCTTGAATCCAGACCAGAAGCCGCGTTACGCGGCGTCTGGTTTGGATTCAAGCTGTTTGCAAATGTAAGTTAAGTTCCCTCTCCACAACGACTCCCTCCGAACAACGAACATATATTTTGTCTCCCATTGGATGTCGTTGTAGAGAGGGAGCGCTGTACTTCTAACTCACTAAAACCGATCGTACCAGTATTTCGTAAGTTGAATTTCGCTAAATCGAACTCTCTTAAGACGAATATACCCATATTTCAAAGTTAAAACGTGGCTTAGCCACGTTTTAACTTTGAAATATAGATATATTCGAACCAATGCGAGTTCGGCTGTACCTGATACTGTAGCGTAAACATTATATATAACCGGTATCACTATATTAAGGAAAATTAATTGTCATACAGATATAATGAGAGAAGATAGAAAATGCAGACATATATACCGTAATGCAATAGAACACGTATATATTTTATTACTATAGCCGTCCAATACTTTAAACGCCTGTACTTGTTTGATTGCCATTGGCAAACACGCGAAAACTTCTAAATTCTTAAGTCATTGGAGATGATATCTAAATTCTTATATTTTGCGTTACAATTTACATGTAAATCGCAAAATTAGTAATGTATTATTTCATATGTTCCAAAATATTTAAATAGTTTACATGTATTTCACAGAAAACGTTAAGTCATGCATTAAGAATGTAAACCACGCATGATGACATAAAAACAGAAAGAGATATCAACAGTGCTTTAAACATTTGTTTAAAGGGAGATACCACTTTTATAACGATACGATACGATGGTTTTATTGCATAAAACATTACATACAATGCTTATAGCAAAAACATAATAAATATATATATTGCAACTGCTTCATGAGTCATGAACGAGATCCATCATGTTTTTCTCCCATAAGTTAGCAATACTATTGACAAAGCAGCAAACAAAACAAAACAGTTTGTATACAATCGTCCTATGCTATGTTATGTCATGTAAGGCTGTACTGCTATGTTATGTAATGCTGTTGTATTGTTTGGTTTTATTGACCTGTCAAAGTTCGAATATTCCTACGTCACTTGAAGGATATAGTTAGCTTCGGTATACAGTCAATACTTTCCGTTTTGATTTACGGATAGGAATTTAAAGGATATTTGTGCATTTTGTGACCAATTTAAATCAACAATCGAGTTAGTGTAATTGGTAGTGTGTAAGGGTACTTAGATAACATAACGATACTATTTGTTTGTTAACTATTGACAGTTTTAAATGTATGTAAAATGTTACCCAATGTGGTCTCTCACTGCTAGATAACAAATGCCTAAACTCATATACATGTATCACTGAAACTTTAATGGACTTTTCCAGTTTCCAATAAATTCTAGTCAATGTATGACAACTGCAAAATGGCAAACAGTTTATCCCTGATCAAAGAGCTTCTTCACTGACTGTGTGTATGGGACAGGTGTATAGGTACATTCTTCGTGAATGATGAGTATACTCATCGCTAGGGTTCAATATCTTAGCAATATCTTTATCTTAAGATTACCCCATATAAAAATATGGTACATAAATCAGATCCAAAGAGAGTTTCAATCCATCTTGCTTCTCCTTCTTGCAGACTCGTAAACACCAAAAATTGAAAAACAATATTAATAAAAAGCCTCCACTGGGCATCGAACTATACTTAGTAAAACACTACTGTACTGTTTTGACCCCGATAACATATTAAAGGTATCAAAATATTATTCTAAAAAATATGAACTTCATTTTTCAACCTTGACCTGCCCGTAAAACGTAGTGGAAACAATCGATATCAACCGAAGCTATATAATAGCATATTCAGCCAGCGTGTAATTATTTAAATTTTGGCAGGTTAATAAAAACAACAATATATTGTGTATAACAATTTCGGCGTCTGAGTGATCAGGATCAAAACTGTTTGATACAACATATTTCCTTAGTCACAATATGTACCTGAAAATAATATTTGAGAACTAAAAGCAGACGATGATTGTTTTAAGATTGATGACGTCCTGACAGTGAAGGGGTTAAATGTATTTTTAACCAAAATAACCTAAAGGTTAACCCTTTACCTTATAGAAGCGCTTTTTAGCGCATTCAGTTTATTCTTCCGCTGAAGAAAATAGTTCCAATTTAATCAGTCATGAAAACATTTTACATGGAATATTTTCTATATTCTAGCGGTGGATAGCTTAAAGTAGGCTGAAAGTAAAGTAGAATGCGCCTTAAGGCGCATTCTGCTTTACTTTCAACCTACTTTAAGTAGTCACCTATCTTCACTACTAGACATATGCTATTGGGTAAAGGGTTAAAATGGAAAGTGTGACAAATGGATGCGCATGCAGTACGAGATATATATCATGTTTGGGACATTGTTATCCTTAACTCTTTGCATGCTGGGTTATTATTTCGTCTGCATCAATTGTCGTCTGCTACTGTTATAAAAAATAGAATTCCCAAAATTTCTTTTCAAAACAGACTGGTCAGAGTGGCAAACAGTTTGGATCCTGATGAGACGCTGCTTTACGCGGCGTCTTATCAGGATCTAAACTGTCTGCAAAGGTTATCACTGTACGATTTATCAATCGCTAGCATTGTAAGAGTTAATTCCAATTACAGAATCGTCAATAGACTCAATACCGACGACTGTTGTTGTCCCCGTAAGATATTTATTCATTGAGAATAATGCGATGGTATCTGTTTGGTGCTTTATCTAGATGTAGCTTTAATTGAGTTGACTTATTGAGAACTAAATCTGCCCTGCGTTCATTATCGCGAACTCTACAGAACCTCTCGCCACGCCGCTCGCGTCAGGGCGACAACGGGTCAACATGCCTTCAACATTACATGCTTTTGCCCTTCTACATGGTCACTCCTCCTTTGTGCGCATTGGGGCGAGCGGACAGTGGCGAGAGGTTCTGTAGAGTTCGCGGTAATGAACGCAGTGCTGGCTACGTTGTATCCGAAAGTATAAACTGCTGGCAACAAAACTGTAATTTATATTATTCATATTAAGATTTTTTAACTAGACTAATAGTTCAGAAATATCAAAGTACGTTGAATGTTTGGAATTGCTCTGGTATTTAGTTAAACCTCTGGAATCCTAACCCTTTCGGACCGGGTAGATTGTTCGGTGTATACCAAATACCCGTGGTTACATTCTAAATTACTACATTCAAACTTCCATCTTCCAAATGTGGAATGTCACCACGGGGCTTACGTACCTTTAAGATATTTCAGCATAACAGTTATTTCGCGATAAGCAGTAATTAGTCCAATGAGCTTTCAAAGTCTCTCTTCGTTTAAGAATAAACGCGCAAGTAGAATGCTTGTAAGTTAGAATAGTTTAGGATCAACCTATTTGGCCGGCTTACAGTACTAAACTACTTACGCAAAATTTTTGCGTAGGTCAAAATTTTAAATTTTAATTTATATGTTTTATTATCACTTGCTACAAACAGCAAATAGCCAGATCAGAGGACGCGCTTTTAGCGCGTCCTCTGATCAGGCTATTTGCTGTTTGCAATTAAACGATTTTGACTTACGCAAAAATTTTGCGTAAGTTGTTTAGTAAAACGGGCCCCGGGTTTTGAGGGACACGTTGTTTTGATGCATTGTTTCTGTTTGTCGTGATATCGTTGGCACTCAGAATGGCTTTGTACATTGACTGTGTAAGATAATGACCTTATATACGATAGATTAATTAACTGATAAAGAGGAATGGCAAACCACGAGTAATTACTTCTGATTTACAGCTGATAGTGTAGGAGTGGTGCACACTCATGTATTGTCCGATTTTTCTGACTTGACTGAGTTATTTTTAGAACAGAATAGTTAATAATGGTAAATAGGTAAGCAAGGTAAAATCGAATATATAATCTTACACTTTCCTACTTGAGATAAGTATGATCCTCGTGCAGCACGAGACCGCTGCGCTAACTTTACTGATATCTTATTTTTCCCAATAAACGCATTAATATATAGAGCTATTATGTCCACTGCAAACAGGTTGGAGCCAGATCAGACGCCGGGTATACCGGCGTCTAATCAGGCTACGACCTGTTTGCTACTCAGATTAAAAATATAGTTAACATTTCTAAAAGTAAATTTCCACAGTTTAGTGTATAGCGTTTGCGTTTAAAGGGGAAAGAATAATGTATCCTCTACTGTACATTACGCACAAAATTTACAGCTATCCGTATCTCTAACTGGCTGTAGAGAAAACTCATCCCTTTTAAAGTTTTAGAATATTCCAATCTAAAAATAACTTGGACAGGTCAGAAGAAAACACTAATACAATGCTCCCTATCTACAACAACACCCATTGGGAGACACAGATTGTGTTCGCTGTTCGGAGGGAGTCGTTATGGGGGGGGATTGGCTTACATTTGCAAACAGCTTGAGTCCAGATCAGACGCCGCGTAACGCGGCGTCTGATCTGGAGTCAAGCTGTTTGCCACTCATTATATTTCTTCTGTCAGAATGTCCAATAATATGTTACGTCGAGAAAAACTGTGACAGTAGAAGACAATTCTAAGCAGGCGATATTGCAGTAGTGCAAGCCATAAATATAATTGTCTTGTCTTAGGGAACAGCGGCAATGGTCGTTGTAAGGATGTGACCGTTGTTCGGATGTCCATTGTAGGGAGGGGGCACTGTAGAGTCTTATGGCGTTATTGCTCTTGTTTCTAAGAAGAATTTAAGTCCATCCGAAGCCATCAATGTCTTGACGCATTATCCCATCCATTTCAGCCTTGGTTTGGCTAGCTTACTCCAGCTCATTGTTCTAAGGGTTGAATTGATGTCAGATATTTAGACTAATTAAAGCGAGTATTACCTTACTGATTTATCTGTACTTTTAATTCAACTGTCATAGATCGCAAATATAATTGCACACATCGTTCTTAAAGTCCGATGCAATACAGGTTTAACCGTTCTCTCATAGCTAGTATTGGAGACATATGGTTGTTTAACCCTTTCCAACCTGGAACCTGAAATGGACAATTCTAGTTACCTATTGAATCTAGTCCAATTTTGACGTTTAAGGGTTGATTTTTACAATATATAATGTATATAATAAATAACAAACAGTATAGACCCTGCTTAGAGGGCTCCTTAAGGAGCCCTCTGATCAAGGTCTACACTATTTACATATAACATGTGTGATCCTCACAGATACGCTGTTTGCAAATGACGCATATGTGCGTGACTAGGGTTCAAAGAGTTAAAAAAGGCTGTAACTAAAGCAGAATGCTGAGCATTCTGATGTTCTGTTCTTTCAACCTGTTTTAAACTAACATATTATTTTTGTATAGATATGACATCTTTTTTATGTTCCACATTCATAAATCATGACTGTATAAAGTGGAATTATTATCTTGAGGGAGGAAAACACTGAAGATGTAAATAGGCGCAAAATGTGTATCTTCTTGGTAATGGGTTTAATGGGACTCGCAACCGAATGGTGTACTTGTCAAAATAAAATAAAATAAAATACTCAAATGAAAGCAAATTTGTGGCTTAATTTGGCTTCTGACATTAAAAAAATATGATCAGTGTAAAAAAGTCTCAAGAATCGTCACCGAATCTTAGTTTTTTTTAGATATTTTCCATCGTTTTTCTTTAGCGGCTAGTAGACGGTATAGTTGTTGTTGTTGCTTCTCTACACGGGATCAGACAAAAACCCGAGCCGAATAATGTACTATCAATCGCTACCAGTGAAGTACGTTAATTCGCTACCATATGTATAAAGAGCGCTCGTAGTCGAGTGGGTACAGGCGTTTCCTTATTTTTCATGTTTGTCTCCGCATTGAGGGTCACGGGTTCGAATCCCACCAGAGCTTCTTCTCCTTTTTATTTGAAATGCATTTTTTAACAGAATTTTTTTATCCTAAACTAAATCTTACCCATTTATATAAGCATTTGACATATATTTACAAATTACTATTTTTAATGCTAAATATCGGTTGCGAGCCTCTTTAATATTTTACTAATGGAACTAATTCAGATAACCCAAAAGTCTTAGAATCTTACAGTGGTCGTTCTAATAAAACATTTGCTGATTTAATTCTTTTTTGTCAATATACATTTAGAATAAGTTTATTGAATTATCGCTTCCATTCAATATAAAATATTTTGCGAATAACGTGTGTAAATGTACGACATTGAAGGGGTTATGCTAGACTGACTGTATGCCAAAAAAGTATACCCTGTTAGTTTTTAAGGCAAGTGCTATAGGAGCATTCTGTTTACTCTGTTTTGCTGTATTATACCGTCACTTGTCTTAAAAGACCAATGGGCTTCTTATCTCCGTTACCACTGATAGAACACAAATTGGAATGCATTGAGAGTTCTGGTCCAGCGCTTATAAAACGTTTGAGTTAAGTCTGAGTTGGTTCGCTAGCATTTGATTGGTCAGATTTGAGCCTAGGCTCAAATCTGACCAATCAAATGCTTGTGAACGAATATACTCAATTCAAACGCTTTATAAGCATGGACTCATGTCAGACATTGTCATCAGAGTTTTAAACAGTTTGGATCCTAATGAGGCGCGGAGTTTACACATCTCGGTTGTTTTCTAAGTTTCGTTTCGATGGAATGATGCCAAAATATGTATAAGGAACGTTTAGGTTGAAACTTCAATTGGTTTATTTATCTATTTAGAATATGATTTATGACTGAAACTGTTCTTTTACCCCTTCAATGCGATGGCGTCATCTGCCTTAAAGGCAGTATGTAAGCCAAAATCGCGCATTTCTTAAACCTGAACATTCAGGCCCATACGTAATCTAAACATATAAAAAGAAGTAATCAGCTATGTATATGGAGGCAACATTGCTTACAAACCCATGAATTTGGTGGAAAGAAGTCGATTTTTAAATCGGTTTGTTGACATCCGATCAACGACGGAGATTTTCAGAGTTCGTTCGACTTGCGCCCGGTAAAATGTTTTCTTCTGACTTGGCAGAGTTATTTTTAGATTGGAACATTCTAAAACTTTAAAAGGGATGAGTATTCCCTACATTCAGACATTGATAGCTGTATTTATTGTGCGCAATATACAGTAGAGAATACATTTTTCTTTCCGGTTTAAACGCAAACGCAATTCACTACACTGTGGAAATTTACTTTTAGAAATTTTAACTATTTTTTTTTAATCTGAGTAGCAAACAGGTTGGAGCCTGATCAGACGCCGGGTTACGCGGTGTCTGATCTGCCTCCAACCTGTTTGCAATGGTAATAATAGTTTTGTTTATAAATGCGTTTAATTTGAAAGAACAAAATATCAGTAAAGTTAGCGCAGCGTTCTCGTGCTGCACGATGATCATACTTATCTCAAGTAGGAATGTGTACGACTGTATTCGATGTTACCTTCCTTACAGTGGAGAAAATGTTATTCTTTCCCAATAAACGCGCTTACGCTAAAACCATGATTTTCAATTGCAAACAGTTTGGAGCAGATCAGACGCCGGGTAACCCGGCGTCTGATCAGGCACCAAACTGTTTGCAACTCAGACTTACATGAATGGTCATAATTGTCTAAAGGTTGTGTTTTTATGCGTTTTATTGTGATGCGTTTGCGTTTCGTTTGCGTTTAAACGGGAAAGACTAACGTGTTCTCCACTATTACCTATTTACCATTATTAACTATTCTGTTCTAAAGTAACAGAGACAAGTCAGAAAAATCGGATCGATCACGTGACTCTTCGGAAGCCGACACGAAGATTTGTTATGTAAACAAAGAGCTTATTTTCCCAACCATCTTGATAAGAAATCGGCATATTTATATATGGTTCTTAAAGAAAGGGGGGCATGTTTCAGGCACCTGACAACGGATTTCGCTTAGTTTTAATAAATAGAAACTGTTCTTATATAAGAAATTGTGCGTTTTAAACATACATTTGGGTGACATTCTGGCTTTAAACAATTGTCGTCTAGATTTATTTTTTAGATTTTAATTTTAGGTAAAGTTTTGAGTATCAAACATTTTGATTCCTGGTCAGGCGGATCACGCAAACCGTTGGCAAATAATCAGTATACTCTAGGCAATGCAGTAAAGGGGTTCGCTTCACTTGCAAGCTGTTTTTTTTTATCAAAATGAAATGTATTGCAAACTACAAAAAAGGACGAATCTTATATTTAGACTCGACTTGACTTCCACATACATGTAACCTTAGAAATAAGACTGTATTTTATCTTATTTTTTGTGTTTCTCTCCTTTAATTAACTGCATTGAATATTCTAACTGAGCCTCTTGATGTATACCTATTTAATTATACGCATGTATTCATAAAAAAAGCGAACAGAACGCGGTGAAATAAAGAGTATTTGCACTGTATGCAATCACAAAGTCTCAATTGATCTATATTTGAACCTAAGGTGAAGAGTCACCTGTGAATCCAATAATAAGGGGCATTACCAGTCTGATGTCTTTTCAGTTATTCATTTTCTCGCCGTAAAACCGTTTGCTTTATAACTTTAGTTTTGAATATTTGTCAAAATATGCTTAGCCCCTTCACTGGCGTCATTAATTTTTAAAGAACAATTCATTACAATTGCCGTCTGCTTTTATTTCTCAAATTTAATGTTTCGGTATTTTGACGTAAGAAATATTTAAAGAAGTGTCACACAGTTTGGATCCTGATCAGACGCCGAATTACGCGGCGTCTGATCAGGATCCAAAGTGTTTGCTACATGTAAATGCCATTGTACTCGGGGTAAGGCAGTGAAGGAGTGAAGAATGCATTTAAATTGATTTCAGGTGATGAACCTATGATTTTTAAATGCAACAAAAGCGAAAGAGGCTTGAAAGTCGCCCCGTACTTCATTCTCAGTGTTGTTATACTTTCTGGTCCTTTGGAATAATTGATTTCAGCGCATTTACAGTTGAAGGTTGAATTCCGCTTAAGCCGGTGCTAGGGGGCGTGAGCACTGTTGCACATTTCAGTATTGCTCATGAACAGACTCAATTAAACCGAGTCTGCAATTTTCAGTATTTGCTTTGTTTTCTGTGCTTTCAAAGGATCTCCCCTTATTCAGATTTATATAATTCACAACAGCAGATGTTAAGTGCTTGTGTGGCGGCTGTAAAAAGTCGCCCCGTACTTCATTCTCATTGTTGTTATACTTTCTGGTCCTTTGGAATCATTGATTTCAGCGCATTTACAGTTGAAGGTTGAATTACGCTTAAGCCGGTGCTAGGGGGCGTGAGCACTGTTGCACATTTCAGTATTGCTCATGAACAGACTCAATTAAACCGAGTCTGCAATTTTCAGTATTTGCTTTGTTTTCTGTGCTTTCAAAGGATCTCCCCTTATTCAGATTTGGAATAATTTGCAAATACATGTCCTTGAAGGTTGTGTTTGATATAATGTGATAAGGCTTTTCCATAGAACTATTTCCATTATATAGACTTACAAAACGATCCACAAATCCCACGAGAAAAATCTTCTGTAAAATAGAAACACATACAAATCTCTATACTCGACTTCACTAAACCCTTTCACTCTCAATGACGCTTTAAAAAAAGCGCGTTTGCAAGCAGTTTGGGTCCTGATCAGGACCCAAACTGTTTGACAATCTTATCGGTTTTTTTAAGTAATACAACCTTAAAACTAACTTTGAAACGTGCCTTGCAGACAACAATACTGAAACAGACGACACTTTAGCGGTGAAGGGCTAAAACTCTCGGGAATAATTTGAGCATGAAAGGGTTAAGGGTGTACCAATGTCATAAGCCAATTTTTCAAAGTATCAAACTTTTTTTCTAACATTGTTTTTTTGGAAGAGCTGTTTATGATGAATGAAAAAATGAAAAAAAAAATATGGTGGTGTCCTTTTTTTTGAGCTACAGCGATTTGAAAAAGGTGTGTCAAATTTGGACTTTTTTTCTCTCCAATTTTACCCATTCAGAGTACAAGCTTCAGTAAAATCTATTTCAAAACAAAACAAACATGAACGTTTGGGTTTTTCATGTCTATGGTGGTATTTTCACATATAGAAACCAAATTTAGACAAAGCAGGCACCAGGTTTGAACAATATGGATCCTTGAATATCAAAAATATGCTTTGTATAGAGCATGATTTTATTAGATTTTTTATTTAATGAAAAAATTTAAAAAAGTTTGAAAATGAAATAGTTCTAGTATTAAACTTTTTTTTTTATATTCTACCAGATGAAAGCCCATGCTAAAGCAGTTCAAAATATGAAAAGAAATTGAAAGGTCAGTGTTGAAAATTTTGAGTTTAAAAGTAAAAAGAGTTATCTCCCCTTACAAAATTTACAAAAAAGTACCATATCGGTGATATTTAGAGCTTTATAAATTTCACATTTGGTGCCTTTTTTTCTTAAATTAGTTTTTGTATGAAGAAATACTACCATAGATAGGAAATAAATAACACAAAACCAAGTTATCATATTTGTTTTCATTTAAAATGGATTTTATTGAAGCGGGCTGTTTGAAAAGGACAAAATAAGAGGAAGTGGGTGGGGTAAATTTTACATGGCCGTAGAGTCAACTGTTGTTCACCAAAATGTACACTTTTTCTATTTTTTCATTCATCTTAAATAGCTCTTCAATACAAAACCATCATAGAGTGTTTTCATATACTTTGAAAGTTTCCCAAAGTCATGACATTGATGCACCCTTAAATCAAAATTTCCCGTATTTCGAAGGTAAACGTTGCGCTGAGCCACGTTTTAACATTGAAGTATGGGTATGTCCGATTTAAGCGAGTACAAGTTATAGCAATCAACAACAGTCATGCAGTTAAGTGCGACTTAAACAACTACGAATTAGCGAGACTCGCCTGTAAATCTATTTTCTCATTGTTGCTAGATTATATGCTCTTCAAATATCACAAGGCCTAAATGGCATCTACTTTCTGTTATTAGTCAGGCAAAAGAAGAAACAATCACTTAATCGGTCCCTTAAGAGCCGTTATATATACTTTTTGTTCTACACAACGAAATCGATAGTTTCCCGCCCATTAGAAAAGTACGATGTGGTCTTTAGTAGCCACGTCTTATCATAGGCTGCGAGTAAAGAGTAATAAGGTAATTGCTATCAAAGTTTTACAGGGATCCAGATAAGAGGGAGTGAATTAAATAAATCCAACATTTTCTCTCTTATTTCAGCACCAAATGCTATGGTGTGACTACTCCGTAGAATCGTCTCGAAGAGATGAGTTGTCACACCTTAGCATTAATTAAGAAATAAAGATTTTTATCTACCCAACTAATCTTGAACCCTGTTTATAGGACTTAAGACCATGAAATTGCATGAGTTACATATCCGTTAAACATTAATATCGTAAATATACATACCACTTTAATCCTTTTCCACAAGAGCTTGTTTCTACTTTTGAAGAAAGATGGCCACTTCAGGCAGGTTTAGAGTAAAGCAGAATGAGTCTTAACCCATTACCCCATAGCCTGTTTACATTTTTGAAAATAGGTGACTACTTAAAGCAGGTTGAAAGTAAAGCAAAATGCGCCATATGGCGCATTCTGCTTTACTTTCAGCCTGCTTTAAGCTTTTACCAGCTAGAATATGGAAAGTTTTAAATATGACACATATTCCTTACGGTTTATATTGGAACTATTTTCTTCAGCGGATGAATAAAATGCATGTGCTAAAAGTCGCTTCTATGAGGGAAAGGGTTAAGGCACAGTCTGCTTTAATTTCAATCTGCTTAACCTAGCTGCCTACTGCTAGAATAAAGAAAATATTTTTTGTGATACATTTCATGACTATAAAGAGGATCATTTGTCTTCCGTGGTTTTATATATTTAGGCTTAAAGGGGCGTATTTCTGGGTTAGAATCCAGAAGGCACAGACATGAGTCTTCTCTTTCCGAGTTCCTCCATCTATTCGTCTTGCTATGACCTCGATAGTAAATGAAATTTTTAAACATTTAGCAAACAAACTCTTGAAGTACAAATACAGCAAAGGATCAACCCATTTGTGCCCACGATCCCATATATGGGACATAGGCAAACAGTGTAGACTCTGATCGGACGCCGCATTATGCGGCGTCTGAGCAGAGTCTACATTGTTTGTGATAGGAATTTCAATATAAAACAAAATGAAAATGAAAATTTTGACAAGGCAACCCTTTGATAAAAATGGACTAATCCAATATATATTCATGGAAGAATCCACTGGGCTTAAATGGGTTAATAAAAGTATTTCAAGACTTTATTGAACGCTGATGAGCAAAACGACATTCCAAACTTAGCAGTTGAACAACACAATGTATACAATACATAAGATAATACTGTGTATCATCAAACACTTTTTTCTACATGTTTACAATAGCACGACAAACATTGTATTGATATGTTAATGCTAACCCATTACCCATTACCTGTTTCTAGATTTGAAGACAGGTGAGTACTTCAAGTAGGTTGAATGTATAGAAGAATGCGCCTTAAAGCACATTCTGATTTACTTTCAGCCTGCTTTCAACTAACATTTGTAACGGTATATAAACTATTTCTAACGGTATATACTTATCATTGAAAAAGGCAGAATTAATTTGTTCAGTAAAAGGATTAATCGATGGGCTGAAAGGCGTATTCACGGGTTAACGGGTTAACGGAATATGGCGCTGGCTAGATTACAGAAGAAATGAAGAATATAGTAACCCATTTACCGCCCATTAACTGTCTTATATATGAACATTTCACCGTCCTAATATCGTCTGATTGTTGCATGCATTTTTGTTTTAAAGTAAGATCAAAGGGCGTATGACCAAAACATACTTATACGAGTACCAAATAGTTTGGATCCTGATCAAATATCCCGTTACGCGGCGTCTGATCTTGACCCAATATGTTTGCAAAGACGCATTTAGTCACCACTGGCTAAGAAGCGATAAACCCTCCCCGTCTTACCTCGAGTACAATAATAATTTGCAAATATTTTGGATCCTGATCAGAAGCCGCGTAAAGCGGCCCCTGATTAGGATCCAAAATATTTGATATTCATTTCAATATTTCTTAAGTAAAAATATCTAAAATATAAATTTGAGAAACAAAAGTAGACGACATTTTTTTTATTTAAAAAAATACAGTGAAGGTGTTAATTGCACATGAAAAACTTAAACTTATCCATCCATGTCGACAGGTGTTACTGGTATATACCGGTAAATCGATTTGTTAAGACACACGTCAAAATATCTGAATTTCTTTTACAACGATGCTCACTCATAACGAAGTCCTCGGGACCGCCCGATTACCTTCAATATAACTAAATTTCGTTATACCAAGTCCATTTTTCTATACGTTAATCCCTTTTTACCCAGTGGATTCTTCCATGTTTTATATTGGATTAGTCCATTTTTTATCTAAGGATATGCCTGGTCAAAAAATTCATTTTCGTTTTGTTTTATATTGAAATTCCTATAATCAAAAAGTGTAGACTCTGATCAGACGCCGCATTATGCGGCGTCTGATCAGAGTCTACACTGTTTGCCTATGTCCCATATATGGGATCGTGGGTACAAATGGGTTTATTAGAGATGGGGAAGTCAGTTTGTTTTTGTTACATCTTATACTTCGTTATAACCAATTTCATTATATGCGAGTTTCAACGTATATCGTAACAATGTTAAGTTGATTGCTTTTTGTTTTGCTTGCTTTTTAGCTAAAATGTATTGTCATCTTATTTATAAGAAGAACCATTTAGAGAAATACGGAAGCTTATACGGACCCCCTTATATATACAATAAATGTGTAAAAATTCCACGCAGTTTTATTATATAAAAATGCTTTAAAACCATAATGATATACGTTGGGTACAACATAACACCTCAGTTTTAAGTCTCTTATATTTAGCCTTGAAATATATATAATTCGTTTTTACTGAAATACATTAAAATTAGCTCGAATTTTCTCATAAAAAGGACACTATTTATTTAATATAATTCGTTACTTTCGATCTATTATTTGTTGTGAAGATATATTCAGCAATATAGTTATTAAGTATATGAAATAATTACTTATGTAGTATAGAAAATAAACTTATTTTGGTAAATATACAATGTGTTCTTTTTTAGCCTTTTACATTTATTATAACTTAGAAATATACAAAATAGACGTTTTGTAAGATATAAATTCTCTGCTTTTTACCAATTTATATCTTAATTCCATTTATAATTAACAAAAAGTTATTGACATAAATATTATTATCATATAACTGCTCAGAAAACATTAGCTTTTATATATTGCAGATATATAAAATTGTTAATTTCGATAAAGATAAATATTAATGTTGATATGATTACACATAAAATATCACTTTATATATGTCAAAGATATGTAACTCTTTAACTTTTCAAAGATATTATTACATTTAAGGGGGTCCGTATAAGCTTCCGTAGAGAAATGTAGATGGTCTTACTTGCTTTTTGTTCTATAACCGTAGTCATGTCACTAATGTACGTTTTTCAACCACATCAAGTCTGTCTTTTAGGAAGGTGTGATTAGCTGAATTATGTATGAAGTAAGTGTGGTAACTTACTAGCAGAGTTGACGTCAACAGGTCTCCAGATAAGAAGGAATAATCTAATCAATCATCATTTTCTCCTTCATGATTCCGCCATACTGTGTAGTTTGGTTACTTATAAGAATAGATTTTCCTCGAGACTATTCGCAGACATCAATATATTAGTTTAGGAAGCACTCCTCTTGTCTAGAGCCCTGATAATTATAAGATATGTTAATCTTTGAAAAACGTCTTCTTTATTTTTATATATTTAAAGTAACATAAATGCGAATCTTGTTTATTATACATCTTATGTCCGTATACGGGTACAATGACGATGATTCACTAAACACAATATTAACCTTTTTATTTTTTTTCATAAAGGATCAGAGATTTCTTTGACAAAATATGAATCATGATTTCTCACTTTCAGTATACATGTATTGGCCCCTAAAGATCGCACGTGCCTACCAATTGGGTGTAATGTTGAGTTGAATCCTACAATGCTATCTTATTGGCAAAGCGTCATAGTCCAACATACAAATGTCATTTTATCTGAAATATGTACAGTTTTCTCTGAAAAAGTCTGTAAATTTGTCATATTTTACTCATCAAAAACACTGTTTAAAATATACTGAAAAACATAAGTAACGCATAATGTGTTTAACTTATGTATCGGTTGTATGGGAGTCCAACCAACATTATCGATACACCGTGTTTTGATAAAATTGATATACGATTGTCCAAAAAAACTTGTGCATATCCTGCGTGATAGTTAGATTCTACGCCGACATATTTTAAAACCCTGACGTAAGCCATCCGACCGACTTACAAAACGGTGAAACAAATTCAAAAGCACTCAACTGGTTGAAAATGTACAGTACGCTTATTGACTTTAAATCAGCATTGCAGTTAAACACAACCTTCAGCGCGATGCCTAGGCTGAACGTCAATGATCGTGGCCGAGCTATTGGTCTTATAATACAAGGGCGTTCACAGAAAACTGCCGCTAGACAACTGGCAGTCGTACAATCAACGATTTTTCGATTCCGTAATCGTTTGCTGGGGCCAAATACCGTAATTGATCAACCGAGAGGTGAGGTGGACGCACCAAAGAAACAACGCAACGTCAGGACAGTCAGATACGCATTGCGTTTAAGAATCCGGTAAGAGACGGCCAATAACACACACGGGCTTCACTGGGACAAGATACAGTCCGTCACGGTTATCAGGCATCTCAGAGAATGCAGACTTCGGGCGAACATGCCGTACGTTTGGTTTTCACAAACGCATCGACGTCGTGCTTTTCGCATGGACTGGTTGTAACGTCACGCACGTCGCTTATTCTCTCTTCAACCTTGGCAACCTTACAGCCCAAATCTTTCGCAAATTGAGCACCTTTGCAACCAGTAAGACCGCAATGTCAGACGTCGACGTAACGCCCCAAACAACGTCAATGATCTCGAAGCTGTACAGGAGGAATTGGATGTTTTAAGAGAATCACCAGGTTGATTAGTATCATGCCAAAGAGAATACAAGAGGCAATAAATGCAATACGCGATACTAAAGATGCTGTTTTTTCACTCTTCTTGATAGGGATGGGTTTAGAAATCGTAATAAGGCAATCAAAAGAAATTGAATTAAAGCGTTTTTGTTGTTTGTTGATTGCAAAAATAATGCATTAGTAATTTCGTATACAAATTTTTTGTTATAATTCCTATAGTACATTCCCTTTCTACAATGAATCCCATTATGCGTTACTTATGTTTTTCAGTATAGTTTGACCTACAAATAAAAATATACTATTCGTAGTTTAGGCTTGTTTTTTAAACATTAACATTCAATTGGACTACCAGTGTAGTGATCTCTTCAACAACAGCCAGTGGTAGACAAGGAGTGTGTGTGTTGTTCGGAGAAGTTGTTATTGGTAGGTAAATTGGATTGCCTTTGCAGGCGCGGTGTCTGAGTTGGATTCAAGATGTTTGTCACTCGTCATAAAGTTTATTTCTGTAAAAATGTCGAATATATATATGACTTTGAAAAAAAAGCAGATGGCAATTTTAAGCAGAGGATATTGTAGCCGCGAAAAAGTTGGGCACAAGTGTTTTGTTTTGAAAACAGCGGCAAACATTGTTTAACAGAGTCAATCGTTGTTCAGAAAGCCGTTGTAGGGAGAGAGTACAGTAATATTTTTTATTAACCCTTTCAACCCTTCAGCCCTCTGTAGATATTGCTGATTACATATGCAAACAGCGTAGACCCTGATCAGAGGGCTCCTATAGGAGCCCTCTGATCAGGGTCCGCACTTTTTGATATTGTCATTGGTTTTTACTGTCATATCAAAAATGCAACAATAGACTGGTTCAGAATGAATGTACTAGGAGAGTCCAAAAGGATAATAAATACCAACAAGAGATATTTAGGGTTGAAAGGGTTACGCCTCCCTGTTTTGAATCATAAACATTCGAGCGGATGATCATATCTGCGTCTCAGTCTCTGATTTTATAGTTGGCAACACAGTGCCTGGCAAGTTGCAGTGTTCAAATCGTTCGGGTGATCTCTCAACTGGAGTTTGAATTGTCTGGTGTGATTGTTGTGATACTTTCGGTGATCGTGTTGCTCTGTCGCCATTTAGCAGCATAGACGTTGTCGTTGTAACTGAATTAATTTTCTTGCACTTAAAACAACGCATGAATATTTCTCTGTATGCATCTGCAAACTTAGTGTTTGTCAGGTAGTAAATGAGCCAGTTTATAGATGGATGTAGATGAGCAAACATGGTAATATACATGTGTAACTCGTGCGGATACGTATCCTTGTAGTCGATGGCAATCAGCAATGCGTACGGTGCCCAGCAGCAAACAAACACGGTGTAGATTATGAACAACGTTTTGGCCAACTTGTAACTGCGCTCGTCTAACTTTTTTACCTGGTTAACGTTCTGCTGTGTCATAATTTTACGCCGATGACTCCGAACATACACAAATATCTTTATAAAGCAGACACCCGTGACAACAGAGGGTATCCAAACAAGACAAATCGTGAAGGCGACCGTATAGGGAAACGTTGCCATGCGGTCCCATATACATTCGAGGCTCTTTCTGTCAAACGCGTGATCCCCAATTCCGATTCTGTTCAGTAGGACAAGCACGGTGCCAATTCCGTAAAGTGAGCAACATATAAATATGGAATTCCGTTTTGTAAAGACTTGTTTGTAGGTGTCTTGCTTACATATGTAGAAGTAGCGGTTGACACTCATAACAGCTATTGTCATCATTGATGTTACGCATGAGATAGTACAGAGACTTGCCACCGTTTGACATAGACCAGGTACTGATGCGAAAAATTGTTCTCCTTCGAGCTTGGCTGAAAAGAAATAAAACATGGTTATAGAAAATAGGTAATAAGCAATTAAGACATAAATTTTAACTCTTTCGCTGTCCAATAAATCGGGAGATTTTTACCCCTTCGCTGTTTCATTGTCGTCTGCTCAGTATTGTTGTCTGCAATATCTCTTCAAAGTTAAATCTAAAGCAGTATGTCTGAAGAAATTTCAAAAATAATGCCAAACAGTTACAATCCTGAATAGACGCCGCATTACGCGGCGTCTGATCAGGATCCAAACTGTTTGCAAGCGCATTTTTGTCGTCATTGCATGTGAAAGTGTTAAACCATAACAGAAATAGCACACTTTTATTCTACAGCAGAACGTCAATACACAAGAATATTAACATAAACTAGAGGATATATATATATATATATATATCAAATTACAATCAAATGTAAGTGATATTCAACAGGACTCCAGACAAGGTCAGAGTTTTGAAAACTGAAATACATTTGCCTGCTAAAATGTGGTGTGATTACTCATTAGAAACAACACAACAAACAGTAACATGCTCCAACATTATATACGGGTGAGAATGATTTCAGGAATATGATTTCGGCTAATCTCATCCAGCAGCACATGAGATCAAAACCACTAACACGCCTTCCTTTTAGCTCTTGGCATAGGGAATAATATCGGTCTAATAAGCAGAAACAATTCACTATGACAATTAAGCCCAATTACCACGACAAGGCAGGAATGTCTCTGGGGAAGCACGTCGCGAAACCCTTGGTCAATACAAATAGAGGTGAGTTGATGATACAGTGGAGAAAACGTTATTCTTTCCCAATTAACGAGTTTACGCTTAAATTATTATTTCCATTACAAACAGTTTGGAGCCAGATCAGACGCCGGATAACCCGGCATCTGATCAGGCTTCAAACTGTTTGCCACTCAGCTTAAAATAAATCCTGGGAAATGTCAAAAAGTTGCAATTTCCTACATTTTACTGCTACGCGCATGCGTTTTGTTTGCGTTTTGTTTGCGTTTAAACGGGAAAGAATAACGTTTTCTCCACTGTATGTATCTGAAACTATCTTTTGCAAGCTACGAACAAGAGTTACCAGTATCAATTTCTTTGGTTCACTTACTAGGAACGAAGTCACAATCTTCAGTTCATAGTTGAATAATTTTCATATTTTCTATGGAAATGGTACTTTTAATTTTGAGACCCATTCGCAGTTTTTTGGTTTATTATGAAATTGGAATTATTCAAATTAGTGTTATAAGGTATTTTATATGAATTGACTCATGGCACGCTAGTGGTAAAACCATGCTACAATTTGCAGACAGGTGGATCATAATGAGACACCGCGTAACTCTGGTCTTTTTTCGAACAATCTAAAGTCCAGGCAACAATTGGCATTGTGCTATCCATTTTCTCACATTTTCGCCTATGTTGGATAGGGATTTGCCCAATGGGGAATCACTCTATCCTCAATACCACGTTGTTTAAACGTTGTGAGTGTCCAGTATTTGAGAAGCGTTCAAACGGTTTTAGAAGCAGCTAAACTCAATAACCTTCTGGCTACAATGTTATAAAGCATTTAAGTTGAGTTTGGGATCGTTCTCAATCATTTAATTGGTCAGATTTGAGTTTTTGCTTCAAGGATATAAAGCAATTGAGTTGAGTCTGAGATTGTTCTCAAGCATTTGATTGGTCATATTTTAGCTTTTATAACCTTTGTCCCTAGGAGTTTTGGAATTTGTAATATCTGTTGCAAACAGTTTGCATCCTGATGAAAAGTCTACTTACGCGGTATCTCACCAGGATACAAACTGGTTGACATATATTATACTTTCTGAATGAACAAAATATTTATTTATTGAGTTGGGTTTTACGACACATACAATGGTCATTTGGCAATGAAAAAGGTATATAAAAAAGAGAGAAATATAATTTAAGAATTGTTGTAGAGGACATATTTGCGGCAGACCATTATACAGCCTAATTGATCTTGAAGACACAGGGCCATATAGTATACATATAAAATTTAGTAATTTAGAACCCTCTGTGGTCGTATACGATCAAGCATAGACTCCTGCCAGCGACACAGGGCTGCCATAAGTTGACATGAACAATCCTAAGATTTCCTAATTTGCATTTTTCAAGTGCAATTTTACAAATCGTACCTTTACCCAAACGCCTGCTTCTACTTTTGTTGACGCGTGACTACTTAAAGCAGGCTGGAAGTAAAGCAATATGCGCCTTAAGGCACATTCTGCTTAACTTTCAGCCTGCTTTAAGCTACCATGTACAAGAAAAAAATCCTAAGATTTAGGAAAAATCCGGAGATATGGAAGCCCTGGCGACATAACCCATTATTTTACAACAACTAAAATACCGACGTTACTTTTACAACAAAAAGTGTCCCTAAAGTGTTAAATCATTTTTTTCCGAACCGAAAAGGGAAATTTTTTTCCAAACAATAGCATGAATGCACAATATTATGTTTAGGCAAAATCAAAAAAAATACCTGTGTTTCCGGTAACCCGACCGACCCTAGTTTTTCCCTCCGACCCTAAACTTTTTTTTTCATATTTCGAAAAATGTATCAGCGAATGTCGGTAATTTTTGCAGAGCTTGTGACGGTCGGTTTTTTTTTTTTTTTTTGGTTTTTTTTTTAAATCTTTGTAACATTTCTTATCAAATTGTAAAAATATGTACGTAATAAAACAGTTTTGTTTTATGTAAACTCAACCATAATGCCATAATTTGCACATGTTTATATTGTTAACATGGAGAAGAATTTATATAAGTTATGTGTAACTTGTTTTCCATGCTTATATACCTTATTATGTTATACTATGTGTATAATGTCATATGTGAAAATTCTGAAATAAATACTGTTTAAACTAAAGCACTGATACATCGGACCTCGGTTTTTTATAAAGTCTAATCCAAAGACTTGGTTCGGCAGAGGGATCCTGGCATGTGTATAGATAAAATCTACTTATACATGTAGTAGAGAAGACATTATTATTTGCTGTTTAGCTCTTTGAACCCTAGTCATGCATATATGCGTCATTTGCAAACAGCATACCTGTGAGGATTACAATTGTCCTATGCAAACAGTGTAGATCTTGATCAGAAGGGTCTACACCATTTGTCATTTTGACATATATTTTAACCATAAAAAGTCTGACAGACAAGCTAAAATTGTCCATTTGAGGTTTCAGAGAAGAAAGGGTTAAACGAAACTAAGCGCCAACGTTATACAAAACAAAATAGAGTATGACGGGTGTTTGGAAATAATATTGATATTATGCTTGTGACGGTCGTATTTTGCGGAGCGTGTAACAGAAACTATTTTCCGCTTAATTGTTTAAAATCTGATTTATATACGTTTAAGTGTTTCAAGTTTCAAAATTGATTGTTAAATAAGATTTAGCAAATTTCTAAGTGAAATTTGCTCTAAATCTGCCATAAAGTACGTTCCTTGCAGATACTGATATGATCTGCTAGTGAATTAACCATTGACACAATTTAACATGCAGACAATATATTTCATTGAATCATTTGACATGCATTCAACATATTGCAAAACACAAAATTTGACTGCATCTATAATATATGTCACTACTTTTCTGTTTCGGTTCACTATTTTTGAACAACAATTATACCATTTTGGTAATGGGACCTACCAATAAGATTAACACTTTGAATGGATATTTATATGAGTTTTTTTTATGAATAACCACAAGGGTCTGCACAATAAAATACTTTCATATATTTTCATATATTAATATAACTATATAAAATACTCTATCAGAAAGTTAAAAGTAATTTTCTATGGTTTAAAAAAAATATAAGAAAATAAATAAATAAATTGTCCGACCTAACAATCTGTTGTTTGTTTCATTTTTCTATGGTTTAAAATAAATAAATAAAAAAATCCGACCTACCGTCCCTAATTTTTTGGGGCATGTAATAGGACTTCAATATGTACTGATTGAGTAAAAACCACACTAAAATAGGAAATCACCAGTTTAAAGTAGAATGACAAATGTTATATTCCAAGAAATTTCAGATTCTCTTGATAAATTTAACCTTTTCATGATCATTTATCGAGAGGAGTTTACCCCTTTACCGCCATATTGTCGTCTGCTTTAACACTGTTGTCATTTCAAAGTTAGATTTGAGGAAGTATAACTGACGTTATTTCAAAACAAGTTGCAAACAGTTCTGATCCTGATCAGACGCCGCGTTATGTGGCGTCTGATCAGAATAAAAATGTTTGCAAATGTGCTAGGCGACGAGTATACCCGTCATTTAAAAAAAAACCAGTGTAAACTCATATCAGACACTTCCTATAGGGGTCCTCTGATCATGATTTGCACGCTTTGTCAGTTTGCAAACATATAATTATAGATAAAACAGCCCGAAGTTGTCAAAAATAGACTTAAAAAGGAAACTAGAATTTGACTGAAAGTATGAGGGGTAAAAGCGTTTTACTTTTCGTACCAACTATACTCAACGGATCTGCGATAACGGTGACGTACAAGTCCGAAAATGTTAGATTCACAATTAGTATACTTTCCATTGTTCTCAGTTTTTTAGTCATTGCTATTGACAACAATATCAAAATGTTTCCAAAAGTTCCAAGTACTGAGGCCAAACACAAAATTATAACACATGGCACACTTGTAGCTGGGTTTTCTTGCACAAATTCATGACGCCCAAAAACGTTTTCATCCGATAAAGACATTCTATGTGATGTGTGTTTGTTAATTGTAACTGCATAGAAACCGTAATGTTAAAGCTACACCTTTCATAACGTTATGCACGCTGCGTGGTATCTTCTATAAAAATGTCATCTGCATTAGTTCACTGAGTTTATTTGAATTTAGAAACTATCATCAGAGTCTACAACAGTTTTGATCAAGATGAGACGCCGAGTTACACGGCGTCTCATCTGAACCATAACTGTTTGCAATATATATTATAAATTCTTCCGTAGAATACAGTAGGTTAGCACACGTTTTATGTCCAATCTAGGCTTCTCATTCCAAGACATTTGAGTTAACGTTCTAATCAGTACCACATAGATTGATTCAAACCATATCTTTAATCGATCGGCGACATTTGGTCTTCTTTTCTGTAGAAATTCATTAACCCTTTCACTCTTAATGACGCTAAAAAGCGCGTTTGCAAACAGTTTGGATCCTGATCAGACGCCGCGTAACGCGGCGTCTGATTAGGATCCAAACTGTTTGACACTCGTGTCGATATGTTTTGAGTCATAAAACATTGAATCTTACTTTGAAACGATCTTGCAAACAACAAAATTGAAGCAGACGACAATGAAACGGTGAAGGGGTAACAATCTCACGATTAAATAGGCAGCGAAAGAATTAAGAATTACGAATTACACGTGATGTAAATATATATCTGTCTATCAAATCAAGCCCTTAATGAAATTTGATCACTTGATGCTGTATTGTGTTTCCGTACTGTAAGTTAGTTTAAACATATTTTATTTCCATATACATAAGGAAATGGGGTCGGGTCACAAGTTCTCTCAACATTAGATTCGACCCTTACTGTAAGTTTTTTCCGATCAATATGTATCTTTATTTTGTACAGGGACGAATGTGCCACTTGCAGATACCGACAATAGAAATGAGATTTTTTTGTAGATATGCCCAATGACGTTCAAGTGAAGTACAGTAAAATCTTGGAAGACCAAAATAACCGAGAAAAGACCAGCTCGGGGAGATTTCCAAATTTGAGATTAGTAGTCACTTGGAATTATTTATGAGGTGTTGCAGCTTAACCTTTTTGTGCCTAGAAACTGCAACGAGATCTCTCTGTATACTTACAGGTTACCGTAAGATTTCATTGTAGATAAACAGTGTTTGTCCATACTGAAAAATATTTCATATGCTATAGCAAACAGTGCCTACCTTGATGTAACGCGGCGTAACGTGGCGTTTCATCAGGGTCTACACTATTTTCCAGTGTCAACTTTAGTAGACACTAGGCTTAAATAGACTAATGAAGGGCATCTGCCTTACAGAAAGTTTCTGTAAAAGCTTTCTGCAAGTTTGTTGTCCAGTATTAAGTGATCCATGCCCTAATAAACATTTACGTCTTTGGGGAGCGGAGCAAAGAATATAAATGTTTGGATCTAAACTCTGTTCGGCTTATCAGGACTTCCGGTTTTTCTGGGAGTCCTATTTTTGGAGGCTACAATGTACCTAAATGGTTATTAAACTGGAACGCGAGGTCCAACCTATAATCATGTCACAAATCTATAGTTTATTTCAGAGTAATGATGAACAGCGATTCCCTTTGAACGGTCACTCATATAAGTCTCATTGTGGATTTATTACATTACCTTAATGCAAGGCGATAGTAATGCTAAATTATATATTAACCTTTTTACATTAACCTATTTGTGCCTAGCGTCCTATGGTCATAGGCAAACAGTGTAGACTCTGATCAGACGCCGCATAATGCGGCGTCTGATCAGAGTCTACACTGTTTGCTGTTGAAATTTTAATATAAATCAAAGCGAAAATGAACATTTAGACTAGCACACCTTAAATCATAATTAGACTAATCCAGTATATAAGCATAAAAGAAACAACTTAGCATAAATCGGTTAAGCAACCACTACTTGTTTATAAAGATGAGTTTTCTCCCCGGAATAATAAAATAATCAGGAACTGTACTTTGCGTAAAGGCCAATCGACAAGTTTTGACAATACTTTTAGTACGTTTCTTGTTTTATCCATTATACGGATCTTCACTTCAGGTCAAATAACTTCTGACGCATTACCATTTGTTTGCCATTGTAATCAATTATTGTTTGTTGTTGATTGATGTGTTTGCATATGTATTAGGGGATCGCGTGTAATGAAAGGTACATTACAGGGCTCCAGATAAGAGGAGTATTTCAAAAACTAAAATCTTTATTGTTGCTTTAAACCCTATGGTGTCACTACTCATTAAAATCGTCTCGAAGAGACGATTCAAATGAGTAGTAACACCATAGGATTTGGTGCTGAGATAAGTAAGAATTAGTATGTTTAGTCTGACGCCAGAGAGATAGGTCACTTCTGACAATAATGGAAACACTTTGATTAGGACATAATATTGGTTTACCTATATATAGCCTAATAGCCTGTTTCTATTGCTTCAAATGTGTGGTTGCTTTAATCAGTTTAAAAGTGAAGCAGGAATTAAGACTTTAAGGTGACGTCTGCTTTATACTTAGATAGCTTTAGCTCTTCTACTGCTAACAGCGTACATTTACGCTCTAACAAAACATTGTAGACTATCTAATACGGTTTTGGTTTCTAATTTCATATACGAACTATCTGACATGAATCTGCATGGATCCTGGGGATAATTTCATATTGTATTAGTCAATGTTTAGACGATCGATAAACATGCTTGAATATGGGATTTTTATATGAATATTCAGAAGGAGAAAGCAAACATTTCAAAAATATATGAGCCGTGCCATGAAAAAACTGCCTGGTTGCATTGCAAACAGTGTAGATCAAGGCCAGCCGTCGCGTCATAGACGCGGCGGCTGGTCTTGATCTACACTCTTTGACACCCACATACATCTAAAGCATTTTATGAAGCTGTGTTATATACGGTACATGTATTTGGCAGTGAAGACCAAACTCAGATACAGAGCCTGGGATGACAAGGGTGCTTGGGTTGTACACATGCTGCAATGCAATAAAGCAGGTTTTGTCATGATATGGCTCATATGAAAATCTATTCTGACTCTTCATCAGGACATTGTTGCAAAAGCAAGTGTCCAACGGTTCCTCAAAAGGTGATTCCGGAGGGTTGATTGTTAAAAAGGTCAGAATCAGAATTATTGCGGCGATTGTCAATTACGAGTATTAGTCACGTTGCCAAAATAAATGCAGTATATTTTCAAGCTATTGTATGGTTAATTTCCACTTTAAATCTTTAACCACAAATCGGTTTCTAGTTTATAACACTAATAAGGTATATAAATAAAGCAGGTTGTAATTCAAGCAGAATGCGCCATATGGAGCATTCTGCTTCACCTTTATCCCGCGTAAAGCTTCTATATGAAAAACAATGCTGCCAACCATGATCAATGTCTAGAACTTACTAGGTAAGGACTACTTTTCTTACTTTAGAAATAATTACAAGAGTTAAAAGGCGTATTTAGGGGCAATGCAGTTACTTTCTACGGAAAATGTATGTGAAACCGACTCATCGCCCTATTCCCCTTTTCCCCATGTATAGATCACTTTTAAGGACAGAATAGAGTAATACATGTATGCTTACACCCGAACGGCTCTCTCTATTGTAATAATTGATATACACTAATGGTTATTTATTATAGTCATTAAGCGGACTACATATAGCCGATATCATTTAACCACTGTCCTGCCATAGTCTCGTCTGCATTGAAATTGTTGTCTGCAAAAACGAATTTATACATTTTAATCGTAGAAACTTAAAGAATAGTATCAAACAGTTTGGACCAAGATCAGACGCCGCGTTACGCGGCGTCCGATCTGGAACCAAACTGTTTGCATATGTAAGTCAAGTCGCCATCGTCAAAGTAAGAGTTAATGTGCACTGATGAAGACGCTATTCTTCCTTGTTCAAATGAGACTTAACCCCTTCACTGCCATGACGTCATCAGCCTCAAACATTTGTCGTCTGCTTTTATTTCTCAAATTTAAATTTAAGTATTTTGACTTTAGAAATATAAAATTGAGTGTCAAACAGCTTGGGTCCTGACCAGACGCCGCGAGACGCGGCGTCTGATCAGGATCCAAACTGTTTGCAAATAACCTTTATACTCGGGGTAAGGCAGCGAAGGAGTTAACATAAAAACAATACAATAAATGTAAACACACGGATTTGAAAAATACAGACGAATGGTTCAAATCTGAGTAACGCACATTTTAAAGTTTGTATAGACGCCGAGGTATGTTGGCCTTTGGTCGAGGTCCAAACCGTTTGCAGTAAACATTCATGTTTTAGCGTAATTATACGAGATTATTTGGGAAAGAATAAGTATTTATCCGTTATAATTGCGACTATGTATTACGGGAGTCAAAATAAAGACCTTCAATTATTTCGAAAATTCATCTCGTAATTCAGAGACCCTGCGAACATATCATCAAGCGTGAGCTCTCACCCCACGAGATTGACATTTTTTTCTATTTTTTTAGACTTGATCTTATAGTCGTTTTTCAAAAGTAATAAGAGAGAACAATTTTTTTAAGAATAGGTTGATAGCTTGATTGCACAATACTGTTATTATAACGAAATAATATTAATTGGGAATGCTGATTCTTCGTCCACCTCATAAACCTCTGGGATTAACCATCAAAGAAAGGAAACGTTAAGTGGAACTAATGTTTCTATCTAATATCTCAACCTCTATGGACCTTTATCAAAGATAATCCAATATATAAACATCAAAATACTTACCTAATATTTCGATCTCTAAGGGTCTTTATCAGAAATAATAATGTCAAAATACTTACCTGATATTTCGATCTATAAGGGTCTTTATCAAAGATAATCATGTCAAAATACCTACCTAATATTTCAACCTCTGTGAGCCTTTATCAAAGATAATTATGTCCAAATACTTACCTAATATTTCAATCTCTATATGCCTTTAAATCACCAAAGATAATAATGTCCAACTACTTACCTACTATTTTGATCTCTATGGGTCTTTATCAAATATAATAAGGTCCAAGTACTTACCTAATATTTCAATCTCTATAGACCTTTATCAAAGATAACAATGTCCAAATACTTACCTAATATTTCAACCTCTATGAGCCTTAATCAAAGATAATCAAAGATGGGTTGTCAAAATACTAACCTAATATTTCGATCTCTATGTGCTTTTAACAAATATATTCGTGTCCAAATACTTACCTAATATATCGATCTCTATGGGCCTTATCAAAGATAATTATGTCCAAATACTTACCTAATATTTCGATCTCCATGCGCCTTTATCAAAGATAATAATGTCCAAATACTTACTTAATATTTCGATCCCTATGAGCCTTTATCAAAGATAATTATGTCCAACTGCTTACCTAATAGTGCACCCTGAATCGGGTCTAACAAAGATAATCATGTAAAAAAACTACATAATTTTTCGATCACTATGAGCCTTTATCAAAGATAACAATGTCCAAATACTTACCTAATATTTCGATCTCTATGGGCCTTAATCAAAGATAATCATGTCCGAATACTTACCTAATATTTCGATATCTATGGGCCTTAATCAAAGATAACAATATCCTAATACTTTACCTAATATTTCAACCTCTATGAACCTTTATCAAAGATAATCATGTCTAAATACTTACCTAATATTTCAATCTCTATTGATCTTGATAAAAGATAATCATGTCAAAATACTTATCTTATATTGCAACCTGTATGGGTCTCTAACAAATAAAATCATGTACAAAACCTACCTTCTTTTTCGATCTCTAAGGGCCTTTATCAAAGATAAACATGTCCAAGTACTTACCTAATATTTCGATCTCTATGGGCCTTTACCATAGATAAACATGTCCAAGTACTTACCTAATATTTCAATCTCGTTGGGCCTTATTCAAAGATAATCATGTCCAAATACTTACCTAATATTTCGATATCTATGGGCATTTATCAAAACTTATTATGTCAACATATTTGACGCGAAGAGGTCGAATTATTATACAATTTATAAATTCACAATATTCCAATCCCCCATTTCCGACTGTCTGCACAGTCGACTTGCACCCGCTTGTCAACGATATGATTGATCAATTGATTTGTGTGTTGGTAATATTTACCTTATTGTCCGTAAATGTCTGTCAAACAGATGGTACATAAGTTCAATTTGAAGTACGTGCTTATAAGAATAGTGTTCATAAGGTATAAATAATATGTCTAAGACAAGTTCAAGTTGGTGAATACATATTTTAAGACAAAATATTCCGGATTTGATTGTTTAACCCAATACCACACAGCCTGTTTCTAGTTTTGAAGACAGGTGGCCACGTAAAGTAGGTTGAAAGCTAAGCAGAATGTGTTTTACTTTCAACCAATCTGCTTTATGCTACCATCTGCCAGGATATAGAACATATTGTTTAAGGTTTATTTTCAAAATTTCATAAAGTGGAACTTTTGCTACAGTGGAGAAATAAATAAAAGGCGTATAAATGTCTATCTAATGGTTATGGGTTAATATATTATTGATAAGGTAAACCTTTTAGCTTTAACCCTTTCACTCTCACGTTTGCAAACAGTTTGGATCCTGATCAAACTGTTTGACACTCGTTTTGAACTTTCTTCAGTCATACTGCCTTATTTCTTAACTTGGAAACGACATTGAAAACAACAAACTTGAACGGTTAAAGGGGTAAAAAATCTCCGAAATGTTGGTAGTAAAAGGGTTAGAAAAGGATAGTGGTACATGCATTTCTAACACTTTTAGCCCACACCATTTTTTCCGGGCAAACGATTCCTATTAGAAGTGAACCGCCGTTTCATTTCAATATCACTTGACAACAGCAATATCAACAACAATAACATAATTGATAATTTTGAAAACTATAAGAATTATTATAAACTTTATATTAGAAATCGAACTAACAACAATTAATTTACCACATTCAACCCTAGCGACGAGTATACTCGTCATTTAAAAATAATGTACACGTGATAATTACACTGGTCATATGTTAACAGTGTTGACCCTGATCAGAGGTCTCCTTAAGGAGCCCTTTGATCAGGGTCTTCACTGTTTATCATTTTGAAACATATTGTTAAATCAACCCTAAATACTAAAAAAATGGACTAGAATTGGAATTGTTCGCTGAGTGTAATCACGAATGAAGTTCTTCAATCGTGGTATAATGGTAATTTGATGTTACGTGGCGTCTAATCAGGATTCAAACTTTTTGACAGCATATTTTATAATTTCTTACGAAAAAACATACATTTTAAATTTGAGAAATAACTTTTCAAATTTAACTTTAACTTTTAACTTTAATACAAGCAGACAATTGTTTAAAGCTTGTGACGTTATGTCAGTGTAGGGTTTAAAATGGTGAATGCGATTCGACTTACATTTGCAAACAGTTTGGATGCAGATTATGGCTCATATCATACGTACCGGCGGGTCGCGGCCTAGTGGTAACGTGTTAGACTGTCAATCAAGAGGTTGGTAGTTCGATCACCTGCTGACCAAATAATTTGGACGAGACTTTAGAAAAACAACCGTGGTATCATGTATCAGTGCTATACACTAGGCATGTACAAGAATCAAGGAACCATGAAAACCTGCCTGATTGCATTGCAAACATTGCAGATCAAGGTCAGCCGCCGCGTCAAAGACGCGGCGGCTGATCTTGATCTACACAGTTTGACACCCACATGCATCTACATCATTTTATGTAGATGTGTTATATACGGTTTTTGACAGTGAAGACCAAATTCGGATACAGAGACTGGGATGACAACGGTGTTTGGTCTGTACAATGTATCAAATGCAATCATGCTGGTTTTGCCCTGACACGGCTCAATTGTTATACGTACCTACGATGCTCATGGGGTCTGCTACTGCGGTGACATACAGATCTGATAACGCAAGGTTGGCCATGAAGACAGATTCCACTGAACTAATCCGCCTCAGTAAAATGACAATTAAAATCATAACGTTGCCGAAAGTACCTGCCAAGGTGGCGATAGAAAGTATCACAATGCACGGTACCCCCAACAAAGGGGTGGACGTCAGGAACTCGTGTCTTGAGTAATTCATCACTACAGTCAACTCTGTATCAAACGACCAATATACAGTGAACCCTCTCTGTTACTACCACTAAATTGTATTAATTAATAGGTGTTTAAGGCAGGTGGCTACGTAAAGCAAGATTAGAGTAAAACAGAAAGCTGCCTTAGCTCCTTTGTTTTACTTTCACCTTGCTTTAAGCTGTCACATGTCTTTCATACAATCATATTGCCTTTGTTCAGTGGTCGTAATAGAGGCTGTTTTCGGTTTTTCGGGTAACCGGTAATTAGGTATATTAATAGCTTAAATGACAAGTGGTAGCTTAAGACAGGACACAACTAATGTAGAATGTAATGCTCCTTTATGTGTTTTTTTGTATTACATTAGCACTGTGTTATACGGCCACTTGTATTAAATCCCTTTAACACTAAGTATCACATCAGTCTTGTTTGTATTTATTATCCTATTGAATTCTTCTATTATAGATATTTAACCCTTTCACTGCCCTACCCTGAACGCAACGGTTATTTGCAAACAATTTGGATCCTGACCAGACGCCGCGTCAGGATCAAAACAATTTGACACGCATGTCAATACTACTTCCTTTAAAATGCAAAAAAAGAAGAATTTGAGAAATAAAAGCAGACGACAGTTGTTTAAAATGTATGACGTCATGGCAGTGAATGGGGTTAAACCAGTCTATCATTGCATTGTTGGCATGGCAACAAACACTATTGAAATATCAAACAGTGCAGACCCTGATCAGAGGTCTCCTATAGGAATCCTCAGTTCTGGGTCTACACTGTTTGAAAATGTAATCAGTGAACTCTTTACAGATGGCTGTGGGTTGAAAAGAAGGATATAACCAGGCTCCCTAATCATGCGCATTTGTGCCCACGATCCCATATATGGGACATAGGCAAACAGTGTAGACTCTGATCAGACGCCGCATTATGCGGCGTCTTATCAGAGTCTACACTGTTTGCTGATAGGAATTTCAATATAAAATAAATTGAAATTAAAATTTTGACCAGGCATTCCTTTGATAAAAAATGGACTAATCCAATATATAAACATGGAATAATCCACTGTGTATAAATGGGTTAACACAGGGTGTGACTGTACATACACTTCATCCGTATCAGAAGACGATCAGTCACCCATACATCTAGTACATACTCCTCATGTTACAACTCTTCAAGTTACAACTGAAACTATGTCCCGAGAAAACAATAATCGAACATAGAAAACAATGCAGACCGAAATCAGCATCACGCATATAGAATGATCTGATCTGTATATACACTGGTTTTAACACGTCTTGGTAAATATCATTTTGTCTACTACCACTGCCACTACTTATCTTGGTCAGCACTGTTGACAATTCGACGAAATTTCTTTTTGCTATTAGCTTGGCGTTTTATGCACTAAACCACTAAATTATGTGAGTATTAGGTGTTTAAGACATGTGACTGCTTAAAGCAAAGTGGCAGTAAAACAGAAAGCTCCCAAAGGAGCTTTCTGTTTTACTGTCTCCTTGCTTTAAATTGTCAACTTTGTTTGAAACAACCAATTTAGCCTTTGGTATAGTGGTCGTTATAGAGAGATTTTACAAACTGAAATTACTTTTGAGTGCGACTTTAGATTGTCAGCAAATGCTTTTATTTCCGTGTCGTTGAACTTGTTAATCCATATGTTGCATGAACAAACCTTTCAGTCTCTTTAGATCACCATTGTTTGCCCATAATGGAGTATTCCATCATGTCCACGGGAAGATTTCATTCCAATATCCAGACATATACAATATATTGCTTTAAACTATTCCAATAGTTCTATTTTCTGCTCCTTTAGTATCACACTTTTCAAATATCAATAAATACGAGTAGTTTTAGAAAGCACTGCAACACGAACAAGTTTGAAAACGAATCTAAATAATTGTTTTGTTGTCATACATGCTCACGACTCTCTTCATATGTCTAATATAGATGAAGTAGACGCCACACTAGTAAAATATCACTGGGAATGGAAAGTGAATGGTGGATCGTCATCTTTATAGATTCTAAATACCAAGGCATGTTGTCATGGGGAAAACTAGATTTTTAGTGGCACTCTTTTAGCTACAGTAAAACATCTATAACTCAAACAAGATCAAAAGCTGCAGTGCGCATTCCTTACAACGGCCCTCCGAAAAACGATTCCCTCTTTACAACAACGTTAGCCGCTTTTCCCTAAACAAGATAATTTTGTCTACCGCTCTCACTGCAGCAATATCGTGTTTTTATTTATTTTTCTTAAGCTACGCATTGTATATTTTGACAGAAAACATAAAGACGAATGACAAACAGTTTGAACCCAGATCAGACGCCGCGTTACGCGGCGTCTGGTCTGGGTTCAGGCTGTTTGCAAATATTAGTCCGGTTAATTTCAGCATTCTTACAGTGTTAATTTTCGCTCCTTATAACAACTCTCTTCGAATAACACGCACACGATTTGTCTCACATTGGGTGTTGTTGTAGAGCGGGAGCACTGTAATCACTGATATGATCTAAAGCGATATTTTTCTGTTCCACAAAAAACACCTTAGTGTGACTGTCTTAATTATAAATATAGTTTTTTTGCTTCTCGCCAAAAGTCACTGTTAACTATCTCAGCATGTTTCGGTATTTCTCGATTTTCAATTTTCTTTGATGGTCGAAAAAACAGCTAGATTCACCCTTTCTTCCTTGGGGAAGTGGGAGGGGATCTGTGGCCTTGTGGTATAGTCACTGTGACTTATATATTAAGCTCGTTACCACTGAGGGTTCGAATCTCGGTCAGGGCATTTTGATTTTTCATGGGGGGAAGCCTTCCAGCTGGCTTGTGGAAGGTCGGTGGTTCTACACAGTTTCCGATTTGTGCATTAAACAATGCATACAGGGCTTCTGGGGTATTCCTGCATCTGTAATTAGCTGGACATCGTAGCATGACTGAAATACTGTTTAAGCGACATTAAATCATAACACATCTAATCTTTCTTCAATGGGTGTTTGACAGTGCTACCTCTCTACAACAACACCTAAATGGAGAAAAAGTGTAGGTGTGTGTGTTATTTGAGTGGATTTGTTAAAGGGAGAGGAAATAGTCCGGCAGTCAAGTCCAGATAGTGACCTTGACCTGGAAATGAGATCTATAGTTTTTTCTCACTATATTTCATTATAATGAACATTTTCTGGAATATCTAGACCGGGTAACCAGTAGTTACCCTTGGGTAATTTTAAATATTCCGAGATTACCCCACCCACATTAATTGCTAAAACATGAACTTATTATAAAAAAGTACACTAAACCAAACGATGGTATCTCTTTAGCATATAATACTTACAGGAATACAAAACAGCCGAAAGACATATTCTATGACATTTTGTAGAATGTTTTAAGTCGTTCTTATATAAAATTGTGACTAAAATACAAAGATTCTGATCCATCAGTGATTGTTATTGATACCTATATTTCCTTGATCTGTCTACAGTTCTATATCCACCTTATACAAATGCAATATACGTCTTCCTTATTATAAACCATAAATAATTAACCGGTTCCTACTATTTAAGAGTATCTAAAGGAGTATAATATAGATATATCACAACTATACTTGTTGTCAGTAATGAATGACGAAATCTAGATTTACATGTTGATCTACACTTCTTAAAATGGGTCATGCATGTACATTCCCATTAATACTTGTTTTGACAAATTTTGTAAGCAATTATCAATGAAGTTTCCCCAAATACATTTTTCAGAAATGTTTTCGGATATTTTCAGACTCATTGAAATCCAAATTGATTGCCAAATGGCTATTTTTAGTAACAATTAAATTTTCGAGCAATTCAATAATAAGTGGCCTGTTTTTACCACAATAGAATCCCAAGCGTTTATTTGGTCAATATTGATTTTGTCAGATATGGATAACTATAAGGATATATGTGCCAATAAAGTGGATATTTCTTTCCAAAATTTGAAAATATTTATTCTTACTTAGTATCAAAATAAATTAACATTATGTGTACCGCTTTATAAAAGCCTATTTTTTGTACCCGGATATGCAATGTACATAAAACATATTTGTCACTAGTTTTCGCGAGTTAGTGGAAATGTTATTTTCAGTTGATAATTATTATGTATATCAATGGAGAATATACGTGTCACCTGGACATAGCATGGTATATCAAGCATGGTGTTTAATAAGTGTTTCACAGCATGGGTCACTTAATATTTTTTTAATCTACTGAAACAAATATTGGACGTAAATTAACCGTTTAATGCTACAAAAAGCTCCCTAAGCTAAATACCCTTTTTACTAATGAACGGATTCTTTGATAGGAAACTGTGATCTTAAAAAAGGTGGTTTTTTTTCTTATTTACAAGTGCAATGTAGTTAGACTGTAAGATGGGCACCAATTAGTCGAGGAAGTGTGTCTGGCTCATTGACAAAACCCAGTGTTTAAGTGAAGTAAAAACTTTTTATGAAGATACCTGGGCACAAATAATGTGATTTTATCAGACGAATGAGAAACCGTGTCTTCAAATATGTGTCCATAATTCTTCCTGCGTCATGTAATGATAAATACGAAAGACTCAAGCAGGAAACGTAACACAAACAATACACCCACCTCTCAAGCAGAACACACACACACACAGTCATACCACAACAAACACACACACACAGAGACGCAATACCATTCCTTCATCTACACACTAAATAGAAAACAACACGCAAGACAAACATAAAGCAAAGTGAATATAGGAGCCCGCCTTGGTACGGTCAGTAGCAATCAATAATTAACTATAAATTAATTAACCATTAACAACCACTGGGGGGTTAAACCTGGGTTTAGGGGCGCCCAACCTCACACTTATCTCCTATATTCACCTATAAAGACAAACAGTGTACATAAAATATAAACCCTGTTCCACAACCTCACAATCAAAAAGACCGCCAGTACAGTAAGTAAATACATGTAAAACATTTAGCAAAAATTCTATGACAAGATCATTAGTAACATGGGAAAGAATTAAACATTCAAGCCCGTGTTAAAAATAACCTACTATCATAACCCATAGAATCATGTGAGCTGCTACAACAATGCCAAGTGCTGCTGTTCAGGGTCCTATGCATTGCGTTCTGGACTCTTTGAGACAGTATGACTCAACCTGTATATTCTGCGATAGCTAATTAAAATGAAGGGATCGATAGAAGAAGGAGTATCCGCGAAAATGCGAAACAATGAAAGCAATTAAGGCAATATAAAATGACGCTGCTCTGAGAAGTGATTATAAACGTCAAATGATTACAAGGGATGTCGTGTGCCATCACAGTTGTAAAAGATGTATGGTCTAAATAGGAAATATAGTATTTTTGAGAAAGTAGCCAAATCAGATCAAGATTCTCCGCAATCTGATCATGCAAGGTATGTTCTCAAGGATCAATGTTTCTGAAACACAAATAGACTTCGAAGGCGTCGAGATTTTTACTTCCTTTCATAAATGCTACATTGGTGTTCTCAATGAAGGGGGGCATCTACTCACAAACTAGAAGTCTTGGTGACAGGACTAGCTGGATTTGCACGCAATTTAACTTCATTAAAAGACCTAAGAAGAGTGGAAATATTGTATCCAATGCAAACCTGACAAAAGACAATGCGATCAAAAGGACAGGTTTTGACAACAATTCAATTGTACAAGCAGTATCTTATTTGCAAGGCTGAATCAAGGACCTAGAAAAATCAAAGAACAACCCGAACCCTTAAAGGGACTCGCAACCGGATGGTGTACTTGTCAAAATAAAATAAAATACTCAAATAAAAGCAAATTTGTGGCATTATTTGGCTTCTGACATTAAAAAAATATGATCAGTCCAAAAAAAGTTTCAAGAATCGTCACCGAATCTTAGATTTTTAGATATTTTCCATCGTTTTTCTATACCGACTAGTAGACGGTATAGTTGTTGTTGTTGCTTCTCTACACGTGCTCAGACATAAACCCGAGCCGAATTACGAAGTTGTATGCACTTTCGATCGCTACACATTGAAATACGTTAAATCGATCCGAGATAAACGGATAGTTCCGTGGTCCATTGGTCTAAGCGGTTTCCCCTATTTTGCCTTCTGTCCGCCAATGTCGGGCCCCGGGTTCGAATCCCACCAGCGACCAGTATTTTTTTTTATTGAAATACATTTTTTTAAACAGAATTTATTATCCTAAACTAATTCTTTACCATTTATATAAGCGTTTGACACATATTTACAAATTACTATTTTTAATGCACCATCTGGTTGCGAGTCGCTTTAACTGACGAAGCTCAAGCTGATTATCAAAGGTGCTATACACAGGTTCAACAGCTAGACTGATAGCCATTGCAGGCTGGTTACAGCAAATTGAAAGTTATATACTATGAGTGTTTAAAGTGTGGGTTTCGTCATATAAACTAAGTGCATGTATATGTTAGCAACCAACCGTTAATATAGAAGAATCTTATCAAATTTTATTACATGATTTGTCAATTGATATGTCTTGCTTTCTTTTACTTTTAAACATTTATAAGCGCATCTAGTTGGGCGTTTTAATTTTTCACTCGGGAATATGAATTACAAATTCCTTTTAACTACATGTATAATATATCTTTAACGTTGACTTATATTACATATATATACTCTTACATATACATGGACCACTGCTTCACTATTAGGTGCAGTGACAAGTGAAAGAACTGCCTGTTTGGTCAAGACTTTTCCTGAAATATAATAGTTGCTGCAAGTCATGGACAAATAAAATAAACAGGACAGCACCGCATTTTTGTCTTGGAATCAAAAGCATCTTAACCATTTCGGTCATAGCAAAAACTACATGGAAGTAGAAAAACTGGTCGAAATTGTCCAACGCTAGACCAGTTGTCAAACCAGTTGTAACAATCTACCAGGAGTTGACATTTACACTAACTTAATGCTGTGCTAATTTCAGTTTTCGGTTCTTCTACAGCCATGTGGTTTATGCGATGACTAATATGTTTCAGAAAATCAGAATATTACTAAACTTTCTAGAGTCGGTCTGACGTTTGATACCAATACCCATAGTGAGATGCTTTCCCATTTTTCCCATTGCATCCAAAATAATGTCGCAGAAAGCAGTCTTGCACAAACAGGCTGTTCTTTCACTTCTCACTGCACCTAAAAGTAAAACAAAGTTATTACATGTACATGTATGTAAGAGCTTGTCTGTATTAGAGTTTTTGGGACATGTTCCTTGAGAACATTCTATGCATCGGCAGATTGCAAAGATTCTTGGTCTGAATTAGTAAATTTCTCTAGAATATTATTATCACTATTTGTGATCATATGAATACCACTTATTCATGCTGAAAGTCGCTTAGGCCAAATGATAAAGGACTTGTGTTTCCTATTACATGCTAAAAAATATTAGGGACGGTAGGTCGGAAAATCTTTTTTGTTTTTTTTGTTAAACCCATAGAATAATACATTTAACTTTTTGATTGAGTATTTCATATAGTTATATTAGTATATGAAAATGTAGGAAAGTATTGTGCAGAGCCCTGTGGTTATTCATAAAAAATCTCTTATAAATATCCATTCAAATAGTTATTCTATTAGTAGGTCCAATTACCAAAATTACCTTAACCCTTTACCCAATAACCTATTTATAATATTAAAGACAGGTGATCACTTAAAGCAGGTTGAAAGTAAAGCAGAACGTGCCTTAAGGCACATTCTGATTTACTTTCAGCCTGCTTTAAGCTAAAATATGTAGGCTATATAAAATATTTGTAATGGTAATTGTTCATGAGGGTATAAACTGGAACTATTTTCTTCAGCGGAGGAATAAATCATATTCGCTAAAAGGCACTTCTATGGGGGAAAGGGTTAAAATTATAAACTGGTATTGTTGTTGTTTAATTCTGGTGTACCAAACAGCAAAGTAGTGGTATACGTGATAGATGGAGTTAATTATGTTTTGAAATGTGTTGTATAAATGTCAAATGTGTCAGTGAAATGTATTGTCTACATGTTGAATATTTCAATGATTTATTCACATCCAGATCATATGTGCAAGGAACATACTTCATGACAGATTTAGAGCAAATTTAACTTATATATTTGCTAAATCTTATTTAACAATCAATTTTTAAACACTTAAGCATCTATAAACTAGCTTTCTAAACCATTAAGTGTAGAATGGCATCTATTACACGCTCCGCAAAAAAAAACCCGACTGTCACAAGCACCGCAAAAATTATTGACATTCGCTGATTAGGGTCGGAGGGAAAAACTAAGGTCGGTTAGATTACCGTAAAGCCTTACCGTCACTCTCAGAGCAGCATACTAATTAATATATTTTCTTGATTGCTTCCACTATTTCGCGGGATACTTGGATCGACCGCTTGGATTTGATAATTTATCATAGAGTTGTGTGAATATTACAGCAGTATGTAATGGGAATCATAGCCCGACAGTCTACAATACACCAGAAAGCAATGTTTACAACTTTGCATCCTCTGTATCTGTTTGTTCCGCGAACCCCGAACAGCAGTGATACTGCTGTAGCAGATCACATTGAATCTGCAAATGTCACCGGAATAATAATGGTCACATATTTGGAGACACTGCATCTCTCGCGTCTGCTTAAGTCACATTTTTTATTTGTGCCTAGGTATTTTGATTCAATGGTTTGACTTCATTTAAGTACTGAGGTTTGTCAATGTGCCCGACACACTTCTACGACTTATTGGTGTCTATCTTCCAGTCCAACTACATTGCACTTGTGAAAGATCAAATCATAATCGTTCAAATTACAGTTTTCCTCCGTTAATCCGTCAAATTAGTAAAAAAAAAGGGTATTTAGCTTCGGTGCTGTTTTTGTACCACTAATTAAGTGGTTAACTTATGTCCCACATTTTCCCCGTAGATTCATAAAATGAAATAACACATGCTCTTAAAGACTTATTAATCGCCCTGCTTAATATATCATGCTATAGCCAGATAAGCCTATATTCACCATTGATATACATAATAGTACTGAACTGAAAATAACTATTTCCATAAACCCATAAAAACTAGTGACAAAAATGTTTTATGTGCAGTACACACACAGGTGCAAAAATAAGCTTTTATACAGTGCTACACATATGTATGTAAAATTATTTTGATACTAAGAAATAATAAATATATTCTAACTTTGTAAAGAAATATGTACATAGTTATCTGTATCAGACAAAATCAAACTTGATCAAATAAATACTTGAATTGGATAGTGGTCAATGCAGGCCATTAATTATCCTTGTAAAAGCATTACTAACTTGATGGTTTACCAGCATGAAGTACCGTATGTTTGGCACAATGGCAAGACACACACACCATTTGCATAGCCTAGCAAGTCAATATAATTATATTAGTAGAAATTAGTAAAAAAGGTATCAATGGCAGCCATTTTGGATTATATCAGCACTGGATGACAAGAACCAATCAAATTGAAAGATTACCGGATTTCTCAGTATAAAATTCAATATTTACATTCAACCTGTAAAGTCCTTATGTAATCCTAATAAAAAATATGCAGTCATCTGCCGATGAACCTACACTTCGAATCTGGATTTAACCAGTTCGGATTTCCCCCGTGCTATCCGTGGACTTCTTCAAATAGACTACATCGGGCACTTAACACTAAGCTCCCATTGGTCGACGGTAATATGACACTAGCGGAGTGATACAGACCCATAGGTCGTTGCCATCACGTTGCTATGTGTGTAAATGGGTTAAGAAAACAACCGCGACCTGTAATTTTAGAATGTGCTTTGGCAATAGATATTCAAGTTGCACTGTTATTTATTTGCCTTGTAAGTCATTTCCATTCACAGAGAGAAAGTTTACTGGAAAAAATCCTGAATTTTTAATACAGTTACAGTACATGTAGTTGGGACTACTTTCTCACCATATTTAGAAACTGGAATGGCTATTACATAGACATTACATCTATCAAACCTCTTTGACCGGTATATGATAAATTCTTATACAGAAAAACAAATCTGGCCAATAAACACATTAAATGGACAAAACAGAAAATATAAATATAAATATAAGGAATAAACAACATCTCTTTGCCGCTCATGACGGTTTGACTACATTAGCTTCGGGGGGTAAATTTATCGAAAACGCCCTTTGGGCGTTTACGGAATTTACCCCCTGCGAAGCTAATGTAGTCATACCGTCATGAACGTCAAAAATATGTTGTTTATTCCTATAATAAGAATCTACTAAAACTGCTTGTATGAGTATCAACTTCAATCAATAAAAGAAGTTGAATTGCTCGAAAATGTAATTGTTGCTAAAAATAGCCATTTGGCAGCCATTTTGGATTTAAATGAGTCTGAAACTATCCGTAAACATTTTCAAATTATGTATTTGGGGAAACTTGCTTGATAATTGCTTACAAAATACCATTTTAAATCTTTAACAAATGAAATGAGTGTCCCAATCAAGATAACTTATGTTAGTTGTGTACATGTATATACGGTGGCCATTTTGGATTATTTTAGCACTTGATGACAGGAGACAAATCAAAATAAAAGCTAGTATGATTTCGAAGTCAATGTTTTATCCGAATCAACTAAAATGGTTCCATATGAATATCAATTGTAGTCAATATAAGTAGTTTTATTGCTCGAAAAGCTTAAATGTTACTAAATATAGCAATGTTGGCGGCCATTTTGGATTTTACTGATTCTGAAACTATCCTTAAACATTTTCAAAATTTGTATTAAGGTAAACTACATAGATAATTGCTAACAAAATACCACTTATAAGTCTCTAACACATGAAATAAAAGCCCAATAAGAAAATCAATTTTTTCAGCAATGTTAAAATAGGTGAGTTGGGTAAACAGGAATTTGCTCGAATTGCCCATGGGTAAAAGAAAATTACCCGGTCTCAAATTGTTAGTTATGATTTACTTTGTTCAAATCCATAAAGAAAAAAAAAACTATATACCACATTTCTAGGTCCTCTTAAACTTCTGCTGGACTAAAAATAATACCCCAATAATTTTTGGTGGGGAACGTACACCGGATATTGCTATAAAATGAGCAATGTTTGGACAAAACGGTCTTGAAAGTAGATCGACGAAGGTAAGAAAATGGCCAGTTTCTCTTATTTTGTTCTTTTTCGGCACCTGACAAGTGGCTCGTTAGAGTCACAATACGCATACTATACACGTTATATACATGATTTGTAATGAAAAACTTTAAACGATGGAACAAAGCACAAAATGAACGCCGTGCACGCCGAAAAAAGTACACCCCTCTCGCATATATTGTTTTGTAAATTAGAGACGCAATCAAAATGTAAAAATGTGAATCGAGCAAATTTTTTTAATACCATCGAACTATTCTATACTGAAAATTTGATCCACATAGCTTGACATTTGACCGAGATATGGTCACAAACGGATGATCAGTTGGTCATGATTAGGGTACTGGGGATTGACAATTCAAAGATTTTAGTGTACTGGGTATTGCATTTCAGTGTACTATGTATTGAATATCATTTTTTCCCATTTTCCCCTAAGTTAACGTCGTAAGAAATTCCATATATATTTCTGTTTTCATAAATGCAAGTTTTATACATGCATATGTATCAAAATACACCTTTTGTCACAGATATGCGAATTCAAGTATACTCATGAGCTCATTTCCTAAAATATGAATTAAGTCAATGAAGGTAAGTTTATGTGCATTTTATCTTATTTAGTTCTTCGGCGGCACTTGACAGGTGGTGCTTTAGAGTCACTATACGCATACTATACACGATATATACATGATTTTGAATCAAACATTTTAATCGATGGAACAATTCACAAAATTAATGACCGGCTCGCGAAAAAACCTATACCCCTCTTCTAGATATTGTTATGTTATTCAAAAAAACAATTAGAATTTAAAAAAAATTAATAAAGCAATCTTTTAAATAATCATCTAACTGTTCATACTGAATATTTCAGCCACGTAGGTTGAAAATAGACCGAAATATGGTCACAAACCAAAGGTCAATGACTCACTTTTATGGTACTGGGGATTGTCAGCTAAACATTTTTTAGTGTACTTAGTAATGCATTTAAGTGTTCTGGGTATTAAATAGCAATATTTTCCTTTCCCCTTGATTAAACGTTGTAAGATATTCCATATATATTTCTTTCTTTACAAATGCTGTTTCTATGCAGTAGCACACACTATATTATGCATAGGTATTAAATCAAACCCTAACATGAGCGAATTATTTCCTAAAAGATGCATTTTATATAGTCAGAATCAGTATATTATGTACATGTTTACTGTCCCAAATTTAGTGTTGTGTTTAAAGACATCTCCTGGTGACCTTTAGATCATAATGCCTTGCCAGACAATTTCCTTGCAAAAATCATGGGTCTTGTGGACATGTAGGTAGCAAAGAACCATTGGAGCTTCTCATGTGAGACCCGACCTTTATATTTGATAGTTTGGTTAGAAATAACCATTGAAAATCACTAGAGCATGAGTATAATCTGGGCCTCACCAGGTAAACTGGTTGAGATGCATGCTTTGACAGTTAAATTCTCACACTATCGAGACAATGTGGGGGAGTCCCTCAATGGACTGAGGAAAAGTCTTTAAGTATTTCAAACAACGGGGTCGCGAATCACGAGTAACGAGTATTGTGTTGAGTTGTTCGACAAACCAGGACACTCTGACTTATCAAATAGGTACTAAAAGTACAAATCCGTCTTTACTCACATAAGCACCTTGATATAAAAAATGTGAAAAGAGCCGCATGCGGCCCTAAATCGCTCACCTGAGGACTATTGTGTTATATATTACTCCATGCAAAATAAAGTTTGTCATTGCATGTATGTGGACTATTGTATGAAGTAGTAATTCGGAATCTGTTTGTCATTATTACTATTTGAGCAAAAGGGGAAATATGGCAATGATATAAATAGTGCTAATAAAGGGTCACTTAAACAATATTCATTGAAAATATTATTGAATTCAGACAATGGTTCCAGAGAAGCAATTGTTTTTAAAATAATTCCATTATAAGTCTATGTAAAACTGATAAGCACCAGGGCAGGGCCATTTTTTGACCATGGGGACATGATTTGAACAATTTTGGTAGAGGACCATAAGGCAAAGCTAGATGCCAAATATAAAAGGTCTGGGGCTTACGGTTTTAGAGAAGAAGATTTGTAAAGGTTTTCCTATATAAGTCTATGTAAAACTGATAAGCCCTGGGGCCGGGCCATTTTTGACACGGGGGTCATGATTTGAACAATTTTGGTAGAGGAAAGTTAGGCAAAGCTAGATGCCAAATATAAAAGGTCTGGACCTTATGGTTTCAGAGAAGAAGACTTTTAAAGGTTTTTCTATATAAGTCTATGTAAAATTTATAAGCCCTGGGCGGGTCCATTTTTGACACAGGGTCATGATTTGAACAATTTTGGTAGAGGACCATAAGGCCAAGCTAGATGCCAAATATAAAAGGTCTGAGCCTTACGTTTTCAGAGAAGAAGATTTTTAAAGCTTTTCCTATATAAGTCTATGTAAAACTGATAAGCCCCGTGGCAGGGCCATTTTTGACCCTGGGGTCATGATTTGAACAATTTTTGTAGAGGACTACAAAGCAAAGCTAGATGCCATATATATTAGGTCTGGGCCTTACGGTTTCAGAGAAGGAGATTTTTAAAGGTTTTCCTATATAAGTCTGTGTAAAACTGATGATGTAAGTACGGAAATTGACCACGCCCTCTGGCGGCCATGTTTTTTGACGGAACAAAAAAATTGTTGAACAATTTTGAAAGTATATTAATTAAGAAACATTTTGGTGAAAACCAAATTGAAATCGGACCAGTCGTTCTTGAGAAGAAGATTTTTTAAAATATTGCCCCACCCACTTATTTTTAACAATTTTTTAAGCTCACAACTACGTTATGTATTTGACCAAGTTTGGTTAAAATTTGGCCATTGGTTTCAGAAAAGAAGTTGTTTGAAAGAAATTGTGAACGGACGACACCGACACCAACACCGACGTACGACGGACGCCGACTGATCACAATAGCTTACCTTGAGCACTTTGTGCTCAGCTCAGGTGAGCTAAAAAGCATACCAGACATCCCCAACCTTTAAATCAATACCAAGATGGAGTTTTAAACTCTTAAACTCACTTTATACTAAAAAGGCTTAGGGCCCAGACAACATCCCTACCGTAATTCATCAAACTTGTGAAAAAAGAGCTAGCACTAAGAATCAGTGCAATCTTTTAACTATCAATTGACTCTGACCAACTGCACTCAGATTGGAAAGATGCAAACATTACATCTGTCTATAAAAATGGAAAGACACCTAGCACCTTATCGCCTGGTGAGCTTTACCCCAGTGACGTGTAAGCTCCTGGAGTATATTATTTGCAAACATGTCTGGTGCTGGCTTGAAAAGTAAAATATATTAACGGACTTGAACCATAGCTTTCGATCTGGTTACACTATCAAAATTTAGCTTCTCGTAGCACTTCAAGACATTCCAAAGAGCGTTGATAAGAAATCGCATATTGATATTGCCATATTACATTTTCCAAAGCATTTGACCCGGTCCCACATATTAAAAATTAGCTTAAAATTAAATCTTTAGGCAAAACGGGGAACACACACATATGGCTAAAATATATCCTAAAAAGTAGGAAAATGAAAGTCGTCGTTGAAGGTGACCACTCAAAGGAAGTTGAGATTTCATCCGGTGTCCCGCAAGGAAGTGTACTAGACCCCCTGTTTTCATTTGTCACATAAACGGCCTGCCTGGCGTGGTACAATTCCAGGTCATTCTCTTCGCTGATGAGTGTTTGCTTCATAGACAGATCAATAAACAAACTGACCATGCAAATTTACAAAAGTACAAATGTACCTCTCAAGCCTTGAAACTTGAGCTAGTGAATGGTGAACGCGTTTCAACGCAAAAAGTGTTACATATTTAGTGTTAACTCCCACTCTTCTGACTTCTACCAATTGGACAATACCAAACTAAAAGAGATTGACTCCAACCCATACCTCGGTATTACCATTTCCAATGAAATTCAATGGAAAACACACATTAACAAAATATCGAAAAGGGCAAATTCTATCGTTGGCTTCATCAAAAGAAACTAAAAACATGCACCAAAGACTGCAACTGTATGTAGTTTACATTGGATTAGTACGTTCCACATTTGAGTGTGCAGCCGTTGTATCGGATCCGTATAAACAAAGTGATATAGTAAACCTTGACAAAATACAACGAAATGCCGCTAGATTAATCAAAAGCGACCAGAAAGATCTAGACAGGAGAGATGTGTAACTGATATGTTTAAATCGCTCGGTTTACCACGACTCCAAGAACGGAGTTCTAAGGGAGAAGAGACTCGTGATGCTGTTTAAGATCGCATATGATATGGTACTGGTCCTTAAGGCTGATATCATTCTCTAAAAACTTTCGGCTAAGACGTGCTTCAAAAGTCAATATTTAAATGACTTTTGAACATCAAACCCAGTGACTAACTTTCAAATTAATAGCTATGAAGCATTTAAGATTGACGGATTTAACAGTGAACAGTACAAAAACTAATTCTTTGTGAAAACTCTCTTTGACTGAAAGTCCTTAAATGACACACAAATTGGTGCAAAGACAGTCGACGTATTAAAGAAGCCGTCCATATTCCCGTCTTTAAAAGCGCCCCAACCCCGAAGATAAGGTGTCAGTATTTGACGTTTCATCGGACCTATACAGATACAGATACATGTCTATTTACAACACTCCGAGATGCTAGTTGATATTTTCTATTGCTAGTGCGCAAACATTAAGCATTTGAAAAAAGTTGCAAGATCAATTTCAAATCACACATTTTCATATTAGAAGCTGCGTGTAAATCTAAGAATTCAAACAGCGTTATACAAATATGATGAAGCTTCGTGCATGTCATGAGAAACATGTACGTGATGTTTTCATGTTCACTCTCTTTCTCATTCTGCGAGTATTATTCTAAATGCTAGACTTAAAACACTATTTTATCATGAATAACGACGAGTATTACTTGAATACACTTTTCAGTGGTCTATAAAGACTGTTATGCTGGTGAATAACTATAAAACAGCTAAAACATTAATATACAATCCTCAGTACACCAAAATTCAGACAATATACAATACCCAGTACACTTTTATCAATACCCAGTACTCTAAACACGATTAACTGACCATCGGTTTTTTACCATATCTTGGTCAAACTTCAATCTTCGTGGCTCAAATTTGCAGTACGGATAGTTGAATGATATTAAAAAGGTTTGTTTGATTCACATTTTTCAATTTTGATTGCGTCTTTTAACTACAGGACAATATATGGGAGAGGGTGTATATTTTTTCGCGAGCACGGTGTTTATTTTGTCATTTTTTCCAACGTTTAGAAGTGTTTCATTCCAAATCATGTAAATAGCGTGTATATATAGTATACGTGTAATGACTCTAAAACATTACCTGTCAAGTGCCGAAAAAGAACTAAATAATAGAAAATATGAATTAACTTTTGTTTTGCCACCGTTGTGTCGAAAAACGGCTCACTTAATAGCAATATCCGGTGTACATTTCCAACCAGTGAGAATGCTGAAATTGACATGGCAAACATTTACAAACTGTTCGAACCTAGATCATATGCAGTGTAACATGACTTCTGATCCAGGTTAATCCTGTTTGTTACTCTTCTTTATGTTTATTCTGTCAAAATATACAATACGTATTTAACAGACGATATTGCTTCAATGAAAACATAAGACATAGTTGTTTTGTTTTGATTGGAGAAAAGCGGCAAGCATTTTTGTAAGGAGGGGGCCGTTTTTCAGTGGGATGTTGTAGGGAGGGAGCACTGTAATGAAATTGTACCCAATCAACTCCAAGTTCAGTGGCTACTATCCTTCCTATTAATTTACAGAAATTGAGAATTGTACAACGTTTGTCCACATAAAATCACTACATGTACAAAGGGTTATTTCATTCCTGCGTTCATTTTTAAAACAAAAACAAAAAAACATTGTTTATGAACGCCAAATATAGCCAGCCACACAAAACATGTTGTTTACAAGGTACTCGTATTGTTTTTTATTTTATTTTAACCCTTTCGCTGCCAAATTGTTCATGGGATTTTTATCCCTTCACCGTTTCATTGTCTTCTGCTTCAATTTTGTTGTCTGCAATGTCGTTTCAAAAGTACAAAATAAGACAGTATGACTAAATAAATTTCAAAACGAGTGTCAACCAGTTTGGATCCTGATCAGACGTTGCGTTACGCAGCGTCTTCTCAGGGTCCAAACAGTTTGCAAACGCGCTCTTAAGCGTCACTGAGAGTGAAAGGGTTAAATAAACAGTCATCTCTTAACTATCCATTAATTTTACTGTATTACTATATTTCTTTTGCAAGATGCAAATTTATTTCATGCTTCCCGGCGGTTTCCTCACTGTTTCAAACGGTAAACTTATCAGTTAACAGTTTACCCCATAGCCTGTTTCTAGTATTGAAGATATGTGACCACTTAAAGCAGGTTGAAAGTAAAGCAGAATGTGCCTTAAGGCACATTATGCTTTACTTACAGCCTGCTTTAAGCTATCATATGCTAGGATTAAGAATTTTTTTCTTATGGTTCATTTTCAAGACTGTATAAATTGGAACTATTTTCTTCAGTGGAGGAAAAAATCAAAAGGCGCTTCTATGAGGGAAAGGGTTAACGACATTACTTGACCTAGCTTGGGTGGTAACGCCTACCCCCGTAGATAGTTGAGTCAAAGCATGGAGAGCATGTACTTACGGTGGTAGCGTCTAGGCAAAGAATCAGCCAGGCGTCTCATGTGAGGCCCGCACCATATATTTGATAGCTGAGTTAGAAAAAACCATTGAAACCTCCTGTATGGACCTCTATACATGTACAAAACTTCAGATGGCTGAGCCATTGCTTGCACAATTTTTCTCATACAATGTAACATCAAAGTTACTTTGACGCCTAGTGATAACAATGGGGGATCAATGAATGAACTGGGGTTATGTCTTTAAGCTATCATTTTGAAAAACCCGCTGTTGCTTCTGAGTTTTCCCGTAGGGTTCTTCCCATAAGAACCAATCGTGCGCTATCGTGTAATTCCGAAGACTCGATTTGCCGAGTACCGCTAAACGGAAGGAAACGAATCCTAGATCGGAAGTAACGACGATATACCGATGACGTCGGATCAATAACTTAGTGACGTCAGGGTGTCTGATCTGTCTACACTGTAAAAAAATCGTCAAAATATGCTAAACGCATGAGAAGGGATAATGACTATATGTGTGAAATAATAGTTCAGTCAATTAAGCTTGAGTACAATAGTAAATAATTTTATAACCCTTTACCCCATAGCCTTTTTCTAGTATTGAATACATACCCTATCATAAGTGACCACTTAAAGCAGGTCCAAAGTAAAGCAGAATGTGCCTTAAGACAGTCTGTTTTAGCTAACTTCTGCTTGAAAATAGAAAATATTTCACATGATACATAGTCGTGACTGTAAAAACTTATTTCTTCAGTGGATTAATAAATCAAATGCGTAAAAATGCATATTTATGGGGAAATGGGTTAAAAAGGTGTAATACGGTATCTTGTTTAATCGCGAACTTATGTTATTCATTCCACCAAAGTTTAACCGATAACTTTCAAATCTTTATATTGAACAATACATATATGTTTACACAAAATTAAATGTTTCATTTCCGCTCTCTATGGCCAAAGGGTGGTATATACATTAAATGAGGCCCGGCAAATTAAACAAACTTGCTTCCTTAAATACAATAACAGGCAAGTTATGGATGTTAATAAAATAAAAGTTCGAAAACTCAATCTCGCTTGAGTGGCACAAGTGACAAGTGTTCACCAATTATATCCAAATGTGATATCATGTACAAAACATTGAATTCAGTTACGCTTAACTGTTTATGTCCTAATCATGTATATTTGCGCCCTGTGTAAAAAGAGTGTATGTAAAGAATTCACTTGACCTACAGTTAAACTTCGATATCTCAAACTCGGTTAGGTCGAATATACCCGTATTTCAAAGTTAAAACGTGGCTAAGCCACGTTTTAACTTTGAAATACGGGTATGTTCGACTTAATCGAGCATGAACAATTCAAATCATTTGTCGACAAATCGGATAGTTCGCATTAAACGAGTTCGAGATATCAAAATTCGACTGTATGTAAATAGTAGGATCCAGATCAGATGAAGCCCTCTAATTAGTGTCATAATGTTCTTTATATTGCAATACATTGACAAAAACAGTTCGAAATAGTCCAATACGGACTAAACTGAATTGGAAACTGGAATTGTGCGTTTGAATTTTCAGTGAGGAAAGGGTTTACCTGTTGTTAAATTGGAGCAAAGGTTAACTAAAAATCAGATGCCGCTTTGAAATGCCACGTGAAACAATATTCCTCGTAGATTGACAACAGATCCCTATCATACATGTGTTTAACCCATTCCTTTCCTTTCCCAAACTACAACAATTATTTGCAAACTGTTTGGAAACTAATCATACCCCGCGAAAATCGGCGTATGATCAGAATCCAAAATGATGGACACTCATTTAAATATTCATTAAAATCAAAGTACCTAATATTTATTTTGGAGAAAGGCAGTCGGAAATTGATTAGAATAGATGACGTCATGGCAGTAGATTGTACGGAAGCCGGGTAGTGCCACTTTTACAATTTTTAAAAAAAAAATTATCTTGAAAACTCAAGTTATTATCTTGAAAATTCAAGATAGTATCTTGAATTTTCAACATACTATCTTGAATATTCAAGATAATAACTTGAAAATTCAACATACTATCTTGAATTTTCAAGATAGTATCTTGAATATTCAAGTTAGTATGTTGAAAATTCAAGAAACTATCTTGAATTTTCAAGTTATTATCTTGAATATTCAAGATAGTATGTTGAAAATTCAAGATACTATCTTGAATTTTCAAGATAATAACTTGAATTTTCAAGATAAAAAAATAATAAAAAATTGTAAATAATATCTTGAATTTTCAAGTTAGTATGTTGAATATTCAAGATACTATCTTGAATTTTCAAGTAAGTATGTTGAAATTTCAAGATACTATCTTGAATTTTCAAGATAGTATCTTGAATATTCAAGATAGAATGTTGAAAATTCAAGATACTATCTTGAATTTTCAAGATAGTATCTTGAATTTTCAAGTTAGTATGTTGAAAATTCAAGATAGTATCTTGAATTTTCAAGTTATTATCTTGAATATTCAAGATAGTATGTTGAAAATTCAAGATACTATCTTGAGTTTTCAAGATAATAACTTGAATTTTCAAAATAAAAAAAAATAAAAAAATTGTAAAAAATTGTAAGATTGGTTACGTAAGAACGACGAGTTTTGTTGTGGTGGCACCTTTCATTACTGACAATGGTGATACAGTTATTTGTCAGTACAGTGTTCCCTCTCTACAACGGTCCTCCGAACAACGACTCCTTCCCTACAACCACCCTTGTCATTGTCCCCCAAACAAGACAATTATATGTCTTATATTTTCATTTCTGCAAAATCGTCTGCTTAAAACTGTCGTCTGCTGTTTTTATCAAAGTTACACATTAGACATTTTGACAGAAACAAACATAATGACGAGTGACAAACAGCTACGTGTTACGCGGCGTCTGATCTAGAGTCAAGCTATTTGCAAAAATAAGCAAATTTTCCCTCTCTATAACGGCTCCCTTCGAACAACGCACATACGTTTTGTCTCCAATTGGGTCTAGTTGTAGAGAGGGAGCGCTGTATCTTATTAACCCTTTCCCCCATAGAAGCGACTTTTAGCGTATTTAATTTATTCCTCCGCAAAAGAAAATAGTTCCAGTTTATACCCTCATGAACAATAACCATTACAAATATTTTATATAGCCTAGCAGATTTTAGCTTAAAGCAGGCTGAAAGTAAAGCAGAATGTGCCTTAAGGCACATTCTGCTTTACTTTCAACCTGCTTTAAGTGGTGACCTGTCTTCAATATTATAACTAGGCTATCAGGTAAAGGGTTAATTGAATTAGAAAATAGTTCCAGTTTATACCCTCATGAACAATAACCATTACAAATATTTTATATAGCCTAGCAGATTTTAGCTTAAAGCAGGCTGAAAGTAAAGCAGAATGTGCCTTAAGGCACATTCTGCTTTACTTTCAACCTGCTTTAAGTGGTGACCTGTCTTCAATATTATAACTAGGCTATCAGGTAAAGGGTTAATTGAATTCAGACGTCGAATACTGATGACATTTTCAAACAGTTTGGATTCGGACACTCCGCGTCACAGCCGGATTCTAATCATATCACACTTATAGTTTGTGTTAATGAAACTTTCATTCGTATACACATTGCTCCCTTTCTACAACAACACCCGATAATAATAGTGTCTGTGTAGTTCCAAGGTTGGAAACCTGGGCCCCGTTTCATAAAACATCTTACGACAAATGTTGTCGTAAGTCAGATTATAAAACTCTCAATTATTATTCATTTCTCCATCTAATCCTGTCTTGTTATATCTTTTTGGAATCGTCTTGAAAAGACGATTCCAAAAAGATGTCACAAGACAGGATTAGATAGAGAAATCACAAATTAAATGTATTTTAAAGTTTTGACTTACGACAACATTTGTCGTAAGAAGTTTTATGAAACGGGCCCCAGATACGTTTAGAGTTTGTCAGTCGTCATTTTGTTTCTTCTGTAAAACTTTACAACTCGTTACTATGAGAAGAAAAAAACAGCAGCAAACGACAATTTTAAGCAGACGATATTGCATAAAGGAAAGCGTTCGGCCTAAATGTCTTGTCTTGTTTAAGGAACAGCGGCAATCATGGTTGTAAAGAGGGAATCGTTGTTCGGATGGGAGGGACATTTGTAGGAGAAACCACTGTATAAATATATTTATGGCAACACGGTCAAGATGTCAACATGTTTAAAATGAAGTGTATTGTAATTCAAGCAGCTAGTACACATTCAGAATGATTCTAGATACACCTGTCAGGGCCTCGTTTGAAGATGTTTCTGAACGGAAATGTATAAATAGATATTTTGTATCAGTCGACCACAAAATGAAGACCTTACCACTTCTAGGTCTTTTGGTTCTAGCTGTGTTTGCAGCGGCCCGTCACCGTGGCCAATGGTCGAAGTCAATGTCAAAGTCAAAGTTAAGTCCAGCGGATGTCCACATGTTGGCGATGTGCGATATGACACCTGGATGTAATCGTATACCTAGCTCGAAATGCACCATGGATCTCTCAACATTTATTGACATGGTATGTGTTTAATTGAAATATATGGGCCGTTCCACGACAAAACCGGTATTAGTGACAAATTTTTCGAAAATTGATTTTTCTCATTTTTTTTATATTTTTCTAGACGTTTCAATAACGCGGAGAGTGGTTTGATTAAATTCTTAAAAAAGTGGTGGCGTCAACGTCATGATTTGCGACGTTACATGTATCGCTTTCCTTGCTTTGGCGTGTGAACGTGATATCACGTTAGGTAAGTATTTCTATATTCAGTTAAACAAAATGAACATTGGGTACTGCTGACTTTTTCTAACAATTTGGAACCAGATGAAACGCCAAGTATCTCCGCTCGGTGTCTAATCCAGTTCAAAATTTAGGACGAATATTGTTTCAAATGCTAGAGGTAACAATTGAAGTTTGGTTTGTTTCTCGTTGCTTTTAATTTGTTTGAATGGTATTTTGTTTTTACTTTTTTTTGCTTGTCTACCCCGGTGCGCATGGATACAGCTCGGTGTAATTCTCCGGTCAATTTGAAGTACTGATGCTTACTGTGAATGAAAATAAGAGCCCGGGTAAGAAAACTCGGAAATCTGAAGTATATTATTTTTGGCACGTGTACAGGACTTAGGAGGATCTTGAACTTAGTTTAACTCATTATCCCCTGAAACTTTCAATGGACAAATCCAGTTTACAACAAAGGCTGTTCCATTTAAGACTCTTTAGGGTTGTGTTTATAATATATAGCAAAATGACAAACAGTGAAGTTCCTGATTAGAGGGCTCCTGCAGAAGCCCTCTAATCAGGGACTTCACTGTTTGCATTAGACAAATGTACCCTTCACAGGTAAACGTTTGGTAAATGACGCATATATGCGTCATTATGGCTCAATGAATTAACAAGGATTATGTTCGGACAAGGTTAATATCATTTAGAGGTCAAATAGACTTCTTTTAACATTGGCCTTAACTTCGGAACAATATGTTATAGACTTAATATATTGAGTATGTTATCAACTCAGGAAACTATCGAACTTCCTATCAGACAAAGTTCAAAGTTGTTTACAGGTCATTGTCACATCGGGGGTCACAGTGTTTCACAAATACATCTCATAACTTTTTGGTGTTGTTGAAGAAAAAATGGTGTTGTGTTGTTGTTGTTGTTTTTAAGAAAACTATATAGATCTATAATCAGAGTTTCTTCGAGTGATCAAATTTTGGCTTCTCTCGTAAACTGGCATCAGCTCTCAGACCTGTCAGTTAAAATGGACCCTACTTAGAATTTAATATGAAATATGAATTAAATATATGAACATGTATACAGGAAAGTATTTCCTATTTTAACATAGGTATTTATACAAATGTAAAAAAGTAGAGGAATATATAGAGTGACATGTACTTACGTCCTTCAGAGGCACTGGTTAAAAAAACGGTTGATGCATAGAATAAGGGAAATAAAGTCTTTAACCCATTACCCCATAAATACGCTTTTTTACGCCTTTAATATATTCTTACATTGAACAAAAAAGTTCAAATTTATACAGTCAAGAATATATATCACAAAAAATATTTTCTATTTGGTAGCTGATGGAAGCTTAAAGCAGGCTGAAAGTAAAGCAGAATGCGCCGTAGGGCGCATTCTGTTTTACTTTCCACCTGCTTTAAGTAGTCACCTTATTTCAAAACTAGAAACAGGCTATGGGGTAAAGGGTTAAAGTTCGAAATGAGTTTTTTCTTATCGATGCAAGTTTTTCATAATTGCATCCCACCAAGTTGATTGGGATGTGAGGACAACCCATTTTTCCTGAATTATTGCCGATAGTAGTCTTATTGATGTGTTTGGTTATTATGATGCTTTTCCTGATTGGCACCAAATTTACATAATTATGGTAACTTTATTAGCATCATGGCACAAGTTAATGCAAAATAACAAACAGTGCAGACCCTGATCAGGGGACTCATTTAGGGCCCTCTGATCTTGTTGCATACGGCACTATTGTATTCTTCACTGTTTAAATAACGAAAATACTTGTATCAACGACCGTCGTGCAGATAGCCTCGACCAGAATCGCTTACTAAAAAAATATCGCAGTTTCCCAAAATTTTAAATATAGATTTTTTTTTTTACTTCCGTTGCAAAATAGTGAAATAATATTTATTCGATAATCTTTTTTATTTTTTATTTTTTATTTTTTTTGTTCGAAGAAATACTTATGTTCAATAGAATGTATTGATTCGAGAAAAAGAACAACATATTTTAAAATTTACTGAATAAATGTATATTGTTATTGAATAAATATTTTGTCAGATAATGAAATAAACTATTATTATGGAATAAATATAATTTTTTTTTAAACATACATGTACATGTTATTATTTCAGATAAAACAATTATTTACATTTTTTGAATAAATATTTTTATTGAGCCATATTCTCTACTTCACATTCCATATATATAAAACAACAAAAAAACAGTGAAGACCCTGATCAGAGGGCTCCTTTCGGAGCCCTCTGATCTGGGTCTTCACTGTTTGTACAGGAAAAGTGTACTATTCACATGTACACTGTTTGAAAAGGACGCCAATATGCGGGACTAGGGTTCAAAGGGTTAACCCGAGTAGAAAAACAAAACTCAGATGAGAATGAGATGTATGAAAATCTTCTCTAGCGAGTATTAATGAGCCATCTGGTCTGAGTCGTCACTGTTTACATGAGCTAAGTGTAATCCTCACAATTACACTGTTTGTAAATGACGAGTATACCATTCGCTAGGGTTGAATGTGGTAAAGAAGGCTGACATTTAAACATATAAGCAGACGATACTACAGCATATAACTTGTAAGACTCGTTTGAGATCAGCTTGTCTTAACCATCGACGAGTGACAGATTCTTTTTCTCACATTACCAACGATTTAAGCTATTTTTAAGCAATGTGCATATATTTGGAACCCCGGTGACGTCAAAACGCCGTTATAAATAGTGACGTTATAGTGACGTCACCAAAGTGATCTTACACATGTTGGAGATAAGGATATTCGTCATCGGTGTTCGGTGTAGAAAACAGGGGTAGTTATGTGAGAACACTTTTTAACACTTCTTTAATAGGGCATGAACATGTATCTCTTTGAGGAATAGGTGATTACACTAAAAGGCGCTTCTTTTGGGGAAAGGGTAAAGAGACATTGATATAAGTGTCAAACAGTTTGGCGTCTGATCAAGATCAAAACCGAACTGTTTCAACGGCAGTGAAAGGGTTAACTCATTCGCCCCGGAAATTTCAAATGGATGTTTCCAGTTTCAAATTAAGTGTACACATGTAGTCTATTTTTGACTATTAAGGGATGTTTAAAGTGAAATACTGAACAATGACTAAAAGTGCAGACACTGACTAGAGATTTCCTGCAGGGACCCTCTGATAAGGGTCTACACTATTTGTAAATGACGAGTTTACTCGCCGCTAGCGTTGAATGTGTAAATGCAATACAATTCACTCAAGTTTACCAGTTAGCTAACTTTGTTTTGTTTTTGTTTTTTTAATAAAAGTTTTGTCATTGCCCAACAGGTTCGAATCTGAAGTCAGACACATATAATTTATTTGATTTTACTTTACAGCAAAAACAACATACCAAGCAAATATCCCGCAAATTTTGATCTCCAGTCTTTTTTAAATGTTATATTCGGTACAATTTGTTTTATATTCAGATTATTGGCAGGGATAACTTGGCGGTATATCATATTCGGGAATTCGGCGCTGATAACCCTCCAATTGGTTATCAACTTAGATATCAATATAAAATAGGAGGAAACATGCTTTCGTACGCTACCAACTCCAGGTAAATTAAACTACAGTCAGACAGCGATAATTTGAAATGATTTAAGTCAAAGTCTAGCTTTAACTGCCTTACGTGAGTAAAACTGTTGTGTCATGTTATTATATATTACCTTGATGTACATATATTAATGAACGGTGCGAACCTTTTAATACCTCAGGCCCGTTTCATAAAACTTCGTACGATGAAATTAATATTGCCGTCAGTAAAAAACTTTAAAATACATCTTTACAAGACGATTCCAAAAAGATGTTACAAGACATGATTAGGTGGAGAAATAAAAAAATAATTAAGATTTTATAATCTGACTTACGAAATTTTATGAAACGGGCCCCTGGTGCTTATATACTATTATGTTGTGCTTGTTTGATATAATGTAATGTGCGATCGATTTCTAAAATATTATGCCAGTAAGTCACCACATGGTGCTTCCAAAATATGATATGATTTTATTTCTTTATCATATTGTTGCTAAATGATGCTTTATTGATATTATGTGATTTGCATTTTTCATTATATGATGCCAGTTTGTCACTTAATGATGCTTCCAGAATATGGTATGGTTCGATTTCATGATAACATGATGCTAGTTTGTTGTTATACGATGCTTGTTTGATATTGTATTATGTTTATGGTTCACTATATGGTGTCAGATCCTAACTATATGATGCTTCCAACAATATGATATTATCGTATTTCTTTACTATTTTTCTTTACTATATGAGGTTAGTTTATTATTATATGATGTTTCTTTTTGCACAATTGATTTACGATGCCAGTTCGTCACTATATGATGCTTCCATAATATGTCATGGCTCAGCTTAATTCTTTATTATCTGATACTAGTGTGTTGTTATATGGTTATGTGATGTTATCATATTATAAGCATTTCCTAAAGAGCTACGTAATTTCAGTAAGTAAGATGATGATGCTTCCATAGCAATACATGTTTCTATCTACAGTAAAACCTCGCTATTACGACCACTTAAACGAAGGCTAATTAATTGTATAATAGAGAGGTGGCAGCTTAAAGCAATGTGACAGTGAAACAGAAAGCTCCTACAGGAGCTTTCTGTTTCACTGTCACCTTGCTTTAAGCGGTCACCTATCGTACACATCTAAATAATTAACAAAATTTAGTGGTCGTAATAGCGAGGTTTTACTGTATTTTTAATCTGATGATATTATGTTGTTATGTGACGCTCTTTTGATAAGTAATGTTGTGCTTTATTTCGTGCAGTGATGTTCATTCAACCTTACATGCTGTGTTAATAGTCCCATCATCTCTGTACACAGTATACGATTCACACATGTAGCTGGTACAATGGAGTATTATGACGATAACGCTGCTCATTGGACAAGTTATGATGTAGAAATCATATCATGTGGTGGTCTATGGATTTGATTCGGCCTTTGAAACTGTGGTATGAGGCGCACAGGGCATCAGTCGAGTGACTTAGTACTTAGTCCAAGACATATCTTCAAAAAGACTAGATCGGGCACCAAGTGGCAATTGGTCGACGATAAGAAAGTTTAAAAAACACTTTTCTCTTAGCCTCTTACGGCAAAAATAATTTCATTTCATTTAAGAATGAATTCATATTACTTTTGTATCGTTGATACTAATCAAGTATATACTAACAACAGCGGAAGTGTTTCGATGGTAACGTTTCCAAAGCACACGGCACAAAAGAACTATAAAGACCGAAATATGTTTAAATGGAACAAAATGATACAAACCACCAACTACTAAGGCTATAGTTCATTAATTTATCACATGCTACAACTAAATACCTCAATATGCATCATAAAACGACTATCACAAGAAAATAAGAACAAAACGATAATAATTCCCATTCAGTTCACTAAAACCATTTGTTAATGGTAGTATCAATTGATAGGTACGGTAGTTATTCTCGTACATATGTGGCAGAAACTCTTTCTCGCCGTAGCTGTTTTCAGTGTTGAAGATAGATGGTTGCTTAAAGCAAATTGAAAGTATAGCATAATGCTTTTTATGAGCATCTTGCTTTACTGCTAATATATAAGAATATTTCTTATGTAGCATATTTCAGACTGTATAAAGCGGAATGAAATTTGTAGATGATTAAGTGATTGATTTTAAGACGAGAGGCTGCTCAACACTAGAAGAAAAATCGAAGATCTCTTTACCGTCCTTTTCGTGCATTAAACGACCATCTGTCTTATCAATAAGCCCAACCCCCATTTTAGTTGAAGTCCGATTTAGCGAGGTGTAACTGTCAATATACAGTCAGCCCTGTTCACTGCGGTTACTCGATAAAAGCATCGAAAACAATTATAGACAAATGGCTCCAAACTGTAGAATAATAATAAGAAGAAAATGAATGCAGACGGTATCAATGGGGGACATCTGTGTTACTTTTGCCATGCATTATACAGCCAAGTGTTTAATAAATGTGTGACCACTTTATACACTTTTACCTGTGCACATCTCATGATGGAAAGTTCTCGCCTTATAAGACCAGATAATCACTGTGTAAAAAAAATCTATCATCATATGATAAATATATTAGGATCCTGTCACATTGTGAAATTATTATATCGTGAAAAATTGACACCATAACATGGAAAATGCTCATCATATTACAACAAACTAGCATAATGTAATGACGAAATATCATACCGTGGAGGATTACTACAGTGGCAGAAAGACATCATATAATGAACTGCGCTTATCATAAAATATCAAACGAGCATCGTAAAACAACACACTAGCATCATGTAATGACAAAATAAGACCATATCATATTGTGGAAACCTCGTATACGACGTAGTGCTGAACTTGCATTATGTTATGGAAGATTAGCATACCATAATACCAAACACGCATCATGTAACAGCACTATACCATCATAAAGCAGCAAAATTGTATCATGTTATGAAGAAATCATATTAAATCATATAACACTAAACAAGCATAACACACAAGCCTCGGAAAATAAACAAGTAGGATCATATCGCACTATAGAAGCATCATCTTATGACTAACCAACATCACGTAAAGGAAAACAGGCACAATATAAAATTTATCTAGCAAGCATCATTTTATCACACACCAGCGTTATATTATGACTAAATCATATTATATCATATTGTGGAAGCCTAACATAGGGGCCAAATGGCATAATGTAATGGAAAGTGTTCATCATAGATCATACACAATCCACCAAACATCGTATAACGAAAACCAAGCATAATCTCAAAGAGAAATAGGACCATGTCATATTATAGAAACATCATATAGTGACGGGCTTGCACAACATAGTGGCAAATGTTCATCATATAGTATCAAACAAGCAGCATATAACAAAACTAGCATCATATGATAAAAACTGAGATCACGCCATATTGTGGAAGCATTATATATTGACAAACTGACTCAATATGATTGAATACGTTCATCTTGTATAATATCCAACAAACATCATATGACAAACTAGCATCATGTATTAAGAAATAGCCTCTGGATAATGACATATCATGAAGGCACCATTTTTAGATTTGGATCTTTTAATAAATAACGGTATTGTTTCTTCTAAGATTTACGATAAACGAGATGATTTTGATTTTAGTATTGTAAACTATCCTCATCTAGATGGCGATGTTCCCCGTTCTAAATCTTACGGGGTTTATATTTCACAACTTATTCGTTTTGCTAAGGCTTGTACCTCTGTTGAGGACTTCCACATTCGTAATAAAACTATTACTGAAAAGCTTCTTAAACAGGGGTACAGATTTCATAAACTTCGTAAAACATTTTCTAAATTATTTTATAGAAATCTCCTCTCATTAACAAGTATAAATGTAACTTAAAGTCTTTTCTGCGGCAAGGTATTTCACATCCGGAGTTTTATGGTGATGTGATTTACAGACTTCGTAAGATTCTTGGACATATGCATTTTCAAAACCTATTTGTGAAACGTATTAGATTTTTCCTCAAAAAAGATTATGATCCAACTATATTGCTGCGCACTTCACGTTTGGTTATCGATCAATCTACAATTGATAACTATGCTTTCCTCTTTGGTTGTGCGACGACAGACAGGGCTTAGCACTACATGATGATGTATCTCTAAAGCCGTCCTTAACCGGGAGAGTTATGTCGGATTTTCGTGCTTTGGTTTTTCTCTCCCTCTCTGTCGTACCCTAAACCCTCCCATGTCTTACAGTTACTCGTGACTACAGACTATTCGCTTGAGTACAATTTGACCGTTGCCATAGTGGGTTATTTTTAACACGGGCTTGAATGTTTGATTCTTTCCCGTGTTACTAATAATCCTGTCAGAGAATTTTGTTAGATGTTTTACATGTATTTACTTACTGTGCTGGCGGTCTTTTTGATTGTAAGGTTGTGGAACAGGGTTTATATTTTATGTACACTGTTCGTCTTTATAGGTGAATATAAGAGATAAGTGTGAGGTTGGGCGCCCCTAAACCCAGGTTTAACCCCCCAGTGGTTGTTAATAGTTAATTAATTTATAATTGATTATTGATTGCTACTGACCGTACCAAGGCGGGCCCCTATGTTCACTTAGCTTTATGTTTGTCTCGCGTGTTGTTTTCTATTTAGTGTGTAGATAAAGGAATGGTATTGCGTGTGTGTGTGTGTGTGGTTGTGTGTGTGCGTTTGTTATGGTATGGCTGTGTGTGTGTTCTGCTTTAGAGAAGGGTGTATTGTTTGTGTTGCGTTTCCTGCTTGAGTCATCTTTCGTATTTATCATGTGGTTACTTACTGATATAATTTAATAAAACAAATCACATCATATAATTTAAATCAAACACCATCTAGTAACAAACTAGCATCACACACACAAAAGGAACACCAAATAATCAATGCAAGTATACCCCCCTCAACGGACCAAGGCCTTCGGATGAGACTGTATAAATCAATGTCAGAACTATTAATCAGTGTTTTACACTTGGATCCGAAAGCACCAGATAACTTGTCGTTTTGAAATGCTGAGCATGTCAAAGTTACAGCTCTGACAGGAAACAAGAAGCAAGCGTGGACAGTCAGACTTTAGGATTTTAATAGTCGTAATTGATTGTGTCGGGGCTTACGACACCGCCACACATGTCATGGTCTATGGTCCGGAGGGCTTTTCATATGCCAACCTTCTAACTATATTTGTAAATTATGGGCATTAACTGTCATTTATACCCGGTTCAAAATTAATAATGCCTGTTGATTTAAGCTTCAAGGAATATTTCCTGCACTCACCAGATGTCCCTATGATGTCCATGAGATAACCGTACTTAAAACCGACAGAGTGGCCAATATTCTTAAATACTTGATGGACAATAGTTATAGGACAGGATATTGCCTGGTGACCATCGCCTGTTATCAGGTTAACGTGTGTTCCATATATGAATCAGGTTTACGAAGACGCGCTCCTTTCACTTCTCTGTCATGTTGGTCGCTTTTTCTTACATGAAACCATAATATCGATTGTCTAGTCGTATAGCTCAGTTCATGGGCATTCAGTAATAACATGCAATCCAAGGCTCCCTCTCTACAACAAACTCAATGGGAGACAGAGATGTGTGTGTTGTTTGGAAGGAGTAAATATAGGGAGGGAATATTAAAAACTTGGCTTGCATTTGGAAACAGCTTGAATCCAGATTAGATACCGCATAACGCGGCGTCTGATCTGGATTCAAGTTGTTTGCCACGTCGTTATATTTCTTTAATCAAATTTTCCACGTACTCGTATCTATATGTAACTTTTGGAAAAACAGCAGGCTATGATATTGCAGCAGTATAGGCGTTAAAAGTAATTGTCCTGTTAAGGGAGCTGCGTCGATGGTCATTGTAAGGAGGGAGTCGTTGTTTGGAGGGTCGTGTAGAAAGGGAACACTGTACTACGGGCGACCGAAGAGAAACATATGTATATCCGATTGCCTCGTGGGTGCCGGCTGTATGGACGAAAAATGTTTCCCTTTGAAAAGTGACCATGGAGGACAATTTTCGATGTAGAAAACTGTCTTTGAGACTCGATTTGGCATAAATTTTCTATTTCGAAAAATGTCCTCGATGGTCACTTTTTAAGGGGAAACCTTTCGTCAATACAGTCGGCACCCACCCGGTCGTGCCCGTCGGGCAATCGTCCGTCCTCCGATCCATTTACGGCTCAATAAAACCAGCGGGGGATATATAACCAAATGACACAACGGTTCACCCATCTTAGGCAGTAATGGCGTCCCATAGAAATTATATGAGCCGTGCCATCACACACTGCCTTATTGTATTTCAAACAGTATAGATCAATACCAGCCGCCACGTCAGCTGTCCATGTTCTACATTGTTTGATACAAACTTGCATCTTAACCCTTTACCTCATATACTGTTTCTAGTTTTGAAGACAGGTGACCACTTAAAGCAGGTTGAAAGTAAAGCAGAATGTGCCTTAAGGCACATTCTGCTTTACTTCAGCCTGCTTTAAGCTTATTTCTGCTAGGCTATATAAAATTTTTGTAATGGTAATTGTTCATGAGGGTGTAAACTGGAACTATTTTCTTCAGCGGAAGAATAAATTAAATAGCCAAAAGTCGCTTCTATGGGGGAAAGGGTTAAGTATTTGATGTAGCTGTATTATGGTATTTAATAGTACAGACCAAACTCAGATTCAACGCCTAGGATGACAAGGGCGCTTGGTCTGTACAAAGCTACTATGCAATAAGGCACGTTTCCCCATGGCATGGCTCAATTATCTAAATCTTCACAATTCCGTCTTGCTCACTTCAAAATTCGATTTAAGCGAGTTCTAATGATCAAGGTTCGACTGTACAGCTAAACTTCGATATCTCAAAGAGGCTTAAATCAAATTTTTATGTATTTCTACAGTTGAGTTTCAAATTGTAAGTAGAACATATTCGTGTTTCAATGATCAATCATCAGATTTTAACTTTTCTATACAGGAATGTTCGACTTAAGGTACTTCTTGGGTGAGCTTAGTTTCCATGAAAGGTGTTATGAAACTTTGCTTGAAGAATGATAATAGCCTAGGAAACAAAGTGTGCAAAATAGGCAAAATTTATCGTTTGGTTTGTCTTTAAGGTCTCTTTTTTGACAAAAACATGTAATTTTGATTATTTTATTTTTCTCAAAAATAAATAAAGCTAATGACTATATACGTCTCGCGCAACAAGTAGTCCACAACATTCATTACAAGAAAAGCTAAAAACATTTTGAATAAAGGTGTTCAGAAAGATGTTATCAGCTATTTAATTTTTGCAAAATGCTAAAAAATTGAATTACAAAAAAACTGATTCATTCAATGTATTGTTTTTCTTCATTTTATTCAAATAAATGGTTAATGACCTAGTTGGTCAGATTTTTTTAGAAATATTACAGTCAGGATTTATTAAAGTAACAGATTTTCTTATTAAAATGTGGAAAATTTGAAGTTGAGTTACCTACCTTAAAATTGAAATTCTCTCATTAAAATGCACTATTATTTATTCATGGACTTGCATACATGGTTAATTATATTGTTTAAACATTATTATGGGCAATATCGATCTTGAAAAGGTTGACTTATTGATAAACTTCAATGTGTGGCTTAATAGTTTGATCAAATGTTATACATGTATACCGATGTTATTGACTTGTAAGTCATTAAACTAAAGCGTACATGTAAGTGGACATATACATGGAACGTATATACTTGTAGCACCACTAATTCTTATCAACGAAGACTAAACATCACTGCGTTATGGATTGACACGTCAATAAAATCGGACACTTCGTATTATTTTTTTTAGATCGAATGGGACTCGAACCTATGACCTTTGGATTGCTAGTCAATTACTCTACCGACTGCGCTGTGAAGGACTACCCTGAATCTTATCAACGTTTCCTTTATATAAATGTTCTAGTATAAGCACGTGCAGAAAAAGTCTCTGTCGTCAAGACGTATTTCCGCTCGCCCGCAAGAAGACTTTCATATGCGAAATAGAGGATAGTGTATGAGTGTTCATTATTTATCATTTTTAATAAACGAGTTGACTAAAATAATATGACGCGAGCCTTGGCGAGCGTCATATTCATTTTAGTCAACGAGTTTATTAAAAATGATAAATAATGAACACGAATGTGATATTCTATTTATCACATTACAAGTTCAAGCACCTATTAAATTGATTTGAAGCCGTAGTTTGTAGACCCTACGCTATATAGATTTTCCGCCAAACGTTACGTTGTTTACGTTAACGTCATAGTAAATGACGTCATTTGGCACCCCGCTACATGCAGCGCTTATGGACGAACAAGTTAGGCCGGAGCCTAAAAAACGATATTCCACTAGTGGATTACGATATTTATACAATCGCTTTATGCAACTCCCAGACCGTAAATTATGTGATAAATACCTCTATAAGCAAGTTCGAAATATTAAGGTTTAACTGTAGATTCAATCTTTGAATCGTCTGTTTATAATTGTGTTAACAGTTACTGAGTCAGCAGAATAAGTAATATAATTATTGTCGTAAAAAATTAAATACGTCCGTTTTACGCCTTTAATTCATTCCTCTACTAAAGACAGTCATTCTCTTCTATTTTGTCATGAATATGCCCCACATAAAAATATTCAATACCCTAGAAGATGGTAGCTTCAAGCAGGCTTAACCCTTTACCCCATAGCCAGTTTCTAGTATTAAAGATAGGTGATCACTTAAAGCAGGTTGAAAGTAAGGCAGAATGTGCCTTTGAGCACATTCTGCTTTACTTTCAGACTGCTTTAAGCTAACAGCTACTAGAAATTAGTTCTAATTTTAAATATTTACAACTGTATAAATTGGAGCTATTTTCTTCAGGGAGGGATAAATTAGAGGCGTTAAAAGGCGTATTTATGGAGGAATGGGTTAAATTAAAGCAAAATACGACTGAACTCTTTAAACCATAGTCACGCATATAGTATGTGTCGTTTACAAAGAGTGCATGTGTACCTATGAGCATGTATGAAGAAAACACTTGCCCTTTGCAGACAGTGAAGACCCAGATCAGAGGACTTATTAAGGAGTTTTCTAATCAGTGTCTGTCATTTTAAAGTTTATTGTAAAAAAGACAACCCTTTATAGTCTGAATTTGACTTGGCATTACTGGAAACCGATTTTTGAAGAGTTTATGCGGTTGTTGTTTTTTGGCTAGTTTTTAACCTGCTTTAAGTAACCACCTGTCTTCAAAACTAGAAATATTCTATAGGGTAATGGGATAACAATAAAATAATTGATATTTTAGGACCACAGCTAATTCCGGTTTAAGCTGCGATGATAACAACAGGGATAATTTTGGGACGTTGGAACCAATGTCGACGAAAGCAATCTTCGACGCAAGTTAGTAACTGATTTACTTATTCAGCCATGAAAATTTAAATGGAAAATTTCAGTCGCCAATTAACCGCTTCACTGCTTTACCCCGAATACCATAGTTATTTGCAAACAGTTTGGACCCTGATCAGACGCCGCGTAACGCGGCGTCTGATCTGGATCCAAACTGTTTCACACTCAATCATATATTTTCCAAGTCAACATACCTATTTATTTATTTGATAAATAAAAGCAGACGACAATTGTCTAAAACTGATGACGTCATGGCAGTGAAGGGGTTAGGTCTAGCCAGTTTTTAACGATATGGGCATGTTTCTTACAATATAATAATTGCGAAATGACAAACAGTGAAGACCCTGATCTCAGGGGGTTCTTAAAGAATCCTCTGGTCAGGATTTATATACAGTCTGCATAGAGCGTGTACTGCTCAAAGGTATACTGTGTATAAATAATGGATATACTCGTCACTAAGGTTGAATGTGTTTAATGTACATTTGTATATGTTAATAAACATGTTCGTGTGATTTTATTTGATTTTAGTGAATAATTCCGAAACCGGACTCCGTTAATCCCTTTCTCACATAAATACCCTCACGAATCCATTCGGAACAATAAAAGAACATTTTTCTGATGTTTCATTGGATGACGTACACGACCGAGTCGATCGGCAATCTCCGTTGGGCTGACCGGAATATTTAATGCTAATTTATATTAATATATAAACTGCTCTTTTCTAATATTTCGACCTCTAAGGGCCTTTTTCAAAACACACGTCACATTTTTGTTACATGCATTCAATCATAAAACAAAAAGGATAATGTTTACAACATTGTTTGTTATTGCCGTTGTCTTGACGTCATCATCACGACGTCATGTGTGTAATTGCGTCATGCTTGCATTAGCGCATTATCATCCTTGACATTACAGCCAAACTCTCGCTAACGAATCTGGTTAGTAGATCTATATTCAGTTCATAAAGGCTATATAGTTAATAAATTAAGTGAGTTAACGGTTTTAAACATTAACACATGTTTTAATATATTAAGTTGTTGAAACTAGCGTACTTCTTTTTTCTGCGTATGTTCAATGGAACTATTATTGGGTCAATTTACATAGATACCCGTCCGCCATTCATTAGGCGAAAGCGAAAATACAACTCGCCACTGTAAAGCAAGTTGATCGCGTTTTTAGGGTTGACGAGGTGAGAAAATAAATCTAAAACCGCAGTTGAGTGTTCCTAAAATATATAAATATATTCAAACCTTGGGTGGGATATCCTTATCTGACCTTATCGGTGGTGTTATATTCACTATATCTCAAACATGTGTAAGATCAGTTTGATGACGTCACTATAAACTATAACGTCACTATTTATAACGGCGTTTTGACGTCACCAGTGTTCCAAAAATGCATATTGCTTTAAAAAAATAGCTTAAAATCGTTGGTTATGTGAGAAAAAGACTCTGTCATTTGTCGATATTTAAGACAAGTTGATCTCAAACTGTTCTAGAATAGAAAATGTATTAAGTTCGCCAAAGCTCGTTTAATATCAGTTCAATTCTAGACTCGTTTGAGATCAGCTTGTCTTAAACATCGACTCATGACAGTTCCTATATGTCTTACCTTATCTCGATCCTGTGTTTATTTGCATACAGTTTGGACCCTGGTCAGAGGCCGGGTATATTTGGCATTCATTTCAGCAGTCATTAAATCAAAATAACCAAATTTTAATACAGAGAAACAAAAGCAGACGACAGTTGGTTCAAAAACTCAAGTTTTCCTGGTTTTTCTCCTTACTGTTTGCACCAGCCCAGAATAACTGTTAACCATATTTAACTGGATTAACTCTTTCAGTACTAAGCTTGACAATACATGTACAGCGCTCCCTCTCTACAACGACACCCAATGGGAGACACAGATTGTGTGCTTTATTCGGAGGGAGTCGTTATAGGGAGGGAACTTATTTTACATTTGCAAACAGCTTGAATCCAGATCAGACGCCGCTTTACGCGGCGTTTGATCTGGATTCAAGCTGTTTGTCATTTGTCATTATGTTTTTTTCTGTCAAAATGTCATTTATGTACGAAAACAGTTGACAATAATTTTAAGTAGACGATGGTGCATCAGTGCAAGAATAAAACATAATTTTCTTGGGAACTGCGGCGAATGTCGTTGAAAGGAGGGAGTCGCTGTTTGGAGGGCCGTTGTAGAGAGGGAGCGCTGTATATCCAAACACTGCTAACAGTAAGATATAGATCGATCAAGCGCCGCCTAACACTCTTGTCAATCTTTAACCCTTTCATGATCAAAATATTCGGGAGGTTTTTAACCCTTCGCGGCTTTATTGTCGTCTGCTTCATTATTGTTGTCTGCAATACATGTTTCAAAGTTAGATTTAAGGTTGTATGCCTTAAGAAATATCGATAAGAGTGTCAAATAAGTTGGGTCCTGATCAGACGGCGCGTTACGCGGCGTCTGATTAGGACCCAAACGTTTTGCAAACGCGCTTTAAGGCGTCATTGAGAGTGATAGGGTTAAGTTCAAATGCGTACAATTCCCAACTTAAGAAATAAAAGAAGATGATGTGTTTGTCGTTATTATTAAGTCGTATATGAAGTTTCAAGCTCCGACTTCAATGTTCAAAGTTCTGACTGCCAAGTCCTAAGATCTGACTTCCAAATTCAAAGTTTTCTACTTTCAAGTCCCGACCTCCATGTTTCAAGTTCTGAATTCCAAATCCCAAGACCCGACTTCCAAGTTCCAAGTTTCTAAGTCCAACTTCCAAGTTTCATACGTTAACCTTCATTCTCAGCACATGTCTACAGACTATGACGTCACATATCATTAAATAATATTTGTCTACTTATGAATGGTAGTTTAAGCAGAAACATACCCAAGGAGCTTTCTGCTTTACTTTGGTTTGCATTAAGCAGTCAATATTTTTTATCTCTTTCCTTAATCCCTTCACTGCCTTGCCCCGAGTACAACAGTTATTTGAAAACAGTTTGGATCATGATCAGACGCCGCATAACGCGGCGTCTGATCAGGATCCAAACTGTTTGATACTCATTTCAATATTTCTTAAGTCAAAATACCTTTAATGCAAATTTGAGAAATAAAAGCAGACGACAACTGTTTAAAATTGATGACGTCATGGCAGTGAAGGGTTTATCACAGAATGGCTGTTTATTACTAGTCAGACTGTATTTATGAACACAATATGCTATAGAAATTGTAAAGTTAATTCTTAAACACTTGAAACACATTGACTGATACGTGTAATGGGAGAAAGAGACATAGTGACAGTGAAAGGGTTAACATCAATTTTATTTTCCAGCAATCGATTATGGCACGGGTGATGGCGACGAAGAAGGGAGAATGTACTTCATATCTGACTACACCGACCACAGGGACCCGGCACGATTGATTTTTGAGAGAAAAAAATGTCAAAAGGTATATATAGAGACAATTTTTTCTCTCAAAAATCAATCGTGCCGGGTCCCTGTGACCCCGACCGGTACTTGATTACTTTCAGTTGCCATGACAGAGACACCATCCAAACAGTAGCTACTAAGATGTGGAAAGGGCAATTGAAAAACGAAAGAAATCTGCAATGGCGATTTCCATGTGGATATCTCCGTACCTGTCAGCACCCAAGACCCACCCAACACTGTAGACTGGGAGAGTCTTGAGATCAATCTCAATAAGTGTCTTGGGTTGAATTTGAACGATACCAGGAACGTTTTCCTTCTCTCTGGTTTGGGTATGATGCATGTATTTACCCTTATCCTGCGTTGATATCGTCTGCTTCGAAATTGTCGTCTGCAAAATTGGTTAAATTTAAGTTTATACATTTTTTAAGTAAAGAAACCTAAAGATGCGTGTCAAACAGTTTGGATCAAGATCAGACGCCGCGTTGCGCGGCGTCTGATCTGGATCCAAACTGTTTGCAAAAATCAGTAAAGTCGCGATCAGCAGGCTAAGGGTTATGTAACACTATTAACCCTTTCAGTGCCAAATTAATCACGAAGATTTCCCCCTTACTGATTCGATATTGTTGTCTGCAAGATTGTTTCAAAGCTAGATTTACAGTAGTATGCCTTAAGAATTATCGATACGAAAGTAAACAGTTTGGATCCTGATCAGACGTCGCGACAGCTTCAATGGTGTGTTTTGTTCTAACTAGTTTTTATTCAGCTTAATATCGATATAATGTAACTTGAAAGAAATACCTATGTTTTTCGATACATGGTAAGGTGTCCTTTTCCAGTTAAAGGAGGGTAGTTGTCACTCCTGTACTAACAGCAAGAGTTCTGTGATACCAATGATAAGTACAGTGCTCCCTCTCTACAACGATATCCAACGGGAGACATATATTTGTGTACGTTGTTCGGAGGAAGTCGTTATAGGGAGTGAAAATTTAGACTTGAATTACATTTGCAAACAGCTTGAATACAGATCAGACGCCGCGTCACGCAGCGTCTGATCTGAATTCAAACTGTTTGTTACTCGACATTATATATATTCGATCAAAATGTCCATTTTTATATAATTTTGAAAAAAACAGCAGACACCAAATGTAAGCAGACGGTAATGCAGCCATGAAATGGTTGGACATACATGTCTCGTTTGGGGAACAGCGGCAAGGGCCGTTGTAAGGAGGGAGTCGTTGTTGGGAGGGTCGTTGAAGAAAGGGAGTGCTGTATATCATTAATGTTATCTCGTAACTCGTTGACCCATTGACCTATGCACCTTCAAATAGACTATTCAATTATCCCGTTAATACTAGTTTTTTTAAACTATTTCTATTTATGTTTATTTCGTTTAACTATATACTCTGGGGGACATTGGAGTCGACCGTGCCCCCCCCCCCCCCCCCCCCCCCCCCCTCTCAGACTTTTTTCATGGGTACCAAAATGTTCAGAAGGGTCTACTGAATCAGAATCGCGAACGTACTAAAAAATAAACTCTTTAGGCTATGTGTACTTAACTGTTTCCGTGGCAACCCCCCATTTTTTATTAAAATGACCAATACCTGAAAAATCTTCAGTATCACAGTCAGTTTTTGTCCTATACATATAAATATTGTACCAAATGAAAGATATTACAAATTGTGGTATTATATTTTGCTTATACATATTACGATCGAGCAAGTTGTAAAACATAAAGGAAGATGACCGTAGTTAAATATTGTAGAACGTAGTTGAAATTAATTAAGCGTATTAAACGCACTTAGAAGTAGTATATGAATAATACACAATCCTTTCGCTAACCTACTCTGAACACAGTGCTATTTTGCAAACTGATATATTTATCGTATGTTAGACCTGTTTTTGAATAATTGTCAATAGTTTGGGACGGATGCTTTATAAATTGCTCAAAATCTCTCAATCTATTACAAAACTAAGTTGCACGAATTGTCACAGGACTCACAAGATCTGTTTGATAATAATTAAAGGGCAATAACTCAGACTAGCCTTGAGCGATAATAGTAGTTATCGAATATGACCTAGATTTTATATTAACGAACATTTGCAGCAAGTTTGATGAAGATCAAATAAAAGCATTTGTTTTAGAGTACAGAAAAGGCTGATACAGTTATTTTTTGATAATTCAATGGCAATAACTCCGACATGCCTTGTGCATATCGAAATTAACATAGATAATATACCAATTAACACTTTCAGTAAGTTTGGTGAAGATCCGATAAAAATTGTTTGTGTTAGAGAGCAAAAAGGCTGAAACAGTCATTCTTTTAATAAGTAAAGGGCAATCTCTCAGACATGCCTTATGCGATCTTAATAGTGACCAAACTGGACCTAGATTTTATATAAATAAATATTTTCTGCAAGGTTAGTTAGAGAGCAAATATTGCTGAAATATTCATTTTTTATAATTAAAGGGCAATAACTCAGACATGAATTATGCGATTTTGATAGTGATCAATCTGGACCCAGGTTTTATATTAACAAACATTTTCAGCAAAGTTTAGTGAAGATCCAATAAAAAGTATTTGTGTTAGAGAGCAAAAATGCTGAAACGGTCATTTTTTAATGTTTAAAGGGCAACCACTCAGACATGCCTATTGCGATTTGGGTGTTATCGAACTTGGTCTACATTTAATACCAACAAACATTTTCAGCAAGTCTGTCGCAGATCGTATAAAAAAAACTATACGAGTTAGAGGGCACACAAAATGTGACAGTCTGACTGACGGAGGGACCGACGGACAATGAGTTTCCTGTAGGGTACCCACCTCATATTCGGGCATTAAAAGTGCGCATATATTCGTATACTCGTTGCTTTCGTTTTCCACCGTTTTGTCGAAATGTGGCTAATTTATAGCAATATCCTGGACACGTTTTCACACAGTGTATTTGATCCCGGCCGTATCACATGCCACTAAGCCGTGTCGTATTGTTTGTGTCAGAAGTTCTATTTTCGGTTTATCATAGTTTTAAATCGCCCTTTTTGGTGATTTAGGTCTGTCCTCAACATTTCAAATAAATACGAAAGAAGACTCAAGCAGGAAACGCAACACAAACAATACACCCATCTCTAAAGCAGAACACACACACAGCCATACCATAACAAACACACACACACACACACACACGCAATCCCACACACCAAACAGAAAACAATACGCAAGACAAACATAAAGCAAAGTGAACATAGGAGCCCGCCTTGGTACGGTCAGCAGCAATCAATAATTAATTTATCGTTTTGGCCCATAAGAATGTTTAAACATAATTATTATTAACCGTTGTTGTATTTCAGACATTAAAAAAGTCTGGAAACATAATGGGACTTTAAACTTAGTAAACTCAAACATTTGCAAAAGTTTGAATAGGTCTGAATTTTAAACTAAGATCAACTACATGTCCGTGCTTGACATTTATATGTGACTCAATATGTTTAATATTCACGGCTTTTCCTTACGAAGATTTGGTTATTTGATTAGGGTTTATATACTACTTCTAAGTGCGTTTAATACGTTTAATTAATTTCAACTATGTTCTACAATATTTAACTACGGTCATCTTCCTTTATGTTTTACAACTTACTTGATCGTAATATGAAACAGCGGCTTAACACATTCGCTGCCTTACCCAGATTACAATGCGCCGCATTAGTGGTAAAAGGTCGTAACTGACATTGACCTCTTGTTTTCCCATATCTAATTAATATGTAGAAACATATGTTAAAATATCTAACTTATATTCAAATATACTTTTTTAAGATATTGATAAAAAAAAATCAAAGGTCGTATATGCAAATAGGAAAAAATATTTAGTGGTAAAATGTCTCATCTGCCTAACCTTTTCTTTCTAACGAATTGATTAAAATGATTAAAACATCCTCACATTTCCGAGTGAAAAGGTCGTATATGACAGATAAGACCTTATACCTCCAAACGGTTTTGCACAATGTAATAAACGCAACCTTAGCATTTCTCTTGTAATTAGAGAATAGTTTGTGTGGCGTGGCTTGTTTATGTTGGATCATCCTTGAAGTAATTATTTATGTAGGTTTAGCTTTAATAACACTAGGTTCGTGTTCAAGCACTGTTTAGTAATAAAAAAAGAGTGGTTGATTACTACAAAACAGTGGTGTGTGCTTCTGCAATACTTATTGAATAGAAAACAACAAGGTGTATTTCAAGATTTATATATAATATAGAACGAACGGTTTTTAGTGGTGTGTGCTCTGCAATACTTATTGGATAGAAAACTACAAGGTGTATTTCAAGATTAATATATAATATAGAACGAACGGTTTTTAGTGGTGTGTGCTCTGCAATACTTATTGGATAGAAAACAACAAGGTGTATTTCAAGATTTATATATAATATAGAACGAACGGTTTGTAGTGGTGTGTGCTCTGCAATACTTATTGGATAGAAAACTACAAGGTGTATTTCAAGATTTATATATAATATAGAACGAACGGGTTTTAGTGGTGTGTGCTCGCAATACTTATTGGATAGAAAACAACAAGGTGTATTTCAAGATTTATATATAATATAGAACGAACGGTTTTTAGTGGTGTGTGCTTCTGCAATACTTATTGGATAGAAAACAACAAGGTGTATTTCAAGATTGTTATATAATATAGAACGAACGGTTTTTAGTGGTGTGTGCTCTGCAATACTTATTGGATAGAAAACTACAAGGTGTATTTCAAGATTAATATATAATATAGAACGAACGGTTTTTAGTGGTGTGTGCTCTGCAATGCTTATTGGATAAAAAACTACAAGGTGTATTTCAAGATTTATATATAATATAGAACGAACGGTTTTTAGTGGTGTGTGCTCTGCAATACTTATTGGATAGAAAACTACAAGGTGTATTTCAAGATTTATATATAATATAGAACGAACGGTTTTTAGTGGTGTGTGCTCGCAATACTTATTGGATAGAAAACAACAAGGTGTATTTCAAGATTTATATATAATATAGAACGAACGGTTTTAGTGGTGTGTGCTCTGCAATACTTATTGGATAGAACACGACAAGGTGTATTTCAAGATTAATATATAATATAGAACGAACGGTTTTTAGTGGTGTGTGCTCTGCAATACTTATTGGATAGAAAACTACAAGGTGTATTTCAAGATTTATATATAATATAGAACGAATGGTTTTTAGTGGTGTGTGCTCTGCAATACTTATTGGATAGAAAACTACAAGGTGTATTTCAAGATTTATATATAATATAGAACGAACGGTTTTTAGTGGTGTGTGCTCTGCAATACTGATTGGATATAAAACTACAAGGTGTATTTCAAGATTAATATATAATATAGAACGAACGGTTTTTAGTGGTGTGTGCTCTGCAATACTTATTGGATAGAAAACTACAAGGTGTATTTCAAGATTAATGTATAATATAGAACGAACGGTTTTTAGTGGTGTGTGCTCTGCAATACTTATTGGATAGAAAACTACAAGGTGTATTTCAAGATTTATATATAATATAGAACGAACGGTTTTTAGTGGTGTGTGCTCTGTAAAACTTATTGGATAGAAAACTACAAGGTGTATTTCAAGATTAATATATAATATAGAACGAACGGTTTTTAGTGGTGTGTGCTCTGCAATACTTATTGAATAGAAAACTACAAGGTGTATTTAAAGATTTATATATAATATAGAACGAACGGTTTTTAGTGGTGTGTGCTCTGCAATACTTATTGGATAGAAAACTACAAGGTGTATTTCAAGATTTATATATAATATAGAACGAACGGTTTTTAGTGGTGTGTGCTCTGCAATACTTATTGGATATAAAACTACAAGGTGTATTTCAAGATTTATGTATAATAAAGAACGAACGGTTTTTAGTGGTGTGTGCTCTGCAATACTTATTGGATAGAAAACTACAAGGTGTATTTCAAGATTAATATATAATATAGAACGAACGGTTTTTAGTGGTGTGTGCTCTGCAATACTTATTGGATAGAAAACTACAAGGTGTATTTCAAAATTAATATATAATATAGAACGAACGGTTTTTAGTGGTGTGTGCTCTGCAATACTTATTGGATAGAAAACTACAAGGTGTATTTCAAGATTTATATATAATATAGAACGAACGGTTTGTAGTGGTGTGTGCTCTGCAATATTCATTGGATAGAAAACTACAAGGTGTATTTCAAGATTTATATATAATATAGAACGAACGGTTTTTAGTGGTGTGTGCTCTGCAATACTTATTGGATAGAAAACTACAAGGTGTATTTCAAGATTTATATATAATATAGAACGAACGGTTTTTAGTGGTTTGTGCTCTGCAATACTCATTGGATAGAAAACTACAAGGTGTATTTCAAGATTAATATATAATATAGAACGAACGGTTTTTAGTGGTGTGTGCTCTGCAATACTTATTGGATAGAAAACTACAAGGTGTATTTCAAGATTAATATATAATATAGAACGAACGGTTTTTAGTGGTGTGTGCTCTGCAATACTTATTGGATAGAAGCCAACAAGGTGTATTTCAAGATTCATATATAATATAGAACGAACGGTTTTTAGTGGTGTGTGCTCTGCAATACTTATTGGATAGAAAACTACAAGGTGTATTTCAAGATTATATATAATATAGAACGAACGGGTTTTAGTGGTGTGTGCTCTGCAATACTTATTGGATAGAAAACTACAAGGTGTATTTCAAGATTAATATATAATATAGAACGAACGGTTTTTAGTGGTGTGTGCTCTGCAATACTTATTGGATAGAAAACTACAAGGTGTATTTCAAGATTATATATAATATAGAACGAACGGGTTTTAGTGGTGTGTGCTCTGCAATACTTATTGGATAGAAAACTACAAGGTGTATTTCAAGATTAATATATAATATAGAACGAACGGTTTTTAGTGGTGTGTGCTCTGCAATACTTATTGGATAGAAAACTACAAGGTGTATTTCAAGATTTATATATAATATAGAACGAACGGTTTTTAGTGGTGTGTGCTCTGCAATACTTATTGGATAAAAAACTACAAGGCGTCTTTCAAGATTAATATATAATATAGAACGAACGGTTTTTAGTGGTGTGTGCTCTGCAATACTTATTGGATAGAAAACTACAAGGTGTATTTCAAGATTAATATATAATATAGAACGAACGGTTTTTAGTGGTGTGTGCTCTGCAATACTTATTGGATAGAAAACTAAAAGGTGTATTTCAAGATTTATATATAATATACAGTAAAACCTCTCTATAACGGCCACTAAAGTGTGCTAATTTATTAGTTGTTTTTGACAGGTGACTGCTTAAAGCATGGTGACAGTAAAACAGAAAGCTCCTGTAGGAGCTTTCTGTTTTACTGTCACCTTGCTTTAAGCTGTCACCTGTCATTTAAATAACCAATTAGTCCTCGTTTTAGTGGCCGTTATAGAGAGGTTTTACTGTAGAACGAACGGGTTTTAGTGGTGTGTGCTCTGCAATACTTATTGGATAGAAAACTACAAGGTGTATTTCAAGATTAATATATAATATAGAACGAACGGTTTTTAGTGGTGTGTGCTCTGCAATACTTATTGGATAGAAAACTACAAGGTGTATTTCAAGATTTATTGATAATATAGAACGAACGGTTTTTAGTGGTGTGTGCTCTGCAATACTTATTGGATAGAAAACAACAAGGTGTATTTCAAGATTAATATATAATATAGAACGAACGGTTTTTAGTGGTGTGTGCTCTGCAATACTTATTGGATAGAAAACTACAAGGTGTATTTCAAGATTTATATATAATATAGAACGAACGGTTTTTAGTGGTGTGTTCTCTGCAATACTTATTGGATAGAAAACTACAAGGTGTATTTCAAGATTTATATATAATATAGAACGAACGGTTTTTAGTGGTGTGTGCTCTGCAATTCTTATTGGATAGAAAACTACAAGGTGTATTTCAAGATTTATATATAATATAGAACGAACGGTTTTTAGTGGTGTGTGCTCTGCAATACTTATTGGATAGAAAACTACAAGGTGTATTTCAAGATTTATGTATAATATAGAACGAACGGTTTTTAGTGGTGTGTGCTCTGCAATAGTTATGGGATAGAAAACTACAAGGTGTATTTCAAGATTAATATATAATATAGAACGAACGGTTTTTAGTGGTGTGTGCTCTGCAATACTTATTGGATAGAAAACTACAAGGTGTATTTCAAAATTAATATATAATATAGAACGAACGGTTTTTAGTGGTGTGTGCTCTGCAATACTTATTGGATAGAAAACTACAAGGTGTATTTCAAGATTTATATATAATATAGAACGAACGGTTTTTAGTGGTGTGTGCTCTGCAATACTCATTGGATAGAAAACTACAAGGTGTATTTCAAGATTTATATATAATATAGAACGAACGGTTTTTAGTGGTGTGTGCTCTGCAATACTTATTGGATAGAAAACTACAAGGTGTATTTCAAGATTTATATATAATATAGAACGAACGGTTTTTAGTGGTGTGTGCTCTGCAATACTCATTGGATAGAAAACTACAAGGTGTATTTCAAGATTAATATATAATATAGAACGAACGGTTTTTAGTGGTGTGTGCTCTGCAATACTTATTGGATAGAAAACTACAAGGTGTATTTCAAGATTAATATATAATATAGAACGAACGGTTTTTAGTGGTGTGTGCTCTGCAATACTTATTGGATAGAAACCAACAAGGTGTATTTCAAGATTTATATATAATATAGAACGAACGGTTTTTAGTGGTGTGTGCTCTGCAATACTTATTGGATAGAAAACTACAAGGTGTATTTCAAGATTATATATAATATAGAACGAACGGGTTTTAGTGGTGTGTGCTCTGCAATACTTATTGGATAGAAAACTACAAGGTGTATTTCAAGATTAATATATAATATAGAACGAACGGTTTTTAGTGGTGTGTGCTCTGCAATACTTATTGGATAGAAAACTACAAGGTGTATTTCAAGATTTATATATAATATAGAACGAACGGTTTTTAGTGGTGTGTGCTCTGCAATACTTATTGGATAGAAAACTACAAGGTGTATTTCAAGATTAATATATAATATAGAACGAACGGTTTTTAGTGGTGTGTGCTCTGCAATACTTATTGGATAGAAAACTACAAGGTGTATTTCAAGATTTATTGATAATATAGAACGAACGGTTTTTAGTGGTGTGTGCTCTGCAATACTTATTGGATAGAAAACTACAAGGTGTATTTCAAGATTTATATATAATATAGAACGAACGGGTTTTAGTGGTGTGTGCTCTGCAATACTTATTGGATAGAAAACTACAAGGTGTATTTCAAGATTAATATATAATATAGAACGAACGGTTTTTAGTGGTGTGTGCTCTGCAATACTTATTGGATAGAACACTACAAGGTGTATTTCAAGATTTATTTATAATATAGAACGAACGGTTTTTAGTGGTGTGTGCTCTGCAATACTTATTGGATAGAAAACAACAAGGTGTATTTCAAGATTAATATATAATATAGAACGAACGGTTTTTAGTGGTGTGTGCTCTGCAATACTTATTGGATAGAAAACTACAAGGTGTATTTCAAGATTAATATATAATATAGAACGAACGGTTTTTAGTGGTGTGTGCTCTGCAATACTCATTGGATAGAACACTACAAGGTGTATTTCAAGATTTATATATAATATAGAACGAACGGTCCCTTCAATAATTGATTGATTGAATAGGTTGGGTTTTACGGCACCGCATAAAATTGTCATATGGTGCCTCAACAAAAGTATGAAGGTTTGGAAATTACCATTTCGTTTATTTAAAATTCAAAACATATATATTATTAATTGATGAATATAAATAAATCCTAATATTAGCTTAAACTAACTCGAGTTTGTTAATTTAAAGGCAGAACATCTTCACCATTAAAATATCTTAAAACTTAGTTTTGCTATGCATGTACTTTTCAAGAGATCAATTTCCATAAATATGAATAATGTGACTATATACGTCTTTAAGTTTCAAATGTTTAAACTGTTGTTAGAAACAGACATGCCTTTTTCGTTGTCTAGGAACAGGGTGTAGCTTCAGAATGATCACCAGGCGGTATACTATAAGCAAGTGTGATAAGTAAATACTTTGATAATGATTAGTAAAATTATAAATCAAAATTGCTTCAAACTGAGAAAAAGCGACAAGTGAGGAGATTATTCAAATATCTCGCATAATACTCTTATTGATGAAATGCACAAGTGAGCAGATTATTCAGATATCTAGAATTGTAGTTTTCTTGATTAATCCTACAACCCAGATAAAAACTGTTAATTCTAACGATTCTGCGTAAAGACTAATATAAACAGTAATTATATCTTAAACTGGTTTTGTGAGGCTATACCCTTCTGACATACTCGATACATAATGATTATAATTGAGACATTTGTCTTAATCTGTATAATGCATAATCAGGTTCAATCAATGATCAAGATTTTAAACATGATTGTGTTTTTGTGGTTATTTTTTAAATTGTTGATACGGTATTAATACTCATAAACTGCTAAAATGTCAGTCTTTGTCGTAACCCCCTAGCCTAAAGCCCGGTACAAGTGGTATCTGATTCGGGCAAATGATATTTGCATGAGAATTAGTGATATTTGCCCCAGATTTTGGCATATTACAGTGAAAAATCAGTTCATGCCAGTTTCAGGCGAGTGGTCTGAAAAAAATAAGGCAGAGACTGAAATGCACATTGAAGTATTTCTATAACACATGTCTCTTCTGTTTCGAATCCAGCATTTATTAAAAGGTCGTGTTTGCCAGATAAGACCTTTTATTTTTTCAATGTCATGAAAAGATGAGAGTGGTAAAAGGTCGTTAAAGCAAAATTAATTACAATTAATGACGTAGTCATTTTTGGTGTTGAAATTATTATCAATATCAAGCTTTTAATATTACACACTAACGCTAAAAGTTCCATTTGTGTGACTTTCCTCGCTGATTTTACATAACCAACCAAACCTTTTACCACCAATGTGGCGATCGGTTATTTGCAAATAGTTTGGACCCTGATTGGACGCCGCAAAACGCGACATCTGATCAGGATCAAAACATTTTGATACTAAAGTTAATACTTCATAAGTCTAACTACACTTAAATGTATTTTTTAAAATAAGCAGACGACAACTGTTTAAAGCTGATTACGTTGTGGCAGAAATGGGTTTAACAGAGAGTTGATGTTTCGTCATGTTTTTGGGTTGTTGTTTTTTTACTATTTTTTGTGTTTTTGTTTGAGAGTTTGCGTATGTGTGGTTGTTTCACGGCGCCATATGGCAAGTTTATGTGTCTCAGTGCCGTAAGCCTGAATTCAATCAATCAATAAATGTTTTATTCTAGTTTTCATCTTTTTCAGATTGCCCTAACGCAGACTTTGTGCCATAAAGAGTTCTTGGAAATGTTAAGCTCCGATAGATGTGTATTTTACGTGACAGTAAAACATATCACAGTACAATACAGTTGTTTTCAGTTATATATTTATGGCCAAATTACCTTAGGGTTTCAATGGGTGCATTGCGTCCATGTCCTGTCCACATTCTTCTTAAAATATTTCAAGACCGTAGCCCGTAATATACTTTGAACAACAACATGATATATCAAAATATTGCATACAATCAATTACATGTACCTAACAGATACGCCAAAATCTTCAGATTTTCAATTTTCAAACGCGATTACTCAAGGCAGGTTGAAAGTAAAGCAGAATGCACCTTAATGCGCATTCTGCTTTGCTTTACTATCAGCCTACTTTAAGCTACCCTCTGCTAGGGTAAAAATCCGAATATTTCGGAAAAATCCGGAGAAATATCAGCCCGGTTGAAGTTTGAGAAAAATGATAAAAAGGCTTAGAATTGTTCAACTAAATGATGTCATGGCAGTTGTAACATCACTTCGTGTAACTGTTTTCAAATTTTACCCCATAGCCTGTTTCTAGTTTTAAAAAAAGAGGAAAACTTAAAGCATGTTGAAAGTAAAAACGAATATGCCTTAATGAAAATTCTGTTTTACTTTCAGCCTGCTTTAAGCTATTATCTCCTAGGCCGTAAAATATTTCTTATATGGCATATTTATCTATATTTAAATAAGAACTGTTTACTTCAATTAAGGAATAAATCAGAGACGTAAAATGTCGTATGTATGGGGTAATGGGTTAACCTTTACTGTTTGGATTTCCTTACAGATTAGATAAAAAACAATGGGATCTCGTTTTTAATATCAAACAAGAATATCGTTCTGTATGAAGGATGCTCCCGACAAAGAAAACCCCAAAGGTATAGCATGTTTAGTAGGTGAACACAGTATCAAGTTTCATCAACTCATGATGTAATGTTCAGGAGATATCCTTAAGACAAAAATGATTTTTTTATGAAAAAAGGGTTACAATTCAATATTTGGAGATGATAGAGTTATAGTTCTTGTGTTTAATACTTCTTTTTGTCATCCTCTAACACAGTATCAAGTTCATCAAGTTACAGCGCTTCAGAAAGTTTAAAATTTAAAAAGGGAGATAAGTCAAAATATTAGAAAATGGTAGAGTAACATGTATTGTTCTTGAGTACAGCACTCCCTCTTTCAACCCGTATCACTGTATCAAGTTTCATGCTCAGGAGATATGTTCGGACGAAATTTTATTTTTTAAATAGAACAAGGGACATAATTCAATATTGAGAGATGACAGAGTCATGGTTCTTGTGTATTGCACCTCCTTATGTCATCATCTATCACTGTATTAAGTTCCATTAACCTACGATGTAACAGTCAAGAGATATACTCCGGACACATTGGTTATTATTTTAGAAAAAGGGACATAATTCATTAGTATACCTCGCTTTGAGTTACAATGTTAAATTCCCATAGACCTACAGTTAACATTTTGCATGTCTTTTACATCTATTCAAAATATACTGTCACTCTTTATGATATTCTTTTTGTGACGTCACTCTAAAGGACATTACTTTTTTACTCCGTCCGAAAACGTACTGTCAGCATGGACATGACTTTCGCTATTGAATACATTGGAACGTTTTAAAAAGTGGTAACTTCTAATCAACTTTTGGCATTTTCTGAAAAAGTTGCTTCCTTTTGTCCATTCCTTAACGATTTGCCACCATTTCGGAAGAGGATATTTGCCACCTAGACAATGTAAAGACGCTGTTTCTTCAATTTACTTATCATAACGTTCTTTTTTGTTTCTTGTAATATAATTATAAACAATGTGACGTCGTAAGACGGCGACATCATTTCCCGCGTTATGTACATGTCCGCGCTAAATTGGTATTCACAACACATTTTATAAAAGACGAATAAACGATTCCAAAGCCAGGGTTGATAAGCTCGGTGTAATAAAATAAATATTAGATGTCAGTTTGCGTGACATTCAAATTTTCAACCCTCGAAAACAAGAATGTCACCCTCGGCTACGCCTCGGTGTGACATGCTGTTTCTCGGGTTGACAATTTGAATGTCATGCAAACTGTCATCAAATATTTATATAATATTGGAAGATGACATAGTTACGGTTCTTGTATACAGCACTTCCTCATGTCATCCCCTATCACTGTTACAAAATTCATCAATTTACGATGTAACAGTCCAGAGATATGGTCCGGACAAAATTGATTATTTATGAGCAAAAGAGATATAATTCAAAATTGGGAGATGGGAGAGTTATGGTTCTTGTGTGCTGCACCTCATTCTGTTTATCACTGTATTAAGTTTCATCAACCTACGGTGTACCGTTCGAGAGATATGTTCCGGATAAAAAAAGCTTGACGGACGAGCGGACGGACGGACGTTCTAACATTTCAGGTTATGTGACTTTTCCATTGTTAAAAAGGTGTGAAAAGACACATAAAATAGCCACTTAAAGCAAAACAAGCCACATACACCAAACATGGTCTAAAGGAATAAACAGCTCTATTGTTTTCGAGAATAGTCATTTTATTTTTTTTCGTCAGTGAGTCGTAATCTATGTGCATGAAAGTTGGAGGCTCGGATCAGGAACTGTTCTAGAGTGACAATGGACACTGTACTTGGGTCAGTGATGCAGTTTTGTGGCATTGATATTGACCTTTAACGTGTCTGGTTTACCACTCCCACATTTAACAACATTGCGTCGTCATCCGCAAATTCGTGACGTCACGCGCTTCGTTATGATTGCTGGGTGACATGAGTAGGTGCTTAATCTCTTCCAAGCTTATAATCGAATCATGAGCGGGGAGAAGGGTAGTTAGCTACCAAAGACCGTGGAAGGTAATGTTGCCAAAGACAAAATCAAAATGCCACGCGCATCAGATAAGCCTAAAGCTGATAGATCTAGTGCAGCCTCTGACACTGGTGTGAGTGATGAACGGCACTTAAGTCGGTGGGGCTACATCGAATCTTGATCTCCTGGTCTACCTGAAAAGGCTAGACAAGAAGGTTGACGTAGTGGACAAGAGGCTGGATGAATTAGATACACTTGAAAAGAAAGTAGGAGAGTTTGACCAGGAATTACAGGCTTTGAGGCTTTACGTACAAGTGTAATGAGAAAGTCAGGAAAGTTTCCGACAATATTGATACACTTGAACTCTCTCTTGGTACGACACAGGACCAACTAGCGCAGTTGAAAAAAGACAAGATACATAAGCAAGACAAGTTATTTTACTTACAGTCGCAATTCATGCGTAACAGCTTTATGTTTGCTTATACATGTATTGAAGAAGAGGAGCGCGAGACATCTGTCCAAATGCAACAGTTGGTGCGTGATTTAATGCACGCCAAACTAAAAGTAAAACTTGCACAGGATGCCATTAATGAGATCTAATTTGAGTGTGTACATAGGGTTGGTCAAAAACGGAATACTGCAAGAAATCTGAGAAAAATCGTCTCAAAATGTTCGCTGTTCAAAGATCGCGAATTACTCTATGTACGAGCAATTGCATAGAGGAAGAAAAGATCACTACCAAATATCAAAGAAGCTTAAAGGCAAGGGAAATAGGCGTAGCTGAGCTATGCCACTTTGTACACTGACGGAAGGCCTGTCCCCATTCAGGGTGGTAGAAGCTAGGGAGGTGGGAGGTATTGAGGTCGAACTTAAGATATCTACCTGGAATGTACATGGTTTGAGTAGAGACCAATTGAAAGAATGTGAATTTCTCTCTGTTACCAGATTTGAATAGACTAACAAGGAACATGGACTCTTGGAGTAAAGAGAGCATTAATTTCGGTAAAGGTGAATTTACTCGTGTACTTACTGAAATTGCTAATCCTTTGTTTTCTCATTGTTATGTATCTGTAAATAATGACGACAAACGTAAAGCGAAGGCGGCGTGGTTTGGTGAAGATTGTAACTTGCAAAACAAATATATCATGTACTTATAATCTCATTCAATCGGCGAAAAAGTTATGCAAATATGATCATCATGCTTGATAAAAAAAATTAAAGTCACTATTTCTTAACAACAAATAGTCTATAACACTGTTAATATTTTAAGCAACTTTGTAAGTGGCGATTTCAATGAATCAGACCATGCCCCATTGAACTTTGAAATAAGGTGTAATTTTCATTTAAATGCCAAAGGTGCGCATACTAACAAAATTACCAATTCTATTAAGTGGAATCCTGATTTAAAAGAAGAATTTAGAAACCGAATTTTCGGCCAGTACCAGATTTGAATAGAATAACAAGGAACGTGGTATCTAGACATTAATTTAGGCATATATGAATTTACTCGTGTTCTTACTTTAGTTGCTAATTCTTCGTTTTGTAAATGTTATGTATCTGTAAATAATGACGACAAACATAAAGCGAAGGCGGTGTGGTTTGATGAAGATTGCATACTTGCAAAACAAATATATCATGACCATTTAATCTCATTTAATGATTTTTTAAGATTAGGAAAGGTGCAGAGATTGAGAAACTGAGGCATGGTAAACCTAACCAGTTTTGGGGCCATTTTAATAACAAACGTAACGGAAGTAAGAATGACGACTTGTAACTGGACGATTTGTTTTAGTATTTCTTAAAATTAAATAATAAGTTAACGGAACCATAAGGATGCTGAACCTGAAACCTTTTTTAATGAAAATGACTTTTGATTCAGATGATGTTTGTTTTGACGAACTTGATACGCCTATTACGCATTAGGAAGTTGAAACGGTCGTAAAGACATTAAGGAGAGACAAGTCGTGCGATGGAGACCAGTTGATCAATGAGTACTTCTTGGAATCGTTTGATAGTATATCGGCACACCTTGTTGACAGTCTTAATCTAATATTAGATTCGGGTAGTTTCCCTGCAAAGTGTAGTAAAGGTTTTATTGTCCCGTTGCACAAAAAGGTGATAGAAATCAGGATTGCATTAGTCAGTTGTTTCTCGAATATTTTTCAGGGATTCTGAACAATCGAATTTCTCAATAGGCAGAACAAAATGATATTTTAAGTGATGCACTGTTCGGTTTTAGAAAAAAATTCTACTATGATTGCTGTCTTTATTTTACATGCAACAATTGTTTTTTTTTAAATAATAATGGAAAATTATGTTGTGCTTTTGTGGATCTGAAAAATAGGCTTTTGATAGTGTATAGTATCAGGGATTGTGATTGAAACTTTATAAAGTAGGAATAAAAGGTAAACTGCTTCGTTCTATTAAGCAATGTATTTAAAAGTGAAAATGTGTGTAAGACACTGCAACAACTATTCGGATTATTACGAAGTTGCACTTGGGCTAAAGCAAGGGGGTATTATTTCTCCTATTATGTTTGCATTGTTTGTGAATGACATTGAGTTGTTCCTAGCTGATAACATTACCAGTGGTTTGACACTAGAACAAATTAATCTGATTTTTTGTTGTTTGCGGATGACATGGTGATTATGGGATCAAGTATAATTGAGTTACAGAAAAGTTTGGATAATTTGAGTTTATATTGTGATAAATGGGGATTGGAGGTTAATGTAGATAAAATTAAGATAATGGTGTTAAGAAATAGGGGAAACTTATCTGATGAGTATTACTTTAGCTACAAAGGCAATGTACTTAGTATTGGAGATGAATTTACGTATTTAGGTGTTGTCTTTAGTTCCAATGGTAGGTTTACTAAAACATTGGTTTTGTATTAGGTAAAGGATTAAAAGCTTTAAATGTATTAATTACCAATATTAACAGCCTTTAGATGCATTTGTTTTTTCTTGTCATACTCTTGTGAAATTTGGGACATTTCAAAATGCAAGCAGTTGGAACGATTACATTTGAAATTTTGTAAATAATTGCTGGGAGTTAAGATTTCACAGGCAATATAGGTATTTACAGTGAGGTGGGAAGACCCCCCTTATATATTAATCGATATTGTAGAGTGATAAAATATTGATGTAATCTTGTCAGAAGTGATAATATCAGAACTCAAAATGTAATGCATATGACGCTTGAAGATCTGAACAAAGGTAAACATAATTGGTTAGTTTAATTTAATAATTTATTTATTAGATAGCCATGGCTTTTCTTATGTATGGAATATTCCTACCAATGTTAATCTTGAAAAGTTTCATTTTGTTTTCAAAGCAAAAGTAATTGACATATTTAAGCAAACCTGGCATAATGTAATTCAAGAGTTTTAGGTATTGTGTACATATAGATTTTATAAGGATAGTTTTGAACATGAAAATCATCTTATGTATCTGCCAAACTCTGATTATTATCTCACAACTTAAAAATTGATTATGGCCGATATGGTGTAGGTAGAATTGAAAGAGAGGAACGATATTTCGATATTTGCTACAATCAAGATATAGAAGATAAATACCACTTTGTATTAGTTTGCACTTTATATGAGGACATTCGATAAAAATACACAAAAATATATTATTATTCAAATCCAAGTGTTTATAAGTATGTTGCGTTAATGAAATCTACTGATCCAAGAGATTTTGAAATAACATAATTATGTTTATGAAGCTTTCAATTCTCAAATTGCTGATTCTTAACTACCTTGACTGAGAAAAACTTATTTAAGATTGTCGGCGTTTGTAGCGGTTTATTAGTGTTTGGATTCTTGATTTTTTTGTTTCCAAAATGAAATTGAAAATTATTGTGTGATTTTATATATTTACCCCTGGAAAGAAGATGCTTACTTGCTATTAAAAACCATGAACAGTTGTGGCATCTTTGTTTAGCGAGCATCTTATATTTACTTCAATCTGGAATCTGCAATTTTGTTTGTTTGTTGTATTCAACCATTGTATATTTTACATACATTTAATTTGTTGAGAAAGTGTCCAATGTATGCCTTTGGACGGGTGTTTTTTTTTCATAAAGCTTCATCGTGGATCTACCGTTTACATAAGTTAATGCAGATAACTTTGATCTGAATATTCAAAATGAATTATCTGATCAGGATCTTTACAAAGAAGAAATACCTGTTTGCATGAAATACGTTTTAGTACATTGGTTTGTAGAGTTTTATTTAAGCTTGTTCCAACTAACACTGACTATGTTATTTATTACGGCATTACACCATAGCTGATTTTGGGACTTGATAATTAGGTTCAGATTTAGTTTTTTGGTATATCTTGTGAAAATGTCTTTGATCCATCCCTTCGTCATATTTTAGGCAATGGAAATGGGTTCAAGCCGTTTTTGCAGTATAAGGAATCGGCCTCTGATTGATTATGTGTTCTTTTGACGAAAATAGTATATTTTTTCATGCTATTGAGTATTGGTACAATAGTTTGTTTGCGTTTAATGTTTGAATGTTGAAAAAACTTTTGAGGGTAACAAGGACCACAAAGTATTGTTCAAGTAACGTAATAAATACATATCTATATATCTATCTATCAACATTTCAGCCTTTAATTATAGATACTATGATATCTCCCCCCCCCCCCCCCCCCCCCCCACTGTACTGGGTAACCGCCATCTTGAAATATTATGCTATACAATTTATGTAAATGGTGTAATGGTTAAATAGGAGCATTTGATTATTTCGGCTGAAATTTTATCTACATGTAGTCCGCTACTTTTGTTGTTTTTCTGTGAATTTACTGTTGTTTTTTTAATTTCCGACATTATTATTTCAGCATCTAAGAAATCGTTATTGACTTTTTGGTTTATGTCTGTATGTATTATGATTCTTTGTTCAGAATTTTCTTTCAGCAATTTTCTTTTTATAGTGCTGTTTGATTTTTTTCAGAATTGTTTCGGGTTTCGTTTTGCTATAGTTTGCATTTTGTTTGCTTCTATGTTTTTATATTTTCTTTTTTCTTGGCGTTGTGTTAGGTTGTATTGTTAAAGAGGTCTTTTCTTTTTTCTGTTTTGTTTTTCATGTGTGTTTTTCATGTAACTATTTCTTGACATTGTTATATTGTTACCTGCTTCGATTATTGAACCATGGATGTTTTGGGGTTTTTTTAAAATATACTGTGTATATTTTTTCTAATAAATACCTTAGATGCGTTTGTATGTAGAATGTTGACAAGAATTCCTACAGATTCATCAATAGTTATTGTGCGTGTTTCAGGCTTGGTGATCATTTCTGTGATTTCAGTTGCATTGTTTTATAGCAGTTCAAGGTATTCTTGGGACTTTTCTCGTTCCATTTAATGCTGTGGGTGTTGTCATTTTTGTATGAGTTTGTGTTATTGGTTTTGTTGTTATAACAATGTGTAGTAGATTATGGTCTGAGATTTCATAAGTCAGTTTGATATCAAACTGCTGTACATATTTGAAGTTCTCGTGTTGTAAAAGTAGGTAGTCTTCTGTGCTCGATCCACTGTGAGAGTGAAAAGTGAAATCCCCATATAAGTCGGCATCGAGTCTGCCAATTTCCAATTGGAAGCGAGGTATTCATGCACATATCAAGAAAGCGGGGCCATACGTATCTTAATTTGTTTCACTGTTTTCTCTTTATGGAATTGTCTATATAATCATCGATTTATTCATTATCTAGGTACTCGTCATGTTTTTATGCAATCTATAGCATTTTATGTCCTTGCATTTAGATCGCCTAACACGAATATTTTGCCAGCTGCTTTATAATTTTCTATATCAGATTCAATCTTCTAAAAAATCAAAATCGCCTTGATTCCGCACGGTAGAGCCTGCTGGCAGAATATACGTGTTGCAAATACCGGAACATGTACATGTATATACATTGTCTTCAAAGTCAAAGAGGCTGCTGTCTAATTTGATCCACATAATACCATTCTAGTTTGTTTCTACTATTGTCAGTTTGTCGATCAGATTTTGTTTGTAGTATACTGATAAACCACCGCTCTATCTTCCTCTATTTGTATTTACAGATTTGCTTCCTTTCAGATGACTACTTAGGTAGCCATTTATTTTATATATAAGTTTATCGCTATATTTTCGGATAACCATAGTTCTTGGAGTAATATGATGTCGTATTGGTGTATGATATCTTAAAAAGTTGACCACAAAGTTTTCTACTCAATCCATTGATGTTCCAGGATATTATTTTCAATATTTCTGCTTGACAGCTATTTTTTTTGTTTCAATCATGCATTTTATTTATTTTTATCTATTTTATTATTTTTGTGGAGGTCCACTACTTTGTCGTCATTGTATATATTGTTGTGTTTTCCGTCTACGAAAAGTTTGAAGCCATGTTGTCTGGTTTTCCATGTCTTCGAAGATGTCGTTAAATGTCCGTCTAGCGTCTCTCATAGTTTGTGGTCTCTGTATGCCCAGTCCAAGTTTTTGTGAGTTCATGGTTTCTTTTATAAAAATTATATTGAACAGAGCAATATTCCTAATTGCAATCGGCAACTCATATGTATTTATTTGAAATGGTTTGTTTATCAATCTGAAAATGTTTTAAAGTTATCTATCACACCTTCTGTGTGATAACAAGACACTCGTTTACTAAGATTGCCTTTAACACAAAGTTGACGTAAGGCTTATTGACCTGGCGGAATAATATTTATCCCGACAGATTGAATTAATCAGTTCGGCAAAAGATCAGCATAGAACAGTAAGTTTCTACAAGTTCGGCAGCAGAAAGATTGATATTCATATTCATAAAAGCTATTGCAGAAATTGAATAGGAAAATCCTGCAATGTATTATTATAAGAAAGTTGTTTGAAATGTTAACTTTCTAATGTAACCACTTATTAAGTGCCTATTCTAATTTCAACGATCAAACTGTTAGTATGTGCGGTTTCTCTCGCGTCTTGTACGCATAGGACCTGGCGGCGACTGTTTATAATACACATGACCCTGCGGCTGATTCCCACGGGTACTGTTGTGTCACTCCCGTTTGACATTCACCAAAGCTTGTTTTATTGCGCAGATATCACTTTCTAAGTTGCGAATTTCATCCCATTTATTTCGGTTTGTGTCGATCAAATAAAAGAGTGATTCAAGAGCTCACAAAGAGTAGTTCTGCTTCCGCCGAGGTATGTTTTCAATAAATCTGACGGCTCACCAAAATGGCGGTCCTTCTCATCAAGTTCCTTTTCTTGCGACGCGAGTGTTTGCGAGAGACGTTCGATTTCAGCTTCTTTGGAGTTTAATTGTCCATCAAACTATTCCTTTTTATCCTGGCATATCTGTATTATCGAGAGTTTCACGTGATCTAATATTTCGTTCCATTATTTGTCTGTCCGAAGCGACCAATTGAATTGAATTGAATCTCACTATGTTTTGAAAATGAAATGGCTTAAAAGGACGTACAAACTCATATGTTTTTTCTGTTAATGAATGCCGTCATTCTTGCACGATGGCGTTGCGTCTTCCTGGTGCCCGTTTTACTAAACTACTTACGCAAAATTTTTGCGTAAGTCAAAATCTTTTTACTCTTATTTTTCGATCATAAACGTTTGCAAACAGCAAATAGCCAGATCAGAGGACGCGCTAAAAGCGCGTCCTCTTTCTGGCTATTTGCTGTTTGTAGCAAGTGATAATAAAAGATTTCAATTAAAATTTAAAATTTTGACTTACGCAAATAATTTGCGTAAGTTGTTTAGTAAAACGTGCCCCTGGTGCCCGTTGCATAAAACTTCGTACGACAAAAAAGTCGTTAGTCAAAACTTTAAAATACATTTAATTTCTGATTTCTCTATCTTAGATGGAGAAATAAATAAAAATTGAAACTTTTATTATCTGACTTACGACAACATTTGTCATACGAAGCATGAGCTGGAAATTTGTTATGGAATTTTTGATTTCCGTAGAAGTTTGTAGTTGACACTGACCTCAAATAGTGGCGTCGGTTGTCCTTAGCATTATATCCATAAGCCTAATTCATGTGGTAATCAAACTTTATCCAATTTCCATCTCAATGTGCTCTAGTTTTTATGCCCCAAGAATCTACGATTCGGGGGCATATAGTTTTTGTCATGTCTGTTGGTTCGTCCGTCTGTCCGTCCGTCCGTCTGTCCGTCTGTTTGTGCAAAAAACCTTAACCTTGGCTATAACTCTTGCATTTTTGTACCTAGGCCTTTTATACTTGGCATGTGTCTTCCCTGTATCAAGACCTTTCCAACCATACACAACTTTTTTACCTTGTGTCTTTGACCTTGACATTTGACCTACTTTTGTAAAACTCTTTAAATGGCTATACTATTTGCACCAGTTGGCCCAGGGCTTTCATATTTTGTACGTATATTTCCTGTGTTAAGACCTTTCCAACCATACCAACATCTTTGACCATGTGACCTTGACCTTCACCTTTGACCTATTTAATCAAACTTTAACCAAAACCTTAACATTGGCTATAACTTTTGCATTTTTGAACCTGGGCCTTTTATACTTAGCATGTGTATTCCTCATGGCAAGACCTTTCCAACCATACACAACTTTTTGACCTTGTGACCGTGACCTTGACAGTTGACCTACTTTTGTAAAAAGCTTTAAATGGCTTTAACATTTGTACCAGTTGGCTCAGTGCTTTCATATTTTTTTTGTATATTTCTTGTGTCAAGACCTTTCAAACCACGCCAATATCTTTGACATTGTGACCTTTATCTTCACCTTTGACGTATTTAATCAAACTTTAACCAAAACCCTTAACCTTGGCTATAACTTTTGCATTTTTATACCTGGGCCTTTTATACTTGGCATTTGTATTCCTCATGGCAAGACCTTTCCAACCATACAACACTTTTTGACCATGTGACCTTCACCTTGACATTTGACCTACTTTTGTAAAGATCTTTAAATGACTATAACATTTGCACCACATAGCATAGGGCTTTCATATTTTGTATGTATATGTTTTGTGTCAAGACCTTTCCAACCATACCAACATATTAGACCATGTGACCGTGACCTCGATCTTTGACCTATTTAATCAAACTTTAACCAAAAACCTTAACCTTGTATATAACTTTTGCATTTTTGCACTTGGGCCTTTTATACTTTGCATGTGTTTTCCCTGGCAAGACCTTTCTGACCATACAAAAAAGTTTACCTTGTGATCTTGACATTTGGCCCCCTTTTGTTAAAATCTTTAAATGGCTATAACATTTGCACCAGTAGGCCTACGGCTTTCATATTTTGTTTATATATTTCTTGTGTCAAGACCTTTCCAACCATACCTACGTTTTTGCCCTTGTGACCTTGACCTTTGACCCTTCTTTTGTATAAATCTATATACGCCTATAACATTTGAACCAGTCGGCCTAGAGCTTCCATACTTTGTATGTTTCTTGTGTTAAGACTTCTCCAACCAAGCCAATGTTTTATTTACCCTACGACCATGACTTTTGACCTACTTTTGCAAATAAGCATTACATTACAGAACATGATGCTGGCTGGGGGCATTTGTGTTTCACAAACACATTGCTTTTTATCTGATCTTCACCAAACTTTCTGAAAATGTTTGTTGACATAAAATGGAGACCAATTTGGATAACAAGCGGCGCCAATTTATGCTAGGCCCTTTGGAATATTGGCCCTTAAATTCCTCAAAATGGTGCTCCACAACAGTTTCAGCTCTCTAACTCGTACATTTTCAATTTGATAGTCTGGATTCCCCTCCCTGTATCATCGGGGGCATTCGTGTTACTGGGACACGCTCTTGTTAATATCTAATAACGTCCTGGTTATCCAGATAATCAATATTGGTATATTCCACAATATGTAATAAACAATAAACTGTGTGTAAAAGTATAAACTGGGTTTTGTTATTAGATGAGGAATTTCTAGAGATATGTCAGTAATCTGACTTGTAACTTTTAAAGAAAAACTAATATTCCATAATGCTTAATCAATGAGACCATAAGATTGTTTTAGCCCCTCCCCTTTATGGCAAATGTTCAGGACGAGTGGTATCACAACAGAGCCTACACCGGTTAAGCCACACCCCCTGTTTGCACACGTGACCCTGGCCGTTTTTGACACTGATCTCATGTAGTGAGATTGACAAAGTGACAGCAGGTAGGTAATGCCATATGTTAAACCCAGATTGACTGTGCGATATATATGGAGACAGTAACTACATTGTACATCACATTTACTAATTACCTATGATAGGAACGTAATGCACATGTCAGCCCATGATTGCTTTGATTAAACATGATGTAACAGTAATAGCACCAAACTTTACTTTGCAAACAGCTGATTACTAGAATTATTGACTTTAAATAAAAAGTGTTGGAGCAACATTGCAAATGAGATGTTCCATTTTTATCGGTGTAACACAGTCTATGATTGTACAGGGGAAGGCAATCAGTATTGCTTGTGAAATCTGCAAAAAAATTTATACATTTATCTCCCTTGACTGGCAGTGTCTATGGCGCATGCGTACTGATTTAAAGTTACATGTATTTTCATAAAGATGTCAAAACACATTTCGTAAATGTTCATGTCGCCATGTATTATTTCAACGTTTAATTCTTGAAATACCGACACAATGGAGAATACACTATTCTTTCCCGTTTAATCCTTTCACTCTCAATGACGCCATAAAGCGCGTTTGCAAACAATTTTGGTCCTGATCAGACGCCGCGTAACGCGGCGTCTGATCAGGACCAAAACTGTTTGACACTGTTATCGATATTTATTTAAGAAATAACATTCGCTCCATGGTATGCTATGGCTTCATATACCACGATTTGGAGTTCTGACGCGTAGCAAATTAACCACGAGAGCCGAAGGCCCGAGTGGTTAATTTGCAGCGCGTCAGAACGACAAATCGTGGTATATGAGGTCATAGAATACCATGGAAGAAGATTATTTCGATTCTGACATTACAAATAATGATCTAACTCGGTCTACACTGTTTGTATTTCAGTATTTAAGGGGAACAATCGCCTTGGACTATTTTTATTAGGTACCTATAGTAAGAACGCATTATTCCCCTTTATGGCTGTTCCATTCTTCCCATTCTAAACATCATATCTAAAAGTTTTGAATATTTATTCTTAACTCCCGCTTTAAACAAGTTTTTACATCTTAATACATTGAATAAACTATTTATCCCTTAAAAATGTCAACTACTTTACAAACTGTCGGCAAAATGTTTTAAAATTTACATATCTTTATTTCAACCGAACGTTCCTGAAATAGAATTTACTGTAGGATGGACACAGGAACAGCTGTTGTAACCGGACTATTTTCACATCGTTGTATGTCATTTTCACACCGTGATATATCATACTAGATATATCATGGTAAAGTTGTTCTTTGTTATGAAGACAAATTCACGTGTCATGTTAGAATAAATCATACAACCTTAAGGCTAACTTTAAAAACGTGTCTTGCAAACCACAAAACTGAAGCAGACGACAATAAAGCGATGAAGGGGTAAAAATCTCCCTAATCTTTTAGCATGAAAAGGTTAAATGAAACGAAACGCAAAAAGCTTGGTAATTTCATGGAGAAATTACTTCTATTTAACCCTTTCACAGCTACATTCAGGCTCTAAACAATTTGACACTCGTATCGATATTTCTTTAGTAATACAAACCCTCTTCTCATTTTGAAACGTTTTTGCAGACATAAATGTTGAAGCAGACGACAATATAGTGGTGAATGGGTAAAAACCTCACGAAAAATAAGGCGCCGAAAGGGTTAAAGAGACTGAAAACCAAATTTGGCCTAAAATCTTTTTTTACAATTGGATGCTCAGTTTATGAAAAGGATTGAAGTAAAAAAAGATTTCGATGAAAAAATAAACATGTAATGAGCTTGTTCGGGATTCGAACACGTGCATAGACAAAACAAGGTATTCCCTTTACCTGATAGAAGCGCATTTTAGCACATTTTAATTTATCCATCCGCCAAAGAAAATAATTCAAGATTATACAGGCTTGAACATGTACAATTAGAAATACTTCTAGAATAGCAAATAGTGACTTAAAGCAGGTTGAAAGTAAAGCAGAATGCGCCTTATGGCGCATTCTGCTTTACTTTCAATTTGCTTTAAGTGGTATCCTGCCTTCATATCTAGAAACAGGCTATGAGGTAAAGGGTTAAGTACGAAAATACGCTCTAACGGTCTTTTGTATCCTATTCGAATTTTTTTTTAACGAAGTCTGATACACAGATATAAGGGAAAATCTTAACCAAATTAAGGTTCAGTCATATTTTCTTGATGGTGTTTTATTACCGAACATATGTTTTCAATGTAATATGCACGTTAATGTCATACTTTGCTTTTATTTGACTTCTTAACTGTGTTGCTGTTGGTTTAGTTCTGCAAAAACTCCATCTGAATGTCAGTCTTTTTAAAAACAGGCTACAGTGTTCCCTCTCTACAACGGCACCCAATGTGAGACACAGGTTGTGGGTATTGTTAAGAGGGAGTCGTAACAGGGAGGGAAAAATTAAGACTTGGCTTACATTTGCAAACAGCTCGAATCCAGATCAGACACCGCGTAACATTCAAGCTGTTTGTCACTCGTCTTTATGTTGTTGTTTTACCAAAATGTCCAATATGTAAATTCGAGAAAACCAGCAGACGACAATTTTAAGCAGACGATATTGCAGCCAAGAAAACTTAAGATACACAATTGTTTTGTTTGTGGAACAGTGGAAAGGGTCGTTGTAAGGAGGGAGTCGTTGTTGGGAGAGTCGTTGTAAAGAGGGAGCGCTGTACACATAATACTGACTATTAATTGGAGTCTAGGCAGGCTCCGAACAGTTTGCAATGAAACTAATTGTTATAACAGAAACACGTTAATTGGGAAAAAATAATAACGTGATCTCAACTGTACGTTCGGCATACGTAAGTGGTACTTAGTAATCGAAATAGAGTCGAAACGAAGGCAAGTTCAATGAAAGCTAGTTCGAGTCGCCGCTACTCAACTTTATTATATACCTATTCTAAAAACAAGCGAATACAGGCCCAACAATCTTTTTCCGTATCCGATGGTCCGTATTAGATGGCATATCGGTATATGATACACAATGTTGACATCACTACTTTGATGCACACAAGTTGTACATGATATATTTATATAAAGAAGCGTTGCGCGTGACGTTTCGGAATTCCAGGTTCCGATGCTATTTTTTTTTTTAAAAAGTTGAAACTAAGCGTGAACGAAATAATGACGTAATTTATTGGTGGTCACATGACTTCAATAAATAGTTAAAGATTGCATATGAAAGCAGAATGTTTAACCTATAGGGGCCTACATGTATGCGTATATTTGATTATTCGATTGAACAACATATATATCTAGATCTAGTCCCAAACAGTTTAAGTATATATAATAAAAGGAATATCAGCACAGTGTGTGATCCGGGGTGTTGTGTCAGTTCTCGTCGGTTGTGTAAGCCAGATCACACTCGAGGCTACGCCTCTCGTGATATCTGGATTACACAACCAACTCGAACTGATACAAGACACCGGATCACACACTGTGGTGATATTCCGTTTATATGTACGACTCAGAGTTTTTTATTCTGTCTAAATTTCAAATTTCTGAGTATACTGTATTCTACAGTATACATTTGTTTCATAGGTACTTAGGGAACAGTCAAATCATTGACCCGAGGTAGCAGGGAGGACCTTGAGAACTGTTGTCCGAGGACAACGGCCGAGTGCAACATTTCTCAATGTCTTCCCTGCTACCGAGGGACGATGATTTGACTGTTCCCGAAGTAATTATCAAACAAATGAAAGTTTTCATGACTCTCTATTTAAGCAAGGCTAACTGAATGGCTAGATCTAGATCTATCTATATTATAAACATGGTTTGAACAAAAAGCATTTAGATTCTAGAGATGATTATATATTTTATCTTTATTTAATTCAATACAACAACTGAATGTGAATTCTCTACTATATTCATTTTTATTTACGTTTGAAATAGTCGTAATTATTGTTTCTTATTGACTAAAATTGATTGACACTTAGTTTGGTTTTCGACATTATTAGTTACACAGTTTCTTCACAGTGTACAAGAGGATTTATTCCCGGCTGAGGTAAATCATGGTGCCCGAGCCGTTAGTCGAGGGTTACATGAATTTTCCAGCCGGGAATAAATCCTCATGTACACTGTGGAGAAACTGTATAACGAATTTATTATACTGCAAACTTTTCACTGTTCAAATGAAATATTTCGGAATTTGTCATGTACAGCGCTCATAGCAAACAGTAACAAAATCGCGCCAAAACAGATGACGTTGAGCGTAAATGACGTTATGTTTCTGACGGTTGTTATTTATAAAAAAGATGGGCACGCTCGTAGACGTCGGCGTGAAACTTTCCCAGAAAAAATGCGACTGTTGAAAGATCCAACACCCGATTGGTTCTTAGCCAAAATGAACTTCAAACGGATGATGCACGATTGAATGCACTCAATCTCGTCAAGCAGCCATCTTAGGGACCTGTCAGCCAATCAAAATATCTGCATTTCTACGTAACCTGTCAGCTCACAGGATACTTGGTATCACGTCTACGGCTCGGTACCCAATCAGAAGAAAGGAAATTACTTTGCAGTATAATAATACGTCACGGATGATGGCTACACGTCATTTATGTTGTAACGTCATAATTTGTTTAAAAAAGAAGGAAGATACTTGATCTGCAAGCTGTTTTATCCATCTTATTCGGAGTGACTCTTATATCGATACTAGATCTAAATCTATATAGCCTTTTAAAGGGATTGTTCGGGAGAAAAAAAATGATCCGAACAACCCCGCAAAAGTCTAGATTTACGTAGAAACTAGTTTGATTATATTGTAATTCTTAAACAAAATAATGTATCATAAAGACGCCTTATTCGGTCCCACGATGCAGAAAATGTTTTCGCACCATTTTCGCGCATATAACAGTGTTGTGCAACAGTCAACTGTTGCACCCTCGCATAAGTCAGCAGCATGTTCAGTTACCACTGTTTGCTGTTGAGGTTAGCAATTTGTGCCCCGTGTGCAGCGTGCAGAATACAGTAGAGAAAATGTGTATTTCCAAATAACCGTGTTTACGCTTAACCTATTATTTTCATTGCAAACAGTTTGGAGCCAGATCAGGTAACCCGGCGTCTGATCAGGCTCCAAACTGTTTGCCACTCAGATAAATATTGGTAGTCAAAATTGTTAAAATGTTGTCATTTTCTATAGTTCAATGCAATGCGTTTGCGTTTGAACGAAATAATTACGTTTTCTCCACTGTATTCCAAACCGGTATCCAACTCGCAACTTATGGCCATCGATGGCCCTCGATTACTTTACTGAACTCATCACTGGTAAATCTTAACGGAAAAAAACAGTCATAAATGCCAAGAAATCACTTTTATATAGATATTCAGGTAATAACACTCACTTTTTTTAGCGTCATATTAATCCCAGTGCTTAAATGAAGTAAAACCTTGGTTTGATGAAAATACCTGTACCTGCCATTAGGACATACAGTGGAGAAAACGTTATTCTTTCCAGATAAACGCGTTTACGCTAAAGTTATTATTTCCATTGCACACAGTTTGGAGCCAGATCAGACGCCATGTCACAAAAGGTTTAACTGCACACAACAGTATTGAAATAGACTGTTTGACGCTCTAATCTATATTAGTACATATATTGCTTAACCCTTTTCCCCCATAGAAGCGCCTTTTAGCGCATTAGGTTTATTCCTTCACTAAAGAAAATAGTTCCAATTTATACAGTCATAAATATGTATCACACGAAATGTTTCTATATTCTAGCAGATGATAGCTTAAAGCAGGCTGAAAGTAAAGCAGAATGTGCCTTAAGGCACATTCTGCTTTACTTTCAACCTGCTTTAAGAAGTCACCTATCTTCAATACTAGAAATAGGCTATCAGGTAAAGGGTTAAGCATTACTACCTCAAACATGATTCTAAAATGTTCTCGAAGACAGGCGACAATGTAACGGTAGTGGGAAATAAAAACCTCACGATTAATTTGGTGCCGAAAGGGTTAACTGTTATAAATGAGGGCTTTTATTGTCATCCGCTGTATCATTTTGTTTTACTTTTGATTTGAAATACAAGATAAAGATAAAACAGCATACGCTTTCTGAATTGGTGTATGTATAGCTGTGATGCCGTATGCTACACATGTAGATAAAAGTCGCTTGATAAACTTCGCCGCACAGTGGAGAATACGTTATTCTTTCCCGTTTAAACGAAACGAAACGCAAGCGCAAAACACTAAAACGTAGAAAAGTGCAATTTTTGGACAATTCTGATAATTCATGTTTATCTTGGTGTCAAACAGCTTGGAGCCTGATCAGACGCCGGCGTCTGATCTGGCCCCAAACTGTTTGCAATAAAAAAAATAAGTTTTAGAGTAAACGCGTTTATTGGGAAAGAATAACGTTTTCTCCACTGTATCTACATGGGGTAATGGCTTAAATAATTTATGTTGCTGTTTGCAATATATAGGATTTTAAACATTAGTGTCCATAATTAATTTTATTGAATTTATCATCAGCTTCTTTTAGCAAACGATAAAAGCGAGGCTTGCCGAGTTTCCATCCTTTTCTAAACGACGAGGTTTATAAATCAAATAAATTAATAACACGAATGTTAGATTTTATTTATAACAAAACCTTACAATGCTGTTTTTACCATCTCGATACTTTATATTTTCAGCTTTTCAGCTTCATTTCTAAGTCAGTGGATGACGCCCACGTGAGTAAGTATGCAAAAGGTTGTCTCAAGGTTATTTCCGATTCAATCAGAATTAATTCAGAATAAGTCTAGAAGGCAGCACATATTTGTCCCTTACCGCCTACAGCCACTCGATCGCTGACAAAAATGTCGACTGACGTCATATTTGTTTACAAATGTTGACAGTGCGTATATAGACATTTTACACTTTTGTTACATGCATTCAGCCATAAAATCAAAAAGGGCGTCATTGATTTCATGGCTGAATGCATGAAACAGAAATGTGACGTGTGTTTCGACGTGTTTTTCTTTGAAAAAGAGCCTTAGAGGTCGAACTATTAGAAAAGAGCAGTTTATAAATAAATACTGATTTAATTCCCTATCTGGAATATTGTAAAACTTATTGAAGACATTTTAGTAAGACAGTCTCATTAGCTTAGTTAAACCACTAGTTATATACGAGAAATAAACAGTGAGTGCTACCCACCGCTCGCACCCAAGGTTATTTTATAAATTTAGATATATCATGTTGCTATACTTACAATCTAATTTTCTTTATTGGTTACCTGTATGTCAATATTAAAAGCGTTTTAGATCATTCTGAGAGCATTGCCAAGCTTGTGATTGGTCAGATTTGAGTATTCTGTTCAAATCTGACTAATCGAAAGCTGATTTAATTCCCTATCTGGAATATTGTAAAACTTATTGAAGACATTTTAGTAAGACAGTCTCATTAACTTAGTTAAACCACTAGTTATATACGAGAAATAAACAGTGAGTGCTACCCACCGCTCGCACCCAAGGTTATTTTATAAATTTAGATATATCATGTTGCTATACTTACAATCTAATTTTCTTTATTGGTTACCTGTATGTCAATATTAAAAGCGTTTTAGATCATTCTGAGAGCATTGCCAAGCTTGTGATTGGTCAGATTTGAGTATTCTGTTCAAATCTGACTAATCGAAAGCTTGAGAACGATCTCAGACTCGTCCCAAATCATTTATAACCATGGAACAAAGATTACGGTTCTTAAAGTTTAAGATTTTGTTGAACAAAACCTCCGAAACTATTGTTCCTGTTGTGTGTTTTTGTGTGTGTTTAGAATGTCGAAAACGTGCCAAAAATAATATTGTTAGAATTTTTGGACCCAACCCCATTTTCATGTACACGTGGAAAATAAAATATGTTTAAACTGTAAACATAGGCATCCAGTAGACTCTGATCAGACGCCGCATCATGCGGCGTCTGTTCACAGTCTACACTGAATGATGATAATGATTTCAATGTAAACAAAACGAAAATGAAAATTACGACCAGGCACCCATTAGATAAAAAAGGACTAACCCAGTACATATGTATTAGCATGGAAGAATCGATTGGGTTTATAGATGGGTATGCACCCATTGCAACAGGGGTGTAATTGGGACTAGAAGTATTTAACTGAAAACAACTGTTTTTGCTGATGTGTTTAACAGTTTTACTGTAAAGCTAAGTACAGGGTGTCCAAAAAACGGAACCCTAGTCCAAGGGTATATTTTTCCTAAAGTAGACATATATTTTAAAATTTAAATATGCAGTTTTGTAGATACATCCGTTAGTCATATTTCTGCCAAATTGTATTTATAAATATGCATTGGTTTTAAAATTATGAGTATTTTAGTTAAGAACCCTAAAATCCGTTTGACCATGGTATTGGTTTTTGTGATTACACACGGCAGCTGTTTGCACTGTTAAAGCTTAGTCTAAACAATCGTGCAACTGTTTTATTCTTACCTGTATACGTATCAATTGTCCCAGAAATCAGTAGATATACATGCTGCACATGCAAATTGAATCAAATAAAGTAATCTTCTTTTTTTTTAAAGTATTTGTTACACATTGCCTGTCATTTGCCAGATTATTCCTGGCAATTTTTTTAATTTTCGCTTTCATTTCATAACCAATTAATCCGTACAGTTTGATATCTATTTTGGAACCATATTTTATTTTTGTTTTAAAACAGAACATTTATCCCGACATTGGCAAGTTATTTTCAAATACTCGTGTCATGCAGAGCCGCTGTGATAGAAATGACATTATTATGTTACGGGATTTGGTGTGGGTTTTTTTTCTCAATCTAAAATAGTATAAACTTTATATTAACCAATAACAATGCTCATATCTTAAAAACTGCTGAATATTTTTAGACCAAATTTGGACGAAATATGGCAAAATATCGACTCTACTTTTTATTTATTGATATGGATAGGAAATGGATAGATTACATATTTGACCCATGGTTCCGGGGTTTTGGACACCCTGTACACATCTTGACAGGGCTGGACATTTCCTTGAACTATTATTTTCACTGCAAAAAGTTTGGAGCCAGATCAGAGGCATAACATTCTGAGAGACTTTGGAATAAGACAAATCTCCTTGTACAATTGGTCAGATTCCATTCTTTCTCGTTCAAATTAAGCTAAACGCAAATACAGTGAAACCCCTCTAAACCGGATATGTGTGGGTACAACATAAATTTCCGGTTTAGAGCGGTTATGTTATAAATTTCGATATTTCATGTTGTTATACATACAGCGCTTTCTCTCTACAACGACACCCAATGGGAGACAAACAGTGTGTGCGCTGTTCTGAGGGAGTCGTTATAGAGACGGAAACTGGCTTAGATTGCAAACAGCTGAAATCCAGATCAGACGCCTCGTCACTCGGCGTCTGGATTCAAGCTGTTTGTCGCTCGTAATTATATTTCTTCTGTCAAAATGTCCACTAATATGAAACTTTGAGAAAAGACAGCAGACGATCATTTTAGGCAGACGATATTGCAGCAGTAAAAGCGTTATACATAATTGTCTTGCTTAGGGAAACGTGGCAAGGGTCGTTGTAAGGAGGGAGTCGTGGTTTGGAGGGCCAAGGAAGAACTGTACAATCTAAACAAGAAATATCTTAAAAAAAGATATTCGGCGGAATGAGTGGTTGAACTAAGGCTATATAGATGGGTGTGCAAAATTGAATGAAATTGAGGTTTTCAAAGAATTGTAATATCTTGGATTGAAAAGCAAAAAATAAAAGTATACAATTGAAACAGTAACTTTTATTTAAAATGCAAAACTATCATGTACAGAAATGCAAAACAAAACAATAATTTAACTCATATCCTAGCTACTGGTAGGAGATCCTCACATTAATCTATTGTTCTATATATCAAACTTCATTCATAGAGTTTCTTGAAACAAACTATAGCATACACAAATGTACAGATTCAACGGTCTGCTCTACTTCTGTCTTGTAAATAATGATGAAACCACACAATTGTGTTTAACTCACTTGAGGCCATTTATATTTAATATTGCTTTTAATGTATGGTAAATGTGTACAAATAGTTAACTATTAAAACAAATTGGTAGTAAACAATTACAAAACACCTAGCTTCCTCTGTATTTCAGATGTCATCTTAAATTGCATCATCCCAGTGTAGTAAACAGTCTGGTCTGTGTCTCTAAATTTTACACTCACAGCCATATCTGGGAAAACTGTAATTGGACATAGACCAGCCTACAGGGCTCCAGATAAGAGGGAGTAAACTAAACAAATCACATTTATTCACTCATTTCAGCACCAAACCCTATGGTGTTACCACTCATTTTGATTGTCTCAAAGAGACAATTCAAATGTTTAGTGACACCACAGGGTTTAATGCACAAATAAAGATTTTAAGTTTTGAAATAATTCCCTTATCTGGAGCTCTGGGTACTATCCAATCAGACTATTCAGTTTCAACAGGTGCTCTCAAGTCTAAATTTCTGATCAAATATAATTGGTTGAAATGTGTGGCCAAACAGAAAGTGTGGCTAAATAGAAACCAGACAGCTCCGCCGAAAAATTTTATTAGTTACCTATCTGTCCATTTGTCTGCAATGTTTTGAGTGTCCAGTTTTAAGTACACTCGAGCTCAATATTAAAAAATTTATGGTGTTAGAACTTGGGAACCAACCCCATTGTCATTTACACATGGAAAATAAAATATGTTTAAACTGTAAACATAAGCATCCAGTGTAGACTCTGACCAGACGCCGCATCATGCGGCGTCTGTTCATAGTCTACACTGGATGATGACAAGAATTTCAATGTAAAACAAAACGAAAATGAAAATTACGGCCAGGCTCCCATTAGATAAAATTGGACTAATCCAGTATACAGTGGAGAAAACGTTATTCTTTCCCAATAAACGCGTTTATGCTTAAACTATTATTTCCATTGCAAACAGTTTGGAACCAGATCAGACGCCGGATAACCCGGCGTCTGATCAGGCTCCAAACTGTTTGCCACCAAGATAAAAAATAGTTTTTCAGAATTGTCCAAAAAATGTACTTGTCTACGTTTTAGTGTTTTGCGTTTGCGTTTCGTTTCGTTTAACCGGGAAAGAATAACAGATTCTCCACTGTACATGTATTAGCATGGCAAAATCGATTGGGTTTATAGATGGGTATGCACCCATTGCAACAGGAATGTTATTGGGACTCGAAGAATATAACTGAGAACAACATTTTTTCTGATTTTTTTTTCTGTAATGCTCAGTACACGTCTTGACGGAACTTGGCATTTTCATTGCAAACAGTTTGGAGCCAGATTAGGGGTCATCGCAATCTGAAAAAATAAAAATACAATGAAAATTATAATATTCTGTGTAACTTTGAAATAAGACAAATATCCTTGTACAATTGGTCAGATATCATTCTTTCCCGTTCAAATTAAAGAGGCTCGCAACCGGATTTAGCATTAAAAATAGTAATTTGTAAATATATGTCAAATGCTTATATAAACGGGTACGATTTAGTTTTGGATAATAAATTCTGTTAAAAAATGCATTTCAAAAAAAAAAAGGAAGAAGCTCTGGTGGGATTCGAACCCGTGACCCTCCATGCGGAGACAAACATGAAAACAAAAGGCTCTCTATCTATATGGTAGCGAATTAACGTACTTCACTGGTAGCGAATGATTTATACATATTCGGCTCGGGTTTATGTCTGAGCCCGTGTAGAGAAGCAACAACAACAACTATACCGTCAGCTAACGCTATAGAAAAACGATGGAAAATATCTAAAAAAAAACTAAGAATTGGTGACGATTCTTGAGACTTTTTTTGGACTGATCATATTTTTTTAATATCAGAAGCCAAATAATGCCACAAATTTGCTTTTATTTGAGTATTTTATTTTATTTTGACAAGTACACTATCCGGTTGCGAGTCCCTTTAAGCTAAACGCAAATACAGTGAAACGCCTCTAAACCGGACATGTGTGGGTACAACATAACTTTCCGGTTTAGAGGGGCTTCCAGTTTAGAGGGGTTTTAACCCATTACCCAAAAGCTTGTTTCTAGTATGGAAAACGGCTGACCACTTAAACCAGGTTGAATGTAAAGCAGAATGCGCCTTAATGCACATTCTGATTTACTCTGTTTAAAGTGCGTATTAATGTAGTAATTTAAAATATAGAAGTGTTGGAAATGGGACCACAGTTTTTGTCCGGTTTAGAGAGATTTCCGGTATTTAGAGGTTCCGGTTTGGCGGGGTTCCACTGTACAATAAAATGTAATGTAGAAACTGGCATTTTGTTTACAAACAGTTTAAAGTATGAACAGACGCCGAGCTACTTAGGCATGTGATATGGCTCAAAACTGTTTGCACTTAATATTTAAAAACCGCGGTCATCGCAGGTACTCAACCATAGTGACAGACACAGGGAACCGGCTCATAGTCAAGTGTTCTATATATAGGACAATATAATAAAGGGAAATAACACGGATTGTCACCCACCACGGGTGGCATAAGGCTCTTTGAACTTATTTGTTTCATTTCTGAACTTTATTCGTGAGAACACTATATTTACCAGGACTTACCAAGTCCTGGGTGCTCCGACTACAACGGAGGAAATTACAACAACAACAACAACAACATAGCCTCGTTTTGAATTACTCAAAATGGAGCACAAACGTGTTATGAATATATGAACAGAAAGTGAGTGATATACCTGGCAATATCCTGGAATAGCCCCAGCAGTCACGTGATGTGGTTCATTCCGTATATACGGAATGAGCCACAGTGGTGTCCTGCTGGGGCTATACCAGGATAATATCCTGGTATAGCCCCAGCAGGACACCACTGTGGCTCATTCCGTATATACGGAATGAACCACATCACGTGACTGCTGGGGCTATTCCAGGATATTGCCATATACCTCAATAAAGATACGTATTTGATGACTGTTGATGTAAGTAAATGTTTATTTATTGATAACTTATCGATCCCAGTGAGTCTTCCGTGTGCAGAAGGCGCATGCGTCCGTGTTTAGTCATGGCAATTCTTGACCGCTGCGACGACGAGTTCCGTTCCGAGACCAAGAAAACACCGCAAAACCGAAATATGTGAGTCCATCCCGCTTTACTATGGTGATGGAAATATAAAAATTTGGTGTCGCTCGGTTCGTAATTAAGTGTTGATTATGTGGATGGGTTTCATTTCCCCCAGTCTTTGCATGACTGTAAAAACATCGCGATCAACCGTGGTGGGTGACAATCCGTGTTATTTCCCTTTATTATATTATCCTATATATAGAACACTTGACTATGAGCCGGTTCCCTTTGGTGACAGATAACCGTAATGCAATGTTGTAGACTGTAGCTGATCTTGATCAAACGTAGTTGTACTTTGAATAAATCAACCATAGTACAAAGTAGTTATTAAATTGCATTAAATCGACTTTGCAAACAGTTTGGATCCTGATCAGACGCCGCGTAATGCGGCATCTGATCAGTATCTAAACTGTTCGACACTCGTGTCTAACATATCCGACCTCACCCTTATTTATTCAGGCATAAAGGTCAACGCCAGGTATTGTGAACAAGAAAACACAGGACAAGCCTATCACGTCCATTTGAAGGTACATGTACATGGGTCAATGAGTTATGAGATCACAATAGTCGATATATACAGTGGAGAATGTGTTATTCTTTCCCAATAAACGCGTTTACGCTTAAACTATTATTTCTATTACAAACAGTTTGGAGCATGATCAGACGCCGGGTAACCCGGCGTCTGATCAGGCTCCAAACTGTTTGCCACACGGATAAGCATGAAAAATCAGAAATGTCCAAAAGTTGCCATTTTCTGCGGTTTAGTGTTTTGCGTTTGCGTTTAGTTTCGTTTAAACGGGAAAGAATAGCAGATTCTCCACTGTATACATGTACTTGTCATGGGCATAAAATAAAACTCGACTTTAGTACACAAGTGACAACTAGATCAACCCTCATTTGACTGAGAATAATTTAATGATACCATAGTCTGGTTCCCGCCGTACTTAGAAAGTACGTAAGGCAAGGCGTAATAATGACCGCCCCGTTAAATAGATAAAAATGGGTGGGGTTATATGAGCTGTTATAGTTTTTTTTCTTCTTATTTTAGGTGGTTCGCAATATCTTATTGTTACCTATGGATTCAGTGTTATACAAAACTTAATTACCAGTTCAAAACATATAGCGACTGAATTAAGCAGACATTCGGGCTACGAATCATTTTAAAGTAGCTCTATTTTCGGCTATTATATAGATTAGTTCGATGAAAGATTTCTACTTAATCGTTGGTGTAGTGGAAAGGGTCCCTGTTTCCCGTCCAGACGGCCCAGGTGCGAATCCCGGCCTCGCTCAACTTTCTTTTTACTTTTTATTTGGAAATGTATTTTGAATATAAAACGTCCAATAGTTTTACGATCGTATAATATCTCTAAGAGCATTAGAGTATACAACATTCTAAGAATTTGAAAATTTCGGTGAAATCTCAGAATTTCTTCAATTTTCGCTTACATTACCTGAACACATGTAAAAGTTATATGTATCAGAATATGTGAAATCAACCCATATCATGATTTCTCCATGTTTGGATGGAATTGAGCAAAATATTTTGGAAGTAAAATAGATGATATTTACTGCGTTTGAAAAGTTGTATCTTAAGAAAAGAAAAATACATTCCGGTGAGGGTACTCGATGAAGCAGGGATCCTTACCACTACACTAACGATTCAGTACAAATCTTCAATCAAATTTATCTATAAAATGACCGAAAATAAGGCTACTGTTAAAATGATTCGTTGCCCGAATTACTGCTTAATTCAGTGGCAAACCACATAGTTTTGAATTGGTAACGTAATTGTTTTTTTATAAAACTGTTCCAACAAAACAACAAGACAATTTAATACGATAATCACAAACTGACGAGGTTTTATGTACCTGAAATTTCAACGGACCTATATAGTATCCGAAAATTCGGCTATTTTTAATATAAATTCGTTACTCGAATCAATACTGAACTAAATCGGGTCCCACGTGTTTTTGAATAGATAATGTAATTTTGTATAAAACTGTTCCCATTTGCTACAATAACATATGGTGAACCACCTAAAATAAGAAAAAACCCTATTACAGCTTATGTAACACCACCCACCATTTATCATTATGGTACCCGCTATTTCATGGGTGCTGTCATTTATTCCCCTTTGCCTGACCCTATCTCTCTGTAGATACGGGCAGGGAAATCCAGACTAACGATACCTTACCATGTATCGAATAACCACGTATTCTTGTGGTGGGGGAGGGGGTAAGTAACATGTTTATCGATATAAACCCTTTCCCCCGTATAAGCGCATTATAGCACATTTAATTCATTCCTATATTGAATCAAATACATGTAGTTCTGAATAAGTATGAAAAAAGGCACATTCTGCTCTACTTTTAACCTCCTGCAAGAGATCACATTTCTCTAATACTAGAAACAGGCTAATATGGAGTAATGATAGTTACAAGTAAACACATCATTGACTCTCGTTCCATCCACAGTACAGATCTTGTTTCGTTTGTACAAAAAAATTGAACAGAACAAAAAATAGTGTTCTCTTCCCATAACGGCCCTCACAACAACAATACCCCCTTCAACAATGCTTGCCGCTGTTCCCCTAGACAAGGAAATCATGTGCAACCTTTTCACGGCGTTTCTAATTGTCGTCTGCTGCTTTCTCATAGTCACATAATGGACTTTTTGACAGACAATAAACATGAAGGCGAGTGACAAAAATCTTGAATCCAGATCAGACGCCGCGTAACACGCTGTCTGATCTGAATTCAAGCTGTTTTCAAATGTAAAGCAATTTTCCTCCCTATAATAACTCCCCCCTGAGTAGCACACATACACTCTTTTTCTCTCATTGTGTATTGTTGTAGAGAGGAAGTACTGTACATGTACATACCTGTACCAGAGAGAAGGAAATGATTCCTGGTGTCGTTTAAATTCAACCCAAGACACTTGTTGAGATTGATCTCAAGACTCTTCCAGTCTACAGTGTCGGGTGGGGCTTGGGTAGCGACATTTACGGAGATATCCACATGGAAATCGCCATTGCAGATTTCTTTTGTTTTCATTTGCCCTTTCCACATCTTTGTAGCTACTGTTTCGATGGTGGTTCTGTCATGGCAGAAGAAAGTAATCAAGTACCGGTCAAGGTGGTCAGATAGGAAGTACATTCGCCCGTCTTCTACGCCAGCATCCGTGCCATAATCGATTGCTGGAAAATAAAATTGATGTTAACCCTTTCACCGTCACTATGTCTCTTTCTCCCATTAAACGTATCAGTTAATGTGTTTCAAGTGTTTAAGCATTAACTTTACAAGTTCTGTAGCATATTGTGTTCATAGATTCGGTCTGAAGTACATTCGGCCGTTTTCGAGACCTTCAGGTGTATTATAATCGAGTTCTGGGGCCCGTTTTACTAAACTACTTACGCAAATTTTTTGCGTAAGTCAAAATCGTTTTACTCTTATTTTTCGATCATAAACGTTTGCAAACAGCAAATAGCCAGACCAGAGGACGCGCTAAAAGCGCGTCCTCTGATCTGGCTATATGCTGTTTGTAGCAAGTGATAATAAAAAATATAAATTTAAATTTAAAATTTTTACTTACGCAAAATTTTTGCGTAAGTAGTTTAGTAAAACGGGCCCCAGGTGTATTATAATCGAATTCTGGAGAAGAAGAAAAAGATTGTAACCCTTTTACTGGCATTATGATGTATATGACCTGGGTCTTCACTGGTTGAATATTAACAGTGTACTATTTACAGGTACATTGTTTACATGTTTAAGACAGGTATACTCGTCGCAAGATTGGATAGGTTGACGTACTAATGATAACAATGTATTTCTGGAAAGAAAAAGGGTATGTATCTGTTATATAGTTGAGAAAACGTTATTTTCCCCCAATAAATGCTTTTACGCTTAAACTATTGTTTCCAGTGAAACATTTTTGGGCCAGATCAGACGCCGGTTCCCCACCGTATACTCTTGCTCCAAACTGTTTGCTATTCAGATAAAAAGTAAATAATCAGAATTTTAAACAAGTAGTCACTGTCCCCATTTTTAGCTCACCTGGCACGAAGTTCCAAGGTGAGCTATTTTGATTGTCCTGTGTCCTCCGTTGTCCGTTAGTCCGTTCGTCGTCAACGATTTCTTTAAACGACATCTCCTCCCAAACTACTGGATGGATTTCAACCAAACTTGGCTGGAATGATCCTTATATAGTCCTCTATGAAAGTTAGGTAAACTATTGCATATCTAAGTCACAGGAGTTAAGAATACATCGTTTCAATAAAAACTAAAAAAATCTTCTTCTCTGAAACCACAGTGCCCTGAGCTTAGATATTCTGCTCAAAGCATTATCTACAGGTCCTCTATCAAGATTGTTCAAATTATGTCCTTCGGGTAAAAAATGACCCCGCTCCGGGGGTCACAAATTTACATACAGTTAAATAGAGAAGTCTTCAAAACTCTTTTTCGTTGATGGCTAGAGATTTGATATTTGGCATGGTGTAAGTTCTAGAGGTACTTTACCAATAGTGTTCAAATAGTTCCGGTGCGTTGCATATCTAGGTCACAGGAGCTAAACATAGTGGGTTGGTTTTTTTTTTCAATAAAAACTTTAAAAATGTTCTTCTCTAAAACCACAGTACCCTGAGCTTAGCTATTTTGCACAAAGTATCATCATCAGCTTATCTATCAGGTTATATTGTAAAATCTTAAAACCTCTTCTCCTCTGAAACTTATATGGCTAGACCTTTAATATTTGGCATGGTGTAACTTCCAGATGCGCTTTATAAATTTTGTTAAAATGGTTCCGGTCCGTTGCAAATCTAGGTCACAGGAGCTAAAAATAGATTTATTCAATTAAAACCTTAAAAAAGTCTTCTTCTCTGAAACCACAGTACCCTGAGCTGAGATATTTTGCACAAAGCATAATCTACAGGTTCTCTATCAAAATTGTTCAAAGTATGTCCCTGGGGTAAAAATGACCCCGCTCCGGGGTCACAGATTTACATGAGTTATATTGTGAACTTTCCAACAACTTCTTCTCTGAAATTAATATGGCCAGATACGTGGCATGGTGTAACTTCTAGAGGCACTTTACCAATACTGTTCAAAGGTTCCAGTCCGTTGCATGTCTAGGTCACAGGAGCTAAAAATAGTATTTTTTCAATTAAAACTTAAAAACTCTTCTTTTCTGAAACCACAGTACCCTGAGCTTAGAAATTTTGCACAAAGCATCATCTACAGATCCTCTATCGATATTTCAAATTGTGTCCCTAGGGTAAAAAATGACCCCGCCCCAGGGGTCACAAATTAACATAGAGTTAAATTGATAAGTCTTCAAAACTCTTTTTCGTTGAAACTAATAAGGCATTCTCGACATGTTAAATATTTTTTCTGTTAGGACGATTGTTGACCAACAAACAATCAAAAGCCGTGTTAACCAATGTCTCCATACACGCTACCTAAATTGTCGAATTTTGAGGTGTGACGTAACGTACAGAGAGACTCAATATTCAATTACTCGATTCAATGTACATTCAACCTAGTATTTGAAATAAAAACTGATTACGTCAGTGTGCCATTTCCTCTTTCGAAACATAAGAATTTAAAAAGTGATCGTTTAGAAGATCCTCTGAGTGTATATGTATATTGCATTGACAAAGGTCTCTAAGTTTCCAAATACTTAGACCAGACCAGAAAAAAAGTAAAGAAAATAATAGTAATAATCATAATAATAACCATTTGTAGCCAGGCATACTTTCATGTAAATTGTATTGCATACCATCTTCTAGCGTCATATTGTCTTGAGCACTGTAGGCACACGTATTTGGACACAGACGGGTACATCCTTTCATACATATATTATAGACAAACACAATTTTAATTTAGGTACTTTAAGTTACATAAAGAATCTAAAGCGATCCCATTGATTATGAAAACAATCCGTAGAGTCATTTTTAATTGCTATTGACTTAAATATGTTGTACAGTAAAACCTCGCTATTACGACCACTAAAACGAAGGCTAATTAAGTGTATAATAGACAGGTGGCAGCTTAAAGCAAGGTGACAGTGAAACAGAAAGCTCCTATAGGAGCTTTCTGTTTCACTATCACCTTGCTTTAAGCGGTCACCTATCGTAAACACCCTAATAATTAAAAAAAAACTTAGTGGTCGTAATAGAGAGGTTTTACTGTAGTTAAAGGATGAGTAGAGTGTTATACCTTGTTCTGTAGGTAGATATTTATTGAATTTGTATTGGAAAATATACATTTAAAACAGAATGAGAATAAGAATGTTTACAGTATCAAGTGTATTTCTAAAACCAAAAATCTTTGTGTCGATATTAAGAATATGAAATTTCTTCTTTTGGGAAGAAAAAAAGCTTTTAATTAATTGTTGACTGGTAGGACACGTCCAAAACAAATTATCGATAGTTTCTAAATCTGTTTTAAAGAAAGTACATCATGAACTATTTACATAATTCATTTCGAATAGATAGTAGTTAGTTCCAAGTATTCTATGTGTAATACGGAAACTGTATTTAAGTATCATTTGATATCCTAAAAGGTATTTGAAATATGTCTTTCCAGTCATTTCTGTTAACTGTTATATCTAATGTTTTGTTCCATTTCTCTACAGATGTCGGTGTGTCAGATTTTTATTTGACCATTTGTATATTGGTTTTGAACCTTTAGAGTATTATAAGATGTGTTTGAAGTAAGGTGGGAAACTGGTTTCTGGAGAGGTTTTAAACTGCCATTTCTTATTTGGATGCGCTCAAGTCCCTATTCAAGTGGCAAATTTAATTCCATTGTATATTAAAGGATTGGTTGGCAGATTATATTTATTCATAATTTCGTTATAAGTCATGACTGCACCATTTTCATTTATCAAATCTCCAATGCAGTGTTAACCAGTTTGAAACCAAGACTTTCGGAAAACACTTTAATGTCAAACCAAAATCATGTTATTATAAAAATAAAGGGTAATCTTGAATTGTTTTGTTATCTATTATATGATTATCAATAACTTTTGAAAATGCCATGAATGTTTCAGCCCAAAACTTATTGCTACATTTACTTCCGAAATTTTCATGGAAATGTTTCCAACAATTTTGTTAATACGTATCTATTTTAGCTTTGATAATATCTACCCATCCGCCACTTTTTATTACTAAAAGTCTGATCCATGTTGTTTTAAGCGAATCAATAAAAGCTCTTAAATGTACCATCTATAGCCAATCTTTATCATAGTCTTTGACTTTTATAGATCGTTTTATCTTGTGGCTTCTGCCCCAGATGTAGGTATACAATATATGTTGTAATGTATTTATCATTTCCTCTGTAGGTTTCGGTAAAACAAGAAACAAATGATTTCTTTTTGCGACTAGTAAACTTTTTATGACAGTTTTTTACCAATATGTGTCAATATTCTTCTATTCCATTTTATTTTTGTGTTTTCTATTTCAGTTATTTTTGGTTTGTAATTCAAATTAACAAATAAATACGAAAGACTCAAGCAGGAAACGTAACACAAACAATACACCCACCCATTTTCAATCCTGAAAATGCACCCCTAGCATCTAAAATTCATTCGGATTGCATTTAATTTTACATTTATTTTTTATTGTATCAGAGCTATATTTTTACTTACCTATCCATATTTTTTTTTAAATTAACCTTTAAAACTGAAATTATGAGAATCTTGAAAGAGTGTCTAGCGTTTCATTAAGAGATTCGCTTGAACCATCCAAAATTACACTTGTATCGTGAGCAAATTGGGAAAGCTTAAATTCCTTTTGATTTTTTATACCTATTATATTTGGATTTGACCTTTTATTAATGGCTAATATTTCGGCGCACAGAATAAAGATGTAACCAGTTAAAGGATCTCATTGTCTGCAGCCCGTTTTAATCTTAAGATATCGAAGAGGTAACATTGAGTAAGAGTAGATTTTGCATCTTTATAAGAAGTATCAAACCTGGGGCCTGTTTTACTAAACTACCTACGCAAGATTTTTGCGTAAGTCAAAATTTTAAATTTTTATTTATATATTTTTATTATCACTTGCTACAAACAGCAAATAGCCAGATCAGAGGACGCGCTTTTAGCACGTCCTCTGATCTGACTTTTTGCTATTTGCAAATGTTTATGATCGAAAATAAGAGTAAAACGATTTTGACTTACGCAAAAATTTGGCGTAAGTTGTTAAGTAAAACGGGCCCCAGGTGTGTATTGAGCAGCCTAAATATAAGGTTGTCAGTGTTCTCTTTACAAAACACCAAGAAAGTGAATCAAATACTTATTCAAAGTCGATAAGAGCAAAATACCAGGTATATCATTTTCCTCTGTATATTGGAGCAAATCATATATTAGCCTGGAATTTTCTCCTATAAAACGTCATTTTAGAAATTTAGTTTGATCTTCATGAATAAGTTTAGGAAGAAAATATTTAATTCTGTTTGCTACATGTATGCAACCAGTACCTATGTTATACACTGTATTCAACACAGTGATAGGCCGCCAATTTTAAATATACTGCTTAATTAAACCTTGGGTTTGTGTTTCAGACAATTTATTTATTTGGTACGATTCATTTAATGCTCTAACAACAAACGCACTATTTTTATCCAATATAGATCTACCTTATAAAAGTCAGCGCTAAAGCCCGAGGTAACAGGACTTTGATCATTTTTTTATGTTTCAGAACATTTGTTGCTTCTTCAATAGTAATATCTACCTCAATGTATTCGGATTGTCTTTACTTAATTTCGGTATGTTATCATTTTCAAAAAAAAATTTGCTCCTCAGGATTTGTATTTGCAAATTTAAATTTATATAAAGTTTATTTTCGTTTATTTACTTTAGTTTATCATGCAAAGAAACAAGTTCTCCTGAATTTTGATCTGTTAAATTTTGTTCTATTTCATGTATTGCTTTTTTTAGATTTTTTCCCTCTTTTAAAGGAATGTTTTCTTATATGAGCTATATGAATTATATTTACCTCGCGTTTCCATCAATAATGTATCTAGAAATAACTGGTCACTAATACCAAATTGAGTTTTACATTTTGATATATCGTTAATTGTATCTCTGTTGTATACGGGTAATGCATATTGTTCTTTTATCTCTTCAATTTTCTTATTTATTGTATACATATATTCTAAATCATTTAATAATGATTTGTTATGTTTTCACATGCCTGGGCTATGTTGTAATTCATTAAGCTGAAAAGTTGATGATCTCATATCTGAGACGCCGCGCAAGCTAAGGTGGCACAACGACGTAACGTCAAATTGCGTCAAATAATGAGGGGGTTTACGTCAAATATGTACAGTCGCATGACAGATTTACACGTTCATGTATATAAATAGAACTGTTTCTGTTATAATTTACTTTCAGCATATAATTAATGTAAACACATACGGCATATGATTCATTACAGTAAAACACATAAATAACTGAACATTCTGCATCACGTTAAATGTGTATCTGAATGATAGAAAAAATCTGCTGCATTAGACCTGGGTCCAAGGTGATAAAGAGTTTAGTTTGAGTTGAGTCTGAGATCGTTCTCAAGTATTTGTTTATTCAGATTTGAGCCTTTGAAAACCGAGTTACCAAATGCTTGAAAAACAGTTTCAGATTCAGATCAAACTGTTATTGACATTTGGGCTTGGGTATATGATAGAAGCTTAAAACATGATGAAAATAAAGCGGAAAGCGCCTTAATGCGCATCTTGCTTTACTTTCAATCTGTTTTAAGCGGTAACCTATCGTCAATACTAAAATCAGATTTAAAGGATTTAAGACAGAGATTTCAGAATTCGCCTATGTATATAGTCTGATATCTGAATGGTGCCTTTGGACACGTCTACTTCATCACAAATATATATGACGCTTTTTGCAGGAACAGTTGCTTTAAGAAACTTAACTAAGCTTTGGTGAAACAAGTTATTGGTCAGAGCTTGTAAATAATTCCCATGTATAACGTTATGACCGGGTTGGAATTCTGAACCTCATTTATCACGACACGGTTTGCGCAGTCTAACTTTATTGAGTCGGCCATCTCAGACGCCTGGAAACAACATAATTATACTAAAAATGCGCATGACGTTATTAACGTCAAAACCAGTAGGTGTGACATTTTCCTCCACACAGATAATCCTCGATTTAAAAATTACCTGTTATTCGATTGACTTAAAATTCGCAGTGCTTAAACTAGAGAAAAACCCAATTATGTCATTATATTTTGAAATCAATAATTTACGTCCGTCATGCATTTAACCACTGCTAATATAAATTTTGCATTACGAATAAAACCGTTTAATTTTAAAAAGTGTGACATTTTCCTCCACACACGTTTTCAGTGATTTTATAAAAAGTTTATACGCGAAATAAACATGCTTACGCCTGCGGCATTAAAAGAAAAAACCCAATTTTATGGTTTAAATTTAAGGTACTTCGCATGTGCGCTTAGTTTCCATACAAGGTGTTATGAAAGTTTCATGGAGAATGATAATAGCCTAAGAAACAATGTGTGTAAATATAAGCAAAATTTATCGTGTGGTTTGTCTTTAAGATCTCTTTTTCTGACAAAAACCTTGAATTTTGATGATTTTATTTTTCTCAAAAATGAATAAAACTAATGAATATAAGTCTCGCCCAATAAGTAGTCCACAACAGTCATTACAAGAAAAGCTAAAAACATTTTGAATAAAGGTGTTCAGAAAGATTTTATCAGCTATTTAAATTTTGCAAAATGCTAAAACATTGAATTACAAAAAACTGACTCATTTAATGTATATTTGTTTTCATTTTATTCAAATATATGGTTGATGAACTAGTCATTCTGAAAAAATTAGAAAATATTACAGTCAGGATTTGTTGTAATAACATATTTTCTTATTAAAATGTGGGATATTTGTTGTTTAGATACAGTTACCTACCTTAGAATTAAAACTTTGTCATTAAAATGCATTATTATTTATTCATGGACTTGCATACAAGGTTTATAATATTGTTTTAACATAATTATAATTGGCAATATCGATATTGAAATGGTTAGCTTATTGATAAACTTCAATGTGTGGCTTTATAGTTCGATCAAATCGTGTACATGTATACCGATTTAATTGACTTGTAAGTCATTAAACTAAAACGTACAGGTAAGTGGACATATAATTGGACCGTAAACATCACTAGTTCTAATCAACGAAGAATAAACATAACATGTCCCTTGATTACTGCGTTATTGATTGACAAGTCAATAAATCGGACACTTGTTTTAATTTGGATCGGATGGGTTTCGAACCTATGACCTTTCTAGTATAAGCACGTACGAAAATATTCTATGTCGTCAAGACGCATATCCGCTCGCCCGCAAGACCGACTTCCGTGAGCGAAAGGCCTTAAAGCCTCTCCAAGTAAAATAGATGCTTAAAAAGCTTACCATCGCCGCGTCGATGTTAGAAAAACGCCGTTTTACAAATTGTAACAGTAGATAAAATGCATTAGTTCTACGTCGTCTTTAAAAATAACGCTTTCTCCTCCCGGGATTTTATATGATGTCAAATTTAGATCGTGGTGCATTCTTTTCCCGGTCAAAATCGTATACGGTTATTTTGTTATCGACTTGAGACAACAGAGAGACGAGTGGAAGTGTTACGTCTCACGCGACGTTTTTTCTGAAAAGTTCTGAAAAAAGCAATTATACCATAGCATACGCCTATTTAAAATGAACAGTTTGATGTATAATGTTATGCATTTATCTTTTAAACTGTTTCAAAGGTAGCTGGCATGCTCCACCCGGCAAGCGCTTTTGACGCTGTGCCACCTTAGCTTGCGCGACGTCAAAGTGAACTTAGCAGAAACTATCATGATTTTTTGAATAAGACAAATACATTTTAATAAATGAAGAAACTAAAAAGAAGTCAAGTCGAGCTTGCTGAACATGTTTTTGCTTCCTCCAAGTGTAGAGTTTTTTTTTCAGGATTAAGTTCCCTAAAAGGGTCGACTAGCTCTCTATTAGAATATTTTTTAGAAAAGTATTTCTAGCATTTTCATTGTTGATATGTTTATAATTTTAATTATCTTTATCTAGATCTAAAACTCACTTAAGGCACATTATGCTTTATTTTCAGCTGCTTTAAGCTACCACCTGCTAGAAATATTGCATGATGTCGAGAATTAATCAAAATCGCATTACGCGAAATATTCATGACGCGATAAATAACTGTTTGACAGTACCTGTGGGTAGTACACTTGTTCTATGCAAAATGCAAACAGTATAGACCCTCGGAGATCAGGGTCTGCACTGTTTGTAATTTCGTAACATATTTTAAGAAACATCCCTATATCTATAAAATAGGCTAGACTTAATTGGAGGTTTGGAATTTTCCATTTGAAGTATCACTGGTGAATAAGTAAACAAGTTACTAACCTACGTTATAGACTGCAGCAGTTGACGATGGCTCCACCAACGTCGCAAAATCAGGCGCATTGTTCATAATGCAGTTATAGTCTTCATTAGGTGTGGTCCTAAAATATCAATTATTTCATCGTTATCTCATTACCCTATAGCATTTTTTCTAGTAAACAATATGAAAAATGCGCCTAAACTCTTTCCAAGTGAAACTTAAAAATCCAGTTTCCGAAAATGCCTATTAAGACTATTTAGGGTTGATTTTTACAATATATTTTAAAATGACAAACAATGCAGACCCTCATCAGAAAACTCCTAAATGAGTCCTCTGATCTGGGTATTCACTCTCTGCATAAGACAAGTGTACTCCCCATAGGCACACAGCCACTATTTGCAAACGACGCATATATATGCGTGACTTTGGTTCAAAGGGTTCAGTTGCATTCTGCTTTAGCTACTCAACAAAATAATTAAAGTATATAGGGTAAAGTATATAAATAAAAGTAAGTTTATTCCTAAAAAATTTAACAGTATCATGTAAAAGTTCATGTTTGCTTTATTGTAGGATACTTCCTTCTTTAGAAAAGTAGAAAACGATATCACAACTGTCATTAACACTTAATTACCCTAAAAAACTACTGTGCCAGACTATGTGGGTGGGGTAACAAACAACATAACCAAGAGCATCGCCATAAAGGTTCTTCTTTTAAATTACAACTAGTAGACTAGTCGGATTTGGGGGAAATCAAACTTCTGGAGGCACTTTTGGGGAAAAGTTGACAGGCCACCTTTTTATCATAATTAAAGTGTGCTGAATCCATTTAGGGTGCCTGTCACCCTCTCCGATGCCTTGAAAGCCCGCAAATGGAGAGAGAAAAAACAAAACGGCCGCCAAAACGTTATTTTTCGCAATTATATCCAATTTTTTTGGGATCAAATATACCTAATACATCTGCTATTCCTAATCTATATGGTTTATTACAACACATCTTTACATGAATGTTCCTAGGTTGATTCTCCATCAAACAAATTGATAACATGAAGATGTCTGGTTGCCATAGAATCCAAAGTAAAAAATAGAGAAATCTTCAAAAAATAACATTCTTGTAAAATAAATCACATGGTCCAAAGCTTAGATACTTTATTGATAACTGGAAAACCACATTTTAACCATAATTAAAGTGATGTGAATCCAGTTTGTTGTCTGTCCCCCTCTCCAATGAAGTTGAAGGCCAAACATTGGTAAACAAAACAACAACACAAAATAGCCACCAAAACGCTAAACTTTCGTTATTTTGTTTTACAACATTACCTTTTTTTCATCTCAGGCACCGAAGTGCAATCTTTCTATGCAGTCTTTCTTGGATTAAATACACCTAATACACTTTCGTCTTAACCACATGGTTGATAGGAACCAACTGTACAAGACTATGTTTTGGGTCAATCTCTTTAAAAATGATTTCATGCAGACTTTCTGTCGTCATGGCAACAAAAGTAAACAATCATGAATTATTCTTGGAATAAAATTAATACTCCTAATACATATGCTTTTCCTGAACTTCATAGTTTATTAAAGAAAAACTTTACAAGAATCTTCATGGGGTGTATCTCCTTTAAAGAAAATTAGTTGCCATGGCAACCAAGGTAATGAAAAAGAGAAACCTAAAAACCAAGAATTACTTTTCTTGTACCCCCCACCCCCATCTCCACACCTACACACAAGTCCCAAAGCTAAGAAAATTGATGGATACTTACTATCTTAATATTACCTAGAAGACCTCTATCAAGTTTATACATGTACCAGGATCTAAATTTTAGGGGTGTAACACTACACTCAAAACGGTATTTCAATATGTTACAAAATTAATAAATATAGTACCATGTGTGTCCATCACATGCATTAATCACTTTCTGGCATCTGCGGGGAAAGCTGAGAATTCAGTGCGAAGATCTGCAAAGGAAAGTCTGTTATATTTTTCAATAAGCACGTCTTTTGGCTCACGGACAGTTCTAAAGTGCCGATATCGATAGGGTATTCGGCGTTGCTGCCTGTCCTATGCATTATCAATTTGATTGAGGTCTGATGACCTTGCTAGTCATTCCATCTGCCCCACAACCTCATGTTCCGGGTACTGGTCCACCATACGTTTTCGGTACGACGAGCATTGTCGTCTGTCGGGATGAAACCTGAACCCAAAGTTCCAGCGTAAGTGCGCTCAAAAGCGTCTAGAGCACGTCCCTGTACCCCAAACTAGTCGGAACCAAGATCTTTATGACGTAAAGGCCCGTGCAACCGTTGTAGGAGATGCCCACCCATACGAGCCCTTACCCTTTTCTGGTTTGGTCCAAGAAACGTGCGTTTCTCTGTATTTCCACTCGTTTGCACCCTTTATTGAAATTGAAATTGCAATTTTACCCAGCATTCCACAAAACGCTACGCAAATATAGACGTTCAAATGGCATGGTTGCAGGCTAAACACTGGATGGCATATTCGGTGGCGTTGGGTCAATGCCGGTCGCACAACGGGTCCTCTAGCCCATAGGTTTGCATCATTTAAAATTATTCCCGACGATTTGAACACAGATCCTGTAACTATACGTCCGTTTATAAACGATATTGAGCGTATCAGTGGGACCCAGTCGTTGACGTCATGCCATAAGTGACAACGTCGGTCCTGTACTTCATGTCTGACCTTCAAATGACCTTAACCTGGTCTCCAATTTACCCTCCCGGTGTCCAGGTACAAGTACCACAACCTTTCGACGATGCCCTTGCTAACTTTCAACTCTGCCGCTACTTTACGTTGATCTGACCATCTAGCAGATAGCCAAACGCACAAATGGCGTCATTAAGGCATATTTATCAAATTTTAAATTAAAACGCAATCTTGTTTTGCTTTAAAACAAAAATATGCACTCGATATGATGGAAACAGTTGTAAAACGAATCATTGAAGAAACGGCACCAACATTGTTCAAAAATCCGGTAGGCGTTGAAAAAACGGATTTTTGATACCTGTCCGCTTAAATTTATTCAACCATGACCGTTTTTGCACATAGTGTTTTCATTTTTGACAAGATATATGAACTTTTACTTCTGCCCCTTTAATCATTTTGTTGAGTGTATATTAACCTGCTTGAAGCCACCACCTCTAGGATATTTAATATCATTTTTTGGGACATATTCATGACAAACAAGAATGCGCGTTCAATAAACACTCATGCCCCCGGTGGCATCCTTGACAATACATTCTGAATTTTTTCTAAGTCCAAATTAGGTCAAGGTCAAGGTCAAAATCAAGGTTGGGTAATATGGATGGATTGGTAGTGATCCAAGGCAACAACTGTATAAGTACCAAAGCATTGTAGTCAGTTATGCTGATGCTAGACGAAACAGTAAATTCTAGTTAACCAAGAAATAGCCCTTTTAAAAATATTCTATCTCCAAATTAGGTCAAGGTCAAGGTCAAAATCAAGGGTAGGTAATATGGTTAGATTGGTAGTGATCCAAGGCAACAACTGTATAAGTACCAAAGCATTGTAGTCAGTTATGCTGATGCTAGACGAAACGGTAAAATCTAGTTAACCAAGAAATAGCCCATTTAAAATAGTCTAAGTCCAAATTAGGTCAAGGTCAAGGTAAAAATCAAGGTTGGGTGATATTGGTGGATAGGGAATGGTCCAAGGAAACAACTGTATAAGTATCCAAGCATTTGAGTAAGCGGTGTTGATGCTAGACGAAACGGTAAAATCTACTTAACCTGTTACGGACGGACGGAAGGACGGACGGACGGATGCACGGACGGACGGACAGGACGATTACTATATGCCTCCGCATCTATTGATGCCGGGGCATAAAAAGGGAAATATTTTCTTTTAAATTAAAGGCGTACAGCGATGTGTTTAATTTTACATGACATATTCTGCTGATACAGTATGTGTTAAAACATTACTAAACAGACGATTTAAAGATTAAAATTGCAGTTCAACTTTGATATCTCGAACTTGCCTAAGTGGAACATATCCGTATTGAAAAGTTAAAACATAGCTTAGCAACGTTTGAACTTTGAAAAACGGATATGTTCCACTTACAGTTTGAAACTCAACTGTAGAAATACGCATAAGTTTGACCTAAGCCTCTTTGAGATATCAAAGTGTGGCTGTACAGTCGAACCCCGATAATTCAAACTCGCTTAAATCGAACTACCCAGTATTTGAAAGTTAAGCCACGTTTTAACTTTGAAATACGGATATATTTGACGTAACCAAGATTGAATTGTCGAACTCCAAGTGAAGATATAGATAATATAGATTACATTATAATTTCTTTTGACCGCCATGGCTGCCAAGATGAGTAAAACCGTTTTGTCATTTGATTACATATCACATAGGCTTGCTGTACAAATCTTAACTTTCATGGCCTGAAGTTTATTCGTCATGATATGATGCTATTTCATCGGCTGATGATACTTTTATTGATTATTTGGTGTTCTATTGCTGTTTTATGATGCTAGTTAGTTACTAGATGGTGTTTGATTGATTTGTTTTCCTCGCTTAGAGTTACAATGTTAATTTTTCATATACCAAAATGAAACATTTTGCATGTTTTTTTATCTATAGAAAACGCTGTCACTATGTGCATTCCTTTTGCTTTGTGACATTCTTTTGAATGTCGTAGACCGGCAAGAAACTCCTTGTCAACTTTTAGCATTTTCTGTACGAGTTGCTTGTCTTTGTACACTCCTTACAAAAACTTAAGCGTCTAGACAATTTAATCATGCTCTTCTTGACCCAGCTTACTGTCATCAGACGACAACACGATTTGCCACCATTTAGGAAGAGGGTAGTTGCCAACTAGACAATGAAAAAGACACTGTGTTTTCAATCTGCTGGTCATAACGTTCTTCTTTCATGATATAAAACTTATTAGTTATTTGAAGCAGGAAAAGATTTTATGCATGCCACAAAGAATAACGCGGCACTTTTACATGTTCGTAAATGACGTCACGCTAAATCGAAAGCGACGTCAGAGTAAAATACAAAGTGGCTGATACAAGGTGGCTTATACAGACTCTTGTATTTTACTCTGCAAATACACGCGCAAACGTTCGATATCATACGAAGGCATATAATAAAAATGAAAAATGTGACGTCGTAGACGTCGACAGCGTTTCCCGTGTTACATGTACGGCAACGCTAAATTGGCATTCACAACATATTTTATAAAATACGAATAAGACGATTTCAACGCCAGGGTTGATTAGCTCGATGTAATAAAATGAATATTAGATGGCAGTTTGCATGACATTCAAATTGTCAACCCTCGAAAACAAGAATGTCACTAGTGACTTAGCCTCGGTGTGACATTCTGTTTCTCGGGTTGACCATTTCAATGTCAAACAAACTGCCATCTAATATTTATATAATGTGCATTTTTTTATTAAATGATGTCAGTAAGTATCCACATAATGCTGCCATTATGATTATGCCATTATCCAGCGGCTATTACATGATGCTAGTGTGTTGCTATATGATGCTTGTTGGATATTATACATTATGAACGTACTCCATTATATTGAGTCAGTATGTTACTACATAATGCTTCCACGATGTGACGTGGTCCTATTTTTATTATATGGTGCTAGTTTATTGATATATGATGCTTGTTTGATACTTTATGATGAATACTTGCCATTATGTCTTGTCGTAAACGCTTAAACTTCGGTTTTAACGTTCAAACATTAAAAAGAATGAATTATTTATGTAGCTCAGACTGCGATTAAGTGGTGGCATAATTTTCATATCAATCTGTCCAAGCATATATCTATGAATTAAATTTTAATTAGACGACCCATTGGTACTACGATTGTTAAAAAATGAAGATCGATTCAATATTTAACGTCTAAAATACACTCAAAATCCGAACCAATGGGTATTTCCTTATTTAGATTTTTTCCCTCCCAAGTTACTTCAGCTTTCAGCCTACTTGGTAAATTATCTGGTAATTTTCATTGAATTTCATGTTTAAAAAAGAATATTAACTGACAGTAACATCTTATTACAGAATATAAAGAAATGAAACAGGACGTATTGCCGTAGTAGATGCTAATTAAATTAATAAGAATGGGTTGTTCATGAAGCTCAGACTGAGATTAAGTGGCGGTATAATTTCCGTGTCAATCTGTCCAAGCATTTTGCTACAAATTAAATTTAAATAGGTCCATATACACCTTCGTGTAAATTTCTTTCACTTTTCTTTTATTCAATCGGCAATTTCCAAATAATGCACGAACGAGTTATTTGACAGGGCTGCCATTTCTCCGGATTTTTCCTAAATCTTCGATTTTTTTTTCCAGTACATAGTAGCTTTAAGCAGACTGAAAGTAAAGCAGAATGCGCGTTAAGGCGCATTCTGCTTTACTTACAGTCTACTTTAAGTAGTCACATGTCAACAAAACAAGAAACAGGCTATGGGGTAAAGGTACGATTCGTAAAATCTCACTTGAAAAATGCAAATTTGGAAATCTTAGGATTTTTCATGTCAACTTATTGCAGCCCTGGATTGATGTTTGGACTTTGTTCTAGTTATTCTTTTGTGTAACTGTTTATCAAAACTTGAAATAGACGCTTCTTTAATGAGCTTTTGTACTTTTATTGGCATATGCGCTCAAAGCATTTGAAATGTTTTAATGTAGCCATTCTCGGCAAATATTTTAAGTCGTTATCGGGCTTAACACAATGGACTGCCTGAAAATAAAACAAGCCGAATGGGTACGATCGAAAGAATTTGAGACAGATCCCGCTTGGAAATGGAGGTGCCCCGGGCGTCGGGCTATCCAATTTTTGGAGCACTTGTTATTTCTTAAATAAAAGTAGTTATGTTTTGCCGTAAGAGGCTAAAAGCAAATTGTTCTTTCAACTTTCCGAACGTTGACCATTTGGCACTAGGTGCCCGATCTAGTCTTTCTTTAAAATATGTATTGGACTAAGTACTAAGTACCTCGGCTGATGCCATGTGCGCCTCATACCACAATTTCAAAGGCCGAATCAAATTCATATACCACCACATGATATGATGTGTACATCATAACAAGTTGATATATAATTAGCATGACACAGCAGTTAAACACATGTTTAGGCAGCTAATGCAGTCACTAGACTTCGATTTAAGGGAGTTCGAAGTATCGATGTCTGACTGTAGTTTATTTTACCTGAATGAGACCTGGTACTCAAGCATGGTAGGTCCCCCCACATATTTATATCTTAGTTGATAAGGAAGTATAGGTTCATCACCGCCGAGTTGCCAAATTTGATATACCGACAAGCGATTGCTGTCAACGACCTGAAATAATAATAAAAGAAAATATGTACACTAAAAGACATTACCCCAGTCCATTCATTGATCACCCCCCTCCCCAACTGTTTTCGCTAGGTGTAAAAATACAGGTAGAGTATGAGAACATTGTGCAGGCAACAGCTCAGCAATCTGAAGTTTTGTAAAGAGGCCCTTGCGTACTAGATCTCAATTGGGTTTTCAATTGGTTTTACTAACCAAACTATCAAATATATAGTGCGGGCCTCACATGAGACGCCTGACTGATTCTTTGTCTAGACGCTACCACCGTAAGTGCATGCTCTCCATGCTTTCACTCAAACTATCTACGGGGGTAGGTGTTACCAGCCAAGCTTGGTCAAGTAATGTCTTGAACGAATCTTCTAATTGTGCACCTTTCTTTTTGCTATAATTCTGCACACACTTTTGCGGGTTGGCTATTGGCGGACATTGAAATGTCATATCAAATTTTAAAAAATTGTGTTTGACGACTCAGTGAACCATGAAACGACAAAATACTCAATTTGCACGAGAAAATCGTGAAAGGTGGGAAATTGTTTCGATACTTTTCTCGTGTTTCCGCTATCAAGGCGCACATTAGGAAAACATGTTGTTGGACGAATATCTTGATCGAGCGACGTGGAATAGCCTTTCAACTATGCGTCGCGTCGATATGACATCGATGCCAGGCTGTTATAAACGATGCTGGACATAGGCGTTACTGAATTAACCCTTTACCTCATAGCCTGTTTCTAGTTTTGAAGACAGGTGATCACTTAAAGCAGGTTGAAAGTAAAGCAGAATGTGCCTTCAGGCACATTCTGCTTTACTTTCAGCCTGCTTTAACCTAAAATATGATAGGCTATATATAATATTTGTAATGGTAATTGTTCATGAAGGTATAAACTGGAACTATTTTCTTCAGCGGAGGAATAAATTAAATACGCTTAAAGTCGCTTCTATGGGGGAAAGGGTTAACACCGCTTGTTTGTCTAAATTAACAATAAAATACTGTTTTAATGACTTTTTGTTACACTCACCGTCGGACGTTGTCGAGGAGTAACGCGCTCGACTACGATACCAGGGATCGTGAGATCGATCCCCCGTACGACCAATTCCTTCGGATAAGACTTTATAAAAATTCGAAGCCCAATGTATTGATCAGTGCTTTACACTGGGTATCTGAAATAACCAGCGAATAAGAGTAGGGAATCGCACCCGAGTTTTCTGTATACGTCCCCTCTCTCGCTGGGGCGTAGCAAACCAAACTAACTTTTTCTACTCACTTATATTTTTCGTTCAAGTTTATCTATTTTTTGTTTTGTATTAAATAAACTTAACATGTTACTATCAGCAGTATGTCTTCTTGATTTCTGCAAAGTTTTAACACGATCTGATCATTAGTGCCGGTGTAACGAAGTATTTTGACCCCCATCGAAAAGTGACCCCCCGGTCAAAATTCGACGTCGTAGAATGACCCCCTGTCGTCGAAAAAGGACCCCCATCGTCGAATATTGACCCCCTTCTGTCGAAAAATGACCCCCTTTATACTTACCTTTATATTTGGTTTAAAATTAGTTTTGCAAGTGCTAAATGTGTATTTATACCCCAAAGCTCAATTTTGGGGGTATGTAGTGACAAAATTGCGCGTGTCTGGAAGTGATTCCGTCTTCACATGTACCTTTTGTTTAGAACATATTTTCTTTATTACACAAGCAAGATTTACCAAAGTTGGTGTGTGAGTACAGCTTGCCATTGCAAATTGGCCTATAACATAGCCTGTAAATTTTCACTTTTCTGGTCACTGTGACCTTGACCTTTGACATTATTTTTCGATAAACAACTTTTATGGCCTTTATTTGGTACCACGGCGCTCATACATGTACGTTCTATGGATTTAGAAGGATACCTGTCAGTTTGCAAGTCAGTACGTCAGTGACCAGAGTTGGGAGATTTTGAGGGGGCTCCGTGACAAAAGCTTTTGAATTTTCTTAATGCATTTCTTTTTAAACATGACTAAAGGTTTACATTTATTTTTCGAAAACACAACAGTACTGTTAAGAAGTATCTCAGTTTGGCCAACAAACTTTGATATAATCTGTGCTTTGGTTGCGGTGTTCGTTTCAACTGTTCTAGTCTCAAGATACTGACTCGAGTTTGATCTCGGTCGTTAAATCTGAAGTAAAGTTGGTATCAAACAACTGTCAAACCTTTATTAAGCTGCACTTGCAGATATAGTTTGGTCATCTATTTATTACCATTACTTGTGTTTTAGTGTTCCCCGGCTTTACATTTTAATAAGGTAGTGTCACTTCGAATGGCTTAAGTATTATAGTAATGTTTACTTGTAAGACTCCTTACCCTGCATAACTTAGCAACAGCGAAATGTACTCTTGTCGTATTCAGCAAGTGACCAATATTGTGAGTATCGTGATATCTGTTGCCTCAGTTTTACCTTTTATTCTGTAGTGACCAAAGCTCAAGATAATAAAGAGTTTGAGTTGAGTCTGAGATCGTTGTCAGGCATGTGATTGGTCAGATTAGCGCAAACGCCCAGACTCAACTCAAACTCTTTATAACCTATGGCCCTGAAGTACCTATCAAATTGTCATCATTCAAATAAAGCCATTACAAGCGGGCTATGTTGTGTTTTGCCAACTCTTGCTGATATGATTCAACAGTTTATCATGTTTATGTGTACATTTAACACCATCTATAAACGACTTATATCCAGATCGGACGCTGCGCAATGTTGCCTCATTACCCTTGTCATCAATCAGTGTCGTTGAATAACTCCGGTCATTATTCGATGACGTAGAATGACCCCCGGTCTTTTTTTGATGTCGTAGAATGACTCCCCGGCCATAACTCGATGTCGTAGAATGACCCCCGGTCTTTTTTCGATGTCGTAGAATGACTCCCCGGTCATTATTCGATGTCGTAGAATGACCCTCTGTCATTTTTCGATGTCGTAGAATGACCTCCCCCCTGATATTATTCTATTTCATAGAATGCCACGCCCTGCCCTGGTATGGTAATTACCGTATTTGATGTCAAACAAAGGCCCCTTCTCATTATTCAATGTCGCGAGCAGCTCCCTGAGGATTAATTCATGTCAGATTGCTAATTACTTTTAAAAATCATTTGATGCTTCTATGTTGTATAATATACTGTCAATAATCTAATTAATATTTTCATAGACACGTGCTGCAATATTTCTGTTGCAACACATTGTAAGAAGACGAATGTCATTGGAATCGATGTAAATACATGTATTACATATTATATACTGTAAAAGGGAGATAAATATTTTTACTTGTTCACGTTTATTGATATCGAGTACCACTGATATACTTTAAACTACGTTCAATAAGTGGTCATATATCTTCAAGAATAGAAACAGGCTATGCAGTAAAGGGTTAAGTATTCATGTTTGACTTAATGCATCTAACAGACAATGCATTTGACACTGTAATGATGTTATATGCAGCAGTGACATTTATATATTTTGTCTTGCTACAGTTGAACCCCTCTATATCAGTAATTCAATTAAGAAGTGTACAGGCAAAACGGCTTTGACTTTTCAAACTGTATACTTGCATACATGTATGCATCTTTGATTATGTAGTTGACAAAGAACTTGTAAATGATTACCTATCAGTTATATATGATGTGCTTATTAGTCTTTTTTTAGTAATGTTTTGGAATGTTATCAAAATGTAATGTACGATTTAATGCATTACTTTGCCAATGTAGTTGTAAACGGTGCGTAATGGTAATGTAATTGTAATATAATGCACTCTTTAGCAATGTGATTGTAAACTTGTAAAGTAATTTATAACTTTCTCAAGTAATTCACACCATGCTTGCCCCCGCCCCATCGACCTGCATACTCCATGGCTGAATTACACCCTTAACTTATTTATAAATAAGCTCTTCACGAATAAAACCCCAGACCCGCTACCAGCTTGTTTCAAAGAGATCGGGTAATCCCTACCATCAGCATCCAACATATAAGCACCAGGTTAACGGTATCCCTCGGGAACAGCATTTAGTATACTGTACGTTCCCATGGCATGCTTATCATAAGTCTGAATCTTAACTTGTTTATCATCTAAATTTTATGTATCTTTTTACTCATTCACACCTGAAAATGTAAGTGAACGCTTCAAGTTTTCTTAGTTATGTCAAGTCAATTTTCGACTAGCTAGAGTTGTCTTATACAATACATTTCAAAACTGACACATATCAGAGGGCTCCTGTGGGTAAAGTCTGACCTGGGTCTACACTGTTTACAAATGACAATTGTACTATTAACATGAACACTGTTTGTAAATAACTAATATACTCGTCGCTAGGGTCCAAATGGTTAAACTGTGTCGCTTAATTGCTGGAGAGGGTAGGGGGTCATTATTCAATGGGGGTCGATATATTTCAGGAGGGGTCAAAATACTTCATGAGGGGAGTCATAGTACTATGACCGGGGGGTCAAATTTCGACGTCGAATTATGACCAGGGGGTCATTGTACGATATCGAAAATTGACCGGGGGTCATTCTACGTCGTCGAATTATGACCGGGGGTCATTTTTCGATGGGGTCAAAATACTTCGTTACACCGGAGATATGATACCATATATGTATTAGTTATAGTTCATTTTTTGAAAATTACGCAATATAACCTGGAGCGACCGTAGGGAGCGAACAGGTTATGTTGTATAATTTTCAAACAAATGAGCTATAACTGATTTACCGTTTGCCTCAAATATGGCACGCAGGCCAGTGTATGTCAGTATTATAGTGCGCTCACATTTGCCCTACGGCAGCCGTACGGCGGCCGCAGAATCGGAAAATCGGTAGTTTCCCGCGGCCGCCGAAAAAATCCTACGGCGGCCGCACGGCAGCCGCACGGCGTATACCCATATTTCACAGGCCGTAGAGGTCGCCGTAGAATTATAACGCGGAGTTATAACATTTTTTAATTCCTACGGCGGCCGTAGAAAACACTCGCCGCAGAGTGGTTCTACGGCTGCCGTACGGTGGCCGTACGGCCGCCGTAACTCAATTGTCACTTTTCTTATTGTGCATTTGTACTTTTGTTCATACATGTAAAACATGTGTATTATTAAAAATGGGTTTAGATGTTCTTAAGTGCTGTCCTAATGTGTCCATTGAGTTCACGGTGTAGTTGGACTGATATGAATTGCGTGAACATGTAGCAAAACCAAGTTATGTAGCAGGAGCAGGAGCAGCATTTTGCTTGCAGAGAATCTGGTGGAGCTTCCACGGCTGCCGTACGGTGGCCGTACGGCGACCGTACGGTGGCCGCAGGTTTTTTAACCTAAAAAAATAGAAACTCGCCGTGCGGCAGCCGCAGCAAATGTGAGCGCAACACACGGCGGCCGTAGGAATTCTGCGGCGGCCGGGGAATTGCTACTCGCCGTAGAAACAACAAGCCGTGCGGCCGCCGTACGGCAACCGCAGCAAATGTGAGCGAGGCATTATAACATTTTTAACTCCTACGGCGGCCGTAGAAAACACTCGCCGCAGAGTGGTTCTACGGCTGCCGTACGGCCGCCGTACGGCCGCCGTACGGCCACCGCACGGCCGCCGGAACTCAATTGTCACTTTTCTTATTGTGCATTTTGTACTTTTGTTCATACATGTATAACATGTGTATTATTAAAAATGGATTTAGATGTTCTTAAGTGTTGTCCTAATGTGTCCATTGAATTCACGGTGTAGTTGGACTGATATGAGTTTTGTGAACATGTAGCAAAACCAAGTTATGTAGCAGGAGCAGCATTTTGATTGCAGATAATCTGGTGGAGCTTCCACGGCTGCCGTACGGTGGCCGTAGGTTTTTTAACCTAAAAAAATAGAAACTCGCCGTGCGGCAGCCGCAGCAAATGTGAGCGCAACACACGGCGGCCGTAGGAATTCTGCGGCGGCCGGGGAATTGTTACTCGCCGTAGAAATAACAAGCCGTGCGGCCGCCGTACGGCAGCCGCAGCAAATGTGAGCGAGGCATTACCGTTTAACCTACTTTACCTATACTCAGTTATCGCTCAACCAAAATTACCGCTCGTCCCAGTTTTTCAGCCAATGAAAGGGCTCTAGTTCGGAGGGCGGTGCTTCGTATTTTCAGAAGCCGGCGAGTTCACTTTTACACATGACGTCACACACAAAACTAGAAAATCGACCAGGAACCCTGTACGCGTGTAGGACCCGCTGTATGCATTTTCCATTTAGAAACAAAATCAAGCATGAGTTCCGACAGTATAGTGTTGAAAAATGGCGTGAACGATCAGTTGTGGACTGGTGTGACATGAAAATGCTTGATCAATTGATTTGCTAAAATAAGATTGGCCGTAAAAATCAGTCACCAAGTATTAAGCAGTACCTGATCAACCAAGATTCGAGTCCTTTAACCCACTAATGGAGCCAAGCAATAATTGTTTTAAAGTCTGTTAATTTTTTTTAGGAAAACACAAGTTACAGGGTGAAAACAGTTCAAAACACCCTAAATCAAGTACATTCTTGTTTTTTAAGGTGGTTCGACAGCGGGCGGCCCGCATCTCGAGTTCCGGAAATGCTGATGACTTTCACCTGATCTTTTCGGCACGTGCTTATAGTAGAAAATTTAGATAAAGAAAAGTTGGATGATATTAAGTGTCTTCTCTGTTAGCGCAGTTGGTTACGGTGGTTGACTAGCAATGCAAAGGTTCTAGGTTCGATTCCCACTCGCTTCCGAACTTTTTTTTTAAATATATTGTCCGATTTTGTTGACTAGTTAATCCATAACGCAGTGATCAAAGGACAGGCTATGTTTAGTCACATATTCTAACACGACTCGAAACCTACGGCATATAGACAAAGAATACCCAGAAACGTATATTACGCCGCGATAATGAATTGCACGCGCGGCGTTTCCATCCGCTGTTCCATTTGCCCCATACGCTTTATACATAAATAGTATTTTTATAATAAAAGTCGCGTTAGAAGTAAGATTTGATATTTCTTAATTCTAACACGACTCGAAACCTACGGCATACAGACAAAAAATACCGAGAAACGTATATAACGCCGCGATAATGAACTGCACGCGCTACGTTTCCATACGCTGTTCCGTTTGCCCCTTACGCGTAAAACATAAACAGTATTTTTATAATAAAAGTCGCGTTAGAATTAAAATAACAAATTCGTAGGTGTTCATTACCGTGCATTAGATCACAGTAAGTCGTTGAGATGTGGGTAATTAGATCACTCGGCCTAAAGGCCTCGTGATCTAATGACTCCACATCTCAACTCCTAACTGTGATCTAATGCACGGTAATGAACACCTACGAATTTGTTATTTCTTAAATAATGAATAGTATCAGATGCAAGTATATAGTGAAGTGACAAATAAACTTTGTTGGGATTTATAGCCTACATGACAGATGGCAGCTTAACACAGGACAAAAGTAATGCTAAAAGATAGATCCTAAAGGAGCTTTTATGCATTACTTTTGTTCTGTATGAAGCAGTCACCTGTCTTCAAAGATCTACAGGCTAACGTATTTAATGATCCCTTATAACAGGTTTGACTTATGGTATTATTTAGAGCTGACGGCATTTTAAGGTTGAACTCAAGGGAAGTTACTCGTTTTGTGTTAACATTTTGTCAGAATTTCTGGAAATCATGTATAAAATGTAAATTCCACTATAGATTTTCATAAAACTTTTGCGACTAGTAGAACTAAGTAATATCTATCTAATAAAATTAGTGTATGTTAAACGACTAGATTTTTTGTAATTTGAGATTTAGTGACTTTTTCCGAATTTGACTCTTTTAAAATATTGATATTTCCCGAAAATATGTCATGAAATATTTTTTGTTTGCACAATATCTTATAGTCTCTGTACAGTTTACTTGAATGTACAGAAATTATTGAGTTATATCATTTTATAAAGAAAATATTCCTGTTTATTAAAAAAGGAGCTTTTCTCGACAAAAGGTCCTGTCAGAAAAAAAACGGCACTGTAACTTTTTTTTATTTTAACGATTTTTCACTCTCCATATGGTATATTTCAATTTAATCAAGGTTTCAAAGAATTCTGACACAGAATAAGCTGACCCGCGAACCACCTTAAATGACATTGATCTGGACTGTGTTGTTTAGTAAGAGGTTAAAATATGACCCAGGCGTGCCTTCTGCCCATAATGGCACGCCTGGTGCCATAATAGCCCGAGGGCTTTAGCCCGAGGGCTATTGTGACACCAGGCGTGCCATTATTGGCAGAAGGCACGCCTGGGTCATATTTTAACCTTTTTATTGTATATCTTCATGCCAATGACGTGGTTTCAAACATCGTTTAACTGCCATCCACTGCTCACAAATTTGGAACGATAGCGCTGACAAAGTATGGATAGCTCTAGATCTTTCAGAAATGCTCAGATCGTAAGATCTCGAACATATGGAGTTGGCCATGGGAAGTTTAGCCCACGCAGAAAATTTGTAGACTAGTAGATCTAGAATTACAAACCTCTACGCTATCGAGTAGAACTCTACATTTTGACGACGTCGTTTTTATCTTTTGAAATTTCCACTGAATGGCGTGAAATAATGACGTCATAACTGTCATTTTGAATAACATAAACAACGTCAAGTAATTTCACACTGTGACACACATAAGATTTGACCATTGTATAAACAGGAACTGTACATTTTACGTTAAGACCCTTCTGTCTCAGAATTCAAGTTCCAGAATACGATTTGACAACGACGCCAAACCCCTTACCCTGCCATGTTGAATAGATCTAAGTTGCTAACATCAACGAGTTGCACGTGAAAAACTTCGAGGGGCGATTATCCATAATCGGCCCAATGGGTCATTATGGATTGGTCACATGACCTCCGTAATGACAGTTTTCAACGGCAATTTTGTTACTATTTATAGTAAGGTATACAATAATAAGAGGTTAAAATATGACCCAGGCGTGCCTTCTGCCCATAATGGCACGCCTGGTGCCATAATAGCCCGAGGGCTTTAGCCCGAGGGCTATTGTGACACCAGGCGTGCCATTATGGGCAGAAGGCACGCCTGGGTCATGTTTTGACCTTTTTATTGTATATCTTCATGCCAATGACGTGGTTTCAAACATCGTTTAACTGCTATCAACTGCTCAAAAATTTGAAACGACAGCGCTGACAAAGTATGGGTAGCTCTAGATCTTTCAGAAATGCTCAGATCGTAAGATCTCGAACATATGAAGTTGGCTATGGGAAGTTTAGCCCACGCAGAAAATTTGTATAGTAGATCTAGAATTACAAACCGCTACACTATTATATCGATTAGAACTCCACATTTTGACGACGTCGATTTTATCTTTTGAAGTTTACGCTGAATGGCGTGAAATAATGACGTCATAACTGTCATTTTGAATAACATAAACAACGTCAAGTAATTTCACACTGTGACACACATAAGACTTGACCATTGTATAAACTAATTCAAACAGGAACTGTACCTTTTACGTTAAGACCCTTCTGTCTCAGAATTCAAGTTCCAGAATACGATTTGACAACGACGCCAAACCCCTTCTCCTGCCATGTTTGAATAGATCTAAGTTGCTAACATCAACAAGCTGCGCGTGAAAATCTTCGGTGGGCGATTATCCATAATCGGCCCACTGGGCCATTATGGATTGGTCACATGACCTCCGTAATGACAGTTTTCAACGGCAATTTTGTTACTATTTATAGTAAGGTATACAATAATGCGTTATACTATTATTGACAAAAATACCTATGGCAATGAAGGGGTTGAAGACGGGTGGCTATTTAACGCAAGAACAAAACGCTTATAGGAGCCTCTGTATTGCTTGTCTAACGCATTGGTAAAAAGCAACCGTATTTAAGTACAATATTGAAAATAAACACATTGCTTTCGAGACGTTTTATAGTCAAATCTTTGTAAAGCGATTACACAAAAGAAGACTAGAACCACAGGTCGACTGCTTAACCCTTTCAAACCAACACTTATACAATGAACAATTCGGGTCAAGTCCATTTTTGTAATATGATCTCTACGATGTAGTTCTACAATGTTTGCTCTGGGCAACTGTTACGGGTACATTATAAATAACGAGAGTACTAGGGTTCAATGAGTTAACCCTTAGCCTGCCACTCACGACTATAGCTCCATATGCGAACAGCTTGTATCCGGATGAGACGCCGAGTAACTCGGCGTCTCATCCGGATCCAAGCTGTTTGACACTCGGACAACATTTTCAGCAATTTTGAGCAACTTAGAAGCACTTTGAAACTTGAAGCAGACGAGAAATATAGCAGACGACAATTTATTTGGCGGGCTAAGGGTTAATGCAGGACATCAGTAATACAGAAAGGTCAATTCAGAGTGTTTCATATCAATTTCATTATGCACTAACTATAGTCGCCTGTCTACAGAATTCTTTGATTTATTCATGCCTCTTCATTGAAAGGCCGCAGTACACAGGTTATACTGTAATTCCCAGCTGAGCGGTTGCTGTATGACGTAATGATGCGCTATGCTCCGCCTTGTTTATTTCTGCCATACCCAGGTACAAAACTGAACAATATGCGATATATTTTTTCATTTCTCGCTGAAATGGAACCCTTTCATTGGCTGGCAAACTAGGGCAAACGGTAAAGGTGCAAACTTAGAAGATTCGTTAAAGTCTTTTCCTTAGTCCATTGATGGACTACCCTCCCCCCCTCCCCCATTGTTCTCGATAGGTGTGAAGTAGCGGTTAAACAGTAGCAAAGTGTGCCCAGCCAATGTCACAAATCTCCCCTTACATAATCACACTCAAGGGGCTTTTCAACGGGTTTTACTACCCAAACTAGCATATATAGATAGTATGTGCAATAGATAGATAGATAGATAGTTTATTGATACAAAAGGCCATAGGCCCATCAGTACAGGTAAATTCAAAACTATAAATACATAATCAAAACGTCAATGGTAGATGGTAAAGGTTTTACGTTTGCAAATAAGGAGAGGAAAATGAAGCATATTCTTTTGTAGTTTCAAATTTTATAACTAGGCGTTTGCAACGCAAAATAGTTTTCAAAACAGATTTTTTTGATTTGAAGTCATCTATCAATCCTAAATGATTTTACATTTCATTTGAGTTTAGTGATGTTTCTAATGTGTTCACCTTTCGCGCACTAAAAACGAAATATAAGACACGGATTCTAATCCACAATAAATTAAAACACCTGTCTTGATTGGGTTTTGTTTTAGTTTTGTTTCGTTTTTCTCTCAAAACATTGTCTGCCCTAATGTGTTGTTTATCAATAGCTTATGAATTTAAATACATGTAATATCAAAACTGTTAGCATGCAGTGTTGTAAAATTCCTCTTCTCTGCCTTGACATGTGAGACCATTTCGAAGGTAATTTGCCCACTCGGTAGTCGAAAAGTTCGATGTTTGATCAGGATCTAAACTGCAGGAACTCGAATCAGTGTAACATGTTCACCAGTAATAGGTCTATAACGTACGAATATGTATACTCAAAATGCTGATATCATGTGACAGAGTCTCTTTCATGACAAAGAAGAGGTTAATTTCACTCAATACAATACATGGCATACACTACAGTTCATGCACAGTACTATATCGCACATGACACTATATATACATCTATATACAAAATGAACAGCAAAACCTCTCAATCACGACCACTAAATAAAGGCCAAATGATTGTTTACAAGACAGGTGACCGCCCACGCAAAATGACAGTAAAGCCGAAAGCCCTTAAAAGAGCTTTCCGCTTAACATCCACCCGCCCTAAGCAGTCACCTGCCCCTAATCCCATATAGTTATCACAATTCAGTGGTCGTGCTAGAGAGTCCAAACTGTATAAACTGTTTCGTTAATTTGCTACTGTTACTTGCCTTGCCGAAAAGAAATGCAAGACAGTAAGCAAAATACAAATCAACTATAAAGCCTAGTTTGTATTAAAATGACATTGTCATTTCAAGAAAAGACATATTGTGATTTGTATGTTCCAAACGTGAGGCCTTGTCCTTATTAGAGGGCAAGACTACACTATGGAACATCAAATTACATCGGTATAACTATTATAAGCATGTGAAATATTTTGATCAATAATGAGAGAATGAAACATTGAAGTTAACAACTCATGCCTAATCGTTTGTAACAGTGATATCTTAAAATACAGAATTCTAAGAAAAGCAAAGAACTAAGGTTCAATATTTTGGCACAACAGCATTTCATACATTTCCGTTTAAAGATCATTATATGGAAACGCGTGTTCTGCTGTTGTTATTTTCCCACTGCTAACATTGCAATTATTCACAGACAATGCCATAAAATGAAACAATACACAATCAAAATACAAAAACAAAAATAAACAATCAAACAACATAAGAAATGAATGAGAACAAAATGTAAAACAGTTTGACCCTTATTTACGAGAATATTTAATGAAAAGCCAAGGAATTCCTTAAAGGCAGGTGACTCCCTAATGCAGCACACAGCAGTGTCCTGCACTAGTGATTCACCCTTGTTTAAAAGATACAGTAACCGTTTGTTTCGTCGCTCACTACAGATTAGCCACAGTTCTATGAAAAAGATCTGTCTAACACTGCATTTCAACATAAAGGGAGGTAATTGGGGTATATTCTGTATCAGCATTGGAGAAATGCGAGTACAGAAGATACTTCCAACTGTTCAAAATAATAGATATTTAAAAGCAGAACTTTAAATATAAATTAGGCCTTTTTGAAATTCCAAGAAGAAAGCATGATTATGCAAATTGATGTTTAAAATCTAAATTTGAAGCATGAAAAACGTATATCGAGTGTTATAAATACAAAAGGGAGGTAATGACTAATTTCTTACAATAAGCGATCAGTTCAAAAGAAAAGTTCTATCTCTCTTTTCAAAACATTTATGAACAAAGCATGCTAATTTCCGTACTTTAGCAGGTATTTCAAGCTGTAACAGTTGAACGAACTTAGGAATATTTGGATTTCTCCAGAAGTAACTATCAATGTATGTTTTTCTTAGATCCCGGTATAGTGGACATTCTAGTAAAAAGTGGTATTCATCTTCAATGGTATTACATATTTGGCATTTTCGTTCGATTCTTGGCATCTTGTTTGGCTTATTCCAGCGTCCAGTTTCAATTTTCAATCTGTGTGACGATAGTCTTAATCTTGTCAAGTCTTTCCTGAACTTCAATACAGTAACTTGTGTTAAATATGTCTTAAAACCAAACTCTGCAAATAAAATATAAGTTGATGAACGAGTTGAGTTTTCTAATTCTGAGTGCCAATTCTGACAAAAATTATCATTAATTCTCTGCTTGCAAGTTTGTATAAAAGCTTTTTCATTCCCCACCCCTTGATTAAGCCATGCAAAATTTAGTCCTAGCGATCCTAATAATCTGTTAACATTAAAAGCCCATGATTTTCTGTTTGGGTGCTGATCCAAATCATTTAACATCATATTGTATATTACTTTTACATATTTCGTCTCATGACTTTGAATTACTTTTAGCCAGTAGCGAATAATGTTTACTAATCTATTAGCCCTTAAGTCTGTCCTACCTAACTCGCCATAAACAAAATTGTTTTGGGTTTGAGTTCTAACACCAAGTATTTGTTTACAAAATTGTAGATGAATTTTTTCTAGTTTATTCGCATGTGAAAAACCCCATACCTCGCTCCCAAAGTTCAGAATAGGTAGAATTAATTTGTCGAATAAATCTAGTGTATGTTTGACTGATATGTTTGAAAATCTGTTTAAATAAGATTTTAATTTGAAAATTGCCTTTAATGCTTGCCCACTGAGTGCGGCATGTGTTTCTGCAAACGATCCACCCGTTGTAAACACTATGCCTAAATAACTAAACTTGTTTACAATCTCAATTTCCGTATGGTTAAATGTAAAATTTATGTTTCTGCTTAATCTGCCACCTTTCTTGAAAATCATAATTTTAGTTTTGTCGACATTTACTGTCAGTTTCCACTTAACACAGTACTCGTGCAATATATCTAGACCAGTTTGTAAGCCAGTTTCTGACTCAGAAAATACAATAATATCATCTGCATATAACAATAAGCATAACTTTAACATTCCAACGTCTACTCCTTCAAAACCTTTTAAAATAAACTCTTCCTCTAAATCATTTAAATACATAGAAAATAAAAATGGTGAAACACATTCACCCTGAGCTACCCCTAATGAGCACGAGAAGCTCTCACTAAGGCAGTTATTGTGTTTCACTTTTGATTTAAGATGTTTGTACATTGACTGTATTATATCTAATATTTTTCCTCTTACACCATATTTTAAGAGTTTGTACCATAAAATATCTCTTACTACGAAGTCAAAGGCCTTTTTGAAGTCAACAAATGCAACATATAGTTTCTTTTGATTGTTTATAAGATGTGTTATAACGCCGTGTAGAACAAAAATATTATCAGTAGTGCACATATTTTTTCTAAAGCCGGACTGTGCCTCTACATACACATGGTAATTTTCAGCCCATTCATTTAGCCTAGTGTTTAATATCTTGGTAAAAAGTTTTCCTAAAGAGCTTAGAAGAGTAATTCCCCGATAATTTCCAACATCATTAACATCGCCCTTCTTATGTAATGGAATAATATGTCCCTCAGACCATTTCTCTGGATAATAACCTGTATCAAAGACTTTGTTGAATAATTTGTATATATATGGAGTAAAAACTTCTATACCATTTTTAAAGAATTCGTTTATAACTAAATCTGGACCTGCTGATCGTCCAGTTTTCAGCTCTTTGCAAGCTTTTAATATTTCGTCTTGTGTAATTTTGACATTTAATTCTGAGAACATTATCTGTAATTCGTTGTTTAAGTATCTGTCATTAAAAATTAAAATTTCATCATCTGGTTGAAAAAAAGCAGAATCAGGACTATTTATCGCTTTAAAATATGTTTCAAAATTAGAGACATTCAGTTTAGACGAGTTTGATCCATGTACCATACCTTTCAGCATTTTCCAATATTCTTTAGCATTTTTATAGCGTAAAGACTCCAGTTTTCTAGTTTGTTTCTGATCGTAAAGATTCTTTTTGTTTCTTATACATGATTTATAACTAGCTCGTATATTAGTCATAGACATTCTTGATTCATCTGTTTTTTCTGATCTATAGGAATTAAGAGCTTCATAAAATTGTTGTTGTTGTTCTTTACATTCATTATCAAACCAGGGTTGTCTCCCTTTATCTGGATAATTTTCATTACTTGCTAATTTAATGTTCTTCTTAAAAAGCGGAGCACATACATCTTCAACTATATATGGTGCGGGCCTCACATGAAACGCCGCAATGATTTACTGTAGTACAGGTAAGCATAAGAATCATGAGATTTACAAGGAAATTGTCAGGCTAGGGATTATCACCGAAGAGAGGTCATGAAATGTCTTTAAGTGCACGGTGCATAACATTTTAACTCTTTCTTTACAGTTTAAACATATTTTATTTTCCAAATGTACATGAAACTCTTTCCTTGCCAAGTTTTATCGTCTGCTTTAAGAAAAAGTGTCAAACAACTTGGATTACGATCAGATTCCTTGTTACGCGTAATTTTTGCTGTAAAGTCAATTCAATGAATAAACCATACCTGTAACGTGTTCAGTTACCACTGTTTGCTGTTTAGGTTACCAGTTTGTGCCCCGTGTGCAGCGTGCAGAGTACAGTAGAGAAAACGTTTTCTTTCCAAATAACCGCGGTTACGCTTAAACTATTATTTTCATTGGAAACAGTTTGGAGCCAGATCAGACGCCGGGTAACCCGGCGTCTTATCAGGCTCCAAAATGTTTGCCACTCAGATTAAAACTGGTAGTCTGAATTGTCAAAATGTTGTCATTTTCTATATTTCATTGCGATGCGTTTGCGTTTGAACGAAATAATTATGTTTTCTCCACTGTATTTCAGACCGGTAGCCAACTCGCAATCGATGGCCATCGATTTCTTTACTGAACACGCTACTGTCGTAGTTCAGAATCGAGTCTGTGCGACAATGATACACTTAAATTTATGAAAGTAACCAAGCCAGTCAAACGGTTAACCTATAAGCTTGTGTGAATTTTATTTCATTAACCCATTTGTGCCAAGTGGATTCTTCAATGTTTATATATTGGATGAGTCCATTTTTTATCAAAGGGATGCCTGGTCAAAATTTTCATTTTCATTTTGTTTTTTATTGAAATTCCTATCAGCAAACAGTGCATAATGCGGCGTCTGATCAGAGTCTACACTGTTTGCCTATGTCCCATATATGGGATCGTGGGCACAAATGGGTTAACTCTTTTACTAGCAATGATCAAGACCCAAACTGTTTGACACTTTTATCAGTGTATCTTTACCCTTTCAACTATGGAAGCGCCTTTAAAGACATTACATGACCAAGCTTGGGTGGTAACACCTAGCACCGTAGAAAGTTTGAGTCAAAGCATGGAACCCATGTACTTACTCGGCTAGCGTCTAGGCGAAGAATCATTCAGGCGTCTCATGTGAGGCCCGCACCTAATATTTGATAGCTTGGTTAGTAAAACCCATTGAAAAAAAAACTATTGAGATCTATTATGTTAGGGCCTCTATTCAAAGTTTCTCATGGCTGAGCCGTTGCCTGAACATTTTTCTCATGCTCTATGGTAGGCTACCTGTATTTTCACACATAGTGAGAACAATGGGGGGAGGACTCAATGAATGGACTGGCGTAATGTCTTTAAGTGCAATAACTAACTGCTTAAAGAGAAACATTTTCATTCCTTATTAAAGAAGTACAGTGCTCCCTCCATACAACGACCCTCTGAACAACGAGTCCCTCCTTACAACAACATATTAATATGTGTCATATTTAATACTTTCCTTACTCTAGCAGGTATATAATAGCTTAACCCTTTCCCCCATAGAAGCGACTTTTAGCGTATTTAATATATTCCTCCGCTGAAGAAATTAGTTCCAGTTTATACCCTCATGAACAATAACCATTATAAATATTTTATATAGCCTAGTAGATTTTAGCTTAAAGCAGGCTGGAAGTAAAGCAGAATGTGCCTTAAGGCACACTCTGCTTTACTTTCAACCTGCTTTAAGTTGTCACCTGTCTTCAAAACTAGAAAAAGGCTATGAGGTAAAGGGTTAAAGCAGGCTGAAAGTAAAGCAGAATGCGCCATGTGGCGCATTCTGCTTTACTTTCAACATGCTTTAAGTAGTCACCTATTTTCAAAACTAGAAACAGGCTATCTGATAATGGTTTAATACAATTTACAAAATAGGAAATGGGTGTATTGTTAATGGAGTGACATTTTTTCTTCCTAAACTCATCCATCCAGATCAAACAGGGGTTTTTAAAGGGCGTTATATAAGAGAAAATACCATATGATTTGCTTCATTATACTGAAGAACATGATATTCCAGGATTTTTAATAGAATTTGAAAAAACCTTTAGTTCTCTTTCATGGTCTTTTCTTAGAAAGAAATTAAAATAATTTAATTTTGGTTAGTCAATACGAACATGGTACAATGATTTTTTACAGTGGAGAAAACGTTATTCTTTCCCGTTTCAACGCAAACGCAAAACACTAAAACGTTGAAAATTTCATTTTGTAGACATTTCTTGCAATTCATTTTCATCTGAGTGGCAAGCAGTTTTGAGCCTGATCAGACGCCGGGTTACCCGGCATCTGATCTGGCTCCAAACTGTTTGCACTGGAAATAATATTTTTAGCGTAAACGCGTTTATTGGGGAAAAAATAACGTTTTCTCCACTGTATAAACGGGTTTATTGGGAAAATAACGTTTTCTCCACTGTATAACCGCGTTTCTTGTGGAAAAGAACGTTTTCTCCACTGTATAAAGATGCAAAACCAGTGTGGACTCCTTTCAGACTTCTTTCAAATAGGAATAGGTATAAAAAAAAAATATTAAATTAAACTGATTATAAACTCTCCCAATATGCAGATGACACAAGTATTATATTGGATGGTTCCAGTGAATATCTTAATGAAACTCTGGACACTTTCTCATAGTTATCAGGATTAAAAGTACATTTTGAAAAAAACAAAAATGGTAAGGATTGGAAAGAAAAAAAATCTAGTTTCGATACATTTAAAACTAAATGGAATCTTACTTGGAATCAACATACATTCAAATTCTAGGTATACCCTTTCATGTAGATATAGATAAAATGATATATTTGAATTATAATTCAAAATTACTTGAAATAGAAGACACGATAATTAATTGGAATTGAAGAGTATTAACACCATTATGCAAATATACTATTATTAAAAGTTTGTTTATTGCAAAATAAAAACATTTATATTTTGCATTACCGAAACCTTCGGATCAAATGGTAAACAAGTTACATAACATATCTTTTACATACATTTGGGGCGGATGTCATAAGATAAAGCAATATTTAATATTAAAGATTATAAAAAGGGAAAATGGTATTGTGCGACAATATTGACCTGACGTTGAACTTTATGCATGAATAAATTATTGTAAGATGACGCTGTATAAATCAATAATCGATAGCGGATCGTACCGTGTCGGGTTGTTTCGGCTGATTACATGAATTTTGTTACAGTTGTGATCCTCAGTGGATTAACACTACACATTGAGCAAGTTCAAAAAGTTGTTGTTGATAAACTATTATTCCCGAGATAATCGTATCTACTAAAGCGCATCATGTTGCGCTTTCGAGTGGGTTTTAATTCAGGTAAGATCATTGATGTCCTCACCTGCGACTCTTGCCAACATATACCTAATTTACACCCCTCAGATGTAACTCATCGTCAATAGGTGTGTCGGTAGAGCAAGGGATTAGTAACATCGAGGTTCCGGGTTCGAATCCCGATAGAGGGGAAATATTTTTATTTTATAAAATGTTAATTTATAGACCAAACAGACGCTATGACATAATTTTTAAAAACAAATAACAAAAGAATCGTGTTCCATAAACTTCAATTTTAGTGAAGGAGTGCAGTATCTATGATGATGAATCGAAATAGATATTGTATGAATACTTAAAAGAAACAATATAAATTATAAAAATGTGAAAAATGTATGAGTATTGCATGGGATTCGAACCACTGACTGGACGGAAAAATAATGTATAGTCGTCTTCCGTACCACTTGCGCTAAATACCTGTCGATATTTGTGGAACCGGGCAATGCTATATTTTCTCGGTACCGATGTGGTTACAATGTGCGTTCTCGTATAAATTATTACGAAGTGTTCCGAAGCTATATTTAGGGATGCAACAAAGTGTGAAATTATGCTAATAGAGGTCACCAACGTCAGGTCAATATTGTCGAACAATAAATATAAGAGCTTTTATTCATGCACTTAAAACAACATCGCTCAGAAGGTTAATAATAAATAATGGCGGATGGATAAATTTGACAAAAACCAACATTGACTGAAACAAAATGCTAATTTTTATGAATCTCTAGCAAATAAATGTAGTAATATATTTTTGGCTGAAACTTTAATAGCATTTTTAAAACTATTCAATAATCACATTATAGATAAAATCGAAATGCAACATTATCCATTATTTTATAACCATATGAATTGGTAGGGGTGTTTTCTTGAACTTTGACGAGTTTATAAATAAATATAAAATATCTACCAACTCTTTAATCTTTAATGAAATTAAACGCGCAATTGTAAAGTAGCTTAAAAAGTTAAAAATACAAATGAGAAATTTAAAACCCATTAAGAAACCAGCTTTCCCGCCTGATATAAAAAAACTTTTTTAAAGATTCAAGCGGTTCTACAGCAATGCACGAATGTTTAAATAGAAACACAGATAACCCGACTTGCATTCAAACATAGTGTAAAATATTAGGAAAAAAATTTGCAACACTGGTTGGAAACAATACTTCATATGACTTATCAGTAACAAATTATAAAATTATAAAGATATACAATTGATTGATTGATTTTTGTTTTACGGCAGGGCGACACACGAAATGGTCATACTGCGCCTAATGGTTTCATGTTAGAGTAATACATTGAATACTAGGCACAAACTCCTACCTATTTAAAATGAAGTATACTTGTAGTGATAGCCCGTTGTGTACTTTTTGTAACAAAGACATAGAAACTGTCGATCATTTGTTTTGACAGTGCACTATCAGTGGAACACTAATAAAAAGCATACTGGTGTCCATTCATAACGCTTTTCATACTCTTTATGTGGAAACAATGCTCTTTGGTTTTAGACAAACCGCTGATAATGTAAAGAATCTAATTCTTAACTTTCTTCAAATGTATTCTGTAATGCAAATACAGAAAGTATCAACCTATTGCACAAGGTCTAAGGAACTATCGATATTTTAACCGATTTTATGCTGGATACACTTATAGATGTACCTCTAGGCAAACAGTTTTGATCTCAGATCAGGCCCCATATTGTGGGGCCTGATCTGAGATCAAAACTGTTTGCAGCCAAGTCAATATTCTGTCAGAAACTGCTTAACGATTTGCAAATATTTGAGTTATACCCGCTGCAGACGAGATTTTAAAATGGCCGTCAAATATTACCCAGCATAAATACAATTTACTCAAGTCGATAGCAATTCAAAATAGTACGGAAGACTTTTTATATAAACAATGGGAGTCGTTCAGTATTCTATCAAAAACATAGATGGGTTTTTACCCAAAACATGATACATGATACATTATTAGTTATACAGTTTCTTCACAGGGTACATGAGGATTTCTTCCCGGCTGAGGAAATCATTGTTGTCCGAGCCGTTAGGGTACGGCTCGGGCAACACTGATTTTCCTCAGCCGGGAAGAAATCTTCATGTACCCTGTGAAGAAACTGTATAACTAATAATGTGTCCGGATGTTCGAAGGTGTTGCTGTATATGGATTACATGTATACGAGAATTCTGGAAATATGCATAATCTTATTTATTTTTGTAATATTCTGCTCGAAAAGCACAAAGAAAAAAATCAGTATACCTGGCTTTAAGTAATATTTCTTTGTTTTGTATAAAATTGAAAACTTTTTTAGAGTTTACAGCCAAAAATGTAAGGTGTGTCGGAGGATGGCTCTCCGATCCAAGCGCACCTATGACGGGGAAATAATGAGGTCCTTACTGACAAGGCCTGGGAAAAAGATTGTGTTGAAACATGCTATCTTTCTAACGAGCAACTTCATTTGCTGATCGATAAAGAAAGGAATCATCCCGTGTAGCAGCAGCAAATGAAATGACTTTTCTCATATCGCTCCAGTTTCATTTCGAATCATCAAAAAGAGTAACGGCTAGATTCTTTATGAATTTTGGATTACAATGTTCCTGTTTGACATTGACAAGTAATTAGCGCTAAAGTTTCATGTTTATTATGTGTATTCTAATTAATTAATGCATTTTACCCTTAGCCCGCCAAATAAATTGTCGTCTGCTATATTTCTCGTCTGCTTCAAGTTTCAAAGTGCTTCAAAGTTGCTCAAAATTGCTGAAGATGTTGTCCGAGTGTCAAACAGCTTGGATCCGGATGAGACGCCGAGTTACTCGGCGTCTCATCCGGATCCAAGCTGTTTGCATATGGAGCTATAGTCGTGAGTGGCAGGCTAAGGGTTAATATAGGTCGTTTGCAGTTAAAAAAACACGATAAATTTCAAATATTTTTTCTAAAATAAATAACGTAGGCAAATGAAAGATATAGATACTTTATTCAGTACAAAAGCCAGCGGCTTATCAGTACACATTCGCTTTATACAAGTACATGTAGTTATGTCAATGGTGGAACAGTCAAATATTAATGATAGTACATGTATACGATGCATTGAAAACCAGTCGCAAAGTGTAAACTTTTAATCCCAGAGGGAAATGAAATGTAATTAGTTAACTCACAAGCACACTCATATACCTATACCAATTTTGACAAAAAAAACCTTTTTTTTTTCACTCCGTATTAAAAATGTTTTATTCATAACTTCTATGTGAATTTTACACTTCTAAAGGACAGTTTTCCGTAGGGTGATTTCAAATTAGTCAACAGCCTTTTTTTTACGACTCCGTAACACCCCCCTGTTAAAGTTCCATTGTGTTTTCAGACCTTTTCGTTAATGTCTGAAATACAATAACGGTTAATAGTAATGTTTGAACATTCTTATGGGCCAAACTGATCTATGAAATGATGAAGACGGACCTAAATCACCAAAAAGGCCGATTTAAAATCATAACAAACCGAAAATAGAACGTCTGACATAAACATTACCACACGGCTTAGTATCACGTGATACAGTCGGAATCAACTTCAACCTGTGCAACCGTATCTATCTTCGCCCGTCCACCCATCAGTCAGTTAGATTATCACACTTTTTTGTCCGCTCTCTAACTCGAATATTTTTTATCCGATCTTTCACAAACTTGCTGAAAATGTTCATTGATATAAAATCAAGGTTTAGTTTGATTACTACTCAAATCGCATAAGGAATTTTTGAGTTATTGCCTGTTAATTAATAAAAAATGACTGTTTCAGTCATTTTTGCACTCTAAAACAAACAGTTTTTTTCGGATATTCACCAAACATGCTGAAAATATTTATTCATATACAATTTAGGTATAGTTTGATTTTTACTTAAATCGCATGTGGCATATCTGAGTTTTTGCCCTTTATGTATTAAAAAAAGACTGTTTTCAGCAAGTTTTGCTCTCTAACACAAATACGTTTTATTGGACCTTCACCAAACTTGCTGAAAATGTTCATTGATAAAAAATCAAGGTTTAGTTTGATTACTACTAAAATCGCATAAGGTATATCTGAGTTATTGCCTTTTTATTAATAAAAAATGACTGTTTCAGTCATTTTTGCACCCTAACACATACAGTTTTTATCGGATATTCACCAAACTTGCTGAAAATATTTAATTATATAAGATTTAGGTCTAGTTTGATTATTACAAAAATGGCATGTGGCATATCTGAGTTTTTACCCTTTATGTATTAAAAAATGACAGTTTCAGCATTTTTCAGCAATAACTCAGACATGCCTTATGCGATTTTGCATGTCTGAGTTTTGGCGTGAATTTTTCAGCATTTTTTGCTTTCTAACACATACAGTTCATATCAGATATTCACCAAACTTGTTGAAAATGTTTATTAATATAAAATCTAGGTCAGTCATCTTAACTACCAAAATCGCACAAGGCATGTTGGAGTTATTGCCCTTGAATGACTAAAAATTTCATTTTTTAATTATTCAAGGGCAATAACTCAGACATGCCTCATGCGATTTTGCTAGTTATTGAACCTGACCTAGATTCTATACTAATAAACATGTGTAGCAAGTTTGGTGAAGATCCCAAAAGAAGTCTTTGAGTTAGAGAGCGGACAAGGCTGAAACAGTCATTTTCAGCAAGCTCAATGTATAGATTCTCCGTAAATGTTTTTAATCGCTTACCCACCGTGAATAATATGACACGTTTTGACTGGACCTTATAGTGTTTAACCCTGTGCCTACTTACTGGTCGTAACTTTACGGCGTTTACAAACTGTTTGAATCTAGAAAGACGCCGCGTTACGCGGCGTCTCATCTGGATCCAAACTGTTTGACACTCGTCTTAAGGTTTGTTTAATTAAAACAATGCATAAATCTAAACTGGACAAATTTTGCAGACGACAATGTCAAAGCAGACGTCTGTGTAGCAGAATAAGGGTTAACAAGATGCTCCAGTTACACATGTATATATAAGCGGGAGTAATCTGAACTTATCTAACATTTTCTCACGCATTTCAGCACCGAATGCTATGGTGTTACTACTGATTAAACCGTCTCTTCGAGACAATTTTAATGAGTATGACACCATTGGGTTTAAAAGCAGAAATAAAGATTTTAGTTTTCGAAATACTTCCGTTATCTGGAGCCCTGTATTTACAGAGTTGTCCTTCTTTCCATTCACAAGGGAGGCTTTTTAATTTGTGCTGCACCAAAATATTATAAATAAAATTTAAAAAGCGAATTTCTTAGATAAAGCCGGGTTTTGTGAAAGAATCACGTCCCACGTAGTTCAAATGGGACCCCGAACAACCGTTTTATGCAGGTTTCTCAAAAACACAATGCATACCATGGTATAGTTCACAACTGACTGAACGAGGCCCTCACTGGGGTACGTTAAAAGTATTAAACAACTGTACTATTTTTTGCAAACATGTTGCATTCCTGATCGGTCGCCGGAGTCAATCGGGGTCTAATCAGGATCCAAAATATTTGCCACTTATACAGACGTTTTATTAAAAGCAAAAAAATCTAATTGTGATAAATATCAGAAGACATTGTCGATGATTTTTGAACTGGCACTCATCAGTTTCCGTCAACTTTCGTCGATGAAGTCGGAACTTTCCGTTAACTGTATAGGTAAAAATCAATAAAATACAAATGTACTTAGAGACATATACTACGCACGCGTTGCAGTTTATTACGGACGCAGTAGCACAGTGGCATGTGTCGCTGACTCTAAAGACAGAGGTTGTGGGTTCGAAACTATGTAAGATCTATTTTAAATAACATAGATCTTTCAGGTCTTTTTAAAAAGTAAAATTAAATGGTTATATTTTTTTGTGAATTTATTCTTTTTTCATATAAAATATGTCTGTATTAATTTTGTAATTTGTTTTATTTCGATGTTTATTTTCTTCAACCTTTTTTAATTATTTTATTCACTTACTGTACAAAACTCACACAAATAATGATTTTCAGGACAAGCATCCGTCTTATTTACAAAAAAAAAAAACATCGCAAAAATGCATGTATGTAAAATTACTAGGGCAGGGATCGAACTCACGACCCAAAAATTGGTAGATTCTAGTGGGTCGATTAAACCACTGAGCTATCGTCGCGTGTAACTGATTATGATGTACAAGACTAATTGTTCAGTGGCGAATTCTCAAATATTTTTCCGTAAGATAAAAATAGCTCACGGAAAAGGGCGGAATATGCATGGGGTGCCAGTTCAAACATCATCGACAATACCAGAAGATATACGTGAAGGTTTTAAGATACAGACAATCTCTACACCAACTTACAATTGTCACGTTTTCAACAGAATGTTTCCAGAGCAGTTCGAAAAAAGTTATCTGGTCGTTTAAAGGAAACGTAATACAATACAACTCGAACACTGATACATATCATGTAGGAATGATAAAGCTTCAGTTTGAAAAGCAATGCATTTTCTTTTTATTTCCTGGCGAAGTGTTCATGAATTTAGCAGAGTAAAATCTAATCGGGCCTCACAATTAATTTTACCCAACTACAAAATCCAATATCAGCATGGGATTCACCTTTCAGACAGAAGCAACAATCACGAGATTTTACCTTGTGATGTTCTCACATGTAAACACACGTGATCAAGGTACCGGTAATAGCCGATAACACCCCACGTAAATGACACAAACTTTATATAAAACAAAGAAGAAAAGATTTTAGACAGTTTATCAAAAATTCTTATTTTTCTTGTCAGAATTGGTATAGGCATATCATAAGTGTATGCAAAATTTAATTTAAATACGTCTACTAATTTTAAAATTATCTCCGATTTATCGTGTTTTTTTTAACTGCAATTGCGAATCGTTCCTGTCATCGAGTGCCTGTGATAAATGCAATTGCGAATATAAGCTGATTTTACAGGCATGATATGTTGCTTTTTCGAGAACGAGTTCGAGTCAACATTAGAAATGGCGAGTTGCATATCTTGTTACGTAATTACATTACAAGTTATACAGTTTCTTCCCAGGGTACATGAGGAATTATACCCCGCTGAGGATAATCATGTTGCCCGAGCCGTTAGGTCTACGGCTCCTTAGCCAAACAGAAGTAAAGACTTTACTTTGCAATATTACAAAGAACAGGGGTACACAACTCAACGTGAGAAAATCACCAATGGCTAAAACGCATTTGCAAATACAGCGCTCCCTCTCTACAACGACACCCATTGGGAGACAAATAGTGTGTGCGTTGTTCGGAGGTGGTCGTTATAGAGAGGGAAATCGGATTACATTTGCAAATAGCATGAATCCAGATCAGACGCCGCGAAACGCTGCGTCTGATCCGGATTCAAGCTGTTTGTCACTCGTCATTAATTTATTTTCTGTCAAAATGTCCGTTATGTCACTTTGAGAAAAATAGCAGACGACAATTTTAAGCAGACGATATTGCAGCAATAAAAGGGTTAGACATAACTGTCGTGTTTAAGGAACTGCGAGAATGGTCGTTGTAAGGAGGGAATCGTTGTTGGGAGGGCCGTTGTAGAGAGGGAGCACTATAGTCTGTTCAAGTTCCAAACTTTGTTCGACACTGGTTCGACAATTCGTCTCTCATTCTTCGTTAAATCGACTGCGTGGCTAAGTGGTAGAGTGTCCGCTTGCAGTGCGGGAGATTGAGGGTTTAATCACTGGCCGGGTAAAACCAAAGACTTGAAAATTTGTAGCACACTAATGGCTTCCCTCCTTTGCGCTCAGCTTTGCGAGTTAGAATAACGGCTGGTTTGTCGGTGTCAGGATAAAGTGACTGGCCAGATTCAGTTGCTGTCGAACCTAATAAATGCCCCTGCTCATAATACTCGAAAGGGGTGTAAAGCAGTGTCAAGAAAAATAAATCTCACTTTGTTAAAAAAAAAAGTGCAGGAAACAGTATTGAATCAGAAGACATTATGACGGTGAAGGGGCAAAAACCTCACAATAAAGATTACCATAATAAGGATAAAAACTCAAAATGTAGTACGTACCATGGCATTGAATGTTGCGAGATCCAAGAGGCATTTCGAGCTAGGAATACGATTACATCCAGGTGTCATCTCGCACATCGCCAACATATGTTCAGCCGCTGGACTTAACGTTGACTTTGACCTTGACTTCGACAAATGGCTACGGCGGTAGGACTTCGACCAACGGCCACCGCGGTGGGCCGCTGCCAACACAGCTAAAATCAAGAGACCTAGAAGTGGTAAGGTCCTCATTTTGCTGTCGACTGATACGGTTTTAGTCCTTAAAGATCAATTTATACTTGCACGTTTGATTCAGGAACGCCTTCTATTGAGGCCCTGACAAGTATTTCTAGTATCGTTCTCAATGCAGGGTTGCCATTTCTTCGGATTTTTTTTTAAATTTTCGGATTTTTATCCTAGCAGATAGTACCTTAAAGCAGGTTGAAAGTAAAGCAGAATGCGCCTCAAGAATGCGCATTCTGCTTTACTTTTAACTTGCTTAAGTAATCACGCTTGAAAAATAGAACAATTGGAAATTTTAGGATATTTCATGATCAACTTATGATTTTTATTTGTGAAAGTATAAATTGGTACTATTTTCTTCAGTAGAGGAATTAATTAAAGGCGTAAAAAGGCGTATTTATGGGGTAATGGATTAAATACGTGTTCTATCGGGGTCTCACTGTCAATATCGGGAGCTAATCAGCGAGCAACATTGTCCCAAGTGGCATTTCTAAGAGGCATCTGCTTTCTGGTTAACCTTTCTCTCCATACACGTATCTTAAACATCTTAACTCTTTTCTTCCTGAAAAATTAAACGAGCAGTTCCAGTTTCCAATTCAGTTTAGTCCGTATTTCGGGCTTTTTTGTCAATAAATTGCAATATTACAAACATTGCGTACCCTGATTAGCGGGCTTCATTAGAAGGCATATGAACTGGGTCTCTGCTGTTTGCATATAGGACAAGTAAATTCTTTACATATGCACTAATTGCACAGGAAGCAAATATGTGCGATTAGGGTTCAAACAATTTAGGCGTGAATATAATATACAGTTTGAATACAATTGATGGTCACCGATTGCTGTAGACAAATATTGAAATTCAAGTTTCAAAAGTCCAGTTTTAACTAAAGCGAGGTTGAGTTACTGAGGTTTTATTTTATTAAAATCAGTAACTTGGCTTTTATAGTATTTAACCCTTTCACTATCAATGTCGCCAAAAGGCGCGTTTGCAAACAGTTTGGATACTGGTCAGACGCCGCATAACGCGGCGTCTGATCAGGATCCAAACTGTTTGACACTCGTTTTGAATATTCTTCAGTTATACTGCCTTAAATTTAATTTCGAAACGATAGTGCAGACAACAATTTTGAAGTAGACGACAATAGTACATGTATTATGGCGGTGAAGGGGGAGGGGTAAAAATCTCACGATAAATTTGGTCAAGAAAGGGTTAAGGAAGCTGGTTGTTTAATATGCCGGGCCTCATTTGTATACCACCCTTTGGCCATAGAGAGCGGAAATAAAATATTTAATTTTGTGAAAACATAAACTCGTAAACAGAAATATTTGAAAATTATTGATAATATTTTGGTTGAATGAATATCATTAGTTCGGGCTTAAATAAAATATTCTACTACTTCTTTCTCAATTACTGATTTTGAACATGTTTATTTCTTAAAAATGGAAATTAATAGTGTATGTTAAGGAGACAATTTTGAAGACGCTTAGATATCTATAAACTGGCAACAAAACGAAGAAAAATGTTTCTATAGGAATTTCCATAGTTCAATATTAAAATCTCTAGATCTTTTGAAAAGTACAATTTCTTCGTCTGCGGCGTCTGACCAGGATCAAAAATGTTTGCCAACGCGCTTTTAAGCGTCATTGAGAGCGAAAGAATTAATAACTAATATCAAATAAAATACATGTATGTTAAAAACTAAAGTCTACTTTTCTTAACGTAGAAATGATTAAAGGCGATAAGGAGTTTTTAGCCCACTTTAAATAATCACCGTTTTAACCCTCTCCTGATCACATTTATCGTGAGGTTTTTACCCTTTCATCGCCATATTGTCGTCTGCTTCAATGCGTTATGCGGCGTCCGATCATGATCCAACCTGTTTTTCAAACGCGCTTTTCGAAAGTGAACGGGTTAATAAAGTATGTTACAGTGGAGAAAACGTTATTCTTTCCCGTTTAAACGCAAACGAAACGCAAACGCATTTCACATAAATGTATAAAATAACAACTTTTTGATAATTCTGACTATTGATATTAAGCTGAGAGACAAACAGTTTGGAGCCTGATCAGACGCCGGGTTACCCGGCGTCTGATCTGGCTCAAAACTGTTCGTACTGGAAATAATAGTTTTAGCGTAAACGCGTTTATTGGGAAAGAATAACGTTTTCTCCACTGTAGCTGTAGGAAGTGTCAAATGTAATAGCGAGGGATGTAGATCTTAGAGTACGCGTTTGTATCTACAAATGTACTCGTCTTGGTCTTCAGTATTAACTGACCGTAAACCTACTAAAGTACAATGGTTATTTTCAAACTGTTTTGATCCTGATTAGGCACAGTGTAACGCGGCGTCTGAACAGAATCCAAACTGTATGACATTCATAATCTGTGTTTGTAAATTAACCATCAATTCAAATTTGAGAAATGAAAGCAGACGACAGTTGTTTAAAGCAGATGACGTTATTCCAGTGAAGAAATTTACCCTTTCTCCAATAGAAGCGCCTTTTAACGCATTTAATTTATTCTTCAACTGAAAAAATAGTTCAAATTTAAACAGTCCTAAACATGTGTATCAAAAGATTTTTTTTTCTTTATCCTAGCAGATGGTAGCTTAAAGCAGGCTGAAAATTAAGCAGAATGTTCCTTAAAGGGACTCGCAACCGGATGGTGTACTTGTCAAAATAAAATAAAATACTCAAATAAAAGCAAATTTGTGGCATTATTTGGCTTCTGACATTAAAAAAATATGATCAGTCCAAAAAAAGTCTCAAGAATCGTCACCGAATCTTAGATTTTTAGATATTTTCCATCGTTTTTCTATACCGACTAGTAGACGGTATAGTTGTTGTTGTTGCTTCTCTACACGGGCTCAGACATAAACACGAGCCGAATTACGAAGTTGTATGCACTTTCGATAGCTACACATTGAAATACGTTAAATCGATCCGAGATAAACGGATAGTTACGTGGTCCATTGGTCTAAGCGGTTTCCCCTATTTTGCCTTCTGTCCGCCAATGCCGGGCCCCGGGTTCGAATCCCACCAGAGACCAATATTTTTTTTTATTGAAATACAATTTTTTAAACAGAATTTCTTATCCTAAACTAATTCTTTACCATTTATATAAGCGTTTGACACATATTTACAAATTACTATTTTTAATGCACCATCTGGTTGCGAGTCGCTTTAAGACGCATTCTGCTTTACATTCAACCTGCATCAAGAAATCACCTGTATTCAAAACTAGAAACAGACTATGAGGTAAATATTCTTGTACACATCAGTTCAGTCGCCATCATATACAGGTGCACTTTAACCCTTTTATACCCAATGGATTCTTCCATTCTTATATATTGGATTAACCCATTTTTTATCTAAGGGGTGCCTGATCAAAATTTTCATTTTCGTTTTGTTTTTATATTGAAATTCCTATCAGCAAACAGTGATGACTCTGATCAGACGCCGCATAATGCGGCGTCTGATCAGAGTCTACACTGTTTGCCTATGTCACATATATGGGATCGTGGGTACAAATTGGTTAAGATACAAAGTCTTCATTGTGTGTCGTTTTCCAATATATGTATATGTTAAATTCAATCCCAATAGTAAAAAATGGGCTTGACTCAATTTGAAATTGGAGTAGCCAAATTAAAGTTTATGGGGGGTGGTGGGGGGGGGGGGGGTAAGCGACCACAAATATTCAGACACGTGAGGGGGCCTCCCAGACCTATTGGTTTAGTCACTGTGACTTACTTCACTAAGCTCCTATCATCACCGCTGAGGGTTTGAACCCCGGTCTGGGCATTCGGATTTTCACGTGGCTTCAATCTGGCTTGTGGAAGGTCGGTGGTTCTACCTAGTTGGCGATTTGTGCATGTAACAGTTCATAAAGGAATTCTGGGATCTTCCTCCACCTGTAATTAGCTGGACGTCGCGATATGACTGAAATACTGTAAAAAGCGACGTAAAATCATAACAAATCCAAATCTAAAGACACGTGACTGCTAATGATGGGCACTATTTAATCGGTTACTCCATTGGATTTCTGTTTTATTTTTATCATACATTTGTAAAAAAAATTTAAACTATCAATATGTCATTGAATCTATTGAATTTTTGCTTAACCCTTTCCACCATAAAACGTCTTTTAGCAAGTTTGATTTATTCCTTCGCTTAAGAAATAGTTTTATATAGGCATAAACATGTACCAAAACAATTTTTCTATATCCTAGCAGATGTAGCTAAACCCAGACTGAACGTAAAGCAGAATGCGCCTGAAGGCGCATTCTGCTTTACGTTCAATCTACTTTAACTGGTCACCTGTCGTCAAAACTAGAAACAGGCTATGGAGTACAGGGTTAATACAAAATGTGCTGAATATTAGATGGACAATTTCTTTGAGCAGGGCATAACACAAATTTGGCTGAATGTGAATTTGAGGAAGTAAGATATTTAATTAGTTGAGCTAAACCACTTTACATCTGATTGGATAGAGCTAATAGTAAACCCAACCAATAGGTACACAACATAACCGCCAGTGTCCGTACTGCTTAAGGCTTTTATCGACTGCTCAACCGATATCGCCTAATGGCTACGAATACTCTTGTTATTTATCACACTTTTACCGTTTTCAAGTTGACAGAAAATATAGCTGTAGATATAGAAGTGGTAGTGGTAGTAGTAGTAGAAGATGTCAGTTTGTTATAATTGCAATGGTATTAGTGGTTGAGGTAGTAGTAGAAGAAATGGAATAAGGAGAAGTAGTAGTTGTAGTGGTAGTAGGAGAACAATTACCTGTAGTGGTAGTAGTATTAGTAGTAGAAGTAGTAGTAGTAGAAAAAGTTGATGTTATTGTTGTTGTTGAAGTAAAAGTAGTGTTAATAGTAGAAGTTGTAGTAATAGTACTTGAAGTAGAAGTTGCAGAAGTAGTAGTAGTAACAGTTGTGAAATGCTTAAAGTAGTGGTAGCATCTGTAGCTGTTGTAGAAGTAGTAGTAGAAGTAGCAATAGTCGAAGAAAAATAAATGGTAATAGTACATCATGTAATAATAGTAGTAGCAGCAGTAGTAATAGTGACAATAGTAGTTATAGTCGAAAAAGTCGTATATTGACACCTTTTTTAGGTGTTAGAGTTACTTGATTATTTTGCATTAGTTTCTCCATATCTCTTGATTTCCGTATTTCTGTTCGTCCAGTATAAACTATTCACATTTTAGACGCATTTTCTCCATGAGTACATACACAGTGCTCCCTCTATACAACGACACCCAATGGGAGACAAAACTTGTGTGCGTTGTTCGGGGGGAGTCGTTATAGGGAGGGAAATTGGTTTCCATCCGCGTAACGCTGCGTCTGATCTGAATTCAAGCTGTTTGTCACTCGTCAATAAGTTGGTTTTTTCTGTCAAAATGTCTGTTATGTGACTTTGAGAAAAACAGCAGACGACAACTTTAACCCTTTACCTGATAGCCTATTTATAGTACTTAAGATAGATGACTACTTAAAGCAGGTTGAAAGTAAAGCAGAATGCGCCTTAGGGCGCATTCTGCTTTACTTTCAGCCTGCTTTAAGCTATCATGTGCTATAATATAGAAAATATTCCCTATAATACATATTCATTACTGATTAAATTGGAACTATTTTCTTCAGCGGATGAATAAATCATATCCGCTAAAAGGCGCTTCTATTGGGTAAAGGGTAAAGCAGACGATATTGCAGTAGTGAAAGCGTTGGACATATAACTGTCCTGTTAAGGGAACTGCGACAAGGGGCGTTGTAAGGAGGGAGTCGTTGTTGGGATGGCCGTTCTTCTCTTAGCTCTTTCATTGCCAATTTGGTATGTTCCAATTTTTTACCCCATAGCTTTTTCAGTACTGAAGACAGTTATTTGCTTAAAGCAGGCTGACAAAAAAGCAGAACGCTCTTTAATGATGTTAAACAAGATTACATTAACGGAGTAAGCTCCTTTAGGAGCATTGCGCTTTACTTAGAGCCTGTTTTAAGCTGTCATCTATTTTCCTGAGTTGCGGGGGTGGGGTTAAATTAAGTCCAGTTAAGTCGCGAAAGCCATGAGAATAACCCCATGAACCCTTGTCACGCATGTACGCATCCGTTTCAAACAATGTACCTGCGAAGAGTACACTTGTCCGCTGCAAACAGCGAAGACCAAAAATCAAAGGACTCCTTTAGGAACGTTCTGATAAAGGTGTCCACTGTTTAAAACTTTGTTTTATTGGAATACATTGACACAAACCACTTCTAAATAGTCAAAATGGACTAGACCTTATTGGAAATTGGAACTATTAATTTGAAATTTCTGGGAGGAGAGGTTAACCCTTTACCTTATGGACGCGCCTTTCAGCGCATTCAGTTTAATCCTCCGCGGAAGAAAATAATTCTAATCTTTGCAGTCATGAATATGTATCAGAAGGAATATTTTCTTAATTCAAGCAGGTGATAACTTAAAGCAGGCTGAAAGTAAAGCAGAATGCGCCTTAGGGCGCATTCTGCTTTACTTTCAACCTGCTTTAAGTAGTCACCTATTTTCAAAACTAGAAACAGGCTATTTGGGTAAAGGGTTAAATAATAATAATAATTCTTTATTCAATCAGTAACTTGAATTAACAAATTCCTCGTTGCTTACAACATATATACAGATGGCCAAAGTGGCCAAACAAACATGCATATAATAATAAAAAAAAAGTATTTCAATTGATAGTAGATCTATTTTCGAAAATTTAGAATTTGAGGTTGAACTGCTATTTTCATGAAAAAAAAGATATTAAATGATCTTTTTTTTGTGTAAATGATTAGATAATAAAACACTGACTCGTATACAAATCAATCAAGGTAGTTCAGTGCAGCTTTCCTCATATCAAAAGCTTCATAGACATACCTTGATAGATTTAGTAAGGTTTTGGAACTATTTGATTTCATCAACTCTACATACTTATAAGCACTTGGGTTTTGGTAAAAATAACGTTTTATATATTTTTTTCTTAAGTCAGTATACAGAGTACATACTAAAACAAAATGAAACTCATCTTCTATGTCATGCTTGTAACAAAACACACAATACCTTTCCTCTCTTTCAGTTCTGCCTTCACCGTAACGCCCGGATTCAATTCTTAAATTATGGGATATACATGTACTTTTTTGGTAAAACAGTAAGATAATGTTCGTGTTCAAAAGTTTCTTTGAAAAATTTGTATGTATATAAAACATTAGAATCTTGGATAGAAACACACCAAGACTGTTTAAATACGTCCACTACTCTGGCTTTAAAAACAACATGAAACTTACTTAAATCCACCGTATATTGATTTAGCCAAACATAGGAAAAACCATAATCATCTAAAAGTTTTTTAACATCACTTAACCAGTTGGTTTTACCCTTGTTAAGATCATCACCCATTTCACTCAACAATGCTTGAAGAATAATATTTTCACTTAGAACAAGTTTGCACCAGTACTTAATAACTCTGCTATACCTATTGATATACAATGGAAACCTACCTAACTCACCGTAAATACACATGTTACGTGTAGAAGCTCTAACACCTAATAATCTCTTACAAAATTTCAAATGCAGATTCTCCAATTGTTTACTTTTTGTGCAGCCCCAAACTTCACATGAGTAATTCAAGATGGATCCTACGAAGGCATCGAAAAGGTGACAAAAAGTCTTTGGTTTAAAGCAATACTTTTTAACGTTTACAACCAATGTATTAAGGGCTTTTAATCCCTTACCTGTTAATGTACTTATACAACTGTTAAATGTGCCAGTATAACTAAAAACAACGCCTAAATAAGTAAAATCATCTACAATTTCTATTGTTTGGTCTTTATATTTCCAAACATATTCCATCGGTACTCTGCCCCTATTTCTGAAAACCTTTATCTTTGTTTTCTTCACATTGACCTCTAACCCCCATCTGTCACAATACCTTTCCAAATTATCTAAACTATTCTGCAATTCGCTTGGATCAGACCCCAATATCACCATATCATCCGCAAATAAAAGCAAAATAAGGTTTATTTGATCAAGAGTCAGTCCGCTACTTATTCTGTCTGAAAGAAACAGCTCAAGGTCATTAAGATAAAGAGCAAACATTATCGGTGATATTACCTCCCCTTGTTTTAAACCAATCGCACATTCGTAGAAGGATGAATAATCATCACAATGCTTAACACACATTTTAACTATTGAATACATTTCTTTAATGATCCGTAACATTTTACCCTTAATACCCACTGGTATACATCGTACAGCGGATGTTGCTCCAAAGTGATACGGAATCCATGGTGAATTGATGTAAACAATGTCAGGTCAGGTAAGAAATACGTCTATTACACACTTATTGGAACACATAAGTATTAAACGTTTAATCGTACCGAATCAGAACTAATTTCTGCCTGTCGCAAACAAGCCTCTTCTGTTACAAACGTCGAATGGTCCGTGAATTATGAGAGTTTAGTCTGCCCTATCACTATCAACGTGTGCCGAGTTTGCACAAATTGACTGAATATGTGCAATATATACAATTAAAATATAATTGTTTTTCACTGGATCGATGGCAAATAACTACATGTATTTGTAATATCTCACAGTGTTGGCTCAAATGATCTACAGTTTGCAAATTTGATCGATTTATTGCAGCATTACTGTACTGTGTCTTGCAATACGTATGTACTGTTTCTTGCAGAGGCTGTGATATTTACTGTACTGCTTCTTGTTAATACTAAATGACCGTTCTTCGTCTATTTTCAGGTCAACTATGGATAACAAGTGTGCTTACTGCGCAGATTCATTCCAAATATTTAGAGGAATATTTGAACACACCAAAGAAAACCATCCAAGTAGAGAAATAAAAATTCGTGTTGTTGAAAACAACAAAATAAAGACAACAAATTTTAAAATTATCCCTGATTTATATCGTGAGCAAGGACGGGTTATTACTGTAAATGACTTAGAGAGAAAAATACACTTATCAAGAGAAGGTACGATCCCGAAAGACAGTCCATGGATAAAACTATTGAAAGTAAACGACAGTGTTAAAATAGATTACCAATCAAGCTGTGATTAAGGTTGTGAATCATTACCAGAAGAAACAAACAGCGACTGTCAAAATATGCTGAACAGCAAAAATAACTATATATATGTAAAGTTAATGAACAATTACAATTCAATTCAATTCAAATACTCTTTATTTTCTCAGTTTGTACATTTCTACAAATACATGAGAACTATCCTAACACACATTCAAAACATTAGGTCAGGTACATATCAGGGCTCCAGATAAGAGGTAGTTATTTCAACAAATCTAACATTTTCTCACTCATTTTAGTACCAAATCCTATGGTGTTACTACTCATTAGAATCGTCTCGAAGAGACGATCCCAATGAGTAGTGACTCCATAGGGTTTAATTCAGAAATAAAGTTTTGAAAAGCTACCCTTATCTGTTGCTCTGTATATATTTTCTTACCATGAGACTCTATACAAGAGGGTTGACTTGTAAATTAAACATTGAAACCTTATAGTCTACAATGACTCACTCTGAGAAGAATTACTCAAGGTAATTCTTTTTATACAATATACAATATACTTATACATCATTGCATTGTCATCGATACGCGTGTGCACACAAACACCAGCAATAAGACACATACATGCATACTCTATGCACGTGCATGTCCGCCTATGCCTGCATACACATTTATGCACCAGGGCATGTCCATGCCACAATACATACATGCGCATGCATGCATTCATGCACACACCCGCCTGTCCGCATTCTTGCAAATACACTTTGTTTATTGTAATGGCTCGTTAGAAACATGGTTAACCCCATCATGGAATAATGAAGTGGGCGCAGGACAGTGTCAACACTTATTGTTGGTTCTTGTGTACACGCACATATCTGTATCTACCTATTACACATATTTACATATACTCTTATATACACATGTACATTATTTGGAGTGAATTTTGACAATTTTTCAGGTAAACAACCAGTGTGGATTCAGATCAGTGGGCTCCAGGTGGCGCCCTCTGGTGGAGGTCCATGCTGTATGTACAAGACAAGTGAACTCCTTGCAGGTACATTTATTAAGAGTAGATTTTGACTATATTTCAAACTTAGCAACAGAGTGGATTCTGATCACAATCTGTATACAAGAGCGTAAATTTTGTCTTTCTTTCCTATATTTGATTACCGCCTGCCATAAAGCCGTTTTCCACGTACGCGTTTTATAAAAAGTCCACGTGTTGAACATTTTGTGTCAATGACGTTATTGACGAAACAGTAACAGGAAAAACAGTATTTTATTAAAATTAAAGAGTTAATCTGATGGCTAGACTAAACCAAATACAGCACGAACTTGCCATTAGCATGCTTACAGTGTATGTGCAATATACGCATGAATGAGATTGCACGGACATTTGTATGCACACGGTCATCTATCCATTCGCTGCACAGCAGATCCAACGTTACTTTGATTTTATGCGTAGACGTCTAGTGTCATCGGAGGACTTATTCCATTCTAAACCTTCAAACAAGAGTGGATTTTACCTACACATAACTGGGTATAAACTTGAATTGTTTCATCGATATTGTGGTGCCAAAAATATGGCATTTGTGGATTTTTACTTTTGTTACTATTAGTCTTTAAAAGCGACGCCGTAACGTTATACTTCAAAAGATTGTCAAAACATTTCATGAAATGAGTTGAAATTGAATACTGTTTGACTTCTTATCATTTCTGTTATGATTTTTAAACACACATTAAAATAAATACACATTATTTCTCATATATAATTTCGTTTGCTGTCATTGCGTCGACAACTTGAGCTCCTTCTTCCTGCCGTTGTTGATACTCTGCAAAATGCCGGAAGACTTCATGCGTATTTTGCCTTTAAACCGGCTTCTTGCTGAAAGCAGATTTTCCGTGAACAACATTGCTTTTTCTATTTCTTGATGTGGTGCAATGGTACGATTTGGACGAAACAACCACTGCAATGATATACAACCTCGATGTTAAGGGTGTATCAAACCCATAAGCGAATTTTTCAAAGTATAAAACTTTTTTCTTTCATGTTTATTTCTAAAGAACTGTTTATGATAAATGAAAAAAAGGGAAAAAATCATATGTTGGTGTGCTTTATTTTGCACTACGGCAATTTCGAAAAGATGTGTCAAATTCAGACTGTTTCTCAAATCTTGTCAAATCTTCAGTAAATTCTATCTTAGAGAAAAAACAAACATGGTAATTTTGTTTTTCATTATGTATTTAATGTCTGTGGAAGTATTTTGACATAAAGACTCTAAATCAAGACCAAACAGGCACCAGATTTGGAAAATATGAATATCTGAATCAACAACATGGTTTTTATTGGTAATGATATTTTTTTATAACAAAAAATTATGAGAAATAGTAAAAATAATAATATTTCTAGTATCTTACTTTTTCTTAAATTCTACCAGTTGAAACAATCCAAACGAAGCAATTCAAAATATGAAACGAAATTGATAGGTTAGTGTTGAAAATTTTGAGTTATGGAAGAAAAAGGAGTTATCTCCCATAATAAGTACCATATCGATGATATTTAGAGCTTTATAAATTTCACATTTGGTGCATGTTTTGTCTTAAATTAGTTTTTGTATGAATAAATGCTACCATAGACATGAAATAAATGAAAAACAAAACCAAATTATCATGTTTGTTTTAATTTGAAATGGTTTTATTGAAGCGGGCTGTTTGAAAAGGACGAAATTAGAAAAAGTGGGGTAGGGGTAAATTTTACATGACCGTGGAGCCAAACGCTTTTCACCAAAATGTACACTTTTTCTATTTTTTTGGTTCATCTTAAATAGCTCTTCAATACAAAATCACCATAAGAGTGTTTAAATATACTTTCAAAATTTCCCAAACTCATGAGTTTGATACACCCTTGAGTTATTTTGGATAACAGGCTTAAAATTGTTTAAGGGGCGTTTTCTGAGGTTTATGGGTGGCCCAAAGAAAAACTTTCAAGGGACAGAAAATGAAACTACTCCCTAACGTTATGCACCAGAGACATAAAACATCAATTTCATCGTACCCGATTTTCTGATTGTATTGTCCAAGCCATGCTAGTCCGACTCTTTCACCATTGAGCCACGGCGACTTCATTGAAATTCGGTTCGTTAGTTAGTTATATAATTGTAAAACTAATTATGTACTTACATGTACGCTAGATTTGGTACCTACATGTAAAGTGATCATGTATATCTTAAATATAGATTTTGAATAGATATCAATGTTTTCCACGTTTTTGCGATGAAGACCGAAGGTAATAATGTCTTAAACAGTACCCTCAGTCGTTTTGTAGTGACTTTACCCCATCCCGAACTTATACACAAACGTCGGCTCAAAAGCCTCAGCTAAACGTATTTTCCTAGAGGAAAGGTTAGATACTAATTTTACTTAGCGAAAATTAGTAGAATGTTTCAGAATACGGGTCCAGGTCTAATTTTCGATCCATTTCGTTCAGATTTCCTACCGTATTTTCCAAGATGCAGTACAGTTGAAATGCAAGATGCGGTACAGCAAACTGTCACCTGCTTGCAAGACGCGGTACAGTGATGGTAGAATGAAATGGCCAAATTTACAAAACGTGCAACTGTTTCGCTTACACGAGGAGAACATCCTAATACATAGAGTTACTATCTATCTGTAGAGGAAAAGACAATTACACTTTACATGTATATAATGCACATATTCGACCTATTTGTGTAAAGTCGGCACACGTTGTTAGTGATAGGGCAGACTAAATTCTCATAATTCACGGACCATTCGACGTTTGTAACAGAAGAGGCTTGTTTGCGACAGGCAGAAATTAGTTCTGATTCGGTACGATTTAACGTTTAATACTTATGTGTTGCAATAATTGTGTAATAGACGTATTTCTTACCTGGCCTGACATTGTTTACATCAATTCACCATGGATTCCGTATTACTTTGGAGCAACATCCGCTGTACGATGTATACCAGTGATACCTACCCTAAACAATTTCAGCCAAAGACCATGGTGATACACACTGTCAAATGCCTTTTTCAAATCAACAAAGGCGCAAAATAATTTCCCCTTATTACGCAATATTTTTTGAATTGTTGCATTCAACACAAATATAGCGTCTGTTGTTGAGCGGCCCTTTCTAAACCCAAATTGGGCGTCTGTCAGAATATCATTATTTTCAGCCCAAGATGAAATGCGATTGTTTAAAACGCCTGTGAAAATCTTTGAGAAACAGCTCACCAACGAAATGCCCCTGTAGTTATTAACGTTACTTTTATCACCCTTCTTAAATAACGGTACAATAATACCCTCACACCATTTCTCTGGGAAAACACCCGATTCAAATATACAATTAAATATGTCAACTAAATGAGCAGACAGAATATCAAAAGATTCCAAAAAATACTCGTTAATAAGTTGATCACCGGCATATGCCTTGTTCCTTTTTAATTTTCTAACAACAGCTTCAATTTCAGATTGTGTAATCGGAGAATCAAGCTCCTCAAAAGACACATTTTGTGAATCAAAATCATTATTCACAAAGAAATCTTCTGAATCACTATCATGTGGATTTGGCAAATCATCATTTAGTTTCGAAAAGTATTCAAAGAATTCATCTAGCGATATGTCACGTGCACTGCTTTCATCATTTCGCTTACTAAAATGCCGCCAAAAGTCCCTCGGCTTTCTATGTCTCAATCTTTCGACCTCTGCCATTTTATTAAGCTCAAAACGTCTTTTCTTTTTTTTAATCAAGTTCTTGTATATCTTTTTCTTATCCAACATTGATATTCTGTTTGCATCATTCTTACATTTATCAAAAACATGCAAATACTGTTGATAAATACGCTTAGCTTCTAAACATTCACCATCAAACCAGTCTGCCTTTTTAATAAAGGACTTATTATAACTATTCGATCGAGATTTATACATGCGCTTTAAAAACAATGGAGTAGCTACTTCATTTAATATCTGTGTAAAGTCATTAATGCCTTTATTAACACTCTCTTTGCCATTTAACACCATGTCATCAGTAATTCTATTTAATACAGGTAACTGTGCAATAAGTCGACGCCTAAAGTCGTCTTTCAAATCCGGGTCCCATTTAACAAAATTAAACACATTTCCCTTTCCAACACATTCATTGTTTAGCGCCGTATTACACCTTAACCCAAAACACACAGGCGCATGGTCAGACCATTCATTAAATTTACCTATTTCAAAATTACACAAGATACCGAAATCACTGTTCCGTAACAATAAGTAATCAATAACACTGCTACCGTTTATGCTAGTATAAGTGTAATCACCTATCGAATTATCTTTAAACAGCCTGCCATTCGCAAGCCTAAAGCCACTAGACTTGCATAAGTCTAACAGCTTTAGTCCGTGCGAATTGCAACCTTTATCCATGGACACACGAGATAACGGTACATCAGGGGTATAGTCATCATAGTCAATAATATCAGTGTTGGAATCGCAAACAATGTAGTCATAAGCTGGTGAATTCTCAACCCAAATATAAACTCCTGCTAAATAAACATCATTTTCAAAATTAAAAAACTGCTTATCTAATTCCAACCATATCACCGTGTCCAAATGGTTTTTAGCAACTGTAACACCCTTAACCAATGATTCTTTTATGAAAACAACTGTACCGCCACTACAACGTCTCGCCCGTCGATTCTGAAACTGTCTAGGAAAATTGAAACTCTTGTAACCATTAATGTTAAACTTTGACGATTTGTTTGCCCATGTCTCAAAAAGAAATATAATATCATACTGCTCTAATACACGTAGTAAGTCACAATCGCTCAACTTATCACTGCCTAGCCCATGAATGTTCCATGACACAACTTTCAGTTCAGCCCCTACACATCCCTAACTGTTCATTCCCTGATCACGCACTGGCCTTCCATCAATATAAAGAGTATCATAACTCAGCCATGCTGATTTTCCCTGCCTTCGAGCTTCTTTGAGTTTTGGTAGTAAGCTCTTCCGCCTCTGTGCGATTTCAGGTGGGTACTGCTCGTACATGGAGTAGTTGCTACCGGCTAATTTCTTTCCCTGGTTACGTACGGTCTCGCGATCTTTGAACAGCGAAAATTTTGCGACGATTTTTCTCGGATTTCTTGTAGCATTCAGTTTTTGACCAACCCTGTGTACAGGCTCAAATTTGATCTCATTAATGACATCCTGTGCAAGTTTTAGTTTGGCGTGCATGAAATCACGCACCAACTGTTCCGTTTGGACCGGTGTCTCGCGCTCCTCTTCTTTAATATTCGCAAACATAAGGTTGTTACGCATGGATTGCGACTGTAGGTATAATAAATTGTCTTGCATAGCCTATGTATCTTGTCTTTCTGCAGCTGCGCAAGTTGGTCCTGTGTCGTACCAAGTGAGAATTCAAGAGTATCAACCCTGTCGGAAACTTTGTTAACTTTCTCATTACACTTATCAATGCTGTCTTGTACGTAAAGCCTCAACGCCCGTAATTCCTTGTCAAACTCTCCTACTTTCTTTTCAAGTGTATCTAATTTATCAAGCTTCTTGTCAACTACATCAATCTTCTTGTCTAGCCTTTTCAGGGAGACCAGGATTTCAAGATTCGACTTAAGTGCCGTTTCATCACTCACACCAGTGTCCTGGGCTGCACTAGATCTATCAGCTTTATCTGCTGCACGAGGCATTTTGTTTTTTTCTTTTATAACATTACCTTTCACGGTCTTTGGTAGCTTACTCCCTTTCTCCCCGCTCATGATTCGATTAAAAACTTGGGAAAGATTAAGCACTATCTTTTGTCACCCGGCAAACAAACGAAGCGCGTGACGTCATGAATCTGCAGATGACGACACAATGTTGTTAAATGTGGGAGGGGTAAACAAGACACTTTAAAAATCAATATCAATGCCACAAAATTGCATCACTTACCCAAGTGCAGTGTCCATCGTCACTCTAGAACAGTTCCTGATCCTAGCCTATAACTTTCATGCGCGTGAATTACGACTAACTGACGAAAATAAATAAAATGACTATTTTTCTCACGCTCGATAGATAAACAAGTCTTATGTATTCGCAAGGGATAGTAACTTTTCTCAAAGAAAGTTAGAATTATCGAGATTCGACTGTCTCTACAAAACCTCTATGCTTCAGTGGAGAAGACGTTATACTTTCCCGTTTAACCCTTTCGCTGCCAAATTAATCGTGAGATTGTTACCCCTTCACCGTTTCAGTGTCGTCTGCTTCAGTTTTGTTGTTTGCAATATCGTTTCAAAATAAGAGTCAATGTGGTATTACTTAAAACATAGCGATACGAGTGTCAAACAGTTTGGGTCCTGTTCAGACACCGCGTGACGCGCTGTTTGATCATGAAACAAACTGTTTGCAAAGTCGCCTTTTGGCGCCATTGGCAGTGAAAGAGTTAACCCTTTCCCCAATAGAAGCGCCTTTTAGCGGATATAATTTATTCATCCGCTGAAGAAAGTAGTTCCAATTTAATCAGTAATGAATAAGTATTATGGGGAATATTTTCTATATTATAGCACACGATAGCTTAAAGCAGGCTGAAAGTAAAGCAGAATGCGCCCTAAGACGCATTCTGCTTTACTTTCAACCTGCTTTAAGTAGTCACCTATCTTAAGTACTAGAAATAGGCTATCAGGTAAAGGGTTAAACGCAAACACACTTGCAAACGCATTACAATAAAACGTAGTAAATGACAACTTGTCGGCAAGTTTGACTAGATCTATTTATTTTAATCTGAGTGACAAACAGTTTGGAATAAAGCTCGAAACACTCCTAGTATAAAATAGAAGCATGTCTTCATACATTGTATCTTTCATGTTATTTCCAGCACACAATTTTTTTCATTTTATTTTCTCTCTTTCTTTTCTTTATACATACACACACAAATTATGTTCAATATCACCGTATAGCAACGACTCCGGAAATAGGTACCAGGCGAAGCGACAGAAGGCCTGTGAAGATACGACTACGGGTAAGTAAAATGCAATTTTTGTGGTGGATAGGGAAAATCCAGCATTGTTATGTTTTCAGTTTACTTATAGGATGATAAACCAACCATACGGTTCTCTCTGATTCTCCAAAAAATACACGTTGCTACTTTTTTAACACATAATTCTTGGGCTGGTACATCGAAAACAGTAGTGTGGAACACTAAAATGTATTCGCAATCACTTTCCTTATCATATAATACACAATTTTAAGGATGTGTTGCCATCATGTAACATATAGAATGTCTAGGCAAGTGATGGATCGAGTGTAAGAGTGAAAATGGCTTTGATATTGATAAAAGAAAACAGCTGTCAGTGTACGGGTAATAGGTTTATGTTTTCCGATAACTGTACGGAGTATAGCTTGAGATATGTACGGCTAATAGCTCTTCAAAATTAAGTCAGAAATTTGACAAACTGAGTATGCTCAGTCTCAAAGCCTGGATTCCGCTGCTGCCATGTCCGACCTATAAACATATATCAATGGCGGACCTGGTTAAAGATTTAAGCACCCCATTTCGATACCAGGAGTCGTAAGTTCAATAACCCGACGGACCAAGTCCTTTGGATGAGACTTTATAAACGTTTTCCTTCTCTGTTTGTCTGCTTATAGCAAAATTAATGATAAGCAAAACACTCCTTTGCTAGTTTCTTGTTTACTGTGATTCAACTTACTTAAGGTGTAGTTAAGGTTCTTTTCCAACGCAGTCCCTATCGGATCCTCTATGTTGGACTCTTTTTTTCTCTTTGATATATACTTTATTTCTAATATCTATTTGGGCAGTGTAATTGTAAACTATTTCTTGGTTTTGCCAGTATTTATCTATCCTAATTTTGACTGTGTTTAATGTTTAAGCGTTTACGATTTCTTCTGGTAGGCTATTTCAAAGGTTTGCCGTTCTAACTGTGAAACTGTATTTTCTGATATCTATGCGCGATGCTTGTGAATAAAGTTTTCTCTAGTTACCTCTACCACCTGGTATTTAAGTGCAATTTGTCACCTGTCTTTAAGGTGGTTCGCGGGTCAGCTTATTCCGTGCTATAATTCTTGAAAACCTTGATTAAATTGAAATATACCATATGGAGAGTGAAAAATCGTTAAAAAAAAAAGAATTACAGTGCCTGTTTTTTTTCTCACAGGACCATTTGTCGAGAAAAGCTCCATTTTTAATGAACAGGAATATTTTCTTTATAAAATGATTTAACTCAATAATTTCTGTATATTCAAGTAAACTGTAAAGGGACTATAAGATATTGTGCAAAAAAAAATATTTCATGACATATTTTCTAGAAATATCAAATTCTGAAAAAGTCACTAAATCTCAAATAACAAAAAATCTAGCTCTTTAACATTACACTTATTTTACTCTTATTAGATAGATATAACTTAATTGTACTAGTCCCAACTATTTAATGAAAATCTACAGTAGAATTTACATTTTATACATGATTTCCAGAAGTTCTTACAAAATGTTACACAAACGAGTTACCTCCCTTGAGTTCACCTTTTGAATGCCGTCAGCTCTAAATAATACCAGAAGTCAAACCTGTAATAAGGGACCATTGAATAAGTTAGCCTGTAGATTTTTCAAGATAGGTGACTGCTTAATGCATAACAAAAGTAATGCATAAAAGCTCCTTTAGGATCTATCTTTTAGCAGTACTTTTGTCCTGTATTAAGCTGCCATTTGTCATACAGGCTATAAATCCTTGCAAAATTTAGTTGTCATTTAACAATACTTGCATCTGATATTTTTCATTATTACGTGACTAAATTGGTCAATGCGTTATGAATTGACTAGTCAATAAAAATCGGACAATTTATTTAAAAAAAGATTGTAGCGAGTGGGAATCGAACCTGGAACCTTTGGTTTGCTAGTCAATCACTTTATCAACTGCGCTAACAAAGACGACACTGAAGATTATCAAACTTGTCTTTATGTAAATTTTCTTCTATAAGCACGTGCCGATAAGATTATGTGAACGTCAGTGATTTGACCTTCAAATAATTGCAACAGAAGTGATGATTTTGTCAAATAACTACTAATATATGTGTATAACATAGTAAAAGTGTAAAATAATTACATTTGGACATTAGTGAAAAGAAAATGTTAACTAATTATTTCCCTTTAAATTGTATGGCCCACATTTTCCACCATAGCCTACCATATGCCTTAGTTATAACCGTCAAGGTCGTGTTCTATAGACATATAATCTTTAGGAAAATATAGGATAACTTCATGAAATTATGTAAGCTTTCTATTTACTTATACTATGAAAAGTGTTTGAAATATAACCTGTAATCATTATATATATGTTCACAAGTAGATGAGTGTTGTTATACTACAGTGTCAATGGTTATATAGGAGATAAGTGTGAGGTTGGGCGCCCCTAAACCCAGGTTTAACCCCCCAGTGGTTGTTAATAATTAATTAATTTATAATTGATTATTGATTGCTACTGACCGTACCAAGGCGGGCTCCTATGTTCACTTAGCTTTATGTTTGTCTTGCGTGTTGTTTTCTATTTAGTGTGTAGATGAAGGAATGGTATTGCGTGTGTGTGTGTGTGTGTGTGGTTGTGTGTGTGTGTTTGTTATGGTATGGCTGTGTGTGTTCTGCTTTAGAGATGGGTGTATTGTTTGTGTTGCGTTTCCTGCTTGAGTCTTCTTTCGTATTTATTTCCGCGAAGGATAAACAACTCATCTTTGACATTGCTAAAAAAAATTAACTACGGAAGGTTTTCAGGGTCTAACTTGACAGAATAAGAAGTCAATAATAGCATTATTCGGCGACTGTTCTAATGATTCTGTGGACTGTTTTTTTTTTTAAATAAAACATCATTAAAACTTAGTTTTAATCAATTTCTGTCTTTTAACAGTGTCAGGTGGATTGAACTAATTTTCTTTAACAAATTTCTTCAAATTGGGCTGTATGTATTGAATTTGGAGTCATTATCTCATGTTTCCACCATTTTGTCCAATGCATGTCGTGAATCTGAGGCGCATGCTGTTAACTTAATGCTGTAATAACGGCGCAGGCAAACTGTTCCATTTAATTTGTAACGCTGCTGCTAAGTCATTTACCGTGTTGATTGTGTGATTTGTTCAAAACACGACGTCCTAGTTCGTCCCACATGTGTTCTATAGGATTTAAATCGTGAAAATTCGCAGGCCAGTCTAATATACGCAGCCAAAACGGAAGTTGCCCACTTGTTACATTTACTTTACATTAAGTAATTTTCAACCTTCGTATCTTTTAAAGTACTTTATCAACTCCTGTTTTGTTTTAAGGTTTAAATACCCATATGATCACCAATGCATTCCAGTAAAAACAGTCAGGTTAAAACACACATGCAACGAAAATGAAACACTTAAAGTTTGTTCTTATTCAAAGGGAGGTAATTTGATATTGTAATTTTGTCAAAAGTAATGCATAAAAGCTCCTTTAAGATCTATCTTTTAGGCTTCCTTGCAATAGAAGTCTTTTGGCCGTATGTCTGCTTTTGAGACATGGATTTTGTGATTGTTATTGTCGATGGTAATAATCCGGCCTTGCTCGCGACCCATATCTGGGATGATTTTGAAGCTGGTGGTTGTAATTGAGCTCCCCTTGCATTTTCTGATTTTTAACTCTTCACTTCCGTGGTTTTTTAAGAGATGTGTGATGGTGTCCTCGAATTGGGTGAAGGCTTCCTTGCAGTAGAAGCAGGAATACATGTCTGTCTAAAATGATAAAAAAAAAATAACATGTAATTACGACTAGGGACATAAAAAACATTGTCAAGTTTGACCGCCTCCTGTGATAAAATTCGGGATCCGCGCATACTATTAATTTGTATCATTATTGGATACCTAGTAATACAGACTAAAGCTATTGTCTTAAATATTTCAATTGTTCATAAAATTTACTGAATAGGTCCACGGTCTGTTGTTTTGATGCAAAACTCTATATTAAAAAGGGGTTTTAATAATTATGGAACAGCTATTCTCCGTACATTAACGTCCACCATAACTGCTATACTTCGTACACAAACACAACTATTCGCCGTACACACCCATAAATATTATTCTGCGGATAACTTCTCACATGATGTATGTAAAATTACAATTTTTTGTACATGAAATGGTACAATCATACACTTGGATTCGGCATGAAATCGGTGAATGTATATATGCGTTTGTCCTTAGATAAGATCCTAACATGAAGCAATGTTGACTTTTGCTCGGTACCAGGGAGGCATTTTATAGCTGTAGTACGACGATCTTACAACGTATACATCAGTTGAAACTATGAGTTATATCAATAAATATATGTGGATCCATTAGTGGTTCATTTGTGCTGGCTAACTAAATGGAAGTTCAAAATAACAGCGAACTTCATACCTGCTATGTTTGTTTATGTTGATTTTCCTCGCTTCGCCTGGTACCTATTTCCGGAGTCGTTGCTATACGGTGAATATATTTAAAGATTTATATGTTTACTATGTATTGTAAGGTGTAGAGTGGGATGGATCTCCGACCCACATACACCTATTCACGGAGACAATAAAATATTGAACTTAAAAAGAAAACAAAAAAAACAACAGTTTGGAGTCTGATCAAGCTCCAAACTGCTGAATTTTGCACTTTAAATAATAGTTTAGCGTAAACACATTTATTAGCAAAGAATAGCGTTTTCTCCACTGTGTAAGGAATATATACTTGGCGTCTTATCTAACTCCAAACTGTCCGCAATGGCAAACATAGTTTTAGCGTAAACACATTTATATTCTGAAAAAATAACGTCTTCTCCACTGTACAAAATCAATAGTAAACATCTTATCTACCATGCTATCAGCTGCTCCTATCTGATTGCCAACTTTGATAAATAAAAAATATATTTATCACATAAACGTGCAAAATATAGAGGGCCGTAAAAATCGTATGGCCCACTGGGCATATATTTTATACTAATTTTCGAATCACCCAAATACTGTACTACTACGCCGACTGTAAATCAGTAAAGAGAATCTAGACAAACTTAGATCACCACTAGGTATTGAAACATTCCTAAGTGTCCTAGAAACATTATTCCGAGCAGTCCCGCAAACTCAGGCTGCAAATCAGGCTGCATAGAGCTCTAGTATTAACAGTGATTCAGACTGTTTTTCAAATTCAGACGTTTCAATGATAATGACGTCATGTTGCTCTAACGACGTTATTTTGAAAACGAAACTAGATTCTAAATGTCAACTGATCATATTTAGTCAATTACAGAAATTTTTAAATTAAATATTAACTTAAAATTGAATATGGTATCAGAGAAGTCTTTTCACCAACGTTTTTGCCATTTAGACATGAGTGCCATTTATTGTTTTTTTAATTTTACGGTGTCTGATCTTGATCCAACTGTTTAGAAAATGTCACTTTAGATGATCTTGGCAGTGCAGATTTAACAATTCCACTGCCTAACCGGTTGAGCTAACCCTTTCATCGCTAAATTTACGGGTTGTTTTAACCCTATCACGCCAGATTTAACCGGTTGCTTTAACCATTTTACGGCCAGATTTAGCAGGTTCATTTAACCATTTGATGACCATATTTTACCGGTCGTTTCACCCTTTCATGATCAAATTATTCGGGAGATTTTTTACCCCCTCACCGCTTTATTGTCGTCTGCTTTAGTATTGTTGTCTGCAAGACACGTTTCAAAGTTAGATTTAAGGTTGTATGACTTAACAAATATCGATAAGAGTGTCAACTAGTCTGATCAGGACCCAAACTGTTTGCAAATGCTCTTTAACCCTTTACCTGATAGCATTGTTTCTAGTATTGAAGATATGTGACTACTTAAAGCAGGTTGAAAATAAAGCAGAATGCGCCCTAAGGCGCATTCTGCTTTACTTTCAGCCTGCTTTAAGCTAAAATCTACTAGGCTATATACAATATTTGTAATGGTAATTGTTCATGAGGGTATAAACTGGAACTTTTTTCTTCAGCGGAGGAATAAATCATATTCGCTAAAAGGCGCTTCTATAAGGGAAAGGGTTAAAGCGTCATTGAGAGTGAAAGGGTTAAATCCTTTCACCGCTAAACTTACGTGTTGGTTTAAACTTTTTACCCTTAAAATCCCCGCTAGGTTGCTATAACCCTTTCACGGTCAAAATTTACCGGTCGCTTTATTCTTTTCGCAGGTAGATATCGTCTGCCTGAATACAGTGCTCCCTCCCTACAACGACCCTCCCAACAACGGTTCCTTCCTTACAACAATGCTTGCTGCTATTCCCCAAACAGGACAATTGTGACTAACACTTTCCCTGCTGCAATATCTTCTGCTAAAATATGTCGTCTGCTGTTTTTTCTCAGTTATATATAAGTGGACATTTGACAGAAGAAATATTATGATGAGTGTCAAACAGCTTGACTCCAGATCAGATACCGCGTTACGTGGCGTCTGGTCTGGATTCAAGCTGTTTTCAAATGTGCACTAAGTTTTAATTTTCCCTCTCTATAACAACTCCCTCCGAACAAAACAAACTTTGTCTCTCATTGGATGTTGTTGTAGAGAGGGGGTACTGTACTGCAGTTTGCACTTTTGTTTGAGTTAAATTGATGCAAAACAACTTTAGAATTATCGAAATGATTGTCAAACAGTTTTGATACTGATCAGACACGGTGTAACAGGCGTCTGAACATGATCGACTCTTCTTTCATTGTCGACTGAACTAGACTATTGTGCTGAAACTTGAGGGATAAAATTAAGTTTTTGATTTGTTTATAGGCACACAGTGTTGTTGTTTACTCCCTCATTGCCATGACGTCATCAATTCTAAACAATCATAGTGTCGTCTGCTTTTATTTCTCAATTTTAAATGTTCGGTATTTTTGACTGAAGAAATATTGATATGAGTGACAAACAGTTGTGATTCTGATCAGGCGCCGCGTTACGCGGCGTCTGATCAGGATTCAAACTGTTTGCAAAATTATTGTACTCGGGGTAAGGCAGTGAATGGATGAATGTTTTCAGGGACTTTAGAAAAATAAATCGATAGAGGATTGTATATATTTAACAGTATCATTGTCGCTTTTCGTAATGGGTACTATGGTTACGAGTTTCTTAGCGTACAAACGTGCTAATTTGAGTCTAAAGTTTCCCGAAGATTTTAGCAATAGTTTGTTGTCTTGGAAACGTGAAAACTACTGATACTAAACATACGAATGACATTTAAGTGTAATTGGAGGAAGAGGTGTATGTAAATATCATCATGGAACAAATGACAGATCTAAAGTAAGAATTTAAAACTTTTATTCATATTAACCATAAGTTCTCTGTATCTGTATCTGTATGTTACGTTGAAGATCGTACCAATACTGGCTTTAATTCAACGGGGGTAGTGCTTAAGAGCGATTTGAAGCTCTCTATAGTGTCAGTGTTTCAGCAATGTTATCTCTAAGCTTGTTCCAATCCAACGCTGTTCTCACAAAAAAAGAGTTTTTAAAGTTCGATGTTCTTGAGAAGTTCTGATGATGTTGATTTATAAGATTGATGAAGAACCTAATTAACGTTATTATAATGACTAAATTCTCGACTTTACTGGAATTACATTGTATATAAATTTATTAATATTGTTCTTATCTAATATAATTGGCACACGATACATCGAACTGGCTTAAACCGAGCGTACCCATATTTCATATGTTGAATTTCGATAAATTGGTCTCGCAAAAGTCGAAAATACCCCCGTGTTGTTTTGTCAAAGTTAAGACGTGGCTTAGCAACGGTTTAACTTTGAAATATGGGTATGTTCGAACTAACGCGAGTTCGAAGTATCGAGTTTTGACTGTATTTCTACATCTACGAGTCTTTATCAAAGATGAGCATGCTCTTATACATGTACATGTCATATGTTTACTATATACATTCAGCCATACAGTCAACGAGGACCCTCTTTGACTATATTGCTGAATGTATGAAGCAAACATTGTTGCGTTTATTTGGACACGATCATCTTTGTTAACCCATTCGCTGCTAAATTTTTAATCGTGAGGTGTTTACCCCTTCACCGTTTCATTGTCGTCTGCTTCAATATTGTTGTCTGCAATATCGGGGGGGGGGGGGGGGTTTCAAACTTAGAAACGTAATTTCAAAACAAGTGGCAAACAATTTTGATCCTGATCAGACGCCGCGTTACGCGGCGTCTGATCAGGATCAAAATTGTTTGCAGATGCGCTTTATGACGTCATTGAGAGTGAAAGGGTTAAATAGCAGGCTAAAGGTCCGCAAGAGGTTGAAATATTAGATAAGAGCAATTCACTGATTTTATATTGTCTGATATCTCATTTTGGTAGTGTTTACTGGAATTCGCGAACAGCTTTGATTCTGATCAGACGCCGACCCCACGCAGTGGGATTGGGGAAGAGACTACAGTGGAGAATCTGTTATTCTTTCCCAATAAACGCCTTTACGCTAAAACTATTATTTGCAGTGCAAACAGTTTGGAGCCAGATCAGACGCCGGGTAACCCGGCGTCTGATCAGGCTCCAAACTGTTTGCCACCAAGATAAACAAGAATTATCATAATTGTCCAAAAGTTGTACTTTTCTTCGTTTTAGTGCTTTGCGTTTGCGTACGTTTGCGTTTAAACGGGAAAGAATAACAGATTCTCCACTGTACACACACTGCCCGAACTGATAGAGCGATATGACTCCACAAAAAGTGGCACGCTTTCACTACATACATGTCATATTCACACAAAATGAGACTTTGATTAAATCTACAGCTACATTTTTATACCATGCTTTAAAGAGAAGGACACTGCTTATCCATTGATCAAATTTTATTTTGTATATTATAACTGTTGTTGCAATATACATACATTTTCCATGTTCAGGGGCACTGTGGTTTTCTGTTTATACTCATTATCCTTAAAAATGTTGCCTATTGAAAATGATGAAAATGTATATGTAATAATCATTGTCAAATGTGTGGCGTATTATAAATGAATACTGCACGGTCAGGCACATTCTATATTGTATATATATTACTATGTACATGTATATATGTTGCATGGGCTGGTGGCCTAGAAGCAATAACATATTTGTCATTGTCATACATACACATCGGCGCTATATATGACTAGCATTGCACTACATGTCGTAGTTCCGTAAAACCAATCAATCTATCATCCAATCAGTTATTCGGTGTCTGATCCGGATCCAAACAGTTTGAAACGAGTAGGTGGGCTAATAAAACTAAAATAACATTGACGAACAATTTGAGAAAAAACATTGTAGACTGTATATTTAGATCTGTGCTATACTGTAACAAACCTCAGTGCAAAAATGGGTGTTGTTCTTAGTTTTTAAATTAATTTAGTCTCTAAAGAAACTTTCAGCTTTTAACCATTTTTCACCACTTTTGTGCGCCCAACAAATAGCTTTCGAATATATTATAGTGATTTAACTGTTCGTCCGTGCGTCTGTCCGTGTGTTCTTCCATCCGTCAGTGTACCCTTTGAAAGGAGCATGTTTCCTATACAGTATAACCTGGCTATCCGACACCTGGTTAGCCAGAAACATGCTTTATCTGACAATGATTTTCGAACCCAAGGTCAAGTTGCATATGTAGCCGAACTTCGCTACCTCGAACACGTTTAAATCGAGCTAACCGTATTTCTTTTTCTGAATTGCTATATCTCGAGCTCGTTTAAGTGGAGCATACCCGTATTTCAAAGTTAAAACGTGGCAAACGAGTATGTTCCCCTTAAGCGAGTTTGAAATGTCAATGTTCGGTTGTATATCTAAAACCTGCTTTAACCGGAACACTGCTTCATCCGACACCATCAGTTGGTACCGAAAGGTGTCGGATAGGGCATGTTATACTGTACATGTATATACCTAATAATATAGGGATACCTAGTTTGTTGTGTGAGTTCATCTATGGATGGCGAAATGTCCTGTAATATTATAAAGTAACTGGTACCTTGATATTGACCTACGCCTTCATTTAGAGACAAAGGATTTTCTACACACAATCAGCTAGAGATGCCAAATTCAATGTGTGAAAACAGCTTGAGATAGCGGAATGTTTCCTATATAGCATCATCTAGGGATACCAAATACAGTGTTGGAGTACATCTTGGAACAGCATAGTGTCACTGAGAGCTTGATCTTGACTTTGATTTCAATTATAGAAGTTTGTCCGGAGTATGTTTCCTATTTCATATCATAACAAAATTTGATATGTGAGTACATATTGGGATAGTTGGGTGTAGCCTAGCATTGTAAGATCAATGTGATCTTGACCATAACTTTTTACCTCAATAGTAGAAAATACATGAATATTATCTGACAAGTCGTTAATGTACAAGAGGGAGAGGATGGGACCTAGCACTTATCATTGTGGCACTCCAGACGTGACCGGTACAGTAGACGGTGCTACTCCATCTAGGACGACTGATTGGGTTATGTTTCTCATGAAAGCCTCAATTCTATTTTGTGCTTTGCCTGTGATACCGCAGGTGGTGGGTTTAAAGAGCAGTTTCTGGTGGTTCACAACATCGAACGCTTTACTGAAATCCAGTAATATAAGATCCGTCTGTGAACCACGAGAAAGCTTGCTGGCTATTTACTAAAAAAAAATTGGATGAGCTGTGTTTCACAACAGCAATTTTCTCTGAAGCCATGCTGCAAGTCGTACCGTATATTATATTTTTCAAGTGATAGTTTGGATGCCTCTATGTGCTCAATAATCTTGCACCGTATATACGTCAAGGAGATATGCCTGTAGTTTGCAGGATCGCTCCTATCTACCTTCTTGTACAATGGGCAGATCATGGCATTGTTCCAATCATCCAGTACGACACCGCTGTCAAAGCTTTTCTGGAAGATAACCTGTGAAATTGGGGCAATGACATGGTGCAGGGTTTTCAAGACCACAGGCTTTATTGCGTCTGGGCCGGAAGCTTTGTCTGGCTTCAATCCTGCTAGTAACCTGTCAATGCCACTGACTCTTACAGTGATGTCTGGTATGTCCGGGTATTTGGTACAATTCTGGTAGTCACTGTCTATCTGGGTCGGGGAAGGGCTGGTAAAGACAGCCTGAAACTGTCTGTTCAGTATGTCATGGCTGCGTCTTCGTTGGTTTCAGTCAGGAGTCCGGCCCAGCGCTTATAAAGCGTTTAGGTTGAGTCTGAGTGCGTTCTCAAGCATTTGATTGGCCAGATTTGAGCCTAGGCTCAAATCTGACCAATCAAATGCTTGAGAACGATTTCAGACTCAGCTCAAACGCTTTATAAGCATGGACCCTGTCTGTCGTCTTGTCACGTATTGGTAAAATACCCTGCAAATCCTGTCTAGCGAAAAGAGCTTCATTGTTGAAAATTGGGGAGCACATGGTATCACTGCTGTCAGCAGTTTTAGTGTAATTCCTCGGTGGTGAGATACCAAGGATACCCTCCAGGTAGTTTTCATACGATTGCTTAATTTGTCTTGCTACACTGTGTTTCAATTTCAGAAAATACTGTCGTACCTTAGGGTTCGTATTTTTCTTAAATTGGTGAAAAGGCTGTCTCGTTTCCTGGTGCATTGCTTTATCTGTTGGGTCATCCAAGGAAGGCTAGATTTTGAATTTTATATACTTTTTAATTTTCTTCATCAATTTAGATTTAAAATTATTCCAAAGTTCATTGACAGATTCAGTGTCAGTACCATGTAGGGTTCTATCTCTTGATTTCACCATGAACGTTTCAAAACCAGTTCAGTCAGCTTTCCTGAAAAGCAAACAAGTCCTTGGTAACTGAATACTTACCTCTGCTCTGCTATTGACCTTGCAAATGACAGAATTGTGGTCCCCGATCTCCGGTAGGACTTGAACTGACGAGACCAGTGTTTGGTTATTTGTTAGAAATAGGTCCAAGACGTTTTGTTCCTGGTGGTTATATAACCATCTGGACTAAGTTGATATCGTCCAGCAAGTTAATAAAATTGTCATATACCTGTGTATGGCAGCAACCAGCCTTCAATTAGGGCATGGGGTCTGGGTTCCAGAATAGTTAAGGGTAGTTGAAATCTTCCATGACCCAGACATTTCAAAATTGTTTACTAGCCATGTCGACGGACCGACGGAATTCAGAAGCACTGTAATTATCTCACTCATGAGGTATGTAATAGGCCGCGACACACAGGAATTTGGATCCAACTAACGCAACTCTTACCCATATGATTTCGCAATCTGTTTTGAGATGGGTTTGCTCACTTGAAACTAGTGTGTCCTTAACAAGGATGAAGACCCCATCCCCCTTTGCACCAGTGGCACGATCTTCCCTGTATGGGGTGTATCCCTTGGAACTTGGGAAATATTCGCTGTCTTAATTGGTGGGTGTCAACCATGACTCAGTTCCGACAACAATATTTGGCTAGTGAATGTCTAACAGTGCATGCTGACATTCTTTTTTATTGACACGGGATTGATAGTTAAGATTTAGAACTTTCAAGTTTGGAGTTTGTTTTTTATTTAATTTTACCTGTGACTGGCGGCCTTTGCCGTCGTGTGTCAGTGTCTTCTGTCAATTTATGAAGGATTTAGTGTCTCAAACGAGTTGGAGGAAATATTTCAGCTGCTTGAAAGACTTGATACACTTTGGTGGTCACAGTTGAAGCAGACCCATGTGAAAGATATATCTATAGTTATGATATCGTCATATTTCAGTTGGTCAAAACCCTCACAATCCAAGTGGAACCATTGGCTGCAGTTGTCGCAGCTGACAGCCGCGTCATTGTCATTGTCATGGTCCTCTAGTACACAGCTACCACAATGGTACTCTGGGTTTGGACCTGGGTTTGTTTCAATGTCTGATTATAAGGATATTATAAGTAGGCAAAGATAAGTTAGGGCCATGATGTTCGCTTTTTTGCATCCTGGTTTGATTTAGCCAACATTCTATATCTGAGGAACTTTGACAAACAAGCACAAGTCAGTTTCGACGGTGCAAAGCCATTTGGCTTCACCTCCCGACTTTGAGCGGTGGTAATTGACAGAATATGTGCACAAAACTGTAACAAACTACAGCGCTCCTTCTCTACAACGACACCCAATGGGAGACACCTATTGTGTGCGTTGTTCGGAGGGAGTCGTTATAGAGAGGGGAAATTATTAAACCTTCGCTTACATTTGCAAACAGCTTGAATCCAGATCAGACGCCGCGTAACGCGGCGTTTGATCTGGATTCAAGCTGTTTGTCACTCGTCATTATACTAATTCTATCAAAATCTCCACTTATATGTAACTTTAAGAAAAAACAGCAGACGACAATTTTAAGCAGACGTTATTGCGTCAGACATAATTTTCCTGTTTATGGAACCGCTGCAATGGTCGTTGTAAGTAGAGAGTCGTTGTTGGGAGTGCCGTTGTAAAGAGGGAGCGCTGTAGTAATAGCAGAGTACCGGTGACTGAAATACGCATTGTGGATCAGCAAACTGTCAATGTAAACAAACAAAATGGCGGTTACATCATGTGGAATAAGCTTCCAAGAGGTCAAGGTCACTTAAACTGAATTCAAAGAAAATCACAGAACGTTGTTTTTCAACGAAAAATTTGGAAACATTTGAGAGGTAGAAAGAACGCGGTATTAGTCGCTCGACGCATGCACATATCGTATACGTATGTAGGAGTACATTTGTATATTTTAAGGTTTAAATACAAACAAATACTATTGGCTGTCAATGAACGTTTTGTTAGTATTTGTTATTTAATATGACACAGTTCCGGTTGCGTATGTTTTAATCATTGTATCCCAAACTCAATCGTCTATTTAATTCGTCTGTTTTTACCCTTTCATCGTATATTTTCTCGTCTTTTTTTAACTCTTTCATCGCCCATTGTTTCGTCTGTTTAAATCTTTTCATCGCCGTTTTTCTTCTGTTTCCATCCCTTGCATGCCAAACCCTTACGTTAATCAAAATCCTTTCAACGTAATTATTTAGTCAGTTTAAACCCTTTCTTCGTCAAATGTCTAGTCTATTTAACCCATTTGTGCCCACGATCCCATATATGGGACATAGGCAAACAGTGTAGACTCTGATCAGACGCCGCATAATTCGGCGTCTGATCAGAGTCTACACTGTTTGCTAATAGGAATTTCAATATAAAACAAAATGAAAGTGAAAATTTTGACCAAGCATCCCTTTGATAAAAAATGGACTAATCTAATATAGAACATGAAAGAATCCACTGGGCGCAAATGGGTTAGATATTCTCAGCCCCATGTTCTTCGGTCTTCCTTTCATCGAAAACTCTTTCGTCTTTATAAACCATTGTACAGCCATTTCTCGTCAGTTTTAACCCTTTCATCCTCAGAATATCGTATTCTTATATAACAGTTAATGAATGGGTAAATGCACGTGTCGAACAGTTTACATCTTGTTCAGACACCGGGTTAATTCAGGTCTGTTTGTCACTCTTCATTGTTTGTTTTTTCTGCCAAAATGTCCAATATGTGACTTTGAGAAAATCAGCAGACGACCATTTTAAGCAGAAGATATTGCAGACGTCAAAAGATTGGACATAATTTATTGTTTAGGGAACAGGAGCAAGCGTCATTGTGATGACAGAATCGTTGTTGGAAGGGCCGTTGAAATTGACTGCCGATTTTCTACCTTTTGGCTGTTATAACAACAAAAAAGAGTATATGGAAAAGACAAGGGAATTAGCCATGACCCTTAAAAAACGTCATAGAAGCTATAGTATCATACAGTACATTGTAACTGTACTTTCTTATAACCCTTTCAAACCTAAATATTTCTTGTAGGTACTTATAATTATTTGATGTTATTCTAGTATAATATTGTGAACCAGTCTACTGATGTTTTAGATATGACAACAAGAGAGGTCCTATAGGAGCCCTCTGATATGAGTCGAAAGTGTTTGAAAATATAATCAATGATCTCTACAGAGGAATGTGTGTTTGAAAGGATTAAAAGAAATAAAAGAAAGAAATCGGCAAAACTCAGTTTAGAAACGATAAGTTAAAGGAAAGCGTCCTTTTCATTATTATTAGTAGTAGGATTGTATTTATTATTATCATTATTATACTAGATTTATAAAGCGCTCTTTTCAAACAAGAGATGTGTGTTCAAAGGCGCTTCACATGGATTTTTTATAAATGTAATGTACCTAGAAAGCGAGAAAATACAAATAACTACATTTACAATAAACATGATACATTATGGATGTACATAACTGGTTTCAAAAGAGATCAAAGTCGTTATCCTTACCATCAAGATCCACCATACAGGCACCGGGCCAACGGTACAACTCCGGAACTCCCATTTAGACCCACAGCGTCTACAGAAAGAACACAGTCTAGAGGTAGCAGTCATCTATTATCTTCAATCCCACACTCCGGGACCTACATACTCTATCGCTGAGTTACACCTTTAATTTATAAAAAAAGAAAGAAAGATAAAAGCTGTCCAAGAAGTATACAACAGGCCCTCAGCCATCCGGTTTCCAAGAGATCAAGGACAATCCCTACCAGCGATACTGATTTACTCGCAGACCGCAAACTCTCTTCGACGTCTATACACATCAAGCATACTGACAATGTACCTTGGGGAATCATTGCACATGGCTTTGTATGTGTGTGTCAGAATTCTGAACTTAATTCTGTGTTGACCTCGAAGCCAGTGGAGCTCCTTCAAGACTGGAGGTATGTGCTTGTACTTAGGAGTCCTGGTAATGATGCGGGCTGCTGTATTTTACTCACGCTGTAGTTTTCGTAGAGTGTTTGTGGTGACCAAAGAATTGGCCAATGTCATTGTAGGGGAAAGGTACTGTCTAAAATGACATATTTGCCACAGTTGTGCGTAGCTAGATCTGCATGCAGCATTAATGTACTGTGTCATATCCATTTGGGAATCAAACCTAGCACCAACACTCTTCACACACAATGATGGTTTGATTTTAGAGTTTCTTACTTGAACATGAAAGTCTTCAGGTATGTTAACCTTTTTTGTGTGAGGCTTAAACTTATTCTGGTGCATTTATGAGACTTTTAGACATCCTTCAACTTTTGACAGGGCTTCTTGTTGACATGATGTGTCTTGAGCCTTGAATGACAAGTATAACTGTGAATCATCTGCGTAGAAATGATGATCCAGGTGATGATTTCTGATAATTGCAAGTGTCATGAAAATCAGTTACATACAATTATATGTGTATACAATCAATCAGTAGGATGGGTCAAAACTGTACAGTAGAGTCTCGGTGTTTTAGCTTGCTTCACTTGGAACAAATTTAGGCAGCCTCGAGATATCGAAGTTCTAGTAATGTAGATTCACATTCCTCTTACTTTCTTCTTTCTTCATATCTTTACCTTCCTCTACGTCTCTGATTATTGTCACACCCTTCTTCATCGACTTTAACCTTTATTGCGAACATAGCCCTTATATTCATTGAACTAGTAAAGCTGTTAAATATGTAAACAAACATAAACCAGTACCAATATTCAAATTCTCCAATTTAGGGGAGTGCCTTTACAAAAGTTGTTAGAACGTGTGGCCCAATCATTTACTTATATTTATACTTTGTGGTATTACCGGTATACGTTCTGTAAATGTGTACAACTACATTACATGTATATGAATAATAAAATATGTTTGAACTATAATTGCTGCAAATTGAGCCGACAGGTTTTGTGTACAATATGTAGTTTTTCGGTCCCAGGATTGGCACACTATACAGTAGAACCTCTCTATTACGACCACTAAAATGTGTCAAATATTGGTCGTTTAAGACAGGTGACTGCTTAAAGCAATGTGAAAGTGAAACAGAAAGCTCCTACAGGAGCTTTCTGTTTCACTTTCACATTACTTTAAGCTGTCACCTGTCTTTTATACAGACAATTATCCTTCTTTTTAGTGGTCGTAATAGAGATGTTCTACTGTATATCATTTGAACTGGGTCAGATAATTCTCAAATTTCATCGGTAAGATTTCATGTCCTTTCTATAATGTCTATTCACAGTGTTCTAAAATTGAAAGTAATCAATTGATTATCCTTTTTGATCTTATGGCTGAATGCATGAAACAAAAGTGACGTGTATTTAGACATGGTTATCTATGATGATTTATTAACTAAATTCACTTTAGAATATTATTATCTCTGTTGTAAAAGTAATTCATTTTGTAAAGCCCTGGCGCATGTTGCATTTTATTTGTCCTCGTTTGTATATGAATACTATTAACTCCAAGGCTATAAAGCGTTTCAGTTGAGTCTGATATCGTTCTCAAGCATTTGATTGGTCAGATTTGAGCAAAAGCTCAAATCTTACCAGTCAAATGCTTGAGAACGATATCAGAACTCAAGTCAAACACGCTTTATAACCTTGGACCATAGCATATGTATTTGTGTTGTCTGTGGCAGTGCAACATCTGACTGAAAATATCTTCATGATACTTAACTCTAAAAAGTATTAATGAAATTCTATGTAGAAGTTGGCCTCCTTTAAAAAGGATACCAAGGCAAAGTCTGCAGCATTTTAGTGATGTTAGGTGTGAGTGGGTCTTGGTAACAGTTTGCTGAAGTAAGGAAATGATTGTACCTTGACGTTCACATGCATTCGAGGCCAGGGGTCATCTCTATAGCTAGTTCCGTATTAACTCTTTCCTCCCTAAAACTTTAAATGGACAATTCGAGTTTCCATTTTAGTCAAGTCCATTTCTGACTTTTAAGGGTTGTTTTTGCCTTTGTTTGGAATTATGACAAACAGTGAAGACCCTGATCAGAGGGCTCCTTTCGGAGCCCTCTGATCTGGGCCTTCACTGTTTGCATAGGACATATGTACTATTCACATGTACACTGTTTGAAAAGCACGCCTATATGCGGGACTAGGCCTCAAAGGGTTAAAGCGGTGTCTATACAACAACGATTCAAATCTATCAATTGAACCTTAGTTTTAAATCAATTAATACACTTTCCAAAAACTGGATATACTAACACACATTAATCAAATGTCCAATATAAAATAATCAATGCCAAAATACTGAAACGAGTTGAGATACTGAGAAATGATCAATAAAACTTGGAAAATTGACTCCTGACCTCGGGTGTCTGTGTTGATGCATTCTGAGCGTGTACATACTTAACCCCAGATTCAGCGACTTACCCATTTTGGGAAAACAATACCAATGCTGCTAATACAATGATGGTTAATTGAGATCTTGAAGCAGAATTTCTTACTCGCCCTTGGCACTTCGCCCAAAGGATCGTACTCTACCATCTGCACCACAGTGTCTCACTAGTATGGCGTCAAACTATACCGCTACATCTATATCTATTTACACCACGTGTTAAGCATTTTTTGCGAAAATACATTATGAATTGTGTTTAACTTTTTCGCAAGTACAAAGTTCGACAGTTCCATATATTCTTAAATACCCAAGATATAATTTCAAACTTTTCAACTGAAAAGGATTGGGAGTGCCAATGAACGGTTTGTCGATTTAATTTCTTTTACAGCTGCGCCATGTTGAAAATTATCAGCATTTATGACACACTAAATAGACTTGCAAACGTTTTTAGACACCTACAGCTAGTCTCTATTTTATGCGAAATAGCCTGGTTTCAGAACAATTATCGCTTTCTCGGAGCGTTTGGAGAAAGAGACAGCAGACCACTTAGCAAAATTGCTTGTTTCAAAGGGTGATGACTTTGCCAATATACATTGGTTGCTATAGTAACAAACTGAGTAAACATTAGGTATCAGTTTCATAGATATGTCCTAGCTAGGATTGTACAGTAAAGTCCGTCACTGCCAGGGATGCCATTTCTCCGGATTTTTCCTAAATCTCAGGATTTTTTCTTGTACATGGTAGCTTAAAGCAGGTTGAAAGTAAAGCAGAATGCGCCTTAAGGCGCATTCTACTTTACTTCCAGCCTGCTTTAAGTAGTCACGCGTCAATAAAATTAGAAACAGGCGTTTGGGTAAAGGTACGATTTGTAAAATTGCACTTGAAAAATGCAAATTAAGAAATCTTAGGATTTTTCATGTCAACTTATGGCAGCCCTGCACTGCGAATGTTCTCAATAAAAGGGTTTGATTTCGTTACTTAACCCTTCACCCCATAGCCTGTTTCCAGAGTTGAAGACATGTGATCACTGAAAGCAGATTGAAAGTAAAGCAGAATTATTAAGATGCATTGGAAATATGGGAAATATTTTTTATATTGCATATTAGTTACTGTACAAATTTGAAATAGTGTCTCCATTGGAGAAACATTATCAAACAGTGTGGAATCTAATCAGTTGCCGCATATTGCTGCGTCTGATCAGATTTTACACTATTTGCTGATAGGAATTATAAAAATCTAAAACAAAACGAAAATGAAAATTTAGACACCCCTTAGATAAAAAATGACCTAATCCATTATATAAGCATGGAATAATCAACTAGGCGCAAATCAGTTAAGTAATATGATACTGTAGGATATTTCTGTTTTACTTTGATTCTGCTTAAGACCAATTTGACTGACATTTGCGAACCGTTTGGATGCAGACCAAACGTCGCGGAACAAGATGGGTATTCTAGATCCAAACTGTTTGAAATTTATATTCAACTTTTCTTCAATTTAAACTTATTTTCAGTTTTTTGTTTGGTCACAGCTGATATATTTGAAGAAGACGACAAGACAACATGATAGGTTTTAGACTGATAATTAACATGGTGATCAAAGTGTCTCCATATAAGTTCTTGCCATTCGTACAATGGAAAAGACGATACTGTTTTCCTATTAAACGAAACGTAAAAGCGAACGCATTGCAAATAATGTTAAAATGACTTTTTAAAAAAATTCATGAACGGCATTAATCATTAATGTCAACCAGTTTGGAGCCTGGTCAATTGCCTGTTTATCTAAAGCCTGATCTGACTCCAAACTGTTTGCATTGACAATATAAGTATTTGTTGTAACCCCTTCACTGCCATGACGTCATCAATTTTAAACAATTGTCGTCTGCTTTTATTTCTCAAATGAAATATTTAGTTATTTTGACTGATGAAATATTAAATAAGTGTGAAACAGTTTGTATCCTGATCAGACGCCGCGTAACGTGGCGTCTGATCAGGATCCAAACTGTTTTCAAATTTCTAGTGTACTCGGGGTAAGACAGTGAAGGGGTTAACACGGATGTGTGTATTAGTAAGAACAACATCATTCCACAGTAACACTTCTATTATGGCTTAAGACTTAATATGTCGTAAGATCAAAAGAAGATATAACAGGGGAAAATGATATCATGTATATGTATGACTGATATATTGTTATATTATTACAAATAGTTTGAATCCTGATCAGACGCCGCGTCACGCGGCGTCTGATCAGGATCGAAACTGTTTGACACTCATACCAATATTTGCTAAGTTAAAAACGAATAAAATTTCAGATTTTTAAAGTACAAAGAGAAGACATGTCTGCGTCTGTGTAAGACGGGTATTTCCATTATAATGGCAGTGAAATTGTTAATGGAAAAGTGCATATACATACACATTGTTTCGTTTGACAATCTAGCCATCCATTAAAATTGAAATTGTTAATGGCAACGTTCATACAGAGGAGAAAACGTTATTCTTTCCCGTTTTTACGCAAACGAAACGCAAACGCATTACCATAAAATGTAGAAAATGACTACTTTTTGACAACTCTGAATGTTAATTTAAATATGGAAGGCAAACAGTTTGGAGTCTGGTCAGTCGCCGGGTTGCCCGACGTCTTATCTGGCTCCAAACTGTTTGCATGGGGGGACAAAATATTTAGCGTAAACGCGTTTATTGGGAAAGAATTACGGTTTCTCCACAGTATAAACTTAATGAATATTATAGGTTTTAGTTGTGTAGAACATGTGACTCTTCTCTGAAGGAGGGTGTTTTCTGCAATGAATATCACCGAACATCACCAAATTTTATTAAATTAACAAGAACTTCTTCGTGAAAAATTTGTTGTAATATTAATTTGTGGTGACAGTATATGACACTAACAGGTCATTTGACGGGTTAAGATAATTATCAGGCTTTCACGAAAGGAATCCACTTTCCACTTACGGGATAATTATGTCAGATATTAACTGGATTTTTTTTTCTTCAGGTAAGCTATGTGGTAACTGCTTTCAGAACCATGCCACCATTGTAAAGAGTCTTGAAAGATAGTTTTCTACATTGCTTTTGTCCTTTATTAACCTTCATCAAGCACGTGAAAGCAAGTAAGCAATAAACGTTTCCATAATCAGTCAAAACATTTGTTTGAAATCAAGTTTTACAGTTGGACAAATGGTTTAAATTCGACATGTCCTGACTCAATGTGGGTTTGTTCCCACAGTCGTGTAACAATTAGTTCGAAGTCCTGGCTCCGAGTTTATAAAGCGTTTTAGTTGAGTTTGAGTGTGTTCCCAAGCATTCCCAATCATTTGATTGATCAGATTTGAGCCTATGCTCAAATCTGACCAATCAAATGCTTGAGAATGAGTTTAGACTCCGGTCAAAAGCTTTATAACGACATGTGTTCTAACGTCTAAACGTATTTTTCAGACCAGAGAACCTAACAAAGGGTGCTGTTCCGGTGAACCGCGATGAGATCGTCGACCTTATACAGACCAACATGTTTGGAAAGATAGGTTACGGTAAGTAAAATACAAATGTAACTAACAACTACTTGTTCACATCTACGCCCGCCTACGACGGCATCTTCTTTTAACCTGAGTATTATGATAAAAAACATAATTTTAATTTATTTCAGTACCCCTTTATCTGATAACTCGTATATTGCATGTGATAGATTATTTATTTCCTTTTAACATTTCTTAATATCCATAACTTAACTGTGATAGCATAACTCATGCCACTCTGTGTCAGTACCATCATGTATAAGGACCACAATAGAAATAAGGGATTTCCCTTTTTTGTGTTATCCTTGGTGTATGATGTGACTGTCATGGTCCATTATTTCATTCATGTACTATTTATCTATTTTACAATGTTTGTAATAATGTCTTACCATGTATTGTTACATTTTATGCTGAAATAAATCTATCTAATCTATCTATCTATCTAACATACAATAGATCCCTCTGTTACGACCCCTGGAAAGAGGGTTGATTGATGATATTAACCCGTTTACTGCCAATAACGCAAGAAGACGCTAGCAAACAGTTTGGATCCATATCAGACGCCGCATAACGCGTAAAGATGTCCGTTTTCAGAGCTTGACTTTGCCTGTTTCTGACACGCACATAGTTAACCCATTCCACATGTATATGCCTTTTTACGCCTCTTTATTTATTCCTTCACTGAAGAAAATAGCTCAAATTTATATAGTCATGAATATGTATCACAAGAAATACTTTCTATATTTTAGTAGAAGGTACCTAAAAGCAGGCTGAAAGTAAAAATGAATGCGCCTTATGGCGCATTCTGCTTTACTTTCAACCTGCTTTAAGCGGTCATATATCTTTAAAACTAGAAACGGGCTATGGGGAAATGGGTTAAAGTGTTCATTATATATAAATTGTAGTTTATTTTAATATTTGGTAACCATATGCATGTCTGGTATTTTAAGTTGGTGCTCAATATGTTGTTAACATATTCCTGCCTGTTATTTATAGTGTTCTATCCAAGTTATATACATTTGTAGTTTAATCAAATATTTAGTTAACATATTTATGTCTGGTATTATTAGTGGTCTATATGTATACATTTGTAGTTTATTCAAATATTTAGCTATAAACATATTCACCCCTGGTATTTATAGTGGTCTATATAGGTACAATTGTAGTGTATTCAACTCTTTAGTTATAAACATATTCACCCCTGGCATTTATAGTGGTCTATATAGGTACAATTGTAGTGTATTCAAATCTTTAGTTATAAACATATTCGCTCCTAGTATTTATAGACGGTTATTCAAATATTTAGTTATAAACATATTCACCCCTGGCATTTATAGTAGTCTATATAGGTACAATTGTAGTGTATTCAAATCTTTAGTTATAAACATATTCGCTCCTAGTATTTATAGACGGTTATTCAAATATTTAGTTATAAACATATTCACCCCTGGTATTTATAGTGGTCTATATATGTACAATTGTAGTTTATTTAAATAATTAGCTACAAACATATTCACCCCTAGTATTTATAGACGGTTATTCAAATATTTAGTTATAAACATATTTACCTCTGGTATTTATAGTGGTATATATGTGTACAATTGTAGTTTATTCAAATATTTAGCTATAAACATATTCACCATGGTATTTATAGTAGCATATATGTTAACAATAGTAGTTTGTTCAAATATTTAGTTTTACACATATTCACCCCTGGTATTAAAAGTGGCACATATGTGTACAATTTTAGTTTATTCAAATATCTAGTCAGGAACATATTCACCATGGTATTTATAGTAGCATATATGTTAACAATAGTAGTTTGTTCAAATATTTAGTTTTACACATATTCACCCCTGGTATTAAAAGTGGCACATATGTGTACAATTTTAGTTTATTCAAATATCTAGTCAGGAACATATTCACCCCTGGTTATTATAGTGGTATATATGTTTACATTGGTAGTATATTCAAATATTAAGCTATAAACATATTCACCCCTGGTATTTTTAGAGGCATATACGAGCGTACCATTGTAGTTTGTTCAAAGATTTAACTATAAACATATTGACTCCTGGTATTTAAAGTGGTATATACGAGGGGTGATCAGAAAATACGCGGAAAAGTGATTTAAATTCTTTACTGTGTTATTGAGCACGTTTCGGCGTATTTTCTGATCACCCCTCGTATGTGTACAATTGTAGTTTATTCATATATTTATTATAAACAAATTCAGCCCTGGTATTTATAGTGGTTTATATGTATACATTGTAGTTTATTCAAATATTTAGTTATAATCATAGTCATCCTGGTATTTATAGTGGCATATATGTATACAATTGTAATTGGTTCCATTTCTTAGGTAAAAACTATTCAACCCTGGTATTTATAGTGGTATATAGGTGTACATTTGTATTTTATTCAAATATTTAGTCATGAACATATTTACCCCTGGTATACATAGTGGCATATATTTGTGCAATAGTAGTTTATTCAAATATTTAGCTATAAACATATTCACCTCTGGTATTTATAGTAGTATATATGTGAACAATTGTAGTTTAATCAAATATTTAGTTATAAATATATTCACACTTGGCATCTATAGGGGTAAATATGTGTACATTTGTTATTTATTCAAATATTTAGCTATAAACATAGTCCCCCCTGGTATTTATAGTGGTGTATATGTGTACATTTGAAGTTTATTCAAATATTTAGTTTTAAACATATTCACCCCTGGCATTTATAGTGGTTTATATGTATACATTTATAATTTATTCAAATATTTAGCTATAAACATATTCACCTTTGGCATTGGTAGTGGTATTTATTCTTTGCCAAACTGCCAACGCAACACTTCCGAGTTCCCTTCTATTTTCATTTCAGAGCGGATGATTTTAATCGATGGAAATGTTGACACAAAATTATGAAATGTTTTTATTTGTGTTTTTTAATTGATGCACTGTCCTCAAAGTTGTTAATATTGGCAACGAATTTTCATTGACACTTCTGACGAATTATAACCATCTATCCAAATTTATCGCTAATTTCTGGTTAACATTCCCCATTGAAAATGCATTGGAATGAGATTTCTGAAAACTTGTTATCACAGAATGCCATATTTTGGGACCAAATGCCAATTCATTTTGTGTTTGTTTGCCAAGAGTATTGTCCATTGATCACTCTATGAATTGCAGAAGAAATCTATTCAGGATATGTACACATAACAGAATTGAGCCGACTAACTTAAGACATGTTTAACATTGGAAAGATGGGAATATCCGGGGTGTTGCGTTGGAAGTTTGGCATAGTATATACATGTATACGCTCGTACAATTATACTGTAATCAAACATATTCACCCCTAGTAATTATATAGTGGTATATATGAATGCAATTGTAGTTTATTCAAATTGTTAGTTTTAAACATATTCACCCCTGGTATTTATAGTGGTCAATATGTGTACAATTGTAGTTTATTCAAATATTTAGTTATAAACATATGCACCCCTGGTATTTATAGTGGTCTATATGTATACAATTGTAGTTTATTCAAATATTTAGCTTTAAACATATTCACCCCTGGTTTTGATAGTGGTATATATTTGTACAATTGTAGTTTATTCAAATATTTAGTTATAAATATATTCACTCCTGGTATTTATAATGATATATAATTATGTATACATTTATAGTTTGATCAAATATTTAGCTATAAGCATTTCACCCCTGGTATTTATATTGGTTAATATGTGAACAATTGTAATTTATTCAAATATTTAGTTATAAACATAATAACCCCTGGTATTGATAGTGATATGTTTGTTAACAATTGCACTTTATTCAAATATTAGGTTATAAACATATTCACCCCTGGTATTTATAGTGGTATATATGTATATAATTGTTGTTTATTCAAATAATTAGGTACAAAAATATTCACCCCTGGCATTTATAGTGGTCTATATGTGTACATTTGATGTTAATTCAAATATATAGATATAAACATATTCACTCCTGGTATTTATATAGTGGTAGATAAGTTTACATTTGTAGTTTATTCAAATATTAAGCTATACAAATTTTCACCCCTAGTATTTATATAGTGGTCTATATGTATACATTTGTAGTTTATTCACGTATTTAGTTATAAACATATTTATCCCTGGTATTGATAGTGGTCTAAATTGGTACAATTGTAGTTTATTTAAAAAGTGTGATTACCGTATGTATGTCTGGTATTTACAGTTGTCAGTTTTTTTGTAAATTCAATTTAATCTAACGGTTGTCAACAAAGACATGACTGGTATTTATAGTACTTTTTGGTAAGGCAGTGTGGGTTTTTTCAATGTTATTAACCTTTTTCAACTAGAGCAGTAGAATAAATCATTGAGAGTATTTAATCACCAGTAGACATCAAGTGCATTGACAGTTCTAACGAGTTCTCACCCAGTTCAGATGCCAAGTAATTCCAAACTGTTTGCACTCAGATTTTAAAATCATTAACATTTTCGACATTTTTTTTTCATTATGCATGCACTTAGCGTCATTGAGACTTTGAGCGAGTTTAGCTGCGTACTATCGTTGTACTAGAGTAAGCTTGTATGACGTGACATATATACTCTAAATATTTCACAATCAACAAAACGCCAAGAATGAGACCCTCGTTTAAACAAATGCGAATACAACAACTATTGACCCAATCTGTATAAATCTAACGTCCAAAGCAGCGGTTTAAGAATAGTGTTGCTATGATTTTATTTATTTTTAAGTTTGGAATTATATATTTTTCTGTGGATGATTAATCTTCGAGACTGTTACAAGCTGTCACTCTTTCACCATTTTGTTTTCCTGTCATTTTGTTCTTCCCTCATTCTGGGCTGGGTTGAACTAGAGTAGCGGTAAAGAGTCACTAGGGTACAGTGGAGAATCTGTTATTCTTTCCCAATAAACGCGTTTACGCTAAAACTATTATTTTCACTGCAAACAGTTTGGAGCCAGATCAGACCCGGCGTCTGATCAGGCTCCAAACTGTTTGCCACCAAGATAAACAAGAATTATCAGAATTGTCCAGAATTTGTTCTTTTCTACTTTTTAGTGGTTTGCGTTTGCGTACGTTTGCGTTTAAACGGGAAAGAATAACAGATTCTCCACTGTAGGAACCCCGTGCGTTTATTTGCATCTCTAGTTGCTATAGTTTACCCAAGTACGTCAGTAAAACTCGCTCTATACCTATATCGTCTTTTCCACTTATGGAACAATGTACTAGTCATTTCGTTGGCATATACAGTCGAAACTCGATATTTCGAACTCGCTTCAATTGGCTTGCTGGTCAATATCTCGTGAATTAATTTTGATAATTCGATCTCGCTTAAAGTATCCCTTTACCATCATTATTCGAACACAACCAAAAATCGAACACCTGAATCATTTCACGTGACATCTATGGTTACAAACAAGTTTGCATAACCGCGCGTGACAATTTGACATCAACACAGGTAGAAACGTCAAGAACACAAGATCGGCAATAATTATCAGTAATCAGGTTAAAGGGCATTTGTTGAACTTCACTGGCTATAAATATTACATTTACACCTAATCTGTGAACAAAAATGATCAGGGGTGTGTCGGCTGCATAACTTTTATATTTACCTCATTCCTACCAGTCCGGACAAATTATATTTAGGGATCAGGCCACTAAATTTGATCAAATCTCAAATTAGGGGTCCTAATTCACTTTTTTTTAATATCATGAACAGTGTTTCATATAAGAAGTAACAAGAAATAAATAAATAAAAATTTGACATGTTTGAGTTTACTAAATTTTTAGAAAAATCCCTTTAACAACTTTTAGAAATTTCTTCTTGATGGTTGGATGTACATTAAAGTGTGCAGCTCTGTCAGGGTACATACAAGGAGAGACCCCTTCTACTGCCCTGTCTGTTGCAATTAACAATTATTGATAGTTTATGTCTAAACTACTGTAAATTATATGAAAAAAGTTGACTTTTACTTTCTATGAGTCCACAGACTCTTGTTTTATGTTTTTCTGACATTTCATGAACAAACACTTACCCTGGACTATATATAGTAACTATTTTGTGGTGTCAACCCTGCTGTTCGAATTTAGGTTGGGGTCCCACTGAGAATGAAGTAAGTGGACCACCATGCTTTGTTTACATTGTTAGAGAACCGATAACAGTTGCAACAACTTATTTTAAGCTGAAAATGGCCAGTATATCAAGTATTCATGTAAAAAATAACTTTTATTCAGATAACAATTTGAAATTGACTAGAAGATGCTTAGGTGTTCTAATAATGGTTGTACCGGGATGTGTTCAAATGATCGAGTTCAGACTGTACATTGTATGGCAAATTTATATGTTCAGGCTGCTGTCGTGGAGACCCATTAACTAACAGAGGCAAGCGTCTACAAATGATCAAGATCCTTTGTCTAACAGTGGTACCTATTTTAGGGGTATGGGGTTTTACTATGCACTCCCTCACTGTCAGTGTAGATACGAAGAGGGACATAGAAACGGTAGGTTTACAACAAGGGGCCCGTTTCATAAAACTTCGAAAGACAAAATTAATGTTGTCGTAAGTCAGATTATAAAAGTCTCAATTATTATTTATTTCTCCATCTAATCCTGTCTTGTGACATCATTTTGGAATCGTCTTGAAAATACTATTCCAAAGAGATGTAACAAGCGAGGATTAGATAGAGAAACCAGAAATTGAATGTACAGTAGAACCTCTCCATTACGACCACTAAGTTGTGTCAAATGTTAGTCGTTTAAGATAGGTGACTGCTTAAAGCAATGTGAAAGTGAAACAGAAAGCTCCTACAGGAGCTTTCTGTTTCACTTTCACATTGCTTTAAGCCGTCACCTGTCTTTTATACAGACAATTAGCCTTCTTTTTAGTGGTCGTAATAGAGAAGTTCTACTGTATTTTAAAGTTTTGACTAACGAACGTTTTGTCGTACGAAGTGTACTGAAACGGGGCCAGAGACTGCTGTAATCCGTTTTCAGTGGCGGCCATTTTAGTAAACTGTGTAATTGTCGTCTTCAAAATTTATCTTCTGCAAACAAAGTTATTTTCTCTGAGAAAGTGTCCAAAAAGTGTCAAGTGCGACAGTAGCGCGCAGAAAGTTAAGACAAGTTACTGATAACAGCAGATTGAAAGTAATTTAACAATATCCAGTAATGTATACATCGCAGCATCTGCTACTACAACTACTACAACTAACAACAAAAAAGCTAATAATGATATTGATTTATTAAGTTGGGTTTTACGACACAGCGACGCATAAAACGGGCATATGGCTCCAAACTAGAAGTAATAATTATATTGATACATGGAATATGATAATACAATGTACTTATACTAATAATATATTTAGTGATAATAAGGATGAAAATAATAATAGTAATAATAATCAAAAATTATTTTTATGTCAACTTCTACGACAACTATTTTGATCTATTATATGCTTATAAACTAGTATCAAAGTACAGTAACCCCTCTCTAGTATGACCATGAAAACGAAGGCTAGTTGTATAAAAGACAGGTAACAGCTTAACGCAAGTTGAAAGAAAAACAAAGCTCCCAAAATGTAATGGTCGTAATAGAGAGGTTTTACTATACATGTACGTCTTATACTAATAATCCTTATACTACGAGTAATAAGTAATACTTAAATATACTTTATATCTTTTTATACAATATCGGTAGTACAGTGATCCCTCCCTACAACGACCGTCGCACCAACGACTCCCTCCTTACAACAAGTATTGCAGCAGTTCTCTAAATAGTACAATTATACTGCTGTTTTTACTCAAAGTAACATAATGGACATTTTGACAGAAACAACTTAATGACGATTGACAAATAGCTTGAATCCAGATCAGACGCCGCGTTACTCGGCGTCTGATCTTGAATCAAACTGTTTACAAGTGTAAGCCAATTTCCCTCCCTAAAACGACTCCCTCCGAACAACGTACATATTTCTTGTCTCCCATTGGATGTCGTTGAAGAGAGAGAGCGCTAGACTTTACTGTAATTTACTACCGTTACCAGGCGAAAACCTCGATGTCTGTGGTTGTGATGTTAGGTCAACTTATCCACAATATTCAGCGGGAGCGAGATATGAGTGTCCTATATCTAAGTGACCTTGGCCCAGGTACCAAAACCTTTCTGCTCACAGAATACATGGCAACGGATGACGCCCTGCAGAAACTCACCATATGGCCCGTTGGCCTACAGGTCAGGACGCATGTCTAAGCCTTGGTTTAGTCTGTACAGTAAAAACATGTGTTTAAGCAGCCTCTAAATGATAAAGCTTGGCAGTCGACAAATACAAGTTATGGTTTAAAGCAACTCGAAACCAGATGGTGTATTTGTAAAACTAAAAGAAAATACTCAAATAAAACCAAATGTGTAGCATTATCGTGCATCTGCGCGATTCATGGTCTTTGCCGAAAAATTTCTGTCGTTTATTTCGCTTGAACGCCGAAAAAATCCATTCATTTCTTAAATATAACCTGCGTTAAGCGGTCACTTAACTCTTTACTCTATAATCTATTTCTAGTTTTGAAGACAGGTGGCCACTTAACGCAGATTTGAAAGTAAAAATAATGCGCTTTAGGGCCCATTCTGCATTACTTTCAACCTGTTTTAAGCTACCATGTGCTAGAATATAGAAAATATTTCTTGCTATACATGTTCATTACTGTATAAATTTTAACTATTTTCTTCAGTTGAGATATGAATTAAATGCGTAAAAATCAGTACATGTTAGACTGCCATGCTTTATCATTTAGAGGCTGCGGTATCTATGGAGTAAAGGATTAACCCATTCACTGCCGTGACGTCATAACTTTTAAACAATTGTCGTCTGCTTCTATTTCTAAAAAACAATTTTTAGGTATTTTGACTTAAGAAATATTGAAACGAGTGTCAAACAGTTTGGATCCTGATCAGACGTCGCGTTACGCGGCGTCTGATCAGGATCCAAACTGTTTGCAAATAACTACTGTACTCAGGGTAAGGCAGTGAAGGGGTTAAAACGTGATGAATATGGTTAATTGCAACTAACGAAGGGCAATGTAATAAATAAGCAAATGACCAACGCTTATCTGGATCCCTATTTTATACCTCGTTGTTGAACACATTGAACCCTATCGACGAGTATACTCGTCCTTTGCAAATATACTATCTGTAAAGAGTACATTTGTCCTTTACAAACAGTGCATACCCATATCAGAGGGCTCTACTTAAAGAAACCACAGGTCAGGGTCTGCACTGTTTGTGATTTTATAATGAATTGCAGAAAACAAAAACTAAAAATACAGGTAGTACATATTTTTAACAGTATTTTTACATGAAATTATTGACCTGCATTAAAAAGATTCACATGTTTTTACAAAATATTTGTAAAAAAAAGAAAGTGTTCTGTTCAGTGATTTCTGGACTCAGTTTAACTTAATTGGAAACTGAAATTGACAACAACAAAAAAGGTTTCAATATTTGAAAGGAATAACGCACTCCATTAACCAAAATCTTCTATTAAACTGTTCCTATGGTATCATTTGTTGGTAACCAGAGTAACCCCCGGGAGGAGTTCCGCAGCAAGGCCAACCTGATGTCTTTCATAACCCAACACCGAGCGTCACTAAACCCAGAGACCGCCGATATTCTTGAAGAAATCAACTTCTACAGTAGTATAACCAGGGAGTTCTTAGAATGGTACGCTCAAACAACATGCCCAGCGCTTGTGAAGCGTCTGAGTTGAGTCGGAGTGCGTTCTCAAGCGTTTGATTGGTCAGATTTGAGCCTCGGCTCAAATCTGAACAATCAAATGCTTGAGAACGATTTAAGACTCGATTCAAATGTTTTATAAGCATGTACCCAGGCCCCACAATTATAAAGTTTTTGAGTTGAGTTTGACATCATTCTTAACCATTTAATTGGTCAGATTTGAGCTTTTGCTACAGTATAACAATAGATCAAATCTGACCGATCAAGTACAGGAGAACGACCTCAGACTCAACTAAACCTCTTTATAACCTTGGGGTCAGTTCTAGTTAAAGCTTGTTTACTTTCCCTTCATCCTTCCAATGTAGACAGTAGATTTGTAAAAAGTTTGGATCCTGAACAGACACCGCGTTATAATAATAATAACAATATAATAACGACTTTATTTTATGTGGATTACATACGTGGCGTCTGATCAGGATCCAAACTGTTTGAAACTGGTATCAATGATTTTAAGTAAAAAAAACGGATTCTATAAATACATGTAAAAGCAGACGAAAAATCTAAGCAGCCGATAATATAACAGTGAACCATTACCCCTTAGCCTGTTCCTACTTTTGCAGATAAGTGACAACTTAAAGCAAGTTGAAAGTAAAGCAGAATGTGCCTTAAGACACATTCTGCTTTACTTTCAGTCTGCTTTAAGCTAGCATCTGCTAGGATATAGAAAATATTTCTTATTGTTTATATTTATAAAGGTATAATTTGGAACTATTTTCTTCAGTGGAGGAATAAATTAAAAGCGTAAAAAGGTGTATTTATGGGGTTATGGGTTAACAATCAAGTTTGAGAAAAACAATTTGTACAATAACATGTACACTAATACAGCCAGTGGGTGCATATAGAATTGTAAGCTCAAATAGAGTACTACATGCAGTTCGAACTCATTGAGCACGGTGTAATTGTTTTGTCTGTTAGAATTGTCGTCTGCGACTGTTCTAAGTTTAAAGTGTTATGAATATTCATGATAAGATGATCATTTAATCATTTACTGAACTGTAAACAGGGTTTTCATAGAACAGAATGCTCAAATCCTAGTTCACGTTTTAACTATCTGAACTCGACGTATTTTGACCCAGTTGTGCCTACGGTCCTATCTCTAGAACATATCCAAACAGTGTAGACTCTGATCAGACACCACATAATGCAACGTCTGATCAGAGTCTACACTGTTTGCTGATATAAATTTCAGTACAATCAAAACGAAAATGAACATTTAGACCAGACATCCTTTAGATAAAAAATGGACTAATCCAATATATCAAGATGGAAGAATCAACTGAGTGCAAATGGGTGAAGGGTGACATTCTTGTCTTCTACGATTATAATTTAGAGTTTTCTTAATACTCTTGATGAGATTCGCATTTCAGAGGTGTAACCAGGGAATTCATAGAAGGGAATGCTCAAAGCCGATTTCACTGTTTAGCTCTTTGAACCCCAAGCACTTTAAGTATATGTAAATATTTTCGCCGTCCGCTACTGTTTTGTCGTTATTATATATATAATTATGAAAATGTTCTTGCATAATATTTCGACTTCTATGGCCTTTATCAAAGATAATCATGTCCAAATATTTACCCAATATTTCGATCTCTATGGGCCTGTATCAAAGATATTCATGTCAAAAGACTTACCTTACATTTCGATATCTATGGGGATTTATCAAAGATAATCATGTCAAAATACTTACCCAATGTTTCGATCTCTATGAGCCTTAACCAAAGATTTCAATGTCCAAACACTGACCTAATATTTCGATCTCTATGGGCCTTTATCAAAGATATTCGCGTCCAAACACTTACCTAATACTTCGATCTCTACATGAGCCTTTATCAAAGATAACAATGTCCAAACACTTACCTAATATAACGATCTTTATATGCCTTTATCAAGGATAATAAGGTCCAAATACTTACCCAATATTTAGATCTATATGGGCCTTTATCAAAGATTATCATGTCCAAATACTTACCTAATATTTCGATCTCTACGAGCCTTTATCAAAGATTATCATGTCCAAATACTTACCTAGTCTTTATCAAAGATTATCATGTCCAAATACTTACCTAATATTTCGATCTCTACGAGCCTTTATCAAAGATTATCATGTCCAAATACTTACCTAATATTTCGATCTCTACGAGCCTTTATCAAAGATTACCATGTCCTAATACTTACCTAATATTTCGATCTCTACGAGCCTTTATCAAAGATTATCATGTCCAAATACTTACCTAGACTTTATCAAAGATTATCATGTCCAAATACTTACCTAATAGTTCGATCTCTACGAGCCTTTATCAAAGATTATCATGTCCAAATACTTACCTAATATTTCGATCTCTACGAGCCTTTATCAAAGATTATCATGTCCAAATACTTACATAATATTTCGATCTCTATGGACCTTAACCCTTATCCTGCGGTAATATCGTCTACTCGAAATTGTCTCCTGCAAAATGTGTTTAATCTATATTTTATACATTTTTAGGTAAAGACGAGTGTCAGACGAGTATCAAACAGTTACGATCCAGATCAGACGCCGCGTTACGCGGCGTTTGATCTGGATCCAAACTGTTTGCAAAAATAAAAAAGTGGCGATCAGCAGGCAAAGGGTTAATTAAAGATAACAATGTCCAAACACTTAACTTATATTACGATCTTTATATGCATTTATCAAAGACGATCATGTTCTAATGCATACCTAATATTTCGATCTCTATGGGCCTTTATCAAAGATTATCATGTCCAAATACTTACCTAATATTTCGCTCTCTATGGGCCTTAATCAAAGATAACAATGTCCAAATACTTACCTAATATTTCGATCTCTACGAGCCTTTATCAAAGATTATCATGTCCTAATACTTACATAATATTTCGATCTCTATGGACCTTAATCAAAGATAACAATGTCCAAACACTTAACTTATATTACGATCTTTATATGCCTTTATCAAAGATACTCATGTCCTAATACTTACCTAATATTTCGATCTCTATGGGCCTTTATCAAAGATTATCATGTCCAAATACGTACCTAATATTTCGCTCTCTATGGGCCTTAATCAAAGATAACAATGTCCAAACACTTACCTAATATTACGATCTTTATATGCCTTTATCAAAGATAATAATGTCCTAATACTTACCTAATATTTCGATATCTATGGGACTTTATCAATGATTATCATGTCCAAATACTTACATAATATTTCGATCTCTATGGACCTTAATCAAAGATAACAATGTCCAAACACTTACCTAATATTACGATCTTTATATGCCTTTATCAAAGATAATAATGTCCAAATACTTACCTAATATTTCGATCTCTACGAGCCTTTATCAAAGACAATCATGTCTAAATACTTATCCAATATTTCAATCTTTATGGGCCTTTATCAAAGATAATAATGTCCAAATACTTACCCAATATTTCAGTCTCTATGGGTTTTTATCAAATATAATGCTGTCAAAATACTTACCTAATATTTCGATCTCTATGGGCCTTTATCAAAGAAGATAATGTCCAACTACATATACAATATTTCAATCTCTATGGGCCTTTATCAAAGATAATAATGTCCAAATACTTACCCAATATTCAAATCTCTATGGGCCTTTAGCAAAGATAATGCTGTCAAAATACTTACCTAATATTTCGATAGTATGGGGCTTTATCATAGATAATGCTGTCAAAATACTTACCCGATATTTCGATCACTATGGGTCTTTATCAAAGATAATCATGTCAAAATACTTAAATCGTTTGCAAAATCGACTGGACTAGTTAGATATGTGAATCTTAGCTTTCTGTATTTCGTAAAGAAAATGGTTAGAAATAGTATTCATATTCATTGACGTTAAACTTAAATTAATTACATTTTCTATTCTCTTTTTTTCTTTTTCTTTTTTAAAAAAACCAACATTTTTTTACCCATTCCTTGCCTTTCACCGAGTACAAATTTAATATTATTTTCAAAAATGTTTGATACTGATTACGATATTACAGTAGTCTATTTACCACATTATTAGATTTAAGAAATAAAAGTAGACGGCAATTGTTTAACTCTTTGAACCCTAGTCCCGCATATAGGCGTGCTTTTCAAACAGTGTACATGTGAATAGTACACTTGTCCTATGCAAACAGTAAAGACCCTGAACAGAGGGCTCCGAAAGGAGCCCTCTGATCAGGGTCTTCACTGTTTGTCACAATGCCAAACATTGACAAAAACAACCCTTAAAAGTCAGAAATGGTTTAGACTAAAATGGAAACTGGAATTGTCAATTTTAAAGTTTCAGGGAGGAAAGAGTTAAAGCAGATGACGCCATGGTAGAGAAGGGGTATTTATTTATATCACTGTCTTTATACATGTATTATTAGGCTTGTAGAGAATATCAAAGGGTCTGGCTTTGGCTCCATATGGAAGACACTAGTGGCTTACCAGAAAATAACTCGGTGTAAGGAAGATATAGGTGTTGAGCGTGCGTACGGGGCAATGTTCTATACAACTGGACACTTTGAGAAGTGGATAGACTATGAATTCTACAACGAAAAGATCCATGATTTCAAGTATAACTACAAAACAGCTGTCTTCTATTCTGACGCAGTCGTTCCACTACACACAGAAGAAGTCAAACTGATCAGATCTACTGGTTTAAATATTACGGAGATTATTTTCGCGTATCGTTTTGAGATACAGAACCACCAGTTGAACGTGTCGTATATGTCACTAGAGAAGGCTAAATGGTTCTTTGATAACATTACGATATATCTGGACTCATTGCTGCAGATTCAGCTTAAAGTAGCCGGAAGAATTTCGTCTGAAGTGGAAGATGTACTTTCGGATGTCCTTATCAAGGTAAAATGAAGAAAACACCATTCCTTTCAGATGAGAGAGGTTTCGATTTCTAACTTGTACGGGTCAGGATCAAAACTGTTTGCAAAATCGCTGTTTGCGCCGTTGGCAGTGAAGAGTTAAGCTAAATACTGATCCCATGTTTCAGTGCTTTTGAGTAGAGACCCACACTTAACACTTTCATAAAAAAATGATCGAAGTATTTTTGATCGAAAGGAATTAGCACTCGTATTGCTAGATTCATATCCATATGTGGAACGTAACCAATCTGCGTCATCTAAAAGAACAACGTACCTTTCCATATTTGCCACAACTGTTGTCTTTCCTCCAAATAATTGTGCATGTACAGTGGAGGAGACGTTATTAGTTCCCGTTTTTACACAAACGGTGCGCAAACACGATATACTTAAATGCAGAATTACATTTTTTTTTTATAAATTTATCACATTTTAATTTGATCTGAGTGGCAAAACGTTTGGAGCCTGATCAGAAGTCGGGTTGCCCGGCGTCTGATCTGGCTCCAAACTGTTTGCAATGGACATACTAGTTTTAGTGTAAACGCGTTTGTTGGGAAAGAATAACGTTTTCTCCACTGTACACCATCGCAGATAACCCTTACATTACTGTACAAGTGTTCTAATTTTGAAACACGATTTTAACCCTTTACCTGATAGCATTGTTTCTAGTATTGAAGATATGTGACTACTTAAAGCAGGTTGAAAGTAAAGCAGAATGCGCCCTAAGGCGCATTCTGCTTTACTTTCAGCCTGCTTTAAGCTATTAACTGCTAGAATAAGGAAAGTATTTAATATGACACATATTCATTACGGTATTATTTGGAACTATTTTTTTCAGCGGATGAATAAAATGAATGTGCTAAAAGTCGCTTCTATAAGGGAAAGGGTTAAAGATGCATGTAGGTGTACGTGTTGTCACACGTACACGTACACGTTGAGTAAGAAATCGAAACTCTCTTTGATAATGTGTACACGTGTACGTGTAGTCATGCGTACCCGTACCCGTACAAGTAAGAAATCGAAACCTCTCTCATATTATTTCAAAATCTAAAATGTGTGAGATTATTGTTTAGGAAATCAGTCGCCTGATACAATTCTCAGAGCTTTTTACAAAAAAATATCAGTAGGGAGTGTCAAGCAATTTAGTTACAGATGAGACACTGTGCTACTCGGTATAAATATATAGCCTCTCATAAAGTTCCACAGTGATATTTATTGTCACCTCATGTCACTATGACAAAAGTTTACCTTTGGTGTAAATATGTACATTTTCATCTGTTGTGACAATAGAACCTAATACTTATATGTTTATGTTAATACGTAGATTTTCATCTTATGCCACAATGATAATTACCTTTTGGTGTAAATATGCACATGTTTATCTAATTCCACGGTGATACTTACATTTTGTCTAAGCTAATGCCACAGTGACACTGATCTTTTGGTGTAAATATGTACATTTTTATCTATTGTCACAATAATACTTACCTTTGGTGCAAATACATGTATGTACATTTTCATCTATTGTCACAATAGAATCTAATATCTATATGTTTGTGTAAATATGTACATTTTCATCTATTGTCACAATGATACTTATGTTTTTGTGTAAATATGTACATTCTCATCTAATGCCACATCGATACTTACCTTTTCAGAATTAAAACGAGTACCAAACAGTTTGAATCCAGATCATGCGCCGCGTGACGCGTCGTCTTGGGTCCGTTTCATAAAACTTCGTACGACAAAAACGCTCGTTAGTCAAAACTTTAAAATACATTTAATTTCTGAATTGTTTATCTAATCCTGTCTTGTGACATCTCTTTGGAATTTTCTTTTCAAGACGATTCTAAAGAGATGTCACAAGACAGGATTAGACATAAATAATAATTGAGACTTTTATAATCTGACTCTGACAACATTTGTCGTACAAAGTTTGATGAAACGGGCCCCTGATCTGGATCCAAACTTTTGCAAAGTCGACTTTAGTCACCCATGGCGCTGAAAAGGTTGAGACAAATTAAGGGTGTATCAAACCCAAAAGCGGACTTTTCAATGTTTCTAACTTTTTTTCTTTCATATCTAATTTGGAAGAGCTGTTTATGACAATGAAAAAATAGAAAAAAATATATATGTTGGTGTGCATTTTTTTTTGCACTACGGCAATTAGAAAAAGGTGTGTCATATTCGGACTTTTTCTCAAATTTTGTCAAATTTAAAGTATAAGCTTCAGTAAAATCTATTTTAAATTAAAATCAAACACGGTACATGTAATTATGTTTTTCATTATGTATGTCATGTCTATGGAAGTATTTTGACATAGAGAACCTAAATCAAGACCAAACAGGCACCAGATTTGGAAAACATGAATCACTGAATCAACAACATGGTTTTATGGGTCATGATAATTTTTTAAAACAAAAGTTTATGAGAAATAGTAATTTAAAAATATGAAAAAAAAATTAGAAGTTAGTGTTGAAAATTTTGAGTTATTAAAGAAAAGGGAGTTATCTCTCTTTAATTTACAAAAAATTACCATATCGATGATTTTTAGAGCTTCATAAATTTCACACTTGGTGTCTGTTTTCTCTTAAATAAGTTTTTCTATGAGAAAAAAGTACCATAGACATGAAATAAATAACACAAAACCAAATTACCATGCTTGTTTTCATTTGAAATTGATTTTTATTGAAGCGGGCTCTTTGAAAAGGACAAAATAAGAAAATTCGAATCCTAATCTGACACACATTTTAAAAATGGCCGTAGAGCAAAAGGTTGTACATCAAAATGTACATTTTTCCTATTTTTTCATTCATCTTAAATAGCTCTTCAAAACAAAGCCATCATAGAGTGTTTTCACATACTTTTGAAGATTTCACCAATTCATTAGTTTGATACACCCTTAAATGAAACAAACACTTCTTCTAACTACATATGTTCTTTCAACCCAGAAAAAGCCACATAGATATATTATATACCCGAAAGTTTAGATTATATTTCTTATATACACTAGACGGCAGTGTATGCTCTCATGGTGGTGGTGGTGATTGCCATGTGTCCGGTCATCATGTTTGCGGCCAACGGACTCTCCACGGATATCCAGCTCTACACCCTGACCCTCGTAGAGAAGACCAAAGAGTTGAACCTGGAAAAGTTCAAGACGGAAACCTTACTGTACCAGATGGTGCCCAAGTCTGTCGCTGACCGACTGAAGAACAGTACCCACGTAAGCCAATCGTGTACTAAAGTAGCACGATCCTAATGTGATCGGTCCAATGTCGGTCAAGATCGGTACATTACGTAGAGTGATCGGCTATTCGCGTCAACTGACAGTTGTATCGAACAAGTCTCGAGTAATGTTCGGTACTGACTGTCAGATGACGAGAATGGCCGATCGCTCTATGTAATGTACCGATCTTGACCGACTTTGGCCCGATCTCAATATGGCATATTACCTTTAGCGACCACTTATCAAACAGCCTATTGGTAGTCTTGAATACAGGTGATTGCTCATTGTCTTTTGCAAACAGAATAAACACTGAGTAAAGGTTTTATTCAGTTTTATAACATAACAGACAGCGTGAGCGTTAAATAACACTCGTTGTTTAAATGTCATATATAACTAGTTGAATAACTATGCAAATGAGGTACGCCACGACGTCGTTTACTTGTGACGTCATTAAAATGCGTTCTATGCGTTCAATATCCAACGTCTTCATTCCATCATGTAGATTCAATTTATAGAATTTTGGTGTAATTAATCAATATTAGATATACATGAAAGTGTTTATTAATACATATAATAACATAAACATTATGCTAATGAACGGGGTTAATTTTGGAACAACTTTTTCCCGCCTGTATAGATCTACTTATATCGTGCTTAGCATTCACTTGACCTCAAAGGCTGCGATAAATAACTTTTTTAGGTTATGTTATAAAAAGAATATAACATTCGTGTTAATAATTTATTGGATTTATCAAATTCGTCGTTTTAGAAAACGATAAAAACTCGGCAAAGCCTCGTTTTTATCGTTTTCTAAAAGACTCGTTTAATAAATCCAATAAATGATGAACACTCATGTAATATCCTATATTTATCCACTGACTCAGAACAATTATTTTACTTACTTTGGATATTTCGACTTTATCGCACAGTCTTCGTCAGCTGTTTTTTCTCAGAACAATTATTTTACTTACTTTGGATATTTCGACTTTATCGCACAGTCTTCGTGTGCTGTTTTTCTCAGAACTACTTTGGATATTGCTACTTTATCGCACAGTCTCCGTGTTCTGTTTTTCTATCAGAACAATATTATTTTACGTACTTTGGATATTTCGACTGTATCGCACAGTCTTTGTGTGCTGTTTTTCTCAGAACAATTATTTTACTTACTTTGGATATTTCGACTTTATCGCACAGTCTTCGCCAGCTGTTTTTCAGTTGGTATCAAAGTAAGTTAAATAATTGTTCTGAATCAATGGATAAAACTAAACAAAACGTCAATTCAAGAATAAGAGATAAATCTTCAATACAGTACTGAGAAAATGGTTTCAACAAGAACACTCTGATCAGGCTGACATTGTGAAATAGTTCTACATTATAACAAGAAATATCTTTAAAAAAGATATTCCGTCGCAGGTTTAAGTTAGTTGGGGTGTTTTTTTGTTTTTGTTTGTTTGTGTGTGTTTTGGGGGGGGGGGGGGGGGGGGGGGTTACAGTATTCATTATATAAACTTACCATTTCATTTTATAAACAGAAATTCCCACATGCTAAATTTAAAGACTATCCACGCTAATTTTAGAAATGATGACATAGTAACAGCAATAATTTAGACTGTATCTCATTGATTTCAATCTTTTGCAGGGTTTAAACGCCAAGATAAATGTGGAAAAAAAGAACACCAGTCTATGCAATTTCGATCTATTGGCAAATGAGAGTACTGCATTTCAAGCAATTGGTGATTGACATAGATATTTGATCATTCCATATTGGTTAAATTGTTTCAGAGAGTTAAGGTCTAAAGAGAAAACAGACCCGTCTGCGACGGGAAAAATCAAAATGGTTAACAATGAACAAGACATAATTAGTAACAGGAAGTTTTTGGGGTGAATGAATCAACTCTTTCGCTGCCAAATTGATCAGGAAATATTTACACCTTGACTGTTTCATTGTCGTTTGCTTCAATTTTGTTGTTTTCAAGATCGTTGCAAATTAAGATTCAATGTAGTATGACTTAAAGCATATCGATACGAGTGTCAAACAGTTTGGATCCTTATCAGACGCCGCGTTACGTGTCGTCAGATCAGGATTCAAACTGTTTGCTAACGCGCTTTTTGGCGTCATTAAGAGTGAAAGGGTAAAATGTTGAACACCGAAGGCCTTTTTACCATAGCGCTGTGACGCGGCATGGCGCGTCGCCACATAGATGTGACCGGTTCGTCTATTCGGGGATTGTCAACGTATTTACAGGACCCCGTAAATGCGGCGAAAATACACCCTTGCGCCGCAATGACGATACCAAATACACATGTATACCAAATACCGGTACATACAATCTAACGAGTCTGAATTACTATTTCAGTATACCATCGTACGGTATAAATGTTGAAAAGGCGAATAACTCAGTATTGATCCAAGAATTATGAGCATTGTGCAAAACACTAAAAATTACTCATCAGTATCTATCCATTAGTGAAATATCCATTCGAAAGCTTCGCTGCTTCAGTATAACAGCAGTAATCTGCAGTAGAAGAAAATGTGGAAAAGGGGAATAACTAACAAAAAATCGATGCAAGAGTTATGAACATAGGCAAGACACGTTCACTTCTGAAGCTCTTTACTTTCCATAAATGAAATTTCATCTAAAGGCTTCAGTGGAACAGGAGTTATAGCCAAAAGAAAAAGTGAGACGAAAATAGCGTGACGGGAACAAAGTGTGACGGACAGACGGACAGACAGACAGACGATGGAACAGTGATCCCTAAGCGTCACCATTGCCTGTAGCAGGTGACACAAAAGGGGAATTAATGTTATGCTCTGTAACTAAATAAAAGCAACCATCATAATAAAAAAATTATGTTGCAGTGAATTGCGCACTTAATAATGATGCTTTTGTTTATATTTCAACCACAATTATTGTGTTTGATGATTTTGTGTTTTTGCTATTTTTGCAACAATAGGTAAAAAATAACTAACGTTGTTGTCTTGACTCGAGATTTTTTTTAAAGGAATTGAACACAAGACAAAATATGTTCTGGTATTATTTTTAAAATGCCGATATTTGACAACAAAGTGTACGTTGGGGTGGGGCATAACTCTGCTTGAAATCTAATACGCAAACTTCTGCATCATAAGCTCGTTCGAGCTGTGATAAGAAATATTTGTAGTACGTTTCATTAAAATTGATCAATAAATAAAGTTTAGAGAGCGTCCACAAGGAAATTAGAGAAGACAAATAATCTTTATCAATTTACGTGTACAGTATGTGCGGAAACCGTTATGTTCATTGCCTAAGGTATGGAGTCAGGGCAACCCGGCGTCTGATAAGTCTTCAAACTGTTTGCCACTCAGATAAAAATGTATCGTCGGAATTTTCAAAACTATGTCAATTTCTTGATTTTATTGCATTTAATGTTTAAACGTTGCTTTTAAACGCGAAAGAATAACGTCTTCTCCACTTACATACGAATTTTGCCAACTCTGTTTAGTTACCACTGAGCAAACGATGCGTATGTCATTTCTTATTGAAGCTTCATAATTTGTTTGTGCATTATCCCATTTAAAGAGGCCCTCTCATCAGGGTCTGCACTGCTTGTATATAATTGTGAAATACACTGACAAACATCCTAAATTGTCAATAATGGACTAGACTAAATTGGAAACTTCAGCTTTCCATTTAAAATATCAGAGAGGAAAGGGGGGACAAATTGATACAGTGCTCCCTCACTACAACGGCCCTCACAACAACGACGTTCTCCTTACAACGACCCTTGCCGCAGTTACCTAATCAGGACAATAATTTCATTGCTGCAATATCGTCTGCTTAAAATTGTCGTCTGCTGTTTTTCTCAAAGTTACATATAAGTGGACATGTTGATATAATTAATATAATGACGAGTGACAAACAGTTTGAATCCAGATCAGACGCCGCTTAACGCGGCGTCTGACCTGGATTAAAGCTGTGTGCAAATGTTAAACAAGTCTGAATTTCACCTCCCTATAAAAACGACGCCCTCCTAACAACATACACAATCTGTGTCTCCCATTTGGTGTCGTTGTAGAGAGGGATCACTGCTGTAGTAACATGTCTTAACCCTCTCATGATCAAATTTATCGGCAGGGTTTGCCCCTTCATCGCCATATTGTCGTTTGCTTCAATATTGTTGTCTGCAATATCGTTTGAAAATTAGATATAAGGCATTAAAGCTGACGTAATTTCAAAACAGGTGGCAAACAGTTTTGATCCTGATCAGACGCCGCGTCACGCGGCGTCCAATCAGGATCAAAACTTTTGCAAATGCGCTTTAGGACGTCATTGAGAGTGAAGGGTTAAATAACATACTTGCAAAATTTACTAGTATTTAAATATTTCTCTTCGAAGTAGTGTTATTTTCATTTTCAATCAATGTGATCAATCAATCGAGGACCATCAGTCAAACATATATCACGTTTTCGTGTATCGTATGTCGATATTATCGTCAATCAATCATTATTTCGTGAGTTTTCTTGCCTTTGAAATTAACAGTTTTATCAGAAATTAGTATTTAACTAGCCAGAAGGTAGGGGAAACATTCTTGATAAATTGCCATAAGTTGTAGGATAGGTATTTTGTCTCCTTAATTCTTCACACACTGTCTGTGAAACCGTGAAACATATTTGCGATCGTTTCAGAGACTGCAGATCGGGCCTGTGAATTGGACTGTCGGCCTACAACCAGTGCCTGGTCTACATTTTCTGCAATTTCACAGGCAACTACAAGTATATAAAGTGTCTCATAGGCCGCTGGATGGCCGTGTATCAAAGCTTGAAAGTATATGATATTTGTAACTATTTTATGTAACTTTTATATGTAACACTATAATAAAGTAATAATCTGTAAAACTGTAAACTATTTGCAAACAGTTTGGATCCACTTGCCACGGCGTCTCATCAGCATCCAAACTGTTTGACACTCTGACACTAATTTGAAACTTTGAAACTTTGAAACTTTATTGAAATATATCTGTATAAGGTCCACTACCGTGGACAGCATTAACATTTATACAAATAGAAAACATACATATCAATAGAGAGGTCATTAGTTGGGAATACGCAAATTCATTTGAAATTTTTATAATTTATAATAAAGCCTAAATAAAAAGTATTTCTTATGAATAAACAGATGTTAACCAAAATGTGTTCCATATATAGTCATACATATCACCTGACAGTTTAGATCATGATCAGTTCCTAGGTAACTCGGCCTCTGATCGTGGTCTATGCTGGCTCGAGTTCACTCTTTCAATTTGTATATTGATGTGTCATAATAGTTATCAAGAAGTATCGAGGTTACATGTACATGGAAGAAGAAAGCATACAGGTATTTACCAAGCTCTACCTAATAGGATGAATAAAAAAATAACTAAATAAATACTTCATTTTTTGAAATTGTTCGAAAATTCTATTTTTATAACAGCAGCAGACGACATATGCTGCAGACTACTTAATTACTTAACATTCAAAGATTTAACACCAAATAAGATATATAGGCCGTGTCGTGTGAAATCTTGGCGCCAGATAGTGAAGCGCTTCTTTGGAGGAAAGGGTTTATCAGCTTTCTGCACAATACGCGCCATGCATAAACGTCGTGACTCGCAATTTAATGTCAAAAGTTAAATTTAATGTCAAAACTCCTATGTGATTAAAATCGAATATAAATTGATGATTCGATATAACCCCTCTAAACCGGAACGTCTAAATACCGGAATTCCCTCTAAACCGGACAAAAACTTTGGTCCCGTTTCCAACCCTTCTTTATCTTAACCATTACACCATAAATACGTCTTTTTACGTCTTTGGTCTATTCTATACACTGAAGAAAATAGTTTGTACATTCTAGCAGATGATAGCTTAAAGCAGGTTGAAAGTAAAGCAGAATGCGCCTTAAGGCGCATTCTGCTTTACTTTCAACCTGCTTTAAGTGCTCAGCTATCTTCCATACTAGAAACAGGTCAAAACCCCTCTAAACCGGAAACCCCTCTTAACCGGACATTTTTGTTGTCCCCACAAATGTCCGGTTTAGAGGGGTTTAACTGTATTTGCTTCTAAAATCAACGTGGACATTCGTGAAAATAGTTAACATTTTCACAGAACAGTAACTGTTGTTTGGGTTTTTTTAAATCTCAAAACTGATGATTCTAATATAAGTTTAAAAAAAAACACGTGGTCAAATTCAAAGGAGCTCTGGAGATATAATTACGATATTATTGACCCGTCATCAACGATACAATCAAACCTATATTAAACGACAGCTAAAAATCTTGCTTATCTATAGCCTTTATAACAAGTGGCTAAGCAGGGCAATGCGGGACAAAGGCTATTGAGAAATATGTTTAAGTCGAGCATTAAGCAATCATCCGGTAATCGACATTTAACCCTTTCATGGTCAAATTTATCGCGAGGTTTTTATCCCTTCACCGCTATAGTGTCGTCTTCTTCAATATTGTTGTCTGCCCTATCGTTTCAAAGTTAGATTTAAGGCAGTACAACAGACGTAATTTCAAAACAAGTGGCAACAGTTTTGATCCTGATCAGACGCCGCGTTGCGCGGCGTCTGATCAGGATCAAAACTGTTTGCAAATGCGCTTTATGACGTCATTGACTGTGAAAGGGTCAATCTACCTACTGTCTTAATTCTCGGTTACCTATAGGCCTTCTTTAGATTGGCCGGTATACATTTCGAGGGCTTGGTGCAAAACTATTGTAACTCCCTCACAATTGTGAGGAAGTTACAATAGTTTTGCACCAAGCCCTCGATTTGTAATACGGAAAACTGTATTAATCGACCAGTTTTCGTCAGTCCTGAAATATTCGTTTGTAAAAGGTATAACTGGGATTGTGACGTTCCATTTCCTGTCAACCTATTTCGTCAAGTTTTCCACAATTACATATACAGAAGTTTTAGTGAGAACCTGATGAAATATGTTGACAGGAAGTGGGTCAGGAAATTATTAACGTACATGTATACTTCAGTTAATTTGAATGTTGTTTGTGTGGATATTTGTACTAACTTTAGTGAATATATATATACATGTACTCATGATTTTCTTTAAAGAAATATGAACATTAACCTTTTCACTCTCAATGACGCCTTAAAACGCGTTTGCAAACAGTTTGGGTCCTGATCAGATGACGCGTAAATCTCCAGAATAATTTGATAATGAAAGAGTTAAGCAAGCACCTTCTTAGAATGCTTTACCAACCTTTTTTACTCAAGGTACCCTGGCGGCGAGTATAGGCTACTCGCCATTTACTACAGTAAATTAAGATTTACTTGTAGATTCAGATTCAGAACAGATGGTTCCTACAGGAGCCCTCTGATCAGGGTCTGCACTGTTTGTCATTTTACAGCAGATTGCAAAATGCAACTCAAAAGATCAGATTCTGCCAAATGCGTGCCCTCTTTAAATAAAGTCATATTTATCATAATTATTATCCTCTGCCTTCGGGGCACTGTGTGAAAGTATTACCTTTCCAGATGGATTTATGTATTTAGGAGTTATCTGTCCTTTATGTGTTAAAAGGCCATATTCAATACGGTTTTCACTCTAGCAACTACAGTTTTCAATTGATTTTAATTATACTTGCACACAATGTATATAGATATAAGCCCTTAAAGGGGTGCAATTATTATTGAAACAGAATACTTGTGGTAACAGTTATCTGCCCTTGATTTACTTGCTAGTAAATTCTTTATTTTAGTATTGTTTACACGCTAGTGTCTAAAAATGTAAATGGATATTGATAAAAAATGTATTTTAACTATGTATGGCTATTAGTGTTCGAATGATTCAGTTATTGTCGAAAACGGGAAAACTAGTACACATAATGTATATAAGTATAAGATCTTGAAGGGGTGCAATTGTTGTCTAAAACAGAGTATTGTGTCAAGAGTTACATGTATCTGTCCTTGGTGTACTTAGAAATGTATTTTTTAGTAATATTTACATTCGCCCAATTCAAACTCATTGAAACAATGACGTTCAATTCGTGTAAATGCTATTTCCCGAGAAGGCGGTACTTATGGATAAGTTTCGAAGAGGAGGCGGAGCATATGCATTATTCATTGGCGAATTAATCTTTGGAACTTGGACTGCAAACATTTGGCGGATTTTTCAAAAAAATGTTCTTAACCGATGTATTTTTTGGCTTTCGAATGTACACAGCTCCAGTAATGCGGCCATGGCTGTTCTTATAGGGTATTCATTATTCGTGTTATTAACCTCTAATATGGACTAAACATACATGCGTACTAACAAAATGCTCATTTAATATTAGAAAACACAGCAAATATATTGTAAATATAAGAAATGAACAGATTTTTTCGGCGTTCAAGCGAAATAACGACAGAAAATTATTGGCAAATGTACCATGAATCGCTAGCGCGATCATGTATTTGCCGATAATTTTCTGTCGTTTATTTCGCTTAAAGGCCGAAAAAATCAGTTCATTTCTTAATTGTGTACACGCTATTGTCCACAAATATTTAAGGATATTGATCAAAACTTTATTTAAGAAATAACAAATTCGTAGGTGTTCATTACCGTGCATTAGATCACAGTTAGGAGTTGAGATGTGGAGTCATTAGATCTTTAGGCCGAGTGATCTAATTACCCACATCTCAACGACTAACTGTGATCTAATGCACGGTAATGGACACCTACGAATTTGTTATTTTAATTCTAACGCGACTTTTATTATAAAAATACTATTTATGTGTACGCCTATGGGGCAAATGGAACAGCGGATGGAAACGCCGCGCGTGCAGTTCATTATCGCGGCGTTATATACTTGTCTCGGTATTCTTTGTCTATATGCCGTAGGTTTCGAGTGGTGTTAGAATTAAGAAATATCAAATCTTAATTCTAACGCGACTTTTATTATAAAAATACTATTTAGGTATTATGCGTATGGGGCAAATGGAACAGCGGATGGAAACGCCGCGCGTGCAGTTCATTATCGCGGCGTAATATACGTTTCTCGGTATTCTTTGTCTATATGCCTTAGGTTTCGAGTCGTGTTAGAATAAACTATATATGGCTATTATTTTTCAAATGCGTTTAATTTTTTCAAAAACAGGCAAATTAGTCAAAAGTTATATGCCCTTGATGAGTTGAAACTGCCATATTTCACAGTTTTGACACTCTGGCAACTACAGTTCTGAATTTATTTTGATAATACCTGCACATAATGTATATAAAGATAAGTTCTTGAAGGTGTATAATAACTGTTGAAATTGGATAATTGTGTCAAGAGTTATCTGCCCCCTGAAACACTCAGATATGCTTAAAAAAGCTTTATTATTGTATTGTTTACGCTTAAGTGCGTACACATTTGAATGGATTTTGATAAAACTTTGTAGAAGTTCTCGAATGTTGATCTATAAAGACAGGTGACTACCATTTGTCCCTATCACAATAAAGTTTTCCACTTTCTTCTCTACAATCGCCCCCAGCAGGGGATATCAATTCTGTGAATGTGTTTATTATAACATGTAGTAGTAATATTACTATTATCATTATTCTTATCATTAATATTTATACTAGTGTCAGTATTGCCATTATTATTATTATTATTCTGTTTATTATTATGTTAATTATGTTTGTTATTATTATTGATCAGAGTCCGCAAACTGTTTGTATATGCTCGTGTTGTCAGCTTGGCACTGAAGGGGTTAGCATTGCAAAAATGACAAATACAGTAAAACCTCGCTATTACGACAACTAAAACGAAGGCTAATTGATTGTTTAATAGAGAGGTGACCGCTTAAAGCAAGGTGACAGTGAAACAGAAAGCTCCTGTAGGAGCTTTCTGTTTCACTGTCACCTTGCTTTAAGCGGTCACCTACTGTAAACACCCTAATAGTTAACATAATTTAGTGGTCGTAATAGAGAGGTTTTACTGTAATTAGTACAAAACGTGACCAGGGGATTAATCTGTAGGAACTAAGCACAGGGGTTGCAATATATTTTCCGCAAAGTTGTGAATAGATTAACCTAATCAATTAGATTAGTCCATTTTTTATCTAAGGGGTTCCTGATCTAAATTTCCATTTTCGTTTTGTTTTATATTGAAATTTCTTACAACAAACAACTTGTCAATCGTGTGGGTCAGCAATGTATGTATGAGGAACTTGTGCACTTCATTAGCGAATACAGTACTGAAACGCATGATCTCAGAAACACCTTAAATACTGAAATCGAAACCACCCATGGAACACCGTTCTTAAACTATCTGTCTGGACTAGACAGTTTTGCTTGAGTAGTAAAAATCGTTACGCGGCGTCTGATCTGGATCTAAACTATTTGTAAACACAGTGAAGCCGCGATCAGATGGCAAAATGTATTATGTGTTCCGCTACTCGTGCCCGTCTACTATAAAATACTCGCACCTGGTCATATCGCTAATCTCAGCGGTGCATGACTTTATCCTCATTCCTCCTTACTTTATGCTAGTATTACTCCATAGTCCTACCTTCACATGACTCGCTTCTCGTACTACTTGCTACTCAGTCTTCTCCTTCAGCTACTCGTATAGACTGGTATTTTGTAGATTCGTTAAGCCTAATTCCATGTGCTTACTTATACATTGTGGGTGAAATATATAATGTTCACTTCTGTATCTTGCATTAAACAGCAGCAAAGTTCTTAATATACCATTTACATAAGTGTTGCAAATACTGATTTATTACATATTTCACATGTATGATGCTTTTTGTCATATCTGTGTTGATTATATTGTAATGGTATACATATCTCCTGTATAGAGGGAATAAAACATTGAATGGAATGGAATGGTAATGAACATTTTTTGGACATTATTATCTTTGATAAAGGCCCGTATAGGTCGACATATTAGATTAAGAGTAATTTGATAAGTTTATCAATTACTTGTATAAAAGAAAATCATGTCCAAATTATTTGGACATGTTTATTTTTGATTAAGACCCGTAGATGTCGAACTATATTAGATAAGAGCTTTTTTTATAATATTATACGGGAAATTGTTAAGGTATATTTCGTTTTCTTTTCAGATAGAACCAGAGTTTTTCAAAAGTGTAACCATATTCTTTTCGGACATCGCGGGATTTAGCAGAATTACCAGCGCTATAGCACCTTTTGATCTAGTGCGCATGCTCAACAGTTTGTATACGTCAATGGATGACATCATCGACAACTACAACGTGTACAAGGTTGAAACTATCAACGACACTTATATGGTCGCATCAGGTATGGCAATGATTCTTGTGGAATTCAACTGTGTGGTATTGTTCATAATGCTTAGTTTTAAACTTTAAAATTACACACACAAAGAAAATTGAAAGCTAACCTGGAAGCTTTCCCAGATGTGTGGCAAGTTGTAGCGACCCCCATTGCGGGACAATGCATTAAGCCTTGAGCGATGCTAAGTCCCAGCGAAACGTCAGTTGGTTGACAAAGCCTGTAGTACACTAACGGGCGAAAGCTTCCAGGTTAGCTTTCAATTTTCTTTGTGTGTGTAATTTAAAAGTTTAAAACTAAGCATTATACGTATGGCAATGGATTAACTCATTCACCCCAGAAACGTTTGATGGACAATTCTAATTTCAAAATAAGTCTAGTCCATTTTTGACTATTTAGGGTTGATTTTAACAATATATTTCAAAATTACAAACAGTGTAGATCCTGATCAGAGGGTTCCTTAAGGATCAGTATCAGAACTGTTTGCAAATGCGCTTTATGACGTCATCGGTAGTGAAAGGGTTAAAACACTTAGAAAACTTCTGTTACACTTTTGGCCTTTTATTGTTTTCTTTTTTAGAAGAAATGTCTACGCGCATGCGTTTACAGTAAGATACGCCACTGGCGATTCCATATGGAATTTTAAGGCAGTTTATACCATAACAATGTGTTACAATTCCGATCCGGGGCTTGCTATAAGCCTTCCTATGTGCAATACTTGATGGGAGTCGTTCCACATACAATTCACATTAACATATAGAATAACAATGTAAAATATTCAAACAGATAAGGAAACATTTAGAAACCATTAACCCATTACCCCATACATACACCTTTTTACGCCTTAAATTTATTCTTCCACTCAAGAAAGTAGTTACCTTTTATACTTTCATGAATATGTACCATAAGAAATATTTTCTATATCCTTGCAGATCATAGCTTGAAGCAGGCTGAAAGTGAAGCAGAATGCGCCTTAAGGCGCATTCTGCTTTACTTTCAACCTGCTTTAAGTGGTTACCTATCTTTAATAATAGAATCAGGCTATGGGGTAATGGGTTAATGCTGACGGAATCAACTGTTTTTTGTTTGTTTGATTTTGGGTTTTTTGGTGTGTTTTTTAAACTCTTGTATATACAAGGACTAGTTCCTATTACATAATTTCATGGCTTTATTTTTAGCAAAAGTTGATTAGAGTTAAGAAGCATTTTATGTCGGATGAAAATGCTCTGTATGGCATATCATTTCCAGTTTAAACGTAACGCAAACGCAATGCACTAAAAGGTATACACCTTCATTGGAACCAATGCATAACCTATCAGTTTCTCCCTTTATAACTTTCCATAGTTCTGTTCAATTTCAACAAAAATTGGAGGAGTTGTAGCTAGAGGTCCATTCTACAGGTTCTAACATGACTACCACATGTAAATTTTCATGTACGCGCGTAGGTAAAAAATATAAAATATCATTTTTTCACAGAAAACTACAAAAGTTACAAATTATTAACGAACATGCTTTGCATTTCAATAATGGAAAAAAATTAACATTGAAAGGTAAAGCATTTTTACCAACGAAACATCTCTATGAACGTTAAAATGAATTTTGGGGAAATCTCAGAAAGTTCACATTTTGATAATTTCCTCCAATTTTCGCCTACAGAACCTGAACACGTGTGAAAATTATGAGAAACGGTAAAATAATCCCCATGCAATAATTTCTCCAATTGTCGATGGAATGGAAGTAAAATGATGGAAGTTATATGGTGAGAAACTGATATGGCCAAGGGTTAGTGCATTAATGACCCTCTTTTCGTCAAACTACGAAAAAGATTGGCGGAAAATCTCGAGAATCAGAGCTGCGAGTGAAAAGTCGTCGCGTCGCCAGTAGCTTAGAGGATATCCACGGCAGTGGACGAAACAGTATCTAGTTAGCAATTCATGGTAAATTTGTCGATTATTTTCTGTCGTTTATTTCGTTTAAACGCCGAAAAATTCAGTTCTATTATATTTGCTGTAATTTCTTATATTAAATGAACGTTTTATTAGTATGCATGTATGGTTAATCCATATTAGTAGAGGTTGTTAACACGAATAATGTGTATCCTGCAAGGAACATCCATAACCGCATTACTGAAGCAACGCATCAAAATGATTCACGGAGAGCATATCCATAAGCCCCGCCTCCTCTGCGAAATATATCCACAAGTCCCGCCCTATCGAGAAATTGCGTCCTTACGAATTAAACGTCTTTTTTCAATGGATTTGAATGGGGCGAATGTAAATATTTCAAAGATGTCCACATGTTTGCAGGTCTGCCTACTAGGAACGGGGAAAAGCACGTGAGTGAGATAGCCAACCTTGCCCTGGATATCCAGAACATGATGCGCAATAAGGCAATCCTTAGTTCTATGAAAACGAACATTCAACTCCGAATTGGAATCAACACAGGTATCCGCATCTTATCACATTATCTCATAATACGCCTTTTTACGCGTTTACTTTATTATTACACTGAAGAAAATAGTCCAAAATATACAGTCATGAATATTCTTCAAAAGAAACATTTTCTATATCCTAGCATATGGTAGCTTAAAGAAGGTTGAAAGTAAAGCAGAATGCGCCTTGGGCGCATTCTGCTTTACTTTCAACCTGCTTTAAGTTGTCACCTATATTCAAAACTAGAAACAGGCTATGGGGTAAAGGATTAACCTTAAATTCCGTAGACTGTTATGTTGGGTATTGGGTTATATGATATGCAAATAGGTCGCTTAAGGGTTTTCCACTTTAACACATTGAACCCTGTCGACGAGTACACTCGTCTTTTACACACTCTGCATTGTTTGTTCTACTTTCTTTGATCTTTCTATAGCAAACTCCATATTGACAACAATCATACCAGTTTAGATATTTAATTTATTTTTGATAATGGGACCTACCAATGAAATTAACAATTTGAATGGATTTAATAAGGGTTTTTACGTATGGCCCAGGGCTCTGCATAATAAAATACATTCATATATTTTTCATATGAATATAATAGATCTATATTGTACATGTAGATTCTATGTGGGTTTTTTTTTGGGGGGGGGTTGTTGTTGTTGTTGGGTTGGGGTTTTTTTTTTGGGGGGGGTGGGGGCATGTAATAGGAAACGCAGGTAATGTTTTTTTGGCCTAAGGTCTGTAGATTTGTTTAACTAAAACGGTATAGGCCCGGATCAGAGGGCCTCTAAATGAGCCCTCTGTTCAGGGTCGGCACTGCTTGTCATTTTGCAATTGGCATTATAGTTAAAGCTTTAAAATTCATATTAAAAAGACAGGGTTCCCCACTTGTAATTTTAATATATTGAACACTAGCGATGACTATACTCATGTCAAGAGAATATTTGTCCTGTGCAAACAGTGTAGACCCAGATCAGAGGGCTCCTCAGGAGCCCTCTGATCAGGGTCTACACTGTTTACATTTTTTGCAATTTTATGGCAGAAAATTATCATTAATAGTCAAAAATAGACTAGACTTAGTTGGAAACTGGAATTGTACATTAAAAGTTCAAGGGGTTAATGAGTATTATACCTGATTGTTTCAGGACCTTGTATGGCGGGTATTGTCGGCACCGTCACCTTGAGATACTGTCTCTTCGGAGATACAATAAACACTGCGTCCAGGATCAAGACATATGGCAAAGGTAAGGATTTCTTATAGTGGTGGCAATCGGTTAACAAATGACCTACCGATTATCGGTTCTATCGGTTAGGTCTCAATCGATAACTTCCCGATTATTAAGCGGTTGACTAAGAGGCAGCTATAACATAAAAATTCTTTTACAAAGGTGAAGCCACACATAATTGTAGCTTTATTCTTCAGATGTGAGATAGATCTACTTTTGATAAGTAGCTTAACCCTTTTCTGTGAGCTTTATAATATATATGATAGAAATGAATATGATAGAAAGTGGAGCATTTGGTCTTCCGAGACTAAAGCTACATTTCCTATATTTTCAAAATCATAATTTGGAACGTATTAATACATTTGCTACGTCGCGAACTCGAAGAGAGAAAAGGTCAATCAATTATCGCCAACTTGGAAGTGCACAATTGCAATGAGTTCAGTAAGGAAAGCGATGGCCGCCGATGGCCATCGATTGCTAGTTAGCTACCGGTCTGAAATACAGTGGAGAAAACGTTATTCGTCCGTTCAAACGCAAACGCATTGTAATGAAATATAGTAGATGACAACCTTTTAACAATTCTGACTACCAGTTTTAATCTGAGTGGCAAAGAGTTGGAGCCTGATCAGACGCCGGGTTACCTGGCGTCTGATCTGGCTCCAAACTGTTTGCAATGAAAATAATAGTTTAAGCGTAAATGCGGTTATTTGGAAATAAAATGTTTTCTCTACTGTATTCTACACGCTGCACACGGGGCACAAACTGCTTACCTAAACAGTAAACAGTTGTAACTGAACACGCTACTGATGTCGACGACCTAGCGATAATTGGTACACCAGAACAGAACAGAACAGCGATAATTGGTACACAACTAGTTTCTTACAACTAACTCTACCCGAGTATCGATTTGCGAGATGTTCAAGGCAAGTGGCTTGTCCAGACGAAATGAAAGTAAAACAGAAAGCTCATTTAAGAGCTTTCTGTTTTACCTTCACATTGCTTTAAGTGGTCACCTGTCTTTCTTACAAGCATTAAGCCTTCTTTTGTAGTGGTAGTAAAATATATGGTTTACTATAAATGGAAGTCCGTAAGACGATTGAAGTATTCTGAAGGTGATTTCTGGGATTTTTGTTCATTGTAATGATGGGGTTTTATCATATATTTTTGTTTGGAAAAATGCAATATCGACTGTCTATCAAAATGTAAAAAATAAGATAATTACAGTGACCATCCCTCTCTCAGTACTGCGGCCATTAACCCTTTACTCCATTGCCTGTTTCTTCGTTTTGAAGAGTGGCTAATTAAAGCAGGCTGAAAGTAAAGCAGAATGCGCCTTTAGGCGCATTCTGCTTAACTTTCAGCTTGCTTTAAGCTGCCATCTGCTAGAATATAGAAACTATTTCTTATTATTCATATTCTTGACTGTATAAATTGGAACTAATGTCTTTAGTGGAGGGATGAATTAAATGCGTAAAAATGAGTATCTATGGAGTAAAGTAAATGATGTTAAACAAAATACAGAACGGCTGACATTAAAACATCCTTGAAAAAATAATAGAGAACGGGTAACATTACGATGCCAATGAACATGGGGGCGGACGCTACAATTTCCCAGATTTGTAAATAGAGAAAGGATACATAATGTTATCCTAGAACTGAAAAAGAGTATGGATGATGTAAACAATATCTTAGAATAATGTGAAAATAGTTAAATTAGGACGTATCATGCAGGACAGCGAATGCAAGATATAATATTGTCTTATAGTTGTGAATAAATGCGGGTGACATAACAATGTCATAGAACTGTAAATCGAATAGAATCATGTGAAAATAGTGACTATTGTACGGATCATAAATGGACAACGAATGCAAGATATAACATTGTCCTATAGTTGTGAATAAATACAGATTACATAACAATGTCATAGAACTGTAAATCGAATAGATTCATGTGAAAATAGTGACCATTGGACGGATCATAAATGAACAACGAATGCAAGATATAACAGTGTCCTATAGTTGTGAATAAATACGGATGACATAACAATGTCATAGAACTGTATATCGAATAGAATCATGTGAAAAGAGTGACCATTGGACGGATCATAAATGAACAACGAATGCAAGATATAACATTGTCCTATAGTTGTGAATAAATACGGATGACATAACAATGTCATAGAACTGTAAATCGAATAGAATCATGTGAAAATAGTGACCATTGGACGGATCATAAATGAACAACGAATGCAAGATATAATATTGTCTTATAGTTGTGAATAAATACGGATGACATAACAATTTCATAGAACTGTAAAGCGAATAGAATCATGTGAAAATAGTGACCATTGTACGGATCATAAATGAACAGCGAATGCAAGATATAATATTGTCTTATAGTTGTGAATACAGAACGGGTGACATAGCAAATAGCAATGTTGTAGAACTTTAAATAGAATTGAATCATGTGAAAATAGTGACCATTTCACGGATCATGAATGAACAGCGAATGCAAGATTTAACATTGTCCTATAGTTGTGAATAAATACGGATGACATAACAATGTCATAGAACTGTAAATCGAATAGAATCATGTGAAAATAGTGACCATTGTACGGATCATAAATAAACAGCGAAAGCAAGATTTAACATTGTGCTATAGTTGTGAATAAATACGGATGACATAACAATGTCATAGAACTGTAAATCGAATAGAATCATGTGAAAATAGTGACCATTGGACGGATCATAAATGGACAGCGAATGCAAGATTTAACATTGTCCTATAGTTGTGAATAAATACGGATGACATAACAATGTCATAGAACTGTAAAGCGAATAGATTCATGTGAAAATAGTGACCATTGGACGGATCATAAATGAACAGCGAATGCAAGATATAATATTGTCTTATAGTTGTGAATACAGAACGGGTGACATAGCAAATAGCAATGTTGTAGAACTTTAAATAGAATTGAATCATGTGAAAATAGTGACCATTTCACGGATCATGAATGAACAGCGAATGCAAGGCGCATTCTGCTTTACTTTCAATCTGCTTTAAGCTATAATCTGAATGTATAAACTTATTTCTTCAGTATAGGAATAAACCAAAGACGTAAATAGGGGTTTTATGGTGTGGTGGGTAAAAATAAAGAAGGGTTTGAAACGGGACGAAAGTTTTTGTCCGGTTTAGAGAGAATTTCGGTATTTAGAGGTTCCGGTTTGGATGGGTTCCACTGTATTGCCAATAGAAAAACAAGTGATAGCAGCAGGCTTGTCTTCTGACCCTATGTCTACTATCCATATGTCTAGGACATTGCTTTGTCATAACTATGTATACCGTTGTTTTTCATACTTCAAGAACATTGTTTTGTCATATGTCTCATTTTTTATTTCATTATTCAAGAGCATTGTCATGTAACATTTCTCACTTTTCTTTTCATTATTCAAAAACATTGTTTTGTCACGTGTCTCAATTTTCGTTTCATTGTTTAACAGCATTGTTATATCACATTTCTCACGTTTCTTTTCATTATTAAACCCCTTCACTGCCATGACGTCATCAATTTTAAACAACTGTCGTCTGCTTTTATTTCTAAAATTAAATATTTAGTTATTTTGACTTATGAAATATTGAAATGAGTGTAAAACAGTTTGTATCCTGATCATACGCCGCGTTACGCGGCGTCTGATCAGGATCCAAACTGTTTTCAAATTACTAGTGTACTCGGGGTAAGGCATAGAAGGGGTTAAGAACATTTTTATATTTGTATCACATTTCCCACTATTTGTGTCACCTGCTGTAAGCAGAGGTGACATGTTCTTCTGAAGCTTTTAACCCTTTCATGATCAAATTATTCGGGAGATTTTTACACCTTCACCGCTTTATTGTCGTCTGCTTTAGTATTGCTGTCTGCTAGACACGTTTCAAAGTTAGTTTTAGGGTTGTTTGACTTAATAAATATCGATAAGAAAGTCAAACAGTATTGGTCCTGATCAGACGCAGCATTACGCGGCGTCTGATCTGGACCCAAACTGTTTGCAACCGCGCTTGAAAGCGCGATTGAGAGTGAAAGGGTTAAGATGAGATTTCATCTACGGATGTCTTGTACAAAGTTCACAATTCTTGCACCAATATCGTGAGAATCATCCCCCTTTCCAACATTTTTTCTGCGAGATGAAATTTCATTTATGGAAAGAAGTTTCTTGCACGTGATTCATAACTCTTTCATCAATACCATGCGAGTCATTCCCCTTTTCTACACTTTCTTTACCCCGGCAGATAACTTCTGTTATACTTTGCCTGTAACTCTACTTACTCTAGTTCTACTGATGCTCGTTGTACAGCAGGGGCCCGTTTAATAAAACTTCGTACGACAAATGTTGTCGTAAGTCAGATTATAGAAGTTTCAAATATTATTTATTTCTTCATCTAATCCTGTCATGTGACATCTCTTTGGAATCGTCTTGAAAAGACGATTCCAAAAAGTTGTCACAAGACATGATTAGGTAGAGAAATCAGAAACTAAATGAATTTTAAAGTTTTTACTTGCGACCGTTTTTGTTGTACGAAGTTTTATGGAACGGGCCCAGGCGAACAGTGTGTTCCTCGGAACACCCTTCTAGTCTTTTCAATTTTCAAGCTTTTATGTTTTTAACATATAAATGTTGATAAGGAATAAATGGTAGACATCACTCTTTTCTAACAGCCAACAAGATCCAGATCAGCGAGACAACGTTTAATGGTCTGACGAAGGCTGGTGGATTTCAGACAAAATTGAGAGGCAACATCAACGTTAAGGTATGGTAATCTGTCGTAAATACAATGCTCTCCTCTACTACGACACCCAATGGGAGACATAGATTGTGTGTGTTGTTCAGATGGGGTCGTTAAAAATTAAGACATAGCTAAGATTTACAAACAGCTTGAATCCAGACCAGACGCCGCGTAACGCGGCGTCTGATCTTGATTTAAGCTAATTGTCACTCGTTATTATATTTATTCTATCAAAATGTCCACTTACAAATGTATATGTAACTTTGAGAAAAAAACATAAGACGACAGACTAAATTGCAGCAGTAAAGCGTTAGACATAGGGGCCTAATTATCATGTTTAGGGAACTGCGGCAAAGGTCGTTTCATAAGGAGTTATTCGTTGTTGAGAGGGTCGTTGTAGAGAGGGAGCACTGTACACGTCATTAACCCATTTATGCCTGGATATTGCAATGAACTCTCCCTATGTGCTTGCTGTGAAGATTTCATTATAGATAATACATTCGTGATTTAAAGACACTGCAGTGTTTGCCTCATACAGCAGACAATATGCAATAGCAAACACTACAGACCCTGGTGAGACCCCGCACGCCGCGTAATATGGTGTCTCACCAGGGTCTAATCTGCTTGCAAATGTCGCCTTTAACAGACAATATGCTTAAATGGTTAACCCTTTACCTGATAGCCTATTTCTAGTATTGAAGATAGGTGACTACTTAAAGCAGGTTGAAAGTAAAGCAGAATGCGCCTTAAGGCGCATTCTGCTTTACTTTCAGCCTGCTTTAAGTTGTCATGTGCTAGAATATAGAAAATATTCCCTATAATATATATGCATGACTGATTAAATTGGAACTTTTTCAGCGGAGGAATAAATCATATTCGCTAAAAGGTGCTTCTATTGGGGAAAGGGTTAAGAATGGTAAAATAATATTGCATATACCGAAAAGGTAGCTGTTTGACTGACTTTCATCCTCCATCCATTCTGCCAACCGTATTAACCAATTGAACAAAAGTGACGTGTACATACGCATCCTTTACAAAAATGTGTACCTGTGACAAGAACACTCCGCCTATGCAAATACCCAGCAAGGCTCCAGATCAGGGAAGTATTTCAAAAGATAGAACAATTTCTGCATTTAACTATAGTGTGTCACTACTCATTAGAATACTGTCGAATTTGGGGCTGAAATGAGTGAGAAAATGTTGGACTTGTTCAGTGTACTCACTCTTATCTGGAGCCCTGTCCATGTTTGATTATTACCAAAAGCCCAATGTTTAGGGTCTACAATGTTTGTCATTTTGTAATTAATTGTAAAAATAACCTAAGTACTCGTAAGTAGTCAAAAATAAATAAATATGGCTTTAATGGAAACTCTTTAACCCATAACCTGTTTCTAATTTTGACGACAGGTAAGTCCTTAACTCTTTCCTCCCTAAAACTCCAGTTTCAATTTAAGTCTTGTCCATTTCTGACTTTTAAGGGTTGGTTTTGTCAATGTTTGGCATTATAACAAACAGTGAAGACCCTGATCAGATGGCTCCTAGGAGCCCTCTGATCTGGATCTTCACTGTTTGCATAGGACAATTTTACTAATCACATGTACACTGTTTGCAAAGGACGCCAATATGCGGGACTAGGGTTCAAAGAGTTAAGGCGCATTCTGCTTTACTTTTAGCATACTTTAAGCTACCATCTGCTAGGATATAAAAGATATATCTTATGGTGCATGTTCTTGATTGTATAAAGTGGGAATGTTTTCTTCCGTGGGGGAATGAATTAAATGCGTAAAAAGGCGTGTTTATGGAGTTATTGGTTTAACACATTTAACCCTAGAGACGAGTATACTCGTCATTTACAAACTGTGTACCTGTGAGGATTACAATTGTCCCATGCAAACAGTGTAGAACCTGATCAGAGCCCTCTGATCAGGTTCTACACTGCTTTTCATTATAAAAAAAAATATTGTTAAAATCACACCTAAATAGTCAATAATGGACTAGATATATTTTGAAATTGGAATTGGTATTCCTATGGGTACAAACTGTGCGCCCCTTGTCGCAGACCTATTTTTGTACTGTTATGAGAGGGACTTTATGCTTAGTCTAAAACCTGATACACAGGCAGATATGATCGAAGCCTTTAACAATACATCGCGCTATCTAGATGATATTTTAAATATAGACAACCCATTTTTTGATACGTTGTTTCTTTTTATTTACCCAAAAGAACTACGCCTTAATAAAACAAACGAGTCAAATTTGTCGGCACCATTTTTAGATTTGGATCTTTTTATAAATAACGGAATTGTTTCTTCTAAGATTTACGATAAACGAGATGATTTTGATTTTAGTATTGTAAATTATCCTCATCTAGATGGCGATGTTCCCCGTTCCACATCTTACGGGGTTTATATTTCACAACTTATTCGCTTTGCTAGGGCCTGTACCTCTGTTGAGGACTTCCACATTCGTAATAAAGATATTACTGAAAAGCTTCTTAAACAGGGGTACAGATTTCATAAACTTCGTAAAACATTTTCTAAATTCTTTTATAGAAATCTTCCTCTCATTAACAAGTATAAATGTAACTTAAAGTCTTTTCTGCGGCAAAGTATTTTACATCCGCAGTTTTATGGTGATGTGATTTACAGACTTCGTAAGATTCTTGGACATATACATTTTCAAAACCTATTTGTGAAACGTATTAGATTTTTCCTCAAAAAAGATTATGATCCAACTATATTGCTGCGCACTTCACGTTTAGTCCAGGACTAGGCCTCTAGACCCGTTTGCAAAATGGTGTTGAGAGAGTTTCTCACTTGATGTGAGTTAACGAGACCATAGACATCACAAATCACCGAGGTGCTTGTCTGCCACACTGTCACGTTTCCCATAATATCCAAATCCAATATGGCCGCCGCCAGCCATTTTGGAAAAGCTAACTTTTTTGTTTTTTGGAGAATAAATAAGTGTAATACCTCTAAATTGATTGTTTTTTGGTGTGGAACTCATATCTGCTGCCCTTTGTGCAATCTGGGGTGTCTTTGATTTGGAAAGGTCAAATTTCACTTTAGTCAAATCCAATATGGCCACCGCCAACCATGTTGGAAAAGCTTTTTTCGTTGTTTTTTTAAGAAAAATCGAATATAATACTTCTAAATTGATTATTTTTTAGAATATAACTCATTTCTGATGCCCTTTGTGCAATATGGGATGTCTTTGATTTGGAAAGATCAAGTTCCACGATAGGAAAATCCAATATGGCCGCCGCAAGCCATGTTAAAAAAGCTAACTTTTTTCCTTTTTTGGAGAATAAACCAATGTAATACCTCTCAATTGATAATTTTTGGGTGTTGAACTCATTTCTGATGCCTTTTTTTGCAATCTGGGATGTATTTGATTCGGAAAGGTCAAGTTTCACAATCGCCAAATCCAATATGGCCGCCGCAAGCCATGTTAAAAAAGCTAATTTTGTTTCTTTTTTGGAGAATAAACCAATGTAATACCTCTCAATTGATAATGTTTGGGTGTTGAACTCATTTCTGAGGCCTTTTGTGCAATCTGGGATGTCTTTGATTTGGAAAGATCAAGTTCAACAATAGCCAAATCCTATATGGCCGCCGCAAGCCATGTTAAAAAAGTTAATTTTGTTTCTTTTTTGGAGAATAAACCAATGTAATACCTCTCAATTGATAATATTTGGGTGTTGAATTCATTTTTAAAGCCTTTTCTACTATCTGGGATGTTTTGATTCGGAAAGGTCAAGTTTCACAATAGCCAAATCCAATATGGCCGCCGCAAACCATGTTGAAAAAGCTAATTTTGTTGTTTTTTGGACAAAAATCAAATGCTATACTTCTAAATTGATTATTTTTTAGAGTAGAACTGATTTCTGATGCCCTTTGTGCAATCTAGGTTGTCTTTGCTTTGGAAAGATCAAGTTCCAAAAGAAGCAAAATCCAATATGGCCGCGGCAACCATGTTGAAAAAGCTATTTGTTTTCTTTTTTGGAGAATTATCAAATGTAATACCTCTAAATTAATAATATTTTGGTGTGGAACTTATTTCTGAGGCCCTTTGTGCAATATTGGGTGTTTTTGATTCAGAAAGGTCAAGTTCCACAATAGCAAAATCCAATATGGCAGCCGCAAACCACGGTAGAAAAGCTAATTTAAAAAAATAATAATTAAGAAAGATCAAATATACATGTAATACATGTATATCTTAATTGGTTATTGCTTGTGTTTAACTCATTTCCTCTCTGAGGTCCTTTGTTCAATATGGAGAGTCATTGGTTTGAAAAGGTCAAGTTCAATGTCTTTTTGATACATTAACGACCTTTGGCTTAGCTTGAACAGCAGTAGTCAGTATGTAAACAAGATGTAAGTAAATGGCAACTCTCTGACATTAGACAGAGAAAACACGACCGTGAGCGGGACTCAATCCTACGTCCTGAGGTAAGAGGCTTTTATCCTAACCACTAAGACTATCACAGGCCCATGGACAGATGGTAGGGCCGGGGCAGAATATATAACACCTTGTTCCACATGCATAGAAAGATGCATCAATAAAGCATCAACAATTGATTAGATACACATGTAGTTCCAAAGTCATTTCGTGCCGGGTTTTCACAGGGTGAAGAAACTGAAGTGTCCAGTTTTCCATGACAAAATGTGTTGCAACAAGACTGCGCGTTCAATAAACGCTTATGCCCCCAGTGGCATCCTTGACAATATATTCTGAATCTTTTCTAAGTCCAAATTAGATCAAGGTCAGGGTCAAACTGAGCATTGGTGAGTTAGTAATGGTCCAAGGCAACAACTGTATAAGTATCAAAGCATTGTAGTCAGTTGTGTTGATGCTAGACGAAACGGTAAAATCTAGTTAACCAAGAAATAGCCTATTTAAAATTTTCTAAGTCCAAATTAGGTCAAGGTCAAAGTTTGGTGATGTTGGTGATATTGGTGAGTTGGTAGTGGTCCAAGGCAACAACTGTATAAGTATCAAAGCATTGTAGTCAGTTGTGTTGACGCTAGACGAAACGGTAAAATCTAGTTAACCAAGAAATAGCCTATTTAAAATTTTCTAAGTCTAAATTAGGTCAAGGTCAAGGTCAAGGTCAAAGTTTGGTGATGTTGGTGAGTTGGTAATGGGGCAAGGCAACAATTGTATAGGTATAAAAGCATTTGTAGTCAGCTGTGTTGATACTAGACGAAACGGTAAAATCTAGTTAACCAAGAAATAGCCTATTTAAAATTTTCTAAGTCCAAATTAGGTCAAGGTCAAGGTCAAAATCAAAGTTTGGTGATATTGGTGGATAGGGAATGGTCCAAGGCAACAACTGTATAAGTATCAAAGCATTTGGGTAAGCGATGTTGATGCTAGACGAAACGGTAAAATCTACTTAACCTTGTTACGGACGGACACACGCACGCACGGACGGAAAGAAATCTGTCGATGCTGGGGGCATAAAAAGTACCTCTGCAGCACGGCAAAGACATCAACGAGTATCACACGTCTCTGTACACTAATACAATGTGAGCAGACTCTATGGTAAAGGCTTAAGGCACTTTTAGGTCAGCAGAGTACCAATGTACTCCTTACCACAAGGATCCGACACGATTGATTTTGAGGGGAATAATCGTCAGAAGGGATAAATAGAGAAAAGGGATACAACTGATTGTCAGTATATTCTCACCCTATCTCGACAAAACCGGGCATATCATGAATAGAAATTGATGAACCGACACTTGTGTTGCATGTCTGTCTTCAGTTTCTTCACCCTGTGAAAACCCGGCACGAAATGACTTTGAAACTACATGTGTATCTAATCAATTTGATGCTTTATTGATGTATCTTTCCATGCATGTGGAACAAGGTGTTATATATTCTGCCCCGGCCCTACCGTCTGTCCATGGGCCTGTGGTAGTCTTAGTGGTTAGGATAAAAGCCTCTTACCTCAGGACGTAGGATTGAGTCCCGCTCACTGTCGTGTTTTCTCTGTCTAATGTCAGAGAGTTGCCATTTACTTACATCTTGTTTACCTACTGACTACTGCTGTTCAAGCTAAGCCAAAGGTCGTTAATGTATCAAAAAGACATTGAACTTGACCTTTTCAAACCAATGACTCTCCATATTGAACAAAGGACCTCAGAGAGGAAATGAGTTAAACACAAGCAATAACCAATTAAGATATACATGTATTACATGTATATTTGATCTTTCTTAATTATTATTTTTTTAAATTAGCTTTTCTACCGTGGTTTGCGGCTGCCATATTGGATTTTGCTATTGTGGAACTTGACCTTTCTGAATCAAAAACACCCAATATCGCACAAAGGGCCTCAGAAATAAGTTCCACACCAAAATATTATTAATTTAGAGGTATTACATTTGATAATTCTCCAAAAAAGAAAACAAATAGCTTTTTCAACATGGTTGCGGCGGCCATATTGGATTTTGCTTCTTTTGGAACTTGATCTTTCCAAAGCAAAGACACCCTAGATTGCACAAAGGGCATGAGAAATGAGTTCTACTCTAAAAAATAATCAATTTAGAAGTATAGCATTTGATTTTTGTCCAAAAAACCAACAAAATTAGCTTTTTCAACATGGTTTGCGGCGGCCATATTGGATTTGGCTATTGTGAAACTTGACCTTTCCGAAACAAAACATCCAAGATTGCACAAAAGGCCTCAGAAATGAGTTCAACACCCAAACATTATCAATTGAGAGGTATTACATTGGTTTATTCTCCAAAAAAGAAACAAAATTAGCTTTTTCAACATGGCTTGCGGCGGCCATATTGGATTTGGTTTTTGTGGAACTTGATCTTTCCAAATCAAAGACATCCCAGATTGCACAAAAGGCATCAGAAATGAGTTCAACACCCAAAAATTATCAATTGAGAGGTATTACATTGGTTTATTCTCCATAAAAGGAAAAAAGTTAGCTTTTTTAACATGGCTTGCGGCGGTCATATTGGATTTTGCTATCGTGGAACTTGATCTTTCCAAATCAAAGACATCCCAGATTACACAAAGGGCATCAGAAGTGAATTATACTCTAAAAAATAATCAATTTAGAAGTATTATATTTGATTTTTCTTCAAAAAAACAACGAAATAAGCTTTTCCAACATGGTTGGCGGCGGCCATTTTGGATTTGGCTAATGTGAAATTTGACCTTTCCAAATCAAAGACACCCCAGATTGCACAAAGGGCATCAGAAATGAGTTCCACACCAAAAAACAATCAATTTAGAGGTATTACACTTATTTATTCTCCAAAAAACAAAAAAGTTAGCTTTTCCAAAATGGCTGGCGGCGGCCATATTGGATTTGGATATTGTGGGAAACGTGACAGTGTGGCAGACAAGCACCTCGGTGATTTGTGATGTCTATGGTCTCGTTAACTCACATCAAGTGAGAAACTCTCTCAACACCATTTTGCAAACGGGTCTTCAGGGTAGGTACAGGACTAGTTTGGTTATCGATCAATCTACAATTGATAACTATGCTTTCCTCTTTGGTTGTGCGACGACAGACAGGGCTTAGTACTACATGATGATGTATCTTTAAAGCCGTCCTTAACCGGGAGAGTTATGTCGGATTTTCGTGCTTTGATTTTTCTCTCCCTCTCTGTCGTACCCTAGACCCTTCCATGTCTTACAGTTACTCGTAACTACAGACTAGTCGCTTGAGTACAATTTGACCGTTGCCATAGTGGGTTATTTTTAATGATCTTGTCATAGAATTTTTGCTAAATGTTTTACATGTATTTACTTACTGTGCTGGCGGTCTTTTTTATTGTGAGGTTGTGGAACAGGGTTTATATTTTATGTACACTGTTTGTCTTTATAGGTGAATATAGGAGATAAGTGTGAGGTTGGGCGCCCCTAAACCCAGGTTTAACCCCCCAGTGGTTGTTAATAATTAATTCATTTATAGTTGGTTATTGATTGCTACTGACCGTACCAAGGCGGGCTCCTATATTCACTTTGCTTTATGTTTGTCTTGCGTGTTGTTTTCTATTTAGTGTGTAGATGAAGGAATGGTATTGCGTGTGTGTGTGTGTGTGTGTTTTTGTTGTGGTATGACTGTGTGTGTGTGTTCTGCTTGAGAGGTGGGTGTATTGTTTGTGTTACGTTTCCTGATTGAGTCTTTCGTATTTATTTGTCCATTAAAAGTTTCAGTGGTGAATGAGTTAACTATCCTACGATTTCGTTTTCCCAGGGTAAAGGTATGCTGAAAACATACTGGCTGCTGAATCGTTGGGAGGACACCGAAAGTTTCGGCGGAACACCGAAAATGGAGGAGAAATATTTACCAGGGGAGTTAATGCACTACAGTGCGTTCTCTATCGGAAAGTCCTCTGAAAGTCAAGGTAACATATGGCGCGAAGAAGATGTATTCTTCCATGGTTTTAAGAACGGCAGCCCGGTTGAGAAAAAGGATCTGGACTATTGAAGGAACTACACAACGATCGATTATTGATAGCACATGTGACATTAACTTTTAGCAATCATACATGGTATTCGTGAGAATTGATGTTTTTGTTCCTCTTTAACCTTTTCATCCGTCTAATACTATGGAACGCCGTAGCTGTCTCCTGATGTCACATTTCTTCTTGTTTTGTTCAAATAGAGACTTGTTATCTCAAAAGAGAATGTCATTATGTCGAAGCGCTATGTGATCTTGTCCACAGAATGTTTTATCATGTTAAACATCTATGCTATTATGTTAAAAGTAGTGTCATCTTGTTAAAGAGCAATGTGAACTTGCCTATATAATATGTTATATTGTCAAATAGGCGTGTTGTTATGTCAAAATACAATGTTGACTTATCCAAACTGTGTTTTATCATGTTCAACATCTATGTCATTATGTTACAAAGCAGTTTCATCTTGTCAAGATGTATTATTAATTTGTCTATGATATGTTATCATGTTCAATGCGCGTGTTGTTATGTAAATATGCAGTGTTGACTAAAAATGTATTGTTCAAACTATGTCTTATCATGTTCAATATCTATGTCATTATGTTACAAAGCAGTTTCATCTTGTTAAGGTGTATTGTTAAATTGTCTATATGAAATGTTATCATGTTCAGTGCACGTGTTGTTATGTCAATATGCAGTGTTGACTAAAAACATCTTATTCAAAATATGTCTTATCATGTTCAACACCTATTGCATTATGTTACAAAGCAGTTTCATCTTGACATTATGTCAATATGTAGTGTTGACATGTCTAAATCATGCCTTAATATGTTGACAATTGTTGACATGATAACATAACTGATGAACATGATAAGGCAGAATTTGGACAAGTCAACACTATATCTTGACATAACAACACGTGCATTGAACATGATAACATATCATATAGATGAAACTGTTTTGTAACATAATATACTTTCACTGAACATGATAACACGTCGCTCTTTGACAAGTTGAAACTGCTTTGTAACATAATGACATAGATTTTGAACATGATAAGACATATTTTGAACAAGACGTTTTTAGTCAACACTGCATATCGACATGACATCACGTGCACTGAACATGATAACATAGCTAATAAATACGAAAGAAGACTCAAGCAGGAAACGCAACACAAACAATACACACATCTCTAAAGCAGAACACACACACACAGCCATACCATAACAAACACATACACACACACACACACACACACACACAACCACACACACGCAATACCATTCCTTCATCTACACACTAAATAGAAAACAACACGCAAGACAAACATAAAGCTAAGTGAACATAGGAGCCCGCCTTGGTACGGTCAGTAGCAATCAATAATCAATTATAAATTAATTAACTATCAACAACCACTGGGGGGTTAAACCTGGGTTCTATGATAACATAGCTAAGTTCACCTTGCTCTTTGACAAGATAAAACTGTTTTGTAACATAATGACGTAGGTGTTGAACATGATAACATAATAGCACGTTATATTTTGTATGTTGCGGAAAGATGGTGAAGTGTTGTTAATTTGATATAATAGATATTGTATAATTGTAATATACACTGCAAATATTATATATGTACATGTTGGTAGAAATTGCTCCATGTAATTATATTCATTTTACTTTTCATCGTAAAGAAGGAATTCAAATACTATGTAGATTACGTCACGTTTAACTCTTACCATGCTAGCGGCGGATATTACTGCCACAGCGAAAACCTTTGCAAACAGTTTGGATCCAGATGAGACGCCGCGTAACGCGGCGTCTCATCAGGATCCAAACTTTTTGTAGTACTGACCCTGATTTTAAAAGAAAATTAGAAAATTCTACATTTAGAACATTAGCAGACGACAATTGTTGCAGACGGAACAATTACCCAGCATGCAAAGAGTCAAATCAAGAATATACAATTGAGTCCTAGCTGCGAGTATACTCGTCGTTTACAATGTACCTGTGAAGAGTACACTTTCCATGAGCAAAAAGGTCGACCCAGATTAGAGGGAACCTAAATGAGCCCTCTGATCAGGATCTGCACTGATTTTTAATTTTGCAATAAATTATAAAAACAACCCTTAATAGTAGTTACTGGACTAGACAGATCTGGAAACTGGAATTGTTCATTTAAAGTGTTAATGGTGAATGAGTTATACCCTAATAATACATAGACAGTGTACATATGAAAAGTACACGTGTCGTAAGTATACAGACAGTGTAGGTGCAAAACATGGGACCCTCTGATCTGGGTCTGCACTATTTGTCATTTTGTAAATATATATTGTCAAATACAACCCTAAATTGTTTTTGACCGGACATGATCCACATTCAGTCTTAGCCTAGATTTTAATGAGGGGAACATGTTGACCAAATTTGAAATTTAATCAAGATCCAGCGAGATGTGTAGCCACTAGAGTGGTGGACGGAGGGACATACGGATGGCGGACATTAGGGCTTGTGGACATACAGACATTGGACAAAAGGTGATCCTAACAGCTCGCCCTGAGCTTTCCTCAGATGAGCTAAAAACTGGACTGGAAATAACACATTCAACCCTAGCGACGAGTATATTCGTTATTTTACAAACAGTGTACCTATGAGGATAACTCTAGTCCTATGCTGATCAGGGTCTACACTGTTTGTCATTTTGAAATATATTGTTAAATTCAACCCTTAATAGTCAAACATGGACTATACTTATAGTGAAATTGGAATTGTCTATTAAAAGTGTCAGGGGATGAATGAGTTAATTGGAAACTAGTTCTGTCCATTTTGGACTCTCCGTGATTATAAAAGATTATAAAGCGTACGAGTCTTAAATCGTCATCAAGTATTTGATTCCAAAAGCTCAAATCTGACCATTCAAATGCTTGAGAACTATCTCAGACTCTACTCAAACTCTTCATAACCTTGGGGCCTGGTGCCTAGGTTATAAAGCTTTTGAGTTGAGTCTGAAGTCGTTCCCAATCAACTGCTTGAGAGCATACCCAGATTCAACTCAAACTCTTTACAACCTTTGGGTCTGGTTTCGACGGACAGTGAAACACAGTCGAACTTCGGTATCTCAAACTTGCTTAATTCGAAAAAACTCTTTTTCTGCGCTTCAATTTCAATTCTTTTAAATAGTTTAAGTCGGACATATCCGTATTTCTTGTTATAAAAACGTGGTTTAATTTTGAATTATACTAAGGACATTTTTTAAGTAGTGGCAACTGATCAGTAACTTCAATATAATAAGTTCAACATGCGTGCGTGGTATATCATTTTAAAGTGCAATTCTTTGCCGTCGCGATGGTATAAAGCACGATAAGATCACAAACATCGATAAGTCACAACATTAACCTTAATGACCCCTACTTCAGGACACTAGACATTTTTGTGTATTTTAGGGGTTAATTTTTTTAACAAAACTGTATACAATAATAATTATTGCGGCTTTATTATTTTTGATAAATTTTTGAAATTTTCTGTCAAGTAAAATCAGACAATTATGCACACATTTCACAGTATAAAATGATATTATTTCAAAAAATAAAAATTATAAAATAAAATAAAATAAATAATAAATAAAATAAATGATAGTAATAAACAAACTAAATATGTATATATTTTAAAAAATACTCAATTTTTATATTAAACCAGGCTATAAGTAAAGTCATTGAAGTAGATTCTGTTGCGTCGAAATCAAAATGTAGATATACCGATATAGAAAAAAATTATAGTGTTCGAAAACACATTTTGAGAGGTTTCATAAGCAAAATAATAAATGTTGTTTTTGAAAAAATTATATCTAAGTCAGATAACTCTTTCAATGGTAACGAAACTTTTTATTTACATTAAAATAGAGATATAAACTTATATATTTCAACAACAAAAAAATATTTTTTTTTTAAAAAAGTTGCTATTACGTCAAAAATAATGTCTCACAAGTGCTATGTTCTAGTGTCCTGAAGTAGGGGTCATTTAGGTTCATGTTGTGACTTATCGACTTATGTGATCTTAACGTGCGTTACACCATCGTGTCGACAAAAAAATTGCTCTTTAAAATGATATATCACACATGCATTTTGCACTTATAATATTGAAGTTACTGGTCTGTTGCCACTACTTAAAAAATACCCCTCGTATTTATGTTCAACTATGCCGAGTTCGAGTTATCGAAGCTTGAGTGTAGATAATTTGATGTGGACAAACAAGTACAGTACCCCCTCCTTACACCGACCACCCCCAACAACGACTCCCTCCTTACAACGACCCTTGCCGCAGTTCCCTGAACAGGACAATTATGTCTAACGCTTTTACTGATGCAATATATCGTCTGCTTAAAATTGCCGTCTGTTTTTTCTCAAAGTTACATTATGGACATTTTGACAGAAAAAAACCTAATGATTAGGGACAAACAGCTTGAATCCAGATTAGACGCCGCGTTACGCGGCGTCTGATCTGGATTCAAGCTGTTTGCAAATGAAAGCCAATTTCTGGCCTCCCAATAACGACTCCCTCCGTACAACGATCTCAATCTTTGTCTCTCATTGGGTGTCGTTGTAGAGAGGGAGTGCTGTATTCACTTACCGTAGGTGGTAAAGTTCCTGCTCGGACAGCGCGGTGAACCTGGCAGCTGGTTTAGGTCTACTCTATCATGATTCAAATGTCTTTCATATCATTACTTTTAGTACAATAAAACCTCTCTATTGCGACCGCTAAATTGTGTTAATTATTAGATGGCTGCTCAAAGCAATGTTACAGTAAAGCAGAAAACTATTTTAGTAGTTTTACTGTCAACTTGCTTTAAACTGTCACCCGTCTTTTATATATAATCAATTAGCCTTCGTTCAAGTGGTCATAATAGAGCCGTTTTACTGTTCATGCATTTAGTTATGTTCTTGCAGAAACTTGTATGCGCGTTTCAATAAATAAATATAATCATGCCACGATTGTTTTGGTATAATTTACAACCCAGAGTAAATACAATCATTGCCACCACAACACATCCAACCCTAGAGACGCTGGGCTACCATAAGTTGACATGAAAAATCCTAAGATTTCCAAATTTGCATTTTTCAAGTGCGATTTTACGAATAGTACCTTTACCCCATATCTATTTCTAGTTTTGTTGGCATGTGCCTACTTAAAGCAGGCTGGAAGTAAAGCAGAGTGCGCCTTAAGGCGCATTCTGCTTTACTTTCAGCCTGCTTTAAGCTAACATGTATTGAAGAAAAAAATCCGAAGATTTAGGAAAAATCCGGAGAAATGGCAGCCCTGTAAATACTTATAAATGGACTAGAATTTATTGGAAACAGGCATGTTCAGGGTAAATGAGCGAAAGTGAGCTGCCAGGGGCCCGTTTCATAAAACTTCGTACGACAAAAACGGTCGTAAGTCAAAACTTTAAAATACATTTAATTTCTGATTTCTCATTCTAATCCTGTCTTTTGACATCTCTTTAGAATCGTCTTTTCAAGACGATTCCAAAGAGATCTCACAAGACAGGATTAGATGGAGAAATAAACAATAATTTAGAATTATATAATCTGACTTACAACTTTGATCGTACGAAGTTTGTTATAAAGCGGGCCTCAGATCTTAGTCTTATCCCTAAATACATGGTAACCATTTTCCAGACAAAATGCCCAAGAATGCATGACTTTTTATATAGAATATATAAGATGTCCCAAAACAAAACAACGGTGCGTATTTACGAATGTTTGTTCGTTTTGATTTACATCCGTTTCTGCCAACTTTGTGCTAATTGGATAGCCCAGAGACAGGGAAGCTGGGGCCCGTTTCATAAAACTTCTTACGACAAATGTTGTCGTAAGTCAAAACTTTAAAATACATTTAATCTCTGATTTCTATATCGAATCCTGTCTTGTAACACCTTTTTGGAATCGTCTTGAAAAGACGATTCCAAAAAGATGTCACAAGACAGGATTAGAATGAGAAATAAATACTTATTGAGTTTTATAATCTGACTTACGACAACATTTGTCGTACGAAGTTTTATGAAACGGGTCCCTGATACATAGGAACCTGGGCGATGCCCATCTCTTTTTCGATAAAGCCCTCTGGTTCTTTAGCTTACCCAGAGTAAATAACACCGATACCTGGGACCTCCGTTTAAAGTCTCATCTAAACTAGAGGGATGTCTTTGTCTGTAAGACAAATATGATGCCACCGTCGGAAAAAATTGACTAAGTTCTATCAACTGACTGTAAAATTATAGCAGATCAAAATCCTGTTCACATGCACATCTATGGTATGTGTGCAAACACTCTGCCAATTTAAAATATTGTAGCTTGAAAACTGTAGAAGTTAGCCGGACAAAGTATGTACTGTATGTGGGACGGACGAACGGACGGACAGGGGGTAAAACAGTATGACCCCTGACTGATCGTCGCGGGAGCAAACAAACATGGTTCGGCGGTTTATCAAATGCACGACCCCTGTTATGGCAGTCTAACGCGTTACAACTACAGTAAAACCTCTCTATAACAGCCACTAAAAGAAGGCTAATAAGCTGTATAAAAGACAGGTGATAGCTTAAAGCAAGGTGACAGTAAAACAGAAATCTCCTAAAGGAGATTTCTGTTTTACTGTCACCTTGCTTTAAGCAATCACCTGTCATAAACACCTAATAACTAACACTAATTAGTGGCTGTTATAGAGAGGTTTTACTGTAGTCTACCGTCATCCGTTATATTCACTACTGTAAAAAGTACAGTGTTCCAACCCTACAACGGCCCTCCCAACAACGACTCCCTTCTTACAACGACCCTTGCAGCAATTCCCTAAACGGGACAACTATGTCTAACGCTTGTACTGCTGCAATATCGTCTGCATAAAATTGTCGTCTCCTGTATTTTCTCAAAGTTACACATCTGTGGACATTTTGATAGAATAAATATAATGACGATTGACAAACAGCTTGAACCAAGCTGCCAATTTCCCTCCCTAACAACATACACAATGTTTGTCTCCTATCAGGTGTCGTTGTAGAGAGGCAGCGCTGTACATCATTTGCGAAATACTCTTAACGTATACACCGGTGTAGACCCTGGTTGCCATTTGGCAACTTTATGAGCATTCTGCTTTACTTTCAGCCTGCTTTAAGCAATCATCTGTCTTCCATACCTGAAAATAAGCTAATGGATAAAGAGTTAATATTTGAAATACTCTCCATTGGTGTAGGGAATGTAAGTCCTACGTCCAGTCCTTCTGTTTTATAAAGCCATTTAGCCCATTACCCAATAGCCGTTGTCTAGTTTTGAAAGACCACTTAAAGCAGGTTAAGGCATTCTGCTTTACTCTCAGCCTGCTTTAAGCTAAATCTGCGTGGAAATGGGACATATTTCGTTTGGTGCATATTCCTGAATGTATAAAGTAGAAAAGTTTAATTGAGGAAGAGGTGTTTATGGGGTAGTGAGTTGGTTAATATAGACAAGTAAAACAGCATCAGAGATTGAAAGCTTTCTTTTATTTCTTGGCTTTTCTTCAATTTATTTTGCCATTCTGTCAGTGAGGCTTAAACACATACTTTTACAGTAAATTAAGCCCATTACCCCCATTGCACACTAGTGATGTGCATACATGGCCCTTTTACAAACAGTCTCCTTGTGAAGAGTATGTCTGTCTTATGCAAACAGTGTAGGGCCTGTAGGCCCAAATCAGAAGGCTTTTCTGTTCAGGATATGCGATCTTTGTTAGTTAACAATGTGTTGTACAGGAAAAGAAGCCGAAAAATGAACTATCTAGACTTAATTGAAAACAAAAAAAATCCATTTTAAGGTTCAGGTAAAACCAACCTGCAATTACATTGATACCTCTTTAGACAAGTTATTGCTTAATGCAGGATATAAATGATGCAGAAAAGTTTGAAGCTTTCTGCATCATTTTTACCCTGCATTAAGCAAACACATATACTATATACTGCACATGGGTCTTCAATTGAGTAGTCTCTTAAACCATTCCCCCCATAATTACACATTTTTACGCCTTAAATTTATTCCTACACAGAAGAATATAGTTCCAATTTATAGTCATGAATATGTACCGTAAGAAACAGTTTCTATATTCTAGCAAGTTGTAGCTAAAAGCAGGCTGAAAGTAAAGCAGAATGCACCTTAAGGGAAATTCTGCTTTACTTTCAACCTGCTTTAAGTGGTCATCTGTCTTCATAACAAGAAACAGGCTATGGGGTAATGGGTTAAACCATTCATCCCTGGAACTTTTAAAGAGCAGTTCCAATTTCCAATATAGCTTAATCCATCATTGAACATTAACCCTTAGCCCGCCAAATAAATTGTCGTCTGCTATATTTCTCGTCTGCTTCAAGTTTCAAAGTGCTTCAAAGTTGCTCAAAATTGCTGAAAATGTTGTCCGAGTGTCAAACAGCTTGGATCCGGATGAGACGCCGAGTTACTCGGCGTCTCATCCGGATCCAAGCTGTTTGCATATGGAGCTATAGTCGTGAGTGGCAGGCTAAGGGTTAAGTGTTAATTTATTGTAATACAACAACCAATGCAGACCCTGGTCAGAGGGTTCCTTCAGGTGTCCTCTGATCTGGATCTTCAGTTTGCATAGGATGATGATGCTCATCATCATTGATAGGACAAGTGTACGTTTCACATGTACACTGTTTGTAAATGGCCTTGCCTTTAGCACTCTGTGCTCAAGTGAAAATAAACCACAACATAACAGAACCAAGGACTATAATCATGAGGCAAACACAGTTATCTTTAGTGCTCAAATAAATAAGGGGGGAAAAGTAGTCTAAATGGAAGATCATTGCATTAAAACAAACCAAAATAAGAAAGATATGCAACATCAGTAGATCTATTTGTTCATTAGTTTTTAAACAAAAGCCCCATGGGGCATATTTCGCTCACCTGAGAATAGCTGACAAAATGGAGATAATGATTTATGTCCTGGATGGGGGTCATTTTTTACCCGAGGGGCATAATTTGAACAATCTTGATAGAGGACCTGTAGATGATGATATGTGCCAAATATCTAAGATCAGGGTACTAGGGTTTTAGACAAGAAGATTTTTTTAAGTTTCCATTGAAAAAATCTATTTTTAGCTCCTGTGACCTACATATCCAACAGAATGCGACCATTTGAACAAAATAGGTAAAGGACATCTAGAAGTGTCACCATGCCAAATATCAAAGCTCTGGCCATATTAGTTTCAGAGGAAAATATGTTTGAAATGTTCACTGTATAACTCTATGTAAAACTGTGACCCCGGGGTGGGGCCAATTTTGACCCTAGGGGCATAATTTGAATAAACTTGATAGATGACCTGTAGGTGATGCTATGTGTCAAATATCTAAGCTCTGGCCCTTGTAGTTTCAGACAATAAGATTTTTTAAGTTTTCATCGAAAAAAATCTATTTTTAGCTACTGTGACCTACATATGCAACCGACCAGAACCATTTGAACAATATTGGTAAAGGACATCTAGAAGTGTCACCATGACAAATATCAAAGCTCTGGCCATATTAGTTTCAGAGGAGAAGACGTTTGAAATTTTCACTTTATAGCTCTATGTAAAACTGTGACCCCTAGGGCGGGGCCAATTTTGACCCCAGGGGCATAATTTGGACAAACTTGATAGAGGACCTGTGGGTGATGCTATGTGCCAAATATCTAAACTCTGGCCCTTGTAGTTTTTGACAAGAAGATTTTTTAAGATTTCATTATTTTTTCATTCTGCATTGTTTTTAATTCTTTGAAGAAATTTGAAAGAGCATGACCCAAGGAACATTTCTGTAAAGTTTGGTTGAAATCTGTTCAGCGGTATAGGAGGAGATGTCATTTGAAGCAATTGTTAACGACGACGGACGAGGAACAAGGAACGCCGGACGCAGGACACAGGGCCATCCCAATAGCTCACCTTGAGCCTTTGGCTCAGGTGAGCTAAAAATAAGAGGAGAATTGAAAATAATATTTAATTCATCACAGTTTCAAATGATAAGCCACAGAACTTGTTCTTGTATCTCAATCAAAATTTATTTAATGACATGGTCAATATGTCAAATCTTTCCTGACATGAAATAATATACAGCTTCCCTCTTAAAATGAAATATAGCAGCTAAACACAGGAAAGCTTTCTGTATTACATTTGCCCTGTATTAACCCTTTATCTGATATCCTGTATTAAGCAATAACTTGTCATGGAAGATCCCTGGGGCCCATTTTATGAAACGTCGTACGACAAAAATGGTTGTAAGTCAAAACTTTCAAATACATCTAATTACTGATTTCTCCATCTAATCCCGTCTTGTGACATCTCTTTGGAATCGTCTTTTCAAGACGATTCCAAAGAGATGTCACAAGACGGGATTAGATGGAGAAATAAATAATTATTGATAATTTTAGAATCTGACTTACGACCGTTTTGTCGTACGACGTTACATAAAACGGGCTCCAGTACATTATCGTTGAATGGCTGCTGACCACAGGTTTTACTGTAGTAGAATGTTAGTTGACTTTACTCTTTCCTCAATGGAAGGGCCTTAGAACACATCATTTACTCCTCCACATTACGTCACAAATAAATAGTCATTGACAGTGTTCAATACAGGTGACAACTTAAAGCAAGATGAAAGTAAAGTAGAAAGCTCTTACAGGAGTTTTCTGCTTTACTTTAATCCTGTTTCAACCCTTTCCTCCCTGAAACCTCAAATAGACAATTCTAGTTTTGAATTGAGTCTAGTCCATTTTTGACTTTTTAGGGTTGAATTTTACAATATATGTCAAAATGACAAACAGTGTAGATCCTGATCAGAGGGCTCATCAAGGGTCTACACTGTTTGCTAATGTAGAGCAGTATTTATTTTGCTACCAACAATTTCAAGTAGACAGGTTCTTGTTTTGGTAACTAAAAAGATCCACAAGGGAACTTAATAACCAACATAGAGTTGAGTAGAGTTGAAAGAGTTAATCTTCACAGGTTCATAAGGAGAAGAAATTGAATTGGTGTTGATCGTCCGTATTCTGTGTGAGGAAAGCAATTGCTGTTGACTGTCCATATTCTGTGTTGTCTGACCTATATCCCGGCAGTAGGTTAAAATAGTGAGGAATCTCATTGGTGTCCACTTTCCATTTTCTTTGTTCACTTAACCCTTTGAACCCAAGTCGCGCATATAGGCGTCCTTTTCAAACAATGAACATTTAAAAACTACGATTGTCCTGTGCAAACAGTGAAGACCCAGATCAGAGGGCTCCAAAAGGAGCCCTCTGATCAGGGTCTTCACTGTTTGTCACAATGCCAAACATTGACAAAAACAACCCTTAAAAGTCAGAAATGGACTTGACTAAAATGGAAACTGGAATTGTTCATTTAAAGTTTCAGGGAGGAAAGAGTTAAAATATATTCTGACCAGGTTCAATTAAAGACTAAAGCAATTGGTGTCGAATGTCCATATTCTGTGTTGACTTATCTATATTCTGACCAGGTTCAATTAAAGGGTAAAGCAATTGGTGTTGAATGTCCATATTCTGTGTTGACTTATCCATATTCTGACCAGGTTCAATTGGTGTTGAATGTCCATATTCTGTGTTGACTTATCCATATTCTGACCAGGTTCAATTGGTGTTGAATGTCCATATTCTGTGTTGACTTATCCATATTCTGACCAGGTTCAATTGGTGTTGAATGTCCATATTCTGTGTTGACATATCTATATTCTGGCTAGTTGTTGGAAGAGGTTGGATGGTAGAATGGCTTCAAGTTTCTCTAATATGTAACTCACAGGCATGTAGATCCAAGCCAGTGCCTGAAAAACAAATCAAAATATGCTAACTAGGTCAGCTTTTGTTAAGAATTTAACAAAATTAGGGTCTCCAGGGTTCAAGGTTATAAAGCGTTTGACCTGAGTTTGAGTTTGTTCCTAAGCATTTGATTGGTCAGATTTGAGCCTAGGCTCAAATCTGACCAATCAAATGCTTGAGAATGACTTTAGACTCAACTCAAAAGCTTTATAACCTTGGACCCTGACAAGAGTGTATAACCTTTGCATTTTCTCCTATATGCCTCCATCAAAGTGACAATTCTAATAAGTAGTTACAACAAAGGGTTTGGCGGAGGCATATCTATCTGGAGCTCTGAAAATACCTGCATACCACATCCATGGCTTACCCAAATTTATCACTAAGGGAAATACATTATATCAGTTTCGATCCCAAACAAACTTAACACATTCACCCGTGAAACTTTAAATGTACAATTCCAGTTTCAAATTAAATCTTGTCCAATTTTGACTCCTTAGGTTTTTTTTTTTTTTGCTAATTCTTTCTACACACTGAGGGAAAATGTTTCAAATACTAAAATTAATATGTCTCCACCAGACCATATGTTGTGACTACTCATTAGAATTGTCTCTTTGAGACGACTCTAATGAGTACAGTAAAACCTCTCTATTATGACCACTAAAACGAAGGCTAATTAATTGTAGAAAAGACAGTTCACAGCTTAAAGCAAGGTGACAGTAGAAAAGAAAGCTCCTACAGGAGCTTTTCTGTTTTACTGTCATCTTGCTTCAAGCAGTTACCTGTTGTAAAAACCTTATAATTAATACAATTTAATGGGCTTACTAGAGAGGTTCTACTGTAGTAACACCATATTGATTTGTGCTAGTTTTCTCTCTCTCATCTTGAATCCTGCAGCGTGTTCAATTACCATTGTTTGCTGTTTAGGTTAGCAGTTTGTGCCCCGTGTGCAGCATGCAGGGTACAGTAGAGAAAACATTTCTTTCCAAATAACCCCTGTTACACTTAAACTATTATTGCCATTGCAAACAGTTTGGAGCCAGATCAGACGCCAGGTAACCCGGCGTCTAATCAGGCTCCAAACTGTATGCCACTCAAATTAAAACCGGTAGTCAAAATTGTCAAAAAGTTGTCTTTTTCTATATATCATTGCAATGCATTTGCGTTTGAATGGGAGAATAACATTTTCTCTACTGTATTTCAGACCGGTAGCCAACTCGCTATCGATGGCTATCGACAGCCATCGATTTCTTTACTGAACTCATCACTGCTTTACACTATCATGACTTACTGTTTTTGCTATGATACCCATGGGCTCTGGGTACTGGTGTGTGAGGAGGGCCAGTAGAGCTGTGAAGGAACAGAGACCTGCTGTGAACAGTATGAAGAATGGCAGCTCCTTCTTAGGGTACACTGAGACATCGTGAAATACTGGAATAGCAAATCAGAACATGTGAGTAGAGATGTGTGGTTTTACCTGTTCACCAGGGGCCCATTTTATAAAATGTCTTACTACAAAAATGGTTGTACATTGTAATTCAGATTCTAAAATTATCACTGATTATTTATTCCTGCTTCTAATCCTGTCTTGTGACATCTCTTTAGAATCATCTTGAAAAGGCTAGAATTCATGACATGAATCCATTGAAGTCTAAAGAGCAATGTATGTTTAGCAGACATGAATAAAACATGTTGGAGAACTTGAGTTTACCCTCTTTTATAATAGGGGCCCGTTGAATGAAACACTGTACGCCTTAAGGCACATTCTGCTTTACTTTCAGCCTGCTTTAAGCTCTTATCAGCTAGGATATAGAAAATAATTCTTACACTACATGTATGTCAGAGTATAAATTGGAACTATTTTTTTTCAATACATGTATATGAATAAATGACATTGCGTATGTATCTATGGAATAATGGGTTAACCCATTACCCCATAAATACACCTTTTTACACTTTTTATTCATTCCTCCACTGAAGAAAATAGTTCCAAATTATGACTTCATAAATATATACCATAAGAAATATTTTCTTTATTCTAGTAGATGTTAGCTTAAAGCAGGCTGAAAGTAAAGCAGATTGTGCCATAAGGCACATTCTGCTTTACTTTCAACCTGCTTTAAGTGGTCACCTGACTTCAAAACTAGAAAAAGGCTTTGGGATTATGGGTTCAATCACCAAAGTCTGAAAAACATTTTTCCCCCATCTTTTTTAGTTACTAGTAATTACTTTCAAATACAGCTAACAAGAACACATGCATAACATATGCTATATAGTAGAATCCCTCTATCACTGCCATTAAATTAAGATTATGTTTGAGTTGTTTAAAGAAGGTGGCTGCTTAAAGAAGATGAACATACATTGCTCTTTAGACAATGGATTCATATCATGAAATCTAGCCTTTACACATTGCCACATTGTAGCTATTTTTATAGTATTGGCATCAGTAAGTTCAGTTTCTACAAAGTATCAAGATGTTTTTTTCCAAGCAACACCTTCTTGGATATTTAATCTTTATCTTTGTAAAAATGCACTAATGACATTACCAAACAGATATGCTGTTTTATGCCTTAAATCATTCCTCCACTAAAGAGGGTTTGATATAAACAATAAATATTTTAGTTTTTGAAATACTCCTCATATAGGGGCCCGGATTCTATATTTAACTTTCCTCCCTGAAACCGCAAATGGACAATTGTAGTTTTTAATTTAGTTAAGTCTATTTTTGACTTTTAAGGGTTGATTTTTACAATATACAGTCGAACTTCGATATTTCGAAGTCAGTTTTGTCGAACATACCCGTATTTCAAAGAAAAAACGTGGCATAGCCACGTTTTAACTTTGGAACACGGGTATGTTTGACTTGACCGTACATGAATTAATGCAGTTCATGCGTCGAACTGCCGGATATTTTAAGTTAAGCGAGTTAGAGATATCCTCTGATCAAGGTCTTCACTGTTTGCATAGGACAAATGTACTCCTCACAGATACACTGTTTGAAAAGGACGCTTATATGCGTGACTAGGGTTCAAAGAGTTAATCATATCTCACCAGGAAGAAGTTCTCTGTCAGCACTTTCTGTACATGTGGGGTAGGGGTAAAACAGGTGCCCTTTCTCCAGGGGATATGGTATCATTCTGAAAGCTGAAACAAACACAATCTCTACTTAAATAATATTATACCACATAATTCTATCAGCAAACATTCACGGTATACAAGTTGGACAACTTAACCCATTACCCCATAGCCTGTTTCTAGTTTTGAAGAGATGTGATCACTTAAAACAGGTTGAAAGTAAAGCAGAATGCGCCTCAAGGCGCATTCTGCTTTACTTTCAGCCTGTTTTTAAGCCAATATCTGCTAGGATATCAGTCTTATTCATGACTGTATAAAGTGGAACTATATTCTTAAATGGAGGAATAAATTAAAGGTGTAAAAAGGCGTATTTATGGGGTATTGGCTTAACCCTTCATAGCTTCATATTGTTTCAGACAGGTGACTTCTAGTTTTACGTTTAATCTGCATTACACGGCTGTCATCAGGATTCAAAGTGTTTACAAAGGCGAAGGCTAGTTTTACGTCTAATCTCCTTCAATCTGCATTACGCGGCGTTTCATCAGGATTCAAAGTGTTTACAAAAGTTATCATAGTTTCATCGCTAGCATGCTATTTAAAGAGTTAAGAACATGAACAGTACAGGTAAATCCTAGAAAGATCTCAAACCCATTACACCATAGTTATGCATTTTTACGCATTTAATTCACAGAACAGAGAAGCATGGAGATTTAAGAAATAATCTATGTTCTACCATTGTGAAACGGTATTTTACAACGGTTGGGAGTTGTGGTGCGCAGGAATTGACCACGAAGGCCGAAGGCCTGAGTGGTCAATTCCTGCGCACCACAACGACCGACCGTTGTAAAATACAGTTTCACAACGGTAGAACATAGATTATTTCGATTCTAACATGACCAGATGTAAGGAAATTCATTAGAAAGGAAATCAAATGTTCCATACTTATTTCCTCAGCGGATGAAGTTTTTCGACCGAATAACTTTTTCCGCGGCATTACAAGAATCTAACACCCATAAACAAATTTACAATTACCGATCCATAATCTGGCATAGAACAAACATTACATCAAACAAGACAGAAGAATGAGAAAATTACTGTAACGTTACTGGTTAAAAGTATATGGTCTTTACGGGCTATATGAATAACGAAAGAAATTTAAAAAACATAACGTATGAACGCACGTGGTCACGTCATGTCATATAACCGTGGGAGGAGCGCGGTAGGGAAGAGCGTGGTATACCGTCTCAGGTATACCACGATAGACCTGTTCTTTGTTTATAGAGACGAATTCACGTGTCATGTTAGAATAGATGTTAGACACTCTAGACACCTACTGCCTATCCAAGTTCCTGGGATATCCGCAGCAGTTGAAAAACAAACTCAGGATCAAGTCAAGTCAAGTCAAGTAATACATTCATTAACTGTCAAAAACAGTTAGTTTATACAATCATGAAATTCACTTTAACCCATTACCCCAAAGCATGTTTCTATTTTTGAAAACAGATGGCCACTTAAAGCAGGTTGAAAGTAAAGCAGAATGTGCCTTAAGGCACATTCTGCTTTACTTTCAGCCTGCTTTAAGCTTCCATCTGCTAGGATATAGAAAATACTTCTTACGGTACATATTCATGACTGTATAAAGATGAACTATTTTCTTCTGTGGAGGAATAAATTTATGGCGTAGAAAGGCGTATTTATGGGGGAACGGGTTAAAAAGCCAGCTTACTTCCTTCCCATGTGCAGTGAAGTAGATTTAGGGCTCCCTCCACCCTCTTCCAGTGTTGAAGGTGAAAAAATGCATAAGCCAAGGCCTCGCTGTCCCCTCGCTTCAAAATGTGTTCAGGTGGTAAAATAAGACTCTTCATCTCTAGCAGATACTGAAATGGAAATGCCCTTATTGCTGATTGTAGTAGAAATGGAAGAATAATGATAAATAATGTATACACCCATTCACACATTCCCCCACCCCCTCTATTAACCCTTTCCCCCCATAGAAGTGCTTTAGCACATTATATATATTCAGACACTGAAGTTATATGGTCATGAAAATGTATCATAAGGAATATTTTCTTTATTCTAGCAATTGGAAGCTTAAAGCAGGCTGAAAGTAAAGCAGAATGCGCATTACTTTCAACCTGCTTTAAGTAGTCACCTATTTTCAAAACTAGAAACAGGCTATGTGGTAAAGGGTTAAACTCCCTCTAATCTGCCAAAATAATCGAAAAGCACTGAATGTAACTAAAATCAATTAGGCTTTAACCTTTTCCCCATCAGCTTGTTTTCAGTAATGAAGACAGATGATTGCTTAAAGCAGGCTGACAGTAAAGCAGAATGCTCCTTTAGGAGCATTCTGCTTTACTTTAAACCTACTTTAAGCTTTCGTATCAAACTTTGGAAATTTAAAAGGGGGTACAGTGAGCTAAACTATCAGGATATGAAATTTATTCATATCACAAGTGGTAAGCTGCAGTACATTCAAAGGGAAATAACTCTGATAAGTATTGCATTAGAAAAGCAAACAAGACGCTCAGATTGCAAAAAAAATCATAGAAAATATTAAACGTCATACGATTTGATTTGATTTGTTTTGATTTTACGCCGCTTTCAACAGTATTTCAGTCATATCGCGACGTCCAGCTAATTATAGGTGGAGGAAGACCCCAGAAGTTAAACGTCATACGAAAAAAATGGTCGCAAATCAAAACTTTAAAATACAGGTACATCTAATTTCTGATTATTCCATCTAATCCTGTCTTGTCTCATCTTGAAAGACCATTCCAAAGAGATGTTGCAAGACAGGATTAGATGGAGAAAGAAATAATAATTGAGCATTTTAGAATTTTAGAATCCGACTTATGACAATATTTGTCGTACGACGTTTGGTAAGATGGGCACCAGGACTGAAAAATCTTTTGCAAACTGTGAAAACCCAGATCAGATGACTCCTATATAAGCACTACCTGTATTTTCATCATCAATGTGTTGTCACCTGTGAGCCTAAACCCATTCTCCCAAGCTTGTTTTCACAGTGAAGACAGATGGTTGTTTAAAGCATGCTAAAAGTAAAGCACAATGCTTTAGCAACTTTACTTTCAGCCTGCTTTAAGTTACCATCTGCTAGGATATTGAATTTAATTCTCATGGTGCATATTCATGACTGTGTAAAGCGGAACTATTTTCTTCAATGGAGGAATAAATTAAAGGTGTAAAGAGGCATAACTATTTGATAATGGGAAATCATAGAAAATCTAAAACTCTTATGTAATCTTCTCCGATATCAGAATGTCTGTAGAAATATCACTCAAACAGGACTCCAGATAGTGTGAGTATCTAAAGAGCTAAAACCTTTATGTCTGCACCAAACCTTATGGCGTGACTACTCGGTAGAATTGTCGCTTTGAGATAATTCTAATGTGTAGTCACACCAAAGGGTTCAGGGCAGACATGAAGAAAATGTCGGAAACTTTACTTGTTTACTCCCTCTTTTCTGGAGCCCAGGCTCCGAGGTTATAAAGCTTTTGTGTTGAGTCTGAGTTTGTTCTCAAGCATTTGATTGGTCAGATTTGAGCCTAGGCTCAAATCTGACCAATCAAAAACTTGAGAATGACTTTAGACTCAACTCAAAGGCTCAAATCTGACCAAACAAATGCTTGAGAGTGACTTTAGACTCAACTCAAAAGCTTTATAACCTTGGACCCTGCTCCCTGCTCGTACCTTAGGTACATGTGGATTAAACTCCACTGCTCTGTGTATAGCCTCTACTGCTGACATTTCTGCTGTGCTCAACCCCCGTTTACTGGCAATATCTGGTGAAAATCTACAAACAAAACCATGTCAAAATAAACACTCATGTGGAGCAATAAGAGTTACAGTACTCCCACCCTACAACAGCCCTCTGAACAACAACTCCCTCCCTACAACAATGTTTGCCGCTGTTCCCAAAACAAGACAATTATGTTTAAAAATTTCACTGCTGCAATATTGTCTACTTAAAGATGACATCTGCTGTTTTTTTCTTCAAAGCTACATATTGAACATTATGACAGAAGAAACATAAAGACGAGTGACAAACATTTTGAAGCCAGGTCGGATGCCGTGTGATGCCATGTCTGATATTGGTTCAAACTGTGGCTTCTCACAAGGGTCTACACTGTTTGTTAAGTCCTACTTTTGTAGATAATAGGCACTAATGGGCTAAGAATGCTTTAACTCTTTCCTCCCTGAAACTTTAAATGGACAATTCCAGCTCGATTTTTGTCTAGTCCATTTCTGGCTTTTAAGAGTTGTTTTTGTCAATTTTGGCATTATGACAAACAGTGAAGACCCTGATCAGAGGGCTCCTATCGGAGCCCTCTGATCTGGGCCTTCACTGTTTGCACAGGACAAATGTACTATTCACATGTACACTGTTTGAAAAGACGCCTATTTGCGGGACTAGGGTTCAAAGGGTTAAGAATCTTCAAAGAGTGGCATGCTTAACTCATTCACCCCTGAAATTTTAAATGGACAATTCCAGTTTACAATTAAATTTAGTCCATTTTTGAATAATTAAGGTGGATTTTAACCATATTTTACAAAATGACAAACAGTGTAGGCCCTGATCAGATGGCTCCTTAAGGAGCCCTCTGATCAGGGTCTACACTGTTGGCATAGGACAAATGTACTCTTGATAACAACAACAAGGGTTCAATGTTTTAAACAAATTAGACTGTAATCTAACCATGGATCAATAGTTACTATATTGCACCGGATTTCAGTGCCGTTATGCCATTTCTTACAAACTCCTGCTCATCCTGGTTAACACACAATTACAGAGCTCCAGTTAAGGGGGATATTTCAAAATCTAAAATCTTTATTTCTGCATTAAACCCTATGGTATGACTACTCATTAGAATCGTCTCTTCGAGACGATTCCAATGAGTAGTCGCACCATAGGATTTCTAAAATGGGTGATAAAGTTTGGATTTGTTCAGTTTACTCCCTCTTATCTGGAGCCCTGAATTACTGCATATTTTGGTGAGCAAACAACAGTCTGGTACTTACTTGTCGGCCACAGCACGAGCTTTGAGCAAGGCAGCTGTGTAACATATAGTCGCTGACTTTGGTAAGCTGATATCTGGAGATAGAACAAACATACAATTGAGATATGTCATCCCTGGGTCCAAGGTTATAACACGGATGGAGAGGTAAGTACAGTAGTACACACACAACCGAGGCAATCTGGTGTTAACTGTATTTTATTAGATTGGATGTTTTGGCCCTGGCCCTCAACAGGTCTTCTTCAGGAATCTGAGATCCTTCTCAAGCATTTGATTGGTCAGATTTGAGCAATAGCTCAAATCTGACCAATCAAATGCTTGAGAATGATTTAAGACTCAACTAAAACATGTTTTAACCTTGGATCCCGGGCTGTGATTTTATCAATCTCAGTAGAGGATCAACAGATAATGCTACACACTAAATCTAAAAGTTCTGAGAGTTGTACTTTCAAAATACTTTGTAGATATAATTTTTTTAAGTTTTCCGTAACCATTTATCCTGTTTCTAATCTTGAAGACCGGTTAACACTTAAAGCAGGCTGAAAGTAAAGCTTTACTTTCAGCATGCTTTAAGCTACCATCTGCTAGGATTTAGGAAAAAAATTGTTATTGCGCATATTCATGACTGACTGAATAAAGTGCAGCTTTTTTCTTCAGTGAAGGAATATGAAATTGAAGGTGTAAAAGGGTTTATTTATGGGGTAATGCTGTAATTGGTAAAATGGAAAGATGAATTATTTACAAATCAGCTCACTTACCATCATATTTAGCCAACACTACTTGTACATCAGCGTATGCTTGTAGCTCTAATAAGGCCTCTATAAGGTTTTCATGTATATTAAACATGCTCAGCATTGGAAACTCTTTCATTATCTGTGAATGGAAAACAAAACAACCAATGACACAATCACTCATTATACAGTACAGCCCCTCTAGTACGACCACCAAATTGAGTTAATTATTTGGTGTTTAACCCTTTCCCCCCATAGAAAGGTCTTTTACAGCATTTTATTTATTCCTCTATTGAAGAAAATAATTCCAATTTATACAGTCATGGACATGTACCATAAGAAATATTATCTATATCCTAGGAGATGGTAGCTTAAAGCAGGCTGAAAGCAGGCTGAAAGTAAAGCAGAATGTGCCCTTTAAGGCACATTCTGCTTTACTTTCAGCCTGCTTGTAGTAATGAGCCGAGGCAGATGTATGCTTAAAGCAAAGTGGAAGTAAAACAGAAAGCTCCTTAGAGAGCTTTCTGTTTTACTTTCACCTTGCTGTAAGCTATTATGCGTCTGTCATACTATCAACTTGCTTTCTTCTTAGTGGTCGTAATACAGAGGTTTTACTATAGTTCTATTTGATATGCTCAAATCTAACCAATCAAAAGCTTGAGAACAATCTCTGACTCAACTCAAACGCTTTATAAGCATGGAGCTTGATTTCTTTATGATTTTACATTACAGTTAACAGTCTTTCTCAGTCTTATTGCAATAATTCTAACGTGATGTGATTCAAGTTTCAGCCAAATTGAGTGTTCAGTATCTTAGTTGGGTTAAATCTATTTGTCTCATAGAAATTTCCTAAATGCTTTTAATCAAAATCAAACGAGAGTATCATATTGACATTACATACACCTATTTAAATTCTGAACTAACACCAAATAAAGGGCCAATATTGGTAGTTGGGTAATTTTTTCACTTCAAACAACTGTCATCAGTTATTGTTCTACAGTGTTCCCTCTCTACAACGACCCTCCTAACAAGGAATCCTTCCTTACAACAACCCTTGCCGCAGTTCCCTAAACAGGACACTTATTTCTAACATTTTTACTGATGTAATATCGTCTGTTTAAAATTGTCATCTGCTGTTTTTCTAAGTCACATAGACTGATAGTGGACATTTTGACAGAAGTGACAAACAGCTTGAATCCAGATCAGACCCTACATTACGCGGCGTGTGATCTGGATTCAAGCTGTTTGCAAATGTAAGCCAATTTCCCTCCCTTTAACCCTTTCCCTTATAGAAGCGACTTTTAGCACATTCATTTTATTCATCCGCTGAAGAAACTAGTTCCAAATTATACCGTAATGAATATGTGTCATATTGAATACTTTCCTTATTCTAGCAGTTAATAGCTTAAAACAGGCTGAAAGTAGTCACATATCTTAAGTAATAGAAATAGGCTATCAGGTAAAGGGTTAACGACTCCTTCCGAACAATGCACACAATTGTTGTCTCCCATTGGGTGTCGTTGTAGAGAGGGAGTGCTGTATAAATAAAATTTTCAAAAACTTCTTTTCTTATAGCAGTAAGAGTAGCAAACAGTTGTGGCGTAATGTAATGTGGCATCTCATCAGGATCAAAACTGTTGCAACTGTTATCAAAGTTTTGCCCACTAGCATGTGTAGAATTTAACATTAGCTATAAATGGGTTTACTGTGAATGAAGGTCTTACCTCTCGCATCAATTTTACCGCTTCCCTGGTTCTGCCCAATTTTCTTGCACACATTGCAAGACGTCTTTTGATATACACTAATACATTACTGTCTCTTCCTGCAATATAGCATCAAGAATGACAAAGTATATACCCTTTAAATAATATTGAATGTATTTAAACAGTTTAAAGTCAAATTGAAAGTGAAAGTAAAGCAGAAAATTCCTACAAAAGAGTTCAGCTTTACTTTAAGGTTGCCTTAACCCTTTCCCTCATATAAGTGCCTTTTAGCGAATATGATTTATTCATCCGCTTAAGAAAATAGTTCCAAAAATTTAATCAGTCATGAATATATATTATAGGGAATATTTTCTACATTCTAGCACATGATAGCTTAAAGCAGGCTGAAAGTAAAGCATAATGCGCCATGAGGCGCATTCTGCTTTACTTTCAACCTGCTTTAAGTAGTCACCTATCTTCAATACTAGAAATAGGCTATCAGGTAAAGGGTTAAACAATTCATATATTTATGCATGTACCAGTTATAATTGTTGGCTGAATACACGTTGAAAGGGCTCAAATATATAGATCTTTTATGGGCTAAGAAAGATGTCAGCTTTAAAGCAGGATGAAAGTAGAAAGCTCTTACTGGAGCTTTCTGCATTAACTTCATCCTGCTTTAAGCAATAACGTGATTATGTTGAGTGATATGTGTTAACCCTTTACCTCATCAAAGCGCCTTTTAGCGCATTCAATTTATTCCTCCACTGAAGAAAAATAGTTCAAATTTATACTGTCATGAACATGTACCATGAGAAGTATTTCTTGCATCCTAGCAGATGGTAATTTAAAGCAGGTTGAAAGTAAAGCAGAATGCACCTTGTGGCGCATTCTGCTTTACTTTCAACCTGCTTTAAGTGGTACTAGAAAGGGCTATACAGTATTCGCTTGATGTGAGATAACTCACTATGTAAAGCTTCCTGTGTCGTACCCTGGTGTTGGCTTTGTTGTGATTTCTTGTACTGGACCTCTGCATATTTGTACGCTTGTTTGAACAATTTCTCTGCCTCTAAAATACTGGATGCATCTTCCTCTGCCAGGAGAATCAAGGCTGTAGCACATCTGTTGATAAAGTCAAGTCAAAACATGAATATTTACATACGCCCCATTCCATTCCATTGAAAAAGTTGACGTTTAATTAGTATAGACGCAGGGGCGGGACTTGTGGATATCTTTCCTTGAGGCAGGGCTTATGGATCTGTTCTTCGCAGGACTTATAGATATCTTTCAAAGAGGAGGCGGAGCTTATGGGTCTGTTCTCCACGAAGCACAGCTTCAGTTATGCGGTTATGGCTGTTCCTTTCAGAATACACATTATTCCTGTTAACAACCTCTAATATTGATTAAACATACATGCATACTAATAAAATGTTCATTTAATATTAGAAATTACAGCAAATATAATGTAAATATAAGAAAATAACGGAAGTTGTTCAGGGATTAAGCAAAATAAACGACAGGATATGATCTGCAAATTTACCATGAATCGCTTCATTGAATTTGCCATTCATTTTCTGTCATTTATTTCGCTAAACCGCCGAAAAAAAGAATCAGCTCATTTCGGAACTTTGGGAGATGTCAATTTCCCTACATCAGCAAGACAGCTGTTTGGTTGTTGTTGTTTGTTTTTTTAATCAGACGCTTCATTTCCTGCATTCTGGGCCATTCTGAGGGTGCTTGAAGACTTATTAGGCAAATAGTAGGAATAGAAGGAGGTTTTGGCAGAAAAATAGGGAAAAGTAGGAAGGTGATTAAAAAGTGGGAAAAGTAGGAAAAAGTAGGAATGGTTGAAGGCCTGGAGTTGACATTTTCTCCATTTTATTGCATTTGTGTTCAATTCCATTTAAACATTAACCCTTAGCCTGCCACTCACGACTATAGTTCCATATGCAAACAGCTTGGATCCGGACGAGACGCTCGGACAACATTTTCAGCAATTTTGAGCAACTTTGAAGCACTTTGAAACTTGAAGCAGACGAGAAATATAGCAGACGACAATTTATTTGGCGGGTTAAGGGTTAAAAAATAACATCTCCACCATAAGTCTGTGCTGATAGAGGTTATTTGTATTATGTCATGTTGTAACCTAATGTACGGTATGTCACTTACTCAGGGTTTTTCTCAAGAGCCTCATTAGCTGCCTTTATCCGTGCCTGTGGCTTTCTTTCACGCCAAGCTGTCTGCATAACTGAAAATAAAACTAAAATAAAACCTCTCATCAACAAAAGCGCCATTAATTGCCATTTCTAACTCTTTAATGCACATATTATTAACCCTTTCCCTCATAGAAGCGCCTTTTAGCACATTTGATTTATTCCTCCTCTGAAGAAAATAGTTCCGATTTATACAGTCTTGAAAATGAACCATAAGAATTTTTTTTAAATCCTAGCAGATGATAGCTTAAAGCAGGCTGAAAGTAAAGCAGAATGTGCCTTAAGGCACATTCTGCTTTACTTTCAACCTGCTTTATGTGGTCACATGTCTTCAAAACTAGAAACAGGCTATGGGGTAAAGGGTTAACCCTTTACTCCATAGATATGCATTTTATGCACTTTAGTTATCCCTGCACTGATTTAAATACAGTAAAACCTCCCTATTACAACCATTAAAATGAAGGCTAATTGGTTGTATAATAGAGAGGTGACAGCTTAACTCTTTCCTCCCTGAAACTTTAAATGGACAATTCCAGTTTCAATTTTAGTCTAGTCCATTTCTGGCTTTTAAGTATTGTTTTTGAAACAGTGAAGACCCTGATCAGAGGGCTCCTTTCGGAGCCCTCTGATCTGGGCCTTCACTGTTTGCACAGGACAAGTGTAGTATTCACATGTACACTGTTTGAAAAGACGCCTATATGCGGGACTAGGGTTCAAAGAGTTAAAGCAAGGTGACAGTGAAACAGAAAGCTCCTGTAACTCAATAATGGTGTTAAATACAGACAAGGACCACATCCTCTCACCTTATAACCCATTACCCCATAAATACACCTTTTTACACCTTTAATTTATTTCTCCACTGAGGAAAATAGTTCCAATTTATACAGATATGAAAATGTATGATAAGAACTAAAAAAAAATTCTCTATATTCTAACAGATTCTAGCTTAAAGTAGGCTTGAAAGTAAAGCAGAATGTGCCTTAAGGTGCATTCTGCTTTTTTACTTTCAACCTGCTTTAAGATGTCACCTATTTTCACAACTAGAATCAAGTTATGGGGTAATGGGTTAATCTGTCAAACATATTTACTACCGTTATGTTGTGACATCTGTTTGGCTAAAATTGTTTATTTTTATACCTATAATTCAGAATTTTAGGTATTTCAATAGTTTGGATCCTGAACTAGAAGCAGGCTATGGAGTAATGGGTTAAAAGGTATTTCTAAAACTTCAACTATTTCACTTCCTAATGTGACTTTACTGGCAGGTTCAAGAAACTCGGGATCTGATCTGAATCCAAACTGTTTGCAAATACCAATCAAGTTCAATTGGCAGGATATGGGTAAATGCTTATCCTTCTGTTAAATTGTCTGCTATGAAAAAGTTAATTAAGATTTATACATTTTTTTATTTTTATTAAATAAGGAAAATTGAAACTTAAAAACAAGTGTCAAACAGTTTGGATCCAGATCAGATGCCACATTACGTGGCATCTGATCTGGATCCAAACTGTTTGCAAATACCAGCCAAGTACAGTTGGCAGGATACGGGTAACCGGTTAAACACCATTCCGTTATCATCACACTGTTAAGACGTGTAGCACTATATATGGAAACAGATAATCAATTATTGCACAATACAATAGCTAGAGAATATATATTTAAAGACAGGGGGATGGTTTAGTTACCGTGGAAACAGACAGCTAGTGATGTAGATAAAACTGAGAAGTGTCTCTCTTAATGTTAATACCGATATCATTTTATTTCTAGAGCTTGTATTCGTCTTTGGTTAGGATTACTAACCCTGGTACTGCTAACTTATCAAATGAAACCTTCCAGTTTTATATATTACAGGGCTCCAGATAAGGGGGAGTAAACTGAACAAACCAAACATTTTCTCACTCATTTTAGCACCAAATCCTATAGTGTTACTACTCATTAGAATCTTTGAGACGATTCTAATGAGTAGTGACACCATAGGGTTTAAAGCAGAAAAATAGATTTTAGTTTTCGTAATACTCCCCTTATCAGGAGCTACAATGAATCATTCACACCCGAGACTTCAAATGGACAATTCCAATTTCCAATTAAGTCAAGTCCATTTCTACATATTCTAACAATTTATAACAAATGACAAACAGTGCAGACCCTCTGATCAAGGTCTTCAGTCACTGGACAAGTGTTCTCTTCAAAAGAACATCATTTGTAAATGATAAGTATACTCATCCCTACAGTTAAATGAGTTAACCCATTGTATGCTGGGTAATAATTGGTGGCCATTTTAAATTGTTGTCTGCAGCGGGTATAACTCAAATATTTGCAAAAGATTTTAGCAGTTTCTTATAGAAAATTGACTTAGCTGCAAACAGTTTTGATCTCAGATCAAAACTGTTTGTCTAGAAGTACACCTAAAAGTGCATCACGCATAAAATGGGTTAAAAGGAAAAAAATTAAAATCATCATGGCAAACAGTGTAGACCCTGATCAGAAAACCCATTACGCATACTCCATAAATACACCTTTTTACGTCTTTGATTATTCCTCCACTGAGCAAAAATAATTTAATTTAATGGTTCCGAATATGTACCATAATATATGTTACTATTAAATAAGTGGTTGTAGCTTAAAGCTAGCTGAAAGTAAAGCAGAAAGCACATTAAAGCATATTCTGCTTTACTTTCAGCCTGCCTTAACTCATTACCCCATAATACACCATAATACACCTTTTTATGTCTCTTATTTATTTCTCCACTGAGGAAAATAGTTCCAATTTATATAGTTATGAATATGTATGATAAACACTATTTTCTATATTCAAGCAGATGGTAGCTTAAAGCAGGCTGAAAGTAAAGCAGAATGTGCCTTAAGGCACATTCTGCTTTGCTTTCAGTCTGCTTTAAGTAGTCACATTGTTTCAAAACTAGAAACAGGCTATGGTGTAATGGGTTAAGTCACCTAAACAGGCTATGGGGTAATGGGTTAAGTCACCTAAACAGGCTATGGGGTAATGGGTTAAATACTCTCTGTGAAGGCCATGAAAGAAAAGGTTAACTGGACGGTCACTGGCTTCTTCTATCATAATATCCTCAAGGTTGAAGAAAGCTTTCAGTTATTAGCCGTCTAGGATCTTATTACTTGTAAGGATATTGGAAATCTGTGGTTAGTTCATTCTAAATATAAACCTTCACCAAAATAGCAACATATTTGTGAAATTCACATCTTAATTCCTTCACTGCCAACCCTAATTACAAAACCTTTTCAAAAGAGATTGGATAAAGATTACAGTCTGTGACATCTACGCTTTTAATTTTGCTTGTGCTATATATCCATTACCTGTTTTAGTTTTGAAGAAAGATGACCACTTAAAGCAGGTTGAAAGTAAAGCAGAATATGCCTTAAGGCATATTCTGCTTTACTTTCAGCCTGCTTTTAGCTACTATCTGCTAGAATAACGAAAATATTTCTTATAGTACATATTCATGATTGTTTAAATGGAACTTTTTTAGTCATTGGATGAATAAATTAACAGTGTTAACCCTATACCTGATAGCCTATTTCTAGAACTGAAGATAGGTGACTACTTAAAGCAGGTTGAAAGTATAGCAGAATGCGCTTTAACTCTTTCCTCTCTGAATCTTTAAATGGATAATTCCAGTTTTCATTTTAGTCTAGTCCATTTCTGACTTTTAAAGGTTGTTTTTGTCAATATTGTGCATTAAGACAAACAGTGAAGACCCTGATCAGAGGGCTCCTTTCGGAGCCCTCTGATCTGGGTCTTCACTGTTTGCACAGGACATTAGTATACTATTCACGTGCACACTGTTTGAAAAGAACGCCTATATGCGGGATTAGGGTTCAAAGGGTTAATACGCATTCTGTTTTACTTTCAGCCTGCTTTAAGCTATCATGTGTTAGAATATAGACAATATTCCATATAATATAATATTCATGGCTGATTAAATTGGAACTATTTTCTTCAGCGGAGGAACAAATTGAATGCGCCAATAGGCTCGTCTATTGGCTAAAGGGTTAAAAGGCCTATTTATGGGGGGTAATGGGTTAAACAAATTTCTACTTTCTTTGAAAATTGTTGTCTATTAAAGCAAAAACAGGTATTTTTCGTGTCATGAATATTTGGAGCGAACTAATTCTTTCAGTGGAGGATTAAATGAAAGGCGTAAAAAGGTGTATTTATGGGGTAATGGGTTAACTTACTTTCATATTCTGGTTTGCCTGCATCAGCATCACATGTGAAGAATGTCTGGTGGTCCTGTGCCGAGAGGTTCATGTCATAGTATGTCAAGGGATCCTTTGTTGATTTCCAAGTAAATCTGAGATATTCTGCACCACGGAATAGATTTAATGGATTTCTCCATACTTTGCATTCTGATAGAAAAATACACAATTCAAAACAATTTAAAAACATGATGATGAATACAGTGCTCCCTCCCTACAACGGCCCTCCCAACAACGATTCCCTCCTTACAACTACCCTTGCCACGTTTCCCTAAACAGGACAATTATGTCCAACGCCTTTACTGTTGCAATATCGACTGCTTAAAATTGATGTCTGCTAATTCTCTCAAAGTTACATAATGGACATTTTGACAGGAAAAAAAACTTATTGACGAGTGGCAAACAGCTTGAATCCTGATCAGACGCCGCGTTACGCAGTGTCTGATCTGTATTCAAGCTGTTTGCAAATGTAACTAATTTCCCTCTCTATAACGACGCCCTCCGAACAACGTACTCCATTTATGTCTCCCACTGGATGTCGTTGTAGAGAGGGAGCGCTGTACAATCTGTTGCAGGTAAAATATTTAATCTGTTCACTGCTTAGGCCAGAGTGTGCTGATACAGTAGAGACAATATTTTTTCTCATTTTACCCTTTACCCCATAGAAGCGCCTTTTAGCATATACAGTTTATTCCTATGCTGAAGAAAGTAAGTTCCAATTTATACTGGCATGCAACTGTCTCATAATGAATATTTTCTTTATTCTAGCAGGTGGTAGCTTAAAGCAGGCTGACAGTAAAGCAGAATGCGCCCTTATTCTGCTTTATTTTCAACCCGCTTTAAGTGGTCATCTATTTTCAAAATTAGAAACATGCTAAAGGGTAATGGGTTAACCTAAACCAAAGGTTGTAAAGCATTTTGCGTTGAGTCTGAGATTGTTCTCAAGCATTTGATTGGTCAGCTTTGAGCTTTTGCTCAGCAAAAGCTCAAAGCTGACCAATCAAATGTTTCAAAACAAGAGACCCATGGGGCATATTTCGCTCACATGAGAATAGCTGAAAAATGGAGATAATGATTTATGTCCAGGACTGACCTAGATATGCAACAGACCGGAACCATTTGAACAAAATATGTAAACAATATTTAAAAGTGTCACCATAGTGAATATAAAAGCTCTGGCCATATTAGTTTCAGAGAAGAAGATGTTTGAAATTTTCTCTATATAACTCTATGTAAAACTGTGACCCCCTGGAAGGCCAATTTTGACCCCAGGGGCATAATTTGAACAAACTTGATAGAGGACCTGTAGGCGATGCTATGTGCCAAATATCTTAGCTCTGGCCCTTGTAGTTTCAGACAAGAAGATTTTTTAAGTTTTCATTGAAAAAAATCTATTTTTAGCTCCTGTGACCTAGTTATGCAACAGACCAGAACCATTTGAACAATTTTGGTATAGGACATCTGGAAGTGTCACCATGCCAAATATCAAAGCTCTGGCCATATTAGTTTCAGAGAAGAAGATGTTTGAAAATTTCACTATATAACTCTATGTAAAACTATGACCCCGGGGCGTGGCCAATTTTGACCCCAGGGGCATAATTTGAACAAACTTGATAGAGGACCTGTAGGTGATGCTGTGTGCCAAATATCTAAGCTCTGGCCCTTGCAGATTTTGACAAGAAGATTTTTTAAGTTTTCCTTATTTTTTCACTTTGGTTGCCATGGCAACCAGAGTTCTGCATTGTTTTTAATTCTTTGAACAAATTTGAAAGAGCTTGACCCAAGGAACATTTCTGTAAAGTTTGGTTGAATTCTGTCAAGCGGTATAGGAGGAGATGTCATTTGAAGCAATTGTTAACAACGCCGGACGACTGACACCGGACGACGGACACAGGGCCATCCCAATAGCTCACCTTGAGCCTTTGTCTCAGGTGAGCTAACAATCTCTGACACACTTGAGAAAATCCTTCTCATATTCCTGGGATTCCATTTTCTACAAATAAATAGAGGATATTGTATGAGTGTTCGTTATTTATCATTTTTAATAAACGAGTTGACTAAAATGATATGACGCGAGCCTTGGCGAGCGTCATATTCATTTTAGTCAACGAGTTTATTAACAAGAGGGCCAGAATGGCCCTTAATCGCTCACCTGTACATGGTGATGGGTCAGTGATTTCAGAAAAGAAGATTTGTGAAACTTTTACCCACGGGCGGGGTCACTTTTGACCCCAGGGACATAATATGAATGCTCTTGATACAGGACCTGTAGACGATGCGAACCGATTTGACAACATATGTGAAGGACCTCTAGACGTTACACCATGCCAAATATCAAAGCTCTGGACAAAATGGTTTCAGAGAAAAATGTGTTTGAACATTTCACTATAACTCTACGTAAAACAGCGACCCCCGGGGCGGGGCCAATTTTGGTCCCAGGAACAAAATTTGAACAGCTTTAATAGAGAACCTGTAGACAATGCTATGTGCAAAATATCTAAGCTCAGTGTATTTTGGTTTCAGACAAGAAGATTTTTTAAAGTTTTCGTTGAAAAAATCTATTTTTAGCTCCAGTGACCCAGATATTCAACAGACCGGAACCAATTCGTCAACATATGTGAAGGACCTTTAGACATTACACATTAACAAATATAAAAGCTCTGGCCATAATGGTTTCAGAGAAAAATGTTTGAACATTTCACTATATAACTCTATGTAAAATGGTGACCCCAGGGCGGGGCCAATTTTGACCCCAGGGTCAAACTTTGAACAATCTTGATAGAGGACCTATAGATGATGCCATGTGCCAAATATCTAAGCTCTGGCCCTTGTGGTTTTTGACAAGAAGATTTTTTAAGATTTCCTTATTTTTCACTTTGGTTGCCATAGCAACCAGACTTCTGCATTGTTTCAAATACTTTGAACAACTTTGAAAGAGCTTGACCCAAGGAACATTCCTGTGAAGTTTGGTTGCAATCAGGCATGTGGTTTTGAAGAAGAAGATGTTTGAGCATTTCACTATATATCTCTATGTAAAACGGTGACCCTCGGGGCGGGGCCAACTTTGACCCCAGGGTCAAACTTTGAACAATCTTGATAGAGGACCTACAGATGATACTATGTGCAAAATAACTAAGCTCTAGCCTTTGTGGTTTTTGACAAGAAGATTTTTTAAGATTTCCTTATTTTTTCACTTTGGTTGCCATAGCAACCAGACTTCTGCATTGTTTCAAATACTTTGAACAACTTTGAAAGAGCTTGACCAAGGAACATTCCTGTGAAGTTTGGTTGCAATCAGGCATGTGGTTTTGAAGAAGAAGATGTTTGAGCATTTCACTATACATGTATATCTCTATGTAAAACGGTGACCCTCGGGCGGGGCCAACTTTGACCCCAGGGTCAAACTTTGAACAATCTTGATAGAGGACCTACAGATGATACTATGTGCAAAATATCTAAGCTCTAGCCTTTGTGGTTTTTGACAAGAAGATTTTTTAAGATTTCCTTATTTTTTCACTTTGGTTGCCATGGCAACCAGAGTTCTGCATTGTTTCAAATTCTTTGAACAACTTTGAAAGAGCTTGACCCAAGGAACATTCCTGTGAAGTTTGGTTGCAATCAGGCATGTGGTTTTGAAGAAGAAGATGTTTGAACATTTCACTATATAACTCTATGTAAAACGGTGACCCCCGGGGCGGGGCCAATTTTGACCCCAGGGTCAAACTTTGAACAATCTTGATAGAGGACCTATAGATGATACTATGTGCCAAATATCTAAGCTCTAGCCTTTGTGGTTTTTGACAAGAAGATTTTTTAAGATTTCCTTATTTTTTCACTTTGGTTGCCATGGCAACCAGAGTTCTGCATTGTTTCAAATTCTTTGAACAACTTTGAAAGAGCTTGACCCAAGGAACATTCCTGTGAAGTTTGGTTGCGATCAGGCATGTGGTTTTGAAGAAGAAGATGTTTGAACATTTCACTATATAACTCTATGTAAAACGGTGACCCCCGGGGCGGGGCCAATTTTGACCCCAGGGTCAAACTTTGAACAATCTTGATAGAGGACCTATAGATGATACTATGTGCCAAATATCTAAGCTCTAGCCTTTGTAGTTTTTGACAAGAAGATTTTTTAAGATTTCCTTATTTTTTCACTTTGGTTGCCATGGCAACCAGAGTTCTGCATTGTTTCAAATTCTTTGAACAACTTTGAAAGAGCTTGACCAAAGGAACATTCCTGTGAAGTTTGGTTGCAATCAGGCAAGCGGTTTTGAAGAAGAAGATGTTTGAAGAAATTGTTGACGCACGACGGACGCCGGACAAAGACCGACCACAAAAGCTCACCTTGAGCACTTTGTGCTCAGGTGAGCTAAAAATGATAAATAATGAACACGAATGTGATATTCTATTTATCAAATTACAAGATCAAGCACCTATCAAATTGATTTGAAGCCGTAGTTTGTAGACCCTCCGCTATATAGATTTTCCGCCAAACGTTACGTTGTTTATGTTAACTTCATAGTAAATGACGTCATTTGGCACCCCGCTACATGCAGCGCTTATGGACGAACAACTTAGGCCGGAGCCCAAAAAACGATATTCCACTAGTGGATTACGATATTTATACAATCGCTTTATGCAACTCCCAGACTGCAAATTATGTGATAAAATCAAATAGTGTATATCCCTTCTTCAAAACCCTAGTGGGGCATGCAAAGTTTTAATCAGCGCTTCAGTGTCAAATTCTTTGCACACTAACAGCAAAACAGTATTATCTTTGCAATTAGTTTGGATCCAGATGAGGTACTACAATGCAGTTTCTCATCAGGATCCCAACTGTTTGACAACAAATGTAGTGGACTTAAAATAAGTTTCCATTATTAGTTATGTTCAAGAGCCTTTAATAGAGGGGTATGATTAAATGGTAGTTTATAGAACTGATTAGAAATCAATGTGATAATCAATCAAATAATAATTAGACAAAGCATAAAGTCATATTCATTAACAACATCATCCCTTTTATACCTCCTCCATATTCCATGTTATGACTATTCATTACAATGGTCTCTCTGAGAGGATTCTGATGAGAAGTCACAACATAAGGTTTGATAGAGACAAAAGAATGTACTTTCAATGTTCCCTTTTTCTCGAGTTTTGTATAATTTAGCAAAATGCATCAAATCAATGATTCTGTATAGTTTACACATGTACCGGTAATATAATATTATATATTACAGTAAAATATAACCAAGAGTAATCAATAAAATTCAAATAAATTATATATGCCCCTGTGGATTATAAACTAGTCAGGAATCAAGATAAGACAAATATTTCAAAAACTTTATGTCTGTATCAATCCCTATGGTGTGACTAATCATCAGAATCGTCTCGAAGAGACAATTCTGATGATTAGTCACAGCACAGGGTTTGGTGCAGACATAGTGAGAGAATGTTCAAATTGTTTAGTTTACTCCCTCGTATCTGGAGCCCTGCTACTGTTTCTTTACTTCTAAAATCTAATAAATGTTGGAAATATAAGCTGTTTCCAATATGTTTTTGCCTTGTTTTAGTAAAAACTCAAACAAAGATTGCATTCAGATTCAAACATCTGCATAAATGATCTTGAAAACAATATACCAATAACTAAGGCATTGCAGGTGACAAAATAATCCTTGACAATGACAGAGCATGCAGAAAGTTTATTTCGGCAAAAGTTTACATACCGATGAATTGATAATGATAACACCACAGGGGCATAAAACACATTTTGCACTAGATTGGCCAAACAATTACTGGATCAAATGAAATGTTAAATTTTAAACTTTAACCCTCCCCCAACCCCCGTAAAAAATGTTAAAAAACTTGAGCTATATGAGCATTTCAAATTCAAAACAAAAATCCTTACATCTTTATCAAACCCTGTACTCATTTAGTGTTACATCATCCAAATAAACCTTTGGCCAATATGTGCAACTTTAAAAAGTAAAATGTGAAAAAACCAAAACAACAAAACAACTGGCACAGGGCACACAAACAACATACATGCAAGCTATTCATATATGTGTGGCTTTCATTTATATCATCCAGATATCACATAATGATACAGTCCTATAGAAGCTTGGGACATAAAAACAAAGACTGCATTCAATAAACGCTTATGCCTGTGTCAGCATCCTTGACAATATACCCTGAATCTTTTCATAGTCCAAATTAGGTCAAGGTCAATGTCGAATTGAGGTTGGGTGATATGGGTGCATTGGTAATGGTTCAAGGCATAAACTATACATCTTGTATTTGAGCAAACGGTGTTGATGCTAGAAGAAACGATAAAATCTGGCTAACCCATTCCCCCATAGCCTGTTTCTAGTTTTGAAAACAGGTAATCACTTAAAGAGCATTCTGCTTTACTTTCAGTCTGCTTTAAGCTACTATCTGCTAGGATATAGAAAGTGTTTCTTATCGAATATATTCATGAAGGTATAAAAGAGAACTATTTTCTTTAGCTGAGGAATAAATAAAAGTCGAAAAAGGAGAATTTATGGAGTAATCGGTTAACCAGGTACACACAAAACCAGAACTGACAGGACAATCACCATTATCTTTGCCGGGGGTCTAAAAAAAATTGTCTAGGCTGGTCAATCTGAAAAAAGTTTTATTACTGAACTGTAAAATGATTTGATATTTCTATTTATAAATTGTTTGATTTTGTAAGACCTGAATATCGAATCCTAATGAGACGCAGCCATACACAGCATCTCATCTGGATCCAAACTGTTTGCAAAGTTAATCACTGTAGGACTTATCCGCCGCTAGCATGGTAGAGCTAAGCAGACATTCTATCATATAAGACTGCAACAGTGGCTTTGAATCAATCACCTGGTAAAAACAAAAGGTTGTGGAATCATTTTAATAAAGCTAGGGAAATTATATGAACAAATTTGGTAAAAGGTTACCCAAAGATAATTAATTTAGAGTAAAATCATTTGAAATCGGACTGTTAGTTTCTCACAGGAAAATTGCAAAGTTTTTCAATTGGTTGCCATGGCGACTGCAATTTTATAGTTGAAGAAATACCTCCAAGGAACATTCCTATTAAGTTGTAATGAAACTGGCATATTAGTTCCAAATAAGAAGTTTGTTTAACTATTTCCCTGTGGTAAAGTTTCGTGACACCTCCAGTGGCCTCCACCCATTTCTCCTAGAATTGTCCTTTAATGTTTCCACAGGTACTGATAAAGAGTCACATGAACCGTTTACAAAACCTTGACAAGTGGCTGCTTAACACATAGGCTGATTTCTCATTTTGGAGATAAATGACAACTTAAAGCCAGTTGAAAGTAAAGCAGAATGTGCCTTAACCCTTTCTTCCCTGAAACCTCAAATGAATAATTCTAATCTTCAATTTAGTCGGGTCCATTTTTGAATTTTTAGGGTTGATTTTTACAAATATGTCAAAATGACAAACAGTATAGACCCTGATCAGAGGGCTCCTTAAGGAGCCCTCTGATCAGGGTCTACACTGTTTGAATAGGACAAGTGTACTCCTCAAATGTACACTGTTTGCAAATGACGCATATATGCGTGACTAGGGTTCAAAGAGTTAAGGCACATTCTGCTTTATTTTCAGCCTGCTTTAAGCTACCATGTGCTAAGAGATAGAAAATATTTCTTAGGCAACATATTCATGACAGTATAAAGTGGAACTATTTTCTTTAGTGGAGAAATTATTCTAAGACTGAGGGGCGAAAAGGCATATTTAAGGGATTATAAAAGCAGTTTGATAGTAAAGCAGAAAGCTCCCAAACAGCTTCCTGCAATACCTTTACCCATTACTCCATAAATACGCCTTTTTACACCTTTAATTTATTCCTCCCCTGAGTAATATATTTCCACTTTATACAATTATGAATCTGTACCATAAGAAATAGTTTCTATAACCTGGCAGATGGTAGCTTAAAGCAGGCTGAAAGTAAAGCAGAATGCGCCTTAAGGTGCATTCTGCTTTACTTTCAACCTGCTTTAAGCAGTCACCTGTCTTCAAAATTAGAAACTGGCTATGGGTTAATGGGTAAAGCCAGCTTTAAGCAATAATCTGTTGTAAACAGTCAGGATCCAGATGAGACACTAACCAGCTCAGCATCTCATTAGGAACAAAACTGTTTGACACTCTGACTCCTATTTGAAAAGAATGTTTCAAATTTTCTGTTTTTAGAACAGTAGCACTTGACAGTTGTCATGACGACAATATTACCAAGTCCTGGAAGAGTTAAAGCGTATTGATAAAGAACAAAACTTTGATAACAAAATTGATGTTGATTTCTTTAAAACAGGCTCCAATGTTATAAAGCTTTTGAGTTGAGTGAAGTCGTTCTCAAGCATTTGATTGGTCAGATTTGAGCCGAGGCTCAAATCTGACCAATCAAATGCTTGAGAACAAACTGACTCAACTCAAATGCTTTATAACCTTTGACACTGGACACCAGATAAGGGGTGTATTTCAAAAACTAAAATATTTCTGTCTGCATCGAACCCTATGGTGTGATAAATCATTAGATTACTATGACATTATTTTTTCCTTTTATATCAAATTCAGAGCTGATTTTTTGACAACTCCTGGAACCCTTTGGGTGATTTAGTTATACGACATTGACCATATTTCATTATGAAACAAGTTCCATGTTCAATGGTAGGCTCCTTCTGGCAAGATAAGATTAGAAATATGATTTTGATGTTATATGGACACAGAGCTCCAGATAAAGCGAACATTTCAAAAACAGTTTGAACGTCAATAATTAAAACTTGTTCCTTAACCTATTATCCCATAGCTTTTTTCTAGTTTGGCAGATAGGTTGCTACTTAAAGCAGGTTGAAAGTAAAGCAGAATGCGCCTTTAGGCGCATTCTGCTTTACTTTCAGCCTGCTTTAAGCTATCATCTGCTAGAATAAAGAAAATATTCCTTGTGGTGGATATTCATGACTGTATAAATTGGATCTATTTCATTCAGTGGAGGAATAAACTGGCGTAAAAATGCGTATTTATGGGGTAATGGGTTAACCTATTAGTTCATAAAAACACATTTTTACCCCTTTTATATTACTCCTCTACTGAAGATAATAGTTGCATTTTATACAGTCATGAATATATATCATAAGATTTGTTTCTATATTTTAGCAGATAGTATCTTAAAAAGAAGGTTGAAAGTAAAGCAGAGAGCACTTTAAAGTGCCTTCTGCCTTACTTTCAACCTGCTTTAAGTGGTCACCTATCTTCAATACTTGAAACGAGGTAATGACTTAATTCAAATTTGCATGTATTTCTTCACTTTGGATTATTTGATTTCTCTTTTGTAAAATTAACCCGCCTTTCGAAGCCCCACTTAACTTCTAAACATGGGTAATCTTAATTTGTAACAAAATCCTAGGATGCGAATACTCATTAGAATCGTCTCAAAGCTGTCATATCATAAGGTTACTTCGGCTAAGATATAAAGGAGAAAATATTGGAAATGTTTGGTTTAATCACTTATATATGGAGCCTTGTCAGACAAAAGAAATGAAACAAACCAAATGACAACTGGAATACTTCAAGCATGCAACATATGGAGAAAGACAGGTGTAAAAATTGAACATGCAAAAAGTGCAGACCTAGAGTCGCTGGTGGGTCTCAAACTCTGCAGATGGTCTTTGTCTTAATTGTTTTGCTAATTGCCTTAATTATTTTGTATTCTTTTGCTGTGTTACTGCTCCGACTATAACTAGCCCTACATACCCTTTCAGTTAAAATTTTAATATTTCATTTTTACTGAGTTTATCCTCTATCTTGAATATAAGATTTTGGTTGACCTTAAACTTGTATTTAACGCATTACCCCATGAATATGCCTTTTTACGTCTTTAATTTATTCCTCCACTGAAGAAAATTATTTCAATTTTAAGCCATGAATATTTATAACAAGAAATAATTTCTATATTCTAGCAGATGGTAGCTTAAAGCAGGCTGAATAATTTCTATATTCTAGCAGATGGTAGCTTAAAGCAGGCTGAAAGTAAAGCAGAATGAACCCTTAGGCGCATTCTGCTTTTCTTTCAACCTGCTTTAACTCTTTCCTCCCTGAAACTTTAAATGGACAATTCCAGTTTCCATTTAAGTCTAGTCCATTTCTGACTTTTAAGGGTTGTTTTTTTCAATGTTTGGCATTATGACAAACAGTGAAGACCCTGATCAGAGGGCTCCTTTCGGAGCCCTCTGATCTGGGTCTTCACTGTTTGCATAGGACAAGTGTACTATTCATATAAACACTGTTTGAAAATGACGCCTATATGCGTGACAAGGGTTCAAAGGGTTAAGTGGTCACATATTTTCCATACTAGAAACAGGATATGGGGTAAAGGGTAAGGATTAACAAATGAAACATTATTTATCCATCGCTCATTTCTAGCTCTGATGAAAGGTGACCCCATAAAAGGCACATTCTGCTTTACTTTCACCCTGCTTTAAGTGGTAAACTATTTTCAAAACTAGAAACGGGCTATTGGGTAAACGGGTTAAGCGGCCACCTGTCCGGATGTACAATAGATTTCCTAAAGCACATTATCAGGAGAGAGTAGAAGTATGAAAAAATATTTCTGTGTGGGAAATATGTAAAAGCGATGAAGATACTTCTATAAAGTAAACATTTGAACAGATGCAACAACTGAAGCAAGCCTATATTAGACAAAATATCCTTAGGTGAACCATTGTAGGAAAAGTTTAGATTTGTACAGTCGGTGTGGTAAGCTTAAACAGTTCTAAATGTCTCATTTGTAAATCTACTAACATACAGACAACCAGACAGCAGCATCCCAAACCAGAGCTCAAAATATGAGTGAGTTAAAGCATTACCCCATAGCAGGTTTCACGTTTTGAAGACAGGTGTCCACTTAAAGCAGGTTAAAAGTAAAGCAGAATGCGCCTTAAGGCACATTCTGCTTTACTTTCAACCTGCTTTAAGCTACCATCTGCTAGAATACAGAAATATTTCTTTTAGAACATATTCATAACTGTATAAAGTGGGACTATTTTCTTCAGTGGAGGAATAAATCAGTCATAAAAAAGGTGTATCTATGGTGTTATAGGTTACCTTAAAATATCCTATAACTCTCCTTTACTCCTTTAAAAGGTATGATGCGATTACTCATTAGAATGGTCTCTTCAAGACAATTCTAATGAGTAGTCACATCATAGGATTTGGTGGAGAAATAAGGGTGTTAGTAAGTGAAATATTCATCTTTAATCTAGGGCTCTGCAATACATGCTTGGGACAAAGCATCCTTCAATGCACTAAAGGAGAAATTTTGATACCTAAACTACTGTGTTCAGTTGAAAACCAACTAAATGCCTAGCTTAAACTTTTCTTAACAAACATACAGCTGAATAAACTGACAAACAGAAGCATCAAAAGCATGCATTGAAAAAACGGCATCCTGAATTTCAACAATTTTGGTTCCTGTACACAGATTGCTCTTTGAGGGTAAGGTGGAAACCAACCTAAAATGGGGGTATATCAAAACTCTTTATTATTTGGGTACATCAAAATTTGTAAGTTTTTGAATATACGTACATGCTAGAAACCAACCTAAAAAGGGGGATATATTAAAACTCATAGGTCTTTGGGTATATCAAAATTTGTAAGTTTTTGAATACATGTATAAGCTTGAAAATTAACCTCAAAAGGGGATATATAAAAATTCATAGGTCTTTGGGTATATCAAAATTTGTATGTTTTTGAATACTAGTTTACCAAAATTTGTAACTTTTTAAAGTAGCCATGATACACGGGTATATTCTCTTTGTTTACATGTAGCTGTTGTTGCCCTATACCAGTTTTGTGTACCTGGCGTACTTTGTTGTCCCTGGCTATTGTTACTATTGCTACTGCCATTACTGGCATTGCCATTCGTACTGTTCCCGTTGCTACTGCCATTCTCGTTGTTGTTCGTTGGTTCCCCACCTAGCAGCGGGGATATGTGGTTCAAGGAGACTTGCTCGATGAATGAAGTACCGTATTTCTTGAAATACCACCATTCAAATATCTGAAAAACAGAAAATCAGGGCTCCAGATAAGAGGCGTATTTCAAAAACTTAAATCTGTATTACTGCATTAAACCCTATGGTGTCACTACTCATTAGAATCGTCTCTACGAGACGATTCTAATGAGTTGTAACACCATAGGATTTGAAGCTGAATAAGTGAGAAAATGTTGGATTTGTTCAGTTTACTCTCTCTTATCTGGAGTCCTGGAAAATATTCAAAATACACAATGGATAGGACAAAAGATACCATGTTTTACAAGTCATTAACTCTTAGCACCCTATAGGGGTGAAACCATTATAACCTTTGCAAACAGTTTGGATCCTGATCTGGATCCAAACTGTTTGAAATTCTGACCCTGTTTTCAAAAGAAATATATGGAATATATACAACAATTGCTACAGATGAAACAAAAGTTATGTCTGAGAGACAACAAAGCCCACCTGCAGTACATTTCAAAACTTAAAAGCAGAGTCTGAGGTCAAGGTCATCAGGGTCAAACTTTTTGCTTGCATGGAAACGTTTTGTCCATATACAAATGCATACCAAATATGAAAGCAACTTTTGTTTTATTACAGGTTGCTCCTTAAAACAAGTTTTAGGAGTTTTCTGCTTTAATACTTTCAGCCAGAGAGGGAAACATGGCCTATTTTCTGTCCTGAAATTGCCAAGCTAAACTCCACCGTGCATAGGCTACAGTGTGTGTGAGTGGAGACAATAGCCAATTCTGGTGACGGAGGAAGCACCATCCAGCTATCTATATGAATATTGATTTCTGTGATACATGAACAACACAGATGTGGAAAGTCGACAGAATGTGTCTTAGAAAAATCATTAGCGAGCTATTTACGTCACTAATTCCTCAGTTGTAACCACATGACCAGGCCTTACAGACGGCTCTCACGCTTAACCCCTGTCCTGCCATAATATCGCCTGCTTTGAAATTCGTCGTCGGCAAAACATTGTCGAATTAGGATTTATACATTTTCAAATTGAAGAAAGCATAACCCTTTACCCCACAGTTTTAAATACAAGTGACCACTTAGAGCAGGTTGAAAGTAAAGCAGAATGCGCCTTAAGGTGCATTCTGCTTTTCTTTCAACCTGCTTTAAGCTACCATCAGCTAGGACATAGAAAATATTTCTTATGCTGCATATTGATAACTGTATAAAATGGAACTATTTTCTTCAGTGGAATAATAAATTAAAGTTGTAAAACGGTATATTTATGGGGTAATGGGTTAAGATGAATGCCCAACGGTTTGGATACACTTCAGACGATGCCTTGTTATGCAGCATCTGGTCTTGATCAAAATTGCTTGCAAAAACCAGTCGAGTCAAGACTGACAGGGAAAGGGTTAACCCTTTGAACCCTAGTCCCGCATATAGGCCTCATTTTCAAACAGTGAACATGTGAATAGTACACTTGTCCTATGCAAACAGTGAAGACCCAGATCAGAGGGCTCCGAAAGGGTATTCACTGTTTGTTATAATGCCAATCATTGACAAAAACAACCCTTAAAAGTCAGAAATGGACTAGACTTAAATGGAAACTCATGGAATTGTCGATTTAAAGTTTTAGGGAGGAAAGAGTTAAGTTGTTTTCTCCGAAAACGTGCCTAAGGACGGCTCTACAAATACCTTATCTTAAGAGTCAAAAAATGAATATTCAATGATCATGTTAAAACGAATGACAGCTTTAACCCTTTTCCACACAGCCTATGCTCAGTATTAACCCTTTACTCCGTAGATACTCATTTTTATGTTAACTCATTACCCCATAAAAACGCTTTTTTATGCCTTTTAGTTATTCCTCAATTGAAGAAGATATTTCAACTTTATACAGTTATGAATGTGAACCATAAGAAATATTTTCTATCTCTTAGCAGATGGTAGCTTAAAGCAGGCTGAAAGTAAAGCAGAATGTGCCTTAGGGCACATTCTGCTTTACTTTCAACCTGCTTTAAGTGATCACCTGTTTTCAAAACTAGAAACAAGCTATGGGGTATGGGTTAATCCAAATTATTCCTCCACTGAAGAAAATAGCTCCAATTTGTACAGTCAGGAATGTGTATCATAAGAAATATTAATATTCTAGTAGATGGTGGATTAAAACAGGCTAAAAGTAAGGGCATATTCTGCATTTACTTTCAACCCGCTTTATGTGGTCACCTATCTTCAATCCTAGAAACAGGCTATGGGGTAAAGGGTTAAAGAATGGAAGTTGCTTAAAGCTGGCTGATGGTACAATAGACTGCTCCTTCAGCGGTTTTCTGCTTTACTTTTTTCCTACTTTAAAAGAGTCACCTAACAGGGTACAGTCATGAACATGCACCTTCAGGAATATTTCCAATATCCTAGCAGATGGTAGCTCAACCCATTACCCAATAGCCTTTTTATAGTTTTGAAAATAAGTGACCACTTAAAGCAGGTTGAAAGTAAAGCAGAATGCGCATTAAGGCGCATTCTGCTTTACTTTCAGCCTGCTTTAAGCTAACATCTACTTAAATATAAAAAAAAAAAATTATCATACATATTCATAATTGTATAAATTAGAACTATTTTCTTCAAAGGAGGAATTATAGGCGTAAAAATGCGTATTTATTGGGTAATCGGTTAAAGCAGACTGAAAGAGTTAAAATGCACCTCAACTTACCAGAATGAGACCAGATATCAGTGATGATGTTCCAGTCAAAGCCACATAAAACTTCGGAGTCAACGTATTTAGGAACATGGTAGCTGAAATAGAAGACATCACTGATTACAAATTCCTCAAAATCAACTTCAATTGAGTCTAGAAATCATTGGGTGATAAAAGTCAAACATACTCATAATATATTAAGAATATGTGTCTGGTATACTTCAAACATACCGTACTCATAATAAATTAAGAATATGTAGCTGGTATACATCAAACATACTCATAATGTATTAAGAATATGTAGCTGGTATACATCAAACATACTCATAATGTATTAAGAATATGTAGCTGGTATACATCAAACATACTCATAATGTATTAAGAATATGTAGCTGGTATAACATACTCATAATGTATTAAGAATATGTATCTGGTATACATCAAACATACTCATAATGTATTAAGAATATGTAGCTGGTATACTTCAAACATACTCATAATGTATTAAGAATATGTAGCTGGTATACTTCAAACATACTCATAATGTATTAAGAATATGTAGCTGGTATACTTCAAACATACTCATAATGTATTAAGAATATGTAGCTGGTATACTTCAAACATACTCATAATGTATCAAGAATATGGAGATGGTATAACATACTCATAATGTATTAAGAATATGTATCTGGTATACTTCAAACATACTCATAATGTATTAAGAATATGGAGATGGTATAACATACTCATAATGTATTAAGAATATGTATCTGGTATACATCAAACATACTCATAATGTATTTAGAATATGAAGCTGATATTTATACATCAAACACATATAATATTTTCCGAATATGTCCATGAATTGTTATTTTCATTAATGCACAAGTCAATGTGAAACTAACTGAAGAAGTAGTATTTGTGTATCATTGTATGACACAAGTAGTTTGTACAGTTGAGAAGATGTTATTCAATCTTTCCCAATAAACATGTTTATGCTAAAACAATTATTTCAACTGCAAACAGTTTGGGGCCATATAAAAAGTCGGGTAACCTGGCATCTAATTAAGTAACTATACTCCAAACTGTTTTGCCACTCAGATTAAAATGCATCATAAGAAATTTCTAAAAAATGACATTTCTACATATAATTGCAATGTGTCTACATTTAAATGGGAAAGAATAATGTCTTTTCCTCTGTAAGTTGAAAATAAGTGATGTTAACTCTTTCCTCCCTGAAACCTCAAATGGACAATTCTAGTTTTCAATTTAGATTAGTCCATTTTTTACTTTTTAGGGTTGATATTTACAATTTATGTCAAAATGACAAACAGTGTAGACCCTGATCAGAGGGCTCCTTTAGGAGCCCTCTGATCTGGGTCTTCACTGTTTGCATAGGACAATTGTACTATTCACATGTTTACTGTTTCCAAAGGATGCCAATATGCGGGACTAGGGTTCAAAGGGTTGAGGTCAAGTGACATGGATGAGATGAGGAAACATAAAGCATTTAAAAGTGAAGTACATGTACTTAACCCTTCGTTTCCTGGAAACCAGTTTAACTCTTTCCTCCCTGAAACTTTAAATGGACAATTCCAGTTTCCATTTTAGTCTAGTCCAATTCTGACTTTTAAGGGTTGTTTTTGTCAATGTTTGGCATTATGACAAACAGTGAAGACCCTGATCAGAGGGCTCCCTTCAGAGCCCTCTGATCTGGGTCTTCACTGTTTGCATAGGACAAGTGTACTATTGACATGGCCACGGTTTGCAAAGGACGCCTATATGCGGGACTAGGGTTCAAAGGGTTAACGTAAGTGCAGTAAAACCTCTCTTTTACGACCACTAAATTGTGTGAATTATTAGGTGTTTGAGGCAGTTGACTGCTTAAAACAAGGTGAAAGTAAAACAGAAAGCTCCATTTGGAGCTTTGTTTTACTTTCACATTGCTTTAAGCTGTCACCTGTGTTTTATACAATAAATTAGCCTTCATTTTAGTGGTCATAATTAAGAGGTTTTATTGTACATTTTGTATATTTAGGAAAGGGTGTAGATACTAACTAAAGACTTCCTTATGCAGTCCTCTGATCAGTCTTCCCTGTTTGTTTTAAATTACTTTATTTTTCTGAAACTTTTTCTCAACTAGAAAATGATACTGTTTATGAGACATGTATGATGCCCACAAGCTGCATGTACTGTATAATACACAGAAAATGAACAAGTTCAACAGCCGTAATTCTTTGAATAAAAAGGAAGCATATAAAAATCCTGAGGATATGCATATCTGATGTACAGGTACATGTATATGTACAAACATCACCTGTAAAGTGAAAAAGAATTATCTCGAAGATAACCCAAACCTTATTCCTACTAATGGCCAGACTTAGTTAAATGGCACAGAGCAATGGCCAGATGAATGTCACAAGAGATGCCAAGTTAATTTTTTATTTTTACTTGTGTGGCTGGTTAATTTGGCCACACAAATATTAATTTATAAAGTACAGTCGAACTTCGATATCTTGAGCTCGGTCAAATCAAACAAACCCATATTTCAAAGTTAAAACATGGCTAAGCCACGTTTCAACTTTGAAATATGGGTATGTTCAACTTAACAGAGCATTAAATAACGCAGTTAATGTATCGAAATATCGGATAGTTCGAGTTAAGCGAGTTCGAGATATCGAAGTTCGACTGTATATAGTGTAAAGGAATAGCAGACAGATGGACAGGAGTAAAACAAAATGCCCAGACTAATCATCTTGCCATCTCGGGAGGCATAAAAATCAATGAATAATATTAAAGTAACACATCCGTCCACAGAATTCCTATAGCCAATAGCCTATGGTCAGTATTGACCCTCCATAGGTGAATGAGGCCAAGGGCACCCGGTGACAGAGTACCTGCTATTTACTAATTGACAAACTAATTTGTACATTTACCCTTATCATGCCCAATTTCAAAATAGAAGCTTCCAATTTCTTATAAATGTCTAGTTTCACATCGACTTTTGAGCCCTTGGTGTGTCTGGATTTTTTTTTTAAAAGGTACATGACATGTACAGCAAACAGTGCAGATCCAGATCAGAGGGCTCCTGAAGGAGCCCTCTGATCTGGATCTACACAGTTTGTAAAGGGATGTATAAACCTGGTTTTGCTCTGTAAAGGGAAACAATCAATAAGTCAATAGACACTGTTATCTGGGAAATTGGTAGAGATGGCTGGAGGCTTGGTCAACGAGAGAATCTGCACACACAGTGGAAAAGATTCTATTCTATCCTGTTTTAACGAAATCCAAAACAAAGTCAAAACACAATTCAATGCAATACAATACAAGAGCACCGCAAGCCGGGCACATTATACGCCCGTAAAATCGATCTTAGAATGTAGTCATACCAAAACCCTATCAAGGTAAAAACAAAAGGGGAAGAACCGGGTTACCCTGAAAGTTAGGGGTCATATGCTGACCAAGTTTCAAAAGGATGGGAATAAATTTGTTTGAAAACGAGAGCTACAAACAAAAAATGCCCGTTTTTTGACGATAAAAGGGACATTACTCTTGAATGTCAGGGGCAATCTTGCTGGTTATGGAGCTTGACCGAGACATTATGGTCATACACATGCTGACAAAGTTTCAAAAGGATTGGATAAATTTATTTGAGTTAGAGAGCGGACAAACTAAAAAATGCCCGTTTTTGACAAAATAAGGGGCATAACTCTTGAATGTCTGGGGCAATCCTGCTGGTTATAGAACATAGAAGAGACATTATGGTAATACACATGCTGACCAAGTTTCAAAAGGATTGGAATAAATTTCTTTGAGTTAGAGAGCGGACAAACTAAAAAATGCCCGTTTTAGATGAAAAAAGGGGCATAACTCTTGACTGTTTGTGGCAATCTTGCTGGTTATGAAACATAACCGAGACATTATGGTCATACACATGCTGACCAAGTTTCAAAAGGCCTGAAATAAATTTGTTTGAGTTAGAGAGCGGACAAACTAAAATATGCCCGTTTTTTACGAAAAAAGGGGCATAACTCTTGAATGCCTGGTGCAATCCTGCTTGTTATCAAACTTGACAGAGACATTATGGTCATACACATGCTGACCAAGTTTCAAAAGGATTAAAATAAATGTGTTTGAGTTATAGAGCAGACAAACTAAAATATGCCCGTTTTTTACGAAAAAAGGGGCATAACTCTTAAATGTCTGGGGCAATCCTGCTGGTTATCGAACTTGACCGAGATATTATGGTCATACACATGCTGACAAAGTTTGAAAAGGATTAAAATAAATTTGTTTGAGTTAGAGAGCGGACAAACTAAAATATGCCCGTTTTTTACGAAAAAAGGGGCATAACTCTTGAATGTCTGGAGTAATCCTGCTGGTTATCGAACTTGACCGAGATATTATGGTCATACACATGCTGACAAAGTTTGAAAAGGATTAAAAAACATTTCTTTGAGTTAGAGAGCGGACAAACTAATATGCCCGTTTTTGACAAAAAAGGGGCATAACTCTTGAATGTCTGAGTCAATCTTGCTGGTTATCGAACTTGACCGAGATATTATGGTCATACACGTTCTGACCAAGTTTCAAAGGATTAGACTAAATTTGTTTGAGTTAGAGAGCGGACATGAAAAAGTTAACGGACGGACAGACGGACAGACGGACGGACGGACGGACGGACAGCGCCACGACATAATACGTCCCGTCTGAAGACGGGCGTATAAAAATGACAAAAAAGACTGTTTTTGTGAAAACATTGACAATTCGTATTAAGCTGAGTGGCAAACAGTACGGAGCCTGATCATAAGCCGGGTTACTCGGCATCTGATCTGGCTCAAAACTCTTTGCAATAGAAATAATTGAATTAGCATAAACACACTAATTGGGAAAGAATAACATCTTCTCCACTGTAAGCTTCAGCACTCTCTACAGTCTAAGGGTAAAACTATCTACACCAGATGACAACAAAACTGTTGTTCATGGAACGCAAGGACTGTCTCTGACATATATCATATTACTTCTTTTTCATTTAGCTGCCTTCTCATTTGTGAAAATGTCATTAGCATCATTTCCAATATGGTAGATGACAAACATTAGCGGTGCATTCAATTGTATAGCAACTTTACAAGAACTGTTGGAGGACAACTGTCTAGATTGCCATCTACATTTAAAACTTTTTAAAAAAATTTAAATACACCTTTTCAGTATTTGCCTTAACTCTTTCCTCCCTGAAACTTTAAATGGATAATTCCAGTTTCCATTTAAGTCTGGTCCATTTCTGACAATTAAGGGTTGTTTTTGTCAATGTTTAGCATAATGACAAACAGTGAAGACCCAGATCAGAGGGCTCCTTTCGGAGCCCTCTGATCTGAGTCTTCACTGTTTGCAAAGGACAAGTGTACTATTCACATGTACACTGTTTGAAAAGGACGCCTATATGCGTGACTAGGGTTCAAAGGGTTAAGTATTTCAGATCATTTGCCCGAAACTGACAAAAATTGCTTTTTTCACTGCATTATGACAAATTCTGATGCAAATATCACTAATTCTTATGCAAATACCACTTGCCGAAATCAGAAATCACTTGCCCCGGGCTTCGGACAAGTGGGTTAGGGCGAGGACTGCCTTTTTACCCTTCTAATTGTATCTACACTAAGATAAGTAGTCCCCATCTAGAAGGTCCTGAACATGAAGTATACAAGGCATTTCCAGATAGATGGGAAATTACAAGCAGGCTGACAGAAAAGTAGAATGCTCTTTAAGGGGCATTCTAACTTACTTTCAATCTGCTTTAACCAATTACCCCATAAATACACCTTTTTATGCCTTTGATTTATTCCTTTACTGTAGAAAATAATTCAATTTTATAGTCATGAATATATTTCATAAAAAATATTTGCTATATCCTTGAAGATGATAGCGTAAAGCAGGCTGAAAGTAAAGCAGAATGTGCCTTAAGGCACATTCTGCTTTACTTTCAACCTGCTTTAAGTGGTCATCTTTATTCAAAACTAGAAACCGGCTATGGGGTAATGGTTAACTGTTAACTTGTTTTCAAAATTAGTACACTTGTTTTTTATCATCAAGTTCATTTAGTTTGTTCAAGCTGTTACCTTTATTTATGGGACATTAATATATGTATCCTTTGCAAACAGTGTAGACCCTCGGCCTGATCAGAGACTCTCTTAAATGTTTTCACTGTAAACATTTTCTGGAAACAGCCATAAAAATCAACATTAATGGACCATGCAAATCATGTTGGCTTAATAATGCCACAGAACCATAGCTATACACTATATATATTCTTTATTTCTCTCAGTTTGTACACATACATATAGATATATACAAATACATGAGCACTTTCCTTACCATACATACTTTCAAACTTCAGTCACTCATTTAACATGAATATTTCGCTACACACCATAGTCACAGATTATCTAATTATTTTAACTACATATGTATTCTAGTTGCTTTACTTTTGTTACCTGTGATTAGAACAGCACAATGCCAATTTAAGCTTTGTAACTAATAAAAGGATTTATATGTATACCGAGAAATAAAATCGGTCCCGTACGTTGCTTTGTCAATTCACAAACAGCATGCTAAAACCCCATTACCAACACTAAATGGATGGCTAATTGATTGTTTGAAAGACAGATGGCAGTTTAAAGTAAGGTGAACTGTGAAAGTAAAGCAGAACGCTCCTTAGGAGCTTTCTGCTTTGCTTTTAGCTTGCTATAAGCAGTCATCGTCCTTAAACACCTAATAATGAAACAATTTAGTAGTCGTGACAGAGGGGTTTTATCGTATTGGAAATGTCATATTTCTGCCGTAATAATCAAGTATGTAGAAAATGTTGACAGTAATATCTCTGAACATATATATTATATATATACATGTACAAGCAATAAGGTTTACCAGAACGCAAAAAATCGTGCCAATTTGTACAAATATTAGCAGCTCATTAACTTCCCCATTAGCCACATTTAACCCTTACCATGTTTAATTTTAAAATGGACTGACTCATACACTTTCTGATTAAAGACTATAGTCTTGCAATGATAGTTGAGGGTGTTGGGATGGAGTTGGGTAATATCCAATTATAAAATATGACAAAACAGTGCAGACCTTGTTTAGCCTACAGGAGCCCCCTGATCTAGGTCTACATGAGTTGCAATCAATGGATATTACCAGTTCCAGAACAACAAGGGTTAACCCTTTACCCCATAAATACGCTTTTTGACGCCTCTTATTTATTCCTCCACTGAAGAAAATAGTTCAAATTTATATAGTCACAAACATGTATCATAAGAAATATTTTCTTTATTCTAGTAGATAGTAACTTAAAGCAGGCTGAAAGTAAGGCATAATGCGTCTTAAAGGCCCATTCTGCTTTACTTTCAACCTGCTTTAAGTTGTCATATGTCTTCAAAAGTAAAAACAGGCTATGGGGTAATGGGTTAAGCTTTTTCAGGATTTATATTCTATACCAGGAAAAGATTGCACCAGAAAACCGCCATACAGTAACAGCCCTTCAGATAAGAGTGTATGATTATGGTTTGCAATTGTTTTCCTTCAATAAATTTCATTGGCACATAAACTATTTAGCTTCTCCATTTGAGTTTATAAAACGAAAAACAAACTTAAAAGCAGGAGTCTGAGCCGAAAAAGAATATTTTACTTAACCCATTATCCCATAAATACACCTTTTTATGCCTTTGAATTATTCCTCCACTGAATAAAATAGATCCTATTTATACCATCATCAATATGCAACATAAGAAATACTTTCTATATTCTAGCAGATGATACCTTAACCCTTTACCTGATAGCCTATTTCTAGTATTGAAGATAGATGACCACTTAAAGCAGGTTAAAAGTAAAGCAGAATGCGCCTTGAGGCGCATTCTGCTTTACTTTCAACCTGCTTTAAGCTTCCATGTGCTAGAATATAGAAAATATTACCTATACTATATATTCATGACTGATTAAATTGGTAATATTTTCTTCAGCGGAGGAATAAATCATATCCGCTAAAAGGCGCTTCTATGTGGGAAAGGGTTAAAGCAGGCTGAAAGTAAAGCAGAATGCGCCTTAATGCGCATTCTGCTTTACTTTCATCCTGCTTTAAGTGTCACCAGTATTCAAAACAAGAAACAGGCTATGGGGTAATGGGTAACAATTGAATAGATTGAACAAGAAAACTGCCATACAGGGCTTCCGATAAAGGTGAGTACAGTGGAGAAGACATTATGATTCTTTCCCAAAATATGGAATTGTGTTTAGGCTTAACCCTTTGAACCCTAGTCCCGCATATTGGCGTCCTTTGCAAACAGTGTACATGTGAATAGTACACTTGTCCTATGCAAACAGTGAAGACCCAGATCAGAGGGCTCCTAGGAGCCCTCTGATCAGGGTCTTCACTGTTTGTCATAATGCCAAACATTGACAAAAACAACCCTTAAAAGTCAGAAATGGACTACACTTAAATGGAAACTGGAATTGTCCTTTTTTAAGTTTCAGGGAGGAAAGAGTTAAAATATAATAAAGTTTTAAGGCTTAAAAAGGTGCATTACATGTATGGAGTAATAGGTTAACCCATTACCCCATAGTCTGTTTCAAGTTTTGAAGATGTGACCACTTAATGGAGGTTGAAAGTAAAGCAGAATGTGCCTTAAGACGCATTCTGCTTTATTCTCAACCTGCTTTAAGCTAATATCTACTACAATATAGAAAATATTTCTTATGATTTTTATTTGTGACAGTATAAATTGGAACTGTTTTCTTTAGAAGAGGAATTAATTAAAGGCGTAAAAAAGGTGTATTTATGGGGTAAAAGGTTAAGGAGATTTCTAAATTTTTTCTTTCATTCTGCCAGAAGCTGTCAACAGTCAAAACGTAGGAAAAATGGCTTGAAATATAAAGAATGGATTAACCCTTAACCCATAGCCTTTTTCTAGTTTTAAACAGGTGACCACTAAAAGCAGGTTGAAAGTAAAGCAGAATGCACCATTAGGCACATTCTGCTTTACTTTTAGCCTGCTTTAAGCTACCATTTCCTCAGATGTAGAACATATTTCTTATGGTGCATATTCATGACTGTATCATTTGGAACTATATTTTCAGCGGAGGAATAATATGAATGCGCTAAAAGGCGCTTCTAGAAGGGAAAGGGTTAAATTAAGCTGCTTTTGGTTTTATTGCAAAATAGTGGGAAAATATATACACTCCGAAAATGGGAAGGGGCTCAATTTTGCTTGAAAAAAATCCACTTGAGTCTAGCTAGCTAGCTGTTACACACAGCCCTATCTAAATAGAGATTTCCAGACATAAGATCAACAGAGAAAGCACTCTTTGTCTTGTCCAATTCTGGATGTGGAAAGCATATATGGTGATGATGATTTAAATATTGGTAAAATATCACAACACAAACGGATACAGTCTACTCACATATAGACCATGGAAATATGATTGCCACCATACTTACACAGAAATAGATTCAACATTGTGATTTTGTTCTAATATTTCCAGGTCTGTAAACACCAAATAATCCTATTATTGGTATCGATACAAATACACAGATCTAGTCTCCTCTATATGGGGTCTAGTGCACTGTCACGACTACCAATCGTCTGGCTTATTGACCAATGAAAACAGGCTGCAAATTCTGATGGAAAATATCAATTTTTTCCCTACACACACACAAGAGCAGTGTTACACACACCATCACTGCCATAAGCATAATACAATATTGGCAAATCCTTTGTAGCAGTCTAGTGTGAAACTTGAATTATCCCACCATCTCCTATTTCGAATATAAAAGAGAGGTGACAATTTAAAGCAGGTTGAAAGTAAAGCAGAACGCGCTTTAACCCATTACCCAAAAGTCTGTTTCTAGTTTTGAAGATATGTGACCACTTAAAGCAGGTTGAAAGTAAAGCAGAATGCGCCTTAAGGCGCATTCTGCTTTACTTTCAACCCGCTTTAAGCTACATGTATCATCTGCTAAAATATAGAATTTCTGATGTTACAGATTCATGTACCGGTATGTATAAAGTGGAACTATTTTCCTCAGTGTAGGAATAAATTAAAGGAGTAAAATGCATATTTATGTTGTAATGGGTTAAAATAAAGAAGGTTTGGAAACAGGACCAACATTTTTGTCCAGTTAAGACTATATATAAGAGAGAATTCCGGTATTTAAAGGTTCGGGTTTGGAGGGGTTCCACTGTATTGGCAAATCCTTTGTAACAGTCAATTGTAAAACTTGAGTTATCACGTTACCGTATCACCTATTTCTAGTATTGGAGACAGGTGACCACTAAAAGCAATATGAAAATAAAGCAGAATGTGCCTTCTCTTTTCAGTCTGATAGGATGGAAAATACATCTTCTAAAGTACTTATTCACGACTTTGTAAAATTGAACTATTTTCTTCTGTGGAGGAATAAATTAAAGGTGTAATAGGCGCATTTTTGGAGTAATGGATTATTATTCAACTGGGATTTAAAAGTAGTACAAGAATTCAATGAAATTAGATGTCTTTAACTCAAGGAAAGAGGAGCCCAGACAGATCCTGTAAGAAAACGGCACAGCTCCTTCACTAATTGTCTGATTGCAGGGTCTTCACTGTTTTCAAAGGAGAGCACCGCAAACAGTACATAATATGCTAACTCAGGCAGCCTTTAAGTTATAGTATATCTGAGTACATCAGGGGCAGATAACTCTGCAACGAAAATTCTAATGAACTTCAAACTTGACTTAGCTTCAGATCTTGATGCATATAACATTTGTGTGAAGTTCATTAATATCCGTGTGACAGTTTTCCGGAAAAACTCCAGACAAACAAAATGTTGACGTACGAACGAACATACGGACAGGGCCATGCCAATATACGACAACCTTTAGAGGTGGGCATATAAAAATTGTTAGAACATGTATATGCTCATTTTGGGAAAAGGTTACCGGTGTACTGGTATTAACTCTTCTCCCTTTTAGCACATTCAATGTATTCCTTCAATGAGGAAAAAAAGGTCAAATTTATGCAGTTATGATGAACATATACCATAAGAAATATTTTCTATCACCTAGCAGATGGTAGCTTAAAGCTTGCTTTAAGTGGTCATCTGTCTTCAAAAGTAGAAATGGATTAACCGTTAACTTCGTTCTAACTCTTATGCATGATTTCAAACTGATTTTTCCTGTAACATTAAATCATAGTTAACATGACAGCTTTGCTGGTAACAAGGAGGAAAAGAAACAATTTATTGTGTTGCTTAGTAACATGCATAGTTTATTCAGTTTTATGGTGCAGTTTTGAATAAAGTCAACACATGATTAACATAAATTTGAGAATGTCATTTTTATGATGATGCAAAAGTGAAGCTTTAACCATTATAGTATTTGAAGTGGATTAACCCATTATTCCACAGATACAAATTTTCTCCTCTTTAATCTATTTCTACACTGAAGAAATAGTTCCCCATAATTAGTTTCTATATTTCAGAAGATGGTAGCTTAAAGCAGGCTGACAGTATTAAGCAGAATGTACCTATAGGTGCATGGGTTAAACATCCTTTGCAAACAATGTGGACATATATCATAGGGTTCCTGAAAGAGCCTTCTGATCAGAGTCTACACTGTTTGTCATACATTAATTTAAATATTTTTTAGACGGGACTGAGACATGGGCAGTATCAGCAAATACACTCAGATGTATGCTGCGAAATGACAGATCCATGACAAGATGGACCTGCCTGGTCAAGCCAGAAGATGATGTTCCTTATGACTCTCTATTAACACAGCAGAACATAAGAGGCATTGCAGAGATTCTCCAAGCAAATAGGCTGAAATGGCTTGGCCATGTAGAGAGAAGCTCTAGCTGGATCTCTCAAATCAGATACCTGAACATCACAACACAGCAGGCTTCAAGCAGACCGAAGCTATCTTGGGAGGACCTTGTGAAATGTGACCACGAGACTCTTGGGTTGGAAAACACCAAAGGATGCAGAGGTAAAATTTATTGCTGTAATTTGGCCCTATATATTATAATGGTTACTAAGTAATAACCCTTTTCCCCATTGTAGCTATAGTTTTATGTATTGAAGACAGGTGTTTACTAAATTTCCTTCTTAAACAAGCTTGAAAGCTTCTGTTTTACTGCTTAAAGCTACCATCTGCTAGGATATAGGAAATATTTCTTATGGTGTACATGTATATTCATGACTGTTGTACAAATTGGAACTATATTTAGTGCATTTTCTTTAGTGGAGGAATAAATTAAAGGTGTTAAAAGACATTTCCAATGGGTAATAGCCCATTGGTTAACACAGATCTGACTACATGGCCCTATCTTTGCACTGTAGCATAAATCAGGGCTCCAGATAAGAGGGAGTAAACTGCACACAAAAAACTTTTCTCACTTATTTTAACACCAAATCCTATGATGTTACTACTCATTAGAATTGTCTTGAAGAGAAGACTCTAATGAGTAGTGACACTAGAGTTGAAAGCAAAAATAAAGATTTTAGTTTTTGAAATACCCCCCTTTATCTGGAGCCCTTATAAATGACAGTATCTAGAGAATCTCAGTATCAAAATTTGACCATTATTGATAATCAATACTGCCCTGTCTGTGTTAACCAATAACCCTTATACTACTATAGAATCATTTTCTGCACAATCTTGTCTGTATCCCCATGATGTTTCCAATTGACTTTTTAATCCATTACCCCATAGCCTGTTTTCTAGTATTGAAGATAGGTGAACACTTAAAGCAGGCTGAAGGTAAAGCAGAATGCGCTCTAAGGCACATTTTGCTTTACTTTCAACCTGCTTTACATCATAACCATCTGTTAAGAATATAGAAAATATTTCTAAGCAGAATATCAATGATTGAATAGAATGGAACACTTTTCTTCAGTGCATGAATACATTAAAGGTGTAAAAAGGCATATTTATGCGGTAATGGGATAATCACCCTTCTGAGCAAAAAAACACCCCCATACAACATTTCACCGACACCGACAGCCACAGCTTGTTTAACCCATTACCCCATATATGCCTTTTAACGCCCTTAATTTATTTCTCCATTGAAGAAAATAGTTATAATTTATACAGTTATAAATATATATCATAAGAAATAATTTCTATTTTCTAGAAGATGGTAGCTTAAAGCAGATTGAAAGTAAAGCAGAATGTGCCTTGAGGCACATTCTGCTTTACTTTTAACCTGCTTTAAGTGGCCACCTATCTTCAATACTAGAATCAGACTATGGGGTAATGGGTTAAGTCTTCCATACAGGTGACTGCTTCTGTAGCTTTCTGCTTTAGTTTCAAGAAATTCACCCTGCTGTCAGCATTAACCTGTCAGAATGCAGGAAAAGTTTCATGTTGTCCTTTAACATTTACCCATTCACCCCTGGAACTTTTAATGGACAATTCCAATTTCAAAATGAGTCTAGTCCATTTTTTACTATTTAGGTTTGATTTTAACAATATATTTCAAAATGACAAACAGTGTAGACCCTGATCAGCGGGCTCCTTAAGGAGCCCTCTGACCAGGGTTTACACTGTCTGCATTGGACAAAGACAGGTGTAATCCTCACAGGTACACTGTTTGTAAATGATGAGTATATACTCGTCCCTAGGGTTGAATGTATTAACCATTTTAGAAGCATGAAATGGTGCTTGTACAGGAAGAAGTAAATGTGCTTAATAGTACTCCTATGAGGGAAAGGGTCAAATTAACCTGGCTTCAAGGTTATAAAGAGTTTGAGTTGAGTCCAAAATCGTTCTCAAGCATTTGATTGGTCAGCTTTGAGCACAAGCTTAAATCTGACCAACAAAATGCTTGATAATGATCTAAGACTCAACTCAAACTCATTATAACCTTGGACCCTCATGTCTTATCATGATGTAAATAGGATATTGCTTGCAGTAATGGACAAAGGGAAGAAACTGGAACTGCATGTTTTTGGAACATCAGTGCACATCCCTGCCAATATGTAAAACAGCAATTTGATCAGGAGGAACATTCACCAGAATGAACATGCACATACAGTTTTATGTTGAGCCCTCGATATACTTGTCACCCTATGATACAGATAGGCTTAGACTCTCAATAACAGTGTGGTAATACCACGTGACTTTGACGTCATAAAAGCTACCATGTCCAGACGTATTTTGCCTCGATTGAACTTTTGAAAGAGCTGTAAGTATTTTATTTGCCACGCAAATGTGATGAGACCCGGCCAATTCGAACGAGAAAGTAGTAAGCTTTGATCGGGTCAACCTTTATCGCCGATTAGATACGGTGTGTTTGCTAGATCGGTGGAAAACTGGCTGAAGAGCACGCAAGACGAAGGGCTACTGTGTTCAGCGAAACCAATTTCTCGGTAAAATTCTAGGTTTGCTTATCTCTAAAGCTTTTATGACGTCAAAGTCACGTGGTATTACCACACTGAATAAAGCCATGCCTGAAACTAGTGAAAGACCACCCAAATAGGGTTCCAGATAAGACTAAGAGGGGGTAAACTTCACAAATCCAACATTTTCTCACTCATTATAGCTACAAATCCTATGGTGTTACTACTCATTAGAATCGTCTCGAAGAGTAGTTACACCATAGGGTTTAAGCAGAAATAAAGATTTAAGTTTTTGTAACAATCCCCTTATCTGGAGCCCTGCCTCATGCACTATAGCTGCAGCGAGGAAATGTATTAGAGCTACATTCTTATGTACACCAGCCTTGCCTGTGGGCTAAATTAGCATCTCCCCTACTACACCAGAGAGTCCTGCAGCTTTACCCATGCTCTTCTTGCTGACTGCTTATTCGATCATCACAGAGGTAATTTTTACACTTGGGCCCTCACCTGGGGGTTCATATGAGAGATTGTCAGGTCTGCTTCAATGCTTCTTTCCTGGCATCCTCATCAAGTGCCAGCTCACAGTGAGTGACCTGAATGGTTTTCACAATTATATCCTGATTGTCTTGGCACAATCACATTTGTTTTGCAAGATTGTAGATGTTTCCTGACCTTGGATTGATGTTAAGAGAAACCTCTTTTTCAGCCTCATTCTTGGCATATGGTAGACGGCCTGTATGGCACAGCGCTTTGCAGTGTTGTAGGTTTCTCTGCTACCTCCAGCCTTCCAGACTTAGAAGCATCGCTTCTTCCAGGGTTTCAGATAAGTGGAGTATTTCAAAAAATAAAATCTTTATCTCTGCATTTAACCCTATGGTGTCAGTACTCATTAGAATCGTCTCAAAGAGACAATTCTAATTATTAGTAACACCATAGGATTTGGTGTAGTATGAGTGAGAAAAGGTTGGATTTGTTCAGATTACTCCCCCTTATCTGGAACTCTGCCTCTTCTCCTGCACTGCATTCTCTACAGTGTCACCTCACACCAGGTCTGCTTTCGCCATTGGTCTTTAGACGAAAGACCACATGATTCTGTTGCAGCTTCAGAGTTAGTCTATCCTTTAGTGTTTGCTATAGATTCTCCACGTTGTTAGGTCTAATACCCTCTGTTTTGGAGGCAAAACGTTCACCAAACTCTGCTTTTGTCGCTGGGTCTTTGAGTTTCCACAGCTTTATGCAGAGACTGAACTTTCGCTTGCTTTTATGTGTAGATTCTACCTTGAGGGCCCAAAGTGATTATCTGCATTAAATACACACAATGTTAACCCTGAATTTGGCGCTTTCCCCCCCCTCTTCTTTAAGTATATTTTAGGCTCTAGCACTACTTAATAATATTTTTACAGGTTAATTGGCGTTTTTCACAAGAACTGTGTGTATTAAACCCATTAATCACCAAAGTGACCAATAATTACTATAGACCTTGTTGAAAATAATCCATATCTATTCAATATGACATTGTGGTATGCATTGCCCAACCAGAAATGGGTGTCAAAGCCACCTGAATGATGCTCGCCTGTTTAAAGTTTAAGTCTAAAAAAACATCTTATATCGAAAGCAAATCAATTTTCAGTTTAGAAAGATTATTAAATTAATGTTGAGTCTAAATCTAGTTATATTAAACTTTAAAACAACTTGTGTAACATTTAACCTTGTGATTTGTAGTCGAAAAACATAAGTCCAGAACATGTCAAATATTTACATAAATTAAAATCATTTTTAAATTCCAACTTCATAACATCAATATTTGACCCCTAATGAACCTCCGTACAAAATTTCAGCACCCTTGCACAAGTATTAAACTTTAAAACAACCCGTCCAAAAAACTTTAACCTGGTGATTTGTAGTCGTAAAACCTAAGTCCAAAACATGTTGAAAATTGACATATTTTAAAATTATTTTTAAATTCCAACATCATAACATCAATGTTTAACCCCAAATGAACCTCCATACAAAATTTCATAACCCTAGCACAAGTATTAAACTTTAAAACAACCCGTCCAAAAAACTTTAACCTGGTAATTTGTAGTAAAAAAACATAAGTCCAAAACATGTTGAAAATTGACATAAATTAAAATTATTTTTAAATTCCAACCTCATAACATCAATATTTGACCCCTAATGAACCTCCATACAAAATTTCAGCACCCTTGCATAAGTATTAAATTTTAAAACAACCCGTCCAAAAAACTTTAACCTGGTGATTTGTAGTCGAAAAACCTAGTCCAAAACATGTTGAAAATTGACATATTTTAAAATTATTTTTAAATTCCAGCATCATAACATCAATGTTTAACCCCTAATGAACCTCCATACATAAATTTCATAACCCTAGCACAAGTATTAAACTTTAAAACAACCCGTCCAAAAAACTTTAACCTGGTAATTTGTAGTCGAAAAACCTAAGTCCAAAACATGTTGAAAATTGACATAAATTAAAATTATTTTTAAATTGCAACATCATAACATCAATGTTTAAACCCAAATGAACCTCTATACAAAATTTCATAACCCTAGCACAAGTATTAAGCTTTAAAACAACCCGTCCAAAAAACTTTAACCTGGTAATTTGTAGTTGAAAAACCTAAGTCCAAAACATGTTGAAAATTGACATAAATTAAAATTATTTTAAAATTCCAACATCATAACATCAATGTTTAACGAACAGGCGAGCTAAAAATGGTACGCTTTTGCAGTGGTACTATAGTGACCGGACACAGGAATTAAACTCCGGACCTCCCGCTTGGAAGGTTAGCATCATGTAACCATTGAGCCAGAAGTCCAGATGTTAGGCTCGAGAGCCTAACACTGCCTATATTTCACAACATTCATCCCCTAACGGCCTAACACTGCCTATATTTCACAACATTCATCCCCATCTTAATTTTGAGGTCCTTTTATTACCGTATTTTCTCGCGTATAAGTCGATCCGCGTATAAGACGGGCCCCCCTACTTTAAGGTGAGAATTCTTGGATTTTGCTTTGACCCTCTTATAAGACGGGTGGAAAAATCGTTGCCGGTCCGAGAATTTTTTTTCGTGACGTTCTTCGAAGTTTTATTTTTCCATTGAATTACCTATGTCTATTTAACAGCGTAGCTTAAATAATGCTTCCATAAACCGGTCTGTAAAATTAGTTCTAGGCAGACTACTTTATGGTTCTCCTAGTTGTGTTCAATAGATTTACTTACTTGCAAATGTTCAGCATTTAAAACATTTTTTACTCGCTAACGGCGCTCTTCAACACCCACCATTGTTTTTTTCTGGGTGTACTTTATTTACATTTAAAGCGTCGCATATTCAGAGTAAGAACAAGTTCGTATAATTTTTTTTATTATTCCAACATCATAACATCAATGTTTAACCCCAAATGAACCTCCATACAAAATTTTATAACCCTAGCACAAATATTAAGCTTTAAAACAACCCGTCCAAAAAACTTTAACCTGACCACGCTCACGCTCACTCACGCCGGGGGTATGACAATAGCTCTGCTGTTCTACGAACAGGCGAGCTAAAAAAGGTACGCTTTTGCAGTGGTACTATAGTGACCGGACACAGGAATTAAACTCCGGACCTCTCGCTTGGAAAGTTAGCATCATGTAACCATTGAGCCAGAAGTCCATCTTAATTTTGAGGTCCTTTTATTACCGTATATCTCAGAGATCATACCAATTTCAACCTACTGTAGCTACCACACATCATTTCTGATGGCAATCCATGCACAGGGCAAGGGCAGTCATCATCTTATGGGGCTGAAAAATCTGTTTGCCGACAACACCATTATACAGGGTTGTCATTATGTTTTGAAACAAGGGATAATTTTGGATACAAATCGATTTTAGGCCCGGGGGGGGGGGGGGGGGGGGGGGCTGTGAAGGGGGTCGCCTAGGCCCTTTATGGGTCCAGTGCAAAGCCTTGGTAGGGGGACCAGGTGGGCTAAGCCCCCCGTCCGAAAACGAGCATTTTTACATGCCAAGGAAGAGCTCTTCTTGGCCAATTTTAAAATTTTACAACCTAATTTGTTTTGTAGAATTGTTAATAATTTGTGACAAATATAAATTATACCTATATTGAAAAACATGCATGTGCCTCACTAGCCTCCAGTAATGCTTGATAGTTGATACATTGGACTCTACCAAAATCTGTTGTTCACAATAAAAATGTCTCCATTTTATGGAGTATTGGCAATTAAATTGGATTTTATTTCAACAAAATATTTCATAGTGACACATAAATAATGAAATCTAAGTGTATAATTATATATACACCAGTTTCACTTTTATTTATTCTTAAGTCTAGAATTTTCACTGCATATTATTTACTTCCAAAAGAAAAGAGTATCAATGTATGTTGTGGAAATTCTAGATTTTACAATTTATAAATTAGAACATTAACCCTTAGCCTGCCAGTCACGACTATAGATCCATATGCAAACAGCTTGGATCCGGATGAGACGCCGGGTAACTCGGCGTCTCATCCGGATCCAAGCTGTTTGACACTCGGACAACATTTTCAGCAATTTTGAGCAACTTTGAAGCACTTTGAAACTTGAAGCAGACGAGAAATATAGCAGACAACAATTTATTTGGCGGGCTAAGAGTTAACAGAGGCTGTGTGAACCCCACAACAGCAGTCACGCTTTATTTTTAAGTACATGGATGGCAAAGAAAGATGAAGGCTTTTGAAGCTCAAGACTTGCTTTAAAATTATCAACTTATTGACTAAATGGAAACCCAACAACCTCTAACCAGTTTGAAAGATGTGCAGAAGGGAAGGGAAAATCATTTTAAAAAGAATGAGGAGTTTTCACCATGAGAATGTTCTCAAATTGATAAAATTATTCATATCTTGAGTTATTTCTGTGTGCACAGGGCTCGAACTTCGCTCTTGCGAACTCGCAAAATTTGAGTGGAATTTTGAAAAAGTGAGCTGAAAAATTCAGAACTTGAAAAAAATTGCGAGTGTATATTTTGAAGTTCAGACGTTCTAAAATGTAAGTTTAAATTTGAAAAGACAAACACAGTGTCTAACCCTCCAAATCTTACAGTAATTTAAACAAGGGCCACTATGGCCCTAAATCGCTCACCTGGTACACATTGGCAAACTTGACCTATAGTGACCTAGATTATGACTGGACATGTATACCCACAATCAACCTCTAGAGTGTAAACAAGATTTTCTAATGATTTGACCTAGTGACCTAGTTTTGACCGGACATGACCCATATTCAAACTTGACCTAGATATCAATGCAACAAACATTCTGACCAAATTTCACCAAGATCCAATGAGATTTGTAGCCTCTAGAGTGTTAACAAGGTTTTTCTAAGATTTGACCTAGTGACGTTTTTGACTGTACATGACCCACATTCAAACTTGACCTAGATATCAATGAGACAAACATTCTGACCATGTTTCATCAAGATCCAATGAGATTTGTAGCCTCAAGAGTGTTCACAAGGTTTTTCTATGATTTGACCTAGTGACCTAGTTTTTGACCAGACATGACCCATATTCTATCTTGACCTAGTTATCAATGAAACAAACATTCTGACCAAGTTTCATCAAGATCCAATGAGATTTGTAGCCTCTAGAGTGTTCACAAGGTTTTTCTATGATTTGACCTAGTGACCTAGTTTTTGACCGGACATGACCCACATTCAAACTTGACCTAGATATCAATGAGGCAAACATTCTGACCCAGTTTCATTAAGATCCAATGAGATTTGTAGCCTCTAGAGTGTTCACAAGGTTTTTCTATGATTTGACCTAGTGACCTAGTTTTTGACCCGACATGACCCACATTCGAACTTGGCCTAGATTTCATCAAGACAAACATTGTCATCAAGTTTCATGAAGATCGGATGAAATTTGTAGCCGCTAGAGTGTTCACAACCAATTGTGGACGGACAGACGACGGACATCCAGCGATCCTAAAAGCTCACCTTGGCACTTCGTGCCAGGTGAGCTAAAAATTATCGCTGTTCGCCCATCTTGTTCTTTTCATATCTCGGCTATTTATAGCTTCGGGAAACCCAGCACTTAACGCATGCGCATGATTGATAGCCCGGCTTCATACGTAGAAACGCTGAATCAGCACCAGAAAAAGGGGAACCAGTCTATTAGCAAGTGACCTCAAACTGCAAATTGCGATTTAAATTAAACTCATATATATTAACATTTTCCAGTCGACTCGTCCTTCTAGCGTTATAAACGGGAGGCTGACGAGATATTTAAGGAAGTAAAGCCGAAAACAGACTGAAAGCTAGCCCAAACCAAGTTACGAAACTCACAAAGTAATTGGGTTTTATTGCTTTATGCGCAAATGGGACAAACCACGGCACCGCTAAAATCTGTCTAAATAATGCTAGAAAGAAATGCACATCTTTCTCGAACATAATATTATGGACGATACTGATAGTGAAAGTGTTTTCGAAATATAGTGTACTTTCTGCCGACTGTCTTCACCAAAGATAAAAAAAATCATCCATAAACATCAAACTCTGAAAATATAACACGGCCCTTTCGTCCCCTTGACAAAACGACCCTGTTACAAAGTTTCAGCTATAGTCCGTGTTTAATTAATTAGCGAACCTTGCTGTTTTGGATGGAAATTTGACTATATATGGGATCCACTGCAAGTAAAGACTTATTTAGGGTTAAGAATAGTAATTGTACAGTTTATACACAAAAAGACACACTAGTTATTATTTTTGAAACTTTATTTACATGAATAATCTAGCACAGATTGAGATACAGAATGAAAGTTCAACAAAGTAATGTTTATGAACTTTATCTTATAATTTTGAACAAAATGATGTGAAACATAAATTTGTAGATAATCGTATTGAAATAGCCAGTTGGAACCTGGTTTTGCAAGTAGAAAATATGGGCACTTGCAAAACAATGCAAGTGGTAAAAAATCTAAAGTTCAAGCCCTGGTGCATTTCAAGTGTTTTCCATTCTGCAAAACATGGTGCGAGCTGTAGGTGTACGGACTGTAACTGGTCCGAATTCAGAACGTGTTCAGTGAAAGGCTCAAGAGAATCATCTTCAAAAGACAAACAAAAGGTTTCTTCTGATATCACCTCATTGTGTTGGATTTGTTTTTAGAACGATCGTAGGTCGACGGCAATCAAACGTTTCACATAAATACCAGACATGAAAACTGAACAAGAAACTAGAAACATCATGCGAAACTTGAAAACAACGGTCTGAATTAAATAACAAATAAACAAGGGAACCATTACTGTTTCAGCTTTATTTTGTCTTCGTTCGACCGAAAGCCGAAGTCGCAGAAACTGTTTCCTTCTGTTTTTCTGCAGATTATCTCGGCAGAAATTTAAACCCGAGGTTAATACGTTTAAATTACGGACGATTGGTCAAAGAGTAAAAAGACGTTTTGTCAAAATAGATATCGTAAGGATAATTTAAGCCGAGATCTCGAGCATTATGTATACGCACCAACTCAGACAATAACAATTAATCGGCGCTATTTTTAGGTAATAAACTCCGTCTTTCACGAGATCTGAAATCGGAGATATTTAGTAAAATACAATTTTCATGATTCTTTGATTTTATCTCTGGACAAAAATAACCGATGCTGCAGCGATTTCAACCGATGGGTTGCATCGGCAATCGGTTAATAATGACAACCCTGTTATAGTGACCGGGACATCACGCTTGGAAGGCGAGCATTGAGCCAAACTTTAAACTCAGGGGCTAACACTGGCTTTATCTCACCACAGTACGCTTTGAGTCTGACCAATCCATTGTTCGCTTCGACCATAAATCGTTCAATTTGTTTAAATTAGTGGAGGAATGAATCGAATCAAATATTGAATGGAGTAAATGGTTAAACAGTCATTGATTTGGAAACCTAGTCTATAGAGCACATACAACAATAGTGATTTACTCGTAGTCGACTCTTTGTACATTGCCATGTTGCCAACGCAATATGAAGTGGGTGGGGGAGAACTATAATGGGTTTTGCATTGTATGCGTACCGTATTGCATGTTTTCACTCAGCTTCAGTGGACCGCGCAATATATAGATGACGAAGACGACTAGCATAAACCAAACAGCCCATAGATAACTCCAAGACCATTGAATCCATCCCTTAACTTTGCCACAAAATTTTGACAGGAAACCAGCCATACCGGAAGTGCTTGACACGGGTACGAATGTTACAATCGTTTGGATTGGATGAATTTTGCAAAAATAGAAGCGGAATCGAAACTAAAAGGCTACAATTATGGGACTTTAGAAAGAATTGCTGTTTCAGTATACTAAATATGAAAACTTGACACTAGGTAAAACTCTCCAACTGCATATGTAAAATCATGGAGAAATGTCCTTTCTCCATGGTAAAATGTTGCGCTTTGACATATGTTTTCCTATCGAAACCCTGCGATGGTAGATATTGTAATGTGTTTTCGCGACTTTTATGACATATTTTTTCTCACAAAAGTTGCACCACATTAAGTAACACGAAAATAAATAACTTTAAGACAGACGCCAATGGAAACAAAACAAACAATAATATGGCAAAGAAACTACTGATATAGTGCTGCTTGCTTGTTCTTTTAGTCCACATCTGTGAACAGCAAGTCAGTTACCCTTTAGTCCTTCCTTAATTTTCTATGTATTTCTTCTCTCCATCAATATGAGAAGGGGCACTTTTTAGGTGCACCAATAGGGCTCTACCCGGTCGGTCACTTAATCCTGATACATGTACCTCCACTAAATAAAATAGTTCCACTTTATACAATCATATGAACAATACAAAATATTTTCTTTGTCCTAGAATATGGTAGCTTAAAGCAGGCTGAAAGTAAAGCACTTAATCCTGACACCGACGAACCAGTGGTAATGCTAACCCGAAATCTTGATCGCCAAGGAGGGAAGCCATTACTACCAATTTTCAAGTCTTTGTCCTCTATCCTCTATCCACGGACTGTTGTCACTAATGACTCTATGTAGATTTTCACATCGGTATAGTTTGCTTCTTGGTAAGTTGCTCACTGGTAAACTTATGTGAATATGGTGTGGATGTCGGATCAAGGTTGCGCTAGAGAGACGGTGGGAGTTCCGAATCTGCCGGTTGCCTCTATGTAGGTTCCGAGTTCAGCCTGTATGGTTTCCCTCCAATTGTCTATATGCTCATGTTCTTCTATTTCTAATAGTGTATGGATGTCCAGAGCTGGGATGGCGCATCGCTCTTGTAATGACTTGGCTAGAGCTTCTCTCTCAATGGTGTATTTGTTGCACTCCAGGAGGTAGTGTTCAGTTGTCTCTGGAGAGCCGCAGGTACATAGAGCAGAATCGGTCTGGCCAACTTTGTGTCGATAGGCGTTGAGTTGAGAATATCCAGTCTGTAGTTGTAGGATGTAGGTGGCGATAGTCTTGTTTGGCTGGTCTAGGCATCTTTTGTGGTCTACTGTTGGGACAAACTCATAGTATTTCCTTCCTGTAGAAGAGTTGTCCCACCTTAATTGCCACTTGGCTAAACAAGACTTGTGGCTTGCCTCCTTCACCTCCTGTATGGTAACAGTCCTGGTGTCCTCTGGCATGTTAAGTGCTTCTCGGGCCCCTTCTTTTGCCAGTTCATCTGCCTGGTCGTTACCTTGGAGACCTGCATGACCGGGGGTCCACTTCACTTCGACAGTGATGTCTCTGTTTTTGGCAAGGATTACTAGGCACTTTTTGATCTCCAAGATGACCCCTCTATGGTTGTTGCTTTTCCATCCCATTGATAGTATCCCTACAACTGATTGACTATCACTGTAGATATGTAAGGCTTTACCTGCTGCTCTTGATGCTGTCTGGATCATATGCTCAAGAACCATGAGTACCGCCACTAACTCTGCTAGTAGGATCGAGCCATGTCTCGTTACTGGACGTTTGGGTAGTACTGGGTCGCCTTCTGGGGTATATATTACCGCACCTGCACCGCATGGACCTGGATTGGTTGTGCATGAGCCGTCTGTGAAGGCGAATGTCGTGTCTTCAGGAGCTTCCATCATTAGGTCCATTATTGTCTCCCTGCCTAGGTTTTCCTGTTCTTTGGTTCTGTCCTTGGATGAGCCTAAACTACTCCAGTACTCTGGTCTTGTTCTTGATCTGAATAGGTCCCCAGCTTCTTCGTAGTCTAGTTCAGGTTCGATGAGCTTTGTGGAGACTCCGGTGACTTGCTCCATCTCCACCGCTTGGCTGTATGCCAGGGCCAATGGACTGACGTATCTTGGTGCGGTGTCGTCTTCCAATAGGCTGTTTAGTTTTTGCTTGAGAGGATGGCTTATATTCTTTGCCTGGATCTTGGCTAGCTCCCTTATAGATATTTCTTCTAGTCTCAAAGACCACGGAATTATACAAAACGGAATAGCAACTAAGCGAAGTTGAATAGGCGAGCATCTGAGCTCTCGCGGTGGTTGAATTTTGCGAGATTATGTGTCACGTGACAACATCTTCACTTTTTGTCTCTTTGTCCGCCAAATCCGGCGTGAAATTTACCGACTCGAGTGTTTTTGTTGACATTTTATAGGATTTAAATGATTTGGTGGACATTCCTATCAATTCACAGGAATATAAACCCGAGAACAATGCTTCGAAAACACACATTTATCATATTGACTACCGATAGACAGTCTCTTATCAAGTCTCGTATGCGCCGCACAAGATTTACGATATAGCGCGAGGTTTCGATTCCGTCAGTGTATAATTCTGTGGTTTGACCCGGCCTTGGATTGAACCCGTAACCTCCTACACTGCAAGCGGACACTCTACCACTGAGCTATACAGGACCAGGCAATTTTTGGATTAAGTGCCATCTGTTGCAGTACACAGGGAATTAGGTCTTTTATGGGGTGAAATTCCCACATCTACAAGTTTGAAAGCGTATAACGACTATCTGCAAGATTAGTCACCAATGACTACGGCAAAACAAGTAGTGTCACTAAAATGTTGAGACAACTGAGATGGCAGACAAGATACAAGATTTATTTAATGTCGGATACAATATATAACAGTTAACATTAGCTGTAAAAGCTATTTTCCGACAAAAAACAAGTATACCGGTAATAAATTTAATAATGATATAAACAAGAATGAAAAAGCTGTAAAAAAGAAGGGCTGTAAAAGAAAGGGTTTACATATACGGTGGATGCAAGCTAGGCATACAAACTATTTAGGTTGTTTTGTTTTTGATGAGACTCTATCCTTGATAATTTTTGCTCATTAAGTGAGCTTCTTTCGAGTATCAGCCAGGCCTGCCACTTTGCCGGAGTTTGCCAGCATTGACATCAGCTTGCCGGCTCTCCAGCATTTCGGGCTGTTTTGTTGGCATTTTAGCTAATCCTGTCAAAAAAGGGCATTTTCACTGATTTTCTCCCATTCCACTGAGCAGCGATTCCTTTACGCTTCGATATTTTGGTAAAAACACCGCAAATCATATTAGGAAACGCAACAGCGCAGTAGAAACGCCCTGATCGTAGTAGAAGCGTAAAAGCTCCTTGATTGCCACCTCACAGCGAATGTTTTGACCCTGCTCAAAATTTACGTAGCGGCATCACCATGGACTAGAAGCGTACTAAGAAATTCATGAGCGTAGCGGTAACGTAGCCACAGTGGTTGACATAGCGCAAGCTTAGTCGCATCGTTCTAAAAGCGTTGAGATATTTGCCTGCAATACCGCTACGTTTCTCAAAGGGTTTTCACGGCAATTCGACCATTTTTGAACCACAAAACCACAGCGCTTCTACTACGCTTTCACTGCGCTGTTGACGCTTTGACTGCGTTTCCTCTTCGCTTCTGCTACACTGTTGACAACTGAGCTATGACCATGGTGATTTACACTTCGCGCTTGCCATGCATAATTTCTACCTTATTTTCATTATTTGTTTGCACTTAAAACTGTCCACATCGATAATTCAAAATACCACCCCGTCAGAATCGAAAGAAAAATCAAGGCCTGCACGTACTATTGTCAGGCAGCATGAACCTCGTGTGGTGCAATCCCAATGTTGTACTACACAAGATACTGTTTGTCAAAAAGCCAATTTTTATCCATTTCCTTCGAAGGATGATGGTCAACTGCTGCAAAAGCAGTGAAATAGCATATTTGATATAGAAAAGTTCCAAAAGCGCAACAGAAGCTACTACTGGGTGCATTTTTGCAAATTTGATTAAAATGTGTTTACATGTACAGTACTTGGCTTCTTTCTAGGTGTTTTGTTGTACAAATTATTGTATATCGAGCTGTAATTAGCAACTACATGTATATATGGACTATTTCATTCATTTGACAATACCAAAGAGTCCTTGAAAATCAAACCTAAGACCTTGAAAATTTTGTCAATTTGGCTGTATGAACCCTTTAATCATAGATCAGGGCTCCAGATAAGGGGAGTATTTCAATAACTAAAATGTTTATTTCTGCTTTAAACCCTATGGTGTCACTACTCATTAGAATCTTCTCGAAGAGACGATTCTAATGAGTAGTAACACCATAGGATTTGGTGCTGAAATAAGTGAGAAAATGTTGGAATTGTTCAGTTTACTCCCTCTTATCTGGAGCCCTGATAGATGTCTTCATTCTTTTATTTTTTAGACAAAGAACAGAATATTAGGTTGCAACCATGTCAAATCCATTTGGAGCCCCATTTGGGAGTAATCCATCAGCATCTTCCCCATTTGGTCAACCCAGTCAAACATCATCACAGATATCCAGTGGATTTGGAACATCAAATGCCGGTGGTGTATTTGGGCAGACCAGTCATTTATTTGGACAAACTGCTACAATGACTAGTGCTAGTAGTAACAACCAGGTACAGACTGGTTCTGGATTTAGTTCTACTGGTTTGTTTCAAAGTACAAATCCAGGCTTTAGTCAGAGTACCAGTCCAGGGTTTGGTCAGACTCCAAGTTTTGGCCAAGTATCTGGTGCCAGTGTATTTCCCAGTCCTGGTTTTGGTACAGATGTTAATGTTAGCAGCCAAAGTACAGCCACATCTTCATTGTTTGGCAAACTAGTACCAGCCTCTGGTGTGACTCCATCTAGCCAAGTGTCAGGTTTTGGTCAATCAGCTGGTCAGCCTGGTTCTAGTATGTTTGGATTAGGTCAGTCAAACACAACTTCATCTTTCACCCAAGGCAGTACTCCTTTGTTTGGTAAACCATCAAGTTCTAGTGTAGGTCAATCAACTAGCCAGACCTCTGCAGGGTTTACCTCTAGTGTGTCTGCTGTGTCACCATTCTCATCTATAAAAACTCCCAGTTTATTTGGAAAGCGGACACCAGCTTCATCAGCAGCCATTGGTATGGGTGCAAATACAACTTCACAGCCAGCATTTTCTAGTTTTCCAGCCACAAATGCACCTACTCTTTTTGGAAAGCCAACAAAACCACCTTCAACAGCTTCCACATCCCCATCAGCTTTGTTTGGAAGGCCAGTTTCAGCATCAGCATTCTCAGCAGCAACTTCATCAGGTTTTGGTAAAGTCTCAAATCTATTTGCTAAACCCTTGGAACAGTCAGAGACACAGCCAGCTGTCTCTAGCCAGAACCCAGATATGAAATCCACAAACTTGTTCAGTCAGTCTACTGGTTTTAGGCCTTCTAATGAAGAGAAAAAATTGTTTGGGAAAGTACAGACACAAGCTGCAGGAGCTGGTAATGTTGGGGGTCTGTTTGGAAAACCCGCTGTCAGTCAGTCAACATCAGCCCAGTCTTCTAGGTATGCTGCTGAATCAAAACAAATGTCAAACCATTTGGGTCTATTTGGAAAAGGGGAAAATAGCACCTTTATAAAACCAGATCCAGGACAATCTGTGGTTAAATCTGAATACCCTGATGCCAAAAGGAGAGAAGAAATTTATGCTGCTCACATGAAGTCAAAAGGTGCAACTTTGTTTGAAATAAAGCCAGATCCAGAACAATCCGTGGTTAAATCTGAATACCCTGATGCCAAAAGGAGAGAAGAAATTTACGCGGCTCACATGAAGTCAAAAGGTGCAACTTTGTCTAAAATAACGCCAGAGTCTTCTGAAGATTTTACAGCCGACTCGTATGGCGGCTTTTTTGGAAAAGATACCAGCTCTGATAATGTGAAATCATCTGGTTTGTTTGGCAAAGAGAGGAATGAACCTAGCAGCGATTACAGAGGAAAACCTCGAATCAGCAGGAACACAAGACCAGGAGAACAAGGCAAGTTTGTTTGTTAAACAATTACCTAGATTTGAAAATATGTGACCACTTAAAGCCAGAATGTCACCCAAATGTATGTTTAAAACGCGCAATTTCTTATATAAGAACATTTTCTATGTATTAAAACTAAGCGAAATCCGTTGTCAGGTGCCTGAAACATGCCCCCCTTTCTTTAAGAACCATACCTAAATGTGCCGATTTCTTATCGAGATGGTTGGAAAAATAAGCTCTTTGTTTACATAACAAATCTTCCTGTCGGCTTCCGAAGAGTCACGTGATCGATCCGATTTTTCTGACTTGTCTCTGTTACTTTAGAACAGAATAGTTAATAATGGTAAATAGGTAATAGTGGAGAAAACGTTAGTCTTTCCCGTTTAAACGCAAACGAAACGCAAACGCATCACAATAAAACGCATAAAAACACAACCTTTAGACAATTATGACCATTCATGTTAGTCTGAGTTGCAAACAGTTTGGTGCCTGAAGAGACGCCGGGTTACCCGGCGTCTGATCTGCTCCAAACTGTTTGCAATTGAAATCATAGTTTTAGCGTAAGCGATTTTATTGGGAAAGAATAACATTTTCTCCACTGTAAGGAAGGTAACATCGAATACATAGTCGTACACATTCCTACTTGAGATAAGTATGATAATCGTGCAGCACGAGAACACTGCGCTAACTTTACTGATATTTTATTCTTTCAAATTAAACGCATTTATAAACAAAACTATTATTACCATTGCAAGCAGGTTGGAGGCAGATCAGACACCGCGTAACTGGCGTCTGATCAGGCTCCAACCTGTTTGCTACTCAGATTAAAAAAAATAGTTAAAATTTCTAAAAGTAAATTTCCACAGTGTAGTGAATTGCGTTTGCGTTTAAACCGGAAAGAAAAATGTATTCTCTACTGTATATTGCGCACAATAAATACAGCTATCAATGTCTGAATGTAGGGAATACTCATCCCTTTTAAAGTTTTAGAATGTTCCAATCTAAAAATAACTCAGCCAAGTCAGAAGAAAACATTTTTACCGGGCGCAAGCCGAACGAACTCGGAAAATCTCCGTCGTTGATCGGATGTCAACAAACCGATTTAAAAATCGACTTCTTTCCACCAAATTCATGGGTTTGTAAGCAATGTTGCCTCCATATACACTGGGGGCCATCGAGGTATCACGAAGGCCCGTTTCGCACAGAAGTCCTGTATATGTTTCGCACCTACAATCCATGTAAACACAGCCATTTGTGTACTATTTTTTATGCGTTGACATTCGCATTAACCACCTGTGTCCATAGACACACATATCAATTGAATTATTTTTTTGGCAAATTACAGTATAGGTTCGTGAATAAACTGTTTACATACCTTTTCCTGAATTATTTATGGAAAATAAGTATGTATATCAAGCACAAACGTCAATTTGTCACTCTTAAATGAATATTACCGGGCGATTATCGAAAAAAAACATTCGAATGATCCACTATATTTACAAATATTCTGGAACCCCATCTCAGACATGATGCATGTTTATTAATAGCTTCATTTTTCCATACTTTTTCAATTTATTTTTCACAATAATGTATACAACTTTAAATCACTCACAGTACCCTGAAGGGTTTATGAGTGTGTATGTGCCCTCCTGAAGTCGCATTTACGTGTATACGTTACCAACAGAAGGTGTATGCGTTACCTCCTGAAGTCAATTAATTGATTTCTGTTGCAGTGACAAAACAATGGATTGGACAAATGTATTGTTTATGCCTAGCTCACATTGGCTGTGGCGGTCGTACGGCAGTCGCACGGATTATTATTTTTACGGCGAGTAGCAATTTCCCGGCCGCCGTTGATTTCCTACGACCACCGTATGTTGTGCTCACATTTGCTGCGGCCGCCGCAATGCGAGATTTGATGTTTTGGGGGTAAAAAACTTGCGGCAGTGCGGTCTCCGTTCGGCAGCCGTACGTCGCCTCTGCGGCGGTCGCGATTTCTAATAAAAGCCACGGCGACCGCCAAATGGCCGTACGGCGGCCATTGATGTGCAGTCTTAATGCTGCTCCTGCTACACACATTGGCTTGCTACATGTGCACATAACTAATATCCGTCCAACTACACCGAGAACTCAAAGGCCATATATGATTCCACTTTTAGATCAATAGACACATATGAACAAAAGTGCAAATGTCCAATAGTAAAATTAACCATTGAGGCCCGGCGGCCGCACGGTGGCCGTACGGCAGCCGCAGAACCGCTCTATGGCGTGTCGTTTTCTACGGCCATCATAGAAATGAACTTTTTTATAACTCCGCGTTATAATACTGCGGCGACCTCTATGGCATGTAAAACTTTGGGATTTGCCGTGCGGCCGCCACATTGCCGCCGTAGGATTTCTTCGGCCAGCGCAAGAATCTTCCGATTTCATTTTTAGTTTAAACATATTTATTGCATAATATATACATCCAGGGGATTAGGCTACAAATCTTCACAACATTATATAATGCCCGCTGTCCGATTTAACCTTTCTGCGAGCGCCGTACGCCCGACGTAGAGCAAGTGTGGGCGCACTTTTAGCGTTGAGGCCGTCCAGTCAAGCGGTACCAGTGTGACCATACCAAGTGGTTTGTGACGTTAATTTGGGTACAACTGACAGCTAAATTATCACCAAAAAGCCTCGATTCGGAATTTTAATCGAATGTTGGTTTTTTTTTTTTATTTATGAGTCGATTTCAAGGAAACATAGTCTATGCTAAGGGTATTAATAAGTTATTTTAGAATGATGTCAATGTATTTGTCCCTAGATGGATACTTTTTGTCTGAAAACGAGGCAAATATCCAGAAATGTTAACACACACAATGATACCACGACAATTTAATGCTAGATATTGCCAACTAATTTGCCCCATTTTCAGGCAAAATGTATTACCTTGGAGACAAATCCATTGATACCACTGTAAAGAATCCAGTCCCCCGTATCATAAGCTATGTTTCGTTGAAATCGGCTAAAACAAATTTCTTACATTTGATTGAAGTTCCGAATGGAGGCCTTTTTGTTGACAATTTGACTGCCAGTGGTATCCACATATTACGTCACAGACCATGTGGTATGGTCACACTTGGTACTATCCATTTATTTTCTCTACGCTTTTTGATAAAACGTGTAATATAACAGACATTCACCCATTACCCTAAAGCCTGTTTCTAGTTTTGAAGACGGATAGTCACTTATTAAAGCAAATTGAAAGTAAAGCAGAATGAGCATTAAGGTACTTTTACTCTGTTTGCTTTAAGCTACCATTTGCTGGTATATACGTAATTATTAGATCATTGTTTCATAAATAGAATATATATAGGGAAAACCCTGTGAAAAACCTGTGCAGCTTCTCATACACTTTTCTTAACACTTTCCCAGAGTAAATGCTTATATATGAAGGTGTTCGTGTAGTTTGGAATATTGGCTGTTTCTGTTTTACAAAATTATAGCCCTTTGAGTATTTTCCTATAAAGAACATGTTGCAAACTTTCACAGATTATTTGATTACATAGACCAAGGTGTTCATGAGGTTTTCAATTCGGGATGCAACATTTTTAAAGAAATTATGTCGCTTTGAATTTGTTTCGTACAAAATAATTATAGTGTATTTCAGATGCTCTGACAAATCAACAACTCTATCAGCTTCATCTGCTTCCGCAACAGTTGATTGATCGAATTCATTTCCTAGTCCTGCACTTTTAACTGCTTCAGAAACTTACATGAAATGGACCGGGTTTTTTGTGTGTTTAACCTTTAAAAATTTTCTCACTGGACTGTCACTATCAACAGATTTGGTGGAGATTATTTATTTTCGAGATAAACGGTATAGGCAACAGTAAGTTCATGATACTAGGCAGTTTGCATCCTATTAATTCAATGATGACTTCAGTTGGTAACATATACATATAAAATGGACTTCGGTTAGTAACATATACATACTCTGTGCGGCACCTATACACGATTAATTTGTTAAACTCGATTTAAAATCCATTTATTGCATTACTGCAGATTCTTTATAACCCAAATAATATTCCATTGTTACAATCAATCTAAAAAGGTAATGTTCATATAATGATTAATAGCATTGTTTACCAAATATCATACATTTGAAACATTTTACATCATAGGATGAATGACTATGTTATTTTGCAAGTAATACAATGAATAATATGAAATTTGTACGTAGATTGCTCGAGAAACCGTTCTACCTACCATCGCACCTATTTGATAATATGTTCCGGCTAGGAAAAAAAAGTATAGGCGAAATTGAGAGACACTCAAGGCAATTCGTGTTTTACTTTCGTTTTGGGTACACAAAATATGTACTTTGTCGGTGCGGAACATATACAGGACTTCTGTGCGAAACAAACCTCGTGATACCTCGATGGCCCCCAGTGATATACATAGCTGATTACTTCTTTTTATATGTTTAGATTACGTATGTGCCTGAATGTTCAGGTTTAAGAAATGCGCGATGTTGGCTTACATACTGCCTCTAAAGCAAGTTGAATGTAAAGCAGAATGCACCTTAAGGCACATTCTGCTTTACTTTCAGCCTGCTTTAAGCTCTCATCTGCTTTGATATAGAAAATATTTCTTATGATGCATATCCATGACTGTATAAATTTGAAATATTTTCTTCAGTGCAAGTATAGATGGAAGGCGTAAAAAAGTATTGGGGTAATGGGTTAAAGTAAATGAAAGTATAGCAGAAAACTCCTAGAGCCCTCAAAGAAGCTTTAACTTTCATTAAGCTGCTACCTGTATTTAACATCATCAGTGAAAATGCAATTTTTTTTGTGCTTATAAATGCAAAGTAAGGGGCAAATGCATCTTACATGGTAGTGCTTAGTGAGAAGAAAGGATTAGGTAAAGAGAGCAAATGAGCCTAATGCCTACCCCAACAGCGCCCCAAAGTTTAAGTGAGTTATTGATGTGTTTTTAGGAAGGCCAGATAGAGGACTGTTTGGGAAAGGTGTTGGTGTGACAGGAAGATCTTCCAGATCAGGTAAATAGTTTTTGCAGTTTTCACCTGGAATTGCCATGTTATATTGACTTTTTAGATCACCTGAGCTAGCCCAGAGTGAGCTTTTGCAATTCTTAAAATAAATTACCCGCACCCGGCGTCCATTCATCCGTCGTCAACAATTTTAGTGTTTACACTCTAGAGGTTACAATTTTAATTCAATCTTTCTCAAACTTGCTCAGATTGTACATTACCATAACAGTTCAGATAAGTTTGATTATAGTTGAAATCTAACAAATAGGTCAAGGGTTAACTACCCTTGAATTGCTGAAAATGCCACATTTAAGGGTATTTACACTCTAGAGGCCACACGTTTTATCTAGTCTTTTTTCAAACTTTCTCAGATTGTATATCACCATAAGAGTTCAGATGAGTTAGATTGTGGTTGAAATTGTACCAGTAGGGTCAAGAGTTATCTGCCCTTGAATTGCTGAGAATGTCATACTGGTATCTAACCTTGGAAATGCTAAATCTGACAGTGTTTACACTCTAGAGGCAACAATTGTTATCCAATCTTTTTCAAACTTGCTATTGTATATGACTGTACTGTTTTACCTCTGTCTGTTTGTACGTCTGTTTGCCTGTTCGTTTGTTCAACCCACATACATACATACTTTGTGAGGCTAACTTTTCCTACAGTTTTCAAGCTACAACCTTATAACTTTGCAGAGTGTTTGCACATACATGTATACCATAGATGTACATGTGAACAGGGTTTTGATCTGCTTTAGTTTTTCACAAAATTACATCATATTTGTCTTACAGACAAATCCATCCCTCTAGTCTTTTTTTGAGGAATTAATGAAAAACATAAAAATGTGCATTTATGGAGTGAACGAATAAGTGTCTATGTTTTCAGGTTCAGATGATAAGGAACAGCCAGGTCCACTACGCAGACAAATCTCAGAAGATATAAGTAGCAAGGTTGCCATCGTGTGTAGAAACCTTGGACCTCGTGTAAACAACACACACGTTTTGAGGGCTCATTTCAGAAAGTTTGGTGAAGTCACAAAGGTCTTCCCAAATCCAGCCAAAGGGCAAGCAACTGTGCATTTCAAAACTCATGTGAGTACATGTATTTGTTTTCTATTTCTTTTACAGTCAATCTTTTATTAAGTATTCACCTAGCAAAGTAGCACGGCGATCTCTTAAGACAAGTGACTGCTTTACCCTTTACCCCACAGCCTGTTTCTAGTTTTTAGCTCACCTGAGCCAAAGGCTCAAGGTGAGCTATTGTGACCGCTCACCGTCCGTAGTACGTCTTTCCGTCTGTCCGTTCACTTTTACTTCAAACGACATCTCCTCTGAACCCGCGGATTGTAGGGCGGATTCAAACTGCTCATGATGTTCCTTGGATGCTTCTCTACAGAATTTGTTCAAATGAAAGAGAAAAAGCAAAAACTCTGCTTGAAAAAGCAAAAAAGCAAAAAACTTTAAAAAATCTTCTTGCTAAAAACTACTAGGCCCTAAGCTTTGATATTTTTACAGTAGAATCTCCTGGTCGATCCCTCTATAGTTTGTTAAAATGAAATCCCTAGGGTCACACTTGACGCCACCCTGCGCAGTTTAAGTGCTGCTCTAGGCAGGTTTCACAGTATTTTTGATGAAGCAGAAGCAGAACTGTATTTTACCTGAGTTACTCTTAATATACTAAGGGCAAATAGCCAATATTTGCAAACATTTTGGATCCAGATCAGATGCAACATAATCATAATGCTACATCTAATCTGGATCCAACCTATTTGCCACTCATTTACCAACTTAACATTTTCTAAATTGTTTTTTTGTACACTTTTCACATACAGTAGGTTTTAAGCAGACATCATTTCAGTCTGGTAAGGGTAAGCCCCAGAGCTCTAGCCACTGAGGTCAAATATTATGCAACTCTGAACTGGTAGGGAGTATCACAGAACTGGTCATGATCAGCTGAACATGTTGTCTGCTAAAGTTTAGATATGGTTCAGTCTGCTTCATACTTAGAGAAACAGGATCTGGAAGTGATCCACTGACAGTTATGTAATTATGTCTTATGCCATATTTATACATATGTTTAATATTGGTTTTGTCAGAGTTATCTGTATGTCTTTTCATTTTTTCTTGTCCAGGATTCAACCCTTTCCCCCCATATACTGACGTTTGTTAACCCATTACCCCATAAATGTGCATTTTTAGGCCTTTGATTTATTCCTCTACTTAAGAAAATAATTCCACTTTAAACAGTCATGAAAATGTAAGATGCGAAAGTAAAGCAAAGTGTGCATTAACCCTTAGCCCGCCAAATAAATTGTCGTCTGCTATATTTCTCGTCTGCTTCAAGTTTCAAAGTGCTTCAAAGTTGCTCAAAATTGCTGAAAATGTTGTCCGAGTGTCAAACAGCTTGGATCCGGATGAGACGCCGAGTTACTCGGCGTTCAATTCGGATCCAAGCTGTTTGCATATAAAGCTATAGTCGTGAGTGGCAGGCTAAGGGTTAAGACACATTCTGCTTTACTTTCAACCTGCTTTAGGTGGCCAGAAACATGCTATGGGGTAATGGGTAAAATGAAATTGCCTATTTGGAAAGAGCCTGATGAGAGGAAGTGCCATTTGCAAAGGCCATAACTCTGACATCATTGTTTTTTGAGTTATTTCCCTTTGTGATATTTTCTTGTCAAGAAGACAACTTCAGTTCTACTGATGCTATTGTAATGAAATTTTATGTATGGAAAGAAACTGATGAGAGAAAATGCCATGCACAAGGGCAGCAATATTTAGTTTTTCCCCTTTGTCATATTTTATTGTCAGGAAAATAATTCCAGTTCTGCTGACGCTAGTGAAATAATTATCATTTATTGGAAATGGAAATAGCTTGATAAGAGGATGTGTCATGGATAAGGGTCATAAGCTTGGCAACAAAATTCACTTTTGTCATGTTTTCTTGTCTGGAAGATAACTCCATTTATAGTTATATTAAAATGTTGTCTTGCCCAGTCAACTTAGGTACAAACTTCAATGTCCTCAGGTGAGCAAATTTAGGGCCATGGCCCTCTTGTTAAGACATGTGACCACTTAAAGCAGGTTGAAAGTAAAGCAGAATGTGCCTTAGGGCACTTTCAGCCTGCTTTAAGCTATCATCTGCTAGGATTTGGTTCATTTTCAAGCCTGTATAAATTACTATTTTCTTCAGTGGAGGAATAAATCAAATGTGCTTAAAGGCTCTTTTATGAGGGAAAGGGTTAATGCTGGATAGAAAATAGGAGCTTTCTGCATTAATTTTATGCTGCATTAAGGAAAAAAATGTATATCATTGCCATAGCAATCAAAGAAAAATCTATAAAATATGTCTCAAAACACAAGGCCCAAAGCGTCATTATATGACTCTGAGTAGACATCATTCCTTCTTCATCATCAGGCCCAAAGGTCAGATACATGTATGTTGTATGTAGTATTGTCTAATAGTCACATGTACCTTATGCTATCTCTCTAACTCTTTGCATGCTAGTGGCAGATAATGTCCCCCAGTGATTAGTTTTGCAAACAGATTCTGACCAGGCTGTTTTGAAATTTTTTTTTGAACATTCTATTTTTAGAACAGAAGCAGAAGACAATTGTTGCAGACGAAAAAATTACCCAGCATGCAAAGAGTTAAGACAAAAGGAGAGGACTCACATTAGGCTTTGCCTGTTCTCCAAAAAAAAATTCTGAATAAAATATTGTTTAAACTAAGGCAAAAAACCCCCCAAAAATTACACAATTTTGTTTGTTTCAATAGGAGGATGCAGCTGAGGCCAAAAGGAGGGGCAGACAACTTACCAAAGACTCTCCACCCATGACCATATTCTGGAGTTCCTATTCTGGACCTGGAACCCCAAGGCATGGTGCCAGAGAAACAGAAAGACAGCCTACAAGACCAGTCAAGCGCAATATTGATGGTAAATGTTGTCGTAATTAAATGAAAAGCTTGTGTTCGCTTAATGAGAATTTAAACATATTTCTGCTATTGGATTTTGACTAAGCTATGTTTCAAAAAGTATAGAGACATCAGCTATTTGACAGTTGTTTAAATGATAAGATAACCTGTTACCCCATAAATACGCCTTTTTACTTCTTTTAATTTATTCCTCCACAGATGAAAATATTTCCACATTATACAGTAATCAAGCAGAATGCGCCTTCAGGCGCATTCTGCTTTACTTTCGACCTGTTTTAAGTGATCACCTGTCTACAAAGCTAGAAACAGGCTATGGGGTAATGGGATAAAACACCCTTCATTTTACTTGCAGCATCATCTCTTCCACGATCCAAGCGTACTATATGGCATGGAGACAGAGAAGTGAATGAAGAGTTAGAGGGTATGGCTGGTACCCAGGACCTGTATGGGGAAAGGAGACCATCCCCACAGCCGGGTACCAGTGGAACATCACAGCAACTACCTGAGAAACGGACAAGAACTGCCAGTCCTGCCCCTGCTGATGTGAAAGGAGAGAAAAGTATGTCTACAGAAGAAAAAACAATGTTTTTTCCCGGATTAACCCATTATCCCAGAAAATATGCCTTTTTACGCCTTTCATTTATTCCTCATCTGAAGAAAATAGTTCCAATATATACAGTCATGAATATGTATGATAAGAAATATTTTCTTTATCCTAGTAGATGTAAGCTTAAATAGGCTGAAAGTAAAGCAGAATATGCTTTCGGGCGCATTCTACTTCACTTTCAACCTGCTTTAATAAGTCATCTGTCTTCAGCAGAACATGTTTATTGTGATAAGATATAGAAAATGTCAGCCTTTTGAAAATGTTAACTCATTACTCCATAGAAACGCCTTTTAGCACATTTAATTATATCCTCCACTGAAGAAATTAGTCATTAACATGTATGATAAGAATAAGTTTCTATAGTTTAGCAGATGGTAGCTAAAAGCAGGCTGAAAATAAAGCAGAATGCACCTTAAGGCGCATTCTGCTTTACTTTCAAAATAGTTTAAGTTGTCACCTATATTCAATACTAGAAACTGGCTGTGGGTTAATTATCTATTTTACCCCGGAAAAAAGTTTGGAACGTGAGCAGACACTTGGTTACACACATATCCTGAGCTATTGGGGGAAAATGGGATTTTATAGGCTCGATTAATTTCCATTCTGATCAAAATTTGATACTGCATTTTTGTAATTTTTTAGGGTGAGAACTTTTTCAACAATTACTTACAGTGTTGCTATTGTTTGTCTGTATTTTTCAGTTGTTCCTAGTATGTTTGAGGGTGCCACAGCAAGAACAACAACAGAGAGAGTTCATCTCCTAAACCTTAGAGATAGATATATCAGACACCGTAAGTGAAAAGTACTTTTACAGAGTTCCTGATAAAGGGAGCATTTCATATAGTGAAATCTTTATGTGTGCACCAAACCCTATGGTGTGACTACTCATTAGAATTGTCTGGAAGTGTTGGTTCTAAGTAGTCACATAATAGGTTTTAGTGAGAACTTTTAAGCTGTCACCTGTCGTTTGTAAAATCAGTTAGCTTTCTTTTTAGTGGTCGTATTAGACAGGTTTTACTGTATAATAAAACCTGTCAAAATGGAACACTTACAAAACATGGCAGGTTTCAGCTTCATGCTTGTCAAACATTATACAAAAAGCTGCATTGGGAAGAAAGGGTTAATACTTTTCTGCTGAGGAATGTAGTTGATTTCTATTTTCAGATCGAATTAAAAAGGACAGAAACATCTCGACAGCGACAGCATTTCGTGGAACATGTACAGACATGTGCCCAGAGCGTGAGCGATATGACAGGGAAGACAAGCGAAGACTTTGTATCTATGAAATGCTGGCTGGCACTGAAAATATTGTATGTTATTAATATAGACTTGCCTATTATAAACTAATTTGTTATGCCCCTGCACGACTTCGGGGCAAAATGTTTTTTGCCCAGTCTCTGTGTGTGTTTATGTCTGGTTTTTCTGTCTTTAACCCATTACCCAATAAATACGCCTTTTTACGCCTTTACATTATTCTTTCATTGAAGAAAATAGTTCCACTTTATACAGTCATGAATATGTATCGTAAGAAATATTTTCTATATTCTAGTAGGTAATAGCTTAAAGCAGGCAGAAATTAAAGCAGAATGTGCCTTAAGGCACATTCTGCTTTACTTTCAGCCTGCTTTAAGTGGTCACCTATCTTTAACATAAGAAACATGCTGTGGGATAATGGGTAAACCTTGGCTATAACTTAATAATTACGTGTGATAGAGACTTCAGAGACTTTATATTTGGTACATATACTGAATTCAGAAGCTTTTGAGCTCAGTACAACTTGGGTCATGTCTGGCAAAGGTCAATGTCATTTGGCGTGTCAAATAGACTGAATTTAATCTTGGCCATATAACTTTAAACAACATGTGATAGAAACTTCATATTTGGCATGACTTTGTGTACTCAACTTAAGAAACTTTTGAGCTCAGAACAAGTTGGGTCATGTCGGACAAAGGTCAAGGTCATTTATAGATCATGGTCACATCAGGGGGGTATAGTGTTTCACAAACATATCTTGTTACTGATTAACACTTCTATGGCTAAATATTTAAATACAAACTCTGCTTACTATAAACTTCTATTCTCTGAACTATTATATTAGCAAATAAAATAAGGAAAGTGCTTTATAGAATTAACACAAATACAAATAAAGCAAAAGAGATAAAAACTATTCATAGAAGATGCATTAAATGAATTGACACTTTAGCTTTCAATATATCTATACTCTATTTTACTATTTCTATATTCCAGCCTGGTAGGAACCCTGTAGTTGATCACAGCCGAGCAGTCAAGGAGTATATAAGATCATCACCAGACCAGGTGAGTAAATGATTAGATGTGAAGGAAGTGTCCTCAAAGCTGTGTTAACTGTTTCTTTTATTGTACAGTGCTCCCTCTCTACAAGGACATCCAATGGGAGACACAGATTGTGTGTGTTGTTCGGAGGGAGTTGTTATAGGGAGGGAAAACTAAGACTTGGCTTACATTTGCAAACAGCTTGACACGGCGTCTGATCTGGATTCAAGCTGTTTGTCACTTGTCATTATATTTATTATATCAAAATGTTCACTTATATGTAACTTTGAGAAAAAACAGCAGACGACAATTTTAAGCAGATGATATTGCAGCAGTAAAAGCTTTAGACATGATTTTCCTGTTTAGGGAACTGCGGCAAGGGTCGTTGTAAGGAGGGAATCATTGTTGGGAGGGCTGTTGTAGGGAGGGAGCGCTGCAATGTCTTCTCACACCAGGTACTGTTCCCCCTGACAATTGGCTTATTCAAGCAGGCTGAAAGTTAAGAATTTTTTAAATGTCCAATTTAACCTACATCGTTCATACTTGCAGCACACATATTTTGGGACACAACCTTTCCATCACTCTGACAATTTCACCCCTTCGACCTTGACCTTGACATCAGCCTCTGTGTTTAAGATTTGAATGTGTGTTTAAGTTTTGACAAATATTCACTTAAGCTATACTGATTGATCTACAGCTTTCATACTTGCAGGACACATACGGTACCTTGTGACAAGTCCTTTCCATCCATGCGAAAAATTTGACCCCTGTTTCCTTGGCCTTGACCTCAGTCTCTGCTTTTAAGTTTTGAAATGTGCTGCTGGGGAGCTTTGTTGTCTTCTGACAACTTTTGATTTGGATTAACCTCCTTCTCATGAGTTCAACCCCTTGTTATTTGTCTTTATTTTTTCAGGACGAGCCTCTTCCCCATGAGTTACGTCCCTTGCCTGCTTTAATCGGTACAATGGATTTCTTACTGAGTGATGTGGCTAACCAGGGGAGAGATGGACACTGGGCGGACTGGTTTGACTACCTCTGGAATAGGACAAGAGGGATACGAAAAGTAGGTGAATCCATGCAGCTATGTGTCTTGTCTTTTAATCCTTACCTCAATAGCTCAAATCACAAATCACCTATTTTCAACTTTGTTTTAGGCATGATTATGCTTAAAGCAAGATGAAAGTAAAGCAGAAAGCTCCTTTAGGAGCTTTCTGCTTTGCTTTTATATTGCTTTATACAGTCAAAGGTTTGTAATCAAAGGTATCCTTGAATATCAATTTGTACAGAGAAGGGATAATGGCATCCTATGGCACTTATGCGGAGGAAAGGGTTAATCTTTAAAACTTCTCAAACCATTGCTTGTTCTCAGTGCTTAAGATAGATGGATGCGTAAACAAATGGATAGTAGTAATTACAGTAGAATCTAAGAAGAATAAGCGTTCCTCTAGGTTCTTTACCCTTTACGCCATAGAAAACAGGTGATCACTTAAGTCTTTACTTTCAGCCTGCTTCATGTTACCATCTGCTAGAAAATAGGAAAAATTTCTTGTGATAAATATTCATGACTGTATAAATTGGAACTATTTTCTTCTGCGGAGGAATAAGTTAAATGCGAAAAAGTGTGTATCTATGGAGTAATGGAAGCAAGATTAGATGCTTGATCAATAGTCTCACATTTGCTTAAGGTGTTAATTAATTAACACTTTACTCCATAGCCTGCTTCTAGTATTGAAGATATGTGGCCACTCAAAGCCTGTTTTAAGCTAACATCTGCTAGAATATAGAAACTATTTCTGAGGGTAAATTTTTATGACTGTTTAAATTCAAACCATTTTCTTCAGTGGAGGAATTAGATGTGCTAAAAGGCAATACTATGAAGTAAAGGGTTAACCCTAGCACAAGTTGGCAGGCCACAATATTTCACACAAACTGACTAAAGGGTATCTTGTACAAACAGAAATGCATATTATAGTTATGTTATATCAAATAGCCTTGTGATATACAGTTGAGAGTTGAGAAGACAGTATTCTCTCCCATTTAACCCATTACCCCATAGCCTATTTCTAGTTTTGGAAATAGGTCACCACTTAAAGCAGGTTGACAGCAAAGCAGAATGTGCCTTAAGGCGCATTCTGCTTTTCTTTCAACCTGCTTTAAGCTAACATCTGCTTATAAAAAATACTTTTTGTCAAACATATTTATGACTGTATAAATTGCAACCATTTTCTTCAATGGAGGATTAAATTAAAGGCGTAAATAGGCGTTTATATTGGGTAATGGGTTAAACGAAACAAAATGCAAATGCATTGCAATAATATGTAGAATGTATCGGTCTTTTGCAAATATTGACAGTTTCAGGGGTCAGCGGTTGTTTTGGGGACCCGTTCCCAATTGAAAACAAGGGCTTATTTTCCCAAAATGAGCATTTTACGGCACAATTTCCCCCCAAAATGAGTCTTTTACGACTCATTTTTTCACCCAAATCAAATATTTTACGCCATTTTAGGTCATAATATTTCCAATTGAAGGGGTACCAACTCATACCCAAAGTGATGAGAAAAAAATCACTGGGGATTGATGAGTTAATGCTTACTTGTCCTGGAAACATTGGACAATCATCAATGTAAAGCCATGATTATGTTGTAGGATATAACTCAACAACAGCTGTGTGATCGAGGCACAGTGACACTAATTGAGAAGTGTGCCAGGTTCCACGTGTTCTGTTCCGTACGACTGTGTGAGGAAGACATGCATGCCTTCGATGCCAAGATCAACAACGAGAACCTCACCAAGTGTCTACAGACTCTAAAAGAGATGTACTTTGACTTGGAGGAGAAACAGAACTGTTTATGTCCATGTGAAGCAGAGTTCAGAGCCTACTATGTGTTGATGAACCTGAATGAGGGAGATATATTGAGGTATGTCATGTGCTGTTTAACCCATTAACCCATAGCTTGTTTCCAGGGCTCCAGATAAGAGGGAGTACTCTGAACAAACCCAACATTTTCTCACTCATTTCAGCGCCAAATCCTATGTTGTTACTACTTTTTAGAATCGTCTCTTCGAGACAATTCTATTAAGTAGTGACACCATAGGGTTTAAGATTTTAGTTTTTGAAATACTCCCCTTAAATGGAGCTCTGTTGTTTCTAATTTTGAAAACAGGTGACTACTTAAAAGCAGGTTGTAAGTAAAGCAGAATGCGCCTTAAGGCGCATTCTGCTTTACTTTCAGCCTGCTTTTAGCTACCATCAGCCAGGATATGGAAACCATTTCTTATGGTACATAACTGAGGAAAGTGGAACTACATTCCTTAGTGGAGGAATAAATTAAAGGTGTAAAAAGGTTGTTTTTTTCAGGGAATGGGTTAATATAAACATCTCAGGGAACAGTTGTTTTTCTGTGTTGCTTGCTAAGCTTGTTTTATTAATTGGTCGCTTATCCCATAACTCCATAAAAACCTTTTTTTATGCCCCCGGCATCGACAGATGCGGGAGCATATAGTAATCGTCCTGTCCGTCCGAGCGCACGAAAGGTCCTTTGTTGGGTAGGGAGAACAATAGATTCCATTCATTCCGTGATTGCCCTATTGTTATTGTTGGGTATTTTAGTGTACTGTTGGGTATTTTTAAACAAAAAATATACCCAACAAATGTCCAACTGTGAGAACGTCCGTCCGTCCGTGCGTCCGTCCGTCCGTAACCAGGTTAAGTAGATTTTACCGTTTCGTCTAGCTTCAACACCACTTATTCAAATGCTTAGATACTTATACAGTTGTTGCCTTGGACCATTCCCTAGCCACCAACAATACCCAACCTTGATTTTGACCTTAACCTTGACCTAATTTGGACTTAGAATATTTTGAATGGGCTATTTCTTGGTTAACTAGATTAACGTTTCGTCTAGCATCAACACCGCTCACTCCAATGCTTGGATACTTATACAGTTGTTGCCTTGGACCATTCCTGAATATTTTGAATGGGCTATTTCTTGGTTAACTAGATTTTACCGTTTCCTCTAGCATCAACACTACTTACTACAATGCTTCTATACTTATACAGTTATTGCCTTGGACAAACTTGGACAATTACCAACCCACCAGTAATACCCAAGCTCAGTTTGACCTTGACCTTGACCTAAATTGGACTTAGAAAAGATTCAGAGTATATTGTCAAGGATGCCACCGGGGGCATAAGCGTTTATTGAACGCGCAGTCTTGTTTACACTCTAATGCATTCCTCTACTGAAGGAAATTGTACCACTTTATAGTCATGAATGTGCACTATAACAAGATTTTCGTATCTTAGCAGATGAGAGCTTAAAGCAAGCTGAAAGTAAAATGTTTCGTAAGGCACATTCAGCTTTACTTTCAGTCTGCTTTAAGTGATCACCTGTATTCAAAATTATAAACAGGCTATGGGGTAATGGATTAAGAGAACATTTGACTTCTACTCTGAGTCAGTAAGTTTACAACCAATTTAAATGCTGGCACACTGGATATATTGGTGGGAAATGGCTAGTTTCCTAGAATAACAGTATAATTTAAGACTTAACTCTTTCCTCCCTAAAACTTTAAATGGACAACTCCAGTTTCCATTTTAGTCTAGTCCATTTCTGACTTTTAAGGGTTGTTTTTGTGAATGTTTGGCTTTGTGACAAACAGTGAAAACCCTGATCAGAGGGCTCCTTTCGGAGCCCTCTGATCAGGGTCTTCACTGTTTGCATAGGACAAGTGTACTATTCACATGTACACTGTTTGCAAAGCACGCCTATATGCGGGACTAGGGATCAAAGGGTTAATTAATATGCGTTCTGTGTTTAGTATTCTCTGCTGTATTTCTCTCTTATTATTATTATTAAGGGCTCCAGGTAAGAGAGAGTAAACTAAACAAATCCAACATTTTCTCCTTCATGTCACCAACAAACCCTATGGTGTTACTACTAATTAGAATGGTCTCGAGGAGACTATTCTAATGAGTAGTAACACCATAGGGTTTTATGCAGACATAAATATTTTAATTTTTGAAATACTCTGAAGCCCTGATTATTGTCAAAATTACATTTCAGACAAGTTCAAGAGTTACGGCCAGCGGTTAGAACATCTCAGCCTATCAAGTTTGCATTGCAAGTATACCGCTCATTGAGTAACAACAACTACATCAAGTTTTTTCGCCTTGTGAAGGAAGCATCTTTCGGCCAGGCCTGTATTATGCATAGATACTTCAATCAGGTCCGTAACAGAGCTCTACTGACAATGATGAAAGGCTACGGGATGGGAAACAGACCAGCACAGGTACTCACCTTTTTACAGCAGAGAAGACGTTATTCTTTCCCGTTTAAATGCATAAGAAACGCAAAAGAAATGCACTGAAATGTAGAAAATAATAATGTTTTGAAATTCATTTTAATCTGAGCGGTAAAAAGTTTGGAACCAGATCAGACACCGTTAAACTCTTTGAACCCTAGTCAGGCATATATGCGTGAAGAGTACACTTGCCCTATGCAAACAGTATAGATCCTGATCAGAGGGCTCCTTAAGGAGCCCTCCAATGTTTATCATTTTGACTTATATTGTAAAAATCAACCCTAAAAAGTCAAAAATGGACAAGACTAAATTTGAAAATTAGAATTTTCCATTTGAGGTTTCAGGGAGGAAAGGTTTAACCTGGTTATTTTGTACTGACTCCTTGTTCTGTTTCTTGCAGATACCTTTAAGTAGCTTGGTTAAACTGCTGGGTTTTGAGGATGAGATGGAAGCCCAGGATTTCTGTGAATACTATGGGTTTAATGTGGTAGACGGTGAGGCCATGTTAGACAGAGTGGAGTATATAGAACCCGAGACTGCCTGGCCTGCAAGACGATCTACCAACCTCATAGAGTCCAAACTAATGATGTCTATTGGTGAGGTAAGGGACGGTTTTGTACTTTACTGGGAGAGTCTTAACTAATATTGTCTGTTGGTGAGGTTGATTGTTTGATTGAATTGGGTTTTACGGCGTCCCAGTGCATAAAATGATCATGATAATATTATGGCGTGGAAAAACAGTGTTATATATATAAAGGTAAAAACATATTGCTGTGATAAGGGACAGTTTTGTGCTGTACTGGGAGTGTCTGAATTATTGGTGATTATTGGTGTGGTAAGAAACAGTTCCATGCTTTACTAGGGGCTAGTTTCAGAAATATCTTAGCAAAAAGAGTTGCTAAGCTGGACTGCAGCTGAAAGGGAATGAACTTAATAAACCCTCACAACAATTAGTGCTACTGTTTTATCCCTGACTGTCCATCGGCTCATTGTTTGTTCTTCCATTCTTTTGTTCATCCTTCCATCCATACATACAGTACATACTTTGTACATCCAACTCTTACAGTTTTCAAGCTACTTTAGAATTTCTCTATTCAAACACTAAAAAGAAGGCTATTTGTCTGTATAAAAGACAGGTGACAGCTTAAAGCAATCAGAAAGTGAAACAGAAAGCTCCTGTAGGAGCTTTCTGTTTCACTTTCACATTGCTTTAAGCAGTCACCTGTCTTAAACGACAAATATTTAACACAATTTAGTGGTCGTAATAGAGAGGTTCTTCTGTACATCCTTATAATTTTAGAGGGTGTTTCTTATATACCGCAGATGTGCACATTTTATTTTGTAGTTTATAAATGGGGAGCCATTTACAAATGAAGACAGGTTGTGTCCCAGCTCTAGTTTTGATATGAATGACAGATTCCAAAGTTTGGTTCCACTCCCAAAACGAGGTCAAGGTAAGTGTTAAAGTTAATATGAAGGTCAGCTCTAAGAATGATAATTTAACCCTTATCCTGGCATACTGTTGTCTGCTTTGAAATTGTTGTCTTCAAATAGGATATAGGATGTCAAATTAGGATTTATGCATTTGTTTGATTGTCAAACAGTTTGCATGAAGCAGAATCTGATCTGAACCCAAACTGTATACAAATACAATGTACAAGTACATTCAAGGTAGACAGGAATAGGGTTTTACAACTTTGTTGTGCTGCAGGGTGTTGGGGATATTTCATATTCTTACTACAAACTCTTGCAAACAAGTAGCAAGTAGCAATAATGATTTTTGAAAATCCTATACGCTTCTTTGTTATTGAAGCCCTCTGATCAGGGTATACACTGTTTTCATAGGACCAGTGTAATCTTCACATATACACTGTTTGTAAAAGAAGCAAAATTTAATACAACTCAGTGGCCACAAACACAATGTGATACATGTGCTTGTGGTCAATGAGTTAAATTAAATTTTGCTGAAAATAAGAATGCAAATGCAGTTCACAGGACTGCAACTATTTTGAATAGTCACAATGAAATTCTTAAACTGTTACAACTTAACCCTTTACCCCATAGCCTGTTTCTAGTTTTGAAAATAGGTGACTACTTAAAGCAGGTTGAGAGTAAAGCAGAATGCACCCTTAGATGCATTCTGCGTTACTTTCAACCTGCTTTAAGCTACCACCTGCTAGATTTAAGAAAATACTGCTTCTGATACATATTCATGACTGTATAGATTGGAACTATTATCTTCCGCGTAGGATTAAACAGAATGCGCTAAAAGGCGCTTCTATAAGGTAAAGGGTTCAAATGTGTGGTAAGAAGAGTATTTTTCTAGGGGTCCTAAGGTACTCCTTTGGAGGAGAGGGTTGTATAACCTCACTATGATGACCTCTAAATAGAAGGTAATTGACTCTATGAAAGACAGTTTAACCCATTACTCCATAGATTCACATTTTATCACATTTAATATATTCCTACACCGAAGGAAATAGTTCTGTTTTATACAGTCACTTATTATGTATCATAAGAAGCTTTCTGTTTGAATTTTAGTTTGTGATAAAGTCTAGTTAATTTCTGACAATTTAGGGTTATTTTTGTTCTGTTTAATACAAAATGACAAACAATGCAGACCCTAATCAGAAAGTTTGTTAAAGAGTGAACTGAACTGGGTCGACACTGTTAGCATAGGACAAGTGTATTCTATACAGGTGTACTAGTTTTCAAACATTAGTATACTTGTCGCTAGGGTTGAATATTTTGAGAAACCACCTGCTTTAGCATCTAATAATTAACAAAATTTAGTGGCCGTAATAGAGTGTTTAAGGTGTACCTTACTTGATCCCTAGTGACGCATATATGCGTCTTTTACTAAAATTGTACCTGTGAAGAGTACACTTGTCTTATGCAAACAGTGAAGTCCCCGATCAGAGGGTTCCTGCAGGAGCCCTCTGATCAGGGTCTTCACTGTTTGTCATTTGGTAATACAGTCAAACCTGTGAACAACAGCCACCTGTGGGAACTAGCAAAACTGGCCGTTGTTCACAGGTGGCTGTTGTTCGCAGGTGTGCAAAATGGCTAAGTTTTCATCAACTACATGTACTGAATTTTATATCTACAAGGGACAGTACAAGTACGCAAGTAATGAAAGAGAAACATTTGATACCTTTAAACTCTTAAGTGATTTATCTATTTAAATATTAAAACTATTTATTTGCTTAAGAATTCAGTCTTTGAAGTTTCAATAAATATCACGGCCATCATCTTTCTTTTGAACGGATATCCATGTTAAAAGTAAATGTCTAGGTAGATAGCAAACTCTGAAGGGTTTTGGTCACGTGATCGCATTTTCTCATTTTGATTGGTACATGTAGATATGGATATTTGAATAATGTTCCATCGCCGCTTTCGAAAAAATACGGAAAAGGGCGGGTAACTCAAAGGACGAATAGCTTCGAAATCATCTCGTTTAATAAGAACGAAGGACTTTTCAAAAGCCGATATTTTCATTATTTGCTTGTCTGAATGATTAATTTGTTGCTCTGATTCTTAAATGTACTGGGTTTTTCTTCATTTCAATGGAAACACTCACAATACACCGTGAATTTATTGCTGGTGTAAAGTTTATTTGGAAAGGACGCCATTTATGATAATGAGGTTATGACTAAAACACGGACATTGCCGAACATAAATGTTGACGTGATATGACGGCAGTTGTTGAATATTAGAATCTATAGCACAGTCTGTTGGTTTTAGCACATTTACCCGCTCAGCGACAGTAACTCGGAAACTTCATCGACTAGAGTAGACGGCATTGTTAATTTTCCAATTGATCTTTGACTTTGTAACGTGTACCGGGCCGGTCACCCATCCAGTTATTAACCGCGCAGAACGTTGCTTAACTTCGCCGGTCACCCATCCAGTTATTAACCGCGCAGAACGTTGTTTAACTTCGGAACTGAGACAACTTTTTAAAGCGTAATGATTAAACTAGAAATGATTTTTTTATTTCACGATTTCGTATCTGCCAAGGTTTCTTACATCAAAACAAAACAATTAATCACCAATGACTAATCTGGATAAGGCCATTTTAGAAATCGCCCAATCATTTGTTTCATCTGGACAACGTGATTATAAACAATCATACAAACATAAGCAGCAACGGACATCTTCAATATTAATTAGCCAACATATAAAAACAAACATTTTTTTTGAAATTCTTTCATCATAATGTGGCCTATTTTAAACCCAAAAGTCAGTTGCAAACTGTCATTAGCACCTTAGAATTTGCTTCCAATTATATAACCAAGCGCATCCATAACAAAGATGGCGACCGACATTGGCGAAATTGCACCCATTCAATCGTGTTATTTGGCTGCTGTAAGAGGTGTTAAAAACAGCCGAATTAGTGACCGCCGGCCACGATCGGCAGGTGACACCTCTGTGTCTCAGCCTGGCCGCTGTTTGGGGTAAAAGGTGTCAAAAAGAGCCAGTTTAAGTGACCGTTGGCCGCGGTTGGCAGGAGACCGTTATTCAGAGGTCAATTAAGAAGGAAATTGGCCGGGAGGAATTCAGACTGGCCGTTGTTGACAGGTGACCGTTGTTCGGAGGTGACCGTTCAGACAGGTTTGACTGTATATTTAAAAATCAACCCTAAATAGTCGAAAATGGACCAGCCTTTATTGCAAACTGGAATTGTCCATTGGAAGTTTCAGGGGATAATGAGTTAATCTTTTCAGATTTGCCTATGAGAAGCGCCCCAGTAGTACCTCAGGTAAAACAGGAGCCAGCTACATCACGGGTAAAACAGGAACCAGCTCTATCTTGGGTAAAACAGGAACCAGCTATACCTCAGGTAAAACAGGAACCAGTTATGCCTGAGGTACAACAGATCCCTCAGGACCAGGTGGCACAAGAGGTTAAAGTTGAACCTGAGCCCTCTACATCACAAAGACAGGAGCAGGCCATGCAAAAAATACTAACTACTGAGGTAAGTGTACCTATGTATGCCACATAACTATGGATATGGTGGGTATTTCAAATACATGTTCTAACTTTCTTGTTGTTCCACCAAACCCTATGGTGTGACCACTTATTAGAATCGTCTCTTTGAGACGATTCTAATGAGAGGTCACATTATTGGGTTCAGTGGAGACGTAAAGGAGATCATTTTGGAAATGTTCAGTTTACCCACTCTTATTTGGATCCCAGATGCCAGGATATTGCAATGAAATCTCCATATCCTGTTTCATTATAGATATCCAAAGGTGGTCTCGAGATATTGAGGTGTTTGTCTATACAGAAAAAACATTTCATATGAAACAGCAAACAGTGTAGAACTAGAAATAGCATTTCTATGAATGCATTTAGACAAACATAATCTTTGATAAAAATTAAGACTATTTTACCCCTTACTCCATAAATACGTCTTTTCACTTCTTTAATTTAGTCTCCTTCAAGAGATTAGTACCACTGAATATAGTTATAAATATGCACCATAAGAAATTGTTTTTATCTCCTAGCAGATTAAAAACTTTAAAGCATTCTGAAAGTTAAACAGAATGCACCATAGGCACACTCTACTTTACTTTCAACCTGCCTTAAGTGGTCATCTATTTTCAAAGCTAGAAACAGGCTATTTGGTGCTGGGTTAATTCTGATTGTATGATTATCATAATATTATATAATAAGTGTCTAAGTTGTGTTGTTACATTTCAGGGAATCAAAGTGACAGCCAAGGTACTATTCTGGGAGGTGATTGAAGAGCTCGTAAAGGACCTAGCCCAGGAAACTATGGGTGATGTCCAGTGCCAGCTCATGTTTGCTGCTTCATTAATGGACAGCGTAGTCTCATGTGGTGTCAAACAGGAAATTGAGTAAGTAACCATGGCCCAAGGTTATATAGCTTTTGAGTTGAGTCTTAAATCGTTCTCAAGCATTTGATTGGTCAGATTTGAGTTTTTGCTGAGCAAAAACTCAAATCTGATCAATCAAATGCTTGAGAACCATGTCAGACTCAACTCAAAGGCTTTATAACCTTGGACCCATGCCTGACAAACAAGTGCAGGGCTTAAGATATAGAGGATATTACATGGGCTGCTTATTATTTATCACTTTTAACAAACAAGTTGACTAAAATGATATGATTTAAAACACATGCAGGGCTTGTGGACGACCTGTTTGGGCCCGAGCCAAAAAAATATATTTCACTAGTTGAATATGATTTTCGTATAATAACTTAATAGTGACACCATAGGGTTTAATCCCGACAGCAAATTATGCGATAAAAAGTATTATTATATACCTATCTACAAAACAGGGAAATACAAGCCCCACAATCTTTTTCCGTATCAGATGATCCGTATCAGATGGCATATATGCTACACGGTATTGCCGAGACTACTTTTATGCTACACAAGTTATACACAACCGATGTATATAAAGAACAGGTGCGCGTGACGTTTCGGAATTCCAGATGTTGATGCTATTTTTAATAACAAGAAGACCTTGAACTTGCTTACGTTTTCTCCGTCTGCTGTCAAACAAAAGAGAAAATGGAAGGAATGAAAGAGAATTACGGGAACTTCCAAATAGAATTAAACTTAAAACAGTTCAAGCCATACTCTAATACGCTTAAATGAAGGTTACTTGCGGAAAAAAAACTGCTCAATTGAGCCGATAAAAAAATGGCGGACTTCTACAAAAAAGTCATTATGTATTAATACGCACTAGCGGTTTAACATATGCATATTGTTATTCGGTTGAATATATAGCGTTTCGCAGATATAGTCCCGATTTTAAGCTACTTTAAATGAAATTTTATAGAAAATAAATAAGGTATATAATAAAAGGAACATCACCACAGTGTGTGATCCGGGCTCTTGTATCAGTTCGAGTTGGCTGTGTATTCCGGATCACACTCGAGGCTTTTCCTCGAGTGTGATCTGGAATACACAGCCAACTCGAACTGATACAAGAGCCCGGATCACACACCGTGATAATATTCCGTTTTTACAAATATCTTTTTTATTCTCAACCAAACCCTATGCAGTGACTACATGTACTCATTAACTCTTTACAACCTGAGATTTTTTTTTGCCTGCAATAATTGTCGTCTGCTTTTGTTCTAAATTTAGAATTTTTCAAAATTACTTTTCAAAACAGGTTCAGAGTGTCAAACAGTTTGGATCCTTGTAAGACACAGTGTCATGTGATATCTTATCACGATCCGAACTGTTAGCAAAGGGTGCTAAGAGAGAATATCAGACAAGTATGTAAAAATGACTTGTCCAGAGAATATAGCACTTGCCCTGATATGTTGTATAATCATAATCAGGGCTCCAGATAAGGGGAGTTTTATAAACTTAAAATCTTTATTTCTGGTATTAAATCCTATGGTGTCACTTCTCATTAGAATTTTCTCAAAGAGACGTTTCTAATGAGTAGTGACGCCATAGGATATGGTGCTGAAATGAGTGAGAAAATGTTGGATTTGATCAGTTAACTCTCTCTTTTCTGGAGCCCTGATAATGTTATAGGTCTAAGGATTATAATATTAGGAACAGGTACAGTAGGTGTGGAAAGACTCTTCACTGAGAGGAAGGGTAAAGTAGTGATAATTTTACCTGTGCATCCTGAGTCCTTTACTCATTAAATTTGCCAGGGACTCATTATTTGAAAAGTTGCGAGTCCCATGGACCCATAGCTATTCTGGCCTTTTTTAACCAATTACTCTTATATAATATGCAACATCAGATAGCAGATAGTAGCTTAAAGCAGGTTGAAAGAACAGCAGAATGTGCCTTAAGGCACATTCTGCTTTACTTTCAACCTACCTTAAGTGGTCACCTGTCTTCATAACTAGAAATAAGTAGTGGGGTATTGGGTTAATTTTTCATCTCGAGGACTCAATGTATGTCTCAAGGACTCATTGTTTTACAGAATGTGCATCCCGAGGACTCAGTTGTCTGATTTACAAAATTATCACTGTTTAGTAACGTGTTTGATACATGTGTTGACATGTTACTGTTTGTTTGTGCAGTACACTGTGTGAGGAAGTGTATACTGAGGAACAAGAGAAGCACCAGAAGGCGCTCAAACAGGAGCGGGAAGCCAGGAGAGACCGCGTAGCCCTCATGCTGACAGGTGACGTCATTGAAGACATGATTCAGCAGGAGGCCCTTAACCTGGCAACAATACAAATCAGGTAAATTATCTATGGCCTATAGTTGCCTGGCAACAGTAGAAATCAGGTAAATTGTCTATGGCCTATAGTTGCCTGGCAACAGTAGAAATCAGTAGAAATTAGGAATCTGGCAATAGTAAAAATCAGGTATTGTCTGTGGCCTATAAAAGTAGTAACCTAGTAACAATAGAACTCAAGTAAATTATCTTTGAGCTAAAGTAAAACAGTAAAGTTCCAAGTTATAGTCTACTTTTAGCCGGATTGATCATCCAGTCAACTATACATTCACTCCCCTGATCATTGAGCCATCTTGCCTATAAAATTTAGCACTGCTAACATATGGCGCGTAGGCAGCCGCAGTACCGGCTCAGACCTTTCATAGGTACTCATTAGAACCCCTGGTTGGAGAGAAGCAATTTGCAGCGCATATCTTGCTCAAGAGCGTTCCTGTATATCATCAGGGATTTGAAAACAACCCTAGTCAGGCTGCTGGAACCGCGAGGGCTCAAACTCACGACCCCTGTATTGAATATCAAGCGTGCCATATGCCTGGTTGCAAATAACTATTGTACTTGAGATAAGGCAGGGAAGGGGTTAAATATGGTAGCATGAAAAGACATTTCTAAGAAGATGAGTTAACCCATTACCTCATAAATATGCCTTTTTCCGTCTTTAATTATTCCTCCGCTGAAGAAAATTATTCCTCCGCTGAAGAAAATTATTCCAATGTATACACTCATAAATACAAACAATAATAAATATTTTCTATATATAAAAGATGGTAGCTTAAAACAGGCTGATAGTAAAGCAGATTACTTTCAACCTGCTTTAAGTTGTCACCTGTATTCAAAACTAGAAACAGGCTATGGGGTAATGGATTAAAACTGTGAAAACGTCTCGCAATGAGGGAAATGGTTGAATTAAGTTATGTTTGCTAAGATAAGAGGGAGTAAACTCAAGTTTTTCAAAATTTTCTGCTTCATGTCTGCACTAAACCCTATGGTGTGACTATTTGTTAGAATTGTCTTGTTGAGATGAAAGGGTTTGGTACCGACATAACAATTTTAGTTTTTGAAATACTCCCCTTATCTGGAGCCCTGTAAAACTACAAAGCCAATCTTTATTTCTAGGGAGGTAAAGACCATTTTACGAAAGCAGTGTATTGAACGAGTCACAGTTGACATCAATGAAGCAATTGTCACTGAAGTGTTCCAGTCACTTGTGCAAGAAGTTTCAGATGATGTATTTGAGACAGATGTTACTCAGCGTCTAGAGGAATTGGACAAGTTTGAGAAAATAGTGAAACTAAGTTCCGCTGCACGGTTTTGGAAAATCTGGAAGAAAGAATACAAAGCTGTAACGAAGCTGAAGCGAGCTATGCAAGAGTTTCCTAGCTCGGCCAACATGGAGGACGCTGCTGGTCAAGTGAAGAGATTGATTCATGTTAATGACACGAGGATAGTGGACAAACAGTTCTTTGTCTCTAAGCAAGCTAGGCTTACTCTAGAGAGCCCAATAGAGATAAAGGCCCGGGCAGAGAAGATTGAAACTCAGTTTACAGTACATGCCCTGTACCAACGACTTCTACACCATACAGCATGGCAACATTTAGACATGACGCGGCTTGTTGGCAAAATACTGGCAAAGAAAATGTCATCCTCACAGCAGACAGGTAAATAAAATACAGTCAAACTGGATACTTCGAACTCGCTTAAATCGATCTTACCAGTATTTTATAAGTTGAACTTTGATAACTCGATCTTGCTTAAGGGGGTAGGTGCACCTTTGGAAGGTAATTATTAAATTCTTCAAGCTTTGCATACAGACAGTAAAATTAGTTTCTATGACAAAACTGGTGAAAAAAGTGGGGGTACCGGACCATTCTTTTTCACAATTTGAGATTTTTCAAGGCTACCCCCCTAAAATTGAAGCTTCACAAAAACTACTACTTTTTTGTACTACGGATTTTAAAACTTTATTTAAACAATCTATTTGTTCAAAATGTATCCTAATTTATATTACCATAGTAAGAATAAACCCTGAAAATAAAGTTTTTTCAAGATCCACAATAAAAATGTTTGATTTCACCGGAAAGGAGTAAAGTTTACCCCATCCACTTTGTTATAATTGGAGAAAAAGGCACAGTGAAACTTGCCCTACAAATTGTAGCAAACTAAATACCAAATTTTTCATTTGTTGATTTTAGCCTTGCAAACATAAAGTTTTAGTGAAATAGCAAATAAAAACACAGGGTCCCGGATCTTTAAAAAAAAGATATAGATCATTTTATTTAAAAAATCCATTTTTTCTCATTTTTTCACTTTTTGGTGTATTTTTACCAAAAATATTTTTTTTCAAAAAAATATCATTTGATCTATTGAATTATCTATAATTTATACTAAAACTGTACTACCATGAAAATTTCATGCTTATATTCTGAGAAATTGAAATGAAATCTGATGTAACAAAATGCAACCTACCTATGAAAACAGTGTATGCTGTTAACTACGAATAGGACATAAAACTTAAAAAGTACCTTCCAGAACGAAAATCCAATTTTTTCCCGGGAAAATAGTGTTTTATAACTGTATGCATTCACCAAAAATGAGTTCTTAACATTTATACTAAAACTGTACTACCATGAAAATTTCATGCTTATATTCTGAGAAATTGAAATGAAATCTGATGTAACAAAATGCAACCAACCTATGAAAACAGTGTATGCTGTTAACTACGAATAGGACATAAAACTTAAAAAGTACCTTCCGGAACGAAAATCCAATTTTTTCCCGGGAAAATAGTGTTTTATTACTGTATGCATTCACCAAAAATGAGTTCTTAACATTTTTTTGAAAACGAGTTCGGAAATTTTTTCGGAAATTTCATAATGCTCAAAAAGACAGGCCGACATCCTTAAAAGTAAAACATACCTGTATTTCAAAGTTAAAACGTGGCTAAGCCACGTTTTAACTTTAAAATATACATGTAGGTTTGTTAGAACAAACGCGAGTTCGTAGTATCAAGTTTTACTGTAATTAAACCCAAATACTTGTACAGTAGAACTTTAATATCACAGAATGGCTGGATTCAACCGTACCAGTACAGTAAAACCTCTCTGAATCGTGTTATTTATTAGATGTTTAACCCATTACCCTATAAATAATGCCTATTTACACTTAGAAGCTACCACCTACTAGGATATAGATGATATTTCCTATGGTGCATATCCATGACTTTATAAAATGGAACTAACCTAACTGAGATAATTTTCAAACATTTGATTGGTCAGAGTTGAGCATTTGCTATCAAAATTTCTAAATCTGACCATTCAAGTGCTTAATTCAAACTCTTTACAACCTTGGTGTCGGGACACTCTTATTAACAGATTCAGCCACAATGTACTGGAAATTGCTGCTGTGTATGCCTGAGGAGGATGACAACTCAAACAGCCGAGAGTCTGGAACCACCATCCACCTATGTGACTGGCTGACAGCTAAACTATCAAAGGGAATAACACCACCAGCTGAGGCAAACAAACAAGTATGTCAATGTTACCCGTAATCAGGCTCCAGATAAGAGGGAGCGAAAGGAACAAATGTAACATTTTCTCATTTATTTCAGTACCAAACCCTAATGGCTATGGTGTGACTACTCATTAGAATCCTCTCAAAGAGATGAGTCTAATGAGTGGTCACACTATTGGGTTTAATGCAGAAATAAAGATTTTTGTTTTTGAAATAATCCCCTTATCTGGAGCCCCGCATAATGATCCTAAGTATTGGGACAGACAGACCTGAGTAAAAACTGAATGGTAAACAGTATAGACCCTGATCAGACTGCTCCTTCAGGAGCAGTCTGATCAGGGTCTATACTGTTTACCATTCAGTTTTCATTCATACATTTTAGGACAAAGTACTGTGTGGTTAAAGTAAATTGTTCAAAGGACAAGGTTCACGAAGCCTCTGTTTTGGCTCTGTAAAAATTATTCTTTCCAAAAATCTTTTTATCTTTATTTTCTCTTTATCTGTCAATTTCAGATAATAACATTTCACTTTTTTTTTTACACAAAACTCAACCCAAATTCAAGTTTTGACAATTTGTAAATGACTGAGAGGCCAAAAAGAAAAAAGAGAAAATTTTTGGTAGAATTCTTGGTATAAATCCTAAAAAATAAACAATAAGGGCACTAATGTGATACAAACATATAATTTGAAGTAACGTATCTAAATTTTGAAGTGCCACATTTGTGCCTTCATATTTTATTTCTAGTCCATTTATGACTCTTATAGGAGCTTTCTGCATTAGTTTTGTCCTGAATTAAGCTGTCATATTGGCTATAAATACTTGGTCGTATACCAACGTTTTAGTCGTCGCTTTATCGAAATTTTACTGTTTAAGGATGTGATTTATATGTCTACATTATTAGCATTAGTGTCATGTCAATAGCTCTTGTTATTTCTACTACAGAGCAAAGTGATAAGTTTATACAAATCAAAACTATCCACTACTACTTCTGTGCCAGCCAATGGGCAGCTGAGTCTGGGAGTGTGTATACGAACAGTTTCTGGTACCCTGGACATAGATGACGTCAGTGCAATAGAAGAAAAGAGGCTACTGCTGGGGACCAGTGGACTAGTGTTTGTACTTCCTAAAGGAGCCCCTTTACAAGATTCAAATGCAGTAAGAACTGAGTTATTTGCTTGAAAAATGATATACACAGGGTTTTTAGCTCGCCTGCACAAAGTACAAGACAAGATTATGCTATACCCACAGTGTAGTTGTCGGCTTCGTTGTGAACAGCATAAACAGTATTAAGAAAATGCTTATAACTTCTATGTCCCTTGAGATATTGCTTTCATATTTGGTATGCATGTGAAATGGACAAACCTTTCCATGCATGCAAAAAGTTTGACCCCCTTTGACCTTGACCTTGAACAAAGAGCCAGCATTTAGGTTTCAAAATCTATGTTTAGGTTTAAAAAACACTTATAACTCCTATGTCCCTTGAGGTATTGCTTTCATATTTGGTATGCATGTGAATGTGAACAACATCTTGCCATGCAGGCATAGAGTTTGAACCCAGTGACCTTGATCTTTACTAAGGGCCTGCGTTTAGGTTTCGACCTTGAGATAATTATTATATGCATTTGTGTATATGGACAAGACCTTTTCATGCATGCAAAATATTTGACCCCTGTGACCTTGACCTTGACCTTGAACTTAAGGCCCGCTTTTGGTTTAGGTTTTGAAAAATGCTTACCTGTATAACTCCTATATTCCTTGATGTATTGCTTTCATAATTGGTATGCCTGTGTATATGGACAAGACCTTACCATGTAGGCAAAAAGTTTGACCCCTGTGACCTTGACCTCATATTTTGCTTTTAAGTTTTGAAATGATTCACTGGCAAGCTTTGTTGTCTCTCTGACATCTCGTTTGATTTTGCATCGCTCCATAGGGCATTGAAACGCGGTTAGGGGTTACATAATGTGTTCTTTTATTATCCCTAGAATTAAATGTCATTATCTTAGGTGTATTAATTTGAGGGTTAAGACCCTTTTGATATACATGTATTCATATAAATATTTTCAGCCATTCTGGAAGAAACATTCCACAAGACTACAACAAATATTGCTGGTAAAGCCAATGTATCAGGAGTTGCCATTGGTGATTGTTGTCCCTGTAGCAGCCAATCAGAAGAAGCTTTACAAACAAGTGATAGATTATCTGTCAGTTGAGGACTACATCAGTGAAGGTCTTTTGTGTGATTGCCGTGTTGTTATGCTATCAACAGATGACTTACACAGTGAAGGAATAAACCTGGTCAATCCAGAATGCAGTGAAAAGGTAGGCTTTTAGGAACACCATCAGAGTCCAATGTTATAAAGCTTTTGAGTTGAGTCAGATACTATTCTCAAGTATTTGATTGGTCAGATTTGAGCCTAGGCTCAAATCTGACCAATCAAATGCTTGAGAACTACTTCAGACTCAACTCAAAAGCTTTATAACCTTGGAGCCAGGGCTCCAGGTAAGAGTGAGTAAATGGAATGTTTCCGACATATTCTGCTTTATGTCTCCACCAAACCCTATGTTGTGACTACTCGTTTGAACTGTCTTTTTGAGACGATTCTAAAGAGTGGTGACAGCATAAGGGTTTGGTGGTGAGTTAGAGATGATTCTAATGAGTGGTCACAGCCTAGGTTTTGGTGGTGAGTCAGTATATATATTTGGAGCTAGAAGTCCCTCTTGATGCCTTTACCTATGCCTCATAGTGATACCTTTTCATGCATCTACCATGTCCTGATAAAGAGCCATAGAAACTCTTCCTACACCTTGGATGCTTAACCCATTACCCCATAAATACGCCTTTTTACGCCTTTAATTAATTCCTCTACTGAAGAAAATAGTTCCAATTTATACTGTCACAAAAAAACAAACATAAGAAATAGTTTCTATATTCTAGCAGATAATAGCTTAACCCTTTTCCTGATCACCTTTTAGCACATTTGATTTATTCCTCCACAAAAGAAAATTGTTCCAATTTATACAGTCATAAACATGTTCCAACAGAAATATTTTCTATATCCTGAGAGATGGTAGCATAAAGCAGGCTGAAAGTAAAGCAGAATGCGCCTTCAGGAACATTCTGCTTTACTTTCAACCTGCTTTAAATGGTCACATTTTTTCAAAACTAAAAACAGGCTATGGGGTAAAGGGACATGAAAGTAAAAAGTGCTTTACTTTCAACCTCCTTTATGTGGTCAAATATCTTCAAAACTAGAAATAGGTTATGAGTTAAAGGATTAAAGCAAGTCCTTTGGATGAGTCTTCAAAGTTTAAACCAAGGTCCTATGTATTAGTACTATACACTAGGCATGTAAAAGAACCAAAATGCTCTATGGAAAAAGAGTAGGACATTCTCTCTCTGTGGGACATCCCTAAGATGGCCAAAATGTACTTGAATCAAGGCTCCAGATAAGGGGGGTATTTCAAAAACTAACGTTTTTATTTCTGCTTTAAACCCTATAGTGCAACTACTCATAAGAATCGTCTCGAAGAGACGATTCTATTGAGTAGTAACACCATAGGATTTGATGCTGAAATAAGTAAGAAAATGTTGGATTTGTGCAGTTTACTCCCTCTTATATGGAGCCCTTCTATTCTTGAATTAAAACAAACAAACAAAAACAGACTGAAGTAAATCATAGAAGCTCATGGAAGGTGTCAACACATATATTATCAACAACTCAGTTTGCTATAGTTTATTTAGTTGTGAGTAGTCTCCATTCATATTTTGCTTGTGGTATTGTTGCTTTAACCCTAGGTTTGTAGACAGGTGATCATGTAAAACATGAGGTTGAAAGTGAAACAGAAGGCAGGGGATGGGCCACATGTTTGGTCAGAATGATAAAATATAACTGGACATGGTGTTGTTTGATTTCAGTTTTGTGAAGGTTTACAATGGCTTGCTGAGCGTGCAAGGCCACCACCCACACTGGCTGTGTCGGGTCTGAGGAACTTCCTAGAGGACACTCTGCTAGAACTCTACTACACACCAACACAACAGAGCTTAAAGAAGAGAAAGTTGCTGGGATACCTAGATAAGGTAAGTTCCCGGCCCGGCTTTTACGAAACGTCTCAAACTCAAGCAAATCTCATGCTCATATTTCGTCTCATTCAAGTGAGACATTGTCTCACTTGAGACCTTGCTCATTTTGGCTTTTACTAAACAGCTAGAGAATTTGCTCAAATGAGACAGAGATTCTTAAGTGCATAAGCGGCCTAGTGTTTACAGTTATCTCCATAAGAACATCATTAATTGCGAGAATCACACGTCAAATTTCAATTAAACAACCCTGCTTGTTAATACTATCCTTCAGTAATAAACAACACTGTCCTTTTTAGCTTTATTGAGTTATTCCCCTTTATTTATCAGTCTAAAAATAGAGTTGTTATTTTAATGACGTCATTTCCATAATAGAAAAGTATCATGCCACCCACATTCGACTAGATCTATTTATTTCTATGATATGTTGTTTCTAGCCTTGTCAACATCAACTTTGTTAGCTGCATGTGTATATTACATTGATGATTTCATCACTCTGCTGATCATGGCCAGTGAATTTACGTAGATCTAGATCTGTATGATAGTCTGACTGTTGACAGTGTCAACCGGTCTCAAAACACCTATAGAAACCCAGTGTTATCAACTTTAAAATCCACCAAAATCCATGAAATAAGTCATTTTCTGGCATAGTTTTCGTTATCTGAATGCCAGTCAGCGATATGGAAGTAATAATATTAGTGCCAAGTAGCCTACTTTAAGAAAAAATAATTTACGATACACTAAATCATGATCCTTGATTCACCCAAAATTCACCCAAATCCACCCAAGTCCAATACAAAACCACCCAAGAACATCAATATCCACGAAATAAGTCTTAGACTGACAATATTTTCATTACTGGCATAGGGTTATCGTCAATGAGACAGCTACATACCTGCCTCACAAATTTTGAGCAAATTCTCATTCTTTGAGACGAGACGGATCTCAAGATTGTTAGTAAAAGCCAACTTGAGCAATTGCTCATCTCATGACTAGAAGATTGAGCAAGATCTCATTTTTTGAGCATGAGCAAGAGTTTGAGACGTTTCGTAAAAGTCGGGCCAGGACTCCAGAAAGGAGGAAACTCAAGTTTTCCAGGACTGCAGTGTGCAGGACTCCAGCTAAGGGAAATATTTTGAAAACTAAAATCTTGATGCCTGCTCAAAATCTATGGTGTGACTAAAGGGTTAATACACCTTTTTTCGTGCATTAACATCTGAAGAAGCCCGCGGGCTGTATTTGAAGCCCGAGGCTTTAGCCGAGGGCTCCAAGACAGCACAAGGGCTTCTGCAGATGTTAATGCACGAAAAACAGGTGTATTGACACTATTCTTGCATAAAAATATGTCTATTTCCCCTTCTTGTTGGATTTCACCTAACTCTGTTCTCTAATACATTGACAGTTTATGCGCACCTGGAGAGGTCAAGTTTGTTTACAAAATGTTCCTGTATTTTATATATCAACGGCTTAGATACAGGGCCACATGCACCGAATTTATCAATGTCGGCCATTTTTAAAAGTGACTCGATTCGCATATGTAATTTACGCTTGGCATACAACAGACATCATGTTGTTCTTCGTCCGTTTATTCAAGGACTTGATAATGTTACAATATGTCTGGATAAGAGGAGAAATTGTGTGGTTGGATGTTGGAATAACGTTGAATGAGTAGGTTTGGTACAACGTGAGACGTAGCATACAGACCGGTTAGGTTCGACGCAACACAGAAAGTCAGAAGTTTTCTGTACACCAATTCTATGGAAATACAGGTACACCGATTTACAGTTTAGTATGTTTAGGGTAGGACTTTATTCATAATACTATATTTATTAATAAATATCAGACACATGAATGGATTCCTATGAAAACACCAGCGGTCGACTGCATTTATTATAACTCCATAATGTAGTCTAGCCGGATCGATTTTAGTCGGACACAGGTACAGAGGAGATAAGGTTATTCTTTCCCGTTTAAACGCAAACGCAGTGCACTAAAATGGAGAAAATTACAACTTTTTTTTTACTTCTGACTGTTTATTTTAATCTGAGTAGCAAACAGTTTCTAGCCTGATCAGACACCGGGTTACTCGGCGTCTGCTCTGGCTCCAAACCGGCGTCTGATCTGGCTCCAAACTGCTTGCAATGGAAACAATTGTTAAGAGAATAACGTTTTTTCCACTGTTATCTTTGTAGAAACTCAACAAGTCCATACAGCTCAGTCGTTAGAGTGCTAGAATGTTACGTCAGAGACACTGACTCCAAGATTATAAAGCTATTGAGTTGAGTCTGAAATCGTCCTAAAGCGTTTGATTGGTAAGATTGACAAATCAAATGTCTAAGAACCATATAAGACTCAACTTGAAAGCTTTATAACCGTTTAACTTTCTATACGTCTAAATGTTATTTGGCTTTGTAACCATTTTTATTCTACAGTTGTCTAGGAATTTAGAATAATTTTGAAAATATGTTTTGATAATTTCGCAAGCCATTTAAATATCAGGAGCATACACAGAGTCAGTTACTGAAATAGCTTAAACGGAATTTGGGTTGACATGCTATTTGATCAAAATTGCCGTTATAGATTCTAAATGTGTGTTTCTGTTAGATTTACATGTAGGTTTTAAATAAATATTTGAATTTGATTAATCTCATTCAATCAATGCTTACATTAAAGAAACAAAATTAATTCTCAATAAGATGATAAAGCTGTCTATACGAGGGTTGTTCGGAAAGTTCGTAGAATTGTGCTATAAAAATACGTGTAGACGCAGTTGCAGGTAAATAAATAGATTAACATTAATTTCAAGATCTGTTCTACATATTCTTTGAAAATCAGCACGATATACTTAAAAACATTTTTTCTATGCACATTATAGATACATACATAACACATACCCGGAGCACGTCAGCGTTGACGTGACGTTGCTAAAGTGTCAAACGTTATTAAAGTCCAGCGAACGTCGCACTTTCTCGACATAGTCACCCCTAATATCCACGCACTTGTGATGCCTTTTAACCCATTTTGCGTAGGTTTCTGTATACCATTCGTCACTGAAAGAAGACACAACTTTCTGGGTCTCTTTGGTTAGCTCAGATGCTGAGTCGAATCTTATCCCACGTAAGCTTGCCTTCAACTCTGGAAACACTCTGAAATCCATGGGAGCCAAGTCCGGGCTGTATGGTGGGTGTTCCAACACCTCAAATCCTAGGAAGTTTATTTCTAGTTGCGTGGAAGCTGCTCTATGGCCCGGTGCATTATCCTGGTGTAGTATTACCCGCTCAAGATCAATGTGAGGCCGCTTCTTTCGTATGGCATTAACAAGATCCCGCCTCAGAACCTGAAGAAAACAATACGCGGTCGCATACTTGTAACTGGTCTAAACAATCATTGCATATTTTTATAAAAGAAAAAACTAGTAATAAAAAATTAAACTTTAGTAGATTCTATCAATAACGTTTACTCATTATTCTAAAGCCATAGTCTATTTAAATAAACCTTACCTTAGAATAATACGCTGCTGTGACAGTCTGACGATCTGGAACTCTGTGTTGCAGGATCATCCCGTGTCGGTCCATAAAGAAAATAAACATGTGTTTGCCCGCACTTTTCTGGACCCGGGCCTTCTTTGGGGGTGGTGTATTTGGGGTTTTCCACACCGATGACATAGCTTTTGTCTCTGGATCGAAATGGTGCAACCAGGTCTCGTCCGTAGTGATGATTCTGTCCAAAAAGTCTTCACCTTCGGCATCGAAGCGACTGATAAACATCTGGGAGCATCGAACCCGGTTCTCCTTTTCCTTTTCCGTCAGCAACCTCGGCACCCAACGTGCACTTACTTTAGACATACCAAGCTCATCTGTTAATAGTCCATGTACGGTAGAGCACGAAACACCAAGTTCATCAGACATATCTCTTACCGTTGTCCTTCTGTCCGCATTTACCATATCTTTCACCTTGTCTTTAATTGACGCAGCTACGACGGATGGTCGGCCGCTCCTAGGATCGTCCTGGATTGATTCCCGTCCACTCCTAAAACGTGTGTGCCATTTATACACAAATGCGGGGCTGCACTTGTCATATTTTCCAGTTGATTTGATCATTTTAAGAGTTTCTGTTGGCGATTTATCTAAAGCAACACAAAACTTCACAACACTTCGCAACTCAATGTCACTGGTCGACGTCATTTTTTTTCACTTCGTAATTCAGCTCTTTATAGAGGTATCACTGTAATTTCTGTGCAACCGCTGTCAATATTTTGAAATTTCGAGCAACTGACGTCATGACGTCATGTTACAATCTGACGTTTTCGCGCCTTTCTGGCATCAACGGTATTGACAGAAATCAAGTTTGATTCATTAGATTACTGTTTAAGAAATTAAAATTTTTGGGCTGCTCCGGGTCCCCATTACTGCGTTGCTACGGTAACCTGTATATTCGGTAAAAATTATGGTTTCATTTTTCTGTTTGACATATTGAATTAGAAAAGCGTGAGGTACTTACATACCAAATGTCAAATTGATCAAATGAAGCTAACTAGAGATATAACAAAATTCTACGAACTTTCCGAACAACCCTCGTACATGTATGTTTAAACTGTTTATTAATTTTTATCATGCATGGTTGTTCTTTCAGATTCTATCACCAGATGTCACTAGCCATCAGAAGTCTACACTATTAACCATGGAGTCATCCTTCCTCCTTGACTGTGAACAGAATGTGTTTGGTGCTTATTGAACAGAGAACAGTGACAATAACGAGAATGAAACAGATTTAACAAACAAAGTTTAATTCATGATGAATTTATGTATACACAAAGTCATCACCCGGCTGGTCTCAAAATAACAGGAAAAGTCTTTGTTTAATGAGGAACAGCTAACCCAAGACATCTATTACATAATTTGATTACACATTAACCCATAATTCAATCAATATGCAGTTTTACCCCTCTTATTTATTTCTCCACTGAGCAAAATAGTTCCACACTATGGAATCATGAATGTATGCACTTTAAGGAGCCTAAAGCAGTTTGAAAGTAAAGCAGAATGTACCAACAGGTACTTTCTACTTTACTTTCAACATGCTGTAAAAAAACAACCTGGATAAGGGGTAAAGGGTTAAACACACACAGTCTGACAGGTCACAATACTGTCCAAATTGCAGAGCTACAGGTAAAAGGCATGATTTTATCTTATTTTTGAATATTCTAAATGTCTATTTTTTCATTTTGAATTCCATTTCTAAAAAATAATTTATTCCCAAATGCATTACTTTGGATACTCAAACTTCTTAGAACTTATCTATTACATTGTGCTTCAGTAGATCTATATTATCCAAGTGTAATTATTATCTTGAGCTATGTAATTTGTTAAGTACTTGAAATATGTGTACAAAACCAGCATTCCAAATAAAATATATTTCAATAAGCACAATATTTGCATAAATATAAATCATAACAAGAACTATTGTCTATATATTTGAAGCCCATTTCCATTTTTTTTTTAAATATTAGTCATTTTCTTCCATATCACAGCTTCCTATATTTTAATTGCACATCAATTATATATCTTGCAAGTATTATGCTTCACTACAAACAGTGTACATACAACGAATGCACTTGTCCTCTGCCTCAGTGTAAACTTTGAACAGAACATCCCCTAAAGGAGCCCTCTGATCAAGGTCGCCACACGAAGAATACTTTTTAATGCATCGGTGTACATGTATACTTTAAACAGAACGCAATTACACAAGATGGACTAAATCTAATTTTGATTTTAAATGTAAATTTAAAGTTTCAGTGGATATTGAATGAGAGGTTTCGCCTAACTGTAGACAACGTATGCAAATAGTCGCTGTCATAGACATTTTACTGAAACGAACTATCTGGTCGTAGACCAATTGGAGTGTCAGATGGTCGATTTTGTCAATTTCAAAATTGATTGATATGGGTTGACGGCCGCAAACTGTGACACAAACGTCCTTCTTATAGCGCCGATGTTGTGTCAATTTCATGTCATCTATGATAGCAAGTCGCTGCCGTCGAAAGTTCGGCATTTTAGAAATATGCATGTGCACAATTACGGTACAACATATACATAGCTCGTATACGAGCAATAGGATTCAAGTTGTTTGTTATCGCTTTTGTTAATGAGTCAACTGGAAGTTTTGTTAATAAATCAAAACTTACTTTGCCTAGTGAGGCTAGTGTGTTTACTTTTATGATGTTTTCTGCTTTGTATCGATCCTACCTAATAATGCCACCTGTCAACAGATCTTTTTAGTTGTACAAGTTTGGTTGTACTGTATACATGTACTATGGAGAAGACATTATTTTTCCCCAATAAACTCGTTAACGCTAAAACTTTGTTTGACTATAAATTTCCATTGTAAACAGTTTGGAACCAGAGTAGACTCCGCCTAACTAAGCGTCTGATCAGGCTCCAAACTATTTTTCACTCAGATGAAAATGATTGGACGTAATTGTCAAAAAGTATGCCATTTTCTACCTTTAAATACATTGTGTTTGCGTTTTGCTTGCGTTTAAACGGGGAAGAAAACGTCTTCTTCACGGTCTATTTCTTGAAATAAATTTAGAAACTAAACGGACATGTATGTCTGGGCGTAATGCCATGTATCATTGGTGTTGGCTTTTATCACATAGTAATGAATGAAGTACTGTTTCATAACACATAGTTTCAGATAAACCGTAAACGGCGGACCTCCAAATGAGTTCAAAAAGTGCAAACTGAATGGGAAACTGTTTAGATCCTGGTCAGAATGCTCTGTTAGGAGTCTACACCGTTTGCTAGCTATTGTCTGTCCAAATACTTAGGGTTATTACAGAAAAAAACCTTTCGCATTTCGCCTTTATGACCGTTATGTGTTATTGGCGTACGGTAATTATTTTGTATTTTCAATTACAATGCATTCACCAGCATTGTAAGCTGAAGTATTGCCAGTTCAAACCGTCATTGTTATTGTTTATACTGGGCCCCGGAACAATCATAACTATAGCGGTCATTAACGGCGCGTGTGCACGTGAATCGCCTTGTTAATACACGTTAAAGTCTTCGTTAATGCACCCCCTGGGAACGGCTTTTTATGCAAGAATACTCATTAGAATACTGTAGGGTTTGGTGCAAACATTGATATTTTAGTTTTTGAAATACTCCCCTTATCTTGGCCCCTGGGTAACACTCCACAGTCAACTGTTGCACTCACACTTGTGTTATTCTTTATCGTGCTGAATATTAATAGATAAAATTACACCCACTATGAACATCTATCATCTGGTTTAGTATGTTAGCTAATAAAATAAGGGAAAATGTTGCTCTATTTCTCATTGTTACACTTTACTTTCACCTTTTTGTGGTGAGAAGTCTAATTCCATATTCTGTCTAATTAAGAAAACGAAAGAATTGAGGTTTTTTGGTTACCTAAAGCCACTGTTTTATATAAGCTCAATAATTCTGTCTTTTGCTTTTGCCACTGTAGGACCCAGCCAGTTTGATCAACCTATACAACAATGTTATAAGCCATGTAGCAGACACCTTGACCTCGGACAATCTCTCAGAAATATCCTGGCCAGTTACTGAGTTTGTGAGAACTTCTAAAGGTATGTATCCCTTTTTCCCTATAACTTGTCTTCAGTATTTAAGACTGATGGGTGCTTAAAGCATGCTTAAAGTAAAACAGAAATCCTTTGAAGGAACTTAAGCTGCTTACATTCAGCCTGCTTTAAGAAACCCCCTGTCAAGGTGCTGGAAAAGTTTCCTATGATGCCAGGACTGGCACAGGTCTTGAAAAAAAACTCGAATCTGATTCCTGTTTTGAAAACGCTTGACATTTACCAGAAGACTTGAAAAAACATGAATTTATACAACACTCTTAAAAAAAAACTTGAAATTAATGTTTCATCTAGATCTATATTATATACAGTCTCGAACTCTTTTAACTCGAACTATCCGATAGTTTGACATATGAACTGCATTATTTCATGCTCGGTTAAGTCGAACATACCCATATTTCAAAGTTAAAACATGGCTTAGCCACGTTTTAACTTTGAAATACGGGTATGTTCGACAAAACCAACTTTGAGATATCGAAGTTCAACTGTACCTGGTATTAATTTCGTTTGTCATTTTGTACATTTTGTACAATGGTTCATTGTAATCGATCTGGAGCCTAATCCAATTTTGATTAGCTGGGGACCTGTCTGGATTTGAACTGTTTGTCAGTGATTATGGTAATACTTCAGTCAATTTACCTAAAATTTGAATTTGAGAAATAAAAGCAGACGATAATTATCTAAAGAAGATAACGTCATGGGAATAAAGAGGTTAATAAATATACATACAGTGGAGATGGGCCATCATGGCATTATTCGTTCCCAATAAACTTGTTTACGCTAAAATCATTATTTTCATTGCACACAATTTGGAGCCAGACCAGACGCCGGGTAACCCGACATCTGATCAGGCTCTAAACTCTTTGCCACTCAGGTGAAAACAAATAATCAGAATTGTCAACAAATTGTCATTTTCTGCGTTTTAGGGTAATGCGTTTTCGTTTCATATGTGTTTAAGCGGAAAAGAATAACGTCTTCTCCACTTTCATTTATCAATCAGTTCAGTTGACAGAGGTGATTTTTTACAGTGCTCCCTCCCTACAATGGCCTTCCTAACAACGACTCCCTCCTCACAACGACACTTGCCGCTGTTCCCTAAACAGGACAATTATGTCTAACGCTTTTACTGTTGCAATATTGTCTGCTTAAAATTGTCGTCTGCTGGTTCTTCTCAAAGTTACATATAAGTGGATAATTTGAAAGAATATATATAATGACAAGTGACAAACAGCTTGAATCCAGATCAGACGCCGTGTTTCAAGGAGTCTGATCTGTATTACAGCTGTTTGAAAATGTAAGCTGATTTCCCTCCCTACAACGACTCCCTCCAAACAACGCACTCAATTTTTGTCTCCCATTGGGTGTCGTCGTTGAGAGGGAGCGCTGTTTCTGTTTCTTCAATCTTCAAGCCACAGACTCTTTGTCACTGATGACTCATTGATGAGTAATGGTCTCTGGTTTTTAGCTCACCTGAGCTAGCTCAGGGTGAGCTTTTGCAATCCTTGAATGTCCGTCGTGCGGCGTGCTGCGTGAACAATTTCAGTGTTTACACTCTAGAGGCCACAATATTTATCCAATCTTTCTCAAACTTATTCAAATGGTATATTGCCATAAGAGTTCGGATGAGTTTGATTATGGTTGAAATCGGATAAATAGGTCATGAGTTATCTACCTTTGAATTGCTGAAAACGCCATATTTAACAGTGTTTACACTCTAGAGGCCACAATATTTATCCAATCTTTCTAAAACTTGCCCAGATTATATATGACCATAAGAGTTCGAATGAGTTCGATTTTGGTTGAAATCGGACTAAAAGATAAAGAGTTATCTACCTTTGAATTGCTGAAAATGCCATATTTAATGATGTTTACACTCTAGAGGCCACAAATTTTATACAATCTTTCTCAAACTTACTCAGATTGTATATTACCATAAGACTTCAGATTAGTTCAATTATGGATGTAATCGGATCAATAGGTCAAGAGTTATCTACCTTTGAATTGCTGAAAATGATAAATTTAACAGTGTTTACGCTCTAGAGGCCACAATATTTATCCAAGCTCTCTCAAACTTACCCAGATTGTATATGACCATAAGAGTTCGAAAAAGGGTGATAATGGTTGGAATCTGACAAATAGAGCAAGATATATCTACCTTTGAATTGCTGAAAATGCCATATTTTACAGCGTTTACACTCTTGCAACTACAGTTTTCAATGGATTTTGATTATACTTGTACACAAAGGATGTAGCTATACGTTCTCGAAATGTTGAAATGTTATCATTGTGGCAATAGTTACCTGCCCTTGATATACTTTGAAATGCTAGAAAAAGGCTTCATTCAGTATTGTTTAGGCCCATTGTTATTTGCCTTTGATGTACTCTACTATACTAGAGTAGGTCGACAAACTTGAATGGATTTAGAATAAAACGGGTGAAACAGAAAGGTAAAGCTATCAGGCTTCAGTACAACAGGTGAGCGATATCAGGGCCTTCAGGCCCTCTTGTTAAGTTTCTCTTCGGTAAATTTCTTATCACTAATTTCAGGTGTACCCCCAGCCCACTGGAATAGCCAGGATCATTTTGAGTACCTCCAGGACTGTATCAGCAACCTGAGGCTGCCACAGTTTTCTTCTCGCAACCCTCACACTGAAGAGTGGTCAGATGTGAAGATAGATTTATGGCAGTATGTTTCCATGGTAACCGGAAGATCATATGGTCCACCAAGAGTCACACTGCATTCAAGGTATTGCATGAAGAGAAAATGTTTAACCCATTCCTCCATAAATATGCCTTTGTACGCCTTTTATTTATTTCTCCACTTAAGAAAATAGTTCAACTTTATACAGTGATGCATATGTACTGTAAGAAATATTTTCTATACCCTAGAATATTTTAGCTTAAAGCTGGCTGAAAGTAAAGCAGAATGTGCCTTAAGGCGCATTCTGCTTTACTTTCAACCTGCTATAACCCTTTCCCCCATAGAAGTGCCTTTTAGCGCATTCTGTTTATTCCTCCGCTGAAGAAAATAGTTCCAATCTATACAGCCATGCATATGTATCATAAGAAATATTATTCTATTCTAACAGGTGGAAGCTTAAAGCAGGCTGAAAGAAAAGAAGAATGTGCCTTAAGGCACATTCTGCTTTTCTTTCAAACTGCTTTTAGTGGTCACCTATCTTCAAAACTAGAAACAGGCCATGGGGCAATGGGTTAAGAGGTCACCTGTCTTTAAATTTAGAAGCAGGCTGGGGGTGATGGGTTAAGTGAAAAAATAACAAGTAGTAAGTTGTACTGAAGTTATTGCTGCACGTGTAATAATTACTTGCCCATTACTCCATACATTCAACTTTTTACGCTCTATTCCTCCATAAGAAGAAAATAGCTCCACTTTTAATATACAATCATGAATATGTACCATAAGAAGTACATTGTCTGTATATCCTAGCAATTGGTAGCTTAAAGCAGGCAGAGAGTAAAGCATATGATTTACTTTCCGCCTGTTTGAAGCTACCATATAATGATAGGATAAAGAAAATATTTGTTACATATTCATCATTGTATAAAATGGAACTACATGTATTTTTTCAGTGAAGGAAATAGTTAAATGCGTAAAAAGGTATATCTATGGAATGAAGGGTTAAAAATTTATCAAGGCTGTTATGCATAAACCATCTTGTAACAAATTAATGCAAAAGTCTTCTATTAAAACCACTCAAGCAAAAGAATTGCATTTGTTAACCCTTTCCCCCCATAGAAGTGCCTTTTAGCGCATTTAATTCATGCCTCCACTGAAGAAAATAGTTCCAATTTATGCAGCTATGAACATGTACTGTAAGATATATTTTCTATATCCTAGCAGATGGTAGCTTAAAGCATGCTGAAAGTAAAGCAGAATGCGCCTTAAGGCGCATTGTGCTTTACTTTCAACCTGCTTTAAGTGGTCATCTATCTTCAAAACTAGAAACAAGCTATGGAGTAAAGGGTTAATGTTAGCACCATTAAATCCAGAAGAAAGTAAAATAGAAGTGTTTTCTCTAAAAGCTGCTATATTCCTTGTACTGCAGGTTGAAGAGATTGTTGGTCAAGGTAGAGGAAGACTTTGAAGAGACCTGCTTTCTCCAAGAAGGAGAAGACAACTGTGAACCTACTTACATTAATGTTCCCTGGAACAGATTTATCTCCCATTGTATAGACTACAGACTTGCCACAACAGATTTCTTTGATCCTATTCTGGTAGCAAATGGGGTAAATATTAAATGGTTTTATTTAAAGTTTCATATCTACTGATTCTTTTTGAAAATGAAGAAATACATAACACAGTGCTCCCTCCCTACAAAAGCCCTCCCAACAACGACTCCCTCCTTACAACAAACCCTGCTGCAGTTCCCTAAACAGGGCAATTATGTTTGACACTTTCACTGTTGTAATATCATCTGCTTAAAGTTGTTGTTTGCTGTTTTTCTCAAAGTTACATATTGGACATTTTGGCAGAATCACACTTAATGGCGAGTGACAAACAGCTTGAATCCAGATCAGACGCCGCGTAACGTGGCGTCTGATCTGGATTCAAGCTGTTTGCAAATGTAAGCCAATTTCCCTCCCAATAATGACTCCCTCCGAACAACACACACACACAATTTTGTCTCCCATTGGGTGTCGTAGAGAGAGGGGGTTTTGTAGATGTCTCCCAAGTTTTTAATCTTAACCCTTTACTCCATTGCCTGTTTCTAGATTTGGAGACAGGTGACTTCTTATTAACAGCAGGTTGAATGTAAAGCAGAATGGGCCTTAAGGCACATTCCGCTTTACTTTCAGCCTGCTTTAAGTTACCATCTGCTAGGATGTAGAAATATTTTGTATGGTGCATATTCATGACTGTATAAAGTGGAACTATATTCTTCAGTTGAGGAATAAATAAAAGGCATAATAAGGCTTATCTATGGGTTAATGCGTTAACTCTACATTGTTTGCCTTACAGTCGAGCACAGACAGCTGCGAGCTGAGGGTTGCCTATGATGCTGATCATTTGGAGTGGTACAGGGCACCAGCAGAATGGAGACATGTGGAGTCGGAGAAATCTATCATTGGTAAATACAGTATAACCTCTGTTGATCGGCACACCTTTTAACCGGAACCCTCTTTTATCAGGCACGGCTGTTTGATCACAGCTGAGGGGCATTCTGCTTTACTTTCAGCCTGCTTATAGCTACCATCTGCTAGAATATAGAAAAAAGTTCTTATGGTACATACTCATGACTGTATAAATTGGAGCTATTTCTTGAATGGAAGAATAAATTAAAGGTTTAAAAAGGCGAATTTATAGGGTATTGGGTTAAATGGAAATTAGAATTGTCCTTTTGAAGTTTCAGAGGTAAATGAGTTGAAAGTGATCATAATTGTTAAGGCCTTTAATACGATAAAACATACATGTACTTAAATTTAAATCTGCGAATCCTAGTCATGTATGTACACGTCCTATGCAAAAGGTGTACCTATGAAGAGTTAACTTGACATATGCAAACAGTGAGGACCAAAGTCACGAGCCCTCTGATCAAGCTCTGCATTGTTTGTCATTTTGCAATACATTGACAAAAACAACTCTAAATACATGTAGTAAAAAATGGACTTAATAGGCAAAATTGGAAACTGGAATTGTCCAGGTAGGAAAGAGTTAACATATTCAACCCTAGCGACGTGTATACTCGTCATTTACAAACACTTACAGTGTACTTGTGATGATTACGCTTGTCCTATGCAAACAGTGTAGACCCTGATCAGAGGACTCCTTAAGGAGCCCTCTGATTAGGGTCTACACTGTTTGTCATTTTGAAATATATTGTTTTAATCAACCCTAAATAGTCAAAAATGGACTTTACCTAATTTGAAATTTGAATTGTCCATTAAAGTGTCAGGGGTGAATGAGTTAAGCCTATGATTGTTCATTACATAGACACCTTCATTTGATTCCACTGTCCAGCAGGCTAATGACACTCTTTTGCAAAATATACATGTGAAGAGTACTCTTGTCCTATGCAAGCAGTGTCTTCATTGCTTGTTGTATAAAAGTATTGTCTATTTGAAGTTTCATGATTAAAATGTTCAGCCTATACAGTAAAAACACTCTATGACAACCCCTAAGAAAAAGGGTTTATTGTTTCAACTTTGTATAAAAGATAGGTGATAGCTTAAAGCAAGGTGACAGTAAAGCAGAAAGCTCCTACAGGAGCTTTCTGTTTTACTGTCATCTTGCTTTAAGCAGTCACCTGTTCTGAACCCCTAAAAATTAACACAATTTAGTGGTGGTAATAGAGAAGTTATACTGTATCTGTACATTTCAGAGACACCTTCGTTTGATTCCACTGTTCAGCAGGCTACGTTGAAAGCAAGAGAAAGGAAGGCTCCAGCTGCTGTCAAACTTGAGACGTCTATCGTAGAAGACCCACACAATGTATCTCTTGTATCAGCCAAAGCCAAGAAGTCATCCAGTGGCCTTATCAGATCTTTAGAGTCAGAGCGACGCTGTTCTGACCATTTCCAGAAATATCTGGAGAATGCAGTACGACTTGGTGAGATGGACAGTACTAGTACATCTCTGACAGACTCTGTCTTCATGAGTGATACAAGCATGGAATTCTCTAGGATGGATAATCCAAGACTTAGCTTTGATGCAACAGATTTTTTCAATCGGTCACAGAACAGTATAGCAGGCATATTTGACGAGACGGTGTCGGGAGAATCGTCTATACTCACCGGTAGAAGGAGATCGGACATTGGTAGCACACTGTATATAGATAGACGGCAAAGTGATCTGCAAGAATTGGCACAGCTGCAGGGGAAAAGGAGGAGAGAAAGGCTGTCAGAAATCTTTCCCAATGATCAAGTAATGTTGTGTCTGAACCAGCCGTCACTCACAGAGGACTTGGACAGTTTCAAACAAAGCCTGAAAAGCAGTCGTCGGGAGAGCGACATATTTGACAAACGATTACAATCTTTGCTTACAAATGTCCCCATGGATGCCCTCTAAATTCTTCTTTATCTCATTACCTCATAAATATGCCTTTGTACGCCTTTAATTTATTCCTCCACTGAAGAAAAGAGTTACACTTTATACATTCCTAGCAAATGGCAGCTTAAAGTAGGCTGAAAGTAATGCAGAATGCTCCATAAGGAGTGTTTGGCTTTAATTCCAACCTTCTTTATGTGGTTACCTGTTTTCAAAACTAGAAAAAGGCTATGGGGTAACAGGATAAGTCCTTTATCTGTCTAGATTTTCAAGTACCGGTATCTTCTGTTCTAGTTTTCTATGTTCAAAGTTTTGAAGTCTAAATACATACTAAAGCGAGTAAAATACATTCAAATTTACATGAAGCACACACTGACAGTAAAGAAGAATTGAGATCTGTAAACGTATCTTAACTGCTTAAGGTTGTTCACCCTTAACCCATTTCACCATAGCCAGTTTCTAGTTTTGAAGTTTGAAGACAGGAGACCACTTTAAGCAGGTTGAAAGTAAAGCAGATTGTACCTTAAGGCACATTCTGCTTTATTTTCAACCTGATTTAAGCTATCATCTGCTAGAATATAGAAAATATTTCTTATCATACATGTTTATAACTGTATAAAGTTGAACTATTTTCTTCAGTGGAGGAATAAATAAAAGCAGTATTTATGGGGTGACACCAATATCTATGTGATCAACTGTCATTTGAGTGGTCACTTATCACCAGTTTCATTGTACATTAATACTCACCTCTGATACAATATTATAACGGTAAAAACATTGGCATTTATTAACCCTTACAGTATGGGTTAGAGTTTATTCAATTTATGCAAACAGTGTAGACCCAGATAAGAGGGCTCCTTCAGGAGCCCTCTGATCTGTGTCTGCACTGTTTGGTATTATTTTGAATATTTTACGGACAAAAGTCCTCAGGAGTTAATGTACAGACATGACATTTATTACACATTGGAATATAAGTCCACTTGAAAAATCAGCTTTGTAGGGGTTCATTGTGGTTGTACATTTTGTTCAGTACAATACCTTTGTTCCCTGTGTACAAAATGATGCTATTTTGTGAAATAAACTTAAAAACATGTTAGTGATTGTTTCTTTCATTTCCATTTAACCCTAGTGACTACATTACACGCCCTTTACAAAGCTGTGCACCTGTGAAGAGTACATTTGTCCAATGGACACAGATGAAAACAGATCAGAGAGCTTCTATAGGAGCCCTCTGATCAGGGTCTGCACTGTTTGTCATTTTGCAGTACATTGTATATGGGTAATTTTGATACACCCTAAAATTGACAAAAATGGACTAGACTTAATTGGAAAACAGAATGGTCCATTAGAAGTGTTAAGAGTGAATGATCTGAGTTATACCGGCTATACAAGACAAACAACAAACTTAAAGAGTTTTTCTGCTTTAATTTCAGCCTTTTTTAAGGTTAAGAAACACTTACAAATGTTTTGACACTCTAAAAACAGGGGGAATAACTGCTTGAATCAATGAAGCCAATTTGATCCTATTTCAGTTGTCCCCCTTGAACAGCTTTTATCTAGGATATTTAAATTATATAAATGTCACTAAAAAAGAATATACAGTAAAACCTCGCTATTACGACCACTAAAACAAAGGCTAATTGATTATATAAAAGACAAGTGACAGCTTATAGTAAGATGACAGTGAAACAGAAAGCTCCTAAAGGAGCTTTCTGTTTTACTGTCACCTTACTTTAAGCACTCACTTGCCTAAAACACCCAATCATTATCACAATTTAGCGGTCGTAATAGAGAGGTTTTACTGTAGTCTGCATTCCATTTGTCCTTCATTGAACAGCCACCTGTCTTTAAAGAGCCGTGTTCATTCATTGAGAGGCAGCTTAACACAAGTTTGATTCTATGCTAAGAACTCTCACCTTTAAAACTTAATTGGGTCATCTATTTGGTATTTAATATGACCACAATATATATCCATACCTAGATAGCAATACAGTAAAATCTCTCTATTATGACCACTAAAACTAAGGCTAATTGATTGTATAATACAGGTGACAGCTTAAAGCAAGGTGACAGCAAAACAGAAAGCTCCTAAGGGAGCTTTCTGTCTTACTGTCATCTTGCTTTAAGCAGTCGCCTGTCGTAAACATGATAATTAACACAATATAGTGGTCCTAAGGTTTGTTTCCATGAAAATTAACAACAATATAGTGGTCGTAATAGAGAGGTTTTATTGTTTATGAAATGACCCTCTATGGCTGATAAGTGGAAGGCACTTAAGATTGAAGAGAGAGGTTCCTGTATTGTTCTTGTTGCCAGAAGTGTCTCTTATGTCATTGATAATTATTGAACAAACAAGGGTTTGGGACTATCCAGGTGTATTGAAGAGTATTAATCCTTTGCCCCATAACTTTTGTTTCTAGTTTTGAAGACAGATGACAACTGAAAACAGATAGTCAAGCAGTACACACCTTTAGATGTATTCTGATTTACTTTCAGTCTGCTTTAAGCTTCCATCTGAACTGTTTGTCATTTAGAAATACATTGTTAAAAATACCATTAAACAGTCAAAAATAGACTAGACTTAATTTGAAATTGGAATAGCCCATAAGTTTCAGGGGTCAATAAGTGAAAGCAGGTTGGGTGTAAAGCAGGACTATCTGCTTTACTTTGAGCTTACTTTAGCAGCCACTGTCTTAAACCTTTACACCATAGCCTGTTTCTTGTTTTGAAGACAGGTATCCACTTAAAGCAGGTTGAAAGAAAAGCAGAATGCGCCTTAGGGCGCATTCTGCTTTACTTTCAACCTGCTTTAAGCTACCATCTGTTAGAATACAGAAAAGTATTTCTTTTAGAACATATATATAAATAACTGTATAAAGTGGAACTATTTTCTTCAATTGGGGAATATATTAAAGGCGTATTTATGAGCTATGAGGGAAAAGGGTACTGCTATAATCATTTAAGATTATCTGAACAAGGGCCTACTTTTAAGGCAAGGTTTAGTCATTTGCTGTGTCAAGTGGGACTTTGTATTACATAACCTTTATTTATACTTGCCCTCTCAAATTGATAATTCCTCAAGAAGTAGATCTACTTGTTTATTTCAAATGTAAACCTACTTTCATTTTGTTATTCTACCGAGAATGTCTGATGCACAGCTATTTTAGCCATCATTCCTTTCTTTGGATATAAAAATATAAAGATTGTTTTATTAATTTACCTAAGGGAAGATCTACGTATTGGGTGAAAATAAACAATTTAAATGTACCAGAACTTGTTCATAAATTGCCTGACTTTTGTTATACGAAAAACATTTCTTAACTTTTCTTACCATATGAGAATGTATTGGATCTAACCTATATACTTGTTGTCTAGCTTCGAAGAAGGATCGAAAACAGTAGGCTAGATTCTACTAAGATATTGATAAATTCTGTTAGTGGTGGAATTAAACATGGTCATATTCTAGCTCCAATGTTAAGTTTTCAGCTAAAGCTCCAACTCAACGCCTTCCGGATTCGTTGCTTTACCCCTTTGAACCCTAGTTACGCACACGTGCGTCCTTTGATAACAGTGTATCTGTGAAAAGTACACATATTCTGTGCAAACAGTGAAGACCAAGACCAGGCTCCGAGGTTATAACGCGTTTTAGTTGAGTCTGAGTGTGTTCCCAATCATCTGATTGGTCAGATTTGAGCCTAGGCTCAAATCTGACCAATCAAATGATTGGGAACGAGTTTAGACTCAAGTCAAAAGCTTTATAACCTCGGAGCCAGGGGACCCCTAAATGACCCATCTGATCGGGTTGCTATGTTGCAATACACTGACAAATACCATCACTAAAAGATCAAGTAAACTGAATGGACTAGCTAGACTAAATTGGAACTGTTCATTTGAAGTTTCTAGAGAGAAAGGGTTAAATTAGATATAATCTAGATGTAGAACTATTTGAAAGTTTCTTATTGAAATAAGGTCATCGGCTAGACTATCGCATATCACTTCTTTCCCGCGTATTCTGTGAAAAAAGTACAAAATATCGAATAAGCTAGCTAGTTAATCAGAAACAGTAAAATTCGTTATATGACAAAATTACGTAAAAATTATCGGCATGCGAAACGGTCGTATGAGAATTTGAAAGGCAAAACAACCGTGCGTATAATCCAGAGATAAAACCGTCGTAAAAGACTGCTCTGCATGAAACATTTCTTATTAAATAACAATACGCTAGATATCTATAAAATGACAGTAAATTGTATATAAAAAAGTTTTTTCCAACAGTTTGGACCCAAGATCCAAACTGTTTGACACTCGTATCTGTTTTAAGTCATACTAGAATCTTGTTTTCAAACGCTTTCAAGCGATCTTGCAAACAACAAAATCGAAGCAGACGGCAATGAAATGGTGAAGGGGTAAACATCTCACGATTTATTTGGCAGCGAAAGAGTTAAAATGGCATATAGATCTACATGTTTTTCATTTTGAAGGAAGAAATTGTCTGTAAATAGTCCTATATATCTAGGTTCCTATTGTTCCTACATTTGGCTGCCTAATGCAGACTGAAATAATGCTTAATGCTCCCATTTGGGGGCGTTATCACATTGGTTTTGTCCTGCAATAAGCAGCCAATTGCAGAACCTCGGACACCGTGGCGGAACCGAAAATATGTCAGCGATATTTTGTTATAATTTTTTGCAGTTTTTTTGCTTCTGAAAAGTTTTTTTCTCGATAGACGTCTGGATCTACGGTATATTCGCATCTCGACGCCGATAATCAACTTAACCCTTTGAACCCTAGTCCCGCATATAGGCGTCCTTTTCAAACAGTGTACATGTGAATAGTACACTTGTCCCATGCAAACCGTGAAGACCCAGATCAGAGGGCTCCGAAAGGAGCCCTCTGATCAGGGTCTTCACTGTTTGTCATAATGCCAAACATTGACAAAAACAACCCTTAAAAGTCAGAAATGTCCTAGACTAAAATGGAAACTGGAATTGTCCATTTAAAGTTTCAGGGAGGAAAGAGTTAAAGTTTCGTTGTGGCGAGACATCTAATGGCGTGGACTAGTCACAACTATTTCAAACATGGAAGTTCATGAAGCTGTGATTGATCTAAATCCACCGCACCCTGAACTGAGAGAAAAAGAGTGACATTTGTTACTGTTGCTATTTCACACCTAGATCTAAGTAACACTAAAATTTATTGTAGTTATCTGTTCATCATATCATCAGCTATTATGTTGATATTGTTACGAGGGTGTAAAATTGTTGAATGCCTCGGTAAGTTTAACACAATAAATTTGCCAATAAAATTACACGTAAAATAAGATCCACAAATTGTGTATCGGGCGAAAATTGTAGAAAGCAGTTGTTTATTTCATTAAAACCTATTATTTTACTACAGTTTCATCTGTAGTTGCCACGGGATTGTAAAATTCCCTTATAAAGCAGACGGTAAGTAATTTTCCCGCCAAAATAGTACCAATAATTAAAGGTAAAAATGCCTTGTAGAGTATCAGGTGCTGTTACTAGATTAGATCTATAGCTTTTACTCTGAAATGGTTTCCAAATAACCAGCTATCACATTAGTTGCTTGGTGTAAATTTTCATTCATAGATAAGTTTACGTTAACATTTAAAAGCCCTTCCTCTGCTAATCGGGCCATTAACCCATAGCCCGCCAAATAAATTGTCGTCTGCTATATTTCTCGTCTGCTTCAAGTTTCAAAGTGCTTCAAAGTTGCTCAAAATTGCTGAAAATGTTGTCCGAGTGTCAAACAGCTTGGATCCGGATGAGACGCCGAGTTACTCGGCGTCTCATCCGGATCCAAGCTGTTTGCATATGGAGCTATAGTCGTGAGTGGCAGGCTAAGGGTTAATAGAAGTTTAAAATAGTTTAGATCCAGATCAGACGCCGCGCGACAGGCGGCGCCTGGTCAAGAACCATGCTATTTGGTCCTCTTTTTTTATGTTTCTTCAGCTGAAATAGCATATAAGTCGACTTTTAAAGCACTTGCAGACGATATCTGTGAAGCAGACGATATTTAGCACGTGAAAGGTTAAATCAGAGTTGGCCCAGGGGCTATTGAGCTCTCTATGTATGTCTCTTAAGTCATTGACAAAACTCTAACTGAAATAATATGCGGGATGAAACACTGATGGACGATAAGAATCTTTCAATAAAATTAACATAAAATCAAGGTTGTCGACACACAGCTTGTAAAAGAATAAAAATGAAAGGTTAAATCTTAGGAACGATCTCGTCTTTGCATAATCCTTGCCCGCAGCTAGGTTTTGTTATTGATAGAAGCGGCGTGACCGTGGCCTTCTATATTTGGTAGGGCCAGTACACTAAGTGGTGGAGACAAAGCACCCAGTTATACACATGTACTGTGTATGAAGTGGTTGTGACACTCAATATTCACAGGACAAGCGGATAAATGGATAATTCCCATCAGCTCTCCTGAGATAGGTCTGCAAGGTACAGCGTTGATTGCTTCCAATTTTGGTTACATGTATTTGACCTTATTTGGGCAATTTGATATTTTCAATATTATGTTGATTCTGAAAGCTCTTTAAACTAAAGTTGAAAAAAAACACCACTTGACAGGCGTTTGTTTGTATTTTATATTGCTAATTATGATGAAATCTTTAGACAGTTTAAAGTATTTGCTTATTTTCCCCATTTAATATGCCTGGATATTGCAATGAACACTCCCTCTACACATGTGCCTAATTGCTTGAAGATTTCTTGACAGCTATGGTGAACCCGATCTAGAGACACTACATCTTTCTCTATACATCAGATTATATATGAAATAGCAAACGGTGCAGATCTGGGTGAGACTCTACAATTTGCGAAAATAATAACCATGCAAAATCTAGAGTGGGGGACCAATAATTAATGGTCCAGTCCCCCCCCCCCCCCCCCCTCCCTCTGCCCTAGAAAATCGTATAAAAGGGAAATAATTTCTGTTTGATGTTAGGATCTGGACATGCAATAAGTCACAGTTTGCGTCAGACTCAATCTTAATCAAAATTGTTTCGAAATGTAGCAAAAATTGTTCTTGGCAAAATCTAGGTCAGATTTGACTATTAATGGCCTTGTGGGGTTAAACAGTAGGTCACTAGGTCAAATGATAGAAATACCTTGTGAACACACAAGAGGCTAAAGTTCTGGGGTCAATCTTCATCAAAATTGTTCCAAATTTTGTTTTTGACAAAATCTAGGTCAAAGGTGACAAAGGGCCTTGTGGGTTAAACAGTAGGTCACTAGGTCAAATTCTTGTGAACACACAAGAGGCAGCAATTTTTGGTCAGTCTTCCTCAAAATTGTTCCAAATGTTGTTCTTGACATAATCTAGGTCAGGTTTGACTATTGGTCTTGTGGGATTAAACAGTAGGTCACTAGGTCAAATTATAGAATGACATTGAGTCTAATCATAGAAAGTCATTGGGAACACACTAGAGACCACAGTTATGGGGTCAATCTTCATCATTATTGTTTCAAATTTTGATTTTGACAAAATCTAGGTCAAGGGTGACTAAGTGCCTTGTGGGTTAAACAGTAGGTCATTAGGTCAAATTCTTGTGAACACACAAGAGGCAACAATTTTGGGTCAGTCTTCCTCAAAATTGTACCAAATGTTCTTGACTTTCGACTATTGCTCTTCTGGGTTTAAACAGTAGGTCACTAGGTCAAATTATAGATAGACCTCGAGTCTATTCATAGCAAATCATTGGGAAAAACACTAGAGACCACAGTTTTGTTGTCAATCTTCATCATAATTGTTCCAAATGTTGTTTTTTGATAAAATCTAGGTCAGTGGTGACTATGGGCCTTGTGGGTTTAACAGTAGGTCACTTGGTCAAATTCTTGTGAACACACAAGAGGCAACAATTTTTTGGTCAGTCTTCCTCAAGATTGTTCCAAATGTTGTTCTTGACATTATCTAGGCCAGGTTTGACTATTGCTCTTGTGGGGTTAAAAAGTAGGTCACTAGGTCAACTTATAGAAATACCTTGTGAACACACTAGAGACCACAATTTTGTGGTCAATCTTCATCAAAATTGTTCCAAATGTTGTTTTTGATAAAATCTAGGTCAGTGGTGACTATGGGCCTTGTGGGTTAAACAGTAGGTCACTAGGTCAAATTCTTGTGTACACACAAGAGGCAACAATTTTGGGTCATTCTTCCTCAAAATTGTTCCAAATGTTGTTCTTGACATAATCTAGGTCAGGTTTGACTATTGGTCTTGTGGGATTAAACAGTAGGTCACTAGGTCAAATTATAGAAAGACCTTGTTAATACACAAGAGGCTACAGTTCTGGGTCAATCTTCATCAAAAGTGTTTCAAATGTTGTTCTTGACAAAATCTTGGTCAAGTTTGACTATAGGGCTTGTTGGGTTAAACAATTGGTCACTAGGTCAAATTATAAAAACACTAGGGGCCACACAGTTCTGGGCCAGTCTTCCTGAAAATTGTTCCGATTGTTCTTGACAATTTGAACATGGGTTGTATAGGGCCAAACATGCAGAGTCTCATGGTAATCAAGTCAAATCATAAAAATACATTTTGAACACACTAGAGGTCACAAAATTTTGGGTCAGTCTTCCTCAAAATTGTTCCAAATCATAATGTTCTTGAATAAATCGAGGTCAGGTTAGACTATGGGTTTTATTGGGTGGGATTAAACAGTTGGCCTCTAGGTCAAATTATAGAAAGACCTTTTGAACATACTAGAGGCCACTGTTTTGAGGTCAATCTTCATCAAAATTGTTGCAAATGTTGTTGACAAAATCTAGGTCACGTTTGAACAAGGGTTGTGTGGGGTCAAACACTAGATAATAGTCAAATTATAGAGAGACATTGTGATCACTGTCTGAGGTCAATCTTCCTCAAATGTGTTCCAAATGTTGTTCTTGACCAAATTTAGGTCAGATTTGACTATGGAGTGGACCATGTGAGGTCAAGTAGTAGGTCACCAGATCAAATCATAGAAGTACCTTGTGAATACACTTGAGGCAGCAATTTTTGGTCAGTCTTCCTCAAACTTACTCCAAATGTTGTTGACAAAATTTAGGTCAAATTTGAACATTGGGTTTTGTGGGGGTCAAACACTAGATGCTTGAGTCAACTCATAGAAAGACCTTGTGAACACACTAGAGGCCACAATTCTTGATGAATCTTCATCAGAATTTCTCCAAATGTTGTTCTTGACAAAATCTAGGTCAGGTTTGAATATGGGCCATGTCAATACTCAATAGTAGATACTGATAGTCAAATCAGAGCAAAAGTTTGAAAACATACTATTGTACAGGCCAAGGTTAAATGTCTAAATCTTCATCAGACTTGTTCAGGATTGTTAGCTTCACAGAACATGTCATTGTGGCAAGTTTGAATGATGGGTCATATTTGGGCAAAAAATAGGTGAATAGGTCTAACCATAGAAAACCCTTGTGAAAGGCAGAGTGTGCCAAAAGTATCTGAGTAATGTCCCTTGATATTAACTGAAATGTTTGCTTGCTCTCCCTCAGCACAGACTATCACATTCGAAAATGAAACTTGATAAACATTGGTACAGGCAGAATGTTAAGGAAAAGTATGACAACTGGCTGAGTAGCCAGATCACCCCAGTTTGATCAGAGTCTTGTCCCTTTATTCACAGAAATTTGGCATAATTAGCACGTTCATCTCAAGGGAACATCATTTTGAAACTTTTCAATAACTAGCTGGAATATAAAAAAGTTTATTGTGTCTTTTTATCTTCTGCATTGTTTTCTAATAGCCTCCTCCAATATGTAATTCAAAAGCAATATGAACCAATAAGGCACCTCAGTGCCCTTATAAATAAATACCTCCAATAAATTCATTCAGGCTTAAATTGGTAAACTTTATTATATCAGAGTAGTTTCGATTTGTTGGGCAATTTGAAAATCATTTATTGGGATACCCCATACCATGCTAGAATTTTATTTAATCCAAAATTGATGTCTGCATTTTATATTTCAAGTTTAAATTATTTTTCTTTTCAAAGGAAGAAAAACATCAGTATTGGTTTCAAAGTCTGGATCCAGATCAGTCATTACAATATTTTAATATTTGATTAGGATCCAACCTTTCACTGCCAGTCAAGTGATGTAAACACAGGTAAAGGGTAAGCCCACCTGGTATTATGTTCATGTTGAGCTACATGTACACACCTGCTAACAAAGTAAACATTATTTGATTCTGCATTATGTTTCATTTCTACAAGTTTAGGGTATCAGCTTTGCTGCAAGCTGGAATGAGTTGTCAACACATGTTACATGGACTAATAACCTTTTAAAGTAGTTAAAACAAAGGTCTTTGTTACTGCTCTCTCTCTCTCTCTCCCCAAATAAATGTTAGAGTTTTCAGTGAAAATTAGTCATACACTGTACAGTTAAGTTTCAATATTTTAACCACTTAAAAGATGGCTGTTTAGTGTTTTAAAACATGTGTGTGCTTAAAGCAAGATGAAAGTAAAGCAAAAAGCTCCTTTAGGAGCTTTCTGCTTTACTTTCATCTTGCTTTAAGCAAACACCTGTATTTACGATAGATAACACACTCAGCAACTTCCTTTGATTAGAAGGTCAGAATAGTCTAACTTTACTGTAGTGCAAAAAAAGGGTTTAAAGGTAGTTATTACAAAACGGCAAATATTATGACCGATCAAACAGGTAATTGACTACCGTAACTCGTCAACCCATTGCAAAAAGTGAAGATCTAGATCTATCAGATCTCACAAAGTGTTGAGACAGATTTAGGTCAGAAATAATTCACACATTAGTTTCTGTTTCATACAAACAATATCTGAGACAAAAGTTTTACTAAAATCCAACACAGCACAGATCTGTGTCATTTGAGTAGATGACAAGTACAGTCGAACTTGTGTTACAAGACTAACGGACTTCCTTTCAAAGACATTAAACTTTTCCAAAGCTGGCTGAATACTTAATGCAGGACTTAAGTAAAGCAGAAAGCTCCTATAGGAGCTTTCTGCTTTACCTTAGTCCTGCATTAAGCTCCCACCTGAAGTTCATTAACGTAAAAACTGATCTTTTGTTTTCATTGTTTTTGGCAAGTTCCACTGTTTATAGAAAGAATGGGTTAACGGAGAACCTGAGACTTGTGTCACACCTAAAACGATTTTGATATGACTGCAATTGTGTCCTTTTTTCTGTGAAATCTGTATGAAAAAGTATGAAAATTGAGCTCACAGGCACTCTTAGTGGATATTTTACCATTAAACGTTACTTCATAAATACACCTTTAATTTGTTCCTCCACTGAAGAAAATAGTTCCACCTAAATTTATGCAATCATTGATATGCACCATAAAAATATTTTCAATATCCTAGTGGTAGCTGAAAGCAGGCTGAAAAAGTATACATTTACTTTTTTGCTTGGGGAATTGGGCCCAATATCAACACCCAAAAAGGGTATAAAAAGTGGGTCGTTAAGATATCATACAGATCAGATTTTTAGATTCAGATTTTAAAAAAAAAAGTGGTTTTACAAGGCACTTAGTAGGAAGAACAGCTGTTTGATAAAAAGCATTCTGTTTATTTTGACAAATGAAAGTCTAAATCTAAAGCTCTCAAAACTGAAAAGGTCAACCATAATAGCTTTGTACATGTATGTTGAATGGAAAATAATATATTATAATAGGTTCCAAATGATGTCAGCTGAAGTTAAGTAAGGTACAACCTGATTGTCTATAAATTTGCATTAATACAATGCATGTGAGAAAAAGCATAGATCCTGATCAAGTACAGCATCACTTACAGGTTGTGTGATCTGGATCCAGTCTGTTTCTTTGAGATATGTAATACTTGTAACAAATGTTTACTGTACCCAAAGTGTAAAGTTGTTAACCCTTCCTATGCTGGATACCAGTTCATTGTGTACAATGCAAACAGTGTAGATCCTGACCAGAGGGCTCCTTAAGGAGCCCTGTGGTCAGGGTCTACACTGTTTGTTTTACTTTTAATTTCTGAAAAAACCCTGAAAACATCCCTAAAAATCAGCGTAAACTGGTCATGTTTCAGTAGTGGAATAGTCCATAATGAAAAATTAAGCATAGAAGGTGTTAACATTGGGAAATAACTGTCATAAATGAAAACCATTACTGTCACCCTGTCATTAACTAATCTGACAGCTTCAAGTCAGCTTGGCTCAGCTTTAACCCATGTCCTTTATAGCTCTTAACAGTGTTTTCGACTCAAGTGGTTGCTTTAAGTTAAAGCAGGTTGAAAGTAAAGCAGAAAGCTCTTTTAAGAATTTTTTTGCTTTAAGTTTTGGCCTGCTAGCCATCTGTAAGGGTGTAGGAAATTATTCCAGTGGCTATTATTAATCGGGCTGGGCAGATGCATTACGATTTATCCATGAAAAAAGTATTTCTGTGAGTAATAGGAAAAGGTTTTTTGTTTATATATTACTATGAAGGAAATGGGTTAACCCAGTACACCATAAATACCTACGGTTTTTACGCCTCAAATTGTTTGTATATAAGGAAAGTAGTCTTCAACCCTGAACATAAAAAAAAGAAGATACAGCATTTCCTGTATATTTCTAGATCAGGTAGCTTAAAGGCTAAAGCAGTTTGAACTTAAAGCAGAAAGAGCATTCTGTTTTACTTTCAATATTCTTTGAATGGTCACAAAAATGAGCCCTCTGACAGAGGTTTTACACTGTTCGTCATTTAATCATCATCATCATTGGTATTTATGTTAACGCGCAGGAGTGGGAGTGTTGTCCACATCGGTGGGTCCCTTTCTAGCACACATAGCAGATCTCGCATTGGATCTCCACACATCCCTGTCACAAGGGTCGACTTCAGAAAGTTTCCACTCTCGTCTATCTCTCTCTGCCAAAGTCTTCCATGTCATCTTGGGTCGCCTTGAACCACGTCTTCACTCAATCTGTATGATGCAGACTGTCTTAATTGCACCATTGGAGCGTTCAATGTGTCCGAACCAGCGGAGTCTTTTCTTCTCTCAGAATTTAACAATATAGAAAACGACCCTAAATCTCATAAATGGACTAGACTTTAAATTGGAAACTGGAATGGTCCATTAACTCATTGTCCAATGAATAGGCCCTTTCCTTTTTCCTTTAATTTATTTCTCCTCTGAATAATACCGTTTCACTTTATACAGTCAGGAACATGAACTGTAAGAAATATTTTCTGTATCCTATAGCAGATGGTAGCTTCCAAAGCAGGCTGAAAGTAAAGCAGAATGTGCCTTTAGGCACATTCTGCTTTATACTTTCAACCTGCTTTAAATGGTCACCTGTCTTCAAAACTAGAAACAGGCTATGGAGTAAAGGATTAAACTATACACCAGTTGTTTTCAGAGCTAAGCAATGGTACCCTAATCCTATAGAATTTCAATTGGTTTACAAATATGTGATAAGTCACTGTTGGTATCAGTGTTTTGGACATTTTCTTTTCATTTTCAAGACTGATTGTTGGAAAATCTTGTTTGCTCAGATAAGCCTGTTTAGGGCTCTTGTCTTTATTTGGCCTGGATGGTCTTTTGACTAGCAACCATATCCATTTTGGCAGGATACCTTGGGCATTAGATCCAATTTTATCACAGATGTATAAGAGGTTTGGTCCACCGCAGGCAGATATGGTGCTAAAGGCCAGGGTTGTAGTGGTCAGAGGGCTTAGTATTTCCGTGCAAACCACTCATAACCATCTGATACAGCATGCTTTAAAATCCTTTCCTCCACAGAAATACCTTAACCTGTTACCCCATTCACCCATACATGTAGCCTGTTTCTAGTTTTGAAGACAGGTGACTACTTAAAGCAGGTTGAATGTAAAGCAGAATGTGCCTGAAGGCACATTCTGCTTTACTTTCAACCTGCTTTAAGCTACCATCTTCTTGAATATAGAAATTCTTTCTTATGATGCATATTCATGGCTGTATTAATAAATTAATTAGAACTATTTTCTTTGTTGAAGGATTAAATTGAAGGCATAAATAGGCGTATTTATGGGGTAATGGGTTAAAATCCTTTCCTCCACAGAAGTGATTTAGGACAACTATTCTGCTTTACATAAGCCCAAAAATGGGCTATTCAATAATACAAAAAGCCGCTATGGGGTAATGGGTTAAACCAAAATGCAAACATTCAAAGAAGAAACTGTTCAAACAGGTAGATATCCAGGCCTATAGACCTTCACTTTTGGTGGTTTTAATAATGCATAATGTTGGGAGTCACACAAAAGTAGGCAGTTTTTGGGGCTACCTCATAATAATAAAGTGAAATTTGAAAAACAAGAAAAAACCCATAAAAATAAAGTAGCCAGAAGCTAATGGACTAGTGCTTTGAGGTTGAGGCCTGATCCTATGCAACCGATCGATTGGCTGCCTAGTGCAGACCAAAACATTATGCAAATTGCTGGCAATTAATGAAGCTTTATGCTCAATTTATTTACTTTTCTACATTTGGCTGCCAACTTTCTTGAAAATTGCATATGAAAAATGTGTTAATACATAAAAAGTGAGTATATTAATGGTTGGATGAGCATAGCCTGTGTCTTAACTCTTTGCATGCTGAGTAATTTTTACGTCTGAAACAATTGTTGTCCGCTACTGTTTCAAAAATAGCCTGGTTAGAAGGTCAAACACTTTGGATCCTGATGAAACGCCGGGTAACGCGGCGTCTCATCTACGTCAAAAATGTTTGCAAAGGTAATCACTGTAAGAGATATCCACTGCTATCATGGAGAGAGTTAATGATGTTTGGTTTTCATACATGGCTAACTTATGAGCCCGTTTAAATTCCATTCAGTCAGTAAAGTTGAAATTTTGAGTTTTAATATCGGGAAGGCGTAATATAAGTCAATCCTATATCTCATATTCTTACTATTGAAATTCAATAACTTGAATTCCTAAAGTCGAACATACCAGTATTTCAAAGTTTAAATGTTGCTAAGCCAGATTTTAATTTTAAAATACAGGTTTAAGCTGTAGTGAATCATTAGTTTAAGTTATTGAGCCAATGACTGATGATTATTAACTCTTTGCATGCTGGGTAATTTTTTCGTCTGCAAAAATCTGTCGTCTGCTTTCGTTCTAAAATAAGAATTTTCAAAAATTCTTTTAAATTCAGTGTCAGAATGGCAAACAGATTGGATCCTGATGAGACGCCGCGTTACGCGGCGTCTCATCTGAATCCAATCTGTTTGCATTGATAATCACTATGGCAGGTATATCCGCTGCTAGCGTGCAGAGTTACTTTCAGATCAATCAGATGAAATAAGGTAGTGTATGAAGCAGAACGTGCCATAAGGTGCATTCGATCTGCTTTACTTTCAACCTGCTTTAAGTCATCACCTTTCTTCAAAACTTACTAAGAAACAGGCTATGGGATAAAGAGTTAAAAGACATTTCCTTTAGGAAGACTAACACTTTATTTACTTAATAATCGTTTATAAATACATGTACAAATGTATAGGGAAAAAGGTGAAAGGTTTTAAATTAATCACATTTTAGTATTTGATTAAACTTTGTCAGGGTTTTTGCTAGTTTATGCTGACAAATTGCTGTGTGATCAATAATACTTATTTAATTAACCCTTTCTTTGGTGGAAACCAGTACATGTATATACCTATTGTAAGACTTTTAACACCTGTATCAATTCTCTATTACAATTACCTGCGATATGAGCAAATATGACGGCATCATACTGTGTGCTAAAAGACTTAGCAATTTCCCCGCTATGTGTCTTGTTTTGACCATTGGTCAGTATTATCTTACACCAACGGTCAGTTTGCAAACAAATTATGCAATGCCAATATTGGACTAGGAAATAACTTCTCGTACAGGAACATACCTCAGTTTTTACAAAGCATTCCTTGGCTTGCTTGTGCATATATAGCCAACAGTTAGTGTTAATTACTTTTGTAAACCAAATAGATCATACTTTCTTTTCTTCAACTGAATAAACTCTTCCTCCATAGCCACCAGTGCACATCACCTATATCCAACTATGGGCATGTAGCTGCTGAAAGCAAAATGAAAGCAGCAAGCTCCAATTGGAGATTATCTTGCTCCCATTACCCCATAAATATGCCTTTTTACGTCTTTAACTTATGTTTCACTGAAGAATATAGTTCCAATTTATACATTTATGAATTTGTAAGGTTAGAAATATTTTCTATAATTTATCAGATGGAAGCATAAAGCAGACTGAAAGTAAAGCACAATGTGCCTTAAAGGCGCATTCTGCATTACTTTCAACCTGCTTTAAGTGGTCAACTATTTTCAAATATGAAACAAGCTATGGGGTAATGGGTTTTTAAGCCATTACCCCATTGCCTATCTCTAGTATTTGAAATAGATGACCTCTTAACCCTGCCTGTTTCTAGTTTTGAAAACAGGTGACCACTTAAAGCAGGTTGAAAGTAAAGCAGAATGCACCTTAAGGCACATTCTGCATTACTTTCAGCCTGCTATAAAATCTGCTAGGATATAGAACTCTAAGAACATATTTCTTATGGTACCGTACATTTTCATGTCTGTACAAATTCGAATTATTTTCTTCAGTGGAGGAATAAATTAAATGTGCTAAAAGTCGCTTCTATGGGGAAAAGGGTTAAAGCAAGTTGGAAGTAAAGCAGAATGCACCTAAGGTGCATTCTATTTACTTTGAGCCTGCTTTAGGCTACCATCTGCTAGCATATAGACAATATTTCTTATGATGCATACGGTATTCATTACAGTATAAATTGGAACTAAATGTATTTTCTTCAGTGGAGGAATGAATTAAAGGCATAAATATGTGTAAATATATGGAGTAATTGGTTAAAAAGATTTTAACAAGATGTGGGTTAATGACTGCATTTGCCAACTTCAAGAAAAGTTTACATTAATATCTTCTCTTTAATCTTCAGATTAGAGAACCAAAGATAAAATAAAATATATCATAAAAATGAGCAAACTAAATGGGAGGCATTTATTTTCCAGTTTCATTAATGTGTTCTTTTTGATATGGTTTGTTCAACACTAAACAAGAGATGTCAAAGAAAATTTGTAAACATTCTGATAATGTTCCTATTTATATGCTGACATTTGATTCTTTAAATGCTAAATAATATTGTCGTCTGCAACAATTATTGTCGTCTGCTACTATTTAAAAAATTAGAATTTTCAAATTTATTTTCAAAATAGTGTCAGAGTGTCAAAAAGTTTTGATCCAGATGAGACACTGCTTAATGCAGCGTCTCATCTGGATCAAAACGTTTTGCAAAGGTAATCACGGTTTTGCTACTAGCACGCAAAAAGTTAATTTTAGTTTGAGAGCTTTTATTGACAGGGTCATGGGAAACTTTTTGTAATGTGACTTCAAAGACTGCACTGGTTTAAACCTCTAAATTCCTCCACAGAAGCACATTTTGACAACTTGAATGCATAAATATGATATTCCTCTGCATATATGCCCTCAGGACAGATTGACTCTTTTTGTGGTGTTTTAAACCCATTACAGCATAATTATATACACCTTTTTATGCCTTTAATGTATTCCTCCACTGATGAAAATAGTTCCATACAGTCATGCAAATGCATCATGAGATATTTTCTATATCCTATCTCTAGAGTATCAGATGCTAGCTTAAAGCAGGCTGAAAGTAAAGCAGAATGTGCCCAAAGGCGCATTCTGCTTTACTTTCAACCTGCTTTTAGTGGTCACCAGGTCTTCAAAACTAGAAACAGGCTATGGGGTTGCAGACAGTGACTTTACTAGGCTATGGGGTAATGGGTTAAAACAAGGGACTACTTTTCTCTACTTATAAGGCCCCACTTCATTTCTCCAATGGGTGAAAAAAACAAACCTGAAAGGAGTGAACAAGCGAACATTGAACTTCATTAACTCTTTGCATGCTAGCGGGGAATATATCCGCAACAGTGATTGCCGTTGCAAACAGTTTGGATCCAGATGAGACGCCGCGTCACGCGGCGTCTCGTCAGGATCCAAACTGTTTGACATTCTGACCATGTTTTGAAAAGAAATTTAGAAAAATCTATTTTTAGAACAATAGCAGATGACAAAGGTTGCAGACGACAAAATTACCCAGCATGCAAAGAGTTGAATAACAAAAAACAATCTCCAACAGTAGACATTCATTGCTGTGACGGTGGACACCCTCTAATCACAAGGGAGGTAATTAATGGATTAGTTTATCACAATTGAAATTACCATCATTAAGATTAGTTTTATATGCGGTCCATTATACTTTATCCACCATCCATTATATTAACTACAGTCTTTGGTATGAGTCACCACTCATGGAAGGGGCAATTTTATTTTTCGTCTGCAACAGTAACTGTTAATGTTGTCTGTTACTGTTCTAAAAATAGAATTTTCAAAATTTCTTTTCCATTTTATACAATCATGAATATGCAATGCGCATTCTGCTTGACTTTCAACCTGCTTTAACTCGATCTTTCCTCCCTGAAACTTTGAATGGACAATTCCAGTTTCGATTTTAGTCTAGTCCATTTCTGGCTTTTAAGGGTTGTTTTTGTACATTTTTGGCATTTCGAAGCCCTCTGATCTGGGTCTTCCCTGTTTGCACAGGACAAGTGTACTATTCACATGTACACTGTTTGAAAAGGATGCCTATATGCGGGACCAGGGTTCAAAGGGTTAAGTGGTCACCTGTCTCCAAAACTAGAATTAGGCTATGTAGTTCAATTGGTTAACCCAGTACCCCATAAATATGCCTTTTAATGCTTTTAATTTATTCTCCACTGAAGAAATGACTTCCAGTTTAAACAATCATGAATATGTATAACCCTTTACCTCATAGCCTGTTTTAGTTTTGAATTCAGGTGACCACTTAAAGCAGGTTGAAAGTAAAGCAGAATGCGCCTTAGGGCACATTCTGCTTTACTTTCAGCCTGCTTTAAGCTATCATGTGCTATAATATAGAAAATATTCCCTATAATACATATTCATTACTGATTAAATTGGAACTATTTTCTTCAGCGGATGAATAAATCATATCCGCTAAAAGGCGCTTCTATTGGGTAAAGGGATAATAATAAATATTTTCTATATCCTAGCAAATGGTATTTTAAAACAGGCTGAAAGTAAAGCAAAATGTGCCTTAATGCCCATTCTTCTTTACTTTCAACCTGCTTTAAGTAGTCAACTATGTGCAATACTTGAAACAGGCTATGGGGTAATGGGTTAAAGAGTGTTTGCTTCTGATACATTAGTTTTGAGTGTATTTGGCTGTTAGATCTACTATACTCAACAAAAATAGAAACGTCCCACATTTTGAACGGACATATCTCTGACGTTATTTAAGTTATACATCAAGTTAATGTACTTATGGGATACTGGTCAGTTGGAGTTACAAATGTGTAAAGTTTTCACAAAATAGCACAGATAAAAACCGCTAACGTAACGGAATGATGATTTGCACGTTTTGCACGTGCACGGTACACGCGTTTCAATAAAGTAATTATGTCACCGTTGTAAAATACACACGACACATGGTAATAAAAAAATTGAAAAAAACCCATATGAATTCAATTATTGCATCATGCCACGCTCGTCTGAAGTTGAAAGAAATCAGGCAATGACGGCCATTGACGTCGCCCGCTGGTTCGGCTGCTTTAGAGAAACCAAACAGAGGTTTGGGACCCGGAACCATCAGACTGGGACTGTTCACAATCGTTTTTGCCTTGGTCATCCCATTTTTCCTCCGTCAGAACTGATCACTACGGCACGTTAAGGCACTAACGTCTACGTCATTTTCCAGCCACCGGAACGGCTGGTGAACACGGTGAGTCATCACAAACCTTTGAAATCGCTTGCAATCCAAGGCTAAACCAATCAGAGCATGACGCCCATAATCCGGTCAAATTTGGACGACACGTCACCGTGGGCTAAATTATCTGTCGTCACGACGTCATTTGAAATTGAAGCAAACTGGCTGGTACCAAGTCCTTTTTATCTTGATTCATACTTAACAATTCAGATGGTAGATTACGCAAATTGATTACATTTAAGATTCAGCATTCAATTTTTGACACAGACCTCACAGCAAGAGTGAATGTCTGACGTTCTCATTAAACGTTACGTTACGCTGTAGAAATGAAGCGTATATTGGTGCAAACGGTGGCTGTACACGATATTAATCTTACTGAATAAAATTTGGGACTTTTTATGAGAATTCAGTAATCAACTAAACATTTTTAAAAAAAACAACATTTATTCAGATTTTTTTTTTTGACCCCTACCAACTTCTTCACTACATCACTCGAAAAGTTTTTTTCTCAGCAATATGAGGTCAACTGATATGGATTCAAAAATGAATGAACTTCATTTTCTGTATAGGTTTTACTACCATCAACCTTATAACTTTCAAGAAAATGTCCCTGTAATAGGGTGGGACGTTTCTATTTTTGCTCAGTATATAATTATGTATAAAGGAAAATATTTCGCCAAGTAAGGAATTTGACATTTTAACAAACTGTCTTTGTCAGATGTCTACCAAGCTATAAGCTTTAGGAATTCACATTGACATTTTCACAGACCAGAGTTGTTTTCAGTTGATTTTCTGGTGGAAAATCATTCCTTTTCCATCATGCATTTTCTACATTTTGTTGCGCCTCGCCAGGATGTGGAGATGTTTTTTCCACCATTTGTTTTGTGATTTTGATTTACCAGCTAGGAACAACTTGTATACAAAAATATCTTTGTTTGAAAGAAAGAAAGAAAAAGAATTGGGAATGGGAATGTGTCCCATTGAGAAATTGCAAAAATAATTCCCAATTTCTTTTCTTTCTCTTTTTTCAATCAAAGATATTTTTTTGTTGATACTTTTAAATAGGTGGCTGTTCAAAGCAGACTGAAAATAAGGCAGAATGCTTCTTCAGGTTTATATATAGGCTCCTTTAACAGATTTCTACTTTACATTCAGGCTTCAGCCTGTTTTAACCCATTACCCCATAGCATGTTTCTAGTCTTGAACAATGATGTCCACTTAAAGCAGGTTGAAAGTAAAGCAGAATGCGCCTTAAGGCGCATTCTGCTTTACTTTCAGCCTGCTTTAACCTAGCATCTGCTGAAATATAGAACATATTTTTTATCATACATATTTATGACTGTATAAAGTAGAACTATTATCTTCAGTGGAGAGATAATTTAAAGGCGTAAAAAGGGGTATATATGGGGTTATGCGTTAAACACTGCCCAGTGTCACCTGATAGGATGTAGGAAAGTTCACAATAGCTCTTTGTCAATACATTGACCAAAGCATGAAGAAGCATTTTTTTTCAGGGCTCCAGATAAGAGGGAGTTTACTGAACACATTCAATGTTTTCTCACTCATTTTAGCACCAATCCTATGGCGTTACTACTCATTAGAATCGTCTCGAAGAGACACCATAGGGTTTCATGCAGAAATAAAGATTTTAATTTTTTTGAAATACTCTACATATACTTATTTGGAGCTCTGTTTATGAGCAACAGGTAAACTGGCTCAACAACTTGGGGACAACTACTTTTTATGTTGTAGGAAAGTTCATGTTATAGCTCCTTGTCAATTTACATTGACCAAAGCATGAAAAAGCATTTTTATGAGGAAAAGAGTAAAGTCTGAACAACTTGGGTACATTGAATGTTCGGCTGTGGGTGGGAAGGTGACACTAGCTATTGGACCATTGTCTCCAGACAGTGCTGGCATGTTTATCTGTAGCCTCAAGTGGCATGTCAGTTTTTAAAGCACTCTAAGATGTACTTCAAAGCCCTCACTTTGATAAAGGATTAACCTTCTTGACAATGCTGGATTGTAAATGAAATTCAACTTTCGTTCTTGATCAGTACATGTATAGAGCTATGATGAAGAGTCCATGTACATGTGGAGTCAATTAACCCTTAGCCCGCCAAATAAATTGTCGTCTGCTATATTTCTCGTCTGCTTCAAGTTTCAAAGTGCTTCTAAGTTGCTCAAAATTGCTGAAAATGTTGTCCGAGTGTCAAACAGCTTGGATCCGGATGAGACGCCGAGTTACTCGGCGTCTCATCTGGATCCAAGCTGTTTGCATATGGAGCTATAGTCGTGAGTGGCAGGCTAAGGGTTAATGCATTGCAATGGTGATTTCATGCCCCGCTACAAAGTGGCCTTGGCATATAGTATTAATTGTAGTCATATACCTTGTCCATATGTCTGTATGTCCTGTAAAGTATGTGGTGCGTTGGTATATGCAAATGAGGACCCATAAATTGCACCTATTTTCTTCAGTGGAGGAATAAATTAAATGTGCTAAAAGGCACATACTTCTATGAAGTAAAGAGTTAAGGATCATTCTGCTTTCTAATTCAATCAGCTGCCATCTGCTAGGATATACTGGTAGGAAGTATTTCTTATGGTGCATATTCATGACTGTATAAAGGTGTAAAAAGGTATATTTTGGAGTTACAGTAATGGGTTTAGCATGCACCTGTCTTCGTGATCAACACTGAAAAAGGGCTACCTATTTGAGAAAGGGTAAAAACTCCACACCACTTGGTATAAGAGAAAGGGTTACTACAGGTTATAGCCTATGTTGTTGACAGTTTAATTGAAGACTTTCAAAACATTATTGGAATTATGTGATTAATTGCAACAATAAATAGGATTAATCTTTAGCTTGCTGGGGATTATTATACATTATACTGCCTCCAAAATAAATCCATGCTGCTGGTATTCAATTATTTTTTACTAATTTACAAGATTTAGCACTTAAAAAAAGTGTAAAATGACATTAAATATTTGAAAATAAATTTATGATGTAATATAGTAAATATTCATCAAAAGTGCTAATCTGTTTAGTACAGAGCACCATGCAGATAAGGGTAGTTTTTCAAAAACTAAAATATTTATTTCTCAATTAAACCCTATGTTGTCACTACTCATTAGAATCGTCTCGAAGAGACGATTCTAATGAGTAGTAACACCATAGGATTTGGTGCTAAAATGAGTGAGAAAATATTTGATTTGTTGAAATAACTACCTCTTATCTGGAGCCCTGTTAGTAGTCTGATCTTGATCAAACATGTAATGTTTACATTAGCTACATTAAAGGTAACATCAAGAAGTCTGTGTTTATCCATAGACCAGGGATATATAAAGAGATTAGTGATGTAACTGTAGTAATGTTTGTCAAAGACCGCACTCCCTAAATAAATCTGCTATTGTTGTAGTTGGCTAGACTAGAATGATGTGTATACAGCTTGTGACTGGGAAGCTGAATGCTTTGTATTAACTTTTCTGATTATTGCAAGAAAAATTCACTATAGAATACAAAGTCATGCTTAACCCTTTACTCCATAGCCTGTTTCTAGTATTGGATATAGCCTATAGGTGACCACTTAAAACAGGCTGAAAGTAAAGCAGAATGCGCCCTAAGGCGCATTCTGCTTTACTTTCAGCCTGCTTTAAACTCCCATCTAGTAGAATATAGAAACCATTTCTTATAATACAAATTCATGACTGTATAAATTGGAACTATTTTCTTCCATGGAGGAAAAATTTAATGTGCTAAAAGGCGCTTCTATGGAGTAAAGGGTTAACCCTTGCAGTTACCCTTGTAGCTGTAGTAATGTTTGTCAAAGACCTCACTCCCTAAATAAATCTGCTATTGTTGTAGTTGGCTAGACTCTGTGTGTGACTGGGAAGCTGAATGCTTTGTATTAAGTTTATTTTCTAATTATTGCAAGAAAAATTCACTATACATGTATAGAATACCTGCAATGCTGGAACCACTCTACAAATGTTACGGCTCGTTACTGAGAAGCTAAATGTTTTGTATTAACTCTTTGAACCCTAGTCCCGCATATAGGCGTGCTTTTCAAACAGTGTACATGTGAATAGTACACTTGTCCTATGCAAACAGTAAAGACCCTGATCAGAGGGCTCCTTTCGGGTCTTCACTGTTTGTCACAATGCCAAACATTGACAAAAACAACCCTTAAAAGTCAGAAATGGACTAGACTAAAATGGAAACTGGAATTGTCCATTTAAAGTTTCAGGGAGGAAAGAGTTAAGTTTATTTTCTAATTATTGCAAGGCAAATTCACTATAGAATACTTGCTTAAATAACCCTTGCAATGCTGGAACCAGATATATACATCCTTTGCAAACAGTTTAGACCAAGACCAGAGGCTCCTGAACGAGCCCTCTGATCCGGGTTTAACCCAATACCCCATATGATAAATACGCCTTTTTACACCTTTAATTCAATCCTCTACTGACTAAAATAGTTCCAATTTATACTGTCACAAATAAGAATCATAAAAAATATTTTCTGTATTCTAGTAGATAATAGTTTAAGCAGGATGGAAGTAAAGCAGAATGCGCCTTAAGGCGCATTCTGCTTTACTTTCATCATGCTTTAAGTGGTCAACCATCTTCAAAACTAGAAACAGGCTATGGGGTAATGGGTTTAGAAGCATTCTGCTTTACTATCATTCTGCTTTAATCTAATATCTCTCTTCAATACTGAAAGGATATGGTTTCCGTTTGTTAGGGTGAAATTCAGATCGTCAGTCACTTGTTTCTACACAACTTTAATGTTTCTACATTGTTGATTCTAATAATTTTGTTAGGAATTCCTGATTGTTGCAGAATCTCTAGTTTCTTATCTGAACAGTTATAATCAGCTAATTTGTCTGATGTTTGCTGTGCGAAATTATCACATTTTGTGGTACAGAATATTGAGTTTCATCTTTTCTAAACCTATTGATTTTGAATCGGTACAATAAACGAAATATACCGAAAGCCCAAGCGAAACTGCCATATCAGCCCCTTTCTTAGTGGCTTATTATCCGCCTTCTACTCTAGTCCGACAAGGATTTTTAAAGCTGATTGCTTTGGTAGTAGCTTGGCCAGCTTAAATTCACCATTTCAACCAAGATTTTGATCAAGATTGCTATCATGGCATTTAAACAGTTTTCCAGTGGTTGCATTTCGATAGAAGTGGAAGTATTAAAGGAGGAATAGTTATGTAACATGCAAAGTCTCGCTCCACAATGAATAAAGCAAGAATAGAGAGGGGGTTGAATGTCTAATCTCTCAGAGAATGCAGCTAAATCTTAGTTTAACAAGCTACTTCCTGTCTAGAGTTAATCCATCAGCCCTATTTAAACCCTTTATTCCATAGCTTGTTTTTGGTCTTGGAGAAAGCTGACCACATAAAGCAGTTTGAAAGTAAATCAGAATGTTACTTAAACTGCTTTAAGCCACCAGCTTGAAAGATACTGGAAATGTTTTATGTTTATAGAACTATCTAGGTTGGAAATCGTTTCCTTAATGTAGAATTAATTAGGATTAAGGCATAAACGGTGTATTTATGGAGTAATGGGTTAACCCTTTTCACTGCACGAGGGCCTAATTAGGTCGCCTTCACCCATTTCTCCACATAACTGTCATAGGGCATCTCTAGCTAGGCCTGAAAAAGTACTTAACCCAGATATTACTCCATCAGTATACCCTTTTACGCCTTCCTCCACTGAAGAAAAAGGATCCACTTTATACAGTCAATAAATAATAAGCACCATCAGAAATAGTTTCTACATGTATGTATATCCTAGCAGATGGTAGCTTAAAGCAGGCCTAAAGTAAAGCAGAATGCACCTGAAAACTGGAGACATGCAATGTAGTAATGGCTGGGTTAACTTAGAGCATTTAAACAGATCATTTTTTACTTTTTAACACATTTTCGTTCTATTTTCAGATTCATTATTAAAGCCTGCATTAATCCTGGATCCTACAAGACTCGAGGTAAGTGCTTTCGTTTGAGTTTTCCAACAAACACCACAAAAGTGAATCACATAACCATTCTAAGACACTTGAGGAAAGGGTTAATGAGTGACCATGAATCGGCCTAAGAATGTACAGTAAACACACGGGGCCCATTTCATAAAACTTCGTTCGACAAAAACGGTTGTAAGTCAAAACTTTAAAATGCATTTAATTTCTGATTTCTCTATCTAATCCTGTCTTGTAACATCTCATGTCACAAGATAGGATTAGATGGAGAAATAAAACAATAATTGAGACTTATATAATCTGACCTACGAAACGGGCCCCTGGTCATGGAAAACCGGACTAGAGCAGAAGGTACCCCATATTTCAAATTTCAAAATCCCTATTTCTTAACCAAACCCTAGGATATTCTTAAGCATTTCAGCTCGTCTGTTTCGAAGAAACTACGAGCTATTGTCTGTGTTGTTGTTCCGGAGCTCTCCTGGAAATATAGCACATTATAGTGTTGTATTTCCTGCTGTAGTGATCGAGGGTTTCCATTTTCGTCCATTTTAATATTTTCATTGATTATAATATTGTGCTCTTGGGCATAATTCAGTATGCGTAGGTGTCAACCACCTTATTAGCCTTATTGTATGACTGTTATAGATAAGGATCCCTTGTTATTGAGTAACCATGATCTAACAGGCCCCAGGGACCTGTGATACATATCAATATATATATCGGTATAATGTGATGATATATGCTATAAGGGCCTATAACACTGATTTCCACCAATTGTCACATTATAACAATTTAGGTGACAAATAACCAGTCTGTTTCTTATCAAAAAATCACTTATGATATCACTTGATAAATTTGCAACCCTTTAAACCATAGCTTGTTTTCAGTGTTGAAGACAGATAGTTGCTTAAAGCAGGCTGAAAGTAAAGCAGAATGCTCCTGAAGGAGCATTCTGCTTTACTTTCAACCTACTTTAATTTACCATCTGTTAGGATATTTGAAATATTTTTATTGTGCATATTCAACTATTGATCATAACTGTATTAACCCTTACCCTGCCACTCACGACTATAGCTCCATATGCAAACAGCTTGGATCCGGATGAGACGCCGAGTAACTCGGCGTCTCATCCGGATCCAAGCTGTTTGACACTCAGACAACATTTTCAGCAACTTTGAAGCACTTTGAAGCACTTTGAAACTTGAAGCAGACGAGAAATATAGCAGACAACAATTTATTTGGCGGGCTAAGGGTTAAGTGGAACTATCATAAATTAAAGGCACAACAATGTGTATCTATTGGGTAATGCCCGGTTAAGGTGACAAACAACCTCTCTGGTTCTTATCAAAAAGCACTTACTGCAGTATAAAATCACTTAACAAATCTGTAAAACAGACGTGGAAAGTTAGTCAATCATTTATGCATGTAGGTTGACTGATATTTATAATTTTGATAAGATCTCTCCTGCCTTTTCAAGTTTGTTCTTGTGGTTTGGGATGGCGATGGGTTTAATTAGAATTACTGTTTCTACATCTGTCCAATCTGTCTGGATTTGTCTAAAGCATTCTTCTGTTGTTCAAAACGTTCAGATTTTGTTTGTATTGCTAAGAAGGAAAGGGTTTTGAAAGTGAATTTCAGAAATGTGCATGTCATGTATGAAAAATGATTTTCTGTGTTTGGGATTGTATTACAGATTATTGGGCAAAAAGTAAAGACATTTCAGGGTAGGAAATGAGAGTCTGCATTACAGACACAGGAATTGCTGAAAAACAACAGCACAATATGCTCCCAGGAATCCAGAGAAGAGGGCGTGAAATAAACCTTATCAACATTTCTCTGCAAAATCCTATGGTGTGACTACTCATCAGAATCGTCTCTTCGAGACGATTCTAATGAGTAGTCACACCATAGGGTTTGGTGCAGTCATAAAGATTTTAGTTTTGAACTTTTGGGCATTGACTCCCCTTATCTGGAGCCCTGGCTCCTGGTTGATACTGTTTACTATTTTGAAGTGGGTGTTTCCTATTTTCTTTGGTGTTTCACCATCTGACTCATGTGCTACAGAAGGGCCACTATCAGCTGTGCTGTGAGTCATTGTCAACATGACGGGATGGAAATTTTAATTAGAAATGCATCATCACTGGGGTTCATTGTTTACCTTTTCGGCTTTTCCTATTTAGATGATTGATTTCCAGATAAGTCGGGGTTCAGGCATGGAATATATTTGCTACATTTGGAAGAGGCAGATAATAGGCTGGTGTCCTGTTTGCTACATTTGGTGGGCATGACGTAGGCAAGCCATGAGTAACTAGATAAAGGCTTTATCCATCTCCTACGCAAAGACTTTACCTACTTCTGTACATACCTGGTTAGATTCTTATAATTCTTTCATCAAAAGTGCAAATTACAGAACCTGAACCAACAGCTATTAATGAAGGAAACTGCTTATGGTAAGTTGAAAGTAAAGCGGAGAGGATCATGAAAGAGACTGCTTAAAACAAGATAAAAGTACAGCAGAAAGCTCCTTTATGAGCTTTCTGCTTCATGTTCATCATGGTTTAAACTGGCACATGTATTCAACACCCACAATTCGATAGTTATTGTTTGCACTGTCTTGTAACTATGTGGATAAGTCAAGGTAGAGGTGCTCTAAGGCACTTCTTTAGAGAAAGGGTTAAATGTATAAAATTTACTGATAGATTAGCATTATGGATGGTTATTTTAAGGCAGGGGGAGCCTCAAGCAGGAGTGCAAATGAAGGTAAAGCAGAAAGGAAAGCAGAAGACAATTGGTTGTGTATTATACAGGTTTGGCTGTACAGTAAAAAAATGTTTTCACCCATTACACCATAGCCGATTTCTAGATTTGAATACAGGTGGCCTCGTAAAGCAGACTGTGCCTTCAGCCTGCTTTAAGCTATGATCTACTAGGGTATGCAAACTATTTCTTATGGTGAATATTCATGACTTTATGAAGTTGGACTATTTTTTCAGTGGAGGAATAAATTAAGGGTGTTAAAAGGTGTATTAATGGGGAAATGGGTGAAACACACACTGAATGAAGAAGGTGATATTTAAAGATAGGTTTTCCACTTAATGCAGGACAAAAGTACTTTTGTTCTGCATTAAGAAACCACCTGTCATATATAGGCTACAGACTGATATACCCTGTATTTAGGCGGCACTTAACCCTTAGCCTGCCAGTCACGACTTTAGCTCCATATGCAAACAGCTTGGATCCGGATGAGACGCCGAGTAACTCGGCGTCTCATCCGGATCCAAGCTGTTTGACACTCGGACAACATCTTCAGCAATTTTGAGCAACTTTGAAGCACTTTGAAACTTGAAGCAGACGACAAATATAGCAGACGACAAATTTATTTGGCGGGCTAAGGGTTAATACAGGTTGGGTTGTATACAGTAAAACCTCTCTATAACGACCACTAAATTATGTTATTTATTAAGTGTTTACGCCAGGTGATCACATAAAGCAAGGTGACAGTTCAACAGAAAGCTCCTATGGGAGCTTTCTGTTGAACTGTCATCTTGATTTAAGCAGTCACCTGTCCTTTTTACAATCAAATATCCTTCGTTTTAGTGGCCGTTATAGAGAGGTTTTACTGTATGAACTCTTTGCATGCTAGCGGTGGATATATCCACTACATTGATTGCCTTTGCAAACAGTTTGGATCCAGTTTAACGCAGCGTCTCATCAAGATCCAAACTGTTTGACTCTCTGACATGTTGTGAAAAGAAAAGGAAATTTTATTTTTAGAACAATAGCAGACAACAAATGTTGGGGACGAAAAAAATTACCCAGCATGCAAAGAGTAAATATTGCTGTTTATTCTAGAGCTGCACCAGGCCTGTTGGATCATATTGCAGTATATAGCCATAAACTGTAACCTTTTTAAAGACCAAATATACATCTTGTGATACATGATAATGTTACATAAAACATCTGCTATTCACAAACAGCTATTTAAGTATCAAGATATTCTAAAGAACAACAAATAGCAAGTAAGCCTTTCTCCTCAATTACATGAAACCCCATCTGATCAAGGAAAGTCAGATAGAGCCTGAGTCTCCATCCATGTTTCTTTAGCCCATTACACCATAGCCTGTTTCTAGTTCTGAAGATAGGTGACCACTTAAAGCAGGTAAAAATAAAAAGTAAAGCAGAATGTGCCTTTAGGCACATTCTGCTTTACTTTCAACATGCTTTAAGTGCCATCTGCTAGAATATAGAAAATATTTCTGATGGTAAATATTTATGAAGGTACAAATTGACTTTTTTCTTCAGTGGAGGAATAAATTAAAAGCGTAAAAAGGCGTGTTTATGGGGTAACGGGTTACATAAATACGCATTTCGACACCTTTAATTTATTCCTCCACTCCAGGAGATACATGTAGTTCCAATTTAAACCGTCACGAATATGCCCAATAAGAAATATATTTTATATTCTAGCAGATGGTAGCTTAAAGCAGGCTGAAAGTAAAGCAGAATGCGCCTTAAGGCGCATTCTGTTTTACTTTCAACCAGCTTTAAGTGATCACTTGTCTTCAAAACTAAGAAATATAAGCTATGGGATATTGAGTTAGCCCAGCACTCTATAGATACACATTTTAACACCTTTAATTTATTCATCCACTGAAGAAAATAGTTTCAGTTTTTAAAAGTCATGAATATGTATCATATGAAAGTTTCTATATTCTAGCAGATTGTAGCTTAAAGCAGGCTGAAACCTGCTTTAAGTGGTCACCTATCATTGATACTAGAAACAGGCTTTGGAATAGGTGGCTTGTAAATGTCATAACTACATGCTGGAAAGGACCATGCAGTGGATGCAGACCTCAGGATAAGGGGAGTACAGTAAAACCTCTCTATTACGACCACCAAAGTTGGTTAATTATTAGGGTTTTTACGATAGGTGACCGCTTAAAGCAAGATGACAGTGAAACAGAAAGCTCCTTTAGGAGCTTTCTGTTTCACTGTCACCTTGCTTTAAGCTGCCTCCTCTATATTATACAATCAATTAGCCTTCGATTTAGTGGTCGTAATAGCGAGGTTTTACTGTATTTGAGAAACTAAAATCTTTATATCTGTATTAAACCCTATGGTGTCACTACTCATAAGAATCATCTCTTCCACTGTTCCAGACAATTTTAATGAGCAGTAACACCATAGAGTTTGTTGCTAAAATGAGTGAGAAAATGTTGGATTTGTTCAGTTTACTCCCTCTTATCTGCATCCTTGTAGGAAGTCTTTATATTGGTGACAGTTTCCCAAAGTGAAAGCATAAAGAACTGTTTCAATGAGAGAAAGAATTTATTGATTGTATGTGTACAATTAACCAATGACTTGTTGATGAACTTCTGACCAGACAGATGGTGATTCCTAACAGATTACTGTGTTGTCACAATGTGTATTCTGCTTTTTAAGATCAATAGTGATTAATTGTTGATTCATTGTTTGGGATTGAACTGACCATTGAAGCTTCAGTGAACAGAAAAAAATGTTGAAGTTTTGTTTTTAAATCTGTCTGCTTTACAATTGTTGTCTGTCAACTTTCATACTTCACCACAAGGGGTTACTGGGCATATAGTTTAACTCCTATTTGTAACTCTGTCCATCATCTCTATGATCATCCTTCAGTTGAACTCTTTGGTGCTTTCAGGTGGCTAAGAGTTACTCAATCAGCTTCTACTGGGCCTGGATTAGTACAGAATGTTGTATTCTTGTGTGACTTTTTCCTTTGCAGTCTGGTGACCTTGACCTTTGTGACCTGGGTTAAGTTTTTGCCTATAGGTCATTAATTGACAAATAAAGTGTTTGTATGCAGGGGGCATCCTTGTTATACAGTAAAACCTCTCTATTACGGACATTAAAAAGAAGGCTAGTTGAGTGTATAAATGACAGGTGACTGCTTAAAGGGACTCGCAACCGGATGGTGTACTTGTCAAAATAAAATAAAATACTCAAATAAAAGCAAATTTGTGGTATTATTTGGCTTCTGACATTAAAAAAATATGATCAGTCCAAAAAAAGTCTCAAGAATCGTCACCGAATCTTAGATTTTTAGATATTTTCCATCGTTTTTCTATACCGACTAGTAGACGGTATAGTTGTTGTTGTTGCTTCTCTACACGGGCTCAGACATAAACACGAGTCGAATAACGAAGTTGTATGCACTTTCGATCGCTACACATTGAAATACGTTAAATCGATCCGAGATAAACGGATAGTTCCGTGGTCCATTGGTCTAAGCGGTTTCCCCTATTTTGCCTTCTGTCCGCCAATGCCGGGCCCCGGGTTCGAATCCCACCAGAGACCAATATTTTTTTTTATTGAAATACATTTTTTTTAAACAGAATTTCTTATCCTAAACTAATTCTTTACCATTTATATAAGCGTTTGACACATATTTACAAATTACTATTTTTAATGCACCATCTGGTTGCGAGTCGCTTTAAAGCAAGGTGACAGTAAAACAGAAAGCTCCTACAAGAGCTTTCTGTTTTACTGTCACCTTGCTTTAAGCAGTCACCTATCAGAAACACCTAATAATTAACAGAATTTAGTGGTCATAGTATAGAGAGGTTTTACTGTGCAAGTAGCTACTGAAATTACAGGAGGATCTGTAAAACTTGTTTCCTTGTAGAGTGTTTCTGTATGACCTGTGTGAAAGGGAAAGTAACCAAACCACAACATTCATTATGATGTCTTCATTGTAAGGGTTTATTGTGCTCAACTCTGACACTAGTAACTAAGCATTTACACATTTTGCAAACAGTGTAGACCTAGATCAGAGGGCTCCTTCAGGAGCCCTCTGATCTGAGTCTGCACTGTTTGTCATTCTTTAAAATAGTTTTGTGAACTAATTTCCTCGAGATGCAAGGTTAATTTATGGTCTGTAAGAAAATGGGAAGACAATTAAGGGTTTGTAGGTGTTAAAGGGTTAAAGGGGGTCTTACATGTAGGTTTACATTTTGTTCATTGCATACATTTATTTTCTTGTCAGATTTCCTCCCATGAGTTATGTTTGTTGTGGTGTCACATTGCTGCCCTGGATGACACAAAGATGCTCTTTGTACTCTATCATTTTAATATGTACTGTATACACGATGGTTACAAACAGAACAGAGGGTTTTAAGGTGTTTTTATGGCCAAATTTTAGTCTTATTGCCCTCTCTGAAAATGTGTTTCCCCACTTATTCTGTAATAATTCAAAAACATATAAATTTTTATGCACCCGCACGGCTAAACATAGTCGTGGCATATTGAATTTGTCCTGTCACTGTCTGTCTGTTTGTTTGTTTGTCCACAACTTTAATCTTGGCCATAACTTTGGAACTGCATGTGCTTGACTGTTCATATCTGGCCTGAATACTCAACTTAAGAAGCTATTGAGCTCAATACAAGTTTCTGACATAGGTCTAGGTCATTTAGAGGTCATTTAAAGGTAAAATAGACTGAACTGAACATTGGCCATAAGTTTGGAGCTACATGTGATAGAGCTTTGTGGGGAATGGGGGCATTTGTACTCAACTCAATCATATCCTGAGCTCAGTACAAAATTTGGTCTTGTCCGACAATGGTCAAAGTCATTTAGAGGTCAAATATGCTGAATTTAACATTTGCCATAACTTTGGAATAGACTTCATATTTTGCCTGTGGACTCAACTCTAGAAACTCCTGTGCTCAATACAAGTTTCGTCATTTTCAGACAAAGGTCAAGGTCATTGGCCATAAATTTGGAATAACATGTGATAAAGACTTCATATTTTGCATGTGGACTCAACTCTAGAAACTTTTGTGCTCAGTACAAGTTTTGTCATTTTCAGACAAAGGTCAAGGTCATTTAGAGGTGATGGTCACTTCAAGGTGCACAGTGTTTTACAAACACATCTTGTTTTCAATTATTTGTGGGGTTTTTTTCTTCAAACAAATCAAATCTCAATTTTCTCTCGTTTTAACAAGTGTTTGGAATAAACAGAAAACAGCAGAGCATTTTGTATTGACAGTCAGACAGGGTCTACACTTTTTAGCTCACCTGGCACGTAGTGCCAAGGTGAGCTTTTAGGATCGCTGGCTGTCCGTCGTCCGTCGTCTATCTGTCCGTCCGTCCGTTCACAATTGTTCGTTAACACTCTAGCAGGTTCAAATCTCATTAGATCTTAATGAAACTTGGTCACAATGTTTGCCTCAATGAAATCTAGGTCAAGTTCGAATGTGGGTCATGTCCGGTCAAAAACTAGGTCACTAGGTCAAATTATCGAAAAACCTTGTTAACACTCTAGAGGCTACAAATTTCATTGGATCTTCATGAAACTTCATCAATATGATTGCCTCAATGAAATCTAGGTCAAGTTCGAATGTGGGTCATGTCCAGTCAAAAACTAGGTCACTAGGTCAAATTATCGAAAAACCTTGTTAACACTCTAGAGGCTACAAATTTCATTGGATCTTCATGAAACTTCATCAATATGATTGCCTCAATAAAATCTAGGCCAACTTCGAATGTGGGTCATGTCCGGTCAAAAACTAGGTCAAATTATCGAAAAACCTTGTTAACACTCTAGAGGCTACAAATTTCATTGGATCTTCATGAAACTTCATCAATATGATTGCCTCAATGAAATCTAGGCCAAGTTCGAATGTGGGTCATGTCCGGTCAAAAACTGGGTCACTAGGTCAATTCTTCGAAAAACCTTGTTAACACTCTAGAGACTACAACTTTCATTGGATCTTCATGAAACTTCATCAAAATGTTTGCCTCAATGAAATCTAGGTCAAGTTAAAATGTGGGTCATGTCCGGTCAAACACTAGGTCACTAGGTCGAATCATCGAAAAACCTTATTAACACTCTAGAGACTACAAATTTCATTTGATCTTCATAAAACTTGATGAAATGGTTTGCCTCAATGAAATATAGGTCAAGTTCAAATGTGGCTTATGTCTTGTCAAAAACTAGGTCACTAGGTCAAATCATCGAAAAACCTCGTCAACACTCTAGAGACTACAAAATTCATTGAATCTTCATGAAACTTGAAAAAAATGTTTGTCTCATTGAAATCGAGGTCAAGTTAGAATGAGGGTCATGCCCGGTCAAAAACTAGGTCACACAGTGTACATGGTTACATGATTACCAGGTGAGCGATTTAGGGCCATAGTGGCCCTTGTTACAAAAGTCGTCTTTAGTAGACACTAGGCTTCAATGGGATAAGACCATGTGTCAGACACCAAACAATAATACCATTTATGTTTAATATTATTATCTCGTCTTCATAAAGAGACTGAAAACCAGATAGCAAATGACAATTTTTTTGTGAAAAATTAGAAGAAAAAAAAATGAATAAAGAAATTTATATTATGGTACAATTTAGGTCAGTTAATTTGATTGTTGCAATAAGACTTAGGAACCTCACTGGTATACATTTATACTAACTTTTAAATGGCATTTCTACTCTGTTAAAACTTTGAAACGACATTGCTTCGTCCATATCAATAATACTCTTCATACTGAAAGTTTAATAACAACAGTAGTTCTTGTTACTTTATTTACCTCTGTATGAACAGCAAATTGCCTGCAATACAAATGAGGATAAAATATTAAGTTGTTTAACAGTTGCCCAGCTAGCTCAATAGGTATAGTGCATCAGTTTTGTAATCTTGTTTTGCATGAGTTCAAATTTTTTTTTAAAAAGAATTTTTTAAATACCCGATTATGTCCTTTTCGGAAACTAAAATATATTGGTGCCTGACATCCATTTAAAGAATGTTTTTATGCCATTACTCTGAGAATGTTTTTATGCCATTACTCTGGTCACAGAAGAATGTTTTTATGCCATTACTCTGGTCACATCAATTTTCAGTCTCTTTAAGAGTGACTATAAAAGCAGTTTAACCCAGCTAGTCTTACAACAGTATCTATTGTAAGGTTGTTTATGATACAGGGCCATGAAGATTCAAGTGGTATCATAGCTGTGGTTACCTGCCCTCTACCTTTACAGTGTTTATTTAGGCAGAAAATGACAGACATATTTTAGTAGACTATGATTCATTTCCTAACAATATTCATACAGTCAATTCTGTTAAAGGACCATTGACAGAAAATGCAGGGTGAACTGTAACGAGAGATGACCGATAATTGCAGGGCAAAAGTAATACAGAAGGCTCCTATAGGAGCCTTCTGTATTACTTTTGTCCTGCATTTAGCTACCATACCACCTGTTGTGAATACTATGAATATATTATTTTTGAGTGGTTACTTAATACAAGGTTGTCTGTACTCTAGATACATAAATTTTTGTCAGTTGTTTAATCATAAAAATTTACCACACTCTATATAAACAGGTGATTACATACAGTAACACCTGTGTCCTGTAACCATTTTAGTAACCAATTAGTAACCAATTAGTGAGATGCTGTGTGATGTATAATGATATATTGCGACTTAGTATAACGTAATAGTATTGCAAAGGAACTTTTATCATTACTTTCTTATGCATTAAGCTGTCACCTGTGTTAAGGACTGCCCATGGGTCAACCTTTGAATGGTTGTTGAACATTTGTTTTACTGTATTTAAAGTACTGGTGTAATGGGCAATTTTGGACAAAGTACTTGAGCTTTGGGCCTCAACATGATAAAAACTGAACCTTGATGGCAAATGCGCACTACATTATCTTTCTTAGTATAGTACAGATGATACAGTTATGCATGAAGTTTGGGCTTTTTTCTGTGATACAAAGCGTAGATTAGGTATTAAAATGCTTACCGGTATATTGTATCAAAATCTTATGTTGTGTATGCTCATTAAAATTGTCTCTTTGATATGATTCTAATGAGTAACACCATAGGATTTGGTTAAGATATAACTGTATTTTTATTTGTTTAAATCTTTAATTACTACCCCTATCTATAATAGGTGTGCAAGCTAATATTGTCTTTTTATTGGACTTAACACTGCAGTAGTTGTCCATGCAGCAGAACATTTCATATGAAAATAGCAAATAGTGCAGACCCTGGTGAGACTCTGAATAATGTTGCACTGTTTGCCTAAGTGTCCTTAAGGTTAAATGGGTGAAGACACATCATTACAGCTGTTTTATATATAGTACTTGTTGTAATTGCAGTTCTCATATATTGTAAGTTTTGACTGAGGAATGCGTACTGATGTCAGATCATGGTTAATGGTGATGTCAGGTTTCAAGCACATCACAATTCTATATACTGGTACATACATGTACAAATGCATGTTCAGACACCAATTAGTGAAGAGGCGTTTCAATCTCTAATGACAGGTGCCATATTAATGCACATCACAATTTACAATATATACATGTACACAATTCATATATATGTACAGACACCAATTAGTGTAGAAGCATGAGAATCTTGACAGGTGCCATATTAATGCATTCTGCATTATTACCTTTTTGCATTAGGCTATACCAATTTATGTCTTTTTATTGAATTATGGCATAATTTGTTCCTCCAAATATAGAAAACATTGACCTAATATCACTGCTTAAGTGCCTAAGTAGAATGCCATATCTACCCTTTCCCGGAGTAAATTACACTTTTCCAGTACCCCATAGCCTGTTTCTAGTTTTTGGAGAAATGGTGCTACTTAAGCAGGTTGAAAGTAAAGCAGAATGTACGTTATGGCACGTTCTACTTTACTTTTAGCCTGCTTTAAGCTATGATCTGCTAGGATGTAGAAAATGTTTTTCAAGGTACATATTCATGACAATATAAAGTGGAACTATTTTCTATAGCAGAGGTATAAATTAAAGGCATAAAAAGGCATTTATGGAGTAATGGGTTAAGCAGTCATCAAGATTTTAGCTTTAGAAATACTTCCTTTATCTGGATGCCTGCTTTTCTGATAAAGGCACTCAAATAGGAACTTTTTTACACCTTTAATTTATTCCTTTATTGAAGAAAGTAGTTCCAGTTTATACCTGTCGTCATGAATATGCACCATAAGAAAATGTCCTATATCGTAACAGATGATGGCTTAAAGCAGGCTGAAGGCACATTCTGCTTTACGTTCAACCTGCTTTAAGTGGTCACCTGTCTTTAAAACTAGAAACCTGCTATTTGGTATATACCTTAGGCGATTTGCACTGATGGCTTAGAGGAATGGGTTACTAGTTTTGATAATAATTGTAAATCACAGAGCTGTAAGTCCGTGACCTTTATCACCAAAAGAGCAATTATTGAAAAATAAAGGTAATTGCTGGATACCAGCTACAAGGGGCATGTGTGAGCCACAAGTACTTTAATGACAGGCATTGTCCTCTGGCTAGCCATTTTGGGTCATTTTCGGTGGCTGGTGACAATAGGCAAATTGATGGTAATTGCTGGTACTGGCCAGACAAGGGTGATTTGTATTTAGTGCTTGTGATTACCATATGACAGGAATGGTAGGACATCTGTGTGTGAGCAGAGGCCACTTACAGAGAGAGAGAGAGAGATGCGCAGACAGACAGACACAGTGACAGGAACAGGAGGCAGGACATCTGTGTGTGAGCAGAGGTCTCGATAAGGTGTGTATTTCATAGCCCCAAATCCTTATGCCTCCACCAACCCTATGTTTTGACCACTCATTAGAATCGTCACATTGCAAGGATTCTAATGAGTGGTCACACCATAGGGTTTGATGGAGGCATAAAGGAGAAAAACAGTTGAAATAAGTGGTTTACCCACTCTTATCTGGGTCCTGTGTGAGTAGAGGCACATTACAGATAAGAGATAGATCATAGTGATAGACAGACAGACAAAGTATGCAACAGGAGGCAGGACATATGTACATTAGCAGCGATTTACCAGACATAATATACAAGAGAATGAGAGAGAAAACTGAGGACAGATGTATTAGCATATTACAGGAAAAATAGGCAGGACATCTGTTTGTGTGCAGATTCGATTTACAGACACGTGAGAGAGAGAGAGAGAGAGAGAGAGAGAGAGAGAGAGAGAAAATTAGGGAAAGAAAGAGATTTTGAAGAATTCCCCCGGATAAGCGCCATATAGGATGCCTTACCCTTTAACCCCTAATCCGCCAACGCATGATACATGAATATTCATTGATGCTGTTTAGTACAGGTGGCAGCTGAAAGCAAGATGATAGTTAAGCATAAAAGATCCTTCAGGAGATTTCTCCTTTACTTTTATCTTGCTTTAAGCAGGACTGCCTCAAACACAGTTGCATTTAGATGATTTGCACATTTGGCTATGAAGGAAAGGTTTTAATGCACTTTCAGGGAGGAAAGGAAGAGAGAGAAAATTAGAATTAATCATTAACCACAAATATGCCCACTGAAAAGCCACTGAAAGTTTACAGTGTTGCCTCAAGAACATAATTTATATTGAAATAAATGATACCAAGCACTACAGAATGCTCTCTCTTTAGAATTTATCAGAAGTGATCTGATCTTGTGAAGAAATTTTATTGCATAATACAAGGCTGGAAATAAGAGGGAGTACTAAACTGAACAAATCCAACATTTTCTCACTCATTTCAACACTAAATCCTATGGTGTTACTACTCATTAGAATCGTCTCGAAGAGACGATTCTAATGAGTAGTAACACCATCGGATTTAATGCAGAAATAAAGATTTTACCTTTTGAAAAACTCCCCTTATCTGGAGCTCTGATAATATCATTGCCCCAGAGGATAGAGGGTTATGAATATTTCTACCCAGAAGGCACACTGAATGACACTTGGCCATTAATATTAAGACTATAGATATATACTGTATATTAATTGTAAGTACCATGCCCTACAGACCCCCCTCATTAACTGTCAATTATAACTGTAATAGGAGTTTAGATGTGTGCACATTATTGATAATGCTCAGAGATTAACATCAAACCCTACTGTCTGCTCATAGGGAAAAGTGTATTCCATATTTCATATTGATAGCTAGAGACCCAGGGGGCATTGCAATACATACAGGGAGTTGATTATTTAAATGTTTTTTTAGACCCTCTGTAAATGAGTAGTCAAATCTTAGGGTTTGGTTTAGTCCAAATGATTTAAGGATGCATGGTTGCCTTTATTTCATCAGATTCTGTTATTTTTATAGCAAATCTAGCCTGGTTTAGCTGAAAATGAAAAAATGTAAAATAGCACAATGATTGATGTGAAATGAAAAAATGTCAAAATGCAGGATCTTTCTAGGAGGACTTAGGTTTGGCTAACCGCAATACTCCATAGCCTAGAGTGTATCTAGTTTTGAAGACAGGCAACCACTTAAATCAAGTTGAAAGTAAAGCAATTATCTGCTAGGATATAGTAAATGTTTCTTATAGTTTGTACATGTTCATGACTGTATAGATTGGAACTATTTTCTTCAGTGGATCAATAAATTAAAGGCATAAAAAGGCTTATTTATTAAGCAATGGGTTAAGACATAAGCATATTACTATTTGAAATACCTTATTGCTAGAGCTCCAGTACTTATAGCTGCACACACACATTCAGGGCTCCAGATAAGAGGAATTTTACTGAACAAATTCAATGTTTTCTCACTTATTTTAGCACCAAATCCTATAGTGTTATTACTCATTAGAATCGTCTCGAAGAGACGATTCTAATGAGTAGTGACGCCATAGGGTTTTAAGCTAAAATAAAGATTTTAGCTTTTGAAATACCCCCCCCCCCCCTTATCTCTGGAGCTCTGCACATTGAGAGGGAGAATACTATTGATTGTGGAGGCCTGTTCCTGTACTTTGACAAGTGATTTCCCCAGAGAACTACATGTACACTCGCTTACCTCAATACCTCTTGTACCAGATCAGCCATCTGTGATTCCGCTTGTCCTTCCGTCCGATAAGACAATGACCCATGGTCCCATGACAAAATACCAATGGCTCTGCCTCATGCAACCATCTTGATAAAATTGAAATTTACCCATTAATTATCCCATAGCCTATTTCTAGTTTTAAAGACATTTGACCACTTAAAGAAGGTTGAAAGTAAAGCAGAATGTGCCTTAAGGCACATTCTGCTTTACTTTCATCCTGCTTTAAGATACCATCTGCTAGGATATAGAATATTATTTTTTATGGTGCATGTTCATGACTGTATAGCTTGGAACTTAATTTTCTTCATTGGAGGAATGAATTAGAGGCATAGAAAGGCATATCTATGGAGTAAAAGGTTAAGGCAGCTGGTTGGTTAAAGCAAATGAAAGTAAAGCAGAAAGCTTCTGTAGGAACTTTTTGCTTTATTTTCATCTTTCTTAGCTAATCATTTATCATACAACAAAATGAGTAATATCGAAAGTAAAGCATTGTCAGGAGTCAATTTGCAAATTGAAGGTGCAGCCAGCATGGAAATTAAGTTTCAGACCTTTCTTGTAAACTTCCTACATTTAACTACTTATAGCAATCTGAAAGTAACGCAAAAAGCTCCTGTTTAGTATAAATGCATAGCTACTTGCTGAAAATATACAAGCAGACAATTTAAACCCTTTACTCCATAGATACACTTTTTAATGCTTTCAGTTTATTCAGTCACTGAAGAAAATAGTCATGATTATGTATCATAAGAATTAGTTTCTATATTCTAACAGATGGTAGCTTAAAGCAGGCTGAAAGTAAGGCAGAGTGTGTCTTAAGGTGCATTAATTGTGCTTATTCACTTTCAACCTGCTTTAAGTTTTTGAATATCTTCAATACTAGAAACAGGTTATTGGGTAATATAGATCAAAATAGGAAAGATAAAGTAGTTTAGTGCACATGAGTGGGCAGTTTGTTCCAGAAAGGAAATTTTATTTTCATACTGGCTGCACCTTCCTTTGCAAATTAAACCCTTATAATGCTGAATTTTCGATATGGGCTCCTCTGTTTTATGATTAATTACTATTTTACATTATATTTTTGAGGTATTTTCTTTAAAAAATATTTAAAGTATGACAAACAGTACAGACCCTGGTCAGAGGGCTCCTACAGGAGCCCTCTGATCTGGGTCTACACTGTTTGCAAATGATGTATAATTTTACTCAACTCCAGTATTTTAAGTATATATCAGTTAAACATTTTATTATTGATCAGTGATTTTGCACCGAATAACCCCTGAAGGATTTTTATCACTGACCAAGAGTGGACGTTGGCCAGTGACATGTTCAGCCTTGAGACAATATTGACCAAGGTTACGTAAGTTTATATCAGCTTACGGAACTACCTGTCGGTTTACTTAAACCTTTATGGACGAGTTTCATTGAACTTATTGGCTGTAATCTCAATTTTATTGTGGAGCTAATATAGCTTAGGAAACAACTGGTTTTGTTGGGAGAGAATTAAGCAGGCAGTGACTTTGTGAGGGATCCATTACCTGGTAGATTAATAAATGGAGATTACTATATTATTGGACATAAAAGCTGTAAAAACTGGCCACATATAGTGTTAATTCAGTTTCTCAGTTATTAACAGATTAATATTTGGCAGGTAACAGTGAAAGTGGTTTTTAGGTTAATTGGATTTTTGTGGATGTTTGGGCGGAAGGTAAGTGGGTCATTTGATATTAACGGATGTTTATATTTTATTACTTTTATTTCCGCAATAGCCAAAAGTGCAAATAATCTACATGTATATATTTAACTGTAAGGCAAGTGACTGCTTAACCCATTTCTCCATAAATGTGCCTTTTTATTCCCCCTCTAAAGGAAATAATTCCAATTCCATTGTATTACAGTCATGAAAATGCACTATCAGATACACATTTCCTGTATCCTGGCAAAATTTGTAGCTTAAAGCCGGCTGAAAGTGAAGCAGAATGCTCATTAAGAAGTATTTTGCTTTACTTTCAGCCTGCTTTAAGCAACCATCTATCTTATATTCAGTATTGAAAACAAGCTGTGAATTAAATTAAGCAGAAATTAAGCATTTTCTAGTTTTGAAGACAGGTGATCACTTAAAGCAGGTTGAAAGTAAAGCAGAATGTGCCTATAGGCACATTCTGCTTTACTTTCAATCTGGCCCTTTAAGCTACCATCTGCTAGGATAAAGAAACAAATTGTTATTGTGCATTATAATTCACAAATCTATAAAGTGAAACAATGCCTCATAGGAGGAATAAGTTAAATGCATAAAAAAACATATTTATGGAGTAATGGGTTAAATATTAAAGCATGTTGCATCTAGTCTCCAAGATAAATACAAGAAAGAGTTTTGCTATAATTAAATTATGTTGAATGTGCATACTAAATTTTGTTTAATGTGCATTTCATTTTTAAAACGGACAATTTGTTCAGCTCAACCATGTTTTAACCCTTACTGTGGGTGTAAATAGTATTATCATCTGTTGCAAGCAGTGAAGACCCAGATCAGAGGGCTCCTTCAGGAGCCCTCTGATCTGGGTCTGCAATGTTTGCTACACTTTTAAATATTATTTTAACACCCCTCAAAAGTCAATGTAGATTGATCATTATATAGAAACTGGAATAATCCATTTGGAATGTTAGCAGTGTAAAGGGTTGAAGAATTACCCTGCACCTGCTACTTGTATTTTGTTTTAAAGTTTTTCATTTTGGATTACATGTTTGGTTACATTACAGTAACTATATATCATCCAATACCTACCAGATGTTAGGCTTTACCCTTTCCTCCGCAGAACTACCCCTCCAAATTTTCATTTCTCCACACAAGCACCTTAGGACTTCTTACATCACTGCTGGTGTTTAAGACAGGTGGCAGCTAAAAGCAGGATGAAAGTAAAGCAGAAAGCTCCTGTAGGAGTTTTCTGCCTTACTTTCAACCTGCTTTTAGTTATCGACTAAATGTTTTGCTCTGGGGGATATGGGGAATTTTTTTCCAGTTTCACTTACATTGAACTTTACTTAGTTGTACATGAAATTGCTCTTTAGTGAAGCAAATATTTGTAGTTTTTTTATATGAAAAAAATGTATGACAGAAAAGTGAGCCCATTTTTTGCGATGAAACCTTAGACACTGCAGCTATTAAGGTTTCGTATAAAAAAGTGTTCATTTCATTTTCCTATGGTGGAAAAGAATTTATACATGTATTTGTTGATATATAGGTTACAATACAGTCCAACTAAATTGTGATGAGCTGCTACTTTGAAGATTCTGCTTTACTTTCAACATGCTTTAGTTACTTTCCTGCTTTAAGTTGTTACAGGTTTTCATATATAAAACAGGCTACTGGGTAATGGCTTAAGCTTCTATCCGGAAAAATGCTTGAAACAGGGTTTTCCCGGACGCAGGTTTCCTGCATCTTGGACGCAATTCTGTCACCTGGGACTCCTATTTGTCCAACCCCAAGAGTCCCCAGGACCCTCAAATCTTTGACCACATTTTACTCCAAACCCGCAAATTCTCAGATATGTAGATACTGATGTGGGGTATGCTTCATATACCATCAGAGATTAATCATAAATTTGCACTGTTAAACAGTTTTTTGCAATTTATTTGTCAACATTGTATGCATTTACAAATTTAATTAATTTGGGACCCCCAAATATGCCGAGGGACTCTCAAAGTGAAAGGTTTGAGGGTCCTTAGGACTCTCATTTACAAAATGCAAGGGAAAACCCTGTTGAAACGTCATCCATGATTCATTTACAGAACCTCCTAATTAAGCACTGCTTTTCTTCGTGTAGGAATAGTAAGAGGCATAAAAAGGCATATTTATGGAGTAATGGGTTAATATGCAATCAAACAAGAATTGAAGACCTGTGCAAACAGTTTGGATCCACATGGTATGTGACTGGGCATCCAAATTAGATATATAAGCTGTGAACGTATGGTTGGTTGGTTTGTTAAACCTGTTACTCCATAGCCTGTTTCTAGTTTTGAAGATAGGTGACCACTTAAAGCAGGTTGAAAGTAAAGCAGAATGCACCTTAAGGCGCATTCTGCTTTACTTTCAGCCTGCTTTAAGCTATTCTCTGCTAAAATATGTAAAATATTTCTGTTGATACATATTCATGACTGAATAAATTTGACATTTTCTTCAGTGGAGGAATAAATAAGGGACGTAAAAAGGTGTATTTATGGGGTAATGGGTTAAAGTCCGATTCTGTCATCTATTGGCTAATTGGACGCCCCAGAGAGTGGGGAGCGGATACCTAAAACTCGAATGTATAAACATAGAAGGGAAAGAGTCAAATTTCTGAAGTTCACACCGATACAATATTTTACATATGACATTAATTTAGCATTCAATGAGGTTTAGATGGTTGTAAGATATAAATTTATGATAAAAATAAGTGTGATAGTTGATAGCGGGTAAATATGTCATGTAAGCTTGGATACTTTGGTAAATAGGATTTTAAACCACGCTGCTGAGTGCATCTGTGTGAGAACAGTAAACTCTTTCAACACTAAGTAACTCTTCTGGGTTATTATGTTCCCTTGTGGATCTTTTTAATTACCAAAAACCTGATCCCATGTGCATACTTGGAATTCTGGGTAGTTTAATAAATGCTGCTCTAAATTAGCAAACAGTGTAGACCCTGATCAGAGGGATCCTATAGCACCAACATTTACAATGTTAAGTAGCAAGACGACAGTAAAGCAAAATACAAGTAGGAGCTTTTTGCTTTACTTTCATCTTTCTTTAAGCATTCAATTGCCTTACATAACAGTTTGATACAGTAGACTTAACTTTCAGTACTTTGAGGAATTTAAGGTTAAAAAGGCAAATTAGTGTTTAATACAATATAAAAGTAATACAGATAGCTCTTAAAGCCATTATGTGACTGCTATGATATGCCACCAGTACTTTCAGTTGTAACAATCTCCTCCACAGAAGCATATTACCATGACACATGTCATATCAGTTGGATATACAGTAGAACCTCTCTATTACGACCACTAACAAGAAGGCTAATTGTCCGTATAAAAGACCTGTGACAGCTTAAAGGGACTCGCAACCGGATGGTGTACTTGTCAAAATAAAATAAAATACTCAAATAAAAGCAAATTTGTGGCATTATTTGGCTTCTGACATTAAAAAAATATGATCAGTCCAAAAAAAGTCTCAAGAATCGTCACCGAATCTTAGATTTTTAGATATTTTCCATCGTTTTTCTATACCGACTAGTAGACGGTATAGTTGTTGTTGTTGCTTCTCTACACGGGCTCAGACATAAACACGAGCCGAATTACGAAGTTGTATGCACTTTCGATCGCAACACATTGAAATACGTTAAATCGATCCGAGATAAACGGATAGTATCCGTGGTCCATTGGTCTAAGCGGTTTCCCCTATTTTGCCTTCTGTCCGCCAATGCCGGGCCCCGGGTTCGAATCCCACCAGAGACCAATATTTTTTTTTATTGAAATACATTTTTTTAAACAGAATTTCTTATCCTAAACTAATTCTTTACCATTTATATAAGCGTTTGACACATATTTACAAATTACTATTTTTAATGCACCATCTGGTTGCGAGTTGCTTTAAAGCAATGTGAAAGTGAAACAGAAAGCTCCTGTAGGAGCTTTCTATTTCACTTTCACATTGCTTTAAGCAGTCACAGGTCTTTTACTGTGTCAGGATAGTGCAGTTGTTAGCACACCCACTTCTCACCAATGAGGTCTCGAGTTTGATCCTGGTTGAGGCAGTATGTGAGAGGGTACATTGATCGCCCATCCGAACACGTGGGTTTTCTCCGGGTACTCCGGTTTCCTCCCACAGAAATGACCAGATACGCCACCATTTGAGCCATCGAAAGTGATTTATATAAGTTATCAAATATAGCTTGTATCATAATTGATGTAAAAGAAATAATGTTTAAACTTTTTAAAGTTTATATACCGAGGTAAAAAATGTAAAATTACAGTTTGAGATACTCGTAAAGTTGACGTCATTTCAGTATCGCTTGAATATGAGAAGTTTTACTGTTTGGTACTAGAAAACTTTGCAAAATGAAGCTTATAATGTAAGTGTTATAAAACTTTGAATGCTAAGGAATATTATCGTCTGCAACAACTGTCGTCTGCTACTGTTCTTAAAATAGATTTGTCAAAAAATTCTTTCCAAAATAGGGCAAATGTGTCAAACAGTTTAGATCCTGATGAGACGCCGCATGATGCGGCGTCTCATCTGGATCCAAACTGTTTGCAAAAGTATTTGCTTTTAGTATGCAAAAGGTTTAAATTTAACCATGGTAACATAATAATGAAAAAAAAGTAATATTACCAAACGGTAATAAAATCTACATCAAGGAACAGGTGAGGTAAAATGATATAAAGTAGTGAAGAGACAAACATTGGCAAGGATTCAGCCAGGATCAAATCCTAGAGATTATCAAAGTGATTTTTGCCGAGAAAAATTCGAAAGTGAAATTGCCATTTCTGATATTATCGGATGAGTTTATAGGAAGAGGTTTTTGCAAGTATAAGAGGTAGTAGATAAAATTCTTGTGTATAATGTATGATTATTTGGGATTTTAAGTCTATATGTACTGTCAAACCCTAGAAAAATTGATCACTTCTGTCTGGATGTTACAGGCAAAAAGTTGGGTATGAGAGAGGTATGCCAGGTCTATGAAAGAAATTACCTTTTAAAAGAAGTTCATTTGCAAGCATTTAAGATACCGGATAGGTGACGTCTTAACCCCAAAATTACCCCATAGTTTGTTTCTTGTTTTGAAGACAGTCTTCATCATGACCACTTAAATCAAGTTGAAAATAAAGCCTTATTATGCCTCTACTTATTTCTACCTGAATATGCCTTTTTACGCCTTTGATTTATTTCTTCGTTGGAAAAAATAGTTTCACTTTATACAGTCGTCAATATGTACAGTAAGAAACATTTTCTGTATATCAGTAGATGGTAGCTTAAAGCAGGTTGAAGTGAAGCAGAATGCGCCATTCAGTGCACTCTTCTTTACTTTAAACCTGCTTTAAAGCTTACTAGCTGTCACATGATTTCAAAACTAGAAAACAAGGCTTTAGGATAATGGGTTAAAGCAGGATGAAAGTAAAGCAGAAAACTAGAAGCAGGCTGAAAGTAAAACAGGAACTTTCTGTTTAACTTTTCAGCCTGCTCTAACTTTCTTAGAGTCTAAGCAGCCATCTGTCTAGAGTAATGAAAACAAAGCTGCTATCAGTTTTTCCAAGATCACAATCTTCTTTACATTAGATGGACACTGAACATACCTGTACGAAATGTTCCGCCCGGAATTGGGGCGGAATCTCACATCCTATTCCGCCTGCATTTCCGCCTGTTTCCACTTATATGAAATAAAGAATAAATTCCGGGCGGATTCCAGGCGGAAACGGGGCGGAATTCGGGGCGGAATATGTAAATGAGGCACATTTTACGGACGGAAAAAATTTCAGGCGGAAAAAATTCTGGGCGGATTCCAGGCGGAAACGGGGCGGAATTTGGGGCGAAATATGTAAATGAGGCGGAAAATCTTCCAGGCGGAATTAAGATATGCAAATGAGGCGGAATATATTCCGGGCGGATTCCAGGCGGAAACGGGGCGGAATTTGGGGCGAAATATGTAAATGAGGCGGAAAATCTTCAGGCGGAATTAGGATATGCAAATGAAGCGGAATTTTCTTTGGGGCTGAAATTTTGATGCAGAATAAGTAGTAAAGGAAGGGGAATATTCAGGGTAGAAGCTTTGCAAAATCTATTTTGGGTAGAATTTGACTTTAGAACATCCTCTTTTAATTTTGCAGTCAAATTAGGCATGCCCATCACAACTTCCATCAAGGATTGCGAAAAAGAAACTCCAAGAGCTACTGAAAATAGATAAACAACCAAAAAAGTGCATATCATTAAACTTTTTAATTAAAAAAGTAACATATTAATCAATTTAACTTACATAATCACACACTTTGATGCTGTCCTAGAAACCAAATGTCTTATAATGTGTCTCGTATGATAAAATATCTCCAAGAACAAACCTGAAATCGTTCCCCAACAGCACTATTTCTTTAACCCATTCAACCATAAATATGCCTTTTTACACCTTTAATGTATTAGTCTGCTGAAGAAAATAGTTTATACAGACATGAATGTGCTTCATAAGAAATATTTTCTTTATCCTAGCAGATGGTAGCCTGAAATCAAAACAATGCACCTTACAGTGCATTCTGCTTTACTTTCAACCTGCTTTAATCTACATAACCCCATAAATACATCTTTAACTTATGACCCCAAAGTTCCATTTTTCCTATATCCTAGCAGATGGTAGCTTAAAGCAGGTTGAAATTAACTAAAGCTGAATGTGTCTTAAAGTGCATTCTACTTTACTTTCAACCTGCTTTAAGTGGTCACTTGTCTTCAAAAGTTGAAACAAACTATGGAGTAATGGTTAAAATGTCATGCTCCAATTATAATCAAATTAGTACTTGACAGAAATATACATAGTTTGAACTTGGAATGGGAATTTCTTATCCAAGTAAAAAGAGCAGGATAACACCTGCAAAATTTGATAAACAAACAGAGCAAACACGGATCAGGAACAGTCAAATCTGGGTCTTCTCAGTTTGTTAATGCCATAAAAAAGTGTCTATGAGGGAAATATTTAATCTGTCTTAACTAATGTACAATTGTATAATCAAATATTTATACACTTATTATTTACAGAGATAGTTATCAAGTCATTGTCTTTGAATTCTATTTTCTTATTAAAAACCTCATATAAATTTGATGGGTTACAGATTATCAAACAGAAAATTTCTATCTTTGACATAAACACTTTAGCTCATTAACTATTTCAACACTAAGTAACTCTTGTGTGTTATTAGGTTCTCTTGTAGATCCTTTTAGTTACAAAAATATGAACCAATGTCTACTTGGAATTCTGGGTAGTTTATAAATACGGCTCTACACAAACAAACAGTGTAGACCCTGATCAGAATAGCCCTCTGAAATGGGTTTACACTGTTTGCAAATTATGTAACTAGTATATTTTAAACAGGTCAATTGTGTTGATAGAGTTAACCCTTTTTGAAAATAGGTGACTATACTTAAAGCAGGTTGAAAGTAAATCAGAATGCACCTTAAGCGCATTCTGCTTCACTTTCAGCCTGCTTTAAGCTACCACCTGCTTGAATATAGAAAATATTCCTTATGATACATATTCATGACTATAAATTGGAACTATTGTCTTCAGCGGAGGAATAAACTAAATGCACTAAAAGGTGCTTCTATGAGGGAAAGGGTTAAACAAATATGGCACAGGTAATGTTCAATTTGGCCTACAGAATTACCTAAACAAATCCATTCTAGGATCAGGATAAGTCTAGTTCTAATGACATATCCATATCAAATGTCTAAGGTTTTAGTTGTAACTTGTTTCCCAGCATAAGATGATCTCCATGTCACCGTCACCGGGCATCATTCATTCACTGCCTTGTTGGTAAAAACTTGGCCAATATTTTCCCACATCAAGTGTTGACATAAACTAAAAGACAATCAGGAGACACTAAATTTAAAATATGACTTCAAATATTTATTACAAAAAACTTGAGTCTGAATTAATTTCAAAATGGATCTTAAGGTTGAGTACCCCTAATGAGATCGTGCCAATTTCGGTCAATATTGGAACTCTACAGAGAGCGATCTGCCATTCTCATCAACTGCCGACCTGTTCTGAACTGTGCTAAAACATGCATGGTTCGAAACACTTTGGCAGTTGACAAGAATGGCTGATCGACATAGAAATTAGACTACCAATTGTGGTCTGATCTCATTAGGGGTCCTAAATCTTAAATCATTAACTTCAGTAAGCTACTTGTTTTATCATTAAATCGGATTAAAACCGAACTTCCTGTTCAATCTTTTAATTTTGTTTAGATTGCGTTAAATAAAAGTTAACTTTTACGCTGCATTTGATAGATACGCCAGTATATTAAATTCGCGAAAACTGGTGACAAAATTAACTAATTGCATTTTGGTGCACCCCAACGATAAAACAGGAGGCGTTCCGCGTGATATATTTTAGCTTCTGGTTATCGGCATAATTCATAAAACAATGAGCGCCCAGTAAGACTCAGAAAAAAACAAAATGAAGCTGCAAACCATCGAATGCCGCGGCGATAAAAGAGGTTTTAGATTGTCCAAATGAAGTTTTTCGTACCGCTACGGAAAATTATCGGCAGCAATATCAAAATCACAAACGACCCCTGTTAAATCTGCTAACCTTGTTATTTTAGGAAGCTTGTCATATTATTGAAATCATTCAAACATCAAATACACCTAATACACAATTGAATATTTTCGTGATATATCTAGTATATGTGGTGCGCTTCGATAAAAAATGGTACGCTTTGATCTGGAGTTCTAATCCTTACCATTTGATGATTTGGTCACATATTAATTATTATAGATGACTGGCTCCCGCCGCTGTAAAGCATCACTGACTGTGTTGTACCACACAAGACAACCATCCAACATTAAAGTTCAACAACATCATGGGGTTTTCCCTTCATTTTCTGTCCTGACTCCATCATTTACATAGTTTCTGAAAAATAAAATTTATCTAAATTAGTGATGAATTAATTAGTAACCAGAATTATACTCACTGTAGGGACGGGTCCATGGAATTTTAATTCAAATTCAATGTTCTTTCAGAGATGTCCTTGAAGTGAAAAAGTTGTGAGTTTTTGCACCTCAAAGAACTATTTTACAATATAGTCCTTTGCAAATTCAATAAGTATTTTAATGGGTACTCTCGTAACTCTGAGTGAATGGTGGGGGGAATACTCATTTGAATTATCATTATATAATATATCATAGATTCAAAATTGCCAAAACAATGTGGAATTCTAGTGTATTAGTGTTAAAAAAACACACTAAAGAAATTGTGTTCAGTGGTGATTAAATAAATAATATATAAAGAATCAGTGTCAAATATTTTTTTGGCGACTTTGAATTCGGATAGTTACAAAATTGACATGGTCCGAATCATCAAACACGGAAATCGACTCTCTAACTACGAAAAACGCGTAACATGCATTTCTCGCACGTTGTCGACATTATAACAGTATCTTCTCAGCAGACTCGGTTATTAACTTCATCTTTCGACGTTTCACGTCTTTATCACAAAAAAGCTGATCGATTCACACGCCTTTTTCATAAAACAAGAGCCGCATGCGGCCCTAAATCGCTCACCTGGTACCCATGATTACGGTCATGTAAATGGACCAGTAATTATTACGTTTTCACTTATTCACCCCACCCACTGGTGGCCATGTTGTTTGAGCTAGTAAGATTATTTGTAGAAAACTGGCAAAGGGTCACCCATGAATCATTATTTGTGTAAAATTATTCTTAAATCAGACCAATAGTTTCAGAGAAATTGTTTTTGAAAGTTTTTCTATACAGAAATATAAGGAAAACTTGCCCCACCAACTGGCGGCCATGCTTTTTAAGATAACAAAATGATTTTAAGAAATCTGGTAGAGGGTCATCAATTTACCATTTGTGTAAAATTATTTTGAATTTGCAACAGTAGTTTCAGAGAAGAAGATTTTTAAAGTTTTACTATACAGTAACATAAGGAAAACGTGCCCTACCCACTGGCAGCCATGTTTTTTTTAAGATAACAAAATAATTTTTAGAAATCTGGTAGAGTGTCATCAATTGACCATTTGTGTAAAATTATTTTGAATTTGCAGCAGTAGATCTAGTTTCAGAGAAGAAGATTTTTAAAGTTTTTACTATACAGTAACATAAGGAAAATATGCCCCACCCACTGGAGGCCATGTTTTTTTTAGATATCAAAATAATTTTAAGAAATCTGGAAGAGGGTCACCCATGGTTCATTTGCATAAAATTACTGACAAATCGGACCAGTAGTTTTTGAAAAGAAGATTTTTAAAGTTTTCTCTATATATCAATATAAGGAAAATCTGCCCCACCCACTAGCGGCCATGTTTTTTAACCCTTTCCCCCCATAGAAGCGCCTTTTAGCGCATTCAGTTTATTCTTGCCCTGAAGAAAATAGTTCCAATTTATACATTCATAAATATGTATAATACAAAATATTTTCTATATTCTAGCAGATGATAGCTTAAAGCAGGCTGAAAGTAAAGCAGAATGCGCTTAAAGCGCATTCTGCTTTACTTTCAACCTGCTTTAAGAGGACACCTATATTCAGTACTAGAGATATGCTATGTGGGAAAGGGTTATGATAGGAAAATTATTTTAAGAAATCTGATAGAGGGTCACCAATGGCACATTTGGGTAAAATTATTTACAATTCGGACCTGTAGTTTTTGACGAGAAGATTTTTAAAGTTTTTTCAATTGGTTGCCATGGCAACCACAATTTCAATTGGATGACCTATATTTGAAGAAATCTGAGAGAGTACCTTACAAGGAACAATCCTATGAAGTTTTGATGAAATTGGCAGTGGTTTTCAAGAAGAAGATCTTTGAAGAAAAAGTTTGACGACGGACGGACGACGGACACAGGGCTATCAAAATAGCTCACCTTGGCACTTCGTGCCCGAGGTGAGCTAAAAAAAAAAAAAAAAGCTGACCGGGTCTGGGCGAACAGTGACTCAGTGAGTAGAGATATTTCCTTAGACCTTTGTTTGTAAGAATTATTGATATTTCAAATACACGTTCTTTTCGGGTTCTTACCAAAGTAAATTATCACGATATGTCATAGATTCAGGAATATGTGCACTGTGCCGGTCACTTTATCCTGACACCGACGAAACCAGTTGTTACTATATGCTACATGTAACCCAAAACCCTGAGCGAGGAGGGAACTTCATTAAAAACTACTAATTTTTAAGTCTTTGGTTTGCCCCGGCCTGGTATTGAACCCGCAACCTCCTGCACTAGAACGGGACGCTCTACCACTGAGCTATGTACACAGACCGTGTCAGTGTTGATCATCTAAAATAGAAGTACTCTTATTTAATATTTCGGCAGTCTTTACCTTGTGAAATGGTAACACAGCTGTTAAGCCACCTCAACATCTCTGGTCCATCATCCATGGATCTTTAAATAAGATGTTTCAACAGTGTTGTAACTATTCTATTGGTTGACTCATGGAATCTGAAATAGAGACATATGCTTTGATAAAATTAAAGTGTATCTAGATCTAAATTTGAGTTGTGAGAAGATAGATAAAATCACATCTAATTTCTAAATAACTTGTTTACCACACATTAAACTCTAATTAACTTGTTTAAACTAAAAGAATGTATTTTAATCTAAGAAAAACAATCAAATACGGGACAACTTAATTACAAAATGTTAATGTTGAAACGATTTTCTCTATCTAACTATACACTGCAATCACTATTCTATAGTGTGTAGGCCGAATTAAACCAGTTACGATTTGACTTGGGACGAATTGAACCGCTACGTTTTCAGCATAGGAGATTGTATTCACCTGAATCTGCCTATCAATTGCATTTCAAATGATGGAATTAGGTAAATAAATATTTGCAGCTTCGACTTGAACACCTATCTACTGAAACAAATCTAAATACATGTAAATATCTGCATTAAATCTTACAATTATCCTAGTAGGATCAACTGACAAAAACAAACACCCAGACAGCGTTCGATAACATCTGAATTATAATTTATACACGAACATACAAGTTTAAATACACAATTTACCTTTAATCACAACACACATTGTCCGCGACAGCGTGTATGAGCCATACAAGGTGTGATTTCTTGGTAAAAACACAGGGACATTCATGTATCGTCGTTACAAATTATGGCTCTTCATTTCAAATTTCGAGACCAACAGCTAGCGCATGCGCGGAACGGAGCGCTCGGAGAAACTTCGACCCCATTGAGTTTCGGCCTTTCACGTAAATAAGGTGTTATTCTTTCTGCTAGAAACAGAGAATAAACGTGAATTATCTCTGAAATGATATTATGTGCATATGAAAACTACGGAAAACGTTGAAGAGAATTTAAAATTGTTCTTTCCTTAAAGTTAAATGGCTATTTCTTAAAATAATTTTCCAAGATTAAAAAAAAAAACAGCAGTGGGTGGGGCACTCGTATTTCCTTTATTTGGCTATAATATAGTGGAAACTTTAAAATTCTTATTTTCTGAAACCACTGACTCAATTTAAAATTAATTTCATACAAATGGGTGAATCTGTATCAGATTTCTTCAAATATAGGTCTATCAGTTGAAACTGTGGTTGCCATGGCAACCAATTGAAACAACTTTAAAAATCTTGCTTAAATGAAACTGCAGTTCTGAATTGAAAGTAAATTCACACAACTGATTCCGAGAGAGAGAGAGAGAGAGAGAGGGGGGGGGGTGGGGGGGGGGGGGGGGGGGTTATTGTCTTTAAGATATTTACTCCAGTTTAACTGATGCTAGTGGAATAAAATTTCATATATGGAAATCGCTAGCTTGGAGAGATTAAGTGCAGGGTCCATAACTCTGACTAGACATTAATATTTTCGGAGTTATTCCCCTTTGTTATATTTGACCAAAAGACCTTCCTCATTTGTACATATATGACTTCTTTGTTTTATGGCGATAATTTTGAATCCATGAACACCCTGATTTTATTAAATAATTAAAAAGATACAATTTTTTAAAACTTTTTTCACGTTTTGGACTTAAACATTTTTTCAAAATTCACAGTCCAAAATTCCGCCTTGTTGCAATAGTCTAAGTATGAAATTCCGCCTCATTCAGGCAGAATTTTAACTAAGTCCGAAATTCCGCCTTATTGAAATAGTCTAAGTCAAAAATTCCGCCTCAATTTCCAATGTTTTCTCATTTTCCGCCTCGAGATGCTAGTCTAAGTGAGAAATTCCGCCTCTGAAAAATGTCAAAGTACAAAATTCCGCCTGGATTTTAAATTCCGCCCGGAATCTTCTCAAAATTCCGCCCGTAAAACTGACCGACTTGAGGCGGAATTTAGGTTTCCGCCCCAAGTCCGCCCGGAATCGGCCATTTCCGCCCCAATTCCGCCTCATTTCCGGGCGGATTCCGCCTGAATTTTTCGTACGGGCAGTATTGACAGTGTTGCCTGATTTGTCCTGATACAGAATGATAGCTGACTATGATATACAGTAGAACCTCTCTATTACGACCGCTAAAACGAAGGTTTATTGATTGAAAAAAGACAGGTGACAGCTTAAAGCAAGGTGACAGTGAAACAGAAAGCTCCTGAAGGAGCTTTCTGTTTCACTGTTACCTTGCTTTAAGCAGTCACCTGCCTTAAATACATGATATTTAGCAAAATTTAATGGCCGTAATAGGGAGGTTCTACTGTATCAGCTGAATGGGAGATGTCATTGTTCAATGTACGAGTGTCACATACCCCTCCAGCAATTCCTTAAATTGGTCTTATATAAGTCTTACAGCAAAGCTGATCATGTGAAGAAACTACAACTTAACCCATTACTCCATATAGACACCCCGCTTTACACCTTTAACCCGTTCCTCGATAGCCATATGTGCAAATTGTATGTTTAAGCCATATAGGGCTGATTAAAGCAAGATGAAAGTAAAGGAGAAATCTCCTGTAGGAGCTTTCTGCTTTACTTTAATTTTGCTTTAAGCTGTTCACCTATGTTTAAAACAATCAATGAAGTTATTTTTCCAGTACTTATAACATAGAGGAATAGGTAAAAGATGTCATATGGTGCTGATGAGGAGGAAAGGGTTAGTTCATTCATCCACTGAAGAAAATATTTCCACTTTATATGCATGTAGTCATGAATATAATATATGCACCATAAGACATATTGTCTATATCCTAGCAGATGGTAGCTTAAAACAGGTTGAAAGTAAAGCAGAATTAAATGCAATTTAAGGCATATCCTGCTTTACTTTCAAACTGTTTCAAGTGGTCTCCTTCCTATCTTCAGTACTAAGAAAACAGGTTATGGGGTAAAGGGTTAAACAGTTTTGATTGTAATCTTGTTGAGTGTTGAAGTTTTCCTTCACAAAAGTTTGAAAAGCTGATAATCATCTACTGGTGACCAGTATAAATAAGGGATTCATTCTGGTTGTTTGCATACTGGGGTGGGGAAAGAAAACAACAGGTTGAACAAAGTGGACGTTATGTAGTCTTACAGTATACAGTTAAACTTCGATGTATCGAACTTCAAGGGACTGTGAAAAAAACTTCGAAACATCGGGGCTTCGAATCATAAATGGGTTGTGATTTGAGTATTAAATTTCAATGCATATCAGATCTATAAGAACTATCGTTCCCGGCGTGTAATGTTTGCACGTCTATGTGTACTTTTTGGCATATTGAAATAAAATATAAATCCGACGTGTTCTTTATCATTTATAAAAACAACGGCATAAATAACAAAATACAATACATGTGTACAAAGGTAGGAGAATTCATAGTTATACGCATTAAAACATAGAAAAAAACAACTTCATGTATCTTACTTTCAACTTAGATGCTGTCAATTACACCAAGATGCGAAACTACGGCGGAAATGCCGGAAATCGTACTATGTACAGTGATACTGTCAATCAATTTAGCTTCTAGATTGAAATAAACATTTGATTAAATAATAATGATTTTAAAGATTAATTTTCGACTTCGAGGTTGTCAAGATTGCAGGTGCATAAATACGAACATACAGTAATATCATTATCGATATCTTAACAGAGTTGTCGTTCGTTGTGATATGGGTCTGATATGGGTCTGCCCAGCTATCCCCACGGATTGGTTACCGGGTCTTTCACCGGACAGACCATGATCGGAGCGCATCTGCCATGTTCTGGCTCTGATAATATAATGCCGACCACTGGTTTATCAGCATTATTAAACTTCTCACAAAGTTTGGCTTGTTTCGTTAATTGTCGGTCCAAAACAGTCCTTGCGGTTTATTTACTCATTTGGATAAATTGGTGTCATCAAGCCTTTAAACATGGCGGCGTTGTCAATATCATTAACGAAAACTGTGAAACAATTAAATGACAAACTTACCCAATTATTACTGATAGTGTGCATGCAGAATTAAAAGAGCACCCCAGCGTGTTTCCACGCGAAGGTGTGAACAATTAGCGTCAGTCTAGCGAGTCATGTAATCCGTTGATCCATGTTAGTTGACAGGTAATCGATGTTCGATACATTTGTGGTATTTTATGTTGGATTTATATGAAAAGGACTGGAAAAAAACTTCGATACAACGGGGAATTCGATACACATAACTTCGATTCATGGATGTGATTTTACAAGGAATATATAGTGGAAAAGATCGGGACTTCAAAATAACTTCGACACAACGGGGTATTCGATTTATCGAAGTTCGATACATAGAGGTTTAACTGTATATATGTACTGATCCCTGGGCCTGCTGTATTTTCATTTATAAAACTCCGCCCATTGATGAGCTTCGATCACGTGAAATTTAACATTGGTTATTAAAATAAGAAAAGTTAGACTCAACTTATAATGTCAATAATGAATCACATAGGCAGAGTTTATTGTAATATATAGACATAAAATGGTTAACCAGAGTATATATTGACCCCCAATAACTATATAATACTATATATGCATCCTTTACAAAATAGTGTACCTGTGAATAGTACACTTGTTCGAAATGCAAACATTGTAGATCCAGATCAGAGGGCTCCTGAAAGAGCCCTCAGATCAGGGTCTGCAATGTTTGTAATGTTAAAATAATATTATATACGAAAAACAACCTAAAATAGTTTAAATGGGCTAGCCTTAAATGGAAACTGGAATTGAACATTTGAAGCTATAAGGAGGAATGCTACTTTATTAACCCATTACCCCATAGCATGTTCCTAGATTTGAAGATAGGTGCCAAATTAAAGCAGGTTGCCTTAAGGCACATTCTGCTTTACTTTCAGCCTGCTTTAACCAATTTATCTGATATAGAAAATACTTCTTAAGATGCATATTTATTACTGTATAAATTGGAACTATTTTCTCCATTGGAGGAATGAATTAAAGGTGTAAAAAGGTGTATTTATAGGGTAATTGGTTAAAGGCCGATAATTCATCTTTGTTTTGAGACATGGCCACTTGACATAAGTGACTGCATGTAGCTCATCTTTCCTGTAAAATGGAGATTCATCTCTCCCCCTCAACTGGTGAATAAATACTGTCAATGATAATGTCACCATATTATTCATTAGCACACCTCAACTTTTCATGTTCTCTTCTCTTCCTATCAGGGCTGCCATTTCTCCGGATTTTCCCGAAAATTTAGAATATTTATCCTAGTAGCTGGCAGCTTAAAGCAGATTTAAAGTAAAGCAGAATGCGCATTAAGGTGCATTCTGCTTTACTTTCAATCTGCTTTAAGTTAAAGCGCTTGAAAAGTAGAAAAATTGGAAATTTTAGGATTTTTCATTATCAAGCTATGGCAGCCCTGTCCTATTCACCCTTATGGTACTGAATCTGACTTGGATAATATTTGCAAACTGCTGGGATCCAGATCAGATGCCACATAATGTCATGTCTTAACACTGTCAGATTCCAGACTGTTTGTCAATTTGATCGTATTGTGAAAAGAAATTTTGAAAATTCTATTTTTAGGACAGTAGCAGAGGACAATAATTATTGTTGCAGATGAAAAAATTAATAACCAAGCATGCAAAGAGTTAATGTGCAGTGAGCTCTCCCCTTGAATTAGCAAAATGCTTGAATCTAGATTAGATGCCAAGCTACCGTATCAGATCTTAAGCTTCATAATACTTAAACACTTGTTAGTGTAAGTGTTTCTTTAATTCTTGAAATCATAAGAAAAACAACTTTAAAAGTTGATAATCAAGTCAAAGCAGAATACTAACTAGAAAATACTTCAGCATGCTAAAGATGAAATTATTAAATTATGCAGTATTATTAACATGAATGAAATGAGTCATGAATTAAATTATTTATATTTGAAATTTTCTTTAACTAATTTCTTCATCATTATGCAGCAAATTCAGATGAATTTCGATACCTGTTGTTTCATAATGTATTAGGATGTCTCCACGTACTAATTAATGGTGTTTGAGACAGATGGTGGCTTAAACAAGACTGACAGTGAAGTAGAGAGCTCCTTCAGAAGCACTGTCTCCATATTCAATGTAACATTGTAATTGAAATACTATTTGTGGGATGTGAAAACCAAATCACTCGATAGATTAGAAGCTACAGTGCTCCCTCTCTACAACGACACCCTATGGGAGACACAGATTGTGTGTGTTGTTCGGAGGGAGTCGTTTTAAGGAGGGAAAAATATGACTTGGCTTACATTTGCAAACAGCTTGAATCCAGATCAGACGCCGCATAATGTGGCGTCTGATTTGGATTAAAGTTGTTTGTTCACTCGTCATTATATTAATTCTATCAAAAAGTTCACTTACTGCTAAGCTAAGCCGCAAACAGTGGCAACTGAACACGCTATTAGGATAGGAGAGTGTAGAAGCATGGAAAGTCATTTCTGTAAGGAATTTACGTATAGGCATAAAAAGGCATGCAATTACTATGAAAAGAAGTGATAGATTAAAATGACCGTTTTATTGCCAGAAAATGTGTATTGAATGGGGTGTTTTGTGGCCATGAACTTTGACCTCTGGGAACTGACTTACAGGTATTCTGTATGCTAACAATGGGTTCTGTATCTGGGTAGTTACCTCATCGTTTGTTACTGTAGTGCTGGATCACTACACCTGAATAGCTTAACGCTTTGCATGCTGGGTAATTTTTTTTTCCGTCTGCAACATTCAATATTGTCTTCTGCTACTGTTCTAAAAATAGATTTTTGTAAATTTTCGTTTCAAAAACAGGGTCAGAGTGTCAAACAGTTTGGATCCTGATGCGACGCCACGTTACGCGGCGTCTCATCTGGATCCAAACTGTTTGCAAAGGCAATCACTGAGGGACATAATTTTCGCTGCTAGAGCATGGTAAGAGTTTAATCTCACGGCCTTACAAGACAGGCCTATTGTTGGATAGTGTCACTCATTCACTCGTTGTACAATTGATTGTCAGCATCTCTGTTCACTTTTGGAAGCTCAGGTGTTAATTAACCCTTTCCCCACACAACTTGTTTTCTGCTGAGTATTGAAGGCAGAATGGTTGCTTAAAGCAGGCTGAACGTAAAGCAGATTTCCTTGCAGTATTCTGCTCTACTTTCAGACTGCTATATAAGCTTTAATATGCTAGGATCTGCTAAATAAGCTTTAATATGCTAGGATGCATCATTCATGACTGTCTATTATAGAGAACTATTTTCTTAAGAGAAAGAATATATTAAAGGCCTAAAAAGGGATTATCTATTGCGTAATGGGTTAAGAGATCAGCACTCTCATCTCACTCTCTTTATAGTAAATTTTCGCCTGCTTATAATGTATATGGACACTATCTTGTATCCTGTATCTAACAGTGAACACTGAAAGAGCTGTCTGATCATGGTCTGCACGGTTTTCATATAGGATCTGTTTAACCCATTACCCCTTAAAAACGCCTTTTTACGCCTCTTACTTATTCCTCCACTGAAGAAAAAAGTTCCAGTTTATACAGCAAAGAATTAGTACCAAAAGAAATATTTTCCATATCCTAGAAGATGGTAGCTTAAAGCAGGCTGAAAGTAAAGCAGAATGTGCCTTAAGGCACATTCTGCTTTACTTTCAACCTGCTTTAAGTGGTCACCTGTTTTCGAAGCAAGAAATAGGCCAAGAGGTAATGGGTTAACATGATCCCTTTATTTTGTTAGCCGAAGTGTTTGTTAATGTCCGTTTCTGCCATCTATGGGCTAATTGAACGCCCCAGAGAGAGGGGAACAGATACAGAGAACCCGGGTGAGATGCCCTACTCTTATTATCGAAAGAGTTCTCTGGTTCTTTTAGATGCCAAGTGTAAAGCACTCATACATCGGACCTCGGTTTATAAAGTCTCATCCAAAGGACTTGGTCCCGCAGTGGATCAAACTCGCACCCCCTGACGTCGTAAGCGGGTGCTGTACCCCTCGACTACATCCGCCGGTGTAAGCCAATTTAATACTAGTTCAGAGAATATACATTCAAACTTGCTTTGGTTGGTACATACCCGTATTTCAAAGTTAAAAAGTGGCTTAACCACGTTTTAACTTTGAAATACAGGTATGTTAGACTTGCGCGAGATCTAGTTATAGAAATTAACTTGTGGTACTCTAAGTCTTGTAAGGTCGATTGAAACTTATGGTACACTGATAAGGAGTCCTCTGATCAGGGTCTGCACTATTGTCATATTGCATTTCATTGTCAAAACCATCTACATGTATAAATGGTATAAAATGGACCAAAAAAATTAAATTGGAAACTGGAATTGTCCATTTTAAGTTTCAAGGGACTGAAGTGAGTTAACTCTTTGAACCCTAGTCAGGCATATATGCATCATTTGCAAACAGCGTACCTGCAAGGAGTACACTTGTCCTATGCAAACAGTGTAGACCCTGATCAGAGGGCTCCTTAAGGAGCCGTCTGATCAGGGTCCATACTGTTTGTCATTTCAACATATATTGTAAAAATCAACCCTAAAAGTAAAAATTGGAATTAGGCTAAATTGATAGTTAGAAAATGTCCATTTTAGGTTTCAGGGAGGCAGGGTTAAAGGATTGCTTGAGTGAGCCCATTGAAGGAAGAAGAGACTGACAGCTCATGTGATTACTGAATGTTTGAAATGATTTCCCAATGGCACACGTTCCATTTACAATGTTCGGATGCTCCGAGCCATCTTTTGTGGACTAGGACTAATATTCATCCAGAGGCGATAGTTTTTTAAAACCCTTTATGTGCTTGAAAACTATAGTATTTCAGATCATTACAAACACTAAATTTAGATCAGATTTGTTGGTTGCCTCTATTGCTGAGTGGTTATAGTCACAGTGAGTGTGACTTACAATCACCAGGGCTACAGATAAGAGGGAGTAAATTGAACAATTTCACTGTTTTTTCACAAAAGTCAACACCAAATCCTATAGTGTTACTACTCATTAGAATCGTCTCTTCGAGACGATTCTAATGAGTAGTGACACCATAGGGTTTAATATAGGAATAAAGATTTTAGTTTTTAGCTCACCTGAGCTAGCTCAGGGTGAGCTATTGCAATCCTTGATTGTCCGTCGTGCGTCGTGCGGGCGTCAACAATTTTAGTGTTTACACTCTAGAGGCCACAATATTTATCCAATCTTTCTCAAACTTGCTCAGATGGTATATTGCCATAAGAGTTCAGATGAGTTCGATTATGGTTGAAATCGGACAAATAGGTCATGAGTTATCTACCTTTGAACTGCTGAAAATGCCATATTTAACAGTGTTTACACTCTAGAGGCCACAGTATTTATCCAATTTTTCTAAAACTTGCCCAGATTGTATATGACCATAAGAGTTTGGATGAGTTTGATTATGGTTGAAATCAGACAAATAGATCAAGAGTTATTTACCTTTGAATTGCTGAAAATGCCATATTTAACAGTGTTTACACTCTAGAGGCCACAATTTTTATCCAATCTATCTCAAACCTGCTCAGATTGTAAATGACTATAAGAGTTCAAATGAGTTTGATTATGGTTGAAATCAGAATTATAGGTCGAGCGTTATCTACCTTTGAATTGCTGAAAATGCCATATTTAACGATGTTTACACTCTAGAGGTCAAAACATTTATCTAATCTTCCTCAAACTTACTCAGATTGTATATTGCCATAAGACTTTGGATGAGTTCAATTATGGTTGTAATCTGATCAATAGATCAAAAGTGATCTACCTTTGAATTGCTGAAAATGATAATATTTAACAGTGTTTACACTCTAGAGGCCACAATATTTATCCAAGTTCTCTCAAACTTGCCCAGATTGTATATGACCATAAGAGTACAAAAAAGGGTGATTATGGTTGGAATTGGACAAATAGATCAAGAGATATCTACCTTTGAATTGCTGAAAATGCCATATTTTACAGCATTTACACTCTTGCAACTACAGTTTTCAATGGATTTTGATTATACTTGTACACTAGGATGTAGCTATACATTCTGGAAGGAGTGCAATTATTGTTGAAATGTAATCATTGTGGCAACAGTTACCTGCCCTTGATATACTTTGAAATGCTTTAAAAAGGCTTCATTTCAGTATTGTTTAGGCACTAGTTATCTGCCTTTGATGTACTCTACTATACTACAATAGGTCGACAAACTTGAATGGATTTAGAATAAAACGGGTGAAATTCAAAGGTAAAGCTATCAGGCTTCATTACAAATGGTGAGCAATATCAGGGCCTTCAGGCCCTCTTGTTGAAATACTCCCCTTATCTGGAGCTCTGAACCACTTTTAAGTTCCTCACTGCTGTGGGTTCAAATCTTGGTCGCCAGGCACTTTGGATTTCAATATGGAGAAGCCTTCCAGTTGGCCTGAGGAAGGTTGTTCTACCTAGTTGCAGATGTGTGCCCTAAAACGGTGTATAAAGGGATTCTTGGGTCTAGCTCCACCTGTAATTAGCTTGATGTCACTTATTAATATGACTGAAATATACTGTTCTGATATAAAATCACAACAATTCAAATCAGTTCAGATTCCAGGAGATTCTTTTAGACTTGGAAGGCTCATAAGTGGCAGGGCCAATTTAGGCAAGTTTCAAAATGTTTGTTGTGGCTACCTAAATCAGGCATAAAGCAAAGAACTTTCAGCCTTCTTTTAGCAGTGACAAAACTCGATCTAACCCACTGATATTAAGTACTATTTTTGGTTAGAGTGTATAAGCAGTGTCCCATCTCCTTTTGGTGAAAATACTTTAGTCTTATGGGCATTGTTGTGAGGTCTGTAAGGTTACTGACTTTACTGAAATTCAAATGAATATGCTAATGAGCGGGCAGATTATTATTGTATTCAACAAGGTGGTAGTCTTAAATTACAGATTTATGTGACTTGGGCAGCTCTGGTTAATTTACTAACTGAATATAAAGTGACTGGTAATTAATGGCTTTGTTTCCTGATGGAGCTACTAAACACCAGACAAAAGTATGTGAAATAGGAAAATAAATGTGTTCAGTTTTCTGTCAGGACTATCATCATCAAAGTGGCAAGATTAGGCAGAGCTCCAGATACGGGGAGTATCTCAAAATATAAAATCTTTATTTCTTCCTTAAACCCTATGGTGTCACTACTCATTAGAATCGTCTCTTCGAGACGATTCTAATGAGTAATAACACCATAGGATTTGATGGTAAATGAGTGAGAAAATGTTGGTTTTGCTCAGTTAACTCCCCTCTTATCTGGAGCCCTGATTAGGTGGTATGTATGAGATGGTGTAACTGATAACGCTATAGCTACTGATGATGATTACAGTATTATACAGACAGATGATCACTTGGCTGATCCCTTTTCCTTGACATAAGTACCAGCTTGGGTGCCTTTGCTTAACTCATTTACTCCTGAAACTTTTATTGGACAATTCCAATTTCAAAATAAGTCTAATACATTTTTGACTATTTAGGGTAGATTTTAAGAATATATTTCAATATGACAAACAGTGTAGACCCTGATCAGAGGGCTCCTTCAGGAGCCCTCTGATAAGGGTCTACACTGTTTGCATAGGACAAGTGTAATCCTGACAGGTATACTGTTTGTAAATGACAAGTATACTCATCACTAGGGTTGAATGTGTTAATAAACTTCTTCGAATAAGCAACTTATAACTGCTCCACATATTGCTGAGCACCAAAATTATTAACTACATTTTTGTATATTGATCATGTTGCATTAAGGTCGCTGTAATTAAAGCAACGTGAAAGAAAAGCAAAAAGCTCAAAAAGGAGATTTATTTTATATTGCTTTAACCCATTACTCCATGGACTTTTTCTAGTTTTGAAGACATATGACCTTTAAATTTTAAAGCAGCTTTACTTTCCACCTGCTTTAGTAGGCGCATGTTTTCAAAACTAAAAAGCGCTAAACACCGTTGGATGTAGGTGATTTATTTTTTGGTTAATTGTGAAAGTTGAGACAGGTAGCAATATTGTAAATAGTTTGTTATAGATGTTGTTACTGATAGTGTTAGTTACTTATGATTACAATGTATACAGACAGGTGATAGCTTTGCTTATCTTGTCAACATCATGCCTAGTTTTAGTGCTTTACTAATTGGCTACTTATTTGGGAACTACAGTGGTCAAACATTGCATACCAAATTGGTTGTCAGAATTACTCCTGCAGGGAAAACTATATCGAGGGCTTGGTGCAAAACTATTGTAACTCCCTCACAGTTGTGAGGGAGTTACAATAGTTTTGCACCAAGCTCTCGATATACTGTATAATACAGTAAACCACTCTAAGGAAAATGTTCTGCCAATTAAAAAGACAGCAACTTAACCTTTTTCTCTTCGAGACAATTCTAATGAGTAGTGACACCATAGATTTTGGTGCTGAAATAATTGAGAAAATGTTGGATCTGTTCAGTTTACTCTCTCTTATCTGGAACCCTGATGACCATAAGATCTTGGATTTGGTTGAAATCAGACCAGTGGGTCAAATGCCCCCATTGATAAGAACAGGTCTGTCATGTGACCCTGGGAAACCCCTACTTGTGAGTGACATTGTCATGGCAGACAGGGTAACTGTTGGTTTTGTTATGACCTTTCCAATGGCTGACCTGCCTATATAGACACCTTTACTGCACATGATGACAGTGGGTAACTTTTATCCCAATCACATCAAAGGTTTGTCTCCTCATTATTGTGGTTAATTCATGATTTATGTATTAGTAAATATCTTGTTAACACTTTACTACATATACAGTTGAACTTTATAGTGGGAACTCGCTTAAATCAACCTTAACCCTTTCCCCCATAAAAGCGACTTGTAGCGTATTTAATTTATTCCTCCGCTGAAGAAAATAGTTTCAGTTTATACCCTCATGAACAATTACAAATATTTTATATAGCCTAGCAGATTTTAGCTTAAAGCAGGCTGAAAGTAAAGCAGAATGTGCCTTAAGGCACATTCTGCTTTACTTTCAACCTGCTTTAAGTGGTCACCTGTCTTCAAAACTAGAAACAGGCTATGGAGTAATGGTTAATTACCAGTATTTCATAGATTTAATATCGAAAATTCAATCTCGATTAAGTCAAACTTACCCATATTTCAAAGTTAAAACGTGGCTTATAGCCATGTTTTAACTTTGAAATATGGGTTTGTTCGTACGAACCCTAACCCTAACCCGAGTTCGAAGTACGAGTTTAGACTGTATCTAGTTTGTTTTCTGTGAGTAGTAGCTATAGTGCCCCTAGGGAGCTTTCTGGAAGAAAGTTGAAAGGAGTCGAAATGTGCTCTTGTTGAGGAAATGGTTAAGACAGGTGGTTGCATCAAGAAGTCACCCCTAAGGAGCTTTCTGCTGAACTTTCAGTCTGTATTCTCTTGTCTTAAAGACTGAAAACAAACTTTTGGTAAATCATACTACTAAATGGGTTTATGCATATAACATTCATTGAGAATCAACATTGGCCAACAATAAAGTTGTAGATGAGACAAAAAACACACAGAAGTTTGTTCCAAGGATTTGCACTTAAGGTGCATATTCATAACTGTATAAAGTGGAACTACATGTATTTTCTTCAGTGGAGGAATAAATTAAAGGTAAAGAAATGCGTATCTGTTGAGTAATTTGTAAAGAAGTAAAATAAAACCCATTTTAAAGAACAGTTAAAGGGGACTTAACATGATAATTCTTCTAACAAACGTATAACACTAAATTCCTTCACAAAAGTGCTAAAGGGCACTTTTAAGCATTCCCATGTCTGGTTCAATGTTTTGCAAAACAGTTGTGATTTTTTTAGTAATCTCATCTTTTTTAGAACGTTGGATCAAATTTTCTCCTGGGCCTAATAGCATTTAATAGCAAGCCTGTAGTAAAATACCGTTTCCAACAAATGCTATGAGGAATAGCTACCAGTGTATCTTTCACAGCGGCTTGTTTTATTACTTAGAATTTTCTCGGGGAAATCGAATTAATGCCCAGAGGATATTTGGAATCTCTCACAGTTATATAAGGCTTAATTCAGTCTGATCAATTTATTGGCGAGCTGAAAAGGCTTGCAAGCGCTTATTGCTGGTACAGTCAAGCTTCAATATTTCGTACTCGATATCTCGAACTATCTTAAATCGAACTCCCCATTTGATTAACAGTCAAGCTTCAATAAAACGAACCCAAGACTTAAGTTGAACATACCCATATTTCAAAGTTAAAACGTGGCAAAGCCACGTTTTAACTTTGAAATACGGGTAAGTTCGACTATAGCGAGTTTGAGTTATTGAGGTTGAACTGTGTTAACCCTTATACAGCTTAGACATAGAATGGGACTGAACTGGTTGTGACCAAATTATGGAAAACATAATTGTGTCATATTAAGATCATACAGGGAAGCTAGGTTTGCAGTATATTGTTACGAGGAAGACGTGTTTGTCACGTAAGTGTTGTGAGGATTATTCAGGCTTGTGTAAGATGTCGTGAGTGACATGCGAACATTGAAAGTGGCCGGACCAGACAAGGTCAGACAACACGATTATATTGTAGATATTTCTGGATTTAACCCTTCAAACCCTTACATTGCTGAAGTTTGAAAATGGACACTGCCACTTTCTGGTAAACTACCAGTTAAAATTGTCTCTCGAGGGAGTTTGTCCCTAAAAGTGAAGAAAAAGATTAAGATGAACATTGTAAGACCCTGATCAGAAGGCTCCTTCACTGGTCAGGGTCTTCTTTGTTTGCAAAGAATGTATACTTTGAGTCTTTGGTTGCACTTTAAGAGTTCAATACTGAATATTTGTCTGCAAATTCTGCTAAAATCCTGTAATTGACTAACCTGAATGTAAATCCTCAGAAATGTCATCTCTATGTTCCAAACAAAGCCCGGCCATGCATGTTTAAAGGGTTTAAAGGATGAATAGTCTTTGACAGTCATTTTATTCTGTCATTCATTAACTCCAAAACAAGTATATACATTATCTGCAAACAGTGAAGACCCAGATGAGTCTCAGGGCTGCTGAGAAAGCCATTTGATGGTCTTAGTGACATAGTCTGCTCTGTTTGTCATACTCTGGCTTGACCACTTAAAGCAGATTGAAAGTAAAGCAGAATGCACCTTAGGTGCGTTCTGCTTTACTTTCAACCTGCTTTAAGCTATGTTAGAATGTAGAAAATATTTTATATAGTGCATATTTATGACTGTATTAACTTAAGTGGAGGAATAAATTAAAAGGCATATTTGTGAGGTAAACAGGTTAAGCAAATAGAATTGACCATTTGGACAGTGAGCATTATAAGGGGTTATTGGTTCATTGAGGCAGAATAATGTGATAGAAGTAATACAGTCATCTTGCCACTCAAACTGCTAAGGCATCAGACATGGGCTAAGGCATCAGACATGTGCTGTCTTCCCTTGCTGCCAACTTTCAACAGGGTTAGACAGTCTGGCTATTGGTTTACTGTCAAATTTGTGTTAACCCTTTCCCCCCATAGAAGCATATTTTAGCACATTTGATTTATTCCTCCACTGAAGAAAATAGTTCCAATTTAAACAGTCATAAATATGTATCAAAATAGATATTTTCTATATTCTAGCTGATGGTAGCTTAAAGCAGGCTGAAAGTAAAGCAGAATGTGCCTTAAGGCGCATTCTGCTTTTCTTTCAACCTGCTTTAAGTGGTCACCTATCTTCAATAATAGAAACAGGCTATGGGGTAAAGGGTTAAGTGGGTTTTCTTTAAGGACACAGGACCTTTAACCCTTTACTCCATTTTATACAGTCATGTACGAACCTTAAGAAATAGTTTCTATTACTCGTATATCCTTGCATATATTCACTTAAAGCAGGCTGAAAGTAAAGCACACACATTTTGCTTTATTTTCAACTTGCTTTAATTAGTGATCACCTGTCTTCAAAACTAAAAACAAGTTATATACATGTCGCTGTACATGCAAAACTCGTCTTTGTATCCCATCGGGTGTTGTTCTAGAGAGGGAACACTGTACATTTTATCTCCTCCGCAAACAGAGTAGACCAAGATGAATATCTTGTATTTAATCGAACGGTGTAGATGATGAATCTATGTACCGGTATATATGACTATCATGAGGATTCTCTGATCCAGCTGCTATAGATACAGGTGTCGGCTTAAAGCAACATAAAAGTAAAGCAAGGATCTTGCTGATTTACTTTCAACTTGCTTTGTGCATTCATCTGTGATATCAGTTTGACTTAACTCATGATTTTCACTATGTTATAATGTAATGAAAGGTTTAAAAAGGCTGCCATTAAAACATTGCACTACTCAAGTTTAATGTCTTTTTTAACTGACAAAAAATAATCCATACAAGTGTCAGGCGTTTTGAATTATGACCAGAAGCTGAGTTACCACTGTTTCATTGCTCTTGGGAGTAACCTTATAATTTCCACCACTGTGTTCACAAACCCAGGATGTTGTGACTACTCATTAAAGTTGTCTCATAAATTAAAGGCATAAAATTAAAGGAATAAGTTAAAAGTATATTTATGAGGTTACAGTGGGTTAATTGTCATAGAAATCAACGTTGAAAGCATTAACCCATTATACCTACTGATCGTGACTTTCCCTTTTATATATAGACATGAATTATATGTATCATAAGAAAAATATCCTAGCAGATAAAAGCTTAAAGCACATTCTGATTTACTTTCAACCTACTTTAAGTGATCAACTTTCTTGAAAGCCAGAAACAGGCTATGGGGTATGGGTTAAAATTAAAAAAAAAATATCCAATTAAATTTTAGTCCATATTTGCCTATTTAAGGTTGGTTTTGAAAATGTAATTTTCAAAATGACAAACAGTGTAGACCCTGATTAGACTTCAGGAGCCCTCTGATCAGAGTCTACACTGTTTACATTGGCCAAGTGCACTCTTCACATGCACACTGTTTGTAAAGGATGCTGTAACTTGTCACTAGGGTTCAATCAATGGGTGAAGTAGTCGGGATAAGGGCTGTAAGTGAAGTAGGGCTAATATTCTAAGGCTGTCCGGTAGATTGTAAAATTGATGACTCTAATACATTCACACTTTGTCAGAACCACCGGATCAATACCCCCAAATCCACCCTTCACTTGTCAGTGTGGTCCGGAGACCTTTTCCCAATAATTCTCCGTCTAACTGATGGGGATTGGCGTACAACAATAGTCAGTAGCAACTGAAGCTAACATCTGTCGTGGAGAACTTGTCACAAGGCTTGTGGAAAGTCTCCGTGCTATTCTTCTTGGTGGGTTTTAAAGTGAGCAATAGTTTCGGAATAGTTATGCCGGGAAATCGAATCGGATGATCACTGTTGATAATCGAATATGTCTGTTGAGTGATGAGCTGTTAAAATTATTGGATAGTAAGTTGGATTATACTGTTTTGCATCAAATGTTGCATACTAAAGGGGATGTGAATATTGCGTAAACTCAGATCAGATAGGTATAATGGTTCACAAAGGAGATAATTAATAGTGGCTTCGACTAGTGGCAGCTTAAAGCAGGATGGACGTGAAACAGAAAGCTCCTAAAGGAGCTTTCTGTTTCACTTTCATCCTGCTTTAAGCAATCACTTGCCTTCAAAAACTGAAAACCAGACTCTGCAATAGTGTTTTTCTGTATAATCGACTTTTAAAATAATTATCAACACCACTTGGTTTTTGAAACGTAAGATTTTATTATAATTGGTTGATTATGATTGTCTTGAAACAACATTGATACTATTGCAGTGACCGGTGTATGACAGCTGCAGCTTTGCTCCAGACAACAATCCTGTGTGGTATTTTGAAAGGTTATTATACTTGTGTTTCTTGTGACAAACATGGTAACAGGGAATGATGGGGAGTTTACTGTGCTGGTGGTACGAGGGGTGTTTCATAATCAATGCAACTCCATTAATAACTTCGATATAATAATTGTAATATGCATGTGTAATATATCGTTGGAAAGGGCAATTCTTCACCTACACGATGGTATAATGCACGATTAGATCACATCACGGGACAAATCACAATGCTTATCTAAATGACCTCATCTCAAGGGCACTAGGAAATAGCACTTTTCAGACATTACTTATTGACCTAATAACTTTTTTAAAAGTAAAATTTCTATACTTTGATTTTGAAATAGATCAGTTATTGTCTGAATTTTAATATAAATAAGATTTCATTACAATTAAAAGGCTCAGCTGTTTAAATCTCAATTTTAAAATAACAAATTTCTCATTTTGCTAATTCCAAAAGTTGACATAAATTTTCGAACGTTACGAAATTTTTCTAGATTCGTATATCTATAATTTGATTTTAAAGCATTAACATCTACTTCAATTACTTTAATTACAGCCTGGTTTGATATAACAAAATGTGTTCTAGCTTTCAACAAAACCTCTTGAACATTACAGTAGTGCCATTTTTTATGATATTTTCAGTAAGAGTTAAGTATTATCCATATTTTTGTCATTTGGTGATATAATATAATTTTAAATTGTGTAATGTGTGTATAATTGTCTGAAATTATTTGGCCGAAAGTTTCATAAAATTATTTTAAATAACAAAACCGTTATAGTAATTATACTATCAAAATTTGTTCGAAACAGTACCTCAAAAATACACAAAAACTGTCCAGTGCCCTTGACTTGGGGTCATTTAGGGTCGTGGTGTGACTTATCTTGTCTTGTGATCTTACTGTGCATTATACCAATGCATAGATGAAAAATGGCTCTTTCGAATGATATATCACACATGCATTTTGCACTTATGTTATTAAAGTTATTGATCTAGTTGCATTAATTATGAAACACCCCTCGTATATCACTGACTGACCTATGGTCAGTAGAAGTTGTTGCCAGTTCAAAGAGTGCAATCACTTAGCTCATAACCACTGTTGGTTTGAATCCTGGACTGGGCACTTCTTGCACATCAGAAATCTTGCAACAGTTTTGTGGTTCTACTGAGTTGCTGAAGTGTGAAGCTTGGATATCCGGGGTCTTCCTCCACCTGTAATTACTAAAATTTAGCTAGACGTTGCAGTGTGACTGAAATACTGTTAAAACAAAGTAAAATCATGACAAATTAAAATCAAGGGAAGAGTGGAATCTAACGTAAGAACTTGTGACCCGACCCCCATTTCCTTATTGATATGGAATGAAAATGTTTAAACTAAATCATAATAAATCAAATATATTTAAATAAAAGAATGCATAAATATGCAGTTGTGGTTTCTTTACTGAATTTGGAAATGTGAAATTTGATTTTGATTCTATAATTTATGTTAATTGTTTTTATTTCTATTTTCAGGAGTTTGACCAACTGATCTATTGAAGGAATATAACTTACTATAGACATAAGTGAAACACCTGGATAGTGTGCTACAGTCAGGGCATTCATAGTGTGGAGATTGTTCGCAGTGCCTTGTTGGTAAGTCTCCAGTTAACCCACTCCTCCACATAAGGGCTGCAGGACCCCTTCATCCCATCCTCCACATAAGCACCACAAATCAATGTTCATTGATACTATCAAATGTACAGGTGGTTAAAGCAAGTTGAAAGTAAAGGAGCTTTCTGCTTGACTTCCATCTTGCTTGAAGTACCTTGTATCTAGATTACGGCGAGAGGCATTAGTTGCTAAAGATGTCTTGCATAAATTCAAACAATAGAACTCATATTTTGATTAAACTCCTATCAAAATAAAATATTTCAAGAAGTAAAAGAAATAATGTTTAATGTTGCATTAAATGAAGCCAATTGATGTCCAGACTGGGAGATGAAGATCACTGTTATTAACACTAATATAATGATGTTGAATCTATCACCCTGGTGTAAGACCACACAAGTCAGTCTTTGTGTGGACGTAAACGACATTTGGACATAGCTGTTGTTGTTGTTGTTGTTCCTTTACCCCATAGCCCGTTTCTAATTTTGGAAACAGGTGACTAAATACTTAAAGCAGGTCAAAAGTAAAGCAGAATGCGCCTTAAGGCGCATTCTGCTTTACTTTCAACCTGCTTTAAACTATCATTTCCTAGAAATATCGAAAATATTTCTTACGGTTCATGTTTATGATTGTATAAGTTGGAACTGTTTTCTTCAGTGGAGGAATAAATTAGATGCGTAAAAAGCTGTATTTATGGGGGAATTGGTTGTTTCTATTGGGGGAAAGGGTTAAAGAAGGATAGTCCACTGGAAGCTATATATTGATGCATCCACCCATGCCTTGTGACCCAACATCGGCTCATGGCTAACTTTCGTTGTGACATCATGATTGTGTACTTGTTGAACATAGCAAACATATCACTGACAGTTCGAATGGCTTTGGCTGGCCTGGGTCTACTATGTGTGTCATTTCTTTCCACTGTTGTACACAATGAACAGCTTTATAATATACCCAAAATTAGCATTTGCGTTTTTCTGCAACAAACTTTAAATTTTGTCGTCTGATACTGTTCTTAAAAATTAAAACTTTCTAAATTTCTTTTCAAAACAGGGTCGGAGTGTTAAACAGTTTGGATCCTTACGAGATGTTGTGGTACCCAGTGTCTCAACTGGATCCAAACTGTTGGCAAAGGTAATGACTGTGGGACATATCTGCCGCTAGCATGGTTAGAGTTGGGATTAAGAAATGTTGTAGGAACTTGAGAAACATAAGTTTTCCTTCACTTATTTAAGTGTATATTGCTGCTTGTGAAAGAGAAGACTTTAAAGTTCTGTAAGTAATCAGGCTTCTTTTTAATCCCATCTCATTCTTGATTCATTTCAAAGGCTTCGAAGTCACACACATTATGCAGAAAAATTAAAGTTATTTCTCAGTGAAATTTGATGGCAGGCGCTTTCGACATTTTATTGGGCCAGGCCTGGATCTAAACTATCAGTAAAGGTCTTCAGATTTCAATAAATCTCTAATTTAATGGGTTAAAGAGACAGAAGTGAGCCCCATGTATATATCACTATAGGGTTGGGTTTCATCATTTACATAAATCTGTCACCGCAAAACAAAGATCAGTAAAACCTTTAAGCAGCCACACAATAAAAAAAATGAAATTATATTTTTATTTAACACATTAACCTATTACCCCATAAATACCCCTTTTTACACCTATTTAATTCCTCCACTATAGAAAATAGTTCCCTTTTACACAGTCATGAATATGTATCATAAGAAATATTTTCTATGTACTAGCAGATAATTGCTTAAATAAGGCTGAAAGTAAAGCAGAATGTGCCTTAGGGCACATTCTGATTTACTTTCAACATGCTTTAAGTGGTAATTTAACTTCAATTCTAGAATAAGCCATGAGATAATGGGTTAAGCTGCCACATAAATATTTAACAAATTAATGTAATCTTTAAAAAAGACAAAAGTAATGTCTTTAAGAGCATTAATGTATACTGTAGTGTTTGTATTGAGAGTTTTCTGCTTTACTTTTGTTATGGTTAAAGCAGTACACTGATTTATGAAATCAGAAATCATTTAGTTAAATTAATGCCTCATGTTTAGTGCAGGGTTTAAAAAACCAAATGTCCTTATGCCTCCATCAAACCCTAGGTTGTGACTACTCATGGGAAATCGTGGCGATGCAACAATTCTAATAAGTAGCCACAACATAGTGTTTGGTGGAGGCATAAAGGAGAAAAACGTTGGTCCCTGGAAATAAGTGGTTTATGCACTCTTGTCTGGAACCCTGTTATTGACCACTGAATAATGTAATACTGTAGTACATGTATACGTTATGGTTAAAACTGAACACTTACTAAGCCAACTATACAAATGAACTCGTCTGTTCTCTGATAAATGGCCAGCTAACATTGACACTTAACCCATTACCTCATAAAATATACCTTTTTAAGCCTTTAATTTATTCCTCCACTGAAGAAGATAGTTGCATTTTGTACAGTAATAAATATGCATGATAAAAAATATTTTCTATATTTTAGCAGATGTTAGCTTAAAGAAACAGGCTATGTGGTAATGGGTTAAAGGATGTGTCCAAAAAACTTTTAAAAAGTATGACAAACAGTTCAGACCTAGTTTAGGAGCCCTCTGATCTTGGTCTACACTGTTTGACTATGATGCATATATCCCATTCCAGCACCTATAAGGGTAATAAAAACCTTTAATATGTAACATTTCTTGCATTTAGAAAGAAGACGATATGTTATCTTTATGGGAAGTAATGAAGCAGAATCTTCTATACAGAGATCCAAACTTTGTGCCAGAGTTGGATCCAAACATTGTTACGCAGCTAGATCCAAACACATTAAACCAGTCTTAGACATAATGGTGGGACAAGACGCCAGGTGTATTAGCTTATCAAACGACTTGTCAAATACTGGGCCGCACTCTTACAAAGGCCAGAGGGCCCAGTGTTAGATTACATGGGCGCATATCTTGTCGTAGTTGACCCCAATACTTGTATATCCTTTAGTCATCAGTAAAATAAACGTCTCCATTTGTAAATATTTCACTTGTGGGCGAGTTGTTTGGATTGTGAAGTCTGATGGAAAGTGTGCTAGAAATTTGTGGCAATTGGATAATGGATATGTAGGCATCAGGTAGGTGAAGAATCTGTACGAAATATTTCATAGTTTGATCACAATTAGATGAAGTATATACAGATTTTCTGAATGAAATCTTGGCTGATAGTAGAGTAGTCTTGCATGATATAGGACTCTAAGTGGTTTAACCCTTTGAAATATTGCAGATGTTTGCAAACACTTTGGATCCAGATCAGGCCCCACAAAATGTGGGGCCTGATCAGGATCCAAAGTGTTTGCCGTTCTGATAGTATTTCTGTACTTTTATAAAAGCAAGATATGAATAGAGAATTATACAGCTGGAGACGTTTTAAGTAGATGACATTTATTTATTCGTCAAAGGGTTAACCCTTCTCCTGCTTAATATTCGTAGTACTCCACCCACTTTGAATATCGATCATTGGCTAATAAAATAAGAAAAAATGTTCCCTAAGAATGAGTTCTGACTCCTGTTAGGCAGATCCTTTAAGAAAACAATGCAGACCCTGATCAGACAGCTCCTAATGCACTGTTTTTCAATAAGGGTCAATATACGCTAATAGCACAAGAAAGGGTTTAAGATATACTGACATTTATAAGGTGAATTCTTTTCATTTCTAACCCCATAGGAATAAATTATACTCAAGAAAGTAAGACAACCCATATACCTTTGAATGTAGGTTGAAACTAAATACAGAGGACATTTGCAATCAGTGTAGATCCAGATCTGTTGTCCATCATGGCTTCTGCTCGGAATCCAAACTGTTTGCGGCTAACACTTTTATTTGTAACTTATGGTAATAGAAGACATAGTCAATTTTGAAACTTGAGAAGATTATCATTTTAGACAGGCAACATATGGCAAGGGTGTCTAGAGTATTAACTCTTTGCATGCTGGGTATTTATTGTGTCTGCAACAATTGTCGTCTGCTATTGTTCTTAAAAATAGAATTTTCAAAATTTATTTCAAAGCAGGTTCAGAGTTTCAAACAGTTTGGATCCTAATGAGATGTCGCGTTACGCGACGTCTCATCTGGATCCAAACTGTTTGTACAGATAATCAAGAATCGGCTGCAAGCATGCAAAGATTTAAAATGTGAAATTGAGACTTTTTGCTCCTATCTTTTTACACTAACTGCAATATTGATGTTGGGTTTTGTGATACCTGGTGGCTGCCATGTGCCAGATGATGAACATCAATCCCTGTCATCCAACCCTTATAATGCTCCATGTAATAAATGGACTCTTCCATTTAATGGTAAATTAACAGTTTACTTTGACTAGAGGAGTCAAAGTGCACTCTGTCACTATTTGCTTTATGACAAACAGGGAAGACCCAGTGGGGCGTCCAATTAGCCCATAGATAGCAGAAACTGACGTAAAGAAACAAAATCAAATAAAATCAGAATTTCAGCAGATATGACAGTTTAAATACTTTGTTTTGAATTTAAACTTAAAAGAGTTTTAAAAGAAATATCTGAAGCTTAAATTTTCTTCGAAGAAACCATGCGAGTTTGAAGTTCAAATCAGCCCTATATATAGCAGCTGTTTAAAGGTATACAAATCAGACTTGTTCTTTTCCAGTTTTTAACAAGTCTGTCAGAGATTCATTATGTAAGGCTTGGCAGCTGTAGCAGAAAACTGGGGGGATTATGCAAATTTTGAATTCAATAATAACTTGCTGATCGGTTTGCAACCAAGTGCTGTTAGGCTATTTGGTAAAGTTGTAGGAGATGCTCTATGATCAAGTCTAGTTTGATTTATTGACAGGTTCTACTTGACTTGTTCAATAAATAGCTTTCGCTTTTGACTGTTGACGCTTTTGACTGTTGACGCTTTTGACTGTTGACGCCTTAAACCCATTACTCTATAAATGCACATTTTTATGCCTTTAATTTATTCCTCCACTGAAGAAAATAGTTCCACTTAATAAAGTCATGAATATAGTTTTATACACGATAAGAAATACAGTTGAATTTCGATATTTCGAACTCGGTTAGGTCGAACATACCCATATTTCAAAGTTAAAACAGTTAAGGCTAAGCCACGTTTTAACTTTGAAATACGGGTAAGTACGACTTAACCTAGCATGAAATAATGCAATGGGGCCCTACCGATATACAGAGTTACCCCGCATGGAAAGTGTGATAAGAGTAGCGCCCCCTGAATGAGCGGTTGTTTCCGGTTCAATAGTGAAGTACACATAGTATCGAAAATCCTTTATCCTCAAACACGAATTTGCATATCATTTATTCATATGTTTATTAAAATAAGTCATCAATCTGCACCTCAATAAATATGTTATACCTCCCAGCAGATGATAGCTTAAAGCAGAATGTACCTTAACCTGCCTTAAGGGGTCACCTATCTTCAAAACTAATATCATCTATTGGGTAAAGGGTTAAACCCCGTTACATGGATGTGTCATAGCACATTCTGGTTGCTGTTAATCAACCATAAACCCTACCCGCTATGAATACCTATCATTTAATTTATTACTTTAGCTGATTAAATAAGGAAAAATACCGTAGGAATGATCAATTATGCTAATAGCATGATAAGGGTTAATATTTTTAAAAAAATACTGCCTACTTTCTTGATAAAAGTTTAGAACATGATATCAAATTTGACTTAAAACATATATGAGTGTCAAACAGTTCTACCCCTGATCAGCCTGTTAGTATATATGCTGCATCTTATTTGGTTCCAAACTTTTTATAAATGATAGTGTTTTAAGCCTATTATAATTAGTGAACTGGTAAAAGATCAACAGAAATAAAGTTTTAATCTACTAAAACGATGGAATACATGCTTTACTTTCAACATTGAGTTTTCAATAGAGTACACATTTAATGATAGGAGAGGGGTTCTAAAGTATTTATGTTGTTAAAACGGTATGTATTTCCTATTAACCCTTTAAATACGCCTTTGGTTTATGCCTCCATTGAAGGAAAGAGTTCTAATTCAAAGTTTTTATTAGCATGAATGTGCAACATTAAAAACATTGAATATCCTAGCAGATGGTAGCTTAAAGCAAGCTGAAAGTAAAGTAGCATGTACTTATCAATCTACCTTTAATGGACACCTGTCTTTCCAGGTAGGAACAGGCGATCGGGTAATGGGTTTACCCATTACCTAAACCAATTACCCCACAGTCCGTGTTAAGTATTGAATATAGGTCACCTCTTAAAGCAGGTTGAAAGTAAAACATAATGCGCCTTAAGGTGCACCCTGCTTTACTTTAATCCTGCTTTAAGGCACCACCCACTACGACATAAAATATCACCTATATTTCATAATTATGACTGCTTAGTGCATGAAGAGGATTTAGTTGCTTATGAAGGTGGAATTCATTAAAGGAGTAAAAGGCATAATGATGGGGGTAATGGGTTAAGCTTTTGCACATGAAGGAGTGCATGGTATAGGAGATTAAAATTTATTCCCCACATGAATAACAATGTGGATCCTCTATATAAAAAAAAATAGTTTGGTGTGTTTTGATTCCAGCCTGTGTACCCAAGACTTAAGCTTCCGTTTTATGGCTTGTCATAGCAGAGATGACTCTTACATGTATGGGACAGCAGCTGCACCCCAGTGGGGGGTCAGTATACAATTCGATTTCTAGCTAATTGGTTACTTCCTGTTGTTAGTTGTAATGATGCTTTGCGCTTTATGACCCCTTGGCAGAAGCCTTGAGAGGTGAAATCCATGTGCGCTATGAGCATGACAGGCTGAACTATTTCTATGAAATTTCTGTCAACTAAAATCTGATGGTATATAATGAACAAACAAAATATACATTTTTGAAGAAACTGTTTACCATTCAACATATTTTAAAAGATCAGTTTAACCCTTTGCCTAATGAATATTCATGTCATTATTAATAACTGAATAATACAAAGTTTATGTTTAATACCGGTAATGTCTTAATAAATATCCCCTTTTTCACCTGTAATAGGCAGCATTTATAGACCTATAATGTCATTTAAGAACCAGAGAGGACAGTCATTGATTATAGAGACTGTTCCTATATAGTAACCATCTGATCAGGATCTATTTTTAATCCATGTTAACGTTCTTTTACCGAGGTGAAAACCCGTGTCTGTTAAGTATGTTAAAAGTCAGCTTCTTTGTTATATAGAAAAAGTATGATCAGTGCTACTTTCGGTTTGCTAAAAACGATGAAATAAATAACCGTCGCATTTGACATTAAACAAAATTAATACATTAAAATACATAGGGATAAACGGGAGCTTGACTGCATATATATATAGGTATCAAACTAATAAACCGCATTCGATCTATTCTTTTCCGAATCGTTTATGACCGTTATCGACACCGTCTCAATACCGGAAACAACCTTTTCCTTATCAGGGGAGTTAATTCGTGATGAAAATTGGGATAACTCTGTAATGCGGTAGGGCCCCATTCATGTGTCGACAAATTGTATAGTTCGAATTGAGCGAGTTTGGGATATCGAAGTTTGTCTGTATTTTACATATCCATGCAGCTGGTAGCTTTAAGTTAGTCCACATGTGTACAATTAGATAATATGGAGCTATTTTTCGATCTTGCCATATTCCCCAATCACAAAATTAACTTGCAGTCACAAGCTAGGTTCATTGATGAGACTTAAGCTTTAAGCAGGCTTAACCCTTTGAACCCTAGTCCCGCATATTGGCGTTCTTTGCAAACATTGTACATGTAGATAGTACACTTGTACTATGCAAACAGTGAAGATCCAGATCAGAGGGCTCCTAGGAGCCCTCTGATCAGGGTCTTCACTGTTTGTCATAATACCAAACATTGACAAAACAACCCTTAAAAGTCAGAAATGGACTGGACTAAAACAGAAACTGGAATTGTCCATCTAAATTAAGTTTCAGGGAGGAAAGAGTTAAAGTGAATTCTGCTTTACTTTCAACCTGTTTTAAGTGGTCACCTCGTCTTCAAAACTAGAAATAGACTGTAGGGTAATGGGTTACGGGGAGAAAAATAAAAGTGTTAATTCTCAGGCTTACAGAGAAGAAGGTATAGCTACATCAATTCTACACAGTTTGCGAATTAAGCAGTAGCAGCCCTATCATATCCCAAATGACAGTGAGTAATATTTGCATACTGTTGAATGGCATTTGCATAATTTTATGCCATAATTGGTCACGCTGTGATTGAATTATGAAACACTGACTCATTGGCGTGAATAGCCAGTGATTCAAACTACAGTCAGTCTTGTATTTACCCGTTACCCCATAAATACACCTTTTTATGCCATGAGTTTATTTCTCCCTGAAGAAAATAATTCCATTTTATAAAGTCATGAATATGTTCAATAAGAAATATTTTCTTTATCCTAGTAAATGGTGGCTTAAAGCAGGCTGAAAGTAAAGCAGAATGTACCTTAACCCTTTGAACCCTAGTCCCGCATATTGGCGTCCTTTGCAAACAATGTACTTGTGAATAGTACACTTGTCCTATGCAAACAGTGAAGACCCAGATCAGAGGGCTCCTAGGAGCCCTCTGATCAGGGTCTTCACTGTTTGTTACAATGCCAAACATTGACAAAAACAACCCTCAAAAGTCAACAATGGACTAGACTGAAATGGAAACTGGAATTGTCCATTTAAAATTTCAGGGAGGAAAGAGTTAAGTGGTCACCTATCTTCAAATCTAGAAATTGGTTATGGTTAATAATTATATATGGGTTAAATGATCAACTCAATGTCTTCAAAACTAGAAACAAGCTATGGAGTAAAGGGTTGAACGTTCAGTTGTCTTCAAAACTAGAAACAAGCTATGGAGTAAAGGGTTGAAAGTTCAGTTGTCTTCAAAACTAGAAACAAGCTATGGAGTAAAGGGTTGAAAGTTCAGTTGTCTTCAAAACTAGAAACAAGCTATGGAGTAAAGGGTTGAAAGTTCAGTTGTCTTCAAAACTAGAAACAAGCTATATATGGAGTAAAGGGTTGAAAGTTCAGTTGTCTTCAAAACTAGAAACAAGCTATATATGGAGTAAAGGGTTGAAAGTTCAGTTGTCTTCAAAACTAGAAACAAGCTATGGAGTAAAGGGTTGAAAGTTCAGTTGTCTTCAAAACTAGAAACAAGCTATATATGGAGTAAAGGGTTGAAAGTTCAGTTGTCTTCAAAACTAGAAACAAGCTATGGAGTAAAGGGTTGAAAGTTCAGTTGTCTTCAAAACTAGAAACAAGCTATATATGGAGTAACGGGTTGAAAGTTCGGTTGTCTTCAAAACAAGCTATGGAGTAAAGGGTTGAAAGTTCAGTTGTCTTCAAAACTAGAAACAAGCTATGGAGTAAAGGGTTGAAAGTTCAGTTGTCTTCAAAACTAGAAACAAGCTATGGAGTAAAGGGTTTAAAGTTCAGTTGTCTTCAAAACTAGAAACAAGCTATATATGGAGTAACGGGTTGAAAGTTCGGTTGTCTTCAAAACAAGCTATGGAGTAAAGGGTTGAAAGTTCAGTTGTCTTCAAAACTAGAAACAAGCTATGGAGTAAAGGGTTTAAAGTTCAGTTGTCTTCAAAACTAGAAACAAGCTATATATGGAGTAAAGGGTTGAAAGTTCAGTTGTCTTCAAAACTAGAAACAAGCTATGGAGTAAAGGGTTGAAAGTTCAGTTGTCTTCAAAACTAGAAACAAGCTATATATGGAGTAACGGGTTGAAAGTTCGGTTGTCTTCAAAACAAGCTATGGAGTAAAGGGTTGAAAGTTCAGTTGTCTTCAAAACTAGAAACAAGCTATGGAGTAAAGGGTTTAAAGTTCAGTTGTCTTCAAAACTAGAAACAAGCTATATATGGAGTAAAGGGTTGAAAGTTCAGTTGTCTTCAAAACTAGAAACAAGCTATGGAGTAAAGGGTTGAAAGTTCAGTTGTCTTCAAAACTAGAAACAAGCTATATATGGAGTAACGGGTTGAAAGTTCGGTTGTCTTCAAAACAAGCTATGGAGTAAAGGGTTGAAAGTTCAGTTGTCTTCAAAACTAGAAACAAGCTATGGAGTAAAGGGTTTAAAGTTCAGTTGTCTTCAAAACTAGAAACAAGCTATATATGGAGTAAAGGGTTGAAAGTTCAGTTGTCTTCAAAACTAGAAACAAGCTATGGAGTAAAGGGTTGAAAGTTCAGTTGTCTTCAAAACTAGAAACAAGCTATGGAGTAAAGGGTTTAAAGTTCAGTTGTCTTCAAAACTAGAAGCAAGCTATGGAGTAAAGGGTTAAGTGGTCACCTGTCTTTAAAACTAGAAAAAAGCTGATAATGGAGTAAAGGGTTAAGTGGTCACCTGTCTCCAAAACTCGAAACCACTCAACTCAATAAATAACACAGATGGTGCTTCTTAATGAATGATTAAAATATTGCAGAAAGCTCATATAGGAACTTTCTGCAATATTTTTATCTTCCATTAAACAGTTACCAGTCTAAGTGATCTTCACATAAATGAAATGGAGAAAGTGAGTACTGTTGTTCTATAAAAACAAAATGCAGGGCTCCAGATAAGAGGTAGTTATTTCAACAAATCCAACATTTTCTCACTCTTTTTAGCACCAATTCCTATGGTGTTACTACTCATTAGAATCGTCTCGAAGAGACGATTCTAATGAGTAGTGACACCATAGGGTTTAATTCAGAAATTAAGATTTTAGTTTTTGAAAAACTACCCTTATCTGGTGCTCTGAAAATGTTCATGTTTTTGGTTCTGTACTGTATGTCATTCCGCAATACAGATCTATTACAAAAATTACCCTCAATAGTCAAAAGTGGACTAGACCTAAGCGGAAACTGGAATTGTCCATTTAAATTTCATGGGTGAATGATTTATTACAGGTTTTCTTGTACAAGTTTATTTTCATTTCTTTTTTCTGGTATCAACAATACGCTATAAATTGTTACTTTTTTGGGGGTAAATCTTTTATTTATCACAGGGGACTTTTTCACATATATACATACATATACATTGTGGGGGAAAATTGACATTTAACATTTGAGGTATTGATTTACTGCTATGTATTGTGTCTTTGTTACCAGCGAACTCGGCTTCAGTTACCAGTAAAATAGACATGGATACTTTGGAGGGACAAGTTACGACTTTGTTGCCGTTGCCTCAAGTTAGACATTGGTACAAATCACTTTTATCCAACTGATGTACAAATTACTTTTATCCAACTGATGTACAAATCACTTTTATCCAACTGATGTAGCAGCTTTGGTTATTTTGTGTTTGAAGACCTGTGACAGCTGAAAGCAAGATGAAAGTAAAGCAGAAAGCTCCTACCAGGGCTCCCGATAAGGGGGGTATTTCAAAAATTAGAACCTTTATTTGTGCATTAAACCCTATGGTGTCACTATTCATTAGAATCGTCTCTTTGAGACGATTCTAATGAGTAGTAACACCATAGGATTTGGTTCTGAAATAAGGGAGATAATGAATGATTTGATCGGTTTACTCCCTTTTATCTGGAACCTTTGTCCTACAGGAGCTTTCTGCTTTACTTTCAATTTGCTTTTTAACCTGCCATCTATATTCATTACCATCATGAATAATTATTGGGTTATGTTGAAGACAAGGTAGCTGCATCATTAGATGCTTTTGTTGATGAAAGGGTTAGTGCAGGACAAAAGATAATGCAGAAAGCTACTGGAGTGGTGTGATTGTTCTACCTCATATATACTAAAACTTCTGACAATATAAGGTCAAGGTCACTGGCAATAAAAGGTCATAGGTCACAGGCAAACATTAACTCTTAGCACACTCTCTATGGAACCCCAACAATCTCTGCAGGACAAAAGATAATACAGAAAGCTACTGGATAGAAGTGACTGTTCTACCTCATACTACAAGTTCTGACAATAAAAGGTCAAGGTCACTGGCAAATAAAAGGTCATGGTCGCAGGCAAGCATTAACTCTTAGCACACATTGATGGAACCCCAACAATCTTTGCAGGACAAAAGATAATGTCTGACAATAAAAGGTCAAGGTCACAGGCAATAAAAGGTCAAGGACACTGGCAATAAAAGGTCAAGGTCACAGACAAACATTATCTCTTAGCACACACTCGTTGGAACCCCAACAATCTTTGCAGGACAAAAGATAATGCAGAAAGCTACAGGAGAGAAGTGATTGTTCTACCTCATACTACAAGGTCTGACAATAAAAGGTCAAGGACACTGGCAATAAAAGGTCAAGGTCGCAGGCAAGCATTAACTCTTAGCACACATTGATGGAACCCCAACAATCTTTGCAGGACAAAAGATAATGTCTGACAATAAAAGGTCAAGGTCACAGGCAATAAAAGGTCAAGGACACTGGCAATAAAAGGTCAAGGTCACAGGCAAACATTATCTCTTAGCACACACTCGGTGGAACCCCAACAATCTTTGCAGGACAAAAGATAATGCAGAAAGCTACTGGAGAGAAGTGATTGTTCTACCTCATACTACAAGTTCTGACAATAAAAGGTCAAGGTCACTGGCAAATAAAAGGTCAAGGTCACAGGCAAACTTTTACTTTTAGATGGAACACCAACAATCTTTGCAAAAAGTTTGAATCCTGATGAGATGCCACGTTAATCTTAAATTAGGAATAAAAGTGTTTGACTCTGACTCTGTTTTGAAAAGAAATTTTTAAAAAATCTATTTTTAGAATATGTAACAGACGACAACTGTTGCAGATGAAAAAAATATACCCAGCATTCAAAGAGTTCATCGGCACCTATAATACTGACTTGGCTGACGTGCAGAATCAGTGTCTTGTACAACGAGATGATTGATGTTTTAACAGCAGCAGTGAAATGCACTTCCAGTAATAAATGAATGCAGATAAAGTGCATATACCATGGCATTTACTACTGCTGAGTTATATACAGACATCGAAATCCCCCGCTGGCATGCACAAACTCGAGTAGAGTTGAAAATGTATTAAGCGACCACCGAATAAACCGGTTCTTCTTTAAAGATTATAGGTTACGGCTTAATGTATGATTAAAGTAATGCAGAAAGCTCCTGTAGGAGCTTTCTGCATTACTTTTATCATTCATTAAGCTTAATCTGTCAGATTATTGGGTATAAAAATGACCAAAATGTAAGGGTTGCCTAAATACACAGGTTTGACTATATATTATGTGTAATCTTGTAGTATTTGGCGTTTTCATTTAACTCTTGCACAGGTTTTGATAAATTTCTCTGGTATTTTGAAATTATTTATGGTAAGAAGCTGAGTTACTCAGCATGTAATCAGGATCCCAACTGTTTGATACAGTCATAGCAAAGTTTTTAGTCAAAATGTTAAAAAAAAATAAAGAATGAAAAAGAAATGCATGGGCAACATGATGTTTGGCAGACAATGATATTGGCAGTGAAGGTGGTAAACATTTATATGATCTGCCTTGGCTAAGCGGTATAAAGCTAGAAAATCTTAATGTATTCACCATAATACCCTAATACTTATAGATATACCAAAATAAAACAACTAAATGTACAATAGATATAAGTATATAGTACAGATAAACTTTAGTATTTTCTAAATCTAAGGAGATGATAGCTTAAAGCGGGCTGAAAGTAAAGCAGAATGTGCCTTAAGGCACATTCTGCTTTACTTTCAACCTGCTTTAATTGGTCACCTGTTTTCCACTAGAAACTAGTTAAAAACCAAAAATCTTTATTTCTGCTTTAAACCCTATGGTATCACTCGTTACTCATTAGAATCGTCTCGTAGAGACGATTCTAATGAGTAGTAACACCATAGGATTTGATGCTAAAATAAGTGAGAACATGTTGGATTTCTGCAGTTTACTCCCTCTTATCTGGAGCCCTGAGGGTCGACTTCATATTCAGAGCAAGCAGCAAAAAGCTATGATCTCATCCATGTTTTCATCATTATAATTGTTAAGCTGTTAGATTTTCACAGTTAAGCTGGCTCATCTCACACAAGTCTTGGCAATCGATGCATGATCGTGATGAATTATCCCTTTTCCATTTTGCTATTAACTCATTGGAAAAGAGAATGTCCGGAGGATTATGCTCCAAATATTCATGATGAGCTAATTGACTGTTAAAGTTTGTTACTTATAATCCTTCTGCTAGTAATTTGTATATTGATACTTTTTGAAAACAGTGTAGGCCCAGATCAGAAGCTTCTCAAGGAGCTAGCTTTCAGCAGAATGAAAGTAAAATAGAAACCTACTGTAGGAGCTAATTTACACTTTACTTTTTCCCTGCCTTGAATTTTCACTAGCCTTAAAACACATGATCAGTATGTAGAAGTCAATTTTCAGAGGAATTAGTAAAGGCAGCAAGATGTTCTATGCACAGGAGATTTTCAGTGGATAAATTAGAGGCATGAAAAGGTGTATCTATGAGGTAATGGTTTAACCCTTTGAACCCTAGTCCCGCATATAGGGGTCCTTTTCAAGCAGTATACATGTGAGTAGTACACTTGTCCTGTGCAAACAGTGAAGACCCAGATCAGAGGGCTCCGAAAGGAGCCCTCTGATCAGGGTCTTCACTGTTTGTCATAATGCCAATTATTGACAAAAACAACCCTTAAAAGTCAGAAATGGACTAGACTAAAATGGAAACTTGAATTGTCCATTTAAAGTTTCAGGGAGGAAAGAGTTAATGGAGACCCTCTGATCAGAGTCACTGAGGTTGGTTTCACTTTCAAAATCAACATAAACTTACCTTTTGTGAAATACAGGTAGTCCATTTGGGAGAAAAAAATCAAGTTTAAGCGTTAAAAAATATTTCGTTAAAAAATGTTTGTTTTTTATATATAAAAAGGTGAAAATTGTAAACCTGTATAATTATATCTCAACACTCTGGTAGAACTATCAAGTCCCTGGTAAATCATTTCCCCAGGATTTCAGCCAAATAACTCAGTGGTTTTTTTCTCACTTAACCTTTTCATGATCAAATTTATCATGAGATTTTTACCCCCTTCACTGCCATATTGTCATCTGCTTCAATACATGTATTGTTGTCTGCAATATCGTTTCAAAGTTAAATTTATGGCAGTATGACTGAAAATATTTCAAAATGAGTGTCAAAAGTTTGGATCCTGCATTACGCGGCGTCAGATCAGTAATGCTGCGTCTGATCAGGATCCAAACTGTTTGCAAATGCGCTATTTAGCATCTTTAACTCTTTCCTCCCTAAAACTTTAAATGGACAATTCCAGTTTCCATTTTAGTATAGTCCATTTCTGACTTTTAAGGGTTGTTTTTGTCAATAATTGGCATTATGACAAACAGTGAAGACCCAGATCAGAGGGCTCCTTTCGGAGCCCTCTGATCTGGGTCTTCACTGTTTGCACAGGACAAGTGTACTACTCACATGCACACTGTTTGGAAAGGACGCCTATATGCGGGACTAGGGTTCAAAGGGTTAAGAGTGAAAGGGTGCAAGGACATGCAGAGATGTTTCATCTTATACTTCTAAGTAAGTATTTACTACGGTTACAGTTTTCGTATGCCTATTTCTACCCACCTGGCCATGTACCATGCTGTTATTAGTAACAACTAAATGAAGAATTATGGTTATATTGTAACACTTAACTCAATAGATATGCCTTTTTACGACTTTCTATTTATTCATTTCTCTGAACAAAATAGTTCCACTTTATACAGTCATGAATTTGCACCATAAGAAATATTTCCTTTGTCCTAGCAGATGGTAGTGTAAGTCAGGCTGAAAATAAAGCAGAATGTGTGTTAAGGTGCATTCTGCTTTACTTTCAACCTTTTTCCAGTCAGGTAACCTGCCTTCAAAAGGAAAAAAAAGCTTTGGGGTAAGCTTCCACATGCAAGCAACTTTGTCTTGTACAGTAAAACCTCTCTATTTTGTGACCACTAAAACGAAGGTTAACCCTTAGCCTGCCAGTCACGACTATAGCTCCATATGCAAACAGCTTGGATCCGGATGAGACGCCGAGTAACTCGGCGTCTCATCCGGATCCAAGCTGTTTGACACTCGGACAACATTTTCAGCAATTTTGAGCAACTTTGAAGCACTTTGAAACTTGAAGCAGACGAGAAATATAGCAGACGACAATTTATTTGGCGGGCTAAGGGTTAATTGATTGTATTAAAGACAGGTGACAGCTAAATCTAGCAATGTGACAGCGTTCTGTTTTACTTTCACCTTGTTTTAACCCTTTGAACCCTAGTCCCGCCTATAGGCGTCCTTTTCAAAAAGTGAACATGCGAATAGTACACTTGTCCTATGCAAACAGTGAAGACCCAGATCAGAGGGCTCCGAAAGGAGCCCTCTGATCAGGGTCCTCACTGTTTGTCATAATGTCAAACATTGACAAAAACAACCCTTAAAAGTCAGAAATGGACTAGACTAAAATGGAAACTGGAATTGTCCATTTAAAATTTCAGGGAGGAAAGAGTTAAGCAATCACCTGTTGTAAACACATATAATTAACACAACTTAGTGGTTGTATTAGAGAGGTTTTACTGTATTTAGCATCAACCTGTCTACTGACTACACATGTAATATATTCTTTTCATTGATTGGTTCAGAACACAAAGTTTGACAGTTATGACGTTATCAGCACAATGTGGTAATCCCATGAGCATTATATAGACTCTATATTTATGTTTTCTAATAGGAAATGAGCCAAAAAACACTCTTATATATTATAGAGCCTGCAGGTAAAACTTTTTGCAGCTGACAACTGTGAAATGTGCTGAACTTTAGTCATTTTATATGCCCAGGCATCTGTAGATGCGGAGGCATATAGTGATTGTCCTGTCAATCCGTGCTTTTATCTTTCCGTTCATCCGTAACTAGGTTAACTAGATGTTACCATTTTTGTCTTAAACATCATTACCTCTTACTTAAATGCTTAGGTACTTGGTGAGTCCTTAGACCATCCCCAATCCACTGATATCACCCAACCTTGATTTTGACCTTGACCTAATTTGGTTTTAGAAGCTAAGAATATTTTAAATTGGCTATTTCTAATGGTTAACCAGATTTTATCGTTTCATGATGCATCAACACTACTGGCTGCAGTGCTTTGATGTTGCCTTGGACCTATTTACCATGGACCATTACCAATTCTCCCATATTACCAAAACCATGACCTAATGTGGACTTACAAAAATATTCTGAGTATATTGTCAAGGATGAGCCTGTATTGAATGCAGTCTTATTTCTGTCAGTCTCGACTTGATTGGCATTTACAAATTGGATCAAGATCAATTACTACACATATGATCAGGATTTATATTGTTAAGTTTGCACTAATTTTGAAGTTTTTTGTCAGTGATAAAGCCTAACACAAACCTAAACAATTCTTAGCAGGAAGTCTGTCCTAATGTTTAGTAGCCACCAGAGAACTCTATTCCCTGAGGAGCTCTTGCTGCAATGGCAACTGAAAGTAAAATTTGAAGCTTCTAAAATCTGGACAATAAAAATCCTTGTGGCTTAAATTTTAAATGTCAAAAAAGAAATATTTTATCCACTAAAAGCACTCCATTGTTTGTCCACATAAGCTCTTGAGGACTTAACTTGACAACTTTACCCAAATGATGATGTTATAGATATAGAAAATACATATTCATGACTGTTTAAGTGGAACTATTTTCTTCAATGGTGGAACAAATTCAAGTCATAAAAAGGCATACTTGATTGTAGAGTTATGGGTTAAGCTTTCATCTGGCTAAAACTTTTCTCTAGTGGCCATTTGGGAAAAGGTAGTAAAGCCCTATGGACCTTTAATAAGTGATAATAATTACCTGTTGTAGTAGTAATTGCAGTAGCTTAATTATTTGGCAATAGATGGTGAAATACAAACAAACTTTTATTTGTGGTAACCTTGCCAACACATGGAAGCATGATGTACAAGAAGTGATTAAAAGGCAATGCACATACTTTATTGCCAATTGGTCATGTGATGTTCCTTAGCAACAGTCTCTAGGGAAGCATGATAAGTGGCAATGTGCTTGATCTGTAATTTTGCCTTAAAACTGTGCAAAAACTTTGTACAATGATAAAGAAATAGGTTACTGTAAGATTTTGTATGAAGACCTTGTGAATCGCCTAAGCATTTTACATTGTGCTATTCAGCCATTACCCCATAGTTTGTTTCTAGTATTGAAGATATATGACCACTTAAAGCAGGTTGAACAATATGCAGCTGACTGCCTTAAGGCATATTCTGCTTCACTTTCAGCTGCTTTAAGGTAGCATCTGCTAAGATTCAGAAATATTTCTTATGGTGCATATATATTCATGACTGTATCAAGTGGAACTATTTTCTTCGCGGAAGAATAAACTCAAGGCAAAAAAAGACATATCTGTTGGGTATTTGGTCAACCATTTTGGATATGGATGACAATGTCTCATCTGTTTGCAGAAGTTATTATATACAGTTAGAAAGTAAAGTTAAGACTGTACAAGAAAATATGTGCCTCTGCATTGCAGCATCATAAAGGTTTGCCTCCTGGACACTGGATACTAATTCCCAGTTCCAATTTGCCTTTCCTTTGACCATTTAGTGCAACTCAATTTTGCTTGGTTGATGGTACAGTGCTAACGGTATTAATTGACAATGCTATCAACGACCATTAGAGCAATGCTATATAACATACAGGTAGTTGCTTAATGCAGGATAAAATTAATGCAGAAAGCTCCTCGGAGCTTTCTGCATTAGTTTTATCCTGCATTAAGCAGTGAATTATCTGTAGAGATTTCATCCTCATCTTAAATGATTGGTCACTTTATAGAAGTGTGCCTTGCATTGTCCAGGGTTGATGATAATTGGCTACACTCAAGGCTGTATAGCATCTGCAGATAATGACCAGGGTATAATTGACATTGGAATTATTCAGAGATGGTCAATACTGTCTCTAGTTAGTCTCTAGTACATGTACATGACGGGGTATGACTAATGCACTAACCTTGGAACAAAGCATCCATAGATACACTGAAAGTTCAACCAATCGGTGCATAAACATCCCATAAATTGGACACAATAAGGCAAACAATGCAGACTCAGATCAGATGCCACATACGTGGCATCTGATCAGAGTCTACACTGTTTGCTGATAGTAATTTCAATATAAAAGAAAATGAAAATTTAGATCAGGCACCCGTTATATAAAAAATGGACTAATCCAGTAAATCCACTTGGCATAAATCATATTGATACAAGGGAGGTAACTTTTTATGAACAATTTAGTTTATCCTCCAGGAGCTGTCAAGTCTGAGTCAACCCTGATTCCATAAAACAAATTAATGCCAGTGCTGACGTATGTCAAGCAGATCCTATAAGAAAACAGTGCTTACCCTGATCAGATAGCTCCTTTAGGAGCTGTTTGATCAGGGTAGGCACTTTTTTCAAAAAGCGCTAATATATACTGTGCTTTTAAATGCCATATATAGATTATGTTATGTTATGTTATATACTATGAACAGGAGACGGATTAAACACCATACCTGTGTAGCCATTGAATGACAGTTTCTGCAACCAGACGTGAATGGTCCCCAAATGCTAATTGATGTTGTGACTGTAAATGCTAGAAACTGAATGCCAATCTGTTTACATATTCAGGATGACATTTCAAACTGTAAGACTGTGGCGTGCATGCATTATATATATCCACCAAGTGTCTTCCTCAGTGATGTACAATTATTTGGGGATGGTGTAATTCGAACTCAAAGGACAGGTGACCACTTCTGTTTGAGCTTTCTGCTATACTCTTGTTCTTCATTAGCACATTCAGTTACCAATGTACTCTTTATATACAAAAGGAATAACTGTGACGAGTACACTATAGTGCTATGCAGACAGTCGTATACACCGATCAGAGGATTCCTTTGGAATTGGAAAAACTTTCCACAAGAAAATGTGCAATGGGCATTTCTATAAGGAACTTGGTAAAGGGCATTTCTATAAGAAATTTCTCTATGGTTAAAGAACATTTCTATAAGGAATGGCTTACGGAAATTTCAATAAGGAATGGTAAAAGGACATTTCTATAAGGAATGATAAAAGGGCATTTATAAAAGGAATGGTAAAGGGGCATTTCGGTAAGGAATGGCATTTCTGTAAGGAACAATAAGAGGGTATTTATGTAAGGAGTGGTAAAAGGGCATTTTGTCAGGGATGGTAAAAGGACATTTCTATCAGGAATGATAAAAGGGCATTTCTAAAAGTATGCTAAAATGGCAGTTCTATAATCAAATGGGAAAATGGCATATGTGTAAGGAATGATGAAGGGCATTTCTGTAAAGAATGGTAAAAGGACATTTCTATAAGGAATGGTTAAAAGGACATACATGTAAGGAATGGTTAAAAGGGCATCTCTATATGGAATTGCAAAAAAGGCATTTCTATAATGAATGGTAAAAAGGTGTTTCTATAAGGAATGGCAGAGAGGCATTTCTGTAAGGAATGGCAAAAGGGTATTTCTATGAGGAATGGTAAAAGGGCATTTCTATTAGGCATGGTAAAAAGGGCATTTATTTGAGGAATTGGTAAAAACGTTAAAATGCATTTCTATAAGGGAAAGTGTTTAGTTTACATGTGAAAATCTATACAGGTGGATGAGCAATGCATCATTTTACAACAAGATCTAGTAACCAGATAGCAGAGTCTTTCCTTAAGAAGAACTAATATTTATATGACACGGTTACAGTCAGGAATGCAAGGTTATCTGGTGAACACTAAACGAAATATATAGCGTAACATATACAGTCAAACCTTAATTTACTTTACATGCTGGATAATTTTTGTCGTCTGCAACAATTATTGGTTCTGTTCTTAAACTAGATTTTTCAAAATTTCTTTTCTCTTAACAGGACTAGAATGTGACAAACAGTTTCGATCTGGATATGAGGCGTCTCATCAGGATCCAAACTGTTTTCATAGGTTGTCATGGTTTCACCGCTAGAAGCAGGACAACCGTTTATGACAGTTCACTGCTTACGTAATGCAGGACAAAAGTAAAGCAGAAAGCTCCTTCAGGAGCTTTCTGCTTTACTTTAGTCCTGCATTAAGCTATTATATGCATTTTAGACTTTTAATTTGCTGCTTTTCGAGTGGCTGCTTAACTCAAGTTCAACTGTTCAAACTTATTTGCATATTTTCCCTGAACCTTTTCTCAGCAATTAGATCAGCTGGTTTAGAATCTGTTTCTGCATTGTTTTCATTGGTAAGTTTTTCGTCTTTTAAACTGTAGAAACTTAAATATGAATGTTAAACAGTCTGGATCTAGATCATATTGAATGTTTTGAAATCAGATCTGAATCCAAACTGCCATTTACATTACTGCTAAACCGTGAGCTAGGGGACCGAACCTTCAGACAAGATTGAATGGTTTAACCTAACCAACAGTAACTATCTATTTCCACCTTGTTAGCCACAAAGAATTTAGTCTTTCACTACTAGATTATACTACAAAACTTAGTGGTGAATGTCGGACTATAAAGTGCCGTTAGTGGGTTGTCTAAGGTTTGATCCCCAAGGCCGGTTCATACCATACACTCAAATTAACTCTTTCCTCCATGAAACTTTAAATGGACAATTCCAGTTTCCTTTCTAGTCTAGTCCATTTCTGACTTTAAAGGGTTGTTTTTGTCAATGTTTGGCATTAAAGCAAACAGTAAAGACCCTGATCAGAGGGCTCCTTTCGGAGCCCTCTGATCTGGGTCTTCACTGTTTGCACAGGACAAGTGTACTCCTCACAGTTACACTGTTTGCAAAGGACGCTTATATGCGTGACTAGGGTTCAAAGAGTTAAACCGTTACTCCATAGATGTGCCTTTTGATGCCTTCTAGTCATTCTTCTACTGAAGAAAGTAGTTTCATATACAGTTGTGAACATTTACCATAAGAAATATTTTCTATATCCTAGCAGATGGTAGCTCAAAGCAGGATGAAAGTAAAGCAGAATACACGTTAAGGCTCACATTACTTTAGTTTCAACCCAGCTCTTTTCAAAACTGAAAACAGGCTTATTGTGGGGTAAAGGGTTAACCCTTTCCCCCCATAGAAGCACGTTTTAGCGCATTGAATTTATTAATCCACAGAAGAAAATAGTCCCAATTTACAATTTATTCATCCACAGAAGAAAATAGTCCCAATTTATACAGTCATGAGTATGCATCATAAGAAATATTTTCTATTTTCTAGCAGATGGTAGATTATTAAAAGCAAGCTGAAAGTAATGCAGAATGTGCCTTAGGGCACATTCTGCTTTACATTCAACTTGCTTTATGTGGTCACTTAACTTCAAAGCTAGGAACAGGGTAAAGGGTTAACCTATTCCAGATGAAAAATGTTTTTTTTTTGCATACTTCTACCATGAACTGATAAGGTCTGCCAATATGAAGTGCTTACATGCAGTTAGACAGGTGCTTGCTTAAAGCAATCTGAAAGTAAACAGAAATCTCCACTTTGGATGATTTCTGTTTACAGTAATATAGCCTGCTTTAAGCAACTACCTGTATGTTTTAAACACGGATAACAAACCAATGGTGAATGGGGGTAATAAGTCACCACAATTGTTGCTGAATCTGACACGTTTTCATTCATCAAGTGTCTTCTTTTCGTCTTTTCTTTTCCTTACTATAGACTGCACTCTTTATACCTTAGCGCGAAATCAGTGAAATGGAAACGAATGTAGAAATTGTTCAGACTTTGTGATCATGTAGTAATCCAGTTTAATGGCTGTTTTAAATTGTCATCTGCTTCAAATGTTTCGTCTGCGAAAAATTTATAAAATCATTTTTTCAGCTATTTAAATTGAAGGAAAGTTAAATATGACTGCCAAACAGTTTGGATCCAGATTAGACGCCCGCTTAATGCGGCGTCTAATCTGGATCCTAAATGTTTGCAAAAGCTTTCATGATCGTGCTAAGCATGATAAGGGCTAATGGCCGTGTAAAAAAAGTGTCCCCCACACCTTTTACAGAAGCCTATAGGAATGTAACTAAATATGTATAAAATGTCTCGGTGAAAATGATGGGGTTGTTAGGTTTCTTCCTCAGTATTTAGATAGCCACGTTCTTGTGTAGTGCATGTTTTGCTCAGATTCGACTAAAAAAATAGTTTTTTTTTTCGTAAAAATATTGGATTGTGCTTGAGGCAAAATCATCTGTGACTTTCGGCTATAGTGATCAGTGTTTGATATTCGTTTGATTTTCTCATTAAGGTGAGAGTTGTTTTAATTTGTATATATTTACGATGAATATTTATATATGTAGATTGTAGTATTCAAGGAAAGCATGCAAATGGGTTGACAAGATTTCTGAAAGTTTAAATGTATTATTAAATCAGATTCTGTTATCAGGGACTGAATAGTGTAGAAGTATGGATTGTGATGTCTTTCAGAGCTCTTGATAAGGGGAGTATTTAAAAAAACTAAAATCTGTATTTCTGCATTAAACCCTATGGTGTCACTACTCAATAGAATCGTCTCGAAGAGATGATTCTATTGAGTAGTAACACCATAGGATTTAGTGCTGCAATGAGTGAGAAAATGTTTGATTTGTTCAGTTTACTTTCTCTTATCTGGAGCCCTGGTCTTTTATAGATAGGAGACTAATTTATGCAACATATAAGTAATGCAGAAATCCTTCCTGTTACTTTCTATCTTCGCAAGTACTTGCTAAAATCAATACATGTTTGAAAATAAATTGGAACTTTTATCATTGATTTAGTCAGGCAATAAGCATTAATAAGTCTCATAACTGAAAAGAGTAACTCGAAGCATGCTGGCAGTGCATGACACCATGATAAGCTTTGCCAACAGTTTGAATCCTGATGAGACGCTGTGTAACGCGGCATACCCCTCTTCTTAATAATCAAAATGACACTCTGACCCTGTTATGAAAAGAAATTTTGACAAATCTATTTTTGCAACAGCAAAATTACCAAGCATGCAAAGAATTACGGTAAGAAGAGTTTGGAGGTTTTGTGAATGGAATCTACATTTACTATTTGACATTGTTATTCCTCGATGCAATGATTGGAAAACCAATTACTAAAGCTTTGTATCCTTGACATAGGTTGACATAACAGAGATATGCTTCTAAAGTGTGGATGAGAGATGGGAGACTGGTTTTGTAATTGTCTACCTGACAGTTATTACATCATTAGGTGGGGTGAAAGTAGTTTTGGTATACCAGTCTGCCAGTCGAGTGTGACAAGGGCATTACTCTGTCTATCCTAAATGTAGCAAGAGTCTTAACTTTCACCTGGGTGAGTTTTTGAAAACATTGTAGACCCAGATCAGACAGCTCCTTCAGGAGCTGTCTGATCAGGGTCTACACTCCTTTCTTACAGGATTTAACTTTAGATTACACTCTTTCCCTTGTAAAAGTTTCCTAATTTCAATGTAATATTTCAGGTGGTAGCTATTCATAGGGTGTGGAGTTTTATGTATAAATATTCAGTAGGAGAAGGGTTGAAATTGTATTAAAATTGTATAAGGAGAAAAAGGGTTCCATATTGCATTCACATTGTAAACAGTGTAGACCCTGATCAGTCACCATTCTTTCATTCACAGCATCAGATCAGGACTTCAGTACTGTCTAACCCATTCCTCTTCATAATTATTTCTGATAAATGCGCTTTAACCCTTTCCCCAATAGAAGCGCCTTTTAGCGCATTTAATTTATTCTTCCACTGAGAAAAATAGTTCCAATTTATACAGTCATGAATGTTTATTATAAGAAATATTTTCAGTATTCTAGAAGATAATAGCTTAAAGCAGGTTGAAAAGTAAAGCAGAATGTGCCTTAAGGCACATTCTGCTTTACTTTTCAACCTGCTTTAAGTGGTCACCTATCTTTAATACTAGAAACAGATCATGTGGTAAAGGGTTAAATGAGGATTCACTAATGGTAGGGACAGGTTGTTGCTTAAAGCAAGAAGAAGTAAAGCAGAAAGCTCCACAAGGGACTTAAGCAATTGCTGCTTAACATGTTTAACTGTTGGTCGAGTTTGAAGGACAGGTATATGATGACATAGTGTGCTATATGGTGAACGTTTAAGCCAATAAATTAAATGTAACCCTTACAGTGTAGGGGCTGAGTATACATCATCCTTTGCAAACAGTGTACACCTAGACCGGAGTGCTCCCCAGGAACCCTCTGATCAGTCTGCACAGTTTCCCATACTTTAAAATGTTTTTTGACAATCCCCTCCAGAGTCTCAGTATATAAACAGGGCTCCAGATAAGAGGGAGTGAACTGAACAATATCAACATTTTATCACTTATTTCAGCACCAAATCCTATGGTGTTACTACTCAATAGAATCGTCTCTTCGAGACGATTCCAATGAGTAGTGACACCATAGGGTTTAATGCAGAAATAAAGATTTTAATTTTTGAAATACTCCCCATAATTATCTGGAGCTCTGTATAAAATGGATATTTATCAGAGGACTGAAAAGTCAATTTGAAATTTACATAGTATTGTAAGGGTGAATTTTATGATAGTGTGGGTTTAATGCAGTGGATCTTGTAACACATGAATGCCTTGCAGTTTCACAGTGTCATCTGAACTGGTCGTATAAATTGAGCTTTTAACTCATTGATAAAATTTCACATTTAAACTGTCGGGCTGACATTTAGTTTGTGTATTGAAGTAGCTTAACAAGCCAATCTTAACCATGTAGGACCTTAACCCTTTTCTCCCTGAAACATCAAATTGACAATTGCAGTGTCTTATTTAGTCATGTTCATTTTTGACTGTTCAGGGTTGATTTAACCCTTTCCCCAATAGAAGCGCCTTTTAGCGAATATGATTTATGCTTCAGCTGAAGAAAGTAGTTCCAATATAATCAGCAGGAATATCTATTATAGGGAAATAGAGGATATTGTATGAGTGTTCATTATTTATCATTTTTAATAAACGAGTTGACTAAAAGAATATGACGCGAGCCTTGGCGAGCGTCATATTCATTTTAGTCAACGAGTTTATTAAAAATGATAAATAATGAACACGAATGTGATATTCTATTTATCACATTACAAGTTCAAGCACCTATTAAATTGATTTGAAGCCGTAGTTTGTAGACCCTACGCTATATAGATTTTCCGCCAAACGTTACGTTGTTTACGTTAACGTCATAGTAAATGACGTCATTTGGCACCCCGCTGCATGCAGCGCTTATGGACGAACAAGTTAGGCCGGAGCCCAAAAAACGATATTCCACTAGTGGATTACGATATTTATACAATCGCTTTATGCAACTCCCAGACCGCAAATTATGTGATAATATGTTTTATATTATAGCACACGATAGCTTAAAGCAGGCTGAAAGTAAAGCAGAATGCGCCTTAAGGCGCATTCTGCTTTACTTTCAACCTGCTTTAAGAAGTCACCTATATTCAATAATAGAAATAGACTATCAGGTAAAGGGTTAACAATGTATTGCAAAATGACAAATAGTGCAGACCCTGATGAGAGGGCTTCTTTAGGAGCCCTCTGATCTGGGTTTACACTATTTGCATAGGATTAGTGTTGAAATTGTTAATATAATTATGCTGAACGCTGTGCGGCCAGGGGGCAAATATGACATATTACTAAGTCAAACCTTTACCTGTGGCTTTGATAATACTATGTTCTTATAGTAACTGTTGCTCCTTTAGTATCTGTCACATTTCACTTACAGAGAAAATGTGGTGGTGCTTTATTCATGCCATGTTGTGTTCAAAATGCTTAATTAGATAGGTGACTGCTTGAAGCAGAATGAAAATTAAGCAGAAAGCTCTCTGTAACTTTTAGCCTTTAAGCAGCAGCCTGTCAGACTGTAGGGACAAGAATAAAACATAACTTATAAACCAACACAATAATGTGAACTATAGATCTCAAGGTTGATTAAGACAGGGGGCAGCTGTATTCTGTCTTTCTTTTTATCCTGCATTAAGCAGCCACCTTGATTTTAAAGATCTCCTGTTCTTCCATACTGGTCCGTTGGTCAAGAGAGGTTGAACTGTTACACCACTGTATGACATTAAATTTTATGTTAAACATTTTGTTGTCACTGTGGCTCCATTTAAATGGTCAATGACTCTGTAACCCTTTGTATATGGGGCAGAACCTAATGCAGACCTTTGTGAACAGTTTGGAACCTGATCAGGCTCAGGGCAGATCACTGTATGATCAGGATACAAATTAATAAACTTGACACACAGTTTTCTGTTTCTAGAGAGAAAAATAGAACAAATGACAAACATTTGGAGAATGTCTACTTGAACAGGGGAAATTGATTCAGAGTTCACAGGGCTCTATAAAGTCATTTAACACTTAAAGTGCCAGAGCATCCTTTGCAAACAGTGCAGACCCTGATCAGAGGGCTCCTGATGGAGCCCTCTGACCTGGGTCTGCATTGTTTGTCATATATTTAAATGTTGTTTTTGACAAATGCATTGAAATATTAATGTAAATTTAGGTAATTTTAACTAATTTATCGAGAAACAAATGAGTATCTTTGAAAGTTTTACATGATAACGGTTAATAGCAATGACTAACCTAACTACAAAACAATGTGTAAATACCTTTCTGTCTTAATGTCAAAATTTGATATATATCAACAGTCAAACTCAAGTATGTGTTAAGCCACAATATGCATGAATATCTTTAAAGACAGGTGACTGCTTAACCCATTTAAGCGTAGTGTCAATTAAAGGGGACATTGACAAACAGTGTAGACCCTGATGAGATGCCACATCAGGGTCTACACTGTTTGCTGTATTGCATAATTTTATATGAAATGTTCTGCTGTATGTAAAATCATTAGTGCCTCTAGATCACCCTTGAATCTTCCAGCTAGCACATAGGGAGAAGTCATTGCAATATCCAGGCATAATGGGTTAATGGAGAACACACTTTAACTCTTTGAACCCTAGTCCCGCATATAGGCGTGCTTTTCAAACAGTGTACATGTGAATAGTACACATGTCCTATGCAAACAGTGAAGACCCAGATCAGAGGGCTCCAAAAGGAGCCCTCTGATCAGGATATTCACTGTTTGTCACAATGCCAAACATTGACAAAAACAACCTTTAAAAGTCAGAAATGGACTAGACTAAAAAGGAAACTGGAGTTGTCCATTTAAAGTTTCAGGGAGGAAAGAGTTAACCCATTAATTACCCCATAAATATGCCCTTTTACGCCTTTCGGTTATTCCTCAACCAAAGAAAATAGATCCAAATTTTACAATCATGAATATGTATCATAAGAAGTATTGTCTAAATTCTGGTAGATGATGGCTTAAAGCAGGCTGAAAGTAAAGCAGAATGCGCCTTCAGGTGCATTCTGCTTCACTTTCAACCTGCTTTAAGTGGTCATATGTCTTCAAAATTAGGAACAGGCTATAGGGTAATGGGTTAAGCTGACAGCTTCTGTTTGTACTGCATTCAGCTGCAACCTGTCTAAAATACTATGCAAATAGTTTGACAGCATCAGTTATTTCTGTAATGGTGTTTCCTAATTGCTGCATTGAACTATTCGATTTGAAGCAGATACCAGCATGTGATTTTGACAAGTCGTAATATATATACACATCTAAGCTCCCCGAAAAGTACTTTTAATTGCTATAATATTTGACAGTCTTCATGCAAATTTGTGTAAGTAAGCAGAGTATAAGCTTAATGCTGGAGAAAAACAATACAAATAGCTCCTGTAGAAAAATAACACCATGTTGTAGTGCTTAATTTAAGAGAGTAGACTAGAGTGGGCTGTTTAAAGTAGACTGAAGGTAAAGCAGAAAGCTCCTGAAGGAGTTTGCTGCTATACTTTCAGTCTTCTTTACAAAGCATCCAATTGTGATGCAAGAAAATATTCAAACAGTTTGTTTTTCTGGGTAAAATTTTTGCATTGTCAAATAAGGTTTTTAAGGGAGGTTAATTTGTACAGAATATGGGGAAACCATTTTCCATACTAATGGGCCCCAATTCCAGCCCCTAAAGTGCTCAGGAAACTAAAAGAGATCGAATCGGATCTGGTCAACACTGCTCTCAGATACTAGTCAGAAAGTGTCCAGACAGAAGAGGGAGTGTCCTAAAGGGGTGGTGACATGACCTCTACCGTGACCTTTCCAATAATCAGCCAGTGTAAATAATGACGACTTGATGACATATTGTAACTGCCCTCTGGTAACATAGGTGGCATGTAATTGTTTAGTAAGCAAGCATAGTTGATTATTTTGTCTACTTTTCCAGGTTCATGTGAAACAGCAGTGTGTGGAATACTATTTCTCTGGATTGTTGCCTATTGAAAATTAAGGTAAGAAATGGTAGATTTACAATTGTTCGTTAATTTAGAGCTTGGATTCAAGATTACATCTTTCCTTTATAGCTTTCAGTTTTAAGATAAATGGTTGCTTTAAGCAGGATTAAAGTAAAGCTGAAAAATCTCCTATTGGAGCCTTTGGCTTTACTTTGTGCCTGCTTTAACCCTTTCTCCTGTAGAAGCACCTTTTAGCACATTTAATTAAACACCCACAAGCAGAGTTTGAGGGGAGTATACTGGAATCAGCCTGTTGGTCGGGCGGGCAGGCAGCCATCGGTCAGTCGTTGGTGGGTCCGTCTACAAAATCTTGTGCGTTGAACTTCTCCTTCAGTTTCCATCTGATTCGTCTTATACTTGGCATAAATGTTATCAGGAGTAGTAGATGTGCAAGACGCAAATTTCAGGTGTCTTTGACCTTGACATCTGACCTTGGAAATTGGTTGATTGATCTGTCTGCAATATCTTGTGCAGCAAACTCCTCCTTCAGTTTCAACATGATTCCCTTGATACTTAGCATAAATGTTAATCTGGAGTAGTAATCGTGCAAGACAAAAAATTCAGGTGTCCTTGACCTTGACCTCTGGCCTTGAAATTGGTTGATTGATCTATCTGCAAAATCATGTGCGGCAAATTCCTCCTTTTGTTTCAACCTGATTTCCTTCATTCTTGGCATAAATGTAAATCAGGTATAGTAGATGTGAAAGATGCAAATTTCATGTCTCTGTGACCTTGACCTTCACCTCTAACCTTGATTAGTGAAAAACCTTGTCCACAGCATAACTCACTGACTATGCCAACTAGAATTACCAAACCTGGTCTGTGTATACAAATCGGGATTTCTCAGTGTCACATACCACTTTCAGGTCAATTTGACTTTGATCTTGATAATTGAAAAACATTGTCAGGAGCATAATTCGAATGCCATATCATCTATGATTACCAAACCTGCTGTCTGCATGCATTTTGAGATGGAGGATTGTCACGTATCACTTTCAGGTCACTTTCAACTTTACCTCTAACCTTGATTATTAGAAAAACCTTGTACATATATCTAGGATTACCAAACTTGGTGTGTGGAAACATTGGAATTTCACAGTGTTGCTTACCACGTTCAGGTCATTTTGACCTTGGCCTTGACTCGACCTTGATAATAATAAAAAACTTTGTCCGAAGTATAACTCCTATTCCATATCATCTATGATTACTAAACCTTGTGTGTGCATATACATTTTGATAGGGAAGAGTGTGGTGTACCACTTTCAGGTCACTTTGACCTTGACCTCTGACATTGATAATTGAAAAACCTTTTCCCGAGCATAAATCCTATACTATGACATCTTCGATTACCAAACCTAGTGTGTGGATACATTTTAGGATTGCTGAGTGTCACATACCACTTTCAGGTCACCTTGACATTGAACTCTGACCTTGATTACTGAAAATTGTCCAGAACAGGTTAGAGGGAGCTGTACATAGTGGGGGTATTCACCATCTTTAGTTAAACTTCTAGTTTATTTAACCACTCAGAAAGGATTAACTGTACTTAGAAAGGTGTAACTGTACAGGAGGTATAGGATTACTGTGGCCATGTTGCTGACCCCCATTTTGTCCATGAATAAACAAGTAGTATTGTCATCTAATTTCCCCATTAGGCCTTACCTCTGTAACAATGGCTGGTATCTCTTGACACCCGCTGGAACTTTACCAATAAAAACAACAACAACGGCTCAATTTCATCCTTTGTGGGTGGCTGGGGGGGTCTTCAGTGTTAAACTATGTGTTGACAGATTTCCATAGATTTTATTACCATGACAACCAGGAAATTGATGTCAACATGTCATTCCAGTTGACTGTTTGTCCTCTCTTTATTTAATAAATCAAACCTGTATTTAGAATTCATTGTAAAAAGTGTGACATCTTTAACCCACTTCCATAGCCCAAAGTGCACAGCACCTATATCCTACAGTATTTAACCCATTACCCCATACATATGCCTTTTTACACCTTTAATTTATTCATTCACTGAAGTAAATAATTCCAATTTATACAGTCATTAAAAGGTAAAGGTAATATGTTTCATAAGAAATATTTTCTATAGTCTAGCAGATAGTACCTTAAAGCAGGCTGAAAGTAAAGCAGAATGCACCTTTTACCTTAAAGCAGGCTGAAAGTAAAGCAGAATGCGCCTAAAGGCGCATTCTGCTTTACTTTCAACCTGCTTTAAGTGGTCACCTATCTTCAAAACTAGAAACAGGCTATGGGGTAATGGGTTTACTTTCAGCCTACTTTGAGCTATTATCTGATAGAATATAGAAAATATTTCTTATTGCACATATTCTTGACTGTAAAAAATGAACTATTTTTTGGTGGATGTATTATTTAAAGGCTTAAAAAAGCATATTTATGGGGGAATGGGTTAAAATACCATCTGCAATAATATAGAAAATGTTTCTTATGGTGCAATGCATATTGAGTACTGTATATGCATTGGAAGTATTTTCTTCAGTGGAGGAATAAATTAAATGTGTTAAAATGTGTCAGTGATCACTATCACAAGTTTCGGAGTAAGAAAAAACCCTGTCAAAATGGAATGCTTTATTTCAGTTAGTTCATGTTTCATGACTACCCCATCTCATGGCTTTCATGACACAGTTTGAATGCAGATCAAGTTCCTCATTGTGGATAGTAAATGCCAAACATGTGATAAAGAAGGTTTAGGTGACAGTTTTTACACTGTTGGTACCCTATTAGTGATTTACAGGTTGGATCGAAGATATGTAGTGACAGCAAATTTAATCCTACCCCCACCCATGCCTGTTCCTTGTTTGTAGACCAGTGGTTGCTTTAACCCATTACCCCATAAATACGCCTTTTTTACGCCTTTAATTAATTCCTCTACTGAAGAAAATAGTTCCAATTTATACTGTCACAAATAAAAATCATAAAAAAATATTTTCTATATTCTAGCAGATAATAGCTTAAAGCAGGCTGAAAGTAAAGCAGAATGTGCCTTGAGGCACATTCTGCTTTACTTTCAACCTGCTTTAAGTGGTGACCTATTTTCAAAACTAGAAACAGGCCATGGGGTAATGTGTTAACCCTACCCCTACCCCATGCCTGTTTCTTGTTTTGTAGACCAGTGGTTGCTTCAAGCAGGATGATATGAGCCGTGCCATGAGAAAACCTGACTTATTGCATTACAAACAGTGTAGATCAAGGCCAGTTGCCGCGTCAAACTGTTTGACACCTACATGCATCTAAAGCATTTTTTGTAGCTGTATTATAACAGTATTTGGCAGTGTAGACCAAACTCATATACAGAGCATGGGATGACAACGGTGCTTGACAGATGTACAATGTTGCAATTAAAGTGATAAGGCTGGTTATGTCAGGGCAATGGCTCATATTAAAGCAAAAAGCTCCTTTAAGCTACCATCTCATCTGCTATAAAATAGAAAATATTTCTTATACTGCATTTTCATCACTGTATGAACCCCATTGGAACTATTTTCTTCAGTGGCGTAATAAATTACAAGGCATAAAAAGGCATATTTATTGAGAAATGGGTTTAGCAGCCAGTCATTTCTTAGACACAGATGAAATAATTATGCTTTACCAGCTTTGCATTGAGGACTTTGGAGGAAAGGGTTAACCCATTACCCCATGAATACGCCTTTTTACTCCCTCAATTTATTCCTCCACTGAAGAAAATAGTTCTTTTTTTAAACAATACTTATTATATACCATCAGAAATAATTTCTATATTCTAACAGATGGTTGCTTAAAGCAGGCTGAAAGTAAAGCAGAATGCGCCTTAAGGCGCATTCTGCTTTACTTTCAACCTGCTTTAAGTGCTCACTTGTCTTTAAAACTAGAAACAGGTTATGGGGTAAAGGTTTGAAATCACACCGACCAAGTCAGCTTCCACTATTCATTTTGTCTGTCAGGTCAGGATTGTAGTTGGTAATCTCTTGAGACAGGAGAACAGATTGTTGATTTGTTTCTATCAGCTTCTAAGTCCTACCTGGGCAATAAGGGGGTCCATTAATGCTTGTTGCAATTAAATGGGATTTTCTTTGTTACCCATGCTGTCCTCACAACGCTTTTCATACTCAATCTTAATGGAAATAATATCTTAATGTATATACAGTAGAAAGGGGGGGGGGGGGGGGTCAATAACTTTATTCCATCCCCTGTGAAAAGTGTTCAAGAATTTTAGAATAGTCATGAACGTTCAATGGCAGCTTCTAGAATTGTTCTAGAGCTTCCAGAACCACTTTACAAGTTCTACAAAAGGAGTTCAAAAACTTTTGAAACCATGACCTTTCTAGATTTTTTTCAGAATATTCATCAACATTAAATGGCAGTTTCTAGAATTGTTCATGAATACTCAAGTAATTATTCTGGAACAGTTCTAAAATAAGTCAATACCTTCCTACAGGGGATAGCCTGTTTCTGGATTTGAAGACCAAGTGACCACTTAAAACAGGTTGAAAATAAAGCAGAATGCATGCATATCATGTGCCTTAAGCTTTTATAAGCTATCATCTGCTAGCTAGATATAGAACTGTTTTGTAAATTTCATGACAGTATAAAGTGGAACATATATTCTGACTTTAATGAAGGAATTAGTTAATGGCACATAAGGATGTATTTATAGAGTTATGGGTTGAGCTTTTGCCTACCTGAAAAACCAAGTCATCTTGTGAGTGTTTGATAATGGCAGTAATTACTGTGCTTTCTTAGTTTGCTACAATGGGTTCCCATTTTACCTGGTCAGTGAACTTAGGTAACCTTTACCCAGTATTCAGAATTTGCTAAACAGATTTAGTGTATTTCTTTCTAATGCTGCTAGTGTGATAAGGAGCCACACTGTTAGCTTTTGTTGAAGCACCAGATGAAACTTCATAGAAAATGCTGTTTTGTCGGTGTCTGCATGTTTGCTGTAAATACTATGGCCTTAAACCTTTACGGCATAGCCTGTTTCTAGTTTTGAAGATAGGCAACCACTTAAAGCAGGTTGAAAATAAAACGAATGCATCTTAAGCCCATTCTGCTTTAATTTCAGCCTGCTTTAATAAATTATAGGTATATAAAGGTGTATTTATGTGGTAAGACACTTATACAGAGGAGTACAAGGGTGCATATGTTAAAAAGGGGGAGGGGTGACATTATGATGGGTCTGACTACAAGGAAAATCCATTATTCATTAGCATAACCATGACTATTCAGAATAAATCTTCTAGTCTTTCCTTGTCCATAAATATCCAAAGAGCCATTATCCAGGATGGTCACTAAGAGGCCACTAATTAACTTGCGTTCCATCAAACCATCATTAAGTGACCACACTAAGTGTAAGGACAAGTCTTAAACCCTTTCCTTTATACTTATGCATTCTCACATAATGACCTATAACAGGCCTTATCAGCCTTTACCTATTCCACATTGAGATGCCTTTTTATGCCCCTCCACAAAGTAGTGTGGGTTATATAGTCTGTATGTATGTACATTTGTACCCACATGCATCTGTATGAGCCCAGGTTAACATAAGCAGGTTGAAAGTAAAGCAGAATGTGCCTTATAAGGCACATTCTGCTTTACTTTCAGCCTGCTTTAAGCCATAATCTGCTATGAGCTAGAAAATATTTCTTATGATACATATTCATAACCATATAAAATGGAACTAATTCTTTCAGTTGAGGAATAAAATAGAGTATAATGGGTTAAGTCATACAACATTTATTTTAATGTGTATTTATGGAGTACTGGGTTAAACAGTCTATTCCCTTTCATTGACTGGTCTCTTCACACTTCTGATTGTTTTCACAGATAGCCTAGAAATGACCCTCGTCAGTGTTAAGCACCCTGTTGAAAGTACTTTAGAATATTTCTCTTGAGGTTATTTTATTGTCATTCATAGACACTTTACCTTGTATGATTTATTTAGAAACTCAATACCGTAGTAGTCTCCCCAGTGAATGAGCCTGTTTGATTAATAGTCATAACTTCCAAGTTCTTATTTATCCCTGGGCTAATCCTAGTCAGAGAAATGACTAAATTTTCCATGAAGATAAGTCAAATCTATGTTTAGGTTCATCTGAACATAGAGACTTTTAAACACAAGAGGAGGCTGATCAATTGAGGAGAAAGTAATGCAGAAAGCATATTTGGATGTTTTCTTGACCATTTGGCTCATTTTAGCTCCTTTTCCTACCTTTCATCACCTTTCCTCGCAGAGATACATTGTCATGTTTCTTTGTCAAAGTTGTCTTTCTTTAACCCTTCTCCCACAGAATCACCTTTTAGCGCATTCAGTTTATTCCTCCACTGAAGAAAGTAGTTCCAATTTAGACAGTCATGAACATGTATCACATTCTGCTTTACTTTCGGCCTGCTTTAAGCTACTACATATCTGCTAGAATATAGCATATGGCTGTATAAAGTGGAACTTATTTTCTTCAGTGGAGGAATAAACTGAATGCGCTAAAAGGCGCTTCTATTGGGGGAAAGGGTTAAAACTATTATTATAACACCATGCACAGAGCGGTGCAGTAACTCGGTAATTCATCTCCTTCACAGTTAGTCTGTGGATGGTGGGGGTAAATAATTCATTTCACATGTTGTTTATGACGACTATTTTCACTGTACAATTACTCCTTAGAGTACAATTGTAGCCCTATGTACAAGTGTAATATCATTATTATCCTCATGTACAGTATGACCACCATATTACAACCACTAAATAATGGTTAGGGTTTTGGTGTTTATGGTTAGGTGGCTGCTTAAAGCAAGATGAGAGTAAATCTCCTGTAGGAGCGATCTGCCTGGAGTGGTAATTATATAGACTCCACTTAAAAGGGACTCGAGCATTCACTACATACGGTACCTATACATATCAGCACTTTATGACCATTATTATTATTATTGTGTCGCAGTGCTGTAAAACCCAAATCAATCAATCAATCAATCAATCAATCAATCAATCAATCAATACTTTAATTTTGCTTTAAGCTGTCCCCTGTCTTTCAAACCATCAATTTGACTTCTTTTAAGTGGCCGTAATAGAGTGGTTTTATTGTCATAATGTTGTTGTTCTGTCTGTTCATCAATGTGAAAATTAGTTAGGCAGCATATTTTCTGATATTGGCTGAATATTGCATCAGTAGTGCCGGAGTTATTTTCCTTTACTTGATAACACTTTACGTAGCTTTTCCCTGCTCTCTTATCCTTCTACCCCATAGCATGTTGACGTGACCGCTTAAATCAGATTTAAAATAAAGCAGAATGAGCCTTTAGGATTTAAAATAAAGCAGAATGAGCCTTTAGGCACATTCTGCTTTACTGTTGGCCTGCTTTAAGCTACCATACAGATTATGTTAGGATAAAGAAAATATTTCTCATTCATAACGACATGTACTAAAATATTTCTTATGGTTCATATGACTGTATGAAATGGAATTAATTTCCTGAGTAATATGGAACAAATCAAAGGCGTAAAAATAGGAATCTATTGAGTAATGTGTTAAAAGGCATTTCTGTGCACAAATGGTACAGGCAATGGAAGACATTATTATGAAGGAAATTGTTCAAGACAGAGAAATGAACACACAACTGGTTATACAGTCGAACTTCGATATCTCTAACTCGCTTAACTCGAACTATCCGATATGTCGACACATGAACTACATTATTTCATTCACAGTTAAGTCGAACATACCCATATTTCAAAGTTAAAATGTGGCTTAGCCACGTTTTAACTTTGAAATACGGGTATGTTCGACTTAGCCACGTTTTAACTTTGAAATACGGGTATGTTCGACTTAGCCACGTTGTAACTTTGAATTACGGGTATGTTTGACTTTACCGAGTTTGAGATATTGAAATTTGACTGTACAATGTAGTACACGTATGTTCGGCTCAGCAAGGTTTTAACTTTGAAATACGGGTATGTTCGACTTAACCAAGTTCGAGAAATCAAAGTTCGACTGTACATGTAGTTCTTGTGCTACATTTTGAGCTCAGTCATTCACATCTGGAGAAAGTTACCTGAATTATATTTCCCTGTTTTTTTGTAGCCTTGAAGAAGTGGAACCATCACTGGTTTGATAATTAAGCCTCTTAAATGTTCTAATTATGTTAAAAACATTATGTTCTATTTATAACCATGGTATATATTTCAGCATCTCCCTGAGCAATTTTCTAGTAAAGTAGTATAGGGAGCTTTAGAGACTGATGGCTGCTTAGGACAGGACAAAGGCGTTTTCTGCATTTATACAGTCCTGCATTAAGCTGCCACCTGTCATATTGTGGCTTATTTAGAGTTTTCTTAACTTATTGAGCCCTAGCGTCAAGTATATACGGGTACTCGTTATTTACAACCTGTATACCTGTTATTAGCCATACTCTTGTCCTATGCAAACAGTTAAGACCCAGATCAGAGGGAGACTCTGATCAGGGTCTGCACTGTTTATTATTTTGAAATAAATTGTAAAAGACACCCCTAAATTATTAAAAATGGTCTAGACTTTACTGGAGACTGGAATTGTCCATTTGAAGTTTTAGGGATGATGAAGTACTATAGAGATTTTACTGTATTGGAAAATTAATTACGTTTAACAGAAAGTATTTGGTAAGACACTATAATCAATGGAGAAACTATAATCAATGGAGAAACTAACACATTCCTTTGAATAGGTGTTTGTATAATTCAAGTTAAAAGTAATGCAGAAAGCTCCCGAAGGAGCTTTCTACATTACTTTTATCCTGAATGAAACTAATGCATATGTTAATATTTTCAAAACATCCAAATTATTGAATGGTCATGCACTTGACAAAGTTTTCTCTGTAAAGTTTAATAAAAATCGCTTGTCAGCTTACAAGATTCCTTCAAGCAATTTTCTCCTAAATAAAATTGGTCGCCATGGTAACTGAGTAGTACAGGTGCACATGTTATACATCTCTTGCAAGTCAAAAGAATTTTGTATTTTCAATTTATTTTTCTCTCCCTGAAGAGGTCCAGCTGATCACAATTGAGTATTGTTCCAGGCATATAACTTCATTGAGTATTATATTTACCTTTATAATGCTGATGTTTCTTATGGAGTCCAGAGTGAACAAATCTAACATTTTCTCACTCATTTCAGATCCTATGGTGCTACTACTCGTTAGAATCGTCTCGATAAGACGATTCAAATGAGTAGTGACACCATAGGGTTTAATGCAGGAATAAAGGTTTTAGTTTTTGAAATACTCCCCTTATCTGGAGCTCTGATTTCATACGGACTCATCCATTTCCTAATAAATGACAAGTTTATTTTGGCTTTCGAGGGATTTGTTCCCAAAATATTTACAGTAAAAAATGACGAACAGTGTAGACCCTGATCATAGGGCTCCTAAAGGAGCCCTCTGATCAGGATCTACACTGTTTGCAAATAGTTTGTGTATGCAGTTCCAGCAATACAAGGGTTCCAGGGTGGGTCTGTTTATATATTCAACCAGTACCCTGTTGAACAACTTTTTTCTTCGAAGTTATTAACAGTTTGGATTTCGATCAGACCCCCAAAATATTTTGGCGTCATATCAGAACTGAAACTACAGTATATGAACTTGAATTTTATGTTTCTTTAGCTAAAACATAATTATAGAGATTTCAATTTTAAAGCAAACAAATGACGACAATTAACAATTTTGAAGTAGATGATTGTTTAACTGGATTAAGGTTTAACAATTATCTTCTAATGCAGGCATCATGCATTCCTATTGTCCACAAAGTCATGAAAATTGCCTGCAAGACAAGCAATCTTGTATTAACACTATACTCCACCCTTTTCATACTTTCTCAAGCATGTATGTATGCATGGCTTTAACCATTTTCTCCCTAACAATTGGTGCAACAAGTGCTTTTTAGCTCGCCTGTACGAAGTATAAGACGAGCTATTGCAATACCCCCGGTGTAGTCGTCGTTGTCGTCGGCGTCGTCGTGAATGGCGTAAACAATTTTATGAAAATGACTATAACTTCTATGTCCCTTGAGGTATTGCTTTCATAGTTGGTATGTGTGTGCATATGGACAAGACCTTCCCATGTACAGAAAAATTTGGATCCCTGTGACCTGTTGACCTTGAGACAATTCTAATGAGTAGTGATACCATAGGGTTTAAAGCAGAAATAAAGATTTTAGTTTTTGAAATACCCCCCTTATCTGGAGCTCTGCACATGTACACTAATACCAGAAAAAGGATTAAAAAAAGACTCAAGGGGTTTACTAATTTGTACCACACGATTATACGTGCAAAAATCCTTTTAAATCTAATGACCAGAATGAAAATTCACAAGTCGCCCACAGAGTGTTTAACGAGATAAATTGTGAAATGTTGTATTAAAATATTTAAAACATTTGTACTGGTGAGTTTTCTAGTAGGAGTAATTATAGCCAAGGGTGTATTAATCCTCAGACTGTGAGGATACAGCGAGTTTTGAAATGCAAACTCAGCTCCCATAACTCTTTACCCCATAACCTGTTTCTAGTTTTAAAGACAGCTGAGCACTTAAAGCAGGTTGAAAGTAAAGCAGAATGCACCTTAGGGTGCATTCTGCTTTACTTTCAGCCTGCTTTAAACTACCATCTGCTAGGATATAGAAAATATTTCTTATGGTACATGTTTATGACTGACTTTAAAGCTAAATGCGTTAACAGGAGCTTCTATAGTTGGGTTAGGCCAAACATACTCGTATTTCAAAGTTAAAATGCAGCTAAGCAGAGTATGAATTTAATTTGAAACATGGGTTGATGAATGACATATAATTTTGACTTTTAAGTGAGATTGAGTTATCAAGATTCCACGGTACGTTTTTGTGAAAGCATATATGTCATAGGATGCAAGCATATTGAAATCAGATGCAAGGTTACACTTCAATACTTTAGAACGCCTTCCAGCTGGCTTGCTGAAGGTGGGTGGTTCTACCCAGTTGCCGATTTGTGCCTGAAACAGTGCATAATTTAAAGGACTTAATTCTTGGGTCTTCCTCCACCTATAATTAGCTGGATGTCGCGATATGACTGAATGCCTTAAAACCATTACTCCATAGCCTGTTTCTAGTTTTGTAGATGGGTGACACTTAAAGTAGGTTGAAAGTAAAGCAGAATGCACCTTAATGCGCATTCTGCTTTACTTTCAGCCTGCTTTACGCTTCCATATGCTTGGATATAGAAAATATTTCTTATGATACATATTCATCACTGTATAAAAGTGAACTATTTTCTTCAGTGGAGGAATAAATTAAAGTCGCAAAAAGGTTATTTATGGGGGTAATGGGTTAACAGATTGAACCCTAGAGACAAGTATTGGTGTCCTTTACACACAGTGGACATGAAGACAATTCTAATGAGCAGGCAAAATATTCTAAGGGTTTAGACACATTTTGCTTTACTTTCAACCTGCTTTAAGTGGCCACGTTTCTTCAAAACTAGCAACAAGCTATGGGGAAATGGGTCACGGCTCATTCTGCTTTACTTTCAACCTGCTTTAAGTGTCCACCAGTGTCTTCAAAACTAGCAACAAGCTATAGGGTAATGGGTCAAGGCTAATTCTACTTTACTTTCAACTTGCTTTAAGTGTCCACCAGTGTCTTCAAAACTAGCAACAAGCTATAGGGTAATGGGTCAAGGCTAATTCTACTTTACTTTCAACCTGCTTTAAGTGTCCACCAGTGTCTTCAAAACTAGCAACAAGCTATAGGGTAATGGGTCAAGGCTAATTCTACTTTACTTTCAACCTGCTTTAAGTGTCAACCTGTCTTCAAAACTAGCAACAAGCTATTGGGTAATGGGTCAAGGCTAATTCTACTTTACTTTCAACCTGCTTTAAGTGTCAACCTGTCTTCAAAACTAGCAACAAGCTATAGGGTAATGGGTCATGGCTAATTCTACTTTACTTTCAACCTGCTTTAAGTGTCAACCTGTCTTCAAAACTAGCAACAAGCTATAGGGTAATGGGTCATGGCTAATTCTACTTTACTTTCAACCTGCTTTAAGTGTCAACCTGTCTTCAAAACTAGCAACAAGCTATTGGGTAATGGGTCAAGGCTAATTCTACTTTACTTTCAACCTGCTTTAAGTGTCCACCAGTGTCTTCAAAACTAGCAACAAGCTATTGGGTAATGGGTCAAGGCTAATTCTACTTTACTTTCAACCTGCTTTAAGTGTCAACCTGTCTTCAAAACTAGCAACAAGCTATAGGGTAATGGGTCATGGCTAATTCTACTTTACTTTCAACCTGCTTTAAGTGTCAACCTGTCTTCAAAACTAGCAACAAGCTATTGGGTAATGGGTCAAGGCTAATTCTACTTTACTTTCAACCTGCTTTAAGTGTCCACCAGTGTCTTCAAAACTAGCAACAAGCTATAGGGTAATGGGTCAAGGCTAATTCTACTTTACTTTCAACCTGCTTTAAGTGTCCACCTGTCTTCAAAACTAGCAACAAGCTATAGGGTAATGGGTCAAGGCTAATTCTACTTTACTTTCAACCTGCTTTAAGTGTCCACCAGTGTCTTCAAAACTAGCAACAAGCTATAGGGTAATGGGTCAAGGCTAATTCTACTTTACTTTCAACCTGCTTTAAGTGTCAACCTGTCTTCAAAACTAGCAACAAGCTATAGGGTAATGGGTCAAGGCTAATTCTACTTTACTTTCAACCTGCTTTAAGTGTCCACCAGTGTCTTCAAAACTAGCAACAAGCTATAGGGTAATGGGTCAAGGCTAATTCTACTTTACTTTCAACCTGCTTTAAGTGTCCACCAGTGTCTTCAAAACTAGCAACAAGCTATAGGGTAATGGGTCAAGGCTAATTCTACTTTACTTTCAACCTGCTTTAAGTGTCAACCTGTCTTCAAAACTAGCAACAAGCTATGGAGTAATGGGTCATGGCTAATTCTACTTTACTTTCAACCTGCTTTAAGTGTCCACCTGTCTTCAAAACTAGCAACAAGCTATTGGGTAATTAGTCTAGGCTCAATCTACTTTACTTTCAACCTGCTTTAAGTGGTCACTTGTCTTCAAAACTTAAGCAACAGGTCTATGTGGGTAATGGATTAAGTCAATTGAGGACAAGTTCTGAAGCTGTCCTAGAAGCTGGTGTTGTAATCGAATTTGCCGCCACTAATCTGCTGGTTGTGGCTAGGCCGCCAAGAGATTTGTTGTCTGTGACAATGTCTGTAATTTTCAGACTCTGACTTAATGAGAGGAGACAACACAAAATTACTGGTCTTGTCAGAGGTACGGTGTGTTGAAATTGTTTCGTAGAAAAACCAAGAGATTAGCTATTTTGCTGTACTGTTTTAGCGTCATAGTCTACCAGAGCTCCAGATAAGGGGAGTATTTCAAAAGCATCATAGCCTATACTAGTCTACTCAGAGCTCCAGATAAGGGGAGTATTTCAAAAGCTGAAATCTTTATTTCTGAATTAAACCCTTTGGTGTCACTACTCATTAGAATCGTCTCTTCGAGACGATTCTAATGAGTAGTGACACCATAGGATTTGGTGTTAAATAAGTGAGAAAACGCTGGATTTGTTCTGTTTACTCTCTTATCTGGAGCCCTGGTCTACTATGGCCGAGTGAGCCATATATATGAATATATATTGACATATACAGAAAATGCATACAGTGTAGACCCAGATCAACAACTTTTTTCCTTTCAGTTAGAAAGTGTGCACTATTCTCAAATCTTTGGATTAGCTTTAGCATGCAAGTGGTGAAGCCATGATAACCTTTGCAAACAGTTTAGAACATGATGAGATGCCGCATAACTGTTTGACACTCTGTTTTGAAACGAAATTTCGAAAAATCTATTTTTAAGGACAGCTAGTAGCAGACAGCACTTGCTGCAGACGAAATAAATTACCCAGCATGCAAAGAGAATAATTATGTGTGTCAGTAGTATGTCCGCTGAACCAAGCACAGCTCTGGCCTAATTATTTTGAGAAAGAAATTAAATATAATGAATTGAATTTCCACAATCCCATTAACTCATATGATGAAATTTTCCCCTGATTTTAACAGAGCAGCTTGGTAAAAGTTTTGCACCTACATGTCGCCAAGCTCGAGATCTCGGAATTAATCTCAATGAGGTCTAATGAGATGATTTATTACGGTAATGCTGAAAACACTTAGCAGTTTGCCCTTTCAACATGCAGGAACTAATTTAAGTCCTTGCATGCTGGGTAATTTCTTCCACTGTAACAATTGTCACCTGCTACTGTTCTAAAAATAGATTTTTCTAAATTTCTTTTCAAAACATGGTCAGAATGTTTAACAATTTGGATCTTGATGAATCACCATGTTATGCAGGGAAAGCTTGAATTTCAATTATAATTTGGAAATAGAATTTTTCTAAAGCACTAAGATTAAAGTGAACTTTATTTCTTAATATCTTTCTGTATAAAAAAAATATGTTGAATGAAGGAACGGTTTAACAAAAAACTAAAGTTTTTCCAAAATTTGAATTCCTTTTTTGACAATCTTTTTTTCTTTTTTTTTTTTTCTTTGAAAAAAAAACCCAACCCGAAAACCTAACAACTTGTTCGACAAGGGATTAAGATAAACACGTAAAGCTCGTGCAGAAACCTTAATTCCTTTCTAACATTCAGTCCTCTGAATTGCTATTGAAGTCGACAGATCTTAAATGGCACAAGTATGTTGTCATTTAGCTTGTAACAGTCCCATGAGAATTTCACTACCTTTTCATTTATTTTAATTATATCCAATCTAACTAGAACAAACATAATTGAAAATCTTGATGCTATCAGTGGAGCAGAGAACAATTACCATAAAACATGTATACACAGCCAACCCTCTGAAAACCAGAACATTTCCTGGAGACTAGGCAAACAATTTGGATCCATTAACTAACCCAGAACCCCATAAATACACCTTTTTACGTCTTTAATTTATTCCTTCACTGAAGAAAATAGTTCCAATTTATATAGTTATGAATATGCACTATAAAAAAAGAATTCTTTATCCTAAAAGATAAAAGCTTAAAGCAGGTTGAAAGTAAAGCAGAATGCGCCCTAAGGCGCATTCTGCTTTACTTTTCAACCTGCTTTAAGTGGTCATCCATCCTTAAAACTAGAAAGAGGCTATGGGGGACTGGGTTAACCCAGAACCCCATACCCTGTTTCTAGTTTTGAAAACAAGTGACCACTTATAGCAGGTTGAAAGGAAAGCAGAATGTACCGTAAGGTATGTTCTGGTTTACTTTCAACCTGCTTTCAGCTCTGCTAGGACATAGAAAATATTTCTTATGGTAAAATATTCATGACTGTATAAAGTCTTAAGTGGATGAATAAATTAAAGGTGTAAAAAAGTGTATTCATGGGGTAATGGGTTAATTTTACTAGCACTATGAGCTATTTGGGCACAGCTGAAAACCTTTTAAAACCAAACCTGTCTGCACTAAGCAAAAGGTTTGGGTTACCCCATACCCCAAAAATATATGCTGATTTATTCCTCAACTACAGAAAATAGTTCCACTGTATACAGTCATGAATATACACCATCAGAAATATTGGCCTATACATAGCTCAGCAGATAGACTAAAGCAGGCAGAAAGTAAAGCAGAATGCTCCTTCAACTTGAATGTTTCTTCGGGTTTATTCTGTTTTACTATCAGTCTGCTTTAAGCAACCATCTGTCTTAAATAGTAAAAACAAGCTACGTGGGGAAAAGTGTCAAAAGGTTTTGGGTCTGAGAATTTGTTCAATGTTTTGGAAACTTCCCATTTCCAGAAGTACCTCTTTCCAAAGTTTCAGAAAACGCACTTAGGACAGCACCTGTTCACCCTGGGCACAGCTCCTTGGGCGAAATGGAAATTTCTGTCTCCGCAGCAGCAGCTTGATTTATATTGCCACTTTGATCAAGTCGTAGAATGTAATTCAAAAGTGTCTGAAATGAAATGTGATTTCCCCAATTGTGTCTTTGAACAGGAAATAGGGAGGATTAGCAACTTCCCTTGAGTGATTATCACAGACAGTAGATCTCGCAGCAATTGTAAAAACTGCATAATACCGAGGCGAGGCTTTTGAAGAAATAGATTGCTTTCCCCTATGGTCCATAGCAAGGGGGTGCCATAAATTAAGAGTAATTCAGCTGTAGTTAAACTTCAATTGTGTCAATAGCCTTTTTTCTGGGATTTTATGGCGCAGGTCTACTACAAGCAAGTTTCATGAATTGAAGTAAGTCACATATTAACCCATGTGTGCCTATAGTGTTCCAGAAAAGGGACATATGCAAACACTGTAGACTCTGATCAGACACCGCATAAATGCTTAATGGGTTAAGACATGGAGTTAAGGATTATTAGCATGCCCATGTGGCTTTTATGCTTTGTCATACTTACATGGTAACCATTTTGGAAATACATCCTCTCAGCCCCACATGACCCTTTTACAGTGGTAAATATGCTATTCCTACCCACTTTACGCATTTATTATCCGTTTGGTTAAACGCGTTTTCTAGCCGTTTCTTTACGCGTTTAAAAGAACATGGATGAAAGGGTCATCACTTCGCCGACGGATCCCTTAGCCGAGACTGCATTGGCATAATAATTTATTAACGTGTTTAAACGCGTTAAAATCGTTAGGCGTTAACTGTTCGTTAACCCTTCACTATGCCTTTCTTACTCATAGATTAACGTGTAAATGGGTAGGAATAGGGTATTCACCACTGTATGTATGGCGGTGCTGTAAAACCCAACAAAACCTATCAAAACCTTGAGAGACATGTAATGGAACAGTCCATTTAAAAGTTCAACTACATGTATATATTGAAGACAGACCTCAGGGTGCCCCCAAATGAAATGTTGTGTCCACCTAGATCTACACTGTTTGCCAATATATGTTAGAAAATGCCTTGCATGAACAACTAGTCTCCCATATACAAATGTCTTTTGATGCCTTTGACTACCTGTATTATAGGAATTCCTAAGATTTTGCACTTTAATCTATTGGTCATAGAATGTCTTTTCATGTTGCTGTCCTGATAAATGAGCCATATGGGTAGGAAAATTCTGCTAAACTCTCAGTCTACTTAACTGTCCCTGCCCCACTAAACATGTCTCTTGACGCCTTCAATTTATTCCTCCATGAAAGAAAATAGTTTAAGTTCATACAGCAAGGTGTAAAAAGGCATAGAGTTGTTCATTGGCAATAGTGTGCATGTTTGTCCATGCAGTGTAGAAAAAATGCTGATTGCTAATACAGGTTATAAGGGAGTGGGTTTACCCTATACCTCATAGCCTGTTTACAGTTTTGAATACAGGTGACCACTTAAAGCAGGCTGAAAGTAAAGCAGAATGTGCCTTAAGGCACATTCTGCTTTACTTTCAGCCTGCTTTAAGCTAAAATCTGCAAGGCTATACAAAAAAATTGTAATGGTAATTGTTCATGAGGGTATAAACTGGAACTTTTTTCTTCTGCGGAGGAATAAATTAAATACGCTAAAAGTCGCTTCTATGGGGGAAAGTGTTAATACAAAATAGGTTAATGGTTGTTAATATTTAGGCTTCATCTTTCACCATATGATGAAATAAATGTCTGCGGCACTGCACATTTGCTTTACTACATTTTAATAGCAAAATCAATTCATGGTTTCGGTTTCCTCCTGGTGTCTGACATTGTCTCGGGGCATCATTTAGCTTACAGAACATCCAAACAGACAGGTTATTGCACTCTCTGTGAATCTGAACCCCAAGCACAAATATTTCAACTCTTTTCACGCTAGCGTTGAAATTATGATAAACTTTGCAAACAGTTTGGATCCAGATGAGACGCCGCGTAACGCGGCGTCTTATCAGGATCCAAACTGTTTGACATTCTGATCCTGTTTTGAAAAGAAATTTTTGAACATTCTATATGTAAAACAGTAGCAGACAAATTGTTTCAGACACGACAATTTTTCCTGGCAACGAAAGAGTTAAAGTAAGTTTTTTTGCGGGAGAGTCTGCATCTGCATGTTCTGTCAACTTGCCAATGATGCTTTCACCTAAAAATCTTTAAATATTGGAGTATTGAACATTTTTGCAAACAGTTTAGATCCTGATCGGGCCAAACAATCTGTTTGACACTTTGGGTAGTAGTAGTTACTAAGTACACCAGTCAACAGAAAAAGTAAACTATATAATTTCATTTTGAACAGATGTTTGTTCTACATGGTTCAGGATTACAGTTCTTAATAAACCTGCTTTATTTTGTCTGTGTGCCAAATTTTGTTTAGTTTTAACGGTCTACAGAAATCATGCATTGAATTTGTGCAAATGTGCAGAATTATTTTTTTGTCTCGCGCCACTGAAGCATGAAATGTTTAGCCAAGGGCCAACCACACCCTACGGTTACGCGATGCAATTTGTACTTGCTTACAATGCAATCTTACTTTTGGATCCTCATTATTTCTTGTCATCGTAGGTTAAGTAGACTTTTTCTTTTAAAATTTCAATCTTTCAACAGTAGGTCTGATTACGTATGGATATGTTTAACCCTTTACTCCATAAATACATCTAATACTTCTAATCATTCAAACACACTAAGAAAAGTAGTTTCTAGCTTGGAAATATAAAAGGTACTTGCAGTACCTTTCAAGATGTTGCATAAAGTAGGCTGAAAGTATAGCAAAATGCTCCTTCAGGAGCATTCTGCTATATTTTCAACCATCTGTAAGTGGTAACCTGTTTTCTAAAGTAGAAACAGGTTATGGGGTAATGGGTGAAACTTTCTTGTCCAAGACTTGCTGCTATAAGCTGTAGCTCCTTGTTCTAACATTGCCTCCATTTGTAGGATCCTTTATCTTCTACAATCCAGACCCTGATGAGATTACACTATTTGAATAGTTAATGTTCTAATTTTCTTTAAATACATCTTTTTTACGCCTTTAATGTATTCCTCCATTGAAGAAAATAGTTTCATGTTGTACAATAATAAATATATATATCGCTGTAGGAAATATTTTCTGTCCTAGCAACTTGAAGAGTATAGCAGGCTGAATGTAAAGCATTCTGCTTTACTTTCTACTTGCTTTAAGTGGTCAACTATCTTCAAAACTAGAAACAGGCTATGGGGTATAATGGTTAAGAAGATGCTAAACATTTATAAGTGTGGTTAACAGTTTATTGTGGTCAGATATGTTTACCACAGAAATAGCCCATTAACCCATTCACTGCCTTATCCAGAATACACAGGGATTTGCCAACCGATTGGATCCTGATCAGACGCCGAGTTACTCTGCGTCTGATCAGCATCTAAACTATTTGACAGTGATGTATCAATATTTCTTCATAGTATTACAAATCAATTATCTGGTAAATATTATTAATACAAGCCGCAGGCAGGGCTCCAGATAAGGGGAGTATTTCAAAAACTAAAATCTTTATTTCAACATTAAACCATATGGTGTCACTACTCATTAGAATCGTCTCGAAGAGACGATTCTAATGAGTAGTAACACCATAGGATTTTGTGCTGAAATTAGCGAGATGTTGGATTTGATCAGTTACACCCCCTTATCTGGAGCTCTTAAGCAGATCATAGCCTGGCAGTGAAGGGGTTAAACGGTGTCCACCACCGGTTGGTAACATGTTTTTGTAAGCGGAGACTGATAAATTGGTCATGGCTGGTTCACTCTCACCAGTGGACACGGGTTAGGGAGGTGGTCTTTTCGAATGTTTGTGGTTAATGACGAGACATTTAAACCACTTGGATTTCAATCTGCAAGAGGTTAGTAGACGATCACTTGATTACGCTTTTCAATTTACTTTTAACAACTATCTAAGGGGGAGACAGTCCGATTATTTGTCAATTTGCGGCTTGTTTCTAAATGGGTCACAGTTTGGCCATTTTGGGCCCAGCAGACTTAAAGGTGGTAATTGTTTTCGGTAGGCCGAGGTCAGACTGAGGACACTTGACCCATTTATGCCTGGATGTTGCAATAAACTCTCCCTGTATACTTGCTGGAAGATTCCATTGTAGATATACATCATTACATGTACAAGGTTGGTCTAAAGACACTGCAGTGTTTGTCTATAAGCAGCAAAACATTTCATGTTATATAGCAGACCCTGGTGAGACACTGCGTAAGGTGGTGTCTCATCAGGGTCTATACCGTTTGCCAATGTCCCCATTAGTAGACACTAAGGGCTAAAATGGGTTAATAGACAAATACAGCTTGGGACTGCAGAATAAAATGTTTAAAATTAGGTTAGATTTATTCTATTAGCCCATTACATGATAGATACACTTTTTTACGCCTAATTTATTCCTGGACTGAAAAAAATAGTTCCACTTTATACAGTCATATTTCCTATATCACAGCAGATGGTAGCTTAAAACAGACTGAAAGTAAAGCAGAATGTGCCTTCAGGCACATTCTGCTTTACTTCCAACCTGCTTTAAGTGATCACTCTGGTCTTTGATACTAGAAACTAAGGCCAGGCTTTGGAGTAATGTAGGATAAATATACTTTATAGTAGACCTGTAAACTGTTGAAAGCCAATGTATATACTACATGTAGTTATTTATCAGAATATGGAGGAGTGCGCTCAGCACTATAAAGGGTATAAGGCTGGGTTGAGGTGCAAATACCATTAAGACAGGGTCATTCATAATAGTAATCTTAACTGCCATGACCTGACATCAGCTTTAAACAATTGGCTTCTGCTTTTATTGTCAAATTTGAATTTTAGTTCAACTGACTTCAGTAAATATTGTAATGAGCATCTAAAGGTTGTATCATGATCAGATTCTGTGTCAAGCCTCATCTGATCAGGATCAAAACTTTTATAAATAGCCATTGTACCCGGGCTAAGGCAGCGAAGGGGTTAACCCTGTCAATACTGAAGACCTGTATTAAAGACCTTTACAAACAGTTTTGATCCAGATCTTTAAGTTGGGCCTGGTCAGGATCACAACTGTTAGCCAAGCTTGTCCTGCTTCTATAAAAGTAATGTAAATTTAACCATTTTCAGCAGAAGACAATTTCTTATAGTATTGAAAGACTTAAGCCAATCCTGCATGTTGTGATTGGTTTATTGTAAGGATAATCTACTAACCCTTTCCCTCCATAGCCTGTTTTCAGCATTGAAGACAGATGGCTGCTTTAAGCATGCTAAAAGTAAAGCAGAATGCTCCTTAAGGAGCATTCTGCTTTACTTTCAGCCTGCTTTAAGGTACAGTCTGCTAGGATACAGAATGTATTTCTTATCATGCATATTCATGACTCTATAAAAATTAATGGAACTTTTTTCCCCCAATAAATTAAAGTCATAAAAAGACGTATTTATTTGGCTAAAGGTATAATGTACTATAGGCAAACTATATAAACATAAATGGGAAGGATATTAATTTACAAAACATTGCATAAGGTGAGTTCATACAGGTGTAATAATCTATTAATGCCACTTAAACCATATAGGTAAAATAATAACATAGAGTACAAACCTATCCCTAACAGACCTATCAGTGGTGAAAATATGTAGGACAGTCATTTGACATAATATACTGGACAGGCAGATGGATGTGAATACTGGTGATGGTGTTACAGGAACTAAACTATTTGCATACTGGGTAATTTTTATTTTCGTCTACACAATAATTATTGTTGTCTGCTACTGTTCTTAGATTAGAATTTCCTAATTTTCCTTTCAAATCAGGGTCAGAGTGTGTAACAGTTTGGATCTTGATGAGACGCCACGTTTAATGCGGCATCTCATCAGGATCCAACTTGTTGGCAAAGGTAATTGTGGCATTACAGCGTGCTAAGAGTTAATGGGCTCATGTTGAATCCTCTATATTTTTCTTTGTTTCTCTTTTTCTTGCTCTCTCAGTCTGTCTACAGATCTGTCTGTCTATCTTCTTATTTTTTTTCCAGAGTATTCATAAATTCATGTATAGCAATTCTTGGTTGTGCACCTGAAGTGTGACTATAGAAGTGTACTTGTTTGTTTGTGGTTGTTGCAGCGTACCAGATAATTTGTACTCTTGGTACAGTTGCTTTAACCCTTTGAACCCTAGTCCCGCATATAGGCGTTATTTCCAAACAGTGTATATATAAACAGTACACTTGTCCTGCACAAACAGTGAAGACCCAGATCAGAGGGCTCCTAGGAGCCCTCTGATCAGGGTCTTCACTGTTTGTCACAATGCCAAACATTGACAAAAACAACCCTTAAAAGTCAGAAATGGACTAGACTAAAATGGAAACTGGAATTGTCCATTTAAAGTTTCAGGGAGGAAAGAGTTAACCCAGTACTCCATAGATAAACCTTTTAACACATGTAATTTATTCCTTCACTGAAGAAAATAGTTCCATATCATAAAGTCAATAATTTGTCAAGAAATTATTTCTAGATCCTAGCAGATGGTAGCCTAAGACCAGGCGTCCACTAGGGCGCGGACAAGACGCGGAATACAAATTTAGTGATTCCGCAACCCTTCCGCATATTCTTGAAAGCTTCTTTTCATTGTACGTATCATTCCTAAACACTTCCCAATGATTCCGCACCTTCCGAAGGGGTAAAATTGTGCGCGTCGAAATTTTGGTCGATAGCAAAATTTGGACGTGGAAATGAACTTCCTGACACCTTCCGCAACCAGTCTGCATTGTCCTGCCGACATCGCCAGGACATCCGACCTTTCCTGAAGCATTCCGGCTCTTCCGTAACCGCTCCTGAAAGCTTCCGCGGTAAAGAGATCTTCACGCGTCGATAGGAAGACATGCGGAGGACAAGCGGAAGGTACCCCGAATCCTTCAAGAACGTGCGGACCCCATGCGGTACTGTATAAGTGGGTGCGAGGAACCGACGCGGACAAAGTATCACGTGGCTATTTTTGTCCTACTACTATCGGCATGTTCGGTGGACATTCTACGTCTGTCCTGTTTAATTCCTAGGACTGTCCCAAGTATGTCTGCAGACAATACGCAGAGCCCGTTGGCAGAGGATCACAATTTTGTAAAAAATCGGACATTGCTTCGTACCAGACGCGGAAGCTATGCCGAAATGCCTTTTTTGATTTCGCAACCCTTCCTAATCTTGTCCGCACTCTAGTGGACGCCAGGCATAAAGTGCTAAACTAGAAACAAGCTGTAGGGTAAAGGGCTATAGTACTTAACCCTTAGCCCGCCAAATAAATTGTCGTCTGCTATATTTCTCGTCTGCTTCAAGTTTCAAAGTGCTTCAAAGTTGCTCAAAATTGCTGAAAATGTTGTCCGGGTGTCAAACAGCTTGGATCCGGATGAGACGCCGAGTTACTCGGCGTCTCATCCGGATCCAAGCTGTTTGCATATGGAGCTATAGTCGTGAGTGGCAGGCTAAGGGTTAATGTACGTTGTTTGTGTGGGATTCTTGCATTGAAGCAGTTAATTTGTACTGTTGGTACAACTGTTGTTTTAAGAGCATACAACTGTCAGATATTGTATTGGTACTAGCTGATAAGGCAATTTACAAAATCAACAATTAGTGTGAGCTTAGGTATCAATACCAGGAATCAGGCATGTTGTGATGAGACTAGTAGATGAAATAGCAACAAAAATTAATGTAAAATTGAGAAAACTAACACTACAAACTTGTACTAACTCATTCACCCTTGAAGCTTTTAATGGACAATTCCGGTATCCAATTATGTCTAGTCCATTTTTATTAGCTTAACCCTTAGCCTGCCAGTCACGACTATAGCTCCATATGCAAACAGCTTGGATCCGGATGAGACGCCGAGTAACTCGGCGTCTCATCCGGATCCAAGCTGTTTGACACTCGGACAACATTATCAGCAATTTTGAGCAACTTTGAAGCACTTTGAAACTTGAAGCAGACGAGAAATATAGCAGACGACAATTTATTTGGTGGGCTAAGGGTTAATTGTCTGTTGTTCGAAGAAAAAACAAGCTATAATTGTAGCATCCAAAATCTTAACTTTTTCAATTTTTCATCTACAACCTTCACTTTTGGTTTGAATGTTCATCTTGACAAGTCCTATCCAGACATAGCAAAATATTCTACCAATTGACCTTGACCTTAACCTTTGACTTAAATTTACTGTATTTCACACTGATCTTCAGAAACAGACAATTGTTGGCGCTGCATGCAGTGCTCTTGTTGACTATTTAAGGTTATTTTTGCAAGTCATCAAAGGGCTCCTTAACCCTTTACCCCATATACACGCCTTTTGACGCCTTTAATTTATTTCTCCATGGAAGAATATAGTTCTAATTTATACAGTCACAAATTTATATCTGAAGATATATTTGCTATATTCTAGCAGATGGTAGCTTAAAGCAGGCTGAAAGTAAAGCAGAATGTGCCTTAAGGCACATTCTGCTTTACTTTCAACTTGCTTTAAGTGGTCGTCTATCTTCATTACTAGAAACAAGCTATGGGGTAATGGGTTAAGGAATCCTCTGTACATGACTATATTGTGGTAAAAGCGCAGTATAAGACTAGAAACTCTAGAACGGGTTCTTCTTTTTAGTGTTTTCTACATTGGCAATGTCAATGTCAATTAGTAAATAATTGCAGAACCAACACACCAAATTGATTACATTACATATTACAATCAAGTTGTTCAAATGTTTCCTTCATAACTTATATATAAATGCTGCAAATATTTAATGCAAGATGACTGGTGAAAGCAAAAATAAAGTAAAGCAGAAAGCTCCTGTATGAACTTTTTGCTTATACTTTAATCCTGCTTTGAGCTATCACTTATCTTCTACATAAATGCATGGAAGGCTTCCTAAAGTGCTGATAATGAGGGAAAAGTTCACTCTTTGAATGCTTCGTTAATTTTCATCTGCATCAATTGTTGTCTTCTACAGTAACTGTTCTTGAATAGAATTTTTCTAAATTTCTTTTCAAAACAAGGTCAGAGTGTCAATTTAAACTGTTCAGATCCTGATGAGATTCCGCTTTACGCAGCGTTTCATCAGGATCCAAACTGTTTTGTAAAGGTTGTCATGGTTTCATGGCAAGAATGCTAAGAGTTGAGGCATTAAATGGCACTTGTGTGGTGGAAAAGATGGAGCAGGGCTCCTGATAAGAGGGAGTAAACTGAACAAATCCAGCATTTTCTCACTCATTTCAGTACCAAATCCTATGGTGTTACTACTCATTAGAATCGTCTCTTCGAGACGATTCTAATGAGTAATGACACCATAGGGTTTAAATCAGAAATAAAGATTTTAGTTTTTGAAATACCCCCTTATCTGGAGCTCTGATGGAAGATTGAAAGCGGCATACCGCAGCATAACAGCACATCTGTACTAATTGTTCAGGAACTTCAATGAATATTTCTGGTGCTCCCAATTACACAGTCTTGTCAAATTGTTTATTTAACTCTTTGCATGCTGGGTAATTTTTTTTTGTCTGCAACAATTGTCATCTGTTTCTGTTCTAAAATTAGCATTTTCAAAATTTCTTTTTAAAGCAGGGTCAGAATGGTAAACAGTTTGGATCCAGATGAGACGCCGCATAATGCGGATCCAAACTGTTTGCTAAGGTAATCATTGTGGCAGATATATCCACCTAGCGTGCAAAGAGACTGAAGGCGTGCATCTCAATGGTGTATGGCAGTAAAGTAAACATTGAAGAAGGCTTGCAGAGCATTGCATCAACTCCCCGTTGTTCTGCAGAATGTCTTTCAATTGTAAATACATACTGGTACATGCATACTTCCAGTCGAATTGTTGTTTTAACCTTTGTGTCTATAGAAACGCCTTTGCATGCCATTACTAATATTCCCAAAGGGATTTTTCTGCTAAATGTGCAGGCCTGCTTTGAAACTAAGCATCCAATCTCTCTTGAACACTTTACCCATTCCGCCATTGAAGCGCCTTTTAGCAAATTTTATTTTTTCCACCACTGAAGAAAATAGTTCCAATTTATATAGTCATGAACATAAGAAACAATTTCTATATCCCAGCATATGGTAGCTTAAAGCAGGCTGAAAGTAAAGCAGAATGCCCCTGAAGGGTTGAAAATAAGTTTTTGAAATTTAGAGACTAAAAATTAATTCATCTCAAGCTCTGTATTGCAGTTACCTTCGCAAATGGTTTGGAATCTGCCAAGGATAGTGTTTGAAACAGAAGCCACACAATTTCTGGTATGAAATCAACTTATGGGTAGTTCTACATTCAGATTCTTGCAAACTTCTTATAGTGCTTAAAATTGAAGACAGATAAAACCCTTAAAGTGTGGGAACCAAGTATATAAACCCTTCGCAAACAGTGGTGAACCAGACCAGAGAGGTTCAGGAGCTATCTGACCAGGGTCTGCACTGTATTGTCATAATTAACAGCCCTATGACAGTATAAGTCACAACTTTTGTCATACAAACCCCTCGAGATCCAACTGAAGCTGGCCATTTATCAAAATGAATCCATTTAAAAAGTTGTGCGTTGTATGGGCAATGGAGAATTAATGGACAGCTATCAGAGTGGCACTCAGTCATGGATGACCAGTGAAGGGTGTTGTATTAGTATTTGTCTTGCCTATATAAATCACAGACAAACTTTTGGTTATAAGCAACCACTCTCAGAAGAAGCATTATAGGGATTTCCAATGACAGGTGACTGCTTAATGCAGAACAAAAGTAAAGCAGAAAGCTCCTTTAGGAGCTTTCTGCTTTACTTTTGTTCTGCATTAAGCTGTCACCTGTCTTTAAACTTGCTAATTTGTCGTGGATTAAGTGGCTGGCTTGACTGTAACATAGGAAAAACATTAGTGTTTTGGGAGATGGTCATCAGTGGGTAGCCAGATGGGTTATTATAGACCACGAGGAATCTAGATTGGCCATTGTGGGGCTGTTTTGACAATGTCTGGCATGTTTTCACTGGACATAGGAGATGCTGAGACTGGAACTATATTAGTTGGCACAAGGAAAAATAATGGCTTTTTCAGAAACAATGCTTCTCTGATTATATGATAAGAACTGATGATATCTGAGCATGCAGGCCCCGACAAGATGTTTTTAGGGAGCTGGCACGCTGTTAAGGGTCCGTTTGGGGCTGGTTAGGGAGTGTCAAGGGTCAGTAGTCATGGCTCGGTGAGAGTGTCAGAAACAACATAATTGCTTGTAACATATTTGATGGACAAACACATTTGTTTCAAATCTGGCTGTCCTGAATTGTTAGAGCTGATTGGCACAGACTTACACTGTTACAGTGAGAATTTTTCAAATGGACTATTTCAGTCCTTAATAATGACCAGTTTAGTTTGACCATTGAAGGGTGTTCCAGCAATATGCTGTAGTATGACAGAGAAAGCTTTGGTGTCTACATTGTTTTGGAATGAGGTATATACTCCACATATACTCCGTCTGAATAATGGGGGAAGAGTTGCATATAGTGTAACTAGTCTCTATGTCTTTGTATTGGTTTCTGTCTGTCCACAAATTTAACCTTCAAACGGGCTCTTACTTTGGAATTATATACATGCGATAAAAATTTCATATTTGCCATATGTACTCCTCTCAAGAAGCTCTTTGAGTCCAATACATTTTGGTTCAGGCCAGACAAAGGTCAAGGTCATCCATAGGTCATGGTCATAACTTTGCACTTTAACCCTTTACCCAATAACCTGTTTCTAGTTTTGAAAATATGTGACTACTTAAAACAGCTTGAAAGTAAAGCAGAATGCGCCCTAAGGCGCATTCTGCTTTACTTTCAGTCTGCTTTAAGTTACCACCTGCTAGAATTAAGAAAACATTCCTTCTGATACATATCCATGACTGTATAGATTGGAATTATTTTCTTCCGCGGAAGATTAAACGGAATGCGCTAAAAGGCGCTTCTATAAGGTAAAGAGTTAATTATGTGATAGGGACATCATAATTGGGCATGTGTACTCCGTTCAAGAAGCTCTTAACCATTTAGCTGTTTTTGCATGGGAATGGACATGATTACTTTCTTACCAAATATATAACAGACAATATGACCTTGATCAATGGACACAATCATGAGGAACTATATTCAGGTATTCAATGCTTTCACCTTGCAGTTTCTTGCAGCTTGCTTGCAAAAATTTATTGACTCTACAAAAAAGCTGTCAGTTTTCATATCTTCTCAGTGTATGTATGGCCTTGAGAACACATATCTACCTGTGTGCACTTGCATCGTTCACTGTCTCTCTCATGTATGTAAATTTTCAGCCTCAGGTACCTGAGTTCTCAAAACTCGTGTACAAACTTGGGGTAGGCAGTAATTCGATGAAGAAGCATGGAGATCTTTAACTCTTTGAACCCTAGTCCCGCATATAGGTGTGCTTTTCAAACAGTGTACATGTGAATAGTCGGAGCCCTCTGATCAGGGTCTTCACTGTTTGTCACAATGTCAAACATTGACAAAAACAACCCTTAAATGTCAGAAATGGACTAGACTAGAATGGAAACTGGAATTGTCCATTTAAAGTTTCAGGGAGGAAAGATTTAAACCATTATTGCATTGAAATTCCTTTTTCTCACTTAATTATTTCTACACTACAGTCCCCCACATAGGAAGTCCTGAAATATGAAACACAGAAGACATTTCTTGTATCTTTCCAGATGGTAGCTTAACCCATTACCCCATAGCCTGTTTCTAGTTTTGACAACAGGTGATCACTTAAAGCAGGTTGAAAGTAAAGCAGAATGTGCCATAGGCTTTACTTTCTGCCTGCTTTAAGTTACTATTTACTAGGATATAGAAAATATTGCTTATGGTATACATCATTCATGACTATATAAATTGGAACTATTTTCTTCAGTGGAGGAATAAAGTATAGGTGTAAAAAGGGGTATTTATGGGGTAATGGGTTAAAGCAAAGTGAAAGTGATGCAGAATGCTCATTTACCTATTACTCCATATATGCACCATTTCGAAGACTTTAATTTATTCCTTTAGTGAAGAAAATAGTCTTAATTTATACAGTTACAAATATGCAACATAAAAAAACATCTATATCCTAGCAGAGGGTAGCGTAAAGCAGTCTGAAAGTAAAACAGAATGTGCCTTAAGTAATTACCTTATATGTAATATCTTCAATACTAGAAACAGGCCTATATTGAGTAAAGGGTTAAAGATGAGGATTAAGACTTTCATACTGCATTTATCCTCCTGAGACTCCATGCAGGGCTCCAGATAAGAGGGAGTATAGTGAACAAATCCAACATTTTCTCACTCAGTTCAGCACCAAATCCTATGGTGTGACTTAACTCATTAGAATGAGTAGTGACACCATAGGCACAGTGTATAAACGAACTGTATGATGACTAGATTTTGCGACTAGCTTGTAAGGAGTCAATCGATTCAGTGCGACACGCGGACATGTTTTCATCTGTTTTCATTGTTTTCTAAGTAGATCACTAAGAAAAGCAAACGTACATTATATTGTGCATTGATTTAAGATATTTACCTGACTGTCATTGTTCCGTTATCAAGCTTTCCAAACAAAATATTTCCATTACATCAATAAATACCTGGCAATGTTTACACGAGGCCGTGTTTACAAACGTGTCATATATGCAGTTTATACACATCCTGACATCTAGTCGGGCGTTAAAACTTGAGAAAATTATGTATTCTTATTTAGATAGCAGTACAACCACAATAGCTGTGAGATTTAATAAAATATCCACGTTAAAAGTACTGCACTGATGAAACTGAAACTGTATTGTTTATTGAATCAGACTACACGGTGATCTGAATGATTATAGCGACTATACTGTATCAATTATAGCGATCTTACGGTAACGATTTCAGACGACTTTAGGATCCTTATACGTCCAAAACGCCCTTTTGTTAGTTTAACAAAGTTTAAATAAATCTCTTTTCAACCCTTTACGTTACAATGCCTCCTTTTGACAATTTGCACAAAATGTAGACCCCAAAGAGAGCTGCTCCTAGCAATATTACGGCACTGGTTTGCAACTGGCGATCAAACCCGCTACCTTCCAACTCCCAAGCTGATGCTGACATTTTGTTTATGTATGCACATATATAGTTAAGTCCTTGATTAAGTTAATATAAAGTTTAGCTTTTCCTCCCTGAAACCTGAAATGGACAATTCTAGTTTTCATTCTATTCTGGTCCATTTTTACTTTTTAGGGTTGTTTTTACAATATATGTCATAATTTTTGCCGGTTTTGTGTCAAGACGAAATTCCTTTGAGTGAGTTTTTGTTGTGTTGGTAATGTCCGAAATCGATAAAATTTTAATCTTAGGTTTTGGTCTTCGTGAATGTCGACACAATGTTGTATGACTTGGTCGAATACATCTGTGCTATTGGTACCAGCGAGTCGAGAGTTTTTAGCAGATCGCTCTGCAGTGCATGTATGTTTTCATGATTTTCTAGAACTATATGTCTATGATCAATATGTAGAATAATACTATATTAAAGCGTGATGTTTCTGGAACATGCTGATGTCATAACATTTCAGTTTTACCGAGAGAACCTCTCGTAAGACGTATAAACAAGCTGCCTGGTACCGGTAAATAACAACTGTTGCTGACATAAAATCATTGTAATTTGTTTTTAATAATTGTATAAGAGATCTATTCATGTTATACGAGTAATTTATGCTATCTTGATTGACAGTATGAAACTTTTACTATTGTTTTTGACGTATGTGCTTTAAAAACCCGAAATGAAATTTGGTTAGGTGTACGGCAACTTGCTACGCTAGTGAACGGCATATTGCTAAAGCCTTTCAATCCAGTGTACGGCAACTTGCTTAAATCTACATCGAAATCGACGGCTGTTTGATTTGTACAAGTATATATTCTGTACATTGCCATTTATTTTATACAGATTATGGACCTGTACAAATGTTCGTACTGTAAGGAACAACTACCCACGTTCCGGGAGGTAATTTCCCACTTGACAGAGATGCATGGCTATCAGGAATTAAAATACCTTCGCCAGCGTTGTCTGTTGGTTTTTTTCCGAAAAAGTGTGCAACTTCAATATTATACCTGGACACTGTAGAGGGGAGGGGAGGGGAGGGTTATGTCTATAATAGACGAAACGCAACAAAATAATCTATCTAAGCGATACTTTACACCCAAAGAATCTCCATTGAAAAAAAAAATGTGCAAGTTTGCATATAATGAAGAACATGAGCATGTTTGTTGCAAGACTCCGAATTGCCTGTTGTAGAGGAATTTCGGGAGTATAAAGAAGTATCAAGGGAGTATAAAGAATAACTATCCCTGATCCGAAGCGTAATCGACGAAATGAAACAGACTGGCAAACTTGATTATATAGCATTCAATCGGCTGGTCTTTGAAGACAAATTTCCCATTAAAAATATAGCATATTTGCTTTTCACAGATGTTGTTCGCTGGTTCGACTTAGAAAAGTCGACATCCTTTATGAGATACTCTGGTGAAGTTAAACTGTTTTGGCGCTTGCTGTTATTGTTCATTATTACAGGCGTGCTGTCCGCACAGAGCAACATGTGTGCCAACTATCAATTTTAGCTCTGTTATTCGAATAAACGTAACCCTAAGTGCTCATTGGATAACATTTGCAAACGGTTTGGAACAAGACAAGACGCCGCTTTAAGTCCTTTGATGCACCCTGTTGTTCTCAATAGGCGTCAAAATACAGGTAACGCAGGAGTACAGTGTGCTTAGCAGATGTCACTAATCTCAAGTTGTCTAGAGAGGCCCTGACATACTCACACCTAAGAGTTATTCCAATATCTTTTTAACCAAACTAACAAATTGAAGGAACGGACCTCACATGAAATGCTTCAATGATTTTATCCCTAGAACAGTTAACACTAACTGCACAAATTCCACATGGTTGCATGCTTTTAAACCTGTTTTGGTGTTACCACCGAAAGTATGTCAGGAAATGTCTTTAACGCGACTTCTGATCTATATTCAAACTGGTTTTGGCACTCACATTGAAAAATGGGTTTAGTGTCTCTTCGCACACGACATTATTGAATCAGACAACAATTTAGCAAGATAAGGAACAACAAGCAAGTGTAACACGACCGCGGCAGTTTTTATAGAAAAGGACTCTGGATTAAAGACATTTCATCAGTCCATTGATGGACTCCCCCATTGTTCTCACTCTGTGTGAAAATACAGGTAACACAGTAGTAAAGTGTGCAAAGTCAATGTCAGTAATCTCAATTTGTCTAGAGAGCCCCTCACATACCCCTCAATGGGGTTTTTCAATGGGTTTTACTAATCAAACTAACAAACTTAAAGTACGACCCTCACATGAAACGCTTGGATGAGTATAATTATCCCTGGACAAGATAGCAGTAAGGACAAAACTCGCATATGACTGCATGATTTTATACCTGGTTTGGTGTCACCTTCGGAAAAAGATCAGGAAATGTCTTTAAATTGAATACCGCACACTTTAAAGCGGGCAGCTTATTCTGATTGCACTATGGTAAATGATACCGCATTAACCAGTAAACATACTGCACGATATGTTCGTGCAAAATGGAAAAACACAGATAGAAATTATAGTTGTGTACGTGTATTTCAATATTTTATGAGTGGGTGGATTAGTTTGATATCATAAATTAACCGCAATCATTATTGACTCTGTGTGTGTTAAGTTTTTTAATAGAAATCTTCGATTAAGATATAGTCCGATACAGTTACTCGTTCGCTTCAAAAGTATTCTGTTACGTGAACAGCTATTAGAATATGTTAAACGTACATTCATCGTTTCAATTTCATTTTATTAGGTGTTCCTGCTCTATATCAAGTTTATCTATTTTAAGTAAATTAACAATGAAAAGTATAAAATTTATAAATAGGAAGACTGTTCTCGGTACACGGCTGCCTTTGGTTGAACGTAACACCATGAGGACGAACTGGGACAGAGCAAAACGTTTTAAGGGCAAAATATCTGGTAGCAAACCCCCGTACAGTGACACATCAGTGTGCCGTACAGTAATATTTCATTCACAACCAAGATGCCGTACACTTGACACAAATTTCTTTTAATTCTATTCTTAAAATAACGACCCAACAGTGTGGTTTTAGTGAGTTACATGAATTATCATGAAATAGTCTAAGTGTTTCATGTAAATATTGTAGTCAGGAGCGTTTGAAACAGTTGATATCGTAATTTTTCGTCAGCAATCGTTGTTATTTACCGGAACTAGGCAGCATAATTATATATTTAACGAGAGTTTCTGTGATTAAAACAGAACTGTTTTGACATCAGCATATCACAGAAACATCACGCTTTAATACTGTATTATATATATGTTGATCATAGACATTTTATGCTATAAAACCATGAAAAACATACACGCATTGCAGAGCGACCGGCTAATTCTCTCGACTCGCTGGTACCAATATCCTGTGTACGGGTATACACAGTGGCAGTAGATACACTGGAAATTATCCATTGAACCTGAAACATAAATTGATAAATGTTAGGCTGAAATCAGGGCTACCTTAAGTTGCTAAAACATCCTAAGATTTCTAAATTTTCAAGCGCGGTTTTAGGAAACGTACCATTAACCCTTTCGCTGCAAAGCTCTACAAATAGTTCATATCAAGATCAGACACATAACGCGCCGTCCGATCTAGATCTAAACTGTTTGACACTCATATCAATGTTTTCAACGCAAACTACGCTTAAGGTCCGAATTTTAAAAGTAAGAGCAGAAATCCGAAGATTTGGGGGAAAATCAGTATATCCGAATAATAACAATACAGTATGCAGAATTGGTGAAATCATATTAAGCGAGTCGCAATATGTCATACACATTTCCGAAAATATGGTCGAAAATGGTAATTTGCATGAACACACTATAAGTCGTAGTAGATGTTGCACGTACATATACGTATCACTCTGATACAGCTTTTATTTAAGAAACTATAACAATACACCAAGCAGGCTTTTCGAAATCGTGTACAGCTAGTTGCTATATGTCATACAAATTTCAGGGGAATCTTGTCGCTATATGTCATACAGTCACATTGTTGGGTAGTCGCTTTAAATGATAGCAGATGATTGCAATAAATGATACAGTCTACATGTAGAAGTTTGCCTAAATTTATAATCAAATGGCGATTTACGATAAACAAAAAGTGGTTGCTTTGTTTAGCGGTCTATTTAGATAACATACAGTACCGTATTGTAATATAAGCGATTAAAACAAAGGGCATTTTCAAAGAACTGTTGCCAAATTTGAGAGGGAAATCGACACTATGTGTTGATTTTCAATCAGATCACAATTTCCTCTCTACCTACACCCTTACAAGTGTACTACGATACAAAATAAATGTATAACTGTAATTATTACTTACGTTCGCTCGCATGGGTTCGAAGAAGATATCCAAAATTAACAGGTTTATGTTCCGACCTCTGCACAAATGTCAACATTCGTTGTTACAGCTAGTCACTTTACCCGGTCATCATACAGTTCGTTTATACACTGTGATAGGGATAAAGATTTTAGTTTTTGAGCTCTTGTCCATGTATTCAGCACTGCATCTGAATATGCATTAATGTTGGGGAGTAGGTGGAACAGTCATATCACGCAGGAGGAAAGGATTAATAAAATTATATGACTAATAATTAAGTAGAAATTACACTGCATTTATATCCACTGTGTTTCTCTCATAGTTCTTGTATCTGTATTTCAGATTGGAATGTAGAAAGCCTTGACAGTGACAAGAAGAAGTAAGTTCTTTCTACCATTTGTAGGTTTGCTTATTTTATGCTTGGTTGTGATAAACAGAGGAGATGTTATTTATTCCAGTTAAAACAAAACTAAAACGTGAAAACAATGTTAAAAAATGCAGAAAATGACAATTTACTGTTTGAAAATGTTATGGTTTCTCTTGAATCTGAATTGCAAATTGTTTAGAGCCAGATCAGACGCCACGTTACCTTGCATCTAATCTGGTTTCAAACTGTTTTGCAATGGACGTAAATGGTTTAGCATAAAAAAAATAAAAGAAGATATATTGGGAAATAATAAAGTCTTCTTCACTGTATATGGGTCAGTTTGATTAATACTTGAAGCAGGTGTCTTTGATCTTCTTCCAGCTTTAATGAGTTGGATATGATAACATAATTTAAACACTGTTAAAGCAGTGATAACTCTTTGCTTCATTGGCTTTTGCAATTTTGTTAAAGATAGGTAGTTGTTTAACCCATTGCAAGGAGAGGATCTCAAATAAGCTTATGCTTTCGATCTCATCCTTTTTTACATTGTTGTATGTATTTGACAAATGTTCTGATCTATTGAAAAAATAAAATATGTTTAAACTAACCCATTGCACCATAGATATATATGTTTTATGCCTTTAACCCTTCACCCCATAAATATGCCTTTTCACGCCTCTAATTTATTCCTCTACTGAAGAAAATAGTTCCAATTTATACAATTATGGATATGCATGTTCAGAAATATTTGCTATATCCTAGCAGATGGAAGCTTAAAGCAGGCTGAACATAAAGCAGAATGCACCTTAAGACGCATTCTGCTTTACTTTCAACCTGCCTTAAGAAATCACCTCTCTTTAATAATAGAAACAGGCTATGTGGTAATGGGTTAATTTATATCTCTGTAGCTTAAAGTAGGCTGAAAGTAAAGCAGAATGCTCCATAAGGCGCATGCTGCTTTACTTTCAACCTGCTTTTAGTGGCCACCTGTCTTTAAAACAAAGAAACAGGCTATGGAGCAGTGCAAAAAGGCATTTAGCACTTCTGCAAAGGAAAGGGTAACCAAGACTTAGTACTGTATGAGTGTTTTTAAGTTGCAATAATTTGAGTGTTTGCTTTAACAGAACTTTGAGAAAATCAGAGAATCCAGAAATCAGTAATGTTCAAGACTTTCTGAGCTGTACCATAAATCACTGTAGAATTACCTCAATAAGTCTTAAACTATGACTTGAACTTGTCTGGGGTATAGTCATCTGTTAGGATAGGATTGCTTGTAAGATAAGGCAACTGATTTACTTCTCAGTTCCTTTATACAGCTGGAAGATTGGCACTCAAAAGTCAAAACTTTGATTAACTTTGCAAACTGTTTGGATCCAGAGATCCTTGTTTGTTTGTACAGAAAAGTAATTTAAAACAGTAGCAGACGACAATTGTTGCAGACAAAAAATATCACTTAACCCTTATCCTGCGGTGATGTCGTCTGCTTCGAAATTGTCTTCTGCAAAGTTTATTAAATGTAGATATATACCTTTTTAAGTAAAGAAACCTAAAGAAGAGTGTCAAACAGTTTGGATCCAGATCACGCGGCATCTGATCTGGATCTAAACTGTTTGCAAAAATCAATAAAGTCGCGACCAGCAGGCAAAGGGTTAACATTCAGAGAGTACATAATTCTAAAATAAACCAGGCATGATGTCATCCACAATAGTTTCTTTGATCAAATATTTGTTTACAATTTGCTAATATAATAAACAATTGTTTACAGTGTTTGTTGACATGGGCTTATGGCAACAGTTAATCTGGATCATCACATTTAAATGAGTTTTCAATAGCTCTTGACTTTTATTCTGGGCCTCAAAGGGTGTAATGTTTTTCACGGCCCTCCCACCCACCCATATAAAAGTCATAATAATAAAGCAGATTATCCTATCAGATATAATCAGCTAAAACTGTAACTTACACATTACAAAGTAGATTAGGGGGTTATCCCAGCTTGTCAATTACATTTAAGATAATGTGATTGACAGCTCTATGTTATTTCTAGTGTCACAGGCTTTGAAAGTAGTGGAGATTCCAGAAATATACACATGTAATTACGCTGGAGTGCGTTATTCAGCCAATTAACCCTTTCCTCCCTAAAACTTTTAATGGTCAATTCCAGTTTCCATTTTAGTCTAGTCCATTTCTGACTTTTAAGGGTTGTTTTTGTCAATGTTTGGCATTATGACAAACAGTGAAGACCCTGATCAGAGGGCTCCTTTCGGAGCCCTCTGATCTGGGTCTTCACCGTTTGCATAGGACAAGTGTACTATTCACATGTACACTTTATGAAAAGGACGCCTATATGCGGGACTAGGGTTCAAAGGGTTAACTCCTTCGGACGCTAGCATCGAAATTATAAAAGCCTTTGCAAACAGTTTGGATCCTGATGAGACGCCGTGTAACGCGGCGTCTCATAAGGATCCAAACCATTTGACAAATCTTACTCAGTTTTGAAAAGAATTAAGAAAATTCTATTTTTAGATCAGTAGCAGATCACAATTATTGCAGACAGAAAATATTACCCAGCATGCAAAGAGTTAAGTATATTTTTGGGGTGTTGTTTGAGTTAATTGGATCATGGTAATTTATTGAGAAAGAATTGATGATGACAAAGAGACCATTTCCAGGTGACAAATTAAACTTTACATGAAGAAAGGTGTTTTCCCAAGACATGGAACTATTTTGTTACATTGGCACATCACTGTTTCACTGGCGTACATTGGTCTAGTGGTAATGCATTAGACTATCAACCCAGGGGTCACGAGTTCGATCCCCAACCGGACCAAGCCCTTCTGATGAGATTTTGAAAACCGAGGTTCCATTTATTAGTGCTATATATAAATTGGGCATGTAAAAGAACCAGAGTTATTGTCGAAAAAGAATAAGACAAGCAGCCCAGGTCCCCCTGTATCCGCTTCTCTCTCTCTCTCTCTCTCTGGGACGTCCAATTAGCCCAAAATTGGCAGAAACGAGATGTAAATTAAAACAAACAAAACATCAAGGTTTAATACTTTTCACCCATAGCTTGTTTTCAGTGTTCAAGAGCTGCATGTTTGCTTTTACAGCTAAGCTTTCTGCTTTATAACTTACAGCCTGCTTTAAGCAGTCACTTGTCAGGATGCAGGTTACTTGCTAAACAAGCATAACACAATGTCCTGTCAGAGTCTACACTGTTTACCAATGAGCAGGTTGAAAGTAAAGCAGAATGCGCCTTAAGGCGCATTCTGCTTTATTTTCAGCCTACTTTAAGCCCCAATCTGCAAGTTCATGACTGTATAAATTGGAAATATTTTCTTCAGTGGATGAATAATTTGGAGGTGTAAAAAGGTGTATTTATGAGTTAATGGGTTAAGCAGTCACTGGTCAGGATACAGGTAATTGCTAACTATGCATAACATGATGTCTTGTCAGAGTCTACACTGTTTAAAGTTGTAAATGTCCTCTTTTGTAGACACTAGGCTTACAGTAATTGGATTAAACACATTGTAAACAAGCTATGACGGGAAAAGGCCAACTTGAACCTACTGATAAAATGACTTTGACATTTAAAATGAATGGCTTAATGAGTCATACCTGCTTACTCATATAGACTTTGATAAGCCATTTTTAAACTGAACACAAATGTCTTGTTGTCTGCTTTAAAAGTCATCTGCTCAATGTTTCTACTTTACTGTCATCTGGCAAGAAGTATCCATGCAAAACTTGTCTGCTATAAGTATTTTGGATTTGACCATTTCGAATTCTTCTGTATTCAAAAAGGAAAATCTTAATGAAGTAGCAAACAGAAACTGTAAGATTTAAAAATCAACAGATGAGTTACCTGGGATGAGTACACTTGCCCTATAGGAGCCCTCTGATCAGTGTCTGCACTGTTTGTCATTCTGAAATTTACAGCAAAAACAACCAAATTAGTCAAAAATGGACTGGACTTTAATGGAAACTGGAATTATCCATTTGAAGTTTCAGGGGTGAAAGAGTAAACAAAACTTGAAAAATTGGAACCACCCAGTTTTTGTTTGGTTTTCCCAGGTAAATATCATCATCATGATGTTGTTTTGAAGTTTTTTGTGGTCTAAATGATTTCCTGAGGTTGAACTTGGCAGTGTAATCAACCTTTGAAAAGTCAGTTAGCAATCTTTAAAGAGAGATGACTGCTTAACCCATTACCCCATTGCATGCTTCTAATATAAAAGATAGGTGACCACTTAAAGCAGGTTGAAAGTAAAGCAGAATGTGCCTTAAGGCACATTCTGCTTTTTTCCGCCTGCTTTAACTCTTTCCTCCCTGAAACTTTAAATGGAAAATTCCAGTTTCCATTTTAGTCTAGTCCATTTCTGACTTTTAAGGATTGTTTTTGTCAATGTTTGGCATTGTGACAAATAGTGAAAACCCTGATCAGAGGGCTCCAAAAGGAGCCCTCTGATCAGGGTCTTCACTGTTTGCATAGGACAAGTGTACTATTCACATGTACACTGTTTGAAAAGCACGCCTATATGCGGGACCAGGGTTCAAAGAGTTAAGCTCACAGTCATCTACTAGCTAGGATATAGAAAATATTTCACACACATACATATTCATAACTGTATAAAGTAAAATTACTTCCTTCAGTCACAAAACAAATGAAAGGTGTAAAAAGGCATATCTATAGGGTAATGGGCTAGCACGGGTTTTCTTTTGCAGCACGGAAAAAATGTATGTCTAAAATCAAGGCTTAGTTCACCTCTTACACATATATATATACTCTGCCCTATCCAGAATAACTTACTGGTTATCAGACACCGCTGTTCTAAATGTCAAACAATTTAAAGTGATATGTAAGTGGTTAAGTCCCAAATACATGCCAGTTAATTTCCAGTCTCAGTGCATGTTTCAGTTTATAGAAGTATGCAAGACTAACAGTCAAGCTTCAGTTTAGCAACCACATTTCGAGGAAGCAATTCGTTACTTCATAGATGCACATTTTTACGCCGTTAATCTATTCCTCCACTGAAGAAAATGGTTCCACTTTGTACATGCTGTCATGAATACGGTATGTTACATAAGAAAAATTGTCTATATCTTAGCAGATGGTAGCTTAAAGCAGGCTGAAAGTAAGCAGAATGTGCCTTAACTCTTTCCTCCCTGAAACTTTAAATGGACAATTCCAGTTTCCATTTTAGTCTATCCCATTTCTGTCTTTTAAGGGTTGTTTTTGTTAATATTTAGCATTAAGACAAACACAGAAGACCCTGATCAGAGGGCTCCTTTCGGAGCCCTCTGATCTGGATCTTCACTGTTTGCACAGGAAAAGTGTTCTATTCACATGTACACTGTTTGAAAAGGAGGCCTATATGCGGGACTAGGGTTCAAAGGGTTAAGGCACATTCTGCTTTACTTTCAACCTGTTTTAAGTGACAGGTTAATGTAGGACAAAAGTAATGCAGAAAGTTTATGCAGGAGTATTCTGTTACTCAAGAGGGAGTACTGTAGTCAACATGGCGATTTGACCGAGACATAAGGATTTTAGTATATGAAGAACTCTCGATTACTGGAGTTTATGATATGGCTCAAATATATGGCATATATATGATGGATTACGGAAACAGGAATGGAAATATGAAAGATCATTAACAGGTGCTTGCTAAATGTCCCGTTACAATTAATCCAAACAGAGACCCTATTAAATCTCTATACAAACTGAAGGCAAGGTTTAAAAGTAACCTATGGATACTTTAAGCTCACCTTAGCAAAATTATCAAGGATATTTCTGAATCTCAAACAAAACCCATCCACCCACTTCTTTCCATCAACCACAACATCAACCAATGTTAATTCTTTCCCCACCCCATTTAGCTGGTTTTCTTTGTACAGGTGGGTGCTTTTCATTTGATCATCACTGTTTGTCATTGTTCTTTAACCCTTTACCCCATAACCTGTTTCTAGTTTTGAAAATAGGTAACTATTCAAAGCAGGTTGAAAGTAAAGCAGAATGCGCCTTAAAGGCGCATTCTGCTTTACCTTCAGCCTACTTTAAGAAACCACCTTCTAGAACAAAGACAATATTCCTAATGATACATATACATGACTGTATAAATTGGAACTATTTTCTTCAGCGGAGGAATTAACTAAATGTGCTAAAAGGCGCTTCTATGAGGTAAAGGGTTAACCCCTTCCACTAAAAGCTTGTTTTTAGTATTTATTAAGACGGTCTTTGATTAACGCAGGCTGATAGTGAAGTGGAAATCTCAATTTAGAAGATTTCTGCTTTACTTTCAGCCTGCTTTAAACTTGACCCATCTATACTTTTGACAGAAATATTTCCTAATGGCTCTATATTTTAACACATGATGGAAGCAGCATGAATGAACATTCTTTAAGGAATAGGTAAAGCAGAGCTACAGATAAGAGGAGAATTTCAAAAACTAAATTTTTATATTTGCATTAAACCCTATGGTGTTACTACTTATCAGAAGACGATTCTAATGAGTAGTGACATCATAGGATTTGGTGCTGAAAATAGTGAGGTGAAACAATGGATTTGTTTGGTTTACTCCCAATTATCTGGTCCAGCCCTCTAAAGGTTTCAAAAAGTGTTTCTATTGGGGGGGGGGGGGGGGGGAGGGTTATGTTTAAATTGTCAGGAAAAGAAGCCTGTTTTATATCCGTTGTACTTAAAGAAAGAATTTGAATAGTTCAATGGGTGCGGACCCCCTGCCAGTTGATACAGAAAGTTTCAAGGTAATCATTATATACCATCTTATTCAACATGGATAATCACTTATGTAAAACCATAAAAATGGTTGAACAGGAATGCAACTTTGGTGTGGTCTAAAGCCATCATGATCATGCAGTCTAGGGTGTCATGAAGAACGTGTGCTCATTCACCCCTGAAACTTCAAATAGAAATTTCCAGTTTCTAATTTTATTTAGTCTATTTGAGTCTTAATAATTTCTTTTTAGGTTATTGAGGCACATTCTGCTTTACTTTCAGTCAACTTTAAGCTACCATCTGTTAGAATCTTATAATCAGGGTTATAGATAAGGCGCGTATTTGCGTAAATACGCAATTAAATACAGTAGAAAAGCAATTACTTTCAAATCCATGCGTACTGAAAATCAATTATTGAAAGGGTTTACGCAAAAGAATTCAAGCAGGCGCGTATCGTACGCAATTAGTCGCATTTCTCAAATTTAATGACGGGATGTTTACTACGACACCGGGTAAATATTTTACCGATACACCGGTTAGACTGGTTATTTATTTCCAAGTAATAGCCTATCGGATTTATGCAGCGCCGCTTTTTGTTAGCTCGTTTAATTAGTAAACCAGTCACATCGTCTGCCAGTATTTCTTCTGTCAAAAAAATGGCATCGCGCGGACGGGAAAAGCGCAACAAAAACCCCACATTATTCAATTACGTTCAGCCTTCCGCGAACGAACCAGAAATAATTTGTAACGGTGTTGTGAATGAAATTTTGAATGATGCATGTAACAGCCAAAAAAGAGGTTGTTTAATGTTACCGACATAATCGACGATCTTTTGTCCCGAATCTGTAAGTCACCAAAGAAACACGACAGTGCTAAAGTTAGCAAAGTTACGGTAAAGGAATCCTGGAATGGCTTTTAAAGTTTCCGTGGCTGGAAATTAATGAATCCTAGTTTTCCTACACATACATGAGCTGTTGCATTTGTGTTGAAATGAGATCGAAACTGAAATTATCGAGTGTGGGCAAACGAGGGTACAGTACATCAAACAATCAGCTTGTGTTTTGTATTAAATGAAAAAAAAAAAGAGTAAAAAAGCAATTCATATCAAATTGATGGAGTAACGGTTTTTTGGATACTCAATTGAAATTCAGAAAACCCAATTCTTAGAAAATAGAGGGAGTAAATACCCAATTAATGCAAAACCTTATCTATAACCCTGCTTATAATACAAAATTATTTATGACTGCATAAAGAGGAATTATTTACTTCAGCCTTCGGGGTATACTGTGCAATGATGTAAATGTGTTAACCCTTTCCCCCATAGAAGCGCCTTTTAGCGAATTCAGTTTATTCTTGCCCTGAAGAAAATAGTTCCAATTTATACAGTCATAAATATGTATATTACAAAATATTTTCTATATTCTAGCAGATGATAGCTTAAAGCAGGCTGAAAGTAAATCAGAATGCGCTTAAAGCGCATTCTGCTTTACTTCCAACCTGCTTTAAGAGGACACCTATACTCAGTACTAGGGATATGCTATGTGGGAAAGGGTTAAAATGCATATCTATGGAGTGATAGATGGATTGATGACACAAAATCGGTCATATATAGCACTGATGAATGATGAGGGATGATGAGATGAGATGATGATTTTCAGGAAGATGACTGGCTAATCTCATTCATTACGAAGCAACGCATGGGATCAAAACCACTGACCTGCCTTCCTTTTAGTTCTTGGCAGAGGGGAAAATCTCGTTCTTATAAACGGAAATATTCCCTATGACATTAAAGCCCCATAAACACGACGGGGGGAAGGTCTCTGGCGATGGAGTAATGGGTTAAATGGGCGAATGTAGGCTTTCATTATGAAGGAGAGCGTTCACAGCCTGGGTATGTGGGTCTATTTTTGGTGACATTTTAGGATTGCCAGAGTAAGTTGTATTATTAATGCATTCAACCCTAGTGAAATCCTAACGTCAGTGTACCTGTGAAAAGTTCACTTGTCATATGCAACAGTGTAGATCCTAAAAGAGCCTTCTGACCAGGGACTGCACTGTTTTCATTTTGCAATAAATTATAAAAAACAACCCTAAATGGTGAAAACTGGACTAGACTTATCTGGAAACTGGAATTGTCCATTTAAAAGTCACAGGGATGAATGAGCTAAAGGTGATTGATTGAAATCGTCCCTGCTATGACAATTTTATTGCTCTCTCTATGTCTCTATGTTTTACTGCAACACTAACTTCTGGAGAGATTTATGGGAAAACATTTTGAAGTAATTATAGTGATACTATTGGAACAGGTGTAAGAGGAATCGAAAAACTTTTGGCTGGGTAGTTTTCACAAAACACTCACCTGAACATTCACATTCTTCAAGCAGAAATCAGATCATTATTAAACCTGTTTCCATAACCCTTTAACTCTTTCCTCCCTGAAACTTTAAATGGACAATTCCAGTTTCCATTTTAGTCTAGTCCATTTCTGACTTTTAAGGGTTGTTTTGTCAATGCTTGGCATCATGACAAACAGTGAAGACCCTGATCAGAGGGCTCCTTTGGGAGCCCTCTGATCTGGGTCTTCACTGTTTGCACAGGACAAGTTTACTATTCACATGTACACTGTTTGAAAAGGACGCCTATATGCGGGACTAGGGTTCAAAGTGTTAATTACCCCATAGCCTGTTTCTCAAGTATTGAAAATACTGGTGACTACTTTTAGCAGGTTGAAAGTAAAGCAAAGCAGAATGTGCCTTAAGGCTCATTCTGCTTTCAGCCTGCTTTATACTACTACCTGCTAGAATAATGAAAATAACCTTCATGACTGTAAAATTCTTCAGTAGAGGAATAAACTGAATGTGCAAAAAGGCGCTTCTATGGAGAAAAGGGTTAAAGCTAATTGTTTTGATCCCTTCCCAGGGCTCCAGATAAGAGGTAGTTTTTTCAACAAATCCCACATTTTCTCACTATTTTTAGCACCAAATCCTATGGTGTTACTACTCATTAGAATCGTCTCGAAGAGACGATTCTAATGAGTAGTGACACCATAGGGTTTAATTCAGAAATAAAGATTTTAGTTTTTGAAAAACTACCCTTATCTGGTGCTCTGCCTTCCTCTGCATAAACATTTTTGTAAGAGAAATGACTGGTCATTGATGTTGTTTGATACACGTTGAATTAAGCTTAAAGCAAGATGAAAGTAAAGCAGAAAGCTTTACTTTCATCATTCTGTTATAATCTGTATCCAGTCTAAAAAACAGTTGGATAAAGGTGATTTGGACTTTGGGCAAAATGTAAAACAGATCGTTCCTGTGAATATGTGGCAGCTTAAAATTAGGAGGAAAGTAAAGCAGATAGACAATATAATAGCTTTGTGCTTTATTTTTAACCTTGTTTTAAACAGTAACCCGCCTCAAACAGAGATGGATTTGCTTGTTTCATGGTTTGTCTATGGTCCGGATACTCTCACCATGCATGCTAGCAGTGTACTATGACAAATTTTGCTAACATTTTGGATCGTGATGAGATGCCGCATAACGCGGCACCTCATCAAGATCCAAACTGTTTGACACTCTGACCCTGTTTTGAAAAAAGAAAATTTTGGAAAATTTTCTTATTTTGGAACAGGTAGCAGACAACAATTGTTGCAGACGGGCAAAAAATACCCATCATGCAAAGAGTAAAACAGTCTGGCTTTCATGTTCTTATCACGCTTTGTCAATAAACAAGTTGGTCAGTATACAAACAAACCACTTAGGCCGGTAACAAATTATATACCAGTCCCGTAGGCATTCTGACTTTTCCTCCATATAGAGCCGCCTATTGAATAGGGAAAGAAATAAATGTTCCTGTTTGGCCCAAGGCGCATACTTTTTGCAGGCTCAGTAATTGTATTCTGTGCACAAATCTGGCACTGAAATCCTTAACTCCTTGCATGCTGGGTAATTTTTGTCGTCTGCAACTGCTATTGTTCTAAAAAAATATTTTTCTAAATTTTATTTAAAAATTCTGTCAGTTTCACACAGTTTGGATCCTGATGAGACGCCGCGTTACGCGGCGTCTCATCTGGATCCAAACTGTTTGCAAAGATAATCACTGTGGCAGATATATCCTCCGCTAGCATGCAAAGAGTTAATCTGATATCTGGGTGAGAGTGAATTAACTGACAGTAACTGTGTTAGTGGTTGGGGTATAGTGAAGTGTTATGACCACCAATGGAAGAAAAATCACTTGATGGTGTTAACAGGGGGCAGCTTAAAGCAGGAATAAAGCAGGTAAAGCAAGGAGCTGCTGTAGAAGCCTGTACATTTGTAAAAATCTCAGATAAGGGGAGTATTTAAAAATCCAAAATCTTTATTTCTGCATTAAAGCCTATCGTGTCACTACTCATTAGAATTGTCTCGAAGAGACAATTCTAATGAGAAGTGACACCATAGGATTTGGTGCTTTAATGAGTGAGAAAATGTTGGATTTGTTCAGTTAATTTACTCCCTTCTATCTGGAGCCCTGTTTTAACGGTAAACCCTTCTCCTGCTTATATCATTTATTGAAGGAGCTGTCTGATCAGGGTCTACACTGTTTTCTTATAGGATCTGTCGAACACCAGTCTTTACACTTTCCTTAGGAAAAGTTCTCTTACTTTATTAACCAATATAATTGTTCATAATTATATTGCTCTTTATGGGGGCAAAGTGATGTATGGATATTATAACAGGAAAAAGGTTTTCTTATATACAGAAATATGCTTTTCTCACACAACTACCCCTGTTTTGTATTTATATTTAGGCCTTATAAATATGTCACTGGAATTCCAAAAAGGCCTGTTGCTTTTAAAGATTAGCTTAAAATCGTCAGTTATTTGATAAAAAAGAATCTGTCACTCGTCAATGTTTAAGACAAGCTGATCTTAGAATTTTGAATGATAAACATAGTAGATACTGATCAAGGAGATTTTCTCAACGGAAGGAGTTCGAAATAATGAAAAATTAAAACCAGTTGGGGATAAGTGAATTTTAACCATAACAGCGTCCCAATAATGTAAGGGCTTAGTTATAAAATGTTTTATGTGATTTAAAGGAGAGTAGAATCTGTTTATTACATGTGATGAACATGGTTTGATAAAGATATTGTAGTTTATGATATCATAATGATTACAGTAATCACTACTGCACTGAGTCAGGTGTTTGATGATCAACAGATCTGATGGAAAATAGAGGTTTTTGAATGTTCATGTCTCTTAACCCATTAGCCCATCAAATTAATACACCTTTTTACGCCTCGAATTTATTCCTCCACGGAAGAAAATAATCCCTATTTTAACATTTATGAATATGCAACATAAGAATTATATTCTATATTCTATAGTATGCACATTCTGCTTTATTTTCAGCCTGCTTTAAGCTACCATCTGCTAGAATATCAAAAGTTTATTTCTTATAATGCATATATTCATAACTGTTTAAAGTGGAGCTATTTTCGTCAGTGGAGGAATAAATTAGAGGTATAAAAAGGTGTTATTAAAGGGTAATGGGTTAAGTTGTCACCTGTATTTCACACTATCAGAGAATCATCATTGAAATCGATTATCAGAACAGGGTCGAGGTGTCACATGACGCTAATATGCAGAACACAAGAGTGGTAAAAGCGTCCATAGCTCCATAGGTGCTAATGGGGAGTATACCGTTACACAGTTTGTAAAATATTATACTTATGACTGCATGCGGACTAAAATTAAACTGCATCAAATGGCTGTGTAGGTGTATATATATTTTCCTGTTTCCATGACATTCCTGTCCTTTTTTGACTGGTTTCTGGCAGTTATTCCATAATGGCAAATTCAGACAGACTGGTACAGCAGCGGGTGTAGTAAGATTCGTAGGAACCAGTCTGGAGAGCCAGCCTCTCCCCTCTCTCTCTGTGGATACACACACAGGCCCATACAGCTGTTTTGAGGCTGTGAATGAGACAATGGTAATTGAGTGACAGCAGTGAAGCTCTCAGAAATTCTAATTTCTCTGGCATAATTGGAAAAGCAGTCGGGACTGTCTATGTTTCGCAACATATGTTCTGTGGAATTTTGATTTATCTGGCCTAAAATGAAGTGACTTGTTAAAGATTGATTGTTTGAAACTAATTGTGTCTAGGAGTACTTTATAAAACAGGTAAGTAATTAATACAAAGTAAATTGCTGACTTTCACACCTTTCAGGACTCCAGATAAGAGTATATTTACTTATTTCTAGCGTTTTCTCCTTTAACTCTTTGAACCCTAATCCCGCATATAGGCGTCCTTTTCAAACAGTGTACATGTGAATAGTACACAGTCATGTCCTATGCAAACAGTGAAGACCCAGATCAGAGGGCTCCGAAAGGAGCCCTCTGATCAGGGTCTTCACTGTTTGTCATAAAGCCAAACATTGACAAAAACAATCCTTAAAAGACAGAAATGGACTAAACTAAAATGGAAAGTGGAATTGTACATTTTAAGTTTATGGGAGGAAAGAGTTAATGAGTAGTTACAACATAGAGTTTGGTGGAGGAATAAGTATTTTGATTTTGAAATACTCTTTTTATCTGGAGCTCTGATACTCGTATACTTTTTTGTATGCATAGAATTTCAACAATTGTCATTTGCTGCTGTTCTAAATTTCCTTTTAAAATAGAGTCAGATTATCATGCAGTTTGGACCCTTTAAGACACCAAGTTTTAACCCATTAGCCCATAATCTGTAACTTTCGAAGACAGGTTACTCCTTAAAACAGGTTGAAAGTAAAGCAGAATGTTCATTAAGGTAGAAAATATTTCTTCTGATACATATTCTAGAACTTTTTACTTCAGTGAAGGAATAAATTAAAGGCATAAAAATGTGTATATATGGAGAAATGGGTTAACTCTGCATCTGATATTGATCCACTTTGTTTGCAAAGGTACGGTAATCACAGTTTGGCCATTGGCATGCAAACCCATACAAAATTTTGGAATATCTGACATTAAAGATGAGAAGTAAAGCTTAAAAGTTTAGACAACTTCACTGCCAAAATGTCAGCTGACATTATGAGATAGAATATTTTGAGATAAAACAGTTACTTTTAAAAGACCATCTTAAGTGGCTCTCAAAAACAAGTGTACTTGTTAGCCTTGAAGGTAGTCTCATTAATGAGCCCCTGTGATGGCATGCTAATTTTTGTGACAGTTGTCGTCCTCAGGATCTTAAATGCTGATGGCAGCTTAGTTTTAGACAGTAAACTTTAATAAAAGCCTACTGTATTGAGCAACCACCTGTCTTTAACTCTTTCCTCCCTGAAACTTCAAATGGACAATTCCAGTTTCCATTTTAGTCTTGTCCATTTCTGACTTTTAAGGGTTGTTTTTGTCACTGTTTGCAGGGGTGTAAAATTCTACTCGCCCGCTCGCCATGGCGAGTAACATTTTGTCAGGGCGAGCAGATTTTCTGATAATTTACAACAGAAACTAATAAGCAAAATGTTATTATCACCAGCAGGGCGAGTAACAATTCTGAATTTTTTACACCCCTGTGTTTGGCATTATGACAAACAGTGAAGACCCTGATCAGAGGGCTCCTTTCTGTTATTATCACCAGCAGGGCGAGTAACAATTCTGAATTTTTTACACCCCTGTGTTTGGCATTATGACAAACAGTGAAGATCTTGATCAGAGGGCTCCTTTCGGAGCCCTCTGATCTGGGTCTTCACTGTTTGCACAGGACAAGTGTACTATTCACATGTACACTGTTTGAAAAGGACGCTTATATGCGGGACTAGGGCTCAAAGAGTTAAGTGTTCACCAGTCTTCAAAACCGCAAAAAGGGATATAGGGTATTTGATTAAGACAGATGGATGATTAAAGCATGATGAAAACTAAAGCAAAAAGCTTCTTTAAGAGCTTGCTGCTATACTCTCAGCCTGATTTACGTGGATGCATGAATCATGTCAATTGCTTTATCAGGACAGTTGATACAATATCATAAAATACAGTAAAACCTCTCTATTACGACCACTAAATTTTGTTAATTTTTAGGGTGTTTGCGACAGGTGACCGCTTAAAGCAAGGTGACAGTGGAACAGAAAGCTCCTTTAGGAGCTTTCTGTTTCACTGTCACCTTGCTTTAAGCTGCCACCTCTCTATTATACAATCAGTTAGCCTTCATTTTAGTGGTCGTAATAGCGAGGTTTTACTGTAGTCTCCATGAGGAACTGATAAAGGGGTCAAAGGTTGCTTCTTGGAGAAAAAGGGGTTAACTAACTGACCAATAGTCAATTTGTCATACAGCATGGCTTACAGTCACTTGTGCGATTTATATCCCTTCCATCAAGGATTTTGTTTATAATATCAAGGTCAAGGTCAGTAATGCTAAGAAAATAAAATGATATAACCCTTTGCCCCGTAACCTGAATTTAAAGCTATGGAAGTAAAGGGTTAAATTTGTCTGAAAGTAAAGCAGAATGATCCTTTAGAAACTTTCTGCTTCGCTTTTAATCTGTTTTATGTAATCACCTGATTGAAATATACGGAAATTGAGTAATGAAGGAAAGGAATTAATGGTTGCTTCACACATGTGGGTTAGACTAAACAATTGTATAATATTTTTCATAGCAGACATTAAACAAATGTCTCTACAGCACCCCTATAAACAGATAATAAAACCTTCTGACAAGACTTAAAAGAATTCTCCATTGACACTGTCCAGGTATAGTCTGGGCAAAACATTTACAGTAAAACCTCGAAATGTTTACAGTAAAGCCTCTCTTTTACCACCACTAAAATTAATGTGAAATTGTATAAAATACAGGTGCAAGGTGACAGTAAAACAGAAAGCTCCTAAAGGAGCTTTCTGTTTAACTGTCACCTTGCTTTAAGCAGTCACCTGCCATAAACATCTAATAATTAACACAATTAAGTGATCATAATAGAGAGGTTTTACTGTACACGTTTTGTCTAGACTTCATGGTAATGCCAGAATAGGATGAATATGTATGACAACTTCACTGTACCTTGTCTAAGTGAAACTTCCTAGAATCTTATTTCATAATAACCACCTACAAGATATTACATTACAGTCAAAGCCAGTGTCCAAGACAATTAACTCATTCAGCCTTGAATATTGTAATGTACAATTCCTTGGTTTCCAATTAGTTCTAGTCCACTTTTAGCTTGTCTGTTTCCAAGAACCCACTAGCTAATATCATCACTCTGTCATTGTTTTCGTGGTCAGAAATGTTGGCCATAACTTTGGAATGGAACTACTTGTGATACAGACTTCGTAATTGGTATGAATTTTATACTCGCCTCAAGAAGCTCTTGAGCTCAGTACAACTTAGGCCATGTCCAACAAATGACAAGGTCATTTAGAGGCAAAATAGGGTAAATTTGTATTGACTCAAGCTCATGAGCTCAGTACAACTTTGGTTATGTCCAACAAAGGTCAAGGTCATTTTGAGCTCAAATAGGGATAATAGGGAACATTGTCCATAGCTCTGAAACACGTGTTAGAGACTTCATATTTGGCAATGTGTACTGAATGCAAGAAGCTCTTGAGCTCAGTTCCAGTTCGGTCATGTCAGACTAAGGTCAATATGTCATTTAGAGCCCCACAGTAAGACGGACAGACAAATAGTCAACAGACAAAAGCAATAAGGATATCTCACTGTTCCTTCTTAATGTATTAGGATAACAAAACAGATGAGCATTGGCACTCCCATGCGGTGCTCTTAATTGTTAGCTCATCTGATTTTGGAAGGAAAAACACAAGCTATTGTCGTCTGTCACTCCAGGGTTGGCGTTGTCATTGTAGTTGATTGTGTCCAAAATCTTAACTTTGGCCATAACTTCTTCAAGTTTTCTTCTACAACCTTCATGCATGTTAATCTTGACCATGCCTATCAAGACATAGCTATACTATCCAAAATACTTACCCTTGACCTTGACCTTTGACCTTCTTTGAAGGAGTAGGTAGAGGTGTTCTAAAGTGGCTCTCTGTGGAGGAAAGGGTTAAGATTGGCACCAACTGCAGCATGATAGCTGATCTGTTCACATTCTTATAAAACATGAAGGCCTGACTGTATACTGAGTGTCAAAATATGATGTGCTAATGCATTTTCTCAGTATGGTCTGAAAGGTTCATCATAGTTACTGAATATTGACTGGCTCTGCATGCACGTCCACTTTGCTTGGTTGGCTTCAGTCACAACAGAGTATGTCACTGTATGTCAGTCAGTTATAACCCTTTCAACCCTAAATTTCTCTTGTGGGTATTTATAATCATTTTGGACTCTTCTTGTACAGGAATTTTTAACCAGTCTAATGTTACATTTTAGGTATGACAACAATAACCAATGAAACTACCAAACAGTGCAGACCCTGATCAGAGGGTCTGATCGGGTCTACACTGTTTGCATATGTAATCAGTAATCTCTACAGAGGGCTGTAGGGTTGAAAGGGTTAGTTGTTGTTTCTTAGATAAGGATTTACATCCACTCAAAGCCATGTAGTGAAGCATGATCCCAATGCTTCAGTGGAGAAAAGGAGTAAAAAGGTGTATTTGTGGGGTAATGGGTTAATAGCCATTTAAAATAAGAGTTCCTGTGCTAGCTTCACTGGGATCTCCTGCTATTTAAGCATGTTTTAGTGCTCTTTGAAAACAGTGTACGGTAAACCCAGATCAGAGACCTCCTGAAGGAGTTGACTGATCAGGATCAGCACTGTTTTCTTGCAGGATATCTGTTTTACATGAGTCTGTACTATTTTTCTAGTGAAAACTTTCCTTCTTTTATCTGCCAATGTAATTGTTTATATGGTAGATGTTTGTATTGGTCAGGATTTTATATACATGTAATATGAGACTGTGATTATGTTATGGTGTTTCCAGCAATCTGTTGGTTTCTCTGATCTGGGTCTACGCTGTTTTCAAAAAGGTGTCAATATTCGCTTATCGCAGGATCAAGAAGGTATAAAATGTCCACCTATTTGAAACACAGAAATCAAGCTGTGGGAGAAAATCATCTCAAGTTCTTTTGACGCATAGGTTAAGAGTCTGTCTGACAAAACAAAATGGCAAGAACTATTGGCATGAGTGCTTTAAGAAGTGTAGCATTGCACTATCACAAAAAGAAGAATACATCAGTTGTTTTTTGGGGGGCAATAAATGTTTGTTGCTGGAGGTTTGAGGACATTTATGAATGGCAGCGTGGAGGTAGTAGCGTAAACGTGGCAGTTTGAAGTGGTGGTATGAAGCAAGATGGATTCTTGGAACCTACTCAAATACTTTCATTCCAGGCAACACCCAGAGGTTTGTCATTAGCGACTGCTATGTGGGATCAACATTTCGATGATTGATAGAGAAAACTTGGCAACTTCTTCATGCAACTAGTTTGTGGTTGCTTAATGTTGACAGGTTTAATACTAAACAAATTTCATCCTCACAAAATTTCAAATAGTGAGAGCAGCCTCAATTTAACTACATGTATCTTTCTTGTGTATAGAGGGGCATTAAGTGGTGTCTGATCTGGACCCAAGCAGTTTGCAAAAGTCTTACAATGTTATGGATTATATGGAAGGGTAATTTAAGGGATAATGATTGCATAATTACAAAAAACTGACTGATGTTAGTTCCAAAATATTTAAGGTTAACACTAACACAACTCCCCCCATCGCCCCTCCATTTGTGCGTCTACTGTGGCAAATAGAACTTAATTACTTCTTGAATTTTGACAGGTAGTTACCTCAAACCGTTACTCCATAGATTGCTTTTTACGCCTTTAATTTATTCCTGTACTGAAAAAGTTGTTTCATTTTACACAGTCAGGAATATGCACCATAAGAAATCTTTCCTTCCTAGCAAGTGGTATAGCTAGCAAATCAGACTGAAAGTAAAGCAGAATGCTTTAAGTTGTCACCTTTCTTTGAAACTTAAGAAGCAGGCAATGTGGTAAAGGGTTAAACAGAATTTTTTAAAGTTCATTGCTCCAACAGATGTGCCCCCCCCCCCCCCCCCACCCCCCAATATAGAAGAGCCTTTTAGTTGGCACATTTAATTTATTCCACTGAAGAAAATATTTCCAATTTATACAGTTATACACATGTACCAAAAGAAATACATGTATTTTCTATTTCCTAGCAATTTGTGGCTTAAAGCAGGCTGAAAGTAAAGCAGAATGTGCCTTAAGGCACATTCTGCTTTACTTTCAGCCTGCATTAAGTGATCACCTTTCTTCAAAACTAGAAACTAGCTATAGGGTAAAGGGTTAATAAAGAGGCTTAGTAATCTTTTAAGTGGTTGTGTAATGCTGGCTGAGAGTAAAGCAAAAAGCTCCTGAATGAGTTTTCTGCTTTACTTTCAGCCTGCTTTAAGCAACTTCTTGTCTTACATAAAATTACACTTTAAACAAGTGGAGAGATTTGAGTAGCCAAAATGATGGGAAGTGAAAGACTGGTGTTATTGTGATTGAGCCAAATAAGATAGGACACATCAAACAGACAATTTGAAACATCTGCCAAAACACATCTTACTCAATACTGAAGTAGACTTCTAAATACTTAGTAGACTTCATGTTTATTTTTCAAATTTTAAGTCCCATGTTGAGCTACAACTTCTGTTACCCTATTGTTTGTTTTCATTCTTACAGATTGTTGCTCAAAACAGGCTGAAGGTATAAAGCAGAATGTTCCTAATGAGCTTTCTGCTCTACTCTCAGCTAGCTTAAAATTTAAGCAACCACTTGTCAGAATGCAAGAAAAAAGATCAGTAATTAAATTTGGAGCAACTTTGTCAAGACATAGAAACAGGCTATGGGGTAATGGGTTAATCAAGACAAAGTAGGTGTTCTTGGGAGCAGCAGCAACAGACGGCTCTTTTTAGGGCATGCACCACAGCAAAGTCCAGTAGACAGTAAAAGGCATGATGCTGACCAGTGTCTCAACCCTGGTGACAATGGGATGACGCACCTGCAGCAACAACAACAACTTAGGAGGTGCTTATGCAGAGGAATGATTGGGTCCTCAGTATATGGCACAACTAGTTTTGTAAACTTACTTCGAACAGAATGTCCAGTGGTCTCAGGGTTTTTTTTGCGGAAAGTTAATACTTTGTGTAAATGTAGAGTAGTTGTGGCATGTATTTATTGTGTTATCGCCAGGGGATCTTGCCTGGGTGTCAAATGAGTCTGACCAGACATTAGCCTCTTGTCCTGTCGTTATATTGTCTGCTTCTAAATATCATATGTCAAAAATATTAACCCAATACCCCATACATACACCTTTTTACACCTTTAAATTATTCCTCCACTGAAGAAAATAGGTCCTTTTTAACAGTCATGAATACACACCACATGAAATATTGCCTTTGTTCTGTAGTAGATAATAGCATAATGCAGGCTGGAGTAAGTAAAGCAAGGCAGTCATTATGCTTTACTTTCAACCTGCTTTTATATAGTGGTCACATGTCTTATAAACTAGAAACAGTCTAGGGGGTAATGGTTTAAAGCAGGCTTCCATTGTTATATCTGTAACAGTTTACATTTAACCCATTACCCCCATAAATATGCCTTTTTACGCCTTTGATTTATTCCTTTCATGAAGAAAATAGTTCCTTATTATACAATGATGAATATGTATCTTAAGAAATATTTTTCTTTATCCTAGTCGATTGAAGCTTAAAGCAGGTTGAAAGTAAAGCAAAATATGCCTAAGGCACATTCTGCTTTACTTTCAACCTGCTTTAAGTGGTCACCTATATTCAAAACTAGAAACAGGCTATGGGGTAATGGGTTAAGGTGATGAAAAGCAACTAGAGATCTGTCATGTCCATTAGAACAGTTGTTCTTGATTTGGGTGTGATAAATTGTAATTGATGACGATACAGTTCAACTTGTATTGAGCGTCCATTGGGAAAAAAAACACAACAACTTTGTAGCCTTCAGAAAGGCGACAGCTTTATGCTGGACAGAAATAATGCAGAAAGCTCCTATAGGAGCTTTCTGCATTATTTCTTTCCTGCATTAAGCAGGCAACTTTCTTTAAACACTACAATTCTGCTTCAATCGGTTGTTGCTTAATATAAGTTTGACTGTTCAATGTTTCATTGTAGCAGACGGCCATATTGTCCTCAGGTCATGTGACTTACCTTCCACTTCCTGTCAGACAAAAGGTTAAAGTTCAATCTTCTAAAATGTTGACAGCTGATGGTCAAGGTCATTATCACATTGTCAGATTTATAGCACACTGATGTAATTAACAATATGGGTGATTGACAGTTGTAAACAACATGTAGAAATCAGTTAAACTTTAGTTATGAAAGAGTGCACACATGGAATTAACTGAAGGAATAGATTTAATATTCAAATTTCTGTCAGGCAGCTTTTTAGTGTGTGCATTAGCATAGGATAAATGCATTATTTGATATACTTCTTATTCATATCGGATATATATGCAAATTTCGAAGGTAATTAATCATTATAAGGTCGATTCTGCTTCTGTTGTTTTGAAATTAACTGTTAAAATATAAATCAGAATGATGTTGTTTATATTCTTTGAAACTTGCAATCTAAGCATTAGTTTCTCTTGAGGAAAAAGTGAATTCTCCAAAAGACACCTATTTAAGCGAACTTTAGAATTAGGGCTAAAATCATCAATGAATATTTATGTGTGATATGTATGTTCTTGTAGACATACATGGGAAGAGGTATAATTTTTCTATTGACTTATAAATGTGGAGGAGAGGGTTAACACAGTTAATAATGTCAAAGGATCATGTATAAAACACTGGCCTTTGGTCCGCTATTGCTTCAGCTGTCCGTACAAGCCTGGTGCTGTGGCGTACTAGCAAATACCTTTCCATTAACAGCCAATTACATGCTTATTTAGATTGAGCAAGATGTTAGGTTAGTCAATAATGGGCTATTGCATGCAGGTGATCAGAATAATGCTACATTACAAGGTGCTCACTCGTTATTACATGCCGTTATCTACCAGCTATTGTTCCACCATAGATTAACCCATTACCACATAGCTCTGTGTTTCTAGTTTCTAAGACAGGTGACCACTAATAGTAGGTTGAAAGTAAAGTAGAATGCGCCTTTAGGCGCATTCTGCTTTACTTTTAGCCTGCGCTTTAAGCTACCTTATTGTATACCTTACTATAAATAGTAACAGATTTTGCTTTGATGACAATGCAATACACCCTTGCTGAGTGGGCCAATAACCGGATGCAGTCCAATAACCGGTTATTTGGACTGCATCCCGTTATTGGCCCGGGGGCAACAGAATTTATAAACGTGAAAACGTTAACAACGTAACGTTCAAAGTGGTCAACGTCCGTTGAAGATGACGTCATTTGATTTCTATAACGGCCGCGCTTATGTAAACATTCAAACAATCTAAATATTCGTTGAATTTAATTGAACCAGGTAAACAATAAACAAGTCATTAAACGGCCGAGGACGGGCCGTCGTTGCTTATTGGCACTCGTTAGCCACATTTGCACTCGGGCCAAGGCCCTTGTGCCATTATGGCTAACTTGTGCCAATAAGCAACGACGGCCCCTCCTCGGCCGTTTAATAGCTGTATAATCTGCTAGGATATAGAAAATATTTATTATGGTGAATATTGATGACTCGATCAGATTATATAAATTGGAAACTATTTTCTTCAGTGGAGGAATAAATTAAAAGGCATAAAAATGCATATATTAAACTATGGAGTAATGGTTTAAAATCCCACTGTCTTGTCTAAATGTCTTGTCCATAAAGCACTGTATGATCTTTCATGCTGTCAGTGAAGTCAGAAGAAGTGTTTCAAGCACTCACAAAGTGTGCATTAGCATAGCTATCTCAGAGGGGTGGAGGTTTCAGGCTCATCATGGCCTAGCGGAGGATTTCAGAGGGGATTAGCAGCCATCTGTTAGATTCCTTGGCATTTCAAGAATAGTGAACATTGCAGTATTGCGCAATACATTGCATTGTAATTGTCAGAATTGACCCTTCTCCTGCTGATGGGGGGATGAGTTCAGGCTCCAAGGTTATAAAGCATTTGAGTTGAGTCTGAGTTTGTTCTCAAGCATTTGATTGGTCAGATTTGAGCCTAGGCTCAAATCTGACCAATCAAATGCTTGAGAAAGTCTTCAGACTCAACTAAAAAGCTTTATAACCTTGTACCCTGATTTTATGGCACTACGACACAAGATAGGTCATATAGCCCTGATGAATGATGAGATGATGATGGGATGAAATTATTTCAGGAAGATGATTTCAGCTAATCTCATCGCTGTTAAGCAGTGCATATCAAAACCACCAACCTGCCTTCATTTTAGTTCTTGGCAGAGGGAATAATCTCTGTCAAATGAACAAATCGAAATATTCCCTAAGACAATTGTAAGCCCCAGAACCACAGCATTGCAGTATTGTAGGCGATTTTGCAATGCATGATTATACACTGTATGTCAGAATTGACCTTTTCATATATAGTTGAAACTCCATTAAATTGACCTCACCAGTACTTCATATGTTTAATGTCGAAAAATCGATCTATCTTTAGTCGAACATACCCGTATTTCAAAGTTAAAACGTGGCTAAGCCACGTTTTAACTTTGAAATACGGGTATGTTTGAACTAACACGAATTCGCAGTATGGAAATTTTGACTATAACTCTTCACCCAATTATAAATATTTATCGTCCGAACTATTACATTGGCCAGTAGAATAAAGAAGAATTGCAGAAATACAGAAACAATGTTGACCAAACTTAGTTTGACTTTCCATTCGGTATATCAGTCATTGGACTGTAAAGGGCAGCTAGCAGTTGGGCTAATGTCATCTGTAGGTCCACTGTATCACCAATTCAGTTGTGAAACATATTTTCTCACAAAGTTTGTACTATCATAAATGTCGTGGACAAAAATTAAATCGTAAATGTCGTAGACAAAAAATGTGCTTCGTTCAAATGTCAAACAGAATGTAAAAAAGAACGGTTTTCACAAGTAGGTGTATTCAGAGAAAAAAGTCACGTCATGATGTATGGGCGATGTGTACATGGGAAGTAGTTAAAATTTTTGATTTTAACCTTTCTTTTGCTATTATTATTATTTATATTGTTGCTTTTTGAAAACAGTGTAGAACCAGATCAGACAGCTCCTTCAGGAGCTGTCTGATCAGGGTCTACACTGTTTTCTTACATCACTCTTTCTTGGTGAGTTATTTTCCTTATTTATTAAACAATGTAATAGTTCAGGATGATAGGTGCTCCTAGTGGGCGGAGTTTTATTATGAGAATTTTAGCTGGTGAAGGGTTAATACTGTAGTTGAAGCTGTGGTAGTCATGGTAACACATCATAAAATTTTATATTGTTATTTTAATATATAAATTTTTAAGTTCTTGTTTTTCGGCAAAGGCTATATAATTTTGGACTTCATGTATTCATGTTCCTGCTTTCTATATAGCCTTATGCATTAATATTATGAATAACTGTAAAAAAAAAACACCAAAAAACTTATGAAGAAGGTGTGGGGTTGTTATGGTTTTACGCCCTATTAACATTTGAATGATTTCATATTGGTATATCATAAAGTACCCAAATTCAACCTAGTCAACCCATAGACACTGGTGCACAATTCGGTGCACAACTCCTACGATAAAACAAACTTGATACATTAGATGCCGTAATTATATGGTACAGATAACTGTTATTATCATTCTTTCCCTCATAGTTCGTTTTCAGTGTTAAGACAGGCTGTTGCTTAAAACTGCAGTAGGAATTTTCTGCTTTACTTTTATCCTGCTTTTAAACTTGATCAGTGAGTAAAGTATCCTTAGGTCTATAAATAAAAGGACTGGAAATTATTTTCTTATTGGTTCTCATATTTCTTGGATAAAAAGTAATGCGCAGCACCATATAAGAGTGAGTAAAAACTTTTCCATCATTTTCTCATTCTTTGCAAACAGTGTACCAATTAAGAGTACACTTAACCTATTCAAACACTGAAGACCCAGATCAGGGACCCTCTGATTAGGGTATATGCACCATTTTGTCATAATTGCAATTGTTTTAGCATTGGGATAAAAAAAAAAAAATGGATAGGACTTTAAAATACAGTAAAATCTCTCTATTACGACCACTAAAACAAAGGTTAATTGATTGAATAAAAGACAGGTGACAGCTTAAAAAAAGGTGATGGTGAAACAGAAAAGCTCCTAAAGGAGCTTTCTGTTTCACTGTTACCTTGCTTTAAGCAGCCACCTGCCTTTAATAATAAACACCCAATAATTAGCCAACTTTAGTGGTCGTAATAGAGAGGTTTTACTGTAGTCAAAAATGGACAAGACTGAATTGGAAACTAGAATTCTTCATTTGAAATTTCAGAGAAGAAAGGGTTTAATTACCAAACCTTTATGTTTTGACTACTCATTAGAATCGTCTCTTGGGGTTTGGTAATTGGACATGGTGATATTCGTCCTTCAAACATTCTCACCTTATCTTTGGCTCACTGATAAGGTAACCAATTTAACACAATGTTCCACAGTGTCTGTGGGTTAAATTAGTTCGGAATTTCAATACTGCAAGATAAGCTCAATTTAATAATATCCCTAGAATGTTCAGATATTAGAAATAAAACATGAAAATTCAGAAGAGATTTAACCTTTGGATGCTGGGAATAAGTTTCCTGAAATTTGAGAATGAAGATCCCTAATCAAGGATTGTTTGTCCCACAGGAACATCTGATCAGTGTCTCCATGGTTTGCCATCTCAAATTTCCTTGTGACAGTCCTTATAAGAATAAATGGAAACACAACAACTGATAATCATAGTATAGAGTAGTGAACATTGAAAATTTAGTTGTACAAGGGTTTAACTCTCTCAGCACCTGCAACAGTTCTCATCTGTTATAGTAGCCATTTGCTACTGTTCTAAAATTGAATTTTAAAAAAAATTCCCTTTTAAAATAGGGTCAGAGTATCAAACAGTTTGGACCCTGATGAGACGCCGCGTTACGCGGCGTCTCATCAGGGTCCAAACTGTTTGCAAAGGTTAACATGGTTTCACCACTAGCGTGCAAATAGTTCATTGAGAAAGTGGTATGAATAGTGATTTTGCTGATTTGACCATTATCCTGCCTTACAATCATCTGCTGTGAAATTGCCATCTGAAAAATTTGTTAATTTAAAATTTATGCATTTTTATTTAAAAATTTAAAGAGGAGTTCCAAACAGTTTAGATCCTGATCAGATGCCATGTTTTGCTATACATCTGATCAGGATCGAGACTGTTTGTAAATATTTAAAGTCAAGTAATGATCCGCATGCAAATGGTTGAGATATTGGAATATGATGTTGATTGCTGTACATGCTGGGCTTCTGTAGGTGGAATTTTAACCCAATACACCATAGATATGCCTTTAATTTATTCCTCCACTGAAGAAAATAGTTCCAAAAAAATATTTTCTATATCCTAGCAGATAGCTTAAAGCAGGCTGGAAGTAAAGCAGAATGTGCCTGAATGTGCATTCTGCTTTACTGTAATCTGCTTTTAGTGGTCACCTGTCTACAAAACTAGAAACAGGGTATGGGGTAAAGGCTTAAAGCCCCAGCAGGACTATAAATACTCTGTCCTCAGGTGCCGCTACCCTGGTAGCGAATGTTGGTGGTTTAACTTAAGACTTGAAGAGTTTCGAGATGCCAAGTATTATTTTATTTCATGGTTCAATCGAAAAGAAAAAAAATCTTTATTTTTCAAATGTTTGCCAATATTGGATTTTGTAGGATTGTTTTATGTCCAATGTTTGGCTTGTTGTTATTGGAGTATGATATTTCAACAATGCCTGAGGTGCTGCCATTAAGATATGTATCATTCAGCATTTTGGATAGATGAAATACTTGAACCCTTCCCATGCTATAAGACTATATTGAAATATTTGAAAGCAGTGTAGACCCTGATCAGACAGCTCCTTAAGGAGCTGTCTGATCAGGGTTGACACTGTTTTCTTTTATTATCTGTTTTATGTTTTCTTATATGATCTGTTTTTTCTTGGGAAATGTTTCCTTGTTTATTAGCCAATGTTATAGTTAAGATCAGTGCTCCAGTAAGAGGGAGTAAACTGAACAATACGTAATTTTCTCACTTATGTCAAAACCAAATCCATGGTATTACTACTCATTAGAATCGTCTCGAAGAGGCGATTCTAATGAGTAGTGACACCATAGGGTTTAATGCATAAATAAAGATTTTAGATATTGAAATACTCCCCTTATCTGGAACCCTGTCAGATGGATCATAGTGATATAGGGTTATAATAAGGGCATGGATATTCAACTTGAGAAGGTTTATAAAACATTTACAGAATGAAAAATAAATCATTCTATTAAGCAGGATGGAATAGTCCATTGCTGATAACCAGAATGATGTAAATGGGAAATGCGTGAGCATGAAAGTTCAGTGTGTTTGTTACTGGTTTATTAAGTTTGTTTCCATAAACCCATGATATGATCTTTATTAAACTTTCTCAAATCTAACATACATCAGGGACAGTTAAATATTTTATGCGATATGCAAGGGCAAGTTTGAATTCCTGAGCTAACTGTGGGAATGAAGTCAAGCACTTGAACAATCCAGACCCAGCGCTTATAAAGCATTTGAGTTGAGGCTGAGTGCATTCTCAAGCATTTGATTGGTCAGATTTGAACCCAGGCTCAAATCTGACAAATCAATTGCTTGAGAACGATTTCAGACTCAACTCAAACACTTTGTAAGCATGGACCCAGACTAAAATATAGTAACTGTAAGCATTGAGTCTGGACGGCAGATAGGTGCAGTATTACCTACGTCTTTACAATTAAACTATTCAAATATTTATGGAAAAACAATTTCAATGTCAGCACCAGCGAACTTGGTCTAGTGTTTACATGCTAGACTACAATACTATTGGTCATGAGTTAGATCCCTCCTTCTGATTCGAATTACACCAAGGTTTGATGTATCAGTGCTTTACACTGTGCATCTGAAAGAACCAGAGAACTCTGTCGATGATAAGAGTAGCTAGGGCATCGCGCCTGTGTTTTCTGTCTCGGGAGTGGTCCTATTGGGCAGAATTAAGGGAATACCAAACTTTAGAATATGATGTTGATGTTGTTTTCTGTGTACTTTCAGATTTTCCTGGCACTATATTACGTGGAGACTGTCATAATCAGAGGACAACAATAAATACCACAGTAGATATTGAAGCAACAAGACAACTGTCCTCAGGTAACAACGAATCCATCACCAATGACTCTATGACATAATATCAAACATTTTTAGTGGACCTTTAATATATAACCATGGCAACAAATCAAAGAATAAGTGTAAAAAGTGAGAAAACACGAAAAATGTGCTGTCAAGCTAGTGTATCAGTTGGACATGTCGTCATGGCAACGGCCATCTTTATGTGCTTAATCCCAGTGACCTTGACCCATAAGAATGTGGTAGAGATGAAGCTGGATTCCAGTCAGCCGCTGTCCTTACACTGGGGTATAGGAGATGCCGTGGCCTATGTGGGGAAACTCTTCACATACCCGCTACCCGATGACGCCTTCAAGGGAACAGTTGTACATTATTATGTAAGTATTTCGACTTTTATAACATTTCATGAATGGTGATAGTATATTTTCAATTCTGTGCCAGTATTAACCCAGTACTCCATAGATACGCATACTTACGCATTTAGTTTATTCATACCCTGATGAAAATACTGCATATCAACATGTACCAAAAGAAATATGTTCTACATCCTAGCAGATGGTAGCTTAAAGCAAGCTGAAAGTAAAGCAGAATGTGCCTTAAGGCACATTCTGCTTTACTTTCAACCTGCTTTAAGAGTTCACCTGTCTTCAAAACTAGAAACAGGCTATAGGGTAAAGGGTTAAAACAGGACAGGTGGCAGCTAAATGCAGAAATAAATTTTTGCAGATTATAACTCCAATTACATTTAGCAGTGACAGCTAGAACTGTCTCTAGTTCTTCATCCTAGCTCCTTTATTGAATAGTTACTGAAAAATTCTTTCACACCGTAAATTGTCTTATCTTTCTTGAAAAAATATTTTGTCTCTCTGTTAGTGTATGTTGACACCTTTTGACAAAAGTGTAGACTCGGATTAGACAGCTCCACACAAGGTCTACAGAGCACCAGATAAGGGTAGTTTTTCAAAAACTAAAATCTTTATTTCTGAATTAAACCCTATGGTGTCACTACTCATTAGAATCGTCTCGAAGAGACGATTCTAATGAGTAGTAACACCATAGGATTTGGTGCTAAAAAGAGTGAGAAAATGTTGGATTTGTTGAAATAACTACCTCTTATCTGGAGCCCTGGGTCTAGGCCCCAGCTTCACTGGCAGAAGGTCTGCATTGTTTTCTTACAGGATATGTCCAGCATGAGCACTCTTTTCTGGGGAAAATAAGTTAACTCTTTGAACCCTAGTCCCGCATATAGGCGTGCTTTTCAAACAGTGTACATGTGAAACGTACCCACGTCCTATGCAAACAATGAAGACCCAGATCAGAGGGCTCCGAAAGGAGCCCTCTGATCAGGGTCTTCACTGTTTGTCACTGCCAAACATTGACAAAACAACCCTTTAAAGTCAGAAATGGACTAGACTAAGATGGAAACTGGAATTGTCCATTTGAAATTTCAGGGAGGAAAGAGTTAATGTAATAGTTCAGATGATAGATGTTCATGATGGGCGGGAGTTTTACATAAAAATGTAAAGCTGGGAGAATGGTTAAAATACTTTAAAATGAGCTATTGTGATCACCTTTTATGTGTTGGCAGCCTGTATGTCTGAAAAAACTTGTGATGCAAACAACATCTGGTCTAGAATTGGTCAACAGTCTACAATTTTTTACTGGAGAATAATTTCTTAACACTTTGGTTTTAGTTTCTACTAGAAGGATAAGAGACAGTCTGCTGTCTTAAGACAATGAATGTGTCAGGGAATGTCAACAAGGTGATTTTTAAAAAAAAAAATCCGGAAACAGTCAAGCATTAACTTCTCAAAGCTATTTAATCCATTACTCAGTAATTGCATCATGCACCATTGTGTGCCTTTAATTTGTTCCTCCACTGAAAAAAATAGTTCCACTTTATGCAGTCATGAATTTAGTGCTAGCAGATTGTAGCTTTTCCCATTATCCCATAGCCTGTTTCCAGTATTGAATATAGGTGCCCACTTACATCAGGCTGAAAGTAATGCAGAATGTGCCGTAAGGTATATAGGTGTCCACTTAAATCAGGTTGTTCAAAGTAAAGCAGAATGAGCCTTAAGGCCCATTCTGCTTTACTTTCAGCCTGTATTAAGCCATCATCTGCTAGGATATAGAAAATATTTCTCTTGATGCATTTTAATGACTATAAATTGGAACTATTTTCCTTTGTGGAGGCATAAATTGAATGCCTAAAACGTGTATCTATAAAGTAATGGGTTAAAAAGGTTACATGGGTTTAGCTGTGAACAATGAACAACAATGTAAGCATGCATAATTTGGCAGAAATCCATTTAACATGAGTGAAAGGGTCATTGCTAATGTCATGTTTGTCATGACTCATTCTACACTATATTGTTTTCATTAAAAACACTTTACAACTGGCAGTTTATGGCTATAAATTTTAAGTTTCAAAACAGTTAATGTCATAGCATACAGTGTTACTTGTTTATACTTCTGTTAATTGATCTCTCTCTCTCTCTTGTGTTAATTGGCCTCTCTCTTGTGTTAATTGGCACTCTGTTTAATGCAAGACAAAAGTAAAGCAGAAAGCTCCTAAAGGAGCTTTCTGCTTTACCTTTGTCTTGCATTAATCTACCAAAGGTATTAAAACTTTACAGATCGCCTTTGTTGCTAGTGATTACACAACACATATAGGACTTCGTTTAGGTGTTTCTAAAAGGACTCGTAATTTTGCTATTAAATATTAAAACAGATTTTCATTACACATCGAACAGATTCATGCACCGATACAATCACCACATTCCTGCGTTTTGTCACTTTTTTTCTCGCTTTCATGTGTTTTTAAATTTCGACAGAATTTTATCATGAGATTATAATCTATTTTGCTGTTAGAGGTTTATGGAAAGTATCAGACCTGCTTTACGCTATGTCGAGTAACTTCTACCTCTTTGAATGCTAAGAAATTCTTTCCGTCTGCAATATTTGTCATCTGCTACTGTTCTAAAAATAAAATTTTCAAAAAATGTATGTTAGAAAAATGTTAAGATTTTTAATCAGTTTGGATCCATTTGAGACATAGAATAAGTGGGCGTCTCATTTTGATCTAAACTGTCTACAAATTTTTCTTTGGAAGCATTTGTATGCTAGCGGCAGATATATCCACCACAGTGATTGCCTTTGCAAACAGTTTGGAGCCAGATGAGACGCCGCGTAATGCGGCGTCTCATCTGGATCAAAACTGTTTGTCATTCTGACCCTGAATTTAAAAGAAATTTTGAAAAGGCTGATTTTAGAACAGTAGCAGACGACAAATGTTGCAGACGAAAAAAATTACCCAGCATGCAAAGAGTTGATGCCATGCAACAAGCACCCGTCAAAAACCCATTTACCGAAGTGAGGCAGATGGCTATCTATTGTTTTCAGCAGACTCTAGAAGCCGACTGCTGCCAACTTATCTAAGACTTGTGTGCATTCTGCAGAAAAGATTTCACTCTGGCTTGGATCCACGCTGTGTAACAAAAAATGCATGTTTTGCAGAGTGAAGATAAAATCATAAAAGAGAAATTGTCTAACCTTTCTCTCATAGAAACATATTTTCATGCTGGCTTCTAGGCACATATCTTAACCTATTGCCCCATAAATTCGCCTTTTTACACCTGTAATTTATTCATCCCCTGAACAGAATAGGTCCACTTTATACAGTCATGATTTAGGTTCATAGCAAACATTTCCTATGTTCTAGCTGATGATAGCTTAAAGCATGCTGAAAGTAAAGCAGAATGCACCTTTAGGCACATTCTGCTTTACTTTTAACCTGCTTTAAGTGGTCACCTATAATCTTGAAAACTAGAAACAGGCTATGGAGTTATGGGTTAAACCATTACCCAATAGCCTGTTTCTAGTTTTGGAAACAGGTTACAGGCAGGATCCCTCTGATCGGGGTCAACTCTGTTTGTTTGATTTATAACCCATAACTCAAAAGCCTGTTTCTAGAATTGAAAACAGATGACCACTTAAGCAGGTACATGAAATTAAAGCAGAATATTGCCCCTTAAGGTGCATTCTGTTTCAATACTTCCAATCTGCTTTAACCTACCATCTGCTAGGATATAGATGGTGAATATTCATGACTGTGTATATTGGAACTATTTCTTCAGTGGAGGCATTAACTAAAGGCATAAAAATGCATATCTATGGAGTAATGGGTTAAACGGACTTTCGCTCAGTAAGGGATAAAGAAGTAAATATAAATTGGGATTAATTTGCCATGAGGACAGCCAAAGCATATTGCCCAGTCAGATTCCTTGCAATGCTGACAAATTGACCAATCAGAGATTACTATCTGACAAATTGACCAATCAAAGATCATCTTTAGGTGAGATGAAGCAGGTTTAGCACTTCCAGATAAGCCATGGGGCTCTAAGTACCTAACATGCAAATTGAGCCGGTCTGTTATCGGAGACACAAGCCAGGAGATTTGTGGGGATTAACCCTTACCTCATTTGCTTGTTTCTCACTGTTTAAGATAGGCAGTTGCTTAACGCAGGCTGAAAACAAAGCAGAAAGCTCCTGTAGGAGCTTTCTGCTTTGTTTTCAGTCTGCTTTAAACGTCAACATGTAAGGATGCATGAAATGCTTCCTTACGGCAGTTTTCTAGGATACTGTCGAGGAGAGGAAATCTGCTTCTATGGGGAAAAGGGTTCAGAAGATATACTATATGTGCTAGTTAGGATCGAGAAAAAAGTATTTTAGAGGCAAGGAGTTCTCATTGAAATAAAAAAAGAGTTTTCATGAGAAACATGCATTGCTTTGCTTCTTTGAAAGACGTTTGAATTATCATTAAAAGTTTAAATTTGTGTTCATTGTGCTGAAAATATTGTACATTGTAAGTCTCAATCATGCTCAAGTTTTTAATTGTTTATTCATAAAACACAATTTATATCGCTGTACAAGAGGCATATGGATTTTAAAGCCTAATTTACTCCATTGCCCGTTTCTAGTTTTGTAGACAGGTGACTGACTTAAAACAGGTTCAAAGTAAAGCAGAATGCACCTTAGACATATTCTGCCTTACTTTCAGCCTGCTGTAAGTTACCATCTACTATGATCCTTGACAATCATGACTGCATATAGTGGAACTATATTCATCAGGGGAGGAATAATTTAAAGGGATTAAAAGGTGTATATACAGAGCTCCAGATAAGGGGAGTGTTTCAAAAACTGAAATCTTTATTTCTGCTTTAAACCCTATGGTGTCACTACTCATTAGAATTGTCTCTTTGAGCCGATTCTAATGAGTAGTAACATCATAGGATTTGGTGGTGAAATGATTGAGAAAATGTTGGATTTGTTGAGATTACTCCCTCTTATCTGGAGCCCTGTATATATGGAGTAAAGGTGTATTAACTTTCTGCTGACAATATTCCACTGGAATGACTTAGAAATAACTGGACTAAAATATCAGGAATGTTCCTATCTCTGCATTTGTACTAAAACCAAGTATATTTTATATTACAATAATCAATTTTATCAGTGACTAAATAAAATGAACTTAGTTCTCAGCTTGATCCTTATTGAGGTTATTATATAAGATTTGCATAGCATTCCATGAAGCCATGTGGGACATTTAAACCCTTTATTCTCCAACTTAATTTTCATTTATAAAACTGCAGTATTATACATTTGCTAATAATTAGAATAAGGATGAAATACTCCAGAAAAGAGTTCAGACTTCTGGTTGATTATAAGAGATCCTATGAGAAAACAGAGCAGACCCTGATCATGAAGGAGCTGTCTGATCTGGATCTACACTATTTTCAAAAAGCGTCAATGTATGACAGCAGGAGCAAGGTGAAGGTTAACAGTATCTAAACCCATTAACCGCTATATTGCTGAATTATCATTATCATTATTTTCTGATAAATTGTAAACCATTATAATTATTGACTCTCTTAGGATTTGTCCCTAAAATATTTCAAAGTATGACAAACAGTGTAGACCCCTGATCAGAGGGCTCGATCTTATGGAGCCCTCTGATCTGGGTCTACACTGTTTACAAAGACTGTATTATATATACTCGGTATCCACAGTTAAAGGGTTAATTGAACAGCCTATTATAAGCCCATTTAGGAAGACATTCTGGGTAGCACCTGGTACACTATCAAATTGAAACCCCTGGAATCCTCAGAATTAGATTTTACAAATGCCCCTTTGAAGTTTCTGCAATTCAAGTGCTCAGTCACAGGACATTTAATTACAATTAAAATGTAATTTAAACTCATACACCCCTAAAACTTCAAATGAAACAATTTCAGTTTTTCAATAAATTCTAGTCCATTTTTTACTTATTTCTAAGGCTAGTGTTTTACAATATATATTGCAAAATGACAGACAGTGCATACCCTTATAAGAGGGCTACTTAAGGAACACACATACAATCCCGAGTATGCACCATTAGAAATAATTCCTTTATCCTATCAGATAGCTTAAAACTGGCTGAAAGTATATCAATTACCCCATAGCTTGACATGTCTACAGTATTGAAGACAGATAGTTGCTTAGAGCAGGCTGAAAGTAAAGCAGAATGCTCCTTAAGGAGCATTCTGCTTTACTTTCAGCCTGCTTTATGCTACCATCACCTATGATATTGAAAATATTTCTTAAGGTGCATGTTCATGACTGTATAAATTGGAACTATTTTCTTCAGTAGAAGAATAAATTAAAGTGTTTAAAGGTGCTTCTATTGGGTAAAGGGTTAAGGAGCATTTTGTTTACTTTTAGCCTGCATTGAGCAACCATCGTTCTGTCTCTCAATACTGAAAATAAGCTATGGGGAGAAAACTGGAAAAATGTGTTAAATACTGTGTGTTGTGTGTTTATAATCTAGACTGTCAGCTGAAGTATCTTATCATCAGCCAACAACTGTCTATGTAATGTTACCATTGTCTAGCTGTTATTGTTGTTGGCACCAACTATAAAGAAACATCTGAGATAGTGACAAAAACCATAGGTTCAGCCAGGTTCAGGCTAGTTCCTGATGTCATACTGGATATTCACTGCAAAATGTCATTTAACCCATTACCTCATAGCCTGTTTCTAGTATTGAAGATAAGTGACCACTTAAAGCAGGTTGAAAGTAAAGAAGAATGCGCCCTAAGGCGCATTCTGCTTTACTTTCAGCCAGCTTTAGGCTACAATATGCAAAGCTATAGAAACTTTCTTATGGTACATATTCTTGACTGTATGAATTGGAACTCTATTCTTCTGTAGAGGAATAAATTAAAGGCGTATTTATGGGGTCATGGGAGGTGAATTAACTTCTGCGTTTAAAGCAAGCAACAGCTGAAAGCAATAAGAAAGTAAAAATTCCAACACTTTCTCCTTTATGTCTGCACCAAACTCAATGACATAACTACTTGTTATAGAATCTTCGCAAAGGGATGATTCTAATGAGTACCGGTAGTCACATCATAGTATTTAATGCAGACATATATATTTTAGTTTTTGAAATACTCTCCTTTAAAATCTGGAGGTCTGATGATCATGGCATAAGAATTGGTAGAAACATTTAGGAAAACTCATAAAAATCCTAAGATTTCCAAATTTTTAATCGCGATTTTAGGAAACCCTTTCGCTGCCAGCCATGGCTCTGTATAACACTAACAGAACTATGCAAAGAGTTTGGATCCAGATCAGACGACGCGTTACGCGGCGTCTTATCTGGATCTAAACTGTTTGACACCAGTATATCAATGTTTCCTAAGTAAAAAGCTCATAGAATTTCAAATTTTAAAAGTGAGAACAGGTTTAGGGACTAATCCCTAGATACGGAGAAACTAAGAAAAATTGGGAGAAATTGCAGCCCTCACTCTGAGAACTTGTTTTGGATAGTAAATTCACTGACACACATTTCTATATAGGAGAACATTACGTTGGAAACTTTCAATTTACTCCAGTTTTCATCTGTAGCACATATTTTATACTGCCTGATCTAGAGTTGTCTTGGCCTGGAGATTCTTTGTCTGAGCAATGTTATATGGCACTCAGACTGCTATAAAGCTTTGTACCATTTGAAAGAAAAAACTCCATACCATTTGTATAATGTATCACATTTTCACTGGTGTCAATGATGCTGATTGATTTTATCACATTGTAAAAACGTTTGTAAGTCTGGGAGTATTACAGACAGGGAAACTCTAGAAACACATGTACTGAATGTACTAGACTTTATAAAAAAAAATTATAAGAAATATTTTCTATATCCTAATAGCTAATAGCTTAAAGCAGGCTGAAAGTAAAGCAGAATGTGCCTTTAAAGGCATTCTCTGTTTTACTTTCAACCCGCTTTAAGTGGTCACCTACCGGTATTTTCAAAACTAGAAATAGCCTCATGGTTACATGCTTTTTTACGCCTTTACTTTATTCTTCCATGGGAGAAAATAGTACCAATTTATACAGTCATGTATATGCACCATCAGAAATATAAGCATGTTGAAAGTAAAGCAAGAGCATTCTTATTTTCTTTCAACCTGCTTGAAATGGTATAACCTTTTTTCAAAACTATAAAAACAGGCTATAGGGTAATGACCTAAGCAATAATCTGCCATATCACATAAGTACTATGCATTGCTATATCAGTTGTATATAATTATATAATTTTCTCAGATGTCTATGGGAGAAGGGTTAAATGCAAACAGCCGTTGGATGTTGTATTATAGTTTGGCGCCGGTGGCGAAATGAATGCTTTGAATTGATTATGCTGTTAATTCCACATAATGAAACGATTTCTTTCATTTACTTCTTCTGCAATTAATCAGAACTCCCTGAAAGTCTGTCTATAGTCTGCAAAAGCAAGAGCTTAATCTTTGTATGTTAATAGCGAAATCCTGATTGTATTTGCAAACAGTTTGGATTCAGATGAGATGCCGAGTAAACTCGGCATCTCATCAGAATCCAATCTGCTTGTCACTATAGCCCTAATTTGAAAAGAAATTACAGAAAATTTTATTTTTAGGTCAGTAGCAGACGACAATTGTTGCATTAGACAATATTACTTAGCATTCAAAGGGGTTTTATGTGCTAATAGGTACTGTAAATCACATATAATTGAAATTACGTCAAGTGTATAAGGCTGTCTTGTCAAAGAAAGTGGCGTTTCCTGGGGATATTTTTATAAATTGTCAGCTTTACTTGAAATCCTGCAGGAATTATAAATGATTGCTCTGTACACTGGTGGCTTGGGTTTATAAAGTCCAGGGCGAGATTCACCACCATGGTATAAGATGCATCCTTAACCCATTACCCCATCAATACACCTTTTTACGCCTTAAATTTATTCATCTCCTGAAGAAAACAGTTCCAATTTATACAGTCATGAATATGTATTATCAGATTTTTTCTTTATTCTAGTAGATGGTAGATTAAAACAGGCTGAAAATAAAGCAGAATACACCTTAATATGGTGCATTCTGCTTTACTCTTAGCCTGCTTTAAGCTACCACTTGCTAGATGTAGAAAATACTTCTTACTGTGCATGTTCATGACTAATAAAGTGGAATAAGAAGTAATAAATTAAAGGCGTAAAAAGACTTATTTATGAAGTAATGAGCTAACGCAGTTTGATACAAATGTCATATGCACTTTTAACCATAGAAGACAATATCGGAATATATTTCTTTTCAAAATTAATTCCAGAATTAATTGCTGTTGATGTACATGATCCTTATTAAAAGACTTCTTGACTGGGGTTTTGCAAATAAGATGCATCTGTTGGGGTACTAATTTTAAGTGTGGGGTTTTAATTGGCATTAAAATTGGGTGGGGTTGGGATAGGACTGATTCAAACCAAAACATGTAGATCTACAAGCATGCAGTGTTGTACCTAGCCCTGAAATTTTGTGGGACACAAGGGCGCCCTGACCTAATTTTGGGGGACATTTATAAAAAAGAAAAAGAATTTGCGGGGGGGGGGGGGGGGGGGGAATGTCCAAGACTCATTGAATGCAATTGCTGTTTCCTAAAGGCTGATCAGTCATGAGCACTTTCATGAATTTTAAGGGACAATTAAAGTAAACAAGAAATATCTTTAAAAAAGATATTCGGCGGAATGGGTGGTGAATTAAGGTAATGATGTATATGGAATTGATTTTATCCAAGTTGCAATAAATAGGATGGTAAATCAGGATATTAAGCTTAATATTTATCTAATAAGACACGCGCAGTAATCTACGACCACATACATATAATCAAAGACTGAAGGTCTTGAGAGTCGCCAAGAATGAGTTTTTGCAATCATTAAACTACTGGATCTGAGGTTAATCATTAGTTTGTTAAGGCAGTTGGTCTTTCAAAGACTGAAGGTGAAAGTACAGCAGAGAGCATTTACACACATTTATGCTTTTGATCGGGCTACATTTTGCTGCAAGTTGTCAGCTGTTTGTCAGCTGTTTTTATTCCATCAATAAGTACTTTTTCAGAGGTGGTTGTCGAGATTTACTTGAGAATTCTTGACAGAAGGTACAGTTTGCACATGGATCTATTGCTTGGTACTTCTTCCTAGGATGTGACTGAAAGTGATTAGAATTTTTAAAGACAGATCTAGATCACGGAATTATACTTCCATGTCTAGATCTACGTGTATCATTTTTATTTTGTAATTTGTAGATACCATAAATTACTAAAATTCGTATGTGTGTGCTCTTTTGTTAGTTACTTTAAATATGGTTTGATTGTTTAAATATTCTCAATCACCTGATTTTGATTTGAGATTTTTGGAAAGCACCCCCGAAATATGCCGAATATGAATTGTTTGAAACGACCCCTCAAATGAGAAAATAAACAAGTGTCCGCTTCAAGAATTCGTGTATGGATTTGTCTTGTAGAGTTAGTTCTATGTTCTGATTTATTATAAAAATATCTACAAAGTGTAGCAATGTACGTTTTAGGTATCTACGTGTTGTTGTGTTTTCGCATTTAACCAAGAGATTGCGATCGCGTTAAAAAATCACGGTTTGTTTACATTTGAGGTCACAGAGTTGCGCATGCGCTGGAGGAAAACGGTGTTAACACAAAAAATACCCATCATGCTCGAAATCTTTAATCTTTTCGATATCTAGGTTAAATTCAAAGGCCAGTTTTCTCGTAATCTCACTGAATTGTTACTGCTATTCTTTCTTTTTCATATACTTGGTACTAGATTAAAATTATGATCAATTCTATTATGAACAATTTCGTTCTGATTTGCAGAACGCATCAAATCATTGCCGAAATTTGAGACAATATGTCATATCTTCAAATAGAAACACTATGTCATTCAAATCACTACCTAACGGTCGGGACACGTAAAATTTCTCGGTTATAACTCACTAGCAGTAGCGGAAAATCGTGTTTACTACCATACATGTGATATTTTCTTGGACCCAAATAGGGAGATCTGGAAATTTTAATAGGGAGATTGGGGTGCCAAATAGGGAGCTTTTTTCGCGACACTTTTTTCGCGACAAAACTAGGCGCTGGCGATGAAAATCCAACAAATTTATCTATTTTCATAAATTAATCACTAGATCTAATTGCTTTTTTTTTTTTCTAATCAGTGAATAGATAAGTCTATAGACCACTATGACAGAGACAATTTTCACCCAGAGATATAGTCTTTATAATACTGACATGGGCCTTTTATTCTAGCATCTAGGCTGAAAGTAAAGCAGAATACTCTTCAGGAGTATTCTGCTTCAGTAAAAGTTTAAGCCTGCTTTAAGCTAGATCTGCCATCTGCTAGGATATAAGAACTATTTCTTATGGTTCTTACATTATTCATGACTAGTAAAGATAAACTGGAACTATATCTATTTTCTTGAGAGAATGAATGAAGTAGTTCAAATGGTCTAGATTTCTATCTATGGAGTCACTAGATCTAGAAAGAGTTAGCAACTTAACAATCTGTTATTAATTAAAGTTTGCAAACAGTATGGATCCAGATGATACGCTGCATCATCTATTCTAGATACAAACTGCTTGACAATGATAGTTTCTGAAAGAAAATGCACAAAGATTAACTCAGAGAAATTGTTTTAGACGACAAAGTCTGCAGACGACATTTACTAGCGCCATTTAGTGGGCGTGGTTTTAACACGAAATTTCTACCGCGAAAACTGATTGCAAATCAATTTTACGAGCGTAATTGGTTGTAAAATCAAACTTAATGATTATACATTTGCACAAATCGTATGTAACAAACAGAAGAATTTAGGTCCAATGTTTAATTTTAATTAATTGTTAGAAAACGATGCTGGGGAAAACTTTTTAGACTAACAAAATATACGTGATTCCCGTAGCAAATATTAAGGCGCCCCGTCATTTTGTAACGGTATAATTTTCGAAGTATTTTTCTGTTACGTGAATATTCAATGTATTTTATGGTAGAAATAAATTCATAAATGTAGCTTTCATATAAGATGTGTGCTTGTCCAGAACTTACGGAGAATTATATCTGATTTTAATCCGACCCGTATCGGCGACATAGATCTTTATTCTTCGCATCACCGCTTCTAAAAATTGTCGTTGCTAGGTCTCCGATTCGAGGCAAACCTGTCAATCACTTTTTTGATAACCAATTAGATCTACAACACATTAAAAGCAATATGTCAAACCCCACTCGTCGCGTGTGATCAAACATTGTTTGCAGCCTGCCATAAACATGTCATGTATAGTGCTACACTATCAAACTTATCGACGATTGCGTAACGTGTTTACACGCATCAGTAGCGTTTAGTGATAAGGTGTGTATGGATTAGCCGGAGAACGCTGAAGCCAATTTTCAGATTTTTAGACACGGCGAACTAGGTAAATGATATAAAAGTTCATATTGAAAAAAATGAACCTGATTTAATGAAATATCGGGAGATTTCGTCTCCCGACCGGGAGATCGTGAGTAGTGCTCAAATTTCGGGAGCTCCCGACGAGATCGGGAGATATCACATGTATGTTTACTACTGGTACCGCTACATAGCAAATCAGCCTATAACAGTCTGTGTCTCTTATTTTACAAATTTGTAAAAGGTAGTAGTCAAGTCTAACCGCTACCCAATCAGACTATTCGATTTTAAGCACGTGTCCTTAAGCTTTCATTTCTGGTCATTCACGATTGGTTGGGCCATATAAGGTTTGAGGCTCAATGAGAAATCAGACCAGCTCCGCCGAAAAATATTGCCAGGAATCTCTTATAAGTCCCATACTCTAGGTGAAACACCGAGCCTATATGAGCAAAATATATGTGTATGTCTGTGTCCCAATGACATCAATCTGCAAGACAGATCAGCTACAGACTGACGTTTAACTATTCAAACTTGGAACTGATAATTGTACATTAACCGTGTGAATCCTAGTGGTCGTTACAGAGAGGTTTAACTGTATCTAGTTCACAGACTTGTCATGGTGGCAGCAAAGGGATTTTCCTGTCTAGTGCTTCAAATCAATCATAGCTAGTCCACACAGTGTTAACTATGAGGTAGTGGTTTTACAGTCTAGTGCCTCAATCTATCACTGTATTTTAGTAAGCTAAGGTAATGATCAGTCTCTATTAACTCACAATAGCATAGGATGTCTATGTTTCACACTTCGCACCTACAGTATTTAACCCATTATCCCATAAATACACCCTTTTTAAGCCTCCAATTTATTCCTCCTCTGAAGAAAATTATTTAGTCAAAAATATTATACCATAGAAATATTTTCTACATCCTAGTAGATAGTAACTTCAAGCAGGCGCATTCTGCTTTACTTTCAACCTGCTTTAAGTGATGACCTGTTTTCAAAACTATAAACAGCTACTGTAGGCTATGGGGAATAGTTTAAGTTACATTTGACCAGCCAGAGTAAGGTTATATGCCTTCTCATCGCAGCTGACAACTTAAGGTGCATTCTGCTTTACTTTAAGCCTGCTTTAAGCCACCATCTGCTATACAGATATATTTCTTATGATTTCATATGAATTCATGACTTTATGAAGTGGAACTATTTTCTTCTGTGAAGGAATGAATTAAAGGCATCAAAATGTGTACGTTTAACACTAAAAACAAGCTATGGGCCCCAGAAAAGTGATATGTTACCAGAGCACCAGATAAGGGTAGTTTTTCAAAAACTAAAATCTTTTTTTTCTCAATTAAACCCTATGGTGTCACTACTCATTAGAATCGTCTCGAAGAGACGATTCTAATGAGTAGTAACACCATAGGATTTGGTGCTAAAATGAGTGAGAAAATGCTTGATTTGTTGAAATAACTACCTCTTATCTGGAGCCCTGATGTTACTGTTCAAAACATTTAGGAAATCCATGTAGGAACTATACATGTACAATATAATTATTTCACCCTCCTGTAGGTTAACTGTATTATAGCAGGGTGCAAACTCTCACTAATGGAGTAATGATCATAAAGATGGGTTATAAAACTGATACATGCTAATCAAGGTTATACAGTCAAGCATGTATAGTAAGAGGCCAATCTTTGAATATACATTGCGGTTTCTTGGGACAGGTGACAACATAATGCAGGTTAAAAGTAAAGCAGAAAACTCCTATAGGAGCTTTCTGCTTTACTTTTACTCTGCTGCTCAGACCACCTTAGTTGAACACAGCATGAATTCTGGTTGAAGAAGCTGCATAAAACAATTTTGATTTAACAGCTTAACCTCTGTTTAGCCAGTCATTCATTGAAGAAACAGAATTTATCTTAATAACTGGTGGATGCAGAAAGCAGAACTAAAGAAATACAGAAATCTTCAATATTACATTGTAGCTTTCTGCATTATTTTGGCCCTGCATTTAAGTTACCTTTGGTCATAAAAATTGGCCGTAGACTATGTTACAAATGGGCGTATAATATAAGATTGACGGTTTGTACCTGGAATGTCAATAAGTATACCACTCAAGATGTCCCAAGAATGGGGCTTACAATGGGCACTTCTCTTACCTGCATGCTAGCTGCTTATATATGTGCCACAGTGATAACCTTTCCAAACAGTTTGGATCCTAATGAGACGCCGCGAAACACGCGGCGTCTCATCAGCATCCAAACTGTTTGACACTCTGACCCTGTTTTGAAAAGAAATTTAGAAAATTCTGCTTTTTTAGTACAATAGCAGATGACAATAATTGTTGCAGGCGAAACAAAATACCCAGCATGCAAAGAGTTTATAATAATTACCTCTTGAGATGTCCCCAGGAATGGGGCTTATAATTGTGATCCAGGTAAAAAGTGCTTAGCTTTTACTCTCAACATGGGGTTTTTGGTGAGATCAGTATTAATAGAGAACAGGTAGATAGTGGTTTGTAATATAGATATGATAGAAATTTGCTCTGTACATACAGAGAAATTATTGGCTTGTGGAATTTCCACATTGCAATTATATATGCTCATATCGAGATAGAATTAGTCTTATGTCATGGTGTCTGTCTGCACATGTCTAAGAAGTTTTCTTATCCACTCAATAACTCACAGAAATACTATCCTATCCTACAATGAAACTTAGCTAATTGGCATATATATATGCAAAATTTCTATTAGCAAGTTTGCACAAGTTATGTCCCTTTATTGGCTAAAACTTTGTAAAAGCAGAGTATGATTTATCAATTTGGCAATTTTTTGGTCATTATTCTCCCTCAATTCTAAAGCCTGGATATTAATTACTAAACGTTTATTTGAACAGTACCTATATTGCAAGATAAATTCATGACTCTTTTAACATATAAATCTCTATATAATTTGTTCTGTTCACTCACCAGGGCCTTTCGTGCTATACAAAGAGACTTGTTGGACTTGTTTTGTCAGTGTTTATTCCATAATGGTTGCTTGTAATTAATATACATTAAAACCTCTCTATTACGATCACTAAAACGAAAGCTAATTGATTGTATAGAAGACAGGTGATCATGACAGCATACAGCAAGGTGACAGAAAAACAGAAAGCTCCTAAAGGAGCTTTCTGTTTTACTGTCACCATGCTTTAAGCTGTCACCAGTAGTAAACACCTAATAATTAACACAATTTAGTGGTCGTGATAGAGTGGTTTTACTGTACCTGGTGAAAGTGGTAATAATCAATACCGACTGGCACCTTATCACAGAGCTGACAGTTTGACTGACTATTTTAGGCACGTGTCATTGTGCAATGTAAATAATATGGAGCATGGCAGTTTTTGGCATGCCCAATGTTGTAAAAGTTGCTACTTTACTCCATCAGTTCAAATTAGGTATTAAATGACTGTTGCAGGCGCTTTTCTAGTATTGAAGACAGTTTACACTAAAAGCAGGTTGAAAGTAAAGCACAATATGCCTTAAGGCGCATTCTGCTTTACTTTAATCCTGCTTTATGTTACCATCTGTTACAAAATGAAAATATTTCTTATCATACTTATTCATGACTGTATAAATTGGAACTATTTTCTTCAGGGGAGGAACTATTCTTCAGAGGAGGAATAAATTAAAGACATATCTTGTATTTCTATGGAGTAAAGGCTTAAAGCAGTTTCCTGCTAACATAGTTTGGTATAGGTGATTTGCACTATATATTGCCTAACCAGGAGAGAGTGTTATAAACAGGTGTAATTTATGGGTTTTAATGAAAGGAACAATATGTTCCCTGCCATAGCTGATAAGAGCTATTATTGTAGGAGTACAAGAGTGTAAAGGTTAAAATCATTCTCAGATCATAATGAGAGGCAGCTGTAGGGGGCGGGGCAGGGTTACGCCCCATTTACTCTGGGTTCCCAGCAGGCTAAAAATATATTAGTTTTTCAACCGATTTAAGGCTCAGTGTTAAACAGTGTAGATCCTGATAGATGCTGCGTTACACTGTTTGCTATTTCATGTAAAATGGTCTGCTGTATTTCTTCAGATCATCCTTGTCTTCCAGCAAGTACAAAGTTCATTGAGTAAATCCTGAATCCTCCACAAAATACATCATAAGGTTCCACTACAGACTCCTTCACATAAATTAAGTGCCACAAACCAGTTTCACTGATGGTGTTGCATATACAGGTGATAGCTTAAAGCAGGGGGAATGTAAAGCAGAAAGCATATACATGTAAATGATTAGCTACCATTGTGATATTGACTCAAAAATATTATACGAGCAGGTGATATTGACACAACAATGATAGCCATACCACAAAATATGTGTGATATTAATACAAAATCGTAATACCAGCAGGTGATATTGACTCAAAACTCTTAACTAGCTTAACCTGTACGAAATGTTCCGCCCGGAATTGGGGCGGAATCTCACATCCTATTCCGCCTGCATTTCCGCCTGTTTCCACTTATATGAAATAAAGAATAAATTCCGGGCGGATTCCAGGCGGAAACGGGGCGGAATTCGGGGCGGAATATGTAAATGAGGCACATTTTACGGGCGGAAAAAATTCTGGGCGGATTCCAGGCGGAATTTGGGGCGAAATATGTAAATGAGGCGGAAAATCTTCCAGGCGGAATTAAGATATGCAAATGAGGCGGAATATATTCCGGGCGGATTCCAGGCGGAAACGGGGCGGAATTTGGGGCGAAATATGTAAATGAGGCGGAAAATCTTCAGGCGGAATTAGGATATGCAAATGAAGCGGAATTTTCTTTGGGGCTGAAATTTTGATGCAGAATAAGTAGTAAAGGAAGGGGAATATTCAGGGTAGAAGCTTTGCAAAATCTATTTTGGGTAGAATTTGACTTTAGAACATCCTCTTTTAATTTTGCAGTCAAATTAGGCATGCCCATCACAACTTCCATCAAGGATTGTGAAAAAGAAACTCCAAGAGCTACTGAAAATAGATAAACAACCAAAAAAGTGCATATCATTAAATTTTTTAATTAAAAAAGTAACATTAATCAATTTAACTGACATAATCACACACCTTGATGCTGTCCTAGAAACCAAATGTCTTATAATGTGTCTCGTATGATAAAATATCTCCAAGAACAAACCTGAAATCGTTCCCCAACAGCACTATTTCTTTAACCCATTCAACCATAAATATGCCTTTTTACACCTTTAATGTATTAGTCTGCTGAAGAAAATAGTTTATACAGACATGAATGTGCTTCATAAGAAATATTTTCTTTATCCTAGCAGATGGTAGCCTGAAATCAAAACAATGCACCTTACAGTGCATTCTGCTTTACTTTCAACCTGCTTTAACCTACATAACCCCATAAATACATCTTTAACTTATGACCCCAAAGTTCCGTTTTTCCTATATCCTAGCAGATGGTAGCTTAAAGCAGGTTGAAATTAACTAAAGCTGAATGTGTCTTAAAGTGCATTCTACTTTACTTTCAACCTGCTTTAAGTGGTCACTTGTCTTCAAAAGTTGAAACAAACTATGGAGTAATGGTTAAAATGTCATGCTCCAATTATAATCAAATTAGTACTTGACAGAAATATACATAGTTTGAACTTGGAATGGGAATTTCTTATCCAAGTAAAAAGAGCAGGATAACACCTGCAAAATTTGATAAACAAACAGAGCAAACACGGATCAGGAACAGTCAAATCTGGGTCTTCTCAGTTTGTTAATGCCATAAAAAAGTGTCTATGAGGGAAATATTTAATCTGTCTTAACTAATGTACAATTGTATAATCAAATATTTATACACTTATTATTTACAGAGATATTTATCAAGTCATTGTCTTTGAATTCTATTTTCTTATTAAAAACCTCATATAAATTTGATGGGTTACAGATTATCAAACAGAAAATTTCTATCTTTGACATAAACACTTTAGCTCATTAACTATTTCAACACTAAGTAACTCTTGTGTGTTATTAGGTTCTCTTGTAGATCCTTTTAGTTACAAAAATATGAACCAATGTCTACTTGGAATTCTGGGTAGTTTATAAATACGGCTCTACACAAACAAACAGTGTAGACCCTGATCAGAATAGCCCTCTGAAATGGGTTTACACTGTTTGCAAATTATGTAACTAGTATATTTTAAACAGGTCAATTGTGTTGATAGAGTTTACCCTTTTTGAAAATAGGTGACTATACTTAAAGCAGGTTGAAAGTAAATCAGAATGCACCTTAAGCGCATTCTGCTTCACTTTCAGCCTGCTTTAAGCTACCACCTGCTTGAATATAGAAAATATTCCTTATGATACATATTCATGACTATAAATTGGAACTATTGTCTTCAGCGGAGGAATAAACTAAATGCACTAAAAGGTGCTTCTATGAGGGAAAGGGTTAAACAAATATGGCACAGGTAATGTTCAATTTGGCCTACAGAATTACCTAAACAAATCCATTCTAGGATCAGGATAAGTCTAGTTCTAATGACACATCCATATCAAATGTCTAAGGTTTTAGTTGTAACTTGTTTCCTAGCATAAGATGATCTCCATGTCACCGTCACCGGGCATCATTCATTCACTGCCTTGTTGGTAAAAACTTGGCCAATATTTTCCCACATCAAGTGTTGACATAATCTAAAAGACAATCAGGAGACACTAAATTTAAAATATGACTTCAAATATTTACTACAAAAAACTTGAGTCTGAATTAATTTCAAAATGGATCTTAAGGTTGAGTACCCCTAATGAGATCGTGCCAATTTCGGTCAATATTGGAACTCTACAGAGAGCGATCTGCCATTCTCATCAACTGCCGACCTGTTCTGAACTGTGCTAAAACATGCATGGTTCGAAACACTTTGGCAGTTGACAAGAATGGCTGATCGACATAGAAATTAGACTACCAATTGTGGTCTGATCTCATTAGGGGTCCTAAATCTTAAATCATTAACTTCAGAAAGCTACTTGTTTTATCATTAAATCGGATTAAAACCGAACTTCCTGTTCAATCTTTTAATTTTGTTTAGATTGCGTTAAATAAAAGTTAACTTTTACGCTGCATTTGATAGATACGCCAGTATATTAAATTCGCGAAAACTGGTGACAAAATTAACTAATTGCATTTTGGTGCACCCCAACGATAAAACAGGAGGCGTTCCGCGTGATATATTTTAGCTTCTGGTTATCAGCATAATTCATAAAACAATGAGCGCCCAGTAAGACTCCGAAAAAAACAAAATGAAGCTGCAAACCATCGAATGCCGCGGCGATAAAAGAGGTTTTAGATTGTCCAAATGAAGTTTTTCGTACCGCTACGGAAAATTATCGGCAGCAATATCAAAATCACAAACGACCCCTGTTAAATCTGCTAACCTTGTTATTTTAGGAAGCTTGTCATATTATTGAAATCATTCAAACATCAAATACACCTAATACACAATTGAATATTTTCGTGATATATCTAGTATATGTGGTGCGCTTCGATAAAAAATGGTACGCTTTGATCTGGAGTTCTAATCCTTACCATTTGATGATTTGGTCACATATTAATTATTATAGATGACTGGCTCCCGTCGCTGTAAAGCATCACTGACTGTGTTGTACCACACAAGACAACCATCCAACATTAAAGTTCAACAACATCATGGGGTTTTCCCTTCATTTTCTGTCCTGACTCCATCATTTACATAGTTTCTGAAAAATAAAATTTATCTAAATTAGTGATGAATTAATTAGTAACCAGAATTATACTCACTGTAGGGACGGGTCCATGGAATTTTAATTCAAATTCAATGTTCTTTCAGAGATGTCCTTGAAGTGAAAAAGTTGTGAGTTTTTGCACCTCAAAGAACTGTTTTACAATATAGTCCTTTGCAAATTCAATAAGTATTTTAATGGGTACTCTCGTAACTCTGAGTGAATGGTGGGGGGAATACTCATTTGAATTATCATTATATAATATATCATAGATTCAAAATTGCCAAAACAATGTGGAATTCTAGTGTATTAGTGTTAAAAAAACACACTAAAGAAATTGTGTTCAGTGGTGATTAAATAAATAATATATAAAGAATCAATGTGTCAAATATTTTTTTGGCGACTTTGAATTCGGATAGTTACAAAATTGACATGGTCCGAAACATCAAACACCGTTACACGGAAATCGACTCTCTAACTATGAAAAACGCGTAACATGCATTTCTCGCACGTTGTCAACATTATAACAGTATCCTCTCAGCAGACTCGGTTATTAACTTCATCTTTCGACGTTTCGCGTCTTTATCACAAAAAAGCTGATCGATTCACACGCCTTTTTCATAAAACAAGAGCCGCATGCGGCCCTAAATCGCTCACCTGGTACCCATGATTACGGTCATGTAAATGGACCAGTAATTATTACGTTTTCACTTATTCACCCCACCCACTGGTGGCCATGTTGTTTGAGCTAGTAAGATTATTTGTAGAAAACTGGCAAAGGGTCACCCATGAAGCATTATTTGTGTAAAATTATTCTTAAATCAGACAAATAGTTTCAGAGAAATTGTTTTTGAAAGTTTTTCTATACAGAAATATAAGGAAAACTTGCCCCACCAACTGGCGGCCATGCTTTTTAAGATAACAAAATGATTTTAAGAAATCTGGTAGAGGGTCATCAATTTACCATTTGTGTAAAATTATTTTGAATTTGCAACAGTAGTTTCAGAGAAGAAGATTTTTAAAGTTTTACTATACAGTAACATAAGGAAAACGTGCCCTACCCACTGGCAGCCATGTTTTTTTTAAGATAACAAAATGATTTTTAGAAATCTGGTAGAGTGTCATCAATTGACCATTTGTGTAAAATTATTTTGAATTTGCACCAGTAGATTTAGTTTCAGAGAAGAAGATTTTTAAAGTTTTTACTATACAGTAACATAAGGAAAATATGCCCCACCCACTGGAGGCCATGTTTTTTTTAGATATCAAAATAATTTTAAGAAATCTGGAAGAGGGTCACCCATGGTTCATTTGCATAAAATTACTGACAAATCGGACCAGTAGTTTTTGAAAAGAAGATTTTTAAAGTTTTCTCTATATATCAATATAAGGAAAATCTGCCCCACCCACTAGCGGCCATGTTTTTTAAGATAGGAAAATTATTTTAAGAAATCTGATAGAGGGTCACCAATGGCACATTTGGGTAAAATTATTTACAATTCGGACCTGTAGTTTTTGACGAGAAGATTTTTTCAATTGGTTGCCATGGCAACCACAATTTCAATTGGATGACCTATATTTGAAGAAATCTGAGAGAGTACCTTACAAGGAACAATCCTATGAAGTTTTGATGAAATTGGCACAGTGGTTTTCAAGAAGAAGATCTTTGAAGAAAAAGTTTGACGACGGACACAGGGCTATCAAAATAGCTCACCTTGGCACTTCGTGCCCGAGGTGAGCTAAAAAAAAAAAAAAGCCGACCGGGTCTGGGCGAACAGTGACTCAGTGAGTAGAGATATTTCCTTAGACCTTTGTTTGTAAGAATTATTGATATTTCAAATACACGTTCTTTTCGGGTTCTTACCAAAGTAAATTATCACGATATGTCGTAGATTCAGGAATATGTGCACTGTGCCGGTCACTTTATCCTGACACCGACGAAACCAGTTGTTACTATATGCTACATGTAACCCAAAACCCTGAGCGAGGAGGGAACTTCATTAAAAACTACTAATTTTTAAGTCTTTGGTTTGCCCCGGCCTGGTTTTGAACCCGCAACCTCCTGCACTAGAACGGGACGCTCTACCACTGAGCTATGTACACAGACCGTGTCAGTGTTGATCATCTAAAATAGAAGTACTCTTATTTAATATTTCGGCAGTCTTTACCTTGTGAAATGGTAACACAGCTGTTAAGCCACCTCAACATCTCTGGTCCATGGATCTTTAAATAAGATGTTTCAACAGTGTTGTAACTATTCTATTGGTTGACTCATGGAATCTGAAATAGAGACATATGCTTTGATAAAATTAAAGTGTATCTAGATCTAAATTTGAGTTGTGAGAAGATAGATAAAATCACATCTAATTTCTAAATAACTTGTTTACCACACATTAAACTCTAATTAAATTGTTTAAACTAAAAGAATGTATTTTAATCTAAGAAAAACAATCAAATACGGGACAACTTAATTACAAAATGTTAATGTTGAAACGATTTTCTCTATCTAACTATACACTGCAATCACTATTCTATAGTGTGTAGGCCGAATTAAACCAGTTACGATTTGACTTGGGACGAATTGAACCGCTACGTTTTCAGCATAGGAGATTGTATTCACCTGAATCTGCCTATTGCAGCTTCGACTTGAACACCTATCTACTGAAACAAATCTAAATACATGTAAATATCTGCATTAAATCTTACAATTATCCTAGTGGGATCAACTGACAAAAACAAACACCCAGGCAGCGTTCGATAACATCTGAATTATAATTTATACACGAACATACAAGTTTAAATACACAATTTACCTTTAATCACAACACACATTGTCCGCGACAGCGTGTATGAGCCATACAAGGTGTGATTTCTTGGTAAAAACACAGGGACATTCATGTATCGTCGTTACAAATTATGGCTCTTCATTTCAAATTTCGAGACCAACAGCTAGCGCATGCGCGGAACGGAGCGCTCGGAGAAACTTCGACCCCATTGAGTTTCGGCCTTTCACGTAAATAAGGTGTTATTCTTTCTGCTAGAAACAGAGAATAAACGTGAATTATCTCTGAAATGATATTATGTGCATATGAAAACTACGGAAAACGTTGAAGAGAATTTAAAATTGTTCTTTCCTTAAAGTTAAATGGCTATTTCTTAAAATAATTTTCCAAGATTAAAAAAAAAAACAGCAGTGGGTGGGGCACTCGTATTTCCTTTATTTGGCTATAATTTAGTGGAAACTTTAAAATTCTTATTTTCTGAAACCACTGACTCAATTTAAAATTAATTTCATACAAATGGGTGAATCTGTATCAGATTTCTTCAAATATAGGTCTATCAGTTGAAACTGTGGTTGCCATGGCAACCAATTGAAACAACTTTAAAAATCTTGCCTAAATGAAACTGCAGTTCTGAATTGAAAGTAAATTCACACAACTGATTCCGAGAGAGAGAGAGAGAGGGGGGGGGGGGGGGGGGGGGGGGGGTATTGTCTTTAAGATATTTACTCCAGTTTAACTGATGCTAGTGGAATAAAATTTCAATATTTTTAATATTTTCGGAGTTATTCCCCTTTGTTATATTTGACCAAAAGACCTTCCTAATTTGTACATATATGACTTCTTTGTTTTATGGCGATAATTTTGAATCCATGAACACCCTGATTTTATTAAATAATTAAAAAGATACAATTTTTTAAAACTTTTTTCACGTTTTGGACTTAAACATTTTTTCAAAATTCACAGTCCAAAATTCCGCCTTGTTGCAATAGTCTAAGTATGAAATTCCGCCTCATTCAGGCAGAATTTTAACTAAGTCCGAAATTCCGCCTTATTGAAATAGTCTAAGTAAAAAATTCCGCCTCAATTTCCAATGTTTTCTCATTTTCCGCCTCGAGATGCTAGTCTAAGTGAGAAATTCCGCCTCTGAAAAATGTCAAAGTACAAAATTCCGCCTGGATTTTAAATTCCGCCCGGAATCTTCTCAAAATTCCGCCCGTAAAACTGACCGACTTGAGGCGGAATTTAGGTTTCCGCCCCAAGTCCGCCCGGAATCGGCCATTTCCGCCCCAATTCCGCCTCATTTCCGGGCGGATTCCGCCTGGATTTTTCGTACGGGTTAGCACCTGATATTGACATGAACAACAATAATATCTACCAGAAACTGATATTGACACAACACTCATGCTGACAAGCAGTAAAAGAGTTACTCATCATCAACCCTAAACCATGAAGCTGTCTTTGACATACACAATCATGTATAATTAATTCTTTTTAAACATTTTGTCTTCTTGACAAAGCCTGTTCTGTGTATAATTTCTTCCCTATTTACTCAGCATCTCATCTGGATCCAAACTATTTACCCAAAGACAACAATGAAAATGAATCCCTAGAGAAGGCTGCAACACTGAAGTTGAATGTTTCCTGAAAAACTGGAGATATAATGAAACTCAGAACTCCAAACAATAAAACCATTTTTTCAGCTGATTTTTAGAGGAGTTTGAAATGACCCAGATAATAACAAACAAGCAGTTATTGTGCAGAAGAATGCAGCCACGGTTTAGAGAGGCATGGTTATCTAAATGCTAGTAATCCATTCTACATTGTTTTAATGGAAATTGAGAATTCTCCAGATAGGAGGAGCGGACTCGAGTTTCCACTGCGTGTGACTGTTTATCTTAAACTGCACCTTCTAATTATGATAAAGGCTAGCTAATACATGAATATCCTGACTTTAATACTTATAATGACCCCCACAAGGAATGGAATTTTATTGTGGTTGATGCTATTTCTTGGAATGTGAGTAATCCATCCTTCTAGGTTATCAGTCTTTTAACCATAACTTCCACAAAAGCATACCATTTCATCCACAAAGCACCTTTGGACACATGATTGAACCACAAAAGCCCCTTTAACCCTTTATACCCATAGCCTGTTTCTGGTAGTGAAAATAGGAGACCACTTAAAGCAGGTTGAAAGTAAAGCAGAATGCGCCTTTAGGCACATTCTGCTTTACTCTCAGCCTGCTTTAAGCTACTATCTACTAAAATATAGATAACATTTCTGATAATACATATTTATGACTGTATAAATGGGAACTATTTTCTACAGTGGTGGAATACATTAAATGAGCTAAATGACGCTTATATTGGGTATAGGGTTACGGATACCATCACTCATTTCTCTATATAATTAAGCACCTTTAACCCATTACCCAATAGCCTATTTCTAATTTTGAAGACAGGTGACCACTTAAAGCAGGTTGAGAGTTAAAAGCAGAATGTGCACTCTGCTTTACTGTCAGCCTGCTTTACACTAGCAATCTGCTAGGATATCGAAAATGTTTCTTATTGTGCATAATTCGTGACTATAAAAGGGGAACTAGTTTCTTCAATGATGGAATCAATTAGAGGCGTTAAAATGTGTAGTTATGGAGTAATGAGTTAAATTGGCCTAGATATTTAGAATTGGTGAAAAAATAACTATAATCTGTTGGAAGTCTTTCAAGCAGGTTTTCAATTTAAAGAGTAATTTTTGAGGCTGGCATTTTATGCTTTTTTTCTAAGATTAGGTAAGATTGAAACTGTCACAAATGATAAATGAATGCCACTTTCAATGGGAGAGAAATTAAATAGAATTAACCTTTATTGTGTCAACTTTTGTAATAGTTTAACCCACTTCAGAGATATGGTTATGAGTAGTTTCCTAAAACATTAACCCATTTATGCCTGGGGTATTCCAATGAACTCTCACTATATGCTGGTTGGAAGATTTAATTATTAATGTACAAGGGTGATATAAAGGCATTGTTTGTCTATACATCAGGGGCCTGTATCATAAAACTTTGTACGACAAAAACGGTCGTAAGTCAAAACTTTAAAAAACATTTACTTTCTGATTCCTCTATCTAATCCTGTCTTGTGACCACTCTTTGGAATTGTCTTTTCAAGACGATTCCAATGAGATGTCACAAGACGGAGAATTGACCAATAATTGAGACTCAGACTTTTATAATCTGACTACGAAGTTTTGGGCCCCTGGTCATTTCATATGAAATATGGTAAACAGTTCAGTCCCTGATGAGATGCCGCAATTTACGGCATCTCGTCAGGGTCTGCACTGTTTGCTATTGTCTACCTTTGTGGACGATAGGCATCTCTGGGTTAACTGCGGACCTGGCTGGTGTGATATATAACCATGACAATTAGTACCATAACATTACTATGGTAGGTCAGAGAATGGTCAGTGCGATTTAGGGGTCAAATAGACTGAATTGGTTTCTGACAGTAACTTTGGACATATATATTTATGTATGTACAGATATAACGATTATATATGTATATTGAAGACTTCATACTTGGCATTCAGTCTGTACTAATGAAGAAATCATGCTGTGAACAACTTCCACTCATGTTATATAAAATGGTAATGATTATCTCTTTGCATGCTAGCGGCTGATATATCCACCACAGTGATTGCCATTGCAAACAGTTTGGATCCAGATGAGACGCCGGGTAACGCGGCGTCTCATCAGGATCCAAACTGTTTGACACTCTGAGTTTCGTTGTGCTGAAGTTATTTGCTTTAACTCTTTCCTCCCTGAAACTTTAAATGGACAATTCCAGTTTCGACTTTTGTCTAGTCCATTTCTGGCTTTTAAGAGTTGTTTTTGTCAATTTTGGCATTACTGACAAACAGTGAAGACCCTGATCAGAGGGCTCCTTTCGGAGCCCTCTGATCTGGGCCTTCACTGTTTGCTCAGGACAAGTGTATTATTCACATGTACACTGTTTGAAATGACGCCTATAGGCGGGACTAGGGTTCAAAGGGTTAAAATTGTACTCTCCAATACTGTATAAACAGGGCCCCTATACTGCAAGAATTAAGAGGCACAATGTATTAAACAGCTAGTTTAAATCTAAGTTTCAAAAAGAAGCATAAAATCTGTTTCAACATTTGATATATATACAATGGGGGGCATTTTGGTGTGAACATTTTGTTGGGCTGCAGACAGGTATAGTCCGGGGAATTCCAAGTATTCTGTAATGTTTGCTGGTTATCTGTAATAAGAGCCACGTGCACAGCTCAGACCCCCAAGTAGTTCATATTGGAGAGTAGCCACGTGCACTGCTCATACCCCTAATAGTAGTTCATGCTGGCGAGTCAAACCTGATTATAGTACAGAGACAAGTATTAACCCATTACTCCATAAAAATACACCTTTTTATGCCCTTGATTTATTATTCCACTGAGAAAATAGTTCCTCTTTATACCGTCATAAATATGCATCAGTATTTCCAAATGTTCTAGTATATGGAAGCTTAAAGCAGGTTGAAAGTAAAAACAGAATGTACAATTTAACGTTGCCTTAAGGCACATTCTGCTTTACTTTCAGCCTTCTGTAAGCTTCCATCTGCTGGAATATAAAAAATATTTCTTATCATGCATTGTGACTGTTTAAATTAGAATTATTTTTTCAGTGGAAGAATAAATTGAATGCGTAAAAATAAGTTTCTATGGAGTATAAGGTAAATTTTTATTAAGAGATTGTTTGAGTTCCTGTAACGCAGCTTGCAGCATGTTGCACTTGGGTCGCCTCTGCGGTTTTACAAGATAACATCAATATAAGGTGCAACTTACAAATTTCAAAAATTCGTTCGAAGTCTGAGAAAGTTAGTCTGTCAGAAATAAAGCTGAGTCAAATATTTAACCCTTTTCCTGATAGTAGTGTATTGATTCTGAGTAAACTTGTACATTAGCAGGGCTAGTAAACTTGTACATTAGCAGGGCTAGTAAACTTGTACATTAGCAGGGCTCCAGATAAGAGGGGGGTAAACTGAACAAATCATACATTTTCTCACTCATTTTAGCACCAAATCCTATGGTGTTACTACTTAGAGACAATTCTAACGAGTAGTGACAACATAGGGTTTAATGCAAAGAAAAAGATGTTAGTTCTTGAAATACTCTCCTTATTTCGAGCTCAATCTGCATTAGAACAGGATTTTACTCTCAATCCGGTTTAAAATATACTTAATACATTTGAAAACAGTGTAGAACATTTATTAAACTTCCCAGAATTCAAAGTAGACTGGTTCATGTTTTGGTAACTAAAATGATCCACAAGGGTACCTAATAACCCACACAAGTTTAACTTATAGTGTTGAAAGAGTTAAAGTAGTACGAAAGTAAGGGAGAAAACTCTGACAGGAACTTTCGGCTTTACTGTCACGCTGCATTAGGCAACCACTTATTTAACCCTTTGAACCCTAATCCCGCATATAGGCGTCCTTTTCAAACAGTGTACATGTGAATAGTACACTTGTCCTATGCAAACAGTGAAGACCCAGATCAGAGGGCTCCGAAAGGAGCCCTCTGATCAGGGTCTTCACTCTTTGTCATAATGCCAAACATTGACAAAAACAACCCTTAAAAGTCATAAATGGACTAGACTTAGATGGAAACTGGAATTATTCATTGAAAGTTTTAGGGAGGAAACAGTTAAAACACTGAAAAGAAGGGATATATATATATAAATGAGAACTTTTAGAAAACAAATTCAAGACGGCACTTTTCGGAGAAGGCCGTTGTAAATTTGCATTCTGGGGGTTTAGGTAATTTCAGTTTCGGCTTCTGTTTTGGCATGATGCACAGTCATGCATTATTGGTGACAGCGTCTATTTCCAGCTGCCTGCTGTGAACATCAACACTAATCAATGACAAATTGCCTGTAATCAGAGAATTGGAAAGAAATGCCAGGGAGTTATTGTGATGGTATCTGGCTTGAACACCATGAATAATTGGGGACCATTCGCTGCAAGTCTTTGTAAACAGCTTGGAACCAGACCATAAACATTCAAATTTGTGATAATCCTAAATTCCTCTTATCTAACCCTTTAATCAATAGCCTGTTTCTAATTTTGAAGACAGGTGATTACTTAAAGCAGGTTGAAAGTAATGCAGAATGTGCCTTAACCCATTACCCCATAGCCTGTTTCTAGTAGTGAATTAAGATAGATGACCGCTTATAGCAGGTTGAAAGTAAAAAAGAATGTGCCTTTAGGCGCATTCTGCTTTACTTTCAACCTGCTTTAAGCTTCAATCTGCTAGCATATAGAAAATATGTCATGATACATATTCATGAATCAGAACTATTATCTTCAGTGGTGGAATAAATTAAAGTTGTAAAAAGTCGTATTTTTTGGGTAATGGGTAAGGCACATTCTTCTTTAATTTCAGCCAGCTCTTAAGCTACCAATCAAAGGATCTTTAAATATTGGTACATGTTTATCACTGTATAAATTGCAACTATTTTCTTGAGAGGAGGAATAAATAAAGGCGCTTCTATTAGGTAAAGGGCCTAAATTCAACCCGTTTAAAATCTGAGCAGGGTAAAAAAAAGAGTGTGATGCGCTGAAAAATTGAAAGTTATTTTTTGTTTGGCTGGAAGTCTGTACTCTCACTGAAATCTTCAGATCATTTAATTAACACTTTGCACGTTAACAGCACAAATTTGATACAGTTTCGATACAGATAAGATTTTAAATAACTTAATGACTCATCAAGATCCAAACTGTGTCACACTCTGACCCTATTTTGAAAAGAAGTGTTTAAAAATTTCAAATATCAAAAGTTTCAAAACTGTAGCAGATGACAATTGTTGCAGACAAATTATTTTTTTTAGCATTCGAAGTGTTGAGCAAAAACTTACTGCTCAGAAAAGGGAACCGTCATTGTGGATAGATTTTATCATCGATTCTTTACTGCACTGTTTGTGTTTAGGGAAAAGATTGTAGTTTGGATGTAGATCAAGCTACATAAGCTTATTATTAGTGCAGATAAAAAGGATTCTTGTAAATCTTAACTTGCCAATTTTCGAGGAAAATCCTCTACCTATGAAGAACAGATGGAACACATTCTCTATATATGTGTACATATTTCATCAAATTAAAGAGCTTATCTATTCGCACACTAACGGCAAATCCGTCCTGACCTATGCAAACTGTTTGGATCCAGATGAGACGCCGCATGATGCGGCGTCTCATCTGGATCCAAACTGTTTGCCACTCAGACTTGGAACTCTTTTGAAAATAATTTTTTGACAATTCCTAATTTTAGAGCAGTTGCACAGACAATAAGTGTTGAAGAGAACAATATAGCTTGACGTTCAAAGGCTTAACCCTTTCCCCCATAGAAGCGCCTTTTAGCGCATTCAGTTTATTCATGCCCTGAAGAAAATAGTTCCAATTTATACATTCATAAATATGTATAATACAAAATATTTTCTATATTCTAGCAGATGATAGCTTAAAGCAGGCTGAAAGTAAAGCAGAATGCGCTTAAAGCGCATTCTGCTTTACTTTCAACCTGCTTTAAGTGGACACCTATATTCAATACTAGGGATATGCTATGTGGGAAAGGGTTAAATTCCGGAGTATGCAGATGTTTTGTTTTTGTCATCAATTTGGAGAACCTGTCGGTCTTGAATGTACCATCAGGAAAATACACCTGTCAGTTGCAGATATGCTGGCCTGCAAAAAATGTTTGGTTTTTTGTGCAGAACTCTTTGCTAGCTTGCAGTGAATTTCTAAAATTATGTGATAAGTTTGATAACTTTTGCAAAATGTTTGAATCCAGATCAGGTCGACAACAGATGTTTGACACTCAGATCCAATTTCAGCAAAACTGAAGTTGAAAGTTATACATTAACCAAGAAAATGGAGCTGACAAAATAACAGGAACTTTCTAATCATGTTTCAATAAGTCATTCAGGAGCTTTCCTCTTCATCTTTAGTCTGGTTTAAACCATTACTCATAAATATAGTAGGCATTACTAAAGGTAATAGTTTCCACTTTATAAAGTCTTGAATATGAAACCTAAGACATGCAAAGTTAATATTCTACAGTGGATGGTAGTGCAGGCTGAACCTAAAGCCTTAAGGCACAATTTGCTTTACTTTTAACCTGCTTTAAGTGGTCAGCTGTCTTCAAAACTAGACATAGGCTATTGGATAATTGGATTAATTAATTCTGTAGTACATTCTGTTGTTTTAGTTGGGTCAAGATAAGCTAATGGTGAATTTCACTGTGATATATCTGAACACAATGTTACCTCATGAGAACAAAAAATGCAGGAATGATTAGTGGAGTAGACATAGCTGCAACGTGAGTCAGGACTCCAGTAATCTGTAGGTGGGGGACCACAATCGTGTCTAACAGTCCTTTAACCCATTTACTCCACAGATACAACTTTTTAGGTAATTAAAAATTCCACTGCTAAAAAGATTAGTTCCATGTTAAAACTCTTTGAACCCTAGTCCCGCTTATAGGCGTGCTTTTCAAACAGTGTACATGTTAATAGTACACTTGTCCTATGCAAACAGTGAAGACCCTGATCAGAGGGCTCCGAAAGGAGCCCTCTGATCAGGGTCTTCACTGTTTGTCACAATGCCAAACATTGACAAAAACAACCCTTAAAAGTCAGAAATGGACTAAACTAAAATGGAAACTGGAATTGTCCATTTAAAGTTTCAGGGAGGAAAGAGTTAAACTCTAATAAATGTATAATAACTATAAGAAACATTTCTTACATCTTAGCAGATGGAAGCATATAGCAGGCTGAGAGTAAAGCAGAATGCACCTTATGGTGCATTCTGCTTTACTTTCAGCCTGCTTTGAGTGGTAACCTGCCTTCAAAACAAAGAAGCAGTTTATGGGTAATGGGTTAACCCTAATTTCTCCCACTCAATATTCATGTATAGAAACCCACCCCACTATAAGCATCTATCATCTGAACTATTACATTGGTTTTCAAAATAAGGAAAAAATTCTGCCTGAAGGAAATAAGACAAATTTAATCCTATAAAACAATGCACACTCTGATCAGACAGCTATCTGCTCTGGTTCTTAGTAACACTGGTTTCAGAAAGTGTCAATATACGCCAATAACAGGAGAAGGGTTAACATTTAAAACAACTCAAAAATTCATTCCCTGTTGGAATTAATCCAGGAATCAATGTGGTAAACAGCTAGAACAGATTTTATATTAACGCCTCAGGATCTAGCTACCTACTTTGCCATAATTATAAATTAGCCATAATTTCATAAGCATCACAAATGGATATTCATCCAGAGTCTTGAGTATATATACAAGTGATTTAAGCTAAAGCAAAATGAAAGTAAAGCAGAAAGTCGTCAGCGTTTTAGTATTTGAAAAACCTGGCTCTATTGTATTACTGTTGGCCAATAGATAACCGAATGATGAGTGATTTTGTAAAAACAGAAAGTTAGGATAAAACCCATATGGCATACAGTGTCTAAAGTACATGTTGATTCTTTGAAATTATGGGAAAGGCACCTTACAGTACATTTTCCAAGACAAGGTAATTTAAGACATCATGTACCTGTAGAGGAATTTGTTTAAGGGTTTAAACCTTAACCCATTACCTCATAGCCTAATTTTATTTTTGAAAACAGGTGGCCACTTAAAGCAGGTTGAAAGTAAAGCAGAATGTGCCTAAGGCACATTCTGCTTTACTTTCAGCCTGCTTTAAGCTACCATCTGCTAGAATATGGAAAATATTTCTTATAATATATATTTATGACTGCATAAATTGAGAGTATTTTCTTGAGTGAAAGAATAAATTAAAGTCATAAAAGGCGTATTTATGGGGTAATGGGTTAACACTGACAAGACTGACAATTCTGGCACTTGCAAACTGATCCAGATCAGTCAAATTGAGCAACACAACTTCAACTGAAATTTAAAATGTATGACACTTCTACTTCTACCATAATACGGCCTCCATCAAATAGTTGATTGTTCTTATCCCTTTACCCGATCACCTGTTTCTAGTTTGCAGACAGGTGACCACTTAAAGCAGGTTGAAAGTACAACAGAATGCACCTTTAAGGCACATTCTGCTTTACTTTCAGCCTGCTTTAAGCTACAATCTGTTAGGATATATAGACAGTAGTAATTGGTGCATACTCAAGTCTGTATGTCTTCAGTGGAGGAATAAATTAAATGTGCTAAAAGGCACTTCCAGGGCTGCCATTTCTCTAAATCTTTTTTCCTAAATCTTCGGATTTTTTTCCAGTACATGGTAGCTTAAGGCGCATTCTGCTTTACTTACAGCCTGCTATAAGTAGTCGCATGCCAACAAAACTAGAAACAGGCTATGTGATAAAGGTACGATTCGTAAAATCGCACTTGAAAAATGCAAATTTGGAACTCTTTGGATTTTTCATGTCAACTTATGGCAGCCCTGCACTTCTATGGAGAAAAAGGTTGATTAGTTGACAGTAGTAGGAAAGCCCAGTACCTGAGTCATTGCTGCAATAGGGAGGAAACAGATTCTTCATTATATAAACAATGACACATATCCTACATAAATCTTTGCATGCTTATAGCCCCGGATATATCTGCCACAGTGATTTAATCATTATCTTTGCAAACAGTTTTGATCCTGATGAGACCCCGCTTAACGCGGCATCTCACCAGACTCCAAACTGTTTTGACATTCGAACCCTGTTTTGAAAATAAATTTTTAAAAATCTCTATTTAGAACAGTAGATGAAGACAATTATAGTTGCAGGCGAAAAAAATTACCTAGCATCTTTAAAGACCTAAATTCTGGTACTCAGCGTTTGATTCATTGGTTTAGGAAAACTGACATGCTAAAACAGGCTGAAAGTAAAGCAGAAATCTCCTTAAGAGTTTTCTGCTTTTACTTTCAGCCTGCTTTAAGTGATCACTTGTATGGATATAAAGAAAACATATCCTTTTGCAGCAATTGCTATTTTATCAGGACTGTGTTTAGAAGGATGGAACTGCATGGAATAAGATAAGACCTGAAAAGGCAATTTTTTTTCTCAGGAAAAAGTCGTTCCCAGAAAATGATATTCTGTATGTAATTTTCTCTTTCTTGGTTTTTTCCTTAAAAAACAACTCAGACTTGATCCCCTTCTCCTGCTAATAACTTCATTGAAACTTTTTGTAAAGGAGCTCACTGATATAAAGCTGCATTCTTGCCTTGTGGAAACTTTTCCATATCTTATGAGCCAATGTAATTGTTCAGGTGATCGATATACAGTAGTATATGGAGTCTATATGAATATGAAACTGTGACCCAAGCCTCCAGATAAGAGGGATCGAGTAAGGAACAAATCCAACATTTTCTCACTTACTTCAGCACCAAATCCTATAGTGTAACTACTCATTAGAATCGTCTCTTCGAGGCGATTCTAATGAGTAGTGGCACCATAGGGTTTAATGTAGAAATAAAGATTTTAAATTTTCAAATACTCGCCTTATCTGGAGCCCTTCTGTCTATTTATGTTTCCATAGCAATAAGAGCTCAAGATGAGTAATGTGAACGTCAACATCCTTATGTCTCAACAAAACACTATGGTGTCACTACTCATTAAAATTGTCTCAAAGAGGTGATTTTAAAGAGTAGTCACAATGTAGGATTTGATGAAGACATGAAAGAAAACTGTTATCTGGAGCCTTTCAATGCTGGGTAATTGTTTTCGTCTGCAACAATTGTCGTCTGCTATTGCTCTAAAAATAGGATTTTCAAAGATTCTTTTCGAAAAAATGGTCAGAGTGTCAAAACAGTTTGGATCCTGATGAGACGCCGCGTTATGCGGCGTCTCATCAGGATCCAGGATCCAAACTGTTTGCACAGATAATCACAATTCCGCCCCTCGCGTGCAAAGAGTTGTCATCATTAATCAGAAACAGTCGTAAGCCTATATCCAATATAATATGAAAATTACTGAGTAATCAGGTGTGAAAAGTTATTAACAAGCTGTCAAAAAGAATGTAGCCAGACGGAGCAGACAGACCCAAAGTACCATGACAAAAAAGGGGGGTTCCGATGAATTTTACATGTGTTATTACAGTGATGGAGAGTTGAGATGGTGTCGACAACACGAGAAATATTGTGGTCACCAGTCTATTGAACCTAGAAACTTATACAGTCACACTTGAAGCAGTCTAGGCTACAGTGGTCAGCTAAATACAAGACAAAAGTACAGAATGCAAGACAAAAGTACAGCTGAAAACGGACCTATAGGAGCTTTCTGCTGTACTTTTGTCTTGCTTTAACCCTTTAGTCAATAGATATGCATTTTTAACGCATTTAATTATTCTTCCACTGAAGAAAGTTATACTACTGTAAGTTCCAATTTATATAGTCATGAATATGTATCATAAGAAATAGTTTCCTTATTCTAGCAGATGATAGCTCAAAGCAGGTTGAAAGTAAAGCAGAATGTGCCTTAAGGCACATTCTGCTTTATATACTTTCAACCTGCTTTAAGTGGTCACCTATTTACAATACTAGAAACAGGCTATGGAGTAAAGAGTTTAAATAGCAATTGCTTATATATGGAGCTTTCTGATGAACCTGCTCCTTAAAGAAGTGACCATTTGTCACAAGTTTGACTTATTGTAGACCTTTTCAGGAGTTGTCTGATATGGATCTACACGGTTTATATAACCCTTTATCCCATAGCCTGTTTGTAAGTATTGAAGATAGGTGACCACTTAAAGCAGGATGAAAGTAAAGCAGAATGTGCCTTTAGGCACATTCTGCTATACTTTCAGCCTGCTTTAAGCTGCCATCACTGGGATGTAGGAAATATTTCTTGTATTGCTCATTCATTACTGTATGAAATGGAACTATTTTCTTAACCCTTTGAACCCTAGTCCCGCATATAGGCGTCATTTCAAACAGTGTACATGTGAATAATACACTTGTCCTGTGCAAACATTGAAGACCCAGATCAGAGGGCTCTGAAAGGAGCCCTCTGATCAGGGTCTTCACTGTTTGTCATATTGCCAAACATTGACAAAAACCACTCTTAAAGGTCATAAATGGACTTGACTAAAAGGGAAATTGGAATTGTTCATTTAAAGTTTCAGGGAGGAAAGAGTTAAGTCAGTTTGAAGTGGAGGAACAAATAAAATAAGTAGAAAAGCATTACAGTATATGAATTAAAGGGTTAAAAAGCATCAATATAATACTATTATCAGAACAGTTTGCGCCAAGTTCTCTTGAACAACACACCATCACTGGAAAAAAACACCACAGCCAGCAGACATTAACACAATATAAGCATGCTCAATCATGGAAAACATATAAATATAGTAGTTCTGAAGGTTTTGACATAAAATCACTACTAGCAACAATTTCAGCACTTTTCTCCCTAGTATATTCTCATTTATGTTGTTTCTGCCGAGAAATTGGATAGTTTTTTCCCCCTATATTGCCTTACAATGATAATTTATCACAATTCTCTTTGAGGAAGGCTTGAACAGGTCATAATATTTGAGCATTACATTTGGTCTTTCTAAGAAGACTTCATTGGTTTCCATGGAAATAAACAGGATTAAAAAATATAGTATACAGTCAGTGATGTTCTGTCTTACAATTTAGAAGCATTTCACCACAGATCTGCATGACATTCGTCTGGGTAAAATTAAATTTCAATGTTACTGAACCATTGAATTGATTAACTAGGCGGTATAAACTTTAATAGAGCTCCAAATAAGGGGAGTTACAGTATTTCAAAAACTAAAATTTATGTTTCTGCATTAAACCCTATGGTGTCGCTATTCAAAAAATGAAATATATATTTCTGCATTAAACCCTATCGTGTCACTACTCAAAATGAATGGTCTCCTCTAGACTATGCTAATGACTAGTAACACCTTTGGATTTGGTTCTGATATAAGTGAGATTATGTATGATTTTGTTCTGAGTTTACTCCCTCTTGGCTGTGGCTCTGACTTTAAGACAGGTGGCTATTGGATGCAGGACAAATATATTGTTGGAGATTACAGTCGAACTTTGATATCTCAAACTCGTTTAACTCGAACTATCCGATAGTTCGACATATGAACTGCATTTTTTCATGCTCCGTTTTGTCGAACATAATCATATTTCAAAGTTAAAACGTGACAAAACCAACTTCGAGATATCGAAGTTCGACTATATGTTCAATGTACATTACTTTTGTTCTATATTCAGATGTCACTTGTCCTAAAGAGGCTGAAAACCAGACAGTGAATTGCAAAAAATAGAATCAGAACTAGAAGAAAACTGAGTCAGAATTAGAGAAAACTCGTGTAATTCTTTTTGCAAAGAGCACATAAACTAGATTTATGGCAATTGGCACCATAGAATGCCGTAATTTCTTAGTCTGCATAATCATCTAAGGATGCCTTTACTCTGTCCAAATAAATGTGCACAAATGATGGTTCATTGATGGTTTCCAAATAGTAGCTTAAAGCAAGATGAACATAAAGTACTTTCACCTTGCTTCAAGCAGCTCCATGGCTTACAGAAGTACTACAAATTTTTAGATTCCTCTAGAACCGTAGAGGACGGACTTCCATATAAACTGTTTTTACTAAATCAGTTTGATATAGGTGGTTTGGATTTATAACTACCAAAAGCTTGGATCCGGATGAGACGCCGAGTAACTCGGCGTCTCATCCGGATCCAAGCTGTTTGACATTCGGACAACATTTTCAGCAATTTTGAGCAACTTTGAAGCACTTTGAAACTTGAAGCAGACGAGAAATATAGCAGACGACAATTTATTTGGCGGGCTAAGGGTTAATTTTCAAGTAAACAAGTTTAATATCACATACTGGTACCAGGCAGTTCTAGTTTATTGTTTATTTGTTGGTAAGGGAAACCAAAGTATTTTTTAACAAAGATGCAAAGAGTTCCCCTAATAGAAGGTAACAGTCGAACTTTGACATCTCAAACTCAGTTAAGTCGAACATACCTGTATTTCAAAGTTAAGCCACGTTTTAACTTTGAAATGGGGGTATGTTACGGTAGACTTAACCGAGCATAAAATAATGTAGTTCATGTGTCAACATATAGTATAGTTCGAGTTAAGTGAGATCGAAGTTTGACTGTACATTCTCACACGTTCACGTTTTCCTCCTAAAAATGCTTTTTCCAGGAAAGACCCAGATCAGAGAGCTCCTACAGGATCCCTCTGATCAGGGTATGTTCTATTTGCAATACATGATAGATTTAGCGTGTGCTGTCCAACCCTGGATGGAGAGTAAATACACATTACCAGTTGACAGTGCGATACAGAGTGATGTATTTAGCTCGAGACGAATTTGGCGGAAATAGCCGATCTGACGAGCGCCTTGGCGCGAGTCTGATCGGTTGTTTCCGCCAAAAACGTCGAGAGCTAAATGCAACACTCTGTTGCGCACTGCCAACTGGTGATGTGTTTATTATATGTCTTGAATACAAACCAGAAACAACTAAATAGTTGTTTAAATCATTTTATATCCAAAATTTATTAGTTATTTGAAGCAGAACAAGATTTTTTGTATGTCACAAAGAATAACGCGGCACTCATACATGTACGTAAATGACGTCACGTCAAATTGAAAGCGAGGTCAGAGTAAAATACAAAGTGGCTGATACAAGGTGGCTGATACAGACTCTTGTATTTTACTCTGCAAATACACGCCGAAACGCTCGATATCACTCGAAGGCATATAATAAGAACTTGTTTTTTGTCAAAGCATATAGAAGAGTTCATTTGGAAATTTAATGGTATAAGGGTTTAGGAAGACACAAGTCTTTTATAGCTCAAACTTCTTGTTCTTACAGTAAACTCTTTGCACACTAAGTTATGGTGTTGTCTGCAGCAATTATTGTTGTCTGCAACGGTTCTAAAAATAGAATTTTCAACAACAAAAAATCAAAATAAGATCAGAGTGTCAAACAATTTGAATCCTGATGAGATGCCGCGTTACGCGGCATATCTGGATCCAAACTGTTTGCAAAAGTAATCACGATTTCGCTGCTAGCCTGCAAAGAGTTAAGGTTTCTTGTTCACATGTAAATGGTTTTGTTGAACAGGCTATAAAACAGTAGAATCTCAGATCTATTTGACACGCTCTTAGATCTTTCATGTTGCCAAGGAAAACACTTATCAGGTTTTCGCAGATGAATTTGTTTTTGTTAAGGTTTTGTTTCCCTGGTATAAATAATGTTGGTTTAGGTTTTACCCAGAACAGTGATTTTATAAATTGGTAAAGTTATTTGTACCTAATGGCTGAAAACAACAACAACAAGTAATGTGGTCTCCAATAAAATGTGGCTGTGTCTATAAGACATAGATGATACCCAAGGCTCCAGATAAGAGGAGTATTTCAAAAAACTATTCCAACTGTTCAAAGCACATTCTGCTTTACTTCCAGTCTGCTTAACCCATTACTACTTAAATATGCCTTTTTATGCCTTATTCCTTTATAACTTATTCCTCCACTGAAGAAAATAGTTCCAATTTATACAGTCATGGATATGTAAGATAAGAAACATTTTCTATATTCTAGCAGAGTTTATCTTAAAGCAGGCACATTCTGCTTTACTTTCAACCTGCTTTATGTAGTCACACATCTTCAAAACTAGAAACAGGCTATGGGGTAATGGGTTAAGCTACCATCGATGAGGATACAGAAAGCATTTCTAATGGTACATGTTCATGACTGTATAAAGTGGAAGAATAAACTGAAAGCATTAAAAGGCGCTTCTATTGGGGAAAGGTTAAAACGCTATTTATCCTTATTTGGGGGCTTAACACATTGAACACTAGTGACGGTTATATTTGACCTTTATAAACAGTGTTCTTGTAAAGAGTACATATGTCAACATCCTCAACCAAAGCATATGCTGTGCCTTCTTCTAATTTTTCCACTCGTTTCAGCACCAAATCCTGTGGTGTAAGTAGTCATTAGAACCGTCTTGATGACTCTTGAAGAGACAGTCATTCTAATAAGTAGTAACACCTTAGGGTTTAATGCAAGAATAAAGATTTTAGTTTTCGAAATACTCCCCTTATCTGGAGTTCTGTTTGATAAGGCTACGTAAGGAAATTAGGTTTTGAAATACTCACCTTATCTGGAGCCCTGTCGACTGAGGTGTATATTGTCATCAGTCAGAAAAGATTCAGAGCTCCAGATAAGAAGGCATTAACAAAATAATCTCAACGTTTAATCAAAGCCCTATGGTGTGACTACTCATTAGAATTGTCTCCAAGAGACGATTATAATGAGTAGTCACACCATACGGTTTTAAGCAGTCATTAAGATTTTAGTTTTCAAAATACTCCCGTGATCTCAAGCCCTGAGATTGTAAAACAAAGTGAATCGTTGGTGGGCCATGGAGCTGTCACGATAATTTAATCAAGGCAAGATTAGAAGTGGGATATAGTTTCAGTTTTCCTAATAGAAATAACGGAGGTACAGACTGATAAATGACATATATGACTGTTGCAGGCTAACAGATGAGAAACCCATGGCTAACGTCAATATTACCAGTTTGCAGGGTATTCAAGCACAATTCTACAAGTCTTCACATTAACCCTATCCTCACTGAAGCATCAAATGGACAAATCAAGTTTCTAATTTAGTCTAGTCCGTTTTTGACTATTTCGGATTGTTTTTGTCAATGTATTGCAATATGAACATACAGTGCAGACCCTGATCAGAGGGCTCCTTTATGAGCCCTCTGATCTGGGTCTGCACTGTTTGCATTCAACAAATGTACAGATTTGAAGATTCTTTTTCAGGGTGATCAGAGCTCAAGATTAGAGTGTGCAGACAACTTATTTCATACGTTTTTCTCTTATTTGCCTCCACCAAATCAATTCTTATGAGCTGTCACAACATAGGGTAACAGTTTGGTGGAAGCATACGGATTTTAGATTTGGAAAATACACTCCATTATCTGGGGCTCTGGGGCCCGTTTCATAAAACTTCGTACGACAAATGTTGTCGTAAGTCAGATTATAAAAGCCTCAATTATTATTTATTTCTCAATCTAATCTTGTCTTGTGACAGACATCTCTGGAATCAAAACAGGGTTAAATAGAGAAATCAGAATGAAATGTATTTTAAAGTTTTGACTTACGACCGTTTTTGTCGTACAAAGTTTTAAGAAAAGGGCCCCTGGTGATGAATTTTGTTGTGTCATCGTTACTTAATTTTTTCTTATTTTGTGTTTTTCAGATTACTGAGGCAGGCAAGGACAGACTTCCCTCATGGCTGACCTTCAACCCCCTGAAAGCTGAACTGAAGGGCATCCCAGGCAAACAGAACATAGATACCATCTATATAGAGGTCAAGGCCACTGGAGATGATAACTCCAAGGCTGGAGATGTTTTCGCCATTCAGATTCTAGAAGACACATTTGGCTCACTGGGCTCCATGTCGCCTCATGCTAAAAGTGGTCCACAGTCTGTCAAATGTAGCAGGGACAGCCATCAAACTACAGTAACTGTGATTGTAGACTGTGATTTTGATATGATGTTGCCTAGCAACAAGATTGGTCTCCTTGACAACACATGTAGTCATCTGAATCTTGCCCCAGAAATGTTGAAGATGATGCCTGTAGGAGAGAAGGCAATGTTTGACAGTAATGCGTTGGTTGCAGGGCCTGGTAACGTGAAACATCCTCAACATGCTGGCACTCTAGTCTCCTGGCTTGTAGGCTGTGGACAGGTCCAGAAAGATCATATGCCAATCTTACAGCTCCTCGAAACTTCAGCTCGCAATGGTGATATGAGTGGTGCTCTGGGACATGGTATCATAGGCTGGCATGTGACAAACACTAGGTTTTCTGAAAAGGTACGAAGAAAGCGTGCTGTAACACCCACACCAACACTGACCGTGCCACCGCCAACCAGCATTGTAGAGAGCTCATCAGAATCCACCTCTATACAATCTACATCCACGTACATTGCACCAACCCAGACTATTGATATACAGCCAACTACAGTAGTCACATCCACTTCATCATCAGTAGCCATTCAGCCAACAGAAACATTAAAGATGACGAAGACTGAAGCACCCTCAACAACCACCACTAGTACCAAGCCAGCAGTAACAACGTCTACTATACCAACGACTACCTCAACGACAGCCAAGCCAACGACACAAAAACCTCCAACAAAACAACCCAAGGTTGTTATACCAGAACCAGAATGTCCACCTGGTATACTGTCTAAGAAAGCTCCCAAACTGACTCACCCTGTCCGTAACATTTCCTTAAGTTCTGGTGCCATCAAGAAGATTAAGATTCCAGAGAATACATTCTTCAGCTGCTATGATGGTGCTACCAGTGATCTGACTCTGAATATAAGCCAATCTGACGGAACAAAGCTTCCATCAAACTTCTGGCTCAAAGTGATAAAGCGACCCACACGACCCTACAACATTCTCCTGAACCCACTCAACATTCATGCAGGGTCATACACCTTTAAGCTTACTGCAACTAATTTCCATGACATGTCCACCAGTCAGGATTTCGGGATAGTAGTGCGTGGTGAGGAAATGAGTGACTCTCCTCCAACACATGTACTTAGTATGTCTATCGATGCCGATTATGACAAATTTATGTCTGATATTGAAAATAGAGTGGAACTATCTAATAAGGTTGCCAGTCTGTATGGTGATAAGAATTCCAAGTTCCTCACTGTGACAAAGTTAGAGAAGGGATCAGTGGTGTATGCATGGACCAATAACTCTCTATCTGGTTCAGGGTGTCCAATAGATAAGTTAAAGAATGTAGTAGGCAAACTAGTGGACGAGGATGGTAATCTGACTCCAGAGGTTCAGGATGCTATGCAGCCTTATAAGATAAACTCCGTTGCCTCAGCACCTTTAGGCTCTTGCACAAAGAATCCTAACTTTCCTGCAAGGACAGCTAGAAGAGTACCACTTACAACAACACAGAAAACAATGACCAAATCCCCCAAGGAAACTGACACGCCTGCACCAGAACCTGATGTTACTGTTAAATACACTGACAAGACAACACAGAAAATGGGCGACAAGACAACAGCTGCGGTGGCAGCTGCGGGAGCGGGTGGTGGCAGTGACATGTGGATCACTACAGTTGTTCCTGCTATAGTGGTTGTCATTGTTCTAATTATAGCACTTGTAATAGCCTGCTGTCTATACAGGAAGAAGAGACAGGGCAGAATGAAGCTTCAGGAGAAAGATCCTTTCGCACAAAACAAAGGAGTACCTGTTATATTTGCTGATGAGTATGAAGAGAAGCCCAACGAATCTACTAGACCTTTAATCATGGAGGACGAAAAACCACCCATTCCACCACCGGAATATCCACGTGCTTCTAGTGAAACAAGTGGCAATTCAAATTCAACGCAACCTGTTCAGGATATAGAGGAGATAGAGATGGATGACACAGATATTACCTCCCCTTTGTACTCTCCCCCACCTCCACTAACTGCTTCTAATAATAGCAAACCACCACATGTACAATCCTCAATGGGACCACCACCATATGTGCCTCCCTAATCCAGCTTCCTGAAGAGTATTCAATCAGTTATACAGTAAAACCTCACCATTATGACTGCTAAAAGAAAGATTTTTTTATGGTATTAAAAGACTGGGTAGCTTAAAGCAGTCTATGGAGCTGTCTGCTTTACTTTCATCTTGCTTTAAGCAGTCATCTGCCATAAACACTGTAAGCAAAATCATTTAATGGTCATGATAGAGGGTTTTTACTGTATTCGGTCATTTTTTCACGTATAAAAAACTATAAACTTAAAATATGGTGTATACATACAAAGTGACAGTTTGAAAATCATATATTTTTATTAAGACTGTAACTATAGTAGGTACATAACATTAACTGAGGGCTATATGAGCCCCAGACACTTGGGAGATTTGAGTTCTCAGCATGTCGGTAGTTTGCTTGCATTTCGTGCCATGGTGTAATTGGTAGTGTTGTACCGGGTGATGTGATGATGGAAAGGCCGTTTTGTAACGTAACGGCTGAGAATTGAACCCGACTGCGGTTTGGTTTAGAAACTATTTCTATGCAAAGATGTACGGTATTTCGACTGATAATAAGGTTGGGAACGGTTGCGAGTGCCTGTTTGTGTTTACAAAACGAATACTGATGACCGAGGAAACTGTTGGGTCCATTGTGATTACAAAGAATACCCAATAGGGAGAAAGGTGTAGGCTTGAAGCTATCACAAACATTATACTTTACATCAGCATAACTCCAGATAAGGCGAGTATTTCAAAAACTGAAATCCTTACGTCTCCACCAAACCCTATGATGTGACTACTCATTAGAATCGTCTCTTCGAGACGATTCTAATGAGTAGTCACATCATAGGGTTTGGAGGAGATGAGAAAATGTTGGAAGATGTTCAGTTCTACTCATTCTTATCTGGGACCCGTCATCAGCATAATTATATATAGTCATATATCATGGAAACAAAGTATTGTTTTGTACAGAAATGCTACAGGCTGAGTTGATCAATTTACCATGCCTAAAAGAATTAGAGGATGCTAGCAGAGTAAATGAGTTTAATCTGTGACACATGTGTGAGTGTTATATATAATTTTTATCTAAGGGAGATAACCATGCAAAGACTAGTTGGATAATAAGCTTGAGTTACTGTTCTTTCGCTGCTGCCCGGAGTGTTCAGTGAACAGTGTTACAACCTTTTACAGATATTGTGTGATGTGCTATTGTCTGAGATAAACAGACCTCCAGATTAAGAGAGTACAGTCGAACTTAGATATCTGGAACTTACTTAATTCAAACTATCTGATTAGTCGACACATGAATTGGAATATTTCATGCTCAATTAAGTTGAAAATACCAGTATTTCAAAGTTAAAACGTGGCTTAGCCACGTTTTAACTTTGAAATATGGGTATTTTCGACCTCACCGAGTTTGACATATCGAAGTTCAACTGTATTTCAAACACTGAAATCCTTATTTCTTTATCAAACACTATGTTGTGACTACTCATTGGAATTGTTGCTCTGCAATGATTCTAATGAGTAGTCACAGTATAGGGTTTGATGGAGGCATAAAAGGAAAACATAAATTAGGTTTGCTCACTCTTATCTGGCGCTCTGGATACACAGATAGCTGGATAACATATTGGTCAGTAACTTATTACAGATAGAATGTAATAGTTGTGAATGTAGTTTTGGGAACAGCTTTATAGTGTACAAACGTGCTGTTCTACATCAAGAAACTATTAGGAGTTTTCATATAAAGCTAGTCTTTGATATTACCTATGTTATAATACATACTATAGCTTTGTTATAATACAAACTGACATCGTTACAGTGAAACCCTGTTTTGACAGCTGCTTTGCTTGTGGTTAATGGACAGCTCTATGACAGCTGCACTTGTGTTGGATTAACATCTTAATGACAGCTGTACTTGAAGATAATGACAGCTTACCGGTAACAGCTGCTCTTGTGGAAAAGCAGCTTTATGACAGCTTTACCTGTGTTAGAAATGCAGCTTTATGTAAGATGTTCTTGTGTTAGAAAAGCTGTTTTTGTGTTAGGAACAGGTTTATAACAGCTGTAGAATGAAGAATCTGTTTTGTGACCGCTGTGCTAGTGTTGAATAAAACAGCTTTGTGAGCAGCTGCCTTGTGTTAACTATAGTTTAGTGACAGCTGAACATGTGCTGCTTGCTGCAGATATTGTATGGCTGGAGTGACAGCTGAACATGTGCTGCTTGCTGCAGATATTGTATGGCTAGAGTGACAGCTGAACATGTGCTGCTTGCTGCAGATATTGTACGGCTGGTTGTAGTGGGAGGTATGCTTGTTGATCACTGCCAATCAGAAAATTAGTGAATTAGTCGTTATCTACAAAATGTACAGTAAAACCTCTTTATTATGACCACAAAATTGTGTTGATTATTAGGTGTTTACAACAGGTGACTACTTAAAGCAAGGTGACGGTAAAACAGAAAGCTCCTAAAGGATCTTTCTGTTTTTCTGTCACCTGGCTTTAAGCTGTCACATGTGCTTAAAGCTGTCACATGTCTTTTATACAATCAATTACATTTGTTTTAGTGGTTGTAATAGAGAGGTTTTACTATACAATCAAGTCTATATAACTCAAGACTTGCTTTACTTTTTACCCCATAGCTAGTTTTTGGTTTTAAAGACAAATTATCACTAAAAGCAGTTTGAAAGTAAAGCAGCTCCTGGAGGAGTTTTCTGCTTTACTTTCTTCATACTTTAAGCTGTCACCTATATTTAACACCATCAATGAATAATTATTGTTGGTGCTTATGAAAAGATGAAAGTGAAAATATCAGTTTGTTCAAAGTAACCCTTCTCATGCTTGTAGCAATTATATTGACGCTATTTGAAAACAGTGAAGATCCAGATCAAACAGCTCCTTCAGGAGCTTTCTGATCTGAATCGTCACTGTTTTCGTATGAGATCTGCCTGAAATGAGCATGCACCCTTACTTTATCACCCAGTGTAATAGTTCAAATTTTATATGATTATGGTGGAGCTTTATATACCGGAGAAGAGTAAACCTATTACCCCATAGTCTGTTTCTAGAATTGAAAATAGATGTCAACTTAAAGCAGGTTGAAAGTAAAGTTTAACTTACAGCCTGCTTTGAGTTACTTGCTACTGGAATAACTATAGAAAATATTTCTTATGGTATAGTATATATTCATGACCATATTTTCTTTATTTGAGGAATTAATTAGAGGCGTAGTTATTGAGTAATGGGTTAAGCAAGTGAGATTTATGGAGATTTTGTTTTGGGAACACAAAGATATGTACTAAAGCATTGATAGTAATTCATAGCTGTACTGTTTTAGAAATAAGTTTGTATTTGCGCATTATAAACACATGTGTTGTTATGGGTGTATGTAGTCAGCCCCTGCAAATGAAACATGAAGGAATTACAGTAAAACCTCTCTATTAGGATCACTAAATTGTGTTAATTACAGGGTGTTTACAGCAGGTCGCTGTTTAAAGCAAGGTGACAGTTAAACAGAAAGCTCCTAAGGAGCTTTCTGTTTTACTGTCACCTTGCTTTAAGCTGTCACCTGTCTTTTAGCCAAACAATTATCCTTTGTTTTATTGGTTGTAATAGAGAGGTTTTACTGTATATGATCGTATAACAGTTTTAATATTTTTCCTCCAACTCCTTTGAAGAATAATGAAAATAGGGTAAAGTTTCAAGTACATGAGTTTTGGAGTTTTTTTATGAATTGTTTTAAATTTTTGTACTTTTTGATGACATTTTTTATTACTGAAAAGTCAGCAATGATTTGTGCATGGTTTAACTTGTTCCAAGGTCCTCACATTGTTAGCAACTCTTACTTTTCCTCTACTCAAAGTTAGCTACAAATTGCAGGTAGAAATAGTGCAGAGAAATTCTAGCAGACTTTTCTACACTACTTTTATTCTGCATTGAGCTAACCCTGTCTTTAAGATATATAATGCATCTCTTTTTTCTATGGTCTCCAACAGATTTTATAGTACCTTTATACGTCAGATGTCCTGATATTTCTATAATACCAGTTTGGTAGCTTTGTTGTTAGTTATATATATACAAATTGCAGATAGCAAATATGATTTTACTCTTTGCATGCTAGAGGCGAATATATCTGCCACAGTGATTGCCTTTACAAACAGTTTGGATCCAGATGAGACGCTGCGTAACACGGCGTCTCATCTGGTTCCAAACTGTTTGACACTCTTGCCATGTTTTTAAAGAAATTTTATAAAATCTATTTTTAGAACAATAGCAGACAACAAATTTTGCAGACGAAAAAACTTACCCAGCATGCAAAGAGTTAATACTTTTTTTGTTTCTCTCTTTAACCCTTTTCTCCCTACAACGTTAAAGGGGCAATTATTGTTGCAGTCAAAAAATCATTGATCATTCAAAGAGTTGAGCAACGTGAAAACTGCAAATTAGAATGTATAAAACTGATATAATATAAAGAATATACCTGTGTTTAAGACAGGTGATAGCTTAAAGCAAGATGAAAGTAAAGCAGAAAGCTCCTATAGGAGCTTTCTGCTTTACTTCAATCTTACTTTAACCCATTACCCCATAGCCAGTTTCTAGTTTTGAAGATAAATGACCACTTAAAGCAGGTTGAAAGTAAAGCAGAATGTGCCTTAAGGCACATTCTGCTTTACATTCAGCCTGTTTTAAGCTATCATCTGCTAGAATATAGGAAAGATTTCTTATGATACATATTCATTACTGTATAAATTGGAAGAAATTTCTTCAGTGTAGGAATAAATTAGAGGCATAAAAAGGCGTATTTATGGGGTAATGAGTTAAGGCGTTTTATGCGTAGAAATGGACAAAATCATCCTATGGCGTTTATGTGGAGGGAAGGGTTGATAAATGCAGGAAGCATGGTTAGTGAATTAACATGTTGATTTTTCAAATTTTGTCGTTAAATAACATGGTCATTTTGGTAAGTGAAATAACATGGCCATTTTGTCGTGAAATACCATGGTCATTTTTGGTTAGTGAAATAAAATTTATTTAAGATAACATAGTGAAATAACATGGTCATTTGTGGTTAGTGAAATTTGTTGATTTTATAGTGAAATTATGTTAATTCCTGGTAGTGAAATAACATATTAATTTCAAGTTAGTGAAACAACATGTTAATTTCTGGTTAGTGAAACATGTTAATTTCAAGTTAGTGAAACAACATGTTATTTTCTGGTTAATGAGTTTCAGTTTAGGTTACTATTATTGTTAAAAAGATAAAAGGTTGTGTATTTTAAGCTGGTTTGCTTTTTTCTATCAAACAACCAGGGGTAACGTATATTGACAATACTGGTTGTGAGAAAGTTTACATGTTTTTATAAGCAATAAAACTAGTTGTAGTGTAACAAACCTTTCCCTCCAAGCTTGGTTTCCAGTGTTTGAGCTAAAAAAAAAAAGATATTCATATCAATAATCATTGGCCTAATGCAGGTCAAGAGAAATGCAGAGAGCTCATAAAAGAGCTTTCTGCATTAATTTTATCCAATTAGTGATCGCTTAATACAGTGGAGAAGACGTTATTCTTTCCCGTATAAATGCCACCTAAAATGCATTTTAATAAATTATAGAAAATATGGCAGCGAAATCGTAAGAACCTTTGCAAACGGTTCGGATTCATATGAGACGATGTGTAAGCATTACATGACATTTCATCAGGATCCAAACTAACTGTTTGACACTATGACCCTATTTTGAAAAGAAAGTTAGAAACTATATTGTTAGAACAGTAGCTGACAACAGGGCTGCCATTTCTCCGGATTTTTCCTAAATCTCCGGATTTTTTCCCAGTTCATGGTAGCTTAAAGCTGGCTGTAAGTGGTCGCATGTCAACAAAACAAGAAAAAGGCTATGGGGTAAAGGTACGATTCGTTAAATCGCACTTGAAAAATGCAAATTTGGAAATCTGAGGATTTTTCATTTCAATTTATGGCAGCCCTGTGACAACAATTGTTCAAGACAAAAAAAAAATACCCAGCATGCAAAGAGTTGAATGAAATGTTGATGGACAAAGGTTTCACCAAAGCTCCAGATAAAGGGGGTATTTCAAAAACTAAAATATTTATTTCTGCTTAAAACCCCATGGTGTCACTACTCATTAGAATCGTCTCGAAGAGACGATTCTAATGAGTAGTAACACTATAGGATATGATGCTAAAACAAGTGAGAAAATGTTGGATTTGTGCAGATTACTCCCTCTTAACTAGAGCCCTGGGTTTCACTATATATTTCACGAGGCTATAACTGTACAATATGCTATGAAATATTTAATTTTGTTTCATTTACCTTGTTTATGGATTATTTTGTGTATTTTCTGTATGGTTGTTGTGCAGGAATTTTTATCACGTTACTCTGTATGTACTTTTGTTTATATATTAAGTGCTTTACATGAATTTCTCTTTTACAATTCAGTTTACTTTATTTTACTGAATTGGTTCGACTGGTTGTTAATTTAAGTATCTCTGTATTAGCTATATCTTTTAACATTTTAATTAGAATTATGTTTTCAATTGGGCATATACTTGTTTTAAAATTAAGTCTTTTCCCTGCTTTGTGTAGTGGAAAATAGACCAAAGTTGGCATCTTAACCCTTTGAACCCTAGTCCCGCATATAGGCGTCTTTTCAAACAGTGTACATGTGAATAGTAATCTTGTCCTGTGCAAACAGTGAAGGCCCAGATCAGAGGGCTCCGAAAGGAGCCCTCTGATCAGGGTCTTCACTGTTTGTCAGTAATGCCAAAATTGACAAAAACAACTCTTAAAAGCCAGAAATGGACTAGACAAAAATCGAAACTGGAATTGTCCATTTAAAGTTTCAGGGAGGAAAGAGTTAACTCATTCACCCCTGAAACTTTTAATGGACAATTCCAATTTCAAAATAAGTTCAGTCCATTTTTGACTATTTAGGGTTGATTTTAACAATATATTTCAAAATGATAAAAAGTGTAGACCCTGATCAGGGTCTACACTGTGTGCATGAAACAAGTGTAATCCTCACAGGTACACTGATTGTAAATGACGAGTATACTCGTCGCTAGGGTTGAATGTGTTAAACCCATTACCCATAGCCTGTTTGTAGTATTGAAGATAGGTGACCACTTAAAGCAGGTAGAAAGTAAAGCAGAATGTGCCTAAATGTGCATTCTGCTTTACTCTTAGCTTACTTTAAACTACCAACTGTTAGGATACAGAAATTATTTTTTATGGTGCTTATTCATATCTGTATCAAGTGGAACTATTTTCTTCAGTGGAGGAAGACGTAAAAAAGGCATATTTATAGGGTAATGGGTTAAGAAGTGTATGAAGAGAATACTTTTAAAGATGTATCTTTTAGATGATAAAGGTTCCCAAACAATGGAGACCCTGGTTTGACCGATTACCCTATAGCCTGTTCTCAAGTTTTGAAGATGACTTACCCCTTAAAGCAGGTTCAAAGTAAGGCGCCTTCTGCTTTACTTTCAGCCTGCTTTAAGCTACTATCTGCTAGGATAAAGAAAATGTTTCTCATGGTATATATTATCATAACTATATTAAGTGGAACTATTTTCTGCAATGAAGGATTAAATCAGAGGCTTAAAAATGCATATTTATGGGGTAATAAATTATGGAATTCAGAGTGAACCTTTTGACAAGGGTCTACATTGTTTTTCTGCAAATTTGTGTTTCTACACTGCATGATTATTCTGATTTTCTCATTTACATTATAGTAAATCCTCTCTTTATTTAGCTATTGCCAAAATCAAACTCGTTCACTGCCAAAATTATCATCTGCTGGAAAAATTGTTGTCTGCAATTTTATGCCAAATTCAAATGTTGGAAATAGTGATACAATTGACAAACAATTGGTGGATTTTGGGTCCAAAGGCAGAGCTCCAGATAAGGGGAGTATTTCAAAAACTTAAATATTTATTTCTGCATTAAACCCTATTGTGTCACTACTCATTAGAATCGTCTCTTTGAGACGATTCTAATGAGTAGTCACACCATAGGATTTGATGCTGAAATGAATGAGAAAATGTTGGCTTTGTTCAGTTTACTGCCTCTAAACTGGAACCCTGAAAGTGTTTGCAAGTATAAAGATGATTACGCCATTGGCAGTGACATAATTATAGAATGGTAAGACTAAAATAATACAGAAGGTTCATTTAGGAGCTCTCTGCATTACTTTTATCCTGTATTTAGCAGCCACATGCCTTAAAATATTTCTGATATAACACTTAAGGGAGATAATAATGTTGCAGGTTTTGTAAAAAATTGGAAAATAGTGATTTTTGTAACTGGGGAAAAACGTTGCCAGTATTTTCCATAATACATTGACTGTTGATATTGAATGATGTATTTGTATATAAACATTTCCATGTACAATCTCAGGACTCTAGATAAGGGGACAATTTCAAAAAAAATAAAATCTTCATGTCTACACCAAATCCTATGGTGTGACTACTCATTAGAATCGTCTCGAAGAGACGATTCTAATGAGTGGTCACACCATAGGGTTTAATGCAGACATGAAGGAGAAAATGTCGGAAAACTACTTTTACTCTCTCTTATCTGGAGCCCTGATATTATCCTATGATAAAGAGTTTACTCCTGTGTATTGAAGTGTACTGACATTAAAGTGAATGCTGTCATCATCATAACCATCAGCATCAAAGTAGGCCCTCACACATCGCCCCTAGCCTGTTGTAATGGGGCTGTCCACGGGCAAACTCACAGACATCTACTCCCTCTTTGCTTTACTTTCATCTTGCTGAAAGAAATCACCTGTCCTATTTCGTCCATAGTAGCGCCTTTGAGCACCTCTATCTACACCTTTGTATAAGGAGTATCCTGACTTAACCCTTTACTGCATAGCCTGTTTCTGGTTTTGAATACAGGTGACCACTTAAAGCAGGTTGAAAGTAAAGCAGAATGTGCCTAAAGGCACAATCTGCTTTACTTTCATCCTACTTTAAGCTACTTTCTGTTTGGATATAGAAATAATTTTTATGATACATAATAATTCATGACTGTATAAAATGGAACTATTTTCCTCAGTGAATGCATAAATTAAATTTGTCAAAAAGCGTATGTATGGAGTAAAGGGTGAAGTGAGTTTGAGTTATTGAGTTTCTACTGTATTTGGAAAGTACAGTAGAACCCCTCTATTAGGACTGCTAAAACAAAGGCTAATTGATTGTATAAAGACAGGTGACAGCTTAAAGCAAGGCGACAGTAAAACAGAAAGCTCCTAAAGGAGCTTTCTGTTTCACTGTTACCTTGCTTTAAGCAGTCACCTGCCTTAAATACATGATATTTAGCACAATTTAGTGGTCGTAATAGAGAGGTTCTACTGGATTCAGTGAGTTAGTTGTCTGTGAGTTTCTGTGGATGGTTCCTCACGCTAGCATGTTCTCCATTATTACCATCATAAAAACAGCATATTTATTATCAGAGTATGAATAAAATCTACAACTGTATGACTTGTGTATAGTTATTCTTTTGTTTCCTCTACATGTATTATCCTTATCCCCGTAGCAGCACCTTTTAGCACACTTAAGGGCATTTTCTGCTTTACTTTCAACCTGCTTTAAATGATCATCTTTCTCCAAAACTATAAAACACAGGTTTTGGGGTAATGGGTTTTGTGCGTTCATTAAAAGAAGCTCACAGATCCAGGGCTCCATATACACATCTGAACAAATCCAACCTTTTCTCACTCATACAGCTCCAACTTCTATGGTGTTACTACTCATTAGAATTGTCTCTTTCAGACGATTCTAATGAGTAGTGACACCATAGTGTTTAAAGCAGTTTTTGACATATTCCCATTATCTGTAGCCCTGAACCACATTCAAATGAGCATTCACTTCTGCAACTGTCACCTGCCACTTTAAAAAAAAATAAAAAAAATTCTAAATTTTGTTTAACCCTTTACCTGATAGCCTATTTCTAGTGCTTAAGATAGGTAACTACTTAAAGCAGGTTGAAAGTAAAACAGAATGCGCCTTAGGGCGCATTCTGCTTTACTTTCAACCTGCTTTAAAGACATACTCGCCTATATTAAAAATGTTGAAAAATAAACTTCTTAAATACCTTGATTAATATATATTTTCTGATTTGCAATACATTTTTCACCATAAAAATGAATTTTGAAAAGTTCTCATTGGTAAATTATGTAAAATACAGTCCTTTCCATACAGGCACTGTTTCAAGATTTGAAAAAAACTGTCCTGAGTAGCATTTCTTGTAGAAATTATGTTTATGTTTTTATCAGCAGCACTGTAAATGCTTTAAGTAACTAAAGCTTTATTAAATGCTGTTGTATTCACATACACTCATATATTTACCAATTTAAGCAAATATTGGATGAATATTTCTCATTTTTAGGCCAACAGAGACCCAATTTGGCTATTGGGGCAGGTATATTTTCTGCATAAAATATATGGGGGTAGGGTTAGAATTTTGACCATATTTCATAAATGAACAACGCGACACCTAGGTTTCTTTACACCGTTTGATAAGAAATACTTTAACCTAGATGCCTAGAAAGTTTAAAGAATCTTATTCGGAATTATTTTACATAATTGATGTACATGTATTTGTGAGAAATTGGCAAGAAAAAATGTCTTATTTTTCCGGTTTTTAGCATTCATTTTAGCCCAAAAGCTCATTAAAAACACAAGAAAGAACTTTAAAAAGTTTATTTCACACTTGCTTGTGATAAATGAATGCTAGAAAATTAAAAAGTGTACTAGAAATATGTTATTGTGTAGTAATATAAGTGCATTTGTCCCTTATGACTTTTTCTGCTCTGACAATGAGCAAATGCGGCAAACGTCACACTTTTCAAAGCCAGCTAGAGCTGAAACAAGCTTTGCAACCCCCAATTTTTGTTTTAGCAATTTGCTTATATAGACCTTAATTCAACTTGTAGAACTTTTCATGAGATTCTGTCAATTTTTTTAAATACGCAAGTATCCCTTTAAACTATCATGTGCTATAATATAGAAAATATTCCCTATCATACATATTCATTGCTGATTAAATTGGAACTATTTTCTCCAGCGGATGAATAAATCATATCTGCTAAAAGGCGCTTCTATTGGGGAAAGTGTTAAAAGTGGGATCAGAAAGTCAAAACAGTTTTGACCCTGATTAGACAATGCACTACGCAGCATCTACAGGGCTACCATAAGAAGCTAATAAAAATAATTAATAATAATAACAGAGACTTTATTTAATGAGAGAGCTCATTTGGTAAAGACCAATCCTCCATGACGCCCATAACTCATTTGTGCCCACGATCCCATATATTATGCGGCGTCTGATCAGAGTCTACACTGTTTGCTGATAGGAATTTCAATATAAAAAAAAATGAAAATTTTGACCAGGCATCCCTTTGATATAAAATGGACTAATTCAATATGTAAACATGGAAGAATCCACTGGGTTAAAATAAGCCTAAGATTTCAAGCCTGATTTTAGGAATCATACCTTCAACCCTTTTGCTGTCAGGCTCTATAACACTAAATATGATTATGCAAACAGTTTGGATCCAGATCAGAGGCTGTGTAATGTACCATCTGATCTGGATCTAAACTGTCTGACACCCATTGCAATGTTTCCGTAGTAAAATGCCTAACATTCCAAATTTTAAAAGTAAGAACAGATATCTGAATATTTCGGAGAAACAGAAGCCGGCCCTGCATCTCATTTGGGTCCAAACTGTTTTCAGGAGTAATCATGTGTTCACCTCATCACCAGCGTGAAAAGTTAATTTTAGTAACTACAGTAAAAAACTCTACTAAAAAAAAGGCTAATTGATTGTATAATAGACAGGTGATAGCTTAAAGCAAGGTGACAGTAAAACTGAATCCTAAAGGAGCTTTCTGTTTTACTGTCACCTTACTTTAAGCAGTCACCTGTCTTAAACCCGTAATGATTAACACAATTGAGTGGTCGTAATAGAGAGGTTCTGTACAAAAATCTGAATCAGCATTATAGTAGTCTATTAGAGATTCCTGCTTTAATTTTATCCTTTATTGAGCTGTCACATGTATGTTCAAAGTTCAATGCTTAGATCAATCAAAAATATTTATTTTGAATAAAAAAAAAATTTAAACATCTTACTTGACTTTCCCTAAGACCACACCAGGGAATGAAAATAAATTGAATGGAATCACAACCACTTCTACCACTAGTAACTATTTTATGCCTACTACTATTCAGTCCAATTTTGGACTAAGAAAGACAACTCGTACAAACATTTATAACAGCAAATATGCACCGGTTACTTCCCTTACACTATAGATGAACTTTTACTTTTAACTTGCAGAACTAGGATTACTATTACTTGAAGACCAAAAAAACCCGAAGATTTGGGAAAAATCCGGAAAAATGGCAGCCCTGCAACTTTACTACTACCTACTTCAACTACTCATGTACTGTGACAATGACAAGCCACATTTACTTCCAATAGTCTGACATGACCATTATAACTCACTATTTCTATTCGGTGTTCCTCCTATTATGGCAAGGAGTGCTTTATTACAGTGCTTCCTCTCTACAACACCACCCAATGGGAGACGAGTGTGTGTGTTGTTCGGAGGGAGTTGTTATAGTGAGGGAAATTTGCTTACATTTGCAAACAGCTTGAATCCTGATCTGGATGCAAGCTGTTTGTCACTCATCATCTGTTTGCAAATTTTAAACAAGTCACGCTTAGCATAATACGTCTTAAAACAGGATGACATTAAGAAGGAAACCTTCTAATTGGAGACTTTTACTTTACTTTCAGCATGCTTTAATAACCCTTTCACTCTCAATGACGCTTAAATGCGCGTTTGCAAACAGATTGGATTCTGATCAGATGCCGAGTCACGCGGTGTCTAATCAGGATCCAAACTGTTTTACGCAACGTCTGATCAGGATCCAAACTGTTCTACAGTTGGCACTTGTATAGAAATTTTGTCAGTCATACTGCGTTAATTAACTTTGTAACGATATTGCAGACAACAAATTGAAGCAGACGACAATGAAACGATTGGGGAGAGAAATATCAAGAAAAATTTGGCAGTGAAAGGGTAAAGCAGTTATTTGTATTCAAAGAAACGAATACATAAAAATAATGTTGATTATCTAAAATATGAGGTTCGAACCTGCTACCCACGACATGCTAGTCCGACTCGTTCCCTATTGAGCCACAGCGACTTCGTTGATATTTGGTTCGTTAGTTAGTTATAATTGTGGAACTAATTATGTAATGACGTGGTCATTTATTACTCAAATATAGATTTTGAATACATATCGATCTTTCTCACGTTTTTGCGATGAAAACCGCAGGTAACAATGTCTTAAACAGTATTCTCAGTCGTTTGGAATGACGTTTCCTCACCCCAAAGTTGATCCAATTTCAAGAAGCCACTCAAACACAAACGTCGGCTCAATAGCCTCCGCTAAACGTATCTATAGGTCTATTAACGATTTTTATTCATTGAATACATTCTTTTCAGCATGCTTTTAGCAGTAACTTGTATTTAAAAGAAACGAATATATGAAAATAAAACATCTGGAAAGAATCGCACACTGTGTGTTTTGAACCTGATACCAGAGACCTAGATAACCGTTGGTATATATATGTCTCTGCTGATACCCACGGCATGCTAGTCTGTCTCTTTCCCTTCTGAGCCTCGGCGACTTCGTTGAACTTTGGCTCGTTAGTTTGTTATAATTATGGAACATTATTCTGTAATTACGAAAGTTTTAGTACAATAAATGATCATTTATGACTCAACTATAGATTGGGTAATAATGTCCGTCGTTTAATTGTTGTGCGTCGTCCGTCCTAAATATTTTTAGTGTTTACATTCTAAAGGTCACAAATGTTATCCAGTCTTTTTCCAACTTGCTCAGATCGCATGTTGCTATAAGCTCTCGGATGGGTTTTATTATAGTTGAAATCGCACCAATAAAGGCTTATTAAGCTCTTTGCGGCTAATTTATTTTCTTGTCGCTTTTTATTCTTCTTGTGGCTTATTTCCCTTCTTGTGGCTAATTAATTTTCTTGTCGCTTTTTATCTTCTTCTTATGGCATATTTCCCTTCTTGTGGCTAATTGGTTTTCTGGTTGCTTTATTATGTTTTCTTGTGGCTCATTTCCCTTCTTGTGGCTTTTTATTTTTCATTTGCCTTTTTATTTTTCTTGTAGCTCATTTCCCTTCTTGTCACTTTGATTCTTTATGTGGCTTTTTATTCTTCTTGTGGCTTTTTAGCTCACCTGAGCCGAAGGCTCAAGGTGAGCTATTGTGACCGCTCACCGTCCGTCGTACGTCTGTCCATCTGTCCGTTCACATTTACTTCAAACGACATCTCCTCTGAACTCGACGATTTTAGGAAGAGTTCAACCTGCTCATGATGTTCCTTGGATGCTTCTCTACAGAAGTTGTTTAAATAAAAGGCAAAAAGCGCATGCTCTGCTTGAAAAAGCAAAAAAGCAAAAAACTTTAAAACATCTTCTTGTAAAAATCTACTAGGCCCTAAGCTTTGAAATTTTTACAGTAGTATCTCCTGGTGGATCCCTATAGAGTTTGTTCAAATGAAATCCCTAGGGTCACACTTGACCCCACCCTGCGCAGTTTTAGTGCTGCTCTAGGCAGGTCTCATGGTATTTTGATTTATGCAGAACTGTATTTACCTGAGTTACCCTTAATATACTACAGGAAAATAGCCAATATTTTTGCAAACAGTTTGGATCCAGATCAGATAAGACATAATGCTGCATCTAATTTGGATCCAAACTATTTGCCACTCATTTACCTACTTTACATTTTCTAAATTCGTTTTTTGTACATTTTTCACATACAGTAGGTTTTAAGCAGACATCATTTCAGTCTGATAAGGGTTTAGCCAGCTGCCTAGATGCTCTCCCCAACTATTGCATAATATTTGACCTCAGTGACTGACCAACAGAACTGCTGGTGGTGTCTGCTGAACATGTTGTCTGCTAAAGTTTAGAAATGGTCCAGTCTGCTTCATACTTAGAGAAACATGATCTGGAAGTGATCCACTGACAGTTATGTAATTATGTCTTATGCCATATTTATACATATGTTTAATATTGGTTTTGTCAGAGTTATCTGTATTTCTTGTCATTTTTTCTTGTCCAGGAGATAATTCCAATTCTGCTGAGGTTAGTTAACCCGTTCCCCCATAAATATACTGATGTTTGTTAACCCATTATCCCATAAATGTGCATTTTTAGGCCTTTAATTTATTCCTCCACTTACGAAAATAATTCCACTTTATACAGTCATGAAAAGTTTCTATATCCTAGTAGATGGTAGCTTAAAGCAGTTTGAAAGTAAAGCAGAGTGTGCATTAAGACGCATTCTGCTTTACTTTCAACCTGCTTTAGGTGGCCATCTATTTTCAAAACTAGAAACAGGCTATGGGGTAATGGGTAAAATGAAATTGCCTATTTGGAAGGAGCCTAATGAGAGGAAGTGCCATTTGCAAAGGCCATAACTCTTGACATCATTGTTTTTGGAGTTATTTCCCTTTGTGATATTTTCTTCTCCAGAAGACAACTCCAGTTCTACAGATGCTATTTGTAATGTAATTTTATGTATGGAAAGAAACTGATGAGAGAAAATGCCTTGCACAAGGGCAGCAATATTTTGTTTTTCCCCTTTGTCATATTTTATTGTCAGGAAAATAACCCCAGTTCTGCTGATGCTAGTGAAATAATTATCATTTACCGGTAATGAATATAGCTTGATAAGAGGATGTGTCATGGATAAAGTTCATAAGCTTGGCAACAAAATTCCCCTTTGTCCTGTTTTCTTGTCCGGAAGATAACTCCATTTATAGTTATATTAAAATGTTGTCTTGCCCAGTCAACTTAGGTACAAACTACAATATCCTCAGGTGAGCGAATTAAGGGCCATGACCCTCTTGTTGTTTTTCCTCTCGCTTTTTTTTCTTGTGGCTCATTTCCCTTCTTATTGATTTTTGTTTTTCTTGTCACTTTTTAGCTCACCTGATGAGCTTTTGCAATACTTGTATGTCCGGCGTCCGTCGTACGTCGTCCGTCGTGCATCTTCCGTTGTCAACAATTTTAGTTTTTACACTCTAGAGGCCACACTATTTATCCAATCTTTCTCAAACTTGCTCAGATTGTATATTACCATAAGAGTTCGGATGAGTTCGATTATGGTTGAAATCGAACAAATAGGTCAAGAGTAATCTACCTTTGAATTGCTGAAAATGCCATATTTAAGGATGTTTACACTCGAGGGGCCACACTTTTTATCCAATCTATCTCAAACTTGCTCAGATTGTATAAGACTATAAGAGTTCAAATGAGTTCGATTATTGTTGAAATCGGACCAATAGGTTGAGAGTTATCTACCTTTGAATTGCTGAAAATGCCATATTTAAGGGTGTTTACACTCTAGAGGCAACACTTTTTATCCAGTCTTTTTCAAACTTGCTCAGATTGTATATGACCATAAGAGTTCAAATAAGTATAATTATTGTTGAAATCGGACTAATAGGTCAAGGGTTGTCTGCCCTTGAATTGCTGAAAATGCCATATCGAACAGCGTTTACACTCTTGCAACTACAGTTTTCAATGGCTTTTGATTTTACTTGCACACAAATAATATACCTATAAGTTCTCAAAGGAGTGCAATTATTTATTATACTAGAATTATGAGGTTGTATTCCATAATTGTTTACATGCTATACTACAAATTTGAATGGATTTAGATTAAAACGGATGAAACAGAAAGGTAAAGCTATCAAGCTTCAGGTGAGCGACATCAGGGCCTCTTGTTATTTTTTTCTTCTTGTGACTTTTTGTTTTTCTCGTCGCTTTTTATTCTTCTTGTGGCTTTTTATTTTTCTTGTGGCTCATTTCCCTTATTGTGGCTTTTTGTTTTTCTTGTGGCTTTTTGTTTTTCTTGTGGCTCATTTCCCTTCTTGTGGCTTTTTATTTTTCTTGTGGCCCATTTCCCTTCTTGTGGCTTTTATTTTTCTTGTTGCTCAATTCCCTACTCGTGACTTTTTGTTTTTCTTGTCGCTTTTTATTCTTCTTGTGCCTTTTTATTTTTCTTGTGGCTCATTTTCCTTCTTGCGGCTTATATTTTTCTTGTGGCCCATTTCCCTTCTTGTCGCTTTTTTTATTTTTCTTGTGGCCCATTTCCTTTCTTGTGGCTTTTTATTTTTCTTGGCGCTTTTTATTCTTCTTGTTGCTTTTTGTTTTTCTTGTGGCTCATTTCCTTTCTTGTGGTTTATTTCCTTTCTTGTGGCTCATTTCCTTTCTTGTGGCTCATTTCCCTTCTTATGGCTCATTTCCTTTCTTGTGGCTCATTTCCCTTCTTGTGGCTCATTTCCTTTCTTGTGGATAATTATTTTTCATGCGGCTCATTTCTTTTCTTGTGGCTCATTTCCCCTTCTTATGGCTCAGTTTCTTTCTTGTGGCTCATTTCTGTTCTTGTGGCTCATTTCCCTTCTTGTGGCTCATTTCCTTTCTTGTGACTCATTTCCTTTCTTGTGGTTCATTTCCTTTCTTGTTGTTCCTTTCCCTTCTTGTGGCTCATTTCCTTTCTTGTTGCTAATTTCCTTTCTTGTGGCTCATTTCCCTTCTTGTGGCTCATTTCCTTTCTTGTGGCTCATTTCTGTTCTTGTGGCTCAATTCCCTTCTTGTGGCTCATTTCCTTTCTTGTGACTCATTTCCTTTCTTGTGGTTCATTTCCTTTCTTATGGCTCATTTTCTTTCTTGTGGCTCATTTCCCTTCTTGTGGCTCATTTCCTTTCTTGTTGCTCATTTCCCTTCTTGTGGCTCATTTCCTTTCTTGTGGCTCATTTTCTTTCTTGTTGCTCCTTTCCCTTCTTGTTGCTCATTTCCTTTCTTGTTGCTCATTTCCCTTGTTGTGGCTCATTTCCTTTCTTGTGGCTCATTTTCTTTCTTGTGGCTCATTTCCTTTCTTGTGGCCCATTTCCCTTCTTGTGGCTCATTTCTTTTCTTGTGGCTATTTATTTTTTCTTGTGGCTCATTTCTTTTCTTGTGGCTCATTTCTGTTCTTGTGGCTCATTTCCCTTCTTGTGGCTCATTTCCCTTCTTGAGGCTTTTTGTTTTTCTTGTCACTTTTTATTTATTCCTGTGGCTTTGTGTTTTTCTTGTCGCTTTTTATTCTGCTTGTGGCTTTATGTTTTTCTTGTTGCTTTTTATATATTCTTGTGGCTTTTTGTTTTTCTTGTCACTTTTTTCTTCTTGTGGCTGTATATTTTTTCTTGACGCTTTTTGTTTCTACTTGTGGCTTATTGTTCCTTCTTAACACATTTATATCAAACTGACGAGCCATAGTTCAACGAAGTCTCCGTGGCGCAGTAGTGAACGAGTCGGACTAGCATGTCGTGGGTAGCAGGTTCAAACCACACAGCGTGCGATTTTTTTTTTTTCGTATATCATTATTTCTTTCTTCCTTACGGTAAACCGTCACTAACGTTTGGCGAAACTATTCAATTTGTTTCGTCAGTACCAGACGTTTAATGTATTCCCAACAGGCCTCAATAATTCTATAAAATCATACACTTTAAACAAATATACTCAACAAAATAATAAAAGGGGCACATATATAGGGTAAAGCAAATAAATGAACGCAAGTTTACTGATAGAATTTTTAACAGTATCATATAGAATGACATGCTTACTTAATTATATGGTACCTTTTTCTTTCGAAAAGAAGAAAACGACACCACAACTCTCCTTAAAACACAACTACCCTAAAAAGGCAGTGTGCCAGACTAGGTGGGTGGGGTAACAAAAAACAAAACCAAGAACCCCACCTGATAGATTCTTCCATTAAATTACAGTTAGAATGGTGTGTGTCCATCACATGCATTAATTACTCTCTGGCATCGGCGGGTAAAGCTGAGAATTAACTTGCGGATGTATGCCATGGGTATTCTGTGTCATTCTTCAATAAGCATGTTTTAAGCTCCTGGACTGTCCTAGAGAGCCGATCTTGACCGGATATTCGGCGTCGCTGCATGCCCTATACATCCTCAATGTGTTTGAGGTCTATTGCCCTTGCTGATCAGTCAGTCCGCTCTTTGCCTTCCTGTTCCAAGTACTGGCCCATCATACGTGCTCGGTACAGGCGAGCATTGTCGTCTGTCGGGGTGAAGCCTGGACCCGAAACTCCAGCGTAAGTGTGCTCAATAGCGTCTAGAGTATCGTCCCTGTACACCAAGCTGGTCAGAACCCAGATAGTTATGGCGTAAAGGTCCATGTAACCGTTGTAGGAGATGCCCACCCATTCGAGCCCTGACCCTTTTCTGGGTTGGTCATGCTCTGCCACACAACAGTCCAAGAAACGTTAGTTTCTCTGTCTTTACAATCGTTTGCACCCTTTATTGAAATCCAAATTGAACTTTGACTAAGCAGTCCATAATACGTTGCGCAAACGTAGACGCTAAAAGGGCACGGTTGGGGGCAAAACACTGGATTGCACCTTCGGAGATGTGGGCTCAAAGCCGTTCGCACGGTGGGTCTTCTAGCACATACGTTTGCAGCAGGATGTCTGTTCCCGACGACCTGAACAGAGATCCTGTAACTATACGTCTGTTTATAAACGAAATTACGCGTAACGTTAGGATCCAGCCGTTGACGTAATGTCATAAGTGACAACGTCTGTCCTGTACTGTATGTGTGACCTTTAAATGACATTGACCTGGTCTCCAATTTACGTTCCCGGTGTCCTGGTACAAGTACCACAACCTGTTGACCTTGTCCCTTCTAACGTCAAACTCTGCCGCAACGTGACGTTAGTATGACCATCTAGCATATAGCAAAGCGCACAAATGGCGTCTTTGATGCTTATTTATCAAATTTTAAATCAATACTCAATCTACGTTTGCTTTACAACAAAATTTATGCACTCGATATATCGAAAACAGTTGTAAAACGAATCATTGAAGAATATGCAGCAACGTTAAAAACCTGGTTTTTGATACCTGTCCGCTTAAATTCATTCACCCATGCCCGATTTTGCACGCAGTGACTTGTATTTCTTTTGTTTTTCATTCTAAAGGACCTACGCATACATTCACTCTTTTAATTAGAAAAATGTTTTCATTTTGGAAAAAGATATATGAATTTATACTTTTGCCCCTTTAATTATTTTGTTGAGTATACATTGTACCCTAGACAAGACATCCGTCATTAATCATTTCATTTATTTGATTTATTCCCCATTTATTTGATTGTTTACATTGATTTGATTATTTTACTTTCGCCTGTTAGTTCTTTTTGTTTACTTGTACATGTATATACATAATGTATACACGTATTAAGTGGCCAAGGCAAGCGTTTAATGATGTTTTTTCATAGCCCTTTGACGCACATCAAATAGTTGTCGGCTAAAATTTCGTAGGTCTGGAAAATTGTATTGCGTTATGAAATGGGTCTAATAATGAGTGATTCGGCTTAAAATTTGTTTAAAAGGTTACTTAAGCTGTGCATCAAAGGGCCGAAAGAGTTTCTTAATCACGCCATATCTTTTTAACCGATCTTACGAAAGTTACCGTAAATGTTCACTGACTAACAATGTTGGTTCCACAAGGGCCCGACACGATTGATTTTTTAAGAGAAAAAATAGTCAGAAGGTAAATACCTTCTGACAATTTTTTTCTTTAAAAAATTAATCGTGTCGGGTCCCTGTGGTTGGTTCTAGTCAGAGGACTAACACAGGAACCTTATGATCGGGAGCTGCACTGTTAGCCTCAGGAATATCACCTAGCTGCAATGATATATCAATCCAATAAATTATTAAAGAATTTTACTAAACTTGCTCATAAATTGGATTAAACACCAACATCACAATCATCTGCTGTTTACTCTTTAATCTATTTCCATATCTTATAAATACTAAATTGTCTGATACCATCTAGCATAAGAACGTTTTCTTTGCTAGGGCAATGTCTTATTTAATGATGTATGTTAGAACTTGTGACCTGACCCTTTTTCCTTTACGTTTATGTTTAACCCTAGCCTGCCACTCACGACTATAGCTCCATATGCAAACAGCTTTGATCCGGATGAGACGCCGAGTTACTCGGCGTCTCATCCGGATCCAAGCTGTTTGACACTCGGACAACATTTTCAGCAATTTTGAGCAACTTTGAAGCACTTTGAAACTTGAAGCAGACGAGAAATATAGCAGACGACCAATTATTTGGCGGGCTAAGGGTTAATGAAGAATGAGTGTTTGTAAATTTCTTTGGAAATAAAATATGTTTGAACTAAAAAGTCCTATAGGAGCGTTCTGTATTACTGTCACCTTACTTTAAGCAGTCACCTGTCTTAACACCTTACACTTTACACGATTTAGTGGTCGTACGAGGGGTGTTTCATTATTAATGCAACTTGATCAATAACTTCAATATAGTAAGTGCACAATGCATGTGTGATTTATCGTTGGAAAGAGCAATTCTTCGCCTACACAATGATATAATGCAGGATTAGATCACATTACTCGATTAATCACAATACTAAACTAAGTGACCCCTTCTCTCAAGGGCACTGGCACATAGCAATTTTCAGACATTATTTATTGACCTAATAAGTACTTAAAAACTAAGTTTATTTTTGAAATATATCAGTTCATGCCTGAATTTTAATGAAAATAAACTTTCATTACAATTAAAAGGGCCATCTGTCTTAAATCTCAATTTTTCAAAAATAGATTTTCTGATTTTGCTAATGAAAAAAGTTGAGACATGAATTTTGGAACGCTACAAAAATGTTCTAGATCCGTATATCTATATTTTGATTTTACAATATGAACAACTACTTCAATAGCTTGAATTATAGCATGGTTTGATATAAACAAAATGTGTTCTAGCTTCCAACAAATACTCTTGAACATAAACATGGGGTGATTTTTCATGTTATTTTCAGTACGAGCTTAGTATTAGCTATAGCTTTGTCATTTTCTGCAATAATAACAATTTTAACTAACTAATATGTGCATAATTATCTGATTTTATTTGATCAATAGTTTCAAAAAATTATTCCAAAGAATAAAGCCGCTATAATAATTATAGTATCAAAGTTTGTACGACATATTACACCCAAAATACACAAAAACTGTCCAGTGCCCTGAATTTGAGATCATTTAGGTTGGTGCTGTGACTTATCTAGTGATGTGATCTAATCCTGCATTATATCATTGTGTAGGCGAAAAAATTGCTCTTTCTAACGATATATCACACATGTATTTCGCACTTACAATATTGAAGTTATTGATAAAGTTACACCCCTCGTAGTAGAGACGTTTTACTGTAATGTTAATACTAGTGAGTGTCAAATAGTTTCGACCCTGATCAGTCATGGATGCGGCGATTGGTCTATGTCGTAACTGTTTGTATTTCAATAAGTCTGGTTCTCGTATGGCACAGTTGATTCAATTTGGTTTGTAACGATTTTACGTCGTTTTAACAGTGTTTCAGTCCAGCTAATTACAGGTGGAGGAAGACTTCTGAAGCCATTCTTACACTGTTTCAGGCACAAAGTGACAACTGGGTAGCAACGCCGACCTTCCGAAAGCCAGCTGGAAAGCGCCACCGCATGAAAATCCGAAGTATCAAGACCAGGAATCGAACTTCAGCGACGAGGAGAAACGTGATTGTCAGTCCTAGTGTATATACATACTGGAACATTTCCATAACTGTATGAACTATTTTCTTTAGTGCAGGTATATCTATTGTATAATGGTTACATGCAGGTGAAAGGTGTGCGTTTTCTCATTGTATTGTTTTTTTTTAAATAATTGATTCTAATCTGGCACAATCATCTGAATTCATGGAGCCTATGTCGTACTTTTCAGAGAATGGCCTCTCAAATAACTCGGTCGTTCTGTAATTATATCACGGAAACAGATGACGCATTACAATCCTTGGTCCATGCTTATAAAGCGTTTGAGTTGAGACGGAAATCGTTCTCAAGTATTTGATTGGTCAGATTTGAGCATATGCTCAAATCTGACCAATCAATGGTTTGAGAATGAACTCAGACTCAACCAAAACGCTTTATAAGCGCCCACAGGGTATGGCAATTTTATTTGCGAAGAACACATGGAAAGAAAACACGAGCAAAACAAAGAATAGAGTTTACATAAACCTTTATTTCATGTTGAAATATCTAATATTATCATGAAATGGTAAAAATGTATCACAGTTGATGACATAGGTAATAAGCCTGCATTTCAATATGGCAAGCAATTATATATCCAGTTTTAAACCCCGGCATAGTTACTGATATCAGACAAAATATAGCCTTTGTACAGTGGAGATGTTATTCTTTCCTGTTAAAACGCAAAAGAAAGGCAAACGCTATTCAATAAAATGACGAAGATGGCAATATTTTTAGAGAAACAAATCACGATTTCTTATAATCTGAGTGGCAAACAGTTTGGAGCCAGGCACCGGGTTATACGGCGTATTACTTGGCTCCACACTATTTGCAATGGACATAATAGTTAACCATGAACGCGTTTATTGAGAAAGAATAATATTTCCCCCAATGTATACTGTGTTTATTTATTCGTCTGAACTTGTCCAAACTCGGAAGTATTATAAAAAAAACTTGCTTTCGGGAGAAAGGTTTTTAAAACCATTTCAAACCGAAAGTAGATTGACACTCGTACTGAATAAGGTGGCAAATGGAGTGCGTGTTGGTACTTCCACATTTCTCCTTGTAAAGAACAACCCTAAATAGTAAAAAAAAAAAGAACTATATTTAATTTAAAACTAGAATCGTCCATTTGAAGTTTAAGGGGTCACTGAGAACAATTCAGCATTTACGGATAGAAAAATATTCGTACAAGTTATTTCATTTCATTCGGGCACATACTTGGACATGTTCATAACTAATAAAAGCAATTTTCATTTAATGATTAACAATAGAAGAATGTTTGAAAACAATTCAAATGATTTTATAGAATTTGTCAGACAAATATTACTACAGTAAATAGCTATTCTCATATATGCCGATAACAATAGTATTTTAACTATTTTTACATTTGCATTGGAACAGTAACAATGATTAATGGAAAATTCATATTAAATCGCAAAGCACTTTTCAATATGGTGTCCTAAAAGACAAAAACAATTTAAATGAAAATTGAGAAACACAAATTAGCGAATCTCCGGTTTTAGTCCTACCCTTTATATTGAAGCCATCTCGCAGTGGTACATTTATATTGTATTACATGTACGAACAACTTTATTAACTCTTTGCATGCTAGCAGCGAAATTGTGATTGTTATTGCAAACAGTTAGGATCAAGATGAGACGCCGCGTTACGCGGCGTCTCATCTTGATCCTAACTGTTTGCCACTCTGATTCTAATTTAAAAAAACAACCACCTTTGATTTTTTTAGAACAGTAGCAGACGACAATGCTTGCAGACAATAATATTACTCCGCGTTCAAAGAGTTACCTATAGATATTTGGCTATCATTATGGTTTTGAACGCCTTTTCACTGCAAGGATGTAGTACACTAAAATGTCTGTTAAAATGTTTTCTTTTAATTTTCTGTAGTTGTTGTTGTTGTTTAGCATTTTGACTGAAGGAAACATCGATACAAGTTTCAAACAGTCTGGATCCTGATTAGACGCCAAACTCTGCGTTTTGTCTGAATACAAACTATTTCCGAAATTGATCAGTGCACACAGGCAAAGACAGTAAAGAGGTTAGCGGAGTTTATATCAAAGCAAGCAATCAAGGTAATGCATTTTGTAAATATGACACAGCGTGAAGCCACGCCCCGAACCCATAGCAAGTAATTGGTTAAACTTTTATGAACTACCTTTCAATTGAATGATAAGTTAAAATTCATCTTAATTATTGGTTATTCATACAGGCCTTTTCAAATTTTCGAATTATTTTTTCCATAGCGGTGCTTCAATATATAAATAACACTAGCCGGGAATCTGGCTAAACTAGCCAAATGGACAGGAAACCAGCAATGAATGTACCAGGTTACATGATAATAGACAGATGAAAAAACAGAATAGTCGATGGGTCTTGCATAAAGTGGAGAGAACGTTATTATTTGCTGTTTAAACGAAATTAATCGCAAACGCAACGCTATAAAATGTAGAAAATAACAGGTTTTTTGTTGTTGTTTGTTTTACAAATACATGTACATGTAATATCAAATTTTATTCTATGCCGCTAATAGTTTGGTTATTTTTTACCAGGCGTCTGATTCTGATCTGGCTCCAGACTGTTGGCCATGGACACAATTGTTTGTTTTAGCACTAGAGTGTTTAATGGGAAAAAATAACATTGTGCAAACAGTGTAACTTCTATGGCAAAAATAGTACATTTGTACCTGTAATAATGTAAATATAGATTGAACTGTATCATAGTATGGCTTAACCCTTTCACTGCCAAAGTTTTCGTGAGAATTTTACCCCTTCACCGCTTCATTGTCGTCTGCGTCAATTTTGTTGTTTGCAAGATCGTTTCAAAGTAAGATTCCATGTAGTATGACTGAAAACATACCGATACGAGTGTCAAATAGTTTGGATCCTGATCAGACGCCGCGTTACGTGGCGTCTGATCAGGATCCAAACTGTTTACAAACACCCCTTTAGGCGTCATTGAGAGTGAAAGGGTTAAAGTAAACAAAATGTCTAGACACGTTCCATACCGCAAACTATTAACCACTCAGATAAAAATAAATGTTCAACTATTTTTTCTCTCAAAAATCTGCAGTTTTTCTACATTTGTTTCATTGCGTTTAATTTCATTTTATAGGGAAAGAATAATGTTTTCTCCAATGTAAATACATTATGCTTACATAAACAATTTCAAAACAATACATTGCCAAATCAGGTCTCATGCTTTTGAAGAGTTTGAGATGAGTCCGAGATCGTTCTCGCACTTTTGATTGGTCAGATTTGAGCAGATTGCTCAAATCTGACCAATCAAAAGCTTGAGAATGAACCTAGACTCGTTTCAAACGATTTTTAAGAATTAACCTAGATATGGGGGTTTCCAGTTAAGTATGGAACAAGTATGACACTTTGATCTATTGTAAAAATATGATCAGACCAACATAGATAAAATACAAGGTTTAACAATTATATCTATAATATATAATGTCTTTGATGGTACATGTAACTATTAACCCATTGACCCACTGAAACCTAAAATGAACCAGTCCAGTTTCTTATAAAGTATAGTCCATTTTTGTCAATTAAAACTTTCGTCCATTGTCCAAAGTGCAATCACCTATGTCCAACTGCATACAAGGCAGGATACTGCTTAAAGCCAAATGAAAGTAAAGCAGAACATTCCCTTAAGAGTTGTATGTTTTACTTTTTTCTTACTTTAAGCTGCCATCTGTATTTAACAACAAAGTTTAAAATTCATTTTGGCACTTAATCAGAGGTGTCTCTGGTGGTGCTCCTGTGTGGGGTCGGGGTGGGAGATTAATGTTGGTTTTCATTATATATTGCAAACTGACAAACAGTACAGACTCTGATCAGAGGGCTCCTAAAGGAGCCCTCTGATCAGGGTCTGTGCTGTTTGCATAGGACATTGTACTTTTCACATGTACACTGTTTGTAAAGAGTTCGTGTATGCGTCACAGTAGTTCAATGGGTTAACTTGTACACATGATAATGTTAGCACTTATTTCTGCAATCATAAACGTGATGAAAAACACAATAAATATGATAAATACTGACATATATATGCAATAAATACTTTGTTTTTTTTTCTAAAAAATAAAAGTTTCTGTCTACGGAAAGGGACGAGTGGAGTCTCCGGATTGTAATAACGGCAATACATTTCCTGGAACAATACTTAGCAATGAAGATGGAAATTTAATACTGCAAACCTCTCTTGAGCAACCAACCATAATAGGATAAATTTGGATCGTTTAACGAAAGTAGTCACTTAATACTGGACAAGCTTAATGCAACACGCTTCTTGGAACTATCTGCACAACGTTTATCCTGCATCGATCTGCTCACTGGCCGATTATGACACCTACTTCCTAATCTTGATAACTCGAATTAGCTGAAGTCGAACTTGCCCATACTTCAAACCTGGCATGGCCACGTTTTAACTTTGAAATACGGAAATGTAACTAATGTTCGACTTAACATCCTCTAAACGATATATACATATTCCAATCCCTGTATCTGGAATTCGCCCGTTACCCTATTAATACGCCTCTTCAGTATGCCTTAAATTATTCCTCAAATGAAGAAAATAGTTTCAACTCATACAGTCATAAATATGTACCGTAATCAATATTCTCTATATCCTAGCATGATGGAGCTTAGAGCAGGCTGGAAGTTAACAAGAATGTGCTTTAAGGCGCATTCTGCTTTACTTTCAACCTGTTTTATGTGGTAATATATATCTTCAATACTAGAAACAGGCTATGGGGTAATGGTTAAAGTCGACTACATGTATACCCTTGTGCAAGGGACCATGCTTAAACGAAATTCAATTGAGGAAATGCAGGTGAATTGTCAAGGGTTGACTGTATTTTGAAAGTGGCCCAAGAGAGGCATTACAGTACATTAATACTGAATTGTGAGACATATGGAGGGGAGACATAATGTCCATAATGATAACTTACTCTGATACATGAAAGACATGGGATGACGTAAACAAGGAACAAAATAAACTAATACTGCTATAAGGAGTGAAACAAGGGGAACTACACCCTTATTTCCCAATACATCTATCTCAATTGCAAACAGTTTGGAACCAGACCAGGCGCCGAGTTACTCGGCGCCTGATCAGTTTCCAAACTGTTTGACAATCGCATAAAATATAAATCGTAAATAGCTTTTTAAAACAAAAACCCTTTTTAACATTTTATTGCAGTGCGTTTGCTTTAAACGGGAAATAATGATGTACTCCCCACTGTGGACAAATGCTTGCTTGTGACTGGTGTACGTAGTAGAACGTTTGCCATAACAACAAAGTCAACAAATGTATTAGTAGAACGGTTGTCATAACAACAAAGTCAACAAATGTATAACAAAAACTGTAACAACAACAAATATAAAGATCAGTGCTAGCACGAATAAGGAAATAAGTAAAACTCAAAAATGTTCTGTGAAATATTTGAGGATAAGATTGTACATCTCAGTATCACTTGATTTTAATCATATACATCCCAGAGTTACTTGTTTTTAATTAGATGGTTAAAGTGTATTTAATCAGGCACATCTCAGGTGTTACTTGTTTTTAATCAGGTACATCTCATAGTAAATTGTTTTTAATCAGGTAAATCTCATAGTAAATTGTTTTTAATCAGGTACATCTCATAGTAACTTGTTTTTAATTAGATACACCTGAGAGTAATTTGTTTTTGAGAAGACATATCTCAGTGGTACTTGTTTTTAATCAGGTATATCTCAAATGTAACATGTTTTAACAAGGAACATCTCAAGTATCACTTGTTTTAAGTAAGGAACATCTGAAGTGTAACTAGTTTTTAATCAGGTACATCTCAGTGCAACTTGTTTTTAATCAGGTACATCTAAAAAATCATTTGCTTTTAATCAGGTACATCTGAACGTTAATTGTTTTTACTCAGATACACTGTTTTAACTAGGTACATCTCAGTGGTATTTGTTTTAAATCAAATACATCTCAAAGTTACATTTTTAATAAGGTATATCTCAGAGGCAGTTGTTCTCCTTAGTGTTTCGTGTTTGTATCAGGTACACCATAGCGTTTCTTGGTTGCAAATAGGTACATTTCAGTGTAACTTGTTTTTAATTAGATAAATCTCATTGTAACCTTTCTTAATCAAGTTCTCCACAGTGTAACTTGTTTTTTAATCAGATACATCTTAGAGTAACTTGGTTTTAATCAGATACATCTCAGTGTAACTTGTTTTTAACCAGGAACATCTGAACACAATGTTTCCACGTGACCTGCACTAGTTCCATATTTCAATATTGGAGAAATTGATGAACGTTACTACACTGAGATTAGCGACCTATTTGTAGCAATGTTCATCAAAACAAATTGAACAATCTATAACTGATAAAGAACTCATACCAGCAAGCACTTCATTGACAATATTTTCCAGATATTCAAGTAGGTAAAATAGACAAACAATTTGAAGTACTCCGTTGACCATTGTACATCTAGGACATTATAATAGTAACACAGTCTTTATTATTCAAACAGTTGATTTATGAGAGTTAACTAATTAAACTAATTAATGCCTTTACAAAAACTTTCGTATTAAGGAAAATAAATCATATTACGATGACGTTTTGGTACAGATTATATCATAATCCCTACTACCACTGCTTGTTGTATTCTATTTGTTGTTTTCTGTTTTTAAAGAAGAAGAAGAGGTTGTATAAGTTTCAATACATTTTCCCCTGCATTTATTTGCGATAAAAAACGAGTGATTATCATTCATAACGCTAATATCGTTGACTTTTGATTTCTCCGTGTAATCCAAATCGCTGCTAATCATTCCTTTTTCAATTCATGCTTTTAAAAGTGAAAACCCATGTATTTATATACAATATGATTTCCTAATTAGAAATACCTTTTGAATAAGTTAAATGATAGAAATCTGACACACAGCTGATAAACAGGTTGATAATAAGGTGAATGTTGTATATGATTGATGAGAAATATAAATAATGCTAGTTGATAATACTGGATCATATAGGGTTTGATTTCATGCTGGCTGCTCCATTGAAGCTCCACTTTGTGGAAAAGCTCATTAATGTGATGATTAGATATTCAAATTAGCTTCAAACTTGTGACAAGCAGTCTCTCTTTGAAGGCGCACGAATACATGCATATTCAAATACAAACGACTTCTTAATGCAGGACAAAAGTAAAACAGAAAGCTCCTAAAACGTTTGTCCTGCATTAAGAAATCGCATGTATTAATAACATATGTTGTCCTCTTTTGAGTGACAGCTGAACAAGTTTGACTGTAATATACAAAAGTTTGTTATTATCATGATGATTGACAGGGACTAACCACGTGATCACGTGTCACTGGGGAGAAATCCTTTGTTGGTGTATATTCCATGTTTTGTTGCTTTCAAGCAATCTATTCCACGTTGTGAGGAAATTTGAACATGGCATTTGTTCAATAAATTAAAAGTTCCATTGTGTATACAAATAATAAGTATTGCTGGATGGCTGAACGGAAGAATCAATTTTATTCCAAGTTTTCACAATGGCCGCTGATTTCAGGTTGAACCATACCCAGGACACGTGAATCAACACAGCTGCCTCGCCATTCTCACAAAAGCTCATCTTTGTATTCGATTTTGTACTGAAATACCGGAACATCTATACCTTCCTCTAGCACATGCGCAAACACTGTAAAGTAATACGTTCCTTCCTGCGGAAGTGTCACATGATACGTTTCCGCATTGTCTACGTCACGGATTTCGTGGTCTATTTGTTCTTCCAGGGTATCTGAATCTATTTCTTTCCCCGGACCAGCGTACTCTAACTGGGGATTCACGGCGACATTTTGTAGAAGCACTGTTATACTTAGTCGTCCATCGTAAGTTTTAATCACAGATTTCATATTCAATGGGCGGATATTAAAATGAAACATGGCAGGCCACGTCTTAACGGTGCCTTCAAACACTTCTATCGTAGCAGGCTGATTCATGAGCAACCAGCGTTTGTCTTTAGGGAAATGGGACAATATAAGAGCGTCAGGGGACGTGGCAAAGAAGTGGTCCAAGTAGAACTTATCCCCAAAAGCGCCATACATGGGGTCTACTAGACTGTAATGATGTTTATCCATACACACAGCTACCCAGGAGTGATAGAATTTCTGGCTCTGCACGGTGTTCCCGGGGAGGTAGTCATTGCTTTTCACATATCCCTCAACCTTCTCGCACTTCAGACCAGCAACTCTGTAAAAGTGAAATGGCATATGCATTATGAAGAATATGTTACAGTACTCCCTCCCAACAACGAACCCCCGTACAACAACGCTTGTCGCTCTTTACCCAAACAAGATAATTATGTTCAACATATTCACGGCTGCAATGTCGTCTGCTTAAAAGTGTTGTCTTCTGTTTTTCTCAAAGTAATTGACAGAAAAAAACTTTATGACGAGTGACAAACAACTTCAAGCTATTTTCAAATGTAAGACAATTTCCCTCCATATAACGACCCCGAACAACACGCACAGATGCCCGTGCTGTTTAGTTCTAGTTTAAAATTTACTCTGCAAACTCGCTTAAATCCAACTTGCCCGTATTTCTTCAGGCGAAATTCGTAAACATTGGTTAGATGTCCGTGTTATTTATTTATTCTAGTTTAGGAATTACTCTGCGAGCTCGCTTATATCGAACATACCCGTATTTCTTCTGTCGAAATTCGTAAACATTGGTTAGATTTTTTTGTTTTGAGGAGTTCTAGATTAGAAATTACTCTGCGAGTTCGATAAATTGAATTTGCCCGTTTTTCTTCAGTCGAAATTCGTAAACATTGGTTAGATGTCCGTGTTTTGTGGAGTTCTAGTTTAGAAGTTACTCTGCAAGCTCGCTTAAATCCAATTTGCCCGTATTTCTTCAGGCGAAATTCGTAAACATTGGTAAGATGTCCGTGTTTTGGGGAGTTCGAGTTTAGGAGTTACTCTGCGAGTCCGCTTAAAGAGGCTCGCAACCGGATTTAGCATTAAAAATGGTAATTTGTAAATATATGTCAAATGATTATATAAATGGGTAAGATTTAGTTTAGGATAACAAATTCTGTTAAAAATGCATTTCCAAAATGCTCTGGTGGGATTCGAACCCGTGACCCTCCATTGCGGAGACAAACAAGAAAAAACAGGACACGCCTTTACCGCCTCGAACACGGGCGCTCTCTATATATATGGTAGCGAATTAACGTACTTCACTGGTAGCGCTTAATACTACATTATTCGGCTCCGGTTTATGTCAGAGCCCGTGTAGAGAAGCAACAACAACAGCAAAACCGTCAGCTGACGATATTGAAAAACGATTGAATATATCTAAAAAAAGACTAAGATTCGGTGACGATTCTTGAGACTTTTTTTGGACTGATCATCTTTTTTTAATGTCAGAAGCCAAATAATGCCACAAATTTGCTTTTATTTGAGTATTTTATTTTAGTGTGACAAGTACACCATCCGGTTGCGAGTCGCTTTAAATCGAATTTGCCCGTTTTTCTTCAGTTGAAATTCGTAAACATTGGTTAGATTTCTTTGTTTTGGGGAGTTCTAGTTTAGAAGTTACTCTGCGAGCTCGCTTAAAGAGACCATACTAATATTAGTTAAAATGTGATTTATATATATGCAACGTAAGAGAATTGCAGATCCATGTACATTGTATTCAGTTGGAATGTATATAGGGTTAATTCCCTGTTCGATTAAAGTGGAGCTCACTTATAACGAAGTCTTCGGGACCGTCTATGATTTCTTTCGTTATATCCAAAGTTCGTTATATCAGGTCCATTGTACCTATGGTTAATACGGATAAGTAAAAATTTTGTTTTGTTATATCCAATATTCGTTATACCCACATGGTTCCAGATAAGGGGGAGTAAACTGAACAAATCCCACAACCTCTCACTCATTTTAGCACCAAATCCTATGGTGTTACTACTCATTAGAATCGTCTCTTCGAGACGATTCTAACGAGTAGTGACACCATAGGGTTTAAAGCAGAAATAAAGATTCTAGTTTTTGAAATACTCCCCTTATCTGGAACCCTGATCAAAATTCGTGACTTTATTAAAGGTTTTAAAAGTGTTTACTTACTTTAACATATCCATATATATGGTGCTATATGACGTCTTCTTCTCGAACAGCTGTTTTAATTTTCCAGGTGGGGAACTGGATTTTTTGCTAATGTTCTCGAAGTTCGCTAGGTCCTGACACGTAAGCCAGCAGTATAGCGCCTGGGCTTTAGCACGGGAAGAATTAAGGCCCTTGGTTACAGCGGCCACCAGGCTTTTCATGTCGTTATGCTGTTCAGCAAGCACCTGCAAAAATAAACATTAAGCTACATATATCGTCGAAATATTTGGTTTCCTTATTTACAAAAATAACTTTAAAGAGGACAATTGTCCTGTCCGAAGTAAAGACTCACATCAGATGGCACCTACAGACACACTCTGATCAGGGTCTGCGCTGTTTGTCATTTTGAAATATATGGTAAAAAATTCAAAACATGGGAATATAAATTGGAAACTGGAATTGTCCAAGTGAAGTTTCAGGAGTAAAAACAGTTACCCCTTCCCCCTTTTACTTACAGGACGACATCTGCTGAAATAAACACCGTCTTTACTCGGCGTCTGATCAGAATAAAAACTGTTTACAAAAACCCATGCACTAGGGACAAGGCGGTGAATTGATTTAGCTTTCAGTAAGTACGTTACGTAAGCAGTTTTATATAGCATTCTGAGATATCAAGCAATTTAAACCCTTTCATAATTTCATGATCAAATTTGTCGAGAGTTATTTACCCCTTCACCGCAATAGATTCGTCTGCTTCAATATTGTTGTCTGCAATATCGTTTCAAAGTCAGATTTAAGGTAATATGACTGATGAAACTTCGAAACGAGTGTCAAACAGTTTGTATCCTGATCAGACGCCGCGTTACGCGGCGTCTGATCAGGACCTAAACTGTTTGCAAAACGCGCTTTATGACGTCATTGAGAGTGAACGGGTTAAGAGCATGCGTGAGTTTAAATCAATCAATAATCAGAAAAATCATGACCAGAAGTCACTGATAGATTTATAGATTTGATTGAAGTTACAATCAGGCATTAGAAATATACACCAAACTTTATTTTAATCAGTTGGTACAAAGCAATAAAAGCAAAAGTGGTCATAAGTGACGAGATTGCCGGGTACCACGGCCCTACTTCTGGTCCCCATTCAGCCGACCGAGCGTTTACAAGACATAATCAAAACATTATAGAACTCATTCGACCCTGAAGCTTTTAATGGACACTTGCAATAAAGTTCTGATCCATTTTTACATATTTAGGGTTGATTTAAACAATATAAGTACTGCAAAAGGACAGACAGTGCAGACCCTGATCAGAGGGTTCCTGCAGGAACCTTCTGATCAGGGTCTGAACTGTTAAATAGGGCAAGTTCTACAAAGGCGGAACACTGTTTGTATAACTAGGGAGTCGTTGGTTGTTGGGAGGGCCGTTGTAGGGAGGGAACACTGTATGCTTAGTCTAGTAGATCTAATGTCATAGTTCAGGTGAAACTATAGAATGATTTATATCATCATCATGGTATAAAAACAGCATGCAAACGCAATCCAATAAAAATGTACACTATCATTGCCTTAACCCCGAGTAAAATAGTTATTTGCAAACAGTTTCGATCCTGATCAGACGCCGCGGTACGTTGGCTACGTAGGAATATATCTTAGATAGAAATACCTACTCTTGTAAATCTTGCCAAAGAAATGAATTAGCTCCACTTATAGACCCCTCTATCACTGCCTTGCCCGAGGACCATGTCATCGAGGCCCCTTCACTGCCTTGCCCCTTTCATTGCCTTACCCCGAGTACGATGGTTATTTGTAAACAGTTTGGATCCTGATCAGACGCCGCGTTGACGCGGCGTCTTATCAGGACCCAAACTGTTTGACACTCATTTCAATATTTATTATGTCAAAGTACCTAAACTTTAAATTTGAGACATAAAAGCAGACGACAATTATTTGTTTAAAATTGATGACGTCATGGCAGCAAAGGGGGTTAACGTTCATCAAGTTAAGTAACACATTTTGTGGGATTTTATCTATGTATTTCACCGCTTTGATCTTGGTTGTAAACTTGCTCAAATAACACTAAACCCGAATTAACTTTCAATTATATTACTGGTCGAAGCGGCCTGATCCCTTAATTAAATACACGACCCATTGATACGCCAGAAAACAAACACCCAATGAAAATATACTATTGTTAAAACCTATTGTATTTCTGTATAGACATCAGGCCATTAAATCTCTGTTAGAAGAGCTGCTATTTTTGTACGGTAAATTGCGGTTCGATCCTATCAAAATTTGGCCAAAGTTTAACAATTAAGATGAATATGATCTGCTTTTTGACAGATGATACACTTTGGCAAGATTACAACTTGGCAAAAAACCTCCAATCCTGTACTGTACATGTATATTCTATTGTCACTTTTATACCCTCATTAACTCTTTGCATGCTAAGATATAAATATTTGTCGTCTGCAACAATTGTCGTCTGCTGCTGTTCTAAAAATGGAGTTTTTAGAAATGTTCTTTTCCAGATAGTGTCGGAGTGTCAAATATATTGGTTCTAGATGAGACGCCGCGTATCGCGGCGTCTCATCTAGATCCAAACTATTTGCAAAAGTAATCAAAATTTCAACGTTATTAGTTCATTTGCAAAAGTAATCCAAATTTCAACGCTATAGTTATACCCTTCACTGCCAGGATAATTATTGTCTATTTCAAAATTTGTCGTCTGCTTTAATTCCTCAAATTTAGATTTTAGGCATTTTGACTAAAGAAATACCGATATGAGCGCCAAACAGTTTGGATTCTCGGCGTCTGATAAGAATCCAAACTGTGTGCAAATATTTTCGAACTCGAGGCAAGGCAATGAAGTTAACATATCCACTAATTGAAAATCGTCTTTTTTAAAATTTGTCGTCTGCTTTTATTTCTCAAAATTATTTTAGTCAAATTGACTGAAGAATATACTTATATGCGTGTTTTACAGTTTGGGTCCTGATTAGACGTTAAGTTACTCGACGTCTGATCATGATCTAAACTGTTTTGAAAGTACCAGTATACTGTGGGTAAGGTATTGAAGGGTTCAATGTTGTTTTAGCTAGTATTTTAGTATCTCGAAGTGTTTTTGCAAAAAGTTTTATACTCAAGGACACTATGAAGTCATATATTCTACTTTTAAATTGTAAAGCTATACCTAGGACTTGTATTCATTAACCCCTTCACTGCCATGGCGTCACCAATTTTAAACAATTATCGTCTGCTTTTATTTCTCAAATTTAATATTTAGGTATTTTGACTTAAGAAATATTGAACTGAGTGTCAAACAGCTTGGTTACGCGGCGTCTGATCAGAATCCAATCTGTTTGCAAATAACTACTGTACGTGGCTAGATCTACTTTTTGACTTTGAGAAGCTAGTATATTAGACTTTTTTCACGAAACTCGACCGTTTACATGAGCATGTAACTAAACTATAGTGTTATATCGTGTTAATAGTCTCTTATAAATCTTTATTGATTGGTTTACGTATTGTGATATGATTTGTGGTATAAACTATAATGTATATATATATCTATATGAGATGTAACAATGATGAGACTCAAATACAGGTTAAATCTAACTTTATATAGGGCAAAATGCTGACGACACTATTGATAAAACAGATGTCTATAAATTATTAGCGGTTTAAACTCTTTAACTGCCATTGCGCAGTCGTCTTTTTGTGCACACCTTTTGGACACTCATCGCAATAGATCTACATGTATTTCTCTTGTAAAACTACATGTACAAAGAATTTAAATTCATTGTATTTGAAATAATTGCAGAGGACCCGTTTAACTCTTTCAATCCTACAGCCTTCTGTAGAGATTACTGATTACATATGCAAACAGTGTAGACCCTGATCAAAGGGCTCCTACAGGAGCCCTCTGATCAGGGTCTGCACTGTTTGATATTTCCATTGGTTTTTGTTGTCATACCAAAAATGCATAAGTAGACTGGTTCAAAATACCTGGACTAGAAGAGTCCAAAAGGACTATAAATACCCACAAGAGAAATTTAGGATTGAAAGCGTAAAAGCAGACGATAACAAGGCAGTGAACGATTTAAAAAAAAAGTAACTACTTAACACAGTTCTATCAACTGTCATAGTCTTTACCGTTATGTTCTTAAGTTTGCAAACAACAGAAATTTATGTCAAAACGTATTAAGTTCAAAACCTCTCAGATCATCTTATACTGGTAAAAGTGTTAACTTTATGCTTAGGTGACATCTTGAAGTGGACTTGAACATTTGAGTTATGACGTCTTCGCGGTTTTTATACCAGAAAACGGCCACGGCGAAGATTTTTAATCTTTTATCTGCCGGTCGCGAATTGGCTTGCATTTGCAAACAGTTTGGATCCAGATCAGACACCGAGTAACTCGGCGTCTGATCAGGATCCAAACTGTTTTAAACTCGGGTGAAGGATTGTTAAGCTATTTAATGACATTTAAAATTGAAATTGAGAAATATGGCAAAGGTCAGATATGCAGCAGACGAGATTTGAAGCAGACGAAGTATTAACAATGTCTACTTTGAGACAATGCACCGTGTAACCCCTGTAGAATGACCACTTAAAACAGCTGACTGATTCACTGAAGATTTAAAATGCAAGTTTTAAGACAGCTAAATAAAATGGTTACAAGAGATCTCTTCTAGCATTAATCCAGGTGTGCATAGCTTCTCAATAGTGAGACAGGCAAACAGTGCAGACTCAGGTCAGACGTCTGATCTGAATCTGCATTTTTTGCTAACAAACATTTCTGTAAAAAATGAAATAAAAAAAATAAATTAGACCAGACATCCTTAAATGAAACATGGACTCTTGTAACAGACAAGCATGACAGAACCCACTTATCACAAATGGATAATGTTCAGTGCTCTTTTGAAAATTGACAGAAAAAAGATATGTTTTTTCACCTCTTCACTGCCTTAAATATCTTTGGAACAGTACACTGCAATTTGCAAATAGTTTGGATCCTGATCAGTCAGCGAGTTACCCGGTGTGTGATCAGAATCTTCATTGTTTTACACTAATGTCAATGTTTGCTTCCATTTCTTATACCAAAAATGCCTAAAATCGATTTTGACTTAATGTAGAAATTAAAGAGGTTGACCCTTCATCTGCTACATATAGTTGATACTTTACCATACTTTGTAAACAGTTTGTGTCCAGATCAGACGCCGCGAAACGCAGCGCCTGAATTGGACCCACACTGTTTGACCTCCATGTTCAGATTTCCTAACCTAAAATTGCTGAAGAATTAAAAAATTAAAAACTACTGCAGACGATAATTATTTAACAACCGATATTGTAGCAGACGAAAAGTTGAAACGACCTCTCGATCACCGTGAAGTCAATATTAGTGTTTTGCATGCATGTTTACGAAACACTCTCATTTTCTATTAAGGGCCGTTTGATTGATGCTTTATTCCAGAAAATGTTCGATTAATATAGACTATGAAGAACAGGAAATTCTGTCTTTATACAGATCGCGATGTCTCCCCCATCAAAGACAAACATTCTATTTATTTAACCATTTCTCTGCAGTTATGACGTAAAAACCCGTATTACACAGTTAGGCATATTGCTATATTATCGTCTGCTTCAACTTATAAAGTTGGTAAAATTATGCATTTTTGGAATAAGAAATCTTGATATAACTAGTGTCACACTTTTTGTAATATTGTAATACATTGACAAAAAAACCTAAATAGTCAAAAATAAACAAGACTTAATTGGAAACTGGAATTGTATATTTGCAGTTTCAGGGAGGGAAGGGTTAAGACAACGGTTCCACATTAAGCTGTCATTTGTTTGAAATTCTATAAACGATTCTTTTATTAAAAGGACTCTTTAAGTAGATTTCGCTACATATTATATTGAAACCAAGTGTACTTAAATGTTTATCCTTTGCAATGCTTTATTTCCTATCCCTGTTTTTTCATAAAAAACAACAACATTATAATCGTTCCGAAGGGGCGTTTCTAACACTTTTTAAAGTTTGTCAAACAATGTAGATTCTGATGTTGGTCTACATTCTATATATACTTTCCATCTTGCAATGGTTAAGCACTTTGCTTTAAAGACTTTGTCAGCTTAAAATGTCGTCTGCGGTCATTGATCAATTTTAGATTTTAGGCAATTGACTGAAATGCATCGATATAAGTGTCAAACAAGTTGGAACCTAATCAGAAGCCGGGTTACTCGTTGTCTGATCAGGATCTAAACTGTTTTGAAATATCACTGAAATCGGTATACATGTACATTTAAGTGCGTGAAAGGGTTTAAAGAGCATTGAACAAACATTGACTTAGTTTAAAATGTATCTATAAAGTTTAATAGATTTCTTTTATGGAGTATGTTGTTGAGACAAGCTTTTTTTGCTTGAACACTTAAGACATCAAAGTGATCGCCGTGGGAGGGGCACGAGCACCTGCTCTTGAATCAGTCACTCTCGTGAGCAGGAATAAATTGTATCACCGCAAAAAATTGACAATAGCAACGATACAGTTACAGTGGACAACGTTTTATTCTTTCCCTTTCAAACGCAAACGAACCGCAAACGAAATTCACTAAAATGACGAAAATGGTCATTGTTTGAAAATGTTCATAATTTGTATTAATCTGAGTGGCAAACAGTTTTGAGCCAGATCAGACGCCGGGTTACCCGGCGTCTGATATGGCTCAAAACTGTTTGTAATGGATATTATAATTTTAGCATAAACGCGTTAATTGGGAAAGAATAACATTTATCCTCTGTATAAGCGGACAAAGAACAGGCAATGTTTATCTTTTTCAATAAGTTTGATGTTTTAGCTGTAAGCAAGGTATTGATATGGGGAATTCTATGAACTGAATTAAAAGCCGCATTTCTTAACTAACATGGCATTCACTTTTAATAACGCTTTCACTAACATATCATCTGCTTAAAATTGTCGTAAAAATGTTTTTTCTATCTCAAATTAAGGCTTTTGGAATTTTGATATGTTTTATTGAAAAGTAAATTTATACGAATATCAAAGAGTTTAGATCCTGACAGAATGTAGAGTAACTTGGTGCCTGATCTGGATCCCAAATGTTTGCAGTGTTGTTTTAGCGCAAACGCGTTTATTGGGAGAGAATATGCGTGTTGTATGTTGCGAATCATTATGACAAAGGAATAGATCGAACTGAAATTTTGAATCTAAGGTAGCATGGACCATGATCAGATGCCGAGTCATCTTGGGGTCTGATCATAATCTAAACTGCCAGATAACATTATATAGTATCTTTGATTGGCCTGTTTTTGGTGATAGAAACAGTTGAATGGCTTTTGGTATATATGTGTATATAAAAAGTGAAACTTTTTTATAAGACTTTATATATATTATAAAAAATTGAAATAGTGTGTGTGTTCCCAACTAGTGACCTCCCTAATTGAATGCATTTTGTATTTGTATATTATCAATTCTGTCCACGGTAGGGGATCTTATACAGTTATGATAAATAAAGTTTCAAAGTTTCATAACGTTTTCTCCATTTTAAATTGTTTGCAACAATAATCAGAAACTCGCCCATGGCTTCCAAAAGGTTAACAACACACAACTATGTATTGTTAAAAACTTTACAACACAGAAATGTATTTAGTGTTGCTACAACGACACAATTACACACAGAAAATGAATCTATATCTAAGGACTAGATGAGACATATTATCATTGATACGTATGATTTGAGATACCCCATGCAGGGTTCTTTGTAACGGGTAACAATGCCTTCTTCAACAGACACCAGGTGTTCAAAATTTATCAAACTTTCTGTTAGATGCTCATATGAATGCAACCTATCAATAACGACACATACTATCATACGGAAGACGGATAGTGCCACTTTAATAAAAAAACAATCTTTGTGTATCTTGAAAATTCAAGTTATTATCTTGAACTATCCGGCTTTCGTATATCACATACATGTGTATATCAGGTTTTTTTGTAGTACCTTTGCATGCTTACCGCGACTTTACTCGTACAGAAAAACCTCCTACCCCTGTATTGGCCACTAAAAATGTACAATTACAATATAAGCTTCGTTGGTGGTTTTCAAGACAAACGGATTCTTTTAGCAATATGAAAGTAATAAACAGAAAGTTTTTTGTTTTTTTTAAAAACTGACTGTTTTACTTTTGTCTTGCTATAAGCAGTACCCTTCTTTAAACAAAATGTGTATTTGAAACACTTTGCATCTTGATGTGACCATGATCTCTAAATGACCTTGACCGTTGTTTGATATTATCCAAATTGTATGGAGCCCAATGGGCCTCTTTAATGCAGCACACGTGCCTAATATGAAGGCTGTAGCACATGTCGCAAACACGCAGACAGACCAAACACAATATGCCCAAAGACATAAGAATTTTACCCTTTCAATCCTACAGCCCTCTGTAGGTATTACTGATTACATATGCAAACAGTGTAGACCCTGATCAGAGGGCTCCTATTGGAGCCCTCTGATCAGGATCTGCACTGTTTGATATTCTCACCGGTTTTTGTTGTCATATAAAAAATGAAACAGTAGACTGGTTCAAAATACATGTACTAGAAGAGTCCAGAGGATTTAAAGTATCCACAAGAGAAATTTAGGGTTGAAAGGGTTAGCATCATGTGTTCCACTGTATAGGTGTTGTAATGCTGTTGTTTTGGCTTACCTTTGAGACTTTCTCAACCATTTCATTACAAGAGGTAGTTAGGCAAGGTTCCTCTAGGTCTCTCTCCTTGTGGGGTTCTGAGCTCGAGTAGCTGGCTGATGACGTGCTCACAGCAATACCGCTGTCCGGCCGGCTCCGAACCATAACTTTCCCACCGTCAATCTGAACGAAATAAAACCATATCACATAATATTAGTAAGTAAGTAAATATTTTATTATTGTGACATGTACATAGTACATGATGTTTTTAACAAAATATTGTTTAAATACAAACAATTTGCACCCGTCCTAGTGGGCCTATAAGCCACCACAATTTAAACATACACATGTATATGTCTTGCACATAAATGAGCCGTGTCATGACAAAACTTGCCTTATTGCTTTGCAACCTTTTACAGACCAAGCACCGTTATAATCCTAATCTACACTGCCAAATTCCGTTTACAGTATAGCTGCATATGATGCTTTAGATGCATGTAGGTGTCAAACAATGTAGATTAAGACCAGCCGCCGCGTCAACGCGGCGGCTGGCCTTGATATAACTGTTTGCAATGCAATAAGGCTGGTTCTGTCATAACATGGCTCAAATGTAATAACATATGTATATAAATAGCAAATTATTTTGAGTATGCTAAAACGCCAGGTTAATATTTCGAATACAGAGAAAGTAACGTTTTTCTTTTCCTAATAAGCGTGTTTGTGCTAAAAGAATTATTATTTATAATGCAAACAGTCTGGAGTCCCATCAGACGCCGGGTAGCCCGGTGCCTGATCAGGCTCAAACTGGTTGCCCCTCTGATGTGAATAAATCGAATGTTTCCCCCAAATTATAATACATTGCATTTCGTTTAAACGGAAAAGAAAACCCGTATTTTCTACTGTACACGTCAAGAGATTTGACAAATACTACACTCGTTTTTCAATACAAGTGTCAAATACCTTTTGTGGTAAAACTGTGACATATTTTGCGACATATAAACTATGTTACCAAATCATCTATGTAATTGTATGTTTATGTAATAACTTACATAACTTGTTTAACTATGTTTTGAGGGGAACTGTAAAATTCTTTTCCGAACGTTGTGATTATCTGTTTTGTTTTTGTCTCTTTTTGGGGGAGTAGTAGTGAAAAGGAGCGAACGTTACATGTATCCAGGAAAAACTCTATGGCTCTCTGTAGTTTATCGTTTATAGCATTAAGCAGTATCCTTGTTTAGAAACATGGGGCCCGTTTCATAAAACTTCGTACGACAAATGTTGTCGTAAGTCAGATTATAAAAGTCTTAATTATTATTTATTTCTCCTTCTTATCTTGTCTTGTGGCATCTCTTTGGAATCGTCTTGAAAAGACGATTCTAAAGAGATGTCACAAGACCGGATTAGAAATTAGAAACTAAATGTATTTTAAAGTTTTGACTTACGACCGTTTTTGTCGTTGAGACATAGGCTTGATTTTGTTGTTGATGCTGTTGTTACTGTTGTTAAGTTTTTTTGTGTTTTTTTGGTGAATGGCTTCTTACAAAGCAGACTTTCTTGCTATCTGATAGTAAGTCGGGTGGAGTAAATCGGGTGGGAAATATTCAATAATTATCAAAAAACCTTGGACAATAATACGGACTAAACGTTGCACTCAATGAAATTAATAAACCCAAGTTAATAATATGTTAGCGTTTCTGCAACCATTATGTTGTTATAATAAATACTTCTGAAGTTACCCCCATATCAGCAAGACTATAGTCTGCTAGAAAAAATGTCGTCTGCTGTGATTTTCTAAAAATAAGTTTAGGCTATTTGACTAAAGAAACATTTATTTTTCAAACAGTTTGGACCCTGATCAGACGCCGAGTAACTCGGCGTCTTGTCATTGGCCAACTGTTTGCAAATGGGACTGTTATTTTGTGTAAGAGAGTGAAAGAAGTAAACATTGAACTCTAGCGACGAGGATATCCGTCGTTTACAAACAGTGTACCTGTAAGGAGTACATTTGTCATGTGCAAACAGTGTAGACCCAGATCGGAGAGATCCTGAAGGGGCCCTCTGATCAGGGTATGCAATGTTTGTCATTTATCCAATATACTGTAGAAAACAAACATAAATTGTCATAAATTGTTCAAGTTTAATTTTAAACTGCAATTGTCCATTAAATGTTTCAGTTACCGGCATTTCAGAACTAGGCCTAAGAAATGATCAAAGTATAGATTATAGACATCAAAATAAGTGTAACGTCTTTGTAAATAGACTACAGTATTTTAATTACAAAGTTGCAGACGGTAATATATTCTATTATTTGATTGTCCATGCACCAGTACACGACAAATCTGCAATTTAATTAAGCGCAAACAAGTTTTTATATTTCATGATGGCTTCCATTCTGAAGACCATTGTTATACAGCGCTCCCTCCATACAACGGCACTCCCAACAACGACTCCCTCCTTACAACGACCCTTGTCGCAGTTCCACAAACATGACAATTATGTCTAACGCTTTTATTGCTGCAATATAGTCTGATTAAAATTGTCTCTGCTGACAGAAAAAATAATGATGAGTGAGAAACAGCGTGGGTCCAGATCAGACGCATTACGAGGCGTCTGATCTGGATTCAAGCTGTTAACAAATGTAAGCCAATTCCCTCCCTATAACGACTCCCTCCGAACAACGCACACAATCTTTGTCTCCAAATGGGTGTCGTTGTAGAGAGTGGGCGCTGTATCCGTAAAGCTTAAATATCGTCGAAAACGACCAAATTTCCGAATACGGGTAGGTAATTGCATGATATATATTAGGCTCACCTCTTCAACCTTGGGTAATGCACAAGCGTCTTCCTCGATACGACGGAGTGGTTTGTTGGCATTTTCCACACTCGTCATTCCAAGACCATGCATCTGAGTCTGCCCTCGCCGTCTGTCTCGTTCTCGAACGTTACCGGAAGTTGCGCGTGGGCCATTGGATTTCCGACCGGAAGGCTGAAAGTAAACAATATAATAAATTATATTGCAAAATCATGCAAAATTTTTTTTTTTTTTCCCGATCTGTCTCTCTGTTAGTCTCCCCTACCCCACATACATGTAACACTGAAACCGTATATCGTAGCTCAAACAGTGTATTCTTTCCCAATAAACGCGTTTATGCTAAAACTACTTCGTCCATTATAAACGGTCTGGAGCCATATCACTGAGATGTCGCGTAGTCCGGCGTCTGATCAGTCTCCAAACTCAGTTTAAAAAGAAAATCAACCGAATTGTCAAAAGCATGTCATTTTGTGCATATTATTGCAATTGGTTTGCGTTTCGTTTGCGTTTGAACGATAAAAAATCACGCCTTCTCCTCTGTACACTATTAACTATTGTCAATCAGGATTTCTGACATTGTGTGAAGGATTGGAAAGTACAGCAGGTATTTTGCTGACCATACAACAATGCTAACGTTCTGCATGTTATATAATTGTCCGCAACAATTCCCAGAGCTGATTTATCGACATTTTCTTCTAAAAAATACCATCAGAGTGGCAAACAGTTTGGATCCAGATGAGACGCCGAGTTACTCGGCGTCTCATCTGGGTCCAAACTGTTTGCAAAAGTTAACACAATTTCTCCCCCAGCTTTCAGAAAGTTAAAGGCTGTCTGACAACGTGCTGCAAACTAATTGTTCCGTTTGTAAACATGCCAAGATTGTAACAGTATGGGGCTTATTAACATAAAACATGTGTTATGGAATCTATAAAAAAAATGTTTGGTTATGTCAAAGGTTTAATTTGAAGATTGCAAAGGCTGAAAATGAAATCTGTTGTCACGTGATAAATGGGTTTCCTCTGTTTAAGGGTCTGTACTGTTTGTCATTTTGTTTTATATTGTAAAATTGTTTGTTTTATATTGTAAAATTAAAACACTAAATGGTTTCAACTGTATTTGATTTAATTGGCAACTGGAAAAGTCCATTCGAAGCTTCAGGGTTATTACGTTAAACAGTAAAACGATTAATTAACTATGAGAACAGTACTCAAACCAGATCACTTCCAAAATGTTGTCCTTTTATATTGTATTTTATGTTATTATTTCCAAATAAACACGTTAATAAATGCTAAAAACATTATGTCCATTGCCAACAGTTTGGAGCCAGATCAGACGCCGGGTAACCCGGCGTCTGATCTGGCTCCAAGCTGTTTGCTATTCACACAATACTAATCGCTAGCATTTTGAAGAACCTGTCATTTCAACATTTCGTTGCATTGCATTTGTATTTAGTTCCGGTTTTCAATGGGAAAGAATCATGGCTTTCTCCATTAAACATGCATATCTGTATCTTCTAATGTCAATAGTGTGGCTATATATACTCCTACACGTATGTTTTACATTTCCGGACTCAACGATCGACTAGTAGATATTAATGCTTCAATTCATTTCGGTAAATATTCTTATTGATCATCATTAAAACTCTCCACGCAAAACAATATTACAAAACTGTATCGTTTTCCATTTGTTCACTGATACAGAAAATGCATGTGACAAGCGACCGTAAAACCTGTAAAAAAACTCAATCACCCCTGAAACTTCAAATGGGCAGTTCTATTTCTCATTAATTCTAATCCATTTTCGACTATTTAAGAGTGATTGTAACAATATACATGTATTGCAAAATGACAAATGACGAGAATACTCGTCGCTAGTGTTGAATGTTAAGCAACCGTTCACTACGATGTCTCTGATACAGATGTTTACTAAATGCATGACAAAATGCAGAAAGGTTCTACGGGAGATTTCTGCAAATATTTTTATTAGCTAATACAGGTTTTTGCAGCAAAATATGCTCTTTAACCGGTCCTCCCCACCGGGACGTATTTGCAATGTTAAATACAGATGATAGACTAAAGCAGGCTGGAAGTAAAACAGAAAGTTCCTAGAGGAGCTTTCTGCTTTTCTTCCAGTCTCTTTAAGCATCCACCTGTCAGAATGTAAAAACAGTTTTTCCAGAGTCTCTTTTTACAGAGATTTAACCAGTTCACTGCCTGTATACTACTCAAAGATTGGAAAGGTATACTCTATACATTGGGACCAATGCATCGACACTAGTACTTTATCCAGTTTTGTTCAATTTCAACTATATTTTCAGAAGATGTAGTTAGATGTTCATTCTACAGGTTCTTATGTGTCTTACACATGGTAAATGTCCCAGCCAGGTGCATTGGTAAAAAAGATACAATATCACTTTTTTTCACACACAAAAAGCAAAACTTACTAACTGAGTTTTTTAGGTAACGAACATGCTTTACAATTCAACAGTGGGTACAATTGAACATTGCAAGGTACAACATTGTTTTTATCAATGAATAACATCTCTTAGAGTAAGAACACTAAAATGTAAAATTCGATGGATTGGAAAAATTTGGTGAAATCTCAGAAATTTTACATTTTGATCATTTCCTCGAGTTTCGCCAATATGACCGGAACAAAGGTAACAGTTATCAGAATCTAATAAAATGAACCCTTGGCAAATATATCTCAAAATTTGGAAGGAATCGAACAAAAATGACGGAAGTTATGTGGTGTGAAAGTGATAGGGCCAATGGAGGTGTATTACCCTTGGTGATTAGCAAATTTTGAGTAGTATATTTTCAATGGTTCTTTGCCCAAATCAGTGCCTAAAATCTAAATTCAAGAACTACATGCAGACGACATTTTTAAGCAGACGGTATCCTGAAGTGAAGTGGGTTCTGCTTCAATGCACACATTACACTGTCGTAAGTTGAAACTTTTTATGGATTCAGCTTTTAGTTAATTTCGATTTTTGAAAAACAATTGTTGCAAAGATCCAGGTTATCCAGGGATTGTCTCTCAAATGAGCTGACACAGCAACTCTCGATCAGTTGTTTGTAGCCCCCCCCCCCCCCCCCCCCCCCCATGCCACGACTTCAGCTTAACACATTCAATCCTAGCGACGAGTATACTCGTCATTTAAAAACAGTGTACCTGTGAGGATTACACTTGTCCCATGCAAACAGTGTAGACCCTGATCATAGGGCTCCTTAAGGAGCTCTCTGATCAGGGTCTACACTGTTTGCCATTTTGAAATGTATTGTTAAAATCAACCCTAAAAAGTCAAAAATGGACTAACCTTATTTTGAAATTGGAATTGTCCATTAAAAGTTTCAGGGGTGAATGAGTTAACGTCCGTCTTATTCAAGTCGTCTGCTACATGGGTATTGTCAGCTAATTTCTTGTAGTCTGATTTTATTTCTGAATTTTAAGATTTTAGAATAAATTGACGGAAGTAACATTGACATGAATGCCATTAAGTTTGGATCAGGCTTGACATCGAATAAATGTCAGCCCTGAAACTTTAAATCGACAATTCCAGTTTCCAGTAAACTCTAGTCCATGTTTGACTCTAGTTAATGTCGTTTTTCTTCTACAAATATGTCAAAATCACAAACTGCAGATACTGATCAGATACAGTCGAAACTCGATACTTTGAACTCGCGTTAGTTCGAACATACCCATATTTCAAAGTTAAAACGTGGCTTAGTCACTTTTAACTTTGAAATACGGGTACGTTCGACTTAAGTGAGATCGAAATATAGAAAATCAACTTATGAATTACGGATAATATCGATTTAAGCGAGTTCGAAGTATTGAGTTTCGACTGTACTATATTCGTTACAGGTACACAGTTTGTAAAGGACGAGTATACTCGTCGCAAGGGCTCATTGACCTCATGTATAGGTTTGTTCATGTAGCCCCTCCCCACCTACAGTGGAAAATCTGTTATTCTTTCCCGTTTAAACGCAAACGTACGCAAACGCAAAGCACTAAAACGTAGAAAAGAACAACTTTTGGACAATTCTGATAATTCTTGTTTATCTTGGTGGCAAACAGTTTGGAGCCTGATCAGACGCCGGGTTACCCGGCGTCTGATCTGGCTCCAAACTGTTTGCACTGCAAATAATAGTTTTAACGTAAACGCGTTTATTGGGAAAGAATAACAGATTCTCCACTGTAATCCCATACAACGTGTTCAACTGCAATGGACGATGGGGATGAAGATGTTTGCGTCTCTCCCTAACTGGTCTGCATTACAAACGTACGTCTTAGTGGGGGACGTTAAGTGCAATGGATTAAGTGCAAAGACGACACTATATTTGTATATTAATCAATGGTTAAGTCTAAAACACCAGCCGTCTTGACCTTGACCGGCTAACGACCATACCATCATACCTCTTGCTTTCCCAGACGTTATCCTCGCCCCCAAACACATCTCTCTCTTGACACATTAGCGTGTTTACAAACTATGGCCGCAAAATGTTTAAACAAACGTTATCCTATTAAACCTCTTGAAATTAATCCCTTTCAACTCGAGCTCCGAGTATATACCCCCTTTGCAAACAGTGTAGACCGTGATCAGAGGGCTCCATATAGAGCCATCAGATCAGGGTCTACACTGTTTGCTATACATTGAGATTTATTGGCGATAGGCTTTTCCAGATCCAGAGGAAAAAGTCATTTTTTCAGAAAAATAAAACTGTCTATTTGAATATTCAGATTCATGAGGGATTAGCTATATCGTAGTATACGTCTTGCACATAATCGTATTAAACTGAATGTTGACCTGGGATTGCCTGTGTGTACAGTTGCTTTACCACAGGCAAATAAAACAATTGAAATTTACATGGCCTTATAGAGGGTCCAGACTTGAGGTTAAAATGGTGGCAAAATCAATTACCGATGGCTTACATGTGGGTCAGATGCGGATTTGGGCTAGCAATTCGAGGGCAAAACCAAATATGAGTGGGCAATCTTGGGCTGTCTTACATGTTTTACTCAGAATTTATATAGCAATTTTAGCAAGCTATGTTTCCTGTGATATTGAAAAAAGCACACATTTGTGTAATCCTTCTTAACCGTTAATATAGACTAACTTGTGCATTAATAGTACATAATTGCCATTGTATGCATGTATGAGGTTGTGTTATCTGACCGGCTGTCTTATACGACATTATTAGCTGCCTCCCATCGAAGGTCATACAAGACGGCCTCGACTGTACATCGTATAAAACCCAACTCTAAATCATCAAAAATGGACTACACTTACCACGTAGCGAAAGGTTTAAAGGTACGGGTCCATAAAATCGCGCTTGAAAATTCGGAAATCTTAGGATTTTTATGGGCAACATATGGTAGGTGTGTCATCATTTTTAGCGTCTGTGCACCAGGGCATTTTTTCTACAAATCCCGTTTCATAAAACTTCGTACGACAAAAACGGTCGTAAGTCAAAACCTTAAAATACATTTAATTTCTTATTTCTCATAAAATTATCATGTCTAGTCTTGTGATATTTTTGGAATCGTCTTGAAAAGACGATTCCAAAGAGATGTCACAAGACAGTATTAGATGGAGAAATAAATAATGATTGAGGATTTTGTAATCTGACTTACGACAATATTTGTCGTACGTTTCGTAAGACGGGCCCCTGATGTTGACTTGTACATTTGCCATATTGACAGGAATATGACACTGTTCTAATTGCTATCAAACATAAAGTGTAAAATGTATTTGAAAACTTTAAATTTCTATTTGAGAGTTTCAGTGGTCAACGGGTTACAATAACAACCCATTCTAGCGGACCCTTCATTACAGGCATAGCGAAAGAACTCGTTGAAAATAATCAGACAAAAGAGGTTTAATAAGTTAATCCTTTTATGCCTTGGTATTGCAATGAGCTCTCCCTATGTTCTTGCTGGAATATTTCATTATAGATATACAAGGGTGATCTAAGGACACGGAAATGTATTTCCATACAGCAGAACATTTCATATGCAACAGCAAACAGTGTAGACCCTGATGAGACGCCGCGTAACGCGGCGTCTCATCAGGGTCTACACTTTTTGTCAATATCCCCTTTAAAAGACACTTGGCTAATGGATTAAAAATAAATATTCATTTTCCATTATATGTACGTGAGCTTGGTTGACACCACTTACCTAACGAAATAAAACGCTTATTATCACTGGGGCCCTTGTTCAAGTCTAATTCCAACCGACTAAATAGTGCAGAAAAAAACACAGAAATATCACCTTTTAAACAGACATTATCCAGATAAGACACCTATAAACAGGACAGTACCAGAGTACCGAATGATCATGACACTGATCTCTGTGCAATGTCAATTAATAACTAATATCAATATATGATTGTTGAATATTTGTTGGGACAAATTATTTGTCACCGGTGGTCCTGTTAACAACACATTCGTTAAACCGGTGTAAAGGACAAAGTTACAGGGAATATACCATTATTATTTTCCAATAAACACGCTTATGTTCCAAATACACATGTCATCATTGTAGACTTCGAGTAAACTGTTTGCCATTCAAATTGTGATAAAAAGCAAACATTTTAAAATGTTTTCTACATTTTATTACATTGCGTTTATAGATATTATCGTTTTAACAGGAAATATTAACGTCTTCCCCTGTATATTTGACAAAATGCATATTCAAATATAACGCATTATGAAAACTATTACTATATTCAATTATATTATGCATAAGCAGTGTAGATTTAGAACCCATAACTATCTCACTATCCCACAATTCCCGATGACGGTGTCTGTCGTATCCGACAATGCCCGACAACTATCCGACATTTCCCGATAAATATCCCACATTTTAGATAGCTATCCGACATTTCCCGATAACTATCCGACATTTTTCGAGAATTAGTTGTTGTTGCTGCTAAGGTTTGTAGTCCGCATAAGCTTATTCAGGTGCGTCATCCCATTGTCTTCAGGGTTGAGACAATGGTCAGCATCTTTCGATAACTATCCGACAATTATCGATAATTATCATACACTACCCGTCAATATTTCGACATTGTCCAATAACAACAGTCCAATTCAAGATATATATCCATGGAAATACGTATATGATATTTATCCGACTACATGTATGTTCATTAATTATTAGAAAATTCCCGATTACAATACAACAATCCCCGATATATATCTGCAATACAGGCCTAGGTATCGGCGAAAAAGTTTGGCAATAGTCTTTAGGGGTTTTTGTTGTTGTTTTTTTCACTTTGAAAATGTATAAATCGTTCAATTCAACAAATTTTGCAGGCGACATTTTCAAAGCAGACGATGATACAGCAGGATAAGGGTTTATACACGTTTGCTTATAAGTCTAAACTGTGGCAAAGTCCTCAATAGAAAATGATATAAAAATATATAGATCCAGTTTTAATATGAAATTAATAGGCAGATTAGGGTTAAGTGCTTATCTTGTGCCTATCTTTTGCCAACCTTAAAATAGTCTCTATCGACGGAGCGTAGACAAGCAATTTTGATAATAATTTGAACTACTTATTATATCTGATAATAAATGGTCTATTCAAGTCAGAAACTATACCATGGACTTTGACTCTCTTTTCAAAGATCTGAGCCGGTAAAACAACTTAATGCTTTTTAATACGACTTCTGTCATACACAGTCTTATATGAGCCGTGGCATGAGAAAACCTGCCTTATTGCATTTTAAACAGTGTACTAGTATATCAAGGCCAGCCGCCGCGTCAAAGACTCGGCGGCTGGACTTGATCTACACTGTTTGACACTTGACTTACATGCATCTACTAAAACGTAGAAAAATGCAACTTTTGGACAATTATTTGCAATAGAAATAATAGTTTTAGCACAAACGCGTTTATTCGGAAAGAATAACGTTTTCTCTACTGTACCTGTATATATTGGAGAAGACGTTAAAGTTTCCCGTAAAAACGAAACGAAACGCATTGCTAAACGGAAAATATGACAAGTTCTTAAAAATGTTGGCTGTTCACTTTAATCTGAGTAACAAACAGTATGGATCCTGGTCAGACGCCGGGTAACTAAACATATACACTGTACATATACATATGTATAGATATGTTTATATTTAGATGTTCAGTGGAATATACGTTATTCTTTTCCGTTTACTAAATGCAAACGCAATGTAATAAACTGTAGAAAATTACAGCTTTTTGAAAAGTTTTCAGATTCTTTTTAAAGTACAATTTTGGAGCCTGATGAGACATCCGGTTATCCGGTGTCTGATCAAGCTCAAAACTGTTCGCAATGAAAATAATTGTTTTAGCATAAATGCGTTTATTGGAAATAAACGCCTTCTCCACTGTAAATACATTTAGATTTATGTTCAGAGTCAAATACAGAAAACTATGTTTAAACAATCCAATTGTTGCATGGAGAAAGGCACAAGAAAAGGTGTTAAAGCCAAAGAAGCCGCAAGGTTTCCAGTACGGTGCCTTATGTGACCCACGTTCTTCAGAGTAACGCCTTTTCACATATAAAGACATTTAAATTGCCATCTAAGGGGCATACTTCTACACCGGTTTGTTCTGATAAAAATTATAGAAATTAATGTCCTATATCCTGATAAGTTACTGCTTAAATAAAAAATAAAGAAGTTAAGTAGAAGGTTCCACGTGATGAGGAAAGTAAACAACCTACCCTGACCGTTATTATCACGGCAGACATTTATCGCTCGCTACCACTTCAAGCAACATCCAACAGTCACATATAGAATAATCACAAATATATCCCGGTAACTATCACCCTCTCATATAATTACATCTTAATATCAACTCCTCACAAACTTTCTTTGAAAGAAACACAATGAAATATCAACTTCCTAGTTTGCAACCGTCTGTCCACAATGGCATTTATTTTTCTAATTTCCAACTCAAGCGATATTACGAAACAACTTGATGCACCACTGCGTACGTTATTCCATCCTATCTCATGAACTGTAGTGGCGGAAATAAATATATAAATATATGTACAGTGGGTAATATGTCATTCCTTCCCAATAATTACGTTTCTGTGTACACATTGCTTTCCATTGCAAACAGCTTGGAGTCAGATCAGACGCCGAGTTACTCTTAGCTGTTTGCTATCATGAACATTTCCAATACCTGTCAATTTCGACGTTTTATTGCATTTTGTTTCGTTTAAACGGGAAATAATAACGCATAACCCACTGGATATGTAGATTTAAACCCCGCTGAGGGTACAGTCCGTATGACACCCTCTTCAATCAATCCCACTTTTAAACACCCCGACACTATAAGTAGGTCCTTTAAGTCAATACAGATAATTTATCGTTTTTATTACCCAGATTTTGCTCACTGCGAATTTCATGACAGATTTAACATAAACAAATATTTATCGAACTATTGGCCACTTGAGCAATCGTTTTCAACGGTCAAATCCAGGAATTAGAATGTTATTTTGTATCATATGAAATATTCCGACACCAGTGAATTAAAATTTGATAATACCCGTAACAGTTCGATTTTGGAGGTAATAATATCAAATGTTCTGACGACATGGAAAGTTTTCAACTGTTCTGTCAGGACTTCACATTTCAATTTTGTCGATTTTGCGTTAAAATGTTTTCATTCAGACGGGGTCATATTTCATTTGAAGGGCCTCTCGTTCCGTCTGGCCCTATAGAAATCGCAGACAAAAGGACTGGCTAAGGTAATATACGTTTGGCGATGTACAGATAGACTTGAATGAACGACCAGAAACCCTTCCACAACCATAGGAGACTATATTAGACTTTACAAACAGTTTTGAACCAGATCAGACGCCGAGTAACTCGGCGTCTGATCAGGATCAAAACCTTTTGACATTTGTGTTAATAGTTCTTCAGTCTTAATGTCTTAAATTTAATGTGGAAACAAGAGAGCATGATGTCGCATTATTTAGAAGACAATTTACTTTCGATAAAAAGAGTTTAAATTTGGCGTAAACAATGAAAGGGAGAAAATATGCATGACCAATGACTAAAACAGGTAATAAAATTAAAGTAATGCTTTAACGCACTGCGAAAACAATACAGACAAAAAACTCTAAAACACTTTCTTCAAATTTACGTTTATGCTCAATTTCACTAAGACGCTTCTTTATAAAAAAGGTCATGCCACTTGGCCCCTTTTACTGCTAGGCTATCGTCTGCTTAAATAACGATCTATTTAATTTCTCAATTATATTTTTTTGTGAAAAAAATACTGTAAAAAATATCGCAATGAGTATCAAACTGTTTGAATCCTGATCAGACGCCGAGTTACTCGGCGTCTGAACAGTATTCAAACTGTTTGCAAAATATCAGTGAATTGTGGGTAATGTTTTGGAAGGGGATAATTAAATCGTCGCCTTCCAAAGTTATGACTGTATAACTGATAGTATCTCTATCGAAGCGGGAGTACGGACAAGTTGTATGCAGTTTGAACCCCTACATACTATCACGTTACTCGCAGACGCCCCAAAGTTGTTTCGACCCTCTTTCACTACCAGGGTGCCATCTTGCTGAACAATTATCGTCTGATTTTCTCTCTCTAACTTTAGATCTTAAGTAATTTGATTAAAGGACAATTCAATATGAGTGTTAAACAGTTCAGATCCTGTCCAGATATCGAGTAACTCGGCGTTTGACCAGGATTCAACCTTTTTGCACATACCATTGCATCCGGGGTAAGGCAGTGAAGGGGTAAGCCCTTATACTATTGATTGTTGCAAATCAATTCCTCTGTTTTCTGATAAAAGATCATTTAACATAGACTCTCGAAAAAACTGTCACCAAATTTTTTTTACTGTAACAAACTATGTAAACCCTGAGCAGAGGGCTCCTGAAGGAGCCCTCTGATCTTGGTATACATGGTTTGTAAATTTTGCATAAAGTCGGATCACATATACTGGAAGGGTTAAAAGCAATTAACATGCCCTAAACGAATTACCTAAAGTTCAATTATGACCAGTCGCAGGGTTATTTTAGTACTTGCAGTGTTTTACAGTGAATCCTTTCTTAACCGAAATTTCTAATCAGCCGCATTGTTGGTATAATATGTACACGTATTCTTCCACTGAAGAAAATAGTCCCACTTTATACAGTGATGAAAATACCCCAAAAGAATTATGCTCTTTATCTTAGCAGATGGTAGCTAAAAAGCAGATGGTAGCTAAAAGCAGGCTCAAAGTAAAGCATAATGCGTCGCATTCTGCTTTACTTTCAACCTGCTTTAAGTGATTACCTATCTTCAAAACTTGAAACAGACTATGTGGTAATGGGTAAATACAAGGCCCTTGTTTTTACAAACAGTTTGGACCCTTAACAGAGTAGCTCGGCGTCTGATAAGGATCTAGACTGTATCGATTGTTTCTTTCGCAAAAAAGTCTAAAAACCAAATTTAATAATAAAAAAATAATCAGAAGAAGACAATTTTGAAGCAGACGATAACCTGGTCTTGAAGAGGTTAAACATGCTGACCTATTTATTAGCTTGTTAATGATTCAATAGGTGTCGCTGTTACTAGTATTTGATTGGCACGGCAATATTATTGTAGGGTAATACCTCATACAGTGCTCCCTCTATACAACGACACCCAATGGGAGACAAAATGGGTGTGCGTTGTTCGGAGGGAGTCTTTATAGAGATGGAATTGGCTTACATTTGCAGACAGCTTGAATCCAGATCAGACGCCGCGTCACGCGGAGTCTGATCTGGATTCAAGCTGTTTGTCACTCGTCATTATATTTCTTCTGTCAAAATGTCCAATAATATGTAACTTTGAGAAAAACAGCTGACGACTATTTTAAGCAGACGATATTGCAGCAGTGTATATTCCATTGTCACTTATATATAATAACAGTCGACCACAGCATAGAACTCTCTAACAATAAGGGAGAAGACGGTTATCTTTCCCCGTTTAAACGCAATTGAAATATAACCCCAATGCACTAAAATTAAGAAAAGTACTTTTTTTTTTTAAAAGTCTTACGATTTATTTTAATCGGAGTGGTAGATCTACTTATTACGATAATAATTTTGTTAATTTATCAAAATTTTTAAAGTTGGGATATAAAAGCAGACGACAATTGTTTAAAGCAGATGACGTCATTCAATAAATATAACATTATGACATCTAGTTACAGGCACCCGCGTACATATATATTCATTCCAATATCTGCAATCCTAGGAATTTCTGAAGATTTATTATGAGTCTAGTTTGTTAATGTAAGTTCTTTTATGTAAAACGCGGGGTGGTATTCATCTTTCAACCTCTGTTTTGATCTATAAGACCAGTGACAATAGAAAGGTATTTTTGTATGGATTACTTATCTAACCCCCGAGTACCCCCACATCTACACCGGTGGCCGCACAGAACGTGCCCCGGCTGCAAAATTAGCCCCTTCACCGCCTAGATATCGTCTGTTTAAAATGTGTCGTCTTCTTGCATTTTTCATATTCAGATTTTCAAAGTTTTGAGTGATTAAAACACCCATGTGAAATTCAAACTGTTTGAATCCTGATCAGACGCCGAGTAACTCGGTGTCTGATCAGGATCCAAACTGTTTGCAAATATCAGCGCAATCGGGGTAAAGCAGAGAAGGGAAGAAGTCATGCAATTTAATTTATTGCTTGACAAAATGATTTTTATCCTGTTGTTTGGGAATTGATTTTGATTTTTAAGACTGTGTTTCTAGATCCAGTAGTTTATGGCCATCTGCCTTGATTTTTTTTATAGTTTTTACCATTACCACGCTAACTGCGGCTTGACTAACATTTGCAAACAGTTTGGATCCAGATCAGACGCCGCCTAACGCGGTGTCTGATCTGAATCCAAACGTTTATCACTCTTACACATTTTTTCTGAATTAAAACAAACCCTTTGAAATATTATTTTTTTCACCTTACCTTATTATATATTTAACCCACACCATAATTATTTCAATAAAATGCCATATATAGCTTAGATGTGACAAGAACGATCGTAAATTGTTATAATATGACAGAAAATGCCACCCACAACCTAAAGATGACAGAAAACGGTCATATATAGCCACACTATTATTAATACACCATATATAGCACTTATTCGTTGCATGCTAACTTATTAGCGTTTGAGATATAACATCCTAGTAAATAAATTATATTGCGTTTATTTCCGTTAGTGTCAACCAGTTGGAACCAAATTAGGTCCATCTTTGTGAGGCGTAACCAAGAGCTAAACTGTTTGCAAATGAAAACATTTTCAAATCAAGACCAACATGCAAGGCGTTTAAACATACATCTCTATCTTTATTTATAGAGCTTTAAAGTATTTAAAACACAGATAAATCAGATCAATAAACATCGTTAAAATTATTGAATTTGAAGCTCAGTTTGTTCACACAGGTTATTGAGTGTAAAAGAAAACAATTTGTTAATAACCAGGCCCGAGTACAATGCCATTTACAAACATGGTACATGTATCTGTAAAGAGTACACTTGTCCTATGCAAACAGTGTATACCCATACATGTATCAGATGAATCATTGAAGGAGTTTCTCTGATCAGAGTCTACATTGTCTGTTATTTGGCAATACATTACCAAAAAACAACCCTAAATAGATATAAATGGACTTAACACATTCAACCCTAGCAACGAGTATACTCTTCATTAAAAACAGTGTACCTGTGAGGATTACATTTGTCCTATGCAAACAGTGTAAAACATGATCAGAGGGCCATCTGATCAGGGTCTACACTGTTTGTCGTTTTGAAATATATTGCTAAAATCAACCCTAAATAGTCAAAAATGGACTAGACTTATTTTGAAATTGGAATTGTTCATTAAAAGTTTCAGGGTTAAATGGGTTAATAGAAAATTGGATTTTTCCTTTAGAAGTTTTAGGAGTGAGTAAGTCGAGCTACCGATATTGGAGTCGTAGATGTTATATATCACTAACTTTATCACTGGTGTTTGTCATTTTTATTTACTATTTACTTTGATTTCACACACAGTGGTGAATTATTGTCGGCTATACCGTAGCCTGGAAATTAAGAAATTTCGATTTGTCACCTCGGTGCGGTCATTCGAATTGTAAATTTGTTGCAAATCAATAACAATAACTATACAACTTAACCGTTGTTTAAACTATGTCTGTCTTGTAGTAATATTATCGTAGAAATAACCCAAATTTTATCTCACTGGAAAGACTAAATGCGCCATCATTCGAGCATTTGAGAGTGGTTTGTATAAGTTGATAAAACTTAAGTTATAAACTTTTAACCCATATGCTAAGCGCGACTACATTGTAGGCTAATATTTGCAAACAGCTTTGACCCAGATCAGACGCCGCGTGACGGGGTGCCTGATCTAGATCCAAACTGTTTGCCACTCATATTCAACATTTCTTTAGTTAAATAATGTTGAATATGAGTGGCAAACAGTTTGGATCTAGATCAGGCGCCGCGTTAACATAATTATTCGCCTACTACAATACCACTTTTCTTTTTTTTCAATTCAAATTTTATTCACCGCATTATACAATGTTCATATACAAGTAAACAAAACAGTAAACAAAAATATTGAAGAAACTGACATTTTCATATTTTTAGAACAATGCATTTGCGTTTAGTTCCATAAAAACGGGAAAGAATAACGTCTTCTCCAATGTAAAAAGTCTCGCGCAAATTGGTTTCTCCCCTCGCAGAATAAACTCCTCCTATCCCATGCAATGACATACTATTCTCTATGTCTAGTTTTATAGGAAAAGAAGGAAATAAGCCTAAATAAATATCAGCGTTTATGATAAAGGCTCCCTGCCAGGGTACTTCTAGTGCAAAACGCAATTTCTAACAATAGAAAAATCAATCTCATTGCAACATGCATTCTGTAATTGGGTAATTAAGAGCGCATGACATGCAAAATGTTTTAGAAAAAACACAGCAGCTTACGTCATCGCTTTGATCGCATAGTTTAACCTATTACTCCATGGACTTTTTTCTATAATTTAGTAGATGATAGCTTAAATCAGGCTGAAAGTAAAGCAGCATGCGCCTAAAGGCGCATTCTGCTTTACGTTAAGCTGCTTAAAGTGGTCACTTTTCTTCAAAACAATTAAAAGGCTATGGGGTAAAGGATTAACAGCAAAGTCGGATATCACATGATACCTTACAGAATGACAAAATGCGCCTTCGCAAACATGTACAAGCACTGTTTGGCCAGACGGTGAGACGGTCTACACTGTTTTGCAATACAATTAGTTTATTATTCTTATGGCACGACTCATACATAGTGATTGCACACAGGGGGTATTGTAGTTAATTAAACCTATAAGACCCAGTACATTTAATTAACATATATATATATATATAAGATTCATTTAAAATATTCAACCCTAGCGACGAGTATACTCGTCATTTACAAACAATGAACTTGTAAAGAGACACTTTTCATATGACAAAAATATGTCAAAAATGGACTTGACATAATTCTCCATTTGAAGTTTCAGGGGTTAATGTGATAACCATTTACCCCATAGCCTGTTTCTAGTTTGAAGACAGGAGGTCACTTAAAGCAGGTTAAAAGTAAAGCAGAATGAGTCTTAATGCATATTCTGCTTTACTTTCTGCCTGCTTCAATCTACCATCGGCTAGGACATATACAAATATTTCGTATGGTTTCCATTCATGAATATATAAAGTGGATCAGTGGAGGAAAATGTTAAAGGCGTAAAAAAGCGTAATCATGGTGAAACGGGTTAGGTTTTCTTCTGTTTTACGTCCCTTCAACACCTAGGTCACATTGAGACGAACACCTCCGTTTACAGTCTTATTAACATACAAAGTCAGTCTTGTTAATTAACATATTAACAGAAGTATGCTTAATTAACATATAAACACGGGTATAATTAATTAACATATAAAACGGGTAGAGTTTATTGACCAATACAGTAATACCTCAGAAAACTGAAACCTCCGGGGCTGCTCGAAAAGTAGATTTAGAGTTATTTCCGAATTAGGGACGTTAAGCGGCCATAGAAGAGAAAGTGCATTGTAAAACTGGCTTTGAGGGGTTACGCGGTATTATTATAATATATAGCAATACCATGCGTGTTTAACAGTCAAAACACAACTAACAGCGCTTACAGCCAATAACTTGATATTTGATCAATTACCAAAGTTGGAGACAATCGTAAATATATGAAGCTCCATAACGCTTCCATTGCCCTGACCCGATTCCGTCAGTATTTACAAACATTTTGGATCCTGATCATTCGCCTAGTAACTATGTGTCTGGTCAGGATCCAAACTGAAATCAAGCAGACGACATTAAAAATATTATTTTAAGCAGATGACGACATGGCAAAGAAAGGGTAAAATATGAGTCGAACCGATTTACCTACTAAAATGGCGGAGTATTAATACAATAGTTAAAGTACAATGGTTGAACATCATGGGAGGGGAAAATCTAATCGACAACAGCAATTACCATAATTAAGGCAAAGATCAATTAAATGTTTAACCCTTAGAGTGCTGAGCACAGTTTGTCTGACAGTTGCAAACAGTTTTGATCCAGATCAGACGCCGCGTAACGCGGCGTCCGATCTGGATCCAAACTGTTTGTGAAACTCGTATCGACTTTTCTTTAGTCCTTAATCAAAATGTAAAACAATCTAACTTCTGAAAATAGACATTAATATACGTCAAAATTTTAACACTATATCACAGCAATAAAAAGGTTAAATTGTCAGAGAAAGTGAGATTGAAAGGCAAGCGAGTACTTCACCGGTGCAACTTTGTGGAGGCAATACATGTAACTAAGCCCGGCCTGCAGCGAATACAAGTCACTACAACCTGATCATGATCAGTTTACTGTTCTGTAATGTATCATAGTTAACAGCCTTCTTAATTATACACTCTCTCTCTTGTCTCCCATTCTTTTTATTTCTACCTGTCTCTGTCTGTCTGTCTGCCTACCTACCTGTCTGTCTGTCTGTGTCTAATCATTGTCTCTCCCTCTCATACCCTATCTCTATTTGCTTCCCCCATTTTTTCTCTCTCTCTCTCTCACTCACTCTCTATGCCCATTTTCTAACTCTACCTGTCTCTGTTTCTCTGTTCCTGCTATTGTCTGTCTCTCTGTCTGTCTCTCTGTCTACATGTATCTCGGTCGGTCTCTTTCACCCATGTCTCTCACTTTCTTACCTCATCTCTTTTTGCTTTCTCTCTATCTCTCCCCTCTCTTTCCCTCCATTTCGATCTCTCTCTATATCTACATAACTCAACAATTCCTTTTTTTGTTTTCAAAGTAACTAACTATATGTACAAGTACATTGTTTTGAGCCCTGTAATTTTAAATCTGCTCTTAATTACTAGATTTTCACAATTTCTGGGCTGAAAGTTCACCGTTAACAAGACAATGAACCTAACAAGTCAACACCGAACAATTACATGCAGATGTACAGTGGAGAAGACGTTATTATTTCCCGTTTAAACAACTAGATGCAAAAATGTAGAAAATAACAACGTTCCGATTAATCTCACAATTTATTTTGATCTGAGCGGCAAACAGTTTGGAGCTTGATCAGACGCCGGGTTACCCGGCCTCTGACCAGGCTCCAAACTATTTGCGATGGAAAAACTAGTTTTATAATAAACGCGTTTATTGGGAAATATCGTCCTCTCCACTGTCCCAGTATATAAAAGTAGAGCAATCAATTTACAATCTCTAACATTTTGGCCTTCTAAAATTGTTTACGTGATTACTTATATCAACAATGGTTTATATAAGTTTATTGTGCACACTGTTTAACTTCTCTGTTGGATTTATTTTCTTTACGTGACACTTCTTGTTAATAAAATCTTATTTAGACCTTTGACACTTTTTCATTTCAACCAATCTTGTAATCGTGTGTTATTCACATATCCTATAGCATATGTCTTGTTTTGAAGACCGGTGACCACTTAAAGCAGATTGAAAGTACACATGTACATGTAAATCAGAATGCGCCTTAAATTTCCGTTAGTCTTCATTAAGCTACCATATGCTAGGTGACAGTAAACATTTCCTATATATATATGGTACATATTGATGGCTGTATAAAGTGGAATATTTTCTTCAGTGGAGGGATAAATTAAAAGCGTAAGAATCCTGTGTTTCTTAACTATCCACAAACATATAAACAAGTGCATTTTGATTGACGTTTTCTGGTTTTCTGACAAGCTTTAGGTTAAAGAGACTGCACACTGAACATGGGGTATTTGCCGAAACAAAAAAGGAATACTCAAATAAAAGTAAAGAAGTAACATTATTAAGCATGTGGTATTTAAAATATATGATCAGTATAAAAAACATCAACAAGAAAAATCTAAAAGTTAAGATATTCCTAAAATGGACCGTCAGATAAGAATGGCTCTGGGGCCTATTCCATAAAACTTCGTACGACAAATGTTGTCGTAAGTCAGATTATAAAAGTCTCAATTATTATTTATTTCTCTATCTAATCCTGTCTTGTGACATCTTTTTGGAATCGTCTTGAAAAAACGATTCCAAAGAGATGTCACAAGACAGGATTAGATAGAGAAATCAGAAAATAAATGTATTTAAAGTTTTGACTTACGACCGTTTTATGAAACAGGTCCCTCTAGTCGTGTTGGTTAGACGTTAGTCTTATAATTATTTTGGGGGCATACATGTACATGTATCTTGTTTTTCCCGACCGAGCTCATTTTTGTTCTTTCAAATGATCTAAAACCCTTTTCCCAACTGCCTGGCATCAATTTACGAACAAATATTTTAGGCCAAATTTTGTTTCCAATTTCTTTAAAGGGAAGACACAGTCTTATAACGACCTACATGTGTTGCTATTTGTCACCAAACATTGTCACTGTGTTACTATTCCTGTCCATAATCTCACTAATAAAAGTATTATTATTCTCCGTCACGGCCCAGAAAGTCTCGACATAGTCCTAGATATTTCTACAGTCACCCCGTGATATAAGCATTCGTATTTTGAGGAAAAAAACACGAAGCTCTCTAAAGAAACGTAGTTGTTTATGCGGGTTTAAAAGGGAAGCAAAAAGCTCTTTGCTCTACTTTCTATCCGTATTCTAAATCTACTTAAATAAAAAAATCTGATTATTTATATTACTTGTAACGATCGTTTGATACAAGCCTGAACTTAACTCTATTTTTAACTTGTACATAGACTCTAAAGATAGACTGGTACAGTAAAATCCCTCTATTATTTCCACTCAACATAATTCTAGTTCCGATGCTAAAGGTTGGTTTACTTTAAAGCAGAATGAAAGTAAAACAGAAAAGCTCCTTTAGGAGCTTTCTGTTTTACTTTAATTCTGCTTTAAACTACAACCAGTCTTTACATGTAACACCACAAACGGGTATTCTTCTAGTGGTCGTACGGTCGTAATAGCGAGATGGTCGTAATAGCCAGTGGGTCGTTCTAGCGGTGTGGTCGTTATAGAGGGATGTTCGCATTAGACATGTGATCGTAACAGAGGATGTTCGTAATAACGTGTTTTAACTGTACTTGATTATGGGCTAATTATAGAACAAGTAAGACATATATCTCTTCAAATTAACACACACTGTCGCCAAGAACAATACCCCGACAGTATCTTAATCACCGCCCTATTGTACAAAAACTTTCCATTATTAAAATCTACCCTTGTAAAGTTTCGAACAATGAAAAGATCATGTAATTACGAAATTACGAAATACTATCCTCGCGATAGCAACGTGTGAAGTGTTAACTCATTCACTGCCTTGTCCCGTGGATCCATCGAGCCCAATGGTATACAATGGTTATTTGAAAACAGTTTGAAACTGTTTAACACTTATTTCAATATTTTTCAAGTCAAAATACCCAAACTTACATGTAAAAAACAGACGATAATTGTTTTAAGTTCGACGTCATGGGAGTGAAGGGGTTAACTCTTCGTCTGCTGCAATATCGTCTGCCTTATACATAAATGGGCCGTGCCATGACAAAACCTGCCTTATTGCATTGCAACATATTGTACTGACCAGATATCGTTATCATCACAGGCTCTGTATCCGAGCTTGGTCTACACTGCCAACTACAGTTTATAATACAGCTAAATACAATGCTTTAGATGCACGTGAGTGTCAAACAGTGTAGGTCAAGGCCAGCCACCGCGTCTATGATTTACACTGTTTGAAATGCAATAAGGTAGGTTTTGGAATTGTATTTTATATTCAATTTTAACGCCATTTTTGCTTTAGAAGCATAAGTAAGAGGGCCAAACAGTTTGGATTCTGACCAGACGTCAGGTTTCGTGGCATCTGGTCTTGATCCATCTGACGTTGATAACTTTTTGAATCCGAGAGTCAAACACGATGGAGCTAGATCAGGCGCCGTGTAACTCGGCGTCTGCTCAGACACTAAATTGTTTGCTTTTGACATCATAACGGGGTTTGTCGGCGAGTAATAACTACAGTGGAGAAAATGTTATTTTTTCCCAACGAACGCGTTTACGCTAAAACTATTGTTTTCATTGCAAATAGTTTGGAGCCAGATCAGACGCCGGGTAACCCGGCGTCTGATCAGGCTCGAAACTGTTTGCCACTCGTATAAAAATGAATAGTAAGAGTTGTCAAAAAGTTGTTATTCTGTATATTTTATTGCAATGCGTTTGCGTTTCGTTTGCGTTTAAACGGGAAGAATAACGTTTTCTCCACTGTAATAACGCCCCTACTCTTGTGACATCGTGTTGGGTCTACATTGTTTGTGTATGACTTTTTTGTTGACGTTATACATTATTGGTTTAAAACCAACACTTTGCCTATTACCTAAATCTTTATACAAACATTGTTTTAATTGACGTGTACTTTACTCGATTCACCCCCTGGAACTTTTAATGAAAACATCCAATGTCCAATTGAGTCTAGTCCATTCATGACTGTTAAGGGTTGATTTAACTAATATATATTGCAAAAATGATACACAATGGATGCAGACCCTGTTCAGAGGGCAGCTTTAACAACCCTCTGATTAAGGTCTTCACTGTTTGCATAGGACAGGCGTACTCTTCACATGACAACTTTTTTTATTGACGAGTCAATATTGATCGCTGCCAGGGTTGAATGTGTTTAAAAGGCACTGCCGAACTTTGATCTTGATAATATTATTAAACAATATTTTTTCAAAAGACACGTAATTGTACATATATTTAGGTTTATTAAATTTTTACTTTCAAGTTTTCGAATTTTATTTCAATTAAGTAACAATTACACTAAGTAGCCACAAATGCGTAATATTTGTAAAATTTGGGGTTGGTTTTAATGCAAATATGATTCATTCGTCTGGTGTTAATTATTTCAATTAAGTAACAGTTAGATTAAGTAACCACAAATGCGTAATATTTGTAAAATCATCGGATTGGTTACATGTATGATGCCCAAAGTGATTCACCAGTTTGATATTAATTCTTATGTGAATTTCATTTAATATTTTACGCCTTCGCAAGGGTATTGTCTGCTTAAGAAAATCGCCTGTTTTTATTTCTCAAAGAAAGAATTTAGTCAGTTTTGATTGAAGAAAAATCTTTGGGAGTAGCAAACAGTGTGGATCCTGTCGAATAACACATCGTTTGATCAGGATCCAAGCTGTTTCCAAATTTCAATACATTTCGTTCAATACAGTGAATGGGGTTAAATAAATAGGAAAATATACTTTAAATTTTTCTGTTACAGCGGAGAAGACGTTACATGTATTCTTTCCCTATGAGGCGTTTGTACTAGAACTATACAATTATTTTCTTTGAAAACAGTTTGGAGCATGATCAGACGCCTGGTAACCCGGCGTCTGATCAGACTCCAAACTATTTGCAACTCATATTATGAAGACACTTCAAAATTTCAAACCGATGTTATTTTCTACAGTTTATTGCGTTGCGTTTGCGTTTCGATCCGTTTAAAAGAGAAAAAATAACATCTTCTCCGCTACATTCTCAGCGGAAAATATGGTATTATAAAGTAAATTAGTGAATACGTATGAAGTGTGTAAATATATGAGCTGTTAATCGACAAGTACACGATAATATTTTTTCTGCGGAACAAATGTCCGCTATTCTGTAGAGAAACATGTCTACGAAAATGGCGGAAGCGGTCAGGCTTATGTACAGTCGGACCACGTTAGCTCTTACACTCTTAAAATGAGTCGAACTTACCCGTATTTCAAAGTTAAAACGTGACTCAGTTTGTTTTTTTAACTTTGAAATATTGCTACGTTCGACAGAAGCGAGATCGATATATCACAGTTCGATTGAAGTAATACAGACAAGTTTGACTTCAGCGAGTTCGAGTTCGACTGTAATAAGCTTAACCGCCATTTCCGTAGATGTTTTTTTCTCTACAGGATAGCGGAAATTTACTCCGCAGAAAAAAAAATGTTTCGAAAACACTGAGTAAAATTTGCCCGGTCAGATCGAGCTGCTTCGTTTGAACGATCAATCCAGCGATTGTGATAACTGTAACAAAAGTTACATGTTTATGTTACAAATGATTTTAACCATTTCGTAAGCAATATATACACAGTATTTTTCTCTACAAAAAGTGCAATGATTGTATTTTAACCTGTTGAACCCTATCGACGCATACAGTGGAGAAAACGTTATTCTTTCCCAATAAACGCGTTTACGCTAAAACTATTATTTGCAGTGCAAACAGTTTGGAGCCAGATCAGACGCCGGGTAACCCGGCGTCTGATCAGGCTCCAAACTGTTTGCCACCAAGATAAACATGAATTATCAGAATTGTCCAAAATGTGTACTTTTCTACGTTTTAGGGTTTTGCGTTTGCGTACGTTTGCGTTTAAACGGGAAAGAATAACAGATTCTCCACTGTACACGCGTACCTTTGCAACTGTTGCCTTATTTGCTGCAACAGTTTTCCTCATACAAAATAAAAAAGGCATTACTTGCTCAACAAGATACATGTATATGTACAGATAAATAATGCTCAACACATACCACCACGATACATTGAATACAATATTCAATATCCGAGAGTTAAGTAAACAAATTGCAAAACGGCATTGTTTACAGCAAAAAAATCATCTCTCTTACTATCGATATTTTAATGAATGCCACTGAGTTTAAAGTACGACAACATACAATATGAATCATAATGTGATACAGTGGGGAATTTGCTATTATTTTCCAAAAATATACTGGAAAATGTTTTACTGGAACAATGGAGTCTACTGCAAAGTGTTTGGAACCAGATCAGACGCCGAGTTACTATTTGCCCTTCAAAATTTAATGAATCGGTTTTGGTTTTTTTTTAAAGAAAATACTGATCTGATTGACTTCATTGCGTTTGCGTTTAATTTTATTTAAACGGGGAAGAAAGTTTTCCTCTGTATGAAGAAAAATAACTGGACAAACAATGCTAAATGATAGAAACTCCAATGGGCATACAACGGTGCTATAAGTTCACTCCATTTCTATACCACATTGATTGATTCTGACAGTAGTTCACATACCCTATAAAATGTAAACTGATACATGTAAATGACCAATTATTTTATGTGACACATTTTTCACAGAAATATCAAAAAGGGGCTGTCTTATCAGGGTCTTCATTGTTTTCTTAAGCGAGGTGTATAATCGTCATGAAATTGTTTTACTAATTCACCAGCATTGTACAAATGTATAATAAACTTGTCCTGTGCAAACATTGTAGACCCAGATCAGAGGACTCTTTTCGGAGCCCTCTGATCGGGATATTCACTGTTTGTCATTCGCAATATATTACAAAAACAACACTAAATAGTTAAAAGAGAATAGACCAACATGTAATTGGAAACAACAATTGTTCATTTGAAGTTTCAGGGAGGAAATGAATTAACCCATTACCCCATAGCCTGTTTCTAGTATTGAATATATGTGACCACTTAAAGCTGGTTGAAAGTAAAGAAGAATGCGCCTAAAGGCGCATTCTGCTTTACTTTCAGCCTGCTTTAAGCTACAATTTGCTAGAAAATAGAACAACTTTCTTATGATACATATTCATGGCTGTATAAATGGGAACTATTTTCTTAAGTGGATGAATAAATGAAAGGCGTAAAAAGGAGTATTTATGGGTTAATGGACAATGTGCAAACTTTTAATCTCGACGGCCTGCTTAACAAACCATATATTGTGACTACTATTTTAATGCGTAGTCATATTGCCGGCGTTGGTTGAGAAATAAAGATCTGAATAACGAAAGCTCATTTATACCACCCTCCCCATCTTGGAATACTGTAGAGTACATGTCTGTGTAATATTTATGTTATGTTCTTAGTAATAACACAAATATGAAGCCAGTGATATTGTTTCCCTTTGACCAAGTTTAAAAGAAATACCCTCAAAATACTATTAGCAAATTTGTATTAGCAAATTTGTAACAAAACTTATAAACTTATTTCCTGAACTGTCGTTTCAAGCAAATGTTGACAGACAGACAGGAAGACAGAAACTGACAGAAAGCCATGTTAGCAGAGACAAAGACAGAAGGTCATGCCAGTCAATCAAACAGACAGACAGAAAAAGGCAAACCTGGGTCCAAGGTTGTAAAGCTTATGAATTGAGTATAAGATTGTTCTCAAGCATTTGATTGGTCAGATTTTAGCTTTTGCTAGCAAAAGCTAAAATCTGACCTATCAAGTGCTTGAGAACGATCACAAACTCAATTCAAAAGCGTTATAACCTTGGTCCTAGGACTAAAACTTGATAATGCTCAGAATATGGTTGAAAGTTGGAATGCGATTAACATATATAATAAAATGGGCAATGAACTTCTAGTCTATGAAAAAATCATCCACTGCCAATAAGATCAAAAGGATTGTTTTTGCCAGATGTCAATAATTAAAAGTAATTTAAACAAACCAGATCGCCTTGCTTTATAATATGAGCAATAAATATCAAGCCCTATTAATACCAGGACAAATTTTACGGGAGGAAAATATGTCACTGATAAAATCAAATTTATTGGCTATTATTTTCATAAACGAAATATTGACTACGATCAAAGTAAAATTAGGATCGAAGAAATCATAGATAAAAATCAATTTAGTACGGCGAACAACCAATTTTCTTCATGATTTACCATGTTTAGAAGGCATGGGTAGGTTCGTTTAGTTTCTGATTGACTCTTTTTCCACCTGGGTTCACGTCTTATACGCGATTATTCGATCTGTTCATGACTTTTGTCTTCACCTGTGCTATAGTATAGGTCTATTGAAAACCTCTTGTCCGTGAGGTTAGAGGTCTGAGTATGGGGTTACACGCCCCACGACCGTTACATGTAGTTTCAATTTCAACAGTCCTGACTACCTAGAATCTATTACTATCAATTTACAGACTAATTGATGGTGTTCGGTTAGGTAACAGCTTAAAGCAAGCTGAAAGAAAAGCAGAAAGCTCCTTTAGGAGCTTTCTGCTTTGCTTTCACCTTGATTTAAGCAGTACCTTGACTTATACAAATATAACAAGCAGTCTGTTGGTAAGTCGTTGTATTGGAAAGTTATTGTTTTAGGAAAGGTCACCTTGTGTACGGTTAATTAGTCCTAATTGACATTATGCCAATACCAACCATACAGGTCACAATGTCACACCAGTCAATGAAAAGACAGTGATTTCTCCCTTGACCGCCATATTATCGTCTGCTTTTAAAAATTGGTCTTCTGCAATTTTCATGACAAGTTCAAATTTTTGACATTTTTGACTGAAGAAAATATAGATATGAGGATTAAAATGTTTGGAACCTGATCTGACACCGTGTTACTCGGCGTCTGATCTGGATCTAGACTGTTACAAGTGTCAAGGTTACGACATTTGCAGTTACAAGAGTTAACAAATTGGTTCATTTAGCCCTGTCTTAACCATTGTCACGTTTTTATAAGGCCTGTTTCAAAATTAATTAATCAAAGTTTTACCGAAAATTTACATTTTAGTTTCCACTTTCGCAGGTTAAAAAAACTTAGCCTACATGCATGAGACGAAAGCCTTTTAAAACGCCTTAACTTTAACCCATTAATACACCTTTAGACGCCTTGACTTTTTTTCTCCACTGGAAAAAAATATTTCAAATTTATACAACCATGAATAGGTATCATAAGAAATATTCTGTATATTCTTGCATATGGTAGCTTAAAGCAGGCTGAAAGTAAAGCAGAATGTGCCTTAAGGCACATTCTGCTTTACATTCAACCTGTTTTTAAATGGTCAACTGATTTCAAAACTAGAAATAGGCTATGGGGTAATGGGTTAAATACAAAATGTATGATTATTTTTAGCATTTAAATATTGAATAACCACCACATTGAAGCTGGTCAAATCTCAGAGTCTCAAGGACTAAATCGCCGTAAAAATCAATTCTACAACAAAACATATTTTTTCAACGTAATCAGCATTTTACCTTTTAACAATTTCCTTGCTTAAAGTGGAAAAGACGAGATTTCTCCCCGTTTAAACGTAACAAAACCCAAACGTAAACTTTAATAAGACATTAAAGTAAAATGGAGAAAATGACTACTTCTTGAATTTGTTGATGATTCATTTTTTTATCTGAGTGCTAAACGGTTTTGAGCCTGATCAGACACCGAGTTACCCTTACTCCAAACTGTTTGTAATGTGAATTATTGTTAAACCCATTACCCCATATCCTATTTCTAGTTTTGTCAACAGACGACCACTTAAAGCAGATTGAAAGTAAAGCAGAATGCGCCTGTGGGCGCATTCTGCTTTACTTTCAACCTGCTTTTAACTATCATCTGCTATGATACAGAAGGTTTTTTTTCTAAAAGTACACAAAAATAACTTAATAAATTGGAACTTTTTTCTTCCGTGGAGGAATAGATTAGAGGCGTAAAAAGCGTATTTATTGGATAATAGGTTAAGCATACACACGTTTACTGGGAAGGAACAATGTATTCTGTAGTGTATTAGGGGTTAAGTACTTACCGGTCGTAAACTGTCGCTGCCAAGCCGGGTTTTCGAGGGACTTTCCTTGTTAGCCGCTTCTCTCGCTGTCTTAACACTTTCGTCTAATTCCTCTATATCTTCAAACTCATTTAGAAGTCCGTACGAGAACTCCCTAGAAAGGGCACTTTTAGGGGCAAAATGACCAGACCCATCGGAAGAAGTTACTGAGTTTAATCCTGAACTGACCCCTGAACTAGTGGTGGAATAGGTATTGGAACTTCCGGTGCTACCACGTGACTTAGTTCTACAGTAACTACCTTGTCTTGAACCTGGTAAGGATCTAATAAAACTGTTATGTCTGGAAATTCCTCCGATACTGCTACTCTGACGTGAAATTGAACCCGCGAAACTGTTCTGCCTCTTCAGCACGGGCATAGACGGGTCTCCGGTCTGAGAGTTCCCGAAGCCCGTAAAACTGTGGGCCCTTTTATTGGCATTCCAGTCTATATCCTCCTGGAGGTTAAGGGACTGGACACGAATCAATCTTGTTTTCTTCATATGTTCATCTAATGATTCACAGAACTCATCTAGAGAGGCGTCATCTCTCGCCTGTCTCTCCTGAAACTTCCTCACAAAATCCTCATCTAAATCACGTACTTCCTGCGGAAATAGAAAATATATAACACTAATAAGTCAAAACGCACTTCCGGCGGAAAAAGAAAATAACACTTTTTCAGTCAAAACTAATACCAACCAATATTATATTCAGACAGGGCTCGTGATAAAGAGGTTTTCAAATACTATCCTTATTTCTCCACCGAACCCTATGCTGTGACCACTCATTAGAATCGTCTCGAAGAGACGATTCTAATGAGTGGTCACAACATAGGGTTTGGTGGAGAAAAAAAGAAAACACCAAAATTGTCCAGTTTACCTACTCTTATCTCGGGCCATGTAAAGGTGACCGGTACGTGGTCCCCATTCTCGTTAACATCAGCAGCGAATGTGACACAGACTCTAACAATAACGAATTCCGTAGCAGTTGAAGAATGCAGTCAATTTCTCTCGTTGAGAGTGATAAAGCATAATCCAGTATTGCCGTTCAATATGTTACAAATGGTTGTCGCATACAAAATCGAAAATCTGCAGAGTAATCCATTGTATTTCTTCTGATGTAATTAAATTGATTCAGCCTTTGATAAATTTATCTATGTTTCGTTTGTTGTCGCGTTGTTAGTGCCATAACGCCTATTTCTAATAAACACACAACATGTTCGACAGTGCCAAACTGAATAATGACCTAAAACTAATAAATGAAAATTAAAAAACATTTCAGAAAACCCCTCTATTACGACCAATTCCAAAAGAGAGTTATTGGAATTAAAGAAATGTGACAGCTTAATGCAAGATAAAAGGAAAGCAGAAAGCTCCGAAAGGAGCTTTCTGCTTTTCTTTCATCTTGCTTTAAGCATCCACCTGCTTTGAATACTGATAATTAATCATTACGGTATTTAGTGGTTGTATTAGGGAGGTTTTTACTGTAGGTCCCATTGAAAGTCATTGGTTTGTTGGAAAGGTATATGTATCGATTGTTCTATAGTGAGTCAATGTAGCGTGTGGATCAACTTGGCGTCTGACCACCTCGGTCTCTGTGGCGAAACCCGAGACCAATCTCCGGGCATAGCATTACCTTACAGGGTAATTGACACACTTATAGATTTCCAATGTGAAATATATACAATTAGTGATTCATGAAATGTTGTGAATGCAATTCGGCCGGCGAGCAAAGCATGTTTGATATATTGTTTTAGTATATTTAATTTTTTACAAGACTCGTTGGAATCGGTTTTGAACAGGAACAAATTGTATACTTTTATTGCATGGTGTTTTGTTTTAGATTTATAAGAACTAATGCCATTGCAAACAGTTTTGATTCAAATCACACGCTGATAAACCTGGACGTTTGATCAAGTTCTAAACCATTCGATACCAGGATGGATGGTTCACCAGTGAACACTTATATATGTACTTAAATGATATTGCACTCTTTATGAAAATATTGTCATTTAAACATATTTAATTTGCTTTGAGATTATAATATACATATAGTATCTTCCTTCATTATGCATAAGTACCGCGGAGAAGATGTCATTTTTTGCAATTGCAATAAAATGTAGAAAATTGCAAGTTTCTTGAAAATATCGACCCCGAGTGGCAAAACGTTTGAAGCCTGCTCAGACACCATGTTATCCGGCGTCTTATCTTGTTACAGACTGTTTGCAATGGAAATAATTGTTACAGTGGAGAATGTGTTATTCTTTCCCAATAAACGCGTTTACGCTAAAACTATTATTTGCGATGCAAACAGTTTGGAGCCAGATCAGACGCCGGGTAACCCGGCGTCTGATCAGGCTCCAAACTGTTTGCCACCAAGATAAACAAGAATTATCAGAATTGTCAAAAACTGTTCTTTTCTACGTTTTAGCGCTTTTCGTTTGCGTACGTTTGCGTTTAAACGGGAAAGAATAATAGATTCTCCACTGTATAGCATAAACACGTTTACTGGGAAAAAACAATTTATTGTCAAATGTATATCTTTGTTTAGTTTTGCAGCTTTGATATTAGATAAAGAATTTGGATGATATAAACTTATAATATACATGTAACGTGTGTAACAAAAGGCGTCAGATCAGGGATCCAAACTGTTCCACACTCTATCGATATTTCTCCGATCAAAGTGCCTTAAATCAATATTGAAAAAGAATTGTAGACAAAAATATGTTACTGAGGCATGGTGATTTCCAAACACAAGTCATTGCTAATTACGGGACAAATGTAACTTTCACAATTCACTAAGATTACCACTTTATATAATCATGCCAATTTGTTCCGTTTTGAGTGGCCATTTAACACAGGTTTAAATGTATCGATACAATGCTCGATTATTTTGTGTAATTTTCCTCATTTGTCTTTAAGGTGTGGTGGAGGATGCGGCATGACCTCCCCACACCAATGACAGGGACAATAAATGAGTACATTGTAACCGAATTAAAAAAGATGGGTATTGCATACATTTTTATTTTGTTTTAAACTGTTTTAAATAAAACAAATAAAAGCCACCCATTATGTTGAAATTATTGATAAATTGGACCTCCCCTAGTCAGCTCCCTGGTGGCTCTTTGAACAATCCACCTCGTATAATATTATATATCAAGTCATAACTTTTGATCTATATTTACAGTGGAGAATACGTTATTCTTTCCAGTTTAAACGCAATCGAAACGCAATCGCAAAACACTAAAATGTAGAAAAGGACAATTTTTTGATAATTCTGACTTTTCATTTTTATCTGAGTGGCATACAGTTTGGAGCCTGATCAGACGCCGGGTAACCCGGCGTCTGATCAGGCTCCAAATTGTTTGCACTGGGAAAAATAGTTTTAGTGTAAACGCGTTCATTGGGAAAGAATAACGTTTTTCTCCACTCGTATATATCAAGTAATAAATTTTGATCTATATTTATTTGACATCGTGCATTAAGTATAGAGGGGGCAAACGTTATTGTTTCCCTTTTAAACACAAACAATTTGCAAACAGGAGCAATAAAACATATTAAAAGGGTTGTATTTATATAGACAATTTCGTGTGTGTCCCTATCACCAACACTTACAGTAGAGAATACGTTATTCTTTCCCAATAAACATGTTTATGCTAACACAATTATGGTCATTACAAACAGTTTGGAGCCAGATCAGGCGCCGGATTACCCGGCGTCTGATCAGACTCCAAACTGTTTGCAAATCATATTAAAAATAATCATCGTACTTTAAGATAATGCTACTTTTCTATATTTCAGTGCATCGCGTTTCGAATCGTTTAAACGGAAAACATATACAGCGCTCCCTCTCTACAACGGCTCTCCTTACAACGACTCCCTCCTTACAACGACCATTGCCGCTGTTCCCTAAACAAGACAATTAAATGTTTTATACTTTCACTAATGCAATATTGTCTGCTTAAAACTGTCCTTTGCTGCTTTTCCCAAAGTCACACATTGGACATTTTGACAGAAAAAACATAATGATGTGTGACAAACAGCTTGAATCCAGATCAGACCTCTGATTTAACCCTATTACCGCCAAAATATCGTCTGCATTGGCAGTGTCGTCAGCAATATTTTTATAGACAGCTTTAGGGCTGTTTTGACTGAAGAAATATTGATACAATTGTCAAACAGTTTGGATCATGATAAGACGCCGCGTTAAGCGGCATCTGATCAGGATCCAAACTGTTTGCAGCGTCGCCTTTTGGCGCCGTTGGCAGTGAAAGAGTTAAGTTCAAACGCGTATGTTGGCAAAGGAGTTCAATATTTTCCTAAGAAGTTCAATTTAGAATTCATTTAGAACTCAAAACCGTACAATCTCTCAAATAAAGGTTTTACTGATGTCGCCTACGGACAGGCTGACAGTTTTGAGCAAAGAAATCGAAAGCAGACATTTTCTACAAATGAGCCGTGTTCTTTTATTTTCATCTTGCTTTAAGCATACACTGTTTAGTCAGTGACGACAATCATTTATTTGAGCGGTGGTGATGAAGGGACCTTATTGTACTTGCCATAAAATTAGTGAATGAAAAATTGAAATTATAGACGGCTGAACTCTAGATGACTCTGAAACTTTGCACCTTTTGAAGTCAGAAGCGGATAATAGTTACATCTACAGTAGAGAATACGCTATTTTCCCCAATAAACGTGTTTACGCAAAAATTACTATGTCCATTGCAAACAGTTTGGAGCCAGATCAGAGGCCAGTATACCCGGCGTCTGATCTGGTTCCAAACAGTTTGCCAACTAATTTAAAGGGATTTCTCTTTTTTGTTCAAGATATTGCAATTTTCTACATTTAGAGCATTACGTTTGAAATTATGCACTCTTTGAAGTCAGAGGCGAATAATTGTTAGTGTGTTTTTGTTAATTGTTTCACATGTGTTTAACTTTTTCATATACAGAAGCGTTTTAAGATGCTTGTACCTACTACTACCCATAAGCAGCACAAATGTAAGAAAATAATATTCAACTGTCTGTTTTACTGTAATTTAACACTTTTGCTCTCAATGACGCTTAAAAGCGCGTTTGCAAACAGATTAGATCCTGATCAGACGCCGCGTAACGCGGCGTCAACGCGGCGGCTGATCAGGATCCAAACTGTTTGACACTCATTTTGAAATTTCTTCAGTGATTCTGCTTTATGTTTTAACTTTGAAACGACATTGCAGACAACAACATTGAAGCAGACGACAATGAAACGGTGAAGAGGTAAAATTCTCAATTTGGCAGTGAAAGAGTTAAGCAGGGCATCGCCTTAAACACCGAAGGATAAGTTGCACGTTTGCCTTTGGAGGATAGGATTTTCGAACTGACTGTATATAAACACATGCACGTAGCCAATACTATACTCGTATAATCACTTTTGCCTACTGAATACCATAGGATAACAGGATACAAACAGATCATAATGAGGATAAAGGCTGTTGTACGAAAGACCGGTTTGGACAAAACGATGTACCATTTTCTTATTTAAACTGGCAAAATAACGAAGAATATTATTTGTGTATATATATACATGCATGTATATACACGCATTTCATCATTGAATAATGTTTTTCTAACATTCAGATTTTACACCAGATGTAACATGGAAATTAAGCAGAAAACAAACATTTGACATTTTCCAGATGACTGGAAAAACTATTTAACAAATATTGATTTTACATTTTTATTTTTGAAATGCGGTTTATTCCCTCATAAAACATATATTATTTTATACATTTAAACCTTATGTTGGGACTATTCATTAGAATGGCATCTTTAAAAATATATTCATTTCCAGAAGTACATATGATTACATTTATACATGCTAACGTAAATAAACAGTACTTAGGAAAAGGATTGAAACGAAAGAGTAAACTTATTGAAACTTATTGAATGACATCTTCGAGAAGATTCTAATATGAACGGATGTCACATCAATCGAGTATTTGGAGACCTAAGGTTTTCCAGTTACGAAATTGCATATAACGAAATATTGATTATAACAAAACAAAATTTACTTCCCATCTCTAATTAACGTTTAGTAAAATGGACCTGATGTAACGATATTTGTATATAACGAAATACATCAGACGATCTTGAGGATTTTGTTATAAGTGAACTGTATTGTACAGCTTTTCGGAATACTCCTCTTTTCTAGACAGATACAGCGCTCCCTCTCTACAACGAAACCCAACGGGAGACAACACTTATGTGCGTTGTTCGGAGGGAGTCGTTATAGGGATGGAACTTTGCAAACAGCTTGAATCCAGATCAGACGCACCGTGACGCGGCGTCTGATCTGGATTCAAGCTGTTTGTTCCTCGTCATTAAGTTTTTTTCTGTCAAAACTTTGAGAAAAACAGCAGACGACAATTTTAAACAGACGACATTGCAACCGTGAATAGGTTGGCCAAAATTGTCATGTTTAGGGAACTGTGGCAAGTGTCGTTGTAAGGAGGAAGTCGTTGTTGGGAGGGCCGTTGTAGGGAGGGAACGCTGTATACACGTATAAAAAGAGATATGAGTGTTCGTATGCATATCTATATTTATCATGATAGTAGTTATTACTGTAACATTATTCTCATGGAACACCGCATGTGTCGACATTTACTATAAGGTTGCATAACCAGTGTAACTATCAGTTACTTATATGTCTTACCCCTTTCACTGCCAAGGGATCGTCTGCTTAAAGATATTTTCTCATATATGAATATTCAACTTCAGACTTTAGGCATTTTCATTGAAGAAACACCGAAGTTCGTATCAAACAGTTTGGATCCTTATCAGACGCCGAGTAACTCGGCGTCTGATCAGGATCCAGTCTGTTTACAAATTCAAGTCAATCGTAAAAAGACAGTGAAGGGGGTAAAACCTTAAAAGAAGTAGGTTAAGAGTAAACCGATCCGAATTATAGATAAGTGTAAAACTCTAAAGTTCTGTATTTTTCAGTTCGAATTTAACTTTCACACACGTGAACAATTCATCATGTTCCAAATGTTCTTCAACTGTCAACAGCGGTTTCTTGTACGTTTTTAAACATTTTGTATTCTATTCAAAAGCCAGATAACTCGGTGTTTCACAAGAATCAACACTGTTTAATACTTGTACTCCATTCATGTTTTTTTCCCAGTCTAAACGAAATGAATCTAGAATCTAGAAGGGATATTGACAGTGAACATATTAATTGTAAAGACAGATGGCTAAAGTGTAAACCTTATCTATCTGGGCAGGTGTTCACTACAGTCAACAATAGTTTGGATCCCGATGAAAACCATTTTCAACGACTTCTGAACTTGATTGCTAGATCTTGTAATTATTTGATTATGTTATATTGTTGTTAATTATATATGTTTTGTATGAACTGCCTTTTCGAAGGCCTCAAAAAGTTTATGTGTTTGCTCATGAGAAATTGATTCATCACATGAGCTCTTTCGTTAATCTAGTCTATCATCATCATCATTATATTATTGTTATCATTATTATAAATTATTTTTATTATTAATATTATAATGATTATTATAATTACCATTATTATTATTATCCATAACATATACAAAATTATTATTATTATTAAATCTTTTATCAATTTTATTATTGTTATAATTTTTTTTAATAATAAATATTATTATAATAATAATAATTATTATATTAATTATACTTATTATTATTATTATTATCCATACCATATACACACTTATTATTATTATAAAATCTATCATCAATTTGTTATTATTATAAATTATTTTTATAATCAATATTATTATACATATAATTATTATCATTATTATTATCTTAATTATTATTATTATTATTATTATTATTATCCATACCATATACAAAAGATCCCATATTGAAAGGCTAACATTTCACCTGCCGATCGCGATTTGACTGGTACATGCATAGGGATCCATCCCTACAAAGTCTCCCCCCCCCCCCCCCCACGACTCCCTCCTTACAACAACGCAGTTCCTCAAATCAAGACAATTATATCCAACCTTTTTCCGAATGCATTACCATGTGCTGTTTTTCTCAAAGTTAAATATTAGACATTTTGACAGAAAATTATACTAACGAGTGCAATTGAAAGGCAAATTCCCTCCCTATAACGACACCCTCCGAACAACACACATAATCTCGTCTCCCACTGGGTGTTGTTGTACAGAGGGAGCACTGTATTGGTTACAGTTGTCATAGCAGCTTGGCATTCTTTTTAAGGTTTCTATCATTATTTAGATATGAATCTGACCAATTCGACAGACGACAATTTCGAAGCAGGTGATATTTCGGCAGGAGAAGGGTAAGTGACGTCATTTCTGGACAGAACACACATGAACGTTTAGTCACCACAAGCATTCAGGTGTAAACTATCACCAAAACATGTTTTCATGTAACACGTAAGCTTATTGCGTAATGTTGCATTGTTTTAAAGATTACAAACACTGACCTGTTTATTGCTAAAATCTTTGAGAAACAGTATTCGCACCATTGATTGATTGAGAGGAACACCAAATACCCCACTCCACTCACCCCACCCAGCAGCCAGACTGTCATTGCCGAACAAACAGTTTAGATCAAGATCAGACGCTGACTTAACTCCTTATTTTAACTCGGTTCACTATATTACTACGCGAACTCAATATATACACTTTAGCCATCTGTCTTTACAACTGAGCCCTTCTATTAGCTTCTATTTTATACATTCAAATCAAACGCGTTTGTCTGTGGTCGTTTGTAAGCTTTTGATTGCTCAGATTTGAGCAGAATGCTCAAATCTGACTGATTAAAAACTTGAAAATGATGATAGAAACATCTCAGACGTCTTATAATCATGAGTGTATACTCAACTGGGATTAAGCATCACTTTACGGCTTGGAGTGAACATGGGTCCTTTTCAGAAACAGGGCTGCCAAAAGTTGATTCTGAAAAAATCTTAAGATTTTCAAATTTTCTATTTTTCAAGCGCGATTACTTAAAGCAAGTTGAAGTAAAGCAGAATGCGCCTTAAGGCGCATTCTGCTTTAATTTCAACTTGCTTTAAGCTACAAATCTGCTAGAATAAAAATCCGAATATTTCGGAAAAGTCCGGAGAAATGGCAGCTCTGCAGAAACAACAACAACAACAACTGTACTCACCTTTCCTGCTAGCAGGGCGTCGCCCGCAGATATGTGCTGACCCATCTGTACACCTCCTTCTTTCCTGACACATTTTCCATCACTTTTAAAACTACCTTCCTTTATATCCTTTTCTGGAAAACCAGGTCCGTGTGAATTTGTCTGAATAAAAAGAATGTGCAATAATGTAGAGAAAATCCAAATCTGAAAGCAAGCTTTTCTGATTTACTTCCATTCTGCTTTAAGCTGCAAGTTGTGTTAAACAGCATTGATTTTTTTCGTTGGCGTGGGTAATATTACTTGTATATTAACCCATTTCAGTAAGTTCATTAATAAAACAGAGCTCTTAAGAAAACATAAATAGTGTTTGTCGGCATTGCTACGACACAGTGTGTAATAATTGTGTAATTATTGTGTAATTGGACATCGTTAAAAGTTCGTTATGTTCTAAAAATAGCGATAAAATAGCTCAGAAAATCTATAATTGTTGGTTTATTATTTGTTTATAGAATTACTACAATTTACAGGGGAGAATTGATTCGTATTTGCTGAAACATTTTTTATTAATTTCAAACGGTTTGGAGTCAAACCAGACGCCGAGTAAAAACAAACAGTATAACAACATTGTAACGTTCGTGGAACGTTGGATTGTACAAATGAGACTTCGTCATTGTATGTTAGGAAGCGAGTAAATAATATATAGCGCAACAAACATTTCTTAAAGCTTTACATCGACAGGGATTGTTGTTTCTGGGTCACTCGATTTGCACGTTACAATATACAAACATAATTCCTAGTTGTGTTCCTAACCGTCACACCTGAAACTGGTACAGTGGAGAATCTGTTATTCTTTCCCAATAAACGCGTTTACGCTAAAACTATTATTTGCAGTGCAAACAGTTTGGAGCCAGATCAGACGCCGGGTAACCCGGCGTCTGATCAGGCTCCAAACTGTTTGCCACCAAGATAAACATGAAATATCAGAATTGTCCAAAAGTTGTTCTTTTCTACGTTTTAGCGCTTTGCGTTTGCGTACGTTTGCGTTTAAACGGGAAGGAATAACAGGTTCTCCACTGTATTAGCAATGATCAATACTTTTTCATGGAGGCAACGCATTTTTCTTTTCAACGAAGGAAACGCAACCACGGTACAATGAGATTTAGGAAGTTACTGTTTTTTCTTGAAAATGTTCAGTCATTTGTATCTGGGTGTAAAACATCTCAGAGCCTGGACCGAGGCTTATAAAGCGGTTGAGTTGAGTATGAAATAGTTCTCAAGCATTTGATTGGTCAGATTTGAGCCTATGCTCAAATCTGACTAATCAAATGCTTGAGAACGATGTCAAACTCAACTCAAACGCTTTATAAGCACTGGGCCTGATCAGACACAGAGTTTTTTGGCATCTGATATTGTTCCAAATCGATTGTAACGAATCTCAGGCCCCAGGATTATAAAACTTTTTAGTTGAGTCTGAAAATGTTCTACAGCATTTGTTTGGTTACATTGAAACTCTAGTTAGGCAACATATCTAAACAAAAGCTCAAAACTGATCAATCAAATGCTTGTGAACGATCTTAGACTCAACTCATAAGCTTTATAACCTTGGAACCAGATCTTGAAGTGCAAATGGGTTTTTTTTTGTTGCTGTCAAAGAATCACATGTGCGTATTCCCCCACTGTATCAAAACAGTAGAGCAATTGTTATTTTTCCCATTAAACGCGATTGTGCTAAAAAGCATTTCACCAATGATAACAGTTTGGAACCTGACCCGACCTGGTGTCTGATCAGGCTCCAAAAGGTTTGCCATTCAGACAAAAAGAATTATATCTCGTTGACCGTTTAATTTTATCAGATTACTCATATGTATGCAGTAAACCACTCTTAAACAGTCCATTCCCTAATCAGTCGGATACGGCAGGCGCTGCTGCCGTATCCGACTGATTAGGGAATGGACTGTTTAAGAGTGGTTTACTGCATACATATGAGTAATCTGATTACCTCCCTTTAACACACAATATGCCGTTTAATTTTAGTTTAGAGTAAACGGAAAAGGATAATGTTTTCTACACTATATTATGTTTTCCTTTTGAAAATTGCTTATCAAGTGTCTTTGCTATAGCCTGCGATTAGCACTATTACAGTGGAGAATCTGTTATTCTTTCCCGTTTAAACGCAAACGTACGCAAACGCAAAACACTAAAACGTAGAAAGGTACAACTTTTGGACAATTCTGATAATTCATGTTTATCTTGGTGGCAAACAGTTTGGAGCCTGATCAGACGCCGGGTTACCCGGCGTCTGATCTGGCTCCAAACTGTTTGCACTGCAAATAATAGTTTTAGCATAAACGCGTTTATTGGGAAAGAATAACGTTTTCTCCACTGTACCACTATAAGAACACCAGCCAAATGTGGTATTTGTTCAAATTTTAACACACAACGTGATAACGTCTGCAAACAGCCGTGTTCTAGTTGAGACGCTTAAAAAAATCGGCCTTTCAGCTGGATCTAGACTGTTTGGCAATTTGATGATGTTTTCTGAAAGAGTTACAGAGCACAGTTTAAAAAAATTCACAGACGCCACATTTGCAGACGCCATATTTTACAGACACCATATTTTGTATGTGCCATATTTTGCAGACGAATTATTTTGCAGACGACATTAGCACAACGTGCTTAAGGTTAATTGGCCTATCGAGACTGCCAAAAACCCTTGACCCTTTCACTCTCAATGACGTCATAAAGCGCGTTTGCAAACAGTTTTTGCCCTGATCAGACGCCGCGTAACGCGGCGTCTGATCAGGACCCAAGTTGTTTGACACTCTTAGAGATTTTTAATAAGTCATACAACATATAATCTAACTTTGAAACGTGTCTTGCAGACAACAATACTGAAGCAGACGACAATAAAGCGGCGAAGGGGTAAAAATCTTCCGAATAATTTGATCATGAAAGGGTTAATGACAGAAGAAGTCCGACTTTTATCGTTCTCAACCTATATCTATGTTTATTAACCTTATGTTGTTCAGATTTGCCAAACATCTTACGAGTCTAATAATGCATCTCGATTACCGTGTTTGTCATGCCTGTAGTAGGTTAATTCAGATTGTTAACCCGTTCACTGACAGGATATCGTCTGATTGACCCTTTACACTATACCATGTTTCTAGTTTTGAAGACACGTGGCCACTAAAAGCAGATTGAAAGTAACCAGAATGCGCCTTAAACCTGTTTGCTAGCCTATGGGTAGTTGAAGAAAAGCAATTGCTTTTTAGTGTGCCAAAACAATACATGTATATATTTGTACTTCACAAAAAAATGTTTCCCATAACCTTGTTTATCCTATAAATCCATGTACAATAATTAATTGCACTAAAACGAAGGGACAGTGTTAGTTTTAAACAGACTGAAACCCAAAATGTTGCCCTAAATTTACTTTTATTACTTTTTTGTAAATGGATGGCAGGCACCTACATGGACACTTAGTATCAAGTTAGTGAAAATGTTTATGTTGAAAAGAACCTTTCAAAGAAAAAAAATAGCTCATTTGGGATAGAAGCCGTGAAGAGAATGCAAAATAAGATATGCGCTAAAAGTATTCAAACGCTTTGACAATTAAGGAATTCTTATCGGACGGTCTATTTTCGCCTATTTGAATTGTATGTACCGAAGTTCAAAGCAAAGATATAGCGATGGAACAAATCTAAAAAAAACCACCTAAGATTCAGTGATTTTTCTTGAGGATGTTTTATACCGATCACATTTCTGTAATGCCATATCCACGATAATGCAACACATTTTCTTTTGTTTGAGTATTTTATTGTTGTTGTTCTTTGCAATTACACCATATGGTTTTAATATCGTTAAGGAAGAATTAAAGTAATACTTTTCTGTTCGAGTATTATTCTGTTATAAACAAAAAGAACCTTTAACATCGAAAACAAAACCTGTGTTCGATAGTTCATAAGTACTTTAAGAGAATATATTATATAGAAAACGTGCTAAACAACTGTTTCCAATACATAGGACTTGAAGCTTGATCAGGTCCAAAAACAGTTTGTCATTCAGATTAAAATAACTTGCTAATATTTCCAAAAAGGTGATGTTATCTATAGTTTGTTGTAGATCTAATGCGTTTAGTTTCGATTAAACGGGAAATGGTAACGTCTTTTTACACCGCAACGACAGACGAGAGTTTGAAACAGAGTGTGGCAAATTAAGGCCAGATGAAAGTAAAGCAGGAAACCTCTACATGAGCTTAATACTTTAATTCCCGAACTCGCCTACACCGAACATACTGTTATCTCAAAGTTAAAAGGTGGCTAAACCAAGTTTTAACTTTGAAATATAGAAATGTTCGATTTATGCGAGTTTGAGTTACTAGTTCTGGGGTTCGATTGTAATCAGGCGCCAAAAAGACAAAAACGCAAAAAGTAAACCATTTCTGGGTCAACAGCCTATCGAGGAATACGATCATAATAGCTGTAAACACATTCATTCTGTGCATAAATTTGACAACCTCTTTTGTTCCCAATGCACATGTAATACACCTCGGTCATTGTGACTTCAAGTCTTATCATATGACACGATTGATTTTGTCTGATCCGATTTCTTAACTCTGGCGACCTGGATTCGTTGTTCCGGGACGGAGAATATCGCCGTATTTCTACAGGTGGTGGCTCCCTCCCACAGGGGGTTGTATTCCGGCAAGGAGATTGCCTTTCCAAATTTGAAACCGAATCTACGCTCAATTGTCGATTTTGGAGACAAGAGAGAACGGTGGGTAAATTATGAATGAAAAAGTATACAGGCGGTATTTTATCGTACCGAATTAGTGAAAGATAAGATACTACTTCTCATTAGTAAATTGAAACGCAAAAATAACACAGTTCAATGTCCCTCGTAGGGTTGGGTCAACTCCATTGATATATTTACGCCTCAAAGAAAACAACTTGCAGAAAAACCTGTTTTCGGCGACGATTTTTATACGGTTAATAAAGTGTTTTAAAGGCAGAAAACAACTAAATGCATGACAAAGGTAATTCAGAAAGCTCCTTCAGGAGCTTTCTGCATTACATTAGTCATGCATTTAGAAGATAGATGTCTTTAAAGATCCCATTTCGCCCCCACTATTGTGTCGCTCAAGAGAGAAAGTACTGTTCGTTCGGAAAACAACTTGACATTTAATTTCATTTTTGAAGGACATTAAAGGTCTAGACCAAAATTTGATATAGAAAAAAATAGTGAAAGTCTGCAGGAATGACATTCCATCATATTCACATATATAACTTGGAATTCTAAGACCAAGTTACTTTTAATATGCTAACACATTCACTGCCATATTTGAAAACAGTTTGGATCCAGAACGGATCTCCAGTAATTTGGGATCAGATCAATCTTAAACTGATTAGACATATATATTGCTGTTTTAGGCAAAATGCCAAATATATGAATTTGAGAAATATATGCGGACGACAGCTTCAAATATAGCCTTCATTGCTTAATGTTAAAGACGTGTGATTACTAAAAGTAAAAGCAGGATAAAAGTGAACTTTGATGCAAGATGCTATTGTAACAAAGTTTTGCTATATTCTGAGCCTGCTTTCGAGCAATTACGAGGTCTGAATGTTAAACAGTTTTTATAAACACAGATTAGAATGAATCGTTAGAAATATCAAAGGATTGTAGTTTTGTATGTTGTATTGCACTGTATTTGTTTAACATCTTCTCTACTGTAACAATGCGGTTCGTGATTTTACACCATTCTCATAAAGAACTGATGGGAACCTTTCTTGTTCTTATAAAGAACCAATGAAATATTTTGTTACATGATAAAGAACCAATTGAAACCTTAATTTGTTCGTTCTAATAAAGAACTAATAGAAACCTTTCTTGTTCTGATAAAGAACCAATGTAAATATTTCGTGTTCCGGTAGAGAACAAATGGAAACCTTTATAGTTTTTAAAAGAAGCAATGCTAAACCTTTCTTGTTCTGCTAAAGAACGAATGGAAATATTCCTTTTTATTACAAAGAACCAATGGAAACCTTTCTTGTTCTCAAATAGAACCAATGGGTTTTTTATGGTTGTGATAAAGAACCAATATAAACCTTCCCTGCTATGATAAAGAACTAATGAAAATGTTTCCTGTTCTTTTAAAAAAAATCAATGGAAACATTCTTGTTCTATTAAAGAAACAATGAATACCTTTCTTGTTCTCATAAAGAACCAATGGAAATCCTTTTTGTTCTCATAAAGAACACATGGAAACATTTCTTGTTTTGATAAAGAACAAATGGAAACATTCCTAGTTCTCATAAAAACCAATGAAACTCTTTCTTGTTCTCATGAAGAACCAGTGGAACATTTCTTGTTCTCATAAAGAACCAGTGGAACATTTCTTGTTCTCATAAAGAACCGATGGAAACATTTCTTGTTCTCATAAAAACCAATGAAACTCTTTCTTGTTCTCATGAAGAACCAGTGGAACATGTTTTGTTCTCATAAAGAACCAGTGGAACATTTTTTGTTCTCATAAAGAACCCATGGAAACATTTCCGGTTCTCGTAAAGAACCAATGGAAACATTTTCTACAGACTGATGGGCGGCTGCTTACAGCAGGCTGAATGTGAAGCAGAAAACTATTTCAACTTGGCACAAGCTAGTTTCAATGTTTTTGTTATCGTCTATCTTCACTATAATAACATATGATTTGATAAATGATCAACCGTGTATGAAATAGAGCCAAAGTCCGCTTTGCAATAACAGTGCATGCATTACCTCTCATAAAGGAGTAATAATCAAAACATTTAACCCTAGCGACGAGTATACTCGTCATTTGCAAACAGTGTACCTATGATGATTACGCTTGCCCTGTGCAAACAGTGTAGACCCTGATCAGAGGGCTCCTTAAGGAGCCCTCTGATCAGGATCTACATTGATTGTCATTTTTGAAATATATTGTAACAAGTAACCCTAAATAGTCAAAATTTGACTAGACTTATTTTGAAATTGAAATGTCCTTTAAAGTGTCAGGGTGAATGAGTTAACTCTTTTAATAATTATGGCGCCAAAAGGCGACTTTGCAGACAGTTTTGCACCTAGTAGTGTAACGCGACGTCTGATCAGCATCCAGTTTGTTAACGCCAGTATCAATATTTCCTTTGTCAAAAAAGTCCTGACTCTGGCTTGAAAACATAATGCAGACGACACTATCACTACAGGCGATATTTTGGCGATGAGAGAGTTAAAGCAGACGATTAAAATTTGTATTGTAAGAGGTAAGAACAAATGGCAACTTTAAATAAGAGTGATTTTTTCTTCTTCGTCCTGGTATAAACTGTACCCAGTATTTATAATCGAAAATATTACATAATATGCGTGCCGCTAAAGAGAGGAAGTGTTGTATTTAGGTTTCAGTAATTTATGAGAAGCAGGCAATTTATATGAAGGCCAATATTTCATTGTATTCATTTAATGACAAGACATGCATAATCTTTTCAGTGGCTTTCTATAGAACTGTTGCACCAAATGAACAAATTGATATGGGCCGCATGAAAATACACTACCACAACTTTAAACGTAGAAAATACAGAGCTTCGTGAGCAAACCAACCCCTGGTACTACATGCATGTTTTTACAATTATTTCTCGCTCAAAACCGTAAACAAAGAAAACACCAAACCGCAGCTTTCTGTCAATGGGGGTCTGTATTTGCAAGAGTGGCACTCAAAATGCCATCGAAAACATTGGAAATCATGGTTAACAGAACAAGTTAGGCTTACTGGGTTTTCACTGCTGGTAATGTCGACAAGAGTCGCCTATCTCGATAAAAGAGCAAGAACAGCTTAACCCATTACTCCATAGATACGCATTTTACGCCTTTGATCTATTCTTCCACTGAAGAAAATAGTATATACTGGCATGAATATGCACATTGGAAAACAGTTTTTAAGGCGGATTCTTTTTTACTTTTAGCCTACTTTAAGTTGTCACCTGTCTTTAAAACTAAAAACAGGATATGAGATCATCTTTGAGGTGAAACAGAAAGCGCCTTCAGGTTTACACAATAATCTGGCATGATGCAGGAAACTTTCCTATCACTTTTTTATCAGGACATGGTAGAATTCAATCAGAATGGGTTAACCCTTCACCCCATAGCCTGTTTCTAGTTTTGAAGATAAGTGAACCCTTAAAGCAGTTTGAAAATACGCAGAATGCGCCTTAAGGTGCATTTTGTTTTACTTTCAGCCTGCTTTAAGCTACAATCTGCTATAATAAAGAGAATATTTCTTATGATACCTATTCTTGACTTATAAATTGAAACTAATTTCTTCAGTTGAGGAATAAATAAAAGGCGTAAAAAGGCGTTTTATGGGGGAATGGGTTAAGTCATCCATAAAAAATATTGTGAATACTTATAGTGTGTATATAATTATACATGTATTACCTATTGTCTTAGTGCGACCAATCATTGTCCATCCACTCATATATTAAAATCTATAGATACTTTACCGCAAAAAACACTATCAACGGTCACTATGCCTCTATATAATTATGTTCAATTTTAAGATGTTATAAACACTGTCCCGGATCTGAGAAAATGTACACTGTCTATCCATTTCCCATATGGTTTGTTTCCAGTGCTAAAGACACGAGAGTTCCGCTTTTACCCTTTCTCACATAGAAGCGCCTTTGAGCGCATTTAATTTATTCATCCACTGAAGAAAATAGTTCCAATTTATACAGTCATGAATATGCATAGTAAGAAATAGTTTCTATATTAGAAGGCTGAAAGTAAAGCAGAATGCGCCTTAAGGCGCATTCTGGTTTATTTTCAACCTTCTTTAAGTGGTCACCTATCTTCAATACTAGAAACTGGCTATGAATCATATGGTAAATTCAGTCTGCGTTAACACTGCACATGAATCATTCCACGTTAAACATACATTTGTTCATGCCTAATCCATACAGGTCCTTGACACTCGCTATCCACACAGACTTTAACTACATTTAACAAATATTCAGTAGAAACCCCCATGCTGTTAAAGACTGGTACATACTTTGAATATATTAAACCTTTTCTCCTACAGCAGTTAGTGCCAAAATATAACCTAACTTCTTAATGCAGGGTGACAGTAAAGTAGAAAGCCCATATAGGAGCTTTCTGCTTCACAACCCTTCTGCTTGATGCGAACCATTAGAGAGACAATGCATCGTAAGGCATTTATAAATGCCGAGGAATATATAAACGCACCAAAATGCGTTTCTGTTGAGGAAAGGGGTTAATTAATTTAAAAACAGGTTTGCTATCAACCCGAGGACTCTGTCAATTACACAAATGTAGTGTGCGATATAAAAGACTGCTCATTAAGTCTTTTAACTTATTTAAAAACCTCAATTTACCATCCCAACCGTGACCTCATAAAATTTGCATACCATAGTTAGGTCTAAACAAAATACCAGTAGGGTACGTGACATATAAGTATCTCGTTTTAACTCTTTGCATGCTGGGTATTTGTTTCGTCTGCAACAATTGTCGTCTGCTACTGTTCTAAAAATAGAATTTTCAAAATTTCTTTTCAAAACAGCCTTGTCAGGGTGTCAAGCAGTTTGGATCCAGATGAGACGCCGCGTTATGCGGCGTCTCATCTGGATCCAAACTGTTTGCAAAGGTAATCACTGTAGGATATATCCGCCGTTAGCATGGTAAGAGTTAATCAGCCCTTCGACGTTCAACGTTCCTTTCGAAATTTCTTCATTTAACCCATTACTCCATAAATACGCCTATGTACGCCTCAAAAGTTATTCCTCTGAAGAAAATGGTTCCACTTTATACAGTTCTGAATATGCTCCACACAAACAATTTTCTATATCCTTATAGATGTTAGCTTAAAAAAGGCTGAAAGTAAACCTTTACTTTAAACCTGTTTGAAGTGTCTTCAAAACTAGATACATGCTATAGGGAAGCCTAAATCATGACACAGTAGGGGATATACTAATACCAAAACTGTAAAAGATGGTTTGTACAAATGTATGCACGTTTGCTCAATATTTAAGGCAAACAGTTTGGAGCCAGATCAGATGCCGAGTAACTCGGCGTATGATATAGCTCTATTCTGTTTGCAGTGATCATAACTGTTTTAGCGCAATTATTTTATTGGAAAATAATAAAAATACCCCCTGTAAGAAAACAATAATTACGTTATGTACAGTGGAGAAAACGTTGATTCTTGCAAATAAAGGCATTTTTGCTTAAACAATTATTTTCAATTTCAAACAGTTTGGAACCTGATCAGACGCCGGGGTAACCCGTCTGGTCAGACTCAATGTTCTTTACCACACAGATGCAATTATTTAGTTTATACTATTTTAAACGCTGTTATTTTTACATTTTATTGTGATGCGTTTGCGTTTAGTTTAGTTTAAACGGGCCTTCTAACTGTATATGGTATCTTAGGATCAGTTAATTGATAAGTTTTTGAATACATCACAGTTTCACGTTAAGCACGGTAATTTTACATAAATGCGTAATTATAAAATTCCTTCTTGTTTAAGGTAATAACCGGTATGGTTTTTGTTACAGTGGATAAGCCGTTATTCTTTACCTGTTTAAACGCAAGCAAAACGCAATCGCAATACACTAAAATGACGAAAATTGAAATTGTTTGAACATTTTCACGATTTGTTTTAGTCTTAGTGGCAAACAGTTTGGAGCAAGATCAGACGCCGGGTTACCCGGCGTCTGATCTGGCTTCAAACTGTTTGCAAAGGACATACTAGTTTTAGCAAAAACGCGTTTATTGGGAAATAAAAACGTATTCTCTATTGTAGTATCGTCTTTCTAAATGGTTTTGCTAACAATACAGAGGCGCTTGATTCAATTTAGTTCTGTGAAAGTGCCAAATAGTCCGCCCGCCTTGGTATAAGTGTATACGTTTATTTCTAGCCCATGGGCCATAAGAGAATAAGAAACACCAATGTGAACTCTGCACACCCTAAAATGAAACCAACACATTTAGTGTCCTGACAAACTTATGATTTGGTGTGTTTGTTTGTTGACGTCAAATTCTGTCATCGTTGGGCTTACTGGACGCCCAAGAGAGAGGGGAGCTGATACAGAATACCCGAGTGCAATGCTCCTACCTTTATCATCGACAGAGTTCCCTGGTTATTTTGGATGCCCAGTGTACATGTAACGCACTGATCGATACACTGGATCTCGCTTTATAACGTATTATCCGAATGACTAGGTCCGGCGGGGATCGAACTCACGACCCTTTGTGTCGTAGCCGAGTGAGTTACCACATGACTACGTCCGCCGGTGACAAGGGTTTGATGCATGCAGGGGTCACATGAGTCATACTGTAACTTAATCGTTTCAGTGAGGTTGTTGCTGCTGTTGCTGCTGGGGTGTAGGGGACTGGGGTTGAATATTTCCTCATAGTCTAATTCTGTTATAATTCCCTTTATCAAATAAATTTCATGTTTTAGATTTAAAAAAAACAACGTTTGTTTACATAAATATTTTATCAATAGGGATTTTTTCTTACGCCTTGAAAGGTGCATATTTAAAGGAGACTAAAAGTAGAATAGAACATGTTCATTTTCAGTAGCATGGTTTTGATAATTAAAACTGTCATTTAAGCCGAATGTTTTTTACAAAGCGTGTTGGCAAACGCGACATCTTAATTTAGAGTCTGATTTGCTTACTATATCATATGAATGTTCTACTGTATTGAAAACACTGTCGTGTCTTTAAATCACCCTTTTATATCTATGAAGAAATCTTACAACCAGCACACAAGGTGGATTGCTTGCAATATAAGACGTAAACCCATTTATGCCAGGATATTTTAATGAACCTTTCCATGTATATTTGCTTGAAGATTTCATTGTAGATATACAAGGGTGATCTACAACACTGTAGTGTGTGTCCATATAGAACAATATTTCATACGACATAGCAAACAGTGCAGAACTTGATGATACGCTGTGTAGTGCGACATCTCATCAGGGTCTACACTGTTTGCCAATGCCCTCTTTAAAAGACAGAATACTTAATCGGTTAAACGGTTACATATCCTCAATATTAACCTCGACCGATCAACACACACACAAACACACGTCCGCCAACTGAAAGGCCACCGTTTAGAGGTGATATAAACATTGTATTACGAAATTTCAGGTAGAGGCTACCTCTCGTTTGTTCTCACATGTATGTATTTAACCAAATCAAGCATGTCTACTTTGAAATGACATTGGCTAACAGTGTAACCATTGATGAGACTCAACAAAACAGAGTGTCATTTGGAAAAACACTGTTTGCCTTTGCATATATCTGTAGCACTGAGCTATATTCGACTTCATGGTTCTTTACAGACGTTTGTAAATAGTGCCACATTAAGTCACTTTTCACAGACGTCTGTTAAAAGCGAATATATGTGTATGATAAAATCGCTATTTACAGACGTTTGTCAATAGCGATTATAATTTAAAACGTTATTTACAGACGTTTGTTAATAGCGATTTTATATTAATGCCGCGATTTACAGACTTGTCAATAGCGATTATAACTTAAAACTGATATTGATTGACATCTGTCAATAGTAAATATACATTCAAAGAAACGACATGACGTCATAACTCAACTATTCGATGAAAAAACTATGACGTCATTTAGATTCTGCCGCTCACATTATAATACATGTATTATTGGAACATGTTGATGTTAAATCCGCATTTTATATTGGGGAAACGAATGAATAAAAGAATAAAATGGTTGTTTTGGATCCCATTTGAACTACGTAGAGTACATAGTCAGGGAAAAGTTCACGAAAAACAATGTTTATCTCACAAAATCATCTTAAACTCACTACAAAATATTTACTAGATCTATAGTTTGTGTATTTCTACCCGGGTAAAGATTGTACACTATGAAAATATTGACAAGCTTTATCAAGTTGCCTGTCTTTATAGCTCATTTAGTAGCGTGATTGACTATCAATCTAAAGGGTTCGAGTCCTAATCGAACCAAAACGTTTTACATTACATTGTCCGATGCTATTGACCTGAGACCAGTTTCATAAAACTTCGAACGACAAATATTGTCGTAAGTCAGATTGTAAAAATACCAATGATTATTTATTTCTCCATCTAATTCTGTCTTGTGACATCTCTTTGGAATCGTCTTTTTAAGACGATTCCAAAGAGGTGTCACAAGACAGGATTAGAAAGAGAAAATCAGAAATTGAATGTAGATCTATTTTAAAGATTTGACTTACGACAACATTTGTCGTACGAAGTTTTATATAACTGACCCCTGTCAGTCACGAATAACATAGAGGTCAGTTTTGAACAGTTCCACGATCAATATGGCCAATAATAATGTTTAAACAATATCATTAACCTTGGATATAGTTCAGATATCTTAACAATAATCTGATAACAAAACGGGGCTATAAATCAAGTTCAGTATCATTTTTAATTCCTATTACGTAGTATTGATAAAATCAAGAAGCGAAGTTGTCCTTTCTGCAGCATTAAATAGTGTAGAACAATACAAAACCATAAAATAAATATGTAAAAATCCTAAAAACCCAGAAGACAGCCAGCACAGCTTCCATTATTCAAAAGTAATAAAATAGACCGACAGCAAATTTAAAAAACCCAAAGAAGTATTAACCTTTTTAATGGGTGGTACTATGCGCTATTAAAAGCAACCTATAAATAGATCTAGCGAATAATTCTGAATAAACTTATTGCAAGACGTCTGTAAGTAGTTTTTTAAACGAGAAGTCGTTATTGGCGACTGTAACTAAAAATTCAGACTGAATGAGCTACTGAAAGATGTCTAGAAATAGCGAATTTACCGTGGAATTGCTATCTTGACAGACGTCTGAAAATAACGATTTTAACGTGAATTAAAGAATTTGAATTGAATAGGGAATTTAAATCGGTACCATCATACACGTATGTTTTTAACTAGCATCATCAACAGACGTCTGGAAAGGGAGACGTCTGACTATAGCAATTATACCTTTACCCATTACACCCTAATATGTTTGTAGTTTTGAAAACGAATGACCACTAAAGCAGGATGAAAGTCAAGCAGAATGCGCCTTAAGGCTCATTCTGCTTTACCTTCAGCCTGCTTTAAGCTTCCACCTGCTAGAATTCTTATGATACATGTTTAGGACTGTATAAAATGGAACTAAATTATTCAGTGGAGTAATAAATTAAAGGGGCGTAAAAATGCGTTTTTATGGGGTAATGGAAGGGTTAAAATCGCTATTTACAGACGTCTGACTATAGCAAATGTATGTTAGAATCGCTATTTACAGACGTCTGACTATAGCAAATATATGTTAAAATCGCTATTTACAGACGTCTGACTATAGCAAATGTATGTTAGAATCGCTATTTAAAGACGTCTGAATATAGCAAATATATGTTAAAATCGCTATTTACAGACGTCTGACTATAGCAAATTTATGTTAAAATCGCTATCAACAGACACCTAACAATATGAAATGTAGGTTAAAATTGCCTTTTAAAGACGCCTGTCAACAGTAATTTAAACAAGAAATCACTATTTGTAGACGTCGGTCAGTAGCGCCCTCTTTTTTTTTTTTTTTTTTTTTAAAGAGAGAAAAAAATGGAAAAAAAAAGGAAAAGAAAAAGTTCAATTGCTGCATAAAGTATCACCAACCTTGTTCCATATTTCTGTACAACGTATATTCCTGCATATGCTGTATAACAATAGACTTTAACAAAACGGACATTCAATAGAGATCTGTTTGTACAATTTTACTTCCAAAATCCCGATATACTAAAGATTTGCGGTGACATAGTTTTGTTAATCTGTCCCATATCACTGTTTAGTCGAAACCATTGAACTTCTGTAAATGAAAAATTAGCCAAATATTTTCACAGTTTACATTAATCTTTAGCCTGCGAAAATACAACACAGCCATACGAGAATAGGACCCGTTTCATACAGTGGAGATATCGTTATTCTTTCCCAATAAACGTGTTTATGCTCAAACAATAATTTTCATTGCAAACAATTTGGAGCCTGGTCAGACGCCGGGTAACCCGGCGTCTGATCAGGCTTCAAACTGTTTGTCATCAGAACAATAGAACTAATCAGTTTATCTAAAAACCTGTAATTTTCTGCATTTAATTGCATTGCGTTTGGATCGATTTTAGTTTAAAGGGGAATGATAACGTTTTCTACACATTGAACTTCTCACGAGTAATAAAGTTCAAAGATGCCGATAAAGTCAGATTTTTCAACCCCTCAAAATATTTTTAATAATGATGTTCAACACAGGCAGCAACTTCGAACACGATGAAAGCTTTCTGTCTACTTTCATCTTGATTAAACAAATTCAAACTCGTCATTTATAAATAATGTACCTGTGAAAAGTACACTTGTCATACAAGTACGCGCCCTTTTCAAACAGTGTGCCTGTGAAGAGAAGAACTGTCCTATACAAACATTGTAGACCCAGTTCAAAAGTTTAGGAGCCCTCTGACCTTGGTCTGCACTGTTTGTCATTTTGCAATATATTGTTTAAAAAATAACCATAAATAGTCAACAATGGACTAAACTTAATAGGAAGTGGATTTTTTCAGGGGTTAGTGGGTCAAGCGTTAACATGCATGAAACAAGGAACAAACGTTTTGCTTTGAGAGTAAGGAAGAGTTTTACTGTACATTGATAAGAAACGTCATGAAACAGGCCCCATGCTCGTAGGAATGTTGAAACATTCATTGATTTGTCCTGCTTTGTTTTAACTTTAAACTATTTATCTATATTAAAATAAATCGATTTAACTTAAGGAACTATCAGAAGTCTAATCGAAATCCAAAATGTTTTGATTTGTCTCGGTGTTTTAAGATATTAATCAGTCGTGTTAAGGTGTTTCGCCATTTAGTTCTCTCTTGGAGACTTAGGTTCTATGATTGCACAAAAGAGTATCGCGGCGTATGATTTGGATCCAAACTGTTTGACATTCGCCTTTAGATTATTTCAAATTTAAAGGAGAATAGATCTTAATTTGGCAACCTTTGCAGACGACATTTTCAAAGCTGTAGATGAAAGTACGACAGGACAGGGGTTTATATGTTTCACGGTGTGTCGCAAGTTAGTTAACAATTGAAGTCAACCGTTTTCTCTAATATGGCCAATAAAAACATAGCCTGACCAGGCCATTACTTAGCTTTCACTACACTGCCTACATTAACAACCAAGCGAGAGGGGGGTATTTCATGGCGAACCCCCAGGGAGATCCCGAACAACACATAACATCATGGAGGAATTATACCCTCCATGACTGTGTTGAGGATATATTATTTCCCGATTTGAAGATGCAGAAATATCAGGGGCCCGTTTCATAAAGCTTCGTACGATAAATGTTGTCGTAAGTCAAACTATAAAAGTCTTAATTATTATTTATTTCTCTATACAATCCTGTCTTGTGACAACTTGTTGGAATCGTCTTGAAAAGACGATTCCAAAGAGATGTCACAAGACAGGATTAGATTGAGAAATCAGAAATTAAATGTATTTTAAAGTTTTGACTTACGACAACATTTGTCTACGAAGTTTTATGAAACGGGCCCCTGGATTAAAAACCATTCGGAGCATGCACTCGGTATTTGATCTGGCTCCAAACTGTTTGCATTTGAAATCATTTTTTGTTAAGCATAAGCGATAGGTTGTTTAGAAATAATACCATCTTTCCCGATGCACGAGGTAAAGAAATTCAACCCTAGCAACGAGTATATTCGTCGTTTACAAACATTGTAATTATGAGGAGTTTATTTGGCATGTACAAACAGTGTAGATTTTTATTAAATGGTTATTGCAACAGCCCTCTTATCAGAGTCTGAACTGTTTGCCATCTTGCTTTTTTTTGGGTCAAAACCAATCCTAAATATGTACAAATGGGCTGGACTTAATTGGAAACTGGAAATGTTAATTTATATGTTCAGGGATAAATGAGTTTAAAGTCTTTACCAGAATATATTCTGCTTTAATTGTCGTTTGCATTTCCAATTAAGAAACATCACTAATAGGGTTGTCTTACAGGGTGGGCCCTGATCAGAGACTCTGTACCTTGGATATTCAAAAGTATCCAAAAAACCATGAAAACAATCACCGAAAAAGCAAATTTGACCGAGATAATTTTAATTACGATAAAAGTGCTTACTTTACAAAATGTAAAACACTATTTAGACCACATTAAAATAATTCAACGTATAATTCTGTTTAAAATGCAGACATAATAACAAATAAGAAAATAGAGTTTTCAGATAACGACATAGTGCTGAGCACTACTTGACTGATTTTTGCAAACAGTTTGGATCCAGATCAGACGCCGAGTTATTTTGCGTCTGATCACGATTCAAACTGTTTGATTCAAGAATTGTCGTTTCTTCAGTTAAAATGGCGACAATTTTATTTTTTTTTTAAAATGCAGACGACAATCTGGAAACAGACGATATTCCAGCAATGAAAGGGTTTACCCATTCGCTACAGTGGAGAATCTGTTATTCTTTCCCGTTTAAACGCAAACGTACGCAAACGCACGCAAACGTACGCAAACGCAAAACACTAAAACTTAGAAAAGAACAATTTTTGGACAATTCTGATATTTCATGTTTATCTTGGTGGCAAACAGTTTGGAGCCTGATCAGACGCCGGGTTACCCGGCGTCTGATCTGGCTTCAAACTGTTTGCACTGCAAATAATAGTTTTAGCGTAAACGCGTTTATTGGGAAAGAATAACGTTTTCTCCACTGTACCATAAAATCGTCTGCTTTAAACATGCTATCTGCTTTTATTTATAAGGTTAATACTATTTTTGACAATTTGACATCGATATGAGTGTTAAACAGATTGGATCCTGATCAGACGCCGAGTTACTCGGCGTCTGATCAGGATCCAAACTGTTTGCAAATACGTGTGCATTCTGGGTAAGCGGAAATGGTGGAGTTAACGGTGTTCGACTGAGGTAAAAATGGCGTTCATTCATATTCATGAGTTAACTGATCACTACATGCAATGCTTTTGAGTTAACTGACAAAATACTATATTTCATCCTACATTAATATCTGTACTATTATGCTGATATTCAGTTGATTGTCAAGGGGTAGAAGTACATGTAGAGTTACTTACTTCAATTTCAATGTGCTCAGTTTACAAGCTGAAAACAACAATCAAACTTGGCTGCAATGGACTTTTGCTTCACCTTTCATTTGCATTAGCCTATTACCCAATAATTACACAGTTTCACGCATTTAATTCGTTTCTCCGCTGAAGAAAATAGTTCCATTTTGTACAGTCATGAATATAAACAATAATAACTATTTCCTATACCCTGTTAAATGGTTGTTTAACGTTGCATGTAGTTGGAAATAACGCAGCTTGCTCCTTAAGGGACACTTTCAGTCTGCTTTTGAAAACAAGCTACGGGGGAAACGGTATTGCAGGGTGTTTGTTTTTTTCAAATTGCGTGTCTACAAAGCAGTCTTGTGTCGTAGGAGATCTACATACTTCCTGGCAAAAGGTGTCAATGGTCAGAAGACTGGTGGTGCAGTGGAAAAGACCCCTTTTAACTCTTTCCTCCCTGAAACTTTAAATGGACAATTCCAGTTTCCATTTTTGTCTAGTCCATTTCTGACTTTTAAGAGTTGTTTTTATCAATTTTGCCATTACTGACAAACAGTGAAGACCCTGATCAGAGGGCTCCTTTCGGAGCCCTCTGATCTGGGCCTTCACTGTTTGAACAGGACAAGTGTACTATTCACATGTACACTGTTTGAAAAGACGCCTATATGCGGGACTAGGGTTCAAAGGGTTAAACACAGAAAGTACTTGTTACATTAGGCTGCGAAACAGACTCATAGGTGTTTTTCCCCAATTCGTGTGTGTCATTTATGTCGCGCCTAGTTTTGTCAAACACCAATACCGTCAACCCCATGCTGGGGTTCAGAACAATTCCTAATTAATATATTGTTAACCTGTAATTTATAAACTAAAATCAACCCCCTAGGAGTTCAACTACAAACTCCACTGTCTTACCCCGGGTACACGTGTTATTTGCAAACGGAATGTAGCAACAGTCTCCTATGACTTTTATCAGGATATGGAAGAATTGGCGTTACTATTAGTAATACAAATGTATTTAAATGCGTCAGATAGCGCTTCTATAGGATATACTACCACCCTCTTTACCCTCTCCTCAAAGAAACAACCTTTCATGATCCTATCCTAACTTGACAAGGACCCTAAGAGAGATTTTCATGCAATATGTCGAGTAACTGCTTGAAGCTAGTTGAAAGCAAAACACACATCTCTCTAACGAATTATTCTAATTTATATTATATATTCTCTAAGTATCCATCAAGTATTAACACTGAATTTAATGTATAGTTTAACCTCTCTATTACGACCACTAAAACAGGGCTAAAGGAAGCGTATATGTGTTACTAGGGTTTGAACAGTTAATATAATGCTTTATTATTGAATGTTAAACTATGAAATGACATATCGGTTGGAAAAATCTGACCAGTCTTGTAATTATCTAAAAATATATTTGTCATAGGGGCATTTTGGGCAGATATCATCTTGAGGTATTGCTTATTTCAAACATAATTGATTTCGGTTTTAATCCAGGTACTCAAGCTGACATACCTGTAGTTTTTAGTGTAATATCACGATATTGGAGAGACTGGCGTATGTTCGCATAGCCTAATTGCATATTAAAGCCAATCAATCGGTTTATTCAAAATAAAGAAAGTTACACTTTAGAGAAATTATAAACGATTTTGCATTGTCTTGGCAGATTTGCTTAAAGCATATAAAACATTCATGCAAAATTTAAATATATATATATATATATAATTGTAAAGGTAAACATGACTAAACACGCCTTCTATTTTTTCTTTTGTATTACCATACGCGTTTCGCCTCTCGGCTCATCAGTGATTGTAATATATATACAGCAACTCATTTTGTAAGGTATTTAGATATATTTTTGTCTGAACACAATGAACCCTATCGACGAGTATAGTCGTCTTTTACAAAACAATGTACCTGTCATAAAGAAACAGTTAGAACCAGATCATTGGGAGCTCTCTAATCAGGATATGTACTGTTTTCCATTTTGCAATATATTGCAGCACACAAACAGTAATAAAAGGACTTAAAGACAAACTAGAATTGTCCATTAAAACGGCCACGGCGAATAAGTTAACTACAGACGGCCTTGATTTAACATCTTTATACCTGAACAAATATAAGAAGCAACCGATGTTTAATTGTGACTTCGTTTCGTTTTGTTACCCCTTCCAATCCTACAGCCCTCTGTAGAGATTACTGATTGCATATGCAAACAGTGTAGACCCTGATCAGAGGGCTTCTATAGGAGCCCCCTGATCAGGGTCTGCACTGTTGAATGTTTTCATTGGTTTTTGTTGTCATACCAGAAAAACAAAAGTAGACTGGTTCAAAATGTCTGTACATGAAAAGTCCAAAAGGATTACAAATACAGTGGAGAATCTGTTATTCTTTCCCAATAAACGCGTTTACGCTAAAACTACTATTTGCAGTGCAAACAGTTTGGAGCCTGATCAGACGCCGGGTAACCCGGCGTCTGATCAGGCTCCAAAATGTTTGCCACCAAGATAAACAAGAATTATCAGAATTGTCCAAAAGTTATTCTTTTCTACGTTTTAGTGCTTTGCGTTTGCGTACGTTTGCGTTTAAACGGGAAAGAATAACAGATTCTCAACTGTACCCACAGGAGATATTTAGGGTTGAAAGGATTGAATGTCCGTCGAAGATGATGTCCTGGCAGTGAAAGATTTAACTCATTCACCCTTAAACATTTAATGGACAACTCCAGTTTCAAATTAGATAAGTCTGGTCTATTAGTTACTACTAATTATCGTTTTTAACGATATATTTCAAAAATTACAAACAGTCCAGACCTTGATCAGAGGGCTCCTGTAGGAGCCCCCTGATCTAGGTCTACACTGTTTGCATTGGACAAATGTACTATTTACATGAATGTTATTTGTAATCGACGAGTATACTCGTCGCCAAAGTTAACTGTGTTAAATCTATACCTAGTGTAAAGTAGGGTAATGAACATTATAATATTGAGATACAAACTTCAAATAGGTTTGGACATTTGACAAAAAAATCAATTGCCGTTATCAATTAACTCTGTCCCTACCTTACCCCCGAGTACAATGGTTATTTGCGAACAGTTTGGATCATGTTCTTAGGATCCAAACTATTTGACACTCGTTACGATAATACTTTAGTCAATTTACCTAAACTTTAAAATCATATTTTCTTTTAAATTAGACGCATTTGTTTAGATGACGTCATTGCAATAACTCCTTCATTAGTGACCTGAATACACTGGTATTTGTCAACAGTTACTCAGCGTCTGTCAGGATCCACACTGTTTGATGTAGATGACCGATGCTTTTCTTAACTCCTTCACTGCCATGACGTCATCAATTTTAAACATTTTTCGACTGCTATTATTTCTCAACTTTAAAGTTGAGTTAGTTTGACTTTGTAAGTAATATTGAAATGAGTGTCAAACAGTTTGATAAAACAGTTTGGATCCAGATTAGACGCCGCCTTACGCGGCGTCTGATCAGAATCCAAATTGGTTGCTAATAAATATTGTGCTCGGGGTAAGGCTTGGAAGAGATTAAGCTAAAAATCCTAAAATATGAAATTCAGTTTGTTGGATGTAGAAAAGTCAGAAGACACATTTTCATGCAGATATCCTAAAAGTGAAATAGTTTGTATATTTTTCACACGAAATCTTGACGCAGCCGCTAGATCTAAAGTGCCATAACGTAAATCGGGGTTTCCACACTAGAGAAGAAACATTCATTTCACAGCAGGTTTAACTCTTTGCATGCTGGGTAATTTTTTCGTCGGTAAAAATTGTCGTCTGCAACTGTTATAAAAAAAAAATATCTAAATTTATTTTCAAAACAGGGTCAGAGTGTCAAACAGTTTGGATCCTGATGAGACGCCGCGTTTCGCGGCGTCTCATCAGGATCCACACTGTTTGCAAAGGTTAATATGGTTCCGTCGCTATAGCGTACTAAGAATTAACCCCTTCACTGCCATGACGTCATCAAATTTTAACATTTCTCGTCTGCTTTAATTTCTCAAATTCAAATTTTAAGTATTTTGACTTTAGAAATATTGAAATGAGTCTCAAACAGTTTAGATCCTGATCAGACGCCGCGTTACGCGTCGTCTGATCAGGATCCAAACTATTTGCAAATACTTATTGAACTCGGGGTAAGGCAGTGAAGTGGTTAAATATACATGTATTCACAATCAAAACAAAATTAATGTCTCAGAGTTGTAAAATAAAAGTCAAGATGTCCCCTTAAGTACCCTAGAATATATATGTCCAAACAATTATAAACAAGCACTTCTTTCTGTTTAGCAGAACCTAATGACTTGCAAGATCGATGCCGCACTAATTCTGCTTTAAACAATTGTCGTCTGCTTTTATATTTCAAATTAGATTTTTGGCATTTTGACTTAAGATGTTAATAAAAAAAAAAGTGCAAACATTGTGGGTCTTTATCAGACGACGCGTAAAGGACCCAGTACAGTACTGAACCTTATTAAATTTAATTGATAATCGCAAGCGAATTGCCATCGAATGGCCATCGAATCGGGCGCTTCAAAAAACAAATCCTGCGCTTGAATAATTTTACGCGAATTTTCCGAAGCGGTTGTGACAAAAATGTAATCGAAAACATTAACGGAGGCATATTTGCGAACATTTGTGAGATACACCATTCAAGAAAACTTACCCGAGGGTAAAGTTACTATTTTGAATCGCAAGCGAATTGCCATCGAATCGCAAGCGAATTGCCATCGAATTGCAAGCGAATCGCACACATTGTTAATTTAATAAGGTTCCGTACTGTAAGACAGTGAGTGGGTTAATTTCAAACTTTGTTTTTCTTCGATCTAAGAATGTAATTGAAACTTCTTGTAAAACTTGATCAAAACATAACACTGGTTAATAAAAGACGAGCATTGACCCTTAATTTTAACCCTATCATCGCCATGTTTCGTCTGCTTTATTCCTTATCATTCTAAATTATCGTCTGCTTTTACTATATCGTCTGCGTTAAAAAAAAAAAAAACAAAAAAACAAAAAAAAAACAGTAAATATGTTTTTTAAACTGAAGTATAGTTGAGTGTGAGAGCCAAACAATTTGGATCCAGATCAGACGCCACGTTTAGCAGTGTCTGATCTGGGTTCAAATTGTTTTCAAATGTTAGCCAAGTCACGCTAGACATGATATAGCTAACTATTGCATGAATAATTTCTACTGTTTTATTACTGTCGTCTGCAATTTGTTTCAAATTTATGCTCAGTGTGCCTGAAGAAATCTCGATAAAAGTCCATCCTGAACAGATGCAAAGAAACTCGGCGTCTGATCAGGATCAAAACTGTTTACAAAAATCAATTATAGTCACAATAAACAGTGAAATGATTGATTCACTAAAAGAGAGGGAGTGTCTATATGGAACATGTTTACTTTATAAAATCGTAGGTTTTTAAACCCTTCAATGCAAAGTAAGATTGCACGGGAAATTGTAAAGAGTTTGGATCCAGATTAGACGCCGATTTACACGGCGTCTGATCAGAATCCAAGCCATTTAATACTCGTATATTTATATATCTAATCAAAATGCCAAAGCTTTGAAGCTTTTTAATAAAAGCAAACGATTACTTTTAAGCAGACGAAAACATGACATTGAAGGGTTGAACCCGCCACTGCCAAGAAATCGTCTGCTTAAATATGTACCATCTTTTTCTGTGTCTCAAATTAAGATTTTATGAACAATGGCTTAAGATTGTTTGATATGAGTGTCAAACAGTCTGGATCCTGATCAGACGCCGAGTTACTCGGCGTCTGATCAGGATCCAGACTGTTTGCAAATACAAGGTCAATCCAGTCAAAGCAGAGAAGGGTTTAAATATCCGACTTGGGGGTATACGCATCAGCTATTCATTTCACTTTAGTTTTTTTAAATAAACAAGCAAGAGGAACAACAAAGGCGAATGTTCAATGGTTTGTTGTCATCGACATTATGGTCTCCAGTGATTTATGAGACCGACCGATATTCATAAAGCCTCAGCAGACCAAACTATTTCCATGCAGTAATTAGTAGCCTCAACATTATGGCTAAACCATATCCATGCTATACAGTGGGGAAGACGCCATTCTTTCCCCGTTTAAACGAAAACGAAAAACAAACGCATTGCAATTAAATGACGAAAATTGCAATTGGTTGAAAATGTCCACGATTTGGTTTAATCTGAATGGCAAACATTTTGAGCCTGATCAGACGCCGGGTTACCAGGGTCTGATCTGGCTCAAACACTATTTGTAATGAACATAATAGTTTTTAGCATAAACGCGTTTATTGGGAACGAAAAAAGATTTCTTCCATGTACATCACTGTCAAACGTAACTTCATGGACATTTAAACGTTTTTCATAAACTTTCTGTGCCTTATATATTATTGTCTACTTTAACCCCTTCACTGCCGTGACGTCATCACTTTTAAACATTTGTCGGCTGCTTTTATTTCTCAAATTCAAAATGTCGGTATTTTTAAGAAATATCTATACGAGTGCCAAACAGTTTGGATCCTGATCAGACGCCGCGTGACGTGGCATCTGATCAGGATCCAAACTGTTTGCAAATATACTCGGGGTAAGGCTGTGAATGGGGTTAACATCTTGGCCTACCCATTTTATAAACTATTAAAAATGTATTGCCCATTTTGACGGTTAGAGTTCATGCTTGATACAGTGGAGAATCTGTTATTCTTTCCCGTTTAAACGCAAACGTACGCAAACGCAAAGCACTAAAACGTAGAAAAGAACAACTTTTGGACAATTCTGCTAATTCTTGTTTATCTTGGTGGCCAACAGTTTGGAGCCTGATCAGACGACGGGTTACCCGGCGTCTGATCAGGCTCCAAACTGTTTGCACTGCAAATAGTAGTTTTAGCGTAAACGCGTTTATTGGGAAAGAATAACAGATTCTCCACTGTAACTATGTTCACAGAGTGTTCTAAAATATGAAACTATTTTCGGAAAGGTCATAATTCTTCTACATAACTCATTCAACCCTGAAACTTCAAATGGACAAATCAAGTTTCCAAGAATTTGACAATTTAGGGTTGGTGTTTACAATATCATCCAAAATGACAAACAGTGCAGACCCAGGTCAGATATACTCGCCGCTATGATTCAATGTGTTAAATCAATGCAATTCACATACAGTGGAGAATGTGTTATTCTTTCCCGTTTAAACGCAAACGTACGCAAACGCAAAGCACTAAAACGTAGAAAAGAACAACTTTTGGACAATTCTGATAATTCTTGTTTATCTTGGTGGCAAACAGTTTGGAGCCTGATCAGACGCCGGGTTACCCGGCGTCTGATCAGGCTCCAAACTGTTTGCACTGCAAATAGTAGTTTTAGCGTAAACGCGTTTATTGGGAAAGAATAACAGATTCTCCACTGTAACTATGTTCACAGAGTGTTCTAAAATATGAAACTATTTTCGGAAAGGTCATACTTCTTCAACATAACTCATTCAACCCTGAAACTTCAAATGGACAAATCAAGTTTCCAAGAATTTGACAATTTAGGGTTGGTGTTTACAATATCATCCAAAATGACAAACAGTGCAGACCCAGGTCAGATATACTCGCCGCTATGATTCAATGTGTTAAATCAATGCAATTCACATAACATATAGATCTACTGTATCTGTTTTTGGTACCTCTTTACGGTTTCTATACTGAAACACTATTTCCCTAAGAGTCTTCACTGTTTGCAAAGGGAAACGGTGCTCCTCATATGTAAACAGTTTGTAAAGGGCGAGTATACACGTCGCTAAGGTTGAATGTAAAACACCTACCTGTTTTTGGTGTTTGGCATATGAAGATAGGATGACCCCCTCACGGTTCCTATACTCTGACACTATCTCCTTTAGGTCACTTGACGTTAACGTCTCCCATAGGATGACAACAGCTTCCGTGAACTCACTGTACAACAACCTATCCTCGATCTGAAACACCCCACAGTGAATATATTTAACCCATCTCCCCATAAATACGCCTTTTTACGTTTTTTATTTATTCCTGCACTAAAGAAAATTGTTCCATTTTATACAGTCGAAATTATGTACCATTAGAAATATTTCCTATAGCCTTGCAGATGGTAACTGAAAGCAGGCTGAAAGTAAAGCAGAATGTGCCTTAAGGCACATTCTGCTTTACTTTCAACCTGCTTCAAGTGATCACATACAATGTATCTTCGATACTAGAAACAGGCCATGGAGTAATGGGTTAACCATTTTCTGCTACAGCAAAACCTCTCTACTATACCCACAAAATTGTATTATTAATAATTTAACGAGAGAGCTCATTTGATAAAAAACAATCTTCCACGAGGCCCTAAACTTATATATACTAGTACAGTGCTCCATCTCTACAACGGCCCTCCCAACAACGACTCCCTCCTTACAACGACCCTTGTCGCAGTTCCCTAAACAGGACAGTTATGCCTAACACTTTTCAAGGCTGCAATACCATGTGCTTAAATTTGTCGTCTGTTGTTTTTCTCAAAGTTACATATAACTTAAGTTTTGATAGAATAAATAAAATGACGAGTGACAAACAGTTTGAATTCAGATCGGACGCGGCGTCACGCGGCGTCTGATCAGGATCCAAACTGTTTGACACTCGTTTTGAAATAGCTTCAGTCATACTGCCTTATTTTTTAACTTTTAAAAAACATTGCAGACAACAAAATTAAAGCCGAGGACGATGAAACGGTGAAGGGGTAAAAAACTCACGGACAATTTGGTAGTAGAAGGGTTAAGCTGTCACCTGTGTTTATACAATTATTTAGCCGTCTTTAAAGAGGCTCGCAACCGGATTGAGCATTAAAAATAGTAATTTGTAAATATATGTCAAATGCTTATATAAATGGGTAAGATTTAGTTTAGGATAATAAATTCTGTTAAAAAATCCATTTAAAAAAAAAAGAAGAAGAAGCCCTGGTGGGATTCGAACCCGTGACCCTCCAATGCGGAGAGAAATGTGAAAAAATGAGGAAGCTCCTATACTACCTCGGCTACCAGCGCTCTCTATATCTATAGTAGCGAATTAACGTACTTCACTAGTAGCGATCGATAGTACTTTTACTACTTTATTCGTCTCGGGTTTATGTTTGAGCCCGTGTAAAGAAGCAACAACAACAACTATACCGTTAGCTAACGCTATAGAAAAACGATGGAAAATATCTTAAAAAACTAAGATTCGGTGCCGATTCTTGAGACTTTTTTTGGACTGATCATATTTTTTTAATGTCAGAAGCCAAATAATGCCACAAATTTGCTTTTATTTGAGTATTTTATTTTATTTTGACAAATACACCATCCGGTTGCGAGTCCCTTTAAATGGTCATAACAGAGATGTTTTACTGTATAGTGCATAAGACGTTATTCTTCCCGTTTAAACGAAAGTAAACGCAAATAAATGCAATGATTTGTAGAAAATGAATGGTTTTTGCTTTTTGTTTACTCTGAGTCGCAAACAGTTTGGAACTAGATCAGACGCCGGGTTACCCGGCGTCCGACCTAGCTCCAAAATGTTTTCAATGAACATAACAGTTAGAGCATAAACGCGTGTATTTGGAAAGAATAACATACCCCATTGTATTGGCATAAACATATGCAAACAATGTAGACCCAGAACAGACATTTCTCTGTCCAGGGGCCTTTTTTCCTTATTTATGACACAACATTATGCATATAGTTTATGTAATAGATTTTCATAGTGGGCGGAGTTAAATTCATGGATATCCAATGGAAGATTTTTTATAAGCTTTTAAAATAATATGACAGAAAGTGACGTTTTGATTAAGCCGTTTTGATTAACATTTTTTTTTTTTTTTTTTAATTTGTTCTACTAAGACTTGGTATTTCTCATAAACTTTATGAACCTATTATATACAACCCCTTCCCAGTCAAACCAGAAAATATTACATTTGCAAACAGTTTAGATCCTGATGAGACGCCGAGTTTCTCTGCGTCTGATCCAGATCTCAGCGGTTTGCAATAGATTCGATTTGTTATGATTCTCTTTTTTTTCTTTAACTCTACATGTATTCAGTCGGTCATGTATCGCGACGTCCAGCTAACAACTGGGGTGGATGAAGACCCAAGATGTCGTTCATACAGTGGAGAAAAACGTTATTCTTTCCCGTTTAAACGCAAACGAAACGCAAAGCACTAAAACGTAGAAAATTGCAAATTTAGGACAATTCTGATAATTCATGTTTATCTTGGTGTCAAACAGTTTGGAGCCTAATCAGACGCCGGGTTACCCGGCGTCTGATCTGGCTCCAAGCTGTTTGCAATGATAATATAGTTTTAGCGTAAACGCGTTTATTGGGAAAGAATATCGTTTTCTCCACTGTATACTGTTTCATGCACAAATCGGCATCTGGATACATGTAGAGCCATCAACCTTCCGCAACCGAAGCGCTTTCGTTAATGAAAGCAGGGCTGGATTCGAACCTTGAGCGGTGAGGAGCTAAGTGATTGACAGCCACAATGACTATAACCACTCGGTTGCGGAGTGTAATTTGGAAATGACGTATGTTGTGACATTGACATTGAAACAGTTTAGCGAAACCAGTCAGATAGTTCAATAACGTTAGACGGGTCCGCTATTACCGATTCATTTGTACTATTACGATAATGTGCAAATGCTGTTTCATAAAGTACTGTATAATGCCAATTGAATTATAATTTTGATTTACTTCGGACATTTAAAGGCCTCTCGCGATCATGAATGTTAAATTATGATTTATTCTCATATGACTCTTTAACTCTTTTTGAAACGATTACCCTGGTGCATTAACTTTTTGCACGCTTGCGGTGAATTTTCAAAGAGTTTAGATTCTGATGAGACAACGCGTTAAGTGGCGACTCATTCGGATCTAAACTGTTTGACACTCTGACCCTATTATGGAAATAATTTGTTTTTTTCGAAAGTTTTAATTTTTGAACAGTAGCAGACGACAATTGTTGCAGAGGACAATAATTTTGCTGATCGTTCAAATAGTTAAAGAGAACTATAGTTTTCAATATCAAGGGTAAATTATGGATTATGGCAACGGTAATTGAATAATAGTTAACCCCTTCGCTGCCATGACGTCATCTGCTTTAAATATTTGCAGTCTGCTTTTATTTTTCAAAACTTAGGTTTTAAGTGTTTTGACTGAAGGAATTTCAAAACGAGTGCCAAACAGTTCGGATTCTGATTGGACGCCGCGTTACGCGGCGTCCAATCAGAATCCAAACTGTTTGCAAATAATCATTATACTCGGAGTAAGGCAGTTAAGTGTATAAACTACTGCTGTAAAGACAGGTAATATGAAACTTAGATTTTATCTGCATAATGCTCCAGAGTTGAACGAAAAAAGAAGACCAATGTTCACCTCAAGTCCGTGCAAATCGATATCCTCTGCTTCCGAGTCAATTCCTGATTCATTAAAGCTCCTTCTATCTTTTGCTTTGGTTTCCGGCGAAGAACCGCACGAATCAAACTCCTGTTTAGTCTCAGTTCCAGACGAAAATGAGTTATCTCCCTTCGGTGAACTTGTTTTATTGTTTTTGCGTCCAAGAGGAGGCAACTCTCGCCTAACAGTTTTCGTGGCGTTTGATTGGTCACTGCGCACGTGTTTTGTCCTCGACGCACTTCCGGGTCGCGTGATTTGCAGCTCGGTGTCGTCTGCCAGTTGTTGTCTAGGGCTTATCAGCAAAAATGGCAGAGGTGAATTACGCGAGGCACCCAGTTTTCCGGCGTCTTGCACCTGTTGAAGTTTCTCTATGGTTTTCAGGTGCTCCGCTAATAATATAGAGATGTCTTCTCTTGAAAGATGCCTACCCTTAGCCACCAATCTCTGGACTAGTATATTTTCTGAGGACTCGATTATCTGAAATGATAGAAAAAAAGATGTACCGGTTTGTGAAACACTATGCCCCCTGACAGGATCTTGACCTTGGACTGATCTTCACCGTCATTTGATATGATCCAGCTCGATGGATTTCTAGAGTGAAGTGCCTAATATGAAGTCTTTATTACACGTAGTTCCATTGTTATGGTCAGAATTATATTAATTCTAATCAGCGACCTCTAAATGACATTGACCTTTGTCATTAATGACCCAAGTTCTACTGCGTTCAATAGCTTCTTAACGTGAGTACACATGGCAACTGTGAAGTCTCTATCATATGCAGTTCCAAAGTTATGCACTTATGGCGAAGGCTAAAGTTATGGACAGAGAGACAGAGAGACAAACTTGCAGACAGTAAAACAAAACTAAAACAAAGACTATTATGACCCGACTATGTCCTGCCGGAGTATAAAACAGTATAACTCTCTATTTCATAGGAACCAATGCGTCAATAGGTTCTAATGTGAATTACACTGCATGTTAATGCTCCATGCATGTGCATTGGTAAAACAGAAACCTGCACACAATACAAATTTGTGTTTTTAAGTTAACGAACACGCTTTACAATAATAATAATAATGGGTACAGTTGAACATTGGAAGGAAATGCATTGTTTGACCAACGAATTACATCACTAAGAATATTAAAGAGTAAATCTCAATATTTTGAAAATTTTGTTGAAATCTCATAAACTTAACATTGTGATACCTCAATTAACGCCTTCAGAACCTGAACAAGTGTAAACGTTATCAGAATCTGTAAAATGGACTTTTGACAATAATGTCTCCAAGTGTGGAAGGAATTGAACAAAAATGTTGGAAGTTATACTGTGAGAAAGTGAAAGGGTCAATGCATTGGTACCCATGAAGGACTTAAAGACATATTTGCGCAATTGAAATTTAAATAAGAATGTCTATATACTTTGTTAACATATAAACTTAACTATTCTAAGAAATAAAATAAAAATTATGTATTGGGTTGCCGACCTAAATTTTTAAATATAGGCTTTTGTAAATATGACCCATGATTTATTTGTGGACGCCGCTGAAAAATAAATTTCAAAACTGCTGTTGATCACCTTTATGTTTCTTTCTTTGTTAATTTGGTGATATTTAATGTTAATTAAGCTGTATTTCATAAAATTGATATAAATAAAGTATGTGAAATTGATTTTACTGGTAACATGAAACAATGGCATTGAAAAACTGGGAAGCAAAATTTACACCGACACTCTCTTTTTATAGAATTTTTTCCATTTTCAAAATAAAAATCTCATAAAAATTACTAAATTTTCATAATAACAAATAATTTTTTTTTCCAACTTAGCATGAATGATGATTACACTAATACCCACCAGAAAATGTAAAGAAACCTAGAAGTCACCATGCTTATTTATGAATTATGGTCAAAATCCTAACTCTACCCCCTAGATTTTATGCTGCAAAAATACTTCCAACACTAGCCAAATTAGGTCTCTGTTGCCCTAAAAAAGAGAAATATGCACCTAATACTTGCTTAAAATGGTAAATATATGAATGTTTGTTAATAAAAAAGCCTTTATTAAATTATTAGTTACTTCAAGAATGTACAGTGCTGCTGATAAAACAAAAACATGTTTTCTACAAGAAATGCCACTCTAAACAGTTTTCTCAATTCTTGAAACAGTGCCTGTACGGAAAGGGCTGTATTTCACATAATTTACCAGTAAGAACGTTTTAAGAATCATTTTTGTGTTTATAAATGCATTGCAAACCAGAAAATATATAGTAATCAAGTTATTTAAGAAATTCATTTTTCAACAATTTTGCATTGTGCAAATATGTCTTTAAGTGTATATCCTTAAAGGGATTTGGTAATTAGCAAACATTTCATCGTCATAGTCGTCTATAGGTCACTTGACAAACAAACAGTTTTGCTCCATGTAAGACATATATATCGATGTTTTATCAGCGAACAAACTAATTGACCGTCATTTTGAGTATTTCTCAATTTGAAAAAGACGAGAACCTGATTTCACTCCATCTAGAAACACAATATGAGATAACACGGACCGAAATCAATCGAGGCATGCATGCATGTTCTGCTGCATTTAGCACGTACATTTGTAGTTGAAATTGAACACCTCCTCACGCAAGAAGTGTGATTATTATCCGCGTGCGTAAATTACGCATCAGTAGCTTGTGTTTCTCCCCATTAATCTAGTCCGCCTCATCAACTTCCTTTGGTTTGAAAGACAGGTTGTTTATTCAGTTCTTTTCTATGCATGCATAATCTAAAATGCTTCTATAGCTTATTGAATTAGTTTGATGTACTTTTACAAGCAATTAACTTCACAGGAAAATGTGTGTGCAGATTTATTTAAACATTTAACTGATACAAGTTCAGTAAAACTTTTTTACAGCAAAACCCAAACTAAGAGTGCAGATCATACAGTTGAGAAAACCTTCATACAGTGGAGAAAACGATATTCTTTCCCGTTTAAACGCAAACTAAACGTAAAAGAATTGCAATAAATAAAGAAAATTACAATTTCTTGACAATTGTGAATGTTGATTTTTAACCTGAACGGCAAACAGTTTGGAGCCAGATCAGACGCCGGGTTACCCGGCGTCTGATCTGGCTCCAAACTGTTTGCAATGGAAATAATAGTTTTAGCATAAACGCGTTTATTGGGAAAGAATAACGTTTTCTCTTCTGTATTTCTACGTTTAAACGCAAAGGAAACGTAAATGCAATACAATAAAGTTCAGAAAATTATAACCTTTTTATTATCATTATTTCTAACGATTTATATAAATCTGAGTGACACGCAGTATGGAACCTGATCAGACGCCGGGTGAGGTGTCTGATCAGGCTCCAAGCTGTTTGCAATGTACATCATTATTATAGCAGAAACGTTTTTATTGGGAAAGAATGACGTACAGTGGAGAATCTGTTATTCTTTCCCGTTTAAACGCAAACGTACGCAAACGCACGCAAACGCAAAACACTAAAACGTAGAAAAGAATAACTTTTGGACAATTCTGATAGTTCATGTTTATCTTGGTGGCAAACAGTTTGGAGCCTGATCAGACGCCGGGTTACACTGCAAATAATAGTTTTAGCGTAAACGCGATTATTGGGAAAGAATAACAGATTCTCCACTGTATTCGTCTCTGTAAATCATTAAACCCTGAAATTTTTAAATGGCAATTCCAGTTTCAAGTTGAATGAAGTCCGGTTTTTTTGCTATTTACCCTTCCCTATTGTTTTCAGTATTTAAGACAGATGGTTGCCTGCCTTTAACTACTATTTGCTGGGATACAGAACATATTTCTTACGGTGCATATTCTATAATATTATATATTATTTCTTTAGTGGAGAAATAAATTAAATGTGCAAAAGGCATACATGTAATTATGGAGTAATAGGTTAGCTCCAAAAATGGGTTATTTTTATAGGACAAAACCCCCGCTAAAATTAGCGATGTTCGATTATCGATGGTTTTATGTTTCTGTTTCCATCATTATAGATCGAGAGTAGCAAGCATGTCTTACCTCCTCATCCTCTGTTCGAAGCCTGATCTGTACCCGCCAAGTATCGTCAGAGAACAGACCACTTTGCTCGCCCTGAAAGAAGACACATAGTCAGTACTGAGCATGGCATGCTAAACGCATTCACCCCTGACATTTTTTAATGGAAAATTCCAATTTCCAATTAATTGAAGTTCACTTTGTTTTTATTTTTTATGGTTGATTTAAACAATATTTTGCAACTTGACAAACAGTGCATACCCTGATCAGAGGGCTCCTGTAGTGGCCCTCTGATCAGGGTATGCACTGTTTGCATAAACTAGTGCACTTTTTTCAGGTACACTGTTTGTTAATGACTAGTATGGTCGTCGCTAGGGTTGAATGTGTGAACTATGTGTTTTACATAGATATCCCATTATGTGATGTTAGTATATATAAATACACTACTATGATTAGTAAACTGTAAATGAATGTATTTATACGTATTATGACGTCACAATGCCAGGATATAGTTAAAAAGTAAATGGTAAACAACAATTGTTATTGTATATTTTGTTGTTTTGTGGGCGAATCGCTGCTTGCAATTAAATCCAACAAAACAACATAATTATTAAAAAAAAAACATTTATTTCTCAAACAAGAACTCTTCATTTGGATTATTTAGTGTGATTACTGATTAGTTAAGTATCAATGAATGTATTTATACGTATTATGACGTAATTATGTCAGGGTAGGGTTAAAAGTTAAAACGTCAATGGTAAACAACATTTGTTATTGTAATATTTTGTGAGCGGATCGCCGCTTGCAACCAAATCCAACAAAAACAGCATATCAAAAAACATTTCCATCCCAAAAAGTACTCTTTCACTGGATGATTATTGGGAACCCGGATAACCAATAGCTCTGTACATAACAGTAAATGTTAGAGTAGCAGTAGATTTAAAATAAACAATGAGTAGATAATCTAAATAAATATACTACAGTGGAAAGATTTTTCTTTTCCCAAAAAGAGTATATGCTTAAAACAGTACTCCCAAATGCAAACAGTTTGGAGCCAGGTTAAACGCAATGTCCTACAGGGTTTTTCATATTTGTAATTTTGAAAGTATGTTGTAAATAACTACTATAAATGGTTAAACAATGGATTAGATTGAATCAGAAACTAAGTTTCAAGGGTGAGTGAGTTAAAATGGGGTAAGCCAGAATATATTTTCGTAGACTGATAAGTTCAGCGGGTATAAGTATACCAATATAAACAAAAAGACCACTTGTGATATTCTAATTTACATATTCTGATAAGATTTTGATAAATCCTATCTCCGTTTTGAGAGGTAGACTTCTCAATAATCTCTAACCCCTTTACTGTCATGATACCGTCTGCTTAAAAGTTTTCGTCTGCTTTTATTTCTAAAACTTGTGTTTAACCCCTTCATTGCCAAACTCTTCAAACTTGAAGAATACATTTCAGATGATAATCATTAAGCAGGCGATATTTTGGCAATGGAAGAGTAAAGGACTTGATTCTTAAACATACACATGTACGTTGCGTATACGGATTTGATTTGATTTGTTTAAGATTTTACGTCGCTATTAACAAAATTTCTGTCATATCCCGAAGTCCAGTTAATTACAACGTAAGGAGACCCCATGTGCCCTTTAATAAACACCGTTTCGTGCACAAATCGGCAACTGGGTAGAACCACCGACCTTCCGAAAGCCAGCTGGAAGGTTTTTCGTACTGATAACATGTAAGTAGATGACCTAGACGACCATGTCAGTCACGTATATAAATGTTGACAGTACAGCAGCTTCTCGCCATAACAACAACTCATGAAATTTTTTAAAACGCGTTTGTACTTAAAAAAACCAACTTTACAGACACTATTACACACAAGTTGCAACCTGGTCAGACGCCGGTTTACCTGGCGTCTGATCAGGCTTCAAACTGTTAGCCACTCTGATTCAAAGAAATCACCAATATATGTGTATTTACAAACAAAGTATATTTTATTGCATTACGTTTGATTTTCGTTTCGTTTAAGCGGGAAAGAAAAACGTCTTCTCGGCTGTTAGCTTTTTCACTGACAGCGGTCATTGGGTATCACTGGTAGACGTCAGTGTCATAAGTGGGTAGGGGTATCTTTACCCCAGATAAGATACCGTCTTAATAAGTTAGGTCAACACTGCATGCTGAGACGAGCGTGAAAACCACTTCAATCTTCATCATGCTAATCGCGACCCCGTTAACACTGTCAAACAGTTTGGAACAATATCAGTTTAATATATAAACTTTTTTTTCTCCAATATTTCGACCTCTACGGGCCTTTTTCAAAGAAAATCATACTATTTTATTCCCTATCTGGAATAATGTTATATTTATTGAAAATCAGTTTAGTTAAGCTATACTTGCATAGAAGTATCTCGAAAAAGAAACATCCTTAATTAACCCATTATACCATGGATACCCCTTTTTACGCCTTTAGTTTATTCCTCCACTAAAAGAATAGTTCCACTTTATGCAGTCATCATTATGTTATTTTATGTATCATAACAATTTTTTTCTCATATTCTAGCAGATGGTAGCTTAAAGCTGTTTTAATTAATCCCTCACCAAATTTCAGGCTATGGGGTAATTGGTTAACTGATCTGGATTCAAGCTGTTTGCAAATGTAAGCCAATTTCCCTCCCTATAACGACTCCCTCCGAACAACACACACAATTGTTGTCTCCGATCGGGTGTCATTGTAGAGATAGAGCGCTGTAGCATGAAAATTTCTAAAGACAGGTTACTGCTCAACGAAGTATATTATTGCTTTCGCTGCCATATTAATCGTGAGAGTTTTACCCCTTCACCGTTTCATTGTCGTCTGCTTCAATTGTGTTGTTTGCAAGATCGTTTCAAAGTAAAATTTAATGCAGAATGACTCAAAACATATCGATACGAAAGTCAAATAGTTTCGATCCTGATCAGACGCCGCGTTTTGGCGTCATTAAGAGTGAAAAATTGCTACACCCAGTTAGTACATTGTATTGTTACATTGTTAATTATTTGTTTTGTATGAAATGCCTTTTGTTGTATTTACTTGTATATATGTTGAGGGCCTCGTGAAAGATTGGTCTTTACCAAATGAGTTCTCTCGTTAAATAAAGTCTTTATTATTATTATTATTATTATTAAAGGGTTAACAACGAAGAAAGGTTCTGCAGTAGCCGTCTTCATTTTTGTCATTCTGCATCAAGCAATGCTTTGTTTTTTAATTTTATATAGTAGGATACGTCTTCAATTTAGTGTTAGTTTTGCCTATATGTCTGCACATTGTAATGAACATTCCCTGTGTGCTTGCTGGAAGGTTTCATTACATAGGTACATTGTATATATACAACAGTTATCTAAAGACACTACAGTGATTGTCCATACAGCAGAATAGTTGGACCATGATAAGACGCCACACAACGCTGCGTTTCATTAAGGTCTACTCTGTTCACCACTGTCCTGTTAAAGTAGACAGTATATGCAACGAAAAGGTATGTTAAAATTTTAATATTTAGGCGCAAACACGCGGAATTGCGTTTTCTTTTAACATCTCTGTGGATACGTTAATTTTCCGTTTTTACGAGACTTAACGCAAACGCGATGCAACAAAACTTTAGAAAATGACATGTTTGCACATATTGCTCCCTCCTCACAACGGTCCTCTGAACAACGATCCCCCCCCTAACAACAACGCTTGTCGCTGTTTCCCAAACAAGACAATAATGTCCAACCTTTTCACGGCTGCAATGTCGTCTGATTAAAATTGCCGTCTGCTGTTTTTCTCAAAGTCACATATTGGAAATTTTGACAGAAAAAAGCATAATGAAGATTGACAAACAGCTTGAATCCAGATCAGACGCTGCGTTACGCGGCGTCTAATCTGGATTCAAGCTGTTTGCAAATGTTAGCCAATATCCAGCATATAACAATTCCCCCCGAACAACACACACAATCTTTGTCTCCCATCGGGTGTTGTTGTAGTGAGGGCACACTGTATTGGCGTTTTCTGAATGGCAAACAGATTGGTGACGAATTACTTGGCGTTTGGTTAGACGTCAAAATGTTTGCACAGAACAATCGTTGTTCTAGTACAAATAATTTACTAGGGAAAATATCGTTTTTACTCCTTGTGTAGTTTACTTATTATTAAATTTTATTCTATCAGTTAGTAGTTTATTCCTTTTCCTCCATACATAGAGATCTCTAAGATATATACCTGTTAGGCGCTGTGAACTTTATTCCACTTTTGTTGATGTTTAAATCACATTTGACAAGTATTCCAAAATGTTCAATGACGTCACAGAAATTCACTCCGCGGTGTTTCGCTGTTTATTTCCTTTAATGTTACAATGTTTTTAAATTAGTGTGTTGCTAACTTGAAACACCATAGTTTGCTGTCTGTGTTTAAGACATGTGTTTGCTTAAAGTAGGCTGAATGCAAAGCAGAAAGCTCCGAAAGGAGTTTCTGATTTACTTTCAGTCTGCTTTATACATACACCTGTCATGATGCATGAAAAAAAGTAGTTGGGGGTTAACAGGACTTGGTAATGGGGAAAAGGTTAAACTGTCAATATAAAGAATTCGGATATGGCAAGCAGTGCAGACCCATATAAGCTGTCAAATTTCTGTCAGAGTCTTAAATATAAGGATAAGCAACAGGGCTGCTATAAGTTGATCTTGAAAAATCCTAAGATTTCCATATTTTCTAAAAAAAACCAAATTCAAGCACGATTACTTAAAGCAGGTTGAAAGTAAAGCAGAATGCGCCCTAAGGCGCACTCTGCTTTACTTTCAGCCTGCTTTAAGCTACCATCTGCTAGGATAAAAATCCGAAGATTTCGGAAAATCCGGAGAAATGGCAGCCCTGAAGCAAACAAGACCCCATGATGCATATGCGGTTTCTGTCTATGTCCACAGTGTGAGTAATATTGCACGATTTTTCAAATTAAAAAACTCATATAAATTTAAATAAAACGCGCTCATTATTTACAATGCTCTTAATCCTTTCCCAAATAGAAGCGCATTTTAGCACATTTACTTTAATCCTCCACTGAAGAAAATAGTTCCAATATATACAGTCCTGTTCATGTTACATAAGAAATATTTCATAAATCCTAGCAGATAGTGGCTTACAACAGGCTGGAAGTAAAGCAGAATGTGCCTTAAGGCACATTCTGCTTTCCTTTCAACCTGCTTTAAGTGGTCACTGTCTTCAGAACTAGAAACAGGCTATGGGATTAAGGGTTAATCCTTTATTTCCATGCAATAATTTTACCAATCACAGAAATAACACTTCGAGACACGATGTCGCGCGTCTTTAAAATTAGTGTCGTCTGCTTCTTTCAGGCTCCTGCCACGGCCACCGCGATGACATTGTTAAAACCCTGTTTTTGACGGATCAATAGCCAGTTCCGGATTTGAATGGTAAAATCACTGGTACATAGGCCATGTGCTTTGTCCTGAAGCAATTTCATTACAATTGCTCGAATTGTAATCGAAACTAAATCAATAACAAAATTAATGTTTTGTTTCTTGTTGGGTCCAAAACAAAAATACCACAACGACAATGTCCTACTTTTTTGTTCGGGTCATTTCATCATCGCCGTCAACAAGTCTGGCTAAAACTGATTCACTGTGCATGCTTATTATCAAAGGGATATGATTAATACTTTTCTGCATTTTTTCCAAATCAACCTAATTTGCATTACTTTTTTACTTTAAAAAAGGAATGTTATTAAAAGCTGTTTTCGCAGTCGCATTTCTTTAAAAAGAATGGTGCATGTATAAAACATTTTCTTTTCTCTCCTGGATATTCCGAGTAGAAGAAATCGGCTATTTTGATATTGGTTGTAGTTAAACCTCTCTTAAGTGTAACTTACAAGACTGGTTTCAATAAACACTTATGCCCCCGGTGGCATCCTTGACAGAATATACAATGTATTCCGAATCTTTTCTAAGTCCAAATAAAGTCAAGGTCAAATTGAGGTTGGGTGGTATGAATGAATTGGGTTATGGTCCAAGGCAACAACTATTTAAGTATCCAAGCATTGTAGACACCGTAGTGTTGACGCTAGACGAAACGGTAAAATCCTGTTTACCAAGAAAAATACTAAGTCTAAGTCCAAATCAAGTCAAGGTCAAAATCAACGATGGATGATATTTGTGGATTGGTAGTGGTCTAAGGCAACAACTATAAGTATCAGAGCATTGTAGTCAATAGTGCTGAAGCAGTAAAATCAAGTTAACCAAGAAATAGCCCAATAATAATATTATAAGCCCAAATTAGGTCAAGGCCAAGGTCAAATGTGGATGGTGATATAGATGGATTGATAATGTTCCAAAGCAGCAACTGTATTAGTATCTACGTATTTGAGTAAGCGGTGTTGATGCCAGACGAAAAGGTAAAATTTAGTTAACCATTATACGGACGGACGGACCCTCGTACGGACAGGACAGTCACTATATGCATCTGCATCTATAGATGCCGGATGTATCAAAAGTTGTATGTTTCAAGATCACATGATCTCAGACTCAACTCAACGGATCTCAGACTTAACTCAAACGTTTTATAGCCTTTGCTCTAGGGAACCTGTTGCATATATTCAGGGCTGCCATAAGTTGACATGAAAAATCCTAAGATTTCCAAACTTACATTCTTCAAGTGCGATTTAACGAATCGTACCTTTACCCATTAGCCTTTTTCTTGTTTTGTTGACATGCGATTACTTAAAGCAGGCTGTAAGTAAAGCAGAATGCGCCTTATGGCGCATTCCGCTTTACGTTCAGCCTGCTTTAAGCTACTATGTTCTGAAAAAAAAATCCGGAGATTTAGGAAAAATCCGGAGAAATGGCACCCCTGTATATTTCACTTTACTTGGAGCCCTGACAATACAAACCTGTATTTCTATCCTCGGTGTTGACTGTTGGTAGACGTTACCCATTGCCATGCCAACCAACTGGTACCTGAGCCCGCGAATAACTTGTTCATAGTCTGATGTCGTACATGGACCACGTGATCCCTGCTTAGACAGCGCTGTCACAAGGGAGGTAATCAGATCTTCTAGGTTCTGAAAGGTTGGAGTTATCTTGAATTGTAAGAAAATAGTTACTTATAAATATACTTAATTGTTCACAGTATCTATATACAATAATTACATGTAAGTCATGTATAAAAACAAGTTGCTAAGAAAACGAATTGCCAGAGTCAAAGACAAGGGGTATTAATACAGTCAAACTCAATACTTCGAACTCGCTTAAATCGATCTTACAAGTATTTCATAAGTTGAATTTTGATAAGTTGACCTCGCTTAAGTCGAACATACCCGTATTTCTAAGTTAAAACGTGGCTAAACCACGTTTTAACTTTGAAATATGGGTATGTTCGAACTAACGCGAGTTCGTAGAATCGAGGTTTTACTGTAATTAATGACGCTCTATTCCTAAATATTTGATGAAACAAAATCATCATTTCGAAACGTAATACAATTACATACATGGACATTTGGATGAGTGGACTACTTAAAATCCTGATAATGTAGTTTACAATTTACATATTTATAAAGATATGTTATTAGAAAAACAATGAAAACAATGAAATGAATTAGAAAACAATGATCTTAAATTTTCAGCCATTAATTTCAGTGCTTAACCCATTCAATGCCAATGTATCGTCTTTTCAACTCTTTGCATGCTAGCGGCTGATATAGCTGCTACAGTCATAGCCTTTGCAAACAGTTTGGATCCAGATGAGACGCCGCGTAACGCGGCGACTAATCAGGATCCAAACTGTTTGCCATTCTGACCCTGAATTGAAAAGAAATTTTGAAAAAATTCTAATTTTAGAACAAAAGCAGACGACAATTGTTGCAGACGAAAAAATTACCCAGCATGAAAAGAGTTAAATCTATGCATGCTGATTATTTTTTTCGTTTCCAACAATTGCCCTCTGCTACTGTTGTAAATAAAGAATTTTTAAAATTTCTTTTCTAAGCATTGTCAGTTTATCAAACAATTTGGTACCGGAAGAGAAGCCGTGTCACGCGGCGTCTCATCAGGATCCAAACTGTTGGCAAAGGTGGTCAAGGTTTCGCCTGATAGCATGCCAAGAGTTATTAAACAGTCGTTTGCTCGTATTCAAGTAAGGTAAAGTTTAGAAAAAATACGAATATGATAAATGAATATAAGAAAATAAGATAGTTTGCATCCAGAGCAGACGCCAAGTTTGTCGATGTCTTGTCTGGATAATAACCCATTACCCCATAATCTATTTATCATTTTGAAGACAGGTGTCCACTTAAAGCAGATTGAAAGTAAAGCAGAATGCGCCTTAGTGGGGCATTCTGCTTTACTTTCAGCCTGCTTTAAGCTAGTATCTGCTAGAATATAGCAACAAATTACTATAATACATATTCATGTCTGTATGAGTAGGAACTAATATCTTGAGTAGAGAAATAAATTTAAAGGCGTATTTATGGAGTAATGGGTTTTAATTGTTTGTATTTGCCAGAGCTCTGTGACCAATGCTATAAAGTTGCTTAGCACAACTTCTTACAGACGATATCCAATCAACAAATTCAATTAGACATAATCAGTTCAGTCATTTTAGCCATTAACTGTTATGTATTTGTTTAACCCTTTCGCTCTCAATGACGCTTAAAAGCGCGTTTGCAAATAGTTTGGATCCTGATCAGACACCGCGTAACGCGTCGTCTGATCAGGATCCAAACTGTTTGACACTCGTTTTGAAATTTCTTCAGTCATACTGCTTTAAATTTAACTTTTAAACGATATTGCAGACAACAATATTGAAGCATACGACAATGAAACGGTGAAGGGGTAAAAATCTCCCGAATAATTTGATCATGACAGGGTTAAGGTATCTGTCTAGTTTGTGCAAATATTATAAGAAAGACAAACGTGTTTCAACCAAGAAATGAGGGGTTTAAAGAGTTACCTTTCTTATATTCACTACCTGTAATGACAAAGCTATATAAAACTCAAAGGGGAACAAATATAATTAAAAAAAACGTTCACCGTGATAGAAAAAAAATCTGATAAAGGCTTAAAGGGTAACCTCCCTTATTTTCACAAAAAATGTCTTAACAAAGATAAATAAAAATCAAAGGGGAACAAGATATAATAAAAAATCATTTCACCGTTATAACATAAATCTGGAAAATGTTAGTCATTATGTCCCTTCTCTGTTTATACATGTATTACCTTGACAAACAAACAGATGCCAATCTGCCACCATATTCATAAAGAACACATAAATACCCTCACATAACCTCTTTACAACCTAGATATGTGCCTGCTTAAACATCCTCGTCTGCGTTTAACCCATTTATGCCTGGATATTGCAATGAACTCTCCCAGTATGCTTGCTGGAGGAGTTCATTGTAGATATACAAGGGTGGTCTCAAGATACTACATTTCATTTCAAACTAGACTTAATGCAAAATGTTTTTGAACATGCTGTATTTGTTATTTATTATGAGGGACGCACAAAGCTGGAGTCTGATCAGACGTCGGCTTACTCCTACAGTGGAGAATCTGTTATTCTTTCCCAATAAACGCGTTTACGCTAAAACTGTTATTTGCAGTGCAAACAGTTTGGAGCCAGATCAGACGCCGGGTAACCCGGCGTCTGATCGGGCTCCAAACTGTTTGCCACCAAGATAAACAAGAATTATCAGAATTGTCCAAAAGTTGTTCTTTTCTACGTTTTAGTGCTTTGCGTTTGCGTACGTTTGCGTTTAAACGGGAAAGAATAACCGATTCTCCACTATAATTGTTTGCAATGCACACTACTGGTTACGGCGTTGTAAAAGGTTAACAACAAACTGGCGGGGGAATATACACAACGTCAGCTCTGTGACAAAATAGTTCTAAGAATATGCTGGAAGAAAGGACGGGCCGATCTAAGATCCCGTACCATCAGGACTCGAGACCCCATTCCTGGTTTTAAATAGAAAAATAAAAGTCCATGTATAAAATATATAAAAACGTATAAGAAAGCCTGGTCCCACTACGATATACGGGGTACCTTTATGGGCGTGGCTACTGTACGGACACGCCAGAGTTTGTCCAGTATGTCAAAATTGTGGGTTGTTATGACAACCCATGCCAGTTTCCAATCATCATGACAACTGTCGCTTTTTGACTGTCATATATAGAGCATAGAAATAATGTAAAAAGACTAAGTTGCGGCGACGGTTCAAAATATCACTATAAAATTAGCAATTAGCCTTAATTAGGTATATACATGTACTACATGTATTACATACATTTGTTCAGATTGGTAGAATATTTCTCGTCATTAGTTACTAATAGAAAACTTGACAATAAACATTCGTCACTGGTACATTACATCTAAATGGGATTTTTCACATTTAGAAAAAAGGGTATTTGTATGCACATTGGACAAATACTCAATGCTGTTAACCCTTATCCGGCCGATCGCGACTTGACTGGTATTTACAAACAGTTTGAATCCAGATCAGACGCCGCGTAACGCGGCGTCAGATCTGGGTTCAAACTGTTTGACACTCGTCTTTAAGTTTCTTTGATAAACGATCCAGAAATCTTAATTAAACACTTTTTCAGACGACAATTTTAAACAAAGCAGACGATATTACATCAAGATCAGGGTTAACAGATCAGCGTCATGGAATAGGGACTTTTTAAAATATATACTTTTCAAAAATGGCAATATGTTATTATGGCAGAAGCATTTGACCGAGCGTTCGATTAAGCTGCTATTAACCCTTTCCCCCATAGAAGCGCCTTTTAGCGCATTCAGTTTATTCTTGCTCTGAAGAAAATAGTTCCAATTTATACATTCATAAATATGTATAATACAAAATATTTTCTATATTCTAGCAGATGATAGCTTAAAGCAGGCTGAAAGTAAAGCAGAATGCGCTTAAAGCGCATTCTGCTTTACTTTCAACCTGTTTTAAGTGGACACCTACATTCAATACTAGAGATATGCTATGGGGGAAAGGGTTAAATCCTTTACAAAAACATTCGCACTTAATGTCGCTGCGAACTTATTTTCTACTCATTTTGAATGGAGTTGTATTTTGACGGTAGTTGTAAAATGATAATATTTACCCACTTGAGTTGACACATGTTCATGCTAAATGCCGCTTTTAAAGCATTAAATATTTTAATTACATCGCTAATGATTTCATATTGTAGCGAAATGGCATCTTTGTAAATCTCTTTGTCAACAGTTATAGTGACCTAAATAAGTTTCTAAATAGCACGGCTGCATATTAGGATTTTTAAAATTATTTGATATTTGAATCACAGTACTACAATGGAGAAGGCGTTATTTTTTCACATTTAAACGAAACGGAACGAAATATTTTAACTACATCGGTAATGATTTCATATTGTAGCGAAATGGCATCTCTGTACACCCTTTGTCAACAGTTAATCCTTTCCTCCCTAAAACCTCAAATGGACATTTCTAGTTTTCAATTTAGGGTTGTCCATTTTTTACTTTTTAGGGTTGATTTTTATAATATATGTCAAAATGTCAAATAGTGTAGACCCTGATCAGAGGGCTCCTTAAGGAGCCCTCTGATCAGGCTCTACACTGTTTGCATAGGACACGTGTACTCCTCACATGTACGTTGTTTGCAAATGACGCATATATGCGTGACTAGGGTTCAAAGGGTTAAGACGGCTGCAAATTGGGATTGAAATTGTTTGAATTTTGACCACGGCATTAACACCTTGAACTCTATATTGACGAGTACAATGTATATCCGTCATTTACAAACACTGTAAAAGGTACATTATGTCCTATACATACAAGGTAGAACTAGATCAGATGTCCCCTTTTTGGACCCTCTGATCAGGGTCTGCACTGTTTGTCATTTTGCAATATATTGCAGAAAAGAGCCAAAAATAGTCATAGATGGACTGTACTTAAATAGAAACTGGGCATTTCCATTTGAAATTTTAGGAGTGAATTAGTTAAAAAGAAATATAATAACTTAGGAGTTTCTGTTATTGAAAAATCATTTTTGAATGGAGTGCTAAGGTCAAATGCTGTAAAGGTCAAGGTCAATGCAAATCGCACACTAGTTATATCTACTGTTGGGCATATGCTATTACTTCTCGTTTAACCCCTTCACTGTCATGACGTCATCAATTTTGAACAAATGTCGTCTGCTTTTATTTATCACATTTAAATTTGAATTATTGAAATGAGTGTCAAAAAGTTTTGGTCCAGACGCCGCGTTACGCAGCGTCTGCTCAGGACCCAAATTGTTTGTTTATAACTATTGTATTCGAGGTACAGTGGAGAATGTGTTATTCTTTCCCAATAAACGCGTTTACGCTAAAACTATTATTTGCAGTGCAAACAGTTTGGAGCCAGATCAGACGCCGGGTAACCCGGCGTCTGATCAGGCTCCAAACTGTTTGCCACCAAGATAAACATGAAATATCAGAATTGTCCAAAAGTTGTTATTTTCTACGTTTTAGTGCTTTGCGTTTGCGTACGTTTGCGTTTAAACGGGAAAGAATAACAGATTCTCCACTGTAAGGCAACATGAATATGATGTTGTTTAATTTAAATCACGAGTTATTTTATTTTCATTTTCAAACAGTTTGGAGTCCGATCTGACTGTTCAAACTGTTTTCACCTGGCCAGTTCAGTATTTGAAGTTTGAACTTATTTGTTTGAACAGAATACTTATCTCACATTCCGGTGTACGACTGGTTTTAGAAATGAAACTAATGAAAATCGGATATCTTATGTAAATAATATCACTTAAGGTATGTAATCATTTGAATGGAATGTTTTGTGATGTACATTTAAAAGTTTGTTTTGCCTAAAATGTGTCATGTTTAACGATAAAAAAATCCCTGAAAAAGCCTAACGGCGAAACGTCGGAGGAAAAATTATAACTTAATATCGTGTTGGCGTTGTTATCTTTTTAGGATGTATAACGATGAAATACGCCCTCCGTATAATAACTGCCTATAAGACCATCGATGTCTAATAGGAATCAAGCATTTTGATATACGTATCAACATTTCATATCCAAGACAGTTTTATAATATGAAATGCAAATAACGAAATTTAGACCGTTGATTATATTCCGGTGAAACAGTTAAGCCAACGAATCGTTAAAGATTAAATTATCATTGGCGTATTATTATGACAGTGTTCCCTCTACAATAACACCAATTGGAATACAAAGATCATGTGTATTGTACGGAGGGAGTTGTTACAGAGAGGGAAAATTAACCCCTTCAATGTCATACCCCGATGGCAATGGTTATTTGCAAACAATTTGGACCCTGATCAGACACCGCATAACGCGGTGTCTGATCAGGATCCAAACTGTTTGGCTCTCGGATTATGATTTTAGTTTAGTAATTTTACCTGAAATTTAGATTTAAGAAATGAAAGAACAAGTGAAGATGTGACAACACATATACATAATTGAGCCGTGCCATGGCAAAACTTGCCTTATTGCATTGCAACATTGTACAGACCAAGTACCGTTGTCATCCCAGACTCTGTATCTGAGTTTGGTCTACACTACCAAATACTGTATATAATACAGCTACATAAAATGCTTAAGATGCACGTGGGTGACAAACAGTGTAGATCAAGACCAGCCACCGCGTCATGACGCGGCGGCTTGCCTTGATCTACACTGTTTGCAATGCAGTAAGGCAGGTTTTGTCATGGTACGGCTCATATAGTTAGACGATATGTGTAGTAAGAGAAAGATAGAGAGAATATAGTGCCCTTGTGGCTGGTTTAATTTACAACAGTGATGTGCTAAACACGCTTTGTACGATGCTTACTAGAAAATGATACTAGAATCTGTAGAAAACTTATACGGAAGAGAAGACGTTATTTTTTCCAAATTAACGCGTTTATGTCAAAACTATTATATAATTAAAAAAAATTGTAAACAGTTTGAAACCTGACCAGACGCCTAGCCTTCAAACTGTTTGCCACTGATATGAAAATACAAGTAAATCATTAAAATATTCTTAAAACGGTCTTTTTGTAAATTCTATACATTATTTTTGCATTTAGTTTCGTTTAAAGTTGAAAATAATGTCTTCTCCACTGGACATGAAAAACGGCTGTTGTTGTTACCTATACAACTGTAGCCTTTCTAAAGTGCGTTATTCTTTCCCTACAATAATGGTCATTGCTACCAGTTTGGATCCAGGTCAGATGAAGTGTAAATATGCGTCTGACCAAGCTCTAAACTGTTTGCCACTCAGAGTTGATAAAATAGCCATCATTTTCAAATATATGTCAGTTTCCCCCTATAAAGAGTATTTAAATGCATTGTGTATGACTTAAATTCCGTTCAACCAATTACCCGGGCCCCATAAGCACACATGTTTACGCTTTTAATTTTGTCCTCAAAAGTCAATAAAATAAAATATGTAAGTCCACTTTATACAGTCATGAATATCAACCATAAGGAATATGTTTTATTCTAATGCAGATGCTTTAGTTTAAAGCAATCTGAAAGTAACACATAATGCGCTTAAAGGTGCATTTTGCTTTACTTTCAACCTGATTTAAGAAACACCGTCTTAAAACCTGAAAACAGGCTAATGGGTGGGAGAAAGGTTGGTTAAACGGAACTAATAATGTTGTTTGCATTGTAGCAAGGCAATATTGCACTAAATCTAGTAAGCATCATACGTTCTGACAGAGCTCCAGATAAGATGGGTATTCCAGAAACTAACTTTCTTATTTCTTCACCAAACCCTATGCTGTGACCACTTATTAGAATCGTCTCGAAGAGACGATTCTAATGAGTGGTCACAAACATAGGATTTAGAGGAGACATCAATCAGATTTTTTTGGAAATGTTCAGTTTACCCACTCTTATCTGGAGTCATGTCTTCAGTGAAACAAACATTGCTGGATATATGTTCACTCACCCCATCACAGTGATAATAAAACTCATTAGGTGAATCAAAACACTCAGAGTTAGTGGGTGTGGCCACGCCGTCCATAGGCGTTAGTATGATACTCGATATCGACCTCTCACTTGCTTTCTTCGCCAAGTTGACGTCAATATCCGAGAACGTGCCACTTACGATTCTATACATATCCGAAGGACCGTCAACACGTGGCGTAGTCGACGTCGACGTCAACATGACGTCAGTGAAGTCCTCGTTACGTACCCAGCCACGTTGTCGGCGCGTGTTATTATCCTTAGTCTTGTTAAAAGCACCTGTTTCGTCGGGAATTGACAGCATGTCTGTGTCGCTGATTTCAGTGTCTGTAGAACTATCTAAGTCACTGATTGTCTTGGCGGAGTTCCTTCTTTCGTCTCTATCTCCTTTATGACGTTTTTGAATTCTTCTTCGAGCACTCTTAGGTCTGGCGTTAGTCTTTACGTCTCTTGTCAGAGATGAAATACTCGCACATGATAAGGTATCATCTGAGAAATCTCCATTCGAGACCCCACCGTCAGACATCGGCACACCAGGCTGTCCTCTAGCGGACCGCACGAGGCGACGAATCTGCGACTCGGATATCTCCGCTCTTTGGGATCGTCTTGACTTTCCAGCGTGACCTCTGTGACCTAGTCTGCATGATGCTGGTCTAGAGGGTCGGGAATTGGGTCTTTCATTATTCGCCGCGTTCTGTTCCTTGGCTTTTTCTGGACTAGATTCGTTTGATGATTGTTTAAGTTTTTGAAACATAAATCCGTTCGGAATATCATTTTCACCAATGCCTGAGTCACGTGACTCGGCTGGATGTAATTTGCCTGAACGAGGGTTTATATCCAATTCGGTTTCTGAATCTGTATCCGTTTCGTGAATTGTCGGCAATTTCCGTACGCTGTTCGAGATCAGTACGGATCTCGAACCGCCACAAACAGAACTTATTCCAGAACCCATGGTGTAAAGTTTCGTCAGGAAAACATATTGTCAACTTGTTGCCTCAGTATGGTATCGCCCTTACATCTGAAATGACAAAAATAACAGTTATAATATGTACATTCAAATATAAGTCCATACAGTGGAGAATCTGTTATTCTTTCCCGTTTAAACGCAAACGTACGCAAACGCAAAGCATTAAAACGTAGAAAATAACAACTTTTGGACAATTCTGATAATTCTTGTTTATCTTGGTGGCAAACAGTTTGGAGCCTGATCAGACGCCGGGTTACCCGGCGTCTGATCTGGCTCCAAACTGTTTGCACTGCAAATAATAGTTTTAGCGTAAACGCGTTTATTGGGAAAGAATAACAGATTCTCCACTGTATACAGTGAGGATACGTTATTCTTTCCTAATAGAGTGTTTGTACTCTAGCAATTATTTCCATTGCAAACAGTTTGGAGCCAAGTCAGCAGCCGGGTAACCTCGGACCACAGAATTATACACTGTATAATTCCGTGCTCGGACCAAGGCTACAAAATATTTGCCTCAGCGTCAGAAAATGTTTTTGAAAAGAAACAGTCACTTTCTGTAGTTTGGTTTAAACGGAAAAATAACGTCTTTCTTGCTGTTTACACTATCACAATAGGACTACAATCAATCCTAAACAACCCAGGCTCCGTGTAATATCAAACATATCCGTATTGCCGCAGTTACATTTCTATATATCGAATTCGCTAAAGTCAAACATGCTGATACAAAATGTTTGCGAATTCGAGTACATTTGTATATCAAGCTTGGCACTGAATGGACTCATCATCCATTCATTGAAGTATCTTTAAAGAAAGATTACTGCTTAAATCCAGAAAATAATACAGGAGAGCGCCTACTCCCGTATTCCAACTTTGCAGTGCGCACCAATTCCAGGCCCCGCGCTTTTAAAGCGTTTGAGTTGAGTCTGAGTTCGTTGCTTGAGAACGATTACAGACTCAATTCAACCGCTTTATAAGCATGGACCCTGGTGTGCGTTTGATTAGGAAATACACGTGCATGCTTGTTACTCCCACTTCTGTAACAATTGAAGAGCGAATAAAAGTCACAAGGCAGTGAGTCTTGCATGCATCAACTTGTTAAAGCATACACTTTATGTGCTGCTAGTCGAACAATAATTTCAATTAAGATTGCAATTATTTTCTTCATTGAGTGGCAGTGCACGTGTTTTACATATACACATACATAAACGTCCAGTTATATGATCAACTAAGTTTACTATGTACTAGAGTTTGAAGGAAGGGGTCGTTACTAATGTTTTAAGAACTTGTGACCCGGTTGTATATCAGGTTAATTGGAAATATAGGTACAGTGGAGAAAACGTTATTCTTTCCCAATAAACGCGTTTACGCTTAAACTATTATTTCCATTACAAACAGTTTGGAGCCAGATCAGACGCCGGGTAACCCGGCGTCTGATCAGGCTCCAATCTGTTGGCCACCAAGATTAAAAATAATTATCATAATTTTCCAAAAAAACGTACTTGTCTACGTTTTAGTGTTTTGCGTTTGCGTTTCGTTTCGTTTAAACGGGAAAGAATAACAGAGTATCCACTGTACATGTAACCTTCGTTACAGCGGCAGTGTTGGTTCCCCGAAACCTGAGACGTTAACCCTATTCTCAGCTGTAATATCGTCTGCCTGGAAACTGCCGTCTGCTTAAATTTCTTAAAGTAACTTTAAAGTACATGTATGTTGACAGAAAAAACATTGACACATGTGAAAAACGGTTTAGATCCTGATCTAAAAATTAAACTGTATTTCTGTCATGAATATAGAATATTTGTGACAGCAGTTTAAACAAAGAAGCGACATCTGACCAGGGTCAAAACTGTTTGACACTCGTATCGATATGTTTTAAATCATACTACATAGTATCTTACTTTGAAACGATCTTGAGAACAACAAAATTGAAGCAGACGACAATGAAACGGTGAAGGGTTGAACATCATACGATTAATTTGGCAGACTATAATACAGTTAGAACAATAATAAATTATTTCGTTCTATGTCATACCCTGAGTATTCTTTAACCCTTTCATCGTCAAAGACAACTATAATCGACTTTGCAAACATGTTGAATTATAATCAGAAGCCTCGTTAAACGGCGTATCATCAGGATCCAACCTGTTGGACAATCATTTCAAATTACATGTGTCTTATTATGGAGCTGGCAATGTCAATACAGACGCTACCTATTTGGCGGTGAAATGGTAAAACTGAGTATCTGTGTATTGGTCCTATTAATTTGTATTATTAGAATTTGAAGAGTTCGGGTCAATGTTAATGATTTCAGAACGTGTGACCCGTCTCTTTTTCATATTATTGGAAATAATATATGGTTGAACTGAAAGCCTGTGTGACCATTATAAGCCGTATGTTCATGTTAATGGCCATTTATTATTCCCTGTCCATATTAAACATTAATGATCACGACTTTGACCTTGATGTTTATCTGGACAGCAACATGAAAGCTGCATGTAAATTCTGATCTCCAATCAGCAATGGTCCTCACTCAATCACCCCTGAAACCTTTTTTCCCCAATTACGTCTAGTCCAATATTGAATATTTAGAGTTGGTTTTTTAAAATATTATGCAAAATGACAAACAGTGCAGACCCTGATCAGAGGGCACCTGAAGGTGCCCTCTGATCTGGGTAAACACTGTTTGCTTATAAAAGATTTACTCTAAAAACGTACTCTTATTCCGTACAAAACGACTGTACTCGCCGCTAGGGTTGAATGTGTTAATCATTGCCCGACATCAACGTGAGTTCATCTCTTCTTGCTTTGAGGATTTATGAAAATTACAGTCAAACGTCAATACCTCGAACTCTCTTTTGTCGAACACATCCGTATATCAAAGTGAAAACGTGTCTAAATCAAGTTTGGTATGTTTGACCTTGTAATACTTTACTTATCGAATGTTTAGGGCATGGGAATATTTTGTAGCTTGTTCAGACGCCGGACAAGATCTACCCGGTGTCTGATCTGGCTCTGAACTGTTTGCAATTGATATAATAGTTTTAGCATAAAAGCGTCTTCTCAACTGCATCGTATATTACAGACGGTTAAACATTCCTATTCAACACACATCTCTGTTAAAAATCAACTCCAATGGCTGAATTCCAATAAGCACACCAACCCGAAAAATAAATATTGGTCCATTAGGTAACTGGCCTATAAGAAAGGGCAATATTGATAAAGTGACTATCAACTAGTGTATAGTGTAACTCTTTCAATGCCAAGTTTTATCGTCTGCTGTAACCCTCTTACCGCCAAAATGTCGTCTGCATTGGTTTTGTCGTCTGTAATATTTTTAAAGTCAGATTAAGGACTGTTATGACTGAAGATATGTTGATACGAGTGTCAAACTGCTTGGATCCTGATCAGACGCCGCGTTACGCGGCGTCTGATCTGGATCCAAACTGTTTGCACAGTCGACTTCACGTATGCGACTTCGGCGCCAAAAGGGTTAAAGTTAGCTTTACTGTAAAGTCAACATTCGAAATAAATGGTGGGTGTCACTTTAATTTTTACAATACTGAATTTTAAAATAGACTTCTTCGTATTTTAGTAGTCAACCTGTTGACATTTACTTTCGAGGAGTTTGGCTCCAAAACGAATGAACGTATGACAAACAGTGCAGATCCAGATCAGATGGCTCATTTAGTAGTCATCTGATTTTGGGTCTTCACTGTTTGACAATGGTGTATATTTTAACCCTTCCCCATAAGGGTGAAACATGAGACTGCTTAATGTGACTAGACCGTTTCGATCGATTCAATTAATGAAAAAGGAAATAAATGTTGAATACAGTGCTAATTAATAGCTAAACCCTTTGAACCATAGTCACACATATATACGCCCTTTGCAAACAGTGTACACATGAAGAGTACACTTATCCTTTACAAACAGTGAAGCCCCATATCAAGGAGCTCATGTTTTAAGGAAGTCTCATTTTTAAGGGATCGCATTGATTTCAGCGAGTATATTTTGAAAGTGTTTCTGAATAGCAATCATTTTCTAAATGGACTAGTTGGAAATTAACAAGAATTTCAATATTTTTTTAAGTTAAAATACCTAAAATTTAAATTTGAAAGTAAAAGCAGACGACATTTTTTATAATTGATGACGTCATGGCAGTGAAGGGATTATATGTGTGTAGACATTTTCCGAAACTTTTTGTTTATTGTCGGTTAGATTTTATAGCATCAATTCACGATTTTGTATATAGTTTGTTTTGAATGAGAAACTTTTGTCAACGGCTGGTCTAGCTCCATTATGTTACTATGCCTGGTTATCAATTTGCCTTGATTACAGTGCCTACAACGGGCATCTGAACAACGATTCACTCCTTACAACGACTCTTGTTGCTGTTCCCCAAACAAGACAATTATGTACAGTGGAGAATCTGTTATTCTTTCCCGTTTAAACGCAAACGTACGCAAACGCAAAGCACTAAAACGTAGAAAAGTACAACTTTTAGACAATTCTGATAATTCTTGTTTATCTTGGTGGCAAACAGTTTGGAGCCTGATCAGACGCCGGGTTACCCGGCGTCTGATCTGGCTCCAAACTGTTTGCACTGCAAATAATAGTTTAAGCGTAAACGCGTTTATTGGGAAAGAATAACACATTCTCCACTGTATAACGCCTTCACTACTGCAACGTTGTGCGCTTAAAATCGTCTTTTGCAGTTTTTATTCAAAGTTTAAGTATTTGACATTTTGACGAGATAAGTTACAAACAGTTTGAACCCAGATCAGACGCCGCGTAACGCGGCGACTGATCTGGGTTTAAACTGTTTGTAAATGTACTCTAAGGTTATTAATTTCACCTCCCATTAACGACTCCCTCCGAACAACGCATTATCTTTGTTTACCATGTGTTGTTGTTGTAGAGAGGGGGCACTGTATTGAAGAATGGATTTTTGAAGAACAAACATGAATCTCATGTCCATGGAACTAAGATATAAAGGAAATATGGCAAAGACACATTAGAATGGCATCATCATTAATAATATAAATTGCAAAGCAGAATCAGTATCCAGAGTATTTTATATAAGTTCATATACTCATTAATATAATTAATTAAGATTGTTTAATAATAGTTTCGTATTAGTAATATATATTAAATAAAAAAAGAATGTCCCCTTAATACTACCTAAATGTTTTTATGAAGCACATTACAAATGTACTTTGGACAACAAAATAAGAATTGGTTCTTGTTTTCTATACTGTTAAGTGTTACTAATACACACAAACAGCAACATTAGTATCCGTAAATCAAAACATTTAAAGATCAATAATAATACACATTCACTGATCGACAATGTGCCAAAAGAAAATTCACAAAAAATAAAGGCAACAAACTCACTTCCGTTTGGTAACATTTTCCACAAAATATACAAACACCAGGATATTCTAGCTTTGAACGTTCTTAAGAAATGAAGGTTATCCAATTAATGCAATGATTATGAGATCTGTTATTACACTCTTGCTTCAAACCATGTATACATTGAACTCCGCATGCCCCACACCTCTAAGTAAAACAGTTTTAATGCGCTTATACAATAAACTCTAAACTAATCCATGGGTTTTTAACACTTAGCACTCTAAATTATGAAACCATGATAATATTTGCAAACAGTTTGGGTCCTGATGAGACGCCGCGTAACGCGGCGTCTCATCAGGATCCAAACTATTTGACACTCTGACCCTGTTTTTGAAAATAATATATTTATGAAAAATCTAATTTTAGAACAGTAGCAGACGACAATTGTTGCAGACGAAAACATTACCCAGCATGCAAAGAGTTAAACATTGACCCCATTGACTGCCTGGATATCGTCTGCTTTAAAATAAATTGTCGTCTGCTATTATTTATCAAATTCAATTTTTGGTCATTTCAACTATGGAACTGTCGAAGTGAGTGTCAATCAGTTAGGTTCTGGAAAGACATAGATATGCTAGACATGATTGAAATTTAGCGACCAACAGAGAAACACTTTTTACCACTACATATCAAATAATGCAAACGTTTACAATTTCCTCATGAAATGTGTGATTAAATATTAATCAGATTTTGAATATTGATGAGGTAATTTAATTTCACAGGAAATGTTTATCCAGTACTAATTGACGGATTGCATTTATTCTGTATCAATCGAATTAAATTTAAATTAAAGTTATATATGTGCCGTATATGTAAAAAATCTTGCTAAGTTCAACCGCCCGTATTTTTTGAAAATCTATAGAATATCAAAATCCTTACGATTCGCACATCTCTGGCATTAAATTTATTTATAACTATAAATTTTATATGAAGGTTTTATACTGTGACAGTTTCTCTGAAGTGCTCGTCTTTGTTGAAATCAACAAACTATAACTGGTATATTATGTATCTCACTTCAAAATCAGATTTCAATATAAGAATCCCTATATATGTAGATCTAGATCTAGATCTAGTAGCATTAGTTCTCATCATTTATCAATGAAAGTCAATTGTTTTTCTTATTTTTCTTTTATTATATTGAACTGAAATGTGTATTTATATTATCCCGACAGTCATACTTTCTTCCTTTTTAGTACTTACAATGTATAGCTTATCTGTGGGGATAACGTGACTTAATAAATCATACGTCTGCAGCTTGGAAACTGTAGGTGATTTGAATGATTTGTGTTTTACGGCCCATCGACAGCAATGGTCATTTAGAGCCGAAAAATATTGATCGGAGAAAAAAGGGTATGAAATCAAATTTAAAATGTCATTATATTACTTTACAATTTGGAATAAATATTAATTGTTTTTAGAAATCAAATATCAACAAGTTCAAACAGTTCCCGAAGAGAATCTGCCTGAAAAATCTATCTCTTATTAAACACAAATCAGCACATTCAATAAGAATGTGCTGGATTGTATAAGATTCAAAACCAAATAAACATTCAGGTTGAACGTCGCGTTTAATTAAGTAAGAGTGTGTTACAAAAGAGTGACCAAGTTTGAGTCTTGCTAATACTACTTCATCTCGGCGAACCGACCGGCATAAGTTTAATGATTCACCTAATACAGGTTGTACAGCATGGAGTTTGTTGTGAGTTTCCTCATTCCAAGACTCCTGCCATTTTTTAGAAATATAACTAGTAACTTAGGGTTTGAAATCGGAGAAAGGAATTTTCATTTCAGATTCAGGCAATGCCAGGGCAGACTTTGCTGAAATGTCTGCCCTCTCATTGCCCTGAATACCACAATGACCAGGTATCCAACAAAATTTTACATCTTTAGTGTTCGACAGTTCATGATATTTTAAAACAATATTCTTAATAAGAGCATTTTCGGTAGAACATTTACTCAATGACTTTAGAACAGAAAGAGAATCCGAAAATATTATGTATTTACAATGTGAATCTCCAGCAATATAATCAAGAGCCAAGTCAATAGCCTTGATCTCCGCTGAAAATAAGAAACTCTAGTAGGAGTCAGACGGGCAAGTTATGTACCGTACACGATCGTATATGTACGGACGGACAGGGGTAAAACTGTATGCCATAAAACAGATCGCATAAAAATATATCCAGGTGTAGTTTTGCTGCTGATCCAGTTGTCAGTAAACATTATTGCAAAATAGTACACAAACTTTCCTTGGTTGGACAACATAAAAGTAAAATTAGAGGTGAAAGTAATTATGAATTATTCCTTGGCGATGGCAGATAAAGACATTCAATGTAAATTTATAATAAAGCAATGGTTCCTTTAAGTCGAACTTACACGCATTTCTGCTATTGAATTTCTGAAAATCGAATTGAACTATTTCTAAGCCACATTTGGACTTTCGATTATGTCGACTTAAACGAGTAATCGAGATTCGAACAGGTTCCATGCTTATATAAAGCGTTTCAGTTGAGTCTGAATAATTCCCAAGAATTTGATTGGTCAGATTTGAGCCTATGCTCAAATCTGACCAATCAAATGCTTGAGAACGAACTCAGACTCCACTGAAACGCTTTATGAGCGCTGGGCCTGAATCTAAACTGTTTTCAACTCATATCGAAAATGATTTAAAATCTAAATCTGAGAAAGTCTCCAATTTAATACGACACATTTTAACAAGACGGGGTTCAAAAGGGACCCTACCAAAGAGACACATGTAGGTCTGTTCAAGCAACATATCCTTTAGCAGGAAAACCAAACGACATTCCAGGTGTTTAAAAACAAAATATGCAACCCAACATGCGCATTAGTAAGGCATTATACAGCACAGAGGAGCAAAACAAAGTTTTAACCCCAGTAATATTTCGCTGAACGTTGTTACAGTGGAGAAAGCGTTATTCTTTCCCATTTAAACGCAAATGAAACGCAAACGCAAAAACGCTACAATATAGAAAATGTCAATTTGTAGATATTTCTTGCAATTCAATTTTATCTGAGTTGCAAACAGTTTAAAGCCTGATCAGACGCCGGGTTACCCGGCGTCTGATCTGGCTCCAAACTGTTTGCAATGGAAATATTAGTTTAAGCGTAAACGCGTTTATTGGGAAACAATAACGTTTTCTCCACTGTATCAATAGCCTGGCAGGCTACTTATTGTAATGGGATTGTTTTCAAATATACACTTCAAACACTATTATAGCTGATTTGAAACACAATTTGGTAGCACAGTTATTTAAATGTGAGAGTTCTTATACACAGTGGCTAATATTCTAAAGAGCTTTTAACATAAATGACACCAAACACTTACAGTCAAACTTCGATATCTTGATCTAACTTTATTCGAACCTATCCCAATTTCAAAGTTAAAACGATGCTTAACCATGTTTTTACTTTGAAATACGGATATGTTCGAATGTGTTTGTTTTTCAAAATCTTTGTGTATCCAAACAACACTGTCGAAAATGTAGACAAACAATGAAACCCACAGAATCGACAACCGTCGGTGCTTCCGCATTTCAAAGCAGCGTGCCACTTTCCGGCTCTGGCACAAAAGTATACGTACACAAAATAAAGTGAAAGTAGAATCTACTTGTTTTTTTTAATATCGCGTTTACTTCAGAACGTAATGTTTATTCACTAGAATAATATCGTTTTCAAATCTTTTTCGTTGTTTCTTTTAAAACCCATTTATTAACCCATTTTTCGACATCATGGAATTGAACAATTCAAACGAGTATAAGTGTTGTTTTCTTCCAAAAACGGATGAGTACTGAGTAAAAATTATGAACTTGACACTGTCTATGATGGTTTCAAACGTTTGAAACCACCAAAAGGTAAAGAAGAATTGGTATATCGAAATACATGCGACTTCCAAACGCTTCAAAGACAGCAATGCAAAATGAATGTAGATGAACAATATTTCCTTGTTAGTTGTTTGATTGCCAAAATATCTAAAGTTTAGTTATAAACAGACAAAATACGGAATGTCGCAATGTCTCAAGTTGGTGTGCAATGTTTGCATTCTTCCTTTTAGTTGTGGGGCTTCACTAGAAACCAGTGCCAACGCATTTTATAAATATAAGTATCGTAATTTTAACCCTTTCCCTTATAGAAGCGACTTTTAGCGCATTCATTTTATTCATCCGCCAAAGAAAATAGTTCCATTTCATACTGTCATGAATATGTATCATAAGAATTATTTTCAATATCGTAGCAGATATTAACTTAAAGCAGGCTGAAAGTAAAGCAGAATGCGCCCTAGGGCGCATTCTGCTTTACTTTTAGCCTGCTTTAATAGGTCACATATCTTAAATACTAGAAACAGGCTATGGGTTAAAGGGTTAAACCTGTCGGACATTTAACAATTTTCAAGATGTAATAATGACCATACACCCTAAGTGCACCAGGGGGGACTTGGCAAACACGTGTAAACCGTTTGGATCCAGACTAGTCGCCAAGCAACTCGGCGTCTGAACAGAATCTAAACTAGTTGACACTCGTTTCAACATCTCTCCAGTCAAAAGGCTTCAAATTTAAATTTTAGAAATGTGGACAGACAGCAAATTTTAAGCAGACGCTAGATATTGCAGAGGTGAAAGCATTAAACCTTTGCCTGCCGATCGCGATATGACTGGCGTTTGCAAAGAGTTCAGATCCAGATCAGACGCCAAATTAAGCGGCGCCTGATCTGAATCCAAACTGTTTGACACTCGGTCTTAAAGACTGTTCAATTTTATTTTTTTTAAAAATGCACAAATCTTGAATTGAAAATATGTTTGCAGACGATAATTGTTCAGAAGACGATATTTCAGTGCCGAAAGCATTAACCCTTTTTCTGCCGAAATATCATCTGCTTTGAAATTGTCGTCTCCAAACTTCGTAAAAGTCAGATTTATACATTTCTAAATGGACCAAAAATAAACACGAGTGTCAAACAGCTTTGATCCAGATCAGACGCCGCGTTACGCGGCGTTTGATCTGGATCAAAACTGTTTGCAAATACCAATCAAGTCGTGCTCGGCAGGATAAGAGTTTAGATTTGATAAATTTCGATCACGTAAAGATTACTGAATTTCGCACAGTTGTAAGTGTTCGTAATACGAGGTTTAGCCATATAAAGTATATTATAAGATTAGTGCTTCCCAATGCGAACTTGCCTAAGCCAGGTCAAGTGGAGCGGTCAGCAGAGAAGTGGGGAATCCATAGTTATATACCAATATTGTACCGAGCCACCACATGAAATAAAAGATCCATGGATCGTCTTGGTGCATATTTTTGCTTAATGCATGATGTAAAAGGAGCTTTCCGCATTATATCGATTCTGCATCAACAGTGACCCATCTTTAGATATCCCGTTTCATAAAACTTCGTACGACAAATGTTGTCGTAAGTCAAAACTTTAAATTACATTTAGTATCTTATTTCTCTACCCAATCCTTTCTAGTGACATCTCTTTGGAACCGCCTTGAAAAGACGATTCCAAAGAGATGTCACAAGACAGGATTACATTGAGAAATAAATAATAATGGAGACTTTTATAATCTGACTTACGACAACATGTGTCGTACGAAGTTTTTGAAACTGGCCCCTGTACCAGAATACTTTGATTAGTGGTTCCTTAATCATTTAACTGTCATTATGACGTCACAGTTTATCTAACGCATTCGCTGCCATAATATCGTCTGCTAGCAAAAAATATCGTCTGCTTTTATTTCTAAACTATTACATTTTTAAGCAGAGTGAAATCAAAATGCATTTAAATGAATGTTTAACGAACCAAAACTGTTTGCACTTGAGGATGGTCGTGCTTTGCACTGAAGTGACCGATACGGTAAAATATTGTTTATATGCATACAGTAAAACCTCTCTATAACGGCCTATAGATTGTGTAGCTTTTTATTGTTAATGACAGGTGACTGCTTAAAACAAGGTGACAATTAAACAGAAAGCTCCTGTAGGAGCTTTCTGTTTCATTGTCACCTTGCTTTAAACTGTCACCTGTCTTTCATATATCTAATTAGCATTTATTTTAGTGGTCGTTATAGAGAGGGTTTACTGTATATCTACCGGGTACATGTAGTTTATATGCAACGACACATAATAGGCAGATAATAGACAGGCTAATGCAAAGTATTTCCGGCTAGTACAAACGATTTATATGCATTATTCCTATGATGCAATCCTATATGAATATAATCCTGCAACGCAATAGATCAATCTTTATTGAACAAAGCATAATATTTATATGTCACAGATCATAGGGTTTAAACTAAGATCATAGATTGAGGAAAACCGTTAATCTTTCCTCTTTCAACGAGACCAACTTTCAACTTTTCAACTTTTATTTACAGATGCATAAGTCCCACGGATAGTGTAATAATAACTCAAAACAATCGAAATGTAGTACAGTGGTTGACCGATATGCTTCCCCATTGAACGCGGTTATGTAATATTTTTGTTATTTCAACTGCAAACTGACTGGACCCATTTCAGACGCCGGGTGAACTCGGCCTCTGATCGCGCTCTAGACAGAATGTCAATAAGATTAACAAGAATCGTCATTTTTTTTCAAGAAATGTCAAGTTTCTAAATTTTAGGCATTGCGTTTGCATTTCGTTACGTTAAGGTATTCCACTTCCAATGGCGACAAAAGGCGGCTTTGCAAATAGTTTGGATCCTGATACGCGGCGTCTGATCAAGACCAAAACTGTTTGACACTGGTATGAATATTTCTTTCGTCAAAAAAGCCCTAAATCTGATATGAAACAATATTGGAGACGATATTATCAGATAATTTTTTGGCGGTGAGAGGGTTAAAGCAGACGATAAAACTTAAAAGTGAAAGAGTTGAATGGGTAGAAATAACGTCGCCAATCTTTTAATAAGCAGAAAATGGCAGTTTCTTGAGACAACTGATGTACTTGTTTCATATGAGTGTCAAACAATTTGTTGTTTTCTCACATTTTAATGGGTTGAAAAGGGTATTTTCTTGAAACAATTGATGTACTTGTTTAATATGACTGTCAAACCATTTGTTGTTTTCTCACATTTTTATAAGTTGAAAAGGGTATTTTCTTGAAACAATTGATGTACTTGGTTAATATGACTGTCAACCAATTTGTTGTCCTCCACATTTGAACATGTAGAAAAGGGTATTTTCTTGACTATTGATGTACATGTACTTCTTTAATATGAGTGTCAAACCAGTTTGTTGTCTTCTATATATTAACATGTAGAACAAGGCATTTTCATGAAATAATGGAAATTCTTGTAATATAAGTGTCAAACAGTTTGTTGCCTTCCACAGTTTAACATGTAGAAAAGGACAGCTTCTTGAAACTATTGATGTACTTGTGTAATAAGAGAGTCAAATAGAGTGTTGTCTTCCACATTTTAATAATCATGATGGGTCAGCTTCAAGAAACAATTGTTGTACTTGTTTAATACAAGTGTCAAACAGTTTGTTGTCTTCCACATTTTAACATGACTGTAGAAAAGGGCAGTTTCTTGAAACAACTGATGTAAATGTTTAATATGATTGTCATACAGTTTGTTGTCTTTAACATATTAATATGTACAAAATTGCAGTTTCTTAAAACTATTGATGTAGTTGTTTAATATGAGTGTCAAACAATTTGTTGTCGTCCATATTTTATCATGAACAAAATGCAGTTTCTTGAAACAACTGATGTGTTTGTTTAACATGAGTGTCAAACAGTTTGTTGTCTTCCACTTTTTAACATGTAGAATAGGGCAGTTTCTTAAAACTATTGATGTAGTTGTTTAATATGAGTGTCAAACAATTTGTTGTCGTCCATATTTTATCATGAACAAAATGCAGTTTCTTGAAACAACTGATGTGTTTGTTTAACATGAGTGTCAAACAGTTTGTTGTCTTCCACTTTTTAACATGTAGAATAGGGCAGTTTCTTGAAACTTTAGATGTGTTTGTTTAATATGAGAGTCAATCAGTTTGTTGTCGTTCATATTTAAGCATGAACAAAATGCAGTTTCTTGAAACAACTGATGTATTTGTTTAACATAAGTGTCGAACAGTTTGTTGTCTTCTACGTTTTAACATGTAGAACAATGGTAGTTACTTGAAAATTTTATGTATTTTTTAATATTACGCCCTCCCTGCTTCAAGCAGTCATCTGTCTTGAATACCTGATATTTAATACAATCAAGGGGTCTCAATAGAAATGTTTAATTGTATTTATTTGGGTAGGTCAGCATAATTCAACATCAGTTAACGCTGTCTTTAAACACAGCACACAAAAACCCGATTATGTTTCGACGTGAACATCACAATAACTCGCATAAAAGGCTCGTTTAGTGGCTTGGTTTAAAAGAAATTAAAAAATTATTTCTTTTGAAAGATAAAATGTGATACGAGATACATTACCATTCAAAACCAACTTTCACTGTACAGCAAGTCCTTTAGATTCTTTTGAAAATAAAACTGAAACCTGTTCTATATAGCTTCAGTAGAACCTCTCTATCACGGCCACTTAAAAGACGTATATTTGGTGATTTTAAAGACAGATTATAGCTGAAAGCAAGATAAAAGGTTCTTGGAAGAGCTTTCTGTTTTATATTTATCTTGCTTTAAGCAGCCACGTGCTTCAAAGTCAGAAAACTAAACATAATTTATTGTCGTGAAAGAGGGGTTATACTTATATATTAACCCGGAGAGTCATTGAACATCTCCTATTACGGCCCATCCTACTTTAAGACGCCAATTGAGTTTTAAGATAGAAACATTTATTTTAGGAGGTCGTAATACAGTGTTCCCTACCTACAACGGCCCTCCCAACAACGATTCCCTCCTTACAACGACTGTTTCCGCTGTTCCCCCCAAACAATACCATTATGTCTAACACTTTTACTGCTGCAATATCACCTGCTTTAAATTGTTGTCTGGTTACATATTAATTAATATATTGGACATTTTGATAGAGAAAAACATAATGACGAGTGACAAACAGTTTGAATCCAGATCAGACGCGTTACGCGGCGTCTGATCTGGATTCAAGCTGTTTGCAAATGTAAGCAATTCTTCCTCCATATAACGACTCCCTCCGAACAACGCACACATTTTTTGTCTCCCATTGGATGTCGTTGTAGAGGATTTTTACTGTATCTGGAGTAGTCCATTTGAAGTTTCATGGGCCGACGAGTTCAGACGGAACAAAAAAACACGAGTTTCTATCAATCTTGATCTATAACGTTTGTTAACGCTTATCAACTCGTAACTGACAAGGAACATACCAAAAGTGCAATACTAGTAACCATCCTAAAATTTCTTTCTCCTTGCTTAGCCACGTTTTAACTTTGAAATACGGGTACGTTCGACTTAAGCGAATTCTTGATAAAGAGATTCGACGAGATTCGACGATATTAGTACAATAATGTTTGTAAAACAAATGTACTTGTTCAAATTATTATTATAAATGACGAGCTAACAGATTCAAATTTTAGAGATACGTTACTTTGATATTTCAAAAAGGAATCTTGACAGGAAAATATCCAATTTAAGTGATATAAATCACATTATTACAATGATTGACAAGTTTAAATCATTCCTACACTGGGGTGGGAGGGAGCGTTTGTTAACCCCTTCACTGCCTTACCCCGAGTACAACGGTTATTTGAAAACAGTTTGGATCCTGATCAGACGCCGCGTAACGCGGCGTCTGATCAGGATACAAACTGTTTTACACTCATTTCAATATTTGATAAGTCAAAATAACTAAATATTTAACTTTAGAAATAAAAGCAGACGACAATTGTTTAAAACTGATGACGTCATGGCAGTGAAGGGGTTAAGTAACTGATACAGCGATAAAAAGTAGCTCGATTTCCATAATCAATATACTGTTATATCTTTTCTTGAGATAGAAATTTTCTCATTAAGTTTTTAACAAATTTGATTACAGTACACTGGGTATTCAAGACAGTTTCTATGTCGTAATGCGCCATTCAATATTTTAATTCAATGTTTATCAAATTTCAACAACGTCTTCAGCTAAATTTTGTGCAAACTTATTGACCCCAGAAATCTCAAATGGACAATTCCAGTTTCCATTTAGGGCTAGTCAACTTTTCAAACATTACGGGTTGGTTAACAATATACAGTACTCCCTCTCTACAACGACACCCAATGGCACACATAGATTGTACGTGTTGTTCGGATGGAGTCGTTATAGGGAGGGGAAATTAAGACTTGGTTTACATTTGCAAACAGTTTGAATCCAGACCAGACGCCGCGTAACGCGGTGTCTGATCTGAATTCAAGCTGTTTGTCACTCGTCATTATATTCATTCTATCAAAATGTCCACTTATATGTAACTTTGAGAAAAACAGCAGAAGACAAATTTAAGCAGACGTTATTGCAGCCATGAAAAGGTTGGACATAAATGTCTTGTTTAGGGAACATCGTTGTAAGGAGGGTGTCGTTGTTGGGAGGATCGTTGTAGGGAGGGGGCACTTTATTACATAATGACAAACAGTGCAGCCCTTGATCAGATGGCTAGAAAAGGAGTACTTTTCACGGGTACACTCTTAATGCATACAGTGGAGAATCTGTTATTCTTTCCCGTTTAAACGCAAACGTACGCAAACGCAAAGCACTAAAACGTAGAAAAGAACAACTTTTGGACAATTCTGATAATTCTTGTTTATCTTGGTGGCAACCAGTTTGGAGCCTGATCAGACGCCGGGTTACCCGGCGTCTGATCTGGCTCCAAACTGTTTGTATTGGAAATAATAGTTTTAGCGTAAACGCGTTTATTGGGAAAGAATAACAGATTCTCCACTGTACACTTCATGTATACATTTTATAATTATACCGAAATTCTTGGCTTTAACCAGGAAATCTAAATATTTCCTAAAGCTTGCTGGAATCATGAATGTAACTAAATCCGCATGCGACTCAAAATGAAAATTACTGTTCATAAAAGGATTGGAATCTGAAGGAATTATACAAACTCTATATAAATAAACGTTCCAATATAGGTTATAAACTTATAATATACCCGTTATGCATAGGTTTCCCTTTTCGGATCTGACTGTTTAATTGCACCACTTAGTCAACTTTAAATTCCAAACTGCTTCAAATTGTAGATGCAAGTTTTAACGTTATCTAAAGTGACGCATTGGCACGTTAACGTGTATTTGACGTCATTTTCGGTTTGACGTCATTTACGACATTCCGTTACCTATGGTAGCGGGCGACATTATTTTTCCGACAGTAATTTTTTCCCAGCTGGGTCTGACAGTATTTTTATTTATCACATAAACGTTCAAATATAGAGCTCCGGTCGCCTCCGTAAATATCGTACGGCACACTGTGCATATATTTTATACTAAGTTTTGAATCACCAAAATACTGTACTACTATGCCGACTGTAAAAACATTTAAATTAGAGAGCTCTATTATATTAACAGTGGCTCAGAACAAATCAAATTCAAACGTTAAATCATAATGACGTCATGTTGCAATAATGACGTTTTGAAAACGAAACTAAATGTCAAATAATCATTTTAGTCAATAAGAACAAATTTAGATTAAATAGTAACTTAGGATTTGAAAATGGTATCAGAGAAATCTTTTCACAATACATTGATGTTGTTTTTCTTTATTTTAGTTTGATATGTGTTTAAATAGATGAATAAAACTGAATAACACTTAGACTAAAACTATGACGAATCGTTTTCCTAACGGCCGAGGGAAAAGTGAAAGTAAGACCGTTCGGATTTTTGTATCAATTTATGTTTATGTGATAAATAGAATATTGAATGAGTGGGTTTTCAGCATTGAATTTATTGAACTCGTTGGATACGATGATATGTTGCTCGCCAATATATTATTTTATCCAACTCGTTCAATAAATTCCCTACTGAAAACACACTCATTCAATATCCTCTATGTCACGGTGGCCTATGGGAGATTAACATTGTAAAAGAAATTGAGGTATTATAATAAAAAAATTCACATGTCTGACAGGGTGACAGTAACATTGTCAACTTTCGGGAAAATACTGTCAACCGAGGCGACATGCGATATTTATATACTGAATTAATGGACGACTTTATATAACCAATATTACTAACATTGTACCCGTGAAGAGTACACTTGTCCTATGCATCCAGTGTGGACTTAGATCAGAGGGCTCCTGAATGAGCTCTCTGATCAGGTTCTGCATGTTTTTGTCATTTTGCAATATATTGTATAAATATCCCTAAATATTTTATAATGCTGGGAATAGACTTAATTGGGAACTTAAAGTTTCCATTTTAATTTTCAAGGGTGAATGAGTTAAAGATGCCTTTTTCTATAGTTTTGAAAACAGGTGACCACTTAAAGCAGATCGAAATTAAAGCAGAATGCACCTTAAGGCATTTTAGCGGAGCTGTATGGTTTCTATTTAGACCTATCATTTGCAAATTCTCAACCTTTGATAACTGGTCAGAAATCTAGGTTGAAAGTCACATGCTTATAACTGAATGGGCTGATTGGATATGGGGACAGACTGATCTATTGTACCCATGCATTTACAAGTTTTACTGGAGATGAATTGTAAGTGCAAAATTAAAGACACAGTCTGCAATTGCTATGACAGCATGTTTCTATTTTTAGATATGACATCTTTGTTTTAAGAAACTCCATCCATGAATGAAGAGTGTTAAGAACAGTAGATTTATGCAAGAATCTATGAGTAGCAGGATACGGTTTAAATTATTGTTTGGTACTTCTGTAGATTCTGATAGAATTTTAGTTGCTATATTTTACATGAAAGTTACTGTAATTGAATGTTTTGCTTTTAAATCTAAGGTATTACAATTCTTTGAAACCCTCAATTTTATACATTTTTCACATCCACCTACAGCATTACTTCCAAAACGCTCTCCGCTGAATATCGTTTTTAAAGATATATCTTGTTTGCTTTACTTTCAGTCTGCTTTAATCTACCATCACATAGGATATATAGAAACTATTTTCTTAAAGGTAAAGGTATGGGTTTATCAAGTCTGAAATTTATATGTCATATTCTACCGACTTTTACTTATGATGCGCATTCATGATTGTATAAAATGGGGTTATTTTCACCAGTGGAGGGATAAAGGCGTGAAAAGGCGTATGACTTATATGTGGGAACTGGGTCAAACCAAAAAAGCGAATAAATAAATGATTCTTTACCTTGCATTCTCATCAAAGTTCAGAAATATCCAATGACACTTAATCCTGTTTTCATCAACCCTAATCTGTGTCAAGATATTCACGATACTCCGTCACGCACGTGCACTAAAAAAGCCTTGAGATTTACGTCACGCTTGTCCGGTATCATCCAATCCATTCAAATAGCTACATGTATTAGTTAACCCCTTCGCTGCCTTACCACAGTACACTTATTATTTGAAAACAGTTTAGATCCTGATCAGACGCCGCGTAACGCAGCGTCTGATCAGGATCCAAACTGTTTGACATTCGTTTCAATATTTCGTAAGTCAAAATACATAAGATTTAAATTTGAGAAAAGAAAGCAGACGACAAATGTTTAAAATTGATGACGTCATGGCAGTGAAAGGGTTAATACAGTTCATTGATGATCGATAATGGAGTATTCCTATGCTCAAAAGCTTCAGTGGGATACCATTCAGTTAAACCTAGCATTACGACCACTAAATTGAGATAATTATTATGTGGTTACGACAGGTGACTGCTTAAAGCAAGGTGACAGTAAAACAGAAAGCTCCTTAAGGAGCTTTCTGTTTTACTGTCATCTTGCTTTAAGCTGTCACATGTATTTTACGATCAATTAGCCTTTGTTTTAGTGGTCGTAATAGAGAGGATTTACTGTACATTCAAAAGACCGATCTCCGTCCTAATAATGGTATACCGTAAATCTTGTATTAAATGTCCACTAAAATAAAAAAAATATATATTTTTTTAATTTCGGGAGCTTAATGTAGAACAAAAGTAGATCAGAAAGCTCCTATAGGAGCTTTCTGATCTACTTTTATCCTGCATTAAGAAATACCCTGTTTAAGAAATATCCATTATCATTTTAATCCGTTATTATTATTCATTTCATGGCCGCTTAACGCAGACTTTACTGTATTATTTACATCTACCCGTAAACACCATCCACCCGTAAACAGGCACAAAGAGTAGGTGAACTTAATCCAGCAAATAATAATACAATAAACAGTATCAACCTGGACACGTACCAACTGCCCGGATAAAAAATAAGAAAAAACCTTTCTGTTATCTGAAAATCGATTATCAAAGGATTATCGCACGTGGGATCAAAGCAGATGATAGGTTTATACTACGGCATGCTGGGAAGGGTCGACAAGTATATTTGTCGTCTGCTGTACTTGCGTCGTCTGCTCTAACGTGGAGAAGATGTTATTCTTTCCCGCTTAAACGCAAACAAAACGCAATACACTTAAACTGACGAAAATGACAATCGTTTGAAAATGTTCACTATTTGTTTTCATCTTAGTGGCAAACAGTTAAGGGTCTGATCAGACGCCGGATGATCCGGCGTCTGATCTGACTCTAAACAGTTTGCAAATGACATAATAGTTTAAGCATAGAATAAGGCGCAAACGACTGGTGGACAGTATAGACCACTATATCTAAACGTCATATAACCCATTCACCCCTGAAAGTTTTAATGGAAAGTTCCATTTTCGATATTGCATAAGTGAAAATATTATACATGTAATTGTCTTGTTTGGGGAACAGCGACAATGGTCGTTGAAAGGAGGGAGTCGTTGTTCGGATGGCTGTTGTAGAGAGGGAGCACTGTATATCTATAAGGATATATCCCAGCAAGGATAAAGAGTTTATATTGCAATCTAGGCAGAAATGGTTTAAGTAGAAGCTATAGTCTTGACAGTTTCTTTTTGAATGACAATATCATCTTTGAGTCTTGTTTCCATGCGATCAAATACACAAAGGTTTCGTATCCATTTATTGGAGCATATCCATCGGGAAATCTGTCCGCAATTCACCGAGGTCAATACATATTTCTAACAGCTCCATGCTGAACAAAAGGAAGATAGCATTTGAATGCTGAGAATAAAAACAGTTCACAGGACATGGTCCATTGTTTCCTAAAATAAAAAAAGGTTGCTGAATCTATGTCAAATTCAACTTTTTGAAATTTTGACTTAACCCTTTCATTCTCAGCGATCTAGTTCTGTACAAGCAAACAAATTGAATAACAAAATACTGTATATATTTGTTAGTTGCAGACAGTACAGATCCATGCCAAAGACTCGGCGACTGTTTGCAATGTAATAAGCCTGATTTTCTTATGGCACACCTTCAATTTTACAAGAAGTGCTTAGCATAATATATGTCTGTAAGAAGAGGAACTTAATAAGCTTTAGCTTTTGTTTTAACCCATCTGTGCCAACGATCCCATACAATGGGACATAGGCAAACAGTGTAGACTCTGACAATACGCCGCATAATGCGGCGCATGGTCAGAGTCTACACTGTTTGCTGATAGGAATTTCAATATAAGACAAAACGAAAATTGAAAATTAAGACCAGACACCATAAGATACAAATTGGATTAATCCAATACATGACATGACAGAATCAACGGGCGCAAAATGGTTAAGAAACGAATACATTGTATCTATTATGCATTTTTTACAATTTCTGAAATAAAAAAATATGTATTTCTACTAATACATGTAAGAGTTAACTCATCTATGGTGATATGATTTTGAAGAGTGTTTGTTTGATGGATTCGTTGTTCCAATAGAGGTGTACAAATGTATATTACAGTGTTCCCTCTCTACAACGACGTCCAATTGGAGACAAACATGTGTGCGTTGTTTGGATGAAGTCGTTATAGGGAAGGAAATTGGTTTACATTTGCAAACAGCTTGAATCCAGATCAGACGCCGCTTTACGCGGCGTCTGATCTGGATTCAAACTGTTTGTCACTCGTCACTAAGTTTTTTCTGCCAAAATGTTCAATATGTAACTTTGAGAAAAACAGCAGACGACAACTTTACTCAGACAACATTTCAGCCGTGAATAGGTTGGACATAATTGTCCTGTTAAGGTGAAGAGCGACAAGCGTTGTTGTAAGGAGGGAATCGTTGTTGGGAGGGCCGTTGTAGAGAGGGAGCACTGTATTATGGTTTTTTTTACAGTTTCTGAAATAAATAATTATGTATTTCTACTAAAATATACTAGAGTTAACTCATCTAATGTTTGTTTGATGGATGCGTTGTTCCAATAGAGGGGTACAAATGTATGTTAGTACAAGGTTTGCATTGCAATTTGATATTTATTTATAAGACATGTTAATAATGCCAATGACTACCCTTTTAATAAGATAAGTGATTTACCCTTTCACCGCCACATGTGAATGAGGTCGACTGTGCAAACAGTTTAGATCCCGATCAGACGCCGCGTAACGCAAATACAAACTGTTTGGCGCGTGTATCAATATCTCTATGGACAGTCAAAACTGCAGCCATTTGAATTTGGCATAAAATTGCAGACGACAAAATTAATGTTAGCAGACGATGTTTTGACTGAGAAAAGGGTTAAATTGGCTGTAAGCGGGTTAACAGAAAATTAAAATGTATAATTTGAGACTTTAACTAACACTTTAATTACTAGAAAAAGGACGACTCATATATCAAAGTTAAATAAACTTATGTTGAAATAACTGTCACATATACTCATTAGTGTATAGCTTTTAAAAGTAACCCTTTCTCTCTCAATGACGCCATAAAGCGCGTTTGCAAACAATTTGGCGTCTGATCAAGACCCAAACTGTTTGACACATTTATCGGTATTTATTAAGTCATACAACTTTAAATCTAACTTTGAAACGTGCTTTGCAGAAAACAATAATGAAGCAGACGACAATAAAGCGGTGAAGGGGTAAAAGTCTCCCGAATAATTTGATCAAGAAAGGGTTAACACTCTATATAAGCGTAGTTTGTATAATGTGTCGTCTGCAATAGAGTTGATTTAACATTATTTTCTTTCAGAAAACCTGCAGTAGACGATCAAACAATTTTGGTCTCGGCGTTACACTTAGATCCAAAATCTTAGCAACACTTGTTCTTCCGTAGCGCACAGACTGTTACAAGAAAAACATTGCAGGTAATACTTTTTGCAATTTTAAAAAAGTTTTTTTCCAGCCATTTAACCGAGAAAAAAAAGGTGCGTACTATACGCGGGAGCGCACAGTATGCGGCTAAATACCGTTTTTCATTTTCAATGCCTAAATTCGGATTTGGTCTAACAGTATTGAATAGTATTGCAAACACTACAGACTCTGAGCAGAGACCACATGTTCTTAATCTTCACTCTTTGCAAAGAATTACAGTCGAAACTCAATACTTCGAACTCCCTTAAATCGATCGAACCACTATTTCATAGTTGAATTTTGATAAACTGATCTCGCTTAAGCTGAAAATATCGGTATTTCAAAGTTAAAACGTGGTTAAGCCACGTTTTAAAATTGAAACTATCAATTACATCGAACATATTTGTATTTCAAAGTTAAAACGTGGCTTAGCCACGTTTTAACTTTGAAATACGAATATGTTCGACTTAAGCGAGTTCGAGATATCGAAGTTCGACTACATGCACCCTGTCACCCACCCCCACTGTTCTTATTATTATAAGTAATTTGTTTTCTTGATGAAATTTAACATTCAAATAAGAAAATTCATTAAACTACGGTTTCTAATAACCTCAAGTAGCAAAGGAGACTAAATATTAGATGACATGTTACATTTGCAAACAAAACGGCTATTCTTAAGCAAAACATCTTCAAATAGATTCTGACGATAGATAACAAATTTAATTACCATAAGTACGTAATAATCAACCCCAGAAGACCTTTGGGACGCCCTACCTACTCATCAAAATAAGCGCTCGATAAATGAATTTTAATTGATTGTGTTGAATACAAGTAACACTTTGTTTCAGGGCTTCCATTTCTCCGGACTTTTCCTAAATCTTCGGATTTTTTTCCAGTACATGGTAGCTTAAAGCAGGCTGGAAGTAAAACAGGATGCGCCTTATGGCGCATTCTGTTTTACTTCTAGCCTGCTTTAAGTAGTCACGTGTCAACAAAACTAGAAACATGCTATGGGGTAAAGGTACGATTCGTAAAATCGCACTTGAAAAGTGCAAACTTTGAAATCTTAGGATTTTTCATGTCAACCTATGGCAGCCCTGTTGTTTGTAACTTGTTTTCTAATCCATGTTTGAATGTTTCTTGACATTATGTTCTTTTAATATGACACAATGTTTGTAATATTTTAGAAATAAACACTGTTTAAACCAAGAAACAATTTAAATCAAGATGAAAGAAAAGCAGAAAGCTCCCACAGGAGCTTTCTGCATTACTTTAATCTAGCTTTAACTTATTTGTGCCGAGCGTCCAATACATTCAGTTCATTATGCGGCGTCTGATCTGAGTCTATACTGTTTGCTCACATGAATTTCTGTCATAAATAAAATGAAAATGAAAAATTAGACCAGACACCCCTTAATGTAAAACAGAGACTCATCCAATATATAAGCATGGAACTTCAAAATTAGCAAACAGTGTAGACCCTGAGCAGATGCCTCCTTAGAAGCCCTCTGATCTTGGTGTACACTATTTGCATATTACATATGTACTCATCACATGTACGCTGCATGTAAAAGACGCATATATATGTGGCACCATGGTCCTTGAGTTAAATAGAGACTTCTATAGAAACAATATAGACACTTTTAGAATTTGAGCAAACGGCATATTTAGCTCTTGAAGTATTTATTAAAGGTACACACTTAAAGCAAGTGTTGTTACTAAAGATTGCGGCTTAAATATGCGCTTAATCTTTTAGACCTTACACAATGGATCAATAGGCATTTCTAAATCTTTTTAAGAGAGGATTTAAGTTTAATGAGTGATGTAACCGTTTACTGTCGAACGTGTGTTCAGCGACTACTGAAAAAAGATTTGAAGTCATTTTGGCTTCAGCCAATACTCCAAAATGAATAACGAGTACAGGCGACTTTAACAAGCTGTGTACATGAGATGTGTACACTTGACTTATACAAACAGTGTAGACCCAGATCAGAGGGCTCCTAAAGGAGCCCTCTGATCAGGGTCTGCACTGTTTGTTATTTTGAATTATACGGTAAACAAGAACTGAGTCACGGTAAGTGATAAATACCCCAAAGTGTTTATTTACAGGGAAATATATGTTTGTTGTTGTATGTAAATATACTCATACACAACATTAGAAAATGGAAAGCAACACGCCGTTATCCCACACATCGCACACCAAACTATGGTGTAGTAAATGTAGATAAGTCAAGGTCAAAGTGAAGTGAAGAGAAGTCAAAGGATCTAAATTAGATACACGGCACTCTTCCCGCACAAGATGTTCTTACATACAGTGGAGAATCTGTTATTCTTTCCCGTTTAAACGCAAACGTACGCAAACGCAAAGCACTAAAACGTAGAAAAGAACAACTTTTGGACAATTCTGGTAATTCTTGTTTATCTTGGTGGCAAACAGTTTGGAGCCTGATCAGACGCCGGGTTACCCGGCGTCTGATCTGGCTCCAAACTGTTTGCACTGCAAATAATAGTTTTAGCGTAAACGCGTTTATTGGGAAAGAATAACAGATTCTCCACTGTACTCAATTTGGTAGCTCTTGCTGACATGCTATATGATATGTGCTCATGACAATATTCTTTTTCTATAACTGAGGTCAAACGCCAATGTCAAAGTCACAAGACTATGATTAATAAGTACTGGAAGATACACGTGACCCTCTGCCATCTAGAGATATGCCGGTACTGCCAAACCAAATCAATTATCTTTTACTATGTGGCATAGGAGATATTCTCAATCTAATTTGTTTCTATGACTGGGGTTCCAGGTCAAGGTCACACTGGCTTGAATATGAAACGAGACAATATATACTCTCACACCGATTTTGAACTCAATAGTCACGGTGGTATAGGAAATGTGCTCAAGGCAAGTTTATTCTATAATTTAGGTCAAATGTCAAGGTCACAGTGACCTGCTAATGTTACAAGACTATCCGCTAACCTAAGATGTACTCCCACATCAAGGTTGGTATTCCTAGCTCAATTTTATAGATGTATGCCATGCGGTGAGAGTAAGAGACATTCACAGTCTGGTCAGGATCAAAACTGTTGGACACTCATTGAAACGTATCGATCAAAATTCCTAAAACTTACATAAGAAATAAAACAGACGTCAATTTTATGCAGATGCAATATTGGTATTGGTGATGTAAACCTCTTCACAACCAACACTTCATCGGCTTAACTTGTCGTCGGCCTTTTAATAACAATTCCTACATTTAATATTGTAAATGAATAAAAATGTATATGAGTTTCAAACGTGTTGGATCCTGATCAGGAGCCGAAATTCTCGATAGTTTGTGTTGATACTTCCTATATGCGAACACATGTACCTTCAAATCAGGTTTGCAAATCAAACGCACTAATTACGTAAGATAACCTAACCGAACTCATAAACTCGAGAGTGACAACGGGATGAAAAGGTTCAATTGAGATTTAATACCCCACAAGTGTCTACAAATAACGGAATGTGCTTAAGATATGTAGCAATGCTCAAAAACTAGCACTTAAGCGCTCCTTGTGGGTATTTCTTTCGAGTGTGGCAAATCCTAATATAAAACCTCTATACAGCGTTTGTAATAAGACAATTATTTCCATTGAAAACAGTTTGGAGCCTGATCAGACCCCGGGTAACCCGGCGTCTGATCAGGCTCCAAACGATTTTCAACACTGAAGATAATAAATAATTTTTTCGACTTTTTAAAAAAAAAAGTTGTCATTTTTACCTTATACTGCACTGTGTTGGCGTTTAATTTCATTTTAAAGGGAAACTAATTTAACGTATTCTTCACTGTACAGGCAATTTGTACGTATATTACAGTGAGCAAGACTTAATTCTTCCCCGTTCGGATGAAACTTAACGCAAATGCAATGACGTTGGCATGGAAACGGAATACAATGAAAGGTTGAAAATGGCGAATTTTGGTAAACAAATATCTTATTCAGACTGGCAAACAGTTTGTATCTTGGTCAGATTCCAAGTTTCGTGGCTTCTGGTTAGGATACAAGCTATTTGCAAATGATTAGCAGTGTACTCTGGCAAAGGTACCGTAGTGAAGGGTTTGGTAAATAGGAATTTTTAATTTCTTTTTAAAAACCGTTTAACTTCTCTAGTCTTTTGTCAATATAGCTGAAAGGTACTAAAAAGAAAAGAGATTTTAAGCATGTTTAAATATTTTTGGTAAATGAATTCCTGAACCCTTTTCACTCTAAATGACGCCTGAAAGCGCATTTGCAAACAGTTTGGATCCTGATCAGACTCCGCGTTACTGTTTTGACTCTCGTATCGATATGTTTTAAGTCATACTATATTGAATCTTACTTTGAAACGATCTTGCAAGCAACAAAATTGAAACAGACGACAATGAAACGGTGAATGGGGTAAAAAAAACTCACGAAAAGTTTGGCAGTGAAAGGGTGAAAAAGCCTTCATCGCAGTATTATCGTCTGCTTTAACCCTTTACCTGATAGCATTGTTTCTAGTATTGAAGATATGTGACTACTTTAAGCAGGTTGAAAGTAAAGCAGAATGCGCCCTAAGGCGCATTCTGCTTTACTTTCAGCCTGCTTTAAGCTATTAACTGCTAGAATAAGGAAAGTATTTAATATGACACATATTCATTACGGTGTAATTTGGAACTATTTTCTTCAGCGGATGAATAAAATGAATGTGCTAAAAGTCGCTTCTATAAGGGAAAGGGTTAAAACTATGGTCTGCAATTTTGTTAAAGCTTATACCTAAATGGTTGTCAAACAGTTTGGAACCTGTTCAGAGGCCACGTTGCCCTGCCAAATTTTTCGTGAGATTTTTACCTCTTCACCGTTTATTGTCGTCTGCTTCAATTTTATTGAAGATCGTTTCAACGTAAGATTCAATGTAGTATGACTTAAAACATATCTATACGAGTGTCAAACAGTTTGGATCCTGATCAGGCGCCGCGTTACGCGGCGTCTGGTCAGGATCCGAACTGTTTGCAAACGCGCTTTTAGGCGTCATTGAGGGTGAAAGGGTTAAATAACACGGTCTTTGAAATTTGTAAACATAAAATTTAATTAATTCCTTTGGTGAAAATCCAGTTAAGAATTCATCAAATAGCCGGATGAAATAGGGTTTTGACTTTTAAGGTCAATGTATGTCTCAAAAGTATTTTGAATTCCATATGTCAAACAGAATAGGAAAATGCGCCACGTTCGTTTTTAAAATTTTCACCGTTTGCCAGTGTGAAATGTTTAGATTTGGAAAAGAGTTAATATATATCATATGAATATAAATAATTACATTTGAAGATTACATATAAGTTCAATGTTAAAACGTAGCTGAGCTTTACGCTTTAACTTTGAAATAAGGATATGTCGGACTTAAGCGAATATAATATAATGAAATTCAACTTTTGAATTACGAAACAATCAAGTAAAGCTAGTTCGAACTATCGAAGTTCGACTGTAGCATATTGATATTATTCCCTACTGTATAAACATGTATTACAGAGCCCGCTCCATACAAAAGCCCTTCCGCACAACGATTCGCTCCTTACAACAATATCTGCCGCTGTTCCCCAAAACAAGACAATTATGTCTAACCCTTTCACTGCTGCAACATCGTCTGCTTAAATTGTTGTCGTCTGCTGTTTTTCTCAAAGATATTATGACAACAAAAAAAACCATAATGACAAGTGGCAAACGGTTTGAATCCAGATCAGACGCCGCGTTACGCGGCTTCTAATCTGGATTCAAGCTGTTTGCAAATGGAAGCCAAGTCGTGACCATCTCTCTAAGGGCATTAGTTTTCCCTCCCTATAAAAACTCCCCCCGAACAACACAAACAATCTTTGTCTCCCATTTGATGTTGCTGTAGAGAAGGAGCAATGTATGTACAGTGGAGAATCTGTTATTCTTTCCCGATAAACGCGTTTACGCTAAAACTATTTTTTCTTTTACAAACAGTTTGGAGCCAGATCAGACGCCGGGTAACTCGGCGTCTGATCAGGCTCCAAACTGTTTGCCACCAAGATAAACATGAAATATCAGAATTGTCCAAAAGTTGTTCTTTTCTACGGTTTAGCGCTTTGCGTTTGCGTACGTTTGCGTTTAAACGGTAAAGAATAACAGATTCTACACTGTACATGTACAGTAGAGAAAACGGTATTCTTTCCCAACTCATTTACTCAAAACTATTATTTCCATTGCAAACAGTTTGGAGCCAGATCAGACGCCGGGTAACCCGGCGTCTGATCAGGCTTCAAACTATTTACCGCTCAGATTTAAATGAATGGTCAAAATTATCACAAGGTTGATATTTTAAACAGTTTATTGCCATGCGTTTGCGTTTCTTTTGATTTTAAACGGGAAAAAATAACGTTTTCTCCACTATATGTTTACCAGTCACATTATTGTTGTTTGAACCTGTCACTCAGTGTTTTTTGTTGAAAACGGAATTTACACACAACAAAGGGTTAATATAAGACTATTAAGTAATTATAGACTATTTTGACAGGGTATTATGATTTGTAAATGAAAGGCGTACAATTACTATAATAACTAACAAACTGCCTACATCTTAAACAACTACTTTCACAGTGTAATTTCTAAAAACTGACTCCCTTAACTTTTCGAACGCTATAGTAATATTGTGGTCTTCAACAAATGACGTCAGCTAGTTCTAAAAGTAGATTTTTCGGAAAAAAAAAAAAAATTCAAAATAGGATCAGAATGTCAGACTCAAAATAGCATGTCACTCATTTTTGTTTTTATCATAAATCGTACATGGCTTACAAATTCTGTAATTTTCGACATTTTAGTGTAGGCCTATTCCTTTTGCATTAAGTATCGCTTAAACGAGGAAACGACTCTTTCCCCATAACAATTAACTTCAACAAAGGCATAACTTCTGCCTTATACATGTACAGCGTTCCCTCTCTACAACGACACTAAATTGGAGACAAAAAAATGGATGCGTTGTTCGGAGGGAGCCGTTATACGGAGGGAAACAGGCTTACATTTGCAAACAGCTTAAATCCAGATCTGACGCCGCGTAAACGCGGCGTCTGATCTGGATTCAAGCTGTTTTCCACTTGTCATTAAGTTTTTTTCTGTCGAAATGTCCTTTATGTAACTTTGAGATAAAACAGCACACGACAATTTAAGCAGACGATATTGCAGAAGTAAAAGCGTTAGACATAATTGCCCTGTTTAAGGAACTACGGCAAGGGTCGTTGTAAGGAGGGAGTCGCTGTTGGGATGGCCGTTGTAGGGAGGGAACACTGTACATGTATAAAAGTCTTTTGAAACAGAGATTAATCAACACGGTCCGATATGGAATACTTTTGTAGCAATGTTTATTTTCACTTTGCAAAGTATACATGGTCGTGTTCAATGCCCAAGATAAGCCCCCTTTCTGCCTCAATAGTTCAACTCTTAGTCTGCAACAATTGTCGTCTTTTATCTTTCTAAAATAGAATTTTCTAAATTTCTTTTCAAAACCGGTCAGTGTGTCAAACAGTTTGATTCCTGATAAGACGCCGCGTTACGTGTTGTCTCATCTGAATCCAAACTGTTTGCAAATGTAATCACTGTGGGACATATCCGCAGCTAGCATGCAAATAGCCAATGGTTCCCTCCATTGTGTTACGTTGGCGGGATATAGTTTAACCATTTTATGCCTGGGTATTGCAATAAACTCTCCCTATTACAGTGGAGAATCTGTTATTCTTTCCCAATAAACGCGTTTACGCTAAAACTATTATTTGCAGTGCAAACAGTTTTGAGCCAGATCAGACGCCGGGTAACCCGGCGTCTGATCAGGCTCCAAACTGTTTGCCACCAAGATAAACAAGAATTATCAGAATTGTCCAAAGGTTGTTCTTTTCTACGTTTTAGTGCTTTGCGTTTGCGTACGTTTGCGTTTAAACGGGAAAGAATAACAGATTCTCCACTGTACATGCTGAAAGATTACATTATGGATACAAGGGTGATCGAAATACTTTTCTGTTTTTGTCCATACCACATATCATTACATATAAAATAGCAAATTGTGCAGTCCTTGTTTAAAAAATTCCTAACAGAGCAGATGGCAGCTGTAAGCAGACTGGGAGTAAAACAGAGTGAGCTTCTAGAAGCTTTCTGCTTTACATTCACTTAGCTTTAATGGGTCGCCTTTCTTCAAAATTACCAACCGGCTATTGGAATAATGTATTTGAGCAGATTATTGGCATATTCCAAACAAAAGTGATGCATTACTTTTGTTCTACTGTTGTCATCCGTATTTTAGACTGACAATTGGAAATATTTTGAAAGTAATCCAATGTACTTTAGCGATGAGTATACTCATATACTCGTCTTTTACGAACAGTGTAGCAGTGACGAGTACACATGTCATGTGCAAACAGTGTAGGTCCATATCAGATTACTCTGATCAGGGTCGGCACTGTTTGCTATTTGGCCAAAAATTATCAAAACGGCCCTAAATAGAAAACCAAATGGACAAGAATTCATTGGAAACTAGAGTTTGATGGATGGTTGAATGAGACTAAATGAGCGATTGGAGATCTTAATGTACAGTGTTCCCTCCCTACAACAGCCCTCACAACAACGTCTCCCTCCTTACAACGACCCTGGTCGCAGTTCCCAAAACAGGACAATTATGCACAACCTATTCACGGCTGCAATGTCGTCTGCTTAAACTTGTCGTCTGCTGTTTTTCTCGAAGCTACACCATGAACATTTTTTGACAGAAAAAAAACTTAATGACGAGTGACAAACAGCTTGAATCCAGATCAGACGCCGCACGCGGCGTCTGATCTGGATTCAAGCTGTTTGCAAATGTAGCCAATTTCCCTCCCTATAACGACTCCCTCCGAACAACGCAAACATTGTTTGTCTCCCATTGGGTGTCGTTGTTGAGAGGGACCGCCGTATTTTCAATCTAACTGTTAAATGGAGATAAGGTAATATACAGTATCTAACAGTTACTGTAATCTAACAATGTAGTACATGTGTTCGTATAAACATTTAGACTTTAGCATTATTTAACCCTTTAGCCATTAGAAGCGCCTTTTAACGCATTTATTTATTCCTCCACTGAAGAAAATAGTTCTAATTTATACAGTCATTAACATGTACCATAAGATATGTTTTCTATAGCATATCAGATGGTAGCCTAGAGCATACTGAAACTTTCAAAGTAAAGCAGAATGAGCTTTAAGGCACATTCTACTTTACTTTCAACCTGCTTTAAGTGGTAACCTGTCTTCAAAACTATAGAAACAGGCTATTGGATAATGGTTTAAGTCAAGCTTATCATTGGCAAATGAAGAACCCAGACGTGTTATGGAACAAGTAACATAAATATTATTAAACTCTTATCGCGGCGTCTGATCAGGATTATTGTTTGATACATATTACGATATTACTTTAGTCAATTTACCTAAATGTTCTTTTTGAGAAATAAAATCAGATAACAATTCTTAAAGGCGGATGACGTAATGAGACATTAGGGGACGTAAAACCTTAACACAATCCACTGAACTAAAGTAAAGTAGATCTAGTTGTGATATCTTACTTACTTGTCTCAGTAAATTTTATCCCAGAGTTCAAGTCAAGTAATCCAAAATCACTACCAGGCACATGTGTCATCCGAAATATCTACAGAGAATCGTTAGTTCGCAATGACTTAGCACAGTACCTTATCCAACCAAACTCATCTAAACTTTACAATAGGACACAGTCACTATCCACACCATACATCGAGTATCCAAATATCCAAATAGTTTGACAATCGTATCGTATTTAGTTGTTATTGCTTTTTCTTCAGTTACAAAGATATAAAAGCTTTCGCTGCTGATATATCGTCTGCTACAATAAAGTCTGCTTTAATTGCCGTCTGCTTTAACTGTCGTCTGCTTTAAATTTTTAAAATATTAATATTTGGCATTTTAACCTATAGAAAAACGTTTACATGAGTGTCAAATAGTTTGGATCCAGACACGCGGCGTCTGATCTGGATCCAAACTATTTGCTAATGTTAGTAAAGAGTCGCCCATCACTTAAACGATAAACACGATTTTTTTTCTTTGAATAAACGTTGTTTAAACAAACAATATTTATGCAGTAGATGAAATTATCAATTAACACTTACAGCAGACAACAATGTAAATTAACACTATTTTCCAGCAGACGACAATGTTAATTAAAACTAATATTGCAGCAGACGAAACTCAAAGAGACGTTGATTTGATCGTATTGGCAATTTGGCATTGCCAAAACCGTCATGATCGCGTCTGATCAGTTCATATGTCGATGAGTTTACATGATTAATATGCCTCCCATGTGGACCATGAGATCCAAGTCACTAGGCATGTACTTGACTTCTGAAAAATTTAATACTACCATTGGTATTTACTCCCAAAAGACTTCGTATATCACCAGCTATAGAATGGTTTGATCTACCCAGGTGAGCACTGATAAACTTTTAACGCTAGCGGCGGATATAGCTGCCACAGTCATAACCTTTGCAAACAGTTTGGATCCAGATGAGACGCCGTGTAACGCGGCGTCTCATCAGGATCCAAACTTTTGTCATTCTGACACTGAATTAAAAAGAAATTTTGAAAAATTCAAATTTTAGAACAAAAGCAGACGACAAATTGTTGCAGACGAAAAAATTACCCAGCAAGCAAAGAGTTAAAGCCAGTGTCTATCATTTGGTATTGATTTGACCCATATGTTGCTTCAACATCGTCTGTTTTGAAATTGTCGTCTGCTTTTTGATACTTTAATTTGAATTTTATAAAATTTTGACCAAATAAATATTGATATGAATTTAAAAAAGTGTAGGGACTGATCAGATACCGAGTTACTCGGCGTCTGATCTGGATTAAAACTGTTTTCAAATGTACGTCAGGTCGAGCTTACCTACCTTAAGGTTTAATCCCTTCACTGTCTTGCTCAGAGTAAATTACATATCTGCAAACAGTATGGATCCTGATCAGACGCCGCGAATGCGGCGTCTGTTCAGGATCTACACTGTTTGACACTCGTTAGGATATTACTTTAGTAAATTTACCTAAAATTTGAATTTGAACAATAAAAGCAGACGATAATTGTGTAAAGGATATGACGTCACGATAGTTGAGGGGTTAACCCTTATCCTATTAAAGTGGTCTTTTGCCCCGCCTGGTAAGTAATAATATACAAACAGTTAGGATTCGGACCAAATAACTGTAGAGGACCGAAACGTCCGCTCAGTATCTAAACGAGTCTACACTCGTATTCGGTCTTCTACTATTGAATAGTTAAACAAAACGTTTTTACAAACGATACTTACGATGCAGAGAATATTTAAGCCTCGTAAGATTTTATTAACTTCCACGACTTATTGTGTATGTCCAAGATGTATTCGACCGAATGAATGACAGTCAAAGCTGTGTTAAGCAACTTTTTCTTAAAAGATGCACAGCTCTCTCTCTAAAGACATGTCACCGTTTAATGCAGGACAAAAGTAAAACAGAGAGCTCCTATAGGAGCTTTCTGTTTTACTTTTGTCCCGCATTAAGTTATAATGTGTATCTAAGTAGATAATGTTTCCATTTTAAGTGACCGCTTAGCATATTTTCGGCTGTTTACAAATAGTAGCTTTAGATAAAGATCAAACAATAATCTCTATTTGTTGACTTTGAGGGAAATATGGCCTGGAAAGTCGCACAAAGTTGGTCATGGAAGTAATTGATTTATTTATCTTATTAATGCATACAACACTGCATATTAATCATTGTCGAAACAACGTAAAATCTTAGCAAAAATTCCTAAAACTTCGATCAAATTATTTACAACATCTAAAAACAAACTTGTATTAACAAATTTAGGACTAAAGTCAATTATGCGATTTAAACGTCAAAATAAATGATTCCCTGCGATGCTTCTGGTGTTAAGTTTTATGCAAACAATAATTTTTGAAACACAAAAAAATATAATTTCTTGTGATATTTTTTTTTAAAATATCATTTTGCCCTTATGGTTTTCAGTCTATAACCGGTTTCTAGTTTGATATACATGTGACACCTTCAAGCCGGTTGAAGTAAAGAAGAATGCATCTGAAGGCGCTGTCTGTTTTACTTTCAGTCTGCTTTAAGCCACCGCCTGCTAGGATAAAGAGAATATTTCTTATGGTGCATATTCATGACTGTATAAAATGGAACTATTTTCTCTACTGAAGGAATAAAACCGAAGGCAGAAAAATGCGTATCTATGGAGAAATGCAATAAAATGACATACAACAGTTTCTGACAGACTACTGAAAAAAATCTAAACGGCTTTCTAGGTTTTTGGTAAATTCGAAGACAACCAATAAACGCATTTAACCCATTACCTAATAGCCTATTTCTAGTATTGAAGATAGGATACCACTTAAAGCAGGTTGAAAGTAAAGCAGAATGTGCCTTAAGGCACATTCTGCTTTACTTCCAGCCTGCTTTAAGCTATTACCTGCTAGAATAAGGAAAGTATTAGATATGACACAAATTCATTATGGTATATATTGGAACTATTTTCTTCAGCGGATGAATAAAATGCATGTGCTAAAAGTCGCTTCTATAAGGGAAAGGGTTAATAGAAACTTACACACGCTTTAATGCATTTGCTAAACTACCGGTACCCAGTCATTGTCAATGAAATCAAATGAAAACATTGCAAATAGAATGTATTAACTCATTTACCCCCGTAACCTTTAATGGACAATTACAATACTAGTATCCAATTAAGTCTATCCCAATTTGGGCTATTAAGGGATGTTTTCTGCAATTACTTGCAAAAATAAAAAACAGCGCAGACCCTGGTCAGAAACCCTTTAAACAGGGTCTACAATGTTTGCATATGACAAATGTACTCTTCAAAGGTATATTGTTTGTAAATGAAAAATATACTCGTCGCTAGAGTCCTATGTGTAAATTTCGATAATATGCGTTTATTTATTGTCTTCCAATTGACACATAACCTAAGTGGCCGTTTAGAAATTTTATTCAGAATTTCGTTTTAAAGGGACTCGCAACCGGATGGTGTACTTGTCAAAATAAAATAAAATACTCAAATAAAAGCAAATTTGTGGCATTATTTGGCTTCTGACATTAAAAAAATATGATCAGTCCAAAAAAAGTCTCAAGAATCGTCACCGAATCTTAGATTTTTAGATTTTTTCCATCGTTTTTCTATACCGACTAGTAGACGGTATAGTTGTTGTTGTTGCTTCTCTACACGGGCTCAGACATAAACACGAGCCGAATTACGAAGTTGTATGCACTTTCGATCGATAAACATTGAAATACGTTAAATCGATCCGAGATAAACGGATAGTTCCGTGGCCCAGCGGTTTCCCCTATTTTGCATTCTGCCGCCAATGCCGGGCCCCGGGTTCGAATCCCACCAGAGACCAATATTTTTTTTTATTGAAATACATTTTTTTAAACAGAATTTCTTATCCTAAACTAATTCTTTACCATTTATATAAGCGTTTGACACATATTTACAAATTACTATTTTTAATGCACCATCTGGTTGCGAGTCGCTTTAAAAGCAGTTTTGATCTAGATCAGACATCGAGTAAATAACCCTAATCGTTAGTTTTAAGACAGTTGGTAGATTAATGCAGGGCAAACGTAATGCAAAAAGTTCCTTCAGGAGTTGTCTGCGTTACTTGTGTATACACCATTCATCATTCTTTTGCATTTAACCCTTTCACTGTTAACCCTTTTCCCCATAGAAGCGACTTTTAGCGTATTTAATTTATTCCTCCGCTAAAGAAAATAGTTCCAGTTTATACCCTCATGCACAATTACCATAACAAGTATTTTATATAGCCTATCAGATTTTAGCTTAAAGCAGGCTGAAAGTAAAGCAGAATGTGCCTTAAGGCACATTCTGCTTTTCTTTCAACTTGCTTTAAGTGGTCAACTGTCTTCAAAACTAAAAACAGGCTATGAGGTAAATGGTTAAGGTTGACAACACTGATATTTGCCAGTAGTTTGGATCCTGATCAGACGTCGCGTAACACGGCGTCTGATCATGATCCGAACGATTTGACACTCACATCAATGTTTCTTAAGTCCAAAACGCATTAAATTGAAAATTTGTAAGTAACAGCAAACGAAAAACATAAGCAGACGATAATTATGGCAGCAATTTGTTAGATGGCTTATTATATCAACATAGCAGTGAAAAATTAAATAATCGTCATGTCTATTTTACTGGATTCACTCAATAGTCTGTTTCTAGTATTGAAGATATAGTCGACAACTTAAAGCAGGTGTAGAAAGTAAAGCATAATGCACCTTTGGATGCATTCTGCCTTACTTTCAGCCTGATTTAAGCTACAGTGGAGAATCTGTTATTCTTTCCCGTTTAAACGCAAACGCAAAACACTAAAACGTAGAAAAGAACAACTTTTGGACAATTCTGATAATTCTTGTTTATCTTGGTGGCAAATAGTTTGGAGCCTGATCAGACGCCGGGTTACCCGGCGTCTGATCTGGCTTCAAACTGTTTGCACTGCAAATAATAGTTTTAGCGTAAACGCGTTTATTGGGAAAGAATAACAGATTCTCCACTGTACCATCTGATAGAATATAGAATATATTTCTCATGGTGCATATTCATGACTTAATAAATTGGAACTTTCTTTAGTGGAGTAATAAAGTAAAGGCGTTAAAATGTGTATATGTGGAGTAAAGCATAGGGTCATTGAACAAACTATAATAGAGATAGTACTGAATACATCTGTTTGTTAGAGGTACCTATGGAGTAAAGGGTTAAGCGATTTTGTAGTATTGACCCTATAAACGAGGTGTCATGTTCGTTAGATGGCTAACAAAATATTGACAGGCGTGTTGTCCGAGATCTCAATGTTTCTTTGGCAGATTGTCAAATAGTTTAACCGATCTCTTAGTCATTTTAACGATTTTCATCAAGTTCTGTATTCAATTGTTAAAAAAAGACCCAATATGTAGCAAATAGTTTAGACCTTGGTCAGAAACCGTGTTAGTTCTTATCAAGATCTACCCGGTTTGTTACTCATGTACATTCACTACCAATTGTGCATACCCTGATCGGACGCTCCTTTGGAGAGTGGGCTGTTCGGGGTCTACATTTGTTTCATTATGTGGAAATCTTTTTTTTTGTAAGGCCATGAAAAAACCTGACGTATTGCATTGCAAAACAGTGTAGATCAAGCCACCGTGTAGGCTGGTCTTGGTATACACTGTTTCACATCAATATGCACCAAAGACATTTTATGTAGATGTATTATATATATACGGTATTTGGCAGTGTATACCAAACTCAGATACAGAGTCAGATATGACTACAGTGGAGAATCTGTTATTCTTTCCCAATAAACGCGTTTACGCTAAAACTATTATTTGCAGTGCAAACGGTTTGGAGCCAGATCAGACGCCGGGTAACCCGGCGTCTGATCAGGCTCCAAACTGTTTGCCACCAAGATAAACAAGAATTATCAGAATTGTCCAAAAGTTGTTCTTTTCTACGTTTTAGTGTTTTGCGTTTGCGTACGTTTGCGTTTAAACGGAAAAGAATAACAGATTCTCCACTGTACGGTGTTTGGTCTGTACAACGTTGCAATGCAATAAGGCTGGTTTTGTCATGGCACGACTCATATCTAACATAGCCGGGAATCCCGGATTCTAGACAACGACGGTGAAGAAAACCTAGTGTCTACTAAAGAGGACATTTGCAAACATTGTAGACTCAGCTGAGACGCAGCGTCACGTGGCGTCTCACCAGGTCCGATTTGCTTGTTATTTCATATGAAATTTTCTGCCATATGGACAAACCGTTCAATGTATTTAGATCACCATTATAATTTGTAATGAACTCTTCCAGCAGGCACACAGGGAGATCATCGCAATACCCCGGTATAATCGGGTTAACTATAAACATAAAAGTGTAGTGGAAAAGACGCTATCGCGTTTTCGCTAAAACCATTATTTCAATTGCAATCAGTTTGGAGCCTGATCAGACGCCGGGTTACCCGGCGTCTGATCAGGCTCCAAACTGTGTGCCACTCAGATTGAAATAAATAGTCAGACTTGTCAAAAAAAATCTCCATTTTATTGCAGTGCGTTTGCGTTTCGTTTGCGTTTAACAAATTACCCCATAGCCTGTTTGTAGTTTTGAAGACAGGTGACCACTTAAAGCAGGTTGAAATGAAAGCAGAATGCGCCATGAGGCGCATTCTGCTTTACTTTCAACCTGCATTAAGCTACCATCAGCTACAATATTGAAAATATTTTGTGTGATATATTTTTTGCCTGTGTAAATTTGAATACATGTATTTTTCTTCTATGGATGAATAAATAAAAAGCGTAAAAAGGCGTATTTATGGGATAATGGGTTAAACGGAAACGAATAACGTCTTCTCCACTGTATGTAGTATGACACAACCCTGTCTAGCCAGGCTTTATGTAATTTACCTAATCAATCCTTTATACACAGAAATTTGATCTTATCAAATATTTGCCTACGATTAGCTCGTTTATATTTTGCGACGGGATATTGTGGCGGGGGTCAGGTATGTATAATCTCCATTGGAACCGCGTAGTGCTGGGCAAATATGGGCTCTATGGACGTTTTTTCGGAAGCCCCTGTTACGAGGAAATATCGGCTGATAAATACTGACCCCCGGAAACCCCAGTTTACGCGCTGACAAAGAAGTAATCAAAAACATATAAAGACATTTCCGCTAGTCGTGGTGACATTTATCAGACGTGCGTCACTGCTTTCGTCGTCAAAAGAAAATAGGAACAAACGCTCAATGGCACTATAAACGCTATTTGCGACATGGCTGTCTCTAATCTGACCAACTAAATGCTTGAGAACGATCTCAGACTCAACTCAAACTTTAAATAACCTGTGGTCTGTCATCAAAAGTTTGAATCCTGGTCAGACGTTTGCAGATTTTTTGCCTGCATAAAAGAATAATGTAAACTCCCTTCACTGATGAGAAGAGTGTGTTCATACAGTGGAGAAAACGTTATTCTTTCCCAATAAACGCGTTTACGCTAAAACTATTATTTCCATTGCAAACAGTTTGGAGCCAGATAAGACGCCGGGTAACTCGGCGTCTGACCAGGCTCCAAACTGTTTGCCACTCAGATTAACATGAATAGTCAGAATTGTCGCAAAGTTGTATTTTTCTACGTTTTATTGCAATGCGTTTGCGTTTCGTTTGCGTTTAAACGGGAAAGAATAACGTATTCTCCACTCTATCTGTAACAAGTTATTAAACCCTGTAACCGAGTTACTCCACACCTATTGCGGTGGAATTAGTCATTGCCATGCGTGTGATTGGAATGAAAATGTACAAAATAGAGCATTAAAACTTTTTGAAATATTTAACGATTCATTTTAACCTTTATGGCAAACAGTTAAGAGCCTGATCGCAAACCGGGTTGAAACTGTACTCAGTGGACAAAACTGTTTTAGCATAAATGCGTTTATTCCGAAATACTAACGTCGTATCCACTGTACATTTCCCCAAACATAAATAGCCTAAATGATAAATACACGCAAGTCCCTCTATAGAATCTACAAAGAAATGATTTAACGGATGTTTTCAAAGATGTCTCAAAGGAAATGTAAAATCACAAGTATATGGCAGTTAATCTATTTCAATATCCCAGTTTTGGCATTTTCAAAGAAACTACATTTATCTTATTGACAATTACATAGTAGCTGTCTAGATGCTTATATAATAGATTACATAAAATGTGTATCTTTTCAAATGCATGTCAGGAGCGATTGTAAATTGGTTCAATATAAGTTTGAAATAAAATTACTTAAAAAGTACCAATCAATGAAAAAGCAGTGATTCGAACCTTTGACCCCGGTATAACAAAATGGTCAATACAATTTAACCCATTCACCCCTGAAACTTTTAATGAACATTGCCAATTTCAAAACAAGTCTAGTCGATTTAACAATATATTTCAAAATGACAAACAGTGTAGACCCTGATCAGAGGGCTCCGTAAGGAGCCCTCTGATCAGGGTCTACACTGTTTACTTAGGGCAAGTGAAATCCTCACATGTATATCGTTTGTAAATGACGAGTTTACTCGTCGCTAGGTTTGAATGTGTTACCAGTCATCGTTACCCTTTGGATGCGACCAATTTGGTAAATGTGTAGGAGTTATGTAAATCTGTATATATGTACATGTACATGTACATATGTGCTTATGACTATTTAGAGTAATGGTATAAATAAACTTTATTTATGACATAATAACTACTAACTATGCCTGAAATTATTGACTACTTCATGTGATCTAATTTAGATTTTAGGAATTGTGATAGAAGAAACATCGATATTAGTATCAAATATTTGCATCTTGATTCGACCTTCAGTTACCCAGATATGATATACAGCGCGATGTAGGAGCACATTTGTCTCGGAACACATTTGTCTCACGAAGTGAGACCTGATGTGCTCGTAAACATTCATATTTGCGACAAATTGAAATGAGACAAATGTGTTTCACACGCAAAGGAAAGGACACTCAAAGCACATTTGTCTCACATTCTATCATAAATTCTAACCGAACATTTAGCAGACCTTAAAGAGCCAGACAGCACTGGTGATGCAAATACAGACTATGATCTTAGAGAGAAGCATCGGCTCAAAGAAATCAGGAAAACGGCACAAAGTCCGTTCCAATACAACTGTTACCGTTACACATACAAATTGTAAATATTGCTTATTAATAAGTGATCCCTCATTTAGATTTGTTTAAGAAAAGACACATTAGCGTTTAAGGCTATTGTTATTATAATGAACGTCAAGCGAGCACAATACCACATTAGCTCCCATGTTATGAGTCACATTCCAATGCCAATAGGTGTCAGACGTCTTTCGAGAACTGCTGGACGAAAACGTGGATTGCTGTTAGAAATAAGAAAATGCATAAGAAATAGAAAATGGTCTATTAATGCTTGGCTTTTTCTTAGAGTGTGTTGTATTGGTTGGTATAAAATCACAGATATCGAGTACTGCTGGATTTTGCAACGAAAGGACTGTATTAGTTATTGTTTGACTGCAACTGTCGTATTAACATAACATAATAGTTTGCCAATTGCTCTGCCATTTTAGCTCACCAGAGCACAAAGTACTCAAGTCGAGCTTTTGTGATACCTACTCTGTACGTCTTCTGTCATCCGTCGTCTGTCTGTCCTTCAACAAGTGCAAACAAGTTCAGAGGGTAGTAAAACATCATCAGAAGCATCAGCAGGATAGGGAATGAAAGCTGTTAAAAATATGGATGAGCTCATTTGTCTGGTTGCCATGGCAACCGTGCACGATATCTACCTTCTCCGAATTTATTGGTCCAATACCAATTTGGTTTTGACCAAATCGTTTTCAATTAATAAACTGTAAAAGTTGTTCAAAAATTTTGATTCGTTTAAAAGACATGGCCGCCAGAGTGCGTGTTTATTTCTGTATTCGCTACTATTGAATTAAAAGTTTAGGACCCTCTAGAAGTTGTATTTTTGGTGGTATCTATTTTGTAATTCGTTCAGTATTATATCTTTGATAACATTTATGCCATACATGAATATAGGTATATGTAGGATCATAAAGTAGGCCAGTAAGTCCAATTTCAGAATAAGCTTTTGACCACTCCATTGGCTATATTTTCAGCCCAGTTGTCTTGAAACTTACTTGGAACGATCACCTTCACAAAAGCTAGGGAATGTATGAATATGGGCTACATTAAGATTCAAAAGTAGGATAGTAGGTCAAAACATAGAAAAATCTTACATATTTACCCTCAAAATCGTAAACCTTTCTCAGAATGACTACGTTGATGGAATCTAGGCATTGTATTAAAGAGTGGGTCAGTAGTAGGTCGAATTGTATGAACAACTAATGAGTTCTCTAAGGTCCGCAATTTCTGCCTTAAATTCATTAAATTTAATTTCTCTGGTGAGCGCCTCAGGGACTCATGGTCCTTGTGTTTGTTACTTGGTTTTGATGTGTTCAGTAAAAAATTGAGTTAAATGTACCCATTTTATACTATATCAAATATACCAGATATTCATGTTTGCATGTTTCTCAAAACGATAACATAATAATCTGACTGCTTTGCCTATCCTTCTCTCGGTGCGTGTGCCAGAGCATGGCCCCATCATTTTAGGAACACAACTCATGAACTAAATAACGAGAGATTGTTGGAGTATAATAAAGACAAGGGTCAGTTTTCAAAATGTGTTAACTGGGAAATATAGCACTTTGCATGGTAGTTTTGGCATCTAGAAAGTTTTATAATGTATTTTTTATTCATAAACAACGCGTAGTGTTTTTACCTATTTGGACCCTAAAACTTGTGCTATCATTTTTGTATTAGATAAAAATGTTTACCAAAGTTTAACAAAAGAAACATTGCTAAGTATTGTTTAAAAAGCACAAAAAGTACGGTAATTAACTGGATTCATTAAAATAATGGTAATAACTATGCCCGTCCGTATATCACATGGCTACCAGTTATTATTGTTCAATGTGTTCTGTATTTATAAATAGCGTTTTAACATCACTTCCGGTCAATCAGAAAAAAACATCAAAATATACCCGCCTCTGCATAACAATCATATATTAACTGAAAGAATATTCATGTTCTGTATATCACAGATTTTGATAAAAGCATTAACAAACTCATTGAAAACAACTGACATGGGGTAAAACGGCGAATCTCAATTCTAATATCTTGGAAAAATATGAGACAAATGTGCTTGTATTTCTCAAAAACGACGTGAGACAAATGTGCTTTGTTGTCCCTTAGAAATTTTAATTGGAACACATTTGTCACACAAATGCGTTTTTTCGGTAAGACATTTGCGGTCCCATTTGTCTCACGTGAGACAAATGCGACCGCATCGGTCTTACGTAAGACAAATGTGTTCCGAGACAAATGTGCTCCTACAGTGCTCCCTCCCTACAACTGCCCTCTCAATAACGACTCGCTCCCTGCAACGACCCTTGTTGCAGTTCCCCAAACAAGACAATTTTATCTAAAGCTTTCACGGCTGCAATATCATCTGCTTAAAGGTGTCGTCTGTTGGTTTTCTCAAATATACATACTGGACAATTTGATAGAAAAAAAACATAATGACGAGTGACAAACAGCTTGAATCCAGATCAGACGCCGCGTTACGCGGCGTCTGATCCGGATTCAAGCTGTTTGCAACTGTAAGCCAATTTTCCTCCCTCCGAAAAACGCACATAATTTGTGTCTCCCATTGGGTGTCGTTGTAGAAAAGGGAGCGCTGTAAATCTAGATTGGTTTCGGATACAGAGGTGAAGAAATTATTTCTCCCCAATAACGAAACGCGCGTGTGCTAAAACATGTGTTTCTGCTGTAAATAGTTTGAACCCTGAAAAAAAAGCCAGAGGCTTGTTTCATGAAACTTCGTACGATAAATGTTGTCGTAAGTCAGATTATAAATGTCTCAATTATTATTTATTTCTCCATCTAATCCTGTCTTGTGACATCTCTTTGGAATCGTCTTTTCAAGACGATTCCAAAAAGGTGTCACAAGACAGGATTAGATAGAGAAATCAGAAATTAAAGGTATTTTAAAGTTTTGACTTACGACCGTTTTTGTCGTGCGAAGTTTTATGAAAACTGGCCCCTGGTAAGCCTGATACTAATCGTACTGCAATTTTGTACCACTAAGCTCAGAAACAAATCTTCAGATATTTTTAAAATCTGTCGTTTTCCACATTGTATTTCAATGAGTTTACCTTTGCTTAACACTTAGAATCCTAGTCAAGCATATACGCGTCCTTTGCAAACGGTGTACATGTGAACAGTACACTTATCCTGTGCAAACAGTGAAGATCCTGTTCGAAAGTAACCCCTCTGACCAGGGTCTGCACTGTTTCTCATATTGCAATACACTGACAATAATAATCAAACATGAGGACCATGTCCTATATCGTTCACCTGGAAAAATCCGGAAGAGGGTCACATGACCTTTGGGTGGTGTCAATTTGTATCTCCGGTGCATACTTTCAACAATCATGCTAGAGAATTTCCAAATGATATGTTATATAAAATACCTAATTTCAAGAGTTTGTTGTTTAAGATAGGAAGACTTTTCATTGAAAAACTCTATTTAAGCTCGTATGACCCATAGATGCAATGGACAGCAACCATTTCAACAATACTGGTTATGGTAAAGGACCGCTAGAAGTTATGTTATGCCAAATATCAAAACTCTGACCATATTTAATTCAGAGGAGAATATATTTGAAGAGTTCACTATATAACTCTATGTAAATTTATGACCCTTCGGGGCGGGGTCATTTTTAACCCCAGGTACATAATTTATACAATCTTAAATCTTGGTAGAGGGCCTGATGATCATGCTTTGTGCTAACTATCTAAGTTTAGCGTACTGTGATTTCAGATATGAAGGTTTTCGAAGTTTTCATTGCAAAAACTATTTTAAGCATTATAAGCATTTAGATTATTATGCAACCGACTCCTAACAATTTCAACATTATTGGTCAATGACCTCTAGAAGTGTCACCATGCCAAAAATCAAAGCTCTGATCGTATTAGTTTCAGTAGAGAATATATTTGGTGATTTCACTATATAACTCTTTTGTAAATGTGTGACCCCGGGACTGTGTCACTTTTTTACCCCAAGGTATTATTTGAACAATCTTGATAGAAGACCTATAGTTGATGCTTTTTGCTAAATATCTAAGCTCATGGTACTGTGTTCTCAGACAAGAATGTGTTTTAGCTTCTGTGACCTAGCTATACAATGGATTTTGGATTCCTTGTAGATCTATATGAACAACTTTGATGAAAGATGATGATATAAGAATCATTCCTGCCAAGTTTGGTAAAAATCAAACCTGTAGTTTTGGAGGAGACGAGCGGACGGACGATGCCTAAATTGGAAACTGGAATTTTCAAGGAGGCAATGGTGAAACTTGATCTACATGTATAACGACAGGGCTGCCATAAGTTATTCATAAAAATCCTAAGATTTAAAATTTTCAATTTTTCCGACACAATTTTACTAATCTTACCTTTACCCCATAGTCTGTTTCTTGTTTTGAAGACATACACATGCCTGCTTAAAACAGGTTGAAAGTAAAGCAGAATGCGCCTTAAGGCGCATTCTGCTTCACTTTCATCCTGTTTTAAGCTACGATCTTCTAGTATAAAAATCCGAATACTTAGGAAAAATCAGGAGAAAAGGCAGCCTTGTAACGACGATCGTTTCCACTGTATCAGAGTAGTCGGGCTTAGCAATGAAGGGGTCAAATAACAGTCAGATAGCCATGTTATCAAACTTAAAAAACGCTCGTGTTTCAATCATCACCGAGTTTACAAAACTATTTTTACAAAACACTAATGTTATCGAAAATCTTTGACACGAATTAAACATCAGAAACCCAAAGCATGAACTGTGTATCAAACATCGCAAAACTAATCTGTAAACAAGCATAACCGTCGAACCTCAATACACATGTACATGTATTTCGAAATCAGTTAGGTCAACATGTCCGTATTTCAAAGTTTAAACGTTACTGAGCCACGTTTTAACTCTGAAATACGGGTATGTTCGACTTAACGGAATTCGAAAAAACCAAATTCAAATGTAACACTAACAAATTGAGTTCGATAAATCGAGTTTCGACGAATATGTACATTCGCATATCATTGTTTCTAGAAACAGTTAAATCCGATCACCCGATCTCGCTTTATTCGAACATACTCATATTTCAATGATAAATCGTAACTATTCCTTTACGTTTTAACTTTGAATACGGGAATGTTTGATTCAACAAGTTCGATGTATCGATATGTTCGGTTCAAGCGAGCTCGAATTATTGAAATTCCACTGTGGATAAACATTAATCACATGAAATCGAACACAACAAATAACATACGGTTTAGATATATATATCCTTTTGAAAGATCCAATATCACCTTTTGTTTAACACTCCCTGGTAAATATGAATATGAATATATCCACGTATATCAGTAGTCCGTTTCACAATCGACCTAAAGACAATGTTGCCTAAAAATATGGTAAACCTCACTGTTTCGTCCTCTCTTCAGAACATCCAATAGTTGCGTTTTAACATAAGTGTCTGCTTAATACAATATGAAAGGAAGACAGATATATCCTACTGGAACTTTCTGCTCTACTTTCATCGTGTTTTTAAAGCAGTCACATGCTTTACTTTCACCATAAATTTTAAGAAGTCCTATGCTTTCGTTATCACAGAATACAATGTAATTGATGAAAAGGTATAATATCCGGCTTTTGCTGTTTAATCCTAGCTAATATGTATCTATGGAACACGGGCCCTTTTCATAACACTTCGCACGACAAAAACAGTCAAAACTTTAAAATACATTAATTTCTGATTTCTCCATCTAATCATGTCTTGTGACATCTTTTTGGAATCGTCTTTTCAAGACGATTCCAAAAAGATGTGACAAGACAGGATTAGATGGAGAGATAAACAAAAAATGAGACTTTTATAATCTGACTTACGACAACATTTGTCGTTTAATGAATCGGGCCCCAGATCCCATATACGTGATTTATGTAAGTTTCCAACAAAAATGACTGTCATAGAAGACACGGCACTGTATATGTAGTCATTATACGTGACAAATGAACACAGGAATACTGCTACAATTAGTTGTATCCCTGCAACTTCCAATCGTGACATGAAAATTACTTGCAAACAGTTTGAATCCAGATCAGACGCCGAGTTACTCGGCGTCTGATCTGGATTCAAACTGTTTGAGTCTCGTTTTGAGGTTTCTTCATTTAAAAAATGCATTTATCTTAATTTGGCAAATTTCGCAGACGAGAATTTTCAAAGCAGACGATATTATTGACGTGATGGGCGTGAACCCTTATCCTGCGGTAAAATCGTCTGCTACGAAATTGTCGTCTGCAATTTTTTTTAAATCTAGATTTATACATTTTGAAAGAAAAGAGCCATAAAGATGAGTGTCAAACAGTTTGGATCCAGACGCGGCGTCTGATCTGGATCTAAACTGTTTGCAAAAATCAGTAAAATCGCGACCAGCAGGCAAAGGGTTAATTGGACACTCGGGTACTTGGATATCGTCTGTTTATCCACTGGTATAGATCTAAGCCCACTGTGTATTGAATATGGTTCAAAGAATAGACCAACTATAACAATGGCTCTCTGGCATGAATGAAACACTGCAACATAATGCTATCGGTCCATCAGAACTTTACAGCAATCAAGAATAAGTATACCACATTATTTAGATGGGATCGGATATATGTCGGTGGGTAATTCAACCAACAAAAACGGCTAAATTATCTGGGACAAATTTAGAAATAATTTAAACATTCTCAGCCTAAACGCTCAAAAAATTTAAATGCAGTAAAACTCCCTCTACAGGCCTTATTGTTTATTTTTAAGACAGATAACAGAGTGGTGCAGAACATAAATAATACAGATTAAGGCTTCTAAAAGTAGCTTTATGTATTACCTTTGTTCTACATTAAGCAGTAATCCGTCATTAAAATTATCCATTTTTACTTGGATGTCGTTTAAGAGCGATTGTTATGTGTTTTTTGGTTACTATTGATGCGTAACGCTGGTTTGTTTCAATGAATACTTTATTGGTCTCCGAACAATGAAGTTGTCATGTTTTTAGCTATAAAATAATAACATTAAAGTGAATAGATAAATAAGTTTATAAATAACTGTTCAACTCAACAGCAACACTAGGTCAAAATGACATCGACTCTTTCTCTTATTATTGCAGTAAAAACCCTCTATTACGACCACTAAAACGAAGGCTAATTGACTGTATAAAAGAGAGGTGAAAGTTTAAAGCAAGGCAACAGTAAAACAGAAAGCTCCTAAAGGAGCTTTCTGTTTTACTGTCATCATCCTTTAAAAGACATGTCATAACTCAAAGCAGGTTGAAAGTAAAGCAGTATGCGTCTTAGGGCGCTTTCTGCTTTACTTTCAACCTACTCTAAGCTTCCACCTGCTGGGATATAGAAAATAGTTCTCATGATACAGGTTCATGACTGTATAAAAAGAATCTATTTTCCTAAATGGGGGAAAAAATTTAAGGCGTAAAAATGCGTATTTATGGGGTAATGGGTTAAGCAGTCACCTAATGATTAACATTATTTATTGGTCGTAATAGAGAGGTTTTGCTATACAACAATTAACCCTTCGAAATCTATTTCATATATGTATAGTCTTAAGGTAAATAAATAGATGATAATACAGTGAAGAAAACAGTATTCTTTCCAAATATACGCGTTTATGCTAAAACTATTATTTCCATTGCAAACAGTGTTGAGCTAGATCAAAGCCGGTTGCATGTAACCCGACGTCTAATCAAGCTCCAAACTATTTGCCACTAAGATAAAAAAAAAATCGTGATGTATTGTTGTTTCTTTTTTTTTTTTTATTAAGTAGTAAATCTAATTGCGTTTGTGTTTCGCGAATGCGTTTAACTATTTACCCAACTGCCCGCTTCTAGTTATGAAGACAGATGACCACTTAAAGCAGGTTGAAAGTAAAGTAGAATGCACCCGAATGCGCATTCTGCATGCTTTACTCTCAGCCTGCTTTAAGGTTCCACATGATAGGGTATAGACAATATTTCTTACGAAATATGTTTTTTGCCCTATAAATATGAGCTATTTTTCAGATGAGGGATAAGTTAAATGCGCTAAAAAGCGCTTATATAAGGGAAATGGTTAAACGGGGAAGAATAACGTTTTCTGTATAGTATAGCGGTCGTCGAAGATATAGAAATATGCGATTTAACAAATCTTCCAAAACATAAATACAATTCTGTGATTTTCCTTTGTTATCTTTTAAGTCAAAAACCAACGTGTATGCCCGTTGATACACTTATATGATATTTGTATTTTACCCTTAACCTTTTTAAATGTCTACTTGCAATTTTGTTTTTAGTCAGTTTAAATTTTGCCTCAAATAAAAAAATTTATAGCCATTTCGCGTGAAACATACAATCTTCTTTTATATAGTCTGTAATATAAAAATTTAACGTGTACACTATCTTTTTTACTTTTCCAATATCTGTCTATACACATGTATTGGGCAAAGACAAAGACAAACAGTGTTCTTAACATGATTAATTATTAATTGTTAAAAATGTACATAGTGTTTATCGTTTTTATGTTATATCCGCTAGTGCATATGTTAAGCGGTCGTTGAAACGAAAACAGTACATTATTCGGAACTCTTATTTCGATTTTGACCATTGCACCAACACGTTCTATGTTTAACATAAATGTACTTTCAGTAGCGTGTTCAATTACCATTGTTTGCTGTTTAGGTTAGCAGTTTGTGCCCCGTGTGCAGCGTGCAGAGTACAGTAGAGAACACGCTTTCTTTCCAAATAACCGCGTATACGATTAAACTAATATTTTCATTGCAAACAGTTTGGAGCCAGATCAGACGCCGGGTAACCCGGCGTCTGATCAGGCTCCAAACTGTTTGCCACTCAGAATAAAACAGGTAGTCAGAACTGTCAAAAAGTTGTTATTTTCTATGGTTCATTTCAATGCGTTTGTGTTTAAACGGAAGAACGTTTTCTCCATTGTATTTAAGGCTGGTAGCCAACTTGCAATCGATGGCCATCGACGGCAATAGATTTCTTTACTGAACGCATGACAGGTGAATGCCAACCACCCCACTACGTCACTAGAACCCAAATTCGTCACCTCCTACCGGCGCATGTCTTTAATTAACCCCTTAGATGCCACGCATTGCTTTCATCTTCATCAAACGCATTCTCCTATATACGATTCTAAAACTTGACGTTCCCAAAATTGCCTTTCGAAATAGAAGCAGAATTTTAAACAGGTTGGATCCTGATGAGACGCCGGATTACTCGGCGTCTCATCTGGATCCAAACTGTTTGCAAATGTAATCACAGTTCCGCCGTTAGCATACAAAGAATTAAATAAACAGACAGAACCATAAATACACTTATCATACATCATAGCATAAGAGTTCAGACGATAGCTCAGTACATAGTGTTAACCCCTTCACTGCCTTACCCCGAGCACAACAGTTTCTTGCCAACAATTTGGATCCTGATCAGACGCCGCGTTACGCGGCGTCTGATCAGGATCCAAACTGTTTTACACTCATTTCAATATTTCATAAGTTATAATAACTAAATATTTAATTTTAGAAATGAAATCAGACGACCATTGTTTAAAATTGACGACGTCACGGCAGTGAAGGGGTTATGTACACACAAATCAACGCTAAGTCATGAGTTGATAGATGCACGGAATTATACACTCATTGTATGATTCCGTGATAGATGTTAAACCCATTACCACATAGCCTGTTTCTAATCTTGAAGACAGCTGATCACATAAAGCAGGTTGAAAGTAACGCAGAATGCACCTTACTTTCAGCCTGCTTTAAGCTATCATCTGCTAGAATATAGAAAAGATTTCTTAAGATACATATTCATGACTGCTTTAATTGGAACTATTTTCTAGAGTGGATGAATAAATCAAAGGCGTAAAAAGGCAAAAGGGCGTATTTTATGGAGTAATGGGTTAACCATGCTTCAACTCATTCACCCCTAAAACGTCAAATGAACAATTAAGTTCAGTCCATCCTTTACTTTTTAAGGCTGGGTATGTTTTAATTTTGCAATATAATTATTGCAAAATGCAGCACAATTTGCCAACTCTGCTGAGCAGAGGGTTCCAGTACGAGCCCTCTGATGTGGCTCTACAATGTTAACATTGGACAAGACTGTACTCTTCACATGTACAATGTTTGAAGAGAACGTGAATAATTGTCGCTAGGGTATGCATGAGTCGAAATATGTAGTAGATTAATGCAGAAGAAATATGTAAAGTAAATGTGTTTTTTCCTGTGTTGCTTTACATATATTAGCTACCGATAGTCACTTGCTCTGACGATACAGGGGCCCATTCCATACAACTTCGTACGACAAATGTTGTCGTAAGTCAGATTATAAAAGTCTCAATTATTATTTATTTCTCCGTCTAATCCTGCCTTGTGACATCTTTTTGGAATCGTCTTGAAAAGACGATTCAAAAGAGATGTCACAAGACAGGATTAGATAGAGAAATCAGAAATTAAATGTATTTTAAAGAATTGACATAATATCATGTGGTACGAAGTTTTATGAAACAGGCCCCAGATGTCGCTTCACATCAAAGGAAATGGTGCTGAACATAGGTTTTACTATATATACCATTTTAATCCACAACTACATACGACGGAAGTTGGCATTGCAAACAGTTTGAATCCTAATTGTAAACAGTTTGGATCCAGATGAGACGCCGAGGACCCATACTGTTCGACAGTCGTATTGCTATTTTGTCAGGTATACGATTGTCCCAGATCTCAAATTGCAACGACAGTGCAAGAAAAAAGTATTAATATAAAGCAATCGATATTTCTGTTGAAAACAAGTGAAGGTTTACGGCAAAATTGAAACTGAAAGGGTTAACCCCTTCACTGCCTTACCCCGAGTACAAAAACTATTTGCAAACCGTTTGGATCCTGATCAGACGCCGCGTAACGCGGCGTCTGATCAGGATCCAAACTGTTTGTCACTCATTTCAATATTTCTTAAGTCAAAACAACTAAAAAATTGAATTTTAGAAATAGAAGCAGACGACAATTGTTTTAATTCAATGACGTCACGGCAGTGAAGGGGTTAACCCCACAGATAATTAGAACGACAATCCTCTGGCGCCTATCGTGAAAAGTCTCTATTACACTGTCTTAAAATATGACTGACAAGTTGTATAACTTTCACTTATACCTTTTAGCAATGCAAATACAGATATATAACAATCACAGGGCTATCATTTGTCGGATTTTTATCCTACATGTAGCAGACGGTAGCTTAAAGTAGGTTTAAAGTAAGGCGCATTCTGCTTTTCTTTCAACCTAGAATGAAACTACTTATCAATTGATCAAATTCTATTCAATTTATCATCACAGTTGTTGCAATATACATTCATTTTCCATGTTCATGGGCACGGTGTTCTTGTGTTTATATACATGTACGTTATGCTTTAACATGTTGACTATTGAAAATGATGAAAATGTATACAATATTTTTTTTTTCAATATTCCAGATAGGGAATTAAATTAATATCAATATATAAATTGCTCTTTTCTAATATTTCGATCACGTGATTTTCTTTGAAAAGGGCCCTTAGAGGTCGAAATATTTGAGAAAAGCAATTTATATATTAATATGAAATGTATATGTAATACTCATTGTCAGTGTGTTGGGTACTGTTAATGAATACTACATGGTCAGACACACTCTATATTGTAAATATATATTACTATATTGTGTATATAGTTTACATTGGGCTTGTGGCCTAGAACCAATAAAGTATTTGTAATTGTCATTGTTGCAAGTCTACAAGTTAGATTTGCAGATAATTCATGGAGTTCGGCTGAATAGGAATTATGAAAGTCAGTACCATGCCACCATATACATCTGAAAATGACATTCCTTTGGCTACTTATCCATTAATACATTCAACCCTAGCGACGAATATACTCGTTATTCAAAAACAGTGTAGATCTACCTGTGATGATTACACTTGTCCCATGCAAACAGTGTAGAACCTGATCAGAGGGCTCCTTACGGAGCCCGATCAGGGTCTACACTGTTTGACATTTTGAAATACAATGTACATTGTTAAAATCAACCCTAAATAGTCAAAAATGGACTAGACTTAATTGGGCATTGGAATTGTCCACTAAATATTCCAGGGATGAGTGAGTTTCAACACCATCGACCTGTGTAACATATACCCGTTACTTTTGACTTTTGCAATCAGGATCCAAACTGTTTGACACTCCAATCCTGTTTTCGGAAACGAAATTTTAAAAGATGTAATTTTAGAACAGCAGCAGACGACAATTTGTTTGAGACGAAAATTTTATCCAGAATGCACTGTAAGGAGTTAAAGTCCGGTTTTCAGAGACTTTACAGTATATCTTTATGTGTTCCACGTATGCAACATTTGAATTGAAATGTTAATTTTTTTGTACAAACATTCGTAATAAAATATGTTTAAACTGTTTGCAACATTCCTGGGATACAGTGGAGAATCTGTTATTCTTTCCCGTTTAAACGCAAACGCAAAGCACTAAAACGTAGAAAAGAACAACTTTTGGACAATTCTGATTATTCATGTTTATCTTGGTGGCAAACAGATTGGAGCCTGATCAGACGCCGGGTTACCCGGCGTTTGACCTGGCTCCAAACTGTTTGCACTGCAAATAATAGTTTTAGCGTAAACGCGTTTATTGGGAAAGAATAACACATTCTCCACTGTAGCCCTTTTCAGTATGTTCCCTCGTAGTCCCTTATCTTTAGATTTGCCCCACCATTCCATAAAACATATTTACTTCGTTTCGATCTTCGGTCTTGCAACACAACGTGCAAATACCCCGACCATAATTAATACTAATATAATCTAATTACTGCCTGTGTGTGTGACGTGCTGTCAATAGTTAGAACTGCGTTGTGCATTTCCAACTTTCAATCCAATTTGTACTAACCCTTATCATGCTGCAATAGTGTCTGCTTTGAATTTGTCGCCTGCAAAATTTGTTAAATAAGTTTTTCACATTTAAGTAAAGAACCCATAAGACGAGTGTGAAACAGTTTGGATCCAAACTTTTTTGACAAAAAAACAGCGAAGTCGCGATCAGCAGGCAAAGGGTCAATCCTTATCCTGTCCATCGGTACTTGATTGGAATTTGCAAATAAATCCCGGATCGGACGCCACGTAACACGGCGTCTGATCTGGCATATCAAAACTGTTTGGCAACCGTCTTTTAGTGTGTTTTTTTATTTTAAAATTAACAAAAAAATATATAATTTCAATTTTTTTGCAGACGACAGTTTAAAGCAGACGACATTACGGCAGAAAAATTGTTAGGCGATAATTTACTAGTCGACCCACTGGCCGTCTTTGATGCAGGTTATTGCTTCATGCAGGATAAAAAATAATACAGAAAGCTCATAAAGGAGCTTTCTGTCTGATTATTAACCTGCATTAAGCAGCCAAATGTCCATCCTCAATTAATTAGTGGCCGCTTAGATTAGGTTAACAGGGTTGCAGATAAGGGGGGTAATTTGGTATTTACCCAATTAAAGTTTAGGAAAAAGCAATTGTTTTCCACAATAAGGAGTAACAAAAAGCAAAGAAATGTAGCAAAAAGCAAAGAAATTTTTGATACATATCAGAATATGAATAATACCCAATTACGAAAAGTACCAATACCCAATAAAATTTGCAAATACCCAATTCTGTAAAATTTCTTGGAGTAAATACCCAGTTGCATCAAAACCTTATCTGTAACCCTTGGTTTAACTACATACGCATGATACAGAACGGGGTGCGTATGAATGCGTTATCACAGTAAACAAACATAGCAACAAAAAAGACACATCCGCTATGAAAATAGTTCACGTCATAACATATCTCTCAGGTGCGGAATGCATGTAAACATGAAGAGAAAACATACCATAATCAGGCTTGTATACCGCTCTTAACACATTCAACCCTAGCGACGAGTATATTCGTCATTTACAGACTCTACCTGTAATGATTACACTTGTCCTATGCAAATAGTGTAGACCCTGATCAGAGGGCTCTCTGATCAGGATCTACACTGTTTGTCATTTTGAAATATATTGTTAAAATCAACCCTAAACAGTCAAAAATGGGCTGGACTTATTTTGAAATTGGAATTGTCCATTAAAAGTGTCGGGGGAATTAGTTAAAACTATAGTTATCACTTCGCTGCATTACACCGAGTACAATAATTCTTTGCAAACAATTTGGATCCAGATCAGACGCCGCGTAACGCGGCGTCTGAACAGGATCCAAACTTTTTGACACCTATTTTAATATTTCTTAAGTCATAATATATAAAATTTTAAGTTGAAGAAAAACAGACGACAATTATTTAAAATTAATGACGTCATGGCAGTGAAGGGGTTAAGTTTTTAACCACTAACATGTTGGATTTTCAAATGGACTCTTTGTTTGTTCCTGTTACAGTGGAAACGCATTATTCTTTCTTCTTAACAAATTATTACTACAAGCAGTTTTTAACCTGATCAGACACCGGTTAACACAGCATTCGGCGTCTAATCAGTCTCCGAATTGTTTGCCACTCAGATAAATATCGTCAGAAATATTTTTAAAAGAAGTATTTTCTCCGTTTTATTGCAATGCGTTTAGTTTTGTTTCAAACGGAAAAGAAAAGGGTTTTCTCCCATGTAACCCTTCCCCTAGTCATGCTGAACAGGTTTTTAGCTCGCCGGACAGTGTCCAAGATCTTATGTTGTCACCCTGTCTATGGCGTCGGCGTTCCCGTGTCCGTTATCGTTCGCGTTAACAATTTCAAAGAAGTGCTTATAACTTCAATACCCTTCCAACTACATGTTTCATATTTACACCACACATGCCTTTGGGCAAGACCTTTTACACCATTTGACATTTTTTACCATTGTGACCTTGACCTCAGCACCTGCGTTTAAGTTTCGAAATGTATGTTTTGCTTGTGAAAAATGAGTATTACTCCTATGTCCCATCAGGTATTGCTTTCATATGTGGTATGTATGTGCATATGGACAATACCTTTCCATGCATGCAAAGAAAAAAGAATCCTAATTCCATTGACAGTGAACTTAGGGCCCATGTTTAGGTTTCGAAATCTGTGTTTAGATTTAGATAAATGCTCATATCTCTTATATTGTCCATTCAGGTATTGCTTTCACATTTGGTATACATGTGCATATGGACGAGACCTTTCCATGCACACAAAAAATTGACCCCTGTCTGCTTTTAAATTTCAAAATGTGCTGCCGGCGAGCTTTATTGTCTCTCTGACAACTCTCATTCCTTAATATGTTTAACTTTAAACCATTAATTAATAGAAATACTTATACATTTTACGCCTTTAATATATTCCGCCATCAATGAAAGTAGTTCCAGTTTATACAATCAAGAATATGTATCAAAATAAACATTTTCAACATCCTAGCAGATGGTAGCTTCAAGCAGTCTGAAGGTAAAGCAGAACTGGCCTTAAGACGCATTCTGCTTTACCTTCCACCTGCTTTTAGTAGTTCACTTTTCCCTCCCTACAACACCCCTCCCAACAACGACTCCCTCCTTACAACTACCTTGCCGCAGTTCCCTAAAGAAGTCAATTATGTCTAACGCTTTTACTGCTGTAATATCGTCTGCTAAAATTGGCGTCTTCTATTTTAGCTCACCTGGCACGAATTGCCAATGTGAGCTATTGTCCATCGTCCGCCCGTCCGTCCGTCGTCAAACTTTTTCTTTAAAGATCTTCTTCTTGGAAACCACTGGACCAATTTCATCAAAACTTCATAGAATTGTTCATTGTAGGGTACTCTCTCAAATTTCTTCAAGTATAGGTCATCCAGTTGAAATTTTGGTGCCATGGCAACCAGTTGAAAAAACTTTAAAATTATTCTTGTCCAAAACTACTGGTCCTAATTGAAAATAATTTTACCCAAATGCTCAATGGGTGACCCCCTATCAGATTTCGTAAAATAATTTTCCTATCTTAAAAAACATGGCTGCTAGTGGGTGGGGCAGATTTTCCTTATATGGCTTGTCAGAAACCACTGGTCCGATTTGAAAGTACTTTCACACAAATGATCCATATGTGACCTCTACCAAATTTCTCAAAATAATTTTGTTATCTTAAAAAACATGGCCGCCAGTGGGTGGGGCAGATTTTCCTTATATTACTGTATAGTGTAAACTTTAAAGATCTTCTTCTCTGAAACTACTAGTCCAAATTGAAAATAATTTTACACAAATGATTCGTTGACGACCCTCTACCAGATTTCTTGAAATATTTATGTTATCTTACAAATCATGGCCGCCAATGGATGGGGCAAGTTTTCCTTATATTAGTGTATAGGAAAAGGTTTAAAAATCTTTTTCTCTGAAACTACTGGTCCGATTTAAGAGTAATTTGACAGAAATTATTCATTGGTGAGTGACCCTTTGCCAGTTTGTTTTCTTCAAATAATCTTCCTACCTCAAACAAAATGGCCAACAGTGGGTGGGGTGAATTTACCTATGATGACATAGTGAAAACTGATCCAAATTGAAAATAAATTTATACAAATAGTCCATTGGTGATCCTCAACAAGATTTCCTAAATCTTCGGATTTTTTTAAGGCGCATTCTGCTTTACTTCCAGCATGCTTTAAGCAGCCACATGTCAACAAAACTAGAAACAGGCGATGGGGTAAAGTTACGAATCTTAAAATCGCACTTGAAAAATGCAAGTTTGGAAATCTTAAAATTGTTCATGTCAACTTATGGCAGCCCTGTGAATTAAAAGCATAAAAGGGTGGAGTAAATGGTTACATTTGGCATTGAAAGCGTTAAAGCCGCCGTCCATATAGTTGGACTTGGAAGTTTACATTGATCATTGTAATAAAACGTCCAGCAATTATCTAAAGTAAACCCACCAGTGACTTCAATGCTTTTCTTGGAGACCATTACCGTCTGTTTCTAAAGCCATTGTTGATCTTGAGATCGATTATATACCATAATACCAGTGACCTTTGAACCGTCCATATACTCGTCTGCAGAAATTCTCAAAGTTGATATACAGTATAATCCATTATCCTATAATAACCACTTTTTACGCTTTTAATTTATTCCACTACTGAACAATTTTTTTTTCAATTTATGCATCACAAGAAATAGCTAGATGTATGTTTTAATACCCTAACAGATTGTAGCTTAGAGCAGAATGCACCCAAAGACGCATTCAGCTTTACTTTCAACCTGCTGTAAGTGGTTGGAGGGGGGGGGGGGGGTATCATAACTGTATCTGATTTCGTGTTTAAATTATCAATATAATGTCAAACAGTTCAGTTGAAGTTTCTCGGCGTCTCCTCTGGATCCAAACTGTTTGCAAATGTATGTCTCTAATAGTGCGCTCACATTTGCTCTACGGCGGCCGTACGGCGGTCGCAGAGACCTGAAATCGAGATAATCTTACGGCGGCCGTAGATATTCTACGACGGCCGTGCGGTGGCCGTACGGCAGCCGCAAGGCGTATCCCAATGTTTAACAGGCCGTAGAGGTCGCCGTAGAATTATAACGCGGAGTTATAACATTTTTTTATTACTACGGCGGCCGTAGAAACACACGCTGTAGATTGGTTCTACGGCTGCCGTACGGCAGCCGTACGGTCGCCGTACGGCCGCCGTAACTCGATGGTCAATTTCCCTATTGAGCATTTGTACTTTTGTTCATATATGTAAAACATGTATATTATCTAAAAATGGATTTAGATGTTCTTAAATGCTGTCCAAATGTGTCCTTTGAGTTCATGGTGTTGTTGGACTGATATAAGTTGTGTGAACATGTAGCAAAACCAAGTTGTGTAGCAGGAGCAGCATTTTGGTTGCAAGGTATCCGGTGGGACTTCCACGGCGGCCGTACGGTCGCCGTGCGGTCACCGTACGGCTGCCGCAAGGCGGCCGTACGGTTGCCGCAGATTTTTTTACCCCACCAAAATAAAATCTCGCCGCGCGACAGCCGCAGCAAATGTGAGCGCAACACACGGCGGCCGTAGGAATTCTGCGGCGGCCGGGGAATTGCTACTCGCCGTAGAAATGATTAGCCGTGCGGCCGCCGTGCGGCCGCCGTACGGCAGCCGCAGCAAATGTGAGCGAGGCATGAGCAATCGGAGGACGAGGAAGTTTCAAGAAAAGAATGCCATGATATGGATCTACAGACACCTTTCATGACAATCCTCGGGTTATTGAGGATTATGCCTGGATCAATGACAGAGCACTGCATAACCGCCATCGACCATTTTCGTCTGCTTTCCCAATTGACGTCTGCTTCTACAAACAACTTCACTGCCTTACCCAAAGTACAGTAAAGATTAATATTAATAATTTAATACAGAGTGCAATCGTTGTTTGCAAACAGTTTGGATCTTGATCTGATCAGGATCCAAACTGTTACATACACACATTTCAACATTTCTTAAGTCAAATTACCTAAAATTAAAATTTGAGAAATAATAGCAGACGACAATTGTTTAAAGTTGATGACGTCGTGGCAGTGAGGGGGTTACAGTGGAGAATCTGTTATTCTTTCCCAATAAACGCGTTTACGCTAAAACTATTATTTGCAACTTGCAAACAGTTTGGAGCCAGATCAGACGCCGGGTAACCCGGCGTCTGATCAGGCTCCAAACTGTTTGCCACCAAGATAAACAAGAATTATCAGAATTGTCCAAAAGTTGTTCTTTTCTACGGTTTAGTGCTTTGCGTTTGCGTACGTTTGCGTTTAAACGGGAAAGAATAACAGATTCTCCACTGTAACACTATCGTTTAAGCCGTCTGCTTTCCAAAATATTATCTACTTCATTGTTAACACATTAAACCCTAACGACGAGTATACTCGTCAAGATTTTTCTCAGAGGGTGTCCAGCCTTGAAGTTTTAACATACAGTGGAGAAGACGTAGTTACTTTCTGTCCAAATAAACACGTTTATGCCAAAGACATTGTTTCAACTATAAACGGGCAAATTGGGTCAAAGGTTGTAAAGCGTTTGAGTTGAGTCTGAGTTTGTTCTCAAGCATTTGATTGGTCATATCATAAAGCGTTTGAGTTGAGTCTGAGTTTGTTCTCAAGCATTTGGTCTGACCAATCAAATGCTTGAGAACGACATTAGACTCAACTCAAAAGCTTTATAACTTTAGACCCTGGTGTTTGTTCAGGCTCGAAACTATTTGCCACTCAGATTAAAAATACTTAAAAAACTTTAAAAAACTTAAAACTTGCCATTTTCTATTTAGTGAATTATGTTACGTTTAACTTTTTGAACCCTAGTCCCGCATATTGGCATCCTTTGTACAGTGAGCTTGTGAATAGTACACTTGTCCTATGCAAACAGTGAATACCCAGATCAGATGGCTCCTAAAGGAGCCCTCTAATCAGGGTCTTCACTGTTTGTAATAATGCCAAACATTGACAAAAAAAAACCATCAAATCAGAAATGGACTAGACTTAAATGGAAACTGGAATTGTCCATTTAAAGTTTCAGGGAAGAAAGAGTTAAATGGGACAACGTCGTCTCCGCTGTACAACATAAATTCAGTGTTTCCTTTACTTCTGTCCATTTTTAGGATTTTCCGAAGGGTCCATTCACCCAACCTTTAAATCTGGATCTACGCATGGAACTGTTTGTCTACTCGTACGGCAAATATCCTGATAAACCCATTGCACAATAGATGCGCCTTTTTACGTCTTTAACTCATTCCTCTATTCAAGAAAATAGTTCCAATTTAAACAGGCATGACGTTTATGCACCATATATGAAATACCGATAGTTCCTACATTCTAGCAGAGAGTACTTAAAACATGTTGGAAATATAGCAGAATGTTCCTTAACCCATTACCCCATAGCCTGTTTATAGTTTTGAAAATAGGTGACTACTGAAAGCAGGTTGAAAGTAAAGCAGAATGCGCCATAGGCGCATTCTGCTTTACTTTCAGCCTGCTTTAAGCTTTTACCAGCTAGAATATGGAAAGTATTAAATATGATACATATTCATTACGGTTTATATTGGAACTATTTTCTTCAGCGGATGAATAAAATGCATGTGCTAAAAGTCGCTTCTATGGGGGAAAGGGTTAAGGAGTATTCTGATTTACCCTTCAGTCTGCTTTAAGCAACCATATGTCCTCGTTACTGAAAACAAGTTATAGGGGAAAGGTAAAATTTGATCTTGGTCTACGCTGTTTCTGAATTTTGCTGGAGACATACTTGAACATTTTCAGTATACAGTAAAGCCTCTCTATTATGACCACTAAAATGAAGCCTAATTGATTGTCACATATAGATGACAAGTGACAGCTTAAAGCAAGGTGACAGTAAAACAGAAAGCTCCTAAAGGATCTTTCTGTTTTACTGTCACCTAGCTTTAAGCTGTCACTATTAACTTAACTTAGCTGTCGTAATAATTATCAAAATGTTATTTGCAAACAGTTTGTACCTAGATCAGAGGTTGAATAAGTCTGCATTTAGCAGGATTTAACAATTTTGAAATTCTTACATATGTGTCAAATACAGTAAAACCTCACTATTATGACCACTAAAACGAAAGCTAATTGATTGTATAGAAGACAAGTGATAGCTTAAAAGGAGCTTTATGTTTTACTGTCACCTTCCTTTAGCAGTCACCTGCCTAAACACCGTCTAATTAACACAATTCAGAGGTCGTTATAGAGAGGTAGTTATACTGTACATAAGCTAATGATCGCTCTACAACTGTTCTGTATTATGAAATACAGTAAAACCTCGCTATTACGACCACTAAATTATGTTAATTATTAGGGTGTTTACGATAGGTGACCGCTTAAAGCAAGGTGACAGTGAAACAGAAAGCTCCTATAGGAGCTTTCTGTTTCACTGTAACCTTGCTTTAAGCTGTCACCTGTCTATTATACACTCAATTAGCCTTCTTTTTAGTGGTCGTAATAGCGAGGTTTTACTGTACATAATACAGTGTTCCCTCCCTACAACGGCCCTTCCAACAACGATTCCCTCCTTACAACGACCATTGTCGCTGTTCCCCAAACTAGACCAGTATGTCTAACACTTTTACTGCTGCAATATCATCTGCTTAAAATTGTCGTCTGCTGGTTACATTTTAATTAACATATTGGACAATTTGATAGAGAAAAATATAATGACGAGTGACAAACAGTTTGAATCCAGATCAGACGCCGCGTTACGCGGCGTCTGATCTGGATTCAAGCTGTTTGCAAATGTAATTTCCCTCCCTATTACGACTCCCTCCGAACAACGCCCTCATTTTTTGTCTCCCGTTGGGTGTCGTTGTAGAGAGGGAACGCTGTACATAGACTCATCGTCAATGGCGATAACTTGAACTTTGATGACACATCGCCAAAACAGCCATTGCCCGATTATAAACTGGATTAATACAGATTAACGTTAACCCAATCATGTAATCGATTGATCAGGCTATTATGATTTCAAACCAGGGTTCAATGTGGCTAGCCAGTGCACTAATAGTTTATGACTGGAGGGTTTGAGGAGTAACCTCCCTTCCGCATTGTTGCCTCTCTCTTTCTCTCTCAACTCTCTCTCTCTCCACCCTCTCTCTCTCTATCTATCTCTCTCCACCCTCTGTCTCTCTATATATCTCTCGCTCTCTCTCTCTCTCTCAGAAAACAGGTTCTCTCTATGTGTATCTCTCTCTCCCCGTCTCTCTCTCTCGGCATGTTTCTCTTTCTCTAGCACCCTCTTTCCCTATCTCTTTCTAATGTTTCTATCCATCTGCCTCTATGTCTCTCTTTTTCTCTTTCGTTCTGTCCCTCGTTCATCCTTTCGTCCCTTGTTCATTACTGGAAGTTACGTCTATATCGTGTACACCGACCATTCTGCTATTTGTACATGTAGGCATGCCAATTTCGCTAGTTTTACTTCCCGGGAAAGGTCATTTTCTCAACCTATTCCTATAGCACGTAAATCCATATAAGCCGTGCCATGATAGAACCTGTTTTATTGCATTGCAAACAATGTAGGTCAATGCATTGCATTTAGCAGTATTATCTACAGTATGTGTCAGTGTAGACCAAACTCAGATGCAGATCCTGTGATGACAATGGTGCTTGGTCTGTACAATGTTGCAATGCAATAATGCAGGTTTTGTCATGACACGGCTCGTATATATAGTCTAATATGCCTTTAACCAATCATCATAGCTGTTACTTTCCTGTTGTTCTGTCTTGTTTTGTGTAATGTGTGTTCTGTGTCAGATGGTGGATCGGTAAATATGTGTTGTCTATTATATATGAAATACTTTGCTGTACAACTATTGCTATTAAGTCTAGTCCATTTATGAATATCTGGCGTTGATTTTAACAATATATTGAAATGACATGCAATGCAGACTCTGGTCAAAGGGCTTCTACATGTCAAGAATTTATATGTTGATTTCTACTATGCTCATCCAAAGTTTTCCTAACCCTGTATGACACAATACAATGTAAACAAACATTAAAACGTGTGTTAAGCCCATTACCCTATATTCAGCTTCTAGTTTCGAGAATATGTGACCACTTAAAGCAGACTGAAAGTAAAATAGAATGCGCTATAAGGCGCATTCTGTTTTACTTTCAGCCTGCTTTAATTTACCATCTACTGACCCTATATTCAGCTTCTAGTTTCGAGAATATGTGACCACTTAAAGCAGACTGAAAGTAAAATAGAATGCGCTATAAGGCGCATTCTGTTTTACTTTCAGCCTGCTTTAATTTACCATCTACTGGGATATAGAAATTAGTTTTATCCTGCATATTCACAGGTTTTCAGGACTGTATGAATTTGAACTATTTTCTTCAGTGTATAAATAAATTAAGGCGTAAACGTTTCAAAGTTAGATTTAAGGCAATATGATTGACGTAAATTCACAGGCGACCGGGAAAGTTATGAATATTATAGTTCATTCATCTAAACTTATGAATGACTGTTTACAAGGATTAACCTTTCAGCTTCATATCTCTCTGAGGTGCAATCAAAACATCAATATGAAAGAAAATCCAAACAACATGTTCCCTCGCATCGCTTGACCTAGATCATGGAAAGCATGCGCGGATGAAGAGGGATGGGGGCTGGGAAACACACACACACATTATACTACAGTCTAGTAATTTGGGCTAAATTGTTGATTCTTTGATATTCTTTGATTTGTCTGAATGGATACAGTGGAGAAGACGTTATTATTTCCCGTTTACACAAACGAAACGCATTGCAATAAAATATAGAAAATAACAATTGTTTGACAATTCTGACTATTTAATATTAATCTGAGTGGGAAACAGTTAGAAGCCAACAAACTTTTTGCAATTGGAAACAATGGTTTTAGCGTAAACGCGTTGTGAAAGAATAACGTATTCTCGTCTGTAGCACTTGGACCGGGCGTCCGTGATTAGTTCAGGTTTAAAATCCTACATATCCAAAAGTACTTAACTCTTATTTGCAGCTGTATACTTAAAACATGTGACTGCATTAACCAAGATTAAAGTAAAGCACAACACCCCTTTAGAAAATTTCTGCTTTACGTTAATGTTGCTTAAAGCTACATGTACCATCTGTATTCAAAAATATCAATGGCTATTCATTTCTGGTGTTTGTGTGGAGAAAGACAAAGGATAGAGGTATCCTAGTGCTCCTCTGCAGAGGTAATGTCGGACACCCGTAGTGAAAACAATATTTGGATCCGCACATGGAAACTTTTAAAGAACAATCCCAGCATCCACAAGGGAATGAAGCACAAAGTATGTCGTAGGTAAACTGATCTATAATTCATTAACACTTTCATTGTCGGACATATGCTGGTTAGTTATTACAAGGAGACTACAGTTAAACTCCTCTATTACGACCACTAAAGTACGTGTATGATACAGTAAAACCCCTCTATTATGACCACTAAAGCACCGGTACATGTATGTCAATAACAGTAAAACCTCTCTACTATGATCATTAAAAAAAGGCTAATTGATTGTATAAAAGACAGGTGACAGCTTAAAGGAAAACGACAGTAAAACATAAAGCTCCTTGCTTTTTTTAAGCAGTCACCTGTCGTGAACACTTAATGATTAATTAATGATCTAGGAGCTTTCTGTTTAACTTTCAGCTGTATTTAACCCTTTACCTGATAGCCTATTTCTAGTATTGAAAAAAGGTGACTACTTAAAGCAGGTTGAAAGTAAAGCAGAATGCGCCTTAAGGCGCATTCTGCTTTACTTTCAGCCTTCTTTAAGCTTCCATGTGCTAGAATATTGAAAAATTTCCCTATACTATATAATCATGACTGATTAAATTGGAACTATTTTCTTCAGCGGAGGAATAAATTAAATACGCTAAAAGTCGCTTCTATGGGGGGAAGGGTTAATACATTCAAATAGTCGTGTTTTTAGTAGCCGTAATAGAGATGTTTTACTTTACTCTCATGATAAAGCATGGTTGAAGGCATTGAACCGCGACGAGTATATTCGTCTTTCATGAGCGGTGGACATGTGCGATGAGTATACTTGCCCTATTGAAACAGTGTAGATCCTGATCATAGGGATCATATCCTTATGGCCATTGCTGACTTTCTGGAGCCAGATCACACACAGGGTCCTATGTCTAATCTGGCTCCAAACTGTTTGCCTCTTAGAAAGTTGTAATTGTGTTGCACTGCGATTGCATTTAGTTTCGTTTAACCCATTACCCCATAGCCTGTTTCTAGTTTTGAAAATAGGTGACCACTTAAAGCAGTTTGGAAGTAAAGCAGAATGCGCCTTATGGTGCATTCTGCTTTACTTTCAGTCTGCTTTAAGCTAAATCTGCTAGAATATAGATAATATTTGTACTGACATATATATAGCCATGACTGTACAAATTGGAACTATTTAACTATTTTCTTCAATGCAGGAATATATTAAAGGCGTAAGAGGGTGTATATATAGGTGTCGGCCTGGTCTAATTTCGCCCTATATAATCTATAGTAAAATGCCTAACTTTCCGAGCCAACAGCTCCCTCCAAAATATGATCTAGGCTATAAAAGGCATACCCTTCAATTCTATGGACATTTCCCTGTTGATTGAGGCCAGTCAACCTATAACATCGGCAATTACATTTTTGCTATCAATGATTTTCTGAGGTCACTGTCAAAATAAAGGTAAACAACTTTCACTTTCATCCCATTCACTGTGTTTCCATATGCATCCGCCTGGGGAAAAAGTCCTGAAATGAGATCCCTAAAACAATGCCATTTGGTGGAAATGACCACAAATAACCAGTTTTCATCAAGAAAACCATTCAAACTCACCCACAGGCAACACTAAACATTGCAAATCTTGGACATTGTATTTCTCAAGGTACTACTTATAAGACCCACAACGACCCGGAAGTGATTCCTGACCAGGCCGACACCTTATGAGGAAATGGGTAAAAACGGAAATAATAATATATTTCTCCACTGTATCAATTGTCCAGTGTTCGTTTCACGTGACACCTCTTGGACCTGTGTGTTGCTCAATTACAATGGATAACACGTTATTCTTTCACAGTAAACGAAACGTAACGCAAATGCACCGGTATCTGATCTGGCTCCAATCTGCAAGTGCAATGGAAATTACAAATTTAACGTAAACGCGTTTATTGGAAAGGATTAACGTGTTCTACAATGTTTAAATGAGCTTAAACGGTTCGGTATACAGTGTAGAAGACGATAGTCTTTCCTATTTAAACGAAACTACACGCAATTGCAGCGCTATACATACTATAGAAAATCACTTTTTGAAAACTTAATATCTCCCTGGGTGACAAACAGGTTTGGAACCCGATCAGACGAAGCGCGTTTAAAGTGAAGCGGAGTGCTCATTTGGGCTCATTTTGGTTTACTTTCAACCTGGTTTAAGTGGTCACCTTTCTTCAATGGTAGAAATATACCATGGAGTAAAGGGTTTGAAGTATCTTTGGTATATTCCTTCCCGTTTGTTATGAAATTTCATTGATCTAGATCTTTGCTATTTGTTAAATCGTCCTGTTGTCTGGGCTTTATATTGCCTCTACCTATTCAATATTCATGTATAGATAACAAATCATGAATTCTCAGAATGACACCTATGCATTACTATTTTCAACTTTTAATCTTTAAAATTCTTTAAGTAAACAGAGTAGTCCCTGTGGAGAGCTCCTACAGGAACTGTCTTTTCAGGGTCCACTCTGTTTGCAAAAGTTTAAAAAAAATACTGATTTGTAATTATGTTCCTTCGTGTTGTATATATATATGTTAATGTTGTTTATGGACCATATTGAAAATTAGTTTGTTTGTTCGATACCAAATATGTAATCCGCATAAAATAAAGTCGTTATTATTATTATTATTATTATTATTATTATTATTATTATTATTATTATGGCTACCCGGCATCTGATTTGGCTCCAAGTTGTTTGTAACGCGTTTATTGGGAAATAATAGCGATTTCTTCACATTACAAGTGGTTGCTCTAAAATGCATAATAAAAATGCAGAAAGCTACTGGAACTTTCAGCATTATTTTCCCAATAAACGCGTTTGTGCTGAAACTATTTCTTCCATTGCATACAGTTTGGAGCCAGATATGACTAAAAACTTATGTTTGCCACTTATTTTAAAATAATTAGTCAGAATTTAAAAAAAAAAAAAGTGTTATTTTCTACATTTTAGTGCACTGCGTTTGTGTTTAGTTTCGTTAAGGGAAGAGACTAACGTCTTCTCTTCTGTAGGCATTATGACATGCAAACACTAATAATAATAATAGCCTAATAATAATAATAACGATTTGATTTTATTTAATGTGGATTACATATTTGGTATCAAACAAACAAACCAATTTTCAATAGTCATCGTGCATTTACCGATCCTCCTTGTCAAGATGGGTCTGCTCGTCAATGCATTTTTTACGAATCGGTCTCCTGTGCTGTGAGATTAGCACATATTCCCCAAGCGACGAGTATACTCGTCTTTGACAAACGATGTACCTGTGAAACGAACACAGAGCACCAGATAAGGGTAGTTTTTCAAAAACTAAAATCTTTATTTCTGAATTAAACCCTATGGTGTCACTACTCATTAGAATCGTCTCTTCGAGACGATTCTAATGAGTAGTAACACCATAGGATTTGGTGCTAAGAAGAGTGAGAAAATGTTGGATTTGTTGAAAAAACTACCTCTTATCTGGAGCCCTGCGAACACATGTCATATGCAGTGCAGACACAAATCAGAGTCTACACAGTTATCATTTTGTTAATTATTGTTCAAATGAACCATATAATTATGTAAAATTGGACAAGACTTCATTGGAAATTTGAATTGTCTATTTAGGGTTTCAGGGACGAATGAGTTAAAAGACGTGTCAATATTCATTATTGGAAATCAATGAATGATATCAAACACGGCATTCTAAAGGGTAAGGGATTTAGCTCAGTATATAACAATGTCAACTTTACTGTATGTCTATATGTATATATTTTGCAGGTGCGCGTCCGTGCTATGCTGAAAACAGTTTGTAGAGAAGACACTTTTCTTCAAGTTCTCGTTTACTCGCGACGAAACACATACTTAATGTGTCAAATTTAGAAAATGTCTTGAAAAACACGAGAAAACGAACCTGACCAGACGCCGGGTTACTTTTGCCACTCAGAGATTATATCATAACAGATCGTGAACAATTCCAAACAATTGCCAATTTCGTCATTTTAGTGTAATGTGTTTGGCTTGCGTTTATAGAGGGAAATCACATCTCCTCAGCAGTATGAACAGATTGTTCCTTCATACATTTGCTAATGTAGCTTTCTCAGCTCTCTAAGTAAACATTAATTTATCGTAATCAAACTTTGTTTCATCCTGGAACCAGCCAGAACTTGAAAATAATTGTAGGAAAGTGTTGCTTCTTGTAGGTAATTAACTTATCAAAATAAATTATATGCGTGGTTAACTATTTGGATCCCGATCAGCCACCGACTTACTTGGCGTTCATTAGACTAAAAATTTATTGCAATGAACATACATGTACATGAAATTGTTTTAGCAAAAACTCGTTAATAGGAAAGAGTTTTGCCTTCTCCACTGTAACGCACTGTTTGTGGAAGCCTATCGACGACATTGAATTTAATTTGGATCAATATCAGACATCGCGTAACGCAGCATCTGGTCAGGATCCGAACAATATGACACTCAACGCAAAAGTTTAAGTCAAAATGCATAAACTTTCTAAACTATACAAATAAAAGAAGACGATACTTTTTAAGAGCAGTGAATGTGTTACTTTAACCATTTTCTCCATAAATGCACTTAAGAAAAAGGTTCCAATTTATACAGCTATGAATATGTACCATTATAAACACTTTGTAACAGATGTGATTAAAGCAGGACGAAAGCAAAGCAAAATGCGCCCTAAGGCGCATTCTGCTTTACTTTCAACCTGCTTTAGTGGTGAGTGTCTTCAAAACTAGAAACAGACTACGGGGTAGTGAGTAAACACATTCAACCCTAGCGACGAGTATACTCGTCATTACAAACAGTGTACCTGTGAGGATTACACTTGTCACATGCAAACAGAGTAGACCCTGATCAGAGGGCTCCTTAAGGAGCCCTCTGATCACGGTCTACACTGTTTGTCATTTCGAAATATATTTCTAAAATCAACCCTAAATAGTCAAAAATGCCTAGACTTATTTTGAACTTGGAATTGTCCATTAAAAAGTTCAGGGGTGAACGAGTTAAATTAGTCATAACACTTATATTGGCAGTGAAAGGATATTTAAAATATCGGGTACAACAGACAATCATTATTTTAACCGTGACGAGTCCCCCATTTACTAGATAATTCTGAAATTACATTTGACATTGATTTGACACCAAGCTACAGCATTGGTATTGTTAAATCCAGCATAAAATCATAGGTAATAAAAGGTCAATTATATATTTCTAACCTTAAGCCCTCTTCAATGTCGGGGTAGCGTATGCCTTAAAATTGCCATATGCCGAGAACAGTTTTATTTGTAATGTTAGATATATATACAACTTTGTTTAAATAGACTTGCAACGTGAGTGTCAGGATTAAATCCGTGGGATTCACTACTGTGCTCTTAGTGTGGCAGTTAAGAAGATTCTCCCAGAAACGATATTTGCAACTTTCCACGTAAGGTGTGGTTTTAGTAAACTTTGATAACAGTATTTCATACCGTGGATCAAACCTACTTCTCAACTGAAAACTGTGCATATTTAGTGATTGTCCCCAATAAAAAACCTAGATATGTTAAATAGATGCCACACGCTTGAACTGCAGTGGAAAAGACGTTATATAGAGGATATTGTATGAGTGCTCATTATTTATCATTTTTAATAAACGAGTTGACTAAAATGATATGACGCGAGCCTTGGCGAGCGTCATATTCATTTTAGTCAACGAGTTTATTAAAAACGATAAATAATGAGCACGAATGTGATATTCTATTTATCACATAACAAGTTCAAGCACCTATTAAATTGATTCGAAGCCGTAATTTGTAGACCCTCCGCTATATAGATTTTCCGCCAAACGCTACGTTGTTTACGTTAACGTCATAGTTAATGACGTCATTTGGTGCCACGCTACATGCAGCCCTTATGGACGAACAAGTTAGGCCGGAGCCCAAAAAACGATATTCCACTAGTGGATTACGATATTTATACAATCGCTTTATGCAACTCCCAGACCGCAAATTATGTGATAAAAATAGTTTCCCAGTTTAAACGAAACTATACGCAATGCAATACAATGTTGAAAAGTACACATTTTTAAAAAAAAAAACCGTTTAACCGGCGTCTGATCTGGCACCACGCTGTTTGTAATGGAAATACAAGTTTTAATACAAACGTGATTATTAGGAACGTAAAACGTATTCTCAACTGTACCATTTTAGTCATTTCAATTTTGCTTTTTGACATGTAGGTCTATTACAAATACATGTCTATGTTTGATTTATTGATAGATGTACATGTACGTTGCATTAAGTATATATCTAATAAATTACTCATTTTAAAGTGAGCTCATAAAGTTGTCGAATAATTTGTATTGAAACATGTTAGACAAATTAAAGGAACGACCTATACATCATGTGTCGCTGACATATAAAAACGAATTGAACTCAAGAATTAAAAACGAAACTATATTACAATTGTGCTGGGAATATTCTATGGCTACTTATCCTATTGAATAGTGAATTTATGAGTAACCCACACGTCTAATCATAACGGAAAATTAAACATATGACAGGTATTCATAGGAGCAGTGGGCGATTCTGCAATTTTAAATGTTGGTGTCTGTTGAAATATGTGCTATTTGCTTCGAATTTCGTTTCTACCATGGATTTACTCATGCAAATACTGTAAAACCTCTCTATAACCACTACTAAAATGAAGGCTACTTGATTGTATGAAAGCCATTTGTCAGTTAAAAGCAAGGTGAAAGTAAAACAGAAAACTCCCTTCTGTTCTACTTTCACATAGCTTTAAGCTGACACCTGCCATAAACACCAACTAATTAACACCATTTAGTGTTCGTATTAGAGAGGTTTTAATTTATAGCATCTTGTCGTTATAACATTCATTTTATTATCATTTAGTGACCACTTATACAGTGGAGAAAACATTATTCTTTCCCAATAAATGCGTTTTTCTGCTATAACAATTACTCCCATTGCAAACAGTTTGGAGCCAGACCAGACGCCGGGTAACCCAGCGTCTGATTAGGCTCCAAACTTTTTGCTACTCAGGGTAAAATGAATCGTCGGTATATGCATTTTCTGCATTTAATAATGCTTTTGCGTTTTTTAACCCCTTCACTGCCTTACCCGGAGCACAACAGTTTTTTTTGGCAAACAATTTGGATCCTGATCAGACGCCGCGTTACGCGGCGTCTGATCAGGATCCAAACTGTTTGACACTCATTTCAATATTTCTTCAGTCAAAATAGCAAAAATTAAAATTTAAGAAATAAAAGCCGACGACAGTTGTTAAAATTGATGACGTCACGGCAGTGAAGGGGTTAACATTGGAATATTGTTTTCTCCCCCTCGGGTCAGAAAATTCACACAGGGTCTCGGCAAGCCTCGTCCCGGCATGAAATTTCTGACCCTCGGGGGAGAAAATTCTTATCCTACATCAACACTCATGGTGGATTCGTATAGTCTTCGTTGTGTTGCTTTTCAATTAAACGGGAAAGAATAACATCTACTCCACTGTAACATAAGTTTTACCATAATATTAACCTCTTAACTGCCATTACGTCATTAATTCTAAACAAGTGTCGTCTGCTTTCATTTCTAAAATTTAAACTGTTGGTTTTTTTACTAAAGAAATATTGAAATGAGTGTCAAACAGTTTGGATTCTGATCCAAACTGTTTGCAAATATCTATTGTACTCGGGCTAAGACAGTGGAGAGGTTAACTGTTTCCTTCAAAGTAACCGTTTCACACGTTTTATCTATTCCTCATAACAAATGCATTTTGATACTTATACCGTCTCTTGATAAAAATATAGAAATATATGCTAAAAGAAGCCTGGGGCCCGTTTCATAAAACTTCGTACGACAAAAACGATCGTAAGTCAAAACTTTAAAATACATTTAATTTCTGATTTCTCTATCTAATCCTTTCTTGTGACGTCTCTTTGGAATCGACTTTTCAAGACGATTCCAAAGAGATGTCACAAGACAGGATTAGATGGAGAAATAAATAATAATTGAGAATTTAACAATCTGACTTACGACAACATTTGTCGTACGAAGTTTTATGAAACGGGCACCTGCTTTACTCATTCACCTGCGAAACTTTCAATTGACAATTCAAGTTTCTAATTAAGTCTAGCATATATACAGTATGCCTATTTGTGGCTGTTTCTGAAGAAAAAAAGAGTAAACTTTATCATGACACACAGTGCAGATTGCAGAGTCTGATCAGAGGGCTCCTTTATGAGCCCTCTGATCTGGGTCTACATTGTTTGCATAGAACAAATGTACTCTTTACAGGTACACTGTTTGTAAAGGCCGAACATGCTTGTCGCTAGGGTTCTATGTGTTAAAGCAGGCTTGGTTGTAAAGCAGAAAACTCTTCATGAGCTCTCCGCTTTATTTTCAGTTTGTGAAAGCAACAATCTGTCCTAAAATAATTAAATCAATCTCAATCTATAAATGAAAGGTGCTTGTGCATGCTTATTGAAACACTCAATGAAACATAAAGGCTATAACATGCGACTGCACTCCGACAAACTGTTCCGTCAATATAGAATTCTTCTCCGCTTCGCCGCCATGACGTCGTCAACTTTAAACAATTGTCGTCTGCCTTTATTTCTCAAATTTAAGTTTTAAGAAATATTGAAATGAGTGTCAAACAGTTTTGGTCCTGATCAGACGCCGCGTCACGCGGCGTCTGATCAGGATCCAAACTGTTTCCAATTAATCACTGTACTCGGGGGTAAGGCAGTGAAGGGGTTATACAATTCATTGAATATTTCCTAAAAGCTTAATCTGCAAAATCCCTATCGGAACAAATGTTTCAAATTCAAATTCAAATACAGTCGAACTTCGATATCTCGACGTCGGTTTTGTCGAAAATACCCGTATGTCAAAGATAAAACGTGGCTTGGCCACGTTTTAACTTTGAAATATGGGTGTGTTCGACCTGACCGAGCATGAAACAATGCAGTTCATGTGTCGAACTATCGGATAGTTCGAGTTAAGCGAGTTCGAGATATCGAAGTTCGACTGTACTCTTAATTTTCTCTATGACAAAAACTATCGTTTAAAGGTATTCTTAAAATAAAAATGCATAACATTTACTTAACACTTCGAACGCTACCTGCGAAATAGTGATAACTTTTGCAAACCGTATAGACCCAGACGAGATGCTAAGTAATTTGGCGTCTCATTCGGATATAAACTGTTTGGCACTCTGATCTCCGTTTAAGAATTTAATTTAGAAAATTCAAATTTTTCGAACAGTATGAAACGACAATTGTTGCAGACGAAAACGAATACAGTCCAAACTCAATAATTCGAACTCGCGATAGTTCGAACATACCCATATTTCAAAGTTAAAAGGTGGCTTAGCCACGTTTTAACTTTGAAATACGGGTATGTTCGACTTAAGCGAGATCGACTTATCGAAATTCAAATTTCAAAATACCGGTAGGATCGATTTAAGTGAGTTCGAAGTATAGAGTTTCGACTGTACTAAAAAACGTTCAAAAGGTACAGAAAACCCTCTCTATTACAACCACTAAAATGTGTTAATTGACCGCTGTTTAAAACAGGTGACTGCTGAAAGCCATGTGAACGTAAAACAGAAAGCTCCTTTGTTTTTCGTTCACATTGCTTTTAACTGTCGCCTGTCTTTTATGTATCAATAAGCTTTCTTTTTAGTGGTCGTAATATAGAGGTGTTGTTTTTTTTTATCTAAATGAAGATACAGACCTCACAGCGTGTCGACACTAGGTATAGGAAATCCAAGGATAGTCCTTAGCTGAACGAAAAATAACAATTTGAACTCTTTTATTGCTAATTGAAAAGTTAAATTCACATTTTTTTAAAGTCAATCCTGATATTGACGTCTGCAATAATTGACGTCTGCTGTTATTCTAAAATTATAATATATCAAAACAATATTTTCAAAATCGGATCAGTGCCAAACAGTTTGGATCAAGATGAGACGCCGAGGAACTCGGCGTCTCATCTGGATCCAAACTGTTTGCTATTGTTGTCTGTTATTGTTCTAGATAAACTTGAAAATTTTCAACATCGAATCAGTGCCAAACAGTTTGGGCCCTGATGAGACGCCGAGTTACTCGGCGTCTCATCTGGATCCAAACTGTTTGCAAAACGTAATCACTAAGTATCGACTTTAGCACGCAAAGAGTTACATGTTTTAAACACCAAGCGGTCTTACACGAATTTTGCACGATAAAACCCAACTAATAAAACTTAAAACTTCCACTGTTTACATCGGCCAAATTTTGTCACAAAATAGTTCACGACACCCGTAAAATCTCCCCCTAAAGCTGACTCCCGTTGATTCATTTGGAGTGCTTTTAACACAGTAGTTGAATAGGTATTGATTTGGTTTATTGATGTTTACCCCTTGTAATATTTGTTTAAAATAATTCTTTATACAACATCATTGATAATGCTCGGGCTTACCTTAGGTGTTTGCCAAGTTAAGGCAGTCAGGTCAACAAAGCACTTGCTATAATATCTTTACCCTCGATGCGAATGGCATCTGCTTATGAGTTTACTCTGTTCCTAACTTTAATAACACTTTTTTTATTATATCTTACTGGATGTCTTTTCCGAAAAGAAACATAATCATGATCACTTGCTCTAATTTGTGACAAAGTGGGATTGGGTTCATTGGATAATTAAATTTTGAAAGTTAGTACATGTAGAACCTCTCTATTACGACCACTAAAAGAAGGATAATTGTGTGTTTAAAGGACATGTGACAGCTTAAAGCAAGGTGACAGTAAAACAGAAAGCTCCTAGAGGAGCTTTCTGTTTTACTGTCACATTGCTTTAAGCAGTCACTTACCATAAACACCCTTATAATTAACATAATTGAGTGGTCGTAGATAGAGAGGTTTTACATGTAATTTCGAGGACAGCAACCCCTTTCCACTATAGCCAAACATACATATCACCTATAGCCAAATGGGTTTAAAATAGGTTAATAAAGATAAAGTTTCCTTTACTTTCATATTGTTTAAAGTTGACACTTGCATTTAACACATGATAAATGAATATTCAAGAGCGACACTGATATGGTGACGTATGTAAAGGCTCACAAAGGGGCGTATGTTGAGGAAAGGGTAAAAGAGCCATTGATTCCTACAGTGGAGAATCTGTTATTCTTTCCCGTTTAAACGCAAACGTACGCAAAGCAAAGCGCTAAAACGTAGAAAAGAACAACTTTTGGACAATTCTGATATTTCATGTTAATCTTGGTGGCAAACAGTTTGGAGCCTGATCAGACGCCGGGTTACCCGGCGTCTGATCTGGCTCCAAACTGTTTGTAAAAGAAAAAATAGTTTTAGCGTAAACGCGTTTATGGGGAAAGAATAACAGATTCTCCACTGTATCTAGTGAGAGAGACCGGAGATATAGCTGGCCTTTGTAACGAACTTTTCGAAATATGGATACATAGTGGCTAATTGATACGCTCCAGGCACGGATCCAGATTTTCTTTCAGAGGCGGACCAGAGTTCATCCAGAATTTAATTAAAGGGCAGACCAGGAGAGGGTAATATACCTCATAGAAATATATAAAATTAGCTACGCTACGAAAAATGTTCCGACTGATCAGGGTCTACTAAAATATTCCGGCTGATCATGCAGGGTTTCCACTTTTTCCAAATTTTATAGTCTTTATAAATCTCGCTATAGTTTTGTCTGCTTAAAAAGTCAATAAAATTTATGTAAAATTGGTTGTTGTTGTGTTTTGTGTGTTTTTTTTTACCGAAGAAGTATTAATGCTAGTCAAAGAGTTTGAATCCTGGCCCCCAAGGTTATAAAGCTTTTGAGTTGAGTCTGAGATCGTTGTCAAGATTTGATTGGTCAGATTTGAACTTTAGCTAGCACTCTTTACAACCTTGAACCCTGATCTGATACAGAGATTCTCGGTGTCTGATCTAAAGCCAACCTGTTTACAAGAGCCATCATTTAGATTTAAGGCAAATTAACCCGTTACCCCATAGAAGCGCCCTTTTGTACATTTAATTTATTCCCCCACTGCAGAAAAAATCCAATTTATAGTTATATGTTGATACCCTAGCAGATGATAGATTTAGCTTAAAGCATGTTGAAAGTAAAGCAGTTTGCGTCATAAGGCGCATTCTGCTTTACTTTCAAACCTACTTTAAGTGAGCATCTGTCTTCAAAATAAAAAACCAGGCTTTTGGAAATGGGTTAACTAAAGAAATATTTATATGAGTGTCAACGAGTTTTGATCCTGATCAGATGCCTGTTTACGCAATGTTTGATCAGAAACCAAACTGTTTGCAAATATTTGATTATTCAATAATGCACCAAAAAACACTTTACATGAACTTTAACCCTAGTAAAATGTATATTCGTTCTTTACAAATAATAAACCTGTGAAAAGTACACTTGTCCTACGCAAACTATCTGTTGAACTCGCTCGCCCCTGAACATTCAAATGGACAGTTCCAGTCCCTTTTATACTATTAAGAGGAGTTTACAATGTCCATGTATTGCAGAATGACAAACAGTGCAGCCCCTCTAAATAGTATAAAAGGGACAGGACTATTTGAATGTTCAGGGGTGAGCAAGTTCAACAATTAAGAAATGAACTGATTTTTTTCGGCGTTTCGCTTGAACGCCGAAAAAAATCTGTTCATTTCTTATATTTACAATATATTTGCTGTAATTTCTAACATTAAATAAACAATGTGTCAGTAGGCCTACGCATGTATGTTTAATCCATATTAGAGGTCGATAACACGAATAATGTGTACCCTATAAGGAACAGCCATGACCGATTTACTGAATCTGTGTACATTCGAAAGCAGAAAAAATAAGTTTCATTGTCAACAACTTGACAGTTTGGTGCGAAAAATGCTGATTTATGACGTCATTAGAAGTGACGTAATTTTAAAGTAGGATAATATATCGGGGTTTTATTGTCATAAAGAAACGCAGATATAGGCCGCTGTTTATAAGTTAGATTCATATGTCAATTTTCTTGCAATTTATCTCATTTATAAAGAAGAATATTAGTCGGGAATCATGGTTTCCACTAGTAGGAAGGCATAGATCGGTTAAGAACAAATTTTGAAAAAATCCTCCAAATGTTTGCTGCCCCAAGTTCCAAATATTAATTCGCGAATGGAAACTGCATATGCCCCGCCTCCCCTTCGAAACTTTTCCACAAGTCCCGCCCTCTCGAAAATTGGTGTTTATTTGAAATGAACACACTTTTTGTCAATGGAATTGAATGGGGCGATTGTAAATATTTAAGAAATGAACTGATTTTTTTCGGCGTTCAAGCGATTTGCCGATAATTTTCTGTCGTTCATTTCGCTTGAACGCCGAAAAAAATCAGTTCATTTCTTATATTTACAATATATTTGCTGTAATTTCTAACATTAAATAAACATTTTGTCAGTACGCATGTATGTTTAATCCATATTAGAGGTCGATAACACGAATAATGTGTAACCTATGAGGAACAGCCATGACCGATTTACTGCTGTGTATATTCGAAAGCAGAAAAAATAAGTTCCATTGTCAACAACTTGACAGTTTGGCGCGAAAAATGCCGATTTATGACGTCATTAGAAGTGACGTAATTTTAATGTAGGATAAATATATCGGGGTTTTATTGTCATAAAGAAACGCAGATATAGGCCGCTGTTTATAAGGTATATTCTTATGTCAATTTTCTTGCAATTTATCTCATTTATAAAGAAGAATATTAGTCGGGAATCATGGCTTCCACTAGTAGAAAGGCATAGATCGGTTGAGAACAAATTTTGAAAAAATCCGCCAAATGTTTGCTGCCCCAAGTTCCAAATATTAATTCGCGAATGAAAACTGCATATGCCCCTCCTCCTCTTCGAAACTTTTCCACAAGTCCCGCCCTCTCGAAAATTGGTGTTTATATGAAATGAACACACATTTTGTCAATGGAATTGAATGGGGCGATTGTAAATATTTTTTATTGCAATATACATTTGTATGTGTACAATCATATACCATAATGTGAACTGTTTCCCAGTTTTACGCTTTCATCCCTTCAACTTTTAATGGATAATTCCAATTTCAAAATACGTATAGTCCATTTTGGACTCTTTAGGGATGACTTTAACAATATATTTCAAAATGACAAACAGTGTAGACCCTGCTCAGAGGGCTCATTAAGGAGCCCTCTGATCAGGGTCTACACTGTTTGCATAGGACAAGTGTAATCCTTACATGTATATATTGTTTGTAAATGACGAATCGTCGATTATATACTCGTCGCTAGGGTTGAATGTGTTAAATCAAGAGATTACTAAAATATTGGGTTTAGTGGGGGTGCTAGACTGGGTGGATTTTTAACGCAGATCCGTCCTGCACTGGCCTTTGATTGGAATATCTAAAGGTCTGTCTGATATCGTTGTACAAATTCCACCGTGAGTTGGTTTCATGATAGGTGCGTATAGAAGGCAGACAAGATCGGTAAAGCCTTCTATTGAACACGGTAGTAGGGGTCGTTTTAACCCAATACTCTTACTAAATACGCCTTTTTATGCCTATAATTATTTTATTCCTCCACCAAAGAAAATAGTTCAAATTAATAGTCATTAATATGCATCATTAGAAGAAAATTATATATCCTAGCAGATACTGGCTTAAACGTGCTGAAAGAAAAGCAGAATGCATTCTGCTTTACTTTTAACCTGCTTTAAGTAGTCATCTGTCTTTAAAACAAGAAACATGGGTGAATGTGGCAAATATAATAATAGCGGTTTCACCATAATCCCTGGCACAAATTTTGGGAGAATGGTAGAAAATGCAACGTGCTCCTCTGCAAAATGCCATAAACAATATTAACCCTTTGAATCCTAGTCCCGCATATAGGCGTCCTTTTCAAACAGTGTACATGTGAATAGTACACTTGTCCTATGCAAACAGTGAATATCCAGATCAGAGGGCTCCGAAAGGAGCCCTCTGATCAGGGTATTCACTGTTTGTCACAATGCCAAACATTGACAAAAACAACCCTTAAAAGTCAGAAATGGACGAGACTAAAATGGAAACTGGAACTGTCCATTTAAAGTTTTAGGGAGGAAAGAGTTAAGGCCCTGATATCGCTCACCTGAGGATATTTCGAATCATCAAAGAACTTATAACCATATAATTAAGTTTGTCAAAGTTTGATAAAACTAGACTCCATACTGTAGCAAGTAGAGTAGTAACACTTTCGACACATCAAAGGCAGATAAATCTTGGCCCATTGTTCAGATTTCAGCCATAATCGGACTCATCCGAGATCTAATGGCCATAAACAGTTGTATAAGTTTGATCCAAATCAGTTAAAATTTGAAGACACAAGAGTATTGACAAGAGGGTCAATAGTGTCCTTAAGCCTCACCTAAGTAAAACATGTAAACTTGACCTAGTTTTTGACCGAACATGACCAACATTCAACCTTGACCTAAATTTCATGGAGGCAAACATTTTGACCAAGTATCGTTGAGATCTAATGACATTTGTAGCCCCTAGAGTGTATACAAGGGGTTTTCAACGATTTGACAGTGACATAGTTTTTAACCTGACATGACCCACATTTGAATTAGACCTAGATTTCTTCAAGACAAACATTGTCATTAAGTTTCAGGAAGATCAAATAAAAGTTGTAGCTGCTAGAGTGTTAACGAACCAATTATGTACGACGGACATCCAGCAATCCTAAAAGCTCACCTCGACCACTTCGTGCTCAGGTGAGCTAACAAAACTGAAATAACTTATGAAGGCATTTTCTAGCAAATCTGAGTACATCAAGGGAAGACATCTCTTGACATAATTGTCAGATTTCAATCATAATTGAACTCATTCAAGAACTTATAGTCATAAACATTGTGTACAAACAAAATCAAAATCCATTCAAAAGTCAATAATGTAGCTGATATACGAGTAACAGTGTTAAATATGGCATTTTCATAACATCAAGGGCAGGCTCTGGATTGGAATCCGCAAGGTCGACGCAGAAGAGGAAGACCATATACATGTATAACCTGGAGACGAACCTTGGATACGGAATTGCGGTCCATCCAATTGTCATGGGGTGAAACCAAAAGGATCGCACAGGACAGAAGCAGTTGGAAAGATGTAGTGAAGGCCCTATGCCGGGCGGAGAGGATTAAGTAAGTACATGTAAGTAAGGGCAAATAACTCTTGACCCATTGCTCCGATTTCAACAATAATCAAACCTATTTGACATCTTATAGCCACGTACAGTTTGTGTAAGTGTGATCAAAATCCGTTAGAATTTGAAGACACTTGAGTATTTACAAAACTAAAATAAGGCTTTTCTAGCAAATTTTAGTACATCAAGGGCAGACAACTCTTGACAATAATTGACGGATTTCAACCATAATGGAACTCATCCAAGAGCTTAGTCATAACATTGTGTGCAAGTTAGATCAAATTTTATTCAATACTGTAGCTGGTAGAGGGGTTACTCTGTAAAATATGCATTTTCAACACATCAAGGGCAGATAACTCTTGACCAATAATCGAACTCATCTGAGATCTTATGACCATACTTATGCAGTTTGTATAAGTTTCTTCAAAATCCATTAAAATTTGGAGACATTAGAGTGATAACTGATAACAAACTAATTGTGGAATCATCACGAGCTTTGCTCAGGTGAGCTTAAAGAATTTGGTAAAATAGTTTCAGTTTTCAAATGAAACACAGATTGTGTTAGAGGATGAACATGAACAAGAAACTTCTAGATTTGTGAAAGATATACTTTAATTGAAAGCATGGAATTGTCATGAAGTAAAATTACTAAACAAGCAAAGTACAATCATATGGTGTACAACAATACAAATTGTGCCACAAAATGTAAACATGACACACAAACACTAGGTCATGGAAAGTTGATGTCAAAGCCAACTCAATGATGAAACCTTACAACTACAGTGCTCCCTCCCTATAACGGCTCTCTCATCAACGACTCCCTCCTTACAATGACCCTTGTCACAGTTCCCTAAACAGGACCATATGTTCAACCAATTAACAGCTGCAATGTCATCTGCTTAAACGTTTTTCTCAAAGTGACATAATTGACATTTTGACAGGAAAATTTTTAATGAAGAGTGACAAACAGCTTGAATCCAGATCAGACGCCGCGTTATGCGGCGTCTGATCTGGATTTAAGCTGTTTGCACATTTCCCTCCCTATAACCACTCCCTCCGAACAACACACACAATTTGTGTCTCCCGTTGGGTGTCGTTGAAGAGAGGGAGCGCTGTAGAACTCAGTTGTTGAATGCTGAATATAGCATATCTCTTTAACCCTTTACTCCAAAGATACTCATTTTAACACATTTCCTTTATTCCTACATTGAAGAAAATAGTTACAATTTACACAGTCATGAATGTGCACCGAAAGAAAAAAATTCCTTTTCCTAGCGCATGGTAGCTTAAAGTAGGCTGAAAGTAAAGCAGAATGCGCCACTTTCAACCTGCTTTAAGTGGTCATCTATTTTCAAAACTAGAATCAGGCTATGGAGTAATGGATTAAGATTGGCTATACATGTACATTAAACCACTCTTATTTAAATCATGGTCTTTTTTCAAGAAAAAACACAATAATTGATTTAACTTGGAAAAGGCTAATAGCTTACATATTTAAATCCGGTGATTGTTAAAGTATTTGTGTTTCTACAGTACCTTCTGTTTATCTTTTAGTAACAACAAGTTTAACAACCCTGTATCAGAGCTCTAGATAAGCCAAGTAATTCAAATTATTACTTCCTTTGTTTTCATCAAAGACTATCATGTGACTACTCATTACATTCATCTTGAAGAAATGATTATTATGAGTGGTCACATCATGGACTTTGGGAGAGACACAAATAAGAAAATGTTTGTCACAACAGTTGACTGTAAAGATGACCCTGTGTGCGTTTTATAATAACATGCACATAGATACAGTAACACCTCTCTATTATTTGGAGACTTGTAACAACAGTTGACAGTTTGGTAAATGAGGTGTTGATCTGGCAACTTGTCTCCTAGAGTCGCGATATGACTGAAATACTGCCAAAGCAACTTAACCCATTACCCCTTAAAAACGCCTTTTTACGCCTCTATTTATTCCTCCACTGAAGAAAATAGTTCCAATTTATACAGCCAAGAATATGTACCAGAAGAAATATTTTCTATATCCTAGCAGATGGTAGCTTAAAGCAGGCTGAAAGTAAAGCAGAATGTGCCTTAAGGCACATTCTGCTTTACTTTCAACCTGCTTTAAGTGGTCACCTGATTTCAAAGCTAGAAATAGGATAAGAGGTAATGGGGTTAAAACCCTATATCAACAACAGCAGTTGACTGTAAAGATGACCCTGTGTGTTACATAGTAACATGCACATAAATACAGTAACACCTCTCTATTATCTGGAGACTTGTCACAACAGTTGACTGTAAAGATAACCCTGTGTGTGTTTTATAATAATATAAATACATGTATAGTAGTACCTCTCTATTACAACCACTAATTTATGCTAATTAATACTTGTTTATGACAGGTGACAGCTTTTTATTTTACTGTCACCTTGCTTTAAGGTTTCACCTGTCTTATACAATCAAATAGCCTTCGTTTTAGAGGTCATAATAGAGAGGTTTTACTGTGTATGTATAATACTAATGATATCAATGCTTAACCCATTAACTCATAAATATGCCTTTTTATGCCTCTAGTTTATTCATCCATAGAGGAAAATAGTTCCAATTTACACAATTATGAATATGTACCACAAGAAATATTATCTATGTTCTTGCAGATTTTTTGCTTAACGCAGGCTGAAAATAAAGCAGAATGCGTCTTAAGGCGCATTCTGCTTTACTTTCAACCTGCTTTAAGTAGTCATCTTTCTTTAAAACTAGAAGCAGGCTATGGGGTAATTGGTTAAGAATAACCCTGGAACAAAGTGATGCTCCCAGAAGTAACATTGCCTTTTTATGCTACTAAATGAAACCTTAACATTGTGCAGCATGATGAATAAGTACCAAATTGTAAGGGAATCTTCATTAACTCTTTGAACCCTAGTCCCGCATATAGGCGTGCTTTTCAAACAATGAACGTGTGAATAGTACACATGTCATATGCAAACAGTGAAGACCCAGATCAGAGGGCTCCGAAAGGAGCCCTCTGATCAGGGTCTTCACTGTTTGTCACAATGCCAAACATGGACAAAATCAACCCTTAAAAGTCAGAAATGGACTAGACTAAAATGGAAACTGGAATTGTCCATTTAAAGTTTCAGGGAGGAAAGAGTTAAAATAGATGAATGTGTAATATGCACACTTCAAGTAAGTTAAGCTTCCAATAGATGTACTTTGTATTTGTCACACAGATTGTTCCAACAGGAATACGGGGATATATAAACATGCACAATGTCATGAACAGTGATGACCTAGACTATGCTGAATTGAAAAGTGTGTGGAGGGCACAATAATATATTATGTACAAGAGAATACAGTTACCAGTAGTGGAGCATATAACTCCAATAAGGGAAGTAAATATGTCTTTATTGATTATTTTGATTTTAAGAGTTGTTTCCCATGCAAAAACAAAATATTCAATCAGAAGAATAAATAGCATTTACTCATCCATGGTTTGGTAGGTCAAAACATGACATCTAGAAATATGACAATTCTCAAGGATTCTAAATCAGGTTTCGGATGAAAACATTTCTAATCCCCCTAAAAAAGATTTGGTTTTATTCGCATCTATGTCAATAACATGAAAGCCCTCCTTAATATTAAATTGCTCTCGAGTTAGACTAGAAACAGAAGGATGGAGTTCTCATCATACCGGTATCTTTTGTAGAAAGAAAAAAATGCTGTAAAATAACTTATATGGCACGTCACATCACATGACCATCACAACCACTGCATGGACAAAATATCTTTGTGTTACCACGGTAACAATTCATACAGGCCACAAGCAAAGAAACACTGAACACTGATAACATTTGTAACTAAGCCAGTCTCACAAGTCATTGGAATTGAAACTGTTATTTCATCATATATCTTTATATTTTCTGAAAGCCGTAAAAGAAATAATTTCTATATGGCCTGCTTCATACAAAAGTACAGCTTGTATGCTTAATTTTAACCCTATCACTGCCACATTGCAAATATGTTGTTTTGTTGTTGCTGTTTTTAAAAAATAAAATACATGTATACATATGCAGTAAAACCTCTGTAATAGGACCACTAAAAAGAAGGATTATTGATTGTACGAAAGACAGGTTGCAGCTTAAAGCAATGTGAAAATAAATCAGAAAGCTCCTGTTTTACTTTCACCTTGCTTTAAGCAGCCACCTGCCTTAAATACCCAATACTAAACACAATCTAGTGGTTCAATATAGGGAATTTACTGTATATGTTTTGGACATTTTGATCAAATAAACATTGTCATCATGATTGACACTGGGTTTGATACCAAGTTACTTGGTGTATAGTCTGGACACAACTATTTGCAAACACTTAGCAAGCTTTTAAAGCAGTGACAGGGTTAAAGAATCTAAGATCTAAACTATTGGTAACACACTGGAATGCCATTTAACTATCTTAAATACTATGAAAACATTGGATAGGATGATATATATTGTGGATAAATACTGAATATATCTGGATTCTATAAATTGTTAAACTTGTACATGTATATGTAGTACAGTGGAGAATGTGTTATTCTTTCCCAATAAACGCGTTTACGCTAAAACTATTATTTGCAGTGCAAACAGTTTGGAGCCAGATCAGACGCCGGGTAGCCCGGCGTCTGATCGGGCTCCAAACTGTTTGCCACCAAGATAAACAAGAATTATCAGAATTGTCCAAAAGTTGTTCTTTTCTACGTTTTAGTGCTTTGCGTTTGCGTACGTTTGCGTTTAAACGGGAAAGAATAACAGATTCTCCACTGTAAATAGGATTTCTTTTACCATGTTTCTGTGGAAGAGAAGGTTATAGGAAGAGTATACTGCAAATCAAACTATCCTCAAAAACATGCATCTATGTTAGATGCATTAGGAGTAAAAGTAACTTTTCCATCTCCCTCAAATACTCTCTCTTAATACCAAGAAGTTGGCACTTGTTCTATCTGAGCCATTTTATAGTGAGAAAAAAAACACACACAAACAGACCAAATCCTTTGGTAGCCCCCCATTTCTCTGTAAGCAATGGCACACACCGCAGTCTTCAAAACATTTCAGATTATCTTAACCGTTTACCCCATAGCCTGCTTCTAGTTTTAAAGACAGGTTACCATTTTAACCCATTACCCCATAAATACACCTCTTCACGCCTTATATTTATTCCTCCACTGAAGAAAATAATTGCAAATTATAAGGTTTAAATATGTATGATAAAAAATATTTCCTATATTTTAGCAGATGTTGGTTTAAAGCAGGCTGAAAGTAAAGCAGAATGCGCCTAAATGCGCATTCTGCTTTACTTTCAACCTGCTTTAAGTGGTCACCTATCTTTAATACTAGAAACAGGCTATGGGGTAATGGGTTTAGCAGATTGAGAGTTAAGCAGAATACGCATTAAGGCGCATTCTGCTTTACTTTCAGTCTGCTTTTAGCTAACATCTGCTAGAATATTGAAAATATTTTTTTATGTTACATATTCATGACTTTATAAATTGGAACTATTTTCTTCAATGGAGGAATAAATTAACTGCGTAAAACAGATGTATTTATGGAGTAATGGTTTAAAACACATTGGGACTATAATCATATACCAGTCATTCCCACAACACATGTAAACCATGATCACAACACATGTAAACCATGATCACAACACATGTAAACCATGATCACAACACCAAAGGCACATATCAATCACAACACATAATTGGCCAAATTACAAATATCTATGAATATTTATATAATATTTCATGAATATTCATCAAATTCTCTCTTTGACTCTTTCAACACTGAGCAACTGTCGTCAGCTGTAAATGCAGTCTGGTTCATATTTGGTCCTTTTTTTAATATTTATAGCAACCAGATCCGAGTGACAATCTGGTTGTATCCTGATTAGGACTAATTTTTAGTGGGACCTGATCTGGATCTTTAACAGTGTTCAGTGTTGGATGCATAACTGACATTTAGAACAGTTTCTTCCTATATAATTCATGTAAACTCACATAACTTTCTATACCATGATGCTTCTACATGATATACTATAGAACCTCTCTATTACAACAACTTGTGTTAACAATTAGGTATTTAAAGCAGGTGGCTCCTTAACTCTTTCCTCCCTGAAACTTTTAATGGACAATTCTAGTTTCCATTTAAGTCTAGTCCATTTCTGATTTTTAAGGGTTGGTTTTGTCAATGTTTGGCATTGTGACAAACAGTGAAGACCCTGATCAGAGGGCTCCGCAAGGAGCCCTCTGATCTGGGTCTTCAATGTTTGCATAGGACAAGTGTACTATTCACATGTACACTGTTTGAAAAGGACGCCTATATGCGGGACTAGGGCACAAAGAGTTAAAACAAGGTGAATGTAAAACAGAAAGTGCCTTTGAGAGTTTTCTGATTAATGTTCACCTTGCTTTAATCTGTCACCTGTGATTTATACAATTAATTAGCCTTCTTGTAGTGGTCCTAATTGAGGGTTTCACTGTATAATTATTTTGATACATACAACTTTTTTACAGTCTACAGGCAAACCATAGCAAGTTTGAACACCATGGTCAGCTGAAAGAATAAATTTCCTGGTCCACACTTTATTGTTCACGTTTTAACTTTGAAATATAGGTGTGTTCGAATTAACTTGAGTTCGAAGTATCGAGTTTCGACTGTGCTTGGTCCCAGTACCGTAAGGGTAAAATCAGATTACATCACAGGCAAACCATGGGAGGAATTCATTACGTAAAAACTGTTGACTCTTTGCCCTTCAAAGTTTTAGCAATAAAGGTTTAGCCAAGAAACTGTAGATTCTTGTTCCGTAAATATCACCTCTAATGAGATTCAAACTAAATAAACATTAACATAAAAGTAACAAAACAATAACAATCTTTAAAACTATTTTTCTTGGTTTTAAACCATAATTTTTTTATGCAATATCTATATCTAACTCTCAACTTGTAAAATTGAAAGGATTTCTTTTTAGTTTTAGTAAATAGAAAGAATTTTGAATATAAAAGAAAACTACGGTATATAAAATGGAATTCAAAAACGAAACAGGGATGAGTTGTTGTTCGTATTAAATCAAGCTTGTGTTAAGCCAAAAGAAATGTCACCAGCAATCTTTTACCCAATACCCCCATAGCTTGTTTCTAGTTTTGAAAACAGGAAACACCATTAATATGCATTTTACACTCTTAATTTATTCCTCTACTGGAGAAAAATAACTTCTTTAAGTGGTAACATGTCTTCAAAACTAGAAACAGGCTATGGAGTCATGGGTTAATATTTAAACAAGTTTTTATTGAAGAATAATTTAACTCTTTGCATGGTGGCAGTGAATTTCAAAAAAATGTTGACACAGGACATTACATTATGATTGATTGATAAATCGATGGATCAAAAAGGAACAAAGGGATAATATGAAGGACAGTCTGATCCAAACACTATCACATAATAATTATCTATCAGATCTTTGATCTCGATCACAACCATTCACAAAACAAAAAATAAAAAAATTAAATGCACTGTTCAAAAACATTATTCCATCACCCAAATTGTAGAGAGAGTAAAAGAAAAAAAACACACCCAAAAAGTCTGGAGTACAGAAGAGACATTAGGAAAATGATGAAACTATCTAACTAAATGTTAATAATATACATCTAACAAATATTGAAGAAAAAGAAACTTCCTTGAGTATTACAAACCAACTAACTCATTATGCATAATAATAATAAACATTTACCGTAATTACCCTAAGTATTGGGACAGATAGACCTGAGCAAACAGTGTAGACCCTGATCAGACTGCTCCGTCAGGAGCAGTCTGATCATGGTCTACACTGTTTCCAATTCAGTTTGCACCTTTTGGACAATTACTGTGTGATAAAAACAATTAGTTCCAATTACAACTGCTATACAGTGCCCCAATATTTAGTATTTTTACGGTAACCCTTGCACCCCAAAGTAACGACTATTGATGTCTTTACATATTCCACACAGAAATACCTATTCATGCTTCAACCATGTCCTTATAAAGGGCTTTAGGAAACAGTTCCTCCAACCAGATAGGTGGATGCTTAAAGCATGTTAAAAATGAGCTTTCTGCTTTTACTTTCAGCCTGCTTAAAACCTTTACTCCATAGATATACCTTTTTATGCCTTAAATTTATTCCTCCATTGAAGAAAAAAGTTTATAATCATGAATATGAACCATAATTTTTTTTTAATCCTAGCAGATGGTTTATGTCTGAGCCCGTGTAGAGAAGCAACAGCAACAACTATACCGTCTACTAGTCGGTATAGAAAAACGATGGAAAATATCTAAAAATCTAAGATTCGGTGACGATTCTTGAGACTTTTTTTGGACTGATCATATTTTTTTAATGTCAGAAGCCAAATAATGCCACAAATTTGCTTTTATTTGAGTATTTTATTTTATTTTGACAAGTACACCATCCGGTTGCGAGTCGCTTTAAAGCAGGCTGAAAGTAAAGCAGATTGTGCATTAAGGCACATTCTGCTTTACTTTCAACCTGCTTTAAGTGGTCGCCCATTTTTAAAACTAGAAACAGGCTATGGGGTAACAGGTTAAGCAACCACCTGTTGTACATAAACATTAATAACATGCTATAAGGTGGGGAAAGATGAAACAAGACACATATATCACTGGATACTACAGGGCTGCCATAAGTTGACATAAAAAATCCTAAGATTTCCAAATTTGCATTTTTCAAGTGCGATTTTATGAATCAAACCTTTTCCCATCGCCTGTTTCTAGTTTTGTTGACACATGGCGGCTTCAAGCAGGCTGAAAGTAAAGCAGAATGCGCCTAAAGGGGCATTCTGCTTTAATTCAAGCCTGCTTTAAGCTACCATGTACTAGAAAAAATCCGAAGATTTAGGAAAAATCCGGAGAAATGGCAGCCCTTGATACTAGTAATCCACATTGACCCTAACAGTGAAATTTTTTCAAAAGGAGCTTTCCATTTTCTGATAAATCACCAGTTATATTGACTCTGGGAGCATGTCCCCAAGATATTTGTATTACAGTATGTATAACAAACAGTGCAGACCCAGATCTCTAATCTGGATCTATACTGTTTGCAAATGATGTATATACCCGATCCCAGCAATTTTAGGGTTTCATTTACATTGGTTTTCTCTCATACCAACATACCTACAAGAGAAACAAATAATTTCCTTAAACATGGCCTATTAAAAGAATTTATCCTAAATTCTAATCAATATCCTTGATGGATTTCTACTGAAAATAATAAATGATCAAAGTCAAGAAAAGTTGACATTTTGGCATTGTAAATAATATAGACAAAGTCAACAACCTTGTTGTAAAAGCAACATCTGATCAGGGTTTGCACTGTTTGCAGCCAAAATCCAATTACCTCATAAACTGTTTCTAGTTTTGAAGACAGGTGACCACTTAAAGCAGGTTGAAAGTAAAGCAGAATGCACCCTAAGGCACACTCTGATTGAATTTTCAGCCTGTTTTAAGCTATCATCTGCTAAGCTAAAGAAACTACAGTAAAACCTCTCTATTACGACCACTAAATTATGTTAATTATTAGGGTGTTTAGGATAGGTGACCGCTTAAAGCAAGGTGACAGTGAAACAGAAAGCTCCTACAGGAGCTTTCTGTTTCACTGTCACCTTGCTTTAAGCTGTCACCTGTCTATTATACACTCAATTAGCCTTCGTTTTAGTGGTCGTAATAGCGAGGTTTTACTGTATTTCTAATTATGCAAATTCATGACTACATGTATGTCATGTGGAACTAATGTGGAACTGATTTATTTCATGGAGGAATAAAATGAAAGCATAAAAGGCTTATCTATGATGTAATGGATTAAATATTTACATGTATTACTCTCAATGGAGACAAATAATGTAGACTCTGATCAGATGCTGTGTTTCCAATGTAGAAGATGACCTTGGTCTTTGCTGTTTGCGATGCCCTGTACATTTCTCATGATACTGGATGAAATATAATATTATAGTAAAAACTCTTGACTATAAAATAACAAAATAATATCAGTGTGCATAACATAAACTTTGTATCCACATAAATAAAACCCTGGAATGATTTATGGATTTCTACAAAAATCACAACAGCAAATATAAATAACCATTTTAATGGAATTCATTGATCATCATAAAGGAGTGTGACCCTTTCACTGCCTAAATATTTTCTGCTTTAAACCTTTCCTCTATATCCAAATATGGGTGTGTCCATCTGTGTTTAAAGCCAGATACTGCTTAACCCATTACCCCATAGCCTGTTTCTAGTTTTGAAAACAAGTTACTACTTAAAGCAGGCTGAAAGTAAAGCCTTAGGGCACATTCTGCTTTACTTTCATTCTGCTTTAAGCAAAAATCTGCTAGCATACAGAAAATATGTCTTATGGTACATATTCATATTTGTGTAAGTTGGAACCATTTTCCTAAGTGGATGAATAAACTAGAGGCGTAAAAAGACGTATCTATGGGGTAATGGGTTAAAACAAGATAAAAGTAAAGCAGAAAGCTTTCTGCTTTACTTTCATCTTGCTTTAAGCTGCTACCTGTATTCAATAGCAACAATAGATATTAATTTTCAGTACTTATACAGAGGAAGAGGTAAAGGTGCACTATGGTGCTTATGCTTAGGAAAGGGTTAAACTTGTCATATGCTTTTTTTCTCAAATTAAGAAAGAAATTGGACATTTTTATTGAATCAATATTATCATAATTATGTCAAAACATTTTGTATCCTGTTCAAATGCCAAGGTACTCGGTTGATCTGGATACAAACTGTTTGCAATTGTCAGTGTTTTCAGGTTTGGCAGTGAAGGGGTACCACCACATAACATTGTTCATTGTGCCATGGAATTCATTTGGACGAATGATTTATCTATATAGAATGATCTACCAGTAATACAACAAAGTTAAATACATGTATACAATAACATTACATATTATTACCTGACTCTCTATTTAAGTGAATATTAAGCATTTTTGACTGTTTTCCGAAATATTTACCAGACTGAGGCCAGCGGGCAACAGTTGACTGTTACATAGTACTGTTACATGCGCGAAAATGGTGCGCAAAACTTTTCTACATCGCGGGACCAAATAAGGCGTCTTTATGATACAGATTTTTGTTTAAGGATCTAGCCTTTTGCGGAGTTGATCGGGTCTTTTTTTCTCTCCCGAATAATCCCCTTAAAAGGCTATATAGTTCTAGACCTAAAATTAAGAGTAACTCCGAATAAAAGCGACAAACCGCTTGCAGATCTAACGTCTTCCTTTTTTAAACACATTTTGACGTTACAAAAATAATGACGTCATATTATACATGACGTAATTTCGACAAAAGTGTCAATCAATTTCAGTCAATAAGAAACAATAATAGTTCAATCGTAATTGAAAATATGAATATGTTAGACATCTTTTTTACAAAACAGTGATGTTTACATTCAGTTGTTGTATTGGATTGAATTAAGATTAAATATACACGTAAGATCATCTCTAGAATTTATAAATACGTGTTGTTCAAATTTTGTATAGATAGATCTAGATCTAGCCATTCATTCAGCTTGGCTTAAATAGAGAGTCAGGTAATAAATCATTTGTTTGATAGTTACTTCGGGAACAGTCAAACCATTGTCCCTCGGTAGCAGGGAAGACCTTGAGAACTGTTGCCCTCGGCCGTTGGCCTCGGGCAACAGTTCTCAAGGTCTTCCCTGCTACCTCGGGTCAATGATTTGACTGTTCCCTCAGTACCTATGAAACAAATGTATAATGTATACAGTAGAGAAGATGTTATTCTTTCCCCTTTAAACAACAGCAAATGCAATACGATAAAATGTGGAAAATGACAGCTTCTAAAAAATTCTGACAATCCATTTTTATATGTGTGGCCCGGCGTCTGATCTGCCTCCAAATTGTTTGGAACAGAAACCACTGTTTTACCACAAATGCTTTTCTTTGGAAAAGCTAACATCTTCTCCACTGTATATGAGCTGTGCCATTAGAAAACCACACTTGTTACATTGTATTCAGGGCTCCAGATAAGGGGAGTATTTCAAAAATTAAAATCTTTATTTCTGCATTAAACCCTATGGTGTGACTACTCATTAGAATCGTCTCAAAGAGACGATTCTAATGAGTAGTGGCACCATAGGATTTGGTGCTAAAATGAGCGAGAGAATGTTGGATTTGTTCAGTTTACCCCCTCTTATCTGGAGTCATGTGTATTGCATTTCAAAGAGTACAGACTTGGACCAGTCGCTGCATCAGAGATCTATGCAGCAGCTGGTCCAGATCTGCACTGTTTGACACTCACTAGTATCTACAGTACTATGTAACCTAACTTAGTATAAACCTTGACCTATATAAAGCCTGTGATAATGGCCAGGATTGGTCTACACTGTTCTGCATTAAGTCTGGTTACCTCATGGCATGGCTCATTTCATATAATTTCGAAATGCAACTTGATAAGTATGTACCTTTAGGTGCTATTTTAACATTGCAGTATTCTATAAAGTATTTAGAGAACTACTTCCTTCCTTAATGAAAGGTCATCCCATACACACTTTAACTCTTTCCCCATTATCATCTATTTATGCTATTACCATGCCCTATAGAAGAGCCGCAAAAAATTGTTCCCGCATACCGACATATGGGCTTTAACCCATTACTCTATAGATAAGCATTTCATTTACTATTTCACTGAGTAAAATACGTGTAGTTCTGATTTATACAGTCATGAATATGTATCATAAGAAAAATCTTCAATATTCTAGTAAATGGTAACTTTAAGCAGGCGGAAAGTAAAGAAAAATGCACCTTAACGCGCATTCTGCTTTACTTTCAACCTTATTTAAGTGGTCACCTATCTTCAATACTAGAAACACGCTATGGAGTAAAGGGTGAAGCAATCGCATTTATTATACACTGAAAGAAGTTGTTTTTATCATGCCTTTAAGGCATGACAAAAACAACTTCTTTCAGTGACTTTACCTTTTTCTCATGATATGCCCTTTCAAGTCCTGATAATGAGCCATAAATATTTTGCCTAAATTCTGACAAGCAAAAATCTCCAAATGGTACGTTTCTACTTGACTTTCACCATGCTTTAAGAAGTCACACGTCTAAGCACTGAAGTCAAAATATGGGGAAATGAGTTCTGACACGATGTGGTAAAATAGTTCATTTCAAAATACTTTATAGCCATACTTTATCCCTATAATGCAAATGAAACTGATAAAATGTTGAAGAATGCAAAATTCATTGTATTTTTGTGAGATACAAGCACAATAGTAATACCAACTTAACCATCCATTAAAGGTTAAACAGATTCCCGACAATCACACTTGCTTAAAAATAGTCCTTAAAGAGAAGATGAAAGATTATCATTAGTTCTGAATACAACATGGCAGTTAAATGCAGGTTGGAGCCAAATGCAGGACAGAAGTTAAGCAGAAAACTCCTGTAGGAGTTTTAGCTTTAGGATTTTTTTCTGCATTAAACAATCACATGGACTTAACACTGCACTTGGATATACTATATAGTGCTTGCTTAATACATGATTGGCTGTATGTCCTATGGGTTAACTGCAGATTTGTTCATTTTTTAAAGGGATGTTTGTTCCATAGATTATTATAAAATCCCCACTTTGATCAATTCATTGTATGCAAAATCCTTCTAAAAATCAATTCCAAAGGAGAGATATTCTCTGAAAAATGCACATACAAAAATAAAGTCACTGTAACCTTTTACTATCACAAATACAGGCGTCTGAAATCCTTCACCTGTTTCGTTTGATTCAATACATTGGTATATCTGACTGGAATGTAGAATGTGTATACAGTTCACAAAGTACAATTCAATCCACACAAAAAAAACCAATGTGGATGCTTAAATTTTATGTAGAAAAAAAATTGAAACAAAAAACTGCATGCGTAGACAAAGAACTAGTGCACTATGAAATGGCTAATAGATTCAATTCTTGCAACCTAGTGAATGGCAGATTCGATAAGTCTAATTTGTTGAGATTCAAGACAATTAAAAACACAATATGAATTCAACAATGCCACAATCTAAAACTGAAGCCTCAAAACAACAAGACATATGCTAACACAGTAACAAGTCAACAAAAAAGTTAGAACAATGTAAAACTCTGGCTGAAAACAGACAGACAGACAGACAGATACCATATTGCTGTAGTACTAAATGATCTCCTTTAAACCTTTCTTCCACAGAAGTATCATCAGAAACCTATACCTTTGAATAATGGCAGCAGCTTAAAGCAAGAAGAACCTTTAATTAATTCCTCTACTGAAGAAAATAGTTCCAATTTATACTGTCTCAAATAAAAATCACAAGAAATATTTTCTATATTCTAGCAGAAAATAGCTTAAAGCAGATTGAAAGTAAAGGAGAATGCGCCTAAAGGCACATTCTGCTTTACTTTCAGCCTGCTTGAAGTGGTCACTTATCTTCAAAACTAGAAACAGGCTATGGGGTAATGGGTTAATCTTGCTTTAAGCTGCCATCTGTGTTCAACAGAATCAACACTGTTGATGAATATTAATTTCCTGTGTGTATACAGAAGGGGTAAAGGTTCCTATGACACTTATGCAAAGGAAAGGGTTATATCACTGAAGAATGTCTGTATCTGTCGGTCACTGTTTTTTTCTCTTTCTCTCTGTGTATGTTAGTCTCTTGTCAATTTGTCAATCTTAAAGTTTTATCTTGGCAGGTGTCTATGTTAATGGCATTCTCTCATTCATCAGGGTTGAGTCAAACGCATCATCTTTCTGAAATACACAATTAACAATAGCAAAATATACCAAGGCCACAAGAATATAAAAAACAATGCAGTTGCAGATTGATAGTCTCGATACTTATCAGGGCTCCAGAGCAGAGGGAGTAAACTGAACAAATCGAACATTTTCTCACTGATGCCACTACCAAATCCTATGGTGTAACTACTCACTAGAATCGTCTCGAAGAGTAGTGAGTATTAACACCATAGGGCTGTGTAACTACTCGTTAAAATGGTCTCTTCTAGTGAGTATTCTAGTAGGGCTGTGTAACTACTCGTTAGAATGGTCTCTTCTAGTGAGTATTCTAGTGACAATTCTAGTGAGTATTAACACCGTAGGGCTGTGTAACTACTCGTTAGAATGGTCTCTTCTAGTGAGTATTCTAGTGACAATTCTAGTGAGTATTAACACCGTAGGGCTGTGTAACTACTCGTTAGAATGGTCTCTTCTAGTGAGTATTCTAGTGACAATTCTAGTGAGTATTATCACCGTAGGGCTGTGTAACTACTCGTTAGAATGGTCTCTTCTAGTGAGTATTCTAGTGACAATTCTAGTGAGTATTAACACCGTAGGGCTGTGTAACTACTCGTTAGAATGGTCTCTTCTAGTGAGTATTCTAGTGACAATTCTAGTGAGTATTAACACCGTAGGGCTGTGTAACTACTCGTTAGAATGGTCTCTTCTAGTGAGTATTCTAGTGACAATTCTAGTGAGTATTAACACCGTAGGGCTGTGTAACTACTCGTTAGAATGGTCTCTTTTAGTGAGTATTCTAGTGACAATTCTAGTGAGTATTAACACCGTAGGGCTGTGTAACTACTCGTTAGAATGGTCTCTTCTAGTGAGTATTCTAGTGACAATTCTAGTGAGTATTAACACCGTAGGGCTGTGTAACTACTCGTTAGAATGGTCTCTTCTAGTGAGTATTCTAGTGAGTATTAACACCGTAGGGCTGTGTAACTACTCGTTAGAATGGTCTCTTCTAGTGAGTATTCTAGTGACAATTCTAGTGAGTATTAACACCGTAGGGCTGTGTAACTACTCGTTAGAATGGTCTCTTTTAGTGAGTATTCTAGTGACAATTCTAGTGAGTATTAACACCGTAGGGCTGTGTAACTACTCGTTAGAATGGTCTCTTCTAGTGAGTATTCTAGTGACAATTCTAGTGAGTATTAACACCGTAGGGCTGTGTAACTACTCGTTAGAATGGTCTCTTCTAGTGATTATTCTAGTGACAATTCTAGTGAGTATTATCACTGTAGGGCTGTGTAACTACTCGTTAGAATGGTCTCTTCTAGTGAGTATTCTAGTGACAATTCTAGTGAGTATTAACACCGTAGGGCTGTGTACCTACTCGTTAGAATGGTCTCTTCTAGTGAGTATTCTAGTGACAATTCTAGTGAGTATTATCACCGTAGGGCTGTGTAACTACTCGTTAGAATGGTCTCTTCTAGTGAGTATTCTAGTGACAATTCTAGTGAGTATTAACACCGTAGGGCTGTGTAACTACTCGTTAGAATGGTCTCTTCTAGTGAGTATTCTAGTGACAATTCTAGTGAGTATTATCACTGTAGGGCTGTGTAACTACTCGTTAGAATGGTCTCTTCTAGTGAGTATTCTAGTGACAATTCTAGTGAGTATTATCACTGTAGGGCTGTGTAACTACTCGTTAGAATGGTCTCTTCTAGTGAGTATTCTAGTGACAATTCTAGTGAGTATTAACACCGTAGGGCTGTGTAACTACTCGTTAGAATGGTCTCTTCTAGTGAGTATTCTAGTGACAATTCTAGTGAGTATTATCACCGTAGGGCTGTGTAACTACTCGTTAGAATGGTCTCTTCTAGTGAGTATTCTAGTGACAATTCTAGTGAGTATTAACACCGTAGGGCTGTGTAACTACTCGTTAGAATGATCTATTCTAGTGAGTATTCTAGTGAGTATTAACACCATAGGGCTGTGTAACTACTTGTTAGAAAGGTTAGAATGGTCTCTTCAAGACAATTGAATAGTGTCCCAATCTATAGGGTTTAATGCAGATATAAAATATTTTGATTTTTCAGGGACACAGATTTTATTATACAAAATAAAGACATTATTTTCTACTACAAGCTTGTGGAACAAACCTTGATTTTGTTGGTAAGTTTCTTGAAGAACCTGGCCCCTTTGCTGTCCTTTATCTCTACAGCATCTCCCTGTTCATCCATGTCCCCTTCCTCGACGGCACAACTCTCCACACCTGGTAACTCCTCCTCATCATAGCCCCCATGATTCTCCTTCAGCTTCATGTAGCTATACTCTAACCTAAAATAGTGACAGGTACAAACAGGTTACACCCTTGCCTACATAGCCTTCAGAGCAAATCATCTACATCCAACAGATATAGCATAATATATATTATTTATGTGTTTAAGGCATGTGGACAATTCCCATTTGAAATTAAGTCGAGTTCAGTTTGGACTATTTATGGTAGTTTCTGTCATATATTGCAAAATGACAAACAATGCAGCCCTTATCAGAGGACTCCAGTGTGCATTAAGGGACATTCTGCATTTCTTTCAACCTTCTTTAAGACATATTGATGAGTTTTTCATGACTCTGAGCAAAGTTTGTTTTTACCTGTAATTTTCGGAGGTATCGCACCTCCTTCGTCAGCACTATGAGCTAGTTTGGCGGGTCACGTGACGTAGGCAAGTCACGTGATCTTGAGAGGAGTTGTGTGTAGTTAGAAGAAGATATTGCATCGGTGGGAAATTCTTGGATGCGAATCTCTCCAAAGCTGAGTTAGAGGAAGTGGAAGTTATTTTCACGCATGCGCACGATAGACAGTTTGAAGAAAGTAAACAAACGCAGCGAGGGAAGTTTGACAAACTTGCGGCGAGCAGAAACGAAGGTGAGAATGGGACTGACAACACCCGGGGAATAAACAAGGACAAATGGGTGGTGAACCTGTCGGACAGGAACCTTTCTCAGGACGAAGAGACCGTTCTGAAACGAGGTATGAACTTTTGTGTTACCCCTCCCACTGTCCCCACTGCTGAGATTATTGCCTCTACCGAAGCGGCATGCGCTCAAATCAAAGACAAATCGGTAGCAGATAGCTTACGTGCTGACGTAGTTAAAGTAGTAAAAAAGTGTAAGATCCCAAAAAGTAATATTTCTAGTGGAGAAAGGAAGGCATTAAACACACTAGCCAAAGAAAAAGAGATTGTCATCCTTCCAGCAGATAAGGGTAGGACTACTGTAGTTCTCAACCGGTCGGAGTATGAAACCAAAATGGAAAAGTTGGTAAGTGACAAGGACACATATGTATTGCTAAAGAATGACCCTACAAGATCGGTAAAAAACAAACTCATCAACGTACTGAAAAGTTGGAAGAAAGACTCATCTGTGTCATACAAACTATATAATAGACTCTATCCCACCTCTGAAAATGTACCAAAGTTATATGGTCTCCCAAAAATCCACAAAAAGGATGCACCACTACGACCCATAGTGTCTAGCATTGGAAGTGTGATGTACGACACTGCCAAATATCTAGCCTCAGTAATAGGCCCCCTAGCAGGAAAAACCGAGCATCACATTATCAACAGTGTGGATTTTGTACAAAAAATTCAGGGGTTGGAGGTACCACCATGTCAGAAACTTGTATCATACGATGTGTCTGCATTATTCACCAGCATTCCCGTTGATAAAGCCTTAAGCGTTATCAAAGAGAAACTGGCGAGTGATGCCACCCTCAAAGACAGATGTGAGCTCAGTGTTAAACAAGTCAGCGAACTCTTAGAACTTTGCCTCACTAGCACATATTTCATATACCAGGGGAAGTTTTACCAGCAGAAACAAGGAGCGGCCATGGGATCGCCTGTCTCACCCATCGTAGCCAACTTATATATGGAGTTTTTTGAACGCAAGGCACTGGACCAAGCAGTGAACCCCCCTTCGTTGTGGGTCAGATATGTCGACGACACCATGACCAAAATTCATGAGTATGACATCAACCAATTCACAGATCATTTAAACTCCATAGACCCCCACATTAAGTTCACATCAGAGCAGGAAGAGGAGGGGAAAATTCCATTTTTAGACACCTGCATACATGTAGAGGATGATGGGGCGACAAAAGTGACAGTCTATAGAAAGCCAACACACACTGACCAATACTTGAACTTTAACTCGAACCACCATCTAGAACACAAAAGGTCAGTAGTGAGGACACTATTTCACAGGGCTAACTCCCTAGTAACTACAGAGGAAGACAAAAAGAAAGAAATAGAACACGTCAAAACAGCGCTACGGGCAAACGACTACCCAGAATGGATTTTCCACATCCCAAAGAAGAAGCCTCAGCAACCCAACGAAAAAAGTAGGTCAGCAGAAAGAAAGGTTAACGTCGGCATGCCATACATACGCGGTACTTCTGAAGTTTTGGCCAGAATATTTAAAACCCATGGGATCAACATGTATCATCAACCATTCAACTCCATAAAAAGCCAAGTGACAAAAGTCAAAGATCCAACCGATAAACTCAAAAAATGTGGAGTCATTTACCATCTGCAATGTGAAAACTGCAAAGAAGATTATATAGGAGAAACGGCAAGAACCCTAGGGACTAGACTGAAAGAACATACAACAAGAAGTAACTCAGCTATTTTCGAACACTGTACAAACACTGGACATTCCATAAAATCAGAAAACGCCAAAGTACTGACATCAGAAAGTGGTCTGATTAGAAGGAAAGTAAAAGAGGCGATAGAGATAAAACAGCGGCGCCCATCACTGAACCGAGACGAGGGTCTGGACCTCCCCCCCGTGTACACACAACTCCTCTCAAGATCACGTGACTTGCCTACGTCACGTGACCCGCCAAACTAGCTCATAGTGCTGACGAAGGAGGTGCGATACCTCCGAAAATTACAGGTAAAAACAAACTTTGCTCAGAGTCATGAAAAACTCATCAATATGTCAAATCCTGAGCTTGGAAACAACCTATTTAGTTGTTCTTTAAGACAGATTCTGCTTTACATACAGCCTGCTTTAAGATACTATCTGCTAGAATACAGGATTTTTTTTTCTAATGGTACATACATGTATTCATAACTGTATAATGCGAAACTTTTTCCTTCAGTAGAGGAATGAATTAAATGCATAAAAAATCACATCTATGGGGTAACGGATTTATATTTTCAGAGCTCCAGAAAAGGGGAGTATGTGTATTTCAAAAATTAAAATCTTGATTTCTGCATTAAACCCTATGGTGTCACTACTCATTAGAATCGTCTCGAAGAGACGACTCTAATGAGTAGTAACACCATAGGATTTGGTAATGAAATGAGTGAGAAAATGTTGATATTGTTCAGTTCACTCCCTCTTATCTGGAGCCCTGTACTTTGATTGTAAAAGTTTCAATACTTACTTCTTGTTTTTCCTCCAGAAGAAGCAGATGAGGCAGAACATTATCATTCCTAATCCAATGAACACTGGGATCAGGATCTGGATCTAAAACATAATCTCAAAATCTTAATTACTGGGATCAGGATCTGGATCTAAAACATCATCTCAAAATCTCAATTATTCAATCAAACAATGCAGGAGAGAAGCCAGCAAAAATCTGTTCACCATAAAACAGGGCTCCAGATAAAGGGAGTATTTCAAAACTTAAAATCTTTATTTCTGCATTAAACCCTATGGTGTCACTACTCATTAGAATCGTCTCAAAGAGACGATTCTAATGACTAGTAACACTATAGGATTTCGTGTTGAAATAAGTGAGAAAAATTTGGATTTGTGCAGTTAACTCACTCTTATCTGGAGCCCTGATAAAAGTAAGTTATTTTGCTCAAGAAAGTGTCAACTTAATGAAATTTGGCAAATTTTATAATTACTTTGAGCAACTCTGGTCCTAGTGCTTATCATTTATCGCCAGACATCTTACAGTTATGCATACTACCAGTATTTGCAACCTAAAGGAAATCAACTTCAAGCAATTAAACGGTCAAATTGTAGACGGGGGACATACAATGACGGACTCTTTCATCCTGCTTTGACCCATTACTCCATAGCCTGTTACTAGTTTCGGAGAAGGGTGACAGCTTAAAGCAGGTTGAAAGTAAAGCAGAATGCACCGTAAGGCGCATTCTGCTTTACTTTCAGCCTGCTTTAAGCTACCATCTGCTAGGATATAGCAAATATTTCTTATGAAGCATATTCATAATTGCATAAAGTGGAACTGTTTCCTTCAGTGGAGGAATAAGGTAATGGCATAAAAGGGGCGTATTTATGGGGTAATGGGTGAAGCTACCAACTGCTAGAAAAAGGCATATATATATGGAGTAAAGGGTTAACCCATTACCCCATAAATACGCATTTTTACGCCTCTAATTTATTCCTCCACGGAAGAAAATAGTACCAATTTATATAGCCATAAATATGTATCATATGAAATATTTTCTATGTTCTAGCAGAGGGTAGCTTAATGCAGGCTGAAAGTAAAGCAGAATGTGCCTTAAGGCGCATTCTGCTTTACTTTCAACCTGCTTTAAGTGGTCACCTATCTTCATTACCTGAAACAGGCTATGGGGTAATGGGTTAAGGAGTTCAGTGTTCTCAGAGGTGACCTTGTATTACAGGGGTTAACTTACAAAGAATGGTAGAGCAGTTAGCCTGACTGAACAAGGCTGTACTTTCTGGGCCATCTTTTCTTTGATGATACAGTGTCTGCAATGAAAAAGGTCAATCATACCGTAGGAGAAGAACTTAAAAAGCTTTAGCTTTCGTTCTAATCCTATAATGACTATATTGTATATTGTATGTATATAATACTGTACATTTTCTGAAATAAAATATGTTTAAACTAATAATACCGTAATGACTCTAAGTATTGGGACAGACAGGCATGAGCAAACAGTGTAGACCCTGATCAGACTGCTCCTTCAGGAGCAGTCTGATCAGGGTCTACACTGTTTGCCATTCCATTTGCAACTTTTGGACTAAATACTCTGTGATAAAAACAATTCATTCAAATATTAGGATAATTACAGCAATTATACAGGGTGTTCAAATTTTTCATATTTTTACTTTATCCCTTTGAACCCTAATCCCGCATATAGGCGTCCTTTTCAAACAGTGTACATGTGAATAGTACACTTGTCCTATGCAAACAGTGAAGACCCAGATCAGAGGGCTCCGAAAGGAGCCCTCTGATCAGGGTCTTCACTGTTTGTCATAATGCCAAACATTGACAAAAACAACCCTTAAAAGTCATAAATGGACTAGACTTAGATGGAAACTGGAATTATTCATTGAAAGTTTTAGGGAGGAAAGAGTTAAATCATCAAACATGGTTTTTTACTTGCCATACTAATATAAATCATTGTAAAGTTGGCTCTTTCCTCCATAGTAAAAAGTGCAAACTATTTTATTCAGATTAAAACTTTTTCGCTAAGGTTTTCAAAAAGTTGTCATTTTTCACATTTTCTTGTGCTACACCGAGTACATGTATGCTTTAACTTCATTTATAACATAACAGACAGTGTGAGCGTTCAATAACACTTGTTGTTAATTTGTCATATATAACTAGTTGAATAACTATGCAAATGAGGTATGCCACAACATTGTTTACTTGTGACGTCATTAAAATGCGTTCAATATCCAACGTCTTCATTCCTTCATGTAGATTCAATTTATAGTTTTTTGGCGTAATTAATCAATATTAGATCTACATGAAAGTGTTTATTAATAAATATAATAACATCAACATTATGCTAGTAAACCGGGTTAATTTGGAACAACTTTTTTCCTATATAGATCTACTTATTTCGCGCTTAGAATTCATTTGTCCTCAAAGGCTGCCATAAATAACTTTTCTAGCTTATGGTATAAAAAGAATACAACATTCGTGTCAATAATTTATTGGATTTATCAAACTTGTCTGCAAAGCCTCATTTTTATCATTTTCTAAAACACTTCTTTAATAAATCCAATAAATTATGAACAGTCATGTAATATCCTATATTTAACCCATTACCTCTTAGCCGATTTCTAGCTTCGAAAACAGGTGATCACTTAAAGCAGGTTGAAAATAAAGCAGAATGTGCCTTAAGGCACATTCTGCTTTACTTTCAGCCTGCTTTAAGCTACCATCTTCTAGGATATGGAAAATATTTCATCTGGTACATATTCTTGGCTGTATAAACTGGAACTTTTTTTTCAGTGGAGAAATAAATAAGAGGCATAAAAAGGCGTTTTTAAGGGGTAATGGGTTAAACGGGAAAGAATAATGTCTTCTCCAATTTGCACTGTGACTTACTGTGGTGGCAGGTAATGTATGACCTGTGACCCCTGTACTGTGACTTACTGTGGTGGCAGGTAATGTATGACCTGTGACCCCTGTATATACATGTATATCTGTGACTTACTGTGGTGGCAGGTAATGTATGACCTGTGACCCCTGTATATACATGTATATCTGTGACTTACTGTGGTGGCAGGTAATGTATGACCTGTGACCCCTGTATATACATGTATATCTGTGACTTACTGTGGTGGCAGGTAATGTATGACCTGTGACCCCTGTATATACATGTATATCTGTGACTTACTGTGGTGGCAGGTAGTGTATGACCTGTGACCCCTGTATATACATGTATATCTGTGACTTACTGTGGTGGCAGGTAGTGTATGACCTGTGACCCCTGTACTGTGACTTACTGTGGTGGCAGGTAATGTATGACCTGTGACCCCTGTATATACATGTATATCTGTGACTTACTGTGGTGGCAGGTAATGTATAACCTGTGACCCCTGTATATACATGTATATCTGTGACTTACTGTGGTGGCAGGTAATGTATGACCTGTGACCCCTGTATATACATGTATATCTGTGACTTACTGTGGTGGCAGGTAGTGTATGACCTGTGACCCCTGTATATACATGTATATCTGTGACTTACTGTGGTGGCAGGTAGTGTATGACCTGTGACCCCTGTATATACATGTATATCTGTGACTTACTGTGGTGGCAGGTAGTGTATGACCTGTGACCCCTGTATATACATGTATATCTGTGACTTACTGTGGTGGCAGATAATGAATGACCTGTGACCCCTGTATATACATGTATATCTGTGACTTACTGTGGTGGCAGGTAATGTATGACCTGTGACCCCTGTATATACATGTATATCTGTGACTTACTGTGGTGGCAGGTAATGAATGACCTGTGACCCCTGTACTGTGACTTACTGTGGTGGCAGGTAATGTATGACCTGTGACCCCTGTATATACATGTATATCTATGACTTACTGTGGTGGAAGGTAGTGTATGACCTGTGACCCCTGTACACACTCTCCTACCACCTCCTTGAAGTCGTCTTTCTTACACACAGGACAGGCATCCCTCACTTTCAACATGAAGTGGAATGTACAGCCATCGCAGGTACCATCAGGACATTTAGGCGGCAGATACAGCTCCCCACCATCCTTCTGGTCAGCATCACATCTTAGGCTGACCACAGTCTTACGACCAGCAGGGCATGCACTGGTTGGTCTGTTGTAAAAACCAAACCATACAGTCAAACCTCTATATCTTGATCTAAGTTAACCCATTACACCATAAATACGCATTTTTACGCTTTTAATTAATTCCTCTCCTGAAGAAATATTTTCCAATTTATTCTGTCACAAATAAAAATCATAAGTAATATTTTCTATATTCTAGCAGATGATAGCTTAAAGCAGGTTGAAAGTAAAGCAGAATGTGCTTTACTTTCAACCTGCTTTAAGTCATCACCTATCTTCAATATTAGAAACAGGCTATGGCATAATGGGTTAAATATATATAATAAATTATCATCTGCAAAAAAAATGATATTTAATCTTTATCTTTTTTAAACTTGAGAAATATTAATATGAGTGACAAACAGCTGTTATTTTCATGTTATTTTTTTTAAAAATAAAAACTTGAATTACAAAAAATGACTCATTTAATGTTATTTTTTTTCATTCTATTCAACAATACAGTTGATGAAATAGTCCATCAGAAAAATTTTGAACTGCAAAAATACATCTTGAGCAACTTATTGATGAAATCAATGACTAATAATAATTTGTGTAAATCAAGAAAACAAGAAATGCTCTACTCACGTTTCAGCAGAGAAGTAAACCTGTATGTCATTTTCAATATCTGAAATAGATAAAATTCAGTGATTTTTATATTTCCAACTATGTCAAACTCAACTGAAATTCATGTCTATACTAAAAACAATTGTCACCTACTTTTATTTCTCAAATTAAAATTTTAGGTATTTTGACTTCAGAAATATTGAAATGAGTGACAAACAGTTTGGATCATGATCAGATGCAGTGTTACGCAGAGTCTGATCAGGATCCAAACTGTTTGCAAATGACCGTTGTACTCAGCAGTGAATAAGTTGATATTAAGAAATTTTCAATTTATAAAAGAGTTTGACCAACTTCATTATTGTATGATTCAAACATTTCTAACCTTCAGAGTCAAAGCCACTGGTGTTATATAGCTTCAGGATGATCGAGCCTTCCTGTGTATCATTGTGCTTGATGGCTGTCAGGTGGTCACCAAGACTGGAAAACAGTACAAACCATTACAAGTGAATTTATTGAAAAATAATAGAACAAATACTACACGTGAATCTATTGAAATAAACATATTACCAGTATCATATAAGTGAACATATGAAATAACACAAAATTTAATGGCATATCTTATTGTCAAACTAGAGGAATAGCTTTGTCTGTAAGACAAATATGATGCCCCCAGCCTGCAAAAAATTGACCAAGTTCAACTGACTGTAATTTTGTGATAAATTAAAGCAGATCAAGACCCTGTTCATATGCATATCTATGGTAAATGTGCAAATACTGTGTCAAGTTATAAAGTTGTTGATTGAAAACTGTAGGAGAAATTAGCCGGACAAAGTATGTACTGTATGAACGGACGAATAAATGAACAGACTGACTGACAGGGGTAAAGCAGTATACCCCCGACTAGTTGTAGCTGGGGGTGACAACAAGTTTGGCTGTTTTTGAAAATTCAAGCATTGGACAGGTAGGGCATAGTATTACAACCTGGTAGCTTGAGTTGCCATCACATCGTTAGGGCTGCCCACGACTGGCACCATTGTAGAGCGACAAATCTGTGCCCTGATACTCTTAGGCTCACGCATTGCCTGCAAAATAAAATACAGAATAATGAACAGTACAAGGGCCGTAGATAAGGAGAGTATTTCAAAAACTAATATCTTTATGTCTGTATTAAACCATATGGTGTCACTACTCATTAGAATGAAGAGACGATTCTAATGAGTAGTAACACCATATGATTTGGTTTTAAGATGAGTGAGAAAATGTTGGATTTGTTCAGTTTACTCGTTCTTAACTCTATTACATTGACTCCTTCATTTGACATCATAGATAGTACAGCTCTTAGTAACTCAACAAGCTTGTAGGTTTCAACCAATTTATCCTTTCCTTCCTGAATATTTTCTCTTTTTGAAATATAGTTCATTTTTAAAATGTTGTCTTCTAGAAAATCTCCGTTTTCTATATTTCTCAACATGACCTTTCCTTCCTTAATTTTTGCGAAAGTACAGCAGTCTGAATGAAAGCATTTTGTTCTACAACCCATAAACACAAGTGGTCATTAATTTCTTCAAGCGTTCTCTGATTTATTGTTGACTTTTGCAAACAGCTGATCTAGATGAGATGCTGAGTAACTCTGCAATTCATTCAGGCCCAGCGCTTATAAAGCGTTTGAGCTGAGTCTGAGTACGTTCTCAAGCATTTGATTGGTCAGATTTGAGCCTAGGCTCAAATCTGACCAATCAAAAGCTTGAGAATGTACTCCGACTCAACTCAAACGCTTTATAAGCATGGACCCAGATCTAAACTGTTTGACACTCAACAATTGATTTAGGGCCATGGTGGCCCTTGTTGTATAAGCATTAAGCTAGATGCATGGAAGTTTGACAATTTGATAAAAACAAAAAAAAAACACTCAAAATAAAACCATGTAAAATTAACCCATCGTGACATAGATTATGACTGGACATGAGTGTTAACAAGATTTTTCTACAATTTGACCTTGTGTCCTAGTTTTTGACCAGACACAATCCACATTTGATTTTGACCTAGATTTGATGTAGGCAAACATTCTGAAAATATTTCATTCAGATCTAACGAGATTTGTAGCCTCTAGAGGGTTAACACTGTTTTTCTTTGATTTGACCTAGTTTTTGACCAGACAATACCCATATGCAAACTTGACCTAGATATCAATTGGGCAAACATTCTAACCAAGTTGCATTAAAATCCAATAAGATTTTTCTAAGATTTGACCTAGTGACCTAGTTTTTGACCTGACACAACCCACATTCGAACTTGACCTAGATATCAATCAAGCACACATTTTGACCAAGTTTCATAAAGATCCATTGATATTTTCAGCCTCTAGAGTGTTAACATGGTTTTTCTATGATTTGACCTAGTGATCTAGTTTTTGACCGGACATGACCCACATTCAAACTTGACCGAGATATCAATGAGGCAAACATTCTGACCAAGTTTCATTAAGATCCATTGAGATTTGTAGCCTCTAGAGTGTTAACAAGGTTTTTCTATAATTTGACATTGTGACCTAGTTTTTGACCCGACATGACCCACATTCAAACTTGACCTAGATTTCATCAAGACAAACATTATCATCAAGTTTCATGAAGATCGGATGAAATTTGTAGCCGCTAGAGTGTTCACAACCAATTGTGAACGGACGGACGGACGACGGACATCCATCCATCCTAAAAGCTCACCTTGGCACTTCGTGCCAGGTGAGCTAAAAAGATATCACCACTGAATGCATTCTGCGTATACCTTTTGAATATCTATAAACCTATATTAATTTTCAATTTCAAGAGTCACACAAATTTGCAAGTCTAATTACTATACACTTAACAGCATAAGTTTTCGCTTGCCTTACCAACCAAATCTCAAGCTGCCACCCTAACACAAGTTGTTTTCCTGTACAATAAAATTGCTGAAAAGAAGCAATTCTCTCCAAAAAAGCAAATATTTTCCCTTTAACTTCCCAAAAATGTTAAGCTCGAATTTAGGAAGACAAATTTTTTGACCCATTAATCCACAGATACGCTTTTAATTTATTCCGTCACTGAGGAAAATAGTTCCACTTTATAGTCATGGATATGCGCCATAAAAAATATTTTCTATATCCTTGCAGATGGTAGCTTAAAACAGGCTAAAGTAAAGCAGAATGTGCATTCAGACCCATTATGCTTTACTTTCAACCTGCTTTAAGTAGCCATCTGTCTTCAAAACAGACTATGGGATAATGGCTTAAAGTGATCATTGGCCTAAAAGATTTTTGTGTAAGGTATATATATTATATTTTCAAATTGGTCTAAGATTTAGAGAGCAATGTCTTCTTCCACAAATTCACAATCAAAAACATCAAAACCCCTTTTACCAAACTAACAAACTTTGAAATACGGGTATGTTCACCTAAACCGATCTTGAAATAAGGCAAATTTGTGTTTCGAAATATTGGATATTTCGAGTTAAGCGAGTTCGAGATATCGAAGTTCGACTGTATTCTAATACCAACACCCTTTTCCAATCATTTCATCAATGCCTTTAATAGAACACATTGGCAATGTTTTGTCCTATGTACAGGTGAGATAAAAATGATTTTAACCCTTTACCCCAGAGATACTCATTTTTACGCCTTTAATTTATTCCTCCCCATAAAAATAGTTCCAATTTATACAGGCTGCCGCTCAAAGTCATTTGTATCAAAAGAAATTTCTTTTATATCCTAGTAGATGGTAGCTTAGAGCAGGCTGAAAGTAAAGCAGAATGTGCCCAAAGGTGCATTCTGCTTTACTTTCAACCTGCTTTAAGTACTCACCTGACTTCAAAACTTAGAAACAGGCTATGGAGCAAATGGTTAAAACATTCTTCAATAACAATAACCTTATGAAATGATAACTAATTACATATGCAAAAACCTTCACCAAGCTTAACCCATTACCCCATAAACACCCTTTTTACGCCTCTAATCTATTCCTCCACTGTAGAAAATAGCTCAATTTTATACAGTCATAAATATTAACCTGGATAAATAATTTTCTATATTCTTGTAGATTATAGCTTAAAGCAGGATGAAAGTAAAGCAGAATGCGCCTAAGGTTTTACTTTTATCCTGCTTTAAGTAGTCACACGTCTTCAAAATTAGAAAAGGGCTATGGGTTAATGTTAAACTGGTACATACATGTATTTCATTCTCAAATGTTCAAAATCATTTACCATTAGACTGTAGATTTCATGACAACACCATGTTTTGCCATTAGCCCCTTCAAAGGGGAGAGAGCTGTTGACATGGCAAACAATGTAGACTAACACCTGTAATTGCGGGGACTACAACGCTCCCTCTCTACAATGGCACCCAATGGGAGACACAGATTGTGTGTGTTGTTCCGAGGGAGACGTTATAGGGAGGGAAAATTAAGACTTGACTTACATTTGCAAAATGCAGCGTCTGATCTGGATTCAAGCTGTTTGTCACTCAACATTATATTTATTTTATCAAAATATTCACTTATATGTAACTTTGAGAAAAACAGCAGCGTGATACATAATTGTCTTGTTTAGAGAAATGTGGCAAGGGTCGTTGTAAGGAGGGAGTCGTTGTTGGGAGGGAACACTGTATTTCCAAAGCTAAATCAAAATTTCTACACAAACGCTGTGGTGTGAATACTCATTTGAATTGTCTCTTGGAGACGATTTTAATGTATTATGAAGTCACACCATAGGTTTTGATGCAAAACTTATGCAGAAAATATTTCGAACAATTTAGCTAACACCTTCTTATTCTGTCAACCTGCAATGCCACTGTAAACTGGTGATATTACATGTACAAATTTCTGATATAGTGGCTCATCTGGATCTACATTGTTTGCATAATCAAATAGCCTTTTATTTTTGTGGCTCATTTATGAACATGCAAGAAAAGCAGAACTCATTTCCTGCATGCAAATTATATCTTAAACCTAACCCAATTAGTGCCTATCAGACAACTTTTAACCTGCTGATTATAATATACATTGCTGGTACAGAACACAGATCAAACCAAATGATAAGCCTGCTACACACAACATACTGTTGTTTGATTATTTCTATTCTATTTCTATTTATTACTTCTACGCCATCAATAAAATGATTATGATATGGGGCACTTTTTAGGTGCACCATCGGGACTGTACCCGGCCGGTCACTTTATCCTGACACCGACAAACCAGTCATAATGCTAACCCGAAATCCTGAGCAACAAGGAGGGAAGCCCTTACTACCAATTATTAAGTCTTTGGTTTGACCCGGCCGGGGATTGAACCCGCAACCTCCCGCACTGCAAGCGGATGCTCTACCACTGAGCTATACAGGCAGTTATTATTGTATTAACCCTTCTCCTACAATTTGTTATATTGATTCCTTATGAAAACAGTGTAGACCCAAATCAGACAGCTCCTAAAGGAGCTGTCTGATTTGGGTCTGCACTGTTTTTATAGGTTCTTTTCTTTATTTCATAAACCAATATAATAGTTCAGATTATAGATATTCACAGTGGGAGGAGTTTTGTTCATGTGTGTGAATATGCCGCTGGAGAAGGTAAACAGATAAAAACAGAAATACATAAATCAACAGAATTAACCCAATATTCCACATAACAGCATTAGGTCCTGAGTCTTAACCTATTCCTCCACAAAAGAGCCTTGATAGGTCACCTCTACCAAATCCTGTTGTTAAATGTGTGTTAACAAATTCAATCCTAGCAAAGACAGTATCTTAGTTAACAAACAGACGGTGTTCTTATTTTTAGCACATAAACAATCGATACAGTCAAGGCGATATACTGTAAACCAGCCTGACTTTATTATTCGCCTTACGTATCAGAACAATTAACAAACTGATTCAGAGTTGTATTAATTTTCAATTTTTGTACTCGAGAATTTTTCATTCTATGGTGAGTACTCGGAATCATACAAATTGTTTACAGACATTTTCGGACAGCGTATTTTAGTAAATCTGTTTTAGCAGCCTTTTTACTTCGGAAGCCATTTTATCAACTAAAGGTATTTTAGTTAAAATTTTGATTCATATAGGCATTTCATTTTCGCCCCTTGGATCTCAGAATGGCCAAAATTAAACGAACAAAAATAAAACACAGTCTTTAAGCGCAAAATTAGGTATCCATGTGGAGGGACAGGTGAAGGCGTCCTATAGATCTTCTGTGGTAGATTGTAGTAACTGTTATAGTAGCAGTATAATTTTGATTGCACAACCATGCAAATGATATGATGTCAGCAGGGTAAAAGTTTACTTAACTCTTTGAGTGCTAAATTAGTTTTTTATTTGCAAGAATTTTCTTCTGGGACTTCTGCTATGGTTTTCAAATCAAAGTTTTCTATAAATTTCTTTTCAAAATAGGCTCATTGTGTCAAACAGTTTGGATCCTGCTGAGATACTTGGCATCTCATCTGGATCCTAACTGTTTGCAAAGGTAATCACAATTTTGCCATTAGCGTGCAAAGAGTTGAGCAGCTACAGAATTGGATAATACTCTACTGCGATAAGATCTGGTCTTCCTGCGCGGCTGAAGTGCTAGGGGTTAGAGAAGAGGACAATTAGCAATAACAAAAGCAATTAATGGCATATTGTGTATTAAAGGGAGGTAATTACTTATTAGATAACTAATGTGTATGCAGATACCCACTCTTATACAGACGACTACCCCAATCTGACTGTACAAGAGTGGTTTACTGCATCATAGGGCTGTACCGAATACACTATGTAGAGAATACGAATACACATCATGATATAAGGTGACGAATACGAATAATTATTCACGAATATGAATGCAATAGTTTCTTTGTAGATCTTTATGTGAAACCTCTTCAAATATTTTATTACTACTGATTATCCTGTTCATATTTTTTTCTTTTAATTGTTCTCATATAAATTTAAAGTATTTTGAAGCACAATTTTGTTTTTGCTTTAATTTCTGTGTTAGTGGTTTAGTCAAGATAAACCCCATTATAATAGAAAATGTTTTCAGGGTTAATATGGTACTGGAGATAGTTGGTAAGCTGCAGTTTTCATCCCTTTTATTTTTTTGCAGTTTTCTTTTTTGTACTGGCGAACATTCGGTTCTTGAACATGCGAATACGATACGTATTCACCAAAAATATTTGAATAAATTCGAATATTCAAGTGTATCGTTACAGCCCTACTGCATCATATGAGAAAGCAATTAAGTCAGTAATCTTGTATTAAGCAACCACTCAATAGGGGACCCATGGATAGTCTTACATACAGGTAGTTGTTTAATGCAGAATTAAAATAATGCAGAAAGCTACTACAGGAACTTTCTGCATTATTTTCATCCTGCAAAAGCAGTCTTAACCGGTATGTCTGTAAAGATTTCCATGCTTCCAAAAATAGGGTGAATAGGAGGCAACTTATTGCAGGACAAAAGTAAGGCATTAAGCTCCTATGTGAGCTTTAATTATGCCTTAGCTTTTGTCCAGCATTAAGCTGTCAGTCATGTCTTTAGAAATTTCAGTGTTTCTTTAACCCTTTACCCCATAGAATCGCCTTTCAGCACATTTAATTATTCCTCCAATGAAGAAAGTAGTTTCAATTTATAGTCATAAACGTGTACCATAAGACATATTTTATATCCTAGCAGATGGTAGCTTAAAGCAGGCTGAAAGTAAAGCAGAATGCGCCTTGAGGCGCATTCTGCTTTACTTTCAACCTGCTTTAAGTGGTCACCTGTCTTCAAAACTAGAAACAGGCTATGGGGTAAACTTTAAAGGGTTAAGAGAGTGATCGCTTATTACCAGTTAGATTGTACATGTACTTTTTTAATCCATGATTATGGGTAACATTACTATAGATAATGATTATGGCTAACAATTACTATAGAAACTCTCCTCTGAAAATTATAAAGAATGGAAAAGTAATGTACAAGCTATAATACAATAGACATAAGTACATATTCAATAAGTTTTGAAATTGTTCAATCAAAATGTCTAATTACACAACATGGTAGCCTACAATATATTGAGTAAAACATCTAATTGTTGATACCCTCCTTCAAAACCCTTCTGGATACATATTAAGGGGAGTATTTGAAACAGGGTACATTGACACTAAGGGAATTGTCTGATCTGGGTCTACACTATTTTCTGGGAGTCAGAATACTTACAATTAGAGTTAAATCATGTCCTTAGAATGCAAATCACACACACACACACACAAGTCATCAGTTGAACACATCAACTCGCATATAACTAGTACCTCAGAAAATGTAACCCTTACGCTACCTTTACCACACACATATACACGCGAACACAAACACCCAGTACCACAACAAGTGCATCTGATTGAGTCTGCATTGTTTGTCATAGAAGTTATGAATGACAAATAACATTAATGTATTATAATCTGGGACAACTCTTAAGTCAAATCTGTGTTTAGCGACCACCCATTGTGGAACAAAATAGATGGCTTCCTCGAAACACGTGTGTCACCTGCCAGCAAGAATCAGTCGAATATTCTCTTTCCATAAAAGAAATTTCATTTCAAAATCTTCAGAAAAGAAAATGTTAAAAAGGGGAATAACTCTCAAAATATTGATGCAAGAGTTATGAACCTTAAGCAATACACTTCCACTTGTCAAGCTCTTTCCATAAATGAAGTTTCATCTTAAAACCTTCAGTAGAACAGGAGTGATGAATCTTGACGCAAAAAGAGTGACGGACAGACAGACGGGCGCCGGAAAAGTGATCCCTAAGCGTCACCTCTGCCTACAGCAGGTGACACAAAAATGGCAACTTCAATGGCAGGTAACTGCTTAATGCAGGATGAAAATAATGCAGAAAGCTCTTATTTTTATTATATGTTAACCCTTTACTCCTTAGCCTGTTTCTAGTATTCAACATAGGTGGCCACTTAAAAGCAGGCTCAAAGTAAAGCAGAATGTGCCTTAAGGTGCATTCTGCTCTTTAACCTACCATCTGTTAGAATATAGAAAATATTTCTAATGATACATATTCATAACTGTATAAGATGGAGTGAATAAAATGCGTAAAAATATATATCTATGGAGTAAAGGGTTAATTAAGCAATCATCTGTATTAAGACAGTCCTGAAGTATTCTGTTGTATGGTTGCTGAATACAAGTTTTTTAGTGTTTTTGCAATACAATGTGTTGGTGCCCTTTCGATCCTGCCTCATACACAGTTTTCTCATACAGTCGGAACTCGATACCTAGAACTTGCTTAAATCCACCTTACCCGTTATTCATTAGTTTGATTTTGATATCTCGATCTCACTTAAGTTAGACATACCTGTGTTTCAAAGTTAAAATGTGGCTAAGCCATGTTTTAACTTTGAAATATGGGTTTGTTCGAACTAAAGCGAGTTCGAATAATCGAGTTTCGACTGTATATAGAAATAGCACCCACATTGTTGATTATGTTACCTTCTTATCTACAGGGAAAAAACACATTGTTGATTAGTTGCTGCTAAGGTTTATAGTCCTGCATAAGCTTTTTCAGGTGCGTCATCCCATTGTCTCAGGATTGAGACAATGGTCAGCATCATCATTGTTGATTATGTTATCTTCCTATCTATATCAGTGTTAGTATCAAGCTATATTACAGTTAGGCCTCAACAACAAGAGCTGGCTAATTAATAGCAAACATACCCGTATTTCAACCCTTAGTCTGCTGGCTTACAAAATGGAATCTTTCATTTTCTAAATTACTGGTTACCAATTGACTCCTGAGTTTATTGGTGTTTTTTTTTTCAAAAAGAAAATATGGCAAACAGCTCCTGAAGGAGCCCTCTCATCTGGGTCTACACTGTTTGCAAATGATGTTGATACTAATTTTCCATACAGTAAGAATGGCTCGGACACATTTTAGCTATGAAATATGGTATTTTGGCAACCATTGATGTGCTATTGTGGAAATACCGGTAAGCTTAAGCTAAAGCCAGATAGATTTGTTGAGGTTGGACTGGTTATTGAAAAGTATTGGATCAGCTGGTTATATTACAAGTACATCTGCACTACAGTTTACCTGGCCTGAGACACTGTTTGGTACTTTTGTAACCTTATAGATGAAATCAAGTCATGAACATATAATAGTTCTCACACAAAATATCCTGGTACAAATATGTATAAAGCTTCCTTATTCCAAAATTGAATGCAATTTAGGCAAAATAGCTGGAAATTTCACTAAAACCATGATTCTGAATGATATCAGATTGACGCCTTGGAAAACAGTGTAGACCCTGATCAGATACCTCCTTCAGGAGCTGTCTGATCAAGGTATGCACTTTTTTGTAAGATCTGCCTGACATTTACTTATTTCATTAGCCAATTTGTTAATAGTTCAGATGATAAAATTTTCAAAGTGGGCATAGTTTCTATATGAATATTCATGAAGTATTTATTTTTGGTAACAGTGCTTAGAATCTATATCTTATTAAACCTGTTCATGTTCTGTTAGACTATCCAATTTATGCTTTACATCCCTAAAACTACATGTAATTGAAATTGCAAATCAAGCATTGTATAGCAGGATAAGGTCAACTTTTTAAACAAATGGGTTTTTACAAACTGTGTACAACTGAATGCAGACTAGACCATAAATATCTAACAATGAACACCTCTGTCAGCTGGTAATCAATTAATAATCCCTACTTCATGTATTCTTAAACAAGAGTTGTCAGAGAAACAACAAAGCCCGCCAACGGCACATTTCAAAACCTTGAAGTAGAATACAGGTCACAGGGGTCAATTTTTTGTGTGCATGGAAAGGTCTTGTCCATATAGGCATATACACATGCATACCAGACATGAAAGCAAAACTACAAGGGGCATAGGAGCTATAAGCCTTTTTCACAAACTAAACACAGATTTCCAGGGTTCGACATTGGCCTACGTCCGATAGACATTCACTAGTAACGGCGATGTTCGGTCTAGTGATCCCTCGCAGTTACTAACCCGAATGGTCTAGTTAAAATCTGAGGATGATTTTTTTAAATTCACGCATTCAGAAAATGACATCATTATGTTCAAGCTAAAAATCCTACCCAGTTCGCCACTGTGGTTTCAGACAAGTAGGTTTGCTCAGATTCCGCATCTAAATAAAGCAACTTTTTGGTCTGGTCTAGTAATGTTTGCAGGCTACAAGACCGAATGTCTAGTGAAAAAAAAAGTTAATGTCGAACCCTGATTTCGAAACCTAAACGCTGACCCTGAGTTAAAGGTCAAGATCACAAGCATTAATATTTTTCGCGTGCATGGAAGGGGCTTGTCCATATATACAAGGCCGCAAGATAATCAGAACACTATAGGCTGCATTATAATCAGAACACTATAGCCTGCAAGATAATCAGAACAATATACTCATAATATATTGAATGATAATTAGAACACTATAGGCTGCATGATCATCATAACACTATATGCTGCATGGTTATCAAAACACTATATGCTGCATAGCACTAAAAATCCTATATACGGGTAGGAACTAGCTCAGTTCTTGCCCATCCAGTTATACTTACATTGTCTGATGTCTGGGTGACGTTGTTGGTACAGGTCACCTGGGACGTCTCCGGTTTTCCAAACAGACTAATGTTGAAGCCATGGTAGAACTGCATACCACTGGATGCAAACAGTCGACTGCCTTGTAGGTACCGACTTCTACAATAGAAATGGTATTCATTGATATAAGCAAAAAATTTCAATGCAAGGCACACAAATACATTAACTCATTATCCCCTGAAATGTTGAATGGACAATTCCAGTTTACAATAAAGACTGGTCCATTTTAGACTACTAAGGTTTTTTTTGGTTTTTTATTATATACACATGTATTGCAAATGACAAACAGTGAAGTCCCTGATAAGAGGGCTCCTATAGGAGCCCTCTAATCAGGGACTTTACTGTTTGCATTAGACAAGTGTACTATTTACAGGTACAGTTTTGGTAAAGGAAGCATACCATATATGCGTCACTAGGACACAATGAGTTAAAAGTGTTACTATAAATATAGGCAAACCTTTGAAAAATGAGCAAAACAAAATTGATTTAACTCTTTTAGCGCTGAGTAATATTGTTGTCTGCTACTGCTATTAACCCATTACCCAGTAAATACGCCTTTTCACGCCTTTTATTTATTCCTCCACTGAAGAAAATAAATTCCAATTTGTACAGTCAAAAATATGTACCACAACAAATATGTTCTATATTCAAACAGATGGTAGCTTAAAGCATACCGAAAGTAAAGCAGAATGTGCCTTAAGGCACATTCTGCTTTACTTTCAACCTGCTTTAAGTGGTCAACTATCTTCAATACTAGAAACAGGCTATGGGGTAATGGGTTAAGTTAAAATCTATAGAAATTGAAGTTCAAAATAGGATCAAAGTGTCAAACAGTTAAGATTAGTGTTGGGAATCCATCTGAAAATCTTTAGTCAATTAATAGGTGTAACAAGTTGACTGATTAATCAGTTCAATTTAGCATCTCATAGAAATTTTAACCCTTTGCTCCCTGAAACCTCAAATGAACAAATCTAGTTTTCAATAATTCAATATTTCTATAATAAGGCCTAAAAAAAAAATATGTGTGTTTCTGGTTTCACCCTCTCAAAATTTTAGGGTAGGTCGGTAGGGAAAAGTTTTTATTTTTTAAAAAGTTTTTATATAGGGCATATATGTGTATTTTTTTACAATCAAAGGATGAGTTTATATGACAAATAATGACCTTGCTCTTGTTGTATTCAACATTGAAAGTGTCTGAAATGATTTATCTTGATTTGCAAGTTTAAATTGTAAGGTATTGCATAATATAATTATGTGAAATAGTTCTTGTTTCAATCTGAAAACCATTGCATCAAATAAATACCGGTATTATATTTTAATAAAAAATGTGGTGTCTTTGCTTTTAACACAAGCCTTTTTTCCTTCTGTAACGGGTGCCGAATAATGGCCCCTTCCCCTCCAGTATCTTTTTTCCCTCACCAAAAAAACTTTTCCCTAAAAAAAAAAAAAAAAAAAAAATTTTTTTTATTTTTTTTTTAATTTTTCTTTAAAAACTTTAGGGTCGGGGATAAAAAATAGGGTCGGTCGGGAAACCGGAAACACACATCTTTTTTTTTAGGCCTAATTACAAACCTGCATGATGGAAAATATGTATCGGCAATGTAAAGGATAAGATTTGAGCGCTTGCCATACATACATCAGGGCTCCAGATAAGAGGGAGTAAACTGAACAAATTCAACATTTTCTCGCTTATTTTAAAATCAAACCCTATGATGTTACTACTCATTCGAATTGTCTCTTCGAGACAATTCAAATGAGTAGTGACACCATAGGGTTTAAAGCAGAAATAAAGATTTTAATTTTTGAAATACTCCCCTTATCTGGAACCCTGAATAATAATTACAAACCTGCATGATGGAAAATACATATAGGCAATGCAAAGGATAAGATCGAAAGCTTGCCATACATACATACATACCCTGTGAGATTTCTGAGGTCAAAGTGCCTGCCCTGGTCACTGGTGAAGGATCCATCTGACATACAGACTCTGCCCTGGTACACCTGTAGTCCTGGTCCACAAGCCTTACACGAGTTGGCTCCATAGGACTTGTGGCTGTAGACCACTGTGCCTGTTGGACACTGAACACAGGTCACCGTGGTGTTGTCAATATAGTGACCATCTGGACACGGGATACACCTGACAAATACAAATAACACCATTGTTTAAATGAATAATGTAACACTTGCAAAAAATGTAAAAAATCTTATAACATACCCTACATAGCGTTGAATAACACTCATTGATTATTTTTCGTATATAACTAAAGGTTAAATTATGCAAATGAGGTTTGTCATACTAAATTGTGTATTCCTACGCGCTGTCCAAATGTGTAAACAAATATGACGTCAAACAACTTTTCTGTAGGCGATTGAGTAGCTATAGATTGGAAGGGGCAGGGCATGTTTGCTCCCTTGATTTATTCTGAATAAATCGGAATTAACCTAGGATCTACTCTTTGCATGTTTACGCGTCATCCAATGGCTTATATAGTGAAGCTAGCAATCTAAAAAAGTTTCGGGATGGTAATACAACATTGTCAAGTTATGTTATAAATAGAATCTAACATGAGTGTTCTTGATTTATTGGACTCGGCAAGCCTCTTTTTTATCATTTTATACAAGACTCGTTTTATAAATCCAATAGATTATGAACACTCATGTAAGATCCTATATTCATGTTTTCGGAAATGACTCCAAGGAACATCAACTAAAACGGTAAGAATGTTATAAAATTAAATCATTTAAACATTACCTACAAAAATAAAATTGTTGTGATTTTTTTCTTGCATATTGCATTCAGTCTCTACAAATTATGTAATAACTTTTGCTGGAAGTTTAACTACGGTATGCATTTAAATAATTGTAACTCATTTTAACACTTAGTTTCAAATTCAAATGACCAGGTTAATGGCACAAGAAATATATGCCTCCACATTTATAGATGCTGGGCACATAAAAACTACCTTTTCGAAAAATGTATCAATTGTTACAATTTTCATATGTACAGTATAACCTCCGTTATCCGACACCCCATGGTTCCATGTTTGTAAGTCGGTTAAGAGAGGTTGTCGGTTAACGGAATTAGGCCTAAGTTCACAAGTTTACACACCCAAAGATTGTCGCTGTGAGGCGAATTTCTCGATGCCGATTGACTTATTAAATATGCTTGCATGACTGCAGCATATCCTTGTCAGGTTCTTCCAGTTTAAAATAGGAGTCCCCAGCTCCGGATCTACATGGTTTTCAGGGCTCTCGCTAGGGAGCGACTAGAGCGATTAAGTCGCCTTAATTGTTGTGATTTCGCCTTCTGGAAGATGCAGGGCGAAATTCACATCGCCGAATAAACAGGGCCAATTAGCGGCTAGCCTAACTAATAAATCAATAAATCTGTACCCCTATCGCAGTCAGCTTTTGTTTACACAGCAGGGTGGGATAAACACGCTTCGATACACACCATTATGTATGTCAGCTGAAGGAGGTTACCTCTTAACCAATGAAAGCGCTTAAAAGATCAACCAGCCAATCAGGGCGAAGTTTACAACAAGGATACAATCACTGATGCATATGGCGGCATGTTTGTTTTGATAAGCTATAGAGGCTTTCGAAGTGATAATGACTGGCACTTAATAAACCTGTGGAGGCAATCAGCGAAGGGATCACACCCTTATCTAGTCGGCTCGATGATTGAGAAGGTATGCAGCATTAATTACTATATAAACAACCGTTGGTTACAAAGCAATAAATTTAATTGTCACACTTGTGAAATTAAAACAATGCTTACGTAAGTCTGCAAAAATACAAGCAGCTTGTAGTTATCGAATACAAGATCAGAACTAAAGTTATTTAAAAGAGAGAGAGAGAGAAAAATTGCAGCTTGATTTGAATTAAGAGACAGTTGAATACGGATGTACACCTGATTATTGGCTTTTAAAATTAAAAAAAAAAAAAAGAAATACGTTGATGTCATGATTTATTTAACTTTCAGATGTTTCTAAACTCACTGGGATATTATAGATACAATTATATTTTTCAGATCAACATCTGGAGTTTGAGGGAAAGATGAGTAAGGGAATTGGCTTGCTCTGAATTTGTTACAGACACCATGCAACTACATAGCTTAAAGAAGTGACTATGCAGCATGAGCCATCTAACTGTCCTCAACACTATGTACTACAGTACTTTGAATTTATGTGTTTTTATATGAGTTATTTGCATTAAATCTGAACAAATGTGACTGTCTATAGATGTTTTCTTTTAACTTAATCTCAATATTGCTTTGATTTTTAATAATTAAAGCAACAAGTATGAAGTCATTGCTGACTGAAAGACCTGCTGCTTTAAGTACTGTTATCCCTGGTTCACTCTAGATAATATTGTAAGTAGGGTGTGATTCCATTCATTTGGCTGATAATGCAACGTCTCCCTTAAGTCTCTGCACTTCTCCCTATTTTCAGCTCAGAGAGAAGTCACTTCTCCCTAAAATTTTGGCCTAGCGAGAGCCCTGGGTTTTTCCATCGTTCTTTCTACAGTAGGCATAAACGTGTATAATCAGTGTACAATCGGAAGTTAACACGCACAATGTAGATATTAAGGGATCGACTAAAACACCGGCACATTCATATTTACATTTTTATACAAGTACAATCTTCTCTCGTTATGTCGAACTAGCGGGACATTAACAAAAACTTCAAAACGCGAGAATGTTTGTATTTTCTCCCAATATAACTTGAGCATACATTTTTACGCCTGTGATTATTACTATTGACTCGACCTATGCGGAGGGCGCATTAGATATATATTTCGTACTTATAATGTTGACAACTTGACGGTGAGGACGATTGGCAGATACCTGTCCAATTTGATCACGAAATAGCTATTGTTGGAGAGGATGGATGAGTTGGTCTTTTTGGCACTGCGACCCCGAATGGGTTGCTTACACGTGTTGGCTGAAGTTATCTTATTAATCCTCACATTATTCACTCATTGTTTAAACATACATTTTGTCTTACACGGCCATCCGAGCAATATGTGTCATTATCACCTGCGGGTGTATAGTCGGTCAATGATCAAAGGTCAGCATACCATCGGATAACGGGGTGTGAAAAATCTCTAATTTGCCTTTTTTGGTCCGTCAAGGTATGTCGGATAACGGTTAACAGAGGATCCGATCAAGAGAGAGTTAGGTTACATAAAATATACAGTCGAACTTCAGTATCTCGACGGTCTCGGGACGATCGAAATAGCATCGAGATAAGCATGGGCTCGAGATAGCCAAACTGGTAAAAAGTTCAAAACTTACAGAAAGTAAGCCTGTGAACAATAAAACCGCTGTACGTATGCACTCTCGCGTGTTTGTGAAATGCCGTAACGTTTTAACACGTTATATGCCGATTTCGATGTTACACGTTTACTGTATTTTTTGTGCACAAAACACGGACGATAAAGACAATCAATAACTCACATTTTATTTAGTACTTGAACAGCAATATATTTATTTTGCAATCACCGAACATGGAAATATACATGTTACAGTCGAGTCCGGTAAGTCTGCGCGTCCGGTAAAGCTGCGCATCAACAAACCGGTTTACTTCCGGCTGTCAAATAATCACGAAAACCTCGTTTACTTAGGAAATCACAGTGAAATTCATTGGAGCTGGTGAAAAATCACCCTAGGTTAAGAAAAAGTAATTGCGATAAGCATAATTCGTAAACAAATCCTTATATTTAGTATTTAAGACACGTGGGTCAATTGTGTACATTTCATGCATTTGACCTCATTGAATATTCATGAGACATTGACCTGGATTCCGCAAGACATCTCGGTTGATTCAGCTCATTATTTATTTGTCGAACAGTTCATAACAATATAACATACGCTATGTATAGCTTTTTATTACCACTCTGTTTTGTTTATCGCGGAATTTCGTGTATTATTCGTATTTTCCTTCCTGCCGTCCGCGGTACTATTTTCCTCAACATCCGTTTTATCAAGGGGCGCTACTCTTGATGAATTGAATCAACACCGACAATGACCGTTATTAGGAGACTGATTTTAAGGATGCGGCGACCAAACTTTAAGCGATAATTTACTGTTGATTGACAATTATCACCTAACACCCATTCAGCCAACGTGTCATACTACCGATAGTTCCGGTTAATGATTTTACCTGTGATTTCCACAGTCCCATACTCGCGATCAAAGTCGGCGAGCGTATCGATGCATGAAAACCTACAGTCGTCGAGAAACTGGGTGTTAATTGAGAACAATTAAATGAATATGGCCAAAATTTATAGTCGAAATACCGGGGGTAATCGAGACTAGCCATAGTCGAAATAGGGCAGGTAAGATTACATAAGAATAAGAACAAATATTTCCGGGACTTGAGACAATCGTCGAGATAGGCATTGCAATCGAGATTCTGACGTTCGAGATACTGGTGTTCGACTGTATAGGGAAACTGCCTGGACCAAACAGCAGGGTCGGATAACAGAGGTTTCCGGTCAAGAGAGGTGTCGATCGACAGAGGTTATACTGTAGTAAGAACACTTTAATTTTGCTTTAAGAACCACATGCAGTAAAACCTCTCTATTATGACCTCTAAAGTGATGGTTAATTGATTGTATAAAAGACAGGTGACAGCTCAAAGCAAGGTGACAGTAAAACAGAAAGCTCCTATTGCTTTAAGCAGTCACTTGCTTTAAACACCAAATAATTAACACAATTTAGTGGTCATAATAGAGAGGTTTTACTGTAATCATTAACCAATACTATCAGTGCAGTCACCTGCTTTAAACACAAAATAATTAACACAATTTATTGGTCATAATGGAGAGGTTTTACTGTAATCATTAACCAATACTATCAGTGCAGTCACCTGCTTTTAAAACCAAATAATTAACACAATTTAGTGGTCATAATGGAGAGGTTTTACTGTAATCATTAACCAATACTATCAGTGCAGTCACCTGCTTTTAAAACCAAATAATTAACACAATTTATTGGTCATAATGGAGAGGTTTTACTGTAATCATTAACCAATACTATCAGTGCAGTCACCTGCTTTTAAACACCAAATAATTAACACAATTTAGTGGTCATAATGGAGAGGTTTTACTGTAAGCATTAACCAATACTATCAGTGCAGTCACCTGCTTTTAAAACCAAATAATTAACACAATTTAGTGGTCATAATAGAGAGGTTTTACTGTAATCATTAACCAATACTATCCATGCAGTCACTTGCTTTAAACACCAAATAATTAACACAATTTAGTGGTCATAATGGAGAGGTTTTACTGTAATCATTAACCAATACTATCAGTGCAGTCACCTGCTTTTAAAACCAAATAATTAACACAATTTAGTGGTCATAATGGAGAGGTTTTACTGTAATCATTAACCAATACTATCAGTGCAGTCACCTGCTTTTAAAACCAAATAATTAACACAATTTAGTGGTCATAATAGAGAGGTTTTACTGTAATCATTAACCAATACTATCAGTGCAGTCACCTGCTTTAAACACCAAATAATTAACACAATTTAGTGGTCATAATGGAGAGGTTTTACTGTAATTATTAACCAATACTATCAGGGCAGTCACCTGCTTTCAACACCAAATAATAAACACAATTTAGTGGTCATAATAGAGAGGTTTTACTGTAATTATTAACCAATATTATCAGTGCATACCCATCTTGGTTTGAGCCTTTTGGACATTTCTGACACTGCTGGGCACCACCAGAGATAGTATTGGTTACTTCAATGGAGTAAATCTTAGCCGTGTTGTTGAGGACTTGATTGGTTTCAAAGAACCAGCCAGAGTTCTGGAAGGCCAGGACGTAGGTGAACGTGCCATTCTTCTTCACATCGTGTCTGGAAACATACAATGTACAGTAGAAGGTTTTATACATGAATTCATTTAACCCATTAGCCCATAGCCAGTTTCTAGTTTTAAAGATATTTGACCAATTAAAGCAGGTTGAAAGTAAAGCAGAATGCACCTTAAGGCACATTCTGCTTTACTTTCAGCCTGCTTTAAGCTTTTATCTGCTAGAATATAGAAAATATTTCTTATGATTTTTATTCGTGACAGTATAATTTGGAACTATTTTCTTCAGTAGAGGAATTAATTAAAGGCGTAAAAAGGCATATTTATGGAGTAATGGATTAAGCCTGGTGGATTCTTTCTTACTTACTCACTTAATCCTGATTTTGTTTGTCATCTGCTGCAGGTGTCCCAGCATCTGGGGTAGGCATGCTTATATATTGGATCAATTCAATTATCATTCAAGGGGTGCCTGGTCTAATTTTTCATTTTTCATTTTATTTTGGATAGAAATTCCTGTTAGCAAACAGTGCTGACTCAATCAAAAACTGTATCATTTGACATCTGATCTGAGTCTGCACTGTTTGCCTATGTCCCATTTATGTGGGAATGCTAAGCACAAACGGGTTAATTCATTTACCCCTGAAACTTTAAATGTAAAATTCTAGTTTTAAATTGAGACTAGTCCATTTTGACTATTTAGGAATGAACCGAATGATTATAACAAACTATTGCTATTATGTGTAGGAAAGGGCTATTTACAGTGGAGACAACATTCTCTCCCAGTAAATGTTTTTATGCTAAAACATTTCCATTTCAAACAAGCTGGAGCCAGATCAGATGCTGTGTAACCTTTAGATCTTATACTGAAGCAGTTATTTTTATTGCAAACAGATTGGAGCCAGATCAGATGACGGGTAATCCGGCATCTGATCAGGCTCCAAACAGTTTGCCACTCAGAGTAAAATAAATCATTATCAAAAAGCTGTTATTTTCTACATTCTATTGCATTTGTGTTTATTTTTCGCAATACAGTGTTCCCTCTCTACAACGGCCCTCTGAACAACGATTCCCTCCTCACAACGACGCTTGCCGCTCTTCCCTAAACAAGAAAATTATGTCCAACCTTTTCACCTCTGCAATATCGTCTGCTTAAAGTTGTCGTCTGCTGCTTTTCTCAAAGTTATATAATGGACATTTTGACAGGAAAACCATAATTACGAGTGACAAACAGCTTGAAACCAGATCAGACGCCGCGTTACACGGCGTCTGATCTGGATTCAAGCTGTTTGCAAATGTAAACCAATTTCCCTCCCTTTAACGACTCCCTCTGAACAGCACACACAATTTTTGTCTCCCATGGGGTGTCATTGTAGAGAGGGAGCACTGTAATGTCTTCTCTACTGTAAAAGTAGGGGGCATGGCCTCTGGAACTTACACATATTTGGTTTTGGGCATGGCTGTCTCCCAGCTTGCTACGATGTCTTGATGAGAACCACCTTCATCCTGTAATAGCAAAACAACTAATACAGTAAAAACCTCTCCATTACAACCAACAAAGAGAATGCTAATTAATTGTATAAAAGACAAGTGACAGCTTAAAGCACTGTGAAAGTAAAACAGAAAGCTCCTAAAGGATTACATATTTAATAGTATGAGGTTCAGGTTGGACATGACAAGCTAGAAGTGGTATCATCCTTCTGCTACCTAGGGGATATGCTCTCTGCAGCCGGTGGATGTCAACTTGCAACAACCACGCGTGTGAAAACCGCCTGGAAGAAGTTTAAGGAGCTGCTACCAGTTCTGTCAACCCGCCATCTCTCCTACAAGACCCGCGGTCGTGTTTATAGCTCATGTGTGAGGAACGCAATGTTACATGCAAGTGAGACTTGGCCCTTGACAAGTCCAAATCTCCAGCGTTTACGTCGCAACGACACAGCCATGATCAGACAGATCTGCAATATGAAGCCAGAGGATGTGGCTACTGTAACGTCAGATCAGCTGTTAACACAACTTGGCCTTGATGACCTGGACATCATTCTGAGAGAGAAAAGACTCCGCTGGTTCGGACACGTTGAACGCTCCAGTGGCGCAATTAAGACAGTCTGCACCATACAGATTGAGGGAAGACGTGGTCTAGGGCGACCCAAGATGACATGGAAGACTCTAGCAGAGAGAGATAGACGAGAGTGGAAACTTTCTGAAGTCGACCCTTGTGACAGGGATATGTGGAGATCCAATGTGAGATCTGCTATGCGTGCAGTTAGCCAGCTGCCTGGAAGGGGGGCCCACTGATGTGGACGACACTCCCACTCCTGCACGTTAATATAAATACCGATGATGATGATGATGAATACTTATGTGGAAGAGTAGGTACTAGTAGAGCTTTTAACCCAATTTTGCTCTTTCAAGTTACTGTAACAGTTAATCCTCTCTATTACGACCACTAAAGAGAATGCTAATTGTTTGTATAAAAGACGGGTGACAGCTTAAAGCAAGGTGACAGTAAAACAGAAAGCTCCTAAAGTAGCTTTCTGTTTTACTGTCACCTTGCTTTAAGCAGTCACCTGTTGTAGAAACCTAATAAATAACACAATTTAGTGGTTGTAATATAGAGGTTTTACTGTATACAGCCAACCTTGTATTAGACAACCAAACTATAGAAGATTGATAGGAAATATTTAACCCTTTCAACTTTAAAGGAGCCCTCTGATCAAGGTCTGCACTGTTTGATATTTTCATTGGTTTTTGTTGTCATACAAACAAAATTACAACAATAGACTGGTTCAAATTTTTTGTACTAGAGGAGTCCAAAAGGATTATAAATACCCACAAGAGATATTTAGGGTTGAAAGTGTTAACCCTTCCACTGCCAGTATGACGTCATAGCCCCTAACACATTCACTGCCATAACATCATCAGCTTTCATTTCTAACAGGGCTCCAGATAAGAGGGAGTGATCTGAACAAAACCAACATTTTCTCATTCATTCAGCACCAAATCCTATGGTATTACTACTCATTAGAATGAATCATGATTCTAATGAATAGTGACACCATAGGGTTTAATGCAAAAATAAAGATTTTATTTTTTGAAACACTCCCCTTATCTGGGGCCCTGTTTTTAATTTTAAAACTTCAGACAGTTTGACTTAAAGTATCTATATGAGTATTACAGTTTGGATCCTGATCAGACGTCATGTGATGCAGCATCTGATCTGGATCCAAACTGTTTGCAAATGTTAGTGCTATAGAGCTTGTTCGTAAAAGGGTTAATACAGCCGGTTGCTTAACCCATTAACCCATAAATACACCTTTTTACGGATTTAATTAAATCCTCCACTGAAGAAAATTGTTCCCTTTTATACAGGGTGTTAAGAAAGTTCGTTCCTATTTTTGATTACCTTAATTCCATCCAAAAACCTTTCCGATCGATGTAATTTTTTCACAGTGTGGTACTATCATTTTTTCACACTGAGTTCTATCATGGTCAAACACTTAAAAAAGAACTTAAACCTGCACTCATGAGATCTGCTACAGACGGTAAAATAAGCAGTAGGAAACTTGTCCCAGATGCCAATATAGCGATTTTTCAACAAAATGGTGCCTCACCACACACAGCCAGCAGCACACAGCAATGGTGTCAAGACAATCTAAAGAACTTTATCGGCAAAGAAGAATGACCAGGGAACTCCCTAGATCTAAATGTTATAGAAAATCTCTTGAGTATTCTGGACACCAAGGCGTACAATGACCCACCCACTAGGACAATGAAAGCCCTAAGACGTCTCCTACGTCACGCCTGGGACAGTTTGTCTCCAGATCACCTTACTTCATTGATCCATTCTATACATAGCCTCTTAAAATTGTGATCAAAGGCAAAGGTGGACCCTCTGGGTATTGAGTAAAAAGTTTCAGTCGTATCCGTCTTGTAGTTTTCTTTTTAGACATGGGTGCAAAAATAGGAACGAATTTTCTTAACACCCTGTATAGTCATGAATAAGTATCATAAGAAATAATTTCTATATCCTAGCAGATAAAAGCTTCAAGCAGGTTGAAAGTAAAGCTTTACTTCAGCCTGCTTTAAGTGGTCACATATCTTCAATACTAGAAACAGGCTATGGGGTAAAGGGTTAACTCATTCAGCCCTAGTGATAAGTATACTTATCATTTACAAACAGTATACTTGTGAAGAGTACACTACACTTTTCCTATGCAAACAGTGTAAAGCCAGATCAGAGGGGTCACTCTGATCTGAGTCTGCACTGTTTGTAATTTTGCAAAATGTAAAAATTAACCCTAAATTGCCAACAAGAGAACAGTGATGTCAGCCATGGAAAAGAAATCTAATCATCTGGAAACGGTTTTGAGCAACCCGGAAACGGTTTTGAGCCACCCGGGACTAACGGATATAAAAGCCATACCTACATGAAAGATCATCCAACCAGAACAAAAAATTATATGTCTTTCATGCATAATGAAAAAGCTAAATAAGAAATTTGATTACAAACGTAGGGCTCCAGATAAGGAGAGTATTTCAAAATCTAAAATCTTTATTTCTGCCTTAAACCCTATGGTGTCACTACTCATTAGAATCGTCTCTTTGAGACGATTCTAATAAGTAGTAACATCATAGGGTTTTGTGCTGCATAAGTGAGAAAATGTTGGATTTGTTCAGACAACTCCCCCTTATCTGGAGTCCTGATAAAGGTCAAATATAAGTAAAGTTTTGTCCAGAAATGAGATTTTGTTAAAAAACTAAGTTAGTAAAGGTGAATATAAACTGCAAATAAATTCATCAGACTGATACCAATATCTATGGATGTCTTCCATGTATGATAAGAAAGCTATATATTAAAGGGAAATGGACAGCTCCAGTAAAGTCAGTCTTAAATGGTAGATTTTGTCTTAAAAACAACTTATGTCCAAATCCCGTTGTTGTTGAGATGCATATAATAGTAAAACATAGATTTTACGCTATCCAGGTGAGCCTTCCCTAATTAGATAGGAGGCCGCCATATTCGCAAGCAGAATCCCTCGGTCTTTATGCCATTTGTGACGTAATAAATCCCATCGCATGTTGTCGGGTACTTTGGCTGTACAGGGTACATACAGCTTTAGAAATTATTTCTCTTATAAAAAAGCCTTGAAACTCTAACTTATTTTCGAAAAATTACTAGTTAAACTGTTGATAAAATTACAATTAGACTGAATGATAGACATGAAACTTAGCAAAACCCTTTTCCACGTTTGTTTTAACAAGAAAAGACTATCACAAATAAACACACACGCACACAATTCAGGTATTTATGTGCATTAACAGTGGCATGGTGCATCGTGATTGCAATTAGTCAATCCCTCGTGATAATTGCTGTCCTAACCATCGGGAAAAAACCACTAATCTGATTAGTGACACTAGAGTTATCAACCAGACCCTTAAAGCCATAAACCACCCGTCGCGGCACCCTTGCCATTTCGCCGACACAGATGCTCGCCGCTACCGGAAATATGTTATAACAAACTGCTTTATTGACTTGCCGATTGAAAGATCGGAACTTTTGATGTTTCACTCACTTTGTTAATGACACGTGTCAATATTTCAAGAGTATTCTTTAGAAAATTAAAGGCATTAAGCTGCAAAGCATACTGTAAAAAATATGGTCGGTTTCGGACATTTCAAAGTAATTTTGTGAATTTAAATGTTATTTTATAAATAACATAAAATCGAAATACCAGGAGTTTTCAAAGACCATGGGTATTCACATTGACACCAACCGTACATAAAAATGAATGTTTAACAAGTTAACACTTTAATCTTATTTTCACAAACAGCCTGTCTTCTGTGTTGTAAACATATATATTGATAAGGGATTAATGATGTTACACAGGTAATCAAAATGGCGGCCTCCATGAAAGACCGTTATCCAGACTAGAAAATGCTATAAAAGCATTATTTTGAAAGTATTTTTGGAATTTTTTTCAATTCTTGCATTTTGAATCCATGAACTTTCGTTTAAAACCAAGTTGTAATCAGCTGTCCATTTCCCTTTAAATCTGATTGCAAAGGTTCAAATAAAAGTTATAACTTACTGACAAGAAGACGAGCTGACAGAATGTGGAGCAGATCATTTCAAAGAGGAAAGTGACTTGTCCGACTGTGACTGAGGATCCGTCGCCAGCTTTCTGTGATGTCCTGAAGCCAGCCACTCTGAGCTGTAATACTAGGTAGGAACTCTCTCCTCTGGCAAAGTGAGAACTCAGGTGGTCACCGAAGGGAAGCCACTTGGTGTCATTGTTGCAGTCAGAATCTGGAGAACCTATAAAACATTACTCATACAACCCATACAACTTGTAATGCTACCTTTAATTTAATCTTCCAGTGAATAAATGAAAAATCCTAGCATATGGTAGATTAAAGCAGGCTGAAAATAAAGCAAAATGTGCCTTAACCCATTTATACGCTTTTTTACGCCCCTATTTTATTCATCCACAAAAGAAAATAGCTCCAATTTATACAGTCATGAATATGTATCATAAGAAATATTTTCTATATTCTATCAGATGATAGCTTAAAGCAGGCTGAAAGTAAAGCAGAATGTGCCTTAAGTACATTCTGCTTTACTTTCAACCTGCTTTAAGTGGTCACCTATTTACAATACTAGAAACAGCCTAAGGAGTAAAGAGTTTAGCAATTGCATATATGGAGCTTTCTGATGAACCTGCTACTTAAAGAAGTGACCTGTTTTCAAAACAAGAAACAGGCTATGGGGTATTGGGTTAAGGCACATTCTACTTTACTTTCAATCTGCTTCAAGTGGTCGCCTGTTTTCAAAACTAGAAACAGGCTATCAGGTAATGGGTTAAAAGAAGCAACTACATAACTTTTATTTCAGTTTTTTGTTTTGGTTTTAGCTCTGTAGAATTCCAGTGCCATTGGTATCTCTGAAAACTGCATATTATTCCCTATATTATGTGTTAGATATTCTACTAATTATGTCACCGATCATTTTTTGAATCAGGAGGGCAGTAATATCATAAGGATTTATAAACCATCTCTAAAACTTTAAATCGACCAGTCCTGTTTCGAGTTTAGTCTAGTCCATTTTTGACTATCTAACATTGTTTCTTGTCAATGTATTGCAATATGACAACAGTGCAGACCCTGGTCAGGGAGCCATCTGATTTGGGTCTTCACTGCTTCCATAGGACAAATGTACTCTTCAAAGGTACACTGTTTGCAAAATACACATACAGTCGAACTTTGATATCTCGAACTTGGTTAATACGAACATACCCGTATTTCAACTTTGAAATATGGGTATGTTTGACATTATTATTATACCAGATTTATATAGCGCTCTTTTCACACAGGGATTGTGCGTTCAAAAGCGCTTTACATGAAATAACACATATGTACCTATAAATCGAGAAAAGACAAAATAACTACAATAAGATCTGAAATAAAACATGAATAAACATATAAAAGACAGTCCCCCAAAACGGCGATCACATTACCCCCATCAATCAGCAATGAACCGACCGGCTAAGTATTGCCGACTGATATAAATAATGGTAGAGCGCCCAATGCAGGCCATCGACAAAACACAAATAACTATAATTAGATCTAAAATAAATAAGAATAAACATACAAAAGACAGCCCCCAAAATGGCGATCACACTACCCCCATCAATCAGCAATGAACCAACCGGCTAAAGATTGCCGACCAATAGAAATAATAGCAGAGCGCCCAATGCAGGCCATCTAATGTAACATAACTAGGAAAAATAGCATGCGACCATAACTAAAAACTCTATATAACTCTACATTGCCAAGCATGAAATAATGCAGTTAATGTGTCAAACTATTGGATAGTTCAAGTTCAGCGAATTCAAGATATCGAAGTTTTACTGTATATGCGTAACTATGGTTCAAAAGGTTAACCTACCGGTAAATGACACACATGCAGTAGAAACTCCTTCTGGAATACTGTTCCAGTTCTGATAAAAGATCCCATAGTCTGGGGCTGTGGAGCCCTTACACTTGAGGCACTCAGTTCCATTAGAATGGTGCTCTCTAGGACAGAAGGTGCAGGTGCCATTGACTGGATGCATGCCTGGGTTACACTTGTGACACTGTATATATTCTGAGATGGCTGGTAGCTTTACAGACTCGGGAAGGTCACTGTTACAGATGATGGGTCTCACCCACTGGTAAAGGGACCTGGTCTGTAAAGACAGAGAAACTTGTGTTAACTCTTTCCTCCATAGAAGCGCCTTTTAGCCCATTTGATTTATTCTTCCACTAAAGAAATAGTTCCAATTTATACAGTCAAGAAAACGTAATATACAAAATATTTTCTAAATTCTAGCAGATTATTGTTTAAAGCAGACTGAAAGTAAAGCAGAATGCGCCTTTTGGCACATTCTGCTTTACTTTCAGTCTGCTTTGAGGGGTCACCTGTCTTTAAAACTAGAAACAAGCTATGGAGTAAAGGGTTAACACATTACTCCATTAATACGCCTTTTTGCATCTTTTGCTTTATTCCTCCACTGAAGTAAATAGTTCCACTTGATACAGTCATGAATATGCACCATAAAAAAGTGTTTCCTCTATCCTAGCAGAGGGTTGCTTAAAGCAGGGCCCAAAGTTACAAAACTTAAAACGACTTCTGAGCTCAAAACTCAATTTCCATTGCAGGCTTTTTAACATGACACGCTTTAACTGATTTTAATAACCTCAATCGGATATATTTTTACAGTAGAACTATGTATGCAAATACTAGATATATAGAATATTTGCTGAAGTATCCTGAGTGGAGAAAAATTCTGAAATTTGAGCACGGAAATGTTAAAACCTCAGTCCAGGCTTAAAGTAAAGCAGAATGCTCCTGAAGGCACATTCTGCTTAAATTTTGTCCTGCTTTAAGTGGTCAACTATCTTAAAAACAAGGAACGGGTTTTGAAGTCAAGGGTTAAGAAATGTGTACAGTAAATCCTCTCTATTACGACCACTAAAACAAAGGCTAAAAGATTGTATAAAACAAAAGTGCTAGCCTAAAGCAAGGTGACAGTAGAACAGAAAGCTCCTAAAAGAGCTTTCTGTTTTACTGTCACCTTGCTTTAAGTAGTCACCTGCCATAAATACCTCATAATTAATACAATTTTGTGGTTGTAATAGAGGTTTTACTGTATGTTTTATTGGATTATCCAAAAGGCAGAACTCTTTCAAGGATATCTAGTCACAAGCTCACCTTGCCGTCCTCATTGCATGGCTCATACAGATGATAGTAGTCTGAGGATTGACATGGGGGGCGTGTCTGACATTCTGTAGCTCCACCCACTGTAATGGAAAATAATAATCATCCTATAGTTAGAATGAACATCACACTATAATACTTTTACACAACCAAATAACAAGATGTTGTTTGTGAAGCACTATACCCACTGATGTGACCTTGACCTCTAAATGGCCTCGGCCATTGTCTGACAAGACCCAATTTGGCCTTCTTGAGTTGTGTACACATGTCAAAATGGAGTCAATATCAAATGTAGTTCCAAAATTATGGTCAAAGTTAAAGTTGTGATATGCCCCCAACTAAGTCTTGCGGGTGCATAAAAAGATTATAGAATGTACCAATCCAATCAGGGGTAAAAGAGTAAACAGTTATGCAGAAACCATTATCCAGTTATTCTGTAACAGTTAGAAACTACTGATTAACCGGTTACAAAATCACTAACAAGTTAAATAGACTAATAACCTCCCCTTACATATGTTGCTGTATCTAAAGCTGGTACATGCTGTACATTGATTTGACCAATACAGCAACAAAACACTCTATTACTGGGAGTTCTATGATCACAGATTCATAATTTTGCTATATCAAAAGACTGGATTGCTGGGTACAGCTACATTTCGGTTAACCTGTTAATCCTTTCCCCCATAGAAGCGACTTTTAGCATTTTTAATTTATTCCTCCACTGTAGAAAATAGTTCCAGTTTATACCCTCATGCACAATAACCATTAGAAATATTTTATATAGCCTAGCAGATTTTAGCTTAAAGCAGGCAGAAAGTAAAGCAGAATGTGCCTTAAGGCACATTCTGCTTTACTTTCAACCTGCTTTAAGTGGTTACCTGTTTTTCAAAACTAGAAACAAGCTATGAGGTAAAGGGTTAATCCTGGTTATTGGAGCCTATTAACCGGTAACATATTTTCCCTGACTGTTTCAACACTAGTAAATAATACAGAGTGACAAGTGACCATGACCTTGCACAAAATGGCCACAAATCTGATTTCTATCTAGGTCTGCATAAAAACAAACCAACTTTATTACCCCATTACCTAGTAGATACTCCTTTTTATGCTTTTAATTTATTCCTCCACTAAAGAAAATAGTTCCTGTAAAGCAAAATGTTCCTTAAGAAGTATAACTATCCAAGTATTTGAGTAAATGATGTTGATGCTAGAGGAAACAGCAACTCTAGTTTAGTTACGGATGCAAGCACACACTGACGGACAGGACAATCACTATATGTCTCCACATCTATAGATTTTTAGTTGTTTTTTTCCACTGTTAAATTCAATGACTATGGTCTTAGTCATTCAGGGCGGAAAAAAATATGCTAAGAATCCAACTAACCCTTTCATTTATTCATTCACTGAAGTAAATAATTCCAATTTATACAGTCATTAATATGTTTCATAAGAAATATTTTCTATATTCTATCATATGATAGCTTAAAGCAGGCTGAAAGTAAAGTAGAATGCGCCTTAAGGCGCATTCTACATAACATTCAACCTGCTTTAAGTGGTCACCTGTTCTCAAACTAGAAACAGGCTATGGGGTAATGGGTTAAATTTGGGCAGTTTGTTTACAGCACCAACTTGAATATTGTGTCTTGGCATTGCATGGACTACAGTAAGCTGCTCTTTTGGCGGAGAAGGTGTTGGGTGGACAACTGGTACATTCTGAAGCCCCATCACTGCTGAAGGTCCCTGCTGCACAGCCCGCACAGTTTGAAGAAAAGGCCATACCTGAAGTTATAACAAAACAAGAGGGCCATGGCCCTTAATTCGCTCACCTGAGGACATTGAAGTTTGTACCTAAGTTGACTGGGCAAGACAACATTTTAATATAACTATAAATGGAGTTATCTTCCAGACAAGAAAACATGACAAAAGTGAATTTTGTTGCCAAGCTTATGACCCTTATCCATGACACATCCTCTTATCAAGCTATTTCCATTTCCAATAAATGATAATTATTTCACTAGCGTCAACAGAACTGGAATTATTTTCCTGACAATAAAATATGACAAAGGGGAAAAACTAAATATTGCTGCCCTTGTGCATGGCATTTTCTCTCATCAGTTTCTTTCCATACATAAAATTTCATTACAATAGCATCAGTAGAACTGAAGTTGTCTTCTTGACAAGAAAATATCACAAAGGGAAATAACTCAAAAAACAATGATGTCAGAGTTATGGCCTTTGCAAATGGCACTTCCTCTCATCAGGCTCTTTCCAAATAGGCAATTTCATTTTACCCATTACCCCATAGCATGTTTCTAATTTTGAAAATAGGTGGCCACCTAAAGCAGGTTGAAAGTAAAGCAGAATGTGTCTTAACCCTTAGCCTGCCACTCACGACTATAGCTTTATATGCAAACAGCTTGGATCCGGATTAGACGCCGAGTAACTCGGCGTCTCATCCGGATCCAAGCTGTTTGACACTCGGACAACATTTTCAGCAATTTTGAGCAACTTTGAAGCACTTTGAAACTTGAAGCAGACGAGAAATATAGCAGACGACAATTTATTTGGCGGGCTAAGGGTTAATGCACACTTTGCTTTACTTTTGCATCTTACATTTTCATGACTGTTTAAAGTGGAATTATTGAAAAGACATACAGATAACTCTGACAAAACCAATATTAAACATATGTATAAATATGGCATAAGACATAATTACATAACTGTCAGTGGATCACTTCCAGATCCTGTTTCTCTAAGTATGAATCAGACTGAACCATATCTAAACTTTAGCAGACAACATGTTCAGCTGATCATGACCAGTTCTGTGATACCCACTACCAGTTCAGAGTTGCATAATATTTGACCTCAGTGGCTAGAACGCTTGGGCTTACCCTTACCAGACTGAAATGATGTCTGCTTAAAACCTACTGTATGTGAAAAGTGTACAAAAAAACAATTTAGAAAATGTTAAGTTGGTAAATGAGTGGCAAATAGGTTGGATCCAGATTAGATGTAGCATTATGATTATGTTGCATCTGATCTGGATCCAAAATGTTTGCAAATATTGGCTATTTGCCCATAGTATATTAAGGGTAACTCAGGTAAATACAGTTCTGCCTAAATCAAAAATACTGTAAAACCTGCCTAGAGCAGCACTTAAACTGTGCAGGGTGGTGTCAAATGTGACCCTAGGGATTTCATTTTAACAAACTATAGATAGATCCACCAGGAGATTCTACTGTACAAATATCAAAGCTTAGGGCCTAGTAGTTTTGGGCAAGAAGATTTTTTAAAGATTTTTGCTTTTTTGCTTTTTCAAGCAGAGTTTGTGCTTTTTTTCCTTTTTTTTTGAACAACTTCTGTAGAGAAGCATCCAAGGAACATCATAAGCAGTTTGAACTCTCCCTACAATCGGCGGGTTTCAGTAGAGATGTCGTTTGAAGTAAAAGTGAACGGACAGACGGACAGACGGACAGACGGACAGACGGACAGACGGACAGACGGACAGACGTACTACGGACGGTGAGCGGTCACAATAGCTCACCTTGAGCCTTTGGCTCAGGTGAGCTAAAAACAATATTTACATTCCCCCCATTCAATTCCATTGAAAAAATTGGTGTTTAATTCGTATAGACCCAATTGCTCATCAAACATGGGAAGAGAGGGCCATACCTGAAGTTATAACACAGACAGACCATCAAACATAGGCCGAGAGGTGATTGAGTTTGGTGTATCATCCAAAAACAGTATTTCAGTCATATAGAGAGGGTGCCTACATTAGATAGATATAGTGCTGCCACACTATGATAGCACGAGAAAAGTTGCTGGATCTGCACCACATTTACATCGAGATAAAAATGCTGGATATGGATTCAGAATCTTAACTCCTGCTGGTAAATCAGAGATACAGTGTTCCTTCCCTACAACGGCCCTCCCAACAACGACTCCCTCCTTACAACGACACTTGCCGCAGTTCCCTACACAGGAAAATTATATCTAACGCTTTTACTGCTGCAATATAGTTTGCTTAAATTGTTGTTTGCTGTTTTTTCTCAAAGTTACATATAAATGGAAATTTTGATAGAATTAATATAATGACGAGTGACAAACACCTTGAATCCTGGATTCAAGCTGTTTGCAAATGTTAGCTAATTTCCCTCCCTGCAAGAGAAGGCCATGCCTAGTGATAGGTATTGAACAAGATGATAACTATTCATTATCAAACTTCACTATCCTATGCAAACAGTGAAACCCAGAGGAGCCCTCTGATCAGTGTCTGCATTCTGCACTGTTTATCATTTTGCAATATATGGCAACAAACAATCCTTAACCCACTACCCCATAAATACACCTTTTTATGCCTTTAATTTTATTATAACAGTGAAGAAAATAATTCCATATTATACAGTCATGAATATGTAACATAAGAATATTTTCTATATTCTAGCAGATGGTAGCTTAAAGAAGGCTGAAATAAAAGCAAAATTTGCCTTAAGGCACATTCTGCTTTACTTTCAACCTGCTTTATGTGGTAACTTCTCTACAAAACTAGACACAGGCTTTTTAAGGGTAAAAATGGACTGGACATAATTGGATTTGTCCATCAGAAGTTTCAGGGGTTAATGAATTAAATTACTTAAATATTAGGTGAAACATTGGACCTTGTCACTCCTAATAACACACTGCAATTTCAAAGTCTGCATTTAAAACTGTTTTCCCTTGCCTTTATTAGACCTTAATCCTTTCAATGCCAAATTTTCAAACGAATCAGGGCTCCAGATAAGAGGTAGTTATTTCAACAAATCAAACATTTTCTCACTTATTCAGCACCAAATCCTATAGTGTTACTACTCATTAGAATCGTCTCGAAGAGACGATTCTAATGAGTAGTGACACCATAGGGTTTAATTCTGAAATAAAGATTTTAGTTTTTGAAAAACTACCCTTATCTGGTGCTCTGACGAATTCTTCCATTTTCTGATAAATGACCATTCAACATTGAGAATCCTAAAAATATTTTGATTTTTAAAAAAAATAGAATTACAAACAGTGCAGACCCTGATCAGAGGGCTCCTTGGGGAGCCCTCTTATCAGGGTCTTCACTATTTGCAAAGCATATAAATACTCAATGCCTGCATTATAAGAGTTACTACTGGTGGGAAAATGATCAGATCCAATTATCATCAACCCTGTATAATCAAGTTTCCTGAAAAAAGAAATCAATTTTCCAATTTAATTGTCTTCAAGTTATTTAGTTTTCGTAAAAACCAATGTTCTAGAGAATCTAAATGCAGTTTATTTGCAGTTGAGGAGAAAAACACATGTTCTAGAGAACTCACCACAGTTTATTTTCAGCTAGTACATTAATGCTATCTAAATGAGGACTACAAAATGAAAGTTGACAAAAACAGAAATTTTAGAAACATGTAGAAATGCTGGAATATTCTGACAATTATTTCCACTCTCAAGAGCTTGAATTATCATCTTACAAACAGTCTAAATTTTGTTCATCAACCACTCACTAAAGACGTTATGCAATGTATTAACCCATTACCCCATAGCCAGTTTCTAGAATTGAAGATAGGTGTCCACTTAAAGCAGGTTGAAAGTAAAGCAATGCTTTACTTTCAGTCTGTTTTAAGCTACCATCAGCTAGATTATAGAAAATTCAGTCGAACTTCGATATCTCCAACTCGCTTAACTTGAAATATCCGATTTTCGAAACATGAATTTGCCTTATTTCAAGCTCGGTTTAGGTGAACATATCCGTGTTTCAAAGTTAAAACGCAGCTTTGCCGCGTTTTAACTTTGAAATACGGATATGTTCGACATAACCGAGTTTGAGATATTGAAGTTCGACTGTATCTTTTGATATATATTCATAACTGTTTAGATTGGAACTGTTCTCTTCAGTGGAGGAATAAATTAAAGGCGCAAAAAGGCGTATTTATGCATCTGTGGTATTTGTGGAAAGAACCTGTAGAATTATACAGTTGTAGCTTCCAAAGTGTAGAAGGAATTTATTAGGTTCTCATGTCGATCATTTTAGTAACTAAAACATGAACCAGTCTACTTGCAATTCTGGGTAGATTAATAATTAATGTCTAAATTAGTAAACAGTGTAGACCCAGATCAGAGGGCTCCTATAGGAGCCCTCTGAACTGGGACTACACTGTTTGTAAATGTAATGAGTGTATTATGGTGTTGAAAAAGTTAAAACTGACCACAAGCTACGGTGGGGGATAAGAGTCAATAAAGGGTTGAGTGTATTGTCTAGAAGCAGGGTATTACCTTTGACGTCGATTTGTTTCAACATAATTGGTTGTCCACCATCACTCCCAGCCCTCAGTCCTATCACCTTCCAGTCAATCACATTGAAGCCAGACTTGAGGTTCAGCTACAAAACAAAACAATAATTACAGTCAATATTGTGATACCCAGCTTGATTAACCATTTTCCCCATTGTCTGTTTCAAGTATTGAAGATAGATGATAACTAAACGCATTACCCCATAGCCTGTTTCTAGTATTGAAGATATGTGCCCACTTAAAGCAGGTTGAAAAGTAAAGCAGAATGCCCCTTAAGGCGCGTTATGCTTTACTTTCAGCCTGCTTTAAGCTACCATCTGCTAGAATATAGAAAATATACAAGATATTAACAACTGTATACAAAGGAGCTATTTTCTTCAGTGAAGAAATAAATTTAAGGTGTAAAAGGCATATTTATGGGGTAATGGATTAAAGCAGGTTGCTGTCTCAAACCATAAAGCCCTGGTGATGTATACAAACATAATTTACAAACAATGTTACTGTGTACCTGTGAGGAGTAGACTTGTCCTATGCAAACAGTATAGACTTAGATATGAGGGTTCCTACAAGAGCCATCTGATCAGAGTCTTCACTGGGTTTTTTGGTGTGTTTTTTTGGCAATATATTGCAAACAAGACAGCCATGAGGCCTTGAGTCGCTCACCAGACAAATGAGAAAATAGAACTATACACACGGTTGTCTCCTGAAGCTTTTCCTAATATTTGACCAAACTGACATGCTTTATCACCCGACAAGACCAAAATTCATGTGACCTAGATATATTCAAGGTGATCATACTGTGAAAGATTTGCGAAGTTTCGGCTAAACATGACTGCATTCAGAAGCCTTTTCTGTGATTCGACCTACTGACCTACTTTTTCATCTGACATAACTCATATTCATCAGTGTTCATTCTGGGATGCGCCCTTGCGGGATTCCCGCATAAAAATAAAAAATGGCGCAAAGAGAATTTTGTATGTGGGCCATATCGGCGCACAGAAATCCGTAATCCCGCAACGAAATCTTACTTGAAGGGCCATAGATTTGTCTAGTTTCACTTTCGTGTCCAAATTTCCGTGAAGACAACAGCGAATACTAGACCCAATTTCATTGGTTTATTAATATAATCACGCTTCCCGGTAATGGTGCTCAATCGAGATCTCTCTTCGACATTCGTTTGATGTGTACATGTCCTAGTAGCTGCGATTGCATGTTGCTTAGTTACAGCCTCCGGTGATAAGTATTGCTAACTTTGATTGGTTGTTGATATATTGCGGCCGGTTTCCGGTCTGCGATTGAATCACATGTCAGTGTTGTTTTGAAAAGCAAAGTATGTCGAAACGAACCAAACATGGATGCGAGGGTGAAACTCTAAATTATATTTCTTTATTACACAGCCGAAAACAAATTATAATGTCCCAACACAGATCGAGAATGCGTCTGAACGACTCGCACCCCGACTAAATCGAACTCGAAAAAATGGCCGACGATCACAAAGCCTAGCTAAATTCAAATGGCTAAGCGACAACAGTGGTAAACAAGCACCTTAGAGCTGATATCCCCTGCTGCAGTGATTGTCCAGAAGAAAGTGGCAAACTTTATTGTGGGAGGAAGGGGCAAATGGTGATCACCTGTCTTTAAAGATCAACATTCAAAAGCTTTTTACAAAGTTTTATAAAATCCATTCAATTTTGTACATTTTAAAGCCTAAACAATACAAAAAATAAAGCCGTTTGTAGCATTATAAATCTAAGTATGACAGGGGCAGGTAACTCTTGATTCAAATTCAACAGTAATTAAACACTTTCAAGAACTTATAATTGTGTGCAAGTATTATTAAAAAAAATTCAGAACTGTAGAATTTACTAGAGTGTAAACACATTTTCAACTCATCAAGGGCAGAGTATTCTTGACTAATTTGTACATTTTCGATAATAATTGAACTCATTCTATAAATAATAGCCATATATGATTTAATTTTTTTTTCAAAATCCATTCACATTTGTACACAATAGCATGTAAACAATAAAGCCATGTTGAGCATTACTAAGTACATAAAGGGCAGATAACTCTTGCCACAAAGTATCCTATTTTGACAATAATTGCTACCCTTATGTTTATATACATCATGTGTAAGTTAAATCAAAATCCATTAAAGACTGTAGTTTCTAGATGGTAAAAACTGTTAAATATGGGTTTTTTTTACTCATCAAGGGCAGATAACTGTTGACTAGCTTCTCCGTTTTCAAAAATGATAACAATTATTTGAAAACTAATAGCCATACATAGCAGGGATTTCCCCAGGAATTTCTGAAGGCATGTTGAATTTGGGGCATAGGGGGAGGGTGCGGGAGGGCTCTCCCTCCCGCGCTGCGGCGAAAATTTTTGCTCTTTAATCACAGAATTATACACTGACGGAATCGAAACCTCGCGCTATATCGTAAATCTCGTGCGGCGGATACGAGACTCGCGAGACTTGATAAGAGACTGTCTATCGGTAGTCAATATGATAAATGTGTGTTTTCGAAGCATTGTTCGCGGATTTTTATTCCCGTGAATTGATAGGAATGTCCACATAGTCGTTTAAATCCTATAAAATGTCAATAAAAACACTCGAGTCGGTAAATTTCACGACAGAAATCGCGGACAACGAGGCAAAGAAGTGAAGATGTTGTCACGTGACTCATAATCTCGCAAAATTCAACCGCCGCGAGAGCTCAGGTACTCGCCTATTCAATTTCGCTTAGTTGCTATTCCGTTTTGTATAATTCCGTGCTTTAATCAATGAAATAGTGCATTTTTGGCATTAAGTTTTCACTTATTCACCCCCACCCACTGGTGGCCATGTTGTTTGAGCTAGGAAGATTATTGGAAGAAAACTGGCAAATGGTCACCCATGAATCATCATTTGTGTACAATACTTCTTAAATCAGAACAACAGTTTCAGAGAAAAAAAATTTGAAATTTTTTCTATAAAGAAATAATAGGAAAACTTGCCCCTCCCACTGGTGGCCATGTTTTTTTTTTAATAACAAAAAGATTTTAAGAAATCTGGTAGAGGATCATCAATTGACCATTTGTGTAAAATTATTTTTTAATTTGGACCAGTAGTTTCAGAGAAGATGATTTTTAAAGTTTTTAGTAAACAGTAACATATGGAAAACTTGCCCCACCCACTGGTGGCCATGTTATTTAAGATAACAAAATGATTTTAAGAAATCTGCTAGAGGATCATCAATTGACCATTTGTGTAAAATTATTTTTAATTTGGACCAGTAGTTTCAGAGAAGAAGATTTTTAAAGTTTTTAGTATACAGTAACATAAGGAAAACTTGCCCCACACACTGGTGGCCATGTTATTTAAGATAACAAAATGATTTTAAGAAATCTAGTAGAGGATCATCAATTGACCATTTGTGTAAAATTATTTTTAATTTGGAGGAGTAGTTTCAGAGAAGATGATTTTTAAAGTTTTTAGTAAACAGTAACATAAGGAAAACTTGCCCCACCCACTGGCGGCCATGTTTTTTAAGAAAACAAAATGATTTTAAGAAATCTGCTAGAGGATCATCAATTGACCATTTGTTTAAAATTATTTTAAATTGGACCAGTAGTTTCAGAGAAGAAGATTTTTAAAGTTTTTAGTATACAGTAACATAAGGAAAACTTGCCCCACCCACTGGCAGCCATGTTTTTTTTTTAGATATCAAAATAATTTTAAGAAATCTGGTAGAGGGTCACCCATGGATCATTTGCATAAAATTACTTTCAAATCGGACCAATAGTTTTTGACAAGAAGATTTTTAAAGTTTTCTCTATATATATATAGCCATATGAAGAAAATCTGCCCCACCCACTAGCGGCCATGTTTTTTAAGATAGGAATTTTTTTCTTGAGGTTAAAGAAAAGAAATTGTTTTTGTTCTCTATCGAAGATAGATCTATTTCTAGGGTAATATAATGGAGGTCTCGTAAAAAAAAAAATATATATATATATTTTTATGTGTCAAGAACCTGTGGGTTAAGACACATAGAAAAATTCACTGCATCCCGGCAAGTGGATGTCAAATGGTGGATTCATGTTTACTTTAAGCCTGCTCTTAACATCCATCCATCATAAAAACAGAAAACTCTGTGAAGAATTAATTAGACTGTTTGACTTTGTCATGAGATAAAACAAAGTCTACTTGAATATTTGTTGTCACGATTGTTTTCTGTTACAATATTTAATCTCCCAAGTATTCAATTTCAATTTCTATTTACCAAAAATACCAGAAAGCTATTTTAAGAGATTCATCGTTTCCCGCGTGTATGTGTTGCCTTTGTTCTTCTCTTCTAACTTATTTCCCGATTTTCCCGAAACTCCCACGAAAAACGTCTTCCGCGACGATAGCTAGCCATTGCCTACGAATAAGAGCTAATTTTAAACACCGCAATTGATGTTAATTTCCTGTCATTCTAAATGGAAGTTTATAACGTCTAATCTAATTGGATGTTTTCAAAAAATGACGCTAGGAAGCATGCCGCGCATTTGGATTTCATTTCGGAAGTTTGGAATACTGTTTGCGTCTGTTACGTGATTATTAATACGGAGTTGTGCGGAAATGAATTCTAAAAGGTAATTTATATTCATTTAAAACATTCGTTTGTTCAGTATTTGCGGAGAATTTCCTTATTTAACAGGCCCCGTATCGAGGATATTTTTCCGAGGCGACACACGATTTCACGTCTCATTATTCGCGGTGAATTTTCAGTCCACCGTTAATCATCTTTTGAATGTTAAATTCGGGAAAAGGAATGTCCGAGATTCCGGTTTCGGCTAGTATTTATTTTTCTTTCAGCGTTGTTCGTAGCTTGTTTTCCGAAAATCATTCAAGTCGCTGTTTGTAAAGTAAGCCATGTTCGGCATGTTGTAGAATCTACCCGCATCAAAAACAGAACTAGCGGTTTTAGAAACGTCAATCAAAAGTTAATCTCCCTCAAAATGGAACGAGTCCCTGTCAATCACCGTTTAGATAAGAAAATTCGGCTCCTGATTGGTTGATGAAGCTAAGAACACGCCCGACAAGCGTGACGGCGTTTGGCATATGAAATAATTACTGGAATACACAACACAGAGCCCTGATTAAGGCTAGTCGCTCTACAGATTAAGACATGTCGGCCAGATCAAAGCATGTCGCGAAGAGACCGCCGGGAAGGAAGACATGTCGCCCGCGACAGGCGAAAACGGCCTGGGGAAATCCCTGCATAGTTTAAGAATTTGTTTTATCAAAATTCATGCATATTTATAGATACTAGGATGTAAACAATTTTAAAATAAAGCATTTTCTATCATTTCATGGTACATCAAGGGCAGATAACTATTGCCACAAGTATCCTTTTTTGACAATAATTGCACACCTTCAAGAACTTTTACTTATAGACATCGTGTGCAAGTATCATTTAAATCCATTCATAATTGTAGTTGCCAGAGAGTAAAAACATTTAAATATGGCTTTTTTTACTTATCAAGGGCAGATAACTCATGACTAATTTCTCCGTTTTCAACAATAATCAAATTCATTTGAAAACTAATAGCCATACATAATTCAAGAAAGTTTTTTCAAAAATCCATGCATATTTATAGGCTCTAGTATGTAAACAATACCAAAATAAAGCATTTTCTAGCATTTTCTAAGTACATCAAGGGCAGATAACTCTTGTCACAAGTATACTTTTTTTACAATAATTGCACACCTGCAAGAACTTGTACTTATAGACAATGTGTGCAAGTATAAACAAAATATGTTGAATACTGTAGTTGCTAGAGTGTAAAAACTGTTAAATATGGCATTTTTAACACAAAAAGGGCAGATAACTCATAAATTCCTAAAATTTTCTGAATTTTTTTTGATTTCCCACAATGTTCCTATGATGACAAATAAGTATACCAAGTTTAATCCAAATCTGTTTATAGGCTTCGGAGATACAGTTGCGGACGGAAAACGTGACAGACGCACGGACGGCATTTTTAACACAAAAAGGGCAGATAACTCATAAATTCCTAAAATTTTCTGAAAAAAATTTGATTTCCCACGGTGCTCTTATGATGACAAATAAGTATACCAAGTTTAATCCAAATCTGTTAATAGGTTTCGGAGATACAGTTGCGGACGGAAAACGCACGCACGCACACACGCACGCACGCACGGACAGCCGGACGGACAGACCTAAAACAGTATCCCCCTGCCTTTCGGCAGGGGATAAAAATAATGAATTTGTGAACTATGCAAAGAGAACACTCGGCTAACCATTTTTGTTAACGGCTGTGTAAATTTTAGGACAAACACTTTGATAACACATGCTTAGAGTAGCGATCGCTAGTTCTGTATTAAAAGTCAGCAAAGAGAAAGCCATTATCAATTGCATGAAGACAGCTCACTATTTTGGTACAACTAGACAGACCTCCCACTTAGCAAGTATTGATTTCTTGTGTCAGGAATACACCTGATATTCATGAAATAGACATTGTATACTGCATGGTCATCACTATAAGAGACAAAAATGTATTTTTATTTCCACATTGGTTTATTTCAGTTCTTGATACATGTTACAGTTTCTGTTCTGCATGTTTTTTCAGTAATCTAGGTGTTTTAAGCTCGGCCCACCAAAAATGCCAAATGGCCCACTTCTCTGATGACTGGTGGGCCAATGGCCCACCAGTCATCCAATCCAGAATGATCACTGATTCATACATTACCTGGAGTTTCTCTAGGGGATTATATTCAGCAAGTTTCATGAATCTGGGGCTTAAAATATGGCCCTCAAAGGGTTCAGAAGCCTTTTCTATGGTTTGACCTACTGACCTATAATTTGTCCAACATAACACACATCCATAATCATAACTAACTTAGATTTTGTCAAGGTGATCAATCTAAGCTAGTTTCATGAAAACTGTGGGCCGTAAAGTACCCTGAAGCTTTTCCAATGATTTGACCTACCGATCAATTTTTTGACCCAATATAATCCATATTAATACATCATCTACATATTGTCAAGGTGGCCAATCTGAGCAAGTTTTATTTACTTTTGGCTTAAAATATGGCTCCTACAGTGTTAACTCTTTCCCCCATAGCCGGTTTCTAGTTTTGAAGACAGGTAACTACTCAAAGCAGGTTGAAAGAAAAGCAGAATGTGCCTTGGGGCACATTCTGCTTTACTTTCAGCCTGCTTTAAGATTACCATTTGCTACAACACAGAAAATATTCATTATGGTACATTTGCATAACTGTATAAAATTGAACTACTTTCGTAAGTGAAGGAATAAATTAAAAGCGCTAAAAGGCGCTTCTATAAGGTAAAGGGTTAAGAAGCTTAAAGCCTTAAATTAAGTGTGTTGTGAAGACATAGTGTTTATAATGTTACCACTTTAGATGACCAGCTTCCACCCTCTGTCACCTCAGGCCAGACATCAGCATCTTTATCATCTGACGACTGACATTGGTCATTCTGAACCTGTAATAGACAAACAATATACTTTTGTTATAAATACAATACAGACATTAATTGAACTGGTCGTTCTCAACCTGTAATAGACAAACAATATACTTCTGTTATAAATACAATACAGACATTAATTGAACTGGTCATTCTGAACCTGTAATAGACAAACAATATACTTCTGTTATAAATACAATACAGACATTAATTGAACTGGTCATTCTGAACCTGTAATAGACAAACAATGTACTTCTGTTATAAATACAATACAGACATTAATTGAACTGGTCATTCTGAACCTGTAATAGACAAACAATATACTTTTGTTATACATACAATACAGACATTAATTGAACTGGTCATTCTGAACCTGTAATAGACAAAAAATATACTTCTGTTATAAATACAATACAGACATTAATTGAACTGGTCGTTCTCAACCTGTAATAGACAAACAATATACTTCTGTTATACATACAATACAGACATTAATTGAACTGGTCGTTCTCAACCTGTAATAGACAAACAATATACTTTTGTTATACATACAATACAGACATTAATTGAACTGGTCGTTCTCAACCTGTAATAGACAAACAGTATACTTTTGTTATACATACAATACAGACATTAATTGAACTGGTCGTTTTCAACCTGTAATAGACAAACAATACAATACAATACAATATATTTTATTGGCATTAAGTACAATTTCTACTTCTAGCCATCCAGTGTCACTGGAGTGAACATGAAATTACACATACAAATAACATTTTATCAGAGAAGCATAAATAAATCAACAAGTAATAATGACATTATCGTACCTTATAAAAATAAAGTTACAATATATCTGAGACTTACTCCAGTATTCCCTTACAGTGAGGACGGGCTGTGGTCACCGCCACTCAATATAAGGGAATACGATGAGTGGGAACGGGTTTATTTTAGTTTTATTTTATAGTTTTGTAGTAATAGACAAACAATATACTTCTGTTATAAATACAATACAGACATTAATTGAACTGGTCATTCTGAACCTGTAATAGACAAACAACATACTTTTGTTATACGTACAATACAGACATTAATTGAACTGGTTTTAATCTAAATCCATTTAAATTTGTAGTATAGCATGTAAACAATTTTGGAATACAACCTCATAATTCTAGTATAGTAGAGTACATCAACGGCAGAAAACTAGAGCCTAAACAATACTGAAATGAAGCCTTTTTCTAGCATTTCAACGTATTCAAGGGCAGACAACTATTGCCACAATGATTAGATTTCAACTATAATTGCACTCCTTCGAGAACTTATAGCTATATACTCTGTGAATTTGCAAGAGTGTAAACGCTGTTAGATTTGGCATTTTCAGAGATTCAACCTTATTCGAACTCTTATGGTTATATACAATCTGAGCAAGTTTGACAAAGTCAGGTAAAATATTGTTGCCTTTAGAGTGTAAACACCGTTAAATATGGCATTTTCAGCAATTCAAAGGTAGATAACTCTTGACCTACTCATCTGATTTCAACCATAATTGAACTCATCTGAACTCTTATGGTCATATACAATCTGAGCAAGTTTGAGAAAGATTGAATAAAAATTGTGGCCTCAAGAGTGTAAACAACCTTAAATATGGCATTTTCAACAATTCAAAGGTAGATAACACTTGACCTATTTGTCTGATTTCAACCAAAATCCGAACTCTTATAGTCATATACATTCTCAGTAAGTTTAAGAAAGATTTGATAAAAATTGTGGTCTCTAGAGTGTAAACACTGTTAAATATGGCATTTTCAGCAATTCAATTCAATTCTTGAACAATTCGTCCGATTCCAACCATAATCAAACTCATCTGAACTCTTATAGTAATATACAATCTGTGCAGATTTGAGAAAGATTGGATTAATATTGTGACCTCTAGAGTGTAAACACTGTTAAATATGGCATTTTCAGCAATTCAAAGGTAGATAACTCCTGACCTATTGCCTATTGGTCCGATTTCAACCATAATCCAACTCATCCTAACTCTAAGTTTAAGAAAGATTGCATAAATATTGTGGTCTCTAGAGTGTAAACACTAAAATTGTTGACGATGCAAGACTAACGAAAGACGACGGATGCCGGACATTCAAGGATTGCAAAAGCTCACCCTGAGCTAGCTCAGGTGAGCTAAAAATCTGGTTAACCTAGTATACAAAGACAGACGGACAGGACATTCACTATGTGTCTCCCACATCTATAGATGCTGGGGCGTTAAATATCTAGACCCCCTGACCAGAAGCTACAATCAGTGTACAATGAAGCTGTTGTATCTGTGTCTACATTGCTTTCAAAAAGCTCTATTAGCAGGACTAGGGTTAAGTTCCCTAATTTTTCAAACAGATGAACTAAACTGTACTGTTCTCCCTCTCTCTACAACTGTAGCACTGTTCATGTACATACTGGACAGCATCATGAAAAGTATTAAACTAAACATTTGTTTTATTTCAGCTGTAAACACTGCCAAGTGGAGCCACGGGGAATGAAGCAAACGTTTGATTCTACACTATAGATTTGTATTTACCATCTAGGGAAATCTGTCTAGCTAGATAAATAGCAGACTCAAAGCACTGTATCTCTTTGAACTACTAATATTGTTGTCTGCAAAAATTGCTGACTGTTACAGTCCTAAAATTAGAATACATGTAGTCTAAAACAACTTTCGAAAATAGGGTCAGATCCTGATGTGACATCGAGTTACTAGACGGTCAATCTGAATCCAAACTGTTTGCAAAGGTTTATATAAATAGCAGTTGATTAGCTTTGACAATCTAACATTCAAAATCCCTTTAGGGAAATCCCCTATCCTTTTACCCAATTACCAAATAAATATGCCTTTTTACACCTTTGATTTATTCCTCCACTGAAGAAAGTAGTTCTATTTCAGATAGTCAAGAATATGTACCATAAGAACAGGTTTCTATATTTTAGCAGATGATAGCTTAAAGCAGGCTGAAAGTAAAGCAGAATGCGCCTTAAGGCACATTCTGCTTTACTTTCAACCTGCTCTTAGTGGTCACCAGTCTTCAAAACTAGAACCAGGCTATGGAGTAAAGGGTTAAGAGCTTTCTGCTCTATTCAACGCCTATTTTATGCAGCAACCAATCACAATGTAGAAAAGGATTCCTAAGGCTATGGTTCTTTATCAGGATAGGGTAGTAATATGAATAGGCATAACTTTGATGATAAATACATTAATGCATGAATAGGCTATAATGTGAAGGAAATGGTTACAGCATTCACTACAACTGTGTCATGTCTACAACATTATTGCATGTTTAGTGGTAATAGATTTGGTATACCTGGTATTATATAGTTCTAGGATGCAATTAGACAACTGTAGGAGTGGCTGGTTGCAGGAAAACATTTGAAACAGCTAACTCTTACACTGTTTAGAACAGAGAATGTGTGCTACAGTGATAACCTATGCAAACAGTGCTACAGTGATTACCTATGCAAACAGTGCTACAGTGATAACCTATGCAAACAGTGCTACAGTGATTACCTATGCAAACAGTGCTACAGTGATTACCTATGCAAACAGTTTGGATCCAGATGAGACGCCGCGTAACGCAGCGTCTCATCAGGATCAAAAACTGTTTGACACTCTTGACACTATTTTGTAAAGAAATTCAGAAAAAATCTATTTTTAGAACAATAGAAGACAACAACTGTTGCAGACCCAGCATGCAAAGAGTTTATGTCTCAATGTCTGGTTATAACGTTTACTACAATGCTCCCTCTCTACAACCACACCCAATGGGAGACACATATTCTGTTGTTGTTCGGAGGGAGTCGTTATAGGGAGAGAAACTTAATACTTGGCCTACACTTACAAACAGTTTGAATCCAGATCAGACGCCGCGTAACGCGGCGTCTGATCTGAATTCAATCTGTTTGTCACTCGTCATTATATCTATTCTATCAAAATGTCAAATTATAAGTAACTTTGAGAAAACATAGTAGACGACAATTTTATGCAGACGATATTGAATCAGTTATAGTCCGGGCGTCAAGGGGTTGAACGTGGAAATGCCGGATGAAGTTTTTTTCTCTGCAGTTTTCAATAGTCTAGGGGGTCCTCATCGAGATCAAAGAGGGTGCCCGGTGATATCCCTTGAGCATTTCTCAAAATATGCTAATTAAGTCGGCCATTACTGAAATGCCGTTATTTGGCCATATGTCAATTAGTATGCATCCTACCATGATGAAATTGGTGTCTATAACCAGTATATCAGGGTCTATGAACATGATAAAACCATCATTTCAGGAATTAAATGTTTTGGACATATGCAAATTATGCAAATGTGATCGGCCATTACTGAATTTCCGTTATTGGGCCATATATCAATTAGTATGCATACTACCATAATGAAATTGGTGTCTATATCCAGGTTATCAGGGTCTACGAACATGATAAACCCATCTTTTCAGAAATAATATGTGTTGGACATATGCAAATTATGCAAATGAGGTCGGCCATTGCTGAATTTCTGTTATTTGGCCATAAGTCAATTAGTATGCATCCTACCATGATGAAATTGGTGTCTATATCCAGGTTATCAGGGTCTACGAACATGATTAACCCATCATTTCAGGAATTAAATGTTTTGGACACATGCAACTCATGCAAATTATGCAAATGAGGTCAACCATTACTGAATTTCCATTATTTTGTCATATGTCAATTGGTATGCATCCTACCATGATGAAATTGGTGTCTATTAGTATTATATACACCAGGTTATCAGGGTCTACGAACATGATAAACCAATTATTTCAGGAATCAAATGTATTGGACATATGCAAATAGTGTAAAATATGCAAATAAGGTCGGCAATTACTGATTATCCCCTTTTTGTATTATCTCTTTAAGCTCATTTTATTTAAGTTCATATGCTGCTATCTTTTATATACTCAGCCAAAAAAGAAAGTACCTATTTTTGTATTCTAAATTATCAGCGTCTCATACGTAAACTGTATTTAAATTTTAGTTTTAGAAAGAAGCAGATGGTATGAAATCATTGTGGCTTAATAACTGGCTAACTGTATTGAAAATGAAAGGTCTATAACTCTTTTTCCTGAAAACAGCTGTTTTGCTAAGAATTATTTTTCATAGAAGAGAAACAAGTGTACTCATATTCAGCAGCTAGAACCTTTTCTTAAAGAAAATAAAATCACATTAGACTTTCATTCATCACAAATTTCACGGCGGTATTAAGATTAGAATTTCCTATATCAAATTACCTCCTTTTGATTTAAAATAAGAACGAAATGTAAGTGTTTCATTTTTGTTGCATGTGTCGTTTAATCTGTATATTTTACTGGAATACATTGGTGATCGTATGAGCTTTTTAAACCTCAAATAAAATTGGAATTGATAAAGTACTTTATAAGATATTCAGCTTGAAAATTCACTTAATCAAAAGTAAATGTAACAAGTAGGGACCTTCGATTTTGGCTGAGTATATTAGTCTGACCTGCGAATATTCCCGATTTAAATGCTATATAACACGTGTGGGACGCACTAGGACGTCATTTTCGAATAAATCACACTATCAATATGGTACATGACTTGGCATCAGCGTTACAAGTTGAATGTAACAATTCGCCTGCGTCATTAGTTACAACATTACGTCAACAGCATGCACCGCCGATTCACGACATGCTATGGACAACCTTGTTGACACATGAGATACAGACTCCAAATACAATACTTACAGCCATTTTGGGTGCTTATACAACATTCAAAATGATATCAAATCTTTCTTATTTGTGAACCCAGTTTTATCCAAGAAAGTGTCAATTTTGAAATCGACCCCTATGTCATTTCGCCAAATATTTTACAATAAAAAAGCATCGCGTCGACTTCATTTTTACACATAAAAATGTCACCGAGGAATTATTCTACAATCCAGATAAAAAAAATTAGTCAGAATATATTCCAGTTGCTAGTATATAAATAAAAATATACAATGGGTACTTTCTTTTTTGGCTGATTATAGTTGCTTGATTTACTGATATATATCTTTTATTCTTCAAGGTTGATTATCACGGAGCCTAATCCTGAAGAATGTCCGTATAACAAAAGTTGTCCATATAACAAACATAATACAATGTAGCAAGTTACAAGGTGATGATTAACTTTTAGAGCTTCAGAATGCATTAGAATGAACACAGAAATATTTTTAAAATGTCACAAAAGCTGTGTGTCATTCTACACTTCAAAATCCCATACTGTTCGCAACAAACGCCATAGCGATGATCAAACTGAATTCACTCATCATAAGGTAACTAGACGTTCGATATAACTTGCTACATTGTATTATGTTTGTTATACGGACAGCTTTTGCAGCAATGACAGGTTCCCTTTTGTGCTGGCAATTGAACTTCTAATTGAAGAAACATTCTTCAGGATCAGGCTCCATGATTTTCAACCTGGAAGAATAAAAGATATATATTCAAAGCCAATGGCGTCTGCCACTCATTTGAATAGTCTCATAGATGGCGCTCTAACTTCAGGCATATAAATGGTAATTATTTGGCGCGGAAGTAGGGAAGTGAATGGGAACTTCAGAGCATTCGTAAGTGAGATCTGCGTAATAAAATAGCATAAGCATATTTTATACCCCCAGTTCCTCAATAGGAATATACCCGTTTAAGGATGCAAACCAATACAAATATCCCTATACCGCCCATGTTATCCCCCGCCCGTTCTACTTTTCATAATTTGCATATGTTGGATAAGTCCAAAACATTTAATTCCTGAAATGGTGGGTTTATCATGTTCGTAGACCCTGATAACCTGGTTATACATGTAGATATCAATTTCATCATGGTAAGATGCATACTAATTGACATATGGCCAAATAAAGGAAATTCAGTAATGGCCGACCTCATTTGCATAATTTGCATATGTCCAAACCATTTAATCCCTGAAAAGATGGGTTTATCATGTTCGTAGACCCTGATAACCTGGTTATAGACACCAATTGCATCATGGTAGGATGCATACTAATTGACATATGGCCAAATAACGGAAATTCAGTAATGGCCGACCTCATTTGCATAATTTGCATAAGTTGCATATGTCCAAACCATTTAATCCCTGAAAAGATGGGTTTATCATGTTCGTAGACCATGATAACCTGGTTATAGACACCAATTTCATCATGGTAGGGTGCATACTTATTGACATATGGCCAAATAACGGCATTTCAATAATGGCCGACTTAATTAGCATATTTTGAGAAATGCTCAAGGGATATCACCGGGCACCCTCTCTGATCTTGATGAGGACCCCCATGACTATTGAAAACTGCAACAAAAAAAAGTTCATCCGGCATTTCCATGTTCAGCTTAATATCGGCCTTTGACTCCCGGACTATTAAAGCTTTAGACATAATTGTCCTGTTATGGGAACTGTGGCAAGGTTCCTTGTAAGGAGGGAGTCGTTGTTGGCAGGGCCGTTGTAAGGAGGGAGCGTTTTAGTATTTAACCCTTTCCTCTGTAAATTGCTGAAAGTGCAAATCACTTATATTCAATTGTTTAACCCATAACTCAATAAATATGCATTTTATGCCTTTAATTTATTCCTCCGATGAACAAAATAGTTCAATGTCATACTGTCACAAATATATACCATTTGTACCATAAGAAATATTTTCTATATCCTAGCAGATGGTAGCTTAAAGCACACTTGAAGTAAAGCCAGATTGTGCCTTAAGATGCACTCTGCTCTACTTTTAGCCCTATTTAAGTAACCACTTGTCTTCAAAACTAGAAATAATTAACGGGGTAAAAGGTTAAAGGAAGTAACTGCTTCAAACTAGAAACAGGCTATAGAGTAAAGGGTTAAGAACATCTATCATCTGAACTATTGCATTGGCTGGTAAAATATGGAAACATTTCAAAGAAAGGGTGCAGGCTCATCTCAGACGGATCATTTGAGAAAACAGTACACATCCTGATCAGATAGCTCCTGCATGAGCTGTCTGATTCGAGTTGACACTGTTTCCAGCATCAATATACACAGAGCTCCAGATAAGAGCGAGAGTAAACTGAACAAATCCAACATTTTCTCAATCATTTCACCACCAAATCCTATGATGTTACTACTCATTAGAATCGTCTCGAAGAGACGATTCTAATGATTAGTGACACCATAGGGTTTAATGCAGAGATAAGAGTTTTAGTTTTTGAAATACTGTACTCCCCTTATCTGGAGCCCTGATACAGGTACATACACTATATGGACGTATAAGGTTATGAGTACATGCATGTAAAGACACTTCTGGAGGAAAGGTTTAAGAGACTACTGAAGTATAATAAAATGGCTACAACATTGTGAATTATTATATAATAAAACATGGAAACAGAACAAGTGCATTGATAGAAATTGGCAATAAAACTTACATCATGGCTCTAGACTTTTACAATTAGATTAAGTTTGTGTTTTATTGTACGGATTCCAGACATTTTGAAGAATATTCAGCGGTGGATTTGTCAATTGCTCTATATGCTCTCCTAACTTTGGTTGTATTATATTTTCTTTCTTCAACTATTGAGATAGTACTTTTGCCCATTATTGTTTTTTTTTTAAACCCTTTCAGGGCTCCACGTATGGGGAGTATTTCAAAAATTAAAATCTTTATTTCTGCATGAAACCTATGGTGTCACTACTCATTAATAGAAGCCTCTCTTTGAGACGATTCTAATAAGTAGTAACATCATAGGATTGATGCTGAAAAGATTGAGAAAAAGTTTGTTCAGTTTACTCCCTCTTATCTGGAGCTCTGGCTTTACTCGTTTGCTTGTTTCTAGTTTTGAAGACAGGTTTAGGTCTGTTTCTGCCAACTTTGCACTACCATACTCTACTCTTTTTTGATAGAGCCCTCTGGTTCTTTTACATAAAGCACTGATACGGAAGGATATGGTCTGGCAGGGGATTTTACCCATGACCCCTGGATTTGCAGTCCCACTCTTTACCACTAGACTATAGTCAGCATGTTACATTAAAACCCCCCTATTACGACCACTAAATTGTGTTAATTATCAGGGGTTGAGAACAGGTGACTGCTTAAAGTAAAGTGACAGTAAAACAGAAAGCTCCAACAGGAGCTTTCTGTTTTACTGTCACCTTGCTTTAAGCTGTCATATGAGAGTTATACAACAAATTAGCCTTATTTTTAGTGGTCGTAATAGAGAGATTTTACTGTACTTGTATACAAACAGAGAAAACCTTTAGTCAGGGTTATGCTTTATAACACTTACCGTCACATGAAAGAGGCTTGCTGAGCTTGGGTACTGGTAGTCAAATGTGAGACGTCCAGCCTTGACAAGAGATATAGACAGAATCAGTTTGGAGGCACAGACACCAGGTAACGCAGAAATGTAGGAGCCCTTGGGTGTCCATATGCTGCTGCAAAATAAATATAATTACAAATGTTATCAATGTTAATAGATCAACAAAGCTACCCCCATCCACTGATGAGCCCTGTTTTCAGTGTTTTGTCTAGTTTATTTAACCCATTACCCCATAGCTTGTTTTTAGTTTTGAAGATAGAGGACTACTTAAAGCAGGTTGAAAGTAAAGCAGAATGTTTTACTTTCAATCTGCTTTAAGCTATTATCTGTTAAGAAACAAGACTGCGCGTTCAATAAACGCTTATGCCCCCGGTGGCATCCTTGACAATATATTCTAAATCTTTTCTAAGTCCAAATTAGGTCAAGGTCAAGGTCAAACTGAGCTTGGGTACTATTGGTGAGTTGATTATGGTCCAAGGCAACACTCTCTCGACCCGCCGAGACGTGCACGTCGTGGGAGAGGCACAGGGATCCAGTCCATGGCTAAGCGTGGCAGGCTTAGCCAGTGGCTGGATCCCCGACCAACATCGGCGGGTGTGGCCCTAAAGAGCGTCGTTTTTGGAAAGATGAAACTTGGAGAGGACTTTTGTCATTTGTTCAGCCAGCACTACTGCGATCCGGATAATAGGACGGAATTGTCAGCGCCGGATCACAGCCCATCAACAACAGAAATCAACCTTTAGAATCCATCGAGATATGTCGGAAACAGCCATTTTGATGTCCCCAGTTTACCCCCCACCGGCTGAGGGGGGCGTGGAGGCCAAAATACGTCATAGCAGACCAAGCCAACCGGATGGGATGAAGCTAACAGTGCGTGGGACACACGTTAATACTTATCAGCCAACAACAATCCAAGGCAACATCTGTATTGAAGCATTGTAGTAAACAGTGTTGATGCTAGACGAAATGGTAAAATCTAGTTAACGGAGTAAGAGCAAATTTAAAATATTCAGAGTTAAAATTAGGTCAAGTTCATGGTCAAAATCAAAGTTTGGTGATATTGGTGGATAGGGAATGGTCAAAGGCAACAACTGTATAAATATCAAAGCATTTGTAGTCAGTTGTGTTGATGCTAGAGGGAACGGTAAAATCTAGTTAACCAAGAAATAGTCTTCACTGTATAAAGTGGAATTACTTTCTTCAGTGGTGGAATAAATTAAAAGCGTAAAAAGGTGTAATGGGTTAAATTGTTGCTTGTACACTGCAGCCTGTGAAATTAGCTTTTAGCCAATTACCTCATAGTCATTTTCTAGTTTTAAAGACAGATGGGTGCTATAAAGCAGGTTGAAAGAGAAGCAGAATGTGCCTTTGGGCACATTCTGCTTTACTTTCAACCTGCTTAAAGCTACCATCTGCTAGGACATAAACAAGAGCCCCATGGGGCATATTCGCTCACCTGAGAATAATTGGAACAAGAGCCGTATACGGCCCTAAATCGCTCACCTGGAGCCATTGATGTAAATGTAACATATCTTGGAATGCTGAGAAATTATGACAATATGATTGTGCAATTTGCTGATTGGATGATGCCGAGTGCCAAATAGCTAAGCTCAGGGTACTATGGTTTCAGAGCAGATTTTTTAATTATTTTTTTTAAAAATCTATATTTAGCTACTGGGACTTAGTTATGCAACGGACCGGAAACATTTGAAAAGTATTGGTAAAGTACCTCTAGGAGTAACACCATGCCAAATATCAAAGCTCTAGCCATATTGGTTTCAGAGACGAAGAGGTGTGAAGATTTCACTATATAACTCTATGTAAATTTGTGACCCCCGGGTCATTTTTGACCCTAGGGACATAGTTTGAACAATCTTGGTAGAGGACCTGAAGATGATGCTTTGTGCCATATATCTAAGCTCAGGGTACTGTGGTTTCAGAGAAGAAGATTTTTTAAGTTTTTATTGAAAAAATCTATTTTTAGCTCCTGTGACCTAGATATGCAACGGACCTGAACCATTTGAACAATATTGGTAAAGTACCTCTAGAAGTTACACCATGCCAAATATCAAAGCTTTAGCTGTATTAGTTTCAGAGACGAAGAGGTGTGAAAATTTCACTATATAACTCTATGTAAATTTATGACCCCCGGGGTGGGGCTATTTTTGACCCCAGTGACTTAATTTGAACAATCTTGATAGAGGACTTATAGATGATGCTTTGTGCCAAATACCTTAGCTCAGGGTACTGTGGTTTCAGAGAAGAAGATTTTTTAAGTTTTAATTGAAACAATCTATTTTTAGCTCGTGTGACCTAGATATGCAACGGACAGAAAACATTTGAACAATATTGGTAAAGTACCTCTAGAAGTTACACCATGCCAAATATCAAAGCTCTAGCTATATTAGTTTCAGAGAAGAAGAGGTTTGAAGATTTCACTATATAACTCTATGTAAATTTGTGACCCCGGGGGTGGGGCTATTTTTGACCCCAGGGACATAATTTGAACAATCTTGATAGAGGACCTATAGATGATGCTTTGTGCTAAATATCTAAGCTCAGGGTATTGTGGTTTCAGAGAAGAAGATTTTTTAAGTTTTTATTGAAACGATCTATTTTTAGCTCCTGTGACCTAGATATGCAACGGACCGGAAACATTTGAACAACTTTTAAAGAGGACCATATAAGGATCATTTCTACCAGGTTTGGTTAAAATCCATCCAATAGTTTAGGAGGAGATGTCATTTAAAGAAATTGTTGACGACGGACGACGAACGGACGAACGAACGAACGGACGGACGGACGACGGACACAGCACGATCAAAATAGCTCACCTTGGCACTTTGTGCCAGGTGAGCTAAAAATGGAGATATTGATTTATGTCCAGGACTGACCTAGATATGCAACAGACAGGAACAACTTGAATAAAATATGTAAAGTATATTTAAAAGTGTCACCATACAGAATATAAAAGCTCTGGCCTTATTAGAGTCAGAGAAGAAGATGTTTGAAATTTTCTTTATATAACTCTATGTAAAATAGTGACCCCGGGGCGGGGCCAATTTGGACCCTAGGGGCATAATTTGAAGAAACTTAATAGAGGACCTGTAGGTGATGATATGTGCCATATATCTAAGCTCTGGCCCTTGTAGTTTTAGACAAGAAGCTTTTTTAAGTTTTCATTGTAAAAAATCTATTTTTAGCTCCTGTGACCTAGTTATGCAACGGACCAAAACCATTTGTACAATTTTGGTATAAGATATCTAGAAGTGTCACTATGCCAAATATCAAAGCTCTGGCCATATTAGTTTTATAGAAGAAGACGTATGAAAATTTCACAATATAACTCTATGTGAAACCGTGATCCCTGGGGCGGGGCCAATTTTGACCCAAGGGGCATAATTTGAACAAACTTGATAGAGGACCCGTAGGCGATTCTATGTGCAAAATATCTAAGCTCTAGCCCTTGTAGTTTCAGACAAGAAGATTTTTTAAGTTTTCATTGGAAAAAAAATCTATTTTTAGCTCCTGTGACCTAGTTATGCAACCGACCACAACCATTTGAACAATTTTGGTAAAGGACATCTAGAAGTGTCACCATGCCAAATATCAAAGCTCTGGCCACATTGGTTTCAGAGAAGAAGACGTTTGAAAATTTCACTATATAACTCTATGTAAAACTGTGACCCCCGGGGCGGGGCCAATTTTGACCCCAGGGGCATAATTTGAACAAACTTGATAGAGGACCTGTAGATGATGCTATGTGCCAAATATCTAAGTTCTGGCCCTTGCAGTTTTTGACAAGAAGATTTTTTAAGATTTCCTTATTTTTTCACTTTGGTTGCCATGGCAACCAGAGTTCTGCATTGTTTTTAATTCTTTGAACAAATTTGAAAGAGCTTGACCCAAGGATCATTTCTGTAAAGTTTGGTTGAATTCTGTCAAGCGGGATAGGAGGAGATGTCATTTGAAGCAATTGTTAACGACGCCGGACGACGACGGACGCCGGACACAGGGCCATCCCAATAGCTCACCTTGAGCCTTTGGCTCAGGTGAGCTAAAAATATGTTCATGACTGTATTTAGTGGAAATATTTTCTTAATTTGTGGAATAAATCAAAGGCATAAAAAGGTGTATTTATGGAGTAATGGGTTAATTTAATTACTTTCTTTAGAACTTAAATTGAAGTTTATTATTCACAAAACAACACCGCATTTTTCAGTGTCTAAGACAGGTGGTTCCTTAAACAAGGCTGAAAGTAAAGCAGAAAGTTCCTTTATGACATTTCTGCTTTTGTTTTATCCTGCTTCAAGCAGCATACTGTCAGGATATAGGAAAAGGCTTCCTTTAATTTAATTATCACAATTATTCGTTGAGCTTGTTACATTTTACACGTCTCAGACAACTGGGTTCCGGTATCTGCATATTTCACAACCTAGTTATATATCTGTTAGACACATTATATTTCATTACAATATTGGATATTGTTAAACAATATACAATAGTATGCATATAACCAGTAAGTTCATGTATTGAGTGACTTTATGTCAACAGTGACCAGAGCTTCAGATAAGGTGAGTATTTCAAATACTAACGCCCTTATTTCTCAATAAAACCCTATGTTGTGACAACTCATTAGAATCATCTGGCAGAGACAATTCTAATGAGTATCACAACATAGAGTTTAGATCTAGATCGAGGAGACACAAAGGATAACTTTTTTTAAAAAATTCCATTTACCCACTCTAATCGTGACCTGATTAACATGAGAGAAAAGCTATGTCCAGTAACATTGAAAAGCTCTTTAATACCAAAGTACTTAAGTAAAACTATATCTAGCATCCTGGAAACTTAAAAGCTTCATGCTTGAAAACTGTAAGGAGTTAGATAGATTAGGCATGCTACCAAAAAACATTTAATTCTAACTTCAAAGAACCAAATAAATCTGAAATACGTAACAGCAGAGTGCCAGATAGCAGCCAGTACACTGAACAAATCTCAGCACCAAATCCTATCATATGGTGTTACTACTCTTTAGAATCGTCTCAAAGAGACGATTCTAATGAGTAGTAACACCATAGGGTTTAATTGAGAAATAAAGATTTTAGTTTTTGAAATACCCCCCTTATCTGGAGCCCTGGTCTGGTTGTAAAGGGTTAGACTGCCAATTTAGGGGTCATGGGTAAAATACCCTGCCAGACCATATCCTTTTTTATCATATACCTATTCTAAAAAGAAGAGGCCCATGCGGGCCTAAATATCGCTCACCTGGAAAAACCAACACATGGCTCACATAACCCCTGGTATGGGATCACTTTTCACTCCAAAGACATAATTTTTTAGCTCCTGTGACCTAGATATGCAACGGACCGGAACCATATTTACAATATTGGTTAAGGGCTTCTAGAAGTGTCAGCATGCCAAATATCAAAGCTCTGACCATATTAGTTTCAGGGGTAAAGATGTTTGAATATTTCACTACATAACTCTATGTAAAATTACGATCCCCAGGGCATGGTCATTTTTTACCCCAGGAACATAATTTGAACAATCTTGATAGAGGACCTGTAGATTATGCTTTGTGCAAAATATCTAAGCTCAAGGTACTGTGGTTTCAGACAAGAAGATTTTTTTAAGATTTCATTGAAAAAATCTATTTTTAGCTCCTGTGACCTAGATATGCAACTGACCAGAACCATATTAACAATATTGGTTGAGGGATTCTAGAAGAATCATCATGCCAAATATCAAAGCTCTGGCCATATTAGTTTCCGAGAAAAAGATGTTTAAAGATTTCACTATATAACTCTATGTAAATTTACGACCCCCGGGGCGGGGTCATTTTTTACCCCAGGGACATAATTTGAACAATCTTGATAGAGGACCTGAAGACAATGCTTTGTGCCAAATATCTAAGATCAGGTTACTGTGGTTTCAGACAAGAAGATTTTTTAAGTTTTCATTGAAAAAATCTATTTTTAGCTCCTGTGACCTAGATATGCAACGGACCGGAAATGTTTGAACAACTTCAAAAGAGGACCATATAAGGATCATTCAGGGCAAGTTTGGTAAAAATCTATCCAGTAGTATCGGAGGAGATGCCATTTAAAGAAATTGTTGACGACGAACGGACGGACGGACGGACAGACGAACGGACGGACGTGCCACCGAATTGGGTTAGAGGGCCTTTTCTTTTGTTATTTTCTTTTGTTCGAATAACGGGCCACGGCCCCTTAGTGTATTGTTACGGAGTGAACTCCATTGTCTTCTTTTGTTATGTTTACCGTTATCTGGCACTCTAACCCACTTTAGTGGCGCGGCCGGACGAACGACGCCGGACAGAGGACGATCAAAATAACTCACCTTGGCACTACGTGCCAGTAGAGCTAACAAGCAAATACAGGGCTAACAATCTTTTTCCAGCTTAGGGTTTAATGCAGACATAAATATTTCAGTTTTTGAGATACTCCCCTTATCTGGAGCTCTTACCAATACTTCAAACTTTTCCACGTTGTATCGAGGACAGATTAGTTTTTGTCATGCCAAGGACTGAATTATCCATCCTTGAAATTCATTAAGTCAGCAAATAGACATATTGATTTTAGCACCGTAGAAAATTACACTTCATATGCATCCCATGCAGTTAGGTCATATTTCAAACCTGGGGAACGGTAAGTTAACTAATATAAAACTGGAAATGCTAGAATAACATACAGTCACACTTGTATCAGTCCTTTCCTCCATAGACAAAAGTACAAATCACCTATATCCAACATTGTTAATGCCAGGATACTTTACTCCATAGTCTGTTTCTAGTGTTGAATAGAGGTGACCCCTTAACCCTTCCCCCATAGAAGCGCCTTTTAGCGAATATTATGTGTTCTCCGCTAAAGAAAATAGTTCCAATTCAATCAATCATGAAATATATATTACATGTATAGGGAATATTTTCTATATTCAAACACATTATATCTTAAAGCAGGCTGCAAGTAAAGCTTTCAACCTGCTTTAAGTAGTCATCTATCTTTAATTCTAGAAATAGGCTATCAGGTAAAGGGTTAAAGCAGGTTGAAAGTGAAGCAGAATGTGCCTTCAGGCACATTCTGCTTTACTTTCAGCCTGCTTTAAGCTAGCATCTGCTAGAATATAGAAAGTATATATAAGGTACATGTACATATTAATGATTGTATGAATTGTAACTATTTTCTTCAGATGAGGAATTAATTAAAGGCATAAAATGCTTATTTATGGAGTAAAGAGTTGAAAGCATGATGAAGGTAAATCAGAAAGCTCCTTTAGCAGCTTTCTGCTTTACATTCATTTTGCTTTAATGAATAACAATTTGAGGTGCTTATGCAGAAAGGGGGGTGTTAAGGTGCCTATTGTGCTTTTTTTTTCTATATCCTAGCGGATATTACCTTCAGGCAGGCTGGAAGTTAAGCAGAATGTGACATAGAGGCATTCTGCTTTACTTTTAACATGCTTTAAGTTGTCACCTCTCTAAAAAAAAACAAGAAACATGAAATGGGGTAATGGGTTGAACAGCAACTCTTTAAAGAAGCATGGTGTTTTCTTTAACCCTTTCCCACATAGCCTGTTTCTAATATTGAATATAGGTGTCCTCTTAAAGCAGGTTGAAAGTAAAGCAGAATGCGCTTTAAGCGCATTCTGCTTTACTTTCAGCCTGCTTTAAGCTATCATCTGCTAGAATATAGAAAATATTTTGTATTATACATATTTATGAATGTATAAATTGGAACTATTTTCTTCAGGGCAAGAATAAACTGAATGCGCTAAAAGGCGCTTCTATGGGGGAAAGGGTTAAAGACAGGTGAACACTTAATGTAGCTGTCACCTGTATTAAAGAGAGAGCGCTTAAAACAAGTTTAATTGTATTGATCTAGAAATGAATTGAGTCTAAAAATGGCTTCATCTCCTTCCGGAATTATACTTTATGCTGCCATAACATTTGCTGTGTAATTTTCTTGCTTTCATTCCTTTAACTTTTTAAACACTTCTTGCTTATTATATATCAAAACAAGTGCCAAACAGATTGGAATCCAGATCAGATGCCTTGTTACATGGCATCATGATCTGGATTCAAACTGTTTGAAAAAGGTATGTTATATTGCTACAAGCAGGAGACTGGATAAGAATGATTGAACAGTACAGTAAAACATCTCTATTATGACCATTACATGAGCTAAAAGTTTCTGCATTTAACTCTTTGAACCCTAGTCCCGCCTATAGGCGTGCTTTTCAAACAGTGTACATGTGAATAGTACACTTGTCCTATGCAAACAGTTAAGACCCTGATCAGAGGGCTCCGAAAGGAGCCCTCTGATCAGGTTCTTCACTGTTTGTCACAATGCCAAACATTGACAAAAACAACCCTTAAAAGTCAGAAATGGACTAGACTAAAATGGAAACTGGAATTGTCCATTTAAAGTTTCAGGGAGGAAAGAGTTAAGCCAGGTTGTTCCTTAAAGCAAGATAAAAGTAAAGCAGAAAGCTCCCAAAGGAGCTTTCTGCTTTACTTTTTTCTTGCTTTAATCTGTCACCTGTCTTTAATACCGTCTTTGGGATTCACCTTCAGTGGTTGTAATAGAGAGGTTTTACTGTATCGCCTGATCTCAGCAGTCATATATAAATGTCAAAAGCAGTGATGTCTATAAAGTGAATCTATTGCTGAAGTGTAATGGGTCTGTCAACCTTATGAATCTCATTTTATTTATCTTACCCATTCTATGCTAACTTTACAATTGCACTGTCCCATTCTGCAATATTTGAGAAATTAAGTTTTTTGTCAGTGTTTAAGGCAGGTTGCTGCTTAAAACAAGATGAAAGTAAAGCAGAAAGCTCCTATAGGAGTTTCTGCTTTACTTTCATTTTGATTCAAGCTGTCACCTGTATCTAAGACCATCAATTAGTCTACTTAGTGGTCGTAATATAGTGGTTTTACTGTCTATATTGCATCTTAAGATATGTGCTCAAGCAATATTCAACTGTATGACAAACAATACAGATCCTGAACAGAGAGCTCAACAAGATCCCTTCGGAACAGGATCTTCACTGTATGCTGATGATGTTCCCTTCACAGTAATGGTTAACTATTTACAAACTAGAAAAACAGTAACCCTTTCCTCCCTGAAACCTCAAATTGATAATTCTAGTTTTCAGTTTACTCCAGCCCATTTTTCACTTTTTAGGGTTGATTTTTACAATTTATGTCAAAATGACAAACTGTAGACTAGACCCTGATCAGAAGGCTCCTTAAGGAGCCCTCTGACCAGGGTCTACATTGTTTGCACAGGACAAGTGTACTCATCACAAGTACACTGTTTGTAAAGTACGCTTATATATGTGACTAGGGTTCAAAGAGAATCATTCATCCATGAAGCATCAAATGAACAATTCCAGTTTCCAACCAAGTCTAGTCACTAGACTTGGTTGGAAACTGGAATTGAGTATTCCATTTTTATTACTTTTTAGAGATGTTTTAACCATTGCAAATTAACAAACAGTACAGACTGTGATCAGAGGGCTCTTGAAGGAGCCCTTTGATCTTGGTATACACTGTTTACATAGGTTGACAGTGCATACCTGATCAGAGAGCTCCTTAACCTTTAACCCCATATACTGTTTAAAGCATTGAAAATACATGTCAACTTAAAGCAGGTTGAAAGTAAAGCAGAATACACCTTAAGCTGCATTCTGCCCTACTTTTAGCCTACTTTAAGCTATCATCTGCTAGAAGATAAAATATATTTTCTTATGATACATATTTATGAATATTAATAAGATTTAGTTTTTCAGAAGAGGAATGAATGTGTATCTATGGAGTTAAATGTCACAAGTTTATTCTCATAAAAACAGTCAATTAAAATAATTGAGTTTCCGTAACTTCTCATCACATTTTTCCTTCCATAGGGAGATAGAAGAAAGGCATGATCTTAAATTTAACTCTTTGCATGCTAGAGGCAGATATATCTGCCACTGTGATTATCTTTGCAAACAGTTTGGATCCAGATTAGATGCCGCGTTATGCGGCGTCTCATAAGGATCCAAACTGTTTGCCATTCTGACTCTGAATTTAAAAGAAGTTTTGATAATTCTTCTTTTAGAACAGTAGCAGATGACCATTGTTGCAGAGGAAATAATTACCCAGCATGCAAAGAGTTAATGTGACATGGGAAAGACTAAATTAATAATAAAACATCTTTCTTCACATACAGTTAAACTCCTCTATAACTATGTTGTGTTTAAGGCAGGTGACTGCTTAAAGCAAGGTGAAAGTAAAACAGAAAGCTCCTGTAGGAGCTTTCTGTTTTACATTCACCTTGCTTTAAGCTGCAAATTGTTATTCATACAATCAATTAGCCTTATTTTTAGTGGTCGTAATAGAGAGGATTAACTGTAATTCGAAAGAGCCAAATTGGGTTCAGCATTAAGTACAATCCTTCCCTCCACAAAAGCACCATATACGCCTCTAGTAGTACCTACTCTTCCACATAAGCATTACAAGTAAATATTTAGTGATGATGGTGAATGCAGGTGGCAATTTCAAGCAAGATGACAGTAAGCTGTACTTTCAACTTGAATCCCCCCCCTCCTCCCTGTTGAAGACTAGTGACTGCTTAATGCAGATTAACAGTAAAGCAGAAAGCTCCTGAAGAAGCTTTTTGCTTTACTTGCAGTTTGATTTAAGTGATCACTTGTCAGGATGCAGAAAACTATCTATTCCCTGTGGCCATCTTTCAGAATATATTAGAACCATGGCATTGCAATGAAGAATAGCTTTTCTCCATGAATGCACCTTTTACACCTTTAATCTATTCCTCCAATGGAGAAATAAGATTCACTTTATACAGTTATGAATATTTGTCTCAAGAAATGTTTCGATACACTAGCCTCTTTCCCTCCAATTCATTCTGGCTATAACTCTTGAGACGAAAAGAAAAGCAGGTTGAAAGTAAAGCAGAATGCACCCTAAGGTGCATCCTGCTTTACTTTCAACCTGCTTTAAGTCATTACCTGTCTGATTAAGAAACATGCTATCAGATAATGAGTTGAATAGTTGGATAATGGTTGCACTTTAGGCTATGAAGAAAAAGACTTAAAAATGTAAAGTATCTATAACTATGTGCCAATCATTTGATCAAAGGCTTTGAGCTACTTCTAATTCTTGCTACCAGTCAGTTCCAAAACGCCATCAATGTGCAATTTAGCATGACTGTACCCCATAAAGACACTTAGCTCCCACGTGTGGGTGGCCTGACTGACGGAATAATTACCCATATTCCACAACAGTTGACTAAGACCACCCTTTGAATATTTAAGACGAGCGTAATAGACATTTGCAAACATTTTGGATCCAGATCAGGCCCCAAAATCATGTGGGGCTGATCAGGATCCAAACTGTTTGTCATTTTGGTATTTTTAGTCAAATATATAAGAAAAGATTCATAATTTCAGGATAAGCTCTGAGAAGGCGACATGTATTTAGAAATCAAATTGTTAACTGGCTCTGTTCACTTTCAAAAGCAGTTAATTAGTACAGTAAAACCTCTCTATTACGACCACTAATTTGTGTTAATTATTAGATGTTTACGACAGGTGAGTGCTTAAAGCAAGGTGACAGTAAAACAGAAAGCTCCTAAAGGAGCTTTCTGTTTTACTGTCACCTTGCTCTAAGCTGTCATCTGTCTTTTATACAATCAATTAGCTGTCTTTTTAGTTGTCGTAATAGAGAGGTTTTACTGTAGATTGTACTTTGAATCACTTTCACTTTTAAACTCCTATTTATCTGAATTATTCCACTTTTGAAAATATGGTTAGTACTGACTTTCATAACCGTTTTTAGATTTTCTTAGGATCTTTTTAAATAAAAATAAAACTAACAGTGTAGAACCTGAATGAAGGGCTGATAAGAGCCTACACTGTTTGCACAACAAACATTTACTGGTTTATAACACAAAAAGGGTCAAACCCACCATCTGTTCAAAGACAATCTAACTTTGTCAGTTGTACTTTATTTCTTATGTGGGCTAGCCTTGAATTCAATATTCGAATTTTACAAACATATCAGATCCAGATCATTCCCAGCAGAATGTAGAGATTGATCAGGATCAAAACTGTTTAATATTATAATATTTAACACAATTATTAACTGATTTTAAAAGTGGAGCAGATGACAACTTTGAAGTGGGTGATATTGATTCTGTGCTCAATGAGTTCAACCCTTAAAGCTCTTAAACTAGGCATCTGTTCAAAGTGTAAAATTACTTTCGAACACTCTTGCTTCAATAGCCAAAAGTGCAAATCGAATTTAACACAAAACCTAGTGATGAGTAGTCTGAAACTAACTCATCATTTACAAGCAGTGTACTTGTGGAAAGCATACAGTTCTATGCAAACAGTGAAGATCCAGAACAGAGTATGCCTACGGTAATTAGAATCTGGAATTGTGAATTAAAAGTTTGAAAATTCAAATGGACAATTCTAGTTTCCTATTAAATCTGTTAAACTTTCATCTTGCTTTAGCAAAAACCTCCTGTTTCTAGTATTGAGAAAAGGTAAACACTTGAAGGAGGTTGAAAGCAAATCAGAATGTGCCTAAAGGTGCATTCTGCTTCACTTTCAGCCTGCTATAAACTACCATCTGCTAGGCAGTTGAAAATATTTCTTATGGTACATATTCATCACAGTATAAAGTGAAACCATTTTCTTCAGTGGAGGAGTAAATTGAAGGCATACATATGCATATTATTACCCCATAGCAAGTTTCTAGTTTTGAAGACAGATGACCACTGAAAGCAGGTTGAAAGTAAAGCAGAATGCGCCTTAACCCTTTGAACCCTAGTCCCGCCAATAGGCGTTCTTTTCAAACAATGTCCATGTGAATAGTACAATTGTCCTGTGCAAACAGTGAAGACCCAGATCAGAGGGCTCCGAAAGGAGCCCTCTGATCAGGGTCTTCACCGTTTGTCATAATGCCAAACATTGAAAAAAACAACCCTTAAAGGTCAGAAATGGATTTGACTTAAATGGAAACTGGAATTGTTCATTTAAAGTTTCAGGGAGGAAAGAGTTAAGGCGCATTCTGCTTTTATTTTCAGCCTGCTTTAAGCTACAATTTGCTAAGATATAGAAACTTTTTCTTACAGTACATATTCATTACTGTATAAATGGAAAATATATTCTGCTGTGGAGGGATAAATTAAAGGCATAAAAGGCATATTTATGGGGTAATGGGTTAATGGAGTATTGGGCTAACACAATGAAGCCTTAACTGTCACACAAGGGACCTGATATAACACATGATTGACACTTACTTTGTACAGTTGACAGCAGTATTGTCATCATATGTGTTGAATGACTCTGTGTTGACAGAGAAGCCGGGTGGCAGCTGGGACCAGTCATCAAATTTGGTAGTACTTCCACTAGAATAGGTACCAGCCTTGCATTTCATACATTTCTGGCTCTCCAAGCTGAGGAACTGTCCACTCTCACACTCGGTCTCTGTAACAATACAGACAAAGCATTATAGCATAACATAACATACCGTAACATACTTTTATTGGCTCAAACATTTTTACAATGTTTCTTGCCATTTGAAGGCAAAAATAAAGTGACCAAATAATACAATTTGCATAAAGGCATACCTTTAATCAAGTGGTTGCTAAATGCAGGATAAAAATTACACAGAAAGATCTTGTATACCGTAAGCTTTCTGTATTATTTTTATCCTGCATTTAATGGTCACCTGGTTTTGATTACCTGTATGCCTTTTGACACATTTAATTTATTCCTCCACTGAAGAAAACAATTTCAATTTATACAATTATGAATATGTCTCAAAAGAAATATTTTCTATATTCTAGCAGATGGTAGCTTAATGCTGAAAGTAAAGCAGTATGCACATTAAGATGCATTCTTTATTTTCAACCTGCTTTAAGTAGTCAAGTCTACAAAACTAGAGACAGGCTATGGTGCAATGGGTAAATACAGGTCTGACTGTACCAAACAGCTGGCCTTCACAGCTTATGTAGTTCGAATTATCAATAATTAATAATCAATTGATTTTAACAATCCTCGAAACAATCGATATTGATTTTCAGTAAATCAATAATAGAATAAAAGTAAATTTTTTGCCACTTCACATTTTCCCACAACTTGTTTTCAGTATTAAGGATATGGTTTCTTAAGGTGGTTCGCGGGTCAGCTTATTCTGTGTCAGAATTCTTTGAAACCTTGATTGAATTGAAATATACCATATGGAGAGTGAAAAATCGTTAAAATAAAAAAAAGTTACAATGCCGTTTTTTTCTGACAGGACCTTTTGTCGAGAAAAGCTCCTTTTTTAATAAACAGGAATATTTTCTTTATAAAATGATATAACTCAATAATTTTTGTACATTCAAGTAAACTGTTCATAGACTATAAGATATTGGGCAAACAAAAGTATTTCATGACATATTTTCTGGAAATATCAATATTTTAAAAAAGTCAAATTCTGAAAATCTCAAATTTCAAAAAATCTAGCTGTTTAACATACACTAATTTTACTCCTATTAGATAGATATAACTTATTTCTACTAGTCACAAAAATTTAAAGGAAAACGGACAGCTGATGACAATATGGTCTTAGATCGTAGATTTTATCCTAAAAGCAACATTCATGAAGGTCCTGCAATTATAACTCATCGATAAGGTACGAAAAAGATCGATTTACTGCATACAGGTAAGCTATCGCTAATTGGAACGGGCGCCGCCATATTGGCAAAGCTATCATTCGGAACCCTCGATTTTTATCCATTTTGTGACGACACAAAGGCCTAAACGCTGATTGGCTCTTTCAATCAACCACTGTAACTTGGACGGACATTCACACTTCGTCAGTAAGGGTAACGGCAAGCTTAATTCAAGGTCGCATACAGTTAAAAAAAAAAGATAATAGATAGATGGTATATTCATATTGATTATGATGAACTTGAAAGGTCGTGTAGACCCAGAAACGATCAGAAGCTATCGTTAATCGGCTTAGAGAAATGTCCGTTCCAATTCCCAGCTGTAGAATCTGGGAAAACAATGCTGCGAAATGGCTAACAGTAGAGTATGGCGACATCCATAATACCTTGATTGATGATTATAATAATAGATCTAGATCTACAATAAAAAAAATATCTGATAATCAGTGCGATATTGTGCTGATCTAGACCTAAATATTGAACTGGCTTAGATCTACCAACTCGTTTACAAATCAGCATTTTCTAGCTGGTTCGTCTCGGTTTAGGAATTCAACGCTACAGAAATTCTTAATGAAAAAAGTATCATTACTAGATCTACATATTGTACGGGTAGATCTAGATCGGTTTTTTCTTTCTTAATTTAATCATCGCGATTCTCTAGATCCCGATCTGATAGAGCGATCTTACTTGAGTCCAAATCCGAAATTGATTGGATCTAGTTTTATCGTTCTTATTTCTGGGTGTAGTTTTACACTCGTCATTTCTCAGCTCAGATTCTCAGTATCTCGGAGTCTAATCTGAATAAAAGCAATGATATAGCTCAGGTACTCAGTAACTCGGAGTCTGATTTGCATTTTATGAATTAAATATTCCTTTGATATAAATTCAGACAGTTTGGATCCCGATCACAATGTTGAATGACTCGGCGTCGCAACTGTTTGATAACTATTAGAAAACATTTTGCACGTGAATTCCTACGCAATCAGTTTGAATTTTGATTAGACGCCGTGTAGATCGGCACTGCATCAGGATCCAAACTGTTTAACACCTTAGAGAACATTCAATTATTTTGCATTATAGTTTTAAAAAAGCGATTTGGATGAAGATGAGACGCCGAGTAGCTCGCCATCTGATCAAGATCTAAACAAGTTTACATTTTATAAAGAAATATTCCTTTTATATACCGGTAAATTCAGACTGTTTGGATCCCGATCACAATGTTGAGTGCCTCGGCGTCGTAACTGTTTGATATCTATTAGAATTTATTTTCACATGAATTCCTACGCAATCAGTTTGGATTTTGATCAGACGCCGTGTAGATCGGCACTGCATCAGGATCCAAACTGTTTAAACTTTTGGAATACATTCAATTATTTTTTATTATAGTTTTACAAAAGCGATTTGGATGAAGATGAGACGCCGAGTAGCTCGCCATCTGATCAAGATCTAAACAGATTTACATTTTATGAAGAAATATTCCTTTGGTATAAATTCAGACAGTTTGGATCCCGATCACAATGTTGAGTGTCTCGGCGTCGTAACTGTTTGATATATATTAGTGTTTTTTTCTCACGTGAATTCCTACGCAATCAGTTTGAATTTTGATAATCCGAGTTGCGAGATGGGACAGTAAAGAATTGTCACAGACCTGCAGATGTGATTTGTTTGATTGGTTAATTAGTTGTTTGATATTTCTGTCTACCACCTAGGATTATGCTTACTTTTGATGAGCCGAAGCTTTTATACCCGAGCCGAAACTTTATTACCCCCGCATCCGGTGTGTGACGCAACGGTCAAGCGGCATCCCCCTGTGATATTTTTGTAGATAGCATGCATGTGGAGCGTGCTCTATGGAATTCCGCGATTCCATTGGTTAACTATATTTAGATGTTGACCTCAGGAACAGTTAGAAACTTTCGTGTGATAACTTATCTGCATATTTCATAAGTTGACATAGATCATACTTTCCGAAAAGTGACGAGTAGTGCGTGCAGTATCATATGCACGTCTTACGGAGATCACCGATCAACAATAGGTCACACCTTATGACCTAAGCCTCTTTTTATGCAATTCATTGTGTAGCAACCCTATAATTAGATTTGGGATTTCGGAAGATATTTGAACACACTTTAAATGTGTAGACACCCGGACAGTAAAATTTCAGTAGAAGAATGAGATTTTAGCCGCTAAATAGAGGACTCACTCTAACCCGCTCTCATCAGGTAATTGATAACCCGCAGAAAGCCGCGCTTATCAGGGAATAGATAAAGTCGCGCTTTTACGGGCTCATAAGATGTTTATGATTAATATTTACGGAAATATTAACAAATAAGACTAAATATATCGGAGAAACTTTTTTCGAAAGTCACAGGGCTTCGATGCCTTTATTCACACCCAGTATGCAAATATTATCAAGAGTATCCGTGCCCGATTCCGGTGTCCTATGATATTTGCCTGATATACGCTACCTCAAGTATGGCTGGATTAAGCACTAATAGCTCGAAATTTTGATGGTTCTGCTATGCACTCATTGTCACAAAGACACCCAATCGTCATTTCATTTGTTCTTCAGCAAGTATTAACCACCTTTGTAGGCATTTATACACAAGTATTGCAGTCGCAAATTCGTCCGGCGAATGCGCTTTCTCTTCGCCCGACCCGTCGTAGTCTCTGTCTTCTAATATTACATTCTCTGATAATTTAGGATCGAAATCGTAACACTGAAGTTCTAAAGTGTTTTTACCTTCCTCCACATGCCCAATTTTTCTCAGTATTTCCGTTTATTAATGTTATCGATGTAAATTCCGCGCACTCTACGGCATTCCCGGTTAGACTCGCTATAACCGGAAGGTCGCGGAAGGCCTTAGTTACGTCACACAGGTAAACAAAATGGCGGCCCCCATGGTCGCTTGCACAGTCATATATCACAAAGTTTAAACGGCTCTAACTACTTCATTTTTTATTATTTTTCAAAATTTCAAAGGCAGAAGGCGATTTTTTTTCAATATCTTTCATTTAAAAGATATTTATCACCAGCTGTCCGTTTTCCTTTAATGAAAATCTACAGTAGAATTTACATTTTATACATGATTTCCTGAAATTCTGACAAAATGTTAACACACAACGAGTAAACTCCCTTGAGTTCAACTTTAAAATGCCGTCAGCTCTAAATAATACCATAAGTCAAACCTGTAATAAGGGACCATTGAATATGGTAGCCTGTAGATCTTTAAAGGCAAGTGACTGCTAAATGCATAACAAAAGTAATGCATAAAAGCTCCTTTAGGATCTATCTTTTAGCATTACTTTTGTCCTGTGTTAAGCTGCCATCTGTTAATATAGGCTATAAATCCTCACAAATTTAGCTGTCACTTGACTATACTTGCATCTGATATTAATGTATCAGTTTAAACTGATTTATACAGACTTCCCATTTATTAGCAGTGATCATTCTGGATTGGATGACTGGTGGGCCATTAGTTGCGATATCGTAACTGTATTGCGGATACCTGGTCTAGAGTTAGAGGTACAGTACTGCAGCTAGTGGGCCATTGGCCCACCAGTCATCAGAGAAGTGGGCCATTTGGCAGTTTTGGTGGGCCGAGCTTAAAACACCTTAGATTACTGAAAACACATGCAGAACAGAAACTGTAACATGCATCAAGAACTGAAATAAACCAATGTGGAAATAAAATAACTTTTTCCTACCTATTGTTGTCTCTTATAGTGATAACCATGCAGTATACACTGTCTATTGCATGCATATCAGGTGTATTCCTGACACAAGAAATTCACTGTATATATTCAGATCAGATACTTGCTTAGTGGAAGGTCTGTTGTACCCAAATAGTGAGAGTGACTAGCTGTCTTCATGCAATTGATAATGGCTTTTTCTTTGACGACTTTTAATACAGAACTAGCGATCGCTACTCTAAGCATGTGTTATTTAAGTGTTTGTCCTAAAATTTAAACAGCCATTAACAAAAATGGTTAGCCAAGTGTTCTCTTTGCATAGTTCACAAATTCATTAATTTTTACCACTGTTGTAGCGTAGCCATTTGAATTTAGCTAGGCTTTGTGATCGTCGGCCATTTTTTCAAGTTCGATTCTCGATCTGTGTAGGGACATTATAATTTGTTTTCGGCTGTGTAATAAAGAAATGCAATTTAGAGTTTCACCCTCGCATCCATTTTTGGTTTGTTTCGACATACTTTGCTTTTCAAAACAACACTGACATGTGATTCAATCGCAGACCGGAAACCGGCCGCAAGATATTTTTAACCAATCAAAGTTATCAATACTTATCACAGGAGGCTGTAACTAAGCAACATGCAATCGCAGTTACTCGGGCATGTACAGATCAAACGAAAGTCGAAGAGAGATCTCGATTGAGCACCATTACCATAGATATCTTAAAATAACCTAGATCGGCCACAGGCCAATCAGCGACGGTCATCGAGAAGCCATTTTGGTACGTGTATGCCATTCACATTCCAATGGTCTGGTGCAGGTCGTATTGCGGTAGATTAATGACGTTACATGCTATGCGCATGTAATCCCTTCTACGTTGACGGTGCGTCATTGACTACAGAAGTTGCTAAGAAGCGTTCCATAGTTGCTATGATTACCCTATGATTTTAGTTAGTTAAATAGGAATTACCATCATTTTGCGCTTATTATCGTTTGATTGTTGTTTTACGGTGCATATATATGTTACAAGATGTATGTACTACGAATTCATTCTTAAATGAAAGTAAATCATATTTTGTCGCCGGAGAGAAAGTGTATGATACACGTACCAAAATGTCGTCTTTGTGACCGTCGACCAATGGGAGCTCAGCGCTAGGTGGCCGATCTAGTCTCTTAAGATATCTATGACCATTACCGGGAAGCGTGATTAAATTAATTAACCAATCAAATTGGGTCTAGTATTCGCTGCTGTCTTCACGGAAAATTTGGACACGAAAGTGAAACTAGACAAATCTATGGCCCTTCAAGTAGGATTTCGTTGCGGGATTACGGATTTCTGTGCGCCGATATGGCCCACATACAAAATTCTCTTTGCGCCATTTGTGATTTTTATGCGTGAATCCCGCAAGGGCGCACCCAGAATGAACATTGTATTAGTATAGAGAAATCTGGAAGTGATCAAGATATTTTGGCAACAATGATAATGTTGTTATCAAATTTGTATTAAAGGGAAACACTGGTACTAGATTCAAAGTGTTGGGCCCCATGTCTCCACCCCAAAGCCCAAACCCAGACTTCATCCTGGCAAAAATAGCTGGATGCGCCCATGGCTAGCACTGCTAGGAGCAGAAATTAATAATTTGCCATGTCTGATACAGCTCCTGCTTTTGTTCATATAACTTTTCAGGGTTTTTCTTCAACCAATTGGGAATGACTCCGGTACCAAGCCAATTGGGAAAAATTTGCATCATTTTTAGTCAAATTGGGAAAAATTTGCGTCGTTTTTAGTCAAATTGGGAATTTTGTATGGGCCAAATTAAACAGTTAACTACCGGTATATAAAATTCAAACTGAATTTGACTGCTAGCTATAAATTGTCCCATTATACCCTCTGTAAGGATATGGGTCTTCAGCTGGTATTAGCAGGATTTGTTTAAAGATGCTTAAAACAAACTCTACTTGAGCAAAATTCTCCAAATTGGGAATTTTATTACCACAGATTGGGGAAAATGGTTAGTTTTGGCAATTGGGAATGCCTCCGTTTATAGGTATCAGTTATATATAAAGGAGGAAAAACACTGCTTGTATAATTACATACAGTCAGGCTTGTATTAACTCTCTACCCCATAGCCTGATTCTAGTTTTGAAGATAGGTGACCACTTAAAGCAGGTTGAAAGTAAAGCAGAATGTGCCTTAAGGCACATTCTGCTTTACTTTCAGCCTGCTTTAAGCTACCATCTGCTAGAATACAGAAATAAGTTCTTATCACAAATATTGATAACTGTATTAATTGGAACTATTTTCTTCAGCGGAGGAATAAATTAAAGGCATAAAAAGGTGTATTAAACTTTATGGGGTAATGGGTTAACTCTTTTCTCCTAGGCATTGGGTGGAAATAAACTACATTGTACAATGTATTATATCAAACCAATAAAAGTAGCTTACAGTATACATTTCTTCTTTGTCTGTGACTGCTTAAAACAAGATGAAAGTAAAGAAGACAGAATCAATGGGAGCTTTCTGTTTTACTTTTCATCTTACTAAAAGTTACAACCTGTTTTAAACATAATCAGTTACAGTATGGGTTAAAGGCATCGGAAGATGATTATTAAGAGTAAAGTGGTATGTATACAGTATACACATGCAACTTTCTCAGCACTACGGAACCTCTCCTAGAGCAGCTTCATGCTTTATATTTGTCCGGCATTAACCCATTACCCCATAGCCTTTTTCTAGTTTTAAAGACAGATCACTACTTAAAGCAGGTTGAAAGTAAAGCAGAATGTGCCTTAAGGCACATTCTGCTTTACTTTCAGCATGCTTTAAGTCACCATCTGCCAGGATATAGAAAATATTTCTATAGTAAATAATCATGCCTGTTCAAAGTGGAAATATTTTCTTCAGTACAGGAATAAATCAAAAGGCGTAAAAAGGCGTATTTATGGGATAATGGGTTTTAAGCTGCAATCTGTAATCGAGACTGATTTCTTGTCTTCATTTCAGTGGCCGCATAAAACAAGTTTGACTGTACCCCAGACTGCCATCTAATATCTCGTATACACTGTATCCCTATAAGGAGATAATGATATATAATGAGGCAGTGACAAATTATCATGACTGAAGTATAGCATGTGTTGACTGAAGCAGGGAGGCAGAGGAATACAGTACAAACTGTGTTGATTAAGTGGTCACTTAAAACATGATTAATTGACAGGTTCATATGAGGTAACAGCTTATACAGGACAAACGTAATACAGAAAGCTCCTTTAGGAATTTCTGCATTACTTTTGTCTTGCATTAAGAGATAACTTGTTTTTGTAGAACAACCGGCCATACCATTGAGTGATCCCATAATACATGTTTTACTGTAGAGTCTAACAGAATACAGACAGTTGTTGAATGACCTTTCAAAAAAGGATAGAATTCTATAAATATACATGTAAGTGGTTGCTTAATGGAGAACAGAAATTATGTAGAAAGTTCCTATATAGGAGATTTTTGGCATCGTTTTCAGTCTGCATAAAGTGGACACTATGATACATATTGAATCCAAACCTATTTCTGTTTTAGTTACCGCCTGCTTTAAGCAACCACCTTTCAAAAACACTGAAAAAGACTATGAATTTAAGGGTTTAACCCATTACCCCAACAATACACCTTTTTACGCCATTAATTTATTTCTCTACTGAAGAAAATAGTTCTGCTTGATACAGTCATGAATATGAAGAAAAAGAAATATATTCTATATCCTTGCAGGTAGTAGGCTGAAAGTAAAGTAGAATGCGCCTTAACCCTTTACCCCATAGCCTGTTTCTAGTTTTGAAAATAGGTACCTACTTAAAGCAGGTTGAATGTAAAGCATAATGCGCCTTAAGGCGCATTCTGCTTTACTTTCAGCCTGCTTTAAGCTACCATCTGCTAGAAATAAAGAACATATTCCTTATGATACATAACCATGACTGTATAAATTGGGACTATTTCCTACAGTGGAGGAATAAATTACAGGCGTAAAAAAGTGTATTTATGGAGTAATGGGTTAAGGCGTATTCTGCTTTACTTTCAACCTGCTTTAAGTGGTCACCTGTTTCAACAGCTACTGAATGTTTAACAATACAAAATAAGCCTAGAGAGAGGTAAACCATATATTTGTTCTGCAGCTCTGGTAAATTGCATCACTGTGACTGTTTAGACATCCAATTTGGACTGAACTTAATTACTTTTTCGAATTACTGCAGTAAATAAAGCAAAGTGGCTATAAGCTTTAAAATGGCGTTAAAGTTAGCAGGAATTAGCAGTTTTATTTCCCACCCTGATATACCAAAAACCTCATAAAACAAGCAACCGACAAACTTATTCATTCATAGGCTGTTGTTTTCAACTATTTGCACTCTGGTAGTGAATTCAAAATTGTTGTAACTTTTTACAAACTGCTTTGACCAAGATCAGGCCCAACTTATTATGGACTTGATCTGGATCAAAGCGGTTTGACACTTAGATTCAATTTCTATGATGGACAAATTCTTGTTTAACCCACTACTCAATAAATATATGCCTTTTAACAACTTTAATTTATTTCTCCATTAACCCTTTGAACCCTAGTCCCGCATATAGGCATGCTTTTCAAACAGTGTACATGTGAATAGTACATATGTCCTATGCAAACAGTGAAGACCCAGATCAGAGGGCTCCGAAAGGAGCCCTCTGATCAGGGTCTTCACTGTTTGTCACAATGCCAAACATTGACAAAAACAACCCTTTAAAGTCAGAAATGGACTAGAATTAGATGGAAACTGGAATTGTCCATTTAAAGTTTCAGGGAGGAAAGAGTTAAATAAATAGGTCCACTTTATAGTCATGAATATGCACAGCAAGAAATGTTTTTCTATATTATAGCAGATGGCAGTTTAAATTAGTTAAGGTAGGTTAAAACAAAAGGAAGAAACACCTTCTGCTTTATTTTCAACCTGCTTTAACTCTTTCCTCCCTGAAACTTTAAATGGAAAATTCCAGTTTCCATTTTAGTCTAGTCCATTTCCGACTTTAAAGGGTTGTTTTTGTCAATGTTTGGCATTATGACAAACAGTGAAGACCCTGATCAGAGGGCTCCTTTCGGAGCCCTCTGATCTGGGTCTTCACTGTTTGCACAGGACAAGTGTACTATTCACATGTACACTGTTTGAAAAGGACGCCTATAAGCGGGACTAGGGTTCAAAGAGTTAAGTGACCACCTGTATTCAAAACTAGAAGCATGTCATGGGGTAAAGGGTTTAAAGTATAACGAACACATCAGACCCTGAAAGGATTTCTTCTGGAACCATCTGATCTAGGTCCACAATGTTTGCAACTGATGACATACAATGCAGACCCTGATCAGAGAGTGCATTCAGGAGCCCTCCGATTTTGGGTCTACACTGTTTGTAAATGATCTATATATTTGGATCCCAATACTTTGATGGTTAAAACGATTATCCTGTGACTGTGTTTCCCAACATGGAACATCTATCCAAAGAGTGGCATAACATACTGGTACATTCTTTCCCGTTTAAATGCAAACAAAAACGCAAACGCAATGCAATAAAATGGAGAAAATGACAATTTTCAGATAATTCCACCTATTTGTTTTAATCTGAGTAACAAACAGTTTGGAGCCTGATCAGATGCCGGGTTACCCGGCGTCTGATCTGGCTATTAACTATTTGCAAAGGAAATAATAGTTTTAGCGTAAACGTGTTTTAGTATTGGGAATGAATAAATTCTTCTCCACTGTAGATAAAACCAGACATGAGACAGAAGCTTACTGCAGTTGGTTCCATTGACTGGTACTGTACTCTCTGTATTGTAGGAGGTTATTGTGGGCGTACAGACTTCATGGTTTGGTACAGCTACACGCCATCTTTTCCCGTATTCATCACACTGGGTATACTCATAGTGGTAGTCCTCCTGAAAGTGAAAGAAGATTTAACCCATTACCCAATAGCCTATTTCTAGTATTGAAAATAGTTGACCACTGAAAGCAGTTTGAAAGTAAAGCAGAATGCGCCTTAGGCACATTCTGATTTACTTTCAACCTGCTTTATAAAAACCATCTGCTTGGAAATAGAAAACATTTTGTATGGTACATGTTCTTGAAAGTATAAATTGGAACTATTTTCTTCAGTGGAGGACTAAATAAAAGGCGTAAAAAGGCGTATTTATGGGGTAATGGGTTAACCCACTTTTTATGCCTCTTAATTTTTACTCCACTGACGTAAACAGTTCTAATCAATATACTGTCATGAACATGTACAATGAGAAATATTCCAACATCCTAGCAGATGGTAGCTTAAAGCAGGCTGAAAGTAAAGCAGAATGTGCCTTAAGGTGCATTCTGTTTTACTTTCAACCTGCTTTCAGTGGTCAACTGCCTTTAAAACTAGAAACAGGCTATGGGGTGATTGTAATTTCAACTAATTTGATATGATGATTCTTATGTCAAGTCATAAGAATGGGTATAGGGACAAAGGAACTTCTTGCATTTCTTTCATCCTGCTTTAATCAGTCACTTTTTCAAAAAGAGATCATTGCCATTTCAAATAATGGTTGCTTATAATTAACCCATTACCCAATAGCCTGTTTCTTGATTTGAAGACAAGTGACTACTTAAAGCAGAGAAAAGAGTAAAGCAGAATGTGCTTTAATTTGCATTCAGCTTTACTTTCTATACTTTAAGCTACCATCAGCAAGGACATACAAATATTATTCTTATGGTATACTTATATTCTTGTCTGTATAAATTGGAACTTTTTAATTCAAGGGAGGAATAAATTAAAGGCATAAAAAGATGTATTAACCCTTAGCCCGCCAAATAAATTGTCGTCTGCTATATTTCTCGTCTACTTCAAGTTTCAAAGTGCTTCAAAGTTGCTCAAAATTGCTGAAAATGTTGTCCGAGTGTCAAACAGCTTGGATCAGGATGAGACGCCGAGTTACTCGGCGTCTCATCCTGATCCAAGCTGTTTGCATATGGAGCTATAGTCGTGCGTGGCAGGCTAAGGGTTAATGGGGTAATGGGTTTAAACTACATGTATATATGACATAATCTCATATTTATAACGCTTCCTGATTGTTTAACCCATTACACTATCAATACCTGTACCTTTTTAGGCATTTAATTATTTCATCCTCTGAAGAAAATAGTTCCATTTTATAAAGAAATGAATGTGCAATGTAAAAATTATTTCCTAGCAGATCATGATGGTAGCTTAAAATTACTGAAAGTAAAGCAGAAAATTCAACCTAGCAGATGATAACTTAAAGCAGGTTGAATGTAAAGCTGAATACACCTTAACTTAAGGCACATTCTGCTTTACTTTCAACCTGCTTTAAATGATCACCTGTCTTCAAAACTAGAAACAGGCTATGGGGTATTATGGATGAAAACAAGTCAAACTGCAAGTGAACAAACATGTAATCTCAAGATCTTGTAACTCTACAGCTTCATGATTATTTAATCAACCTGGAAATGCTATATGCAAAACATGCATCATTTTTCACCCTCTGATCAGGACCAGCAACAATTCTCCACTCAGTGTGAATATAGACCCTATCACCCTACCATATCATTTACATGAAAACACCTCACTGGAAAGTGTGTATTTGAAATCCTAGAATCTGACAGTCGTTCAGGAATTCCCAAAGCATAAATATTTGAAGCCTAACAATATGTGTCAACTTCACAAGTGTTCTCTGCTCAATGGTAAAACTATATTTTATGCAACTTATATGTCAGGGCTTCAGATAAAAGGGGAATGAACTATAGTTTTCAGCATATTCCCCTATGTGTCTTTCACCAAAACCCATATTGTGACTACTCATTAGAATTGTCTCGCAGAGACACTTCTAATGAGTAGTCCCACCATAGGTTTTGATAAAGACATATATAAGGATTCTAGTTTAGGAAATACTCTCTTTATCTGAAGCCTCCATAACTAAACTAGACCTATCACAAATGGTGATTCATACCCCCAGTAGGGTCTTGTCACAAGAGGTAAATGTTTCTGGATAAAGTTGATGTCTGCACTTAAGTGCTCCCTAACATGGAAAAAAATAACAAAGGGCAACAACTCCAAAAATAGATAAAAATATAACAACAAAGGGCAATAACTCCAAAAATATGGATGACAGAGTAAAGGTTCTTATGCACTGCACTCCTGGTAATGATATCTACCTGTATATGAGTTTGAAGTCAATAGATCTTATACTTTGGAAGTTATGCTCCGGACAAGCTTAACTTGGATAAAAAATATAACAACAAAGGGCAATAACTCCAAAAATACTGATGATAGAGTTATGGTTATTAAGCACTGCACTCCTAGTCAATGAGATCTATCTGTATATGAAGTTTGAAGTCAATAGCTCTTATACTTTGGAAGTTCTGCTCCGGACAAACCTAAAATGGGTAAAAATATAACAACAAAGGGCAATAACTCCAAAAATACTGATGATAGAGTTATGGTTCTTGCGCACTGCACTCCAAGTTAATATGATCTATCTGTACATGTATATGAAGTTTGAAGTCAATAGCTCTTATAGTTTGGAAGTTATGCTCCGGACAAGCCTAAAATGGGTAAAAATATAACAACAAAGGGCAATAACTAAAAAACAAATGAAGATAGAGTTATGGTTCTTATGCACTGCACTCCGGGTCGATGAGATCTATCTGTATATGCAGTTTGAAGTCAATAGCTCTTATACTTTGAAAGTTATGCTCCGGACAAGCCTAAATTGGGTAAAAATATAACAACAAAGGGCAATAACTCCAAAAATACTGATGATAGAGTTATGGTTCTTGTGCACTGCACTCCTAGTCAATGGGGTCTATCTGTATATGAAGTTTGAAGTCAATAGCTCTTATACTTTGGAAGTTTTGCTCCGGACAAGCTTAAAGTGGGTTAAAATATAACAACAAAGGGCAATAACTCCAAAAATACTGATGCTAGAGTTATGGTTCTTGCGCACTGCACTCCAATTCAACGAGATCTATCTGTATATGAAGTTTGAAGTCAATAGCTATTATACTTTGGAAGTTATGCTCCGGACAAGAATAAATTTGATAAAAATAACAAAGGGCAATAACTCAAAAAAATTGATGATAGAGTTATGGTTCTTGTGCACTGCACTCCGGGTCAATAAGATCTATCTGTATATGAAGTTTGAAGTCAATAGCTCTTATACTTTAGAAGTTATGCTCCGGACAAGCCGGACGGACGGACATGGTGACTCCAGTATACCCCTCCAAACTTCGTTTGAGGGGGTATAACAATCAAAGTAACAAAGAGTTTGGACCCTGATCAGATGCAAAATAATTTGGCATGAACTGATCAGGATTAAACAGCAAATACAAGACATACTGTGATAACCCTTTGATGGGTTAATATTTGAAGCTACTGCTAAAAGGTTTCTGTGGAAATATCGTGGTTCTAACAGTTTTTAAGAGCTCCAGATAAGGGGATTATTTCAAAAAATAAAATCTTTATTTCTGCATTTAACCCTATCAAGACGATTCTGATGAGTAGTGACACCATAGGACTTGTTGCCGAAATGAGTGAGAAAACGGTAGATTCGTTCAGTTTACTCTTTCTTATATGGAGCTCTGACTTTCTGTAGTATTTAATTTCCAGGACAGTCAAGTGAATCCTTGTAAATATTCAGTATTAATCAATCAAAGCTTTTGTCTCAACATACTTTCATTCGGCAGATACAGGAGTCTACCAAGAACTAGTGATGTGACTGTAACTTGTGTACGGTAAGCATGGCTCCAGATAAGAGGGAGTTAACTGAACAAATTCAATATTTTCTCACTCATTTCAGCACCAATCCTATGGTGTTACTACTCATTAGAATCGTCTCGAAGTAGTAACACCATAGGATTTACGCAGAAATAAAGATTTTAGTTCTTGAAAAGGTTCACCTCTTCCTCCCTGAAACCTCAAATGGACAATTCCAATTTCAAATTAATTTAGTCTAATCCACTTTTGACTATTTTAGGGATGTTTTTATGCAATATATATGACAAACCATGCAGACCCTGATTAGAGGACTCATTTGGGAGCCCTCAGATCTGGGTCTTTATTGTTTGCATAGGACAAATATACTTTTCAAAGGTACACTAATTGCAGGTACTGGTACACTAATTGCAAAGGATGTATAGTTATATGTGTGAACCCTATGACTAAGGATCAAAGGGTTACACAGATTCTAGCTAAGTCAATACTGTGCACATACAAGGTTTAATGCCGTTGTCCAATCATTTTCCAGTAAATGCCAGCTGGCTATAGAGTGTTTGGCAGGAAGTGTACTTGTCACATAATCAATACTTCACTAGTACTAAACTGCTAACAAAATGAGATCAGTTCCAACTAACCGTTTCATTATTTAACACTGTAACAATGCTACATGGGCTTTATTTATTTATTAACTATCAATTAACGCATATTTTATGGAACTGATTAAATTCGTAATATTGTATAACCTGTCTCATGCTAGTTAGATAGCATATATTGACACTTTTTGAAAACAGTGTAGACCCAGATCAGACAGCTCCTGAAGGAGCTGTCTGATCAGGGTCTTCACTGCTTTTCTGATAGGATCTGGCTGAAATGATTCTGCTACTCTTTAATAGCGAAATTATTTTCCTTATTTCATAACTTAAGCCAATGTAATAGTTCAGATGCTTGAAGTTCATAAGAAGAAAGATGTTCAAAGGTCCGTCTGAGATGAGTCTGCACTCATTCATATGAAAACTTTCCTTATTCAATTAGCCAATGTTATAGTTCAGATGCTAGATGATCAAAGAAGAGTTTTATTGATAAATATTCAGCATATGTTATGCTACATAGCTATTAGGGTTTTCCCCAGGCCATTTAAGCATTGCCTCAGTTTCAAGACCTCCCTTTCCGTGCCTTTAATTCTCAACTGCACTTAAAATCCAAGACCCCAGTGCCTTAAAAGTTAAATTATATTGACTCATGAATACAAATAGAAGAAAAATCTTTTGTCAAAAAGATATTTAAATAGATAAATAAAAAAAACACTTAAGTTTTAGCAGGCTGTTAATTAATCTCTAGAACAACATTGAAATTATGCTTTTAAAGTCATGCACTCAAGGAACATCATTAATACATTAAAAGACCCCCTCCCTGCACTGCCCAAGTGCCTTCCAGTTTTTCTGGGATAAACTCCGAGTTATGAATCTTACACAATCATGCAGAGACCATTCTGTAAGCCTTTTGAAACACAATTGATTTACATTTGAAATTCAAATTATGATAATCAAACAATACACTGTTTACTAAATCTTACAATGCTGATTTTCAAATATCGATAGACTCTTCAATTTTCAGATAAATTACCAGTTCACAATCCCATTTACTCTTCAGGGTTTTTCCCCAAATATACTTAAAAGTACATGTATAATAAACAGTATAGACCCTGATCAGAGGGCTCCAGAGGGCTGTACTTTTGGCTACGGGTATGGAGATCAAATCCTGACAGTCCAAGCTAAAGAGTGTAAAAGTATGTATAGTGGAACCCCTCCAAACCGGAACCTCTAAAGTACACAATATCTCTTGTTTCTTCTTCAAACTAGGGATTAACTCTTTGCATGCTAGCGGCGGATATATCCGCCACAGTGATTGCCTTTCCAGATGAGATGCCGAATTATGTGGCGTCTCATCAGGATCCAAACTGTTAGACACCCTGACCATGTAAATGATGTTTTGAAAAGAAATTTAGAAAAATCTATTTTTAGAATAATAGCAGACGACAAAGGTTGCAGACGAACATAATTACCCAGCATGCAAAGAGTTAAATACATGTATGTTATACTGTAGTCAGACAGGTGATAAACTATATGTCATTGAACAGCTGCCACACATACTTAATATGGAGCCAGATGGATATGCAGCCTTATAGGGCAAATTAACCCTTTCCCAGGTGTCCCCATAGAAGCGCCTTTTAGCGAATATGATTTATTATCTGATGAAGAAAAAATTTCCAATTTAATCAGTCATGTATATATATTATAGGGAATATCTTCTAGCAGACTGAAAGTTAAGCAGAATGCGCCTTTAGGCGCATTCTGCTTAACTTTCAGCCTGCTTTAAGTAGTCACCTATCTTCAATACTATAAATAGGCTATCAGGTAATGGGTTAATGTAACCCTGTCCCCCATAGCATGTTTTCAGTATTGAAGACAAAGGGTTGCTTAACCCATTACCCCATAGCCTGTTTCTGGCTTTAAAGAAAGATGATCACTTAAAGCAGGTTGAAAGTAAAGCAGAATGTGAAAACCTTAACTTTGACCCTAGAGGTTGTGGTCAAAGGTCAAGGCCACTAAATTGTGATGCATCTTTATGATATCAAGTCCAGACGCAGACGCCGGGGTTATACGTAGCATTAGCCTCCCTCACATCGTGGAGGTGAGCTAAAAAGTAAAATAATTGCCCAAAAAATTTGGTTGTATATGTATGTCCTGAATGCTTGAACAAAAACTTTTTATGTCTAAAAATTGTTGAAATTGATGAGTTTATTTCCCCCGAAATGTCCATTTTCAATGCTAAATTCCCCCCTCGATAGTCCCCACCACACTTCCTAGGGCTTTTCCCCCTTATATAATAGGATTTCGATGAACAGACCCATTCGAATTGCCTAAACTGACCAATTTTCACAATCATCAGTTATAAAATTCCCAATTCAAAGAATTCAGATCTCTGGGGAAGTCCTGCTAATACCAGCTGAAGACTAGTACCATTACAGAGAGTATAATGAGACAATTTATTGCTAGCAGTCATATTTGCTAATAAAGGAGAGTTAACTTCAGTTAAGTACAAATTCAGTTTGGATTTTGTGTACTTAAAACTGTTTATATGGTCTATAAAAATTCCCAAAATGACGTTATAGTAAAAACCACACCTTTTTGACCCAATTTGGCTTAAAACAACACACATTTTTCACAATTTTCCTCTGACCCGGACCCGTTCCAAGTTGACCATGAAAAACTGTACGACAGGAAAAGTTCTGAATTACGACTGGAAATATGCATAATAATTTAGAGTAAATTAGTAACTGTCAAATTAGTTCAAAATAATATAAAATGTGTTTACAAGATTGTTCTCAGTTCATAATGATCTAGCATCTAAATTTGGGGTTTACATTTTGGATAAAGAAAGAGGGTGTCCTTAGAGTCTTCTCTTCTGAGAACTTTCCCCTTGGCACACAAGTGCACCAAACCATTGCATTTCTCACAGAAGCCCATTTCAATAACTAACAAGAGCCTAGGGTTGGCCTGTAAAAACCGGGGCTCATGTCCGCTTACAGATTACATTTCCATTACACAAATCTCATAGGGTCCCAGAAAATCTTGCGTGGTTACCATTTAGATTTATAATGTTTGTAAACGAGATTGTCGAAAATAGCCTCAACTAACTATTGATCGCAGCAATTAATATTGAACATAAATTGCAAAATAAAAAAATTCTAAATAAACCTCCACTGACTTGCTCTTTTACTAACATCTTCATCATAAATTCAAGCTACAAAATTAGGTTCCGTGCAAATTAATCTCCACAAATAACATCCATATAAACACCACCATCTTTGTTTTAAATGAACCTTGAATCGTAGGGGATGTCCGATGACATCATATGAATAACGGGTCTTCAATTAGAGGTCATAACTAGTGATTTTCATTCATAAATGTAAACAAAGCTAACGGGCCAATTCGTCCGGTTTAAAATAGATTTTTGAATAAATATATGGATAAGATACTCTTTTTATGCAAATTGCCTGTTTAAAAGGTATTTTGTCCAGTATGACTGTTTCTATGCATGTGTAAACTTTGTAGTAAAAATGACATCAAGTTCTTGAAGGTGCGCGAACAACTCTTTTCATCAAAACAAAAAGGCGATGATCCAAGGTTTACGGCGATTTTAGGTGGTTGACGATACATGACCATCGAAAACATGACATCGCACTATATATGTTTGTCAGCATGATTATTTATAATCGACCACGTTGCCTATGTTTAAAAAAAAAGAAAGAAAAGAAAACAGACAATGCAGGACGAGTACTGTCGAGTAGCTAAACCATGGAGAAATTACAGATGGAGAAGTATCCCGGTCTGGCCGCGATTTATCTTGCCGTTGAAAATCGGCCAATATGGTGGCTAGAAAACAACGTAGCCACGACGAAGTTTGATGTTAATAGAAATGCTTTTAATGTTATCTTTTCGTTATAAATTTTAATACAGATGTTTTATTAGACCATGATGTCAGTCCTAATACAAAATTTGAGGCGACAGTTTATAAATTGTTAGTTTAGTGAGGTTGTGAAAATGACTCATTTTGTTAAAAATTTAAATGAGAGAAAAACCGTATTTTCCGTTTTCGAAGTTTGATGTTAATAGAAATGCTTTTAATGTTATCTTTTCGTTATAAATTTTAATACAGATGTTTTAATAGACCATGATGTCAATCCTAATACAAAATTTGGGGCGATAGTTTATAAATTGTTAGTTAAGTGAGGTTGTGAAAATGACTCATTTTCTTAAAACTTTAAATGAGAGAAAAACGTATTTTTCATTTGCCTACGAAGTTTGATGTTAATAGAAATGCTTTAAATGTGATTTTTTCGTTATAAATTTTAATACATATGTTTTATTAGACCATGAATTGATGTCTTATACCAAATTTGAGGTGATAATTTTTAAATTGATAGTTTATTGAGGTCGGGAAAATGAGAAAAATACGTATTCTCTGTTTACCCACGAATTTGGATGTCTATAGAAATGCATTTTATGTGATCTGTTTGTTACAGTTTTAATACAGATGCTTTATTAGACCATGAGTTAAAAAATTGCACAAAATTTGAGGCGATAATTTATAAATTATTAGCGCAGTGAAGTCGCGAAAATGTTACTTTTTACATTTACATTCACATGGCCGACACCTAATTTGCGAGCATGAAATTGATGGTAGCTTTTTAAATAACCGGCATAAGACGACAATTGTCGCAAATACCCCAATCATAGTTCAGACACAGATCATGATCACCATTATACTTTTTATTTAATTCTTCCACATTTATTGTTTTATAAATCATTAGCGTATTTATTAGGGCATGAAGGCAGTTGTTCTAAACTGCAGTCGGTCCGTCTCTCTCTCTCTGATGATCCTCATGCGAAGAAAAGGTAAAATGTGTCATAAAGAGCTTAATTTGAAAAAGGGGTAATATATTTCAAGAGACATACTCTATTAATCCGACATTTTTGCAGCCTGGTCTGGATTACAACTGTTTGCAATTGCAATAGTCATCATGTTACTGGTGTTCAGTAATGAGAGGGTTAATCCAGTCATCAACCAAACCAGGTGCATTGATGTTGTTTTTTGTTTTTTTTTCATTTCATTTCAATTCTATTATCTTTATTTTTTGTGATTTGTATAATATATAAACATCATGCGGTTACAGAAGTCAAAAACACATGTTCAAGTTACACGCACGGGTAGCATTGATTTTTTTTATTAAAGTGGCAACCCCGTGGTGTCCAGTTCCCTAACATGCACTTCATAGATAATCGGCATGTTCAAGAAGCATGGACTTCATGCTGGGAGAGTTTTATGGCGCTTATAAATGTCCTGCTAATTGGTGGGGGTTCTGTGTACGGTTACGTAATGTTTCACATTCATTTTGAGATGTGTAATATGGTAGACATGTAGTCTACAGATGAATAGACCTAGTTTATTATTTAACCACATTTACTTGATGATTTTATTCTTAAATAAACGTCTATTATCTTAATTTGATTTTAATATTGATATGTATTAAGTAAAGTAGCAAGTTTTTTCACACTTTTGTTTTTATCGCTCGAAATTGTCAACTGCATTTTTTTTTAAATTCAGATTTGTTCATTTTGTAAGTAAGTAAAGCTAAAGACGAGTGTCAAACAGTCTGGATCCAGATCAGACGCTGTGTTACGCGGCATCTATCTTGATCCAAGGTGTTTGCAAAAAATAAAAGTGAAGTCGCGATCAGCAGGCAAAGAGTTAAGCAGTCACTAAAATAGATTGCTTAAGGCATTGACTGCTTTATAATTTACTCCGTGATATAGGACATAAGTAAAGCAGAAAGAAATGTAGATCCCATGTTATCATGTTTGCAATTAATTTCTGACGATAATGCAAACTGTTACCTCTTTCATAGAAATGGGACGGATAATATGCATATTTTAGTCTGGATGTAAAACTAACCCTTAATTCCTTTTTTCAAGTAATATGTTAATAATTCTAATTTTCCTTTCAATAATAATAATGATCACATACGATATAATAATACAGTTTGACGCGCACTTCTTTCAAATGTCTCTTTACATACAAAATGGATCTTTTTTTTGCCTCCAAGGAAATATTTCCTCCATGTCATTTTTAGAAGTTTAGAAGTTTGCTTAAGTTTTTATACGGAAGGAATTCCTTTCTTATAGCGCGAGTTGGTCGGTCATTTCATTAATAGCCAGCAACCTTTGTAGGTCATCATTACTTTTTTCGCTTTGAAAACCCTGGTATCTTTACAACCGAAAGATAAGTGTCACGGCTTTATATCAAGACCTTTTTAAAAAATATATATATATATATCGGACGAAAACTATGGATTAAATTCAAGTTTTTGAAACGGGACGTAGTATATATTTCGCGATCGCCTGCTCACGTTTATCGACTATTTCATTTGGCAATTGCTCTTTAGCTCGCCATAAAATTTGTCGATTTTAAAAATAAACACTTGCATTTCCACAACTGAAAGAAAAATATCTAAGCTTTCCTTTAAGACCATTGTTATGAAAATCTGCCGAAAATTGAGGGTTTTATGAAAGGTTTTGTAACGCGGTGTGATAGATTTATGCGCGAGCGCTTGCTCCCTTTTATCGGCAAATTCATTTGGTAACCACTCTTTATCTCGCCATAAAACTTATCAATTTAAAAAATAAAATCTGTTATGTTTACAAGTGAAAGATAAATATCTTAGCCTTCTTTTAAGACCATTATAATGAAAATCGGGAGAAAATTAAGGATTTTATGTAACTTAAACTAACAGTAGGTAACCATTCAACACGATAAAAAACGCGATAGCAGGGTTTCCCATAAAAGCCGGCAGAAATCGCCAGCTATTCCAATATTTCTGCCGGCTATTATTTTCCATTTTTCAAAATTTCAAAAATAGATCTATTTATTTAGATTTTAAAAGAAGATTCTACGCAATATTTGTTTCCTAAAAGCACCGCTCGTAGTAGAAACGAAGCGACATTGGTTGCTATGTATTTGATATATTCGGTCCTGTTATACCTCGGACGCATGCGAAATCGGCACCGTTTGACACGGTGTGTTCAAGTTTGAAGGGAAATGACCGCGGTATTCCGAATGATATTTTGGATAATAAAACTAAGACGCTTCTGATCTCGGTACAGAATAAACCGTTACGCGGGATTCTGGCGAATGTAGGATCCGTACTTTTCATATTTTAAATTGCACCAATATCGATTAAAATGTGCGTGTACCATATTTTGACGAAAGTGTATTCCATTTATCCTGATGCAAGTGCATTAGCGCTAATAACAGGGTTGGGTTTTTGCCGGCAAAAACTAGTTTTTTCCTTGCCAGTGGCAAAAACTGGAAAAAACCGGCAAAAACTGGAAATAACCGGCAAAAATGGCAAAAACCTAAAACAATGAATATATCAGGGTGTAAATGTGAAAAATTAGTTTTGGCATGTTTCAACTAGATTTATTTTAAAATCAGTCATCAAAATTATTTATAAAAGTGAAACAGTAATAAAAACTTGGCTTCAAATGAAATTTCAATTGTTCTCTCCATGATGTTGCAAACAACTGTTTTGTTACTACTTATTAGAATTGTTTGTTTGAGACAACCTGTAAGAAGTACTGTAGTCACAAACAATACAGGATTCAATGGAGAAATAAGGATTTTAGATTTTGAATTTTTCTCATCTGAGTTTCTTAAGATGTAAAAAAGAGGTGTAATAGCCCAGTTTTTGCCACCCAGTGTCTAGTTTTTGCCACTCAGATTTTTTAGTTTTTGCCACCCAGTTTTTTTCCTTGATGGTTATACACAATACACAACCACTGCCCACCCACTTCAGAGCATGTGCCTTAAGGTGTTAACCTGTTAAGAAGAGTAACCTGCTAAAAGGGTTTATTTAAATTTAGTTTTTGCTACCCAGTGTCTTTAGTTTTTGCCACTCAGTGTCTTTAGTTTTTGCCACTAATTTTTTTTAGTTTTTGCCAGTTTTTGCCACCCAGTTTTTTCCTTGCCGGTTTTTCCGGTTTTTTCCATGGTTTTTTCCACCCTTGGCAAAAACTTGCCAACCCTGGCTAATAACAAAGAATTTAAGTAGACATTATTTCGACACACAGATGTGTGTACACACAAACTACAGGGCGTTGACCAAGGTGCATTTCCCGCCTAAAAATAGCATTGAAACTATTGAATAAGCACTAAAAATACTTTTAAATCACACGGGATGTTATATTTCCCGTTATCATTTCGAGGATTGTAAACAATTACAGACGTGTTGGGAGAATTTGGAAACGTGTCAATGATTGGAATGAATTCGAATGCCAGACCCTTCCCAATCCAAATAATTTAAATACTGGACACATTCCCACTCCAAAGAAACAGTGTTACACTTTTCCCAGTTGACAAAGCACATTTTGTGCCGAAATACATAGCAAACAGTCCATATTCTAGCGATCTCGTGAATTTGTCTTTCGCGGATTTGCTCCAATCCTTGTCCAAACAATGTGCTCAGCCTTGCATGTTATTAGCAAGACTGTCAATTTACAGTTGAGCTTTATTAGCGTATCGGCATAGCAACTTAATTGCCTTTGGCTAGATAAATCCAGTGCTGAGAGATAAGCAATTACAGCATCAAACATTTTCCATTGTCACACTCTAGTTTCCCATTAGAAGCCAACCTTGAATACACACATGTCATAATTGCACCAAACTCATAAAATCCGTCTGGTTACACAAGTGTCACTGTGTGTTTTGATAATTTCTCTGCAGCCGCTAATTCTGAACAGGTCGGTGAACTTCAAAGAGATGAAAAATTTGGTGACCGTCTTCAACCCTAGTGACGAGTATAGTTCAAAGAGTTTAGAATAGGGTGACCGTTTTCAACCCTATGCCGATTACAGTGTCAAACTGCAGCTGCAGATTTTTTCCAGTGTGAGATATATATCTAGATAAATATTATTACGTGAACACAGGGCTAGGCCATTGAATCAAAATGGGCGGGGCTCCTAAATTATGCTGTGGTGTTTTAACACATTGATTTGTGTATAAATTGTGTCTGAGTAACTCAGTATGAAAAGTATCATGTATAGAGAGGATAATTTTTTTGGATGCTATTAGTATTAGAGGCGAACTTTCAAGGTGATTATCTGATATTATTTATTTTAAACTTTTTACTGTAAACTTTATCAAACTTTCAGCGGTGGGTTTTTTCTTCAAGAAAAAATGTACCTTTTGGCAATGAAATCTAGCCATCTTGCATTTTTCTTGAGCAATATTTTACCTATCTTAAACCTGTCCAAAACGACTCAGAATGCAGGAAATTGTACCATTTTTGCAAAATTTTCGGGGACCTAGGCGGCCCCCCAACCCCTCACCTAAGTTGTTTTGCTCGCTGCGCTCGCTCTGCCGGCTATTCCTAAAAGTTTGCCTGCTATGCAAAATCTTATGGGAAACCCTGGATAGCCCGCTTTCGGCGTATCGGTGTAGTTGAATTATCGATCGATTAAGCGTTATCGCGCATACAGGTAATCAACAACAGCATTTTCGGGAAAATGCAGATTTGAGTATAAGTTTCTTCTCCTTCTGTAATTTCTCCATGGCTAAACCTAGGACGAGTTGGTTTTCCAAGTCACTGCTCCTAAAAAAAATAAAAATATCGACCCCTGCAAACAAACAACAAAAATTGATTCCTGAAAAACATATTGCTTGAGGAACTATTTGTGCAAACGACCACAATCAAACACATTGCAACAATCATTACATGTATATTATTGAACATGTTTTTTACCGATTTACATGGTCGTAATTCAGCCGATATCTGGCTGAGGAAACTGTTTGTGCAGACGACGACAATCAAAAGCAGGCTAAAACACCTCATGCTGGCACTTTCACGCTCTTAAACTGGATGTCATACAAGGTATAGTTGATGTTATGTACACTGAATTGAAAAAATATGTGCTTCTTCACTTGTTGGATGCTTTAATCCATGCGATATACGAGACACCTGTTTGTTTTCCTTTCGGCTTGCAGAATATAACCGGAAATGAATTATTAACCTAGACTGGTTCCCAGCTGGAAAAAATTGCCGGACTGGTATTTCTAGTAGAGTCGTTTCGGTCCCTTCCTGTTTCGTCCCCTTGCAAAAGTGTTCCTTTACACTCACTGAAACATGCATTAGCACAATTATTGAGAGTGTGAAATACTGACGCATTTTACAAACGAACTCTAAGAAAGTGGAAAAAGTTACTTCACTGACTATCATCGATCTACCTAAGACTAGTTGAACATTTAGATAAAGTTTATCCTTTATTTGTAAAATTACGACGTAATTACTTCGTGGTAAAATGTAATCTGAAAGGGTACTTGTTTAAAATGGCATATAGGGCGTGTTCGTTTATCAGTCCGGAATCTTCCGGATTGACGGAATCGAAATCGAATGGTCCGGAATTCAATTCCAGAACTGTTCTATCAATTCTGCCCGAGGAGTTGGTGTGAGCAGAATTGTGACGTATCATCATGGTTCCCGGCACAATTTACGAACGCTTCGACAGCAAACTTGTAATAAGTAGGGAACCAGACTACCATATTTGCAAGGGTTCAATTCCGTTTTTGGCCTAGGGGCCGTTAGGGCCCGTAAGGCCTTAGTAGGTATACCAACTTCGTCCTTCACGTAGCCGTCACGGCACACAACATTTATGCTGCTAAAACCCAAAAATACTTTTTTCAGAAAAAGCTTGAGGCTTTCTTTTTACCTTATTCATTGAAACGCTACACAATATCATGAGAAAATGGCATCAGGCTGTGGATTTAAACGGATAAATCAAGCTGACTCCGTTTTTATACAGCAGATTGAAGGCTATTCCTATTGCCAATCGCCCATTTACCGCCTACTAGCATAGTCCGCGGTAGAACGACAGCGGAGTGATTCCACGTAAAATAATCCCGAATGTTAAGTAGCCAACGTTAAGCCGACAAGAGTATATTCAGCTTTTTTTTCAGGATCCAAACTGTTTGCTGAGATCGATCTCGTGGACAGAGGTAAATGGTTAATGCTGTGCAATTAAGGTCTGTAAATATAGAACTGTATTTAGAGACGCCGAGGCTTTTCTCTTTCGACAATACGGCACGGGTAGATCGAGTTATTGAATTGTTAAACTTTACACCTTTTCTACAACTGCCAAAATAAGTTCAAACTGTTTACCATAACTCGTAGCTTATTCCTAAATGTCTATGCCATTCAGCCAGTTTATCCTTTTGTTTCTTACACAGGAGACAGCAGACGGCGCGACACAGGGAGATCGAGGCAGCGGATTGACACAACACAATTCTATTTTTAGATCGACCCGTCTGCTATAGAATTGTGTATACGTTTCCCCAATTCTTGTCTAAATTGACCTTATAAAAATGATGTGCGGAAATCTAATCTAATATGATTAAACGAAATCGCCTGATAAATTTGAGTTTGATAAAGTCCACATTTATTTACAGCAGACGAAATGAAGTACAGAATGAGAACACAGGAGGTTATTTTGAGCAGGGTAGCTAGCCAGTGCAGTTATTTTTATACGTAACAGAAAGTTGACAGCTGTCTAATCAACATGTTGTTTTCAAGTTTGGGCAGTAATAGACGGGTCTTTGTCTGACACGTATGACTTGCAAACTGTTTGGATCCTAACTGAACCTGTGTCATACGCAAATACTTTTTCTAATAAAGTAAATTCTTTTACTCTACCCTTCGCCTGTTGTTTTGATCGCTACGGCTGTAATTCATGTTGTACTGTTAAAAAAATTCACATTCACGTAAACGTGTCACAGAACACGGATCCTGATCAGACGCCGAGTTACTCGACGTATGGCCTGGATACCTGCTGTTTGAAACTCAATCATTGCTAAGAAATTTTAAGTGGTTATATTTCATAACGACAAGATTATTAGGTTGTGAAAAACAAACAAAATTGGCAAAGTGCAGTCACGAGGAATGCACTACAGACAACAAACGCAAGAAATAAGCTTCACATTCATATTTTATTTTTTTAAACAGACTATGCCTATACTATATGCTTCATAAAAGATCAACACCAAAACAAATGTTGAATGCAATAAATTATTGATACGTAGATGTCTATAACCCAGTGGAGAAGGCGTTATTCTTTCACAGTTTACCTGTTTAACCTAAAACTATTGGTTCAATTGCAAACAGTTAGTAGCCAGATCAGACGCCTGTTGACGGGCGCCTGATCGCACTACTCACTGTGTTCCGCACTCAAAAGGAAAATATATTTTGTCAGCAATTGTCAATTTCTACGTCTGGGTTTGCGTTTAAACGGAAATAATAACGTTTTCTCCACTGTAAACCTTCGCCTGCCTTTCGCAACTATACATTATATAACTTGCAAAACAACATTGATTTGAATCAAATGCCGAGTAACTGAGTTTCGTTTTTCAGTATCATGTTGTTTTACCTATTCAACTTTATTTTGTTGAGGTTTGTGTAATACCAGCAAATATCAGAATTCGGAGCTTTTCGAATGCATGGGGCAAAATATTTTATATAAGCTGTGTGGATCCAGATAAGACGCCGTGTAATGTGACGTTGCATTTGGATCCGAACTGTTAAAACTACACCGTCAAAACAATCTAAGCACCGGTGGGTGATAATTGCAGACGATATTACCTTTAGCGCTCAGAGTTAACACTTTGACTGCTGATCGCGACTTAACTGATTTTTGCAAACAGTTTTGTTCCAGATCAGACGCCGCATTACGCGGCGTCTGAACTGGATCAAAACTGTTTGACACGCGACATTTCTGAACTTAAAAAATGGATCAATCTAAAATTTAACAAACATCGCAGACGACAATTTTGAAGCAGACGATATCACCGCAGTATAAGGGTTAACTATTCACAATGCAACACAGTCGAACCTAGGTGCGAAATTAACGTAGCAAATTTTGATTTTGTCTTCCGGTGCGCAAAACGCCGGGTCCAGACAACTTGAGGTTGTGACTGGCCACTACCGGGGTTCTTCCTCGCCATTTATTTCATTCACTAATAACTATTCCTAATTGATATATGTAATCCAAAAGAAAGCACTCGTCGAAAGCACATTCAAAACCACACCAAATAGCCATATGGCAGAGCAGCACTTTATGATAATCGCGTAACCTTTCCCCTGTTAGATACGCAAATATTATATATATTATTGCAGTATTGTTAAAAAGTGTCAAGCATTAATCAAACATAAGAATCGATTAAGCGATTATCAAGCAGTTTGGATCCTGATTAGAAACCGATTTACGCGGCGTCTAATTGGATCCAAGATGCTGTAAGTTGCTATGACGCGCAAAACAGGTGAAAGATTAACGCCTGATCATTCCACACTAAATTCAATCGAACATATCGTCTGGTACATCCTCAGGGCTAAACCCCTCAAACTCTTCCCCATCACTACTCTCACAGTCACTGTCACTGTTGCTACGGGCTAATTCGTCCTGACTCCCACCCAGACTGTTGCTGATCCCGCACACATGAAATGATTTGATCACAAGTGTCCTATTTGCTGCGATGTGTTGGAACGCACCCTCAACCCATGACACAAGTTCAGCCTTAGAAGCTGTCTTGATGCGTTCCCCGGTGTTTGCAGAATCCCTAGTGGCGTTGCGCATAAAACTAGTCCAGCTCTTCCTCAGCCCCCCCTTGAAAGGCTTGTTGGTGGAAACATACAAGGGTTGGACCTTCGACGTGCAGCCTCCAGGAATCACAGCCGGTACGATGTTGCCATTCCTCATACACTTCTTAACTTTCTCTGTCAGATGAGCTCGGAAACTGCCCATAACAAGCATAGAACGATCCTTCTGGGTAAAAGGTAAGTAGATGTCGGACAGCCATCTCAGCACCAGGGTCTCGTCCATCCACGCCTTCTCCTGAACACACACTATCCATTTTGGTGGGTGAGGTATGTCCAAGGGCCTCTTTCCTTTGAAAATTATCATTGGAGGCAGCATGTCACCGGCTGCAGAGTAGGCAAGCACAATTGTCACGTGACGCTTCTCACTTCCAGTGGTTCTGATTCGTACAGATTTTTGTCCTTTCCTTTCAACTGTCTTACCAGAAACTAAGTCAAAGTACATGGGGGTTTCGTCCATGTTGATAATAAGTCTGTCGTCAAACTCGTCTAGCTCCCGCTGCTGAACAATGAATTCATGGAAGCTGGCAATTTTGGATTCAAGGTCAGCTGGAAGGCGTTGGGCTACTGAGGTCTTTGCGCGTAATACCAGCTCGTGGCGTCTCATGAACTTTTCTGCCCAGGTACGGCTGGCTTTGAACTCCTTGTTCAGAGGCTGTATCAACTCGGCGGCATGCAAAGTCAGCCACTTCCCGCTTCTGCTTCAAAGTGAATGCTTTGTACGCTCCACGTTTTGTTGGTGTTGAGGACGTAAGCAGTGGGTCCGAGTGGTCTTCATTGATGTCTCTGTTGTTTGGGCGTTTGGAAGCTCCCTCTAGCTGGTCTTCTGCTTTCCGTTTCTTTGGCCTCCCAACAGGACGTTTTGGCTGACCCTTTGGAATTGGATTATCCTTCCACGCCTGAAGCAAGGCGTCTTCACTACTCTTAAAACGTTGCACAAACTTATCCATTTTGAACAACAAATATGATTTTCCCATCGTTTTTAAACATTTCTGTCGAGTCCGTAGAGAGTTTCATTGGATAATATCTTGCAGAAGAATTGATTGGATTAATTGATAATTAATCTAGTAGCCAATCAAAAAATAATTTACATACAGATTTCAAATATGCTTATTACAGAGAACACTGACAATATTGGTAAATAAAATAGAACGCCGACAACACTTAACACTTAACAAATAAAACAGACAAACTCACCTACTGTTTTCACAGTTTGGTTACGACAAAGGCCGGTGCCGCTAATCACATCACACTGCGTCATTAGTTACTGCACCTGGGAGAGCTCTTCAATTATGCTGTGATGTTTTCAACACATCAGGTGTAAATCATGTATGTGTTTGTCAAGTATGAATCAGTTTCAGTTTCAGCTTTATTAGCATATCGGCAACAATTTGCCTTTGGCTAATTACATACATATAAAGAACATGGCATAATACAATAAATATGCTTACACAAACACATATATCAAATACAAACACTTCATCCAACAAGATAGATTTTCCATCAGAATTACGAAACAGTTAAAGACTCTAGGGTTTTTTGGCGTAAACTATTTGCCTTCTTGATATAAATTGAAAGCTTATTTATTACATTTCTATTTTTAGAACTAAGCAATGAATTGAATTTTCCTATAGATGGCCAAGAAACATTTCCCAAATATTGTCGACGTAAACTTGCATATTTTGGACAACATAATACAAAATGATATTCTGATTCAACGCAGTTGAAATTACACATCCTGCAAAAACGATCCTCTCTTACAATACCCCTATATCTTCCTGATTCTATTTCTAACGAATGGGACGATAACCATAACCGAGTAAATTGAATTCTGTTAGAGTCATATCTTATTTTATCAAGATATGGCTCGTAACAGAATTCTTTTTTAAATTTGCAATAAAATGACAGTTTGGACATATTTGTTATTGAAGTATTCCATTCTTGTATAAATTGGTCTCTGAATAGAGGGGATACTTTATGGATGCTATTAGCGGACATTTAAGGTGATTATCAGATTTAATTTTAGTTGTCACTTCTTTTAACTGCCAGCTTAATAAAACTTTCAGCGGTATCGGAATGCATCAGAATTTCCGTACTTTCGTTTTGATGTACCGCGGCCGCCATGTTGGTCTTAGAAAACATGTGTGAGGGGAAACAATTTTTCGTTTAGAATATACATGTTACAGATTATTATGTCTTCGGACACCACCTAAAAAGAATTGAAATAATTTATAATGAATTCGGACAGCAAAAAATATAATTATTTTTTTGTGTCCGAACTGTTAGGGTAAATACGGTATTTTCTTTCGTTCATGCCTTGGCTATATATGTGTGAGCCTCCTCAGTGCTGGTGCTCATCCTGGAATTAAAACACAGGACTAATATTAGTAACACCCCAAACTCGACATGCTTAACAATTACCATCTCTCATGGGATCAGTTCAAAATAAATGCAATACAATATAGATCTAATCTATTGCACAGGGCATGTAAGAATCTAAAAATAAGCTCATATTTGAAGTACAGTAACACAAAACACGTTCAATTGTTTTACATATGCAAATTTACACGCAGAGTCGATGAAATATTTATAAAAATGATTAGTATTTAACCAAACACCGCACAACGAGTGTTGTCATGTCATGTTACCCCTGCCATATGTGTATACTATCGAAGTCTCCTTAAGTACTTTCACTTTCGCCACTACACATGGATAGATGCTCATTCGATACACGTGCATTTCACACCCTTACAACAACTACAAGTAATGCATTCTATCAATGCTAACAAAAACTAACCAAATTTCGTTTCCTGAACTGAATCCTGAGTTGTGAAAATGCCTCTACAGTCTTCATTCGACGGATAATTTCTAAAGCGTCCATATTTTCTTTATTTCGTCCAGCCTTCAGATGGCTAATAGATATACAAACCATTTTTCTGATCAGGGTCTCTTTGAAAGTCGTCCCAGCTAATAGATATACAAACCCTTTTTCTGATCAGGGTCACTTTGAAAGTTGTCCCACCTCTCTATCGGCATCCGGGTACTGAGAACAACTGCTTGGCATACTATTGTGATTTTCTTAATAGATATTGATTTAAAAAATGATGTTTTGTTTCAATATCATCACTACAATTTCTTTAGTTCATTAATCATGCCAGTCCCTAGGCCTTTAGCGCTTTCAGCGCTTTGATTATTTGATTTACCGGTACTAATTCCATGGAATCGTTCCAAACAGTTCTGGAACTGATAATCGAACACGCCCATGTTTAAATTTTTAGACTTATTTTTAAACAAAATAATGCAACCAAGTTTTCTTTAAGTAACATTTACGAAAAGAAGTTATAAATAAAATTTGAAATTAAAATTATATTTTAAAAAAAATCTGAAATAATTAAATGATTTCAAATTGTATACCGCCTCGATAACTCAATTGGTAGAGCGTCCGCTTTCGAGAACAGAACAATCATTTTATTAGATACATCGTCATACAACTTACATACAAACTGTTACGTGAATAAATAGGCTTAAACAAACCTACACCAATATACATGATATACATAATTATTTGTTGTTCTTTGTCTCTGCTGGGAGAGTACAAACTTATTATCATACTATGGATTTAATAACGGTCATTAAGTTCTTAAACAAAGAATTCTGGGTCCATGTTTATAAAGCGTTCGAGCCGAGCCCGAGATCGCTCACAAGCCCCTGATCGGTCAAATTTGAGCATATGCTCAAATATGACCAACCAAAAGCCCGAGAACGACCCCAAAGCTAGCCAAAACCAGAGTCAAACGCCCCGTAAGCATAGGGTCTGGTATTTTAGAAGGAAAGTATAAATTATTCTTGTATACAATATGTACATGTCTGCTTCTTAAAGCAAATGCATATTCAGTAAACAAAGCTAGATTATTTAATATTTTCTTATCATGACTAAGAAACAATTGTCATAATTTAAAAACCGATGGCCTTGCAATATAGAATTTATCTAAATATCTGTGTCTTATCTCGTTATATATTGGCCAAACACAAATAAAATGATAAATATCTTCTACGACGTATGTCCAAAAGGTCTCAAAAAGTACAAACTTTCTCGTTTCTTGGAATTCTATTAACGCCGTAACGCCCGGTCTTTGTTCTGAGAGAATGGGATGATTACCTTAACTTTGTTATATACAGTCTTATAGGTCATGGGGTACAGCATCTGGATATAGTTCATATGAAAAACTTGATTTAAAGTGCTTATACTCTTCTAAAAACAGGACTGTTTTGTATTGACTCATACCATTCCTGGACAAAACAATAAAATACATGTACACGCTGTTTGAATAACGCCGGGAATGCTTTAACAGCGGCTGGATTCAAGTCACTACTTTGCCGTTTTGGTGTATCAATATTATAAACAATCATACCGGTATAGATTTTTAAGATATTTTGGTAATGGCACCTATCAATAAAATCAACCATTGGAATGGATATGTATACGTTTGTTATGTATGACCCAGGGCTCTGCAAAATAAAATACATTTATACATTTTCATAATTATATAAAATACTCCATCAGAAAGTAAAATGTATTATTGTATGTCTGTATGTGTTTATAATAATAAAAAAAAAAAGATTTTCCGACCGTCCGTCCCTAATTTTTTTGGGCATGTAATAGGAAACACGGGCAATTTTTTATTTGGCCTTAGTTATTTTTAAAAATAATTTATCTGGGCAATCGCTTGGTTTTATCTGTGTAGCATCCTGCTTATAATAATCAGTGATGCAGAGTCTAAGTGTAAACAGGTGAGAGAAAAAAGACCGAAACTCGAACCAGGGACCCTCGCAGTGCCCTATCTACTGAGCTACCAACGCGCTTACACAGATCTCTCACAGGTTTGTGTTACTAATAGACTGTTACGTAAGACTGGGTTTCACCACAAATAAAGCTTTTCATTACAAGATAAGTTTCCGCTCCTTAATCAATATTATTTCTTCAGTTTTCATTCTAATATTACGCCCCAGATACCTTCCTACCTTGCAGCAGTTCCGGGGCTTATTTGTCATATGGGATTCCCCGAAATCACCTTCGTGAATTCATCCCTCATCACGATCTCATCTCATCATTCATTGACTCTATATATAATATCTCGGCTTAAGTACTTACCCCGTAAGGTCATAAAAAAAATATTATATTACCTAACGGGTTAAGTACTTACGCCGAGATGACCTATGCAGTGCATACGTGCGTATCTCTTGCTATGCCCCCTCAATATAAGCTACTTTAAAAATTATCTGTAATGGTACAGTAGTGACCAAAGATTATATAAATGTTAAGCTCGGCGTCTGATCAAGGTTAATACTGGGAAATATGTTAGACAGCGACCTGACTGGGGTGCATCGTGGTCGAAGCTTCTTCTTCTTCTTCCAATACTGTCCACATTCAACTAACTGAATATTCTGACAGGGTTGCGCGAGAAGGAAAGTCAAAAGTGAAAGGTGAAAGTATGTACAGTGTAAGATAAAAAGTTAAAAACTGGAAGAAGAATTAGAAGGAGCGGGTGGCTAGTTGAGCCTTGAAGGCATCAACTGCGCCAGCTGAAACTATGTCTGGCGGAAGCTTGTTCCATTCCCGAATTGTGCGGGGGAAGAAGGACTGCAGACTGTATGTAGTGGAACTGTATGGAATTGGAAGGTGTGGTTGTGTGACTTTAAGGATGTTCTGGATGGTTTATGAAGATGGTCGGATTTGTCAATAGCTACGATGTTGTTGTTTATCTTGAAAAGCATGGTTAGTCGAGAGTCACGCCGACGGTCTTGGAGAGATTTCCATTTCAAGTCATCGATCATGTTTGAGACGCTTGAGCGGTTGTGATAGTTGTTTTTTACAAATCGCGCTCCTCTTCGCTGGACCATTTCCAGTCTTTGGATGTCTCCTTTTTCATAGGGATCCCAGACACAGCTAGCATATTCAACATTAGGTCTGACAATTGTGGTGCATGCCGTTTCTTTCGCTTTGGTTGATCCAATGTAGATGTTTCTTCTGAGGAAGCTTAATGTATTATTTGCTTTATTTGTTATTTTAGAAATGTGTTCTCCCCGGTCTAGAAGATGGTTTAAAGTAACTCCAAGATATTTAATGGATTCAACATGTTTAAGAATTTCGTTGTGTAGCAGATATTGGTGAATGATATGTTTTCTTTTCTTTGAGATTGTTAGCACGTTGCATTTGTCTGGGTGGAATTCCATCTTCCATTTGTGTTCCCATGTTGCTAGCTGGTCTAGGTCCTGCTGGATTTTCTGGCAGTCAGCGTCGCTGGACACGGTTAGGTAAGCTATTGTGTCATCAGCAAACAGACGGACACATGAATGCAAGCCCTCTGGTATGTCGTTAATGTAATACAGAAAGAGTGATGGCCCAAGGACTGAGCCTTGAGGAACACCGGAGCGAACAGGGACAGGTTCAGAGGTGTTGCCAAGCTTTCACTGACAACGGCGCCAAGCGGCGACTTTTCAAACAGTTTTGATCCTGGTAACGCGGCGTCTGAGCAAGATCAAGCCTGTTTGACACTCGTACTGACAATTCTTCAGTCAAAACAGCCCAGAAGCTGCCTTTAAATAAATTGCAGACGACACTACCAATACAGACGTCATTTTGACGGTAAGAGGGTTAAAGCAAGCGATAAAACTTTGACAGGGGAATTGACGGTAGACTTTGACCAGCTGCTGCAGATAAGACGCAGCGTCTTTTCAGGGTCATCACACTGTTTGCAATGCAAATGGTCTGGGACCCGTTTCATAAAACTTCGTACGAAAAATGTTGTCGTAAGTCAGATTATAAAATTCTCAATTTTTGTTTATTTCTCCATCTAATCCTGTCTTGTGACATCTCTTTGGAATCGTCTTGAAGGCATGATTAGATAGAGAAATCAGAAATTAAATGTATTTTGAAGTTTTGACTTACGACCGTTTTTGTCGTATGAAATGTTATGAAACGGGCCCCTGGTTTTGTCATGACATAACATGGCACAGTAAAGATAATGATTGGTTTAAAATTAACGATGCCTCCGCGAAGACATGTCTGGGACATACTAGTTTACTCCTATCAGTCCCGGTCCGTCCGCACATACTTTGTCCGACTAACTCATGCTACAGTTTGTTAGCCACATATACCACATGTACAGGTGATCGGGATTTTGATCTGCTTTAATTTTTACCAGAATTACAGCCAGTTGAACTTAGTCTGTTCTGCGTATAAGGTTCATGCAACGGCACATGCTTTGTCCATCATAATCTTTATTCAAGTCTCATCATGGATACAACATAATACAATTACATAATAAATACAAACAAATGAATGTTCCATGTCATTCAGTTATGAATTATAAGAGACAAAAATGAACACATTCTAGGTACTATAAAAAATCCACATTATTTACAATAAAAACGGATATAGTCATCATTACAATATACAAAATGCATCACAAATCAGATATCACAGTTTACACATTGTTATATAGCAGACATCTACGTCTGTTTAATATAAGATGGCAGGATTTGGCAATAGTGCGTATTAAATTTTCATTAGAAAATATAAAAACAAACTTATCTATATCATTTTTAGTGTTAAAAAGAGTGTCAACTTCAGAAGTCTTGGTAAAAATATAATTTCTTATATCACTATAAGTACAACATTTCATTATAACATGACATTCATTTTCCACACAGTTTTCACAAAATGGACATATCCTGTGTTCTTCGGCTAACTTTTCGAACCTTCCCGTCTCTATGCGCAATGGAGCGACACCTGAGCGAAATTTACTTAGAATCTGACCTTAGTTTTGTTGGTATTATCATTTTAACATAGTTTTCAGTTCCAAAAGTTTGCTTGAAAAGTTTATAAGTTCTTAATTTGTTACCTCCATTGCCAGTTCTAGATTGTTCTGTGTTCACGGTGTCACTCCATTGGCTTTTAAAACGTTCTAGTGCCGCTCTTTTTATATCATTTACAAATACATGTTTACAAATACTATTTTCAATGAGTGTATACTTGTTTAGATTATAACTTTTTAAAATTCCAAATACTCTATGAAACCAACTGTTTAAAGCTACAAACGGCTTATAATTGTGCAGAGTGGTTGCACATATACCACAGATGTGCATGTGGTCAGGATTTTTATCTACTTTAATGTTTTACAGAATAACAGTCCGTTAAACGTTGTCATTTTTATCACAGGGACCCGAAACGATTGATTTTTTGAGAGAAAAAAAGTGTCCGAAAGTTTATATACTTTCGGACATTTTTTTTCTCTCAAAAATCAAACGTGTCGGGTCCCTGTGATTTTTACCCCCCTCGACGATAATCATGCAGCGGTACATACAGGGCGTGTTCGATTATCAGTCCGGAATTGACGGGATTGACGGAATCGAAATCGAATGGTCCGGAATTCAATTCCAGAACTGTTCTATCAGTTCTATTCAAGGAGGTGGTGTGAGCAGAATTGTGACGTATCATCATGGTTCCCGGCACAATTTGCCAACGCTTCGACAGCAAATTTATACTAAGCAGGGAACCAGACTACCATATTTTGCAAGGGGTTCAATTCCGTTTTTATTCGATTTACTAATTCCATGGAATCGTTCCAAACAGTTCTGGAACTGATAATCGAACACGCCCACATTGTCCGTCTAACGCAGGGCTGCCATAAGTTGATCATAAAAATCCTAAGATTTCAAATTTTCAATTTTTCTGACGCAATTTTACTAATCGTACCTTTATCCCATAGTCTGTTTCTTGTTTTGAAGACCCATGACTGCTTAAAACAGGTTGAAAGTAAAGCAGAAATCTGAATGCGCCTCAAGGCGCATTTTGCTTTAGTTTCAGCCTGTTTAAGCTACCATCTGCTAGGATAAAAATCCGAAGACTTGGGGAAAATCCGGAGAAATGGAAGCCCTGCTAACGTCTCACACAGTGTTAAAGCTGCAAGCTTATAATTTTGCAGCATGTCTTCACATACATCATATTTCATATACATGATCAGGATTTTGATCTGCTTATATTTTTTACTGAACTACAGTCAATTGAACTTAGTCATTTTTTGCATATAAGGACATGGAGGAAGTATACTTCCTCCATGATAAGGATTATGAAAACGGTACATACTTTGTCCGTCTAACTCCTCATTCAGCTTAAGCTACAACCTTATAAATGTTTGCACACGTATTGTATACCACAGCTATGCACATCGTCAGGATTCAGTTTGATCTGCTTTATTTATATTTATGTATATATATTTATTTTTTTACTGAACTACAGCATTATAATTGTAATTTGACTATTTCAAACTATTGTCATATGTATTCGGACCAAAAATTGACCCAAGTTAGTTACACCAGTTTAAACAATAGGAGAGGCATCATATATGTGCCCATGGAGGAATTATAACCGGGTATAATTCCTCCATGATGTGCCTTACAGATCTAAATACAGGGCTGCCATAAGTTGACATGAAAAATCCTAAGATTTCCAAATTTGCATTTTTCAAGTGCGATTTTACGAATCGTACCTTTACCCCCATAGCCTTTTTCTTGTTTTGTTGATAGGCGACTTCTTAAAGATGGCTGTAAGTAAAGCAGAATGCGCCTTAGGGCGCATTCTGCTTTACTTTCAGCCTGCTTTAAGCTACCATGTACTGGGAAAAAATCCGGAGATTTAGGAAAAATCCGGAGAAATGGCAGCCCTGTAAATACGTTCCTGCTTACAGAACCCCAGACACAGCTGTGAATAAATGCTTAGACCAAAGTATGCGCGGATCCAGCAATTTTTCTCAGAGTGTGCTCAGTCGAGATGAATTTAGATAAGTCGGGAAGACACTATTCGTTCTATATAAACACGTTCATTTTTTTCTCCATTTCTGATGGTTTCAAACCTTTGAAACCTCTGTAGTCACAGTTGAGTCACAGTTGAGTTATTTGGCTCAGTCCTCATCCGCTCAAGCAGGAACGCTAAAATATCGTTGAATATTATCAGTTCATTTAGCACGAAACACTGATTATTTGCGAGAACTGTATTAGGTAAAACTGTGAAACGATTTAAATAATAAACTCTTAGTGATTAAACATTACATTCTGAAGTTGATATGATGCTCATAAAATTAGTAGAATCTACTTTCACTTTGCTTTGTGTACAAACATTACTTCGTTACATTATCAAGCAGAATATGCTATAAGTTTAATAACAACCGTAGACTGTGCCTAAATTGATATGTTATAGATATAGATCAGCATTTTTATAACGGAACAATAAATATATGGCACGAAAACGACCTAATGATAGTGCGAAATGACTTTTTCCGATAGGTAAAGTTTTTTGTTTTTTTACTCTTCAATTCAAAAGGCGCAAATGGTACTGCCACGTCAATTTTAACACTAATTTTCTGATATTTTCATAGTTTGCATATGATATATAGATAAGTAAATCGTTTCGGCTACATATTTAGGAAGAAACGAAGATGGTGAGTACTTTTTTAACGGGTTATCACTTCTTTATTGTTTAAGATAATGTTAAAATAATGAAAACTGTTGAATGATTAGGCAGTGAGAGTGGGTGGGGTAACCGGCAACTTCCATATTGGAAGCCTACAAAATCCGAAAAGTGTGTATCCATTGACTATACACTCTAGTACCTTTCGGGTTCTCTAGGTAGTCTCCCATATTCATGAAATTTCAAATATCCTCTGTAAATTTCTTTTGAGGCTTTATTTTTTGTTATAAAATGTCATGAAACTTGTGTCAACAACCATATTTTCAATGGATGGGAGCCTGGGACACCAAATCATGCATAGATATATTTTCTATTTCTGTTTATTACTTCTACGCCATCAATTCTGATGATTATGAGAAGGGGCATCAATGGGACTGTACCCAACCAGTCACTTTATCCTGACACTGACGAACCAGTCGTAATGCTAACTTAAATCCTGAGCGCCAAGGAGGGAAGCCATTACTACCAATTTTCAAGTCTTCTTTTTGACTTGGCCAGGGATTGAACCCGCAACCTCCCGCACTGCAAGCGGACGCTCTACCACTAAGCCACACAGCCGGTGGCGATTATATCGCCTGTATAGCTCAGTGGTAGAGTGTCGGCTTGCAGTGCGGAAAGTTGAAGGTTCAATCCCCAGTCGATTCAAACCAAAGTCTTAAAAAATGGTACTAATGACTTCCCTCCTTGGCGCTCAGGATTTCAGGTTAGGCTGGTTAGCATCACAACTGGTTCATCGTGTCAGATGAGAAGATTTACAGTCACATGGCCAACCCTTCCTATAGCTGACCTTAATTTGTATAGTAGACCCACAGTCACATGGCCTACCTTATTATATAGACACTATAGGATTTGATGCTGAAATAAGTGAGAAAATGTTAGATATGTGCAGTTTACTCCCTCTTATCTGGAGCCCTGTTGCAGCATCATTTGATACTGACACTACCGTAATTTTATCAAAATTCCTCCTTCTTTGTAAATTACTTTCTTGAGACTGTGAATTTTTATTTTTCAGGTGTCTGTATTGAATTCCATTGACACAGCACATGAGGACATGATTGTAAGTATTTTTTATTTTTCACTTATAAAATATTAACACATTACCCCATAAATACGCCTTTTTACGCTTTTGATTTAATCCTCCTCTGAAGAATAAGGTTCCACTTGATAGAGCTATGAATATGCACCATAAGAAATATTTTCTACTGATATATTCTAGCAGATGGTAGCTTTAAGCAGGCTGAAAGTAAAGCAGAATGCACACTCGGGCACATTCTGTTTTACTTTCAACAGGCCTGCTTTAAGTGATCACCTGTCTTCGAAATATGAAACAGGCTATTGCCAATTTGGGTATTGGGTTAAAACTCATTCATCGCTGAGAATTCAAATGGACAATTCCAGTTTCCAATTAAGTCTAGTCGATTTTTACATACTTAGGGTTGATTTTAACAACTCTATACATTGCACGATGACAAACAGTTCAGTGTAAGATCCCTCTGATCAGGGTCTACACTGTTTGCATAAGAAAAGTGTACTATTCATAGGTACACTGCTTGGTTATGACAAGTGCACTCATCCCTAGGATTGAATGTGTTAATCACTATGATAAACAGAAAATGCTCATGATAATGATGATGAATATTTGACCTTACTGAGATTGATTTATGACATGTACCAGTAGAAGATGAAGTTGCTTAATTCATTCACCCCTGAAACTTTTAATGGACAATTCCAATTTCAAAATACGTCTAGTCCATTTTTGACTATTTAGGGATGATTTTAACAATATATTTCAAAATGGCAAACAGTGTAGACCCTGATCAGAGGGCCCTTTGATCAGGGTCTACACTGTTTGCATAGGACAAGTGTACTTCTCACAGGTACACTGTTTGTAAATGACGACTATACTCGTCGCTAGGGTTGAATGTGTTAATCACTGTAATCACTAATAAACTGCTTATTTCCGAAGTTTTCTGCTTTATGCTTCCATGAAACATTATGCTGTGACTTCTCATTAGAATCATCGCAAAGCCAACAGGGCTCAAAAACTCCAATCGTCCTGCATGCTTTTTCCCTTCTTTGTCTAATGTGCAGGGCAAGTGAATTTTTGGGATTGCCTTCATAGTCTTTTATGCAGGAAGAGTGACAAATGTCAGAATTTTTTACCCCTGGCCAATGATTCTAATGAATAGTCACAACTGAGGGTTTCGTGGAAACATAAGGCTTATGACATGATAAAATTAAAAAATTAAAAATATTCTCCTTATCTGGAACTCTATGTAATGTCATAACACATTCAACCCTATCGACAAGTATACTCATCATTTACAAACAGTGTGAAGTGCACAGATCATTTGCCATCGGTGTTGGTCCATCATCCAGCATGCTTTAATTTTAATATTTTAGACTCAAATTCTACTGAGCTGATATTGTTGAAACTAAATGATCAATGCAGAGTCAGAGCACCAGATAAGGGTAGTTTTTCAAAAACTAAAATCTTTATTTCTGAATTAAACCCTATGGTGTCACTACTCATTAGAATCGTCTCGAAGAGACGATTCTAATGAGTAGTAACACCATAGGATTTGGTGCTAAAATAGTGAGAAAATGTGGGATTTGTTGAAAAAACTACCTCTTATCTGGAGCCCTGCAGAGTGTTAACCAAACAGTGTTTTCATTTTTATTGCTGTAATGTTATGATTTGTAACTTGTCATTTCAGCATGATGCTCAGTTGGATTATTATGGTACAAAGTTGGCCACATGTTCATCAGACCGTTCTATCAGGGTGTTTGATGTCAGAGGGGGACAACAGCGACTTATATCAGAATTAAGAGGGTAAAGTTTGTAGCTGATATCTTATTATTTGAGTTAACACTTTCAACACTAAGTAACTCTTGTGGGTTATTAAGTTCCCTTTTGGAATTTAAGCTCACCTGGCACGAAGTGCCAAGGTGAGCTTTTAGGATCGCTGGATATCCGTCGTCTGTATGTCTGTCTGTCCGTCCACAATTGGTTGTGAACACTCTAGCGGCTACAAATTTCATCCGATCTTCATGAAACTTGATGACAATGTTTGTCTTGATGAAATATAGGCCAAGTTCGAATGTGGGTCATGTCGGGTCAAAAACTAGGTCACTAGGTCAAATCATAGAAAAACCTTGTGAACACTCTAGAGGCTACAAATCTCATTGGATCTTAATGAAACTTGGTCAGAATGTTTGCCTCATTGATATCTAGGTCAAGTTTGAATGTGGGTCATGTCAGGTCAAAAACTAGGTCACTAGGTCAAATCATAGAAAAACCTTGTGAACACTCTAGAGGCTACAAATCTCATTGGATCTTGATGAAACTTAGTCAGAATGTTTGTTTCATTGATATCTAGGTCAAGTTTGAATATGGGTCATGTCTGGTCAAAAACTAGGTCAAATCATATAAAAACCTTGTGAACACTCTTGAGGCTACAAATCTCATTGGATCTTGATGAAACTTGGTCAGAATGTTTGTCTCATTGATATCTAGGTCAAGTTCGAATGTGGGTCATGTCCGGTCAAAAACTAGGTCACTAGGTCAAATCTTAGAAAAACCTTGTTAACACTCTAGAGGCTACAAATCTCATTGGATCTTGGTGAAATTTGGTCAGAATGTTTGTCGCATTGATATCTAGGTTAAGTTTGAATATGGGTCATGTCCGGTCAAAAACTAGGTCACTAGGTCAAATCATTTGAAAATCTTGTTTACACTCTAGAGGTTGATTGTGGGTATACATGTCCAGTCATAATCTAGGTCACTATAGGTCAAGTTTGCCAATGTGTACCAGGTGAGCGATTTAGGGCCATAGTGGCCCTTGTTTTAATTACCAAAACATGAACTAGTCTTCTTGGAATTCTGGGTAGTTTAATAAAAATAGAGAACAATGTAGACCCTGATAGTATATTTTAAACAGGTCTACAGTGTTGAAAGAGTTAAGAAATAGATTAATAAATCACTATTGCAATTTAAATAATTTCGTCTATGTCACAAACAAACAATTTCTTGGAGAGGACTCACATAGGCTTTGCCTGTTGTCCAATCCTTTTCTTCTGAATAAAATATTGTTTATACTAAACAAACAATTTACATGGTTATGAAACAAATTCTGTGTACACATATCACATTACTGCATCCAAACAGTATAAATAGAGCCAAATAAATGTATATCTTTGTTCAGTGAGATAAGTAGTACTGTAGTGAAGGTACTGGTAATTGTATTTTTGCATAAATAAAAAAGCTGGAGATTATCCGATAATTTATGCAATATTGTCTAATACTGAAAGCTAGATGTTGTAAACGGTTTATCCTTATCCCATTACGCCATAGCCTGTTTCTAGTTTTGAAGACAGGTGGCCACTTAAAGCAGATTGAAAGTAAAGCAGAATGTGCCTTGTGGCACATTCTGCTTTACTTTCAACCTGCTTTATGCTACCATCTGCTTGGGAAGAAAATAAACATTGTGGATTTGAACTGCTAGGAATGTGTAACACTGTCTCGTTTCAGGCATGACGGTCCAGTATGGGAGCTAGCCTGGGCACATCCAATGTATGGTAATCTGATAGCCTCCTGTGGCTATGATAGAAAAGTCATCATATGGAAAGAAACAAACGGTACCTGGGGCAAACTATATGAACATACAAACCATGACTCATCAGGTAGGTACTTGACAACGTAGACAGAGTTATGAAATGATTTTATATGAGTCAATAATTATTTCAAGCATCCATGTCAATAGAGATATTTTTATCATAGATGAATGTAAGGTTCTAAATCTGCCTCCATACATCTGATGCTGTTTGACCAAACTCAGGGTTCCAGATAAGAGGGAGTAAACTGAACAAATCCAACATTTTCTCACTCATTTCAGCATGAAATCCTATGGGGTTTCTAATGAGTAGTGACACCATAGGGTTTAAAGCAGAAATAAGGATTTTAGTTTTTGAAATACTCCCCTTATCTGGAGCTCTTCAGAATTTATTGTTCAGTGACATTATCAGCATAAGCAATTAACACTTTAATTGCATTAAGAGTACAACTATTGGTAGAATGATAAACCCAAATCACTCGCTCTCTTGCTACTGTATGCATTGGGTGCATCATACTTATGTTGGTGGCGCTCTTCAGGGCTCCAGATAAGGGGGGTATTCCAAAAAATAAAATCTTTATTTGTGCCTCAAACCTTATGGTGTCACTCCTCATTAGAATAATCTCTTCGAGACGATTCCAATGAGTAGTAGCACCATAGGATTTGGTTCTGAAATAAGCGAGAAAATGCTTGATTTGATCGGTTTACTCCCTCTTAATCTTATCTCCAGGCCTGGCTCTTGAGTTTTAACCCAATACCATCTGCTAAAATATAGAAAATATTTTTGATGATGAATATTCATGAGTGTATAAAATAGAATTATATTTTCTTCAGTGGAGGAATAAATTGATGCATTTAAATGTGTATCTATGGAGTAATGTATAAAGAAACATAACATTTTTCACACTTTGTAATTGCCGTCTGCAAAATTTGTCGTCTACAACAATTCTCAAAGTGTATTTAACCCTTTACCCCATAGCCTGATTCTAGTATTGAAGATAGGTGACTACTTACATCAGATTGAAAGTAAAGCAGAATGCGCCTTAAGGTGCTTTCTGCTTTACTTTCAGTCTGCTTTAAGCTACCATCTGTTTGAATATAGAAAATATTTCTTCTGATACATATTCATGACTGTATAAATTGGAACTCTTTTCTTCAGTGAATGAATAAATTAGAGACGTAAAAAGGCATTGTATATGGGGTAATGGGTTAACTCTGCATGTCATCTGGATCAAAACTGTTTACAATAGTTATAACAAATTTGCCTACATGTAGAAGGTTAGAAAATTGATTTCTGGTTTCATGTAAAACAGTATTTCATCTACATTCTAGTGAACTCTGTTTGTTTTGCACCACATGAGATTGGGCTAGTATTAGCTTGTGGCAGCTCTGATGGATCTATCTCAATTCTATCAAGTACAGGTAAGTACAGTGCTCCCTCTTTACAACGGCCCTCCCAACAACGACTCCCTCCTTTCAATTACCTTTTCCGCGGTTCCCTAAACAGGATAGTTATGCCTAACGCTTTAACTGCTGCAATATTGTCTGCTTAAAATTGTCGTCTGCTGTTTTTCTCACAGTTACATAATTGACATTTTGACAGAAAAAAACTTAATGACAGTGACAAACAGCTTGAGCCAGATCAGACGCCGCGTTAAGCGGCGTCTGATCTGGATTCAAGCTGTTTGCAAATGTATGCCAATTTCCCTCCCTATAACGACTCCCTCCGAACAACGATCACAATTTTTGTCTCCCATTGGATGTCGTTGTAGAGAGGGAGCGCTGTAGTACAATCAAAAATGGGCTAATTGGCCACGGAACAGAAGTTGTATTTGTTTAACCCATAGCTTGTTTTCAGTATTGAAAGAAAGATGGATGAAGCACACTGAAAGTACAGCAGAATGCTTCTTAACCCTTTACCTGATAGCCTGTTTCTAGTATTGAAGATATGTGACTACTTAAAGCAGGTTGAAAGTAAAGCAGAATGCGCCCTAAGGCGCATTCTGCTTTACTTTCAGCCTGCTTTAAGCTATTAACTGCTAGAATAAGGAAATAATTTAATATGACACACATTCATTACAGTATAATTTGGAACTATTTTCTGCAGCGGATGAATAAAATGAATGTGCTAAAAGTCGCTTCTATAAGGGAAAGGGTTAAGGAGCGTTCTTCTTTATGTTTAGCCTGCTATAAGCTACGAAGTGCTAGGATATACAAAATATTTCTTATGAATGTACAAAGTGGAACTATTTTCCTCAGCAGAGGAATAAATTCAATGTATAAAAGAGTATCTATGGAGTAAAGGGTTTAACAGTTTTATTTCATCATTTGTACAGAAATGGTATCTAGCTCCAAGTTCTCACCACTTAGTGAAGCCATTCCCCTAAAGATTGAGAAACAAAAAGAATTGTCAATAATAGCATGAGTATTCATAAATTAGCAATATTAACAAATCAAAATTTGCAGAAAAAAGATTTAGACAGAACAAGAAGAAACATTTGTCCTAACAGCAAGCTCCAGATTGTGCCAAATAAAATTGATGCAAATTTTACTCTGCTTTTATTTTATTAGGTCAAAATACCTGGCTCCAAGGTCATAAAGATTTTCAGTTGAGTCTGGTATCGTTATCAAGCATTTGATTAGTCAGATTTGAGCCTAGGCTCAAGTCTGACCAATCAAATGCTTGAGAACTACTCCAAACTCAACTGAAAAGCTTTATAACCTTGGACCCTGAACTTAAGATTTGAGAAATGAGTCTGAGATCAGTCTAAAGCATAGATTAGACAGATTTGAGTGAAAAGCTCAAATAAGACCTATCAAGATTTAATGCTTGAGAATTACTTCAGACTCAACTCAAATACTTTATAACCTTGGGCCCTGTGGAATATGAGAAAGTAACTAGAGGAATACAGTGTTCCCTCCCTACAACGGCCCTCCCAACAACGACTCCCTCCTTACAACGACGCTTACAGCTGTTCCCCAAACAAAACATTAAAGTCCAACCTTTTCATGGCTGCAATACTGTCTGCTTAAAACTGTCGTCTGCTGTTTTTATTAAGTTACATAATGGGCATTATGACAGAAAAAAAAACTTAATGACAAGTGACAAACAGCTTGAATCTAGATCAGACGCCGCATTACGCGGCGTCTGGTCTGGATTCAGGCTGTTTGTAAATGTAAGCCAATTTCCCTCCCTATAACGACTCCCTCCAAACAACAAACATAATTTTTGTCTCCCATTGGGTGTCGTTGTAGAGAGGGAGCACTGTATATGTTTCCAAGGTTGCTTATGTGGAGCAAAGGGTTGTTTGTCTTGGATCTAACTAAGAGGTTCTCATTCAATGTCTTGTTTTTTGCAGGAGATGGCAGCTGGGATACACAAAAGATTAAATCAGCACACACAGTAAGTTTAACCCATTGTATGCTGGGTAATATTTTGCGGCCATTTTAAAATGTCGTCTGCAGAGGGTATAACTCAAATATTTGCAAAAGATTTTAACAGTTTCCGATAGAATATTGACTTAGCTGCAAACAGTTTTGATCTCAGATCAGGCCCCACAATGTGAGATCAAAACTGTTTGTCTAGAGGTACACTTAAAAGTGTATCACGTATAAAATGGGTTAATACAAGCTGAAAACACTTGATGTGTGTCAAACAGTTTAGTGTCTGATCAGGGTCCAACCTGTTTTACACTTTATGAGAGATTACTTTAAGGCAATTTACCTAAAACTCAAATTTGAGAAGTAAAAGCAGACAATAATTGTTTATTATTATTATACCAGATTTATATAGCGCTCTTTTCACACAGGAGTTCGAAAGTGCTTCACATGAAATTTAACGTCATGAAAGTGTAGTAACACCATAGGATTTGGTGCTAAAATAAGTGAGAAAATGGTGGATTTGTTCAGTTTACTCCCTCTTATCTGGAGCCCTGAGTGGGTAATGTAATATTCTAAAATATTTAAGTCTCTGTTGCAACTCATACAAATTGCTTCAAAGAGGCCATTCTAATGAGTAGTCACATCATACGGTTTGATGGAGATAACAGAGAAATATGGGTAAACTAATGTTTACTTACTATTATCTTGAGTCGTGTAGAGGTCAATCTACCTGCTAACTGTTTGTTTCAGATTGGTTGTAATGCTGTGAGCTGGGCACCAGCAGTGGCACCTAATGCCTTGTTTGACCAGAGCGGGAGACCAGCTGTGGTGAAGAAATTAGTGTCTGGGGGATGTGATAATCTAGTCAAAATATGGAGGTAAGTAAACCAGCCAATAAAGATAAGTATATGATTAAAAAATGCTTGGAATTTGTATAGCCTTATAATAAAATCAGTTATATTCTGATCATTCTCAGCTTTTTTAAGAAAATAGTTCCAATATATACAGTCAACAATATGCACCATAATTATTTATTTTTATATCCTAGCAGATGATAGCTAAAAGCAGGCTGAAGTAAAGCAGAATGTGCCTTATAGAGCATTCTGCTATACTTTCAACCTATTTTAAGAGGTCAAGAGGTCAACTCTCTTCAGAACTGGAAACAGGCTATGGGTAAAGGGTTAAGCATCGAAATTTTCATGTAAAGGTGTAAGGCCTTTATGTGGAGCAAAAGCTTTACAGCAACAGGCTCCAAGGTTATAAAGCTTTTGGGCTGAGTCTGAAGTCATTCTCAAGCATCTGATTGGTCAAATTTGAGCCTAGGCTCAAATCTGACCAATCAAATGCTTGAGAACAATCACAGACTCAGTTCAAACGCTTTATAACCTTGGGGCCAGGTTGTCAATTTGATTTCACTGATTTTGTTTTTCATTGCTTACAGAGAGGAGGAAGGTCAGTGGATAGAGGACCAGAAACTTGAAGGCCACAGTGACTGGGTCAGAGACGTAGCCTGGGCTCCCTGTATAGGTCTACCAAAGAGTATCATAGCTAGCTGTTCACAGGTAAACTAATATACAGTCAAAACTTGTATGTTAACGCATTGCCCCATAAATACACCTTTTTACCCCTTTAATTTAATCCTCTTCTGAAGAAAATAGGTCAAATTTATACTGTCAAAATTAAAAAAGAAATATTTTCTATATTCTAGCAGATAATAGCTTCAAGGAGGCTGAACGTTCAGCCTGCTTTAAATAGTCAACTATCATCAAAACTAGAAACAGGCTATGGGATAATGGGTTAATCGGTCATTCTAAACCATTTTCTCCGTAACTTAAGGTGTAAACAACTCTGTATAAGTCAGGATACTGGTGAAAGCAAGATGAAGTAAAGCAGAAAGCTGAAATGTATAAAAATGTCTTGAAATAAGTCTTTATTCAATGTTACAGTTGGTGTTTCCCAGGCACATATTGACATCTTCAGATTATTGTTACTTTTGTGACATAACTCACATAACTACATACACAGGGCTCCAGATAAGGGGATTATTTCAAAAACTAAAATCTTTAATTCTCTCTTTGAACCCTAGTCCCGCATATAGGCGTGGTTTTCAAACAGTGTATATGTGAATAGAACACATGTCCTATGCAAACAGTGAAGACCCAGATCAGAGGGCTCCGAAAGGAGCCCTCTGATCAGGGTCTTCACTGTTTGTCATAGTGCTTAACATTGACAAAAACAAACCTTAAAAGTCTAAAATGGACTAGACTAAAATGGAAACTGGAATTGTCTATTTAAAGTTTCAGGAAGGAAAGAGTTAAAAATATGGAGAAGATTCTAATGAGTAGTAACATCATAGGATTTGCTGCTAAAATGAGTCAGAAAATGTTTGATTTGTTCAGTTTACTCCCTCTTATCTGGAGCCCTGCATACAGCTGAATCGAACTCGCCTACATCAAACTTAACCATATTTCAATAACTCAAGCTTGCTTAAACCATTACCCCATAAATACGCCTTTTTACACCTTTAATTTATTCCTCCAATGAAGAAGATATTTTCAATTTGTACAGTCATAAATATGTATGATAAATATTATTTCCTATATTTAACAGATGTTAGCTAAAGAAGGCTGAATGTATAGCAGAATATGCCTTCATTCTGCTTTACTTTCAACCTGCTTTAAGTTGTAACCTATTGTAACCTATCAAAACTAGAAACAGGCTATGGGATAAAGGGTTAAGTCAAACATACCCATATTTCAAGGTTAAAATACAGCTAAACCATGCTTTGCATTTAAAATACGGTTAAGTTCGACCTAAGCAAGTTCAAATTATCGACGATCAACTGTATTAAAATTCGAATGAGCAGGAGTCATTACATTTGTAGTTCAATTGACCTATTGTTTGATTGTGTGTTTTTTACCAGGATTGTAGAGTGATTATCTGGACCAATGATGGCACTGGCAACAACTGGACATCAACAGTGTTGAATAAGTTTAAGGATGTGGTGTGGCGCCTCAGCTGGTCTATAACAGGAAATATACTGGCAGTGTCAGGGGGAGACAACAAGGTAACAGCAACTTAACCTGTGTATCCCTTTCTCATCAAAGAAGGGCCTTTTAGCACATTCAGTTTATTCCTCTGCTGAAGAAAATAGTTCCAATTTATACAGTCCTGAATATGTATCGTAAAGAATATTTTTTTTATTCTAGCAGATGGTAGATTAAAGCAGGCTGAAAGTATAGCAGATATTACTAGATAATTGTGAAAGCGTTGTATATTCCTTACAAATCAAACCGTATTTCAATATTTTCTATGTAATTTCAGGTGAGCTTATGGAAAGAGACTTTAGAAGGCCAGTGGGTGTGTATCAGTGATGTGAAAAAAGGTCAAGGTCAGGTGTCAGAGGGCATTAGCCGGGGAACCTGAGGTCAAGTCACCAGGATCATAAACTTTGACTCATGTTCATAGATCCATCTCATAGCAGCTTTTCTCGATGAATGAAATGAGTGGAAAAGCACTTAACATTAAAAACTACGGTACCGCGAAATACAGATATACAAAGAACTAGAAAAAGCCAACATAAAATATGAAAAGCCAACATTGCTATGAGTGATGTATGCCGTTTAACTCATTGAATCCTAGCGATGAGTATACTCATAATTTACAAACAACATACCTGTGAAGAGTATGCTTGTCCTATGCAAACAGTGTAGATCCTGATCAGAGGGCTCCTGCAGGAGCCCTCTGATCAGGATCTGCACTGGTTGTAATTTTGCAATATGAAAAAAAAATCCCTAAATATTTAAAAATGGACTTGACCTAATTGCAAATTGGAATTGTTCATTAAATATTTCAGGGGTGAATGAGTTAAACCATGTCTAGGAACATGCTTAGCCGTAATGTAAATTGGATTTCAAGTTAAACCTTTACTAGAGGAGAATTGTTTGGATCACATTCAGACTGATTTATGATTTGCTGCAATGAAAACCAAGTGAGACATGGGAGTTGCTACTCCATCCACAGTGCTTTTAGATTTAGGTATATGTTAAGTTTTTTGTTTAGACTATTTTTCATTGCAAGACCTTTGTTTTTCTTAAGTTTCTCTGTCATGCTGGAATACCCGGCGTCTGATCTGGCTTCAAATTGTTTGCGATGGAAAGTTGTTCAAAAATAGCACAAAAGTATTTGTTGGGCAAGAATAACGTCTTCTCTTATATACCTCTCTACTATATTTTACCTGCGTAAATTTGTGCCTAAACAGCTACAAATGTTCATTCATATATAAGAGGACCACCAAAGATTTGATATATAAACAGGGTTCCAGATGAGGGGAGTATTACAAAAATTAAAACTTTTATTTCTGCATTAAACCCTATGGTGTCACTACTCATTAGAATCGTCTCTTCGAGACGATTCTAATGAGTAGTAACACCATAGGATTTGGTGCTGAAATACGTGAGAAAATGTTGGATTTGTTCAGTTAACTCGCTCTTACCTGGAGCTCTGATATAGAATAAATAAATGGTAATCCATCCAGTTAATTATGTATAAAAAATGTACAACCAATAATGTTGGAGAAATATTTGTATTACCAAATTACCTGTAATTAAGAAACTGGATAGGTGAATACAGTAGCCTGCATAATGCAAGATTAAAGTAAACCCGACTTCAACTACACTTAGTCCTTTGCTCCATAGTGTGTCTGTAGTTTCAAGACAGGTGACCACTTGAAACAGGTTAAAAGTAAAGCAGAATGCACCTTGAGGCACATTCTGCTTTACTTTCAACCTGCTTTAAGCCAACATCTGCTAGGATATAGGAATTATTACTTATGTTGCACACTCTTGGAGGAAATAATTAAACGTGTAAAACGGTGTATCTATGGAGTAAAGGGTTAATGCAATGTTTTCATTGCGCTTACCAACAGTGTAGACCCTGATCAGAGGTCTCCTATAGAAGAGCTCTCTGATCAGGGTCTACACTCGACAATGTCATTTTGATATACATTATAAACACTACCCAAAATAGTAAAATATGGAATAGACTTGTTAACCCTTTACCTGATAGCCTATTTCTAGAATTGAAAATAGGTTACTACTTAAAGCAGGTTGAAAGTAAAGCAGAATGCGCTTAAGGCGCATTCTGCTTTACTTTCAGCCTGCTTTAAGCTATCCTGTGCTAGAATATATTGAAAAAAATCCCTATAATATATATTCATGACTGATTAAATTGGAACTATTTTCTTCAGCGGAGGAATAAATCAGATTCGCTAAAAGTCGCTTCTATGGGGTAAAGGGTTAAGAAACTGAAACTGTCCATTTAATGATGAGAGATTTGACTACTGTCTTATGTCTTTAATAGGTGATAAAATGTAAATAAATTATAACAATGAATTCAATGTTGTTGTGATATCTGTTGAAACCCACATGTTTAGTTGACTTGATCCCGAGATTATTTGCCTTGACGCAATCTGACCGAAACTTTCTTGGTCTCCCTCTACCTCTGAAGCCAGGAATAGCCATACTCATGGTTGAGTTGGTGCATGAAGTTGCACGAATGATGTGTTCATACCATCTCAGATGTCTGGTTTTCAAAGCAGCTGTCACTTCTTGTATCCCAAATCTTACATACGGTATATCTATGACCTCGTCATTGGGTTTGACGCTGCAAGTCCAGGGCAAATGATGCCCAGGTTTTGTATAGTTTGTTTTAAGTGTGTTAGATGGGTAGTTGCTTACAACAGGTTGAAAGTAAAGCAGAAATCTCCTTGAGGAGCTTTCTGTTTAACTCTCAGCCTTCTATTAGCATTCACCTATCAGGAGAAAAGAAACGTTTCCTGTTTCCTAACTCATTCACCCCTGACACTTTAAATGGACAATTCCAGTTTACAATTAAATTTAGTCACATTCAATTTGAATGTTTTTAACAATATTTTACAAAATGACAAACACTGTAGAGCCCTCTGATCAGGTTCTACACTGTTTGCATAGGACAAGTGTACTTTGATAGGTATATGATTTGTTCATGACGAGTATACTCGTCGCTTGGGTTCAATGTGTTAATCAGGGCATAGTTGAAACAAGAAAAGGGATGGTTAAAGGTGTGAAAAAGTGTTTCTAACGGGAAAAGGGTAAAAAGTCAATCTGATCAGCTGCCTAGCTAAAAATGTTACATCTCATAATGATACAGCTGAATACAACATTAACTTCTGTAGGCCAAATTGTGAGTTTTGCAAACGGGTTGGATCCAGATAAGACGCCAAGTGACTTGGCGTCTGATCTGGATTCAAACTGTTTTCCATATTAATGAAAAGATCTGAAATGCTATGCATGTAAATCAACTTTGAGAGACAGTTATATTTAGCAGATATGACAATAAGACGGTATGTAGCAGGTTTACTTGCACTCTAGCAGTGCTCAGCTGACCCAAATCAACCATAGATACGCTTTTTAGCTCGCCTGTACGAAGTACATGACGAGCTATTGCAATACCCCCGGTGTAGTCGTCATCGTCGTCGTGAACGACGTAAACAATTTTAAGAAAATGTCTATAACTTCTATGTCCCTTGAGGTATTGCTTTCATAGTTGGTATGTGTGTGTATATGGACAAGACCTTTCCATGCACAGAAACATTTGGACCACTTGACCTTGAACTTAGGGCCCATGTTTAGGTTTTCGAAATCTGTGTTTAGGTTTCGAAAAATGCCTATAACTTCTATGTCCCTTGAGGTATTGCTTTCATAGTTGGTATGTGTGTGTATATGGACAAGACCTTTCCATGCACAGAAATATTTGGACCCCTGTGACCTTGACCTTGAACTTAGGGCCCGCGTTTAGGTTTCGAAATCTGTGTTTAGGTTTCAAAAAATGCCTATAACTTCTATGTCCATTGAGGTATTGCTTTCATAGTTGGTATGTGTGTGTATATGGACAAGACCTTTCCATGCACAGAAAAATTTGGACCCCCTTGACCTTGAACTTAGGGCCCGGGTTTAGGTTTCGAAATCTGTGTTTAGGTTTCGAAAAATGCCTATAACTTCTATGTCCCTTGAGGTATTGCTTTCATAGTTGGTATGTGTGTGTATATGGACAAGACCTTTCCATGCACAGAAAAATTAGGACCCCTGTGACCTTGACCTTGAACTTAGGGCCCGCGTTTAGGTTTTGAAATCTGTGTTTAGGTTTCGAAAAATGCCTTTAACTTCTATGTCCCTTGAGGTATTGCTTTCATAGTTGGTATGTGTGTGTATATGGACAAGACTTTTCCATGCACATAAATTTTTTGACCCCTGTGACCTTGACCTTGAACTTAAGGCCTTCGTTTAGGTTTCAAAATCTTTGTTTAGGTTTCGAAAATTGCCTATAACTTCTATGTCCCTTGAGGTATTGCTTTCATAGTTGGTATGTGTGTGTATATGGACAAGACCTTTCTATGCACAGAAAAATTTGGACCCCTGTGACCTTGACCTTGAACTTAGGGCCCGCGTTTAGGTTTGGAAATCTGTGTTTAGGTTTCGATAAATGCCTATAACTTCTATGTCCCTTGAGGGTTGCTTTCATAGTTGGTATGTGTGTGTATGTGTATATGGACAAGACCTTTCCATGCACAGAAAAATTTGGACCCCTGTGACCTTGACCTTGAACTTAGATCCAGGGTTAAGGTTTCGAAATCTGTGTTTAGGTTTCAAAAAATGCTTATATTTCCTATGTCCCCTGAGGTGTAACTTCATACATGTATTTGATTTTCATGTGTATATGGACAAGACCTTTCCATGCAGGCAAAAAGGTTGAACTCGGTGACCTTGAGTGTGCTTTTAAGTTTCTAAATGTGCCGATGGCGAGCTTTGTTGTCTCTCTGACAACTCTTGTTAACACATTACCCTCAAATACGCCTTTTTACACCTCTAATTTATTCCTTCGTTGAAGAAAATAGTTCCACTTTATACAGTAATGAAAATGCACCATGAGAAATATTTTCTATATCCTAGCAGATGGTAGCTTAACCCTTTACCTGATAGCCTAGTTCTAGAATTGAAAATAGGTTACTACTTAAAGCAGGTTGAAAGTAAAGCAGAATGCGCTTAAGGTGCATTCTGCTTTACTTTCAGCCTGCTTTAAGCTATCCTGTTCTAGAATATATAGAAAAATTTCCCTATAATATATATTCATGACTGATTAAATTGGAACTATTTTCTTCAGCGGAGGAATAAATTAAATACGCTAAAAGTCCCTTCTATGGGGTAAAGGGTTAAAGCAGGCTGAACGTAAAGCAGAATGCACCTTAACACATTCAACCCTAGCAACAAGTATACTCGTCATTTACAAACAGTGTACCTGTGAGGATTACAATTGTATATATGCAAACAGTATAGACTCTGATCAGAGGGCTCCTTAACCCTTTGAACCCTAGTCCCGCATATAGGCGTCCTTTTCAAACCGTGTACATGTGAACAGTACACTTGTCCTATGCAAACAGTGAAGACCCAGATCAGAGGGCTCCGAAAGGAGCCCTCTGATCAGGGTCTTCACTGTTTGTCATAATGCCAAACATTGACAAAAACAACCCTTAAATGTCAGAAATTGACTAGACTAAAATGGAAAATGGAATTGTTCATTTAAAGTTTCAGGGAGGAAAGAGTTAAGGACTGTTTGTCATTTTGAAATATATTGTTAAAATCAACCCTAAATAGTCAAAAATGGACTATACTTACTTTGAAATTGTCCATTAAAAGTTTCAGGAATGAATGAGATAAGGTATTAAGGCACATTCTGCTTTACTTTTAACCTGCTTTAAGTGGTCAAAACTATAAACAGGCTATGAGGTAATGGGTTAAGACCCAATTTATTTCTCCACTGAAGAAAATAGATCCACTTTATAACAGGTCCAATATGCACCAGAAGAAATATTTCCATGTTCTAGCAGATTAAATTGTATCTTAAAGCAGACTGAAAGTAAAGCAGAATGCACATTAATGCACATTAGTCAAAAATGGACTATACTTACTTTGAAATTGGAATTGTCCATTAAAAGTTTCAGGAATGAATGAGATAAGGTAAGGCACATTCTGCTTTACTTCCAACCTACTTTAACCCTTTGAGCCCTAGTCCCGCATATAGGCGTCCTTTTCAAACAGTATACAGTCATGTGCAAAGTGCACTTGTCCTATGCAAACAGTGACTACCCAGATCAGAGGGCTCCTTACAGAGCCCTCTGATCAGGGTCTTCACTGTTTGTCATAATGCCAAATATTGACAAAAACAACCCATAAAAGTCAGAAATGGACTAGACGAAAATGGAAACTGGAATTGTCCATTTAAACTTTCAGGGAGGAAAGAGTTAACCCATTACTCTTCCCATTACTCCATAAATACGCCTTTTTAGCTCACCTGAACTAGCTCAGGTCCTTGAATGTCCGGCGCCGTGCGTCGTCAACAATTTTAGTGTTTACACTCTAGAGGCCACAATATTCATCAAACTTGCTCAGATTGTATATTGCTATAAGAGTTCGGATGAGTTCGATTATGGTTGAAATCGGATAAATAGGTCAAGATTTATCTACCTTTGAATTGCTGAAAATGATATATTTAACAGTGTTTACACTCTAGTGGCCACACTATTTATCGAATCTTTCTCAAACTTGCTTAGATTGGATAGGACTATAAGAATTGGGATGAGTTCGATTTTGGTTGAAATCGGACAAGTAGATCAAGAGTTATCTACCTTTGAACTGCTAAAAAAAGTCATATTTAACAGTGTTAACATTCTTGAGGTCACAATTTTTATCCAATCTATCTCAAACTTGCTCAGATTGTATATGACTATAACAGTTCAGATGAGTTTGATTATGGTTGAAATCAGAGATATAGGTCAAGAGTTATCTACCTTTGAATTGCTGAAAATGCCATATTTAAGGGTGTTTACACTCTACAGGCCACACATTTTATCCAATCTTTCTCAAACATGCTCAGATTGTATATGACCATAAGAGTTCGAATGAGTTTGATTATGGTTGTAATCGGATCAATAGGTCAAGAGTTATCTACCTTTGAATTGCTGGAAATGATACATGTATATTTAACAGCGTTTACACTCTAGATGCCACAATATTTATCCAAGCTTTCTCAAACTTGCCCAGATTGTATATGACCATAAGAGTAAAAACAAGAGGGCCTGAAGGCCCTGATATCGCTCATCTGTTGTAATGAAGCCTGATAGCTTTACTGTTGAATTTCACCCTTTTTATTCTAAATCCATTCAAGTTTGTCGACCTACTATAGTATAGTAGAGTACATCAAAGGCAGATAACTAGAGTCTAAACAATACTGAAATGAAGCCTTTTTCTAGCATTAAACAAAGTTTATCAAGGGCAGGTAACTATTGCCACAATGATTTGATTTCAACAATAGTTGCACTCCTTCGAGAAAGTATAGCTATATTCTTTGTGTACAAGTATAATTAAAATCCATTGAAAACTGTAGTTGCTAGAGTGTCAAATCTGTAAAATATGGCATTTTCAGCAATTCAAAGGTAAATTACTCTTGATCTTTTTGTCCGATTTCAACCATAATCACCCTTTTTCGAACTCTTATGGTCATATACAATCTGGGCAAGTTTGAGAAAGCTTGGATAAATATTGTGGCCTCTAGTGCGTAAACACTCTTAAATATATAATTTTCAGCAATTCAAAGGTATATAACTCTCGACCTATTGATCTGATTACAACCATAATTGAACTCATCCTTTTTCGAACTCTTATGGTCATATACAATCTGAGTAAGTTTGAGAAAGATTAGATAAAATTTGTGGCCTCTAGAGTGTAAACACCCTTAAATATGGCATTTTCAGCAATTCAAAGGTAGATAACTCTCAACCTATTGGTTGGATTTCAACCATTATCGATCTCATCTGAACTCTAATGGTCTTATACAATCTGAGCAAGTTTGAGATAGGTTGGATACAAATTGAGAACTCTAGAATGTAAACACTGTTAAATATGGCATTTTCAGCAGTTCAAAGGTAGATAACTCTTGATCTATTTGTCCGATTACAACCAAAATCGAACTCATCCAAACTCTTATGGTCATATACAATCTGGGCAATTTTTAGAAAGATTGGATAAATTTTGTGGCCTCTGGAGTGTAAACAGTGTTAAATATGGCATTTTCAGCAGTTCAAAGGTAGATAACTCTTGATCTATTTGTCCGATTTCAACCATAATCGAACTCATCCAAACTCTAACGGCAATATACCATCTGAGCAAGTTTGAGAAAGATTGGATAAATATTGTGGCCTCTAGAGTGTAAACACTAAAATTGTTGACGCAACACGACGGACGATGGACATTCAAGGATTGCAAAAGCTCACCCTGAGCTAGTAAAAAAAAGGGTGATTATGGTTGAAATCGGACCAATAGATCAAGAGTTATCCATCTTTGAATTGCTGAAAATGCCATATTTTACAGCGTTTACACTCTTGCAACTAGTTTTCAATGGATTTTGATTATACTTGTACACAAAGTATATAGCTATACGTTCTCGAAGGAGTGCAATTATTGTTGAAATCTAATCATTGTGGCAATAGTTATCTCCTTGATATACTTTGAAATGCTAGAAAAGGCTTCATTTCAGTATTTTTTAGACTCTAGTTATCTGCCTTTGATTTACTCTAGTATACTAGAGTAGGTCGTATTCCAATGTTGTTTACATGCTATACTAAGAACTTGAATGGATTTAGAATAAAACGGGTAAAATTCAAAGGTAAAGCTATCAGGCTTCATTACAAATGGTGAGCCATATCAGGGCCTTCAGGCCCTCTTGTATTTATTCCTACACTGAAGAAAATAGTTCCAATTTGTACAGTCCTGAAAATGTATTATAAGAAATAATTTCTACATTCTAATAGATGGTAGCTTAAAGCAAGCTGAAAGTAAAGCAGAATGTACCTAAAGGCACATTCTGCTTTACTTTCAACCTGCTTTAAGTGGTCACCTATCTTTAAAACTAGAAACAGGCTATGGGGTAATGGGTTAAGTGTGTCTAGAAATAGGTTATGGGGTAATGGGTTAAGTGTGTCTAGAAACAGGCTATGGGGTAATCTGTTAACCCTTTACCCCATAGCCTGTTTCTAGATTAGAAGATGGGTGACCACTCAAAGCAGACGGAAAGTAAAGCAGAATGTGCCTTCAGCCTGCTTTAATCTACAATCTGCTAGAATATAGGCAATAATTCCTATGGTACATGTTCATGACTGTTTAAATCGGAACTATTTTCTTCAGCAGAGGAATAAATTAAATGCGCTTCTATGGGAGAACGGGTTAACTGGTGAAGGTGGGTTCAAGAAAAAGCACAAGTGTTAATCTGTGATTTTCGCCTTTAATAGTCATGATCTATAATTGTTACAAGTTAAACAATAGGACCAGCTTCTTGTGAACATCAGTGAACATGGATTTCTACTTGAAGTATATCTAGGAACCATCCTTAACCCTTCATATGCTGGAAACCAGTGTAAGTATATACAGTAGAACCCCTCTATTACGACCACTAAATTGTGTTAATTATAATATGTTTACAACAGGTGACTGCTTAAAGCAAGGAGACAGTTAAACAGAAAGCTCCTGCAGGAGCTTTCTGTTTTACTGTCACATTGCTTTAATTAAGCTGTCACCTGTCTTTTATCCAATCAATTTGTCTTCGTTTTAGTGGTCGTACTAGAGAGGTTGTAATGTATTTTGCAACCAGTGCATATCCTGATCAGTAAACATATAAAGGGCTCCAGGTAAAGGAGTAAACAAATCCTAACATTTTCTCGCTTATTTCAGCACCAAATCGTGTGGTCGTACTACTCATTAGAATCGTCTTGGAGACGATTCTAATTAGTAGTGACACCAAAGGGTTTAATGCAGAAATAAAGATTTAAGTTTTTGAAATACTCTCCTTATCAGGAGCTCTGCAATACAATTTGAAAACAGTGTAGACCCCTGTTGTGTTGTTGTTTCTAAGACAGATTTACGTCTATTCAAAGCCATGAAACAAATCAGTGTATACTCTAATTAGACGTAACACATTCAACCCTAGCGACGAGTATACTGGTCATAAGGAGGCTTGATCAGGATCTGCATTGTTTGTTTTACCAGGGCTCAAGATAATAGGGAGTAAATTGAACAAATTCAACATTTTCTCACTCATTTTAGCCTGAAACCCAATGGTGTTACTACTTGTTAAAATCGTCTCAAAGAGACGATTCTAAAGAGTAGTGACACCATAGGATTTAAGACAGAAATAAAGATTTTAGTTTTTGAAAAACTCCCCTTATCTGGAGCGCTGTTTACTTTTATTTTTCTGAACTATTTTTAAAAAAAAAACACTGTTAAAATAAACATAAACTGATCATTTTTCAAAAGTGGAATAATCCATTTACCTCATGCACCCCTGAAAATTCAAAAGGAAAATTCTAATTAAGTAGATTCTATTTTTGATTATTTAGGGGTATTTATTGCAGTATATTGTAAAATTACAAACAGTGCAGATCCTGATCAGAGGGCTCCTTACAGAGCCCTCTGATCAGGATCTACACTGTTTGCATAAAACAACTATACTCTTCTGAGGTAAACTGGTTGTTAATAAAGAGTACTGTAAAACTGGTATTTTTCGCATCATGAATATTTCGCGTAATGCAATTTTGTATTAATTCGCGATATCATGCAATATTTCTAGCAGGTGGTAGCTTAAAGCAGGCTGAAAGTAAAGCAGAATGTGCCTTAAGGCACATTCTGCTTTACTTTAAACCTGCTTTAAGAAGTCACCTATTTTCAAAACTAGAGACATTCGCGAATTAACGCGTAAATTATATTCTCGCGAATAAAACCGGTTTTACAGTATTCTCATTGCGAGGGTTGAATGTGTAATCAGTTTCAGCATAGAGAGGGTTAAAACAGCCATGACAGAGCAACGGTACATACACCTATGCTGCAAAATAGTCCATAAAACAGGAGGATTTTCTGTTCCAAACGAACAAATAAATATCATATATACACATTGATATACATTATTCACACTGTATAAATACAAAATTTACAAGTTGTGTCTACTCTAATCTAATCTACTACTGTTTTTAACATACACAAAGTGAGGTTTATGTTACTAGCCTTGAACTCTTACATGCATACCGGTACATCATTTGTGCCTTCCTGAGGTCCGTTTCATAAAACTTTGTATGAAAAATGTTGTCGTAAGTCAGATTTTAAAAGTTTCAATTATTATTTATTTCTCCATCTAACCCGGTCTTGTGACATCTCTTTGGAATCGTCTTGAAAAGACGATTCCAAAGAGATGTCACAAGACAGGATTAGATAGAGAAATCAGAAATTATATGTATTTTAAAGTTTTGACTTGCGTCGATTTTTGTCGTACGAAGTTTTATGAAACGGGCCCCTGGTACTTTTTGAACTCTTAGCATGCTGGGTAACTTTTCAGCAGCAACAATAATTGTCGTCTGCTACTGTTCTAAAAATAGAATTTAATTTTTTTTTTTTTTTAAACATGGCCAAAGTGTCATACAATTCGGATCCTGATGAGAGGCCCCACTACACGGCATCTCAGCATGATCCAAACTATTTGAAATTATTGTGGTTTCACTGCTAGCATGCTAAGAGTAACACTTTGCACATAAACAGTCAAACTGAATACATTTGCAGACAAGTTTTGATCTAGATGAGATGCCAAGTAATTTGGTGTCTCATCACGATCAAAATTTTGTAACTATGATCCTACAGTTAATTAAGTCACATTGGGCCTAGATTTTCCGTTCTATAACTTTCAATAAAATCATCAGGATCCAACTTATTTGTCACTATGATCCTATAGTTAACCTATTACCCTATAAATATGCCTTTTTATACCTTTAATTTATTCCTCCACTTAGGAAAATAGTTCTAACCTGTAAGTCATGAATATGCAACATCAGAAATATTATCTACAATGTATATCCTAGTAGATAATAGCTTAAAAGCAGGCTGAAAGTAAAGCAGAATGTGCCTTAAGGCACATTCTGCTTTACTTTCAACCTGCTTTTAGTAGTCACCTTTCTTCAAATCTTTAAACAGGCTATTGGGTAAAGGGTTAATTTAGTCCCAGTGGTCCTAAACAAATTTGTAACTTTCAAGCAACAGGATAAATCAACACTCTGCACGCAATCTTATAAAACTTCTATGAAATATATGTATAGCAATCAACACCAAAACCATTCTTTCTCATATTGCTTTTAAGATGGAGAGATGAAGAAAAAAACTGCTGCAGTTGCCATGACGACCAAATGCAACACTACAACTAGTCTCACTGTAATCTCACTATTGCTAGTGCTTCTATTCTCTCTATATCACGGCTCCAGATAAGAGGGAGTAAACAGAACAAATCCAACATTTCCTCTCTCATTTCAGCACTAAACTCTATGGTGTTACTACTCATTAGAATCGTCTCGAAGAGACGATTCTAATGAGTAGTGACACCATAGAGTTTAATGCAGAAATAAAGATTTTAGTTTTTTGCTTAGATATACTCTCCTTATCTAGAGCTTTGTCTATATGCTACAATATGTAAAGTGATAAATCATTTGAACATCAGCAAACAAGTATTAAAGACTTGGTCAAGATTAGGCCCAACAAAACACATGGCCTCATCAAGATCCAAACCATTTTCTTGTGAATCAAAGTTCTGGAAATACAGGAAAACCTCGCTATTACGACCACTCGAACGAAGGTTAATTGTATAAAGGACAAGTGACAGCTTAAATCAAGGTGACAGTTAACCCTTTACCTGATAGCCTACTTCTAGTATTGAAGATAGGTGACTACTTAAAGCAGGTTGAAAGTAAAGCAGAATGCGCCTTAGGGCGCATTCTGCTTTACTTTTAGCCTGCTTTAAGCTATCATGTGCTATAATATAGAAAATATTCCCTATAATACATATTCATTACTGATTAAATTGGAACTATTTTCTACAGCGGATGAATAAATCATATCCGCTAAAAGGCGCTTCTATTGGGTAAAGAGTTAAACTGAAAGCTTCTAAAGGAGTTGTCTGTTCACTTTCACTGCTTTAAGCAGTCATCTGCCTTAAACACAAAATAAATTTAATTTAGTGGTTGTTAAGGAGAGGTCTTCCTGTACTTGGTGACTGCACAGTAAGGGTACTGAACTACAGTCAAACTTTGATATCTGGAACTCACTTAACTCGAACTATCCAATAGTTTGACGCATGAACTGCATTATTTCATGCTTGGTTAGGTCGAACATACCCATATTTCAAAGTTAAAACGTTTTATGGGTATGTTCGATTAAACCGAATTCGAGATATTGAAGTTCCACTGTAGTATAGTATAGCTAACAATTGCCCAACAATTCTAGAAAAACACAACTCCTGACACAGATACATGACTCCAGATTAAAGGGAGTAAACTGAACAAATCCATAATTTTCTCACTCGTTTTAGCACCAAACTCTTCAGTGTAAATACTCATTAGAAGACAATTCTTCGAGACAATTCTAATGAGTAGTAACACTATAGGGTTTAATGCAGAAATAAAGATTTGTTTTTGAAGTAATCCCCTAATCTGGAGCCCTCCTGACTGCACATGAGATTCATTTGAGATTCTATTGTTTTAACCCATTCAACCCTGAAACTTTAAATGGAGAATAACAATTTCCAATAAAATTAAATCCATTTTTGCCTATATTTGGTTGTTGGGTGCATTATTTGGTATATTATTTGCCATCTGATCAGGGTCTACACTTTTGCATAGGACAAGTGTACTCTTCACATGTACACTAATTGTAAATGACAAGCATACACAAAACTAGAGTTGAATGTGTTAAAGTGCTCATGCTGATTTTCCTGTTAGGATTCATTTAGGGCATAAAATGTATGAACACACTAAACATTTTGAAATAAAGCTTCTAAGTTACCGGTATAGTTATACAATAAGAAAAATAAACTGAAACTAAAAATAAAATTTCAAAGATCTAAACATAAACAAAGATTTAAACATAAATAAAGATTTTAACATAAACAAAGATCTAAACATAAACAAAGATTTAAACATAAACAAAGATTTAAACATAAAGATCTAAACATAAACAAAGATTTAAACATCAACAAAGATAGAACCCTTTCCCTTGTAGCTCTTTTTCAGTGTTATCCCATTATCCAATAGCCTGTTTTGAAACAGGTGACAACTTAAATCAAGTTGAAAGTAAAACAGAATGCGCAGTAAGGTAAAGGGTTAAGAAATTAGCTGTTTGTTTATAGAAAATAAAATGTTTCAACGAAAGAAAAAATCAACAAACATATTAACTAAATATGTATGGGACAAAACTGTCCCATTCATGAAAACAACATTTTTGTAAGATTCACACAAATGTAGAAATAAAATTATACAATAAAAGAAACAAGAGATGTCTATAGGAACACCTGCCAATAGGGGCAGCTAGACATTACAGAGAAGATCAAGACCAGCCTAGTTGGTGTTACTGCAGATCATTTTTCATATTCAATTAAACCACTATTAACTAATTCACCCCTGAAACTTTTAATGGACAATTCCAATTTCAAAATAAGTCTAGTCCATTTTTGACTATTTAGGGTTGATTTAAACAATATACTTCAAAATGACAAATAGTGTTGACAAACAGTGTTGACCCTGATCAGAGGGCTCCTTCAGGAGCCCTCTGATCAGGGTCTACACTGTTTGCATAGAACAATAGTACTCTTCACAGGTACACTATTGATTAATGACTAGTATAGTCATCACTAGGGTTGAATGTGTTAATACTACTATTGGATTTTTGATAAACGTTACTCCATAGATTTCATTTATTCCCCTACTGAAGCAAATAGTTTTAATTTATTTAGTCATGAATATGCACCATTGGAAATATTTTCTATATGCTGGCAGATGGTAGCTTAGAGCAGGCTAAAAGTAAAGCAGGAAGCGCCTTAAGGCGCATTCTGCTTTACTTTCAACCTGCTTGAAGTGGTCAACTGGCTTCAAAGCTAGAAATAGGTCGTGGAGTAAAGGGTTAAACAATTTGTAGATCTATCATTTTACCCCCATTGATCAGTTATCGATTATGCAACAATTGGGTGTTTGAATGATTAACCCATAACACCATAAGTATGCCTTTTTACTCCATTAATTTATTCCTCCATTCAAGAAAATAGCTCCAGTTAAAACAGTCATGAATATGTATCACAAAAAACTTCTTTATTCTATCAGATGGTAGCCTAAAGAAGGCTGAAAGTAAAGCAGAATGCGCCTTAAGTCGCATCTGCTTTACTTTCAACCTGCTTTAAGTGGTCACCTATATTCAATATTAGAAACAGGGTATGAGGTAATGGGTTAATCAGTTAACTGTTTACACTGACCCCTAGTTTGTTTTTGTTTTTTAGAAAGGGTAAACGACCAAAATATGAACCCCTTCACTGCAGTACCCCAGAGTACAATGGTTTTTATGCATCCTGATCAGGTGCCGCGTAACGCAGTGTCTGATCAGGATCCAGACTGTATTACATTTGTTAAGAGATGAAAAGAAAACTGACCTTGACTGGTAATAGCTACGTGACAGCATCCGTCTTTCAAAGACATAGGTCAAAGAAATACTTAACATGTTCAAAATTGCAACATTGTGTCATCACAGTGATAAAAAAAAAGTTATGGCCTACGTTTAGATTTCGGACGAAACGGAGAACGAAGACAATGCGGATGCCAGAGTGACAACAATAGCTTGTTTCTTTCTTCGAAAAACAGACTGTCTAATCAAGAAAGTTTTCCCCATGAAATGGCACACTCATATCAGACAGCCCCCATAAGAAAACAGTATAGATCTAGATCAGACAGCTCCATAGGAGCTGTCAGATCTACGTCTATACTGTTTTTAACAAATTTACCCCAGAAATTTTAATGGACAATTCCAATGTCAAAATAAGTCTAGTACACTTTTGACTATTTAGGGTTGATTTAAACAATTTATTTCAAAATGCCAAACAGTGTAGACCCTGATCAGAGGGCTCCTTAAGGATCTACACTGTTTGCATGGAACAAGTTTAATCCTCGCAGGTACACTGTTTGTAAATGACAAGTTTACTCGTCGCTAGGGTTGAATGTGTTAAAAACAAATATCAGTATGTGGTAATAGAGTAGAATGGTTTATTAGCACTCGTCTTTAGGTGGTAGTAATATCATGCCTATACTGTACATTCCATAACTCAGCCACAATACAAAATAAGCTTAACTCATTCACCCCTGAAACTTTAACCCTTTACCCCATAGCCTGTTTAATTTTGAAGACAAGTGACTACTTAAAGCAGAATGAAAGTAAAGCAATATGCGCATTAAGGCACATTCTGCTTTACTTTCAGCCTGCTTTAAGCTATTATCTGCTAAAATATAGAAAATATCTTATGATACATACTCATAACTGTATAATAGTGGACCTATTTTCTTCAATATAGTAATAAATTGAAGGCGTAAAAAGACATATTTATGGGGTAAAGGGTTAAATGAACAATTCCAGCCCCCAGTAATGTTTAGTCCACTTTTAACTATTATAGGATTTAAAAAAAAAAAAACACTCATTGCAAATTGACAAACAGTTCATACCCTGATCAGAGGGCTCCTACAGGAGCCCTCTGATCTGGGCATGCACTGTTTGCATAAGACAAGTGTACTCTTCACATGTACACTGTTTGTAAAAAACGAGTATAGCTAGAGTTCAATGTATTAATGGGCTATGATTTGACTGTACATTAAAATACTAAGATCTAAACTATAAATCTGGGTCCACTACCCATAGTATCAGATTTGAGCCTTACCCTGTGTAAAAACAAATCAACCATCACATATAATATATATTTGGAATAATTAAAAACAAATTCATAAAAATTCTATAATTATTGCACTAGCCTCTAGATTAAATATAAAGCATCTATATGGTTTAAAAGAGTAAACCATTTCCTTCAAAGAAGCCACCTTCGAAGCCTTAATATTTCTTCTATATGATGGCATTTGGACGTCTTAACTCCTTCATGGTGTTGAAGACATCCAGCTGTTAAAGAAGGTTGAAAGTGAAGCAGAAAGCTCCTGCTTGAACCTTCTGTTTTACAAATGTACTTCAACCCTGCTTTAACCCATTACCCCATAGCCCTTTTCTAGTATTGAAGATAGTTGACCACTTAAAGCAGGTTGAAAGTAAAGCAGAATGCGCCCTAAGGTGCATTCTGCTTTACTTTCAGCCTGCTTTAAGCTACAATCTACTAGAATATAGAAAATATTTCTTACGGTACATATTCATGACTGTATAAATTGGAACTATTTTCTTCAGTGGAGGAATAAATTAAATGTGCTTAAAGGCGCTACCATGTGGGAAAGGGTTAAGCAAGTATCTTGTCTAAAGAACTGTTACTGAAGGCTTTAAGGCAAAGGGTTAAGTTGTCAACGACTATGCTACGAGCCCAAAGTCTGTTAGATAAACCTGTTACCTTCATTTTTAGTGTTTTAAACAGGTGTTTAATTAAAGCAGACAGAAAGTAAAGCAGAACGCTCCTATTGGAGCTTTCATCTTTACTTTCAGCCTGCTTTAACCACCACCTGTCCAAATGCATAAATATTTTCTGATAGCCTTTTTTTACTGGGACAGTGTAAAAGCATGAAAAAACATGAGGACTTTGTTCTATTAACAGTTCTATAAATGATATTTCTACGGAGGTAAGAGCTTCTATGTAGAAAAGAGGTTCTATGTAGGAAATGGTTTAACGCGTCTAGTTTACACTCAATGCTAGATTACCCTGTTACTATCACATCAGACTAAAACAATTCATTTGTATGTGACTCATATGAGACTACAACAGTTAGAAGGAAGTAAACATGTTACTGCCGAACGTGTTAACCCATTACCCCATAACTACACCTTTTTACGCCTTTAATTAATTCCTCTACTGAAGAAAATATTTCCAATTTACACTGTCATAAATAATTCATATGAAATATTTTCTATATTCTAGCAGATAACAGCTTAAAGCAGACTGAAAGTAGAGCAGAATGCGCCTTAAGGCGCATTCTGCTTTACTTTCAACCTGCTTTAAGTGGTCACTTTACTTTCAACCTGCTTTAAGTGGTCACATATCTTCAAAACTAGAAACAGGCTATGGAATAATGGGTTAACTCATTCACCAATTAAACTTCAAATGGACAATTCCAGTTTCCAAATAAATCTAGTCTATTTGATTTTTTTCTTTACTAAACTGCAAAGTGACAAACAATGTAGGCCCTAGTGTACTTGTAAATGGAATACTTGTGACAAGTACCCCCGACCTATGCAACCAATGTAGATCCTGATCAGGGAGCTCCTACAGAAGCCCTCTTATCAGTGTCGTCTGCACTATTTGTCATTTTGTAGCTTATTATGAAAACAGCCCTAAACCTATTCCCTGATAAATACGCCTTTTTACTCCTATAATTTATTCCTCAACTGTAGAAAATAGTTCATTTTGTACAATCATGCATATGCACTTTAAGAAAAACATGTATATTACATATCCTTTCAGATTGTAGCTTAACCCATTACCCCATAGCCTGTTTCTATTTTTGAAGACAGATGAATACTTAAAGCAGGTTGAAAGTAAAGCAGAATGCGCCTCAAGGCGCATTCTGATTTACTTTCAGCCTGCTTTAAGCTTCAATCTACTGGGATAAAGAAAATATTTCTTAAGATACATATTCATAAATGTATAATATGGAAGTATTTTCTTCATTGAAGGAATATAATAAAGGCGTAAAAAGTCGTATTTATGGGGTAATGGGTTAAAGCATCTAATGTGCCTTATGGTGCATTCTGCTTTATTTTCAACCTGTTTTAAGTGGTCACCTATCTTCAATACTGGAAACAGGCTATGTGGAAATGGGTTAATAGTCAAAATGGACTAGACTTACTGGAAGCTGGAACACCCTATTTGAAGTTTAAGGTGTCAATAAGTTGATCAACCAATGGCTATTAGAAAACATGCATCTTTATCTAATGGATCCTTAACACAAGTCTGACTGTCTAGGTAAATCAAGTAGGTAAGTCAAACAACTAAATATGACAGGCTCCAAGGTTATAAAGCTTTTGAGTTGAGTCTGAAGTCGTTCTCAAAACATTTGATTGGTCAGATTTGAGTCTAGGCTCAAATCTGACCAATCAAATGCTTGATAATGTTCTTAGACTCAACTAAAAAGCTGTTATAACCTTCTACCCAGGTCTCTGTGATTTGCTTCATTTACATTAACCCATTAACTCATAAGCGATAAACAACTATCAATGCTTATCTCAATACAAGCTAGTGGATTAAAGTGTGTCAAAATGAGTCAGTATGAGAATATTGCCAATGCGTCAATATGAGTCTTAACTCTTTCAACACCATGGACCTGTTTAAAATATACTCATTACATTTGCATTTTAGGAGCCCTCTGATCTGGATCTGAACCATTTGCTAATTAAGATCAGTATCTTTTGAACTTCCTAGAACCACTTCCCTTATAAAAAGAAATGAGTCCTGTTTGGTGGTTTTACTGGTAATTGAGTTGTACATGTACTGTATTTTAAAAAACCGTTTACAACTGACCAATCACAACGCAGCTAACTTCAGGAATCATCCAATCGTATTACAGCAGATATTCTTCTTTCTTGCACTAACCAATTCATATCTGAGCCATTTAATTTCAGTCTGCTTCAAGCTTTTGGGACTTTGCATCGCCTACGTGGGATGTTTAACCCATAACCCCTTAAAAACGTCTTTTTACGCCTCTATTTATTCCTCCACTGAAGAAAATAGTTCCAATTTATACAGCCAAGAATATGTATCAGAAGAAATATTTTCTATATCCTTGCAGATGGTAGCTTAAAGCAGGCTGAAAGTAAAGCAGAATGTGCCTTAAGGCACATTCTGCTTTACTTTCAACCTGCTTTAAGTGGTCACCTGTTTTCAAAGCTAGAAATAGGCTAAGAGGTAATGGGTTAAATGCGGGTATACAGTAAACATTCCCTTTCACCTACTTTGGAATGGTTCAATATTTATAAATACTACAGTCAGGCCATACAATGGCTACTATATGAAATATGGGCAGCAATGTATCCAACAAAACCTCTGATAACGTGTACGGTAAATCCACTCTATATTATGACCACTAAATTGTGTTAATTATTAGGTGTTCAGGACAGGTGACTGCTTAAAGCAAGGTGACGGTAAAACAGAAAGCACCTAAAGGAGCTTTCTGTTGTATTATCACCTCACTTTCAGCTGTCACCTGCCTTAAAATAGTCAATTTGCTTTCTTTTTAGGGGTTATAATAGGTTTTACTGTATGTAAAACCTCTGCAATTCTGAAAAAGGAATTCACACAGTGCTGGGACTTCATACATGCACCCTTTGCAAACAGTGTAGACCCATAACAGGGCTCTATAAGGAGACCTCTGATCTGGGTCTGCACTATTTGTCTTACTTTGTGAAGTGTGTTACTTTCAACTCAAAAAACTCCAAACAGTATTGTGTCAACAAAAGTTACTAGGAAAAACATCAGGTTACATGTATATGTTTGCTTCAAGGAAGAGTCAGATGCTAATTTGTAGACAAACGTCCAAGGTTACAAAGCTTTCGAGTTGAGTTGAGACTATTCCTAAGCATTTGATTGGTCAAATTTGAATTTTTGCTCTGTCAGCAAAAGCCCAAATCTGACCAATCTCAAAAGCTTTAAAAACTTGGGGCCAGTTTGGATCAGGGTTAACATATGAGCTGTGCTATGAGGAAACCTGCCTTATTGCATCGCAAACAGTGTAGATCAAGGCAAACCGCCACGTCTTTTCGCGGCCGTTGGCCATAATCTACACTGTTTGACACCCACAATGATCTGAAGCATTGTAATTAGCAGTATTATATACGGTATTTGGCAGTGTAGAACTCAGTTGCAAAGCCTGTGATGCAATGCAATAAGGCAGGTTTTGTCATGACATGGCTCATATACAAATGTAGGCTATGACAGGATTTCAAAGGATCTTTTTAACAGACAGCTGTACTGGTACATGTATGTTGGTCCATCATAAGGAATGAGTTGTGTTGAGAGTGGTTCTAGTCCGACTCATCCCCACTACCGCTAGCACTACTGCCCACCCCTGGCAGGAATCGGGTACGACTACTGCTCTCTGACTGGGTCACAGATTGAGTTGCCTCTTCCACCTGAAACCAAACACAATACCATACAATCAGGTTTTGTTCATTTGTAAGGGAATGGTGGCTTTTTAATTGGAGTATTTTGGGAATGGTGATAAGAAACTTTTATAGAGGGGAAAATAGTGCCAACTTTAAATGAATTAATGAATGACTATATTTAACGAGGGTGTCTCATTTAGTTAAACGACTAATCTTCCATGAGGCCCTCCATAAATGTTTTACATTCATATATCATCTATAGATCTATAAACAGAACAAGTTACAACAGAAACAAATAATAGTAAATATATATACATGTATATACATGTACCCACGTCTCTTAGAGAATTATCCTAGATCTAAACCCAAACTGACCAACCCAGTCTCTAGTGTAGACTCAGATTTGAGAATTTCCAGAAAAACCCTCACATCTGTGTCCACACTGAACATGTTCAAGTTAGTGAAACAGATCCGACCCTGAGCTTCGACAGGATTTAGACTGGTGTATTGGTGTCTCAGACAAGTGGCTGCTTAAAGCAGGATGAAAGTGTACCCGAAAGCTAAAGGGATTGCCCAGAGATTGCAACTTCAAAGCCTGAAATCATATGATGAATGAACACAGTAACCAGTATACATGTCCTCTACAATTAACCCTTAGCCCGCCAAATAAATTGTCGTCTGCTATATTTCTCGTCTGCTTCAAGTTTCAAAGTTGCTCAAAATTGCTGAAAATGTTGTCCGAGTGTCAAACAGCTTGGATCCGGATGAGACGCCGAGTTACTCGGCGTCTCATCCGGATCCAAGCTGTTTGCATATGGAGCTATAGTCGTGAGTGGCAGGCTAAGGGTTAAGGTTGAGGACCCCTAATGAGATCATGCCAATAACAGTCAATTTGGAACTCTACGGAGACATTCTCGTCAACTGACTGACCTGCTTTAGCATGGTTCGGAATAGGTCAGAAGTTGATGAGAATGACTGATCGCTGATGTAGAGTGAGGATTTTGGCCCGATCTCATTTGAGGTCCTCAACCTTAAAACAAACAGTGTCTTGTGAAGTCATTACTTTTCTGGAGGAGCCCTCTGAACTGGGTCTACACTGTTTGTCATTTATGCAATATTTGTTATAAAAAAAACAACCTCCAAATAGTAAACCATGGTCTAGACTTAAAATATAAACTGAAATTGTTCATTTGAAGTTTCAGGGGGTCAGGTGAAGGAATAATTTAACCCTTTACCCCATAGAAGCGACTTTTAGCGTATCTAATTTATTCCTCCGCTGAAGAAAATAGTTCCAGTTTATACCCTCATGAACAATAACCATTACAACTATTTTATATAGCCTAGTAGATTTTAGCTTAAAGCAGGCTGAAAGTAAAGCAGACTGTGCCTTAAGGCACATTCTGCTTTACTTTCAACCTGCTTTAAGTGGTCACCTGTCCTCGAAACTAGAAACAGGCTATCTGGTAAAGGGTTAAAAGGTGTAAAAAGACAATCATATTCACGGGGTAGTGGGTTAAACATATATAATAATCATTTCACTCACCTGTAATCTACTGCAAATGGTTTGATAGGTTTTGTTATTGAGAATGTTTTCCAAGACACCTTGCAGCTCGAAGTCTGAGTAGCATTTCTGAAATCAAGAGTGATGGCATGCATGTAGTAGAGTCACTAACTAACCTTTTTAGGAAACGCTAAAGAAAATTACCCGCTAAAAGAAGCAAAGGTGAAAGTGAAATACAGAAAAACCTCTCTACCGCGACCTTAAAATTGTGTTAATTATTAGGTGTTTACAACCGCTGACTGCTTAAAGCCAGGTGACAGTAAAACAGAAAGCTCCTTTAGGAGCTTTCTGATTTACTGCCAACTTGATTTAAGCTGTCATTGGTCTTTATCTTGAATATTTTTGAATGTCAGACTGGTACACCTACCCTAGAAATTGCCATAATACAGGTGAGTTGATATGGATGGAGAGAAAGGTCCAGTCTATCTGTCAACCAATCACAAAGCATCTTCATTTGGTCACCATACCATTGCTGAAAATACAAAATAATCACTATGGAGTGATGATATACATTGTCTGACACTTTCAACCCTAGCGGTGAGTAAACTCATCATTGACAAACAGTGTACCTATGTACGGTACACAAGTTTACTAACCCCTGTTGTATTGTTGGTAAAAGACGAGTATAATCCTCGCTAGGTTTCAATATTATGATAATCTTGTGATTGCTATATTCAAAATGGCTACTTTGTTGATAAATGATCAATGAATATGCTTTATTTCAAAATGGCTAATTTGCTGATAAATGATCAAAATGAATTATCTATGATCAATGAATTTGCTAAATTCAAAATGGCTAATTTGCTGACAAATGATCAATGAATTAGCTAAATTCAAAATGGCTACTTTGCTGATAAATGATCAATGAATATGCTATATTCAAGACGACTAATTTACTGTCAAACGATCAATGAAATACGGTGAATACTTACTTCAAATATTGACAATACAAACAGCTCATCTAGGATTTTCTGTCTCAGAATATCAAGATTGCCTCGCATGAAGTCAACATATGACCTGCCAAGCTCATTCACTGGTTTCTGTAAAACACAAAGTATCTGTTATGTACTATCTCAGCCTGAAACGCCTCGATTTAACACTGTCCCATGTAGCCGGTTTCTTTGTTTTGAAGACAGGTGACCACTTAAAGCAGGCTGAATGTAAAGCAGAATTCTCCTGAAGGAGCATTCTGCTTACTTTAAATCTGCTTAAAGTTACTGTCTTGAAAGGTACTGGTATATGAAATTCCTTCTGCGCTTTATGTTTAGGTTAGTGTAGGCATATTTATGGAATAATGGTTTAAGTTGTGTGTACTTACTGTTAGGGAAAGAATTGAAGAGAAGAATGTTCCTTCGTCATATCGTGACAGCTTACTGAGAACAGACTCCAGGACTGACAGCAGCTGTAACAAGAATTTCACCACATTTAACCCACTACCCCATAAAACCACCTTTTTACACACTCATTTATTCCATCACTGAAGAAAATATTTCGAATTTATGTACATACAGTCAAACCTGTCTTATGTGACCTTCAAGGGGAAAGACACAATAATGTCACATAAGACAGGTAGTCACATAAGTCAGGTTATCAGTTTTCAGGGGTAAATTAGTATACAAATGAACACCATATGGATGTTTCTCTGAATAAAATTATATATGAACCCTTTCTACCAAAAGCAATAATTAAGATCATTTTCTATATTTTCAAACAAAGTTGCATTGCTATTATGACAAATAGATCTACTTATTTAACTTGTCGACTATTCATCCCCAGTTGATCAAATACTATAAAAGATCCAATCAATCACCTGAAATATTCGTCGGTCTGGTCTTTTTAGACATTTATTCCGTAACAGGTTCAACGAAAAAGTTTAAATTTGTCCTTCAATTCCGTTGTATCTGATAAACATGTGTCCAATTTAGGATCGCTTTCTCCATCTATTTACTGTATAATTCAGAATCGCGTCTTATGGAGTAAGAATTCGATCCCAGAGTGTGTTAGTTGTTTTTTGTCTCTGTTGTCTCTCTCACAGGTAAATCTTTCCCGAAATGTCCAAGTTTAGTGTCGCGTCTATAATGTTATCGCACCGCCATTTTGTTCAAGTCAATTTCAAAATATGACAGTGCTATTTTTAACGTCGTTTTATTTGCCAATATCTCCTATTAAAACACAGTCTTACAAAGTAGAAAAAAAACAACTTTGTAAAACCGACGGAAGAAAAGACGCTTAAGAACCATCTTTTTACTTGTAACACACTAATACACATATGCCGAAATCCAAGTGTTCGCAACGGCATATAGGAATGTGCATAGAAATTCTGCTACGCAATTTCGGAATATCGCTTTGTTTTCTAATGTGATTTTTCATAATGTATCGTACGAAAATCAATTCAATAAGCTAACTGTCGGTTTACATGCATATAAAATGTTAATTACACGGGTATTTTCGCAAAATTTACGATTATGATACGCCGGCGTTTATACGACATAATTTCCCCCATCCATTCTTTCGTAATGGAGTGTTGGATTGGGAACGACTTTTTAACCCTTTGAATCGTAAATCATCCCCGGAATAGTTATTTTCGGAGTAAGAAAAGCATTTTTTGTCGAGTTCTTATAGTTATTTTTATATTTAATTGCTTTTCGTTAGCTCCATTCTCCAAATTCATTCCCAAATCAAGATCGCCGTTGAACTATTTACCACAATTTGTCTATTCACAAACTATAACATGCAGCTTTGGAACGTGAATTACTTGTTTATAAAACAAAATTTCGGAAATCTTTTTTTCAGAATGGAATATTATCAAATATAATTTAAATAAATATCAAACAAAGATGTTGTATATCACTTTTTAGGATAACTAAATAAACACTAGACATTTTGATCTAACATACAAACAAAGGAATATTCGCCTCCCGGAAATGAAAACTGAAAAATTGATAATGACCGGCAATTATCGAGTCGCTGCAAACAGGTGCGTTTAATAGGGACATGGGACTTTGGGAGCGGCATATTACGGTCGTTAGTCGCGTAACACAGGTTTGTCAGTACACACAGTCTTAACATAAAGGAAAATGTGTTGGGAGGAATTTTTAAGGTCGCCTAAGACAAATAGTCGTTATATAGGGACGACAGGTTTGACTGTACCAGAAGATATATGTTCTATATCCTAGCAAATATTAACTTAAAAGCAGACTGAAAGTAAAGCAGAATGCACCTTAAGGCACATTCTGCTATACTCTCAATCTGCTTTAAGTGGTCGCCTATCTTAAATACTAGAAACTGGCTATGGGGTAATGGCTTAATCCACTACTCCATAGCCTGTTTCTAGATGTGTAAATACTTAAAGCAGGTTGAAAGTAAAGCAGAATGCGCCTTAAGGCGCATTCTGCTTTACTTTCAGCCTGCTTTAAGCTATTGTCTGCTAGTATATAGAAAATATTTCATATGATTTGCATTTGTGATGGTGTAAATTGAAACTACGTGTATTTTCTACAGTAGAGGAATTATTTAAAGGCCTAAAAGGGCATATTTATGGGGTAATGGGTTAAAAGAAGCACAAGCGATACAAATCAAACCCATCTATAAACAGATGGGGGGTAAGTGAATCAAAGTCCATGCAAATCTTTAGATGCTAGAGCAGCAATAAACAAATTGTGGACAGAAACTTTCTGCTTTCCGTTTGTCCTGCATTAAGAAGTCACTTGTGTACCGAGATTAAAGAATCTCTTCTTTCAATGACTGCCTAATCACATTTGACTATAAATGTTGCTCTATGTTGCTCTACTCACAAATTGGACAAATAATTAATGTAGAGAGTCTTACCTTCTCTATGTTTCACTTAACCATCTGGACTTGAACTCTCTCCAGAAACTCATCAACAGATGCTTAAAGTGGAGAATCTTACCTTCTCTATGCTTCACTTAACCATCTGGACTTGAACTCTCTCCATAAACTCATCAACAGATGCTTAAAGTGGAGAATCTTACCTTCGCTATGCTTCACTTAACCATCTGGACTTGAACTCTCTTCAGAAACTCATCAACAGATGCTTAAAGTGGAGAATCTTACCTTCTCTATGCTTCACTTAACCATCTGGACTTGAACTCTCTCCAGAAACTCATCAACAGATGGTTAAAATGAAGAAGCTTACCTTCTCTATGAAACATTAACCATCTGGACTTGAACTCTCTCCAGAAACTCATCAACAGATGGTTAAAGTGGAGAATCTTACCTTCTCTATGATACACTTAACCATCTGGACTTGAACTCTCTCCAGAAACTCATCAATTTTGGTGTGATACTGATGCTGAAACAAAACAAGACAAACAGTTGTAGTGTTTAAATATAAAAGTGTAGAAATGTCTAAAGGACAAGAAACTGGTTATTTTTAAAAAAATAAAATAACAGGGTGTACCGTAACTATGATCAAACATAAAACATTTAATAGTTAACCCTTTGCCTGCTATATCTCCCTTACCATGCTAAGTTTTATAATTGAACTATTCATTTTTGAATAAATGATCAGTTTATTTTGATATTAAGTTGTTGTTGTTTTTTTTGTTTTTTTTTAATTATTTGAAATGAAAGCAAACAGTACAGATCCTGATCAGAGAGCTCCAAAAGGAGCCCTCTGATCAGGGTCTACAACATCTGCCAAGGATATTATAGTATAATTTGTTGCCAAAACAAAAAGGGTTTAATGAGAGCACCGTATGCGGGTGTTAATGCTCGTCTGTCTTGTTATCCTAATAGATCAAGAAGAAACAGTGAGATATTGACCTCTAAATGACCTTGACCTTTGTCTGACATGACCCAAGTTATATTGAGTTCATAAGCTTCTTGAGTTGAATACACATGCCAAATATAAAGTCTCTATCACATGCAGTTCCAAAGTTATGGCCAATACTAAACCCACCCTATTTTACCTCTAAATGACCTTGACCTTTGTTGCACTGAGCTCAATATCTGTTTCAGGTGAGTACACATACCAAATATAAAATCTGTATCATATGTAGTTCTTAACCCTTTCCCACATAGCATATCTCTAGTATTGAATATAGGTGTCCACTTAAAGCAGGTTGAAAGTAAAGCAGAATGCGCTTTAAGCACATTCTGCTTTACTTTCAGCCTGCTTTAAGCTATCATCTGCTAGAATATAGAAAATATTTTGTATTATACGTATTTATGAATGTATAAATTGGAACTATTTTCTTCAGGGCAAGAATAAACTGAATGCGCTAAAAGGCGCTTCTATGGGGGAAAGGGTTAAGTGATGGCCAACATTAATATATCGAACAAACCAGGATGACAACGACGACGACGACAATGCAGATGCTGGAATGATGACAATAATTCATAGTTTCTTTGAAACAGACGAGCTAAAAATGTTTTATCTGGTCCTGCAAATCTTTTTCAAATTTTGTTTAAATGAATACCTACCATTTTAACTATAGCAATCTTTACCATTTTAACTATAGCAATCTTAAGTATGAGCATCACACAGTTTATATCCTCATAATGAACAACTCTTTGTCTGATCTGAACCCAAACTGTTTGTAATTCATATGAATTAAGTCATGCTTAGCAGGCAATGGGCCAAGACCTGATTCACCCATGTACCCATACATTTAGCCAGGAAATTCATGCAACACAAAATCATTGAAAAAGGTCCCCACATTCAATGCTTATATAGATAAAAAGCTATTACAGTGTTTCTACAATAGAATGGTGCATAATATTGGTCCAATAGAATGGTGCATATACAGTAAAATATCTCTATTAGGTCCACAAAAAGACAGCTAAGCACATTTTTCCAAAATCCCATAGCCCGTTTCTAGTTTCGAAGACAGATGACCACTTTCAGCCTGCTTTAAGCATCCATCTGCTTGGATGTAGAAAATATTTATGGTGCATATTCATGACTGTATCAAGCGGAACTATTTTCTCCAATGGAAGAATAAGTTAAAGGCGTATTTACAGAGCAATGGGATAACGAAGGCTTCAAGCATTTCTTTACATAATAAAAAATTAAGTTTACATAATAGAAATTAGATTTAATATAATTTTTTGTAATCAACTTTAAATACAATATAAATTAAAGTAATGAAACATAGTCCATTGTACATGATAGCAATTAAACGTAATAAAAGTTTTTAATATGTGAAGTAGTAGACAAACCCATATTTATATCCGATTTATATACGGTAGCACTCTTTTCACACAGGAGTTGTGCATTCAAAAGGGCTATTATGTCATCCATTCAAAATAAACGGCTTACAGCAGTTAAGTCAGGCAGCTGCTGTATAACCCATTACCCAATAGCCTGTTTCTCGTTTTGAAGATAGGTGTCTACTTTAAGCTGGTTGAAAGTAAAGCACATTCTGCTTTACTTTCAGTCTGCTTTAACATAACATCTGCTAGGATATAGAAACTATTTCTTATGGTATATATTTATGAAGGTATTATTGGAACTATTTTCTTCAGTGGAGCTATTAATTAAAGGTGTAAAAAGGCGTATTTATGGGGTTATGGGTTAAAAGACAAAATTCTGCAAAAAGCTTCGTTTGATACTTTCTGCAATACATTTGTCCTGCATTAGGCATCACCCCTTGCTTCTTTGTTTACTCTTTCCTCCATGAAACTTCAAAAGGACAACTCCAATTTCCATATTAGTCTAGTCCATTTCTGACTGTATCTTACGTTGTTTTTGTCAATGTTTTGCATGATGACAAACAGTGAAGACCCTGATCAGAGGGCTCCTTTAGGAGCCCTCTGATCTGGGTCTTCACTGTTTGCACAGGACAAGTGTACTATTCACATGTACACTGTTTGAATAGGATGCCTATATGCGGGACTAGAGTTCAAAGGGTTATCCTTCCTCCTGTGAATAACTTAGATTGATATAAGTGATCACTTCACACAGGTTTGACTAGACAGGGGGGTAGGAAGGGTACATGCAGTGGCCAGGGCTCTAGAACATTTAAAATCTCAATCCATCTATGCACATATGACACATTTGTAGCAGGGTATTGAAGGTGCAAAATGCAAGTCAAAATAGAACCCCTACCTCAGAATAATGAAGTTATAACCCAAAATTAGCCAAATCTGGAATTGAACTTGTCCTTTTTTGCAGGAGTAAAAATTGTCAAAAACAAACATTTTTAATTATCCCTTTAGCGCACCTGTTTCTAGTTTGACAGGTGACCACTTAAAACAGAATTGAAGTAAAGCAGAATGAGTCTGAAAGTTCATTCTGCTTTACTTTCAGCCTGCTTTAAGCTCCTATGTGCTAGGATACAGCATATATATTTCTTATGATGCATATTTATGACTATAAATTGGAACTAGATGTATTTTCTTCAGTGGGGGAATAAATGTAAGGCGTATTAATGAAGTACAAAGATTATCTAGAGCCCCGGTAGTGGCAGAAGCACGGGTCCATACTAGCCTTACTATTTACACACTGGCTATAATAAGTACTGTCCACCATCTTGAGTTTGCTTTTAATTTCTAAATAAGTTTCAAAAGGACCATACCATGAGTTTTCTGCAAAAGTTTCAAAAAGCCAGAGGACTCAATACCAAAAAGCGCAGAATTCAAACTGATTGTGATGAAAAAGAAAAAAAAATTGAAATTCATTATTATGTAGCAAAGGTAATGGAAAAAGAAAAAAGTACTTAATTAGTGCTACCAATTTATAATTTTATCACTATTCAACTGGGGCCCGTTTCATAAAACTTCGTACGACAAATGTTGTCGTAAGTCAAAACATCAAAATACATCTAATTTCTGATTTCCCTATATAATCCTGTATTGTGACATCTCTTTGGAATCGTCTTGAAAAGACGATTCCAAAGAGATGTCACAATACAGGATTAGATGGAGCAATGAATTATAATTGAGACTTTTATTATCTGACATACAACAACATTTGTCGTACGAAGTTTAATTAAACGGGCCCCCGATAGTTTAAATACTTAGGAAATGATCAAGAATCCAACATCAGGGCCCCAAATAAGAGGGAGTCAACTGAACAAATCCCACATTTTCTCACTCATTTCAGCATCAAATCCTATAGCGTTAGTACTCATTACAAACATCTCAAAGAGACAATTCTAAAGAACACTAAAATCATAGGGTTTAATGCACAAATAAAGGTTTTGGTTTTGAAATACTTCCCTTATCTGGAGCTCTGCAACATTGACATTTATTGATCTATTTAATGGCCCCATGCTTACAAAGAGTTTGAGTTGAGTCTGAGATAATTCTTTAGCTTTTGATTGTTCAGATTTGAGCAGAAAGCTCAAATCTGACCAAATTAAAATCTTGAGAACGGCCTCAGACTCTTCTCAGACTCTTTATAAGCAATGATTCGAAAATTGGATAGAATTTTTGATAAATTTATGTTAAAACTAGCAGTCAACAATTATTGTTGCAAATGAAAAAGATATTTAGCAATCAATGAGTCAATAAAACGAACAGTAGATAATTTGTTTCAATTATGTAATGCAATAAAAACAATTGTCTCATGCATAAAATTAAATGTGTTTTCAATCCTTACAGTATTGAATCTTTCTTAACCCATTACCCCATAGCCTATTTCTAGTATTGAAGATAGGGTACCACTTAAAGTAGATTGAAAGTAAAGCAGAATGCGCCTTAGGGCACATTCTGCTTCACTTTCAGCCTGCTTTAAGCTCTCATCTGCTGGAAAATAGAAAATATTTCTTATGATACATATTCATGAGTGTATAAAATGGAACTAATTTCTTCTTTGGAAGAATAAACTGAAGGGCGTATTTATGGGGTAATGGGTTAATGTAGACATAGATCAAAAGACTGTGGAAGCAGCTCTCTGATCAGGGTCTGCATTATTTGTCATACTTTTTTAAATCTTTGGGTCATTTATCAGAAATGAAAAAGTCACTTCGACACATCAGCACTATAGACGTCACTGATCTCTTGATATATGTGTATATTGACACTCTTTGAAAACAGTGTAGACCCAGATCAGGCAGCTCCTGTTTTCTTATACCATCTGTCTGACATTTGTCTGCACTCTTTCCTAAGGAAGGGTTTTCTTGTTTTAACGCTTTTCTCCCTGAAACCTCAAATTGACAATTCTAGTTTTCAATTTAGTCTAGTCCATTTTTTACTTTTATGGTTGATTTTTACAATACATGACCAAATGACAAACAGTGTAGACCCTGATCAGAGGGCTCCTTATGGAGCCCTCTGATCAGGGTCTACACTGTTTGCATAAGACAAGTGTACTCCTCACAGGTACGCTGTTTGCAAATGAGGCATATATGCGTGACTAGGGTTCAAAGAGTTAAAAGGCAATGCAGTAGCTCTTATGATAGATGTGCCTAGTAGGTGGGGTTTTATATAAGAATTTGCAGTAGGAGAAAGGATAAAGTCCGGACTCCAGATAAGAGAGACTAAACTGATCAAATCCCACATTTTCTCACTCATTTCAGAACCAAATCCTATGGTGTTACTACTCATTAGAATCGTCTCGAAGAGACGATTCTAATGAGTAGTGACACTATAGGGTTTAATTCAGATATAAAGATTTTAGTTTATGAAATAATCAGCTTCAAATCCTACTTCTACCAACTACCAATTAACGGCCGCCGTCATTATGTTGACTATTCTGCCGCATTAAGGTGTTACTACTCATTATAATAATTATTGTCTCTTTGAAATGATGCTAATGAGTAGTGACACTATAAGCCTATGGTTTAATTAAGAAATAAAGATTTTAGTTTTCGAAATACCGGTACTCTCTTTATCTGGAGCCCTGATATTCAGCAGGAGAAGGGATAAAGAAGGTAAACTATCTAATACCGTGGTTCCACAAAGGGGCTTGATACTGCTGAGGCACAAATGAATCTGGAGAAAATCAAAACAAAGAAAACAACAATAAAAAGAAAATAAAACTGAAAATAAACCAAGGCAAACATTAAGGGTTCTACTACATTTAATACTAGGTGTTAAAAAAACCACAACAAGGCTATAGTGGCTCTATATCGCTCATCTGCGTAACAGTGTTATAATAGCAAGGCATTCTTTTCCCCATTACCCATGGGTTAAAGACATTTCTTTTAAGTAAAGCATATCCTGTGGGAACATTCTGCTTTACTCACAGCTTGTTTTAACCACTTGCATGTCAGGATGTAGTAAACAGTTTCTATGGTTCTTAAAAGATTATTAGGAGTGTGAAATGGCACGCAATCTATGGAAGGACCATGAACTTTCATCAAGCTGACATACAGATGTCATTTGACAGTTTGACGGACGGATGGTTGATCACAAATGCTCACCTTGAATGTATCGCTCAGGTGAGCTAAATAAAACATATATTTACAACATAAAGGTCCCCCCTCTGGAGTAACCATGGAGAAAGTCATATACGGTATAAATCACTGTTTTAGAAGGAAATATGTTTAGGTAAGTTTTTATGTAATTATTATTATATCAACTGAAAAAGTGCTGAGAGAGTTTGAGACCTTTATATCATCTAACCATTAAGTCTATATCCAAAACTGCTAATCTTTTTTTATTAAACTGATTATTAAACAATGCTTAAAGCAAGATGAAAGTAAAGCAGAAAGCTCCTAAAGGAGCTTTATACTTTACTGTCATATTACCTTAACCCTTTCCTCCCTGATACCTCAAATGGACAATTCTAATTTTCAATTTAGTCTAGTCCACATTTTACTTTTTAGGGTTGATTTTTTACATTAAATGTCAAAATGACAAGTGTACTCCTCACAGTTATGCTGTTTGCAAATGACGCCTAATAGCTATATGTGTGACTAGGGTTCAAAGAGTTAAGCTGCAACATGTATTCTTCACCATCAAAATGAATATCAATTATATGTCATGCTAATGCAGAGGAAGGGGTCAAGGTGCCACCTATGGAGGGAAATGGTTAAAGGGCAATAACTCAGGTGTAACTTATAAAATTAAAACAATAATAAGAGGTAAATGTGATTATAACACAACTTAGGGTTCTGTTTGTGTTAGCCCTGTAAGTTTCATAACTTATCTAAAGTTAACTAAATAATTACACTTTAAAAACAAACATGTGGTACTAACTTAAATAAATTTGTCGTCTCGATAATATCATGCTCTCAACATGCTGTGTAGAGTACAACTGGTTTACACTGCGAGCGCTGGAGGAACACATATAAGAACCTTAACTTTTTGCACCATAACAGTCAAACTATGATTATCTTTACAAACAGTTTGGATCAAGATGAGATGCCGAATAATGCAGTGTCTCATCAGGATCCAAACTATTCGACATGCAAACCTTTTTCTGCAAAAAAATAAAACAATTCAAATTTTTTAGCAGAGGCAGACAACAAGTGATGCCAACAATATTACTTAATGTTAAACTAGAGACCTGGCCGTGTCTGTAAGACACATACTATGACAAAATTCTGTGAAAATATGAAGTATACAAAAATCCTGAGGATATGATCATCTTAAGATGAACTATCAGTAACTTCTTACAAAAGTAGAATATAAACAAGTCAAAAAACTGTTTCAAACCTTAAATGCAAACGTAAAAGAAAAGGAAGCGAATCTTTTTACTATCTTACATCCTTACATAGGAAACATGATATACATGTATAGTAAAACCTCTCTATTACCACAACTTAACTGTGTAAATTATTAGGTGTTTAAGACAGGTGACTGCTCAAAGCAAGATGACAGTTAAACAGAAAGCTCCTTTAGGAGCTTTCTGTTTTACTGTCACCTTGCTCTAAGCTGTCACCTGTATTTTATATAACCAAATAGCCTTTGTTTAAGTGGTTGTATTAGAGAGGTTTTACTGTATTAACTTTAACAGTAGTGTCTACTACTGATGACACTGACAATTCTGCAAACAGTGAGCCAACTGACAATTCTGCAAACAGTGAGCCAAAGAAAACTAGGTGTACATAAGTGAAACAACCACAACATTCTGCTCAGCTGGGGCCCGTTCCATAAAGCTTTGTACGACAAAAATGTTTGTACGACAAAAACGGTCGTAAGTCAAAACTTAACAAGAGGGCCTGAAGGCCCTGATATCGCTCACCATTTGTAATGAAGCCTGATAGCTTTACCTTTGAATTTCACGTTGTATTCTAAATCCATTCAAGTTTGTCGACCTACTGTAGTATAGTAGAGTACATCAAAGGCAGATAACTAGAGCCTAAACAATACTGAAATGAGGCCTTTTTCTAGCATTTCAAAGTATATCAAGGGCAGGTAACTATTGCCACAATGATTACATTTCAACAATAATTGCACTCCTTCCAGAACGTATAGCTACATCCTTTGTGTACAAGTATAATCAAAATTCATTGAAAACTGTAGTTGCAACAGTGTAAACACTGTAAAATATGGCATTTTCAGCAATTCAAAGGTAGATATCTCTTGATCTATGAGTCTGATTCCAACCATAATCACCTTTTTTCGAACTCTTATGGTCATATACAATCTGGGCAAGTTTGAGAGAGCTTGGATAAATAGTGGCCTCCAGAGCGTAAACACTGTTAAATATATCATTTTCAGCAATTCAAAGGTAGATAACTTTTGACCTATTGATCCGATTACAACCATAATTGAACTCATCCAAAGTCTTATGGTAATGTACAATCTGAGTAAGTTTGAGAAAGATTGGATAAAATTTGTGACCTCTAGAGTGTAAACATCGTTAAATATGGCATTTTCAGCAATTCAAAGGTAGATAACTCTCGACCTATGAGTCTGATTTCAACCATAATCAAACTCATCTGAACTCTTATAGTCATTGACAATCTGAGCAGGTTTGAGATAGATTTGATCAAAATTGTGGTCCCTAGAGTGTTAACACTGTTAAATATGGCATTTTCAGCAATTCAAAGGTAAATAACTCTTGATCTATTTGTCCGATTTCAACCAAAATCGAACTCATCCGAACTCTTATGGTCATATACAATCTGGGCAAGTTTTAGAAAGATTGGATAAATACTGTGGCCTCTAGAATGTAAACACTGTTAAATATGGCATTTTCAGCAGTTCAAAGGTAGATAACTCATGACCTATTTGTCCGATTTCAACCATAATCCAACTCATCCACACTCTTATGGCAATATACAATCTGAGCAAGTTTGAGAACGATTGGATAAATATTGTGGCCTCTAGAGTGTAAACACTAAAATTGTTGACGCCGCACGACGGACGACGCACGACGGACATTCAAGGATTGCAAAAGCTCACCCTGAGCTAGCTCAGGTGAGCTAAAAATACATTTAATTTCTTATTTCCCTACCTAATTCTGTCTTATGATATCTCTTTAGAATCGTCTTTTCAAGAGGATTCCAAAAAAGTTGTCACAAGACAGGATTAGATGGAGAAATAAATAATAATTAAGACTTTTATAATCTGACTTACAACAACATTTTTCGTACAAACTTTTATGGAACGGGCCCCAGATATTAAACATTAGAAAGCATATAACCAATTCCATGCTGATTTTTTCATACAGACTATTCCACTTTTGAAATATTGCCAATTTATGTAGCTTTTTAAGGAGCATCTTTAAGAAGATATCTATATTACATTAGAAAAATAAAATTCAAATAAAAAATGCAGACTCTAATCAGAGGGCTCCTTAACCCTTTATCCCATAGCCCGTTTCTAGTTTTGAAGATAGGTTATCACTTAAAGCAGGTTGAAAGTGAAGCAGAATGCGCCTTAAGGCGCATTCTGCTTTACTTTCAACCTGCTTTAAGCTACCATCTACTAGGATTTAGAAAATATTTCTTATAGTACATGTTCTTGACTTTATAAATTAGAACTATTTTCTTCAGTGAAGGAATACATTAAATGTGCTAAAAGGCGCTTCTATGGGGGAAAGGGTTAATTAAGGAGCGCTCTGATCAAGATCTACACTGTTTGTAAATTACACACACTAGTAAACTGGCTTCCAGCATGAAATGGGTTTAATACATCTTTCTGGTTTGTAGAAACAGAAAGATAATTTGCACAAAACATTATTACAGTAAATACAATGACATAAGAGTGGAAAGGTACAACTGAGATACAAGCATTCTGCACAACACATTCTTATTCAATAATATCATTCATAGTACACAACACAAGAGTTTCATTCAAATAATTTTTATTCATACTACACAACACAGACGACACTAGGCAGGGTTCTAGATAAGAGGGAGTAAATTTAAGTTTTCCCATATTTTCTCCTTTATTTCTACACCAAACCCTATGATGTGACAACTCATTAGAATTGTCTCTTTAAGATGATTCTTAGATGAGTAGTCACACTATAGGGTTTTGCCCAGACATAAAGGTTTTAGTTTTTTAAATACTCTCCTTATCTGGGGCCCTAAGAGGTTCGTTCCAAGTGATATTTATTCTCACTACAAATGTGTGCTACAGGGCTCCAAATAAGGGGAGTTTTTCAAAAACTAAAATCTTTATTTCTGTATTAAACCCTATGGTGTCACTACTCATTAGAATCGTCTCGAAGAGACGATTCTAATGAGTAGTAACACCATAGGATTTGGTTTTGAAATGATTGAAAAAATGTTGGATTTGTTCAGTTTACTCCCTCTTATTTAGAGCCCTAGTGCTACTTGATTCTACAGACAACATGCATACTAAAGACAATAGATACCATGTCTCCACTGTCCAGGGCACATAGATGAAGTGCCTAAAATAGTCACACAACTAGCATAAGTAATAGTTTAGATAGTTTAGATAGTACATGTACACTAACAGATTTAACCCATTATCTTATAGCCTGTTTCTAATTAGGATGACAGGTGACAACTTAAAGCAGGTTGAAAGTAAAGCAGAATGCGCCATTAGGCGCATTCTGCTTTACTTTCAGCCTGCTTTAAGCTACCATATGCAAGGATATAGAAATAATTTCTTATGAGCACTATTCATGACTGCAGAAAGTGAAACTATTTTCTTCAGTGGAGGAATAATTTAAAGGAGTAAAAAGACTTATTTATGGATGTAATGGGTTAAGTTATCTGTTGTAAACATTATTTTTTTCAAATGACCAACTTCTATAACATGTAATTTAAGTTTTACCTCCTGAAAACAGTTCAAATTTCAAAGTTTCCTGTCGCTACTTTTCTCTTCCAATTAGCTATAAACTATTCATGTTTTGAGTAATAAGTAACTCATTTCATTGCTAAGATACATGTGGTTCATTTATTTTGTGTTGCTATGATACATGTCTAACAGTTTTCTGTTACTATGTGAAATGTGACGTACCTTGTTCTTGCAGTCTATAATGGTGTTCATCATGACACAGACTTCTGGTGGAACATAGTAGTCTGTGCTTCTGCCTCCCTTACGTAGATACGTCTCAAATGCCTTGAGCGTCCTGTTATAACAACAAAATCAATATTATACACGTCTATTCTGCAACAATATAAAATACTGTTGCTAAATTCGAACTTGCACATATTTCTTTAGTTGACAATAAGTAGCTCATTTCATTGCTAAAATACATGTCTAATAACTAATTTTCACAAATGCCTTGAGCATCCTGTTACAACAACAAAAATAATATCATACTCATAAACTGATATCCTTTCTGTGACAATAGCAACTACAGTCAAACCTTGATAACTTAAAAGTTCCTTGAGTTGAGTTTTTCTACAAGGCGTATAAAATCTTATAGCAGGCTCATGTATTTGAAACACATAATTAACCAAATCATTTCCAGGGCTCCAGATAAGAGGGCGTAAACAGAACAAATCCAATATTTTCTAACTAATTTCAGCACCAAACCCTATGGTGTTACTACTCATTAGAATCGTCTCGAAGAGACGATTCTAATGAGTAGTTACACCATAGGGTTTAAAGCAGAAATAAAAGCTTAAAGCAGACTGAAAGTTAAGCAGAATGCTCCTAAAGAAGCATTCTGCTGTAGTAGGAGCATTCTGCTTTACTGTCAGCATGCTTTATGGAACCATCTGTCTTCAACACTGAAAAAAAGATATGCAGGGAAAAGGGTTAAAATAACAAGTTCTTATATTTGAAACACAAGGTTTAGTGAATTATCTCGTATGATGGTAATTGTCACCTCTTGGCGGATGCCTCTATCATATCTGCTGCCATCAACTTGAGCCTGTGGTCCAGATGTTCAGCAAACACTTCCTCCGGCCAGTGCAGCTCTCGTATAAATGCCTGAAGAGCATCCAGCTTCCACAGCATATCTTCTGAGGTGGCACATCCGTTACTGCAAAGGGAGATAAGTAGAGGTGACTACGAATTTTCTTTTGCAGAGATATCATTCCTGACAATCACAGCCAAGGGAGGTAAGTAGAGGTGAATACAGTTTCTTTTGCAGAGTTATAATTCCTGACAATCACTATCTGAATGTCTCAAAGTCAAGATTTTGAAAGGATTTTGAAAGAAAATTTTAAATAAATAAAGCATACAGGTTCACAATTTGCACAAGTACAGAAGAAAATATTACAACTAACCACTATTTTTATATTCAGTCCATGACAGAGGTAAATTTATGATCCAATGCATAAAAGTGAAGTCATTTTAAATATTGTGATCCAGGATAATATTTCAATCGAGATAAACTGTCCCAACAGTATTGCAATACTACAGGGAAGCATGATGCAATCATTTTGAGCATGTTTTCACGACCATTGCATTACAGTAAAACCTCATTATTACGACCAGTGAATTTTATTAATTATTAATTTATTACGTCTTTACGACAGGTGACTGCTTAAAGCAAGGTGACAGTCAAACAGAAAGCTCCTAAAGGAGCTTTCTGTTTTACTGTCACCTTGCTTTAAGCTGTCACCTGTCTTTTATACAATCAATTAGCCTTTGTTTTTAGTGGTCGTAATAGAGACGTTTTACTGTATTTGAAACACAATGAAACAATATGAAAATGATATTGACGCAACTGATAGAAGGATTGTGAAGACCTGTAGGACAATATGCACTGTACAAATCTATTGATTGTCATCTCATGTAAAATCATCAATTCCACTCATTCAGCCCTGAAACTTTAAATGGATAATTCCAGTTTACTATTAAATCTAGTCCAATTTTAAAAAATTGGGATGGATTTTAACAATAGTTTACAAAATGACAAACAGTGTAGACCCTGATCAGAGGGTTCATTAACCCATTACCCCATAAATACGCCTTTTTACTACTTTAATTTATTCCTCCATTGAAGAAAATGGTTCAAATTTATACAGCCATGAATAAATAACATTTTTTCTATATTCTAGCAGATGGTAGCTTAAAGCAGGTTGAAAGTAAAGCAGAATGTGCCTTAAGGCACATTCTGCTTTACTTTCAACCTGCTTTAAGTGGTCACCTGTCTTCAAAACTAGAAACAAGCTATGGGGTAAAGGGTTAAGGAGCCCTCTGATCAGGGTCTACACTGTTTGCATTGGACAAGTGTATTTTTGACAGGTATACGATTTGTTAATGATGAGTTTACTCGTCGCTAGGGTTCAATGGGTTAAACAGCTTACATTTACTATTGCTAGAAGTGTATTGACCTTTTTCTCCTTCATTGCAAAGATAAAAGGAGCCCAGTGATCAAAGTATGTACTGTTTGTCTTTTAGCAATATATTGCAGAAAACAACCGTAAATACTTATAAAAGGACTAGACTTAACTCTTTGCATGCTGGGTATTTTTTTTCGTCTTCTTCTGTTCTAAAATGAGCAATTTCAAAAAAATCTTTAAAATTTAGGGCCAAAAAGGTAAACAGTTTGGTTCCTGATGAGACACCATGTTAAGAGGCATCTCATCTGGATCCAAACTGTTTGCAAAGGTATTTATATCCGCCACTAGAGTTAATTTAAAACTGAATTGTCCATAAAAATATTCAAGGGTGAATGAGTTAAAGCAGGATGAAAGTAAAGCAGGAAACTCCAAATTTTCTGTTTATTTTCAGCATACTTTAACCCTTTGAACCCTAGTCCCGCATATAGGCGTCCTTTTCAAACAGTGTACATGTGAATAGTACACTTGTCCTGTGCAAACAGTGAAGACACAGATCAGAGGGCTCCGAAAGGAGCCCTCTGATCAGGGTCTTCACTGTTTGTCATAAAGCCAAACATTGACAAAAACAATCCTTAAAAGTCAGAAATGGACTAGACTAAAATGGAAACTGGAATTGTCCATTTAAAGTTTCAGGGAGGAAAGAGTTAAACAACCACCTGCTTTAAAAATTGCTTTACATTTGACCTGCTTTAAACATCCACCTGTCTTTAACACTCAACAAGGTTAAGACCTACCCCTGTGATTCCCAGCGCTCCTTCTCGAAGCCCCGGTGTATGGATTGAGCTATGGAGGACTCCATCAGGTCCACGTATCTGACAACCTGGGGTGCAAACATGTCCCGTAGGTGCAGGTGGAACTTGCCATTGCATAAGTTTTCTGTCAAAACACAAAAACACATTGATGATCTATGCTTCCTTTCAAATACAGTCCAAACTTGATACTTCTAACTTGCGTTAGTTTGAACATACCCATATTTCAAAGTTAAATCGTGGCGGCTTAGCCACGTTTTATCTTTTAAATACGGGCATGTTCGACTTAAGCGAGATCGAATTATCCAAATTCAACAAGTCATATGCAATACTGGTACGATCGATTTAAGCGAGTTCGAAGTATCGAGTTTCAACTGTAGTTATAACCAACAAGAGGGCCTTCCAAGAGGGCCTGAAGGCCCTGATATCGCTCACCATTTGTAATGAAGCCTGATAGCTTTACCTTTGAATTTCACCCGTTTTATTCTAAATCCATTCAAGTTTGTCGACCTACTGTAGTATAGTAGAGTACATCAAAGGCAGTTAACTAGAGCCTAAACAATACTGAAATTAAGCCTTTTTCTAGCATTTCAAAGTATATCAAGGGCAGGTAACTATTGCCACAATGATTACATTTCAACAATAATTGCACTCCTTCGAGAATGTATAGCTACATCCTTTGTGTACAAGTATAATCAAAATCCATTGAAAACTGTAGTTGCAAGAGTGTAAACGCTGTAAAATATGGCATTTTCAGCAATTCAAAGGTAATTATCTCTTGATCTATTTGTCTGATTCCAACCATAATCACCCTTTTTCCAACTCTTATGGTCATATACAATATGGGCAAGTTTGAGAGAGCTTGGATAAATATTGTGGCCTCTAGAGCATAAACACTGTTAAATATATCATTTTCAGCAATTCAAAGGTAGATAACTCTTGACATATTGATCCGATTACAACCAAAATTGAACTCATCTGAAGTCTTATAATAATATACAATCTGAGTAAGTTTGAGAAAGATTGGATAAAATTTGTGGCCTCTAGAGTGTAAAAATCGTTAAATATGGCATTTTCAGCAATTCAAAGGTAGATAACTCTCGACCTATAAGTTTGCTTTCAACCATAATCAAACTCATCTGAACTCTTAAAGTAATATACAATCTGAGCAAGTTTAAGAAAGATTTGATAAAAATTGTGAACTCTAGAGTGTAAACACCGTTAAAAATGGCATTTCTAGCAATTCAAAGGTAGATTACTCTTGATCTATTTGTCCGATTTCATCTAAAATCGAACTCATCCAGACTCTTATGGTCATATACAATCTGGGCAGGTTTTAGAAAGATTGGATAAATACTGTGGCCTCTAGAGTGTAAACACCGTTAAATATGGCATTTTCAGCAATTCAAAGGTAGATAACTCTTGATTTATTTGTCCGATTTCAACCCAAATCGAACTCATCCAAACTCTTATGGTCATATACAATCTGGGCAGGTTTTAGAAAGATTGGATAAATACTGTGGCCTCTAGAGTGTAAACACCGTTAAATATGGCATTTTCAGCAATTCAAAGGTAGATAACTCTTGATTTATTTGTCCGATTTCAACCCAAATCGAACTCATCCAAACTCTTATGGTCATATACAATCTGGGCAGGTTTTTAGAAAGATTGGATAAATACTGTGGCCTCTAGAGTGTAAAAACTGTTGAATATGGCATTTTCAGCAGTTCAAAGGTAGATAACTCATGACCTGTTTGTCCGATTTCAACCATAATCAAACTCATCTGAACTCTTATGGCAATATACCATCTGAGCAAGTTTGAGAAAGATTGGATAAAAATTGTGGTCTCTAGAGTGTAAACACTAAAATTGTTGACGCCGCACGACGGACGACAAACGCCGGACAATCAAGGATTGCAATAGCTCACCCTGAGCTAGCTCAGGTGAGCTAAAAATGTCTAAAGTGAGGTAGCAACCATTAGAAATATAGTTTTAATATCCCACTTACTATGAATACCTATGATTTTGAACTCTTACATTGGCTAACAAAATAATGTAAGAATTAATTTCCACAGGAAAGAGTGCAAACTAATGTCAGACAGATCCCAGGGCTACAGATAAGGAGGAGTAAACTGAACAAAGCCAACATTTTTTCACTTATTTTAGCACCAAATCCTATGGTTTTACTACTCATTAGAATCTGTAAAAAAACACGGGGGCCATGATAATAATTAGAATACTTGTATACCATTATATCAGTAATAGATATATTTGAAAACAGACATCAGGGCCCCAGATAAGAGAGAGTGAACTGAACAAATCTAGCATTTTCTCACTTATTTCAGCACCAAATCCTATGGTGTTACTATTCATTAGAATCGTCTCTTCGAGACGATTCTAATGAGTAGTGACACCATAGGGTTTAAAGCAGAAATAAAGATTTTAGTTTTTGAAATACTCCCCTTATCTGGAGCCCTGGATCCTATACGAAAACAGTGCAAACCCTGATCAGGAGCTGTCTGATCTGGGTCTACATTGTTTTCAATGAAGTCAATATAAGTTATTCGCAAGAAAAGGGTTAAAATGCATAAATTGGAACTATTTTCTTCAGCAGAGGAATAAACTGAAACTATGGGTGAAAGAGATATGGGGGAACAGATGTCATGCTACTCTGTTTTTAGATACAAAAATGTCAAGTGTGAAAAGACTAATGTCTTACGTAAGCCATATACTACCATAAGCTGGTATGGAAAGCTATAAAATACTATTAACTGTTATGCAAGGATGTAATCTACGATTTCATGTTACATAATGATGTGAGTCACCATTAGCTTTTATGCAAAAATGTCAACTTCTAGGTTAATCCTTTCTTCCAGAGTCAAAAGTGCAAATCAAATATTGCCAGCTGTGTACCAGGCAGGTGACTGCTTGAAGCAAGATGAAAGTAGAGCAGAAAGCCCTTTTAGTTTTTCCATTCTACTTTCACTTTGCTTTAATCCTTTCTCTCATAGAAGCACCTTTTAGCACATTTGATTTATTCCTCCACTGAAGAAAATAATTCTAATACAGTCATAAAAATATGTACCTAAAGAAGTGTTTTCTATATCCTATAGCAGATGGTAGCTTAAAGCAGACTGAAAGTAAAGCAGATTTTTTTTTCTAAATCCTAGCAGATGATGGCTTAAAACAGGCTGAAAGTAAAGCAGAATGTGCCTTAAGGCACATTCTGCTTTACTTAGTGCTCACCTGTCATCAAAACTATAAACATCTTAAGGGGTAAAGGGTTAAAAATATGTTCTTGCTTAATACAGGGCAACACTTTTGTCCTGCATTAAACTGCTACCTTTCTAAGAATAAGCCTGTCATTTCACTAAGCTTTAAATGGCTGCTTAATACACGTTTTAATGTAGATAATTTTTTCCCAAGCAAAGGAAAATGCTCATGAGTTTACCATCATTTCTAAGATAATCATTCAACATCTGGAACAGTGGGAAGCTATCCCAGGTATCCGGGGGCTGAGCTTCCAGTGCTGCATCCATATCCACAGCAAACAGGGACCAGAAGATCTCTGCATGTTCCACCAACAGGTCACTGAACCAAGCAAATGCCTGTAAAAAAAACACAGGTGCCATGAGAATAATTAGAATACTTGTATACCATTATATCAGTAATAGATATCTGTGAAAACAGACATCAGGGCCCCAGATAAGAGAGAGTGAACTGAACAAATCTAGCATTTTCTCACTAATTTCAGCACCAAATCCTATGGTGTTACTATTCATTAGAATCGTCTCTTCGAGACGATTCTAATGAATAGTGACACCATAGGGTTTAATGCAGGTATAAAGATTTTAGTTTTTGAAATACTCCCCTTATCTGGAGCCCTGGACATAATACACAGAAAGACAAAACATTAACTACAGTCGAACTTCGAATATCTCGAATGTCGAACATATCCGTAGTTCAAAGTTAAAATGTGGCCTAGCCACGTTTAAACTATGAACTACGGGTATGTTCGACTTAACCGACCATGAACTTATGTAATTCATGTGTCGAAATATCGGTTAGTTTGAGTTAAGCGAGTTCGAGATATCGAAGTTCGACTGTATTTCGGTGCAGGGACCTAGTATATACATGTATGGTAAAACCTCTACTACGACAACTAAATGAACTAAAAGTGTTTGCATTTTAGGCAGGTGCTTGCTTAAAACAGGATACAAGTAAAGCAAAAAGATTCTATAGGAGCTTTCTGCTTTAATTGTTTTCTTTCTTTAAGCTGTCACCTGTTCTAGATATAATCTTTCAGAATGATTTTCATTGGCCATAATAGAGGTTTTACTTCAAATGGTTTGAAAACAGTATTGACCTATATAAGGTCTCCTGAAGTAGACTTCTGATCGGGTCTAACCTCTTAAATTGACCCTTACAAAGCAAGGACCAAGTTTGTAAACATTTGTAAATTGTGTAGACCCAGATTAGAGGACTCCAAAAGTAACCCTCTAATCAGGGTCTGTCGTGTTTGTCATACTTCATAACATGTTGGTCTAGAACATTTAAAACATGAGCATTGGTTAATTATGTATTGATATACCAAATAAATTTTAGCATGAATATTAGTTTTTTTTGTTAAAGTTTTCAGTTTAACCAACTATTATTTAATATCTTAGCATGGGCATAAGAGTTAAATTAAACAAGTTTAGCAAATTTTCAATTTAAGAATTAAGCTGATTAACAAAAAGTGTTTCTGTTTGGTTTTTCTTACATTTTAGCACAAGTATATGGCTGAGATTGGAAAACAAGTTTAACCAATTTTCAGTTTAAGTACAGGTATATGACTGATAATTTTAAATTATGACTTCAACATTTTAGCATGAGCATACAAGTACCTGAAGTAATATTTAACAAATTTGTTACACTTTTAGCATAAGCATAATTATTGCTGATAATTTCAAGTAATTTAACATTAAAGCATGAGCTTAAAGCTAGTAATATTCAATAAAGTTATTACACCTTGAGCAATAAGCAAAGAGCTGATAATAATAAACAAGTACATGTATAGTCAATCTTTAGTTTAAGCATATGGCTGAATAAATTTTTTTTAAAACTTTAACAAGCCAGCTGACTTTCAAATTACGAATTACGGTAGTATGGAATAAACAGAAACATAAAGTTCATTGAAAACTATTAATATGTAACAGAATTATCCTAAATTTGTCTTCAGCTAGGGCTCGTCTTACGAAACTTTGTACAACAAATATAGTCGTAAGTTAGATTCTAAAATTTTCATTTATTATTTACTTGTCCATCAAATCCTGCCTTGTGACATCTCTTTGGAATTGTCTTAAAAGAAGATTCCAAAGAGATGTCACAAGACAAAGTTAGAGGGACAAGTCAGAAATACCGTAAGATGTATTTTAAAGTTTTGACTTACAACCGTTTTTGTCGTACAACGTTTTGTAAGACGGGCCCTAGTCTCTACTCTGTCAGCCTATGGCCCTATGCTACGAGTTGTGCCCAATAATTTATCCCTTTCCTCCACATAATTACCGTTAAAATACCTTTACCCATTCCTTAGTCTTCTCTGTACTAAGAAATGTACTCTAGTAGTTTGATGTCTGAATAAAATGCATGTAGTAATTTAAAGTAAAATAAAAGTAAAGCAGAACTCTCCTACAGTAGCGTTTTGCTTTATTTTCATCTTACTTTAACCTTTAACTCCATAGATACACATTTTTATGCCTTTAATTTATTCCTCCACTGAAGAAAATAATTCCACTTTATACAGTTTTGATTATGTACAGTAAGAAATATTTCTATATCCTAAGAGATATTAGGTTAAAGCAGGCTGAAAGTTAAGCAAAATGTGTCTGAAAGCACATTCTGTTTTACTTTCAACCTGCTTTTAAGTGGTCACCTGTCTTCAAAACAAACAAAAAGGTTATGGATTAAGCATCCACCTTAACCCATTGTTTGCTGGGTAATATTTTGCAGCCATTTTAAAATGTCGTCTGCAGCGGGTATAACTCAAATATTTGCAAAAGATTTTAGCAGTTTCTGATAGAATATTGACTTAGCAGCAAACAGTTTTGATCTCAGATCAGGCCCCACATTGTGGGGCCTGGTCTGAGATCAAAACTGTTTGCCTAGAGGTACACCTAAAAGTGTATCCTGCATAAAATGGGTTAAACACTTATAAGTTGGCTACATGTGATTTTCATCGAAAGCTGTGGAAGAAAGGGATAATTGTGCAATTAAGAGTGCCATTATGTTTTTGTAACAATTGAATAGATTTAATATTCCTTATGAGCTGTGTTATGCCTGATTTTTTTTAAAAAGCAGTTTAAGTGAGAATTCAAAGTTCTAAAATCAATGTTTATTTTATTTAAACTGCTTAATTATATGAGAATAAATCAGGTGCTATTCATTTAATTATATGCATCATTCAGTACCTAGATCTAACAGTAATAATATAGATTCACCATTTTTATTGCTTTTTTATCTTACCAAAGAAAATTTGTTTTTAACTTACCAAGACCAAAATTCAAACACTTAATCCATCTCCTACTACTGACGTAGATTGACACATTTTGAAAATAGTGTAGACCCAGATCAGATAGCTGTCTGACCAGGGTCTGCACTGTTTTCTAATAAGAACTATCTGATATGAGTTTTAACTCTTTCCAGGAGAAAAACTCGTCATCTTATTATACATTATAAAAGTTCCGATGATAGATGTTCATAAGGGGCGGATTTTATAAAAGAATAGTCAACTGGGGTGGGGTTAAACTTAATAATCTACCATTCCAATAATTCAGAGATTTGAAAGCAAAAACAAAATATATAATGGGTCTTAAAAAATCAAAGCAAGATTTAGAAAAGTCAATTAGATCTAACTCCTTACAAAATGTTGGTGTTTTTCACAATATTTTTTTAAACTTGATTGACTTGTGTAAAGTTAATGGTACCACTGTTAAAGTGCATCTCAGGTGCGCGTGGCAGTCATGTGACCTATAGGTGTTAGGTAAGCTATTTGTTACTAAAAGTGCATAATAATCACGTCTTCAAAGACACATCCTTCTGCCTTAGAGTCAGTTAAGTCTTCCTGAAAATGAAGCTACATATGTTATAAATGTTCTTATCCTAAGTTGTACAGTGGAGAGTACATTATTCTTTCCCAATAAACGTGCTTACACTTAAACTATTAGTTTGATTACCCAGCGTCTAATCAGGCTCCATACTGTTTGCCACTCAGATTAAAATAAATAGCGAGATATTTCTAAAATTTGTAATTTGGACTATGGAAAGATACTGATTAACTCTTTCCTCCCTGAAACTTTAAATGGACAATTCCAGTTTCCATTTTAGTCTAGTCCATTTCCGACTTTTAAGGGTTGTTTTTGTCAATGTTTGGCATTATTGTCAAACAGTGAAGACCCTGATCAGAGGGCTCCTTTCGGAGCCCTCTGATCTGGGTCTTCACTGTTTGCGCAGGACAAGTGTACAATTCACATGTTCACTGTTCGAAAAGGACGCCTATATGCAGGACTAGGGTTCAAAGGGTTAAAGCAGGATGAAAGTGAACCCATTACCCCATAGCCTTTTTCTAAGTTTTGCACACAGATAACCACTCAAAGCAGGTTGAAAGGAAAGAAGAAAGTGCCTTAAGAATCAGTCTGCTTTACTTTCAGCCTGCTTTAAGTTATCACCCCTGCTAGAATATAGAACATATTTCTTATCGGACATATTCATGACTGTTTAAATTTGAAATATTTTCTTCAATGGAGGAATAAATTAAAGGTGTAAAAGGCGTATTTATGTGGTAATGGGTTAACCCTTTGAACCCTAGTCCCGCATATAGGCGTCCTTTTCAAACAGTGTACATGTGAATAGTACACTTGTCCTATGCAAATAGTGAAGACCCAGATCAGAGGGCTCCGAAGGAGCCCTCTGATCAGGGTCTTAACTGTTTGTCATAATGCCAAACATTGACAAAAACAACCCTTAAAGGTCAGAAATGGACTAGGCTAAAATGGAAAATGGTATTGTCCATTTAAAGTTTCAGGGAGGAAAGAGTTAAGCAGAAGGCTCCTGATCTGGCTCCAAAATGTTTGTGATTTGCCATTTTATGATATAATAATGTATACCCCACTGTATGATGATGATAATGGTAGCTTCTAATATCACAAAGTGATGCACAAAAATATTGAAAAAACTTTCCTGATATTGTTTTCTTAACCCCATTCACTGCCTTAGTTACCCGAGAACAATGGTTAATTGCAAACAGTTTGGATCCTGATCAGACACCGCTTGACATGGAATTTGATCAGGATCCAAACTGTTCGTCACTCATTTCAATATTTCCTTGAAACTCATTTCAACATTTCTTCAGTCAAATTATCTAGAAATTAAATTTGAAATATAAAAGCAGAGGACAATTGTTTAAAGCAGATGATGTCATGGCAGTATAGGGGTTTAACCCTTAGCCCGCCAAATAAATTGTCGTCTGCTATATTTCTCGTCTGCTTCAAGTTTCAAAGTGCTTCAAAGTTGCTCAAAATTGCTGAAAATGTTGTCCGAGTGTCAAACAGCTTGGATCCGGATGAGACGCCGAGTTACTCGGCGTCTCATCCGGATCCAAGCTGTTTGCATATGGAGCTATAGTCGTGAGTGGCAGGCTAAGGGTCGCCAAATAAATTGTCGTCTGCTATATTTCTCGTCTGCTTCAAGTTTCAAAGTGCTTCAAAGTTGCTCAAAATTGCTGAAAATGTTGTCCGAGTGTCAAACAGCTTGGATCCGGATGAGACGCCGAGTTACTCGGCGTCTCATCCGGATCCAAGCTGTTTGCATATGGAGCTATAGTCGTGAGTGGCAGGCTAAGGGTCGCCAAATAAATTGTCGTCTGCTATATTTCTCGTCTGCTTCAAGTTTCAAAGTGCTTCAAAGTTGCTCAAAATTGCTGAAAATGTTGTCCGAGTGTCAAACAGCTTGGATCCGGATGAGACGCCGAGTTACTCGGCGTCTCATCCGGATCCAAGCTGTTTGCATATGGAGCTATAGTCGTGAGTGGCAGGCTAAGGGTTAATACTCTTGAAATGGTAACAAATATGTGTTCTAGTAATACTATTGTTTTGCTAGTGTTCTAGCATTATAATTTTCTAAAATTTATTTTCCAAAATAGGAGTAGGCTCTAGTGTGTCAAACAGTTTAGATCCAGATTTACTCAAGGTCTCAGCTAGATCAAAACTGTTTGCAATGGTTATCATAGTTTTCAGGGCTCCAGATTAGGGGAGTATTTCAAAAACTAAAATCTTTATTTCTGCATTAAAACCTATGGTGTCACTGCTCATTAGAATTGTCTCTTTGAGACGATTCTAATGAGTAGTTACACCATAGGATTTGGTGCTGAAATGTGAAATGAGTGAGAAAATGTTGGATTTGTTCAGTTTACTCCCTCTTATGTGGAGCCCTGGTTTTGTGGTAAGTGTGCAAAGAGTTAATAATGATACTGGCACATGAAGAAGACAAGAACATGGCTCCAGATAAGAGGAGTATTTCAATATCAAAATCTTTATGTCTGCACAAAACCCTATATTGTGATTAATCATTAGATTGATCTCAAAGAGACCATTCTAATGAGTAGCCAACACCATAGAGTTTAGAGCATACATGAAGAAGAAAATGTTGGAAAACTTGAATTTATCTGGAGCCTTGCAAAAATAAATTAATTTGTACATTAAAAACTGTATGTGCTTGAACATACTCCTTGTGAAAATGTGTACGGTGAAAAATTAACACAAAATGATTTGATATTCTACATGTGACTGTACAGAACTATGTGTGTTCTGGTTGCTGATTGGTGAATCACAGACTGTTCAAAATCACGTTTCCTAGGTGACGGCCACACCTACAAACTGCCAGGTGAATAGGTGAACCCAAATACAATTACATGTGTATGTGACAAGTTTGTTAACTTAGTATACCCCAAGATTCACTGCAGAAAGAAACAACACTAAACCTTTATAAAAATCCAAAAGATTGATATTTACACAAATTTTGTTTTAATTATTAACCCTCCCTACCCCACTGAAACTTCAAATGGACAATTCCAGTTTCCAATTTAGTCTAGTCCATTTTTGACAACTGAAGGTTGATATTTGTCAGTGTATTGCAATATGACAAACAGTGGGGAGTATTTCAAAAACTAAAATCTTTATTTCTGCTTTGAACCCTTTGGTGTCACTACTCATTTGAATCGTCTCGAAGAGACGATTCAAATGAGTAGTAACACCATAGGATTTGGTTCTGTATAAGTGAGAAATTGTTGGATTTGTTACAATTACTCCCTCTTATCTGGAGCCCTGGTGCATACCATGATCAGATAACTCCCAATGTAGCCCTCTGATCTGGGTCTTCTCTGTTTGCATATGAAAAGTGTACCTTTTCACAGGTACACTGTTTTTAAATGACGCTAACATTGTTGTCTGTTACTGTTTAAAATTAGCTTTTTTCAAGATAAGGTAAAAATGTCAAACAGTATGGATCCAGATGAGAGCCTGCATTAAAACAACGTCTCATATGGATCCATATTGTTTGCAAAAGGTAATCAAGGTTTCACTGCAAAAAGTTAAATTAAATTTAGATAGACAATGCCTTAATTGTCCATAAAGTTTGTAATTATAAACATGCATTATTGCAATTTGCGTAGACCAAGTAAAGACACTATACAATTTTGTATTTTTCTCTTGGGTATACCATTGCTTGCAAATGTGTATTTGATAGTAGGAACAAGAAATGCCCTTACTTGAAACAAAAGGTTACATCCCTCCTTGCTAAATTTCCAGAACAAACTTAGTCAAGTCTTTTCACTGTAAATGGTTGGGTTCTGACATTCAAAACTTCTTATGACAAACAGAGTAGACCCTGAAAGGAGGACCCCTTCAAGAACTCCTCAGATTTGGAACTTTACTGTTTGTGATAATCCTTTAGATCTATTGCTGATCATAAAAATTCCTGAATTCAAAGCATCTTAATTTTGTATAACAAAGATGGACAAAAACATAAGACTCTGACACATGGAAAATTGTTCCTCAAATTAAAATTGTTTCCTGGTCCACTATGCTTAAATGCAAGGTGTTATAAAGAATCTGAGGCCCATTTTATAGACATCAGTTAGCTAGAATAGCACACAGTTAATAATGTGCAAGAAAGGGTTAACTCTTTCCTCCCTGAAACTTTAAATGGACAATTCCAGTTTCCATTTTAGTCTGACTTTTAAGGGTTGTATTTGTCAATGTTTGGCATTATAACAAACAGTGAAGACCCTGATCAGAGGGCTCCTTTCGGAGCCCTCTGATCTGGGTCTTCACTGTTTGCAGAGGACAAGTGTACTGTTCACATATACACTGTTTGAAAAGGACGCCAATATGCGGGACTAGGGTTCAAAGGGTTAAGCTACCAATTGTGTTCAAACAATGAACCTTTTTAAGGTGTTAACTCTTTCACTGACTACTTGGCAAACAATTTGGATCCTGATTGAACGCCGCTTAATGCTGCATCTGATCAGGATCAAAACTGTTTGACACTTGTATCTTTATTCCTTCAGTCAAAGCAACCCTAAAGCTGACTTTAAATTTATTGCAGAAGACACTACCAATGCAGACAATGTTTTGGGGGTAAGACTGTTAAAGCAGACAAATAAAACTTGGCAGTGAAAGAGTTAAAAGAATAGTGTAAATGAGTCTTCACTATATTATGTGTATACAAAATGGGTCCCAGATTTGAACAGATCATTTGTTTTGAGGTAAATATCAATCTTTTGGCAGAAAACTGACAAAATCACAAAGCACACAGGCTAACACTGCATGCCTCATCTAGGCAAGTTGCTATGGAGATGAAAATAGGGATCAAATATAAAGGTGGTGTAAAACTGTTCACATCATCTCAGGTCTTCTAATGGGATTGGGATCTACTTGTTCTTACCACACAAGGAAAATACTTAACTTTGGCTACAAGAATAAATAATAAATAAGAAACAAATCTTATCATACATACATGTATAAGCCAATTGTACAAAGCTCAAGGGGCCCGTTTTACTAAACAACTTACGCAAATTATTTGCGTAAGTCAAAATTTTAAATTTTAATTTATATTTTTTATTATCACTTGCTACAAACAGCAATAGCCAGATCAGAGGACGCGCTTTTCTGATCTGGCTATTTGCTGTTTGCAAATGTTTATGATAAAAAAATAAGAGTTAAACGATTTTGACTTACGCAAAAAATTTGCGTAAGTAGTTTAGTAAAACGGGCCCAAGATACAGGGAGTATCTATAATACCGAAATCCTTATGTCTCCACCAAATCCTATGCTGTGACTACTCATTAGAATCTTCTTAAAGAGACAATTCTACAAGTAGTCACAAAATAGAATTTGTTGAAGGAGAAGTAAAAAATCTCCAATAAATTATACATTGTGACTATGCCTTAGGATCATCTCAAACAAACACTTCTAATGAATAGTCACACAATAGAATTTGGTGAAGAAATATTTATATACAGTAAAACCTCTCTATTATGACCACTGAAAGAGGGCTAATTGGTTGTTTAAAAGACAGGTGATAACTTAAAGCAAGGTGGCAGTAAATCAGAAAGCTCCTAAAGGAGCTTTCTGTTTTACTGTCACCTTGCTTTCAGCAGTCACCTGCCTTAAACCCCTAATAAGTAACACAACTTAGTGTTCGTAATAAAGAGATTTTACTAAATATATATATATTTTACTATTCTCCCTTTTATCTAGAGCAAAGGCAGTAGAGAGGAAATAGTGACGTGATATTAAAACACTGGAAAAATATACATGTCAACAATAGGTTGGTACAATTATAAATAAACAAGAAAAAGTATCACATTAGCAAAATAACTCTTCCATTATGTTCAAAATTTGTTAAAACATTTAAGATTGACAAGAGTTCTTTACAGAGTTGTTTCTTTTTCAGAAATTTAAATTGAAACATCTTTTTTCATAAACTATTTACCAAATAAAAATCTATCCAAAAAATTTGACTTTGCTACTTTAAACCAGACCTGGAATTAGATCACTACTACAGACAATCTTGTATTTAAACCCATTTCTCTATAAAATATGCCTTTTAACACTTCTATTTATTCATAAACTTTAGAAAAGTAGTCCTTAGCTAGGAATTCCTTGAAATGAATCATGGATAAAAATTTATAGTGTTTTTCCAGATGGACGTTCAAAAGTAAGCTGAAAATACATGGACAATTTCTGTTTCAAATGACATCTACCGGTAGTTCATTTTTGATTACCAGTATGATAATGTAGAGTTGTTTTTAACCCATTACCCATTACCCCTTAAAAACGCCTTTTTACACCTCTTTTTTATTCCTCCACTGAAATAAATAGTTCCAATTTATGCAGCCAAGAATATGTACCAGAAGAAATATTTTCTATATCCTAGCAGATGGTAGCTTAAAGCAGGCTGAAAGTAAAGCAGAATGTGCCTTAGGGCACATTCTGCTTTACTTTCAACCTGCTTTAAGTGGTCACCTGTTTTCAAAGCTAAAAATAGGCTAAGAGGTAATGGGTTAATGATATATTGCAAACACACAAACAGTGTAGACCCAGATCAGAGGGCTCCTATAGGATCGCTCTGATCTGGTTCTACACTGTTTGCATAGGACAAGTGTACTCTCTACATGTACACCAGTCATCACTAGAAGTTCAACGGGTTAACAGTAACACAAGATTGACTGTACTATAAAACAAATCAATTACCATCTATGTTACAACTAAAGATGAACTACAGTCGAAATCTTGATCAATCAAACTGCATAAAGACCAAACCATCCATTTGTCAAAGTCAAAATGTAGTTCCAGGAGTTGAGTCTGAGATTGTTCTCAAGCATTTGATTGGTCAGCTTTGAGCAAAGGCTTACCAAACAAATAGTTATGAATGATCTCAGACTCAACTCAAACGTTTTATAACCTGGATCCTGAGAAGTTGAGTATTTCAAATATTAGTATCTTTATGTCTCAGTCAAACCCTATGATGTGACTACTCGTTAGAATTGTTTAAAAAAAATAGATGATTCGAATGAGCAGTCCATAACTTAGGGCTTGGTTGAGACATAAAGAGGAAAACATTTACTCACTCTAATCTTGGGCCTAGGCTCCAAGGTTATAATGCTTTTGAGTTGAGTCTGAGTTTGTTCTCAAGCATTTGATTGTTCATATTTGAGCCTAGGCTCAAATCTGGCCAATCAAATGCTTGAGAATGACTTTAGACTCAAACTCAAAAGCTTTATAACCTTGGACCCTGCGTTCTAAGCTCTTGTACAGAAGGTCAAGGTCAGTTTGAGTGAACAAGATAAAACTGTACTGATCATAGGGTGCATCAACTAATTCAATAGACAAAACTGATCTACAAACAATCTGACAGCAATTTAACCAATGATACAAATGGCTCATAACCATAGCAAACATTTTCTGGTTTTGAATTGAAATAAAGCAGGCATGTTGTGAAGAGGTCATTTCCTCATTGGGGTCTTGGTGCAATTTCGAAACAAAGCTTTAACCCTTTCCTCCCTGAAACTTTAAATGGACAATTCCAGTTTTCAATTAAGTCTAGTCCATTTTTTGTATCTTAAGGGTTGATTTTTACAATATATATCAAAATGACAAACAGTGTTGACCCTGATCAGAGGGCTCCTTAAGGAGCCCTCTGATCTGGGTCTTCACTGTTTGCATAGGACAAGTGTACTATTCACATGTACACTGTTTGCAAAAGACGCCTATATGCGGGACTAGGGTTCAAAGAGTTAAGGGAACATAAAAAGCACAAAAAGTTCTTTGAAAAATCACAGGTGAAAACGGTGTTTTCGTTTGTGTATAGAAATGCAAAAAAATATTTATCAAAAAGGTGCAAACATTTGGCTTAAAAAAAATAAAATTCTAATGGAGACATACATCTTATATTACTGACAAGATGAGCCTAGGTGCTTATATCCCTTCCATGATCAAATTATTCGGGAGATTTTTACCCCTTCACCGCTTAATTGTTGTCTGCAAGACACGTTTCAAAGATGAGCCTAGGTGCTTATCCCCTTTCATGATCAAATTATTCAGGAGGTTTTTACCCCTTCACCACTTTATTTTCATTATGTATATATTTTTAACTGCTTTGATTCTATCCCGATGTACAACGACATTGAATGCATGATTTGTAAAAAGAGGCGTTTAACTAAATTATAAAGTTTTAAGTTTATTGTAGTCTACTTCAGTATTGTTGACTGCAAGACACGTTTCAAAGTTAGATTTAAGTTCGTATGACTTAATAAATATCGATAAGAGTGTCAAACAGTGTGGGTCCTGATCAGACGCTGCATTACGCGGCGTCTGATCAGGACCAAAACTGTTTGCAAATGCGCTTTATGGCGTCATTGAGAGTGAAATGGTTAGGAAGGGTCTTTGTGTTACGATGTTAAGATTATTCGTCACTTTTAACAGCATTTCAGTCATATTGCGACGTCGATCTAATTGCAGGTGGAGGAAGACCCCAGATACCCTTTATAGCTATGATTAGTAATTTAAAGAGTACCCAATTGCTGATTTATGCCTAAAACATTGTATAAAGGGCACTTAGTTTAATTTAAACTCTTTGCATGCTAGCGGCAGATATATCTGCCACAGTGATTACCTTTGCAAACAGTTTGGATCCAGATGAGAAGCCATGTAACGCAGCGTCTGATCAGGATCCAAACTGGTTGCCATTCTGAACATGAATTTAAAAGAAATTTTGACAAAGCTAATTTCAGAACAGTAGCAGACGACAATTGTTGCAGATGAGAAAATTTACCCAGCATGCAATGGATCATTACAGCAGTTACACAGGGTGTCCCAGGTGTGCCAATTTTTAGGATTTTTACAATATTGCATAAAATGTTGTTATTGTCTCTTATCTAGATCACTGATGTCCCAACATCGGCATATTGCTATTTGATTATGTCCTACATCTGCATATCTTGATTGCTCATGAATAATATCTTTCAGATAATGGTTGTAAAGACAATATCCTGAATTTAAAGAAAACGTTTCATTCTTTCTGGACAATATAAGAAAAATTGTTGTAGTGTTTGAGAGGCTCTCTTGTCGCATATAAGTTGCATCTTTCCACCTGAGAAAGACATCCACCATACCTTGTCATGTTTCTGTCAAAAGCACAACATAACCACAACATTAATAAGGTTCAGATCATGGTGGCTGGCTGGGGGTCGCAGGGATAAATCTTCTCAAACAAACATACAGTTAATTGGGGCCAAACTTGAAATGATATTTGGGGAGGGGAACGAGCTAAAACAAGCTATGGGCAACACAACATTTACTCATGACGTTCTCATTTCTATAGCTTTGTAGAACACCTTGTTAAAGTCATCAATACATGATTTATCTATGAAGGGAAAGGGTAGAATTGATTTGTTCCATAAAAACATTAACTTTTCTCTGAGAGGGGAGTTTATTACAGAATATCTGTCAAACTATGTGAGCAGCACCATGAGAAAACCAGACTGATTAACTCTTTCCTCCCTGAAACTTAAAATGGACAAATCCAGGTCCCAATTTAGTCTAACCCATTTTAACTATTTAGGGTTGTTTTTAGACAATTAATTGTAATATGACAAATAGTGAAGATCCAGATCAGAGGGCTCCGTTAGGAGCCCTCTGATCTGGATCATAACTGTTGCATAGGACATGTGTACTCTTCTCAGGTACACTGTTTGCAAATGATGCATATATTATTCGTGACTAGGGTTCAAAGAGTTAAATTGCAAGCAGTGTAGATCCAGACCAGCCGCCACATCAAAGACACAAGTGACTGGTCTGGAGATCTAATGTACTTGACAATTGTACGATTTACACCATTTTGTTTATACATTAACCAATTACCCACCTTTTTACACCTATAATTTTTTCCTCAACTGAAGAAAATGGATTCACTTTATACAGTCATGAATATATACTAAGAAGTATTTTTAATATTCTAGTAGAGTGCAACTTAAAGCAGCCTGCTTTAAGTAAAGCAGTACACATCTTAAGGCACATTCTGCTTTACTTTAAACCAGCTTTAAGTGTTCACCTACCTTCAGGGTTCCAGAAAAGAGGAAGTAAACTGAACAAATCCAACATTTTCTCACTCAATTCAGCACCAAATCCTATGATGTTACTACTCATTAGAATCGTCTCTTCGATACGATTCTAATGAGTAGTGACACCATAGGGTTTAAATCAGAAATAAAGATTTTAGATTTTGAAAAACTCCCCTTATCTGGAGCCCAATACCTTCAATACTAGAGAAAGACTATGGGGTAATGGGTAAATTGGCAGTGTGTAGACCAAACCAAGATGACAAAGATGCTTTGTCTTCACAATTGTGCAGTGCAATAAGTCTGGAGTTGTCATGGTGTGGCCCATATACTAATTATAGAGAGGAATGGGGCTGAATTTTGGCTCTAAAAACACTGTCTACAAAGTCGTAACATTTCTACACTCGTTGGAAACACAGATGGGCATGACAGGGGAGGAAGATTTTAAGGGTTCCCTAGTAACAAATCATATAAAAGGGGAAAGATACATGGAAAGCACCAGACAGACATTGATTGAGGGTACATCATCCGACATATTTCCTGCAATGTTCTTGAGGTATTTTTATCAGTCATTTCTAATAGAATTTCTACAAAAGGCAAAATGATTGATCTTCAATATAACAAATGGGCAATGTGTTCAAAATTTATATGATAACAAGAATTCCGCTGAACTAGATGTCTAGCCCCAATGGAAGAATCCGAAAGCTACACTAAGGAATTGAATCACGAAACATTGTAAAAAGCAAAAATTTAACAGAGTTAAGGTTGTGGACCCCTAACAAGATCAGACAAAAACCATTACTCTACATACAGACTCAGTGATCAAGCATTCTCGTCAACTGCCAACCTGTTCTGAACCATGCTAAAGCATGGTTCAGAACAGGTTGGCATTTGAAGAGAATGATTGATTGCCTTCCATAGAGTTCCAATATTGACCATCTCATAAGGGGTTCTCAATCTTAAATCTACATGTTGGATGCCACTTTTCACTGCCAGTAAAAAGCAACAACTTTGGCTTTTATGAGGCGTTTACTCCCTCATTGCGGCAAACCAATAAAGCATGTATACAGTTGTTCAACATGTGCACAGTGGAGAATACATGATTCTTTGCATATAAAGGTATTTATGCAAAACATTTATGTCTATTGCAAACAGTTTGGAGCCAGATCAGACGCCAGGTAAACCAGTGTCTGATCATTTTCCAAACTGATTGCCACTCAGATTTTTAAAACTTGTCAATCATTTCAAAACCCTGTCATTTTTTTTGCTGTTTTATCGCATTGTGTTTCTTTCAGAAAATAATAGTGTAAATCTATATCCTGCCCACAGCCAAGTTGACTACTGTCTGAAATGAGTCACAATCCAATTCAGTCACAGAGTAAACTCACTATTCAAACAGAATCCAAATTGAATAATACTCACATTTTAACCCTTTCCAAATAGAAGTGCCCTTTAGCGGATATGATTTATTCATCCGCTGAAGAAAATAGTTCCAATTTAATCAATAATGAATATGTATATAGTGATTTTTTTCTATATTATAGCACATGATAGCTTAAAGCAGGCTGAAAGTAAAGCAGAATGCGCCCTAAGGCGCATTCTGCTTTACTTTCAACCTGCTTTAAGTAGTCACCTATCTTAAGTACTAGAAATAGGCTATCAGGTAAAGGGTTAAGGCTTCTGTGGCCACACACACAACAAACATGGTTATCAATAGCCCAGTATGGACTGAATACGGTTAACCCAATACCCCATAGCCTGTTTTTAGTTTTGAAAATAAATTGCTACTTTAAGCAGGTTGAAAGTAAAGCAGAATGGGCCTTCAGGCGCATTCTGCTTTACTTTCAACCTGCTTTAAGCTATGATATGAATACAGAAAATATTTCTTGTAGAACATATTTATAAATGTATAAGGGTTCTTCAGCGGAGGAATAAACTGAATGCGCTAAAAGGCACTTCTATTGGGGAAAGGGTTAAGGGCTGATCATTCCCATACAAAATCATTGCTAACACTGCAACAACTCTCTACAAACATCTTTGACCCTCACTGTATAGGCATCCTTTATAAATTACAGTCTTTACAGTTCTTCAGACCACTTGCCGGAAACTGACAAATAAAGCTTTTTTCACTGTATTATGCCAAATTCTGATGCAAATATCACTAATTCTGATTGCCAAAATCAGAAACCACTTTCCTCAGGCTTTGGGCAAGTGGGCTACAGCAAAGACTGATGTAAACAGTGTAGACTCTCATCAGAGAGCTCCTGAAGGAACCAGGTTGACAAGTATGTGGCTAAGTATGTGGCTATTTACTTTTTATTTTCATTTCATTGGTTTCTGATAGCTTTGGGCTATAGGACATCCCAATGAGAGGGAAGCGAATACAGTGGAACTGGGCTGCCATAAGTTGATTTTGGAAATCCTAAGATTTCCAAATTTTCTATTTTTCAAGCGTGCTTACTTAAAGCAGGTTAAAAATAAAGCAGAATGCGCCTGCATGCACATTCTGCTTTACTTTCAACCTGCTTGAAGCTACCATCTGCTAGGACAAAAAATCCAAAGATTTCGGAAAAAATCAGGAGATAGGCAGCCCTGGTGGAACCCGGGTGATGACGTTCAACAGAGCTCTCTAATTCTTTTGCATGACCAGCATTGCCCTAAACCTACATGGGACTACTTATGGAGTATGAAATATACAGAATCACCGCATGTTGTTGATTGTCCAGAAACTTGTTAGAATAAAGGCTGTATCCTAGCATGATCCTTATGCCTACAGTAGACAAGGACAGAACAATCTGTGGCTATATTCCAGTATTACCCTAAACCTACAACAGACTGGATAATCGATTCTTTGTACTTGTTTCAAAATTCGGCATAGTCAACGTTTATAGAATACCAATGCACCTGCATTAATCCAATTTCAATAGATACTGTTACTACGGGACCGATAACTGGTTAATAAGCCTCTTTCCGGTTATTGGCACAGCGGTTATTGGTTTACTGATATTTTTCCATAACCCATTACCCCATAAATACGCCTTTTAGGCATCTACATGTAATTTGTTCCTTTACTTAACAAAATAGTTCCAATGTAAACAGTCAAAATTATGAACCATAAGAAAAAGTTTCTTTATCCTAGCAGATATCAGCTGAAAGTAGGCTGAAAGTAAAGCAGAATGTGCCTTCAGGCACATTCTGCTTTACTTTCAACCTGCTTTAAGTGGTCACCTATCTTCATTACTAGAAACAGGCTATGGGGTAATGGGTTAACATGTTTGTAACGTATACAATAAACAACTTCATAACACAACATGGTACCAAGGCTTTTGAACAACAGAATGGTATACAGCTATATAGTTGAGCAGAGGGTCAATGTTTGAGAGACGTTGCAGTATATGGCTATACCTCAGCATGGTGTTCCTCATTCTGTTGTAACACCTCTACACACAGCTCTGCCAGGTGCATCACATCATCGAGACGCTTCTTGGGAGATACATCATCACTAGTGCTTTCTGAAAACACAACAATAAATTCATGTGTCCTTTGCGAATGGCAAAACATTGAATATCTTGGCAAACTGTGGATCCAGAAATGAGACTACATGTAAATTCATGATATAAGCATCTTGGGAGATACATCATCACCAATGCTTTCTGAAATAACACAACAACAATAAATTCCTGTTGGCGTACCTGTGCTTAACACTCACAGGACAGCTTGGTACAGACAGAAAGGCCTGTCAAGCTGGAGGATTACGTGCATAGCTGTTTTCAATTACCTCACCATATAGGCAGCCATGTTCCGTCTTCAGAGGAGATAAATTCATGTGTCCTCTGTTAACCCATTACCCCATAATTATGCCTTTTTACACCTCGAATTTGTTTCTCCCCTGAAGAAAAAAAATCCTCCTTTTACCTTTATGAATAAGTATGATAAGATATATTTTCTATATCCTAGAAGATGGTAGCTTAAAAACAGGCTGAAGGTAAAGCAGAATGCACCTAAAGGTGCATTCTGCTTTACCTTCAACCTATTTTAAGATTGAGATTTTAAGTCTCAGGTTTTCAAAACTATAAACAAGCTATGGAGTAACGGGTTAAATGCGAATGGCAAAACATTGAATATCTTTTTTAAACTGTGGATCCAGAAATGAGACCACAGGTAAATTCATGACCTAAGCAACTCTAGCATGGCTTTAGAAAATAGCAACTGCTGAAGACAAAGATATAATTCAGCATAGACAATATAACCATTTCCTCCTTGAAACCTCAAATGGACAATTCTAATTTTTAATGAAGTCAAATCCATTTTTGACTTTTTAGGGTTGATTTTTACAATATATGTCAAAATGACAAACAGTGTAGACCCTGATCAGAGGGCTCCTTAAGGATCCCTCTGATCAGGGTCTGCACTGTTTGCCTATGGCAAGTGTACTCCTAGCATGTACACTGTTTGCAAATGACGCATATATGTGTGACTAGGGTTCAAAGAGTTAAAGAATGGGCAATGCATGTCTCCAAAATGTGTAAGGATACATTCTTGTACCTTCTATTCATTTCTCATAACCAGACTAACCAAGATAAAGTGCTGAAAAGGAAAGACAATTTCAAAGGGAGATACATGTACATGTAATTCATTATACTTAGATGAAAGAGTTAATGATCTTACGCTGCACTCTAATTGTGCAACGCTATACATATTTTCAATATGATACCTTCCATGTTTTTTGGTGATATTATCCAGTCATTACTGTATCATATTAACAGGATTGGCAATTTATCAAAAATAAATATAATAAGCTCAACAAAAGAATCTGTGCATCACAATTACAACAATGAACAAGTCAAACTAGTGATTATTTTCTTTATTCTAGCAGGTGGAAGCTTAAAGCAGGCTGGAAGTAAAGTAATGTGCCTTCAGGCGCATTCTGCTTTACTTTCAACCTGCTTTAAGTGGTAATCTATCTTCAATACTGGAAACAGGCTATGGGGTAATTGGTTAACCTTTTCCTCCTCATAAGTGCAACAGGACACGTTTACCTCTTCTTCTGTATAAGTCCCAAACTGGATAATTATTATATATTTATGTTTCTTATTACCTGCATGTGATAGCTAAAAGTATAATGAAAGAAAAGAAGAAAGGTAAAGAAGCAGCTTTCTGTTTTACTTTCATACAGCTTTACAATAGAGGTGATTTGCTATAGTACATATCCAAGCTATGCTGATATTTTCTGTTGCCATATGCCGGAAACTCTGCTGACAAACAGACAGAAAGGTGAACAGAAAATACTGATAACATTCTGCAGGGCTCCAGATAAGACGGGAGTAAGCTGAACAAATCCCAACATTTTCTCACTCATTTCAGCATCAAATCCTAATGTGTAACTACTCATTAAATCGTCTCGAAGAGTGACACCATAGGATTTAATCCAAAAATTCAGATTTTAGTTTTTGAAATACTCCCCTTTTCTGGAGCTCTAGTCTACTTTCTGCTTGTTTCCTGTGTCTTATATACAGTAGAACCTCTCTATTACAACCACTAAATTGTGTGAAGTATTAGGTGTTTACGACAGGTGACTGTTTAAAGCAATGTGACAGTTAAACAGAAAGCTCCTATAGGAGCTATCTGTTTTACTGTCACCTTGCTTTAAGCTGTCACCTGTCGTTTATACAATCAATTGACCTTCTTTTTAGTGGTCATAACACAGAGGTTTTACTGTATTTTTATACAGGCAACTTGGTATTGGAATTTAAACCTTTCACCACCATTAGCAAGTTAAGTCGACAATGCAAACACTTTGAATCCAAATCAGATGCCACATATTCATCCGATATGATCCAAGCTATTAAGCACTCATATCAATATTTCTGCAGCCAGAACTTCAACAATTTAAATTTTGCATAAAATTGTAGATAGCAAGTTTTAGTAGACAATATTTTGTCTGCTTAAACTTGCTATCTACAATTTTGTCTGCTAAAAGGTTAAAATAGACAATTAAATTTGGCAGTGAAATAGTTAATACAGACTATGGGATAATTACACAGTTTTCCAAAGAGGGAAATGGGGCCAAATAAAACATCTGAAAACAACCTATACTGGCCCCAAGGTTATAAGCTTTTGAGTTGAGTCTGAGAACGTTCTCAGACTCAACTCAACCCTTTTTTTATCCTTGGGCCCTTGGCTGTTTTCTTTTTTTCTATTTCTAACAGTCAACACAATATTCAAATCACAACATTGTTTTCACCTGATTTCCCATGTTTAGCTAAATTACAGGTAAATTGTTATTAGTTTATGAGATCTTCTCCAATATTCATACAGATAGTTAACAAATTGACAATCAAATTTAGCTTTAAAATATGTAGTTGTTTTTTCTTCTTTTAAATGAAAATCAGGCACACTAAAATTTGTGATAATAATTTATTCAAGCCGGTAGCTCCTAGGCAATAGATGAATTTTGAAGATTTTGTGATGTTCTTGTTACCCGTGGGTCATGTAGGCATTACTTGATTGTTACAAATTACTTATACAGTAAAGTCTCTCTATTAAAATGAAATGTTATTGACTGTATAAAAGACAGGTGACAGCTCAAAGCAAGGTGACAGTAAAACAGAAAGCTCCTAAAGGAGTTTTCTGTTTTGCTGACACCTTGCTTTAAGCAGCCACCTGTTGTAAACACCCTAATTTTAAAACAATTTAGTGGTCGTAATAGAGAGGTTTCACTGTAATAGCTTTACATAAACCAAGAAAAAAAGATTTAGTGTAGTGTTTGCCTAACCAAGCTATAACCTAAGTCTCTGCCTCTGTTCAAAGTCTATAATTGTAAACAAGTGAGGTAACAATACACTGGACATGCTTGTAAATGACAAACAGAGTAGATCAAGACCAGCTGAAGCGTCTTTGATACAGCTGCTTGTCTTGGTCTACATCATTTGCAACACTCATAGCATAACTCATATACATGTATAACTTTTTTTTATAGGACAACTACACATAAAAGATGCTTCATGTACAGTCAAACTTCAATATCTAGAACTCGGTTAAATCGAACATACCCGTATTTCAAAGTTAAAACGTGGTTTAGCCACGTTTTAACTTTGAAATATGGGTATGTTCGACTTAACCGACCATGATATAATGCAGTTCATGTGTTGAACTATCGGATAGTTGGAGTTAAGCGAGTTCGAGATATCGAAGTTCGACTGCATGTCAGAACTGATAATCAGTAAATTTTGATTTGTTATGATTTTACATCGCTTTAATGGTATCTCAGTCATATTACAACATCCAGCTAATTACAGGTGGAGGAAGACCACAGAAGCCCTTTATACAGTTTCAGGCATAAATCAGCAACTGGGTAGAACCGCCGACCTTCGGCAACCTGGCTAGAAGGCTTCCCGACATGAAAAATCTGAAGAGAGCTCTGTCAGTCACAGTGACTTTAACCCATTGCCCAATAAATGCGCCTTTTTACGTCTTTAATTTAATCCTTCACTAAAGAAAATTGTTCAAATTTATACTGTCATGCATATGTATGATAAGAAATATGTTCTATACTCTTGAAAAATATGGCTTAAAGCAGGCTGAAAGTAATTCAGAATGCGCCTTAAGGCACATTCTGCTTTACTTTCAACCTGCTTTAAGAAATCACCTATCCTAAATACTATAATAGAAACAGGCTATGGGTAAATGGGTTAACTCCATCATTCACAGAGGCCCCAATTATTAATTAAAATACTCAAGCTTGGAAACATAATGTTATACAGAGTGTCACTGACCTTCAATCTTTGCATACTCTGATATTCTGGTGTAGTTGACGAGGGCTGCATTCTCCAAGCATTTTTTAATGATACAGCGGACTTCCTCTGGAGGTACTGGTGTCACGATGTCCTTCATAAGGACCTGTAGAACAAAGGAAAGATAAAATCCAAATAAATTTGACCAAGGCTTTCCCTTTGAAAGTTCAAAGCCCTGCAAGGCATTGAAATCCTACGGAGCAGTTCCTGCTTAAAACCATTCAGGAGCTTTCTGCTATACTTTCAGCCTCTTTGATCCCTTTCCCCTGATGCCAAATTTTTTGTGTGAAAATCTCCTATATTCAACTGTGTTAAAGGCAAGTGATTGCTTCAAGAAAGATGAAAGTAAAGCTTTAAGCTATCTCCTGTATTCAAGGGCAGGTAACTGCTTAACCCATTACCCCATAAATACGCCTTTTTACACCTTTTATTCATTCATCCACTGAAGAAAATAGTTCCAATTTATACAGTTATGAATATGTAGTCAACTATCATCACAACTAGAAACAGGCTATGGGGTAATGGGTTAAGCTGCCTACTTTATTCATAACCTATGACTGAATACTCATTTGCAGTGCTTCTATAATTATAGGTGAGGTAGAGGTACTCAAAAGATAGAGAAAAGGGCTTAGTAAACATCTGTAGGATGTTTCCAATGGTTCATTTATCTATGAAACAAACAGTAAATACTAATTTCAGAATTCCTGGGCCTGAGGTGATAAAACTTGAAACGAATTCTGTGCTCAAAACTCAATTTCGATGACCTGCTCTAGTTTTTACAAAACATACTTTGGCTGATTTAAGTACCCTGATTTGGATATATTTTTACATTAGAATTATGGTATGCAGATACTAGTTATATATAAATGTTTGCTAAAGTGTTGAGCACAGAGTTCGTTTAAAGTTTTATAACCCCGGGGTCAGATCAGGGGAGTATTTTAACAAGGGCCACTATGGCCCTAAATCGCTCACCTGGTAACCATGTAACCATGTACACCGTGTGACCTAGTTTTTGACCGGGCATGACCCTCATTCTAACTTGACCTCGATTTCAATGAGACAAACATTTTGTTCAAGTTTCATGAAGATTCAATGAATTTTGTAGTCTCTATAGAGTGTTAACGAGGTTTTTCGATGATTTGACCTAGTGACCTAGTTTTTGACCGGACATGACCCACATTCGAACTTGGCCTAGATTTCATTGAGGCAATCATATTGATGAAGTTTCATGAAGATCAACTGAAATTTGTAGCCTCTAGAGTGTTAACAAGGTTTTTCGATAATTTGACCTAGTGACCTAGTTTTTGACCAGAAATGACCCACATTCGAACTTGTCCTAGATTTCATTGAGGCAAACATTTTGATGAAGTTTCATGAAGATCCAATGAAATTTGTAGTATCTAGAGTGTTAACAAGGTTTTTCGAAGATTTGACCTAGTGACCTAGTTTTTGACCGGACATGACCCACATTCGAACTTGGCCTAGATTTCATTGAGGCAATCATATTGATGAAATTTCATGAAGATCCAATGAAATTTGTAGCCTCTAGAGGGTTAACAAGGTTTTTCGATAATTTGACCTAGTGACCTAGTTTTTTACCCGGACATGACCCACATTCGAACTTGGCCTAGATTTCATTGGGGCAATTATATTGATGAAGTTTCATGAAGATCCAATGAAATTTGTAGCCTCTAGAGTGTTAACAAGGTTTTTCGATAATTTGACCTAGTGACCTAGTTTTTGACCCGACATGACCCACATTCAAACATGACCTAGATTTCATTGAGGCAAACATTGTGACCAAGTTTCATCAAGATCCAATGAGATTTGAACCTGGTAGAGTGTTAACGAACAATTGTGGACGGACGGACATGCCACCAAATTGGATTAGAGGGCCTTTTATTTTGTTATTTTCTTTTGTTCGAATAACGGGCCACGGCCCCTTAGCGTATTGTTACGGAATGAATTCCATTGTCTTCTTTTGTTATGTTTACCGTTATCTGGCCCTCTAACCCACTTTAGTGGCGCGGACAGACGACGGACGACGGACATCCAGCGATCCTTAAAGCTCACCTTGGCACTACATGCCAGGTGAGCTAAAAAACAAAATCTTTTATTTCTGCATTAAACCCTATAGTGTTACTACTCATTCTATTGAGCAGTTACATCATAGGATTAAGTGCTGCAACAATATCTGATGTTAGGAACTTACTCTCTCCAATAAGGACAGTGTTGCCTTCAGTGCACCCTCAGGCCGACCAAATGGGAAACAGTATCTGAAATAGGTGATTACAGTAAACCTCTCCAATACAACCATTAAATTATGTTAATTATTAGGTGTTTACGACAGGTGACTGCTTAAAGGTAGGTGACAGTAAAACTGTGTTACTGTTTTCTTGCTTTAAGCTGTCACTTGTCTTTTATACAACCAATAAGCCTTTGTTTTAGTGGTCGTAATAGAGAGGTTTTACTGTACAAGACATGTACTTGCAACAGGCAAAATCAATATTCCTTCTCATTAAGCCCATTACTTCATAAATATGCCTTTCTACGCCTTTAATTTATTCCTCTTCTAAAGAAAATTGTTCCACTTTATACAGTCCTGAATATGCACGGTCATAAATATTTTCTATATCCTAGCAGATGGTAGCTTCAAGCAAGACTACACTGAAATATAAATGAAAATCTTTCGATATGAAATAAAATTTGATAATTTACATAATCAACAGGTACCAAATCAAGCAAGCAAGAAAATGTACTTTTTTGGCTGTACCTAAAGTGGGTTTTTTTCCGGTTTCTAGCAAGAAAATGTAGTTTCTGTTTGCCTTACCTAAAGTGTGTTATCTGGTTTTCTAAGAGAATTCTGAGTCGCTCCTTGATTTCATCAAACTTCTCCCGCTCTATCCATAACACAGTCCCTATGCAGTCAGGTCTGAAAGAAAACATTAACACAAAATGAATTGATTTGTTATGATTTTATGTCCCTTTTAACAGTATTTCAGTCATATCACATCCAGCTAGTTACAGGTGGAGAAAGACCACAGCTGCTCTTTATACACTGTTTCCTACAGGAGCCTCCTTATCAGTGACTACACTGCTTGTACAGTAGAACCTCTCTATTACGACCACTAAATTGTGTCAAATATTAGTCGTTTAAGACAGGTGACTGCTTAAAGCAATGTGAAAGTGAAACAGAAAGATTTCTGTTTCACTTTCACATTGCTTTAAGCTGTCACCTGTCCTTTATATGGACAATTAGCCTTCTATTTAGTGGTCGTAATAGAGGGGTTCTACTGTACTTTTGCTTTACGTCAGTTCAAATCAGTAGTCACAGCATTGGGTTTGGTGGAGCACAAAGGAGAAACCTGGAGCCCAAAGATTCAAACAGCTTTTGAGGTGAGTCTGAGATTGTTCTCAAACAGCAAAAGCTCACATCTGACCAATCAAATGCTTGAGAACGATCTCAGACTTAACTCAAAAACTTTTTAACATTAGAGCCTTGTTATTCTCTGATTCTATTCCTGTTACACAGTTTTCTAACCTTTAACATGAGAGGTACAGAAGGCAAAGCTGTAGTGTATCATGGTTGGGTCGATCATGATGCCATTTTAAGTGATTGATCTTGTCTGATTTAAGTTGATACTACTCTAAAAGCTTCAAACTAACTATCAATTAGGAACCTTTCTCCTCTTGAATATTCATATATAACACTACAGTAAAAACCTCTCTATTACGACAACTAAAACAAATGCTAATTGATTGTATAAAAGACAGGCGTCAGCTTAAAGCAAGATGACAGTAAAACAGAGAGCTTTCTGTTTCACTGTCACCTTGCTTTAAGTAGTCACCTGCCTTAAACACCTAAAAACTAACAATCTTTAGTGGTCGTAATATAGGGGTTTTACTGTATACACTAATAGCAAGAGAATGATTAATTTATTACCCCATAAATATACTATTTTATGCCTTTAATTTATTCCTCCACTGAAGAAAATAGTTCCACTTTATAAAGTTATGAATATGCACAATAAGAAATATTTTCTATATCCTAAAAGATGGTAGCTTAAAGCAGGCTGAACGTAAAGCAGAATGCACCTTTAGGTGCATTCTGCTTTACTTTCAATCTGCTTTAAGAAGTTACCTGTCTTCAAAGCTAGAAACAGGCTATGGGGTTAAGGGTTAGACAACCACTTACAATAAATGGCATTTGGGTACTTCAAAAACTAAAATCTTTATTTCTGCATTAAACCCTATGGTGTCACTACTCAATGTTGGATTTGTTCAGTTTACTCCCTCTTATCTGGAGTATTGCTCTTACCTGTTACCATGGACATGAGATGCACAGAAGGCAAAGCTGTAGTGTATCAGGGTTGGATCAATCATGATGCCATTCTCTGCCCTCTCTAACAGGTCGTTAAGGTAACACAGGTGTCTATGGCAACCACGCACTCCATATCTGGCACAGTACTCATCCAGTACAAACACCTGACCTGGGCTGAACCATCCCTGTGGAAGGTCACAGTTTTTACTACAGTTGAGTCTGAATAACTCAAACTTCCAATAATTGAAACTCGAACTCTCAATAACTCAAACACTCAATAACTCAAACTCTAAAAAAAAATCAAACTACCATTTCAAACTTCTAGTAAATAAAACTCTCAATAACTCAAACTCAAATTCCAAATAACTCAGCCTTCAAACATTCAAACTCCAAATAACTAAAATTTAAACTTCCAGTAACTCAAGCTTGAACCCTCAATAACAACTCACAATAACTCATCAAAACTTAAATATAAAATGTGGCTAAATATCATTTAAACTCCGATAGCAGGAAATCTCTATAAAGAAATTGGTTAAGCGAGACAAAGGTTTTTCTATGAAAAAAACATGTTAAAGCTTTGTATGGTTTAGTGGAATTGTCCATTGGGAAAATACAACATTTCTATGGTTAGTATAAAGCTTAACCCTTTGAACCCTAGTCCCGCATATAGGCGTCCTTTTCAAACAGTGTACATGTGAATAGTACACTTGTCCTATGCAAACAGTGAAAACCCTGATCAGAGGGCTCCGAAAGGAGCCCTCTGATCAGGTTCTTCACTGTTTGTCACAATGCCAAACATTGACAAAAACAACCCTTAAAAGTCAGAAATGGACTAGACTAAAATGGAAACTGGAATTGTCCATTTAAAGTTTCAGGGAGGAAAGAGTTAATTCATTGGTCCCTAAAACTATTAATGGGAAATTCCAATTAAGTCTTGTCCATTTTTGACAAGTTAGGGTAGTTATCCAAATATTCAAAAATGACAAATAGTGTAGCTTCTGATCAAAGGGGGTCCTTCTGGGCTTACACTGTTTGCAAAGGACATGTGTACTATCTACATAGGTGTACTGTTTGTAAAGGAAGCTGTTAGTCTGTTAATGGACAGCTCATTCTTAGTTGCTAGGTGATTCATATACAAATCCATAAACAGCCAATCTTGATCAACAATCAGGGCCCACTCAGTACAGTTAAACCTCGTAATACTAAACACTTTCAGCATGAGTAAATCATTCAGTTCAGTTCCCATAGGAGCTTTCTGCTTTACTTTCAGCCTGCTTTAAGCTGCATTCTGCTGGGATATAAGAATTATTTCTTATGGTGCATATTCCTGACTGTATCAATTGGACCTATTTTGGAGGAATAAATGAAATGTAAATGAATGGAGTAATGGATTAACCCTTTGAACCCTAGTCAAGCATATAGGCGTCTTTTCAAACAGTGTACATGTGAATAGTAATTTTGTCCTGTGCAAACAGTGAAGGCCCAGATCAGAGGGCTCCGAAAGGAGCCCTCTGATCAGGGTCTTCACTGTTTGTCAGTAATGCCAAAATTGACAAAAACAACTCTTAAAAGCCAGAAATGGACTAGACAAAAATCGAAACTGGAATTGTCCATCTAAAGTTTCAGGGAGGAAAGAGTTAAACCTCTAAGCTGTTAGCTACATTAGTCACCTGCCAAGAATTACTAAGCTACAGTCATTCTTGTACTAAGAGACCGTTCAATAGGAGATCCATGGACATTCTATAATACAGGTTGTTGCTTAATGCATGATGAAAATAATGCAGAAAGCTCCTATAGGAGCTTTCTGCATTATTTTCATCCTGCATCAAGCAGTCAGCTGTGTTTAAAGATCTCAACTCAACTTTAATGAGTGGCCATTTATAAACGAGACTGACTGTATATTACTCATAAATTATTCAGCATATATGTAGTGACAATTAAATACATCATGCAAATTACTTATTTGAGGAGAGTTCTTATCTGTGCATAATTAGTGTTGAAATATGGTGTGATATCTGATCTTACAAGGTTACATATGGTATTGGAATGAATGGTTCATGTACATAGAAATATTTCTTCTTTGTATGATGCTAAATATTAGCATTATTCTCTCCAGCAACACATTTCTTTATACTAACCTTTTGCACACTGCGGGAGAATTTGTGAAAACTGTTAATAACAGTTTGGATCCAGATGAGTAACCATAACTCCGTACTCGGCAGTTATCTAGATCCAAACTGTTTGACCCTCAGGTTTTTTTCAGAAGGAAATGTCCTTGAACTAACTTTCAAAATGGTTGCAACAACAATTTTTGCAGATAACAATTGAGATAGTATTTGAGAATCTGTACCAAAATATTCATTGAGCACAGAATCATGCATTCTTATTACAGAGTCTATTTGGAGCTGAGAACCAGGCATTCATATGCAGTTTTTTACAGCTGAAAACCATGCATTCATAATTATGCTGTTTGCTTGAAACTGAGAACCATGCATTCATGAACAATTTGTTTGGAGCTGAGAACCATATTTTCAAACACAGTTTGTTTGGAGCTGAGAACCATGCATTCATACAGTTTCCTTGCAGCTGAGAACAATGCATTCAGATTCCGGGTCAAAACGGTCTGGAGACAAAAGGATTTCAGTGAAAGATTTTAAACTCTGCGTACAGATCCTGCAATCCGAATTGACTTTGCATAATTTGTGTTAACTGATATATAGTGACACTATTAGTGTTGTCTCCAACACAGTCAATCTTTTATTACTAAACTATTTAACCCATTACCCCATAAAATGTTTCTAGTTTTGAAAACAGGTGACCACTTAAAGCAGGTTGAAAGTAAAGCAGAATGCACCTTAAGGCGCATTCTGCTTTACTTTCAGCCTGCTTTAAGCTACCACCTGCTAGAATAAAGAAAATATTCCTTAAAATACATTTCCATGAATGTATATATTGGAACTATTTTCTTCAGCGGAGGAATAAACAGAATACGCTAAAAGACACTTCTATGGGGTAAAGGCAAGACTTATTGGTAGTCCTAAACACAGTTGGCTGCTTTATGCAAGATAAAAAAGTGTCATCAGAGATCTCCATGCTACTTCAAACAGTGGTTGCTTAACCCGTTACTCCATAGATACGCATTTTGGACACCTTTAATTTATTCCTCCATTGAAGAAAATAGTTCCAATTTATGCACTTATGAATATGTATCACAAAAAATAGTTTCTATATCTTAGCAGATTGTAGTTTAAAGCAGGCTGAAAGTAATGCAGAATGTGCCCTAAGGCGCATTCTGCTTTACTTTCAACATGGTGGTCACCCTTATTCAAAACTAAAAACTGGCTACAGGGTAAGGTATCAGAGATTTTCTTCAATTAGTTGTTTAACCCATTACCCCATAGCCTGTTCCCAGGTTTGAAGACAGGTGATTACTTAAAGCAGGTTGAAAGTAAAGCAGAATGCACCTCAATGGGACACATTCATCACAATATAATGCTGAACTATTTTCTTCAGTGCAGGACTAAGTAAAAGGTGTATTTATGGGGTAATGGGTAAATATAAGACTGTATTCTTGATGCCGCATGCAATAAAGCCATTAGCTATTAGTCAACAGAGACCATGCTTACCAAACAGGTATATGCATCATTGAGGCGGTAGTCTAAGGTTAGTGTTTGCAACATTTTGAACATATCATGGTGGTTAAAATGACACGGATAAGCTTGCACGAACTCGTCCAAGCCATGCTTCCGGGCCCGGTCAGCATCTGTAAAGAGCAGGTTAGGGAAAGAACATTCACAATAGCATGCTAAAGGCGGTTTATTGAGAGAAAATATCACTGCAATCCAGAGCTCCAGATAAGGGGAGTATTTCAAAAACTAAAATCTTTTTTTATGCACCAAAACTCTAGGGTGTGACTACTCATTAGAAAATTCTCTTTGAGACAATTCTAACGAGTAGTTACACTATAGGATTTGGTGCTGAAAGGGTGGAGAAAATGTTGGATTTGTTCAGTTTGCTCCCTCTTACCTGGAGCTCTGCTATCTCTTTCTGTTTCATCAATTTGTTGGTTTGTCAAATATTAGTTTTCAATACGGAATGATTACCACTTCAAACCTAAAGTTTTCTTTAATCCTTTCCTCTATATAGGCCCCTTAGGTAACTTTTATGCGTATAAGTACCTCAGAACGCCTTTTCCATGTCTTGATAAAAGTAATCAAATGAGGATTCACTAATGGTGTTAAATACATGTGACAGCTTAACCCTTAGCCCGCCAAATAAATTGTCGTCTGCTATATTTCTCGTCTGCGTCAAGTTTCAAAGTGCTTCAAAGTTGCTCAAAATTGCTGAAAATGTTGTCCGAGTGTCAAACAGCTTGGATCCGGATGAGACGCCGAGTTACTCGGCGTCTCATCCGGATCCAAGCTGTTTGCATATGGAGCTTTAGTCGTGCGTGGCAGGCTAAGGGTTAAAGCAAGATGGAAATTAAACAGAAAGCTCCAATAGTTTTCTGATTTACTTTCATCTTGCTTATTAGTAAACCATATGTCTTAAACACAGATTACTGTATATGCAAAATGTTTCATAATTATAGATGATTAGTAACAATTCCTTTGAAGAAAGGGTTCAAATACAAGGTGTGGAATTCATATCTTCTACGTAGAATTTTGAAGACAATAAATCAAGCTACAGGGCAAAGTTTTAACATTTCCACTAACTTTTCAAATGGAATTTTCTATTTCCTAAATAATGACAAGTTTACATTGACTCTTGAGGTGTTTGTCTAAAAAATATTTCAAATCATAGCTAAGGAACCCTCTGATCTGGGTCTAACACTGTTTGCAAATTGTTTAAATACTTAGTGAAGGTTACCTTAATGACAGACAGAACGAAGTATTGGAAGAGACAGGCCTGAGCAAACAGTGAAGTCCCTGATCAGACTGCTCCTGAAGGAGCAGTCTGATCAGAGTCTACACTGTTTGTCATTCAGTTTGCAGCTTTTATAGACAAATTACTGTGTGAAAAAGAAATTTAGCAGTTACCAGGATATCCCAATCTAAGATTTTACTGTAATGCAAGTTTGAATATTGTTTTGTTTTGGTTTTTCTTACCTCCCTGCATCCTGGAGATCTGGGTATTACTGATTTTACTGGTTTGTACAACAGGTGGCACTGGTTTGTGGGTCTGCCCTGTGGCACGGTATACTGCCTGAACCCATAAGGCTCTCTCGTTCTCATCATCTGAGGCCAAGGTTACATTATCCCCCTCCTTTACAGTGTTGAAGAAATGCTTCCCGCCTTCAAGTTCTATAAGTGAAAATAACTTTCAAATAAACCTGCTGCATGTATAACGCGAGACATTTCAAGAAATGCTTTACCCCCATCAACAGGGCTCCAGATAAGGGGAGTTTTTCAAAAACTAAATTTTTTATTTCTGATTTAATCCCTATGGTGTCACTACTCATTAGAATTGTCTCTTCGAGACAATTCTAATGAGTAGTAACAACATAGGATTTGGTGCTCATTTGAGTGAGAAAATACTGCTTTTGTTCAGTTTACTCCCTCTTATCTGGAACCCTGCATCAAGCTCTGTATTAAATATGTATAATATTATGTGGACAGACAAAATAATGAACAGACAGATTCTGTACAATCTATGTACCATATATATGGACTTACAAAATAATGAACAGACAGAAACAAGCAGAAAGACAGAATAATGGATAAACAGACACGGGTAAAACAGTATTCCCCCACCCACCCTGCTTAACCTTTGCAGTGCAGGAAAAGAGTATATATATCCTTAGCAAACAGCAAGTAGATTCTATGTTTTATCTTACAATGCTGAAACAATGTGGATGGACTTTCTGCTTTAACCCTTTAAACCCTAGTCCCGCATATTGGCGTCCTTTGCAAACTGTACAAGTGAATAGTACACTTATCCTATGCAAACAGTAAAGACCCAGATCAGAGGGCTCCTAGGAGCCCTCTGATCAGGGTCTTCACTGTTTGTCATAATGCCAAACATTGACAAAAACAACTCTTTAAAGTCGAAAATGGACTAGACTTAAATGGAAACTGGATTTGTCCATTTATAGTTTTAGGGAGGAAAGAGTTAAGCAATCACAGATTAACTAATGAAAACAAGCTAGGTGTGTGTTTTTGTGTGTTTTTGGTTTGTTTGGGGGGGGGGGGGGGGGGGGGGGGGGTGGTAATTATGTCAAGAGTTTTTTGTGATATAGCCCAGGGGATGGGGGAGCTTTCTCCTTTAAGTAATCACAGATTTAAACAAATGAATAGCAGCTAGAGGTGGGGTTTGTGAAGTTGTTTAATAATGTCAGAGTTTAATGAGCCCTCCTAGATGACATACCTGGTACAGGCTCACAGTAATCTACTGTAAAGCCATCAAGCTGCATCATTTCTGTTGGATCTGGTTTTCTTTCACGGTAACTACACATAGCAAAAGTGTACTGAGATACCTGAAAAACATTGAAACGAATAAACTAATCCTTACCCTCTTACAGAGGAGAAAACATTATTCTCTCCTGTTTAAATGAAACTAAATGCATTGCAATAAAATGAAGAAAATGCCAACTTTTTTAAAAATTCGGACTATTTATTTCTGAGTAGCAAACAGTTTGGAGCCATACCAGATGCCTGGCCCAGCGCTTATAAAGCATTTGAGTTGAGTCTGAGTTTGTTCTCAAGCACTTGATTGGTCAGATTTGAGCCTAGTGCTTGAGAGCGATTTCAGACTCAACTTAAGGCTTTATTAGCATGAACCCTAATTACCAGAATCTGGCTCCAAATTGTTTGCAATGCTTGATACAGGATTGACTATTTATGGTTATTTTTTACTACCGGTACAATGTATTAGGGAGTTTTTTTTACAATATATTTCAAAATGATCAGGGTCTATGCTGTTTGCATTGTACAAGTGAACTCTTCACATGTAAACTTTAACTCATTTCAGATGCATGTTAACATCACTTGGGGTCAATGTGTTTACCAAAGTATTTTCAGTATTAACTCTTACCCTGCTAGCGGAGGATATAATGTGCCACAGTGATTACCTTTGCAAACAGTTTGGATCCAGATGAGACGCCGCATAACACGGCGTCTCATCAGGATCCAAGCTGTTTGACACTCTGGCCCTGTTTTGAAAAGAAAATTAGAAAATTCTATTTTTAGAACACCAGCAGACGACAATTGTTGCAGACAAAAAAATTACCCAGAATGCAAAGAGTTAAGTCTTACCTGTACCAGGACAAAATATCTCTTTTTCCACTTTTTCCAAACATTTTTACCAATTGCATAGAGGTACCTGAAATGCATCATAACCATAAAATATTCGAACCAGGAAAGCACTTCAGAAGATTTCTCAAACATGTAGTTTAAGTCATCAACAAGAAATGTGGAGAAATTCCCAAAAAAGCAGGAGCTTTCTGCTTTACTTTAATCTTCCTTTAAGCGGAAACTTGCATTCAAGTTAGTATTCATTTTTGGTGCTTAATCAGAGGCAGACGGTGGATGTCTTTCAGGGCTCCAGATAAGAGGGGGTAAATTGAACAATTCCAACACTTTCTCACTCATTTTACTTCCAAATCAGATGGTGTTACTACTCATTAGAATCGTCTCGAAGAGACGATTCTAATGAGTAGTGACACCATAGAGTTAAATTGAGAAATAAAGATTTTAGTTTTTGAAATACCCCCTTATCTGGATCTCTGCACATCTTAGTATGCTAATGCCAAGGAAACAGTTACTTTCTACCGATACTATTGAAGTGAAGCTCCTTCTTTAAATCCTTTCTTCCATTACAAAAAGGGCAAACTACCTACACCCAACTGTGTATAAAGCAGTTGACAGATTAAAGCAAAATGAAAGCAAAACAGAAACCCCTTGGGGAGCTTCCTGCTTTACTTTCATCTTGTTTTAAGCTGCGCTCTTGGGCAATTCTATATAGGAAAAGGTTCTTTCTCCTTTTTTCAATGTTGGGAGCAAGTAATAGCAATGAATTATGGGGAAACTGGCGTTGAAGATTTCAGGAGATATGAAATCTGTAATACCACATGCATTAGTTAATACAGTCGAAACTCTATACTTCGAACTCGCTTAAATTGATAAGCTGATCTATCTACCTCTTGTTACTGCCAACCCCTCTCGCAAGTGTTATAAGCAGGATTTCGATCATGTTGAACAAACCTGTATTTCAAAGTTAAATTGTGGCTAAGCAACGTTTTAACTTAGAAGAATGGGTACATTGTATTTTCAAACTAACGCTAGTTCGAAGTATTGAGTTTTAACTGTATTTATCTTTTCTCTGCATAGGCGCCACAGGAGGTATCTGGTCTCAACGCCCCACTGCATCAACGCCCCACTACATCAACGTACCATTTGTGGATCCAACGTGCCATTTTTAAAAAATTATATATATCACTCGTATTTGACAATTATTAATTGATGCAAACGTGAAATAGTGATTTAAATGAGTAACTGGGATTAAATGAAATATTTTTTGCTTACATACTGTGTACATACGATGTTCCTATGTGAGTATTATCCTCCGTTAGTCGGGGTTGTTTTATCCACTTATATAATCGCATTAATCTTCGTATTTCGTAGAAGATAAGTTTCCTTTCGCTAATGCCACACCCAAGTAGCTACCATTTTTCACTGTGTATATGTTTCATGTCTACGATTATACTCTTTGAAATGTCGGCATACATGAAAGGGAAAAGTTGCAGACGAGAGGCGTAACAAATACACGTGTCAAGTCTAATATGCCACTGACTGTGTATTCGGCACGCGCTGATAATCGCATAGCATATTTTTCGCGAGGATGTGAACATCGGCACGCTTTGATAAATTGTTCAAATGTTTGCGACTTTCTTAACTTTTCTTAACGTTTTTAAATGTCTGATTGATTCACACAGAAACCAACTTCCAACTTGTTTCATTTATTTAGCAAACGTTCAATTCCAATTCGAAATTGCCATTATAAAAAAAAAGATATTGATATCATAATAGATCATAATTAGACAGCAAATTATTGGTTTATATATGACAGTTGAATGAAATTAACGATTTACCTTATACATGTAATTATACTCCCATGAAAAGTGTTTTGTTTTCGCCAAGTTTATTTTTTATCTTCAGCATTTTTCGTAAAATTCCAGAAAATCATTCACAGATCACTGCGTGTAAACTGTAAACTCATTACATACATACGAACATCGTAACTCGAAATCCATTTGTTAATTTCACATCTGGACCCTAAAAAATTTCATGCTCCCAAAAGGTGTATTTCAATTGGATAATTATTAGTAAAATCCGCTGTCAATCACTTTTAGATGAATATGTTGAGCGGGAAAGCGAAGTCGGCTAACTTTGAAGATTGATCAAAGAGTTTTTAACGTGTTCATGCTGAATTGTCGTCTTTTTTAAACATATTGTCTGATTTTTCATGCATTTGAAAAAGAAGAAAAGTTGAAATGAGTGACAAATAGTTTGGATCCAGATCTGGAAACAACCTGTTTGTAATTATTAGACAAGTCGCACTTTAAAAATGATGAGGGTTAAATATTTTACCCGTAAAACAACTTAAAGACAACAACCAGGACTCCAGATAAGAGGGGGTAAATTGAACAAATCCAGCACTTTCTTACTCATTTTACCACCAAATCCTATGGAGACGATTCTAATGAGTAGTGACACGATAGGGTTTAATTGAGAAATAAAGATTTTAGTTTTTGAAATACCCCCTTATCTGGAGCCCTGAACAACTGTATAAGTATCTAGGGATTTGAGTAAGTGGTATTGATGCTGGAGGAAACGGTAAAGTCTACTTAACGGACGGACACACGGACAGGACAACGCTATACGCATTCGCATTTATAGATACCGGGGGCATCAAATAGTGCAGATTCTGGTCAAAGAACTCGTGAAGGATTCATCTGAGCAGTGTCTACACTGTTTACTTAACAAAATAGATAAGGCTAAATGGTCTGGGTACAGCGGTAGTTTAATAGGCCAGGTTTGCATGGTTGCATAACTATTACAATTTTTTTTAAATAACATTTAAACAGTGTGTTCTGATAATTTGACTGGTGATTCTTCTCATCAGGTGGTCCCTTTTTAAAAACAAAAAAAATCGCCCTCTGCGCGGCAACATCAAAGACTTTGAAGTGGAGCCGACTGCCGAAAATAAAGTCTGCAGAAACAGATGAAACAGTACATGTCATCAGAAAGCGGTTAACCTGTAAGAAGCTGTGTCGTTATAACTTCAAAAGACCTGGTCCTGTCAATCACCCGTCCCAAACGTGTTTGTGTGCATGAGTCGAATCAGTTTTGTTACAGATAATATTGACTGGACTATTGATTTGTTAGGTAATTATAGTGGAGAACATATTATTCTTTCCAAATAAACGCATTTTTGCTAAAACTTATTATTGAAATTGCAAACATTTTGGAGAGTAACCCGGCGTCTGATCAGGCTCCTTAATGTTTGCCACTCAGATTAAAATAAATATTCAGAATTGACCACTAGTTGTCATTTCCTACATTTTATTGCAAATGCATTTCGTTTGCGTTTAAACGTGAAAGAATAACGTCTTCTTCACTGTATGTGTAAGTTTTACTGATATTACGATTTCTTTGAAATTACATGTGTTTTCGAACCTGCGACTAATTTCAGTCAAGTTTCAAAAAGATGCCTTTGTGGACTGTTAAAATCGGTGTCAATATAAAAGTACCAAGTTAAATTTCATAAATGATATTTTTCGAATTTAACGGCAGATTGAGAATTCAGTTTTAAGTGTAGCCGCATTTAATCCAATAAAAGAATCATTTTGAATGGGATTTTTGTTTTAACACCAATTTGTAGGTCTTTTACCCCTTTCCCAAATGAGCCTTTTAACGCCTCTGCAAACCGAGCAGACAGGTCAGGGCATACTATACATGTCTATAGAGTTATCATAGATCAGAGTTGTCACAACTGTTTAGCAAAAACGATTGTTAATTATAACAGAGTGGAAATTTAGTTAATTATTCATAGTGGGTGGAGTCTGGAAAGAATATTCACAAGGGAACGGGCTCATATTATGTACATATTAAATGATGATTTCGGCTTTTGTTTTCGTATGTCCGGGATACTCGGCACTTTTATATGGTCGTCAATGTTCGACCATAGTTCATACTATAAATTTTAATTGATATAATAAGTTTCAAGACTATATCTTAAACCTATTTTAAATGTTGTATTCGGTATCGGAGTGTCGCAAAAAGTCCAAAAATAGAATTAATGCATAACCCCTATTTTAAATGGGGAACTCGGGGCGTTTTTCGTAGGTTTATACATTCAGCCCTAACGACGAGTATGCTCGTCATTAACAAATAATGTACATATGAAGAGTACACATGTCATACGAATACAGTGAGGTACCTGATCAGAGGGCTCCTCTGCCCAATGTCTGCTCGTATGTCAGTTTGCAATATATTGTCTTATTCAATCCTAAATAGTCATTAATGGACAAAACTTAGCTGGAAACTGGAATTGTCCATTCAGGGATGAATAGGTTAAGGAAGGTGGGTATTTTCAAATTATCGACGATTCACGGTAAACCAAGAAAAGTCACCTTTTTTAACAGGGGTGTCGACACAGTTATTTAAACAATATATATATGCCTTTAAATACGATATTAGTACATCAAACTTATTTTAGTTGGTGTTTACGAAGGTTAGGTAGGATCGGCATTTTTCATATCGTCGCCGATTTTTGGACAATAAAAGTATCTTTTTGAGCGGGAATTCATATATGACTTATAAACTGGTGCACAGATACCTTTACATAAAACCCTTTTCCTGTGGTGTTCTCTGCATTTCGAGTCGCCCGTCGATGAAAACAAAGAAAATGAATTCTGCTAAATATGACGCCTGCTTAAATCAATATATCCTCTATATGTGACTTTATTAATATCCAATTTACAAACAGTTTGGAATATATGATGAGAATTGAGTTGGTCTCTAATCTGGATGAAACTGTTTGAAAAGGTTATCAGGAGATTAGCTTTAGCTGCCGTCACGGCCGTCGGAGTGTACTATTTGCAATTTTTTCTACGATCGGGTGTTCATTTTTGTAATAACAGATATCCTAAATCAATCAGATTATATATCGTGAATAATCTCAAAAACAATAAATTATACAAAAATAGTATAAATAAAACTGATTTTCTATAATTTTTATAAAGTGGGACATTCCATCCAGATAATAGGGACGTTCCGTCTGGTACGTTGAGGTATTGGGACGTTGAGACCATAAACCCCACAGGACATGTCTACCTCCGCATATGAAACATAACTGAATATTCGTTGATGTTATTTAAAACAGGTAGTAGCCTAAAGCAAGATGAAAGTAAAACAGAAAGCTCCTTTTGGAGCTTTCTGCTTAACTTTCAACTTGTTTTAAGAAGACAACCTGACATCAACACATAATAGGTGATTTGAGCTTCTGGCTATGGAGACAAAGGTTTACCAATCTCCTTTCAAGAGAAATCATCTCGGCAATGGGCTAAATGTCAAGATTTCTGATGTAAGTATTCAAGCACAATTTGTAATGAACCACACTGTGAAACACAGAAAGTAAATACTAGGTGTAACAGCTGTCAAATATGTTCACATTTGAAAAGAAAGAAAACACTGGCAACACATCTTGGACCAACCGTCGAACCTCATTAACTCCGAGGTGCTTAAGTTGAACATACCCTTATGTCAAAGTTATAATGTGGCTGAGAAATAATTTTCAATTTGAAATACGGGTATGTTCGACCTAAACGACCTACAGAAAACTTGGATATCTCGAACATGCCTAAGGGTGTTTGATTTCAGAGACCTTTAACCCATTACCCCATAAATACGCCTTTTTACACCTCTAATTTATCCCTCCACTGAAGAAAAAAGTTCCAATTTATACAGTTGTGGATATTTAACATTAGAAAATAATTTTATATTCCAGCAGCTGGTAACTTAAAGCAGGCTGAAAGTAAAGCAGAATGCGCCTTAAGGCGCATTCTGCTTTACTTTCAACCTGCTTTAAGTGGTCACTTGTCTTCAAAACTAGAAACATGCTATTGGGTAATGGTTTGATTTGTTTAATGAAAAAAGTCTACATTCAGCAAAACATCTGCAATTACTTAAAATTTAATACACTTCATTTTAGAATAATCAGCCAGAAAACAAAGGGGTTACTACAAGATAGACTTATATACTTATTAAACAACACTATTGTATGTAATATGATTAGTAATCAATATTGATAACAACAGGGCTCCAGATTTAATCACTTTTCTCTATATGTTCATGTGTTGCATATCAATGGAATCGTCTTCACGAGGCGAAAGGGCTCTTCAAGAGACGATTCTAGTGATAAGTAACATCACAGAGAGGCTACTTCCAATCACAAAACAATTTTTCAAATGACAGACGTGCAGACACTGATCGGGGCTCCTATAGGAATCACCTAAATCTGGGTCTGCATTGTTGCATACCATGTTACCACTGTGCCTTTAGTCATATGTTTACCGTTGGTAAATGAAGAGTATATTCATCGCTAAATACGTTGTGGTTAATACTTAGCCTTGAAATACACAGTTTATCTGGGACCCTGAACTGCGAAGATCATACATTGTTTTGCATACGAATGTTCACGCAACACATGTTTACATGTTTATTATTATGTCATTTATAATTATCAGCCATTTGTATTCTTGGCCGGAGGCCTTATATTACAATAAACGTATGTTATGTTATGTTAGAGTGTAAATGTGTTTACTTACCCGCAGTGTTTCATGTTCTGGGGTTTGTCCATCCGTACTGCTATTTTGATGGACAGATCATCTGGACAGTTCTTTGTGGTTTTCATCCGATGCCATTCAGCTAGACGACTACTGTTACAAGTCGGCCGTAATATGACCTAAAGAACATGATTAAACAATTGAACCCTACTGATGAGTATACATGTCATTTACAAAACAGTGTACCTATGCATTCACCATTTCACATATACAGTCGAACTTCGATATCTCGAACTCACTTAACTCGAACTATCCAATATTTCTACACATGAACTGCATTATTTCATGCTCGGTTAAGTTGAACATACCCATATTTCAAAGTTAAAACGTGGCATAGCCACGTTTTAACTTTGAAATACGGGTATGTTCGACATGACCGAGTTCGAGATATCGAAGTTCGACTGTAGCTTGTTTTGATCTGTATTTAATCCTGAAAACAAGCAAAGGGGTTAACATAAAGTAAAGTTGTTCCAGGAAAATTGAGTTAAGTTTGACAGGAACAAGGCTCCAGATAAGGGGAGTATTAATTCTTTTATTTCTGCATTAAACCCTTTTCGAGATGATTATAATGAGCAGTAACGCCGTAGGATTTGGTGCTGAAATGAGTGAGAAATTGTTGGATTTGTTTAGTTTACTCACTCTAATCTGGAGCCCTGCAGGAAAATTGGATACATAATATGGCGAAATATACACACTTTTTTTTAGTATATGAGAGGAATGAGTTGTAATTTTAACCAAGTACTCGATTCAGTATCCAATGTTTACCTTGCCAAGTTCCTTATCCTCCAGCGCCAGCATACCAGAGCTCTCTGTATACAGTTTGACTTTGACGACTGGGAGTGGATGTGTTGTTGTAAAATCACCCTGGGTATCCCAGGAAGGTTTGGAAGCTTCGGCCTGGTCAGTCTGTAGTTTCTCCCCACCCTCTACCTCCATGGTACAGTAGACTATTTTATTGGGTGCTAGAGACTTGAGCCCCTTCACTTCCACAACATGTACCTGTAACAGAGAAATAGACAGGTAACCCCTATTCTCCCATAGCCAATACTTCATAGATACACATATTTACGCTTTTAATTCATTCTTCCACTGAAGAAAATAGTTCCAATTTATGGTCATGAATATGTATCATGAGAAAGATTTCTCATATTTTAGCAGATAGTAGCTTAACCCATTACTCCATAGCCTGTTTTTAATTGTGAAAATAGGTGACTACTTAAAGCAGGTTGAAAGTAAAGCAGAATGCGCCTCATGGCGCATTCTGCTTTACTTTCAGCCTGCTTTACGACAAATTCTTCTAGAATATAGAAAGTATTTCTGATAGTACATACTTATGAATGTATAAATTAAAACTATTTTCTTTGGTGGAGGAATAAATTAAAGGCGTTTCTCCCCACCCTCTACTTCCATGGTACAGTAGACTATCTTATTGGGTGCTAGAGACTTGAGCCCCTTTACTTCCACAACATGCACCTGTAACAGAGTAATAGACAACTAACCCCTATTCTCCCTTAGCCATTACTTCATAGATACACATATTTACGCTTTGAATTCATTCTTCCACTGAAGAAAATAGTTCCAATTTATGGTCATGGATATGTATCATGAGAAAGATTTCTCATATTTTAGCAGATAGTAGCTTAACCCATTACCCCATAGCCTGTTTTTAATTGTGAAAATAGGTGACTACTTAAAGCAGGTTGAAAGTAAAGCAGAATGCGCTTCATGGCGCATTCTGCTTTACTTTCATCCTGCTTTACGACAAACTCTTCTAGAATATAGAAAGTATTTCTGATAGTACATACTTATGAATGTACAAATTAAAACTATTTTATGATATGATAAGAAATATTTACAATATTCTAGCAGATGGTAGCTTAAATCAGGCTGAAAGTTAAGCATAATGCACCTTAACTCTTTCCTCCCACTTTCCAATAAAATCTTGTTCATTTTTCATTCCTAAAGGTTGGCGGTTTGTTTTATAATTTATTTCAAAATGACAAACAGTGAAGAACCAGATCAGAGGGGCTCCTTAGGAGCCCCCTGATCTGATTCTTTACTGTTTTCATTTGACAATTGTACTTATCAAAGGTATACTGTTTGTAAAGGACCAGTATACTAGTCAATAGGGCTCAATGAGTTAAAGTCATGTAATTATAACTATCTGAGCAACAATCTGGATTTCAGGATTATGCAGCAATTTTAGCCCTGGGTCTGAACTGTGTCATGACTCATTTAGTAATATTAAAATATCAGAAATAATAGATTCTTTTCATGCTAGGAAACATGGCTGAAAACAAAACTCTGATAAGAATAACCTGTTTTACCTGCCACCCAACTCAAGCGGATAGAAAAAGGTCAAAACATTAATTTTTTCCATCATATCAACAAGAGCGTGTCCCAGATACACTAATGCCCCCCATGGCACAGGGATGCGAATCCAGACTATCCTATGAAAACTGTTCGAGTGAGAGAGTGGAAACTGTCAAGGAGAGTGCCATAAAAGTGCCATTTTGTGGAATTCAAGGGCCGTAACTCCAAAGGGCCTAGTGTGCCTAGTGTGAATTGGCGCCACTGGTTATCGAACTTGGTCTCCATTTCATGTCAACAAACGTTTTCAGAACTTTGGTAAAGATCAGATGAAAAGCAATATGTTTGTGATACACAAATGCCCCAGCCAACATCATGCTATGCAAAAGTAATAGCCAAGGTTAAAGTTTTTTGGTTAAAGTTTGATTAAATAGTTCAAAGGTCAAGGTCACATGGTCAAAAATATTGTTATGGTTGGAATGGTCTTGACACAAGAAATATACATACCAAATATGAAAGCCCTAGGTCTACTGGTTCAAATGTCATAGACATTTAAAGATTTTTTACAAAAGTAGGTCAAAGGTCAAGAGCACAAGGTCACATAGCCTATTTCTAGTTTTGAAGACAGGTGACCAGTTAAAGCAGTTTGAAAGTATGCAAAATGCAGAGTTGTTGATAAGCTTTGTCTTGGAATTGGGTATCAATACACGGATTTTAAAGGAATAGGGTTTTTTGGAAAATTCATTGGGTATTGCATTGACCACAACCCAATGGTTTCTAATTCATTTGGGTATCCACAGTCCAGAACCCCATGATTTGTAATATAATTCAAAATTGGGTCAGTAGGAAAATAAAATTGGGTTTCCTATCCTTGTTCTTTCAACAGTGCATTCGCGGTAATGTTGTTAACTGTCTAAAAATGATTTTCAGTGTTTACCTTACATACTTCTATATGCAACTTTTGTTTACACACGTTCGACTAAAGTAAAAGCTCAGTTGAAAATCCGATGAAGTTAATAAGCAATAGAGTATTTGTTTGATTTTTACGCAATCACTTAAAAATAATTGGGCTTTGTTGGGTACTGTCACCCATTAGTTTTGAAATAATTGGGTATTTCACCAATTTCAATTGGGTAAGTACTCGGATACTCTGCTTATCTACAACTCTGAGAAAGCACCCCTTAAGGTGCATACTGCTATACTTTTAACCTGCTTTAACTGGTCACCTGTCTTCAAAACTAGAAACAGGCTATGGGGTAATGGGTTTTTAGAAACCTTTCTTTTAGAGCATTTTAATGTGTAGGCACAAAATACTCGTATGGTTGTGTAGAGACATTAGACATTTAAGAACAGAAGTACTTCTTTTATATTGAACACAGATTTATATTGATTCTCAAATTATACTTGTGTGGTCAAGCATATAAGAGGAAATAACCAGAGTAGACCCATGTGACTGCACTGCCTGTAAAAGTCTGAGAAACATTTCAGGAACCACTTGCACTATAGGATAAACCGTACCATGATACACCAACATGCATTAAAATCATAATGTCATTAACTATTAGTATTACCCCATAGCCTGTTTCTAGTTTTGAAAACATGTGACCACTTAAAGCAGGTTGAAAGTAAAGCAGAATGTGCCTAAGGCACATTCTGCTTACTTTCAGCCTGCTTTAAGCTATCATCTTCTAGATTGTAGAAATATTTCATAATTATGATACATAGTTTTGACTGTATAAAGTGGAACCAATTTCTTCAGTGGAGGAATAAATTAAAGATGTAAAATGGCGTATTTATGGGGGGAATGGGTTAAATTTTCTGAGTACACTCTCAACTCATTACCCCATGGCCTGTTTCTAGTTTTGAAGACAAGTTATCCCTTTACTCTTTACCCCATAGCTTATATTCAGTATTGAAGACAGATTGTTGCTGAAAACAGGCTAAGAGAAAAGCAGAGTGATCCTTAAGGCACATTCTGCTTTACTCTCAGCCTGCATTAAGCTTCCATCTCCTAGGATATAGAAACTTTTCATGTATATTCATAAAAATTCGAACAATTTTCTTCAGTGGAAGAGTAAACAAGGGATGTCAGAGAGACAACAAAGTTCATTGACGGCACATTTTGAAACTTAAAAGCAGTCTGAGGTCAAGGTCACAGAGGTCAAACCTCACTGGACATAAGAATTATAAGCATTTTTTGAAACCTAAATACACGTTTCAAAACCTACAGATTCTAAATACAGACGCTCAATTTAAGGTCAATGTCACTGGGGTCAAACTTTTTGCCTGCATGGAAAGATCTTGTCCATATAAACATGCATATCAAATTTGAAAGCAATATTTCAAAGGACATATGAGTTATACCGGTAAGCACCTAAACACAGATTTTGAAACCTAAACTCACTAACCTCTAAGGTGAAGGAGAGAACCACATCAAACTTAGACAGCCCTGGTTCATTGTCCTCAGAAATGTCCATCTTTGACAGTGAGGTATGCTGGGTCCTGGAAAAAAACAAACAGTAAAGACATTACACATAGGTTAACAGTTTTTAACAGACATGATGTGATCTTTAACCTTAGCTCCATAGATACGAGATTTTAGCCTAGTACTAATAGGCATTTAATTTATTCCTTTACTGAAGAAAATGATTCCAATTTATACAGTTATGAATGTGCAACATCAGAAATATTTTCTATATTCTAGGAGATAGAAGCTTAGCCCATTACCCTCATAGTCCTTTTCTAAGTTTGAAAACAGGTGACCATTTAAAGCAGGTTGAAAGTATAGGAGAATGCGCCTTAAGGCGCACTCTGCTTTACTTTCAGCCTGCTTTAAGATACAATCTGCTAGAATACAGAAAATATTTCCTATGATTCAAATTCATGACTATAAAGTGGAACTATTTTCTTCAGTAGAATAATAAATTAGAGGCATAAAAAGGCGTATTTATGGGGTAATGGGTAAAAGCAGGCTGAAAGAAAACATATGAGGCATGCAAAGTGAACCCATGTTTTAACCATCAGGCCTCAGCTGACAGTGGGACTCTACTGTTTCTATAAGCACATGAAAAACAGCAAAGTATTTACTTGAACTGGTCCTCTAATTACTTAGAACTAATTTCCATGTTCAAGAATATCATGCCTATCCTTTCAAGCCAATCCCATCATTGTTCACACTGATTATAAACATTTAAATCTTTGCTTATGGCAAATTCTGCTTTACTTTCAGCCTGCTTTAAGCTCCAGTCTACTAGAATATAGTGTATTTTTCTTTAAATACATATTCATAACTGTATAAATTAAAACTATTTTCTTAAGAGGAGGATTAACTTGAAGGTGTAAAAAGGAGTATTTATAGGATAATAGGTTAAGCCTTTACCTCATAGCCTGTTTCTAGTTTTGAAGACAGGTGACAACTTAAAGCAGGTTGAAAGTAAAGCAGAATGTGCCTTAAGGCACATTCTGCTTTACTTTCAGCCTGCTTTAAGCTAAAATCTGCTACGCTATATAAAATATTTGTAATGGTAATTGTTCATCAGGGTATAAACTGGAACTATTTTCTTCAGCGGAGGAATAAATTTAATACGCTAAAAGTCGCTTCTATGGAGGAAAGGGTTAAGGTAAATTGATGCTTTTTGAAAATTATGTAGACTCATATCAGACAGCACCTGAAGGAGATCTCTGATCTGGGACTTCACTTTGTGCAATAGATTATAATATGCATGTATTCAGTTCCAACAATATAAGAGCTAAAATCCAAACATCCTCTTTACATGATAAAAACTATTCTATAGAATCCTTACCGTGGGTAGCGTTTGAGCATTGGAAGTCGTGAGTCCGAGCCTCCGGACTTGGAGACCGGCAGACTCTCCAGATTGGCCATGAGGAGGTTTATTTGTGCCCTCAGTTCATCTGTGTACATGGACTCCATCTCCTTAACCACAAACTTAGGGTGCTTCCTCATCTGCAATAAGAACAACAACTGTGTACTACACTACTCCGTCTCTTAACCTATTACCCCATAGATACAACTTATTATGCCTTTAATTTATTTCTACACTAAAGAAAATAGTTCCAATTTATACTGTTATAAATATGTATGATAATAAATATTTTCTATATTCTAGCTGATGGAAGCTTAAAGCAGACTGAAAGTAAGGCACATTCTGCTTTACTCTCAACCTGATTTAAGTAGTCAATTATCTACGATGCTAGAAACAGGCTATGGGGTAATGGGTTAAATAAGAATAGGATCTTTGAAGACAGCAACAGCTTAACCCTATACCCCATAGCCTGTTCTAGTTTTAAAGATAGATGACCACTTAAAGCAGGTCGATGCACCTTCAGGTGCATTCTGCTTTACTTTCCACCTGCTTTAAACTGCTAGGATATAGAAATGCATGCTCATTGTGCACATTCATGACTGTATAAAGTGGATTTATGTTCTTCAGTGGTAAAATAAATTAAGGCATAAAGAAGCGTATTTATACAGAGTACTGGGTGAATGCTAAAGCCCCTGAAGGAGCTTTCCCCATTATTGTTGTCTTACAATAAGCTGTCTCATGTCTTATTAAACAACTAAAATAATGCTTAATTTGAGTACAGCTCTTCACTGTTTTCAAAAAGCATCAATATATGCTGTTAGCAGGAGTAAGGTTAACTCTTTGCATGCTGGGTAATTTTTTCGTCTGCAACAATTGTCGTCTGCTTCTGTTCTAAATTGAAATTTTTGAAAAATTCTGAATTCAGTGTCAGAATGGCAAACAGTTTGGATCCTGATCAGACGCCGCATTACACAGCGTCTCATCTGGATCCAAACTGTTTGCAAAGGTTACGGATGTGGCAGCTATATCCGCCGCTGGCGTGCAAAGAGTTAAAGAGAAATCAAATTGGTCATTAATACACCGTTTTATATCTGAGATGCAATCTTATCCATTATACACAGTACCATCTTTATGGCAGACATCGGGAGAAATTATATCAAATGTACTTTTACCATCTCCTCCATGTAAGAACTTTAACCCTTAGCCTGCCACTCACGACTATAGCTCCATATGCAAACAGCTTGGATCCGGATGAGACGCCGAGTAACTCGGCGTCTCATCCGGATCCAAGCTGTTTGACACACGGACAACATTTTCAGCAATTTTGAGCAACTTTGAAACTTGAAGCAGACGAGAAATATAGCAGACGACAATTTATTTGGCGGGCTCAGGGTTAATGCATCATCCTTAACTCGGTCTCCATAGTCTGTTTCTAATATCAAAGATCAGTGGCCACTTAAAGTAGGTTGAAAGTAAAGCAGAATGTGCCTTAATTAACCCATTACCCCATAAATATGCTTTTCTACACCTTTATCTTATTCATCCATTCAAATAATAATTCCATTTTATACAGTTATGAATATGAACCAAAGGAAATATTTCCTATAACCTAGAAGATTGTAGCTTAAAGCAGGCTGAAAGTAAAGCAGAATGTGCCTTAAGGTACATTCTGCTTTACTTTCAACCTTCTTCAAATCTAGAAACAGGTTATTGGGCAATGGGGTTAAGGCACATTCTGCTTTACTTTCAGCCTGCTTTAAGCTTCCATCTGCTAGGGTATAGGAAATATTTCTTACTTTGCCCATTTATTGTATAAAATTGAACTGTAAAAGCTGTATTAGATTTTGTGAACCGATGGCTATTGAGAAGAGAGTTTACCGTTATATCAACTTTGAACAGCCAATTGAGAGTTTTGCTATTATCTGCCTCTGAATAAAATACCAATCAGCAGCCTCAATCTATCCCGGAGTTTTTCAAAAAACAATCAATCCTGTATTAAACGACCACTCAAAACACTTAAGTTACCTTAAATACAAATGGTGGCTTAATGCAAGGTAAAAACAATGCATTATGTTTACCTTGCATTAAGCACTCACCTATCTTTAAAGATCTACATCAATTAAAGGTCTCTTTAACTCATTCACCCCTGAAACTTCAAATTCCAGTTTCCCATTAGACTATTATGGGTTGATTTAAACACTATATCGCAAAATGGCAAACAGTGCAGACCGTGATCAGAGCACTCTGATCAATGTCTACACTGATTGCACAGGACAAGTGTTCTCTTCACAGGTATTCTGTTTGTAAAGGATGAGTGTACTCGTCTGTAGGGTTCAATGTGTTCATACAATATTAACTGTATGTCTCCTCATTCATTGACAAAGTTGCTTAACCCATTACCCATAAATACGGCTTTTATTCCTTCACTGACAAAAATAGTTCCAAATTATACAATTTTGAATATTTATCAGAAGAAATATTTTCTATTTTCTAGTAGATGGTAGCTTAATGCAGGCTGAAAGTAAAGTAGAATGTGCCTTAAGGCACATTCTGCTTTACTTTCAACCTGCTTTAAGTGGTCACCTTTTTCAAAACAAAAAACAGGCTATTGGGTAATGGGTTAATTTCTACTAGAAACAGGCTATGGTGTAATAGATTAACCCTTTACCCAAAAACCTATTTATAGCTTTTAACACAGGTGACCACTTAAAGCAGATTGAAAGTAAAGCAGAATGCGACTTTAAAGGCGCATTCTGCTTTACTTTCAGCCTGCTTTAAGCTACTCATCTGCTAGAATGTAGATACTTTTTCTTATGATACATATTTGTGACTGTATAAAGTGGAACTATTGTCTTAACTCTTTACCTTATAGAAGCCCCTTTTAGCACATTCAATTTATTCCTCCACTGAAGAAAAAAGTTCCAATTTATACAGTCATGAATATGAATCATATGGAATATTTCTTTTTTATAACAAGTGGTAGCTTAAAGCAGGTTGCAAGTAAAGCATAATGTGCCCTAAGGCGCATTCTGCTTTACTTTCAATCTGCTTTAAGAGGTTACCTGTCTTCAAAACTAAAAATTGGCTATTGGGTAAAGGGTTAAGTGATTCTGAAGGAATAAATTAAAGGCGTAAAAAGGTGTATTTTATGGGGTAATGGGTTAATACAAGATTGACTGTATTTCTCCCTCATTCATTGACTAAGTTATAGTTTATGCATTGGCTACAAACATGAATCAATAAAGTCTGTTTAGCTTGTGTATATCTTCTGGGATATCTCCATTACTGGTAATGATTTTAAAGTTTGTTATTATAGTTCAGACTCTATAGTACATCATCAGCCATTTCCTGATAATCATCAAACACTGCCGGTTTAACCCTTTCTCCTATATAGAAGCACCTTTTAGTGCATTCAGCAGGGCTCTAGATAAAAGAAGTAAACTAAACAAATCAAACAATTTCTCAATTATTTCATCACCAAATCCTATGGTGTCACTACTCATTAGAATTGTCTCAAAGAGACGATTCTAATGAGTAGTGACACTATAGGGTTTAATGCAGAAATTAAGAATTTGCTTTTTGTAATACGCCCATTATCTGGAGCTCTGATTCAGTTTATGCATTGGCTACAAACATGAATCAATACGGTCTGTTTAGCTTGTGTATATCTTCTGGGATATCTCCATTACTGGTAATGATTTTAAAGTTTGTTATTATAGTTCAGACTCTATAGTACATCATCAGCCATTTCCTGATAATCATCAAACACTGCCGGTTTAACCCTTTCTCCCATAGAAGTGCCCTTTTAGAGCATTCAGTTAATTCCTCCACGCAAGAAACTAGTTCCAATTGATACAGTCATGAATTTGTACCATGAGAAATATGTTCTACATGTGTGAATAACCTCGAAGATGGTAGCTTAAAGCAGGTTGAAAGTAAAGCATAATGTGCCTTTAAGCTCATCTTGCAGAAACAAGCTTTTGGGTGAACTGTTAACTCATTAAGCCCTAAAACTTCAAATGGACAATTTCAGTTTCCAATTTAGTCTAGTCCATTTTTTTACTATTTAAGTTTGTTTTTCATCAATGTATAGTAACAAACAGTGAAGTCTGATCAGAGGGCTCCTATTTAGGATACCTCTGGTCTGGGTCTTAACTGTTTGCATATGACAATTGCACTCTTTACAGGTACTGGTACACTGTTTGCACATGACTTTGCCTTAAGTGGCATCCTCCTATAGGAACCCTTTGATCAGGGTCTACACTTTTTGCATAGGGAAAAATGTGCTCTGCACAGGTACACCATGCATAACTCTTTTGGATCAATGGATTAAGATGGTTCGCAAAGGCTTAGTGCAAACTGAAAGTATACTTTTGGTATTTTAACCAAATTTGGGAACTCTCTGCAAATGCATATACATGTACTTTGTCCTGCACTAAACAGTCACATATCTATTGAATTAATAATGGATATTCACTTGAAAAATTTCATTTAACCCTTCACAGCCTTACCCTGAATTTTCTAAATATTAAAACCTCTCTAAAATGGACATTCTTTGGAAGAGAAGGGAGAGCACAAAAGATGTATGACTGCTAATGCTGGATAAAAGTATGGTAGAAATCTCCCATGGGGAGCTATCTGCTTTACCTTTATCCAACATTAACCCTTTGAACTCTAGTCCCGCATATAGGCATCCTTTTCAAACAGTGTACATGTGAATAGTACACTTGTCCTGTGCAAACAGTGAAGACCCAGATCAGAGGGCTCCGAAAGGAGCCCTCTGATCAGGGTCTTCACTGTTTGTAATAATGCCAAAAATGGACAAAACAACCCTTAAAAGCCAGAAATGGACTAGACTTAAATCGAAACTGGAATTGTCCATTTAAAGTTTCAGGGAGGAAAGAGTTAAGCTGTCACCAGTGTAACTGGCTTCGAGACTAAAAGTGTTGTTATTATAATTATATGTCCGGTTTAGAGAGGTTTCACTGTATACCCCATTTGATACTTGCAAGTTGGGGATATCACACTGAAATAAAGATGTTTTTAAATGTGCGTGCCATCACAAAGTAGATGTGAATATATTTATGAATGTGCAGTCACACCCATATTTAGCAACCCTTTCAATAGAAAGCCTGAAGCGGTCTCTTAAACAGGTGGTCGCTAAATGCAGGACAAAAATAATGCAGAAAGCTCCTGCAGCTTTTTGCATTATTTTTGTTCTACATTTAGCAGTCAACTATCTTTGATTTATCTATATGCATCTTCAAACGAAGGCTGCATAATACAAGTCTGACTGTATTTATGAATGTATATTGGATGGTAGGTAAACCGTAAATAAGGCAGACTATTCACCAGCATATATACACATGATATACAAAATAAGTTATAAAACCCCTCTTTATACATATTATATACCATATAACTCCTATATAATGACAAACTCACAAGAAAACATATTAACTGTATTAAATGCATTCTGGTTGTATAAAGCATGATGATAATAAAGCAGAAAGCTCCTAAAGGAGCTTTCTGCTTTACTATCACCATGCTTTAAGCAATCAGCTACCTTAAAACCAGAAAATATTACTCCCCTTTTTAAGTGGTCATGACGGGAGTTCTACTGATGGGGTTAGTTTTAGGTCAGACCAAGATACAAAAATATTCCTTTCTGTTGGTGATCCACCATAATTATTTATATAAACACATTTATAATCTGTGTCTATTTGCTAGGGTTTAAAAAGTTTATCTACTAATTGCTTTCTAAATCTACCAACACTAGACTGCAACAGGCCAGCTCAGATCTCTAGTTTACTCTCTCCACCATAACTTGTTTTCAGTATTGTGTAAAGCTGACTATAGAGGGGAGATTTCTTCTTTCCTTTCAGTCTGCTTTGAGTCTATTTAACCTTTAAATGACCTTTAAAAAACTCTGACCTTTCTTGGACATGACCGAACTTTTAATAAGCTCAAGAGCTTCTTGAGTTGAGTACACATGATAAATATGAAGTCTCTATCACATGTAGTTCCAAAGTCTGTGTATGCTGGGTAGTTTTTTTCGTCTGCAACCTCTGTCGTCTGCTATCGTTCTAAAATTGATTTTTCTCAATTTCTTTTCAAAACATGGTCAGAGTGTCAAATAGTTTGGATCCTGATGAGACGCCGCGTAAGGCGTCTCGTCTGGATCCAAACTGTTTACAAAGGCAATCACACACTAGCATGCAAAGAGTTACCGAACAAAAAGGAACTATATTAAGTCGTTCAGGACATAAAAATGGAGACCACAATTTTGAAGCTCCTACAGTACAGCAAAAAGAAAACTTTTATTCAAGATTCACAAGGAGAACTCCTGAAACAACTATGGCATGTGCATTTGGTATCAAATGTCTGAACTCTTTGCAAGCTACCGGCGGATAAACCTGCTGTAGTCAGATTACCTCTGCAAACAGATTGGATCCCGATGAGACGCCGCATAACGCGGCGTCTCATCAGGATCCAAACTGTTTGCTATTCTGACACTGAATTTAAAAGAAATTTTGAAAATTCTAATTTTAGAACGATAGCAGACGACAAATTGTTGCAGACGAAAAAATTACCCAGCATGCAAAGAGTTGAATGCCAGTTGTTCTTGCTGTTCAGGAAATCAGATTACAAGCTTTTACTCATACATCTGACACAAACCCTTCCAACTGAAAATAAATAATTTTTTATCCAAGAAAATAATTCAGAATTTCTGCATTTGCAGCATTGTCTTCCTTTTTGAGTGATGGAATTATAAATTCTAAAGGCACAGACTCTGATTGTAAAAACCTGACATCTCTAGTACCACGTTTTGTTCAATATATTGGGAAATGGAGTTCTTTCAGAGAAGAAAGGCAGCATCATGTTTGAGACACGTTGCTTCTGAAAGCAGGTTGAAAGTGAAGCAGGGAGTACCTATATGAACCCTGGGCAAGTCACAGATAAAGCTAAAACTGGCTGAAACTTTCCAATATTGCAAAACCTCAAGACAACAATTATGCAGGTCCCCCCTGCTAGAAAACACACTTTACTATATAGACCCCCCCCCCCCCCCCAACTTTCACATAAAAAATAGTAGAAAAGACACTGAAAAATGTAACTATGGTAATTTTGGAGTAAAGGGTTAACACAAATTTGATTGTATTTTAACTATTGGAACTGTTCCAGCGATTGTGAAGAGCCTTTTTGTCTCTAAGGAACAGGAATTGTGTTTTTACCCCCAATGCAATAAACTATAATTTAATATTGACAACATTTGGCGTTTGGTTTTTTAAAAAATTAATTATTATGCAAATCATCCACAGAACATTTCAAAACAGTTGTTAGAAAGTTTAAAATGAGGACTATCAGTCTTGACATGACTTGCAGGGCTCCAGATAAGGGGAGTATTTTAAAAAATAAAATCTTTATTTCTGCATTAAACCCTACACTTACAGACTTTCGCTATACGCATATGTAATATTTCAACACAGCTGTTGTCAGTGTGAGCGCATGCGCTTTGCCACATAATCATACATTTGAATGTGTAGCCGCTTAAATCAATTCAAAAACTTTCCCATACTAGACTGCATATATCTTGTTTATTTACTGTTAAAATCGTTTAAACTGATAAAAAATCTGATATCGTGATATGTGTGCATCGTTTTGTGTTGGCATACGGATGTACTCGCTTTGACAGACGAACACAGTGTATATTGTTTACTTTCGGTTTAAAAAAATTACTTGTTTACCATGAAAACTCCTATGTTTACCATAGAAACCGTATATGAAAAGCAAGGATATTACATAAACTTTATAAGAAAATTGTCTGTTTCTTGGTAAAAATTCGATTTCATATTTACGAAAAGCTTATATCCCCTCTTTAGTCTTATATGAAAGGGGAGTAATTTGGTTTAATTTGAGACAGAGGAGTTGTTTTTCGTGTCTTGCGAAAATGGGCGACTGAAATGTCTCAAGCGACTTGGTATGTGCCCTATTGTGTCACTACTCATTAGAATCGTCTCGAAGAGACAATTCTAATGAGTAGTGACACCATAGGATTTGGTACAGAAATGAGTGAGAAATGTTGGATTCAATCGGATTACTCTCTCTTATCTGGAGCCCTGGACTTGGCTTGAAGTGTTCCCTGCTGTAGCACTTTCCTTGTAGAATATGCATGCAAATAATCAAGGCTCTTTCATAGCTGCAGCATTATAAACATTAGAAAAGACAAACAAACTGACAAACGTCAATATCAGAAACTCATCTTGCAGGGAAATATGGATCCATCTGAGTTAATTGTCTTGCTGGGAAATACTGGGAAATACATGGAAATATGGATTGGTTTTGCAGGTAAACACTGATATGTATCCCAGCTACTCATCTTGCAGGGAAATATGGATATATATCTGAGTTACTAATCTTTCACGGAAAAATGGTTTGATCTGAGTAAACTAATACATGGAGAATTCTAACAGAATTTGGCTTAACTTGTTAAGTCCTAGCGACAAGTACATGTATACTGGTTATTGTCATTTACAAACAGCATACCTGTGGAGAGTACACTACATGTAACTTGTCCTAAACAAATAGTGTAGACCCAGATCAGAAGGTTCCTAAAGAAGCCCTCTGATCAATGTCTGCACTGTTTGTCATTATGTAATATACTGTAAACTTCAACCCTAAATAAATGTAGTCAATAATGGACTAGACTAAATAAGAAACTGGAATTGTCCGTTTGAATTTTCAGGAAGGAACGGGTTATAGGTTTTTGCCTAGAACGATTTACCTGAAACCATGAGGGCGTATTTGTAGATCTAGAGAAATCTTTCAACTATTTGAACAGTCGAACAATTTATTTGGAATGTCTGCCATAATTGTATTTGCTTTACTTGTTCCCAGAGACTTGTCAATAATTGAATCAATATCAACCTTTTCAATGCCGAATGGACTGTTTCACTATTGAACAATGGCCAGTCTATATTGATTTTAAGGGTTGTTTCCAGACAATTTTTAAAAACAAAAACTAACAATGCAGACCTTGATCAGAGGGCTCCTAAACAAGGTATGCAATGTTTGCACAGAATACATACCCTGGATTAAAGCAAAGTAAGGATTGAGAAAAAAAAGCTTGTTTAAACTGTGATGGCAATAAATTGAACTTTTTCTGCCTGAACGATTTTGTTGTAAATAATTGAGAACATGAAATATTCCATGCTGCTTGCTGATCTTAACCCCTTCCCCTTAAAGTCATGCTGTCTGAGCCTGACACCTCTACCTATTCTCCAATGACACTGGTCATGTCCTGCTTCTACCCAGTAAAAACTGCTCTGTACCTATAACCCCATAACATGTTTCTATATAATGAAGACAGTAGCGCGTTCAAGTACCGTATCGATTGCATCAGAAAACGGTAACAATTTAACTTAAACGACCGTTTGGCTGTTACCGATTGCGAACGGCACGAACGGCCTCAGAGGTAGTTAGCCATTGCCAACAAGGAAAACAAAATGGCGACCAAATGAATTTAATAAAACCAGCGAACAGTCCCGACTTAATTTCTCATCAATAAACCAATATTTTCCGATACTTAATGTATCAAACAAAGCAACTTACATCTGAGCAGCTAAATCTTATTTTTATATGCGGTCAAATTGATGCATTTCAGTTGATTAGTACACTTTTGCGTGTGTTATTCAGATTCGTACATAAATAGTTCGTACCCTTGAAAAGTTAATAAACATGGGGGCGCAATGAGTTATTATTGAAGAGTATTGGTGAACGTTAGATGTCGTACTATATGGGTTGTTTGCATCGGTTAACGTTGCTGTTCGCTGATACGGTACTTGAACGCGCTACTGGTGTCCACTTAACCCATAAGCCCATATACCACCTATTCTAGTTTTGAAAATAGTTGACCACTTAAAGCTGGCTGAAAGTAAAGCAGAATACACCTTTAGTCACATAAAACAGTGCAGAACCTGATCAGACAGCTCTTTTAACCCATTACCCAATAACCTGTTTCTAGTTTTGAAGACATTTCATTATATGACCACTTAAAGCATGCTGAAAGTAAAGCAGAATGTGTCTTAAGGCGCATTCTGCTTTACTTTCAGCCTGCTTTAAACTTCAATTTGCTAGAATATATAAACTATCTCTAATGGTACATATTTATGACTGTATAAATTGGAACCATGATCTTCAGTGGAGGAATAAATTAAAGGCGTAAAAAATCGTATTTTGGGGGTAATGGGTTAAAGTCTGTCTGATCTTGGTCTACACTGTTTTCAAATAATGTCAATATACACTTATAGCAGGAGAAGGATGCTTACTTAACCCTTAACCCGCCAAATAAATTGTCGTCTACTATATTTCTCGTCTGCTTCAAGTTTCAAAGTGCTTCAAAGTTGCTCAAAATTGCTGAAAATGTTGTCCGAGTGTCAAACAGCTTGGATCCGGATGAGACGCCGAGTTACTCGGCGTCTCATCCGGATCCAAGCTGTTTGCATATGGAGCTATAGTCGTGAGTGGCAGGCTAAGGGTTAATCTAATGTGTAACCAACTGAAATAAATGGTCTACACAATCTAAGATGGAAGCAGAAATACTTTTTTCTATTCTGCTTATTGATTTTTAAAATATTAGAGCATTTGATAAACAGCTTGAGCAACTTAGACACCCACAGGAAACAGTATGTCTTCTGAGACACCAGTGCTGGTAGGCAGATAATTCATAGGTTTGGAATCCATTGTGTTCCGTCTCTAAAAGATTCACTGTGTATTAACCCTTACATCACTATTATCTACCGCCTCTAAAAAAAAACACTTTCACCAACAAAACAACATCATCGTTAACCCATTACCCCATAGCCTGTTTCCACTTTTGAAAACAGGTGACCACTTAAAGCAGGTTAAAAGTAAAGCAGAATGTGCCTTAAGAGGCATTCTGCTTTACTTTCAGCCTGCTTTAAGCTAACATATTCTCAAATATAAAAAATATATTAAGCATACATTTTTTTGTTATATTTATAACTGTATAAATTGGAACTATTTTCCTCAGTGGAAAAATAAATCAAAGGCGTAAAGAGGTGTATTTATGGGGTAATGGGTTAAATATGCCTATAAGGTTGAGGACTTCTATTGGAATCGGACCACAATTGGTACTCTATGTAAAGTGAGCCACCATTATCGTAAACTGACAACCCGTTCCAAACCATGCTTTAGCTATTGAAGAGGATGGTCACTCGCTCTCCATAGAGTACCAATATGGACCAAAATTGGCGGCATGATTGGCCAGATCTCACTAGGGGTCCTCTACCTTAATTCATTTCTTCCGTTGAAAACAATAGTTTCACTTTATATAGTCATACATATGCATTTAAGAAATATTTTCTAGAGTTTGATTTTAGACAGTAACAATGGCTAAAACTTATCGAAAAGACGGTCAAATAGTTTGAATCCTGATTTGCCAAATTGACTTGAGTCTCATATGACATGCAAAAAGGTTTAAATTAATAATCACTAACTTGCATAATTTTTTTTTTTTAAATTTAAAAGCTTCTATTTTAGGAGTATTTTCAAACCCACTCAAAACTTATTTAGATTTTAATCATATTTCTGATATATCATATTGCTAATATATAGTTTTATGATATTTTATGTTGCTATGACATTTTTGTCTTGCTGATTGGATTACTTCATTTATCTTTACAACATCAATTAGTGAAGCACATGATTGTTGAGAAAGGGGTTTTTTCCCGTCGCAGACGGGTCTGTTTTGTCTATTGACCCAATTTGACCGCTACCGTATGAAACAATTTAACCAATCAGGAATGATCAGAAATCCTGGTCAATGACCACGTGCTTGAAATGCAGTACTCTTATCGGCCAATATGCCAAAATGGCCTAGACTGGCGTTCTGTTATTTTTTCACATCTATCTTGCGAGTGTAAACCTGGCAAAACAATGAGATGCAGTCTAAATTATTGCTGCGTTACTATGTCATCATTTCTAAATTTAGCGTGGATAAGCTCTAAATTTAGCTTGTGGGAAAGTCTGTTTACGAAAGATGTTAGCAAGAATCAGTGTATACACTTGAGTGAATACTGTATCCCACAAAAAACTTTAACCTGCGACGGAATATCTTTTTTAAAGATATTTCTTGTTAAAAGCTTTCTTAACCCTTTATCCCATAGCCTGTTTCCAGTTTTGAAGACAGGTGACTATTTAAAGCAGGTTGAAAGTAAAGCAGAATGTGCCTTAAGGCACATTCTGCTTTACTTCCAGCCAGCTTTAAGTTCCAATCTCCTAGGTTAAAAAAATGTTTATATGGCCCTTTTTCAGTACTATATAAATCAGAACTATTTTCTTCAGTGGAGGAATAAATTAAAGCTGTTAAAAAGGCATATTCAACCCATTACCCCATAGCCTGTTTCTAGTTTTCAAGATTGGTGACCACTGAAAGCAGGTTGAAAGTAAAGCAAAAGGCGCATTCTGCTTTAAGCTATAATCTGCTAGAATATAGAAAATATCTCTTATGAAACATATTCACGACTGTATAAATCAAAACTATTTTCATCAGTGTATTAATAAATTAAGGCTAAAAAAGGCGTATTTATGGGGTAATGGGTTAATTAAGGGGATGTTAAGCACAAGTGTTTCTGTATAAACAAGGTGCCCTCCATGCAGCGAAGCAGACAAGGGTGTACAAAAGGCTGCCAATTTAGGCTGCACTCTAGGATGATCACATACCGTACTACTGGGGCTTGACAATTTAATTAGATCCTCTCAGATACGATTCTCAGCTGTTCAATTATGCTTCAAATAAGCACTCGCAGCCTCGCTGCCAGCTCTTAATGGTACGAAAAGCCCCACGATTGCTATTGTTAAATTCTACAACTGTTTACACGACCATTACAGAAATTTCCATTGAAGGATTTCCCAAGAATTTCAGTCTTGAAGGAAAGTAAAATCAGTTTCATCTATTTTGATTAACCCAGTACCCCATAGCCTGTTTCTAGTATTGCAGATATGTGACCTCTTAAAACAGGATTTTAACAGCCATGAATTTGTGGTAAGGAATATTTTGGCGAGTTAAGTTAAAATTGGTCAATAAATGAAGGCTAGAGACCTAACAAGGGAAAGGTTAAGGGATGGACATATGGACGGACAGCACACTCTTGGTATAATACCATAATACGACCCATCGCTTATGGGCGTATTATTATTATTATTATTATACCCGATTTATATAGCGCTCTTTTCACACAGGAGTTGTGCGTTAAAAAAAATCAAAATCTTTTAGCCATTACCCCAAAGCCTTTTTCTAGAACTGAAGATAAGTGAACACTTAAAGTAGTCTGAAAGGAACCCAGAATGCACCTTATGGTACATTCTACTTTATTTTCATTCTGCTTTAACTTAAGCTAACATCAGCTAGGACTTCACATGTGCATCATAATTCAATTCTGTACAAAATGAAACTATTTTCTTCAGTGGAGACATTAATTAAAGATGTAGGAAAGGCATAATTTACGAGTTGATAGGTGAAAAGTTTGTATGTAAGCACTTGGCCTGATTTTGGTATACATGAACATTAAATAAATTGATAATCAATTTACATTGTTTTTCTATTACCAATAGTTACATCTGGTTTGATTCCCACTTGCAGACTCCCACCACCTAATTGCAGATACAGTCAAACTTCGATATCTCGAACTCGGTTAAGTCGAACATACCCGTATTTCAAAGTTAAAACGGGTATGTTCGACTTAACCGAGCATGAAATAACGTTGTTCATATGTCGAAATATCGGATAGTTCGAGTTAAGCAAGTTCGAGATATCGAAGTTTGACTGTATAAGATATGAAGAGCAAACCTTTGAATCCGTACTGTTTGTAATGTTCTAGAGAAAACACTCAAGTCAGTTAAAATTATCATCATAATTTTACCAATTTTACCAGTTAACTTTATGGCTTTTGACAAGAATATTTTTCATAGTGTTTCATTACGCCGCATGCTGTGAATCCTCTCACAGATACCACAGATACCATTCAAATAAGAAGGCATGATATCATATTACGGGGCTCCAGATAACAGAGAGTAAACTGAACAAATCCAACATTTTCTCACTTATTTTAGCACCAAATCCTATAGTGTAACTACTCATTAGCATCTAATTAGATCATTAGATTCGAATGAGTATTAACACCATAGGATTTAATGCAGAAATAAAGATTTAAGCTTTTGAAAAAACTCCTCTTATCTGGAGCTCTGATATTAGTTTTGAGAATACAGTCGAAAACTCAATAATTCCAGCTCGCTTTTGTTCTAAAATACCCATATTTCAAAGTTAAAACGTGGCTTAATAGCCACATTTTAACTTTGAAATACGGGTATGTTTGACTTAACTCTTTCCTCCCTGAAACTTTAAATGGACAATTCCAGTTTCCATTTAAGTCTAGTCCATTTATGACTTTTAAGGGTTGTTTTTGTCGATGTTTGGCATTATGACAAACAGTGAAGACCCTGATCAGAGGGCTCCTAGTAGCCCTCTGATCTGGGTTTTCACTGTTTGCATAGGACAAGTGTACTATTCAAATGTACACTGTTTGCATAGGACGCAAATATGCGGGACTATGGTTCAAAGGGTTAAGCAAGATCGATTTATAGAAATTAGACATATGATATAACCTGTAAAGTCTATACAAGCGAGTTCAAAGGATAAAGGAGAAAATGTTGGAAATGTGAAGTTTTCGCACCTTTATTTGGAGCCCTGCATCTGATCATGATCCAAACTGTTTGCAAAAACCAGAGCACCCAGGGTTACATTAGGGTGTGAAGTAGTTAACTCTCTACTCAATATCATTTTTCAAGTATTGATGATAAATGACCACTTAAAGCAGGATGAAAGTAAAGGCACATTCTGCTTTACTTTCAGTCTGCTTTAAGCTACCATCTGCTAGAATAAAGAAAATATTTCTTATGGTACAATGTCATATTCCTGACTCTATAAATTTGACCTTTGTTATTCGTTGGAAGATTTAATGCATGAAAATGCGTATATATTATCTATGTAGTAATGGGTTAAGGAGACATTTTTGTATCATTCTCAATTTCTGAGATATAACAGAGCAGGGACAAAGACAGTTTATATGATGGCTTATATCCAACAGCACATGCAATATTGAATTCTGCTGATCTCATACCAGACATAAGACAAAATATTACACTGACAACCATCAGCACGGCCAATGAGTATACAGTGGAACCTACAATGTACATTAACCCATTACCCCCATAGAATCGCCTTTTAGCGCATTTAAACTTATTCATCCACTGAAGAAAAAAAGTTCCAATATTTACAGTCTTAAAAATAAACTATGAGAAATATTTTCTAAATTCTAGAAGATGGTAGCTTAGAGCAGGCTGAAAGTAAAGCAGAATGCACCTTAAAGGCGCATTCTGCTTTACTTTCAACCTGCTTTAAGTGGTCACATATTTTCAAAACTAGAAACAGGCTATGGGGTAATGGGTTAGCAACCATTCAAATGAGGATACATTTATAGAATTTATGACAAGGGACAGCTTATAGTGCAGGACAAAAATTATGCAGAAGGCTCCATAGCCTTCTGCATTACTTAAGCCCTGCATCAAGTGGTCATCTCTACATAATATATAATTATACTAAATCCTTATTAATCTTCTATCAGCGTGGTCTCTTAACCCATTACCCCATAGTTTATTTCTAGTATTAACAATAGCTGGCTACTTAAAGCAGGTTGAAAGTAAAGCAGAATGTGCCTGAAGGCACATTCTGCTGTACTTTCAGCCTGATATTACCTATAATCTGCTAGGATATAGATAATATTTCTTTTGGAACATGTTCATGACTATACAGATAAGAACTTTTTTCTTCAATGGAGTAAAAACTTAAAGGCCTAAAAGGGCTTATTTATGGGGTAATGGGTTAACCATGCAGGTTCATACAAACGATTGGAGATAAAATTTGAGGTATTTTCAAGAATTTATAAGACATCTTGGAAAAAAGTACATGAAGGTTCTTTTTGCAATCCAAAAACCCTGCGGATATCCACAAAAGTGACAAAATTGGCTCAGATATGATCAATTTCCAGGAATTGTTCTTGTAAACTTATGTTATATTTTGTTATATTTTTTATTCTTAAGTTTTTTTCAGAACCATTAATTTCCATTTCTTAAACAAAACGCAAATGTCAACAGACAATAGTACATTGTATACAGAAAAAAATTATCATGATTCATTGTTGTCTCCTTCAAATTTATTTTCTGCCAAAAACAAAAAAACTTGCACAATATCTGCTTTTTTGCTTTTTAACCCATTACCCTATAAATATACCTAGTTGTATGGAAAGCATAATAAAAAGTTAAGTAATCTTTGCCTTGTATGGAAAGCATGATAAAAGTTAAGTCAGACTATGCCTTGTATGGAACCGAAAGCATGATAAAAAGTTAAGTAATCTTTGCCTTGTAAGGAAAGCATGATAAAAGTTAAGTCAGACTATGCCTTGTATGGAACCGAAAGCATGATAAAAAGTTAAGTAATCTTTGCCTTTTAAGGAAAGCATGATAAAAAGTTAAGTCAGCCTAGCTATGCCTTGTATGGAACCGAAAGCATGATAAAAGTTAAGTCACCCTATACCTTGTATGGAAAGCATGATAAAATACTTAAGTTAAGTGAGCCAATATGCCTTGTATGGAAGCAAACTGTCTGCACCTCTTGTCAGATTGCCAGCCTCAGACATTACACTAAACAGAACAGTGCATTGGGGAATACCAAAAAAGCAAGTTAAGCTGTGGATTCAGGCATTTGCTATCACAAGTTCTTCATACAAGAAATAAATTTCATATCGGAGAAACTATTATTTCCCATGAGCCTGTTGGTGTTACTCTCTTATTAACCCTTTAACCCACAGACTCCCTTCCAGTTTTGAAGACAGGCGACCACTTAAAGCAGGTTGAAAGTAAAGCAGAATGCACCATTAGGTGCATTCTGCTTTCCTTTCAGCCTGCTTTAAGCTACCATCAGAAATCTGCTTGTATAAAAAAAACTCTTATGGTTCTTCATACAAGAAATAAATTTCATATCGGAGAAACCATTATTTCCCTTCAGTCCGTTGGCGCTACTCTCTTAATACCTTTCATAGTGATTTGGATCCAAACAAGAAACTTGACAACTCAATTCTTCATCAAGATACAAACTGTTTGAGTTTTTTGTAACATTTTGCTAACTCGATTGGCAGAATTTATACATCAGGAATTGCTACTGATGATTATATGTACAGATGGGAATTGCTTAGATTGCCTAAGTATTACCAGACCATGGCTATATTTCATACTATAAGGTGGTCAATATTTCTCAGCTATATCTTCCAACCAGGGTTCCATATCAGAGGGTGTAAACTTAACGTTTGCATAATTTTTTTCTCTTACTTCTGCACAAAACCCTATGATGTTAATACTCATTAGAATCGTCTCGTTGAGACAATTCTAATGAGTAGTAACACCATAGGGTTTGGTGCAAAAATAAGGATTTTAGTTTTTGAAATAATCCCCTTATTTGGGACCCTGTTCCAACCATACCACCTCCCAAACATGCTGATCACAGCTGGACACAAACTTACAAACAGTTTGGATACAAATCTTACAATATATATAGTTTGGGTTAGATCAGGATTAAAACTATTTAGGGCTCTTTTCTAATGCTTAGTCAAGAAACGAGAAAAAAACAAAAACTTAATTGTATTAATCAACATCGTAACATTTTCTTAGCAGAGGACATCTCAAAGCCAAGGGCTAAACACTTGCTGCCACATCAGCAGAAATTCTCTAACACTTCCAAAATCAAATACAAATCATTCACTGTTACAGACCTGTTGGCTAACCATACAACTTCTGTTAAAATATTGCAGGAATTTTGACAATTTCTCTAATGATTTTTTATAAACCACTTCGGATCACAAAACATTGATTTCAGAAGTACAGTGCTTGAGCAACAAACTTCTAGACAACAAACTTCTGGATGAAGAAGTGGGATCGTTAAAGGCAGGTAACTGCTTAATACAGAAAGCTCCTGAAGGAGCTTTCTGCATTTCTTTTATCCTGTATTAAGCTGTCGCCTGTCATAAATAACTACAATTAGGCTTAACCCATTACCCCATAAATACACCCTTTTACACCTTTAATTTATTTCTATACTGAGGAAAATACTTCTAACTTATACAGTAATGAATATATATGATAAGAATTATTTTCTATATTCTAGCAGATGGTAGCTTAAAGCAGGCTGAAAGTAAAGCAGAATGTTCCTTCATGCACATTCTGCTTTACTTTCAACCTGCTTTAAATGGTCACCTGTCTTCAAAACTAGAAACATGCTATGGGATAATGGGTTAAATTGAGTGATGTTATTGAGTAGGTTGGCTGTAAGGGTGATGTTGATTCGGATACATTGTGAAGGATAAGGGATCCAATTCAGCTGTGTGAGAAATGCTCTATTCTGGCCATCAATGGTAACTGTCTAATCTGTCTCTGTTTGGAGATATAAAACCAATCTCACAATAGACCACAATGCTCATCCCTACTAAATCACAACTAACAAATCTTCACCAATCTTGCCATCATAACCTTTTTTTTTTCTTTTTTTTTCTTTCTTTTTCTTATATCTGGAACAGGTGGTTCCATAACCCATTACCCCATAAATACGCCCTTTTACGCATTTAATTTATTTCTCCACTGAAGAAAATATTAATTGTTCAATTTCATACAGTCTTGAATATGTACCGTATAAGATATAGTTTCTTTATCCTGATGTAAGCTTAAAGCAGTATGAAAGTAAAGCAAGAATGTGCCTTAAGGCACATTCTGCGTTAATTTCAACATGCTTTAAGTGCTCACATGTGCCATCTTTAAAAGCTGCTTTGTTTCCCTTTACGTGATCACCTGTTTTCAAAACTAGAAACCCAGGCTATGGGATAACACCTGCTACCTGGCATCTGCTTTGTTTGGACACACACATATTCTTTTCCCACAACAGTACCACCGCCCCAGATATTCTAATAGACTAAGATGACAGGAAAGATTCTCTTATCAGGCACCATACCCAAAATCAGACAGGCATGAAATGGAAATTGTAATATTCATATTATAAACAGTCAAGCTTATGTATTGTAACCACTCAAACAATATCAGTCCTTGATATTGGAAGCAATTCAATGAAGAACAAAAGTTAAACAGAAAGCTCCTGTCACTAGAAACCTTCTGTTTTGTCCTGCATTTTATAGGCCCTTACCATTACCCAATATCTTGTTTTTAGTTATAAAGGTAGGTTACCACTTAGAGCTTGCTTTACTGAGCTAGCATTTTGTTAGAATATAGATATTTCTTACACTACAGTACATATTCATGACTGTATTAAACGGAATTTTCAGTCGATAAATAATTTAAAGGTGTAAAAACTTTAAAGAAGTATTTATTTCAACACCATGGACCTGTTTAAGAAATACTCATTACATTTGCAAACAGTGTAGACCCAGATCTGAGGGCTCCTATATGAACCCTCTGACCTAGGTCTACACTGTTTGCTAATTTAGAGCAGTATTTATTAAACTACCCAGAACTTTTGGAGACGGGCTCATGTTTTGGTAACTTAAATGATCCACACTGGAACTTAATAATCCATAAGAGTTACCTAGTAAACCTTAACCAGGAAAAACCAGCAATGGAACAAATATGGGTCAGGGTATTATACCATTTGGAGTTAACTCTTTGCATGCTGGGTAATATTTTCATCTGCAACAATTGTTCTAAAAATAGATTTTTTCTAAATTTCTTTTAAAACAGGGTCAGAGTCAGTGTCAAACAATTTTTATCCTGATGACACGCCGCATTATGCGGCGTCTCATCTGGATCAAAACTGTCTGCAAGGAGAATAATTACTGTGGGACATATCCACCGCTAGCATGGTAGGAGTTAATAGGCTGCACACACTACATATAACTGCAAATGTAAATCAATATCAATCATTAATTCATACCCAAAACCAAATAATCATTAATTTATACTAAAACCAATTATCCCTTAATTGATACCAAAACTAAACTCATTACTTTGAATACTGAATGAATGTTGATCTGCCAAAAATGTCAGTTGCTGAAACACTGAAGCCATCTTTCTTTCTTTACTTTTACCAAATATGATCTTAGTTACAAAATGTTTGGATCCTGATCAGAGGTGAATCTGATAGATATATTTTCAAACCGATTTCAAAGATCTAGACTAGTATAAAGACAAGCTTGTGCTTAGCAGCCACTTTTTGAAGAAATATATACATGTAGATCTCTACAGACAAAATAATTTATTCATACAGACCAAATTTAACCCATTACTCGATAGACACACCTTTTAATGCCTTTAGATTCTTCCTCCATTGAAGAAAAAAATACACTCGTGAATATGCACCACAAGAAATATATTCTATAAACTAGCTTAAAGCAGCTAGGCTGAAAGTACAGCAGAATAGAGCTTAACCCTTTGAACCCTAGTCCCGCATATAGGCGTCCTTTTCAAATAGTACATATCCTGAGAAGTGCACTTGTTCTATGCAAACAGTGAATACCCAGATAAGAGGGCTCCGTAAGGAGCCCTCTGATCTGGGTATTCACTGTTTGTCATAATGCCAAACATTGACAAAAACAACCCTTAAAAGTCAGAAATGGACTAGACTAAAATGGAAACTGGAATTGTCTATTTGAAGTTTTAGGGAGGAAAGAGTTAAGGTTCATTCTGCCTTACTTTCAACTTATTATAAGTGGCCATCTAAAACTAAAAACATACTATGGAGAAATGAAGAAGAACCCAATGCATTAAACAATTTGTCTTAACCCATTTACTCCATAACCTGTTTCTAGTATTGAAAATAATTGACCATTTTCAGCAGGTAGAAAGTAAAGCAGAATGGGCCTTCATACTTTCAGCTTGCTTTAAGCCAGCATCTGCTAAGAAATAGAAAATATTTCTAATGAAATATATTCATGGCTATGTAAATTAGAACTATTTTCTTAAGCGGAGGAATAAATTAGAGGCGTAAAAAGGCGTATTTATGGGGGAATGGGATAAGAACATGTAATTCATCAACATTTACATATTTTTTCACTGTTGTAACGTTAATTCTGCATTCAAAAGGTTTAATCCCATGATATTGCGAGAAAAGTATAAGTACACATAGTGCCAGACAAGAGTATTTAAAATTCTACAATCCAAGTGTCTCTATCAAACCCTATGTTGTAACTTTACTCATTAAAATCATCTCAAAGAGGAAATTCTAACAGTAAGCATATATTATAGGGTCTGGTGGAATTATGAAGGAGAAAATTTACAAATATATACAATTAATGTAACTACGGTACTGAATCCTTTCCTCCATAGACAAAAGCGTAATCCACTTAACCCATTACCCCATAGCCTGTTTCTAGTTTTGAAGACAGCTGAACACTTAAAGCAGGTTGAAGTAAAGCAGAATGCACCTTAAGGCACATTCTGCTTTACTGTCAGCCTTCTTTAAGCTACCAACGGCTAGAATATAGAAATTATTTCTAATGTTAAATATTCACAACTGTATAAATTGGAACTATTTTCTTCAGTGGAGGGATAAAATTATAAAGGTGTATTTATGGGGTAATGGTTTAAACCCAAATGTGTTATAAAGGTGATTGCTTAGAAAAGCTCCTCTAAGAGGCTCTTCTGTGGAGGTCCAAGGAGATTAACCCTTAGCCTGCCACTCACGACTAAAGCTCCATATGCAAACAGCTTGGATCCGGATGAGACGCCGAGTAACTCGGCGTCTCATCCGGATCCAAGCTGTTTGACGCTCGGACAACATTTTCAGCAATTTTGAGCAACTTTGAGCAACTTTGAAACTTGAAGCAGACGAGAAATATAGCAGACAACAATTTATTTGGCAGGCTAAGGGTTAACCCTTTACTCTATAACACACATTTTACACCTTTAATTTATTCCTCCACTGATAAAAATAGTTCCAATTTGAACAGTCTCATGAATATGTATCATTAGTCTTAGACATATTTTCTATAGACAAAGAGTTATTCTTTTTATATTTATTTTGTGATTCTATAGTCCCTACTGATTAGTTTTAACCTATAACCCCATACCCTGTTTCTAGTTTAGTAGACAGATGACCACTTTAAGTAGGTTGAAAGTAAAGCAGAATGTGCTTTAAGGCATATTCTGCTTTACTTTCAGCCTGCTGCAAGCTACCATCTGCTAGGATATAGAAAATATTTCTTACGGTACATATTCATGACTATGTAAATGGGAACTATTTTCTTCAGTGGAGAAACAAATTAAAGGCAATAAAATGTGTATCTATGGAGTAAACGGTTAACCTCCTCGGACCTCCACAAGGACAATTGTACTTACTCCCTCATGTAACTATTCATAACTATGTAAAGTGGAACAATTTTCTTCAGTGAGGGAATAAACCAAAGGCGCAAAAATGCATATTTATGGAGTATAATGGGTAAATTTGGAATTTTTTTATTTTACGCCCTCATGTCTGGCAACTATTCCATACACCATTTCATAAGGTATATTTATGCATTATATTATATGTAACCCAACCCAATATATATATATGGCAGTGGCTAAATAAAGGTTATATAAATGTATATGTGGGATAATCACTTCTTCATTGTTTCCATCTGCTTCCCGTAACAGCTGTGAATATAACATAAGTAATACAAGTCAATGAGAAATATCTCAACATATACTGTGCCATCCAACATTAGGCACTGCCCACTCAATTCAAATCTTCTCATGCTACATGATGTATTAGTGTACATTCTAACGCAATCTTGTCGATTTTCTGCAATCTGATTGGCATATAGAGTATGTTTGGTATGTCGCAAACTCATCTTATCGGAAATGGCCCATTAAATTGCTTTAATATTACTTTTAATTCTGCTGTTAACATTACTCCATAGCCTGTTTCTAGTTCTAAAGATAGGTGACCACTTAAAGCCAGTTAAAAGGAAAGAAGAATTCACCTTAAGGCCCATTCTGCTATACTTTCAACCTTCTTTAAGCTACAATCTGCTAGAATATTAAAAATATTTCTTATGATTTATATTCATAACTGTATGAATTGGAAATATTTTTGTCAGTGAATGAATAAATTAGAAGCGTAAAAAGGCGTATCTATGGGGTAATGGGTTAAAGTAAAACCTTTCTATTATGACCACTTAAAGAAAGTCTAGCTGATTGTATAAAACATAGATGACAGTCTAAAGCATTTTGCTTTAAGCAGTCACCTGTTGTAACAATTAATAATTAACACATACTCATAGACTAAAATTCTTGTGGTCAAAATCGAGGTTTTACTGTACTTTGAAATTTTGATGAGAATTCAATTATAGTTTAATTTTTAAGTAAAATGAAGGCTTTATTTATATACTTTGTTTGTATAGCGTTTGTTTTTATACTTGACATTAACAATGTTTTGATCAAATATCAATGATGATGATGTTATCATATCAAAATGTATCAAAGTTAAATCTGCATTTTCGCGCCATAACATCATTTGTCAATGACATTAATTTTTACAATAAAACTTATAAGCTTTTATAAATTTTAAAGCTCTGTAATTTTTAAATTTGTGACAGTATACAAAGTTTTGAATAGTCTTCAATTATACGGTTTAACCTTCAGCATCGCTATTAAAATATTTGAGACAATAAAAACCTCATATACTGTGCCAAATTTAAAATTACAGTATGAATAACCCTACAAGTATATCAACTCTTTTTGAAAGATCAGACAGCACTTAACCCATTACCCCATAAATACACCTTTTTACGCCTTTAATTTATTCTTCCACTGAAGAATATAATTCCACTTTACACGTCATGACTATGTACCATAAGAAATATTTTCTATATCCTAGTAAATGATAGCTTAAAGCAGGCTGAAAATACAGCAGAATGCACCTTCAGGCTATGGGGTAATGGGTTAAAGGTGCTGTCTGAATGGGTCTGCACTGTTTTACTATGGGATCTGTCTGATGCTTGACTGGGGATTCAAGGGTTCCAGGGTATTAACGAGCTTAGAATTAATTTCATTCAAATTTAGCTTCTGGTCCTTGCAGGAAGTACAGCCTATAATTATCATTTATTTTCAGTTTCTAAATACATTATTTATTACAGATTAGCCTACACATTCAAGAAAATAACAATTAATCAAGATTTAACTGCTTGGTTTCCAAACAATAAAACCTTTAACCCTTAGCCCGCCAAATAAATTGTCGTCTGCTATATTTCTCATCTGCTTCAAGTTTCAAAGTGCTTCAAAGTTGCTGAAAATTGCTGAAAATGTTGTCCGAGTGTCAAACAGCTTGGATCCGGATGAGACGCCGAGTTACTCGGCGTCTCATCCGGATCCAAGCTGTTTGCATATGGAGCTATAGTCGTGAGTGGCAGGCTAAGGGTTAATCCTTTTCTCGATACTCAGTTTTTAGTTTTGAAGACAAGGGCCTGTTACACTTAGTTTCTTAAAACTTTCCCATAGAACTTCTTACGACAAAAATGATCCTAAGTCTAAACTTTAAAATACATTTAATTTCTGAGTTCTCAATCGAATCCTGTCTTGTGACATCTCTTTGGAATCGTCTTTTCAAGACGATTCCAAAGAGATATCACAAGACAGGATTAGATGGAGAAATACATAATAATTGAGAATTTTATAATCTGACTTACCGGTATGACCACATTTGTCATCTGAAGTTTTATGAAACGGGCCCAAGGTGACTACTTTAATAAGCAAGTTGAAAGTAAAACAGAGTTTGTCTTAAGGGGCATTCTGCTTTACTTTCAAACTGCTTTAAGCTACCATATGCTAGAATATAGGAAATATTTCTTCTGGTGCGCATTTATGAACATATTAAATAGAACTTTTTTCTTCTGTGGCGGAATTAATTAAATGTGTTAAAAGGCATAATCTATGGAGTATAGGGTTAATCAAGGTTTAATTGTTCAGTTTTAAGACTATAAAACCTTCATTCAGACTATAGATTTTACCAAAAGCATCGTTCTCAACTCTTTGCATGCAAGGTATTTTTTGTCTGCAATAACTGTCGTCTGCTACTGTTCTAAAAATAGAATTTTAAAAATCATGGCATGGTGTCTCATCATGCTTCTGCTATCTTCTGGTAAAGAGTCTCGGAGAAGATGTTTTCACAGTGAATGCTTACAGCAGGATATAAAAGCTTTCTGCTTTATTTCCAGCCTGCTTTAACCAACCACATGTTTAACCCAATACCCCATAAATACGCCTTTTTATGCCTTTTACTTATTCCTCCATTGAAGAAAATAGCTTCACTTGATATAGTCAGGAATATGCACCATAAGAAATATTTTCTATATCCTAGAAAATGGTAGCTTAAAGCAGGATGAAAGTAAAGCAGAATGTGCCTTAATGCACATTCTGCTTTACTTTCAACCTGCTTTAAGTGGTCACCTGTCTTCAAAACTAGAAACAAGCTATGGAGTAATGGGTTAACACTTCCAATTAATTTACGCATTCGATAAATGTATATTTATCTATCTATCTGATATGCTATACGGCTTAATCTTTTATTTGTTAGTTTTAACAAAATCAATTGCTGTTTTAATTTGTTGCTTATTAATTTGCTCATCAATTATTCATGAAGGGAATTATATCTAAATGTTTGAATTTCAAATGCTTTCAAATTCAATCTTGACTGCTAAAGAAATTTGCTGATAGTAATACAAGAACTAGAAGACTGACAAATAATAATAAATGGAAGGTTGGATCTGAAACAGTAAATGCAACTTTGTTTTACAGAAGGTTTTTTATATACATTTATATAGAAGTTTAACACTTTACTCCATAGCTAGTTTCTACATATAGTTTTGAAGATAGAACACTACTTAAAGCAGGTTGAAAGTAAAGCAGAATGCGCCCTAAGGCACATTCTGCCTTACTTTCAGCCTGCTTTAAGATAACATCTTCTATGATATAGAAAAAAATTCTTACCGTACATATTCATGACTGTAAACATTCAGTGGAGAAATAAATTGAACGTGCTGGCGTTCTATGGATTAAAAGGTTAACTCTTCACACATAAATGTGATCACCTTGGCAAACAGTTTAGATCCAGATGACATGTTGAGTAACTCTGCATCTAATCAGGACCCAAAATGATTGATACTCTGACCAAATTTTGACATAGAAACTTTACAAAAATAATAATTTTACAACAGAAGCATGCTAACAATTGCCACAGACAGCAATATTACTTTGTCACAGTGAACATCTTTACTGCATCAATGAACGGTCAGTTGGTCGTCAATGGTTTGACAGTAAAATTGACCTTTTACAAAGCATCAATTAATCTCATGTTCTCCAATCAAAACTTTTTTCAAAACCTCAGACAAACAAATTAACGTACAGTAAAACCTGTGTTAAGCAGCCGTATAGTACAGTATGGCTATTGTAGTTTGGGTACCCAACAATGACACATGCATTTCAGGCTTGATAATTACATGTATTTCAAAAATTAAAATTTTTATGTCTGCATTAAACCCTATGGTGTAACTACTCATTAGAATCGTCTCGAAGTTACACCATAGGATACACCATAGGATTTGGTGCCGACATGAAGAAGAACATGTTGGATTCGTTTACACTTTCTTATCTGGAACCATGTATTTGAGTCCTACCTTGCACATTTGTTCCACCATCAACAGGCGACTATCCAGCTCCCTCCTCACCTGGGCAGCCTGCTCATCTGCATTGTCAAGCTGAAAATACAAACAAAATATCGTTAACATTGTTAACACATAATTTAACCCATTCCCCCATAAATACACCTTTTTACGCCTTTAGTTTTTTCTTCCACTGAAGAAAATAGTTCCAATTTATACAGTCATGAATATGTGTCCTAATGAATATTTTCTTTAGGCAGGTGGCAGCTTAAAGCAGGCTGAAAGTAAAGCAGAATGTGCCTTAAGGCACATTCTGCTATACTTTCAACCTGCTTTAAGTAGTCACTTATTTTCAAAACTAGAATAAGCTATGGGGTAAAGGGTTAAACATCTTGCCTTCTTTTGAGTGGTCATTTTACCATCAATATGCCTATTATAGTAGTCCCCACCTAAGAAGTCCTGAGCATAAAACAAAGACAGCATTTCTAGTACCTTTCAAGATGGAACTTAAAGCAGGTAAAACGTAAGCAGAATGTTCCATTACTTTCAACCTGCTTTAAGTAACCTAATATCCAAACTAGAATCAGGCTAAGGGGTTATGCTTAATCAAGCTTGTTTAACCCATTACCCCATAGCCTGTTTCTAGTTTTTAAGATAGGTATAGGCATTCTGCTTTACTTTAAGCCTGCTTTAAGCTACTATCATCTAGAATAAAGAAAATATTTCTCATGATACATGTACATATTCATGACTATATAAATTGGAGCCTATTTTCTTCAATTGAGGAATAAATTAAAGGCACAGAAAGGGGAATTTACAGGGTAATGGGTTAAATATTGTTTGATCTGGTCCTAAATTACGATATTTGTAGCATCAAAGAGCTGAGCTTGAAAATCTATTACAAACTTGTACATTTGAACATACATGTGCTCACAAGACATCTGCAATTCCTAGATCCACCTCGTTCTGTTATTCCAAGAAACCTGATTTTCCTACTTACCAGAAATATTACGACAATATCCAACACAGTGGGTGTTGTGTTGCTATGTAATTTGAAGTTTATTACAAGCGTGTGGGTTTTTTGCTAGAGAAACTGCTAGGAAGCATTACTGTATTATTCATACAGACTCCAATGTTATAAAGCTTTTGAGTTGAGTTTTAAGGCACATTTTGCTTTACTTACAGCCAGCTTTAACCCTTTGAACCCTAGTCCCGCATATAGGCGTCCTTTTCAAACAGTGTACATGTGAATAGTACACTTGTCCTATGCAAACAGTGAATACCCAGATCAGAGGGCTTCGAAAGGAGCCCTCTGATCAGGGTCTTCACTGTTTGTCATACTGCCAAACATTGACCAAAAAACCCTTAAAAGTCAGAAATGGACTAGACACAAATGGAAACTGGAATTGTCCATTTAAAGTTTCAGGGAGGAAAGAGTTAAGCTACACTCTGCTAAAATAAAGAAAATACTTATTCATGACAGTATAAATTTGAACTACTTTCTTCAGAGGAAGAATAATTTAAATGCGTAAAAATGTGTATCTATGAAGATTGAAAATATCATTATGCATGGATTTAATGGTTTAATGCCCATGAATATCATTCCAATTCCACTTGGAAACTAGTTGTACAGTGCAGTAATTGCAAAGTGCCCCCATGATTAGCCCTGGAGTTACAGTGGAGAATCTGTTATTCTTTCCCGTTTAAACGCAAACATACGCAAACGCAAAACACTAAAACGTAGAAAAGAACAACTTTTGGACAATTCTGATAATTCTTGTTTATCTTGGTGGCAAACAGTTTGGAGCCTGATCAGACGCCGGGTTACCCGGCGTCTGATCTGGCTCCAAACTGTTTGCAGTGAAAATAATAGTTTTAGCGTAAACGCGTTTATCGGAAAAGAATAACAGATTCTCCACTGTAGGAGCCTGCAGCTGCACAATCACATCCTCGCTCAATGTGTTGGGGTACTGCCATAGATCTAAGCAGAAAATGAAGTTGGTTTTACTAGAACAAACATCAATAGTCATTTGGTCTGGTGTCTTGCAGTGTAGGACAGCCCCAAACACTCTGGCAAATAGGCTTGTTTAACTCTTCTTCAACATAGCTGGTTTTTTAGCATGTAAGATAGGTGGTTGCTTAAAGCAGACTGAAGGTAAAGCACAAAGCACTTTGAGGAGCTTTCTACTTAACTTTCAATCTACTTAGAGCTACTATTTGCTAGGATATGGGAAACTAAGGAAATATTTCCAATGGTGCTTCTCATTACTGTATTAAGTCGAACTATTTTTTTGATCATACAGGAATAAATTAAATGTTTAAGAAGTAAAAGGGTGTATCGTATTGGGTTATTCTTGGAGAAAAAGGAGCTGTAACCATACGTAATGTGTGTGTCAAAGTCTGGAAGAAAATTATCTTTAAGGTTCTTGACAATAATAGGTCTTTTTAACTCCTAGCGGATAATTGCAATAAGAAACCTTCATCAACACAGGTATCGAAATAAATCGAGTAATACGATTTTTCAGTAGTATTCAAGTATTTAGGTTTACTAAGTTGTGTTCCACTAAAAAATGAGTATTTATGGAATACTGTCGAGTCTGTTAAGTCTACACATTCAGTAAGTCTTCATACTCTCGAAACAGTTCATTTCTGGCTGTCAGAATTTTTATTAACATACACCTGTAGCAATATTGATCTCCCCAGAATACATTTCACTCAATTGTGAAAGTAGATCAGATTGAGCTCTATCACAAATCAGCCGCCATACCCGAGTTGGAAAACTAACTGGGTGCACAGACTTGTGACACCTCAATTGGTAAATATTTAGAATATATATTCAACCCTTACAAGAGCTCCAGATAATGGGAGTATTTCAAAATCTTAAACTTTTGTTTCTGGATTAAACCCTATGGTGTTACTACTCATTAGAATTGTCTCTTCGAGACAATTCTAATGAGTAGTAAAACCATAGGATTTTGTGCTGAAATAAGTGAGAAAATGTTGGATTTGTTCAGTTTACCCCCATCTTATCTGGAGCCCTGTCCTTACAAACTAAGCAGAGTACAAACAACCTTCTTTTTCAAGCAGTGTATAGATCCAAATCAGGTTCTACACTGTGTGTCATACTTAACCCATAACTCTGTAGCCTGTTTCTAGTTTTGCAGACAGGTGAGCACTTAATTAAAGCAGGTTGAAAATAATGCAGAAAGAGCCTTTTGCTACCATCTGCTAGGATATAGAAATGTATTCTTTTGGTACAGGTTTATGACTCTATAAATTGGAACTATTTTATTCAGTAGAGAAATACATTAAATGTGCTAAAAGATGTTAAGTGTTAAAACAGTTAAGTACAGACTCCTGAAAAATCAACATAAACTGGTCTCTTTCATTAAAATGGAAGAGTTCAATATGAAATAAAGCATTGGGTTGGTCAAGAAATCATTAACTCATTACCCCATAACCAGTTTCTAGTTTTGATGACTGATGACCACTTAAAGCAGGGTGAAAGTAAAGCATAATGCCCCTTAAGGTGCATTTTGCTTTGCTTTCACCCTGCTTTAAGCTACAATTTGCTAAGATATAGAAACTATTTCTTATTGTACATTATTCACGACTGTATAAATTGTAATTACCAGTATATCATTCTGTGGAGGAATAAATTAAAGGCGTAAAAAGGCGTTTTTATGGGGTAATGGGTTGATACATCCACTTTAACACATTAAATCAGTATTTTCAGAAGACAGGCGAAGGATAAACCTAACTTTCTACTGCTAGACTATTAAGTCTCCCCAACTTCAATTTGCATAATTTAACAATAGGAAAACCAATCTTGTTCAATACCTGCACTATTTAGTCCTATTTATGGCTTAGGCTAACTCAACAATTTCAACCAATCCAAGCAGTTGATGGGTAAGAAGCAGGGCTCCGGATCAATAAAGGGGTGTATTCAAAAAACTAAAAGCTTTATTTCTGTATCAAACCCTATGGTGTCACTACTCATTTGAATCGTCTCTTCGAGACGATTCTAATGAGTAGTAACACCATAGGGTTTGGTGCTGAAATGAGTGAGAAAATGTTGAATTTGTTCAGTTTACTACCTCTGAGCTGGAGCCCTGTAAGAAGGCAGTCATGTCCAGCCATATCAAGATATTGCAATAAATAGGGAAGAAATCAATTGGACAGCATTCAATATTTACCAGCTAACTTGACTACTGCCGCTCCGCACAGAAACTCTCAATTTTCTCCGCCCAAGTAGGCCATCACTTTATTCACTTATGGTGGAATAACACTGAAGGTTACGAATTATACATGTACCAATTACACAATGCCTAGACCAAAGAGAGCACAATTTAATCCTTTCTCCCCTAGAAAAGCCTAAGGACACCTCTTCCTACTCTTCAACATACCCTATACTGAATACCGTTGTAACTCCTTTTTAACCCATTACACCATAAATACACCTTCCTCCACTGACAAAAATAGTTCACCTTAATAGTCATGAATTATGTATAGCTTGAAGCATGCAGAAAGTTAAGCAGAATGCACCTCAAGGTGCATTCTGCTTTACTTTCAACCTGCTTTAACTTAAGTGGTCACCTATTTAAAATCTAGAACAAGTATATAGGGTAATTGGTTAAAAGCAGATCTTGTAATAAACACCCCCTCCAAACATCTGCCAAAAAATAACTAGACAAATATGATGTCCCGTCGACAAAAATTTACTAAGTTCAACTGACTGTAGTTTGGTGAAAAATTAAAGCAGATAAAAATCCTGTTCAAATGCACATCTATTGTATATGTACAATCACACTGCCAAGTAATAAGGTAGTAGCTTGAAAACTGTAGGAGGAGTTAGCCGGACAAAGTTTGTACTGTTTGTGGGACAGATGAATGAACAAACAAACGAACGGACGGATGGACAGACAGGGGTAAAATAGTATGCCCACCTGACTGATAGTCGTGGGCATAATAATAAAACACTAAATTTAAGTGACTTTAACTAAAACTGTTGAATTTAAACACTTTAATGCTTAGTAATATTTCTCTGCTACATAATGTTATATACCAGTAATTTGTTGTCTATAAAAAAGATTGAAAGTATGGTAAAGCAGAATGTGCGGCTTTGTGCCCCAACCCTTTAATCTATAGATACACATTTTTTAAGCCTTTCATTTATTCCACCACTGGAGAAAATAGTTCCAGTTGATACAGTTATTAATATATGTACATGTATGACTATCTATCATAAGAGATACTTTTTTAACATTTAGCAGATAGTAGCTTAAAGTAGGCTGAAAATAAAGTAGAATGCACCTTAAGGCACATTCTACTTTACTTTCAACTTGCTTTCATTGATCCCCTTTCTTCAATACTAGAAAGAAGCTATGGGTTTAACGGTTTAGGTGCATTCTGCTTTAATTTCAGTCTGCTTTAACCAGTAAATATCTATGACTGTATAAATTGGAACTATTTTATTCAGTGGAGGAATAAATAGACACGAAAAGGCCTAATCTATTATTCAGTAATGAATTAAAATTTAAAATGCATGTCATTTTTTTGTGTTGTAGTCGGTTCAATTTTATAAAGGTATTTAATTGATCACAATGGATTTTGTTTAGCAAATGGACTTGTTTATAATATATTTCCTTATCTGGTTAATTTATCTTGCAGTAAACACTAATCTTTGCTATAAGAGTTAGCTGTTTTTGTTAGTTTGTTGGTTAAGTGAATAAGTCCTTTTCATTATTTCTTGAAAGTTGAATTGTACTACATGTGTTTGTTTATTTTATACATTACAGTAGAAATTATGAAATTGGGCCGATATGTGTAGCTCAATATTTGTACTTTCCGTAGAACATAATTCATAAATAATACAATTTATTATTATTATTCAATACTCAATAACAATTCATCAATAAAATATTATTTTTATCATACATGAGCTGACTGGATTGACGAACATGAGCCCCTCTACCGATTTTGCTCGGGCCGACACAAGCCATAATTTGAACAAACTTGATAGAGGACCTGTAGATGATGCTATGTGCCAAGTATCTAAGCTCTGGCCATTGCAGGTTTTGACAAGAAGATTTTTTTAAAAAAAAAATCACTTTGGTTGCCATGAGTTCTGTATTGTTTTTAATTCTTTGAACAAATTTGTAAGAGCTTAAATAACCCAAGGAATATTTCTGTAAAGTTTGGTTGAAATCTGTCATTAAGCAGTAGGAGATGTCATTTGAAGCAATTGTTACAATAACGACCGACACAGGGCCATCCCAATAGCTCACCTTGAGCCTTTCTCCCATTTTCTCATCAAACTATATGATTTCTGATTTCGCTCTCATTGTTTGTTTTCGCACAAACTAATGTGTCAACTGTACCACCAATTAATATGATTGGTCAAATGTCCAGCAGACTGCAGTGTACTCAGCGGGTTTTTTCCTTCTTTGGACAGTACCTGGAAAGGACCCGTTCCCAATTGGACCTGGACCAGTTCCCAATTCAAAGAAGGGTAGGCAATATGGTAAAAATAGTATTTTCAGTGAAAAATTGAGAATTTCTGTTACTAGTGTTAGCATTGCCTGTTGATATGAACTGCATAATTGCTACTTCAACTTGATACGTTCATTATATCAATATAGGCCTACATATGTTATAAAACTAAACTTCCCAATTTCTTTTTTGTCATCATTTCATGACTTGTTCTTTTCCCAATTTGAAGTTTACGCGACAAGAAAAATTCCCAATCTGAGGGGTACCGGACGGTCCGGACCCGTTCCCAATTGGGTAAAAAAAACGCTGGTACTGTAGGGAGTGAAATATTAACTGATCAGAAAGCGTTTCCTCGTCGGGAGCGTCATGAGGTGTGAATAGGATGTTATCCTGTCATAGTTTTACTATTAGTACATGTAAATCTTTCTCAAACAATTTGATTGATCAAAGTTTCAAAACTCGCTAAAAAGCAATCAAATTCAGAGACACTTTTAAACAATGATTTCAACCTGCAATCAGATAGAGAATGATATCAAATCTGGGTAACAATTTACAACAAAATATTATTATTGAGTATGAACTTGCGTAGATACCCTGGATAGTATTGCTGCTCTGTGATTTGTATTTAATGTGTATGTCTTTTGTCTTTGCCATATTTTCCTTATATCTTTGTTAATGGCCTAGCTATATTGCTGATATGCTAATAAAACTGAAACTGACACTGATTATTGAGAATTATTTGACCAGAATTAGGAATATTTTTAACAAATTCTAATTGGGTATGGGTTTGTGGATACGGCCTGTGACCTGACCAAAGTTTAACTGAGCTGTACCCATACCAAATATGAAGTCTTTGTCACATGTAGTTCTCAGACCATGGTTGAAGGCCTAGATTTAAATCCTCAGGGAGGTTGTAAACTAACAACTGAACATTGTGTTTAAATCTCTGTATCATAATACGTATTTTAATTTGTATCACGACTTAAATAATGCAATACACATCACTTTTTATTCTCACAGGCAATATGTATCATGATATATATCGTCCTTCAATTGAAATATCAGGATACGAATCGTGAAGGAAATAACTGTCAATGCACAGCACTAATAAATTGATAGATGTAGGGATATATCAATCTAGGAGATTACAGTTGTTGCAATTAACCCTTATCCTGCGGGTCCTGAATTAACTGTTATTTGCAAACAGTTTAGTTCCAGATCAGATGCTGCATAATGTCCTGTCTTATCTGGATCCAAACAATTTTACACTTGCCTCTGACTCTGATACTTTTCTAAATAAAATAATAATTATTGTACAAATATTATAAAAAATCTTTTTTGCAGACATCAATTTCAAAGCAGAGGATATTACTGCAGGATAAGGGTTAAACAATTTTATCTGCAGATTAAAGGTTAACGATATTGTTTTTTGTCTTGGTTATGATTTTGAAATTTGGGGTCTTATACATAACAAAACAGTGAAAATAGTATTGTAAATTAGGATTCTTTTTTTTTGCAATATATGACCCTTACCCCTGGAATTTGGGTTTTTTGCATTACAATTAATTTAAAATAACTGAATGACATGTGCCCTGCTTCTAGAAATGTCGCCTCGAATTTGTTCTGTTGCAAATGCACTTTCCCTGAAAATTGGAGGAAAAGGCTAGTTTTTGCTTTTAGAATAGTAACATCGTCCAATAATGGCTATTAAAATCAGCCAAAAAAATCTGAGATACCATTTGTGCAGTAAAATCAATGGTAGTGACCCAAGGGCCCATATGCAGTTACCTGAGAATTCACACCTTGGCAGAACAATGGGATTGGGGAGGGGTCATAATTGGGCATTGTTATATAAATAACAGTGTTCCCTCCCTCGGATTCCCTGCAACGACCCTCCCAACAACGACTCCCTCGTAACAATGACCCTTGCCACAGTTTCTTTAACAGGACAATTATGTCTAACCTCTTCAGGCCTGAAATGTTGTTTGCTTAAAATTGTCGTCTGCTGTTTTTCTCAAAGTAATGTCATGGATATTTTGACAGAATAAAACTTAATGACGAGTGACAAACAACTTGAATCCAGATCAGACGCTGCATAAAGCAGCGTCTGATCTGGATTCAGGCTGTTTGCAAATTTCCCTCCCTATAATGACTCACTCCGAACAATGCACATTACTTTTGTCTCCCTTTGGGTGAAGCTGTAGAGAGGGAGCACTGTACTCTCTAATAGAGGATAGAAGGTACATACCTGGCATGCATTGTAGAGAATCTGATGTTCATATTTCTTCACACCAAGGATGTTCTGGAACATTTCATACAATTGTTCTTTGCTGAGAATAAGTTCTGAGGCTGCTGTTAATGTTCTCTGCGCTTGTTTGCGGGGGTCTTCCTCTCCTCTAAATATTGCATCAAATTTTGTCATCCATGAGCTTAAAACAGTCTCCTTGCTCAATCCATCAATTTCTGGCAAACTTCTTACTCTTTTTTCAATATTGTTTTTGAAAACCTCTCTAAAATCATTAGCTGAGGATCCTCCACTCTTTACCATGTTCATTACTCGGTCACTCTTCAAGAACACCTCATAATAACTTTGAACTGCGTTCGTAAATGCTTCATCTGCTACAATGTTTGTCTCTCCATTTAAGAAAGCATGGAATCTTTCCTTTATGGTCTGCAACTGTTGTTTTGTAATCTTGGTTTGTCTTCTAGCCATGTCTGTGGGCTGTTTAGCATTGAAGGGGTATGCAATGCATCTCATTACAAATACATACAGTTGCAGCCGCTTCTTCCTTTCTTCTTCCTCCTTTTCCAGCTTGTCTGCATCTTGCTCTGCCTTTTCTCTTTCATTTGACTGTATACTGGGACTAGATGGTCTTATGGAATTCGATCTCGAATGCACCTGACCCCCGGTTACTATACTCAAGTTATCTCCACTGGCTGACAAACTCCTCTGCTCAATACTTGGGATGCTGAGCACATCCGAGTTTTCATCTTCCACAGTTTCGTTCTCCGACTCTTCCTCACTGGATGATGGATCAAGCATTTTTAACTTGAAATGTGTCTATAACATATAAAATCAACACAGCGCAATGTACATCCAGCGAAATCTACTGTGTTGTCATTTCTATGTATCGTCAGCTTCCCTAACTGTAAATCAGCAGGTGCTTGTCATTATTATTATATATCTGCGCATGCGTTGTGTAGACATTCACGGAAATTTCCGTTCGTCTTCCGATTCTTTTTTCCCGAAATCCTTCAACACATTAATTTTCCTCAGTGGATTTAAATTACATATCTTTGAAATGTAAAACTTAAAGCAGACATGAATAAATGAGAAAAGAAAAAAATTTCTAAAAAAGAATTTTTCACTAACGCTATGCATGACGTCAGAGAGTTAGAACGCCAAGGTACACAAAAGTTGAACCCACTCCTTTGCAATTTTAATGGCCGCCATTATTATTGTTGCTAATCGTAGAAAATTTTCTCAATATTTGGTGTTTCTGGATTTGCTATGGATCAAACAGTGATGACATTATTATCTACAAGGATTATTAGTTATGCTAAACTATTTACCAGGAAGCATTATTGGTATATCCTTTAAAAAAACGGTTGTTTTTGTCTTTGTTTATATAAAAAACATCGACCTATTTCTGGGACGAATATCTCTATTTTGTGGAGAGTTACTCGCCTGAAATCATCATTCATCTCATTGGATTAACAAAGCAGTAAAGGGACATACTTTTCGTTATTCTTTGTAAGTATAGATAGGATTGCAATTCTCGATTTACCGCCTTTCGAAACGTTTATCATTCGTTCACAAAAATTATAATTTTATTTTGACAGATCCCGGCTCCGTATCTTGCATCGATAATGTTTGGGAAAAGTAAATGAATGAAATGGAATCTGTATTGTGTGAACAAATGTTTTGACAGAGACAAGAATTGCATGTCAGTTGCTGTCAAGAATCATAAATAACTTGGTCCTCTTGTAAGTGAACTTGACAGTGCAGGCGCTGTCCTGAAATGTTTTGTCCATGGAATGTCTGCAACCCAATATAATACAAAAATCAGAGGGGCCCTGTCAATAAGACCAGGGCTCTAGATAAATTATCTACCAGATAAGCCCACCCAGGTACTCAGTGAAATAGGCAAACTTTTAGACCGTGTACACGTTAATTTTCAAAATATTGAATTTCTGTGCACACAAGAAATTCACTGGAATGCATGTATCAATTCAATCCAGGCCTCATCATCATCATCTTCATTAATCGCATCACTCTGCATAGAGTATACTCGCGATATGGTTAAAATATGCATGCGCAGCCGACGGCGTGGCGTTGATCAATTACGATCATCAATAATAATATTAACATCAATATTAATATTAATAATATAAATATTAATATAAATATTAACATCAATATTAATATTAGAAGCCAGTTAAAAGAAACACTGGTGATGTTTTTTTGTACAGTTAAAAACAGGGTAAAAACGAAATGCTGATTTAATCTCTGTGTTATCTGTCATACCGAGATTTGCAAATACTTAATATAACTATAGGTAAAACCTATAAACGGCCGAAACCTGTTTCTAAAAAGGATATGAAATATGGTAATTTTATTTTTACGAGGGTACGAAATTACAAAAAATAGATTGCGAAAAGGCGTGGGTACGAAATGGCCGTTGCCGCGGGAACAACACAAGCGGCCATTTTGGAATCGCCAGCCGTTCAACTCGATTCACAAATCCGGTGCGTCGTACCAATCGCATGATAGGGAAATGTTTATCGGTTTAAGCCTGTGTTCTGAATCGTGTCCACCCCGTGCGCATAGGTAAATTATGTACGATTATAATAAAATATTTCAATAGAGGAGAGCCTGATGTGCCGCCGCTACGGAATGTCCGAACGCTCGGTTGGTTGGTGAATTAGGCATTCCCTTGCCGGAAGTGAAATCGTGGCAGTTAAAATTGGGGCGCCCATAACTGCGAGATAATTTCTCAGGTCGACCGGTTAATGAGAATTATTTCTTAACTCCTCGTTTTATTCACGCAACACGTACACATTATCTAAAGGCGACCTGCGCAAAAAGCTGGCCTATGGTCAGCTTTTTGTTTCCGCCGTATGAAATAGCCCACCGCGACAGTCAAATTATATTGATTTCTGGTCTCTTTATATATATAAAGTACACACACTTGTACACAATATCGGAAACAAGACACTGATTGCTTTCCGAAATTGAGTCGAATAAGCAGACAGTGCTATTCGAGTATTTCTGTGTCTGTGAAAATTCAACTAGTCCAGTAAGAGATGGAAAAAGTGGCACACAGGTATGAAATTGTCTAAAACTGACATGTCATAATCTCAGGATGACATGATTCAACTCTGAGCCAGTGATTTTTTTACCTGCGAGTCTGGAGTCCTAGACTCATTAAAATCTTGTGGGACTCATAAATTAAAAATCTGTGAGTCCATTTTGGTAATGAAGATATAGCTGGGACTCATAGTTTTGAAGGCCAGTGAGTCCTGGGGACTCAAAGTTTTGAGTTTGTTAAAAAATCACTCACTCACTATCCTAGTTTAGCGTCTGTGTTCCCTTCGTCAGGGGTTCGACGTTGTCTGGCTGTCTTAATACATCGTCTCCAGTGATCACGGTTGTGGGGGTCCACCTTCACCATCTGCCACTGTACACGGTCTTGCTTGATGGCTTCTCTCCAGGTCTTCTTTGGGCGTCCGGTTTTCTTATGACTGGCCACTTTCAGATCCCTGCATGAGTTGATTGGTCCACTGCTTCTTTCAACATGTCTAAACCAACGCAGTCTGTTAGCCCTAAGTACAACGTCCAGCGGTTGGATGGCCAATGTCTCAAGTAAGGTCTCTGGTTTAACATGGCAGATCCATCTGATCATGACCCTGTCGTTCCGACGGAGTCTTAGTAGCGAGTGAGGACTGAGAGAGTGCCCAACATTCACTTCCATACAGCATGAAACTTCTGATGCAGCTGTCATAGACTTTCCCTCTGGTGGCAACAGGGATGGCTCTAGATGTCAGGATGGGCATAAGTTATCTGAATTTTCTGAATTTTCCCATGCTGTCTTTACCCTAAATGCCAGTCGATTCTTCTGACTGCGAGGGCTAAACTTGAAAATATAAAGATGATTCTAATCATAGGTGCACGGCTCAAAAAAAAAAGAATTTTTTTTTAGTCTAGGGCTAGATCTACCAGATATTTAAGAAAAGGTATACACAGGGCTCCAGATAATTTTGCTTCTACAGTGTAGCTCCATTATATCGCGGAAGTTGGGGTCCACGAAATGAAATCCGCGATGTTGTCAGATCGCGATATAGCCCAATTCAGAGCTGAACTAAATTCTGTTGTATATTCCATTGCCAAACTCTAATATATCAATATCATGCAATAAACACGGTTTCTTGGTTGATTACCTTGTTATTTCTTGTCAAAACAAGTGTTTATATGCACTGTCATATCTAGCATCAGCGTTTTCATGTGTATTATACCAAATGCGTACTTTCGTTTTTGACAACGGCCGCCATTTTGATTTAAATGTGGTGTGTATCAGCAGGGTTATAGATAAGGTTTTGCATTAATTGGGTATTTACTCCCTCTATTTTCTAAGAATTGGGTTTTCTGAATTTCAATTGAGTACCGTTACTCCATCAATTTGATATGAATTGCTTTTTTACTCTATTTTTTTTTTCATTTAATACAAAACACAAGCTGATTGTTTGATGTACTGTACCCTCGTTTGCCCACACTCGATAATTTCAGTTTCGATCTCATTTCAACACAAATGCAACAGCTCATGTTTGTGTAGGAAAACTAAGATTCATTAATTTCCAGCCACGGAAACTTTAAAAGCCATTCCAGGATTCCTTTACCGTAACTTTGCTAACTTTAGCACTGTCTTGTTTCTTTGGTGACTTACAGATTCGGGACAAAAGATCGTCAATTATGTCGGTAACATTAAACAACCTCTTTTTTGGCTGTTACATGCATCATTCAAAATTTCATTCACGACACTGTTACAAATTATTTCTGGTTCGTTCGCGGAAGGCTGAACGTAATTGAATAATGTGGGTTTTTTTGTTGCGCTTTTTCCGTCCGCACGATGCCATTTTGACAGAAGAAATTCTGGCAGACGATGTGACTGGTTTACTAATTAAACGAGCTAACAAAAAGCGGCGCTGCATAAATCCGATAGGCTATTACTTGGAAATAAATAACCAGTCTACCCGGTGTATCGGTAAAATATTTACCCGGTGTCGTAGTAAACATACCGTCATTAAACTTGAGAAATGCGACTAATTGCGTATGATACGCGCCTGCTTGAATTCTTTTGCGTAAACCCTTTCAATAATTGATTTTCAGTACGCATGGATCTGAAAGTAATTGCTTTTCTACTGTATTTAATTGCGTATTTACGCAAATACGCGCCTTATCTATAACCCTGTATCAGTAAGAATCAGTTACTCGTGGAAATCACACTTAATGCCTATATCGCGATTAGAAAGCGGATAAAATGAGATTTTCTCGGTTGAATTGTCAAAAAACAACGTACCGCGGTGTAAAACATTGAAAGAACAATGAAACCAATTTACAGTTTGCAGACCGTTTTAAATTTTATTCATTTCTTGGCCGACATTGTTCGAGTACGTTGTTATCAGGTACGAATCGCAGTTATAATTGTAAGCGTCTGTTGATGTGTCAAAATGTGAATGACTGTGATTTTAATATCTGTGGTTATCTCCACTGTTATTAATGCGGATTAGTCGACTTTGATAGTTATTACTCAATCAGGTTAGTTTGCTAATTATTGCTAAATAATGAGGGTAACTCGCGCATGCGCGAGTTCACTCAATACCTATTGTTTGTTTGTTAGTGCACCTGTCAATCAACGCAGCGGGATGACACACGCGCAGTCCACAGATGGTGATAATTTACACTGATTACGCAATTATAGCGACCTGTTAAAGGAAGATATAATTATGAAAGAAACAGAAATGATCCCTACTCGGCTTTTATTGACTTTTAGTATACATATAGAAAAAAATGGGGTCCAAGCCGCGACCGCGATATATTGGCTTTCGCGAATTAGCGGACGCGAAGTAATGGAGCTACACTGTAATCAGTTCAGTACTGAACTACTGATCAATTTTGAAAACAATCAGTCCCCAGATTTTTTAATCAGTACACATGGATTTTCAATTCATCGGCAGATCACGGGTTAAATGGCCAACCTTAGAAGAAAGGAAAAACAATGCCTCAGTAATTATGCTATACAAAGTTTCAAATAACCTAATAGTTGTAGCCCATAAACATCTCCATCCATCAAGAAATCTCAACTTTGTCATACCTTTCTCTACTAGGACACAGTATCACTCAAACTCATTCTTTCCACGTACCATCAGACTGGAATATAATCTACCACACAGCACTAAGGCCAGTGACAGTCTCACAAGCCTCACTGCCAGCCTCAGATCTCACAACCCCTAACTGCATAAGTTGTTTTTAAACTTTTTTAACATCTGTTTATAATTGATTTTTCAGCTCTGCATTGTTTATCATTATGTTTTACTTTTTTAACACTGTCCCCGACCTCCCTGTCATTGTCAGAAATTGACAGTAAGATAAAATGTTAGATTCTTGAAAATCGCTATTTACCTACATGGTATGTAAATAATTAAATTAATTTACGATTTTCAAGAATCTAACATTTTAGCCGCTTATGCAGGTTTTTTCTCCGCCGATGAAACAACGTTCAAATTTATATTGTTCAACAAACTACCACAAGTTTCATTAGGTGTTAGCTCCTTTTAAATCAGATTGCTGACAACCGACGGTTTTCAGTTTTCTATCGTTTTTCTGACTCTTCCATGCTAAGATTGACATTTTGTTTGCGAGGTTTTCAAAACACTTTTCGGAGAACTTGGATTTTATCGTCCATATATGAATGCAGATATAGATGTATATGCGAGTGCGTAGTAACCTCCCTTTGCTAACGGTGCACAAGTAAAGAATTACCATACGATAAAACGAAGCTTCATTATGAGACCGCAGATCAATAAAATTTGACATGTCGCGGTTTACTATTTGCAAATATCGGGTTGACAAAAACTCGGCTTTTGAATTGATACACGTGTCCCCGAGAATTTCTCGCGTACACAGTACTTCAATATTTTGAAATTAACGCGTACACGGCCGAAACTTTCACATATTTCTCTTGAGTACGCGGGCTTATCTGGAGCCCTGATACATGTAACTTTGCGGACAGGGCAACCCTGGGCGGTACGAATCCAACATATTTTTTGGTAATCGTGCATAACTTCCACCTAAACACAGTTACTTTAGAAAGAGAAATGTATTTTCTTCACATTGACACCAAATATTGCACTATAACTTCTATTTTCAGCGAGTACGAGCAGGGTTCTCACTAACTCGTAATTAGCAGTTCTGGAACTGCAACTTTTGTTTTGGAACTGCAATTTTTTTCTAGCATTGAATCCTGAAATTTTTTATTTTAGCCCTTATCAATTTTGGAGTTTTGAACTGAAATTTTTGCCATGGAACTCCTACTTTTTCCAGGATTTGAGTCCTGGACTGCAACTTTTCAAAATCCTAGTGAGAACCCTGACAAGAGTCCCAATTTCTGAAGAAACTACCGTTTTTTCCAAGGTCAGAATAGATATTGGCCGGGTCTCGACATCCACATTCAAATTCTAATTCGAAAGCGATATCTGCTCGTTGCTTTTAAGAAATGATATGTGAGTTCCAAATCTAATGTTTATTTCAAAATTCAACCATATTCTACAGTGATTAATCTAGGTCTGCGTCCTGCATCTGAGACGCATTGAAATTGCTAAAACGCATAGTATCCCGACATAAGCCTCCCAGTGGACTCATCATGGAATGCAGGCTAATTACCTTACAACAACCTTTTTGATTGGCCAGGGCTTGAATTGGGAAATGTCCCAGATGACTGTCCAGAAACATGCTTTGAGTGTGATCAATTACAGACAATCTACAACAAGCAGACAAGGCAAACAAACCACAAAAAGAGGAGGGGAGGGGGAGGTGTTCTTATGGTCGTATGATCTGTTCCATGACTACTAAACTTTTTTCAATAATTTAAGGAGTCCACAATGACTAGGTTAGCGTTACCGGTCGCCAAAATCGCCATTGGCGATTACTTTTTACCGTCGGCGACTAAAAAATTCATTTCATCAATTTTGGTGGTTGAAAATTTTGGACTTCAGGGTTCGACATTAACTTTTTTCTTCACTAGACATTCGGTCTTGTAGCCTGCAAACAATACTAGACCAGACCAAAAAGTTGATAGACCAAACAGAAACAACTGAATCTTTGGTAAACTTCAATAATTTCGCAAAACTTTCTCTGTCTTTTTTGCTTTTCATAGCGTGTCTTTGACTCCGCCGTAGCTGTACTCGCCCATTTCTCTTCCCTTTTCTTACCATTAAAACCGAAGCTGAATAAATCTGACATGATTTGACGTTACGATGTACACAAACAAAAAAGCGTTCGCTGAATGTCGTACTTATACTTGGCAGAGAAATGGATATTTTCGTTAACAAAACAAATAATATATCAGAATTGGGATTGATTTCGGCAGGAACGTATATTTTATCTATATACGTTCCTGATTTCGGTTTCGCACGTAAAAATTGATACAAAATTGTGTTTTAGGTAAAATAATTGCATTGAAGATACTTACGACAATCATGGTAGTGAAAAGCGTGGGAAAGTGTAATATCCGGTAACTACCGAGAAATATCGGTTCGCAGAATAAATTGTCATTTTCAATCCCAAAAACTGAGACTGCAGTTACCTTTTCGGATATTGTACTTTTCTAATTAAAAATGATCAATTCTAAAAACATTCAAAACGTAACTGTTATCAACACAATCAGGTGTTTTAAGTATAGCGCGAGATGATCAATTAATCACACCGATATTTTTCGTAACTGAACCGGATTTTACTCATCGCCCTAATTACTGCGGGATAGTTACTACTGCTAATTTTAGAACAAGGATTTCCCGACTGCATGCTTTATTTAGATGCAGAAACAGTTTTGAGGTCTGAGCAACCTACTTGTCTGAACCCACATTGGCGATCTGGGTAGGATTTTTAGCTTGAACATAATGATGTCATTTTCTAAATGCGTGAATTTAAAAAAATCCTCCTCAGATTTTAACTAGACCATTCGGGTTAGTAACTGCGAGGGATCACTAGACCGAACATCGCCGTTACTAGTGAATGTCTATCGGACGTAGGCCAATGTCGAACCCTGGACTTTTAAAAAAATGAAAATCGGTAAATTTAGTCGCCACTCGCCAGTCATTGCGATTATCCAAGACGCTAGCGGTTAGTAAAACTATTCTTATCAGTTTGCTAATTAATCCGTGGGGTAATTGGGTGCCTCTCAGCAGGGGACAATGATCTGCGTACCTCTGATTACGCTGTGCCCCTGAGGCAGGGATTACAATACCGTCACATGTCAACTGACAGCCATTTTACAACGGTGTCAATACAATCGGAACACCTTGCCTATTATCCTTATGAATAAGCCAAGCAATTACGATAATCTATCATAGCCTCTCGCAGCTTTACGTAATTCATAATTTATACTCGGAGGTTGTCGGCATTTGCCGGTAAGTGACGATTATTATCAAACAAAGCTTCCACTATATCGTGAATTTCCGTACTCAACGTGCGAGTTGACGTTTATTGTTTGTAGCAATGAAAATGCCACGCCCACAATTAAAAATGGGTTCTGTGCCTTATGAAATCAAATTCGATCAAACCTATTCCACGTACAATTATCACGTAGATCTATTTGTTTGAAATACGAGTGTAATATATTTTCCCGAAATATCGCCGTGTTGGTAACTTCAAAGTTAGCGTGAATGTTTTTGTTACCTTGTCATCCGTTTCCTTCAATCATGTACGTACATTTTGTCATCAGTTTTCGCGAATTAACGATAGCAGCATATTAGAAATAATATTCTACTTAAAGTTTAAATGTATCCCCGACCACTATGAAAGAAAGTATAGCAGAAGAAATAATAATGATAATCCGATTTTATGGTTTATTTAAACATTTTAGTCACGTTGTACATCCGTGATTGGGCAAAACATAGTTTTCTCTAAATTATTATAGATCTTCATCTAGCAGACAGAAATAAAAGATATAGATCTAATCAAAAGATTTAAGAGGAAATACAAATGACATTCAGCATTTCTGTACAAAAAGTATCTACATAAAGGTAGTTAGGGACATAGTAAAACAATGCAGACCCAGATTTGAGAGCTCTTATAAAAGCCATCTGGACATTCTGGTCTAGTACTGCACTGTTTGCAATTTTCTTTTTCAAATTCTGATAAAATGATAATGCTATATGCAGAGCTATATAAGAGGAGTTGTTGGAAATGTGTATTATGTAGGTTAAATAATTTTCTTTATTTCTGTCACACCCTGTAATGTATTATATCTATTTCAGTGTTTGAGATATAAGATCTATACATATCAGTACTTCTTTTATCTGCAGCTTAAAAATGGCAAGGATTTCTTTTTTGTCATATTCCCACTTTATGTATATAATGTTAGCGATGCAAAAAATTTGGCTACTAAAAAATTTTGGCTGGCTGAGCTATAGATAAAAGGAGTTGTTGGAAATGTTGGTAAAGTAATTTTCTTTATTTCTCTGTCATTGTTGTAACTGTGTTTTGTTTAACTTAATTTGCTTTCAAATGACAACATAGATCTAGTTTATGAATTTTATAGGGACAAGTTACAAAAAAGTCTGGTAAATTCAAATTGAGGCTAATTTAGATAAAAAATATTCAGAAAAAATTACCTAAAAATAATCCCAGGAATGCCTCAGAAGCCACCTTCTGCAATGTAGATTTTAAATTTTTTCGGGGGAGGCCCCCGTACCCCCACCAATGAGAGGGGGATACCCCCTCTCATACTCTCCCCCCTCGTGCCTTCGGCACTCAGCGCTCAATATTTTCCCCAACAAATTTTGGCTACTAAAGTTTTTTGGCTGGCGCCAACCTAGAATGACAGATATTCACTGACAGGCCTGTCTGTTTTGGAAAATTCTGCACTTGACTCGATTCTGTCGCCAGGGACTTGTACAAATTTTTCCA